>OX443561.1:0-2556649 GCA_949372485.1 Cheilosia soror | reverse complement strand
ACTAACAAGAAAAGTTTCAGATGTCAAAATGCAAATGCACCCTTTTTCTCTACTGTTCCATGCTTATGTCAAAAAAAGTGGAAGGCATTTAAGTGATACCAGGCTAGGATTACTTTTTCATTCAGAATCCACATTTTCACTAGAGGCGTAGGTATTTTTTGGGAATCTGTTATTAGGAGTATTTTTTTTGGGAATAGCTAGCTCACTTTTACTTTTACATGCAAACCGTTTATACTCACTTTTGCTTTCGTTATAGGTACTAACTTTTGGTTTTACATGCAAAATTGTTATACTCACTTTTGGTTTTGTTATACTCATTTCCCAAAAAAATACGCCTATTGACAGACAGCCTGATTTCTAGAGCAGGAAAACTGATCTGAATTTGAAAAAAAGTATTTTTCTTGCCTAATGAAAATTGACCTAAAGCCCAGTATCCTGCACGCGCTTAATTTTAGCGAGTGCTTTTCTCTTCACCGCACAGATAAATGCTTGCTAAATTCGTTGTACGATAGGACACACACCCATATTTTATTGCCAGATATATTTTGATTTTTATTATTTTTCCACTCTTTTACTATTCACAAAATCGATTTTCAAGTGTTCCATGTTGATTCAGAATTTGTTTCGTATCGGAAAAGTCAAAATTTATCGTCGATTTAATGTACCAGACAATTCTTTCGTGAGCTAAATCAGTGGAACCATTTTCTTGTTCGAGTATAACAAAATTTTAATGTGTCCCATCTATAGGCGTATTTTTTTGAGAATCTATAGCTAACTCACTTTTACTTTTAAGCCCAGTATCCTGCTCGCGCTAAATTTTAGCGAGCACTTTTCTCTCCACAGCACAGATAAATGTTCGCTAAAGTCGTTGTACAGGATATAGAGAGGACACACACCCATATTTTATGGCCTCATGTATTTTGATTTTTGTTATTTTTTCACTTTTTTCCTACTCACTTACATCGATTATCAAGTATTCCATGAAATATTCAATTAAAAAATTTGTTTGTTTCGAAAATGTCAAAATTTATCGCCGATTTAATGTAGGTACCTACCAGGCAATTCTTTCCCGAGCTAAATCAGTGGAGACATTTTCTTGGCGTAGTACGTAGTACGTATAACACCCAATATGTTATACCGGACTGACATTAAGTGTGTCCCATCTAAATGAAAGTAAGAATTTAGCGTGTGGAACAGGATACTGCTTTGCTAAACTGCCTCGTTAAATTTTATCTCTGTAGAGATTTTTTTTGTATGGGAGATAAAATTTAGCGCGAGCAGGATACTGGGCTTTACATGCAAAACTTGTGCACTTTTGGTTTTGTTATACTCACTTTTGGTTTTACATGCAAAATTGTTATACTCACTTTTGGTTTTGTAATACTCACTTCCCAAAAAAATACGCCATTATACAAATAATTGACAAAATTGAAATATGCAAGAATGAAAAAACTTAGGCTTGCCCTATCATTTACAATTTGTAATATTTGTATACCAACTGAATTGCAAAAGTAAAAGCGTTATGTAAAAACGATTCATTCGAATCACTCTTTCGCTGAACGAGAATTGATTCCCAGAGAACAAAATAAAAAATCAAATAATGGAAGTCGGTAACTTCTATTTAAATTACCTTGCGTAACCACCTTAAGGAAAATCTATTATCAGTGTCATCGACTACCTACATTCTATCGAAATTCACATTTTACATCTATTACTCTTTTTTCGGAAAGGAAACGTCGAATTCTTATAACGGAACCCATTATTTTTCCGACAGTTGAATTTTGTTCAATTCCATACGAGAGGGCTTTCAACGCTTTTTAAAATAAGAAAAGCAAGAATTAAGCTTTATTAAGTTCGTTGAATTTATTTTATCACATATTTTCGTTAATATGACGTCAAGAAAGCATTTACGGGAACTATGTAGTATTCAAACGTGTAAATCTGATGGGTAGTCAAAAGCAGTGAATTTGATATTTCTTTTCAGTCAATCTTAGACACACCAAATGTCGGTTTTGCGAACGTTCCAAAGCTGATGGGATGGTTGAAGGCAGGGCGCGTCGTCGTCCAAATATGAAGCCGTTATTTCACGCTCGACCGTGGATGAGCCAATCACAGTGTTTACATAGACAGAGTAACAATTACTGGGACAGATTTACGGTAGTAATCGCAAATATGGTAATTTTGGATCAAGTTACGTTGTATTTCATCTCATTGTGTATTTGTTTAAATTGTCCAGGCGGAAGAGGTTGAAGAGATGAGAACTCGTTTTGAGGTAGTACGACGAGACCCCCGCAGGATCAGAGAATATGTACGACTTCTCTATACCGAAAGGTTTGGAAAATAGGAAATTACTATGATAGATGATATTGAATACATTTTCTGTTACAGCGAAAGGCATTTTGAGTTAATGGATACTTATAGGTACTACTGAACGTAGATATGCGTAAACATAACCAGCTGGTCGAGCTATACAGCAATTTATTTTGTATTTTATTTATGGAATTACTTTTTTTTGTTTTTTTTTTAATTCAAAGAATAAAATAAGTTGAAGTGCTTTTTCATTTTGCTCAGGCTTTTATCATTTACGACAACTTATTATAATCCTTCCATTAGCTGTTCAGTCTACACACGCGTTACTGGCTACTACTGCCCATTAATCAGATTACATTATTGCATCCGATGGGAATTGGGCATGATGGCAGTTGCACTGTAAAATTTAGTGCGAGCAAGACAATATTTGCTTAATGGCATTGCACTCAATTAAAGACAACCGCATGCGAATTTGTTCCGATTGGAATGCGGTTGGAGTTGAAAGTCGTCGTATGCGATGGCATGGGAATTGTAAATTAATGTCTGAAAAGTAAAGTCTGTATGCACCTATGTACAATGTAGGTACATACCTATATAATAAATATATTATGTAGTAAGGTACTTTGGTATGTGGTGACTTGGCTTTAGAATCTTAAACGGTGACATCTTCAAGAGGGCACTTTACTGGGTAACTTAAATCTAATAAAATTATTACCTACGCTATGGGAGGTGCTTTAAACTTAAAATAAAAGGAAAATTAAAAAATATTGTTCCCAATGTGTTTCCATATTTACAAAGCAAAAGATTGTAAGCCCGGAGCTGGATTTTAGACTGGAGCTGCGTTTTAGGTATAAGCTGAGCAGGCCATTGGAAAGGGGTTTCCTCTTGAACCGTTAGCAGACTGTCTTAAGTTTAACGATTATAAAAACACACGATTTTATAAACACATTGGCTGTCGCCTGTCAAAAAGCAGTTGAAACAACCCAAGATGCGCATCTTGTTTTACAGAAAAATAAAATAACATAATGTAGGCATAGGTATGTAATATCATTGTATATACACACTATAGTACTCTCATCCCATCGCATTGAATTACGCGTCTTCGACGATCCAGGTGGCGCTTCAGTTGATTTAGTTTGTACACTGCCAGCCAACTCCGAGCATTGGGGTCGGGGAAATGTGTATAGAGAAAAACCAAAATAAACAAAACAAAGTCAAACTGGTATGCCTCTTCTCTTTCTTCATTCATATCGCCATTTCCATCCATCAGTAGGTATAAAATTTTTTCTGATGTGATGTAACAGGGTAGGGTAGGGTAGACGGTAGAGAACTGCAACTGGTTTGGGTTTTCTTAGTGAAAGGAGAGGAGAATAGAGGAAATGCAAGAGCAAGAGCAAATATAATTCAACAGCATGGTGGTGTAGCGTGTAGGATAGGATGGTGGCGGTGGATGATTTGTGTGTTTGGTGAGGGGTGCACGATGCAAGGGGTGATCAGTTGGGAAAGACAAATTGAATAAAAACTGAATTTGGCTTCCTTTCTGTCGTTGCAAAAGATTTGAGGATTGGGTATATTGGGCACTATTTTGCCTATATTTTTGTCAAATATGCATCGATTTAAGGGATTCTTTTTTTAATTGATTCTAAAATATTATAGGCATGTGTATACTTTATGAGGTTTATAATGTAGAAGCACTTTATGTCAGTAAAACGAGCAGCTAACTATTAATAGGAATCTACATCCCTCTCTATATAAAAATCAATTGTTTGCAATACTCGAGAAAGGATAGATGCTAGACCGATTTAGATGATTCTTTTTTGTTTTGTTCGTCTTGAATCAGGGTTTGGGAAAAAAAGAAAATTCGGAAACCCCCAAATGAAAAGCCGAAAAATTGCAAAAAATCTGAATTTCCATTTTGTATGAGAATATAAGTACCTACACCACTAATGATCGCAAAACTCGAAAACCACCGAACCAAACCCAAAGGTAGGTATTTCTATGAAGTGTGGAAAATTAGACAATAGTACAAACAAAAAATTTCAAACGCTGTTCTTCAACAGTTAAAACAGATAAAACTAATATAGGGCATTAAATCTAAAGAGTAGATACATATGTACATAGGTACATATTCAGGAGATTTATGCGGAACTATTTAAATAAAAGTATGTTTTTCTAATAATGTAGGCACAACTATGTATTTAGAAGAAGTTCAAAGTTTGATTATCATGCACTTCGTAGTGCAAAATATAAAAATAAAAATATCAGTTTCAAATTCATTTAAATAAGTGATAAACAGCTTTTATTGTAATGCTCCATGGTACACATTTTTGGGTTTTCCAGGAATCGTATTGCATAGATAGTATTCTTGTCGAGTTTTGGACTTTATTTCATTTTTGAAAGTGCAATAAACTCATTGGACATTATTGCACTCAGCAATGTAAAGAAAGACGAGCAGGGGGGTTGCGGGGGGGGGGTGCAGCATGCCCCCCCATACATATTCTACTGTATGCATTGTGGATTTTATTTCCACTTCGATTTGGACTTTATTGCACTTTTGAACATTAAATAAAGTCCAAAATTACTTTTTGAACCTTTTTGCATAAGACTTTATTTCATGGCACCCTATTCGCTCGTTACCAACTGATTGGTTTAGTGCGTCTATATGTTAAAGTCGTTAACAAATTCTCCTACATATTTTTATTCCTTTTTGATTTTCATTTTCCCCCATTTTCATGTGACCGTTGATCAATGGTTAAAAAACGGGCTTAGATTATCCGTTTTGGGCTGTGCGTTGGTGACTTAGTTATTTAAAACAAACAATACCTCACTTAATTTCATAGCAAGAATATAATCTGAACTGCAAGTTTCTAAATACATACCTATTCATCAATTTCCTACATACTACATACAATAATCCATACCTATTTTAAATGTATAGGAATGATTGCAGCATTCATAGTAGCACTGCTACCTGCGTATAGCTGCTCCTAAAATAATTGTATCTAAATACAAAAGGTTAAATTTGGGTTTAAAATTAAAATAAACAAATGAACTCAAACTGTCTGCCTACAAATCCCATCATAGGTACCTACTTATGCACAGTTTGATACAAACTACTAGAGGTACCTACAAACGAATCCGTCCTGTCGCTACAGCTACCTACCACCACGCAGACAATCAGACAGACAGAATTGCGAGACTCAGTTTTTGAGCTGTACCTATTATCATCTTAATATAATAATTAAGTAATCTAAAAATTTGGACTTAAAACAATATCTTTCTCACACTACCTACCCACAATATGAGAAAATTGAATATTTGGATTGATCTGGGTACGTGATTTTATTTGCTAAGATCCAAAACAAACTTCCCCACTAGTGCACCTCACATGCTCACCCACCCCATAATTTTCAAATCATCATATCATAACCTACCCTTGACACCTAAGTCCAAAAACCACGATCATGACGCACCACTGCTGCCCATAAATCCAAGAAATACACAAAATATGTATTGTTAAAAATCCGATCTATGATTTCATATTTCTCCTTTCCACATTGTTATCCTCTTAAATATCAATTCCAATCGTCATCCATCAGCATCACACTCATCATCATGCTAAAAGTACTCTCCCCACACACCACCACTATATGCGAAAAGTACAAATCGATCCGATCTTTCATTTCATTCTTTTCATATTGTTATTCTCATAAATGCTAAAAGTACACTTCGCCTAACCTGAACACCACCACTACTAACTACCTACGAGTATAGGTATATCGTATATGCGAAAAGTACCCTCTTCCACATTCCACTCCTTACTATACAATCGCTGGAGAATAAAAGACAACAAAAATAATAATTGTTCTTTCTCTTTCATCTGCATGTTGGCAATGAGACGAATAAGAAAAGAAGAAGGCATCATTTAATTTCGTTTCAAATAATCCAATACAACTACCATGTTCGATGTGAGTAGTTGGTCTCAGAGGTGGTTGGTGGCGCTAGTGCATAAATGCGAAGTGATAGTACTATGGTAATATGTACCTACTTATTAGGCCCGGTGCACACACACTTGCGGCCTACAATACATTGCAATTGACCAATGCGTTAATTTTCCGCAAAGCTCAAGCGGAGGTATGGACAATGAAATACCTATAATATTCCTTTTGTGAATCGATGATAGGTAAAAGCCAATAACGTCGTTTTATTTTTAAAACTAGTTTTGGAACACGAGGTATACAAAAAATGTCTCATTTCTTTTTATAAACTTCCATTGCTGGGAGCTAAATCTATTCTACATTTATATTGTGTCGAGCGGGAAAAGCCCGCACGTGTGCATAAAAATACTGCGGTGTCGCTGAGGACCCGATGCGGTAAAAAAACGCGAGTGTGCTCCGGCACTAACGGCCGTATTATTCACTTGGTTTAAATTGTTTAATTAAGACCGTGGTTTAAATCTTTTTTAACCATATACATTTTGTAATTCTGCATTAACTCAAGTTAAACCACTTCGATTTTAAGCCGCACTCCGACGACCGGTTTAAGTAGATTTTCGCAAGGTTTCCATCAGTTTCCATAACATTCACTCAATTTGCAAATATATTTTTGAATGCGGTGGAGCGATTTGTTTCATTGATAATAGTATGTCAATTTGGGATTTCCCTTATTAAAAGGATATTGGTTAGGAATTCTACTGTAGTTGTGTACCTATACCAACCCTATTTAATACTGGGTTTTACCGCTGAAATGCTGAATTTTCATCCATAAATACTGAGTCAATTTTGCTTTTCTCAAAGGTGTGTATTTAGTGTATATTTAGTCAGTTTTGTTAGTTACTTGTATCGATCATAGATCGGCAAAGATATTTTCGAAAGCAGAGATGTGTTTCTTGTTTGAAGTGCACACCGTAGTTCGTAGATTAAATAAATTATACCTACCTATCTACAGATGAATTATCGAGATGTAAATGGCTTTATCAATAGGTAAGTATTTACTGTGTCACACATTATGTACATACGAAATATGTAGATGTATTTAGGTAAATCCCCATTTAGACGATCATTTCAGTTTCAGTTTCAGTTGAAATATCAGTTAAGCTTTCAGTTAGATGTTCTTCAGTGCTGTAGACATATCTACTAAAACTGACAACTTATGGGAGTTCCATCAGTTTCAGTTTCAGTTCAAAAGGATACCAAGTTAAGGGAAGCCATGGTATTGCTTGTGAGTGTATATTATGGTAATGCTATGAGTTGATTTATTTCCTCCGATACCCTTTGTTTTGCCATGTCGACTCTCGACAGCTGCTCCCAAAATACGAACCATGTTGGAATTCGTCGAGCTAATCTCCGATAGTGACCAGAACATGTGTCCACTTGCGAGTGACTTTCAAAAGGATCGAATCTTGAGAGTAAAAAGTTAACTCTCCGCGAACTACTCTCAAGACTATGTCCACTTGCGAGTTTGCTCTCGAGAGCTGCTTGAGAGCTGCTCGCAGCATTTTTACTCTCAAATGGACAGGCACCTTTAGACATCAGTTTAACTGAAAGTTTAACTGACAGTTTAATGTTAATTTCGATTCGCCAGAAAAAAGCACTCTTTCTTTCCCGAGATCACTTTTTTCGTTCGTTTGGTACAAAATGAAGCAATCTTTTTCAGAGTCGAGAGCACTTTTGCGAATCTAGATTTTTTCTCGGAGACGCTCGAGATTTACCAATACACTTACATATGATTTGACATTTGTTTGTTTACGTTTTATGGAAGTCGGTCGAAAAAGTTAGAGCTACTGAAAAACCATATTAAAATAAATAATTTAAGCCAAAATTTGATAAAATGAAACAAATAATAGAGGTGTAAATTTCATCTTCATCATGTGGCACATCTTCTTCATCGGCGTCGTCGTCGTCCTCTTAGGATAATACTGGCTCGTCTTCGTCATACGAGCAATTTATGCAGTTGCAGTATTTGTTCTTTGCAATTTTGTGCAGGACGTGGACCGTGGTGAACATACACTCGGAATATTTATTATAAGATTTCTTTTATAGTTGCAACCACTCTACGAAAAAAAAAAATTTTCACAACAAAAAAGGTAAACAACTTTTGGCAGGCACACCACCAACACCAACAAAGAACAGCTCAGTACCTATACTTTTTTTTGTTCTATTGGCCAGACGAAATCTAGGGAAATCTGAGATTGCCAATCGAAATAAGCATAAATGGGACTTAAGAAGTGTTGTAGCCACAAACCAGTAAGAATAGACCGCCGACTTCCCGTACACCTACCCGATTCCCCCCGGAAAAAATTACCGTGTCTGTGAATACGTGTAAATGTCAAAATTAATGGCGGCAATGATTTTACATTCTATAATACCATGGGCACAAACCAGTAAGAATAGACCGTCGACTCCTCCCACATAACGGACTTTGCCTACAAGCTGCCGGCGAGACCAGGATTTTTCATGAATTGGTGCTGTACAAAATCAAAGGGGCTATGAAAAATCCTAGTCGCATGGTATTGCATAGAAAAACATTGCCGCCATTTATTTTGACATTTACACGTATTCACAGACAGGGAAATTCTTTCCGGGGGGAATCGGGTAGGTGAACGGGAAGTCGGCGGTCTATTCTTAGATACTGGTTTGTGACCATGGGCCTAGGATTTTTCAAGTATGCGTGCGTTAATGGCGCTCCTTTGATTTTGTACAGCACCAATACATGAATCCTGGGCCCGCCGGCAGCTTGTAGGCAAAGTCCGTTATGTGGGAAGAGTCGACGGTCTATTCTCACTGGTTTGTGGTGTGGGGTGTCCTCATGCACCTCCTCATCACCGCGTTCACTGCACAGGTCATCGGCAGTGTTCCCAGATGAAAAAGTTGAAAATCTTATTTTCCAAAATAAAATATCTTTTTTTCAAGATTTTTCCAAAATATAGAAAAAACTAACTAGAACAGAAAAAAAATTGTTTAAGAAGAACAAGTGTCAAAAGGCACTCCGTTTACAAGTTTCGGAAGAATTGTTTACATGTTAACTTTTTAACGTTTTATTTAATTTTATTAAATTTTCCGTTGACATAAGACCTTGTTATGGCAGTTTTCCAAATACATAATAGGAAATATCAAATTGAATATCCTTAATAGTCAAAGCAAGAAATTTTGTGAGATGACTTTTTTACCGTCGTCGTGTCGTATTGAAAATGGACTATATCGGTCGAGTAGTTTTGGTACCTCCCACTCCCATATACCTACCTACATATTTTTCAATAATTAATAAAACGTAGTACTTATATGCGCAAATGTCTAGGGACGTGTCACTAATGACAAATATTGCTACTATGAAAAAATATATATTTTGCTTTACAAATTACAACATGCTGCAATCAGAAAAATTGCCTTGGTCCTGCTATACAAGTGACTTCTTCCACAATTTTTGTGTATACCTTTAAGTCTGCAATTAGCCACATAGCTATTTAGGATCATTCTTATTCGTAACTTCCTTGAGCCAATTTATCATATGCCACAAATAGTTTTCAGTACATAACAGAAGTCGTGCATGAGTTTATTTTCTTTCACTGACAATAATAAGAAATAGAAAACCACTTTCTTTCATAGAAAATGCTATTTTTAATTGTTTGACATAGAAATTATAATTCAATACAAAAAATCTTGAAATTTGATGAATTTAAGGTAAAAAGTCTTGCACATATTTTGAAGCTTAAAAATCTTGAAAAAAAAGATATATCTTGTAATCTGGCATCGCTGGTCATCGGTACTTACACTTCCGCTCATCTGAATAGGTTCAACATTATTTAAAAAGTAAAATAACGATATCTCTGTAACAAACTTGCCGATTTTAATGAAATCAATTTTCTTATATAGAATAATCAATTGTTAATGAAACAGGAAACAGGTCTCTAACACACGTATTTATATTTTTGTGGTTATTTTTCCGAAAACGTATCGAAAAGTGACCATTTATTTTTGGCTATAGATTGGCCACAGAAATCGAGCTTGCTTCATCTTTCTTTCTCTTTAGGTATTTTGTTACCAATCGGCTGTCTGAGATTACAGCGGGAAGCATTACTGTTCAAGGGAGGACCCCTTTCTTGTCAGCTTTTTCACACCTCTTTGCCTGGGAACCCAGCATAGTCTTACGTTGCGTTGTGCTGCGCTCCAGGAAGCCGTAATTTTTCGCGACAGCTACTTACAAGCAGTGATTTTACATAACTCTACGGCATGGATGTATTTTATTGCCGTTTGACTGTTAATGAAAAGGGTAATATCGGCATGAGGTATTGCGTATTGCCATTATTGTAACCAGTTTAGAAGCTGTTGTCACTGCTTGTCATCTCAGCTTGGAATACGCGCTGCTGTAGTCAGGAAGTCTGATTGCACTGTACCTATAGTTCGAGAAGTTTGGAGTAGAAACCCGCGCCAACGCCGACATCCTTCTTTGACCTCCATGGTTGATCCGATGGATATCGGTTGATCTTCGTTCATTTCGTCGCTGCTGAGAAAACAAGTGGTTAATGGTCTTGTAAAATCTAGCCGGGGAGTTGTGTATTTCGTGCATACTGCATACATTATTGCCCTGTACGAATAGGTCTGTGTTTTTAAGATTGCGTATAGCCTCTAGCCCTGCTGTGGGGCTGGTTCTCATTGCCCCTGTAGTGCCAATAGAGGTAATTCTTTGAATTGTTGTCATGGTTTCAAGGTTAGTGGCCTTTTGACAGAATAAATTACCATTATGTTATGTTATAGTATCGGTCTTACAGTTACAACCGCTGTGTAAAGCCACATGACTATAGCATATATTGGCAGCACTCGCTAAGAAAGAATCGAATAAAGTATGCGTTAGTGGGTTTTGTTTTCCACATAAATATATTTTATTCTCGTATTTGTTGGATAATCGTGGTCACAAACCAGTAAGAATAGACCGTCGACTCCTCCCACATAACGGACTTTGCCTACAAGCTGCCAGCGAGACCAGGATTTTTCATGTATTGGTGCTGTACAAAATCAAAGGGGCGCCATTAACGCACGCATACTTGAAAAATCCTGGTCGCATGGTATTGCATAGAACAGCGGTTCCCAATCTTTTTTGGTCGCGGAGCACTTTTCCGGAGAGAAATTGCTCGCGGAGCACTTCGCTGTCAGTATACCAATTTTGGTAATTATAGAAAACACCATAACTATTTTTAGTTGTTTTCTTATTAATTTTATTAAGTTGATGAAATAAGTAACGTGTTGTGACTTTTAGCATTTTATAAAATATTTAAACTAGTAGTTAGTAGATATTTAAAAACAAAAAAAAAATTAATTAAGAAACATTTTTAACTCATTTTTGAGTTGGCCACAGAAAAACAAAGACTTAAAAATTCCAGTTTCCAAAAAAAAAAAAATAATAATACTAATTAGTAATTACCAATATTTACTGGAATATTCAATATTACCAATATTTATTTTTTTTAAAAGGGCAGTAAATCTTTTCTGAAGGTATTCCACTAAAATCCGACATATTTGGCGCAACAGGTTATATAGGCACCCTAGGCCAAGCTTCTCACAATTTTTTTAAGTTTTTTTTTAGCGACGAATACAGGGGACTTTCAATTTTTAGGCCGAGTCCGAATGGATGATTTAAAAAGCTTTTCAGGACAGTTTCAGGACATAGAGTCTCGGATGTTTGTCGGACGTTCGCGGTAGTTGCCGCAGTGGAAAAAACCTTAAGACGTAATTTGTGTTTTCCGGGGATTGAACCTGTAACCTCTCGCACAGTAGTCGGATACAAATAAATTAAACTTGGATTTGGCCCTCCAAAGTACTTTTTTCCAAAATTGCAAATGTCTTTCTTAAGTGGAGTCTTCCGAAATTCCTACTTTTGCTTAGATTTTTGTTGACATAATGTGTTTTTTTTTTGTGGAGTTGCATCCACGAAGATTTTGTTCTACGAACCAGCGCCCTGAGTTCTTGATGGAGTTTAGGTGCAACAATCTCCTTAATTTTAATGGCTATTAAAAATGGATTGGCTCTACTTGTCCGGCAAATCTTTCCTTGGAGTAGTATACTTAGGAAGTTCTGGAGTACACGATTTATTTTTACCCATTTTTGTACTGTGTAATCAATACACAAATTACATTGTTGCGAACAAAATGACAAAGTTACAGAAGCACAAAATTAGCTAGTCTGATGGAATTTTCATATTTTGCGCTCATCTTTTCGCGGAGCACTTGAATTTTTATGGCGGAGCACCAAGTGCTCCGCGGAGCACACTTTGGGAAACTCGGGCATAGAAAAACATTGTCGCCATTAATTTTGACATTTACACGTATTCACAGACAGGGAAATTCTTTCCGGGGGGAATCGGGTAGGTGTACGGGAAGTCGGCGGTCTATTCTTACTGGTTTGTGATCGTGGTGCACGCTCACAACCAGAGTATGAAGCATCCATGTTTATGCCGATAATTCATCTGTACAACTCATTTAATCATAGTGCATTGTGCACACAAACCTAAGCTTGGATATTTTCTCGTCGCATCCGTTGCAATTTGACTTACCTATTATTCATTAATATTAATGTTTCTTAACTATATTGAGCCTCAATACCCTGTGATAATGCTGAAGTCCAGAATGAATAAGACCTGCTACCTCAAACCAGATCTGACAAAAATGTCTGCAATCATCCGATTGTTTGTACATATCGATGTAATGGCTGACAGATTGTGAGGAAGCGAAACTCCGCCATCAACCCAACTCAAATAAATTCGTTTATTGTCCGTCCTGTCAATATCACTTGCAGAAAGCTCCATTATCAATATGTTCCTGGCCTCTCACAAAAGGACTACGAAAGGGGTTAAATGCAAAACCAACTGAGCATTTAATTTCTACATTCATAATGTATTCATTGTTCAGCTTTGGATCGTCCTACAAACAGTCGGGATATTTATTGAAGTGCGCTCACTCCAAGACTACTCGTACACATAGTTGTTTTCGTCATGTTATTAAATCCTTGTGTGCTGCCAGCGTTTTGCAGAGGTCATCAAAAGGTATAAAGACCAGGCATAAGGAAGACTTATTCGTACTTACACTATCATATGAGCATGCTTTTCAGATGTGGTGTTCAGGCTTTGGAATCCAGATGAATCTCCCTTAAAAAGTATATAGTTGGGTGAGGATATGTACAGGTAACAAATTTCAAATGATTGAAGCAAACAGCTTTGTAATTATTCCAAGCACATTTGGGGTTTCACGGATTTAGGAAACCAGGAAGACTTAGATATGATAGTATACATACCTACACTTTATTTTGAATGGAAGAAGATGGGACTACTACATAATTTATTATCTAAGTTAAGACCTTTCGCATTTCATTCGGAAAGCATCGTCGTCATCGAATTGGCCGTAGAGGTAGTTTTCGTATATGTATTTGCGTCTTCAGATGAAGGAGCGAAGATTTATCGAGATACCTATACTCGTTGGACGATGAAGGCATGAAAGGAGTGGTGGCGGTGGGTATATTACATTGGCATACGTACAGGAGAGAAAATTCGTAGACGCTTGAGAATCTCGTCTGACTAAATGCATTTTAAGGGAAAATTAATGAAGTTAGGTTTTATCTGACCCGGTAAAATATATCTAGTTTTGATACAGCTAAGTTTTGAGTTAAGAGTGTCAAAAAATAAGATAAATGTGACTTGTAGAGTTGTACGTAAATGTATTTTATTTAATCACGAATATTTCTGTTTGCTATTTGCAAAAGTTTGAATTAACGTATTAAATTAATGTTTCAGACCTATTCCTTGAATGTACTTAAATGATTGATATGTTGCAGGTGTATATGTTTAAAAGATTCCATTGGGGACGGTGATGGGCACAACGCCCAAATCACTTTAAAAGGATATGTCCTTTGTAGCTAGAAATTGAAAAAGTTGTGGCTTGATAGACGTTTCCAAAGTTTCTATTGGATGTTGTCAAATGAATGCTTCCATAAAACACTTATTATTAAGGAACAATTGAATTCAGTTGAACAGTTTGCATGCAGTTGCACTTTTTTTCACTACTCAATATTAAATTGAAAATCGTCACGCATAAACACGAGTTAAATATGATGAAATGAACAATCGTTAATATGGCATATGGTCTACGCCGCCATAGTTGTCTTTGCCTCCAACTTAACCTGTGTATAAATTGATCCATAAAAACTATGGAGGTGGAATTTTTTCGCACGACTATTAAAAATAATGGCCAATGAAGCTATCGGAATTGCTGCATCTGATGAATTATTGTCTTTCAGGCGATTTTAAGAAGAAACAAGGACCGGAGCTTAGACAACGTCAAATCGGATCCCATAGTGGCAATAATTACTTCCCATACAATATACCTATAATAAAACTAATAAAACTCTTTCAACCCCAAATAATTCTTAATACATAAATACGAATTACTCTTACGTTACTATCACGTCAAATTCAGAAACTTTTTTCCAAACGATTAACACAGAAAGGTGCCAAATTAACCCAACAAAATAAGTCAAATAATTGAGGTTATTTCAATTATGTATAGTTTCTCTCGTGTCGGTCCTGAATAGGCTGCTGCAGGCAAATCGCAAGGGGGAAACTCACTCGTGCCAGACGTGTAATTAATTCATTACACAGAGTGTAGTCGCGTTGTAGTTGTTAAATGCCGACACGGAAGGAAGCCAAAGTCAAGTGTAATCCTGTTGAGGCGTCAAAGCAATATAACGTGCAAATGTCATTTTATATTTATTAAAAGTTTTAATGAAACGAAAACTCATACGAGGAATATGAATATCTTGTGTTAGTTGAGAGCTATTGTGAGATCGTTGGCCCTAATGAGACTTTGCGCGCAATTAAGTAGGAAACTTTGGTGAAATTAATTACACATCTTTTGGTGGATGAGGTCTCCCGGAGTTTCCTTCGTGGAAATAATGACCATCTGAAATGAGGTGCGAATCCGGTGATTAAGATTATTATATCGAAAATTAATCAAGTGAATGTATTTGGCAAGCAGTGTAGCTGAAATGATTTAGATTTCAATGCGTCATTACTGCATAGTGAATCAATTGTACACAACATGTAAAGAGATAAGATTTTCGATTAATTGATGCTTTGATTCGGCAGATGTGTAATAAGAAGATTAATGCGTGGAAGATGTAAACACACCTCTTTACCTACTAAATTGATGAAAGCATGCCTTTTATTAAAGGCTTTTACTTAACTTCGTGAAAAATTTGTTGTGTCAAAATCTTGCAAGTCAAATTCGAACCACTTTCGCTAAACTTAGAACTTTGAAATTTTCCATGCTGGTTGGGTTGTGAAGACAATGCAATATTTAGAAAGAATTTTTGGATTTTGACTTCCCCTGTCCCTTTGAGGGAGGCTTTTTCATAACGCATGATCTATTAGCCGTATTAACTTGAAACTTTATATGTCAATAGATAAGTCATAACTATTACATACCTAATTGATACTTTGTACCGTTTCGTCCTATAAGGGCTGAAGAAAGGGGGTGCAAACATTTCTATTTTTACCTTACTACGCTCAACTTGCCATAAAACTCATAAATATATGTAGGTCAACTCAAAGAATCTTTTTAATTGTTAGGCAATACTTCACAGAGTATTTTGAGCTAACATTCATCTTTCTAGTCCATCCAGAGGGCAAGATATAATAAATAGAAAATAGATCTTATTCGGCCAAATGCGAAAAAAATTGCTATCTTGATTGCAGTTGTGCTTAGGAAGGGTAGTTTTATTTGCGTTCTAAAAATAGAATTGTCACTGTGGCGGGCATTCAGAATATATGCTCATATCATGTATGGCGTAGTTGAATTTGATGTATGGAATATGGATATGGATAAAAACAAACTATGTACATATGTACGTATATAGGAGTTTGTGATGCGTAAATATGTAGGTATGCACATGCACAATCGTACATACTTATATTTGAGATCTGCAGCTATGGAAAGTGTATAGGTAAGGTAGGTACGCGTAGTAATATCAATCAAACCATACCTGTCGCGAATTTTCATTTATGTGGAATACATACCTACCTATTTTGTCCATTGACTTAGGACTTTGAAATTTTGCATGCTGATGTTTCAGTTTTGATGA
The DNA here is from genome assembly GCA_949372485.1 of Cheilosia soror. Lineage (NCBI taxonomy): Eukaryota > Metazoa > Arthropoda > Insecta > Diptera > Syrphidae > Cheilosia > Cheilosia soror. Next base: position 2,540,216 of record OX443561.1, on the reverse strand, counting down.
TAATACAATAAACTTATAGTAAAAAAAGCTTTTGTGAGTATGTAGGTAGATATTAAACTGCACTAAAAAGCAAAAAATAAAATAATAGTTTAAAAAACTAAAAAAACGCTTTTATCAGTAGGTAGGTACTGCACTAAAAGCAAAAAAATAAAAATTAACCAATATATTTTGAAGGTTTATCCTGGAAGGGGCTTAGTGTAAGCCATGTTTGTAGTTATGTATTGTATTATTTGAGTGTGAACTACACAAACATGGCTTACACTAAGCCCCTTCCAGGATAAACCTTCAAAATATATTGGTTAATTTTTATTTTTTTGCTTTTAGTGCAGTACCTACCTACTGATAAAAGCGTTTTTTTAGTTTTTTAAACTATTATTTTTTACATTAAATTTTTAAAATAAGCGATTTATACGGCTAAGAGGGACTTTTTAAAGGCATTTATATATAATTTGATGAGATGTTTGTTATGCTCAAATCTTGCAAGCCAAATTTGAAGCACTACCTCGAAACTTAGAACTTTGAAATTTTGCATTCTGATGGTTCAGTTTTAAAGACATTGTAATATTTAATATGCTCCTTTAAGGCTTTTTCATAACTTGAAATTTTGTTCAAGAAGCCATCAGAGAGAGAAGAAGAGAGCTTTCAAGGTGTTCACTCCTTCTCGAAACCGGTACATTGAGGCGCGAAGAACTTGCTAATTGGCTGTTAAAGCAGCCAAAGAACAATCTTGGAAGGAGTTCGGCGAGAAATTAGACCGTGACCACAGATTTGCAAACAAGGTGTTCTTGCAGAACATCCGCCGTCTTAGAGGAAGGAGGTGGAATATTATTGAAGGAGTCAAATCCAAAGATGGTACACTTCTTTCTAATGAGGAGGACATCTTGCGCAGATGGAGCGAGCACTTTTCTGAATTGCTTAATCCAATCCAGGGCATTGAGGATGACAGATCCAGGGCGGAAAATAGTCCCATTGTAGAGGAAGTTACTTTTGCGATCAAATCGCTAAAAGCTGGCAAATCTGCCGGAGTGGATGAAATCCGGCCAGAAATGCTCAAGGCTTTAGGTATGAAGAGGGAGTCAAATAGCTCTCTCGTGTCATTAAAGTCGCCTGGGAATGCGGCGAAACCCCCACCGATTGGCAGATTGGGGTGACTGTGCCATGTTTACGCATGCTTCGTAGATTTGGAGAAAGCATAATGACCGAGTCCCTCGAGGTAAACTCTGGAGTGTATTACAGGAGTTTGGAGTTGACGGTTCTCTCTTGAGAGCCATTCAATCAGGGGTCGGGGTGCGTCTTGTCTCCTCTCCTTTTCATTACTTGTATGGACTGGATGTTACAGCGCAGTCTTGGCGAGGAACGTTTCGAATTGGGAGGTCTGAGGATAAGTCATTTGCTCTTCGCTGATGACTTGGTCATCCTTGGATCCCCTCAGACTGAACTTCAGCGCTCACTCGATCGGTTTGTAGCCGTTTATGTTGAAGCTGAAATGAAAGTAAACCTGAACAAATCTGAAGTAATCCAGAACGCCTGTTCAATGCACTCTGCATGTTAGTGGAGTCCCATATTGAAACAGGTGGAGAAGTTTAAGTATCTCGGGGTCTTATTCACGAGTGATGGAAAGAGCAATGCCGAGTTTTCCTGTGGGATTGGTCAGGCTGGGTCAATTTTAAGACAGCTTGGTCATTCTGTTATTACGAGGACTGAACTTGGTGTCAAAGCTAAGTTGTCAGTCTTTAATTCGGTATTTGTTCCAACTCTTACCTATGGTCATGAGGTTCGGGTAATGACCGAAAGAATAAGATCGCGGATACAAGCTGCCGAAATGAGATTTCTCCGTAGTATTGCTGGTGTGACCCGTAGAGACCGCATCAGAAATACCAGAATACGTGAGGAGCTCAATGTCGAGCAGGTACTCCTCCGGACGGAGCGATCCATGCTTCGGTGGTTTGGTCATATTTAACGTATGTCCCCGACGAGGATCCCACGACGTGCTATGGAATCCGTACCATCGGGCAGGCGTCCCCTAGGTAGACCCAGGATGAGATGGTTAGATCAAATTCATAATCTCTCCTCTACCCGTATGGGGATTGCCCTTGATGATTTGGAGTCGATGGCGGAGGATCGAGAGCTATGGAGGGTCCACTTGAGCAACCTACACCCGCGACCCACTTAATAGACAAGTGGACCATTGAAAATGATGATGAATAAATAGATATACATAAGTAAAAATTATTACATGCCTAAAAAAAAATTTTCAAAATTTTTCAAAATTTTTCAACATTTTTTTTTTTTCGAAAAAAGGGGGTTTCCTATTTCCACCTTACTACGTTCAACGGCCCTACGAACAAAGTCCCAACTGGAACTAACTCCCACTAGCCAAAATGAACTAAGTCCCACAAAATTTGGGATTTAGTTCATATGAACTAACTTCTTAAGTTTGTTAAAATGAGGTACCTAAATTTTTTGCCTTTTTGGGGTTATGGCATTGATATATAAACCAACGCAGCGCTGCCAGAAATATATTTTCGTGTTCAGTAGTCACCCCGAACTAAGCTCACAAAGTTACAGCCTTGCTAAAATGACTTGAGAAAAAACGTTGCTAGCTCTTACTCTAATATAATAGTAAAAATAATCAAATCATACCTGCCTGTGACGAATTTTTATTTATGTGGGATATTATTATGTCCTTAGGACTTTGAAATTTTTCATCATGGCTCAGTTTTGATGACAATACAATAAAATAATAGTAAAAAAACAATGTCAGTAGGTATATAGAGCCAGAGAGAGCCATATTCCATCCAGGACAGAACATCATTCATAATAAAAAGGACCGCGAGTACAGGATACCCAAGTCTTCTGTAACACTCGATCTTCCGATCAAATTTCAAATATCATTCTGGACAAACCTACAAGATGTTTGCTAATACTGCATCCGAGTGGCAGACATGCGCTTAAAGGTACCAAACAGCCGAAACATGAACTGTTTTGTTCGTATAAGTATCTGGTAGACATTGAGTATCTTCCATATTCTTGTATTCCTTATACAATACAACGCAACGAAAGAATTTCATTTTGGCGGCTTCTATTTGCGATATTCGTTGTCTATATGTCCAGTGGGAGCGGTGGTTTAGTAGTTAGCCAGGCAGGTCTCTATCATTATTCATTATAATAAATACAAAGTTTGCCACCGTAGACCCGTTAGACAAACTATTAAAATGGACACATTTTTTCTATTTCCATTTTATTAAGTAAAAAAAAAACTTGACAGCGAACTCAGTCTCTATTGACTATAGACTAAATTGCTTAAAGAAAATATTTAAATTTGTTCCCAATTTTTTAAGCCTATAACTATACTAGTGCACAACACCAAAGCCTATACAATACCACCAACAATGTCCTGCAAACCGCACTCATTTAAAATTTAATTATTCATCAAACTCCACCAAAAATTAAATTCCCCAGGAATCCACCTGATAAAAGGCTTACTACTCTCGTGATACCTTTATAACCCGTCTTGCGCTGCAGTTATTCCCACGTTCAGGAAAGCAAAGTGTAGTACAATACCTACAGCAGTACCGGTGCTCAGGTTGGATTACCTTCATTCACGAAATGCAATTAATTTGCATTTTCTGCATTATCAGCCACCACAGAACGAAATAATAATAATTGAGCCAAAAGCGGAGGGCGAACGAAGGCAGAGAAAAAGACTGGAATTGAAACCCCAGCTCCGTTGCAAAATATTAAAACTGTATTTCCGTAGGCGGTTTGCATTTGTGGCACCGAGACCATCGACAACGACAATGGTACCGGTACTACCGGCGCAGATACCAGACACTCATTCCATTAGTCTCCGTGGCGGAGATTCGTTATAGCACAATAGACATTTCGTTAATTAAATTCCATTATTTATCCTACGACCGTTGGATTTATCGTATCGGGGACCTAAAGTCAGTGCGGTACAAATCCGGTCATTCCAAAAATTCCAGGATTATGTGTCTTGTGCGGTTTGGCAAATGATTATCACAAATGTTGATGGATATATGTAGTTATGTTTCTACAATGTGCAACGGTATTGTAAAGTTGAGGAAGTATCTATAGTTTGCTTCAGCACGGTCAGACCTCAATCATTTTCTGCTTAAAAAAGCAACCTTCAAACTTCCGATTGTAAATCCAAAGTGACTACCGAGAGATCTCCTCACCGAAACGTGCCTTGTGCTCGCATAATGATGATGTCCTTCCCTCGTCTGTCCACTTGATTTTAAACTTTGAACTCGAGAAATCCACTATAGAGTTTATCCTTTTTTTGTCATGCTCCAAGATTGAAAGAAGCAACATCAACCTTTCGCAGGACGGCACAAGACCCATCCATTATTACAATGAATCTCCTCCAACCAGATGTCCTCCTCTCTTCTTCCTGGTTTTTACATATACAGAGCCAGAGATCCCTTTCGACCGAAACGTGACTGCATTACGAAATTGTTTCTGTAAAATAAAATTATAAATAGAAAGAAGTTAAAAGCGACGGCGGCGCGGGCCAGCCAGAGGTTCTTGGATGGAGAGATTTATGGCGACTTTTCGATTATCAAAACATTAAAATTTCTCTCAGCAAACATTTTTGTAAAATGTAATTACCTTTTGATCAACTTTTAAGTTTGTTTTTCTTCTCAGTGAGTGGTGGTATAAGCCGCCCTCCTATAAGGCCCACATGACGAAAACAACTTAATCGACATTTGGTCGGTCGGTCCTCCATAGAGCTAAATAGTCCAAGAAATTGTAAACAGAATGTATTTAATCTTGTTTCCTTTGACGGCATTATGGATTCCACCATACTTCACAACCCTTAGTCCTTTAGCAAAGACCAAACAGTACACCGATAAGGGTACATCATGCTGCAAATTTGTATCTACATGCTGCAAGGAGCTTATGCACATTCGTTACTCCTTTATAAACCCCATTTGGGTTCTCGACATTTGTTATAACCTTTAAAGGGGGCATCGGAAACTTCTATGGGTGGGTATAACATTCAACTGGAAGAAAATTATTTTTCATCCTGCTTTGGTAGACGAAAACGAAGCTTTTAGATGGAAGAACATGGTAAATAAAGATAAGTGCGTATTTTGTATTCAAGAGTTAAAATCATACTTGTACATAGGATTATTGGTGCTATTCTTTCAATTAGTCGTAATGAATTGACAACAACCATTAGAAGACAGTCAATGGCAATCGAAATGCATCAAATACATTATAACATATTCTGTATTTGTTTGAAAGTCCTTGCCTAAATAAGTCTCCTTTGAACTACGTTTTCCCAACTCGGCTTGTGGCAGTGGATGTTTCTGGCTTTCGGAACAAACAAATTCTGGGGACTATAAATAGATAAATTTCGTAGGCTGTCTGTGGGGAGAAATGTGTCAAAATTTGCAATTGGAAACAAAATGATACACAAAAGAGAAAACATTTTGTGCAAGGAGCGTTAATCTTAGTGCAAAACTAAATATGTTTATTTCGCTTTGGGGTGTAAACCTTAGAAACTAAATTTAACTTAAATCTTTAATGAAACCTTTATCTGGAAAGTGTACTTTTAATACTATTGGGTTATATTTAAAAACAATTTGTTTCTTTGTTGCAGCTACTTCTAGTGCTATACTTAACTTTTCTATTCTTCGAATTTCATTTTGGAGTCGTGAAAAAGTAGTTGCATATTGCAATTCCCAAGGCTGCACCATGTGGATAAAAGGGCCTGTAATTAGAACCGTTGATCTAAAAAAAATAAATAAATAGGTGGCGCAACAGGCGGGTAGACACTCAAGGTCTAGCTTCTCGCAACCATTCGTTTTGTGTGAGTTTCTATTTTTGGGACGAATGGAAGAGACCTACAATTTTATGACGAGTCCGAACGGCTGAATTGAGAAGCTTTTTCATGACAGTCATACTCTCGGATGTTTGTCAGACGTTCGCAGTAGAAAAAAACTTTAAGGTGTAATTTGTGTTTTTCCGGGGATCGAACCTGGGATCCATCGCACAGTATTTTTTGTATAGAGTGATCTATAGTGACTTTTAAAGGGAAATAAGCAAAGTATTTGCTCCGTTTATTAGAGTGTCTTTAAAACGATTAAATTTACTTATATTAAGGTATATATTAAGCCTCACTTAAAGGGGAATTTTAAAAATAAACTCTTCTATTTTAATTTTAATTAAAATGATCCTTTTAGTTGGTCCTTCTGTCTGGTACAATTCTATGTGTGACATAGGACATGTTTTATGTTACTGGATTCTTAAGAAGGTATAGGTACTTAGATCATACTGCCAGAAGAAAAAGTGAAAATATTCAAGAAAAATGTAAAGCCCTTGTGTTCGAATGCTGATGGTAATAATTTAACTACTAAAAGATCGACACTTTCTTCTTTTACGTAAGCCCATGCTCACTGCAATTATTGTTTAAAACCACTCAGTGCAATCTATCCCCTATCAATAATTTAACCGAAATTGCATATTATTTTGTAACAATTTTATTTTAAATAAGATTTTCCAATATTATATTCTTTAAAATTTAATGGCATTTTATGTGGGTGGACATGTGAAAACACTTAGCCAGCACTTGTTCAGATGTGATTCTCTCCTGTGTTGTGGGCGCCCATTGACGTGCACACTAAAAATCGATGCTGTCATCCAAAAGGTTATTTCCCCATTCCCTTACATTTGGTTGCATTTCGAAATACTCTTCACCTCCATAAACCTCATGCTATGTAACTTCAAAGGGTCATGAAAACGGAAAATATTTTGCACTGGTCGCCATTGCAATGGTGAATCAAAGGTACCAAGCTGAATGACAAAAAGTGTCAAAACATTGGCCAATGGTCGTTCGTTGAAATTATTTTCTTTGAATAGGTACCTCCATCAAAGTCAAAAAGGGTTCACGTAAAAGACACTCTGTAGCTATAAATAACACTTCAATCTCAACACAAACTTTATGGTATTTTATAACATTACCACGCCTTGTGTGCATGCAACATATCAAGCCAATTGGTAGGTGCAAGTTCTAAAATTTATAGGCATAGGGTCAAAGACGATCCGTAACAATCGAAACCCAAAATAATTACCCGCACATTTAAACCGCAATTACTGCTGTTGGCTTATGTTATTCAATTTCATTAATTATCTGGGATATGTGTATTAATGCGAAACGAGGATGGGAAGCAGTGGACAGGTCAACAGATAATGTCAGTGCCAACGGCCGACAGTAGTTGTGGATCCATGTAAAATTTGGGAGGCCAGATTTCACACATGCAAGCAGATTAGGTTTAATTAAATTCTGTTTACACACTATACTCACCAGGGCGGGCATAAACACATCGATGACCTGGTTAAGACCAAAATCAATTTATTTTCAATTGCATTGTAGTTCAGGTCAAGCAATGTCCAACTGCTTCACAAATGATCCAACATTGACGATAAAATATTCCTTTTCACCCAAAATGTTATTGTTCACCTGTTTTTATGTGTCGGCAGAAGGCTTTAATTTTAAGAAAATATGCTAATTTTTGCCTCGTGCTAAAAGGCTGTCCTTCGCTCTATAAAAAACGTTTAATTAGTCCGGGATGCTAAAAATTGTCACTATAATTTAAGGGGTCTAGGCAAACGCCCATGGAAATATGAGAAAAGAAAAAGAAATCAATTTCTCTTTGAAAGGGTTTATTTCATGTTATTTTTCAAATTTTTATCTGACTGTCGGAATGACATAGCGCAGGGAACAGGAGAATAAATATCTACGTTGGCGAAGATTCAAATGCTTTGGTCTGACACTTGGCAATATAAAATGCTTGGGGCGGAATCAAGGAACAACTCTACCCGACAACGGGTGGTCGGAGCTGCTTTTTAATTAAAATAAATCATTTGATTAAAAGTCAAATAAATTAAATCCAAAACTCAAACAGAAAACCACACGATATCTCTTTTAAATGAAGTGGTATGTGTACATTTACGGGATGCTTTACTGCATAATCGATTAGAATATTGTACACTTCGCTTCAACTGAATAAGCACAAACTTTTCTAAGGTACCTTGTCCATTTTACTGATTACTATGTTTGCTTATGATGTTGAGAAAAGGAATCAGAAAGAATAATTCCAAAAGTACCGCTATTTTTTCTCTGGCTCTTTTGCAAGCGTTTCGTTAATGGAATGAAATGAAACAAGTTTTTCTTAAAACAGTTTTTTATTGGGTGCTTTTAGTAGTGTGTAGTACTGCCGCCTTTATTGGTTATGACTTCATAAATTCGATCCACCATTGAATCGTACAGTAATCCAGCAAAATTTACCTCCAGGCTAATTTAATGGGATTCTCTGACCTCAAACTGGCGGCCAATCTCATAAACTTTTCGTTCTGGCCATCACCAAACATTTTCGATAAGGTTCGGGTCAGGAAAGTTCGAAGCCGTTGAAGCAATTCTATATTTTGCTCCTCTATCCAATTTTTGACTATGCGCGAGCCGTCTGGATGGGGGCGTTGTCCTGCTGAGAAGTCAAATTTTGGGTTCCAAAAATGTCCGAAAATTTAGGAAAATGCCTTTCCAGGATTCCAGCCTAAGTTTGTTCCTGTAAAAAGGGTAAGTGCCTTTACTATAGTACTGGGGCAGAAGCTGGGGCACTACCCTGCGCTTTGATCTCTTAACAGATGCATTTTTGCTCTTTCAACACTAAGGAAAATTTGATCTACCTATTTTTATTTGAATTTCAGTTCAACGATTAAATTTTACTTAAAACACTTCAACTGTTGTTCTTATGTGTCAATTTCCTCAAAACGTTCATAAACAATGAAGACCTGAGGACCTGATGACTGATGACTTTGTGTTTATTCAGTTGACGCAAGAAAAATCTGAATTTTTTCATATCGAACACTTTGCAAGAGGGCCAGAGAAAAAATAGCGGTACCTTTGGAATTATTCTCTCTGATTTCTTTTTTCAACATCATGGACAAACAGTGAGCATCATCAAATGATACATTAACGCACATTGTTTGGGAAAAATGGACAATGTAATTTAGAAAAGTTTTGTGCTTATTCAGTTGAAGCGAAGTGTATTCTCCATTTGTAAATACTCAACGTTTCAAAATACATAATAATGCAAGACACTTTGAGTTTGATTTAAGTGTTTTTATCGACGCTGAATTTAAATTATTTGTAACGAGTTTCAATGGTTTTTGATGCGTTTTAATAATAGCGTTTTAATCGATAGCTTGTACATGAAATTGCAGTTATATTAGTGAATTGACATTAAAAAAAAGTACGTAAGCAGCACCAATAACTTGTTGCATTTTTTAGCTCAGAACGTAATAAACTAGTTACATTCTGACGACACCGAATTAAAATCATTTGAAATTCTCAAAAATGTTATATAATTACATGGCTAACGGTTTCTGGCGTAATCGTAGCAATTAACACGGAAAATATGCATTTTGTTTAAGTAAGAGTGAACTATTTTCAAAATCTTGTGGTGCTACATCAAAATACTCGAAATAAATTTCCCGTACAACAGTTACATAGGTACTAAATTTCTTACTCCACTTCTTCAATTCTTCATTTTGTAAATGGATTGTTTTCTTTTTTGTTTTTAATCAAATTGTATTGATGAATACAATGACAGCCCATTACAGCTTATTTAAACAGTGACAGATTTATTCAAGCTAATACAAAAATACTAAGTACCTACTGATGCTTTTGGGGGGCCGCATTATTAACGGCTGTGTTAAAGGTATAGACCGGCTAGCTAGCTAACTAGCAAATGCAAATTTGTTTATTAATACAGGGAAGAGTATACTATGATTTCTCCAGTAGCCACGTTTTGATGAATCTTTTCGAGTTTTCGATCAACGAAAACAAAAAAGAGCTTACTGCAAAATAGAAGAAATGCATGGTCCGCTCCTGTTTGTTCGGCTTTACTATTTAAATTATTTTTGTATACCCTCCACATGAAGGTATATTCACTGTCATTACGTTTGTAACGCCAAGAAGGATCAACCGGAGACCCTATAAAGTAGGTATATATATTCTGAATCAGGATCACATTCAGAATCGATCCGTCCGTATGTATGTCTGCTAAAAGCACGATAGCGCCCAAACCAATTGACCTAGGCGATTGAAATTTTGTAAAAGGACTTATTTTTACAGTCGCCAGGTTGATATTAAAAAAGGTCCATGTCGGTTAAGTAGTTCTGTTACCTGACCTCCCATATAAAGCCAACATTCTACACATGTATCTTTCTGTCTGTTGAAAACACCTTAGCGTCCAAACGAATAGACTTAGATGAATGACATTTTGTAAGCAGACTTGATTTTATTCTTGTCAGGTGTGTACTAAAAATTGTCTGTGTCGGTCAAGTAGTTCTGGTACCTCCCATACAAAACCACTATTAGACACATGCGTGTACCTCTAAAGTACATACATTGGAGGGTATCAAAGCATCGGCCAGATGTTTTGAGATTGTTTTAAATTTCAATGTCAGTTTGTATAGGTACACAGTTAAATATTAGTTCGAAAACAAGAATAGCTACAAATGAAATCTTTAAAATTGTCTTTGAAATTGGTTTTGGTGAGTGTTCATTTGAAAAACTGGTTGCTTGAGCAAAATTAATATAGAATAGCAATAAATAAAAAAAATAAATTAAATCAATAGGTGGCGCAACAGGCGGGTGACACCCAAGGCCTAGCTTCTCGCAACCATTCGTTTTGTGTGAGTTTCTATTTTTGGGACGAATGGAAGGCACCTACAATTTTATGCCGATTCCGAACGGCTGAATTGAGAAGCTTTTTCATGACAGTCATACTCTCGGATGTTTGTCAGACGTTCGCGAGAGGTGGCGCAGAAGAAAAAACTTTAAGATGTAATTTGTGTTTTTCCGGGGATCGAACCTGGGATCTCGCACAGTAGTCTAGCACACTAACCACTGCGCAAGTGCGCCCACAAATACCCTATAATGAACATAAAATATTTTATATAAAATGTAATATTCCAAAGGATTGTACACAGAGGAGAGAACTTGTTATTATTCTAGGAGAATTGTAAATTTGTTTTTAAATAAAATTTGGCATCACTTAAATAAATGACTTGTTGCTAAAAGTTTATATAAACGGCTGTCAAATGAGATTGACTTATACACACTTCTAATTGTTGCTAATCGTCATAGAAATGTATGCAATCGAAACTCTATTCTTTTGTAGCTATTATTGTTGTTTCTGCTGTTTTCTGAGTCACCTTCGCCATTGTGCTTAAAACAATACTTTACCCTATCTGTATTTGGAGCTATACCGCAATAATTTATATGAATTCGACTGCAAAATAATAATAGTCACATTTATCGCGAACCTATAATTGTAGAGGGTTATTCACCATTATTCCACTCTGAATGAAATCCAATTGTTTTTCCCGCACAGTTTCCATTTCCCCATTGATGCAAAAAAAAATTCCACAAACCCCTTTCGGAAACACTCTGAGGCTAATAATATTATTCAAGCTGCTCTACTGCTCCACAAAATCACTTATGCAGATGCTGACTAAGGACCGTCCTTAAACGGCCAAAAGATAATATTTTCCATTCCAGCTAGTGAACTATTTTAAGTTTCTCGGTCTGTTGCGGATACTGCGGTTTTAGCCTTTCATTGTGCTTCTTCCCCTATTTTCTTTTTATACGGATTCATTTGCTCATTTCCATGTTGCAAAGAGCTACAAACTTCGGCCAACCCTCTTGTTTTTGCTCGACACCGAGCCATTGCAAATGTGTGCACTTGATGTGACAGTAAGTGGGCGTCAGTAGGACATTTGTTTCGCAAAATTAATAAAGTGTTTCGTTTTCTTGCTGCGGTTTTAAGGTTAATTATATAAGGGCTTTAGAGGGCAGGTTGGCTAACCTCAAAGTTCATCTTCTGCTCTCTTCTGCACTATTTCTTGCAGGGAAAACTTTCTTGAATTGTTGGTGTCGTGTCGATGGTCCACGAATTGGGGTATCCTAGCCAGAACTTGTTCGACTCATTCTTCTGTGCTTCATTTAAGGTCATAAGAATGCACATTCCCATATCCCATATCGTTAAACTATAAAAGATGGCAACTATGGTGATGACATGTGTATGTGTGTGTGTGTGCGGAACTGAGAGGAAAAACTTTTAAATTAAAATGGAAGTTCACATTGACTGTGTGGTAGTGGTCTTCTCGGCTTCCGAAGAACAAACTTTTGGTACAAGGACATCAAAACTTCGCACAGAAACTTACAGTCACGGACATATGAAATTTTAATGTCAGATATTTTACGTAGCCCCAGAGACGTGATGGGGGGAATGGTGGCAACCTTAACATCATCCCCACCACTATCATTGGTGGCAGCATTTAATCATCATAAAAGGTACTACATATATGTATGTTTAACATTTACAAATTTTGTAAGTGCGGCAATGTATATGTACTTCTACTTACAACTTTGCAAATGAACCTTGTATTGGTAGCCAGTGCAATGCTCAGGGGTATCATAACTTTACTCGAAAAATACGAATTTGCAAAAACCGAACAAAGGGCGAACGTATAAGCAAATTTGATGCCATAAATAATTATGGCGAATGACTGTGGTCTTATCCGGAGCAATAAAGTATTGGTGGATGAGCTGCGAATATGTTGATAGCTGATGTGCATACGCATTTTCAGATTAATATGAAGGGATTCGGGAGCAGAGAAACTGTTATAATTTAAAATTTCCAAGCTCTTGGGATTTATTTGCGTTTTTCGAGAATATTTATTTATATATACATAATTCATGTTGTATACAGTATACAATAAAAACTAAAATATAATATGTTGTGATAAAAATAAAAGATGTTAATACGAAAATAAATAAAATGTTTTCAAATTTCAATTATCACTTAATATGTGGATCATGGATTGTATTGTAAGTTATTGTTGTATTGAACAATAACAAAAGTAGAGAGTAAACGTTTGAGGGGAGATATGTAAATTACAGGGTGTCCGCCGGGAAGGTATACTATACTTTGTTTGTTTATAATTTTTGATTAAATGAAAGAGAATGGATCTTATACAGTCGTGTATGGATATAGTGAACTATTTTTTGCAAGGCCTGTTCACTGTATCCATTCGCATAAAATAGCACGCTTTCGCACACAAACTGTCACATGACACAAACGCTATCGAATTTTCCCCGTAAAAGTACAATTTACGGGGAATACCCGCTTTATTTGTGATTTGCTTGTGTGTTTTTTGCTGTTTTTAGCTTAAAGTTACTGCAAAAATTTTGTTCACTATTTAGAGGTTTTTGATTGTTCACTATTTAGAGTACCTACCTACTCCATGTAAAACTTTAGCTGTTCACTATATCGAGGTGTTCACTATATCGGGTGTTCCCTATATCCGTCAGACACGACTGTATTGATAAATGCTTTATTTAATGTCGTCAATTATGTATGCAATACAATATCAGGTAAATGCCCGCCTCTGTTAGTCTCACAAATGCGAGCCCTTTTGAGCACATTTTTCATTACATTTCTTACACATTTCACGCGGTATTTCATTAATTTCATCGCGAATATTTTGTTTGAGTTGCTTAAGCGTTTCTGGTTTGTTTGCATAAACCTTGCTTTTCAGATATTTCCACAAAAAGAAGTCCGGAGCAGTCAAATAAGGCGACCGTGGAGGCCAATCAACATCACCATTTCTTGAAATAACTTGTTGTGGAAAGAGGTCTCGCAGTAATCCCATTGTAATCCTGACTTTCTCATCGTCACAGTAATCGATGATTAATTTTGATAAAATGTTTTAACGATTAAAACACGTTGGGTTATCGAATAATTTTCCATAATAAATTTGCCACCGTGTCTTCTTCACGACTGCCAAATATGAACTGTCAAAACTAATGTTTACCAAAATGGCGGCAAAACAAAATAGGATACCTTCCCAGCGGACACCCTGTATATACAGGGTCTTCCATTTTTATATAATGAATTGGAGTTACCAAACCAAATTTTTTCTTGTATAATTATTTTCACGTTGTAGTTATAGTTATTTTATATTTTTCGCTGTCTTACGTAATACTCATACTTGAAATAAGTGTAGTGTTTTAAAAAAAAGTATGGAATCTCCTAGGCCCTAGGCGTTAGGTTATAAAACTTAATATTTCTAATAAATTTTTTTTTATCAAAACGCTTTCAAATAAATATACATAATATATGTACACCTAGGTATATGTGCAAATTAAAAAAAAATGCCTCTCAAGAAATCAATTGGAAAATGTTTCTTTTTGTTCCATTGGTGGACTCTATAATTTAATTATTTTCTAAAATATTTATCTAGGGAAAAGTTTCTGTACATAAAGAAAGAGTTGAGCAATTTTTTGTGAATTTGAAAAAAAGAAATGTGCACGACTGGGTCGCACGAAACTTTCTCGTTTATTGCGAATCTCGCACAATCATTTCAGCAAATTTTGCGCTTAAAATCATATCCACTTAGGATGTACGCAGGTTTAGTAACTGAACCCTTGTTAATTAAAAAAGTAATACATACTACATAGACATACGTAGTAAGTAGATATTAACTACAACACTTTATTACTTACATACTTTCAAATTTCACCCCGAACTGACACTTAAAGGAGGCAAGTAGGCAATGAATTTCAAATTCCCATTTTTGATGATTGAAAAAAAGTGGTCTCAATGGTCGGGATTTGGATAGTCATTTTTGAGAAATATTCATAATACGGCTGTATTCGAGTTTTCTGAGAAAAAACTAAGTACGTGATCATGTTTAGAATGCTTATGTTGTCTTAAATATGTATTTTAATCAAAATCGTTAGAGCGGTTTTTTGTAAAATTATGCTGACAAATGTTACAATTTGGATTCGAAAAGCACTGTTATTAAACTGTTTAGCTTAAAACTGAGTACGACGTATTCTTCAGAATATAAACATTACCTAGCAGTTACATTTTTAACCAAATCGAAAATGGCGTTTTCGAGATATCTGTAGTTTTTAAAGTACCGTTTTTAGCGATTGGGGTGGAAATCGAAGGACGCATTCATGGTTAAAAAAACACTATTTTTCAACTGTTTAGCTCAAAACTGACCAAATGGTATTACTATGGATTTAATCATTACCTGAAAGTAACATTTTTATCATAATCGAAAATGGCGTTTTTGAGATATGAGCAGTTTTTTAAAGTACCATTATTAGGGATTTGGGTGGATAACGAAGGACGCAGTCCTTTTAGAGAAAAACTGAGTTTGCTATCAAGTTAATAATAACAGTAGTATCTTAAAAATGTGGGCGCAGTAGCGCAGTGGTTAGTGTGCTGGACTACTGTGCGAGGGATCCCAGGTTCGATCCCCGGAAAAACACGAATTACATCTTAAAGTTTTTTCTACTGCGCCACCTCTCGCGAACGTCTGACAAACATCCGAGAGTATCACTGTCATGAAAAAGCTTCTCAATTCAGCCGTTCGGGCTCGGCATAAAATTGTAGGCCCCTTCCATTCGTCCCAAAAATAGAAACTCACATAAAACGAATGGTTGCGAGAAGCTAGGCCTTGGGTGTCACCCGCCTGTTTCGCCACTTATTTATTTATTTATTTATTTTTTTTTTTATCTTAAAAATAAGTTTTTTTTTAAAATCGTTTTTACCGTTTTCGAGAAAAAGCCAATTTTCAAAACTGCCGTTGCTGGACTTTTTAGAGAAAAACTGGGTATGCAGTCAGGTTAAGCATGCTTACATTAACTCAACTATCAATTTTGATTCAAATCGTTCGAGCCGTTTTCGAAAAAATCTAAATTTAGGCATATTTCGTAAAATTTTTATATGGGAGATACCGTTAATCCGTTAATATTAGGGCTAGAATAAAAAAAAAAAAAAAACATCCCGAGCGGGAAGCCCACAAACTCTAAATACGAAGTTTGAAGCAAATCCGTCCAAGCGTTTAGATTCCCCAGGGGTGGGACAGACAGACATACGGACGGACAGAATTGCGAGACCCACTTTTTTGAGTTCCCCTATCATCTTTATATCAGAATTTATCAAAATCTCGAGTTCGAAATTTTGTACGAAAACAATATCTTTCTCTTACTACGTATACGAGAAAGTTAAAAAAAAAAAAAAATTCCATTCGAAATATTCTTCTGCGGTATTTTTCTATTATCAAACATTATTTGAATGGTTTGAAAAAATATTGACAAAATAAAAATACAAATATGTATTTCAAATTCCAAATAACGTTATTGTCCTTAAACCATTTAGAATGCCAGAGGATAAACCAAATTAATCATCCAGCCTCACAACCCACCATTAAAATGATCGTTCTTACCATTATTTCAGTACGCCACAAGAGTGTACGTGACGGGTAAAATATATTTGCATAATAAATGCAGTTAGTTTAAAAAGCAACGTATTTTGTTATGCGGTCATCATCGCCATTGCCATCGCAAGAAGTCGCCTGTTAGTGTCATCTTTCAAGGATGAATTTCATTAATTGTTGTTCCTTCAGTAAAACTACTATTCCCTGCAGGAGGAAGTTTTCATTTCATTAAGTGGTCTACAAATTGTTCTTTGTTAATCAAAATGGTGAATAAATTCATCTTTAACCCTAACAATGGCTGCAC
Organism: Cheilosia soror; assembly: GCA_949372485.1. NCBI lineage: Eukaryota > Metazoa > Arthropoda > Insecta > Diptera > Syrphidae > Cheilosia > Cheilosia soror. Next base: position 2,523,580 of record OX443561.1, on the reverse strand, counting down.
TTACTGCAGAGTCCACGGATATGGCAATAAACTAAATTGGTTAGCAGCGAAAAAGAAGATCGAAATGAAAGTTATAAAATTATTTTTAGTTCGAAAAAACTACAAACTTTGCATATCAAAAGGTTTGATAAAATGTTGTTGTTGAAGTTGATGTTTCGATTTACACACAATTATTTCATTTGCACCTATACCTACTTCGTTAACTTGAATAAATACATAAAAAAAGAAAACAAAATGGATGGGATAGCAATTTTGACATATCTATATTGTTCTTATTTAATATGCAGTTTTGCACACATGCAACCATCATCATCTTTGTCAAACCAGTCTCACAGAGCTACCAACAAAACCTCCAGAAAACTGTTGCTGTAGTATTGTATAGCGTATGGGCTATAATCATGTATAAGGCTGTTGATGCTGAGTTTCCACACTTTATTTGTCAAAATTATATTTCCTTACTTTTCCAAGGACTTCGACGCGGTCAATCACATCATAATAACAAGTAGACTTCAAGTAGACTTCTTCATTTGAAATATAAGTATATGTTTATCAAGGTTCAGTAATTGGTCCTCTTCTTTTAATAATAATGTGGTAAATTTTATTAATAGGTAATAATAATACAATTGGCACTTGTAAAACATTTAGGAACACAAATTAATGACACAAACCATCATAACGAGCGACAAGCAATTATGTGATTGTGGCTGTTGCATTGATAATAAAATTTAAATTGATCAGTTGTACTCCCTACACTTTTGAACGGATTGTGGAGGTTTGAAAAGTCAGCTTACTGTTATTGCTTATTTTATAAGTTAGAAATAAGTTCTGCAAAAAAAAAAAATACCGCCTTTTTCACATTGACCTATTTTTATGACTGCATATACAAAGATAGGGACCTTTTTCTTTCATAACAACAAATCTGTTATAGTGTACCTACTACTATAACATTATTGTCCTCTCCATAAATCAACTAAAATTGCAGGGCTTTAAACCTATGGTATATGTACCTAACAATAAACCACCACAACACGCAATTTATCCCTTTAAAAACAGAAAAACAAATTAAGAAAGAACTATTGCCCCTAGTATTTGTTCTGTCGATGTTGTACTAGGGACTAGGCTAAAAGTGTCAGTAAGTCAAAGGACTTGATAAATTTGATTGTTATGTGTATTTATGGCGGATATCTTCCCATTAAAGTGATTTATTCGGCTGCGTATTGCTAATAAATTTTATTCACTCTCTCGGACGTAAAAACGGAAAAACATTGTCCGGGTAAAGTGGTACCAATCGTTCCGAACAATGCGTCGCATAGCGGGGGTGCTCTAGCTCTCGAGGCGCAGCCATGAAACCTCAGACAAATTCATATGCCAAAAGAGATTTCACGGAGAAAATTTATTATGATTGTCTTCCAGCCAGGACAATGTGGACAACATAAGAACAGAGTGCGGGAGTCTGATGGCTTCAGTTGGTGAATAAAAAGACCTGATCTGGCATGTGTTTAATTGATTGATTCATCTCCGTGCAGGGTATTTATTTTCATTGAAAATGTAGAGAATAAAATCGATTTAGTGGAGTTTTGGTCACGTTTTTCATTTGTTGCGCATTAGCTTATTAAACGCAGCATTTGTAAAATTGAAATTATTTGAGTATAGTTGAAGAGTTAATTCAATCCCATTATATTCACAACGAAATATCCTACGATGTGTAATAACTCAGTTGACTTACTATAAAGAGAAACAACAAAAAATCCTTTATCTCATTAAGGCTGTCACTGGCATTCATTACTATCCCTATACTTTCCACCTACTATGGTGCATGGGAAATACTGTGAAGTCGTCGTTGCATTTAACTCAGGCACTAAGTGGAAAGAACAACCCCAACAATATCCCAGCAAACACGTCACAAGCACAAACGGAGTAAAGGAAATATAAGAAAAAATCAGAGTGAAGTTGCGGCAAGTCATAAGGATAAACGAAAAATATGATAAAATGTGGCTAGGTTTAGGTGGAGGGACTGTTTATTTTTTATAATAGTTAAACAAGTTGTCGGAAATGGCCCGTTGAAAGCTATTTTGAGTAAAAAAGTGATTAGTTAAATGGGTTTAACTTCAATTTTGCATCAAGTACGGAAGTTAATTGTTGCTGCTTCCTGCCGGTATTTCAAAGAAGTTCCCCATGGGGTAATTATACGGATGTAGTTTATTAATTTGAACGATTTTTATGAAGTGGAATCGTAAATGTTCTGTATGGGTCCTAGTTTTTATAAGGGGACGGTTCGCTATGGTGTATATACAGTCTGTAGCAATCAGTTTCAGATCACTTTTAAATCTTACCTAAATTCCTCGCCAGCAGTTCGACGCAATGTGCTTTTCAGTGGACTCGATCTCCTATACTGTCAGGATACTGCATTCCATTGCATCGCGCATGCTTAGCAATGGAGATGCCGTCTTTTCGAAGTATGTGACCAATTAGTCAACAGTCACTTCCTCGGTAATATAACTATGGTTCCTTGTCCGGGGTAAATTATTGTTCCTTAGACAGCGCCGGATTTACATTTTTTGGGCCCTATGCCCTACAACAAATGGTGCCCTATTTTATATTTCATTTTATTTATTATCTGGTAAATATTATCTATTGACAATGGGCCTTACGAATAATCAGTTTTAATCATCAACTTAAATATTTTGACGGCCACAATAGATAATTTTAAATGAAAATATTCAACATTGTGAATGCCTGGACACTAAAAATGATTTTATTAGTATCGCGTAATGGTAAAGGCGCACAAAATGATGACAGGCTTCGCTACGTTCCACTAAATCTGGGCGTCGACTTTAAACCAAAAAACAGTGAGTGGGACACGTGAAATGTAGCGCTTGGCGAGTTTGTTGTGCAAGTGTTTTTATTTAGGATTTAAAAAATGTGGTTGATGCGGTTGATTTAAAAATTTGTCGGTAGATTATAAGTTTGTCTGCATTGCCCACTTTGAATATACAGGGTGTTTCGAAGTTAAGTCTCAATACTTTGGGAAATGATTCGTGGGTATAATATAAGAAAAATAGTTCTACAGTTAGCGCCTATTTCCAATGTGAATATAGGGAATATAATTTGCTAAGAATTTAAGAAAAGGATTACTTTGGTGTAGGTACCTTGACCCAAGATAACACAAAGACTTCAGCAGTGTATAAACTAGTGACGAATATCTCACGTAAATTTGCAAACCGTTTTCGAATTCACATAAACTTTCTTAGATGTTCGCATTTTCTTCTGATTGTATTCTCTGACGATTCTTAGATTGACATTCGCACCTAAGCCAAGCATTTCACACGGTATGTACATATATGTGAGGTGTCGCTTGGGATTCTCTGATGAACTCGCCGGCGACCACAATCTTCTTCCGGGGAATTCGAAGCGAACGAAATGCGAACTGTAGCATTTTTGGGGTACAGTGATAGATACTAAAAAATATATTCAGAAATTGGGGTAGATACAGCACATTGCGGCAGGAGTTACACATATAGTCGCAGAGTTTATGCCTATTTATAAAAAAAACCAAACCAAACGAAAACTGCAAGCAAGAAACAGCAAACTATGTCAACCATATAAGGTCTGGCCAGACCTGCACACATTTTGCATAAAAATAAAAGTGACAAAACATAAAATATTAGAAAACTTATTTCCTTTTTAAAACCCTCGATTTTTATAACCCACGGATTCTTCATTCGCTCTTCTATCTGCAGAGTTACCAACGAAATGACCTACGGATTACCAAACCACAGAACATTCGTGTGGACTATTACGGAATTTCAAGAAGCTGTTTCTTAGAGAAAACTCGGTTCAAAAGTCGGAAAGGTCTGGCCAGCCAACGAGTACATTAAAAAAAATGATCAAATCACAGAAAATATTTTCTTTGACCCTATCTTGAACTTTCAAGAAGCTATTGGCATTATGTTTTGAAGAAAACTCCCATCAAAAGTAAGAAAGGTCTGGCTAGACCTCATAGTTGACAGAAGGTTTAAGTGATGAACAATAGTAAAAACTAGAAGGATCGTCATGTAAATTCCATTTCAATTGTTGCGTTTGTTTTGCAATTTTCGTGGTGCCCCATCTGTCTTGATGCCCTAGGCCTGGGCCTAGTTGGCCTAAGGGTAAATCCAAGGCTGTCCTTAAAGATACGATTTTGCCAGAAGCATACTATGGAGATACCTTTTTACTAAAGTCTGGAGATTTATGACCATGCACTCATAAAACAACACGGTTTTAACCTTCGGAAAATTAATCAATGTACGGTAAATTGTCGTTGTGATACGCCGCCATACTTTATAAGAATTTTACTCTCCCCTCAAATGCAGAATGTTGAATGTAATCAATTCCCTACTCCTATCAACTTCTCTGCGCTACCCGTGCCGTACGTACGATAGGAATAGATATAATATCTAAAATGATCATCTAGGCTACGACCACACCTACTCGCATAGAGCTAATAACTCTATTTTTAAAACACAAATCGCACGAATCTATCATAATTCATCTTAGAGAACCAATTTCGTGCTGCCATTTGTTACAAGAGGCAATCTGTTTCGACCACTCACTTGTGCGCCAGAATTAGTGCGAACCAAATATATTGTCGACCTAATAAATCCACTAATATTAAAAACCTTCTTTTGCCACACTTTTGGATATATCCCAAAAGCACCCATTGACATGCATCCGTTGTAGTCCGATTCCGATATTAAATCTTTTGTTATTTAGAAATCAATTTAATCTGCACGAATCCTTTGCCAAATAAAACAAAATATGCCAAACATAGAGGACGAAAAGATAACTCAAAAAGCAGAACAAAGCGGAACAATCAAAGATCAATCGGGCACGTATCCTTCCACTTCTATTACATATGTGATGTAGGATACTCTCCAAACACAGCAGCAGCCTTCGTCTTCAGTGTATCCTAATAAATCTTCTAAGTTTTCATTTTTATTCCATTGTACGTAGTCGATGTGGGTGAGTTTTGGTCCTTCTTGTGCTATCGGAAAATTGGTATAATGCCATATGATGGGAGAAACATGAGCCAAAAGGCGTGCTTCGATTGTGCTTTCCTGGCAGAGACGCATTTTTATCCCTTCCACTGGAAACAGCAATAAGTATCCAAATTTAGTAGAAGCAGCAGCAAGAGCCGAAGCAAGATATTAAAAGTAGATGTAAACTTGTGTCCTTAAAGTGGGAGTGGTGCGGGTTGGGTAGTGGTTTGGTTTCAAGCGAGCAATAACCAAGCCAGTTTCGAAATAGATTTGTCGTCCTTCTGTTTCCGATCAAAGGAACATCTGTTAGACCTTCCTATTGTTGCTGTAGCTGGGCTTTGTGCAAAAAAAAAAAAAAAAAAAACACAAAACTGACCTGAATAAATTGTTAAGCTCATCAGAGAGATTTTGGATAAATTTCCTATACCAGAAGTTGTTATTAGGATGTTTTGCAACAAATACGTGCACAATACATTCCTTTGTCACGTTTAGTTCCCAGCGCACAGGACAGAGGCTTTTGTGCCGCCGCTACAACACCCATTTTTCATATTCGAATGTGATCAAGCGGAAAAGTGGCATACGTATTTTTTTCCCTCCCACCTTTCGTTTGAATAACCCCAAGGATATCTATATTTGATACAGTAAAACCCCTCAGCATAATGAGATTCAAATAAAAAGGTTCAAAGTGGTTGTACCACCGAAATGTGTGTTCGGTGGCCGTGCTATGTGGAGTTAGCTAACATCGAATAAAATCCTTTAAAGCTGATCGAAAGGACTTCGATTCGGAATTGAGCGCTTTACATTCTTTTTTATGCCTTTCACATATACACGTATAGTGTTCAGTGGGCGATACACAAAGAGGGTGCCTTTTGCGGAAAGGAAAATTATCGAGGATATCGAGAGAAAAAAGGGTTTGCGAATAAATTTGAATTGGATAAATAATTTATAAAGTTTATAACATAAAATGACTCTTTTATTCATAAATACATGATACCTTTGAGCAGTTTGTTGGATTTGCACCCGCCTGCTGGCGGAATTGGCTTCTATGCGGAAAACATAGGTACCGTGTTGGGAAATACAAGATACATATACATTTCATTTTATGTGTTCTTTTTTGCTCCTTCGAAACATGGGTATTGGGTATGTGGGTATAGTATAGTTTTGAAGTTTCATTTGCATTCAAATATCGTTTATTGGTTAACAAGTAATTGCTGAGATGGGCTGGTGCGGGTCGGTGTTTGAGGGTTATATCGGCATTAATATAATGAAAATATGGACGGGCAATAAATTTTGTCCAAGAAAGGGGCCTGGTGTGACGAGAGTCCTTGTATTGATACAATTATTAATAGGAAATGATTATTTTTGATAAAGTGTGTGGGTTAAGATATACTGTGAGCTATATTATGTGTGTATTTCTAAGCCAGTGCATTATGCATTTGTGGGTACTATAGATATGACTAGAGAACTTTGGAATTAAAGATCAGATAATTATGACATAAGGATTTGTTGTATGTTACTGTATTCTAATGGAAGAGGAGTGGAGACTTCTCGTCATGTCCATCAGCTTGCTGGATGATTGTTAATATTCCTTGGGCAACGCAACCGTCCTCTAGTTCTTTTAGGATTATGACGACCTGTCTGAGCTGTGTATTTGATTGTGAATGGTGTGAACTCGGGGGTGTTTGAACATATGTTCATAACCTAGAAAAAGTAAAATATGTAGGTAGGTACCTAGATAATGAATGTATAAAAAAAAATTGGGCAATGTTGCGGATACATTTAATGCAGTAACCTGATAAAACCATATTACACGATGATTGATAAAAGATTGTAAGTAAACCGTAGACTTTTGCAAGAACAATTTAGCTTTGTCACATACCTAGTTGAAAAAATATATGGATATCCGAGACTCAAATATATATTTTTAATTCAAGAAACCAATCTGATTTCGAACGGCTTTATAGACGCACGTGGGCGCAGTAGCGCAGTGGTTAGTGTGCTGGACTACTGTGCGAGGGATCCCAGGTGCGATCCCCGGAAAAACACAAATTACATCTTAAAGTTTTTTCTACTGCGCCACCTCTCGCGAACGTCTGACAAACGTCCGAGAGTATGACTGTCATGAAAAAGCTTCTCAATTCAGCCGTTCGGACTCGGCATAAAATTGTAGGTCCCTTCCATTCGTTTCAAAAATAGAAACTCACATAAAACGAATGGTTGCGAGAAGCTAGGCCTCGGGTGTCACCCGCCTGTTGCGCCACCTATTTATTTTTTTTTTTATAGACGCACCAGAATCTACTTACCTACTTAGACGCAGGGTCATAAGTCCTCAGGCCAGAAGTCCACAATGGACTTTTGTGCATTTTTGAGTACCTTTCAGGCGCGTATTGTTCATTATTAGCTACCTATTTTATAAACTTCTCAAACATCTCTTTTCCAAATTTATAAAGTAGATACCTACTAGCTAAGCGAATTTAGTTTTTAAAAAAATTATAACGTTTTTTTTTTAAAAAATTCGCTCGAATCTAAATGTAAATAACTATCACGTGTCTTATTCTCAAAAACTAAAGACCATTTTTTGTTTGAAATATAAGAGGTATTTGTAGTATCCTGAATAAATGACATCCATCTGGTTCTGTAGTCTCGTATAAAGTAAGTTTTATTTTATTAAATCTGACATTTTATACAGTGTGAGCATACACTAAAATTTTGACAATTTATACAGTAATTCAAGATACTACAGTATTCACGATTCGATGTATCAGGTCCAGTATCGTTGTAAAAGTGTGAAGTTTTCTTACACTATAACAACAAAATATACTTGCTACACTTTTACCCCAGACCTATAGTACCAAACAAATACAAAAGTGTAAAATGTAGAAGTACGCAAATGTCAGTTCGATTTCAAATGTTTTTTGTTACTTACTCCAATGTTGCTATAGAGATTAGAAAAAGTTTGCTCACGATGTGATAAAAAAATACAATTTCACAATTATACTGCGGTGTATGAGCCGAATCGTGAATACCCCTATTGCTTTTAAAATTGGATACGAAAAAAAAGTCGAGCAAGGGAGGATCAATTTGGGGAGTAGGAATTAAAAAAAATCAATCACAACAACAACTAAACAGTGCCGTACCTTCAAGTCAAAATCTTAAAAAATTATAGTTTTTTCCAATAAAACCTACGTGATTAACACAAATTTTGCCACTAGGGGGCATGCGTCTTTGTTCCGTTCCGTTATAATACACCGTCATTGAAAAAAAAAATGGAGCAGCAATGACATATCACTATCAGTCAGTTGTGTTCTGAATCTCGAAGTTGAATCGCGGTTTTTGGTGTAACAAAGACGTAAGTGTACAATTATGACAGTGATAAAATATATTTTTATATTTTTTTTAATAGGTACATGGAACTTGTTTTGGTTTTGGTTTTTCTTAAAATTGAATTACTACACCAGAAAGTGTGTCCAATTTTCTTTATTTTATAACTAATTTTAATAAAATTTTAAGAATTGTGTTCCTTATTTTTTTTAATAAAAACGATTTAAAAAAGGCAAGGGAAGGGATATACCTATAATATTATCATCCAATGATAAAGACTGAGAACAAAACAGTAAGCTAGCTCTCATTAGTCAGTGATCATCACTACAAATTTGATGGCTTGTATACTATCAACAATCAGCTTAATTACCTACTTCAACTGTGCAGCTCTTCATCAATTTTCATCCATTCAGTCCGACCACACTGCACCAGGGCAGGGGCCATATAAACGACGATGAGTTCATCAAAGATTAAGTAGAGTAAACCTAGTGTACAAAGATTGTCACCTCATTGAAGCGGAGAGACAGATTATAAATCTTATGGTTATACTCAAAGACATACTTTTCAAATATTCGTCCACCTGCAAGGACATAAGGCACCACTTGGATCAGTGGCCCTATTAAGATACATACACACTTCTATCACTGATTGAAAGCATTAAATAAATAAATTCATTTTGTTGAAGAGGACACCTTTGTGTGTTCATGAAGGCGATTATCGTGTTCTCTTATTGTGATGCTGATCCCTCCCACTCTGTGTACAAGAAGGAAGTTCTCTTATCTCCACAGGCACACATATCGCACACCTTAACCCAAGGCGACAGTCTTATTCTCCGAACCCTTTTAAACAAATTCAATCACTTTCCAACAAAGGCCTTGTGTTATGCCACTCTCCTGCCAGCATCGAAAGCGATATGATGGCTTAGAACAAGCAGTAGCTGTATTCACCTAGCCATCTACTTACCCATAACCCATGTACCTCTTTATTAAATGCACCATGCTACCGGCATGCACACAAATAACTGCAGACATTCGCACACACGATCACACCTTTCCCTTGAATTTTGGTATGGCAATGGTGCGAGGACGAACGCTTTCTATCCAAAATCCCTCGGTCCTTGGATGCCTTGCCTTGCCGTATTACAATGCAACTTGTTTACAATGACATATGGCAAAATTCGCATGGCGGTATTGTGTTCTCTTCATCAATAATGACACACGGAAGAGTTACTCCGACTCCAGCAGTATATTGCTTTTGCTGGCTGGGCTCCTGCTGCTCCTGACGTTGTTATTGGTGATGATGATGACGCACTCCCCGGATAAAGTGTGCAAGAGGGGAACATTTCCGGCCGCTGCTACCTAACTACCGCTGGCGCTGCTGTGTATCGTATTTGTAGACATCAATGCTATACTATATAGTTTGGTGCATTGTTTATGGAACCCCAGTAGCAGCATCAGCAAAGCTGATGACGCAAATGACGCGTGCAAGCAGATTAATCGGAAATTACAATAAACCGTAGAGTTACGGAGATGAATGCGTGTTGTTTTCGGCATGCCAATGAAGCTAGGTGCGATGACACAATGATGATGATGGGCATGGGAGATTGTCCAGAGAAGTATTTTAAATTTGGATTATTTGCATGCATTTATCGGATGCAAAAAGTATGAAATAAATATTCTTATGCATTCTACCAAACACATAGTTAGGAGCAGAGAACTGTTTTCAATTTAAATGAAAGGCTTTTATAGTCGGAAATCTCTGAGTGGAATTTTCCAAAAATTCAATGCCTTACTCTGCTTCAAAAAATTTGTTTCAAAATATTTACCTGCTCTCTAGATCTTACCACTTCACCAATCTCATGCCCTTATTCTGATTGCCGATCAGCGATCGTCACGACAATTATTATCGATTGCGTCGATTGATTTTAGCTATTCGTACGCCCAAAATTTTTTCACTTCCAAGAGAAAGCATTGATCAGAAATTTGTAATCGACTACAAGCGAATGTCAAATATTAATCGCAATCGACAATCACAGTTGTCGATCGATCGACAGTATTGTCGCTCAACGATCAACTATCGACATAAACTGTTTTATGTTATGAGATAGCAAAAACTTTAATTAAATTACATATTAATTTCGGTTGCTTAGTTGCGTACTAGTGATGTTACAAGAGAATGCCGACTAAAGGGAGTTTTTGCAGAAAATTTTGTGAGTAGGTAATATTAGGTTAATTCTACTCTAATTCTGCCAAAACTACCATTTTGAATGCTCTGATATGTTCTGGGAGAACATTCAATTACATGTTCTTCCTCCGACATCGTTGAAGACAAAAATAAATAGAGTTTTATTTGTCAAACTTTTAAGCTGTCGCTTAGCTGCCAGTTTTAATTTTTCTGAAAGTCGAAATTCGGCAACACGGCAAGTAGAAAATTACGAAAAAATAAAAACGGGGGAAATGGATTTCTCTCTCATTTTTTCAATTTATTCAGTACGTGGTCGCATTCGCACAGTTGCTTAACAAATTTTTAATAATTTTACGTTTGCAAAAAAGTACCCGAACGAACCTATTAATAACAAATAGAAACAAAACAAAAAAAACACGAAATTGTTATTGTTATTAAGCGGAAGGGAAGGCGAATCGGATATCTACGAGTTAAAAGTATAGTTGCAACATGCAAGATCTCGCTAGTACCTAATATAAAATTTTTTCTTTAATTAAAGTAAAAGCTTAATGCCCAAAACACACGTGCAGAATTCACTGTGCAGCAAAATTAGAATGCACATGTTCTTATGTGGTGATACAAATCTAAATTCTGCACCCACCGCAGCACTGCAACATGTCTCTATTTCTACATCCACTGCATGGCAACGCAGTGAATTAAATTAAATAGACTTGGCAGCACCGAATTTTTAAATTCAGCTACTGATGCATACAAGGAAAAGAGAGACGGGAATTATTTGTCGTCTGTGTTGGACTCTCGTATTTTTCCCCGCATTGACAGATGCAAATTTAATTCTGCAGATCTGTTTCACCTGCAGTACTGCTTGCAGTGAAGCGTTCAGAATTTCTGCACATGTGTTTTGGACATAACATGTACCTTCTGCCAAATTTGCTAGAACACCACATGTGAAGAAAAATTATCAACAACATTAAACGTTTATCCCATGACTAGTTGTGTTAGGAATATCGTTCGCGACGTGAAATTTAGCTTTTGCTTAGTTTATTTAAACAATCATAGTAACTAAGCCGATCATAATATCAATGCAAGTTTCAGATTCAGACAAACTTTACTGCTATTGATTGGTATTGCATGTTTCGCCTTCCAGTGATTTTTTAAGAAACAGTAACAATGGAGAAAACAATTATAGGTGGAAACGCTATAGCTGTGGAAACGCACAAAATATGTATTCACATTACCTCCATTCCTTCTCATCAGTCATTTCGTCCCTGTTGATTATATTAAATGCATAACGCAAACTTCCATGTGCACCCATAATCACAACCACAAAGTAGATCCACTATTAACCACAACCCTTAAGTATTTTTATATACCTTCCACAGGAAGGTATATATTCTCTTTACCATTACATTTATAACGTCAAGAAGGAGTCACTGGAGACCCCATAAAGTATATATATATATATTCTGAATCAGGCTTAGATTCCGAATCAATTTAGCCATGTCCGTCTGTATGTCTGTGTGACTCACTGTCTGTCTGTTGAAAACACGATAGCGTCCAAAAGAATCCACTTTTACTTATTTGTGTATTGAACAAGTAAAGTATACCTATATATGCATGATTAAAAAAAAAATATAGTTTGGTAAAAAAATATTTCAAAGAATGTGGCTATGAAGGACATCTCACATTCTTAAGAAACATTAAAAAAAGTTTCATTGAAATCTGTCCAGTAAAAGTCGGAATATATTATTTTATCTGTCTTATTTTTAAAAATAAGAAATAAGTTATAGGCATTCTAGTAAACATAATATTTGTATCTACCTGTATTTGTGCGCATGGGGAAATATTTAAGTTGCAAATTGGAAATAAATGGAGTATTGGAATACCTTTAAGAGGACTCATTGGTTTGAGTATTGGCGCGAAAGAGATTCTGTGAAATTTGGTTAAAATTCCACAAAGGGGCGTGGCTCCCATACAAAAAAAAAAAACGTTCAAAATAGTAAATCTCGAAAACCACCGAACCGATTGAGCTCAAATTTTCAGAAAATCTTTAATATTGACGCGAGATGGTTTTTTGAGGTTTGGTCAAAATTAGAAAAAGGGCCGTGACACCTCCTAAACAAAAACAAAATTTGCCAAGCCATTTCTCAAAACTTGACTAAAGTTGCAAAATTACTTTTGCCTTGATAATTGATTAGCACGGGCAAAGCCGGGCGGGTACAGCTATATAAATATAAAAGAGGAAACTAACCGACTGCGAGGGTATCTCTGTGTACCAAATCCTGAGGGCGGCGCGAGCGAAACCGCGGGAAAATAGTAGTAACATTATATTCTAAGAATATTCCTACAGTTTTATATATATAAAGATATACTATAATATCTATGATAATAATAAGATTCATAATGTTTCATGCAAATCCAAGGATATCAAAGCAAAAGTAATTGCGCTTGTCTACGTATATGTTTAGACTAAAATCTACCTTCTATTCCCTTGAAAAGAAAAATTGGTTATTCAGGTAATTGTATATTGGTTCAAATGGTGAATCAAATTGTTGTTGCATACACTACACATGCAATTCGAATAGTTTTCCATATGAGTAAATCTTGAATTAATATTATTATTACAATTGTCTCAAAAATTGGTATCTATTAATTCTAGATTTTTACTTTTGAGCATTTTTTTTTCTAGATTTTTGCTATTCAAGATTTATTTTTTCGAGATTTTGGTGTCGAGATTTATATTCTACATTTTTTTTTTTGATATTTTTTTTTTCTAAATTATTGTTTTCTGTTTTATATTTTTCTACATATCAGGATGCCCCCAATTTTTTAATTTCAAATTTTACAAGAATTGAATTTTCATAGCAATTAAAAATTAAAACTTTACAATATGGGCTTATAAATCTGTATGGATTTAAGAGAAATTATTTTATACTTTTTAGTCCGTTTATTTATGGCGATGGGCCCGATAATCTACTGTAATGAACTCACACCCCATACAACCTTGGTATAAGTTTTGTTTCTTGGGCATTCTTTTTAATCAATACTTCAACATTACAAAATATAATTACAGTCGTAATCATTTTTCTCATAATATATATTTTCATTTGAATAATTAGATAACACTTTTAGTGAGTTTATGAATAAAACGCTGCAAGATTTCGCGAAACAATATTTGAATATTTTTTATCTTAACACAATCAATTCAATCAAAAGCATAAATAACCATAACTCAAAATCCAAAGCTTCAAATGCAGTCCCTCAAATAGATTGAAGCCAAAAGGTGTACCACCAAAAATGCAACGCAACCACAAAAGTCTACTCTATCGTCATCGCCACCAATCCGAAACATAGCTCTCCTGCTGCTTATGTTGCAAAATGTTGCCATAAATTATTATGAACCATCTCCAGAACCAGGACGACTATGCTAGCTGCAAATCCAAAGATAAGTACGAAAACTGCTGATGTGAATGTCTGCATATCAACCTGGGCACCAAAAAGGATAAAAAAAATTAAAAAAAAAAATAACAAGTGGAGATGGAAGGTACTACAATTTATAGAAAACAAAATGCACACATTCAACGAAACGAAATGAGAAACGATGATGTCGTTATTTTTTTGGTTTGTTTATTTATATTTCTCTCCCATTCTCACTTTGCGGTGGGTATTTTTGTTTTCACCTCTGCAAACGGTAAAGACCACAGTCCACAACATCATGCAAAAGAGAATTGCCGTCTAGGACAAGGCAAGGGAGGGATGAAAACTCATTTTCGCCGGATAAAGGAAAATTTGGAATAGTACCGGTACCGCCACCCCTACAAGCTGAAAATAATATAGTTTAGCAGTACATTGTTCTCGTCCTTGGAATAGGACGAAACATGAACAGGACCTGCAGAAGGTCTCCAGAAGCTGGCACTCCGCAATGATGGTACTCATTTTTCACCAAACGTGCTACTTGTCAGTTGGGGGAAGGTCAACGCTGCATAGATGAATACATAAGATGGCGAAATGACGGACAATAAAACAATGTGCGACGTTGCAGTCTGGAATATTCCAACTTTTCATATAGTTCACTACATATGCTAGGTAAGAATACCACCACAGGCATGGAATGGGACTAGGAATTTTGGATTAACTGTGCCTGCACTGAGCTGTCGAGGTGGAATAGCTCCAGAAATGTATATATCGTTTTGCCTTATTTGCGTCTTCTCGTGTGAATGCTATGAACCGAGAAATCCATTACCTATTCCAGAGTCCTGGCATTGAGTTAGTATTTTCTCTCGTTACTATATTTGTGTGTTGAAGTCCTTTCGTACTTACCCTCAAATCATCGGTATGAATCTGCTTAACGCACCGTGGTTTCGGCGAATGCCAGACTTTCCTCTGGTAATCCATTAAACCAGCCTCTGTAGTTCGACGCAGCCTGTGGAATGAGAAAGTGGTGTCATGAAAAATTATAGAGTTTCATTCACAAGAGGGAAGGAAATTGTAGTATACTGCATATTTGTAATTTATAGTTGCGTAATCTATTACGTGGGGAAAGGTGCTGGACATTGGTAATATGTAAAATCCATTCCGTGACCCACAGTTTCGTTGCAGTAGTTTGTTTGTCTGCTCCAATGGAATGTCTTCTCACCCATGCACGTATTATTGTGAAAATGTGGTTGGCTACAGGCATTGTACTACATAATCTGAATGTTTAGTTTTTTTTTTAAGAAAGTGTAAATGATTATAAGTAGTTGGGCTATAAAAATTCGCTAGAAACTGTTTGATTATTATGTAGATGTCTCTTAAAAATATATAAATAATTTTTCAGTTGAAAGATATACATTTGTTAATTTGTAAATCATATCTCTGTGCGAATACTGTAAATTGTGTACTTTATAAACGAAATAAATACCTATATATATCTATTAATAAATTAAGAGTTTAAACCTTTAAAAAAATGCAACAGAAGATTTTAGCATAGATAGACCATACCGCATAAGGCTAATCTGATTTATTAACTCTTAATCATTCATATCAGTTTTGTAGTTTTCTACCGCATCTTGTATTTAAAAAACTTATTAATTTATTTTTTCTTTTTAATATCATAATTATAAAACTAATACGTACCTAAGATAAACTTGAGTTAACTTAACATAATTATCTACACCGTAAGCTACAAAATATTAATTTTAATTTTAAGGAATTGGCTTTGGGTGCAGTGGATCAATAGTTAGTGTGCTGGACTACTTTGCGAGGGGTCCAGAGTTCGATCACGGAAAAACACAAAAAATACATCTTAAGGTTTTTTTTTTCACTGCGCCACCTCTCGCGAACGTCTGACAAATGTCCGAGATTGTCACTGTTCTGGAAAAGCTTCTCAATTCGGCCGTTCGGACGCGGCATAAAATTGTAGGTCCCTTCCATTCGTCTCAAAAATAAAAACTCCTACAAACGAATGATTGTTAGAAACTAGACCTAGGGTGTCTATACGCCCATTGCGTCAACTATTTATTTATTTATTTACTAGCGTAGCACGTGCACACTTCGTAGTGCAAAATATTTAAGTAGATAAACTGTTTTTATTGTAATGCTGCGTGGTACACAAAATTTTTTGTTTTTTTCAGAAATCGTATTGACTTGACAATATTATTGACTTTCATTATTTCTAACAATGTTACAAATTTTTAAAACGTTGGCTTCCAATTCCAAGACTGTCGAAGAAGCTGTACCCGCCAGGCTTTGCCCGTGCACAGGAATTGTATTGCTTAGGTCTTAGGTAATATTGTTCTTTAGTAAAATGCGAGAAATGATAAAAAATCGACTTGGTGGAATTTCCTTTCTGCCTAAACCTGAAATACAGCAATACGAACAAAAAAATAATGAAAATCGACCCAGCAGTTATCGAGATTATAACGTCATGGAGTTTCACCCCATAGAAGATGTTTTTTGTATAGGCGGTATAAGATTTTGAATATCTTTTTGTATGTGAAGTGCCGCTCCCCTTTGACCAAATTTGACCAATCTTCACAAGAGCACTCCTGGGCCAATAATTGAGACTATCTGTAAGTTCGAACTCTATCAATTTGGTGGTTTTCGAGATATGTAGGTATAAAATTTTGAATGTTTTTTTGTCCAATTTTGACCAAAGAAACTGTATATGGACCAATACCAAAGATGTGTGAAGGTTTGGTTAAAATCGGTAGATGCGTTAAGGCGTGAATCGACGACAAACATTTTAGGGCTCAATTTTTATATAGATAGATTAAGGTATTGCCTTAAACAAATGGAAGTGTACACATTTAGTTAGTATTTGTGAACATGATGATCAGTTTTATAAATATATATATAATATGTACTTCGCATTGTGAATTCAAAATTTTGACACAAAATCTTATAAGTAAACTGGTTGCACATGCACACAATCCCGAAACTGACAACTACTCTATGCACTCACTAAAATATTGTTATTGTTGAATTGTAAATGCAGCTTCCTGGTCATTTTGCGTTTATTAAAGAAATCAGCGAGCCTTGAAAATGACTTCTTACTCGGATTACTGACTGTAGAGTGTCGACTCAAACAATATTCCACAAAATTAGGTCCGCTACCACTGCTTTTCCCCTTCCAATTCTATAAGCTGTACTCTAGGCATACATTATAATTTTATTGTTAGCTGTTGAGCACATTAATGGATATATGAAATTTATTACAGCATTCAAATGCACGAGTGGATGAGTGCGTATGTGTGAAAGAGTCTGGCTTTCATGCGATTTCACCCGAGAGCGATTTGGAAATTTCACTCCAATGTTTGGAATAATCGGAGTGTGCACAATTGTCTATGTGGGTGGTGCCGGTCGGTGGTGCGGAGTATGCTTGATATGAATAAAATTAAATGATATGAAAGAGGAAACCATGAGAGTTGGTTTCAAATGATTTTGAATTAAAATGTATTAGGACCCTTGTCAACTCTTCATGAATAAGGTACCTACTGCTGACTGGCAGCTGCTGGTATAACTAGAGTGAAGGGAAATGCATTTTGTATAAAATTTGATATGGGTGTGGTGGGTGGTTCGTTGGTCACTGTGGCGTATGTGGAATATTTTTACATATTCATTAAAGTTGTTCCTCGTAGTGACTAGCAGTATGTTGATATTGGGAGTTCAAGGTGTAGCACTGGAAGTAATTTCGAAAACCTCTCAACGTTTAGCGTATAATTCGTATAATGCTGAGAAATGTTTGAAAATATGGTAAATGCACAAGTTTGTCTTCTAATTGAATAACAAAAGAACCGGAGGTGTATTTGAATCGCACTGACCGGAGGATTGGACTATGAATAAATGATTTTTTTTATATTCCATATAAATAAAGAGAATGTTGGCTTCCGTAGAAACTGTACATCCATAATGTCTATTACAATAGTTTCTTGGATTGAGCGCATCATTCTGCATTTGTAATAGTATAATTATAATATACACACAATATGTACCTATTCACAGGTAGTAAAAGTTTCCGGGTACAAAATTTCCAACAGGTATAAAGAGTGAAACCCGATTGCAAAATGTATGGCCTCATCCTTGTGATCGCCAGTGTATGCTAACATATAAAGACCCTACCCTGTCAGCGGCGCCTTTACTAGTTATGAGACAGAAGCAGGAATGCTGGTCTAATGGTGAGTAAAATACAAACATAATCCGACGCGAAGATACCCCATGAGTAGGATGGCATAATAGTAGGATACATTTCTGATGTGGTGAAAGCCATTGTATATATTACATCCGTTCTGCTATTTGGTTCAAAATCATGGACCCTGTCAACGGCGGATGAGAATTGAGAAACGCACTCAGTTGCTTTGAGTTTTGCATGCGATCTTGGATGCAATTTGTATTGAATGATTTGCAAAATTAGGATTGTAAAGAAAATCTTGAACCACAAGAAGTTAGTGATTCTACTTCACTTTTCTTTCCGCCTTTAATGCCACACTTGTGACCCAAAACTACATAACTTAATTAGGTAGTTGTATGGTGTGGTAAAAATTATTGTGAAATTATACTTAATTTTGTTGTAGTTCTTAATCGAAAACAAATGGAAAATAACTTTTATAGGTTACTCCTCTTAGAGTAGAAATTTCTTGGACAACAGCACCTACCGCGAGCGAATTGTTACCCTTGTACCATAAAATATGTATGGATGTTATGCTGCTCCCCATGCAACCCCCGTGCTTGGACGTGAGGTTGAATATATGCAAACTTTCTTTAAATTGCATTTCTAGTCACATAATGTTGAAATACATTACATATCTGTTTCTAACATGATCAGTCAGAGAATACTTATATGATTACTTTATAACTTTCAGTCGCCTATTAATATATTTTGCGCCCTTTTCTCCTCTTTCAAACCCCTAGAGGCCTAAAATATACCCACACTAGTAAAAAAATCAGCCCATATTGGGCTGTAACAAAAGCGTGAGAAATGATTCTAGAATAATTTTATTGCCACAGCAGTAGCAGATCTGTTAATTTCAGCAAATACCCTTCTGCAAACTCACCCGTAGGTTATGATTTTCCTCAATGGTGATCCCTTCTGCACAATGTTGACCATCTTTTGTGGTGGAAAGAGCTGGATTTCAGTGAGATCGCAAATTTCCTTTTCGGTGAAAGTATCCGAGATTATTTTGTATGCGGTAGCCACATCAACATGAAAAGCAAATCCTAACCGCAAGAGCAGAGAAGAACAAAAATATCCGTTTAGTGGTAGTTGGTAGGTACATAACAGGGTTGGTTGAGTGCGGTGTGATGTTTACTGTTGAAATGAAATGCAATAACCACACACAGTCGTTGCTGTCTACGTAACTGTGTTGCTTTCGTTCTGATTATAGCTTGGTTTGTATATCCTAATCCCATCCACGGACTGGGGCAGTGGTAATAGAAAATATTATTTTATTAATCAAGGATTTTCATTTACTGACGGATAATATTCAGTTCATTCCATCAAATGCATTACAGGCGCCGCAAAATGGGTAGTTGCACTGCACCACAGTGTGTCTGAAATAATGTCGGCTTATACGTCTCCAAACCAACCAAGTGCACAAAAGTACATTAAAAGGATTTCTAATGATATGATAAAAATGCAACGAAAATGCATTTTTCAGTAGCACAACACATGGATTAAAAAAAAGCTGTGAGCTCATTTCGAGGATTTGGTGTTTAGATTTAGGATTCATTTTGCGAATTTGTTTTATTTATTTATTTTGCCTACCTCCCTGTTTAATTTTTGCCACTCCATACTCCGGATCATACCAGTTAGATGCTTCTGTGACTTTTGCATGTGCTCCACTCTCGTGACTGTGTATCGCCGCTTTGTAGTCCTTTGCCGACTGGTCCTGGGTCTTGGTGGGTCTGTCTGTCGTTGATACTTGGATAAATGTTTGATCTGCGTAGTGTGGTACGGTGGTGACTTTCTTGGCGTACAACTCAATAGCATCGGGATCTCGTGTGCGCTAAATAAAGAATGGATATGTATTCTATATAATACATTATATATATTTTATATTGATGACGTAGGTATATGGGGTCAGTCAGTATATGTATACTCACTAAGAAGTAGTCCCTGTTATAGACGATATCTTCAATTCCGATTTCCAGTGAACTATGAACCACGTCTCGTAAGGTTTTGATTGTTTTCGGTTTCTCCATGAGCAGTGATCCAACTATGCTTGCCGAGTAAAATTGGTAAATGAAAAACGAGAACAAGAGGCTGGTAATGACAATGCATCGACCGGATAAGAGATTCGTTGAGAAGGACAATCCTGCAAACGATACGCAGTAGAATGAAAGGATGGAGTCGAATGTAGACGGAGAATAGATAATCGAACGTTGAATGCATTTTATGGGGAGGCTTTTGTTCGGTTGTTAAAAGATTGAACATGTATGCTTTTGCGCTTTATATAGGTGTATGTGTATATATAATAATTCATTATCAGATAATCAGATATGCCAAAATGGTCCGTATTTATCTTTATGTGAGAGCTATAGAGTCCTTGTCCATTTCGAAAGCGTTTGTCTGGTAGATTTCCAATAACACAGATGGAAAGTATATTACAGACTGATCATCTTATCGAGTTATCCAATGAATGAGCATAAGATGGACTGAATAAATTTTCATTATAAATAGTATTGTCACTTAATTAATATTTTGTATTGAATTAGGACCAGATCTTATTTGGGACGGAAATGAATGGATGTTTAAATAACAGTTGTTGCTTCTTTTAAGGGCCACTAAGTTGAAAATTGTTTTGTGTGAAAAGGACTTGTGTTTTAATTTTAAATTATCTGACCTGTACTCGCCTTACTTTGCACCTGGCCGTCCGCGTCGCGGCAAATAAACAGACAGTTTGATATGAAATAAACAGCAGGAGAAAAGTTAAGGAATATGTTGATTCTAAGAAAATCTACGCTACTCCATTTTTTATTGAAAACTATGTACACTTCTTGTGGAAATGGAATACAATATAATGTGTAATACGTATGTGTGTGTCTTTCTAGTGGTTTAAATTTGGGACCACCGCTACCACCCCAAAGCAGAGCATTAATTGCAAACATTCGGTAACACATTTGACATTTTCTTTCAGAGAACTTTAAATTGGCATTTCTTTTAAATGGGTCGGCCGATTGCGATATTGAACAATTTATTTTAGCAAACGAAATACTAAGGGTTTTCATTAAAAATACCTACCTAAAATAATAAAAAAAAACAATATTAAATTAAATTGTGTGATTTTGGATACATCAAATTTTTATTTCAGATCTCCGATTTTTCGTGGCAAATGGAACATGAAAGCAGATTTTGATCTGCTTTTGTAAATGTATAAGTGCGTCATTTGACAGTTTACATCGGCTGTGCACATATTTTTCTTTTGTCGGTGGAAACGTAAGAGCTTTATATAGATAATCATATCGACGAAGAATCGAAATCCACAGATGACGAGGAAGAATAATAATATGACGAAGATGATAGCAATTGCTCCAAAATTAAGTCCATGTCCATTATTTACGCTTTTCTTCTGTATAATTGCTTCTCAAGAGGGTTTTAGTAATTTCGTTTTGAAACAAATTCAAATTCAAATATATGGGTATAAGTGAGAGTATGTGTAAATCTCGAAAAATATCGAGATCTGCAAAAAGTGATCTGGATAAAAAAAAAAACAGTTTTTTTTTTGCCCAATGGAAAACCACATAAATGTTGTACATTAAATCCAATTTTTTTTAAGCAAAATTATATATGATCTAGTCATAATAATCCTTCGAGATCGTTTCTTTACGAGATCGAGATCGTACTTTAAATTAATAATTCTTTCATTTGAAGCAAAATTATCTATTATTTGGTCATAAAATGTTCATACAATGCTGTGTCCGAAAGTATCAAAAATTCAAAACATGACAGGGAACTAAATCGAATATCGATTTCGCTGATGACTTGGTCGACAATTGTTGTTAAAAGATCTTTAAATTTTTCCTTTTTTGAAAGGTTGATTTTAGAACACCTATTGCGATTAAAATTGGCCAAATTCTCGTTTTCACTCAATTTTGTCCAAAAAGAATCGAAATTTATCGATTAAGGTAGATTAGAATTACTGTTTTTGAATTTATTAACCTGATTTAGACAATATTGAACATCGCTGGACTTTGATTGAAGAATTTTAAATAAAATATCACTTTGTAGAAAATACTCACTGAAAAAATAGAGAAGAACAATAAACTTCTTATCAGTAAAACAAAATAACCTTTCGATAAAATAATAGCTTCAGTGACCCAATCTTCTTCATTTCAATAAGGGTTAAGGGTATGCTTAGGGGAGAAAAGTGTTTTAATTATATATGATTTATTAAAACGATTTTTTTTTATAATTTCGAATAAATAAATTCTTTAATATGAATATTTTTTTTTTTTAATTCTTACGGAAGCACTGCTTTCCTTCAATATATGGACGCTTCGTGCCTGTTCTGAACCCTTAACCCACTTCTCTTCTGTATAACTAAATTTAGCAAACCGTTCCCTATAGGAACATAATTTATATTTTGAGAACATGTTCCCAATATCCGATCCGTTCCGCCGATATTTATATCCAGCTTATATCAATGTGGGCGCAGTGGCTCAGTGGCGGTTAGTGTGTTGGACTCGGCACAATATTGCAGGTAAGAACAAAAAAGACTCATACAAACGAATGGTTGTGATAAGCTGGGTCTAGGGTATCTACACCCGTGCTGTGCAACTATGCGTTTAATTATTATTTTATTATATCAATTCAGTCCAT
The DNA here is from genome assembly GCA_949372485.1 of Cheilosia soror. NCBI lineage: Eukaryota > Metazoa > Arthropoda > Insecta > Diptera > Syrphidae > Cheilosia > Cheilosia soror. Next base: position 2,500,765 of record OX443561.1, on the reverse strand, counting down.
CTCACGGCTGTTTATAGTTTTGTGCACATTTGTACGTGTTCAGAATAGTTTTGGATAAAATATAAAAATACCCACCTTGCTGGCACATCGAACCAATATAAAAGAGCAACGATTCGAAAATCATTTGCACTCTCCATTTAGGACAAATTCCACCATTCAAATATCTCTTCCACCAAGCAAACACTTTTTTCAAAGCTCTCTTCATCATGAGAGCCCCTGAACCACTGTCATTATTGTGTGGAAAGACTGCATTGGTCGGACCACTGACTCCAACACCATAATCAACACAATCAATTGCACTCCGCTCGAAGATACCACCACCATAATCCGCTGGGACATGTCCTCTTCTACGAATGTCTGCAATAGTATTAAATCCTTGGTTGCTCAAAGTTGTTGCATTGCTTCTATCACCTCCTTCAGTTTTTCCGACTGCTTAAATTGAAAGTTTTGATTTATGATTTCCGAACGCCGTTCACTGAACAGGGATAAAACTCACAAAGAGCAAGAATACCATTTTGCGCCAAGGGCAATACATCCTTTGGAGTGAAAGAACTTAATTCAATATCTATTTGTCTTTTCTTTCCTCCCTTGTGGGCGTCTTTTGATCCGTTGTTATGCTGGTGCAGTTGGCTATTTTTCTTGTCTCTGCCAGCGGGTGCTAGATCAGCATTTCTGTTCTGCTGTTCCTCATCTACGACCTGAAGGTCCGGTGATTTGTTAGAATCTACTATACGGAATATACAGCTAATTTATATGCAAACTAGGAACTATATCTACCAGTGTGTAAAATACCTTCCCTTAATCTTTGCTCCGCTATGGCCAGCACGACAAGCAGAATCATAGTTACTGCGCCACAAATTGCCACCAGTATCCAGACATCATTGGTGAAGGGCTGTAGGAACACTAGTTGGTCCGTTCGAAAAGTGCGGGAATGCCGGAATATAAAGCATGGCCTGCCAAAATCCAAAACAAACATAGCAACAATATCATTCGGACTAGTGACCCGTGGTATCGCTTTGCTTATCCTAATTTAAATAAACATCAAATGCCAGAATACAACCAATTTGGGGCCGCATCAAGGTTTGTTTAGACATGCGGGACAACCATCTGCCTCGCACCCCAAACCGACTAGATAAACATGAAATTATTTTTGGTAAACCACTACTTAGCTTTGGGAGCATCTGTTAACATGAGTTCTTGCAGCAGCGGTTGACAAATAGCCACAAAGCACCCAAACCACCAGTGGCACTAACAATCCCAGTGAACATAATCTTTTAGACACAAATGAGAGGTTTTTGAAAATGCCTTGCAGCATCTTGGCTTTTGATTATCAGTTCTAATGTCACAGAGTGACATATCATGTGATGAGATGTTTCCTGTTATCGTATAGATTTAGAAGTAGGTCGTTTCATTATGTGAAAATGGGCAGTGCGAGAAATTAATAAATTCACCAATAAGTATATGGAATAATAAATTATAAAAGTAAGGGCGGCTTGCGTTTGATGCGTAAATAAAGGTAGATTCTAAACAAGATATTGGTACTTATTTGGTGTGCAAGTGAATGCCTTTTAATAGCTTATAGCTTAAACTAACGGAATTGATAATAAAGATAAATATAAAAAAAAAAAATAGGTGGCGCAACAGGCGGGTGACACCCAAGGCCTAGCTTCTCGCAACCATTCGTTTTGTGTGACTTTCTATTTTTGGGACGAATGGAAGGGACCTACAATTTTATGCCGAGTCCGAACGGCTGAATTGAGAAGCTTTTTCATGACAGTCATACTCTCGGATGTTTGTCAGACGATCGCGAGAGGTGGCGCAGTAGAAAAAACTTTTAAAATGTAATTTGTGTTTCTCCGGGGATCGAACCTGGGATCCCTCGCACAGTAGTCCAGCACACTAACCACTGCGCTACTGCGCCCACAAAGATAAATATAATAAAGATATACAAATGCAAATAATTTTATAGCAAATGGTAATGAATTCTTAAAAAAAATATCACAAACCTGTATGGTAGGCATGCCAAGAAACAATCTTTAGGTGTAGGTAATATGAATGGATACGTAGCTGTAGAATTTCATTTTGAATTAGCTTTGATGAATGAAGCGTTTTGGTTATCCTGTATTTCAACTAAATCATAAAATCATGAATGAAAATGAGAGTTTGAACATTGTCTACTTGAACATCGCTTGGAGGGTTTCTTAAAAATTTACATCACGTTAATAACAACTTATTGCCAGGGATTTAAGAGACCTACAGTTTTCATGTAGTGCAGTATACGTACAAACTCTTTTTCAACAAATCGTCTTAAAGCGTTCGAGTTTATTTAAAATTTCTAGACCACAGCTTCCAGGAAATTTAGGCACTGTCTATTCTCACTATATTTCCTCTTGTATAGCCCATCAAAGTAGATGACCTCTAAAAATTCTATAACTCCTAAACTAGGTACAAAAATGGTTTTAAACGCTTTGAAAAGATTGTCTTTTAGTTTAGTCTTTTAGCAGCGCATGCAATTCTTAGGCATTTTGCGTACATCGGTGTAGCCACAAAAAGAGAATGGCTCCTTAAACTCAATTTGTTTTTAAATTTGTTGTTACATATTTTTACTTAAAATGCATTTTCCTCAAAATGTTTGCTCTATACAATTTTTGAAAGGTACCTAATTCTGCTGTTCATATAAAATTGCATCCATTCATACCAAAAATAAAAACAAAGCAAATAGAAGGTTGTGAGAAGCTAGGCTTAGGGTCGCGAATTATAGTATTAAGTAACCTTATCAGGATAGGGGAACGGGGCAGTTTTGCCTTAACACCGTATATTTACTGCAAATTTAGGAATTAAAACATCTTTTAACTTTTAATGAATGACTTCAACTTTTGTTTGTATCTATATATCATTTTTTTATAATGCAAAAAAAATGCCAAACGCATTTTCAATGCAATTGTTTTTTCCCGTTCTGCCACGGTATATGGGGTAGAATGGGATATGCCTTACTCTTTGCAGAGCTCGCAAGCCAACGTTGCTTCATCGTCTCTCTCAATGCCTGCACAAGAGTTATGGGCCCATTTTTGTCACACAATACAGGAACATACAGATACAATCCGTCCGTCAATATTGAGTATAGGTCCTTGCAATAAAGACAATATGCGTCTGCATCTTCGTCCTCGGATCTGGTTGCTGTTTTTCCCCTTCAAATTTTTTTTGTCTGTTTTTTTCTTTTAGAGCATTTGAAGTTTTTGACTGTTTAAATATTTTTCTTGAGTGGCTTGGGTTGGACATCCCAATCCGCCCCACCCCGTTCTGCCCCTAGCCATGTGTTTAAGAATGTTTTTTTTTTGCTAGTATCAAAAACAAAGAATATTAGTTTTTTCCAAGTGGAAATAAAAGAAAGAGTAGTAACTAATCATTAGTCTACAGAAAAAAAGAAAGAAAGAAACACTCCACTTAAATTGGAATAAAAAATTGCAAAATTTGCAAAGTGACTGATAAGAAATCCGTTTATTATACAGCTAAAAAATTCAAAAAGCGACGCGTCCGACACCTTTTGCTTTTGGGAGATCACACACCACTGAGATATAAATCACCTTTTTGTCAAGTTTGAATGACAGCAGGAGAAGTTATTGCCAAAATCCTATTCTGTCCCGGACTTCCTTCCGCCGTAGGTTCCCCTACTCTTGGATATTACGATATTTTGATACGTGCGCGAGAGAAACAAATCTTAGGTTAAATTTGAGTTTTGGTTGACCTGGTACTTCTAGCACAGTATCCCACACACTTAGCTTAGATCCTCAAAATCATTCCCTACTGTGCATTTTCATTTTTCAAGTGAATAGGCTAAAAAATGAGTCATAACAATTGAATCCATTGGCATATGAAACTGTTTCATTACCTTTTGGAAAGAACGTTGAGCTTGATTATTTATAACAACAATTTAAGATGTTTTTTCACAGGGCCAAATTATTAAATTAAACCTACCCCCACAGAAAATGTGTAAACAATTAATTTCAAGGAATAAAAAGATTTTAAGGAATAAAATCCATTCCATCAAGTAATCCAACTTGACAAGCAAATCCCTGTAGAGCTTAGCAATCTTGTTCGCAATATTTCAATGTTAACATGTCAGTATACACACTACACAGTAGGTAAACTCCTCCTCAAAAAGTATGCAACCTCACATATACGTGTATACCTGTTTTCATACTCGCTGTCCCCTCAATCCATCTTCGCACAATCTCAATACAAGCATCTAAGCTGCACTTAACTTGTAAAATGAAAATTTATCTCCCATCTGCTTTGAAGGATTTATTTTCAATTAATGTGGCATATACGCCCATCAACCTCCAAGTCCACTTTCTAGCCTTACATGGTCGCCTGCCTATCAGCACTTACCACCTAAGCAAGAAAAATGACAATCTAATCGTTGAACAAACATACACAAACAATGCCATCATTTTTCATCCGATTGACAGGTAACAATATGCCAAATTGAAACCCAACCACAAAACATTTACTCACTCACTCAGCCCCAGGGCTGACATCGACTCACCTGGCAATCCATGTCCTTGTAGTGTAATCAATCACCTTCGCACGTTCTATTCGAAAGAAAATCGGTGATCCACCGATATCGGCCTGGCGTCGTACAAGTGCTCCTATCATCCCATCGAATTTGCCATTTTTCAGATAGCCCCAAGAGGCGGTGCGCGACATGGCCAAGCTTTAAAGTAATAATAATTGAAAGCCACCCCACGGGGCGGAAGAGATGCTTGTAAGAGACAATCTATAAATACTTAAATTCTGAGATGGTATCCATGTGTGAGAGTGTGCACAGCATGCACTGTACACTGCCGTACACGTTTCACTCACCTGAAATTGAATAAATCCCGGACGTGCGATAGTAGGGCGAAATTGAAACGATTCATCGAATCCAGGTGGGTGTCATACCGCTGTGTCAAGTAATCCTCTAAGCTGTCCGTGCGATTCTTGTTGGTTACCTTCGGTGTGGATTCGGAGAAAACATTTGTGAAACACAATACAACTACCACCAGTGCAAAGATAAAACAAACATCTAAAGTGTAAAATGACAGAATTAAGAATTTAACCCCAGAGGGGGAGGGCAACGAACGACGTATAAATGTCCACCGCACACCGCCCATTTGACACCACCCACCCACTTATGGTGCTGCTGATGCTGCTGCTGCTAGGGGAAAGCCAAATTCGAAAGGCACCAAATGGTCTCAGATTTCGGATTGCGGATGCTCGGTTGAATGTTGACAAAATGGCAAATGGTTATACCCAAGGGAATGCGGCATCGTATTTGTCCTCATCCAGTAGCATCGGCGGTAGCTAAACCCTATGTTGGCTTGCGGGTATAATTTAGAATGGTAAAGCAGTCAGAAAACGAAAAACGCAAAAAGAATGTAAATCTTCATTGTCTGACCCTCTAACCAGGGATCACACATGGGAAATCAGACACACATATCCAAGGATAACACTCTAGGTATCTATGTACCTATCTATGTATCTATAGTTATCTACTAACGAAAATATAAATCCGAAATTAAAACTCACCACAATCATGCAACGAATGCGAGCATTCTTCATGTCCATTCTGCGGATGAGTGTGGTTGTCTGGCGATACCACTTTTGCAATTGTAGGCCACCATCTTTGGAGAATTTTCCAATTTCTGTTATATTAAGGCTGCCACCATACTGTCGGCCAGCATTCCTAAGAGCAAATGGATTAAGTGGAGTATGTATGTAATGTATAGTACAGATGGTCCATTTTGCGGCTTTGAGCAATGTTTTTAAGCTAAGTAAAATGTGTTATACTAATTAAAGGACGAACAAAATGTCTTTTTCTATTATGGTATACCACTTTCTTTGTCCCACCGCTCAAAAGTATGCACAACTTGGCCACAATATAAGGACAAAGTAAGAAAAATATAGGCTTAACAAAATTTAAATTGTAAAACCTTTGTAAGCGGAAAACCTTTAATATTGGAGCTAACTACTCTGCGGATGGATGCAAAATTTTCTTCTGGGAAGATCGATCCAAGTTGTTGTAGATGGTGTATCATCTATTTCGTTTGCTATAAATGCATTAGAGCCCCAAGGATCTATTCTTTCCCAACTCTATTTCTTCTCCACATCAACGATTTGCTTGGGTAGACAGAAAATAATATCTACAGCTTTGTTGATGACAGCACTCTTATATCCTCTATCTCGAACAGTGGGCCTGTGAATGCGGCTACATCACACAGTCAGAGATGCGAAAAAATTAGTTCTCTAAATGATGATCTGGACAAAATCTTGAAGACGACTTGGTTGTATTTAATGCAAACAAACAAGACACATCTCACAAAAGTTTTTAGGGAAAATGCATCAACAGTTCCTCAGATCCAAATGGATGACCATCCAATCCATCCCAAGGACTCAATGCACCTTCTAGGAGTCACAGTCAATTCAGAAATCGCATGGTAGGTCCAAATGTCCTATATGAAAAGATCGGAGTGAGCTACCTATTTAGAGCAAAGAGGTACTTTAGCTCCAAGCAACTTTTCCTTCTCTACAAAGCACAGGTTAGTCCAGGCCTGGAATATTGTTCTCATATATTGAGCCCGGCCCCAAAACACTTAACCTACTTGACAGCATACAGAGACGAGCAGTTCGACTTATTGGAGAACCTACACTCACATCGAATCTACAACCGGGTGCACAGGAGACAAGTCGCTGACTTTTGCTTGTTCTATAGGTACTTCCATGGTAGATGTTCCGAGGAACTCAAAGACATTGTCCGTCAAAATGCCACAACACAGGTAGCTAATGCTCATGACCATACAGTACACTTGACAACCGCGAGGACACCAATTTTCCAAAATCCTTCTGTTACAGGACAAGCAAACTTTGGAACTCGCTTCCTGGGGATATATTTTCAGAAGACTACAATTTGCAGCAATTTGAGAGCAGAACTAACATACATCTGCAAGCATCTCGGGGCGCTGATGAAGCTATAGGTTCGCCTTTCCCGGGAGAAGTATTTAAAAAATAAAAATAAAAGATAAAAGCAATTAATATTATCTACTATTGCCAATTATTCCTGATTTCAACAATTTGATAAGAACTTGACTGTTAATAAAAATTGTGACCTCCGAGCAGGATACGCGAATAACAGAAAAGGACTTCTTGTATCGCCAAACATACTAAACTTTGCGATTGAATTCAATTAAGTGTGGTAATATCTTTTTAACCTTTTCGTATAAGATACAGGTATAGTTTTTAAATCAATATTAAAAATTGTATGTGTTTATCATGGCTTTAAATATTCAGAGATCAAAGAATGTGCATCTCCTCTCTTGTTTACTCAAATGGAAAATAATCCACAAGGCACAAGTGCATCGTTTTGGACCAATATATTTGTAAACGAAAAGGTTTGCCCTAAGTTAAGTTAAAAAAAATAAATTAATCGACTTATGCATAATTTTATTAAGATTACCTCTTCCTTTGTTCCCTACATTTCACTTGGAAATATTCAACAAGTTGAACTACAATCGGAAACTATCGTTCAGGCATACATGCCGTAATGAAATACGTCCCCCTGTTTCATTCTTCCCTATTACAATGTACATCCCTCAAATGATCAGAAATCAAAACTCGTTGCTTCCTGAAAGCTTCTATCCTTCCTATCTACTTCTTCCTCGAAACGTATCAATTGAAAATCCTAGAGTGGTGCAAGTACAGTAAATAAACGCCAGTACTCACCAAACGTCAAATAGCATGTAGTAATCCTCCTTTGAATCCTGATCCCCAATGATTCGCCTCGCCAATATTAGCTCAGTATTTATATTGATGTTGATTTTTTCTAGAAACTTCTCAATAAGCAAGTTATTCCCCTCGACGTTGTCATTTCTATCGCTGCCGATATTGTTGTCATCTTTGTCGTCTACGTCATTATTGATTTTATTATCCTTCGAGCCAGTAGCACCAATATGAGTATTAGTCGTAGTAACAGCGTCCTGCGGCAGCTGGAAATCATTCTGCACATCACTATCGTCTCCTTGCCGATTAAAAGTATAATCCTCAATCAAAAGCCAATGATACGATGAGTTGAAAAGTCCTTTGTTCGAAGCCTGAGTATATGCGATGTGAGGATGAACAGCGGCGCGGGTGATTGTTAATGCAGAATGCATGAGATAAAAGCGATGATGGCGAGGGTGAAAAGAAAAGAAGAAGGCGGGAAAACAAACTGATTACATATTTATTCTTTTTTCCAAGCATCCCGCTGCTCTATACCCTATGTAGGTACAACCAAGATCCCCTCGACTCTTTTCAAGTTGGCAAAAGAAAATGTTTTTCTGTACTCTGATTCGAAGGAGAGGGATATACCTAGCCTGGATAATTGTGGATTACGGAGTCTTTCTCGACAATTACGGAAATTCAACAACTGATTTTTATCGTACCAATGGATTATGGTAATGGCACGATAGTGATGCCGAACGGAAAGGCAGTTACAGAGCTATGGAATTCAACAGTTTTTTTTATGGTAATATGGGTCAGCGTGGGGTCTTTGAGAGAGTTTTTAATATGCGAAATAAGTTCGAGCGATTTATAATTCTACGAACTGGGGACTTCATGAAAGTGTCTCTCTTGCAAAAAAATGTTTGTAATATTGAGTTTAAAGGTTCAATTAGTGCTATATTGAGCCAGCAGTTTCAGATTCAGTATGTGGAAAATAGTTTCAACAGCCGACTATAGCTCGAGTCTGATAAGCAAATGAGTGTGTACAACTTTGGTTAGGTATAGGTTTTTAATACAATTTACTGACTGACCACAATGTCAGTATAATGTAGGTGTAAACCAATGTCCACTTTGAAGTGCTCTTCGAATATTAAATTACTGTTAATACGTAAAGGCTTTCACAGGATTTTTAAGTCTATTTCTTCGAAAATTAAATTCGAACCAACGCAACGCGACGTCAAAATGGTATGAATCAAAAGGCGACTACAATTATTATTATTACAATATCGGTGCCATATTGAACGAATCCTGACACAGTTTTTACTAAGCTGAGTGTTCTGTTTCAATTGACGCATTATATGAAGCTTAATATGCATATTTGTATACTCTCATCCACAGAAAGGTACATATACTATGCTTACATATTCAATTTGCCATTAAATTTGTAACGCCAAGAAGGAGTCACCGAAGACCCCATAAAGCTTAGCCATGTTCGGTTCGCCTGCCTGTCTGTTGAAAACACGACAGCGCCAGCGTCCAAACGAATCGACCTATGTGAATGAAATTTTTTTCACCCACACGTAAAAACGTGCTGACTTCTGAAAGTTTAATTATTTAAACTAAAGAAAATCTATTAATGCGAATGCCATCGTAGTTGCTAGTTAATTTCCTGTCGCATTTGTATTTGAACTGAAGGACACATTAGTGTGAAAGAACAGAAAAATAAAATTGGGTTCGTGATTGATTGATGAAGATCTCCAATTGCCAGTATTTTTAATATACAACATGACATAGGTACAAATGATATATAAAATGTTATGTTAATTCTAAAGGTATATGCATGTTGATATAGATATGAATTTGTTTATCATTTGTAATATGTGTGCCGCATTTATCTTACAAAATTGCCATACCTACTTATATATATTTGTACAGTGCGGCCAGGTATATTGGGCCGTACCAACAAACAATCACTAAACTCGAGTTATACTAATTTCGAAACTAACTTTAATTTTGCTCTACCAATAACCAATTTAATCGAAGTGTTTACTAAACACGACTTTAGTACGAATTCTAGTACAATTGATGTCAAATCTTGTACGAATTTGGCAAAATTGTCAGATTTATTCGAAAACAAATGATCTTTTCATATTTTGCTCATATGCAATACTTTTACTTTTCTCACAATTTGTTGGTAGCTATCAGGAGTCTGGTTATATCTACATTTATGTATTATTTTCCCCTTTGAAAATAAGATGTACAAAGCACGTTTTGTGGTTTTGGTAAACATTTTCACATAATTAAATGTATCCTATCAGGCCAAAAAGTTGAAAAATTTTCCGATGGTACCTAATCATAATTACAAAACAATAACCACGAAATAGAAGAAACTATTAGGCTTGCTTGACAAATATTTGTCAATTTATTTTAACAAAATAAAAATTCACTATTTCACAGGCTAGATACTCCTAAATGTATTTTGTATAAAACAATCACATCAAATTACATCATAAATTATACTTATTAAAGAATTTGAAATGACAAATAAAAATACATATACAATTAGTGTTGGCCTCGACTCCAGTAATGCGTTTCGCCCCGATGTGGTGGGTGGGCTCATCAGTAGACGACCACCACATCTGATCTAGACGCACTGTTTGCTCGATTTTCACCGAGACTATATGATTTTTCAATCAACAAGTGACTGTGAATCATACCTCAAGACGAATCTTTGGTTCAAAGACTATCGCCGAGAGGATTTGTTTTTGCCTAGGGCCTGGCTTGTCCAGTTAATCAAACTACTTTCAATCATAAACATATTTATGAATGAATAACTTTGGAGTGTACACAATCGTGATGACAATCGTACACTCCAAAGTTATTCATTCATAAATATGTTTATGATTGAAAGTAGTTTGATTAAAAATACATATATCGGATGGAAAACTGACATATCACTTTTGAATGAGACTACTACGATGACACTTATGTATACTTAAACGTAGACACGACTTTGTCAGCATCGAAAGTTAGAGTCGACATTAGGGTTAACTCGAGGATAATTTGGTTATTGGTACGCAATATTTTTTAGTTTCGACTTTTGCATTAAAGTCGAGTCTAAATTTGATTGTTGGTAAGGCACTTTAAAAGTCTGAGAGTCAAAATTTGATTAAGGATCGACATCAACTACACCCATTTTTAAAAACAAATCCATCAATTAATGAGTCCGGGAAAAAAGTTGAATTTGTTATCCACCCCTTTGTAAATAGTCCTTTCTATTGTAAACAATAAACAATTACTCACCATTTCAATAACTTTTCGACTTGCAAGTCCACAAGATAAATCCAAAACTACAAACTGCCGTAGCATCTCACCTCGAAAGAATGCTTCAAGTGTCACGGGTTCAGCATGATTTTTATTTGTAACACTTTCGCCAGCTTGGCCATTGATTAATAGATCGATTCGTAAAACTTTAATTAAAACACCCCTTGGCGGAAACTGTTCCCAGCGTCGACGGTCACTTGAGCTGGAGCTGTTGAAAATGTTGCTACCATCGCTTCTGTAACCCTCCTTGCCTGTGAATAACGTTTTCAATATTGTCAGCGTGTCAATATTAATCGATGTCGTTGTTTGCTCTCGCAGTCGTCTGGTTGGTGACCCGTGTTGGCATGTAAGCAAACTAACTCTCGGTATATGCTTGCACTCTATTGCGAGTTCATAAATTAACTGGTACAGTATCGGTGCTCCCATAGCCGTTTCTAGTTGGATAAGCTTGTTTTTATGTTGCTTTCTGTAGACTGATTGGTTGATATTGGTGGGAGTTGGTGGCGGTCGATATGATAGACCCTGTGGGTAATAAGATGCACAAATCGGCTTATCGTTTATTTTATCTGCTTCTGGTTGTATCAATGCGATTGCGAAACGATGTGAAACTAATGACCAAAGTACAATTAACAGAAGAGAACTGAATATTCCTTGGAACGATTTATGGCTGCTGTTCTCGATGATGTTGCTCATAATTATCATTTTTATATAAAAGTTGTCAGAACTGTTGTTTACGGACCAATAGTTGGTTTTGATTGTGATTTCAGTGAATAGTTTGCCGTTTTTATAGTTCTGTGTTCGATGCTTGTAAATAATTTACAACGAGCTTATGACAAAAATGTCGTAGGAAATTGAAAATTGGAATGACATTTACATTTTTAAAACTGTCATCTACACTGAACAAATTATAAAACGGTAAAAATGTGCTAAGAAGCAGCGCAATGGCGTAATGCAAGGAATTAGAGAAAAATCGATCCCTATTCTTTATTTTTTTAAAATTTTCTTCGCGCTGGTTTACGCTTTAAAAAAAAGCTAAAAGCTTTAAAATGGGTGACTTTTTAAGTACATATTTGTTATTATGTTTATTGCAGGCAGAATGCCAAAAAGTTTTTCAATAATCAAATAATCACTAATCAAACGATTTTCGTTTTAGTGGAAAAGATGTAAAATTGCTAAATGAAAACCATAAAAAACACACGGTTGTGCTCAGACGAATGAAAATAAATAAAAAATTAATGAAATATATTTTTTTCCGCCTTAATACAGATTTCAAATAGATTTTATTTATTACAAAAAAGTTAATCTGCTTATTTTTGGGAATCTACATAATTTATTTTTATTTCAAAAACTAAGTGGATATTTGAAAAGAGAAATCATTTATTACTTTTCATTTGTCTTTTATATAATTTGTTCCGTAATTAAACTTTTGTTAAATAAATAGAATGCGTAAAATTATTTAGAGTTTTTATATTATTAAAATTAGCAACTCTTTTCCCTAACTGTAATATTTCTTTTCCAGTTTTGTTGACCACTATTTTGATTTTCAAATCTTCATATTCGCCATTTTTATGCCTTCACCAAATTGGTTTTTAATGTACCTCTAACTATAATTTTAAGCCCTGAATCAATCTTTTTCGCCCTAACCATTGGGCGTTATTTTTTTGCTTTCCTATCCTAGTCCTAGCAAAATATTTTTATACAAACGTTTGCCCGGATAATTATCGGGGATTATGACTTATCCCCGATAAAAATGTACTCACATCACAAGCTCTTATTACTTCAAAAGTTAGCGATAAATGCTATCGATTGTGTCATAAATGACATTTGATATGTATTAAAAAATTAATTAAATAAAAATCTTAAAAAAACAAACAAAGCATTTGCTTAAAATATACCTACATATTTACAAATTTTTTTTTTTCTTAATTTTTTGTATTGTTCTGAGTTACCTATATTTTCCAAATTTCAATGATGAGTGCCAAGGTTTTATGTAGAAAGAGCTACCCCAGATATATTTTTTTTAACCCCATATAGCAAAACGAACACGTCTATTGGCAATTGTGATTTTTGAGTAAAAAAAAAAACAAAAATTAATTAAAGTACCCCAATTTACTGTTCCCATTACACTTTCACTCTCAGAAGACCAACTCTACTCACATCTTTTATTTACCCTGCTTAAAAAAATATAATTACACTTAAATACGACAGAGAGCTTTGAGATTGTCTTTTAGTCCATTGGGCTAGGGCTGTTGAGAAAAAAACATTTTTTTTGCATATGAAACTGAGTCCGAGTTCCAGTTTCTACAATCGATTTCACATGATTGTTAGTTCAAGCTCGTCAGCTCTGACTTTGAGATCATGCTCATCTTTTTGCTTCTATCCATTATGTAGGTAGTGACTTTGAAAAGTGTAAAACTCCACCCAAAATTCGTTTGCTGTAATAAACTAATGTCGTTTTCGGTTGCTCGTCCAGAATCGTCCGGAAGAACTCTCCGCGATTCTGAATTCCATTTCAGAAGCAAAATTCTCTTCTTTTCAGAAGAAGAACTGTCAGTTGAGTTACCAACGCTTCTGAAAGCGGTTGACGTCTTAACTAACCACATTGATTGTTCATTTTTATTGTCATCATTTAATGTATATGCTTCTTCTAGTATTCTTCGACCTATGGAAGATTTTTTCTTTATGCCATCTAGACACAGAGCAAATTTTGGTCGGAATGATCCTATCACTATGGCTTGCGTAAATTACAAAAACCTAATTGGTTTCAATATGAGTAGGGAACAATTGTATTTCTTTTGTTTTAAGTAAATTATAATTAATTAAAACGATCGTAATCTTGTATGACTAATCTAAAATAAGTTAAAATTGTAAGATGAAATAAATAAATAAAAAAAGTTGCTCATCTTTGATAAACGAATTGTGTAGATTGAGAAATTCTTCACATTCCAGTCATTTCCTAAAAATAAACTAATCACAACGCTTTTTAATGTATTTGTAGTTCACGAATCAATTTTCTAACAAAAATTGTGCTTCAGAAAACGACAACGACATGATAAAACTTTCTGAAATCATTGACTCTTCAAAACACGACTTCTTATCAGCACTTCGTGTAGATAAATGTTTCGGTACCACTAAATTCGCTTACTTCGCTTGAGTAAACTCGCTGGCACCATAACCACTCTGTTCGCGGGAAGTGGGCGAATTTTATTCGCTTACATTCGCTAAGTTCGAGCGAGTAAAATTCGCTTTCACTGGAACCGCAGCCTTACTGACAGCAAATGTCTAAATTGTTGACCTAGATTTCTAAACTGATCATGAGACCATTTTTAATTTGACGTTTATAGAGTGGTTTGGAATGGCAAAAAATCTAGTCAAGATATTTAAAAATAATTTACGTCTAAAAAGTCCGCGAGGTACGAACGAAAGTTACTCCCGTTGTTTTTAAAATATTTCTTACAGTGTACCTACAACTTTTTGACCTTAAATAGAGCTACTCCTACTTAATTACAAAATTGCAGAAAAGTAAAATTCAATTATCTGATCAAGTGCCATTAGCGTCATAGGATATTTATGATTACTGAATATTCTGAAGCAGAAACCCATACAGATACACATAGAATTGACCAATTAGGGCTTCCTCAGTTTACATTTAATCATGCGATTATATACGTATCCCCATCAGAACTCTGTACCTACTTGACCATTGGAAAGAAGAGACAAGTCATTCAAATGCATGAGCTAACTAATAACTACAGCTATGTCATAATACCCGTTTGAGCTCTGAGAAAAAGCTCGGAATCCTATACTTAATACATAAGATCAACTGTATATTCGTTTTCACTTGGAGCAATTTTTCATTTTGACAGATTGGATTGATGTGTGCAATATCGTATGTAAATTGTTTTATTTTTGCCTTTCCTCTAAGCCAAGGCGGTGTGAGTGGGTGGGTTTAGGAAAATATGTCACATATTCGAGAAAATCATTTTTCATAAGACTGAAGAAAGCAGCAACAACGAAAGCGGACACAAGTATTCTAAAGACATGCTTTCGCAAAATAAAAAAGAATAACACGGCATATACTCTTCGGAGCAAAATAAGGGACAACATTTTCGGTAATAGGTATTTATTTCATCTGAAAGCACGTTCCCTTGCCGTGAAATAACGCCGAGCGAAATTAGGCAGAATTTCAAAGGTCGACTCGACCTTATTTGAAAGTAAATTACCTTCGAATTTTGCAATTCGGACAGATTTTGGTCAGCGTTATTTCACGGAACCGAACAGACACAGTGTAGTTTTGGCTAGGAAACGAAAGAGAAGCATGCGATTGCGATGTTCATGTAATGTATCCAACATAGACGAAATGTGCAGATGACTGATGAGATGAGATGTGACAACTGACTGGAAGTGTTTTAGTTGGATGTGTGGTGGTGTGAATACAAATTGAGTGTGTCTCCCCTCCCCAGGTTTGTGGATGAAACACTTGATTTAGTATGAGTAGTATCTAATATAATTATTGCTTTCGTCATGTTTGAAGAAAACAATGCTTCTGGGACACATAGTATTATTAAAACTACAATAGTTTTCTCCATTTTGGTGTTTCCCCTTGGTTACTGTCCTAAAAAACACTAGACGGAGAAGCATGGCATGTGCCCTGCACAATGTCAACGCAATCAAAAGCGGCAATGTTTGTCTGAGGAAGTACGCAAGTGGCTCAAGCTTGCCTGAGACTATAATCGGTTTTGTAGGTTAAGTTACTATGATTACCTTACCCCCAGTTTCACACTGGAAGTTTAAACTATAGTTCAACTGAACCTGAACGTGAGTTTAAATTTGAAGTTCAACTCGTCCAGTTTCACAATATAATCTGAACTTCAATTCAATTGAACTCAGTTTAACGAAATTTTATGAATAGAATTTGTCATTATTGTACAGTAGTAAGCTTTTATAAGACTTTTTCGAAATCGTCCCTTGTATTTTCCTTCAAACAATACGCAAATAACGTCAAATATTTGTGTTTTTGACAATCGCCTGATCTAAGGTTTAAACGGCAGAATACTGTAGTTTAAATTAAACTACAGAATGAACTCTGTTCAGGGTTTAAACGAAACTATGAAACCGAATTAATCGTTGAACTAAAGTTTAAACTAAAAGTGTAGTTTAAACTCCCACTGTGAAACTGGGGGTAAGTAAATAAATTCGGCATAGTTTAAATTTTACATCGCGAACGAAGTTGCGTGCACAGCTTGTATATAGGTAAATATAAAAGTTAGTCAAAAAGTCTAAAATGCATGCTTAGCCTACTCTTGGACATACAAATATTAAATTTGGCATGGAGATTCCTTGTGTAGGACGCAGATGTAAACTTTTTTTTGAATGTGTATGAAAAAAAAATCTAAGTTAATCTAACTGACCCTGTCCAGTCTACTCACTCAAACTCAAGACGTCTGGTGTGAAGGGATTTTGAAAATTTCTTCCGGTAAGGAATGAAAAAAGCTGTACCAATGGCCTATTCCGTGTATAACACAGAGTTTATTATTATTTTTTATACTGATTTTTTAATAGAATGGTAACCTCGATGAGGGTTGCGGGTTTCCACATTTTGTAAACCACTCTATTTAGATTTTTTCTAATAAGTACCAACATACCCGAACAAAATGGGCCGCCAAGCAATGAAAGCTTGATCTTTTGTTCATTAGTGATCTGGATTAGATCACGGGCATATTAAAAATCGCCTAATGTAGCTATCCTCTTTTATGGTTAGGCAGGAAAATTGAAGAATTCCGTATTATGTAATTTTCTGAGAAGAGTTAAAAAAATATTTAAATTAGATTAACTCGATTTATTAAAGGTGGCGAATTTTGTTTCATTTCATTAATAAATTACTCGAGTTAGTGGAGACAGCTAGAAAGAGCTGTCGGCTGAAGCATCGATATCTATATAAAAAATGAATTCTAAAATGTGTTCGGATATAAAATAATGGTGCGTTTTCAAGATCCGCCTGGAACCAAACTGCATATAACTGGCACTTCAATGGAAACACTTTACAGATAGCTAACGAGTACAAGTACCTTGGAGTAAATCTTAGTGAAACCATGAATTTTAACAATCATGTTAACATTAAAGCTAAAACTTCACAAAGTCTGTTAAATATGTCTTGGAGAAACATATTTTCAAACCAGCGAATAGTACTATCAGCGTAATACAAGATATTTTGATGCTGTTGTTAAGAGTTCGCTTTGCTACGCTGCCCAGGTCTGGGGAATCAACGAATATGAAGCGATAGAAAAGTTTCACTTTGAAGAAACTTTTTAATATACCTCTAAAAACTCCGAACTATGCCTCGTATCTGGAAACGGATCTACCTAAAATGTTTACTTGCACACTAAAATTACAAGCTGACTACATTGTCACGGTTTTATCCCATCACGATGACCGACTGACAAAACGAATGGCACTCTATGAACTACGAAACGAGGACTGGTGAGTATCGAAATGGAAAGCTTTGGGAAATGTGTGAGGAGAATTTTTATCGCTGAATCCATTAAATCCGAGACATGTGAAAGATCAACTTTACAAAGTAATACAAAGTTATGAACATTTTGAACGCGAAGCACTTGTAAATGAAGCCCGAACATCACAAAGCATACTACTTTATTCTCAATTGAAACTAAATCTTATGGATAAAAACTTCTTCAATGATGCACTAAATAACAAAGAAATATCTTTAATATTCAAAACAAGATGTGAAGTCCTTGGCCTAAACGGATCACCATTCACCATACAACGGCAGCTTTATCCAGTCTTGGACCTTCTTAGGCTGCAGTTATAGCTATCAGTAAAATGCATCCGTAAAAAAATTGTTTCACTTTTTTGGAGCACTTAAACTTAACCATTGAGCTCCATCTTGGTATTAAATAGTTGCTTTTGAATTATAAAGCTAATTCGTAAAAAAAAAAAAAAATTAAGCAAAATTGATCTTTAAATTTTCTAAAAAAAGAATTTCTTTATTTTTCCGTACGAAAAAACTTTTTCTGTTCAACTTCTCAACCAGTTTCACGATGTATTCCACTGAATTCCTATGATGTGCTATGGTTAAATGTTTCAGTTTTGTTCTGTTTCGTGTTTTTACGGATGCATTTTACTGATAGCTATAACAGAGGCCTTATGTAATTTGAGAGCAAAAGAAGACTGCTTCCACTTCATGAGTATTGCTGCCTACAGAAAAGGAATATTTGGCAAGGAAACAATGACGCTTCAAGAAACTATCACAGTGCTAAACGAATTCGACTGGAAAAAACTCTATTCTTTTTTGAAAACCATATATAAATATAGGATGCTAGTTTTAACTGAATTTGTCTAAATTTCATTAAATTTCATTTAAAAATTTCATTAATACCAATAATATTATTTTATTTTTTGCTAACTGAGCTGATGGCAATGCCATAGCTTCAAAATTCATAAAAATTATAAACAATGTATCAAAAAAAAAATAATAATAATAAATGAATGATTTACTTACTTACTTATACTTAAAACAAGATATACTGATGTTTACAAATGAATGAAATAGTACAACCCGCCTTGGCTTTCATTTATTTATATTGTCCCTCATTCTTATGTGAGAAGTGTACACTACTATAAATGCAAAACAATTTGTTAGCTCAAGTTGTTGAATATTCTTTTATATGATCTACGAGTAGGTAATGTCTTAAGGAAGCGTTTCCACTTCCACTTGTGTAGCAACTAGTTTCCAACGTAATAAATGCACGCCAAAGAACTCCGGATAGTAGAAGTGGAGTCAGTGTTATGCTTCATGACTGACAAATGAAAATAATACATTTAAAAAATTTAACAATAATTGATACGGGGATAGGGATAAGCATTTGTAAATTGAAACCATAACTCCACAGCCCGTTTAATAACTCAGCCAGCACTCACTTTCATATTTCCCAACGTTGAACACTTCAATCAATTTTATCGACTTAAGATACTCGTATACATACTTTATATACCTTCGTACAAAATCCATAAAACGAAGGCTTTTAACGGAATTAAATTCGACGTTATGCCATGCAATTTGAATAAATTGATAAAAAAAAATGCGAACGCTTCGAACATCAACAAGTAGTTAGGTAGGATGCGACATTTTGCGGGACTTTTCTCATTTTTATAGTTTTATCCATCCGTGCTGTTATTGAGATGGGAGGGACCAAAATATTTCATTTTATTATTATTCATATAAATGAACTTGGTTCTATTAAAAAAATGCGTTCGTTAAAAGTTCGGTAGCTTCTTGTTATTTTCTTAAATTAAGAACCACCCCAATGTAATGGGATTAACTGCGTTGGGTGTTACTGTAGCCCCAAGAGTAAATAAGTCACCTATACAAAGTGTAAAAGTTTTCCATGCGTCAAATTGAACTGGGTTAATTTTCTGCATATTTAAGCATCATTAATTTCGATGTCTTATTTGCACATTAATCAATAATTTAATGGGGGAAACAAGTGACTCCTTCTCTGAATGAGAACCATATTATATTTCCAGTAGGGGCGACTATTGAGATCCTTACCTTCAATTATGAGGGACTTAATTTTCTAAAAATACATAGTTTCCATAGAAGGATGGGTTATATTTATAATACAATTCGAGAAATTGCAGTGCTGTGTCGATGTCAACTTTATGGCCAAAGGATGCTCAGGATATTACGTTTTTCTACTTGGCTATGTTAGTTCTCCATGGAAACCCCAACATGCACTTGAAACGTGCATAACGTATTTTGTAAGATTGGTTCATCCTTGATATAACTGTAGGTATATAGAGTTTAGATTGCAGAGATACATAAAAAGGAGTAGGTACACAGCAGAGAAGACTTCTTTGGATTATTATCAAATATGAGTTTCTTTGTGCTGTGCAAAATTAATAGCTTCTCCATAGAAGCAACGCCACGTTGCGTTGTATATACTGATAGTAAATCAGAGCACAGCTTCATCATTGTAAGTAAACAGTTTCGATATGGAAGCAATTGATTAAAGGACGTTTGCTGGGAGTAACGAATAATTCATTTTTGTAACAAAAGATGCGTACCTATGCGTATCTAACTTTAAGTCATGAGAGGGTTTAAGATTTAATATTTTGTTTCTTTAACCAATATACGGTCACGGTGTACATGTTAAATAAGAACTGCACGTTAGCATTTTAAACGGGAATGTATAAGTAAGGAATGAAGTGCATTTATTTGAGAGAGGGTAAAATGCATATCCGACAAGCGAATGGCTTCAGGAGCTGTCTGCAATACACCAGGGAAAATAAAACGAAGAACATAATCTAACTAAGTGCAAGAGTGCCTCTATTGAAAGAGTTTTGTTTAAACTTCATACATTCACAGCTCCCATGGAGAACTAGTGTATTGTATCTTGTCTGACCTGCATTGTATGTAGACACAAATTTCATATTTGGTATGCTCTCCATCCCACATTTATATTCTCAAATCCACAGGCAAATCGGTCAGCAATAGATTTGCTTCTCAAGAATATGCAATAATTTTTTAGCCAACTTGTGCAATAAATGATCTGAGCTCAAGTAATTTGACAGTTCAATAAAGTATTATCAGAAAATGTTGTTAGATGATTTTTTTTTTAAACCAAATCGACTACTATCCTTAAATTCAAAATCTTCATCATTCATTCATTCATTTTCAATGGTCCGCTTGTCCATTAAGTGGGTCGCGGGTGTAGGTTGCTCGATCCTCCGCCATCGACTCTAAATCATCAAGGGCAATCCTCATACGGGTATAGGAGAGATTATGGACTTGATCTAACCATCTCATCCTTGGTCTACCTAGAGGACGCCTACCCGATGGTACGGATTCCATAGCACGTCGTGGAATCCTGGTCGGGGACATGCATTTAACATGACCAAACCACCGAAGCATGGATCGCTCCTTCCGGAGGAGTACCTGCTCGACATTGAGTTCCTCACGTATTCTGGTATTTCTGATGCGATCTCTACGGGTCACACCAGCAATACTACGGAGAAATCTAATTTCGGCAGCTTGTATCCGAGATCTTATTCTTTCGGTCATTACCCAAACCTCATGACCATACACCCAAAAAAATTTCCACTGTACATTTTACAACATGTGGCAGTCAAATTTACAATAAGTTGTATGTTTGTGTATTTAACAGCGAATGCGTTCATATTTACAATTAATTGTAACTTTTACAGCGTTTGCTTTCATTTCAGCAATAAAATTGTTAAATTGATCGCAATTTCTTGTTGTAAAATTGACAGCGCGTTGTCAATTTTTGTTGTTTAATGTACAGGTATGAGTTGGTCAAATCTACAACCACAATGCAAAATGTACATACAAAATGCTGTAGAAAGTACATGCAACTTGTGAAATGCACAAAATATACATTCAAATCTGCAACCATTAGCAGTTGATACTACATTGAGTTGTGAATATGGCAGCTGCGTTTACCGTAACCCACTCGCCTAGCCAGAATATTTCCATGGTTAATGTACCTACATTCCTTTGTTCATTTAGTCATCAAGTCTGGAACCAACAAGACGAATTATTAAAGTGCAAAGTTGTGAGGTTTTTTTCAAATGAATTCTGATTTGCTTTTTTGAATACTGAGGATGTGGAGTGGAAGTCTGCAATTTAAATAAGGAAACAGTTCAGAATAATCCCGTCATAGTTAACGCGGCTACCGAAAAAACATTACTATTAGACGTGGAAGTTTTTGAAGTGGTGGGCAATTTCACATTGTCAAAAAGTGCCGTTTTTAGCAGGTAAGCAAGCTATAAATTTGTTCGTTCGTCGTCTGAGTGCCGTTTCTCGTTTAACTTGACCAAATTATTCTTTTGTAACAAGGTCGTGGGCTCACTAAACGCAGTTTACTTCTGCTCAGATCGGAGCACATCTTCAAAATATTTCCGGACAGTGAACTTGGGTTGCAGCTGGAGTTCTACTTCATTATCCATCAGCTATTAGAAAATCAGGACCAGTAAAATACACTTGGACATTTAGGTATGAATATCTACTATCATCAGAATAGTAAACAATACACACATGTTAATAAAAATAGTAGAAATATATGCCAGTTTCTTTCAACAAAGGCTTGCTTGTCATTTTTAAACTTATTGTTAAATGATTCAGGTTTTCAGACAGAAAATGGTTAAATAGTTAAAAATGCTCTAACTGAAAATTATGAAAGTCTACCTTATTTTGCAGTGTTAAATGATATGAACTTGAACATACAAAAAATCGTTTCAAGTAAATTTCTTACATACAAGGGAACTCAGTATAAAATTCAAAACTATAATCGATGTTATTAAAACTTTTCAAAATATTAAATATTATTATTGTTGAGACTCAAGAAGTATTTTTTGTATGCCGTGAATATAAAATTTTGTATTTTAATTTTCATTATAGTTGCTATGTGGTTGATTTAACAAAACTAATTCATGATTATATTATTTTAAACATTAATAATTTTACAAGTCCACCTATTCACTTAAATAAATTAATTGGTGGGTCAAACGTTTTCAGTGTATTTAAATTTGTTGTTTTGTTTTTTTTTGTATAACCAAACATAATGTAATTATGCCAATTATGGATTCATTAATATTATTACTTCAATAAAATAAATTTTAAATTATTTGGTGTCGTATGTTTTTTATTTTAGTGCATGGATTTTACAAAAAAAAAATTGTGTATATGAGACCAAAGAGCTGTAAAAATGAAAGCAAAGGGTATTCGTTTCTAGAAATCGAGTTGTAGATTTTACGACAGAAATTACATTTTGACCGCAAGGTGTTGTGAATAATACAACCAAAATCCGTAGATTATAGACATAAGTATTGTGTATTTTACAAAGTTTGCTGTACATTCAACAACGAATGCTGTTTTATTTACAGTTTTCCTAGTTGTAAAATCTACAACAAATGATCTCATTTTCATATTTTGGTTTTGGAAAGTACAACTATGTCTCTGTTAAATTGAAAGCATTGGATGTCGGGTCGATTATGACAATGAATGCAGTCGATTTAACAGCGGTTTTCAACATTTCTACGACAAATTTTTTTGGGTGTAGGTGAGAGTTGGAACAAACACCGAATTAAAGACTGACAACTTAGCTTTGACACCAAGTTCAGTCCTCCTAATAACAGAATGACCAAGCTGTCTCAAAATTGACCCAGCCTGACCAATCCTACAGGAAAACTCGGCATTGCTCCTTCCATCACTCGTGAATAAGACCCCGAGATACTTAAACTTCTCCACCTGTTTCAATGGGACTCCACTAACATGCAGAGTGCATTGAACAGGCATTCTGGAGACGACCATCACTTCAGATTTGTTCACGTTTACCTTCATCTCAGCTTCAACACAAACGGTTACAAACCGATCGAGTGCGCGCTGAAGTTCAGTCTGAGTGGATCCAAGGATGACCAAGTCATCAGCGAAGAGCAAATGACTTATCCTCAGATCTCCCAATTCGAAACGTTCCTCGCCAAGACTGCGCTGTAACATCCAGTCCATATAAGTAATGAAAAGGAGAGGAGACAAGACGCACCCCTGACGAAGTCCAACGCCCACGGTGAAAGGTATTGATTTAACGCCGTTTACCCGAACACAGCTTTTACAGTTTGTGTAAAGAGATTGAATGGCTCTCAAGAGAGAACCATCAATTCCATACTCCTGTAATACACTCCAGAGTTTCCCTCGAGGGACTCGGTCATATGCTTTCTCCAAATCTACGAAGCAAGCGTAAACAGGTGTAGCATACTCCCAAGCCTTCTCAAGTACCATTCTGAGAGTGAATAACTGGTCGGTTGTGCTTCTGCCGGGACGAAAGCCGCACTGCTCATCTCCTAATCGTGCCTCGACCACAGCTCTGCTACGCGTTTCCAGCACCTTGGCAAAGACTTTTCCGGGGAGACTTAAAAGTGATATACCCCTGTAATTGGAGCAATCCCTTTTATCCCCTTTCTTGAAAAGGGGCACAATCACCCCAATCTGCCAATCGCTGGGTGTTTCGCCGCATTCCCAGGCCACTTTAATGACACGAGAGAGCCATTTGACTCCCTCTTCACCTAAGGCCTTTAGTATTTCTGGCCGGATTTCATCCACTCCGGCAGATTTGCCAGCTTTTACCGATTTGATCGCAAAAGTGACTTCCTCTACCGTGGGACTATTTTCCGCCCTGCTTAAGGCGATGGATGTGTCATCCTCAATGCCCTGGATTGGATTGAGCAATTCGGAAAAGTGCTCGCTCCATCTGCGCAAGATGTCCTCCTCATTAGAAAGAAGTGTACCATCTTTGGATTTGACTCTTATATTTTGAAAACCACCGAATCGTTTGAGTTCAAATTTACAGAAAATAATTGGACCGGTAGTGTTCCTGTTAAGTTTGGTCAAAAGATAAAATTTCGACTAAGGGGCGTTTCACTTCCAATCAAAATTACACTATATCTTGACATTTATAGCAAATTTTGTCCTGAAATTTGGTAAATAGATGTTTATTGCCTGATAAAAGGATTTTATAATACGTGGGCGGGATCGAGAAAAGATGTTTAACACTGGCCAGTGCCCATACAAAAAATTAGTATGTGCTTCATCTACATAAGCACACTACTTAAGTGAAATTTCCTTCAAATCACTTATAAATCACTTTATAATGGCGATCTGCGTGGAATCCGATCGCAGGGTCACCATACAGTTAGCCACTCAAAATCATACGCAAAATTTATTCAAAATCAATTCAGCTGTTTATTAAATTGATTTGCGTTTAATTTTTTCGGACTTGCAAATCGCTAAAGAAGCTTCACTTCAAAAAATATTGCAAATGCTATTTCTCGATAGCAGAGTTGTAAAAGAAGTCACTGAAGTCACACGAAAAACTTCTTAATATTGACTTAAATCATATTACTTCAATGTTATACTTCAACTTCAACTTCAAAATATTAAATCACCATTCATTTTGAAGTCAGTGATTGAAAATTCATTTTGTTGAAGTCAAAGAATGCATTCAGTTGAATGCAATCTTCTGTGATTGCTGTGAAGTCATTGAAGTCATTTTAAAGTCACGAAATGATTGAAGTCTTTTTGAAGTCATTGCAGTCATTTTAAAATTGTTTGGATTCTATTGAATTGATTTAAAATAAAAACCATGTATTAACGCTTTTGCTGGTTAAAGAGTAGTGATGCGAATACATGAGAACACAAGAGTTTTCACTCTAGCGCTAGCCTCTCACTAGTGCCTAGTACCTCGGCTGGAGATGGGGTAACCAACCCATGTGGAAGGTCGTTGGTGTTAGCGAACAAGAGAGGGGGGAGAAGTGTCCTCTCACTATGTCACTTACTCTTGGGCGGCAGCGGAGGAATTCTCTAGATGGAATCAACGGTGGCGCCTACAGCTCCAGTTAGGTCAAACTGGTAAGTGTAACCCCTATATGAGCTGCTTCGACATATTTGAACACCAGGGACTTCCAATACTGAGTCAGAGTGTTGGAAAAGATTTGGTGGCGGAGGAGCCCTCAATGGGTCAACGGCAGCGCTCATATCCTAAAATGGGTTACTGACATCGGTTTTTCGGCCCGCTGTCCTAGGATCAAAAGAAGGGCCTGGTCCTCCAGGTTGGGGTTTGTGCCGTCGGGGTAACTTCCCGACCACGAAAAAAAACACTAATGAGAGGGACACAACCAACCTTGGATAATAGACTTCAAAATGAATGTCGATTTCATATTTTGAAGTTGAAATCTTTAAGTGAATTCATGAGTTAAGCATTTTTAAAGATAAATCAAATGAATTAAATTCGTAAATGATTTAATTCCTTCACAACTCTGCTCGATAGTCATGGGATGGATGGATGGATGGATGCATTGTCCTCCTGATTGACAAGAACATATCTTAGCAATACAATACCTGGCCAGGAGCAAGCCGCCAGGCTGATAGTTTATTTTTGTTTGCAAATTGTAAATAATTGAGCAATTTTTGATCTTTTTGATATTTCAGGATGTGTGAATTTTCGCGACTGAATAAATTATTAATAAACAGTTTTCCGCCAATGCAATGTGATATGAGCGATAGAAACGGAAAGGATTTCCGCCTTATCTGTTGGGATATAGGTATATAGGCAGTTACTATTATTATATACAATTACACATTCCTTGATGTGCTAACTTTTGCTTTGTGTGCAAAGCAATAACTTAATTTTTCTATCATTCAAATTTCGCCGAATCCGTAATGCGCTATCCTAAACCTTTGGCAATCACCTTAGAAGTAAGGTCTCAGAGCGCACAAAAGTCTTCATTCGCAATAACCCTTTGCTCTTATAAAGGCAGATACTATACCCAGTGGTATACGCGAAGCCGCCTCTAAGTCAATGAAGTACCTAATGCAATTTCTTAGATAAGTTCTGAAAATATGATTCAGTTGTAGTTGTGACTGTGAGCGATAATATTTTCGAACTATAGATGAATGCAATGTATATCATACACCCTCAATTCTCGTACACATATACTTACATTCATATCCCTCACGGATTGAAATTGTTAAAAACCAATTTACCTGTTCATATCCAAGTATTTTGAACATTCTCAATTTTAAACACAATTTGAATAAATATTACTGCAAATGCAAAAACTACATTTGAATGCTTTAGCATGTTCTTCAACGAGTGCCACTGGTCGGATCAAAGTGCCTCCTTCTCCGTAAAGCCAAAGGGTCAAGTCTAGATTTTCCTACATTCTTCACAACACTTAAATTGCATTCGCATCCGGTGAACAAGAAGCATCATCATCTCGCACACACTTGAATCTTATGTCGAGCGAAAGAACATAAATTTTAATTTTGTGTTCGCTCTGTTGGGCAAATATGCAACAAAAAGTATTTCACGAGATTGCATTTTAATTCCATCTCACTATTTTTTTTTTTTTTTTGTAACCCGGCCGTCATGTCAGTAGGTACTTGGTATTTGGTAGAGTCTGGGCCATCGAGTTACTGTCTTTTCATAGTTTTTCGGTGTGGAAGTAATTTTATTATTTTAATAGAATCCAAGCACTCTGGCTGAGCAGTCTCTTGCATCACTGCTTGCCCCCGTCAAAATGTTCAACTTATAAATTATTTTCAAGCACATAAAACCCTTTAAAGTCGGTCCTTCAAAGCGGCTTTTTATATGCGCTGCTTTGTTTCGTTGCTAAAGAGTTGTTGAAATTAAAAATTTAACAGTAGCCCTCCGAAAAATCACAGAATGCCCCTTTATTGCGTTAAAACAATTTGCCATGACACTTCACCTCCATGTTACACCTTTCACCGCGCGTAACCACCCCCTTGGCAGGCATTATGCAATGGCTCGTTGTCGGTGGGTAGTTGTGTTTTGAGGCTCACGTCATTTCACATTTCCGTCTCCTGCGGCTGCTACAAAGTTATGGTGGTGCGACGACGTCCTGATCCTGATCCTGATGGTGATGATTTAACTCGTGTAATTTATTTTATCTCTGCCACTGCTGGCAAACCGTGTTCAACTCAATACCCCATCGAAGGTCGTAGTTATGGCATATAAGCATCCCGGACGACCGACACGGCACGACGTGATGTGGAACGGTAACGCTTCTCATGCTTTTTTGGGGGATTCGGCGCGCATATGTACAACAAGTTCGTATGTGACGTTCCACTGCTGATGGGTTTGACTGTTTTTAAGTGCAAAAGTCTGGCTCATGTGTTTTAGAACGATTGTACGTTATGTTCAATACTATATAGTTAAACCGACAGGGGCCGCTTTAATGTTTCCCTAGTCGTGGAGTTCCGTGTTCCAATTGGAAACCCCCTCACGTTTCAGCCGTTTGTAATCTTTATTACGATATATTAACGCTTCATGCGTTATGTGCCATCGCAACGCCAGGACTACAGTGTTTTAAGGAAACTTAAAAGCGATAAATTTTTGAAATAACCCGCAAAGCAGTCTGTCATCGGGGGGAACCAGATTAACCGCCATCGCGCTGAGGAGTTGGATGTTGGTTTTCGGTATTGGTGGTGGCGTGGCGCGAGCGGCGGCATCATGGTATTTTTATGGCCATCAACAATTGCTTGCTGATATTTTTTCGGGTCATAGTGATGGCAGCAGTTTATCCACTTTAAACGCACGGATGTCCATCATAATAATCCATGTGACTGAAAATGAGATTCAACTTTTTTTTAGTCGCTGCTTGCTGGCGAATGAAATCAGTGTTTGTGGGTATGCCATGGCCAATGATGGCGGCAACACACGGAACGGTTGTAAATTTTATGAATCACTGTTAGTGTTTATTAGCGATTGTGGTGGGCTTCAAAATTCAGATTTAAAATTGCTTTAGACAAGAGTTTTGGAAAGTTCAAATTGCTATGGAAAATGTATGTGTTTTAAGGGACTAGTTCAATATTTATTATATGAACATGTACATGAATATATTGGGATTAAAATGAGGCACTTGTTTTAAACAAATTTCTTCTATAAAAGGAAACTCTGTAGTAAATATAAAAATGTGACCATTTCTCTAATTTAAAAATTCGAATTTATTTAAAATAACGAACTTAAAATATGTATAAATATATTTTGGGTCACTCCATTTATTTACTTTACATTATTAATAATACATAACTATGTACATTTGCCGAAGTTATTCATTCATTCATTCATTTTCAATTGTCCGCTTGTCCATTAAGTGGGTCGCGGGTGTAGGTTGCTCAAGTGGACCCTCCATAGCTCTCGATCCTCCGCCATCGACTCTAAATCATCAAGGGCAATCCCCATGCGGGCAGAGGAGAGATTATGAATTTGATCTAACCATATCATCCTGGGTCTACCTAGGGGACGCCTGCCCGATGGTACGGATTCCATAGCACGTCGTGGAATTCTGGTCGGGGACATGCGTTTAACATGCCCAAACCACCGAAGCATGGATCGCTCCGTCCGGATAAGTAGGTGCTCGACATTGAGTTCCTCACGTTTTCTAGTATTTCTAATGCGATCTCTACGGGTCACACCAGCAATACCACAAACCAGATAGAATAGACCACCAGCTTCGGCCAAAAATGAGAGTTTCATAGAGCCAGTTTCAAAAAGTTACTGCGTGGTTAAGTATGCGTGCAATGTTAAAGTAAACGGAGGGTGAATTTGGTCATGCATACACTGGCACATAGTAACATTTACAGTTATTCGGTGGTAACTTTGAAAAAATTCAAATAATTCAAATAAATTGGCCGTTATCGGGACGTGTTAAGCAAATTGTGTTCGGTGTGGGGAAATTATTACCAACTTATATTTTTTTAAAAAGTGTACAAATATAAATGGGTTTAAACTGCAAAACTAAAATGGATGATAAAAAAAACATCAAACATGATTTTTTAGTTTTGTTGATATAAATGTAGACCTTTTTCTATATGTTTTAACGAAAATTTATTTATTTTCTTTGATTGTTTGTTTTATTAAAGTGTACCTACTGAGTTTTGGAATATATAATTTAAAAAAAAGGAGGGAGGACATTTTGTTTTGTCAGACTACAAGAAAAATGTGATGAATTGATTTTAACCAACAAATAAATTGGTCATGGAATTTAAGAAAATTTGCATTCTAAAAATGAAATACGATTTTTGCACACCAAATCGTAAGTGCGCATTGTCATATCGGCTTATAACACAAGGAATCTGCATGAGGTGTAAATAAGAATTTATTAACATATATGTACACGTACATACCTATTACGCTTTCGCTAGGGCAAATATGCGAATTTATTTTTAATACAATTCAATTTTTACACTATATTTGAATGTCAAAACTACGTAGAATCAAAATAGTAAAAAACGCGAATGTTATTCAAAATTTATGGATTATTAAATTATATTATAATTTCATTGTGAAAAACAAAAGAATACCTACACAAAAAGCAAAAGTATGATAACATAACAAAACAAATAAGATAATTACGTGTTTTAAATTAAAATATTACGTACCTACGCGTTACTATGGAAACGAACTTTTTTTTTTTTTAAATCAAAAATGCCACTTTTTTATTTAAATTTGACGGCGTCCTGGCCTGTGTATACGCTATGCTATGCATTCCGTAGCGCCTATGTATGATGTTTTAAAACACGTTTTCTAGCAGGTTTTGTATTAAAATGTCCATGTTATAAGTGACAAATGTTGATTTTTAATTTTTGAACAACCAATTCTTTATAAAACCTGATTCAAAAACCACTCATCATATTCTCCTCATAGATAAAATTAAACAATAAAACATGCCTATTTATATACGACCAAAATAGTTTTCGTTAACTTTATTTATTCCAAAATAGCTGTTCTTGAAAATATAAGAAGAAAAAAAGCTCAAAATGTTTATCAACAAAATTGCAAAGAATCCCGTTTAGCTGATTTCATCATGCTTGCAATTTAGTTTTACAGCTTAAAATAATTTTTTTTTTGTAATAAAGTCATAAAATACAAATCATATCATTAAATACAGTTATTACGCAAATATATTATTATGCTTTTTAATAAAACATAAGTTGGCAGTTAATTCAACACACCACACAAACCATTTGCTTAACACGTCCCAATAGTGGTCAATTATTTCAATTATTTGAATTATTTCAAAGCCATCTCAGATTTAATTGTCTTATTTCATCTTTTTTTGCTTATTCACACGTATTCACAGATGGAAAAAGAGGCGGAGCTACTTATTTCAAAACTGGCTCTATGAAACTCTCATTTTTGGCCGAAGCTGGTGGTCTATTCTCTCTGGTTTGTGAGCAATACAACGGAGAAATCTCATTTCGGCAGCTTGTATTCGCGATCTTATTCTTTCGGTCATTACACAAACCTCATGACCATAGGTAAGAGTTGAAAAAAACTTTGCCGAAGTTAAAGAATCTAAATTTAAACAAGACCTAGGTTAGGTATATAAACCTATTTTTACCTACGTTTTTTTTTTTAAGTGATTCTCAGTAAAATCAATAGTGCATTATTCGAATGTGTTCGCTCAATTGGTCGTTGAGCATAACAAAATTCAAATCAATCAAAATGTCTCTAGGGTGATTAACTTTTTCGAATAATGAATTAAGTTTTCTAAGCATGCGTATATGTAGACTTTGGTCGTTTTCTTCCAATGCTAATACTAAAAGAACTATTGCACTATTTTCTACTTTACGTTTAGTTGGCAAAATCCAAAATCAGAGAAAAATAAAAACCAAAAGAGATAATTTCTTGAATTTCTCCATCGAATAAAGATCCAAAGGAAGTGCAGTGAGCGAATTAACCACTCTCGCAAATCTCTCGTGCTGACAAGCACGAATGTAGGCATAATATAAGCGATCCACCGTCATAAGGTATTTAATTTATCTCGTTGCAGGGGCCTAGTAAGACCCAATATCCAACAGTATTGTATTCAGCTTTTCAATTGCTCGCTCAGCTAATCTCCGACGCCAATGCCCATCGTTATCATAGTGCCATATGCAGAAAGCATAATGTACCAAGGTAAAATAAATATAATTCATTAAATTTGTCATCGTCAGGCCTGTCGATGGTAAGATCTTATTTTTTTTTTGACTTACAGTTGTTAATATTTACTTTTCTTTAGTTATGAATATGTAAAAAATAATAATACTTATTTTTAAAGATTGAAATATTATAAGAATACTTAACATCCACTGTTCAATTAGGTATGTAATATTTATGTACCTATACTTTCTAATAGATATACTTAAATTTGAACGATAATCACATTTATACCTATCAGGCACGAAGCGTCCATATATTGAAGGGAAGCAGTGCTTCCGTAAGAATTTCAACAACAAAAAATAAATAAAAAATATTCATAACAAAGAATTTATCGAAAGGTGTGAAATATTGTTTTTCTGATAAAAATACATTGATTGTATTCTTTCAATGGAGAAACCACAAAGTGACATTTTATTTAAAATTCTTCAATCTAAGTCCAGCGATGTTCAAGTTTATAAATTCAAAAGCAGTATTTCTAACGTATTTGAAACAACAAACGAGAATTTGGCCATTTTCAATAGCAATATAGGCGTTCTGAAATCAACCTTACAACAAGGAACAATTTACATATCTTTTAACAACAATTGTCGACCAAGTCATCAACGAAATCGATATTCGGTTTAGTTCCCTGTCATGTTTTGAATTTTTGAAACTTCCGGCCACAGCATTGTATGAACATTTTAAAACCAATTTTCCTGTTAACTTGCTCAATAATTTGCAGAGCTCATGCCCGGGATATTTTGACAATCCATCGTTGAAAACAGAACTAAAGTTGATTTTCCATGATGAGAATTTTACGTCAAAAACTGATCTTAAAGAAATATTAAGATTTTTAATCAGTACTGATTTGGATAAAAGTTTCACGACTGAATACTTTAAGCTTTGTAAACTATTATTGACTTTCCACGTGACAAAAGCATCTGTAGAGAGATCATTTTCGTGTCTTTAAGACTAAAAAATTACTTATGAAATAAGTGTGGACAAGAAAGGTTGTCAAATTTAGCCCTTATTTCGAATGAAAAACCATTGTTAAAAGAAATACAATCCGAAGGAAAATGTTATGAACAAATAATAGATCATTTTGCTTCAAAAGAAAGAAGAATTACTTTAAAGAACAAGACTTAATAAACTTTTTAATTATTTATATTATTATTTATTTAAATGAATTCTATACATATTTCTTTTATATGTGCAATTAATACGAATTGATCACAATCCAAAGGACTAATATGACTAGATCATAGATAATTTTGCTTAAAAAAAACTTGTATTTAATGTAGATACAAGACTTAATATAGGTATTATATCGTTTTTAATGAATTTTAAAAGTATTTTTTTATATATGTACCATTTTGGTCTTAAATGATTTTAATAAAGCGATATTTACTTAAATAAAGGACTTTTATAATTTTAAGTTTAAAGTTGAGTGCTTCCGCTTCCTAAATACCTATATACATATACATATTTATATCTCGAACACATCCATGCTATGTACTTTATAATATGCAACGTCCGTCTGTTAGTCCCTTCATAACTCGAGACGTCCTTCCATTCGTCCGATTTACATAATTTTTTTTCTGATTTGTAGATGTTTGGCCAAATTAGGCCGTAGGGTAGGTGAGAATTGTAGGGGATTAAATGGGTCGCGTTTTGGACTTTATTTCATTTTTGAAAGTGCAATAAAGCCATTGGACATTGTTGCACTCAGCTATTTAAAAGAAAGACGTTGAGGGGGGCACCATGACCCCCCATAGATATTCTACTGTTAATGCATTGTGGATTTTATTTCCACTTCGATTTCGACTTATTGGATTTATTGCAATTTCAGAAGTGCAATAGAGTCCAAAAAGTCAAAAATTACATAAGTCTTTATTTCATGGCACCAAATATGCTTACAGGAAAAAGATTGAGTTTAAGATTGTTTATTCGATCCATAAGCACTACCCGCCTAACATACTGTAATCCTGTGCTTAATTGCTGGCTTTGTCAATTATTTATCTTACACTTAATCCAATTTACCAACACAAACCTATAAACTATATCTCCTGGCATCATACAAAGTCATTTTAAAGAATTCCTATCTGCACCATAAGTTTTATTCAGATACACCCCCCGAAAGGACCGCACCGAACAGCACTCACAGCAAACGTCAAACGCCAACAACTTTATAGTTTTATGGTGAAAGTTTTTCACTTATCATGCACATAAATTGATTTTCTTGATGACAGCACATTTTCAATTTTCGTTACGGGCAGGGTGAAGACGGAGGCGTCCCCTAGTCGGTTGGTTAAAGAGGCTGAACTTTGAAACAAAACTGGTGCAGGTGTGCATCTGTTCGCTATGATATTTCACTTCATTTATAATAGATGATAAATGAATACACACACTGGAACACACCGACGCGCGCCCACACACACGTATTCCACGAGGGATCCTTCCTTCCTCAATAGCTGAGAAACTTTGCTATACCGCATCTACCCTTTCAAAAGCTGGCAGCAATACTGGTAGCAGCACAAACGGGCTACCAGAGATTATGACTGTAAAGGGATATATCGGAGAAGAAAACGTTACGGCAACGGCGTTAAACAATAAAAAAAGTATGAAAGTATTAATTTTGAATTTTGACATGTAATAGTGTTGCGAGACTTTTTGATTGATAAGTGTATTTAAAAAGCCAGGGCTGGATGTTGTTGCCGTTGATTGATTATAAGGCGCGTTATGTAATTAAATATCGTATGTAGTAAAATAGCGGGACGCATGGTCATGCGGCTGTATTATTTGAATCGGTTCTAATTCCATTAAATCAAAGAATGAAATAATAAAACGATCCCGGGACGGACATTTTTGCCTGAATTTGTTAGATACCCGCCATTAAAATTCACAAACAAATTCCGACCAATATAATCTAATCTATATCACAACGATTAATCCATAAAATGTTAGTTTGTTGTTTTAGAAAACACGTAACTCAGACGAAATACGCACAAAATCGATAATCACTCTATGAATGCATATTTCGCCAGTCAATAACCTTTCCCATTAAATAGTAAGAATAGAGCATGAGCCGAAGACATCAAGTTTCGATTGGAAAATGCTGTGAAATGGTTGCCGAAACTTTATTATTAAAACAAAATCAAAAACTCCAGAGTCAATAGGTACCTACTTGAATCATCCCTATTTTATCATAAGATTATCATTCAATCAATCATATAAATTTTGGATCTTAATTTTAACTTTGCCATCAAATCATCAGAACAATTATTGAAAGCGGAATAACACATTTCTGACAATTTAAGGTGCCTATTGAGCCGTGAAGAATCTCTGCCTGAGACACTGCAGCCTTCGATCCCGGGCATGTTGCTTCCAGTCCAACTAAGCGCTCTGGCATCCGCGATGTCTTCGTCTATGGAGACTCGGTCTTCCTTGTCTTCTTGAATCCGGGAGCTAAGATTTGAATATGGTGCCATGAAATAAAGACTTATGCAAAAAGGTCCAAAAAGTAATTTTGGACTTTAATGCACTTAAAAACGATGGTACCATCGTGTATTAAAAGGATGGTTTGTGATGTTCGTGTGTTGAGAGGGGCTGAACTGTCAACTGATCACCACCTGGTGTTGTGCAAATTGTATCTCAACGATCAAATACCTATCCTGCCAAAGCGTAAACCAAGAATGGTTACGCGCATACGGTGGGAGGGGCTACAGAACGATGAGATACGGGAGGAATTTGCACGGCAGGTATCTGAAAGGTTTGAACAAATTCCAAATGTTTCATTGAATGTAGAGGAAGAATGGCAGTTGTTTTCAACAGCAGTTATTGCCTCTGCAGGACATGTTTGCGGAGTGAAGCGGCTCGGTGTGGCGGCTGGTGGTGAGAAAAGAACTGCGTGGTTTAAAACGCCCGGAGTTCAAGAAGCCATCAGAGAGAAGAAGAAGGCTTTCAAGGTGTGGATTCACTTGGGGGACTCTCCTTCTCGAAACCGGTACATTGAGGCGCGAAGAACTTGCAAATTGGCTGTTAAAGCAGCCAAAGAACAGTCTTGGAAGGAGTTCGGCGAAAAATTGGACAGTGATCACAGATCTGCAAGCAAGGTGTTCTGGCAGACCATCCGCCGTCTTAGAGGAAGGAAGTGGAACATTATCGAAGGAGTCAAATCCAAAGATGGTACACTTCTTTCTAATGAGGAGGACATCTTGCGCAGATGGAGCGAGCACTTTTCCGAATTGCTCAATCCAATCCAGGGCATCGAGGATGACACATCTATCGCCTTAAGCAGGGCGGAAAATAGTCCCACGGTAGAGGAAGTCACTTTTGCGATCAAATCGTTAAAAGCTGGCAAATCTGCAGGAGTGGATGAAATCCGGCCAGAAATGCTAAAGGCCTTAGGTGAAGAGGGAGTCAAATGGCTCGCTCGTGTCATTAAAGTGGCCTGGGAATGCGGCGAAACTCCCAGCGATTAGCAGATTGGGGTGATTGTGCCCCTTTTCAAGAAAGGGGATAAAAGGGATTGCTCCAATTACAGGGGTATATCACTTTTAAGTCTCCCCGGAAAAGTCTTTGCCAAGGTGCTGGAAACGCGTTGCAGAGCTGTGGTCGAGGCAAGATTAGGAGATGAGCAGTGCGGCTTTCGTCCCGGCAGAAGCACAACCGACCAGTTATTCACTCTCAGAATGGTACTTGAGAAGGCTTGGGAGTATGCTACACCTGTTTACGCTTGCTTCGTAGATTTGGAGAAAGCATATGACCGAGTCCCTCGAGGGAAACTCTGGAGTGTATTACAGCAGTATGGAATTGATGGTTCTCTCTTGAGAGCCATTCAATCTCTTTACACAAACTGTAAAAGCTGTGTTCGGGTAAACGGCGTTAAATCAATACCTTTCACCGTGGGCGTTGGACTTCGCCAGGGGTGCGTCTTGTCGCCTCTCCTTTTCATTACTTATATGGACTGGATGTTACAGCGCAGTCTTGGCGAAGAACGTTTCGAATTGGGAGATCTGAGGATAAGTCATTTGCTCTTCGCTGATGACTTGGTCATCCTTGGGTCCTCTCAGACTGAACTTCAGCGCGCACTCGATCGGTTTGTAGCCGTTTGTGTTGAAGCTGAGATGAAAGTAAATGTGAACAAATCTGAAGTGATGGTCGTCTCCAGAACGCCTGTTCAATGCACTCTGCATGTTAGTGGAGTCCCATTGAAACAGGTGGAGAAGTTTAAGTATCTCGGGGTCTTATTCACGAGTGATGGAAGGAGCAATGCCGAGTTTTCCTGTAGGATTGGTCAGGCTGGATCGATTTTGAGACAGCTTGGTCATTCTGTTATCAGGAGGACTGAACTTGGTGTCAAAGCTAAGTTGTCAGTCTTTAATTCGGTGTTTGTTCCAACTCTCACCTATGGTCATGAGGTTTGGGTAATGACCGAAAGAATAAGATCGCGAATACAAGCTGCCGAAATGAGATTTCTCCGTAGTATTGCTGGTGTGACCCGTAGAGATCGCATCAGAAATACCAGAATACGTGAGGAACTCAATGTCGAGCAGCTACTTCTCCGGACGGAGCGATCCATGCTTCGGTGGTTTGGTCATGTTAAACGCATGTCACCGACCAGGATTCCACGACGTGCTATGGAATCCGTACCATCGGGCAGGCGTCCCCTAGGTAGACCCAGGATGAGATGGTTAGATCAAATTCATAATCTCTCCTCTACCCGTATGGGGATTGCCCTTGATGATTTAGAGTCGATGGCGGAGGATCGAGAGCTATGGAGGGTCCACTTGAGCAACCTACACCCGCGACCCACTTAATGGACAAGCGGACCATTGAAAATGAATGAATGAATGAATGAATGAATGAATAAAAACGATTTTTGGACTTTATTTCATTTTCAAAATTGCAATAAAGTCCAAAACGGTTTTTGGAATTTATTTCATTTTCAAAAGTGCAATAAAGTCCAAATCGAAGTGGAAATAAAATCCACAATGCATAAACAGTAGAATATGTATGGGGAGGCATGCTGCCCCCCATGCAACCCCCCTGCTCGTCTTTCTTTTACATTGCTGAGTGCAATAATGTCCAATGAGTTTATTGCACTTTCAAAAACTCGTTTTCGATCTTATTGCAATTTCAAAAGTTCAATAAAGTCCAAAAAAGGCCAAAATTACGTTTTGGACCTTTTTGCATAAGACTTTATTTCATGGCACCTTCGAATATCCTCGCTCGATGTGTGGCCGAGCCAATGTAGTCGACGTGCTTTGGTTACATCCACATCTTGCTATTATAGCTCATAGAGTTCGTTCGCAGCCTCCCAGCTCAAGGAGATCGAAGAGTCGCGCGATCGTAATAACATCCGGAGGTTTTATAAAAAAGCTAAGCAACTGGCTGCTGGCTACAAAACCGGAACGCAGGCTATTCGAGACAGCGAAGGAAACTTAGTCACCGAAGCGCAGGGAATAGTAGATGTGTTTAAGCAGCATTTCCAGCAGCTGCTTAATGGGCATCATGTGGAGAGAGTGATAGGGCAAAAAGAGAACCCACGTCCAGTCAATGAAGAACTAGTTGTACCACCTAGTATAGAAGAAGTTGGCTTAGCTATAAAAAAGCTCAAGAACAACAAGGCCGCAGGCTCTGATGGACTACCAGCGGAGCTCTTTAAATACGGTGGTGATGTTTTGGTAGGGAGCTGCTCCAAACTGCACGTTGCAGCGCGTGTTTTCCAGCGTAACGCGACACAGCTGAATCAGTTTTGACGGGATTCCAAATTCGGCCATCGCCATATAGAGCTCCTGACGATGTATGCTATCATACGCGGCTTTGAAGTCGATGAATAGGTGGTGAGTTTCGACTTGAAATTCGTTGGTCTTTTCCAAGATTTGCCTCAGTGTGAAAATTTGGTCTATAGTCGATCTGCCGGGCCGGAAGCCACACTGGTACGTGCCGATTAGTGTGTTGCAGAACGGTTTTAGACGTTCACACAGTACGTTGGATAGGATCTTGTATGCGACATTTAGCAAGGATTTGCCTCGATAGTTCTTGCAAGACATAGGATCGCCTTTTTTGTAGATGGGGCATATGGAGCTGATAGTCCAGCATCGGGCATGTTTATTTCCACGCTCACTACCAGAACAAGCGAAAATTTTGGTTGCTTAATGTTCACAACTTTTTGGCTAACTTGGAGTAACAGACTTAATAAAGCCTTCCTATATTTTCCATGTCAACTAGTTGATTTGATTCTTCTCTTTTTAACTCTCGAACCATACCACACTAGCTCTCGCATTGCAACGAGGACTATAGTTAATTTGATTAATGACAAGAATCGAATTATACCACAGCAATAATGAAGTTTAAAGGACATCCTGCACCGCGGGCCAAGTTATTTCTAATTAATTGCAATAGATGCCTCATCAACGGGACTGTGTGTCTGAAAAGTATCAAAGTTAATAGATTTTGTGTCACTGCATGCCTATGGGAATTCCAATAATTCTCATTAAAATTGATATGCACCGGAGGCACTTAAACTCATGAATATAGTGCGGTAGACGATACTTGATTATTTATTTATTCGCCTACACGTTATTCCCATTTCAAAACCAAATTAAAAATAGTGCCTTTTATAGGAAAAATTTCAATTAGCATGTGTGTTGAATCTAATAGGTACGCTATTTTTAGTCCTACTTGCAAATTCCCTTTTATAAGTTAACTAGAGACCTTCCATCAGAAATGCAACAGCGCCCGCTGTTGTTTGTCCAAACTGCCGGCCGGCTGGGCGGATGGAACTGAAGAAGTGGGAAATTAGTTTACCGCGATTGTATATGTGTGTGAGTGTTTGTGTAGCTAAAAATCCTGCTACTATGGTCAAACGAAGTTATTATTATTTTTCATTCATTTCAGTCTCTCAAAAAGCGAGAGGAAATGTCCCTTTGGCATTTCTGTTTGAGCAAAGTACAGTGACGGGGCATGCTGTTGGAAAGGATGTGCTGGTGCTCCACCATCACCACCAACAACAAAAGCAGCAGCAGCTCAGCAGCTGAAGAAGCAATGGCAACGGCTGCACAACAAGTCCCATAATTAAACAGGGAGTCTAGTGTTGAAATTAAAGTTTTAATTACATATGGGAATATTTTTCGTCGTTATTATTTTTCTTGTGTGTATTTCGTCCTTTCCTCTTCGTTTGCGTTCGTCTTTGTCGTTTTTTTTTTTTTTTTCTTCTTGTTGGAAAATTTAGATTAATGAGGAACAAAGTCGGTCGCTTCTGGGACCAATAATAGGGGTTCTCAGTTTATTTTCGCCCGTGCTTGGGGTAGTTGTACCGCATGCAATGTCATTGCGGGAGATGATTATGAAAAATATCCACTTTGGGATCTCTGTCCAAATAAATGGGGTTCTTGTATTGGAGTGAGTGAAAAGATGCACAATGGCAGAGTAACAGTAATTTTTCATCAAAATGAAACATTTAAAAGTTATGGTAGATAAATGATGAATAAAAGAAGAAAAATCAGTGCAACAAAGTCGTAATTTACAGAACAAGCTACGGTAAGTTCTTTTGAAAAACATGTAATACTCTTGTGATGAATTGGAATGTGCAGTTAAAGTCTGGCAACCGATAAACAAGACATTTTTGATTAGATTCGCTGCTTGCACTCAGTCGTGAAAATAAATTGCATTGTTTTGTTAGTCAAAAAGTTGCGTATACGCCATAGTATCCCCTTGCGATTTAGTAGGTGTACGTTGACCGAAAATATTTACCTATATAGTATTTTAAGAAGAGTGCCTACAGGAATAAAGTATTTCCTAGTGATTTAATAGATTGACCAATAACGGAAGATATAATTATAGTTATATGTAACATTTTAAGAGGATATGTCTATATGTATGCACGAAATTTATATTTAATACATCTCAAGACGTCGGGATCAGATATAATACGACTTGGTTAATGGTTTAGAAGGTCAAGAAAGTGGTGCTGGTAGTAGGTGGCATATTAGGAATATATATAATATATGTTGGGGCAGAATAAGCAGCATCGTCATCATCGTCATCATCGCCATCATAGTCATCATCGTTATCATCAGCATCGCCATAATATTATAGTTATAACATAGTCATTAATAATTATGGAATTATTGTATTGTATTGAATTATTGTACTGAATTATGTAGTTCCAATTACATTTAAGTCTGGCGCTCAATTTAGACCACTTACCATATTAATTTTACATTTGAATTCGCCATAACATTCAACTTTTAAATATAACGTAGTCTCTCTCACTAAAGTAAGAAACAGCTTACCTACGCATTTTTGTATAAATACGCACAGCGAATAAAGCTCAAAAAAATTTTTGTATTTGAAACCCAAAGGGGAAACACCGTCTTTCTTTTATCATCGCTTTCGCTCTACTCGTCGTCGTTGCATCGGTCAATTTCAAAGTTACCTATTGTCGTAAAAGTTGCATATATTTGCAGGATCGGTAAATCCCTTTGTGGTCTATTAAAAAATACAAATAGCATGCGTTAACAATCGGTTAATGAACACAACCAGGATCAGCTCTTCCTTAATCGAAAGAAATCTGTTGTAATATTTTTCTCGAGATACTCCTTTGTCGAGTAATCATCGAGTTGCATGGGCACAAACAGAACAGCTTCCCTCAAATTTAACACAATACTCAACAATGCCCGTCTCATGCATATCAGGAAGGACATTAATATACATTATTTACCTTATTGCTTACGTGTGTGTCGAAATTGAAATTAGCATGCTTTATCTAACAGACCGAAAGTATTTAAAGCTCCCATTAACGGTTTTATTTGTGCAACTTTGTTTGTTTTTTAGAACGACTAACTCTGCTGTTTGAAAAATACATACATATTTATTACAATCCATCTCAAAATGTCAATCCCGACACAGACTGGAAATCAACCGATTTCAACTCCTTTTGAACGAGCTATATACGCAAGAACTAATTTCTATTACCCGTTACATTAATTTGCGAAGCCCAACGACTACTGCATTATTTTGTAAATAATTTCGTCCTTTGACGCGAGTCTATCTCCATGCAAGATGGAGTGTACTTTAGCTTCACTGCAGTTGCAGTGTTTTTAACCCCGTCGAAGAAATCAACTATCTAAAAGGACAAACACACATTGGTACCTTCGAACCATTTTTAAAATGGGTACAGTTCAAAACATAGACAGTAACTGGAGCTGGAGCAGAAGGAAATTCCTGTAAAGTACAATAGATACAAGCAATGAAAACATTTATTTTCAACGAAACGTGACCCGGTTACGACATAGTGATAATATTGCTGGTTGCTGCCACTGCTGCTGCTCCTCGTGCTTTTGCACAACACCGGAGATACAAGTGGATTGCTATATATGTATGTTTATGTAATATATGCAGGAAGATGGCGAAAATGCATTGCATTCGCATGCATGTTTCATGAATTGGAATACGTTTTCTCGTTACAAAATGTGCACTTTTTCGGCAAAAGTTATAGAGATAGAGAGGAGCTGTTCGGAGTGGTAACGGTAAGAGTTATTGTGGAACACGAATTGGACGGATTCATCGAAATTGCATCTCCCTTCCCGTGCCGAGTAGGACTGGTATTCATTTTAGACAGCAAAGAGGGTAGGGAAGTCACTGACTGATGAGGTTTAGAAAGAGACGACAAATAAGTAACACCGTGCAGTTCATGACTTTCATTAGTCAGAAGTTTTCTACGAGTTTTTTTTATTACATGCATTCAATCTTCAGTGTATCATAGTTTTCATTATACTGAAACTGAATCTTTTGTAGCGAGGCGAATGGATTATAATGGCAGCAAATCACCTCACGAAAGATATCTATATTTACATATTTAT
This sequence comes from Cheilosia soror, assembly GCA_949372485.1. NCBI lineage: Eukaryota > Metazoa > Arthropoda > Insecta > Diptera > Syrphidae > Cheilosia > Cheilosia soror. Next base: position 2,458,323 of record OX443561.1, on the reverse strand, counting down.
TCGTTCTAGTACAATTAAGTGACTGGTCAACTGTGTCAGGTATTATAATGTACATATAATTATTCTCATTAATGTATTACCAAAAATGCAATCCCTGGATGAAAGAGCATTCGTACCTAAGCCAAATGATTTTGATCAGTAGGGAAAATAGCTACCATAATAATGTAGATGAAGAAGGATAAAAAAGTTACTTCGTACGTCAATAACCATAGTATCTAATTATGTATATACATATACTTGAATTCAAAAGAAGGCATGATCAATTAGGCAAACGTTGTATGTATATAATATGCTTATACATAATACCCGTCCTTCTGTATATGACGCAAAAAAATGAACCATCTTAAGGGCTGTTAAAACAGCAGTCAGTTCCTTTGAGCTAAAAGTTTGCCATGTGATCTTCGGTATAGTTTGTATCTATCGAAAGAGTTTAGAGGAGAATGCGTACAGAACTGTACATGGATGGGCTATAACAATATAGACTCTGCCAAGAAAGATTTTAACTATGTAGTTGGCTTGGAATTAATACCCAATAAAGGACCATTCACATGGGAGCGAACGAACGAATTGATGAAATGCTAACAAACCACTTTTAATGCATTTATAAACAGAAAATTGCACATTTTATTATTCCAAGATATCCTCCCCTTGGAATAAGGTTAACTTCGAACGAATTTTTTATTTGCTACTTTGTGGAACTCGATTTAAATGATGTGGATTGCGAATAGGCTGACAATTCGCGCCAGTGTGTTTTCGTTCGCGGCAAAATGTTTGGAATTCGAAATTTCGTTATTTAAACTGTTTATAAATTTGTTTTCTTAACACATTTTGATTGGATAATTAATTATCCTACCTTAGAATAGTAAGATGTGGAATTTTCAGTTCACAAATGCACCAAAAGAGGTTTGTTCGCATTTCATTAATTCGTTCGTTCGCTTTCATGTGAATGGTCCTTAAGAGGCCTCTACCCAGAAATCGAAGAAAAGTACGAAAAATGGCATTTTGTTTCCCTCCTAGAGAAGTCAATACTGAACCGATCGAAATGATATTGGATGCATTGGAAAGAACAAAATATGTCCTTTGAAAGCTTTGAAGCATTTTTTTAAAGCGACATCTCGTTTTTCTTTTATTGAAAGAATTCCCAGCTGTGTTTGGGAAAATTGGCCTAAAACCGACTTTTTGTTTGCCGACGCATGATATGATAGAGTTCGAAACAGTCTAAGATAACTTGTCCATCTTAAAGGTCATATGCAAAACACAAATGAGTTTAAAATAAATCTTAAAATTTCATCCTGGTTTTAAAAAGATAGGTGTTTTAAAACAAACAATTTTTTGAAATAATGAACAACGTTTTTCCTGTATATATTGATTTATATTTGATGCAATTTGTACTCAAAACAACAAAGTATCATACCAGCTATCGGATGCAAGAAAAAAATTATGTATTTACATGTATTTTGTTGCAAAATACTGAGTTTAAATTTTATATATTTTTCAAGAAAAATACACTGCATGTGTCATAGTTGTTGCACATTCTCAGAAAAAAGTTCCAAGTTTCTCATTTAGATGGCGGTAGTTCTGTCGTCTGATTTGATTAGCCAATCAGAATGACACCCAAGCTATAAGGGATAAATGTGTAGTTAGTCAACTGCATTGAGAGGTGTGTTATAAATGAAACCGGTTTGGCGTGAAGTGTGATCGAAATGGAATCAAGGATGCGTGTGTTGATATGTGTGTAAGCAGGTGGGGATTCTTTATTCAAAGTGATTTTTGCTTCTTGGGGATTCAAAGTAATTTTTGCTTCTTGAATAAAAATGAAAATGGGAGAGGGGTCGACAGAAGCACTTTTCAATATGTTGCTATATTTAATAAATTCTTATTGAAAATGCATTTATTTGTTTAAACAAAATTGCTTAAACTTCAAAACAAAAATTATAAATTAATTTAAACGGTGAATGTACTCAGATTTTTACAAATTCTATATATTTTATGTATAGCATATTTGTATCTTGAAAAGTGCTTGCCGGTTACACCGTGATCAGGTGTAAAGCAGATAATGGTTTGGTTTGTGTTGGTAGGAAAAGAGACGAAACGAAGAGGGTGAAATGGTGGGTTAGGCTGAAAGAGGTATAATTGAAAGCAAATTGTAGTATGCACCAGCAGCATTGCGCTGTTGCCATTTACAAGGAAAGATTATGCAATTTTTATTGCGCTGTTGCCATTATCTTACCTTTTATGAGCTATGGTAGGGTAGGTGTTTGGTTTTTCGTATGAAGAGGGGGACAGAGAAAAGAATTTGCAACATTATGAAGATCACCAAGGTAAGTAGCAAAAGCTACACCAGGATTGTGAGAGGGGATTATGCAAGGGGTATTCAAGTGGGGCTTAGTTGGGAAGGAATTATGGGTTCTGCTAAAGAGAATATTACTGAATGCAAAGTTATACATATACCTGTGCACATTCACTCGATAATATGCAGGATCCAATAAAAAGATTTATGTGTATTGGGAATTTGATGACTTGTGGGAGCGATTTTATTTTTCTACCCGCAATTACCTAACACAATAGTACATTTACTACCTCACCTGCTCCCCTCTTATACCATTAAAATCTTAAAACTACCCTTACAAAAAAACCCAATGGATCACAGAAATACAAAATCCTATTGCAAAGTATCCGATCTGCATTTTCACATTCCTTCCCTTCACGTTGTTATCCTTCATCATCATCAACCTTGCCATGCTGAAAATACCCTACCACACACACCATCTATATATATGCGCAGAATACCTACCCCATCCTTGATTTAATTTTCCCTTGCACATTCAAAGTCATTATAATGTAATCAATGGAGAATGGATTCTTTGTCTTATGCTTATCTACATTTTCCTCTCACTCCAACATTCATTTGGATGCAATTCTCAGCAAGAAAAAAAAAACATCCCCCACACACGATCAATAAATGACACAAAACCAGTTTTCATATCCAAGTATTATATAATATCCCACCTAAGTTCCGCCTCCTGAATTGATTTCAAAAGTGAAATGAATGACGAGAGTGGTTTCACACCATGATAAGAGCTTCGCAAATCAAAAATAGATGGCGCTTTGAGTTCCACTTTATGTTCTACAATATGGGTAGAGGCCTCTTATTGTAGAACATAAAGTGGAACTCAAAGCGCCATCTATTTTTGATTTGCGAAGCTCTTATCATGGTGTGAAACCACTCTCGTCATTCATTTCACTTTTGAAATCAATTCAGGAGGCGGAACTTAGGTGGGATATCATATAATACATACTTGGATATGAAAACTGGTTTTGTGTCATTTATTGATCGTGTGTGGTGTGGGGGATGTTTTATTTTTCTTGCTGAGCATTGCATCCAAATGAATGTTGGAGTAAGAGGAAAATGTAGATAAGCATAAGACAAAGAATCCATTCTCCATTGATTACATAATAATGACTTTGAATGTGCAAGGGAAAATTAAATCAACGATGGGGTAGGTATTCTGCGCATATATATAGATGGTGTGTGTGGTAGGGTATTTTCAGCATGGCAAGGTTGATGATGATAAAGAATAACAACGTGGAGAGAAGGAATGTAAAAATGCAGATCGGATACTTTGCAATAGGATTTTGTATTTCTGTGATCCATTGAGTTTTTTGTAAGGGTAGTTTTAAGATTTTAATGGTATAAGGGGAGCAGGTGAGGTAGTAAATGTACTATTGTGTTAGGTAATGGCTGGTAAAAAAATAAAATCGCTTCCACAAGTCAACAAATTCCCAATACACATAAATCTTTTTATTGGATCCTGCATATAATCGAGTGAATATGCACAGGTACATATATTCTCTTTAGCAGAACCCACAATTCCTTCCCAACTAAGCCCCACTTGAATACCCCTTGCATCATCCCCTCTCACAATCCCGGTGTAGCTTTTGCTACTTACCTTGGTGATCTTCATAATGTTGCAAATTCTTTCCTCTGTCCCCCTCTTCATACGAAAAACCAAACACCTACCCTACCATAGCTCATAAAAGGTAGGTAAGATAATGGCAACAGCGCAAACAAAATTGCATAATCTTTCCTTGTAAATGGCAACAGCGCAATGCTGCTGGTGCATACTACAATTTGCTTTCAATTATACCTCTTTCAGCCTAACCCACCATTTCACCCTCTCCGTTTCGTCTCTTTTCCTTCCAACACAAACCAAACCATTATCTGCTTTACACCTGATCACGGTGTGACCGGCAAGCACTTTTCAAGATACAAATTTGCTATACATAAAATATATAGAATTTCTAAAAATCTGAGTACATTCATCGTTTAAATTAATTTATAATTTTTGTTATGAAGTTTAAGCAATTTTGTTTAAACAAATAAATGCATTTTCAATAAGAATTTATTAAATATAGCAACATATTGAAAAGTGCTTCCCCTCTCTCATTTTCATTTTTATTCAAGAAGCAAAAATTACTTTGAATCCCCATGAAGCAAAAATCACTTTGAATAAAGAATCCCCACCTGCTTACACACATATCAACACACGCATCCTTGATTCCATTTCGATCACACTTCAGGCCAAACCTGTTTCATGTATAACACACCTCTCAATGCAGTTGACAAACTACACATTTACCCCTTATAGCTTGGGATTCATTCTGATTGGCTAATCAAATCAGACGACAGAACTACCGCCATCTAAATGAGAAACTTGGAACTTTTTTCTGAGAATGTGCAACAACTATGACACATGGAGTGTATTTTTCTTGAAAAATATATAAAATTTAAACTCAGTATTTTGCAACAAAATACATGTAAATACATAATTTTTTTTTTGCATCCGATAGCTGGTATGATACTTTGTTGTTTTGAGTAAAAATTGCATCAAGTATAAATCAATATATACAGGAAAAACGTTGTTCTTTAATTCAAAAAATTGTTTGTTTTAAAACACCTGTTTTTTTAAAACCAGGATGAAATTTTAAGATTTATTTTAAACCCATTTGTGTTTTGCATATGACCTTTAAGATGGACAAGTTATCTTAGACTGTTTCGAACTCTATCATATCATGCGTTGGCAAACAAAAAGTCGGTTTTAGGCCAATTTTCCCAAACACAGCTGGGAATTCTTTCAATAAAAGAAAAACGAGATGTCGCTTTAAAAAAATGCTTCAAAGCTTTCAAAGGACATATTTTGTTCTTTCCAATGCACCCAATATCATTTCGATCGCTTCAGTATTGACTTCTCTAGGAAGGAAACCAAATGCCATTTTTCGCACTTTTGCTCGATTTCTGGGTAGAGGCCTCTTAATACGGGCATTGCTAAAAGTCGTAATTACAGAAAACGAGAAATGAAAAAAAAAAAAAACGTAGCTGAGACCCCTCGCTCACGCTCTACACTCAGAATATGGTCATTTTTTGGCACTTGTTAAGATTGGTAATTGGTGGGATATAAGAGTTGCAAATGAACCCAGCCCATAGAAGTGCATATAGCAATATACGTACCTAGATACAGTACATATATTATGATGCCAAAATAATTACTATATTTTTTCCTGAAATTTACTCTTTTAGAATGAAAACTCGAACCATGTCTTTATTTATTTTGAATGAAGATTTAGCGGGAGACATAGACTAGACATATGTATAGGTTTGTAAGCAATTTAATACAAAACCCTTTTCAATTCGCTTAGTCGAATAAAATATTTATATCATTTTAAAACGAAATTCTTACGTTGCATTGAGCCAAACAGATACATCTGGTGCCAAAGCTCCATGTTTCCCCCCAACTGCACCCAATAGTCGTCGTCGTCGATGCTGTCTACTGAACGTGTGGAAACAGTTCTCAGCAATTTCGAAAATTATCCGGGTACAAGTGCGAATGGTAAAAGTTTCCTTCCATTACTTGTTTTTTGTTTGGCGTTTGTTTGATAGCTTGCATACGTGTATTAACACCATCGCACCCTAACGTCCTTACGTGCTGCTCCCATACATAAATGGCTGCCGGCTAGAGAGCGAGACAGAATCATTTGTTTCAATTTCAGATGACTCTCAGCCCACGCTGTGGACAACGTTTAATAAACAACTTTAGGAAACGGTATTGTGAGGTGAGGTCGAGGTGAGGTGTTTTATGCTAAAACTGTTTGTTGTAGCCAAAGTCTCGTGATAGTGGCACTCTGTAGAAGCTCATTCGTTCCCGCGGAGAAAACAAGGACAGGTAGGTGTACCATGTACAAATATCGTTTTTTTTATATCCCTAGGTACGGTTTAATTTTTCGCTTTCCAATTTTGTGTGTATGTATGTATTTGTATTTGGGGGAAGGGACATAGAAACTCAGTTATCGGCAACAACTTTTGGTGATATATATGTGGAGATTGGAGAGGAACGGGTATTGGTACAATTTCGTCTTTGTGTGCTTTGTGTTCATTTGAAAGGACATGGTTTTGGTCCTGGGTCAACAGTTGAGGTAGCTGTGAGCAGTTTATAAGTAAAATTGTATTTTAAATAAGTCCAGCGGTCTTGCTGCTTCTGGGGTTGTTGTTCGCTCTCTAAAAAGTTTTAGCTAGAAACTCATTTATATTACGTATCTGGAGAAATTAGAAAACTCTGCATGTGGCCCGATGCTAAGGTGATGTCATGTAGGGCGCTCGATTGCTTTACCCTGAAGTGAAGTTTGTTTAAATGAGAAACTAGGTACGCATTCTAGATTTTGGTTTGAATCGAGTTCGTGTAACCGACCAAGAGATGACAAGGAAATACCTACATAAATTTAAATTGAATGTATATCGGCCTAGAATATTGTATTATTCCTATTACGTTATAGTCATATTAGAAGCGATGATGGAATATATGTGTTACATTTTATAGTGAAATTTGTCCTAGGAAAACGGATCATTCATAAGAATGCAAATTATTTAGGCAGATACGTTTTCTGACAATGACTAATGAAATGGAGTTCGTTACTGAATCACGGCCATTTGAGCCTTAGTAGGTATTCGGTCTAGCTATAAATAATATAAACCCAATCTATTAAATTTTGATGGTGATTTACCAATAGTCAGTTTTGTTGATTTCTTGGATGCAATTTCAAAATTCAACCAATAGTTAGCGTGGAAAATATTGGAAATAAATAACTTATAGAATACTTTCAATTTTTGTTCAAACCAGACAACTATACCTATATGTTTGCCCATGAAACGCCTAAAAAAAAAAATAACTCAATAAATGTTGCCAAAAACTACTGAAAAATGCAACACAATACGAGCCAATGGCCAATAATACCCCGAGAAAATCGGTTAAAAAATAGAGCATCCAAAAAAAGTCTCAGGCAAATGTATTCGTGGGACTTTATTTTCTTTTGACACAGCTTACCACTTTTACAAATTGGTTCGACTGTACCACAGTTCAAAATTGGTGACCAATACATCCATTCCAATGTATCCCTATCCATACACCTTCTTGGGGTCACAGAAAATTCGGAATTATCATGGCTTTTCCAATATCAGCATCTTCAAACGTTAAATTACCTAAGATGTAATTCAGCAGACCGAAGAAACTCCTGCTTCTCTATAGAGCACTGGTTGGACCAGGCTTCGAATATTTCCCTCATTATATGGAGCTCGGCCCAGCGATGCCAGGTGTGGGGATTTTTCCCCATTTTGGGGATATTTCAATCAAATGGGGAGATGGGGAAAAACACACTTGAAATGGGGAAAAACCAAATTCTACTTTTCCATTATTTATTGTAACTTTGAAATAAAATGCTCTCTCATTTAGAAACAAAAATATGCATTTTAACGACAAACATGTATTTCAATAGATAGAGCTTCAGCGGTTGCTCCCGCGCAAGCAAATTTGGTATGGTTCGCAGAAAAAAAAGCAAAAAGTAAATACCACTTGAAAGGACAACAAATTCTGTACTGACTTATATCTACTTAATATCCAAGTCTATGTGGCAACCCGTATTTATATATGTATTATATACATAGGTACAGAGATGAACAGCCCGACTAATAGTTGATCCTACAATGGCTGGCCACCGAACCAATTGAACTCAAATTTGTAGACCATCTGTGGAATTTTCCCGAGAGTATTCCTGTGTAGTTTGGTAAAAATAGGCCTCCATATAACAAAAAATTTTAAAAAACGATTCTTCTCTATACTTCGCAAAGTATAGGTAGCTTTTTGATTGAACTTAAACTTACTAACCCCTAGTTTCACAGTGAGAGTTTAAACTACACTTTCAGTTTCAACCTCAGTTCAACAATTTATTCGATTTCAGAGTTTTGTTTAAACCTTGAACGGAGTTCATTCTGTAGTTCAAGTTAAACTACAGTATTCTGCCGTTTAAACCTCAGATCAGGCGATTGTCAAAAACATAATATTTGACGTTGTTTCGTATGTTTTTGAAAGAAAATACAATGAACGATTTTGAAAAAGTGTAACTACTGTACAATTATTCCAAATTCTATTCATAAAATTTCGTTAAACTGAGTTCAATTGAATTAAAGTTCAGATTATATTGCGAAACCGGACGAATTGAACTCCAAATTTAAACTCACGTTCAAGTTCAGTTGAACTATAGTTTTAACTTCCAGTGTGAAACTGGGGGTTAGTGTATTTTTGCTATGAAGTGAAAAATGCATGTTGATTAAAAGTTTTCAAGTTCACCCAAATCTCAAAATTACACAATATCTTGAATTTTATGACAGCTTTAGCCTTGACATTTAATAAATAGACGTAGGTATATTGCTTATAGAAATGATTTAATAAAATAGGTGCGTGGGCGTAATTGGACAAAGGCCACTTCCTATTTAAAAAAAAACTGCCAACGTTATTTCTCGACACTCGTTGGAAATAAAGTGTAAGCAATCTACTTTGAAGGAAGCTACCTACTTGATAAAGGGAAAATCAATATAATCAAGTACGATGAAATGCATAATTGGCGTATTTTTTTGGGAAGTATAACAAAACAAAAGTGAGTATAACAATTTAGCATGTAAAACCAAAAGTGAGAATAAAAGTTTTGCATGTACCTAAAAGTAAAAGTGAGCTAGCTATAGATTCTCAAAAAAATACGCTTAGTGATGAAAAATAGAAAAAATAGGATTCATTCGAGAAAAGACAATGAAGAAATACGCTGAATTAAAAAAAGGAAATATAGAATTAAATAAAAAGGTTCGTCTTTTAAAGTTTTAAATTTAAAACATTGAGGCGCATTATAGATAGAAAAGAACATATATAAGCCATACAATTCCAGGACATGGGTCTGCGGAAATCCACCTGCCTCAATGCAAGTTTTGTGTCTACAGTTCGGTATAAATAATTTTTTATACATATTTATAATTAATATGTATTTTTATAAGTTTTAATTTTCATTCCATGAAATTTCATACGAAGTGAAATGTGAAATGAAATGTAGTCTCAATTCAGGTTCCCTTTAAAACCGCTAGGTGACAAGTTACCGGGTCCCAAATCCCAATACTGAAAAGTAAAAGTTTGAATTACCATGAGGGAGTAGCATAATCGTATAAGGGGCGAACACATGCTTCCTACATTCTACACACAAGGAACCGTCGACTAACGTTCCTTTACAATTTATGACCAGCTAGTAATAATTTCTTCTAAACAGGTATGATTCAAGTAATAATTTGTGGAATACTTACATTTTTTTGTTGATTTTTCCAAGCGCGGTTACCCACTTAAATTATTTGAAAAAACATGGATACCTTTCCTTCTGTAATATTTGTACGTTTTTTTAAGGAAATGGAACACACAATGTTGGTTGGCATCGTGATTTATTTCATTGTGGTATTAATATAGTCCGCGTTACGTCAACCAGAAGCTCACAATATATTTGCGGAGGATGTAGAATAAATCCTTTTTGAAAAATGACAATCAATTCAGCAATAGCTGAGTTCTGAGTATATTATTTTTAAAAAATACATTTTATTTACATGCCTCCGTAAATATCAAAATGAATATCTTTGATGTTAATGTATATGTATTACGTAGACACCAATTGAAAATTTGGTACTGTTATATTCTGACAACAACAAAGTTAGATGTTGTTTTCTTGCGTATACTTGAATAATGTGCGGCTTTTCTTGAACAGTTGTCGATAACAGGAAAGGTTTAACGGAAGGACTTTAAACCGAACCAATTTAACTATAGCATTTCTTTGAGTTCAAAAGTAACTACATACATTGTAGTCCCAGGTACATCACATATGAAGAACAAGGTGATGAATTGACGTAAAATGAGATATGATGTCACCGTCTCTAATTAACTGCATTGTGGAGTATATCGATGGAAAAACGCAGGTCTTAAAGACATGGACCGATAATAAAAGCTGGGTTGGAAATGAAAAAAGGACAATCGAAGCATATGATCCTCACATTTGGGTTTTAAGAGGATGAAGCAATAGCTTACACTGAAAAGGCAACCGTCGTGATGCTTAATAAAATCAACTTGCCATACTTTTCTGAGCAAATTTTTTTTTTTCCAAAATTACATAAGCTTTAAGAGTTTACACCCCGGCTATAGAAATTATGCTACTTAATTGCACCTATGTACATTAGGGTGGAGCGTAAATTTTTTTTTCGAATTTCATTTTCGAATAGCACTAAAAGGTTGCATTATTACCTACGATAACTAACCGTAAAAAAAAAAAAATAATTTCACTTTTCTTAGCCCTCTACCACAACTTAAAGTTTTGCAAAATTGGCAAAAATACCTAGCCCTAATTTTTGTTGTCAGCTATTTAACTTTGAAATACTATAAATACGAAAAAAAATATTCTAAACAAAAAAGAAAGATAATTAAATTTCTTATAAAAAAGATATCAACAACTTTTATGTACGATGAGCGGTTCTCGAGATATTTATTAAAAGGCATCAAGCCCACCACTTAAAATAATTTTTTAGGTTAATTTTTTATAACAAAAAAAAAATTAAATACAAATCAGAAAATTGGATTAGTAGGTATATTTTTGCAATATAAAAATCGTTTTTTTCGTGTGTGACGATGAGAATATCAGTTGACGAGAAAAAAAGGCTAATGGCTTTGTTGTTGCACTTGTTGTTCGCTGTCTCGGTCTTTCATTCACCTGATCGAGGGGAATTGTTTTCCTCACGCCGCTCTAGGATTCCGTTTTACAGAATATTTCACTTCGATTCTGATTTGGTGTGTCGGACTGTCCTATCGGTCCCACTTGCGGCTGGTGGCTGATGAAAAATGTTTGTCTCGCGCCACTCTAGGACATCGTTAGATTTTACTGAATATTAGAATAATTTAGAAGTGTGGAAAATAAATCTCTTGCTGAACTATTTGTCATTTGTTCCTGCAAATGCGTACATTGAAATAATTGTGTTTGTCCGCAAGACAAGAAGGTTCCTGCATTACAAAGATCGGAAAAATTAAAGAATAATGGCTGGACCTTTTGGAAACGAATATACTCGAAGAAAAAGATTTTAGAAAGCAGAAAACAAATAAAAATGATTTTAATATACCAAACTCCAACATCACTTGAAACAATAGCAAGACCGAGGTTTCACTCAAATCCTCCTGCTTTTTCGTCTTCAACTACTAATAATACTGGTACTGAACCCCAGCCACGTAGGTACTTTAAAATTGTAATGAAAATAGTGAGAGAAATCGGTTGTACCTTCCAAATTTAGCCAGAGTTTGTGGTCAGTACTGCATCTCGGATCGATTAGCAGTTGAACGTGAAGTTCTCCAAAATGAAAAATTTCTTCAAATGGGTTCATACTACCTCGGACATCTAACTATAACCACATCTTCTACAACACGGAAACTATAGCGGATTCGATGAACTCCTTTCTTTCGGACAGACAAACTTAAGTAAATGATCTGTATACTGTTACTGGTTGCGATGGTACAGGTACAGCTACAAACACTGGTTGGAGAAGTGGCGTTATCCGGCTTGGGGAGATCGCTGCAGTGGTTTAAATTGGATGGAGCTACATTACACCTCAACTCTATTCGGGACCCATTGGGAAGGTTTTGGAAAATTGTGATGGAATTCCCGTTGTTGAGTTTTCACCAATCCCAGTTAATCAACTTACTTTATCCTATAAACTATCCAAGATTCCTTAAGTAGGTAATTTAAGGAATTTTTAAACTCCCGATGTTAAATTTTAAAGCAAATGATTGTCTTGACTTAATAATCTGGGCCGAGTGACAAGTCACATCACCCCGATTGCTTGATAGAATAAGTGATCAAGAAATGAAAGAACTGCAAAACAAATCGTTAATTATTGCCATGCCATTTCCAAACTACCCTTGTCACACTCAAGCTGTTAAGCGCAGTGTGAATATGTTGATTGAAGCTTCAACCGCAGTTGTAGTTGGTGTAAAGGCCAGAGATGGACTTATTAAAAAATACATTCTCAAAATAGTTATTACCATTTTCCCACACAAAAAAACAATTATAAAGTGAAAAATTAAAGATCTAATGTAGGTATTGGTTGTTTTTTTTTATTAATTGTTCTGAATTTTTAGGTTTCTATTTTTAAGTTTATGCTAATTTCCTGCTAGTATATAATATGTAAAATGATTTTTATGAATGATATAATATAAAGGGATTTTAAATTCGTTTACAAATCTTTTCTTTAACAAAAAAAAAGTTATTTTTCCAATCTACTGTACATATATCATTCGAATTCCTAAATTTATTTGACGGTGATAGAAGGTAGGTGCGGTTTTTTTTGGTTTAAATGGGTTTCTTGTTTAGAAGATTGCACTACCTAATGTCACCGTCTCTCGATTGTTTGATGAATAAATTCTTAATGAACGATTTCATCTGGAAGCGCAAACAAAAATATCCCATTCACTTCACTGTTCATATGTAAATGCTCAGTGATTCACATTCTTATTGAATCTTTGTCTATGTGAGCAAACTCAAACAGAATGGATAGCTAATCAAGATATTAGAAAATTCATCCACATATATCAATAATTATATGACTACCTACCAGATATGATTATGCAAACGTGTTTATTTTTAGAAAGGTGTTGCGTGCAGAAAATACAACCAACTTATTGAGTTAAGCTGAATGAGATTCAACACGCCAATATTCAATCATTTTGGAAGACAAATAAAATCTTACTCACTCTATTTACCTTTCTGAGAATGATGTCACAGCATTGACAACATTCTAAACACGAGAATTTTATAATGTTCGGCTCCCTGCAACTAATTCGTTGTTCCATTATGCATGCAAATAACTTAATCATCCGGCTGTCATTGCCCTACACCATCACCATCGACATGGTTGGTTTTTTGTCATCGCTGGTCATTGATGTAATCACACCTCGACCATTTAATGCGTACCTACAACAGGCACTCAATCAAATTAAACAAAAGGAGCAACAATCGGCCAAAAACAATAACATTATCCTCGGCCACAGCAAACTGGATATCGCAGTCAAAGCAATTAATTATGGCTAACAACTACCCACTTAGGCACCACTACCCCCAACGAATTCTTAGCGCGTCATTAATTTAATAATAATCAGATCAACAGGGACTGTGACCTATTTGTGAACAACCTGGAACGACGAGTCGGATCTAACGACAGGGGGCTTGTACATTTGTTTCCACTGACCGTGCCCGCCGACGACGACGATTAGTGTGCCTACATCTACTGTGTCCCTATGGAGCAATTTATCCTCGGCAGTTTTTCTCCCTCTATCCCTCTCTGTATTTTTTTCGAGTTTTCACTTTTTATTTAAATGCCTGACATCGTATATCCACACGCTTGCATGAGATCCCTCTGTGTGTTGAAGATATCCTCTTTGCGATAAAAATCGAAACGACAATCACAAACGTAAACGCAAAAAGCGTTGAGTCGACGAAATGGAAAGTGCAAATAAAAGGAGGAAATATATACTGTCATTTCGGAATGTCCTGCTCCCTATCTCGCAATCTCACTCTCGAGGTGATTCGGTGACTCGGTAACTTGGCGAGCCAGTGAGGACGCTGTTTGGCGGATGGACAACACACACGACAACGAAAGAGGCCGATAGCGACACCAACTGACTCTGAGATAACTGGTGTGCTAGTATATATATGGTGCCCCATTGAGTTACTAACGCTGCTGAAGCCGCGTCGTCATCGGCGATTGAGGATGAGTGTCGTAATCTTGATTGCTGGAATTCATTTTACGGCCAGTGGGTGTAGGTGGGAAGTTGAGTGAATGAACAAGCTCCCAGAGTTTTTTGGTCTATTGTTTGGGACTTTGTTGCCTTTTTTGTATATATTTTTTTTTCCTGATTTTGTTACATTTCGCAAGGTGGCTATGTTTTTGTTGTTATTCAACGCGCCCTTTGAGTTAATTTGGTAGACAAGGATCAGCGAAATTGGAATTCTAGTCATTTGAATGGATTTTTAAAGAGTCCATAGGAGTAGGTACCCACTGTCTTCTTTGGGTCATCTTAATTGGAATTGGATTGATGGGACAGCGGAGGTGACCATTTGGGAGGACGACCTGAGGGTTGACTATTAATTGGATGCGTTGAATAAAGTAAGTTATTTACATGTAGGTACACAGCATGTCCAGACATGTTTAAGCTGATGCTGAGAAATGATATTATTTATTCAGCTTGTGTGCAAACGGTTGATGAAGACGTTAAACTTATATCATATGTAACGAGGTGTGTTATTATTTTATTAATTTTATAAATATTATTACATATATTGCAAAATCAGCTCAAACTTTAATACACAACTTGTACCTAACTGTGAAACTCGGTCATTCAGTTTTGGATGACCGTATATAAATCACAGTTTTCAATCAAAAGTGTAATTATGTATAATAAAAAGCTTTTGCGATACTGACTGTAAGCTCCATTCGGCCATTACTACCGACAATACCCATCTCAAGTCCGCCGTCAACTTGCTATATCCAGCAATGTTCTACTCCAAACTTCTTTAGTAGCATAAAGGAGAACGACAAAGCTATCGATCTAGCTGAACTTGGTTTCGCCCTTTTTTGCTGGGACAATTATTAACAAAAACACTACAGAGCTCGTTTAAAGTAATTATCTTCACCACATTCTCATCGTTTCCGGTGCTTAAACATTTATAACCCAAAATGTTGACAGACTGCGAAAGAGCCCCAGACAAAGAAATTTCCGTTTAATATGTTTATGTTCACCTGTTTTGATAATCTGATCACCGCCTGGTTGTCCAGCGCTGCATAAATTATCTTTCATTGAGCCTGGACCCAAGTATATTACCCAGTCTTTCGTCACTGACTAGATCTAGTACTTACTTCTGAAAAAACACCTGCTCCCGCTCTATCATCCATAATGTATCCCTCCTTATGAATCTAATTTGTTTATAAAGTCCAGACTCGTTGTAATATCCGTTATGGAACATTAGGGAACTGTTCATGCTAATCTGCTTAACACTCCAACCGCAGCATTGGGAACCACACTACGCATTTTCCTCTTGGATATTAACGGAGAGGGTTTTGCTGAAAAATCGGCTCCGCGACTGAGAAAATCAGTAATCAGAGGAGTAAGGATATATTAAAACAGAAGTTGCTGACTACATTAATAACAGTATTCCCAACTAACAGAAATGGGAAGAAAATACTGTTTTCGGCGGAACAGATATACACAGGCGGGTCTAAGTCAAGTGTAGGAGGTTAGGTTAGGTTAAAAAGGGGTATGAGATGACTCATACGGCACTAGGCACCATAAGGGCCCATCGCGATCCCTAGGCGCTCAGATCAAAAAAAAGTATAGAATTTTTTTAAGCAGAAAAGAAGGTCAGAGCTACTGAAGGTGAGATCGCTGTAGCAATCAGACATCGTTATCTATAGAGGAACCGCCAGGCAGCCATGAAATCACTCGAATCACCAATAGTAGAATCTATATTGGTAAAGCACTGTCTTAAATCACTGAATGAGATCTCGAATTGGTTACAAAGTACTCATTCCCATAGACAGATATTCGAGGCAACTGCAGCGCAGACGAACCACCTAAGAAAAGGCACAAAACTGTGACCCTATTGCTGACGGGGTGAGGCAATAGAGACAGCAGGTTAAAAATCTCCTTGTTAGCGGTGCAACAAATATGGCTTCATCTTTAAGGTGCTAGTACACGATATGTAGCACGCCTCATATATATATAGCACTGACGTCATTTTGACGTCAGCGAATGGTCCCAATGGGTACATGCCGTGTACAAGCTCTCTTTGTGCACTCTCTGTTGACGTCAGAGCCACATATATATGAGGCGTGCTACATATCGTGTACTAGCACCTTTACAGTTGTAAACATTCGAACAGACATGGCTAGGAATAGGTCAGCGCAGAACAAAGAGCCTGTCAGGATAAGAACCGCTCACTATGCATTAAGAGGCCATACCGCGAAGTTATAGAAGTCAACTCATTTTCATCGCAGTGCATGGACGAGGGGGGAGAGAAATCACCCTTTCGCTTGCTATACGTAAACGTGAATTTACTTTGTATCGTATAATTGGCATACGTAACTTAAGCTGACCTAACTTTCACCTCACCTTGAGTGAATATATTATTTCAGGTAGTTAAGGATACGTTTACGGTCCACCTATATACCTAGGCACATCCTTCAGCTTTTCTTTGTATGGACTTATAGAGAGAAGTGACTAATGCTTTAATTACTTTATGCATTTATGACAATCATTCCCATACTAATAAAGGAAATAATTCACAACGCCTAACAAATTATAAATTTATCTGCTTAAACAACAAACAAACTTTCAAGGAACTAATCTTTCACAGCAGGTTAATGAGGTAAAACCTTGCTCAAGCAAAAAAAAAGTCGTTATCAATGCAGGTAATTCCAACTAACGCCGAGATGCAACCTGGCATGGATTAATTTCTTCCAAAAAGCATGCTATTAAACCAACCAACTTGTCCCTTGCAAGTTGATATCAATTTGAAAGAAACTTCTAAGAAAGCAAACCGGGAATGAAATATATGGATAATGATAATTCAGGGAAAATGATTCATTATTGAGTTTCTGCTCACCTACTGTCTTTAACGCTATTCTATTTTTTTGTTCATTTTCTTAAATTTTATAGCACATTTTGCCTCATATACGACCATAGCATTTCACACATGCACAGCACACTTAAAGCCACAAAATGACCATTAAACATAAAACGCCTGCACTTGAACACTGTGGAATCCCCACAAGGATGCCAATACGTGTGCTATGCTATGCTTTCGTTGAGCGGCTTCAGGCCAAGTGGGCATATTTGCCCAGAGTCGGTAAAGGTAACTAGATGGAGTGTCGTCCGGTATTCCAGCCATAAAATGTTTGAGTTGCGGTTAATTATGTAAAAGCCAGGACCTAGGAGTTGAGATGCGAAGAGACAAGGGAACGTTTTAGATAGCCATCATCCAGTGGAAGTAGAGATGCTTCGTTCTTTCAGCGACGATAAATGTGCGTATAATATTGAATGGAATATTTTGGTGTAGTTCTGCCTATCTAATCTAACAAGTATGTGCGATAAGTAGTGTTAACAAATATCCTTCACCGAATGTAGGTGCGTTATGGCAGCAGCCTAATAGAAATGAGAATTGGATATTATATAGATTGTTGTGGGCGATAGCCGGCGCATGGATGACTTACTTATGAAGTGTAATGATACTAACAAGAAAATGTATAAGTTGTATTTAGATTTGAATAACTTTTTATTTGGTTTGAGCTAAATCCTTGTTGTTTCTTTATGGTGCTAAAAATTAAAATTTGTATCCTTCAGGTGAAGCCATTTTTTGAACGTTGCTTTATACAAATGTGACATCTTTTATACGTTTAAAGCTAGGTATTTAATTTGATTTCTGCATATTTTTTTAGGCGCTTTTCAACACGTTGATATTTTCAACTTTTTATAGTTCGAATGGTTCGAGCATTTTGACTGCTCATTGTCGCTTTTTATTTGTTCCTATTTTAATTTTTGATAAATTTTTGTTTTTATCGCTTTATTTAGCACGATCATTTTCTCCGTTTTTGACTACGTTTGGCTCACACTCCGAGGTAAAACGATATTTTTCATTTAGCTCTAAAATGTTCCCATAAAAAGTTTTCACAAAATGTCGCCTATACGGATAAGGATAACATCCTGAGGTGAAATCCCAATTTTTAATTTACATTTAATATTACTTCCTATATAACGATTATATAGTACTAGCTTTTGCCGCGGCTTCGCTCGCGCAGTCCTCAGGATTTGGCACACAGAAATTCCTTCACAGTCTTTTTTATAAATATAAAAAAGTACGTACAATGGAGTTAGATGAAGCGATCAGTATATTCAACAGCTATGAAGTTTAGGCGCATTACAATGTTTCAAATCGATACGACGAACGGTTCGTGAATTAAGAAAAGGCTCCCCTTAAAAGGGGTTACCGCCAATAACTAGGACCTCAAGCAAAATTTCCAAAATCGGACAAATTAATTATCTTTATTTCTCATAGAGAGTACACAAACAGAGTTTGAAGTCAATCGAATGAAAATAATAAAAATCTTCCCATACTAACTTCGACCCCCCCATCCCCTTTTACCCCTTTAGGGGTTGAATTTTCAAAATTAGAGAAATAAGTTTTCTTTATTTCTCATAGACAGTACACAAACCGAGTTTGAAGTCAATCGGATGAAAAATAAAAATGACTCCATACAAACTTTGACCCCCCCTTTTACCTCTTTAAGGGTTGAATTAAAAAAATCGGAGAAAATAGTTTTCTTTATTTCTTATAGAGAGTACACAAACCGAGTTTGAAGTCAATCGGATGAAAAATAAAATTTTTCCCATACAAACTTTGACCCCCCCTTTTATCCCTTTAGGGGTTGAATTTCAAAAAATCCTTTCTTAGTGCTTGTATATAGGTATATTATAAAGGAAACCTCTCAGCTTTCTAGAGCAAATTGTTTAGGCTGGGCGTTGATGATCTGTCTTCATTTTTATATACAATATAGATTAAGGGGCAAGTAACTTGTTTTACTTTGGTAGGTTATAGAGGTATATATTTACACTATACCCTATTCACACAAAGCCGAAAACCGAGTTTTCGTCAAAAAAGTTTAGAAAACTCGTAGATGCATTCACACCGAACACCAACTCGTTTTCGTTTGACGTTTCAATTAGCTGTGAAACTAGCTATGAAATATTTGTGGCGACTAGACTTTTATTTTAGTTACTAAACTTGGCACGTATTGACATAATATACAAACAAAATTATTTCAGCTACTTGATAATCCTAGCACCTAGCGCTATTGATTCTGTCAATTAATATTGTAATTTATTACATATTAATAAAATTATAATAATAATAATAATAATACTTGATAATCGTTAACTTATGGTTAAATAATTAACATAACCGACATTCAAAATCAAAACATCTGAAAATACCATTTAGTTGTGGCAGGCTGGCAGGTAGTCTGCTCTTTATAGTGCAAGCAAAGATAACAAAAAAACTCTCACTCTCACTCAGTCTTTCACATCCTGTCAGCAGTTTTGCTGAGCTCGCTGAATGTTGCAAAAGATGTGTCTGTTTCAACAACCCAACGATCATACTCGTTTTCGTGGCCTTTTCATGGAAAACGACCTCAAACAACTCGTTTTGAAAACTGCAATATGTATGGGAAAACTTCTGTTTTCGATGAAGTTTTCGACTGTTTTCGCGAAAACCCAGTTTTCGGCTTGGTGTGAATAGGGTATTACATTCAAATTCCCATCCATTACATCAGTCCACAATTTGTTTATTTTTTCAGTAACGTAAAAGCTGCAATAGATAGAAATACGTTCTAAAGAATATATTGCAATGCAATGATGGTTAAGTCAAAGAAGACGCTTTTATATGCCAGTGCGCAAGAATCAACCAAACTATTCATAGATTCCTCTACAAGTGTTTTCCCTCTTTCTGTCCAAACCATGTGCATAATGTAATCGAAAGCATTGCAATCAGTGAATAAACAATCTTTGTTCATTAGAAAACAAAACACTGACATTGTGCTAAAAATAAAACCGCGGTCGTTTAGTGCACCACAAAGTGTTCCTCTCAAAGTGCTGAACAGATCGCGAACCTATTTGTGAATTTTTAGTGAGTGTTCTTATTCCATGCCATGCGTTTTCTGTAATTTTTTTAAGTCGACAAATTATCATTATACAAAAGCAAATACATATGTATCTGTTCCCCTTCTTGTAAAATACCCTGTTTCCTTCAATTAACCAATTTTATTTGGAGACCCAAAGCAATCGTAAATTCCCAATCAAGTGTGTAGCTATGCGTCTTCTTAAAATATTTGCGGAATCCTAAAAGGGGGAGACAATCATACAATAAAATTCCAAACATTCCCATGTGAAGTGCGGGACTTAGTTAAGACCACACTTATACGAAATCAAATAAATTAGAGAGAACATCGGTTTTTCGGTGTTGTTCAGGAATTTGCAAAAACACGAAACCCCCAGGCGGAAGCGGAAAAGGCAAGACAGAGAGGCAGGCAAAAAATACTACCCAACCAATACATACCAGGCCCTAAAGGGAAACTGAGCACCTAGTACACAACAGGCAACAAACAAAGAAGCAACGAAACAACCCCTAAGAGCTGAATCTCAACAAGTGTGCAATAAATTGTCTGTCAATAATGATTTCGTAATGCGATACACTTGTTACATTTCCACTCAATAAAAATCTACGAGCTGACGGAGGAAGGCACTGTCTCGGGATGAAATAAACGGAAGGGAAACGCTTTTGCGGAAAATCAATTCCGGTTAAGATTTACTCACAATGTCGAAGAGGCAAAAAAGGAAGGAAAACACTTTTATACAGAGTCAGGCTTGTATTGAATTTCATACCTATATCGATGGGGGAGGTTAACTCCTATACTCACCGCCAGTGGGCATTGAACAATAAATGGTTCCACGTAGTTTAGCCTGTCGTAGGCACTGAGGGTGTAGCATAAACAATAAATTGCAGCATATCAATGAAATTGAAGTAAAGCTAATGGGCCAACTTGGTTGCCACTTGCCCGGGAAGGGGATGAGAGTGGGTACGAGACCCCAAATTCTCTGTCTAATGTAGATATGTGACATAGCGGTCGGATGTGTGCGCGTGGTTGGAAGGCTTTCATGGTACTAAATCTAAATCCATTATTATCTGAGTAAATGTGGAGAAATTAAATGCTTCTTCATGTGGTGATTGCGCTTAAGCGCTAAATCAATTTACCTGACTACCCCATAGCCACCTGTACCATTGTCTTCGTCTTAACTATACAAAGCCGTAGTAATGCGCTGTTACCGATAATGACAACATCAGTTTGATGGTTTCCTAATGCCACTAATTTGATCCGATTACGTCAAACGTTTTCGGATAGTTTTGAGTGACTTTTAACGTCGTCGGTTGTGCCGTCTACTGCATTTGAAAAGGTGGTGGACTAGTGCGGTTTAGTGGTTTTAGCCATTATGTTGCCTACGCTGGAAATGACTGCTGGTTTCAATTTCACTTTAAATAGTTGAAACATGACAAGATTGACAGGATGACAAGTAGAGCAGTACTGATGGGTCGTATGGTATATGTGGGGTTGCAGTGTTTAAGTTTAAATTGTTTTGCACTGTACTTACTTGTTTACGTAGTTAAGCATTTGATGGGCTTCATAAATGCGACTGCAGTGATACAATACCATATTGATAGCATAGCGTTGATTATTTGCATATTTCGGCTTTGCAAAAAAAAAAAAAAAATAGGTTTGGCCTTTAGCAGTCCGATATAACGACACGACATTAAAATCAATTAAGAAGGGGCAAATGGGGCATCTTTGACAATACCATCGGTATTCGTAGCTTAAAGAATATCACACATAGACATGGACAAAGGCAACTTAACTATTTGCGACCGGTAAAACGTTGTATTAGTAAGAACGCTATTATTCCACATCTCTAAATTCACATCAAACTAACATGGCTATCGCTTGATCAGAACATGTTGAAGAACTAGATTGATTATGGAAGTCCTGCTTTACATCTGCTATCACTACCAATCAACAATAATTTTGACTTGGCCAAACAAATTCTGATGGGATTAGTTACAATTATTTGTGTTGCATGTTGCATTCTCCTTTATTTGGTTGAGCATAAAATATAATAATAGCTATTATTTCAGTTGCATGCTATTAGACACGAGCTAATGGAAAGAATATTATTGCAATGACTATATAATTATGATCAACAAAATAAAAGAAAACTGTTGTTGAATCCCAGAATTTAAGAGACATTTTAGGCACCAACAAAGTGTGACCAACATAAAATCGAATCAATAATAGCGAGGAAAACCCTAGGTTCCGCTACACAAGGCAGGAAAATCATGGTATAAACTGTAGACCACATCGGGGCGAAACGCATTACTGGAGTCGAGGCCAACACAAATTATGATGACAATCGTACACTCCAACGTTATTCATTCATAAATATGTTTATGATTGAAAGTAGTTTGGTTGTAGACTGTATATTATATCGTCGCCGAATTTGCACCGTCAGGCAGCCTATCAATATCTTCCTGGTTGTCGAGCAATTACTGCAAATGAGTGATACCTATCCAATACGGCTATGGCGGTAGAATAATGTATCCCAAAACTGGGTTACAATCAAAGGTCTAGACAGTTTTCGTAGAGCTCCAAAACGAACGACTGTCAATATAACAAAACCCCAACGCGGCGATACTTCGTCTTAAGTGTGTCCAGTCTCCAGTGTATCACCCCTTCGGTGATAAATAAGCTACAGCACTTCCTCCATCAAAGAAGATCTTTATTTTTTTATAGACAAAGGCGCACGTTCAGAGTAGCACTTAAATCTTGATTCACGGACATAAACCCGATTAAAATGGTACAGCCCTCTACTAAAGGCATTATTTGGCCTTTTCTCAATCACTCTCGCCCTTTGCACCCACACACATCACGCAAAGACTGGAATTTACGACAAACAGAGATTATAACATAACAATACAAGGCATAACATAAAATCAGCATCCACGCCGACGACACTTCACCATCTCTCTGCACATAAGGATTAACAAAAGGATAATTTAATGAGAACATCATAATAGAAGCCGAGTAAAAGGACTTTAGCAGCGTGATACTTTTGCTTTTATTGCTTCTAAAAAGCGTTTGGCTTTATTTTTCCGTCGTTTCCGCTTTTCGTTTTTACAAGCAATTTATTGTCGTACCACACTTTTGCGCCTGGCAGTGACTCCTGTTGCTGCTAAGAAAGGACATGAAATATGTAAAAGAAACCTCTACTTCAGTGTATCTTTATCTCGAAACGAAAAAAAAAAAAAAAAGAAAACAGTTTCACAATGAAAACGCCATTAAATGGCCCAAGCACAAATCCACACCCCTCTTGTAAATTTATGTATGTATTTGCATAATGACCAAAGTGAGTTTTCTCATTTCTTTAGGTCGTGCAGCTAACATCCCTCATTTTGCGCCTTTCATTGGTCCCGCCGCGAATAAACAAAAGCGTCCATGTAAAAAATGTTTTTAATAACCACTGTCCCCTCAAAATACAGAAACGAGCGGAAAAGCTCCAAAAAGGTTATTATAATGATTTTCCAGATAACAAAACGCGGCACAAAGATGATGGGAAATATCAAATTATGTCAGCAATTTTCCTGCCTACCATTTATTTTCGCGCCTTGAGGGTTGCATTGTTGATTCACGGTGTCGAAATGTAATCAATTTTTGTTTCTACGATGAAATTCGATGACGACGCGTCCTTCTCATCTCCAAGGGGCTTTCTTTGGCGTCTTACGCAGGTACTCTATTTCGCACGCATAGCAAAAGTCTAATGACCAGAGTGGGTGGTAGATGGTGCACCAGCACACCATACGTAAAGTGATTTTCTTTTGTTGAAAAGTTTCCCTTGAGGGCCCATAACATTTTATGGCTTTAGTCGAAAAAAAAAATTGATTCGATTTGAGGGCGCGTTGTGAGGTGGTGCATGGTGTGTGTCTCCGACAGGTGCGTAACAACAACTTACATACCCCTACACACCCGCGTTTTTGCATAACAAAGACAAAATGATTACATCTTGTTCTTTTTTTGGAGGTAATTCCGACCCAATCCGTGTCCCGTAGCCGCGCGTCGAGTGTATACTTTTCTTGTTGGTACGGAGTAAGTCGTTTTATGTCAGATTCGTTTTTGAATCCCCGAGTTAAAGTGGATTTATTCGTGGTGTAACTGTCAATTCCATTATCCCTTTGGTGTGGTGTTAGGCTCTTAAGTGGCTTTCGGCTTCGCGAGGGATTCAACTGGATGAGGGCGTACTACTTGTACACATTGCATTGTTTGACGAGATGGATTTTTTGGATTCGTTGGTATGTTGTGATGGAGTTGTTGGATTTGGGAATTTGTTTTGTTAGTCAGGTGGGAAGGTAACTTAGATTTTCAGATCGCTAGCTGATATAATCCGTTAAAAGGGGGTTTATTTTTAAAACACATTTTTGTGACACTGTACAGAAATGAATAAATCTTGTTAATTTGCGATTAAATGTATGGGGTAATAGCTATAAGCTAGAGAGAACTAATGATAAGTCGCTGCCTTGGAAATTTCGCTGGGTCAGATCCTGCCATTTGAAGATTTGCTACATTAGAGAATGGGATCGTAGACAACATATTAAACATAAATAAATTATAGAAACAATCGTTTTGCAAGATATAATAAAGAAGTGCTTATAGTAGGAGTACAGAGGTACCTTCTTCCTAGCTCAATACAAACAGTATTGATTTTGTTTAAGATCAGCATTTACATAAATTTTCTGATGTTAAATGGAAAATTTATATTTATTGATATTTCTCCTTTCGTACAATACATGCCCTACCGCTCTATCAAATTTTACCATTCTACGGCAATCGAAAGTGGGTGTACCTATACCACACCCCCTGAATGGAGAATTTAAAATGTTTGATTTTATTTCTTTTCGCACAATGGAGATTTTTGCGCTCTACAAAATTTCAATAAGTCACGATAATCGGTGGCCCAAACTAATTTTTAAAAAATGAGCAAATACCACGTCTGAATGAAAAATCTGAAGTTTTCGACATTTGCCATTGTATGCACCACAGGATCTAGCATTCTGCCAATTTTCACAATTCTAGTATGGCCGGAAGTGTTTCATAATTTTGATAATCATCATCTCAGTGAGTGAGTCAGATACGGTTTTTGTGATTTTTAAAGTCCTGTATGTTGAGAACCACTAAAGTTACAGAGATGACATTTTGTGAGGTTGTTGCACTTTATGGGAGATAAAAAGGAATAACAAAAACGATTTTAATTTGCGTAAAAGGAAAAAAATCGCGAGCAATTGCAGCCGCCGCTGCGCCGATGGGGTTATTAGTCGATAACGGCTATTGTGAGAGAAATGTCAAACGTAATTCGCTGGTGGGATATATGGGGAAAGTGCAACGGGTAGCCGGTTCGATGGTACCGCCTCGGTTGCTCAGCTGGGGTGAGTGCAGCGATGGATATAATTAATTAATTAGGTATGAAAATTATATTAAAACAATAATTAGGGGTACTTACCCTTTTTTTTTTGATTTCGATCAATTCTTGATTGATTTGAAGTAGGCGCCACACAATCTTTTTGATGAAATTGTGAAACCTTAAAAAATTCTTCCCGGTGATGATTTTAGTGGAAATCGAAATGAAGCTAATAAAAAGAATTGTTATTACGTCGTTATAAACGTGGGTAAATGGCGGTTTGTTAAAAAAATTTAAGATATTTTGAAAACTTTGGAAATTTAAAGCAAAATGGTGGACGCCGAGGAAAATGGCCCACTATCGCTTTTTCCCGAATGATATTTTGGAACGGGTCGCGTGTCCCGCTTTTTCCGGGATTTATTTTTAACAGAACAAAAGCCAACTTGATAAAACTTTGTGCAAAAAACCTAGCTACCGCGGTTAAATTTCTCAAATATAAATTTACAACACTCTACTTAACTTGCTTCCATTGTCCCCAGAAATATTTTTCCCCCTACCAAAGAAAAAGGGTGTTTTGCCGGCGGTCTATTTGGACTTGACAAAGCTTAGGGATCTTGAGGCCTTGTACCTTTTGCAGAAAGCAAGAGTTGTGGGACAGAGGAACTAAGTTAAATCTTGTTTTTCGAATATCTTTCTTTTTTTTTTCTTTTCCTACACTAATCAAGTGGGCTTTCGTGCAGATTTGGTGGGGTGGTTGGGGATGCGCAGATAGTGTGCCATTTCTTACAAAATCTATCTGGTTTTCTCGTTGGGGCCTCTACCTAATTTAAGTTATCGTTGCGGACATTGGGGTGGTATTTCGCGTGGGGGCAATATGATGTATGTGGTATATGTATTATGTGTTTTCAAGTTGTCTAGTAAAAGCACGCAGACTTTTTACAGGAACCAACTCAGAAGTGCCCTCTAACTTCGGAACCAATTTAGGTAAAAACTTATAGCACATGGAGGCACATGGAGAGCAAGATCGTTATATATAACGTATATCCAACAAGATCGGCTATGCCACTTCCTCAGAGCGGAAAGATATAAAAGGTCGAAATAGGGATGGGTCGGAAGGTGGGAAGGTGGGAGACAACCACTAATTTTTTTTGGGGCGTTATATGAACGCCACAAGGTGGACCTTTTTAACGAGCTTGGTAAATGCTATAAGTTTTTAGCTAAATTGGTTCCGAAGTTAGACAACTTGGCTGTGGCACTACCGTGCCCTTTGATAGCTAAGCTATGCGCGGGGATCTCAGGTTCGATCACCGGAGAAATAAATATTATCATAAGGTTCCTTAAATGCAAAATATCAGCTACCTAGCTCTTTCCGTTCAGACTGGGCGTTGATCACCAACAAACTGTTTTATATGCAAGATCAGTTGAGATATGAAATATTACCTATATTCATTCATTCATTCATTTTCAATGGTCCGCTTGTCCATTAAGTGGGTCGCGGGTGCAGGTTGCTCAAGTGGACCCTCCATAGCTCTCGATCCTCCGCCATCGACTCTAAATCATCAAGGGCAATCCCGATGGTACGGATTCCATAGCACGTCGTGGAATCCTGGTCGGGGACATGCGTTTAACATGACCAAACCACCGAAGCATGGATCGCTCCGTCCGGAGAAGTAGCTGCTCGACATTGAGTTCCTCACGTATTCTGGTATTTCTGATGCGATCTCTACCGGTCACACCAGCAATACAACGGAGAAATCTCATTTCGGCAGCTTGTATTCGCGATCTTATTCTTTCGGTCATTACCCAAACCTCATGACCATAGGTAAGAGTTGGAACAAACACCGAATTAAAGACTGACAACTTAGCTTTGACACCAAGTTCAGTCCTCCTGATAACAGAATGACCAAGCTGTCTCAAAATCGATCCAGCCTGACCAATCCTACAGGAAAACTCGGCATTGCTCCTTCCATCACTCGTGAATAAGACCCCGAGATACTTAAACTTCTCCACCTGTTTCAATGGGACTCCACTAACATGCAGAGTGCATTGAACAGGCATTCTGGAGACGACCATCACTTCAGATTTGTTCACGTTTACCTTCATCTCAGCTTCAACACAAACGGTTACAAAACGATCGAGTGCGCGCTGAAGTTCAGTCTGAGAGGATCCAAGGATGAGCAAGTCATCAGCGAAGAGCAAATGACTTATCCTCAGATCTCCCAATTCGAAACTTTCCTCGCCAAGACTGCGCTGTAACATCCAGTCCATATAAGTAATGAAAAGGAGAGGAGACAAGACGCACCCCTGACGAAGTCCAACGCCCACGGTGAAAGGTATTGATTTAACGCCGTTTACCCGAACACAGCTTTTACAGTTTGTGTAAAGAGATTGAATGGCTCTCAAGAGAGAACCATCAATTCCATACTCCTGTAATACACTCCAGAGTTTCCCTCGAGGGACTCGGTCATATGCTTTCTCCAAATCTACGAAGCAAGCGTAAACAGGTGTAGCATACTCCCAAGCCTTCTCAAGTACCATTCTGAGAGTGAATAACTGGTCGGTTGTGCTTCTGCCGGGACGAAAGCCGCACTGCTCATCTCCTAATCGTGCCTCGACTACAGCTCTGCAACGCGTTTCCAGCACCTTGGCAAAGACTTTTCCGGGGAGACTTAAAAGTGATATACCCCTGTAATTGGAGCAATCCCTTTTATCCCCTTTCTTGAAAAGGGGTACAATCACCCCAATCTGCCAATCGCTGGGTGTTTCGCCGCATTCCCAGGCCACTTTAATGACACGAGAGAGCCATTTGACTCCCTCTTCACCTAAGGCCTTTAGCATTTCTGGCCGGATTTCATCCACTCCGGCAGATTTGCCAGCTTTTAGCGATTTGATCGCAAAAGTGACTTCCTCTACCGTGGGACTATTTTCCGCCCTGCTTAAGGCGATGGATGTGTCATCCTCAATGCCCTGGATTGGATTGAGCAATTCGGAAAAGTGCTCGCTCCATCTGCGCAAGATGTCCTCCTCATTAGAAAGAAGTGTACCATCTTTGGATTTGACTCCTTCGATAATGTTCCACTTCCTTCCTCTAAGACGGCGGATGGTCTGCCAGAACACCTTGCTTGCAGATCTGTGATCACGGTCCAATTTTTCGCCGAACTCCTTCCAAGACTGTTCTTTGGCTGCTTTAACAGCCAATTTGCAAGTTCTTCGCGCCTCAATGTACCGGTTTCGAGAAGGAGAGTCCCCCAAGTGAATCCACACCCTGAAAGCCTTCTTCTTCTCTCTGATAGCTTCTTGAACTCCGGGCGTTTTAAACCACGCAGTTCTTTTCTCACCACCAGCCGCCACACCGAGCCGCTTCACTCCGCAAACATGTCCTGCAGAGGCAATAACTGCTGTTGAAAACAACTGCCATTCTTCCTCTACATTCAATGGAACATTTGGAATTTGTTTAAACCTTTCAGATACCTGCCGTGCAAATTCCTCCCGTATCTCATCGTTCTGCAGCCCCTCCCACCGTATGCGCGTAACCATCCTTGGTTTACGCTTTGGCAGGATAGGTATTTGATCATTGAGATACAATTTGCACAGCACCAGGTGGTGATCAGTTGACAGTTCAGCCCCTTTCAACACACGAACATCACAAACCATCCTTTTAATACACGACGGTACCACAAAGAAATCTATCAGCGATTTCTGCTGCAGACTTCGACGGTACCATGTGTATTTATGGATATCTTTGTGTGGAAAGAAAGTGTTCATAATGGACATTCCATTTGAACAACAAAAGTCCAACAACTTCTCTCCGTTCGCGTTCTGATCGGGGTCACCGTGTTTCCCAATCGCGCTGCCCCATGTCAAGAAATCCGCACCCACGTGAGCATTGAAATCACCCATCAGGATATAAGAATCCATATCTGCAACCTTTTCAAGGGCTGCATCAACTTCATCTAAGAAAGCTACGTACCCTGACTCCAGATTAGGTGCATAAACCTGCACTAGAGCCAGAGTTGATCTTTCAAGCTTAAGCTTTAAGATCGCAACTCTCCCTCCTAATGGTATCCACTCCAATACTCTGCCTGCTAGCCTGGGACTTGTGAGTATCCCCACTCCCGCCTGAGCAGACATTGAAGGTGCTACTCCCGACATGAAGAGTTTCCACCCATCCGCAAGGTCCACAGTTCCAGAACCCCTCTGCTTTGTTGAGGAAACACCAACTATATCTAGTCGATATTTGACAGCCTCCCCAACAAGCTCCAGGTCTTTTCCCGTGAGCGAAGAGATGTTCCACGTGCCTATCCTAAGTCGATGCCGTTGTCGAGTTGTCGAAAGTCCACTTATGCCCCTATTGGTGCATAGCGCATCCACCCTCTGACCCCCATAATGGTTTGCGAGACCATTGATAGGAAGCTCGTAGCCGTTTCGGGTTAAACCCGGCCGACTGCCGAGCGTGACAAGCCGACCACCAGACGCTCGCAAACTGCCACCCTCCAGGCCTGGCTCCAAAGGGCGCCCTATTATGACAGGCTTGGCAATATCCGAGGCTCTTTTAGTTCTTCTTGTCATCGTTGGGTGTGTGCTTCGTCAGCCATGTCTAGGTAAACCTAGACATGTTGCCCGCCCCCCACCGCGGGGAGGTCAGCTACATGAGGGGGCTCATGCAGCTGACTTACCTATATTAAGTCGCTAATAAACCGAATTTAAAGTCGATCGTATGAAAAATAAAAAGTTTCTTATACAAATGTTGAGTTGAGTTAAGAACCTCCTTTGGTTTAATGTTCGTCGATATCATCGGAACGTGGGTCGTTATCGTTAAGCAGGAGAAAAGATTCAATTTTTGACACTGCAAAAATTTTCGGTAAATCACGCAGGACAAACTTTTCGACTACCTTCTTTTAAGCTGAACATCCTGGGTAGTCGGCACTCGGCAGGGTTAATTTCCGACTTGCAGAGTATACATTACGACATTCTCTTTCCTCCTCATCTATGCATTTACAATACATTCTCCTGGCCTTTCGAATAATCATTTTTAACCTTCAGTTGTAGTTTGTTGTAGGTCACAATAGATAAATTTAAATCGAAAAATCGTCCCTGTTTTATTTTTATTTTTATTTTATTTTTGGGACGAATATTTTGTACATATCTACCTACATTACACATAACATACTTACTCATATTATTCACGAATATTGACGAATATTATTTTGTCTATCTTATCCAAATTATATTGTTCAACAGCTGCCATGCGACATATTGCAAATGCCAATTTCCTCCCTCTAGTTAGGTATAGCTGACATCTTAATATACTAAAGCATAGATGCAAACAACGTGAAACCAAAAGCGAAATCAAGATAGAATAGAACTCACAGAGCAACGATGGTATATTGGTGTTGCTGGTCGAGAGCGTAAACCAGGCACAAAGGCCAGATTTTAAAACAGAGAAAACACTAAACAAAACAACTATTGCGCTACAGTTGTACAGAATTATTTATCATGGCAAATGCACCGAAACACTAGTGCAGCGATATGTCCTTTGGGTAGATGGTGTTAGCGGCGGCGGTGAATACTATTTCTTCTTTTTGTATACTTTTTGTTCTCTCTCCTTAGAGGCACTCTTGGGTAATGTTGGTAAAGCTTGCTATTCCTATAGCTACTGAACGTGACTGCATCTCGAGGATGTATTATTAAATATTCTTCCTGTTACTGATGCTGTTGTTTCTGCCGCCCCCAAGTTCGCCTTGAAGAATAATATGGATTTTTCTTATCCGCCATGGCTCAGTTGTTTAAACCATTAAATTGTAATATATTCTGAGTGTTTGTTTGTATCTTATCGTGTGCTATTGTCTCCCGTTTCCTCGGATTCTCGAGCTTCTTCAGTTTCTTTCTGCTAACGGGTGCGTTGGGGTTGGATACACTGAGACAGGTTATACGAGTGTGTATTGCAATTGTATTGTGACTACAATAAGCTGAAATTGAGTATCTGGTTGCGAAAAGGGGTTTGTAATATTGAATTTATTTTACCCATCTATTTGTATGCGTATCGAAAAATATTTCAATTTGCTTTTTATTTGAACTTATCATATTATTCTCGGAAGAAGGGAGGTGCGTAGGAGGAAAGGAAGCATGAGTATTGAGTAATCGAGCGCTGATTAAAAATAGCTGTTTAATTTCTATTTGCAATAAAAATTGGTAATCGTAAAATGCAAGTAGTTAGGGAAGAAACGCTTATAGAAACTGCTTAATGTTGAGAACGTGGAGCACACACGTTTTGTAAGATTTGATGCATCATACCCACACGAAAGAGATACGCTACTTGATGTTGAATAATAAGTATTTACATATGTAATTGATTTTCGTGTTATTGTTAATCTTTAATTATTATTAAATGATTTTGCTCGCACAAATATTTATCTATATATCATCATTTTTGTGAGGTGGAAAGGAAATATAAGAACGGTTTGTTCTTATTAGTGCAGCGTGTGGTATTTAAGGAGGGGTTTGAATGAAGAGTGGCGTTATTGTTTCTAAAACTATATCTAAAGTGCTTATACTTCTTTTAGTGGCATCAGTTTTTCCCGTTTGTCTCTATGATTGCGCTGATCTCGAGAAGGACTAAATGAATTTGAAACCGGCAAGATTATTATGATCTGCATTTCTTGGATTTTAAATCCTCCTATCACTAATATAATCACCCCTATCGCGAATAAAATTTCCCCCGGAATGTTTCCCATTCAGCAATTTGATTTACATTGCTGACAAGGGAAATATTTCCATCGGAATTTATACACGATACCCCAAAATATGAGCTGAGAATTTAAGTTATTAAACAGACAGGCAGCAAAATCGAAAAACATAAATTACATCCTAAGATTTTTTCCACTGCACCCACTCTCGCGAAAAACAACCGTTCAGAGTCGGCATAACATTGTAGGTCTCTTCCGTCCCAAAAATAAACTCACATAAACGAATAGTTGTGACTTGTGAGAAGCTAGGCCTAGAGTGTCTACCTACACACCTGTTGCGCCAAATATTTATTTTAATTCAGCAATGGCTTATTAGAACGAATAGTTTGACTTGTGAGAAGCTAGGCCTAGAGTGTCTACACGCCTGTTGCGCGAAATATTTATTTTAATTCAGCAATGGCTTATTAGATTTATAAAAAAGAGAATTAATATTTTGAGTAATAAAGCAAACCCGAGGTTGTTGCGCGTCATGAGTATCTAGGTATACATAAAACCATCAGAACTGTTGGTACAAATGTAGATGCGCCGATGCTTTGATACCCTCCACTGATGCATAAAAGTCATGCAAAATGTTTGCCATGCATGTGTCTAATATTGGATTTGTATGATGGGAGGTACCATAGCTAATTGACCGACAAAGCCCATTTTCAATACCAAACTGACGACGATAAAAAGAAGCCCTCTCACAAAATTGCATTGGCTTAGGTCGATTTGCTTTCAACACACAGACAGACAGACAGACGGACATGGCTAAATCGATTCAGAATGTGATCTTGATTCTCCGGTGACTCCTTCTTGGCTTTACGAATGTAATGACAGTTAATATACGTATATAAAGAGTGTCGGTGATTTTGTACACCGAAATTGGGTGAAATAGGGTGCTATTACAATTATACCAATATCTCATATACGGGCTGTTAAATGATCGCGATTGGAAATGTACTCATCCATTGCTTTATTATCAAAAGAACTGCCTACTGGTGGATCGAATATGCTGCCATTCTTACAGTTAATAATTTAACCAAGTAGATACCCACTGACAATCCTTCATGAGACTATATAACACCACAATGGAAGAAGGAAATATTCAATTGTTATGCCATCACGACGCGACGTCAAGGAACATCCAATAAAAACTCGTAGAGTTACACCAAGTATCTACCTAAACAACCTTCTTTTATCACTGCCAACAGTGAATTCACATTTCTACTCAATGAATTTTATTATCCTCGTTGAAGGAAAAGTCAATCAATCATTATTCAAATTTCTGCATTCTTTTAGCCAAACTTTTTCTCGTCCGAATTGCATTCCCCGAAGCTACTATCAAAAGTGTATATCGTCCCACAAACCCGCCCTCAGTTGTGGAGTGAACAAAAACGCCGGAAAATAAACAGTTCCATAATGGTTGGTTCCCGAATCATGCTGGTAGAACTGGGTATACGTATACATAAACGCGCGTACATCCATATGAGACCGAGAGTGAGAAACTATAGAGTCTTGCCGGTTTCATGGAAAAACTACTACACGAAGCAATGTTTTTATTCTTTCAGACCGATGCCATAGACTGAACCAAAAACTTTTCGCAAGACATAGACTACGTCCAAAAAGGAATAGAGACTTGAAAATAACAGCAATTGCGAAGCAGCAACTGATGGCTCTATCGTTAGAGTTGTTTCTTTCGTCCTAAAGAAACGCCGAAGAAATAGTAAAATGAGTGAATTGTGTGCGCGGGTTTTTTCTCCGCGTCCTTCTTTGGATATCATTGTTATCCTTTGTGATGGGTCGTAATGGAAAATAACGAAGGAAATGTATACCTTCAAAACAGATGAAATAAGAATCCTTCGACGATGTTTTTAATTTTTTTTTTTACCTCATTTTTTTGCACTTTTTCCCTTCTAGCAAAATAGCGGCTGGCAAATATAACGCATACCTGCTGTTGTGATAAAGAATAGCGTTAAGGTAGAGAACGAAGAGGGAGAGTGGTAGAAAAAGATACAAGCCATTGTTGATGAAACCACGAATAGATACTCGTTTTAGGTCGGGTGTAGGTGTATGGGACTGCCTATAATATGCATAGAAAAGTTTATATTATTTTTTCTCAACCGTTTCTAAGGACGTATTCAAGTTCATAATGGAATCGGATGGAAGGATATTATACTGAATAAGTGAAAATTAGAGTAATATTCCAATTTGGGGTTTGTAAGTTTTTTTTTAGGAAGAACCGTACGTCATGATATTAAATTTTTTAAGGCAGCAAAAAAATATTTTTTTTTAGTTGGAAAAGTTGATGGGAGAATAAAGAAAATATTTTTTTTAAACTGACCAAATTTGTACAATGAAAACTGGTATAACACAAAAGATCTTGTTAATATTAAGGAAGGAATGCATCCAACTCATGGAATTAATCTGTATCTGCCACCTGCAATGTGACTAATAAGCTTAAGTGCTTCAACTTTATCATGCGGACGGAAACCGAATTTTTAAGAAACATATAGGCACGGTTGGGTGGCTTTTGTTTTGCCGACCTAATTCATACAATGCTTTTGTCATTCAAATCTAACACAATTAGATAGTTTTCAGTTTTCAACTCATAGAAATATGGGTACCTACCTATCAAATAATCTTAAAATCCTTGAAAATGTTTAATTTTTACACCTGGTATCAATTCTCCCTTATGTTATTTGCGAAGATCGATTATATCTTGGGCACATTTTTTGTTTTGTACAAGTTGATACCTTACCACGTTTTGGTCGAGTGGAAATTTCGACTGAATGGTTCATTTTATTCCTCAGAATCAACTGTGAATCTACCAGTATATTCCCACTTTCATATCTGCTTACTATTGTTCGAGCCTTTCACTCTTGGGAAGTTTGGTTTTCCGTCTGCTATAACCAAGGCTAGCAAAGTGTGAACGAACTCGTTGCCTATTACGTCATGAACACGAAAAGATACTTTTGACTTCAATTGCAATTGCAGAGTTTGATCGCGTTAAAATAAAATCGAAGCTTGTGAAGTGCTGTCGCAAAGAACTCAATGCTCTTGTATCACTCTGCTGGGTTCCGGGACATGAAGGCATTTCAGGCAATGAGAAAGCAGAGGAATTAGCAAGACAAGGTTCGACAGCTGTTTCAGTACAAGCTGATCCCTTTGTGGACATCCCGCCTTGCACACTAAAGCTTGAAGCAGGGAGGAAAGCCACAAGAGAGGCGAACGCAAGAGAGGCCATCTTAAACACCTGTAACACCACAAGAATGCTATGACCATCCTTCAACGAATCCAAAACCGAGAAGATAATGCGGAAGGATATGAAATCCCTGTCCACCATCGTAGGTATACGGCACAACACCTTGCGGTACCATATGAAGAAATTGGGCTTAACGGAAGAAGAACTTTGCAGAGGCTGTGGTGATGAGGAAGCTCTTGAGGATACAACCCAACCCATTTCCTATGTCACTGCCCAAGTCTCCAACACACCAGGTACAAATTCCTAGGGAGTCACTTCTTCAACGAACTGGACGAGCTTTCCAGCACATCAATAGACAAGATAATGAACTTCGTCAACTCAACAAGGTGGTTTGTATGTAGCAGCACAGTAAGTAATTTGAATACAGGGTTATAATGGGTAAGGGACAACCTCTTTCCCACCCCTATGGGAATCACAATGGGTCAGTATTGACCTGAGTGTGGCACGGAGAAATCTTCGCCAGCCCAAAAACCTAACCTTGATCGCGTTTCAATTAAATACAATGGTGATTTTTGTCTTTTCTAATAGCTCAGAACTCCGAGCATCTATTAGTTTGAGAAATATATATAATAACTTTGGGAGGCGCAAATATGTGACTGATCATGGAATCAAACAGCCTAAGGATTACGCTTTTTAAAGATCGCTTTTTTGCCAATTTCAGTTGTTTATTTAATAAGAAAAGAATTTATTCCTGTTTATTATTTTATATCATTAAGGCAAAAAAATAAATAAATAGATTGCTCCATATGACCATTGACCATACGACTCATTTGAATGAGTTTTTCTTTTTGGGAAGAATGGAAGGGTTCTTAAATTTGATGCAGAGTGCGAACGATTAGATTGAAAAGCCTACTAAGGTCTTGTAATCCCGGATGATTGTGAGACTTTCGTGAAAGGTCGCTCAGTGAAAAAAAACTAAAATCCCTCGGTCAGTAGTATAACACGTGCATCGTAATTGCATTTCGATACCAGTAATATAATTTATGGATATGTAATAGTAGATGCATGAAAATAGTTAACAACCCGTAGCCGAAAAAATTATGTTTTCCACTTATTTCTCCAATTTTGGAAAATAATCTCTATTTTAATTTCTTTTCCCGTAACATTTCACTTCAACTGCAACCGATTGCGAACATAATGGTCTGAAGTTTTCTTTACATAAAACATCACACTTTTCCAAGACGTTTCCTCATTACCTGTTTAGTTGAAAAGGAATAACCTTTCTTAGGGTTCTCATAACTCTGTGCAAATACGTGCACTTGAAATTTTCTTTTAAGCCATAAAGTACTCTCGAGATGTGCTCTCTTGTCCTCGTTGTCGTGCTTTTAGTAAACACCGCAGGAGTGCTCTCTAAGGATAGGTTAAAGATGTTAAAGAGGGCATGAAAACGTCGAAGTGTTTATTTCTGGAAAGTGAGCAAATTTAGACCCTTGCCGTACACGGAGGCCTTTCTGCTGCCAATAAGGATAATGTGTGGCTTAGTTTTATGCAACCAAAAGTGTACATGCGAGTTTTATGGTTGTCTGGAGCTTAAGGTCATCACTTTCGGTGTTAGTAATTTGAATGTTAGACCCTTGGGAGATTGTCGTCAATTTATTCGTATATGAAGTAATGATAAGTTGAAAGTAAAATTGTAATGCGATAGGCATAGCTTAGGTATGTCCATTTGGACAATGTTCGCTATATTTATGCTTAAACTCACTTCTTTGTCATCCATTTGCAAAGTACATAGTTGCAACGTTTCCTATACTATCAACCGTTATTCAGAAAGTATTGATCCCATATTCCAATGTAAATACTCAGTTTCTCTGTGTACGTCAAACTCAATCGTTGTGGAAGTTCCGCTAATATTAGCAGAATAGTGAAGCACACCAACACACAAGAATCAGTCGAAAACCTAGGAAAAACCATTGAAACACAATAACAAAGAGTAGGTATAACCTGTAGCAAGTGCCGGTCTTTCTGGTATGACTATGCCATACCGACATTTACCTTGCACTCCTCCTGACGTGCGGGCCGCCCCCATTGCACTGTTTTTGCAATTTTTGCGAGCTTTATTAAAAACTTTCTTGTTTACTTTGAGACGAGTGGTTACAGTGGGGGATATCAACAATTTGCATATCGCAAAGTTATACACAAACATCGTCGATAGCCAAGCTTAAAGGATGGACGAAGTACTGCTTTTTGATTTTTTGTTATTGCTCTGCTCCAGCACATTGTACACCTACGTACACGAACCAAAGCAAAGGATGAGAATGAAATTAAATTGCTCAACAGATGCAAATTCTTGTTTCAATTTGTATTCTTTTGAAGAAAAAGATTTACAGAGTCTTCTAGAGAGAGCGAAGAACAAAGTTCAGGTAATTATTGATCCTCCTCGCAGACCTGTGAATAGAGTTTGTAAATCGGATTATTTATCTGGTAAGTGGATTCAATCTGACTGGAACAATTAGCGATACAAGGACATTTATCATAAGGAGCTGTCTCAATGAGTCTGATTTTGATGATACTTTAAAGGTTATACCTCGCTATGCTTCTTTATTATGCTTGTATACTGTTCAACTGAATTAATGCTGAGCAGCCAGAGTTTACCACCGTAAGATAAGTAATTATAAAGGTCTTGTTCGACAGGTCCTTAAAGAATGTCATTTCAAATGATTTAATGGTTTACTGCAAATCAAAGTATCCGTTCTTAGTGTCGTTCTAATAAAATATACTAATAGAGACTCTAGGGTTGCGAGCCCTCTTATTTAGGTATTATGTAGATACGTGGCATAAATTCCAAAATTAAAAAAAAAAATCTGTAATTGTGACAATCCATTAGGATAAGGCAATTGACACACACAAACCATTGTAGGTATTATACTCAAAACGGCAATTTGGTATACCCATGACAAGTGAGGTCACTTGCCATGATAACCGAAATTTTAATCAGTCACTTAGCACATTGACATAACATAATTTAAGGTTCGGGTTTCCACCAATCGACCACATGACAAGCCCTCTAAGAGTCTCGAGAGTGTCATCTGCAGTTGATTGCATGCACCACACTATGCGCCATAAGTATGGTGAAGTTTGCAAGGCGCTTGTCAAAATAATTATTTTACACTAAATCCCATTGCAAAAGTTTATGCTGCTGAAGCATCCTTCGCCTTTGTCGCATCATCAGTGTCATCAGCACACTTCTTGAATGAATGTGGCTTAGCCACATATACACGGCCGACCCGTGAGGACTTACGGCAACGTGGCACTAGACTCACCCAGAGAATCTATTCAGATGTGAATGTTATAATTAATTTCAGGACACTACACATTGCATATATCCGCACACATGCAACGAAGTTACGCATACGTTTGATATACATCGTCTGCCAGAACCAGAACCACCAAGCAGTTTTGTTATGTGTACAACTAGTATATGTGCGATAGGAATCGTGCACTGAGTGAATGGAATCGTTGCACCTGATGCTCGTTATTTGATTTTATTCATGCCTCATTAAAAGTTACGATTGTCATGTGAGGAGTGTATAGAGGACCCAGTATCTGCGTAACTATTTAGGTGATACTAAATGTGTACCTAACGTCCTAACCTGGAAAAAGTGAATGTCAACTCTGTCAACTCTTTAATGTTAAAATGATATTGACAATTTATTTATTGGAAAGTCCATTTACTGATCTGTTGTCAGAGGTTTCATTGACAATAATTGTCATCCATTAGGGGAATTGGACATGTCAGTTAGAATTTTAATGTTTGTTTAGGACTTCTGCTAGGTACTGCATTATGGTAAAGCTTTCATCCCGTCAATGTGTATTCTCTTCTCACATTTTCTGATACTATTTGACTCAGTCTTGGTTTGATTAGTACAGCACATCCCTGATGATTTGCCGTCGAATGTCATCTCTGCCGTCGGAAAACTGTCAAACATAATATAAAAGTAGGTAACGTGTTGCTTCTCTTCTCAATGCCGCAGTCCTGCTTGTCTACTGTCTAGCCTACAATGGATGATGGGAAAGTGTATATACATATCGGAAAATTGTATCTTTTTTTGTTATTGACTCTCAAACAATTGACAATTGATGCAGAGAAAATGGGAAATGTAGGAAGTCCTCCACGACTATTGTTGTAACATTGCGAAGTGATTTATCTCTACGTCGGTCGTGTTCGTTTGAAGAGGAAATTGAATTTTTGAAAGGCTCAACGGAAACGCAGTGTATGAGGAATATACCAACTGAAATGTCGTTGTAAATGTATTGTAACGGAAATCGATTTCCGCACACTTTCTATAATTGTTTTAAGGATAAAAAATGCCCACGATATAATTTGAGGAGTGTAAGGTTAGAGATATAGGCATAGGAGTTTTTGGTACGGACTCTTTTTTTTTATTCGGATTTTTGGAATAGCTAACTACAGCTGTGATTTCAACAAATATAATTCCAACATCTACTTTAAAGCTTTATTCTTTAACGTTTAGCCTTGGGCCACGGCCACATAGTCAATTGAGCGATTATGCTAATGCTACTACAGCAATGACCGTTATACCGCAATCTCTGGTATGTATAACTTATACACTGAAAAAAAAAAAAATATAGGTGCGTACCTACATCGTTTATTCTCAAACCTAGCTATACAAACTTTCCAAAATTATTAAAAAAAAAGTTTTGTTAAATTTTCGGCAGTAGGTGTGTTGCGTAGGTATATTGAAAGTAAATATTTCGCTAAAACTAAGTTTGCAATTTGAATCAAGTGTGTTATTAAAATAATCGATTGACACAATTTTCTTAATTTACAGACCTTAATCTTAAGTAACAACATAAAGAAGATGTTGTTTTGGAATATTCAATTCATTATCTGTCAGTTGCTCAACATTTTCGATATGACGGCAGATTTTTTTTTGATTCCATTCTAAATTAAAAACAAGTAAAAGTCTTATCATCGGCCTGGCCGATATTTCGATACCCTCCACTGTATGTACTGGTACAGGTACACGCATGTGTCTAATATTGGTTTTGTATGGAAGGTACCAGAACTGCTTGAGCGACATAGACAATTTTTAATACCAACTTGACAACGGTAAAAACAAGTCCTCTCAAAAAATTGTATATGCCTAAGTCGATTCGTTTGGACGTGGACGCTATCGTGCTTTCAACAGACTGAGAGATATCAAGGCTTTGTATGGGATGTAAAAGAGCTACTTGACCGACATGGACCATTTTTAATACAAACCTGAAGGCCATAAATATAAGACCTCTCATAAAATTTCAGTTGCCTTAGTCGATTCATTCGGATGCTATGGTGATTTCAACAGACAGAGTGAGACGTGGGTCTAATAGTGGTTTTGTATGCGAGGTACCAGAACTAATTGACCGACATAGGCCATTTTCAATACCAACCTGGCGACGGTAAAAAGAAGTCTTCTCACAAAATTTCATTTGCCTAGGTCAATTCGTTTGGACGCTATATTGTGCTTTCAACAGACAGACAGACATGGCTAAATCGATTCAGAATGTGATCCTGATTCAGAATATATATACTTTATAGGGTCTCCGGTGAATCCTTCTTGGCGTTACAAACGTAAAATGACAAAGTGAATATACCTTCCTGTGGAGGGTATACAAAAAATTAAAGTTTGATATTTCTGACGTTAACTTTCTACGTTTGATTTTCGAGCATAATTATGATTGCGGAATATTGAAAGGCCTGTGTAAATGTCGTTAATATATGAATATATTTCTGCCGTTTCTCCAGTTCATGATTTTACGCTTTTATACGTGAATTACCAATATGTATTCATTTTTTTTTTACATATCTTATATATCATTTACCACTCCGCAATTAATTTGTCGATGCTGTTCCTAATTTTGTGAAACTCTTTATAACTTTTCTTATACTGTGCAGAAATATGTACCTTATATACCGAGGATAAAATAAATTAATGGTAGATACCATAATGTCCCTTCCTTCCTCGTTGATTAAAATACATTATGGCTTTTAATACTCGCAATCAGTTTAAGTTAAAATTTTGCACTGTTATCCAGCATAATGCTATTCCTATTGTACCGAAGTCCTACTTGCAGGATAATACCTATATCTTATAAAATCATATTAAACATGGTAGACATCATGTCCACTGCATCTGCATCACATTCAACAGCACTTCCATTGTTGTTGAAAAATCTCAATTGATGGTAGAAGAACCAAGCGGGTTAGTTTAGTTATGGTTCACCTTAAACTGTAGGTTTTGCTTGCTTATCCAATCACTTTTCCCGTTCAGTTTTGTTGTTCAGGTTTCTGAGTCGTATTGTTTGAATCCTAATGCACCTTCCGCT
This sequence comes from Cheilosia soror, assembly GCA_949372485.1. Lineage (NCBI taxonomy): Eukaryota > Metazoa > Arthropoda > Insecta > Diptera > Syrphidae > Cheilosia > Cheilosia soror. The sequence goes on along the minus strand of OX443561.1, from coordinate 2,416,516 downwards.
TCCTATGCTATTTATATATAAATTTATATCAGATCTTTCAGTGGAATTGTCTGGCAGTAAGACTTCCATTTGCTATCCCTGTGATACGCACATTTTAGTTTCCAGCCCCGTACCTAGAAGGTGTGCCTATACTCTCATAACAATCAGCACGAAGGAATTAAGCTGAATTTTCATCACTCACTCAGATTAAAGTAAGCGCTGGCACATCCATGATACCATGATAGCTCACGTGGCTCATCAGATAAAAATTAGGATTAGCTATGCCTCCAGCCGACGTGAAGATCTCGGAAACACTTGTTTTCATGAAATTTCCTCAAAATAATTCGTATTGCGCGACTCCCATTAGTATTCAGAGTGTTTTTCAAATTACCATATAAATGAACTTAAGCGCTCCCACTCATTATGTTGTATCTGCATGTTGGGCTTTTTGTTGATTTTTCGTTTTGTAAAAGTTTAAAACCTCCCTAGACTCCAGCACCTTTTTCGAGAGTGCCTCAATTTTTCATCAGTCGTAGGTACATACTTGGTGCCTAGTGGTGGCTTTTAATGTGTTAATAAAGGGTAAGCGGAAAGAACGATTTACTGTGTGTGTTGGAGGTGATTTTCAGCTGAGCTGAGTGGATAATCATTCTATGCGCTAACGCTCATGTTGCCTTTTGCCATCGTGTATTTAAATGAATGAGGCGACGAGGCGTGATATGACTTCGAGCCAGCCAGCATCAGTGTTTGACTGCGTGGAGCGCGAGAGATGTTTTTTCAGCAACTGTGTGCTTGGGTGACCTAGGTGATGGGGGTGGGTTTTGTTCGTGTTGGGTTGATTGGAATTCCCGTAATGATTTAATTTTTCGCAACCCTCATTTTGGTTAATTACGAAAAATTATTTTGGCTTATTTACGTGCTTTGTTAATTTTTTATTTCCCGGAAATGATTGCCTACTGCCGTTCGGCTAGGCGTACAAGGACAATTTCTATTTAGATTGAGCACAGACGATGGTACGGCCGAAATTCATAAAATCAGCGTTAGACGTAATAATATATATCTATCCTTCAGTAAATTGATGGTGTGCTCCGCACTTTGAAGGAAGCGTCGAAATTAGCTCTTATTGGATTTTGTTATCTCAACGCGTGACCGTGACCGGAAAGGTTTACAAAGAGTTTTAAATTGAGTCGACTCAAAGATGGTTTGGATTACATTTATTTATGCTTCTTTAAGCAAATATGGAATAATTTAATTCAAAGTAAATGATAACATTACAGGAGTGTTAACTTTTTTATAAGATTGTGCCAATTTATGATGAGTTGAAAAACTTTAAAGAGATTCGGTTTAATTTTTGATTTAATATAATGGGCGTCTATTTACATTAAAATATGTATAGCAAATTTGTATATCCCCCACATGAATGTGTGTATGTATCTATTCAATGTCACCGGACACCCCATAAAATTATATATTGTTGAAAATTACGGGCGACAGAGAAAAACATACACTTTTTGATCCTGAATCGATTTTAGCCATTTCTGATGTATCGTGTCTATTAGAAGCAAAACATACTCTTCCACCAAAAAAACTATTTTTTTATTAAAGATGGCGTTATATTTCAAATTTAGAGAGCTATATGATCAATTCACTTATATGTTACAAATACGATGTTATCCCTTATTAAAAGTCAAAACAAAACTGCTACTAGAATCAAAACCATATCTTATCCATCTGACAGTTTACTCCAAAACGCTATGTTATCCATTAACGCAGGAGCAAAGCAAAAGATACCTTATCCGATACAAAGTTCAACACAAAAATTGTTCAGCAGAAGCAAAAAGTAATCTTATTTTTGTTTTTATTCTGACTCAAAACTTCAGGTATGTTTGGCTGTTAAAATCATTGCAGATCCAGATTTGATCAATATAAGTTCATTGTTTTTAATAATAAGGTCTGAATAATAAAGTAAAATAATATGAGTGCTGTTTTCGCGAAAAATGTGTTAAATGGCGAGAAATCTAGGAAATCAAATGTGAACAAATCGAGTTGGAAAAGGGAGCAACAAAAACAAATAAGGTAGGCAAATTTAAATTTGAAGTGTTTTAGAATATCAGCGAAATCCAATTACTTAGGTATTCTCGTAAGGCTTTACCGAAAATGCCTAAATGTTCTCACAAGGGAAACATTTTTCGCTGTAAGTTTATCAGGGGAGTTGATGCATTAAGCTTCTCGGACTCCTTCTATAGCTGCAAAAATAAGATTTCGCAGGATGCATTTATTTTGCTACATACAAAAATTAATGTACCAAAACGAAACCGAGGCAAGGGAGGACCTCCCAAAAAGTTTAGTGTTCAATATTTGATGCGGAAAAAAAACCCTAAATTAATTAGAATATGCCAAAATACATTTGCAAATATTTTGGGAATAACAAAAATTCGGATAAAAGGAGTAATTCAAAGATATTTCGAGAAAAAGGTACTACCAGTCGAAACTCGTGGAGGCGATCGAGTTTCACAAAAATTTGCCGACAAACGCGAAGCAATAATAAGCTTTGTGAAGAAATTTCCGGTAATATTAATTTCTTGTCCATTTTCTTATTATTATGGTACTTAATAGCGTTTTGTTTAAGGTTCTCGAGATACATTACTGTCGATCTCGTGTGGCTCAGAGACAGTACTTGTCAGGGGAGCTATCCATCAACAAAATGTACAGAATGTTTTCAAAAGATTTTTCAGAATTTCATGTGAAGCCAAGCTATTTCCGGCACATATTAAATAAGAATTTTAACATCGGCTTCAAGGCTCCTTCTTCTGATGTTTGCAGTACATGCCAGGCACATCAAGAACAGCTAAAAATTGAGAAGGATCGGCAGAAACGATTGATGATAATGACTACAGCCCGAGTTCATAAACTGCGAGCAAAAGCTTTTTATGCACTAGCCTGGGAAAACAAGGACACAATCCAAACGTTTTCCTTTGATTGCCAAAAAAATATGCTACTGCCGAAGGTAGCTGATCAAGCTGCATACTACAGCAGGCAGCTATATTTGTATAACTTGGGTATCGTTAAAGGTACATCCCAATCCAGTTTAGGAAAAGATAACGTTTTTCTCTACCTTTGGACAGAAAATTATCGTCCAAAAGGATCTAACGAAATCGCTTCAGCAGTACACCATAGGTTGCAAAACACACGATTTAACAATTCCATTCGTAAAGTTCGGCTAATATGCGACGGATGCGGAGCGCAAAACAAAAATAGCTCCATGATGGCAATGTGTTCATACTGGTTAATCATGGATGCTCCCAGCTATATTAAGGAAGTAGAACTTGTTTTCCCTGTGCCCGGTCATTCATATATACCACCAGACCGGGTTTTTGCTCAGCTGGAAAAAAAAGTTAAGCGGATGGAGACAATAATAAAGCCAGAGGAATACGTTGAGATGTACCAGGACAACGGAACTATTGTCAATTTAGGAAGTACTGCCTGTTCAGTGCGTGACTGGAAGAAAGCTGCTGCTGCAACATTTAAACCACCTGGCCAGTGGCATTTTAAGTTTAATGCTTCGAAAAGATATATATTAAAGCGATCGATAAACTTATCAGTAAGCATTCGAGGAGAGGTCGCATATAAGTCGGATTTAGGTGTTGCGAAATCTGTCGTTAAGAGAGGACAGAAGTTGCAACAAATGGCTATTGATTTACTTCCCAACAATGTTCCCGTAAAACCCGAAAAAGTAAAAGATGTGGATGCATTGTTGAACAAACACTTTGGTCCAGACTGGCGTTTAAACAAAGATCTTTTGTTCTATAAAAATATTATAGACGAAGATCATTCTTCCGACCAAATGATTGAAGCAGAAGCTTGCGAAATGATGGAAGAGGAAGTAGATTTAAGGATTTAAGAAAGTTATAAGAACTTAATTATTATCTTAAAAACTGTGATGAATTATTAATACCTACTCATATTATTTCATTTATTAAAGAAAAAGTGCAATGAAAGTCACTAATATTTTTATTTCAAGTCGAAGTAGTTAGTGCAACGAAGTCAGTCACTAGGTTATTTAGTTTTCATTATTTTATTTTATTAAGTATTTTAATCTATATTCCTAATCTTTATAATCTCTATAATACCTAATATCAACAATAAAATACAATTTGAAATTTCTAATAATAATAATCTTTTTTTTACTTCTGATCAAAATGTACTTTATCCATATAAGTTGAAAGCAAAGTATACCTTATCCATTGGAGTATATCAAAAACATCCTTATCCATTTTTCAATTATTAATAACTTTCAATAACTTAACTTAAAACGTGCGGGACGTATTTCTTTAAATTTAGTTTCTAATTTTTATATAAAAAAATATTTTTCTAAATGAGTATTTCAGTTTTTTAAGGAACAGGAAGTTTTTTCGTTTTTTCTCAGAATGACATGTGATGGACAAGAGCATGTTTTGCTTTTAATAGACACGTCTGTTGAAAACACTATAGCATCCAAACGAAACGACCGACCTAGGCGAATGAAATTTTGTGAGAGGACTTATTTCTATTGTCGTCTCTCAGGCTCGTGAGATTGAGATGGTTCTTTTCGCTTATCACCAATTGTCAAAATCGACCACTTATTTCTATTTTAAAAGACATAGTACCTACCTACTTCTTTATTTAACTTACCGGATTAAGATGAGACTTGTATTAAATTGAAGGTGGCTTTTAATTGTGTTTTCTCTGTGATGAGTTAAAGCAATTTGGCAGGAAGTCTTCCAAAATAGCATATTGTAACCATCCTCGGATCAGAAGCAGTAAAATTGGTATTACACTAGGTAGCATACAAATATGGCAATTTTGACAGATAAAAAATATGGCGCAGTTTGCGGATACATGGTATTACACTATACCATATATGCCCAATTTATATTACAAGAGCTCCGTCAGTTAATTTTTTTCATATAATATGATTAGTATCAGTATGGCATACCGCATATTATTACTGACATACAATATAAGTAATAGTACGAAATATGATATTGGAAACATTTGTTTAATAATTTTGTTTGCGATTGCGATGCAGTTGTTCTAATCCATTCTTTGCGTGTGTGACCTGTGAAAGTTAAAATAAATTCAAAGAAAATAAATTAAATTTTTCGAGAGAGGGCTTTGCTACTCAGTTGCTTCCTTAGCCCAGAGCAGAGAATTAGCGATTGGCAAGAGTAATTTTTCGTTTAATCCCAGCGCTGGTGTCATTGTCTGAGTTCATATCGGAGCCCAGGTATAGGCATAGATTTAACTAGGAGGTGGTTAGGGAAATAAGTCCACTAAGGGACTAATTTAAGGGACTTCACGAAAGTGGTTTTATTTCCCACTAGGTGGAAAATAAATTCCACTTTCTTGTGGGAACTTTTTTTTTTTTTTTTTGTCGGAGGTTGTTACTATCCGATGGAGCATTCAGACACAACTACTGGTCCATTGTACTGCCAAACAGACACCTTACATTGCTGTACTTAGTTTTCCCGTCTTTCGAAGAAAGATGAGAAGGAGCTTCAGTGATGAAGAGCCTAGATGTTCGGCACTCACCACGTCAGCCCCAAAGATCCGCCAGCTAATACGAGCAAAGGCAGGACAACTACAGAGGAAGTGCTCCGCTGTATCGTCATCCTCTCCACAAGCAGGACAGATGGGGGTGCTGCTCAAGCCCAACACATTTAAGTGTTTGGCAAAAGCTTGGTGGCCCGAAAGGACGCCCACAAGAAGTCTGCAGTCGATTCTCCTGAGAGACAGAAGGAAAGACGCCGACCTCTTACAGATGTGCGGACGCAGTCGTTTGGTCTGTCTACACCCAGCACAGTCACGCCAACGACACTCGTGTTCACGAGAAACCCAAGTATCAATGGATGACCTAACCACAGATGCAGGCAAACCCAACGCAGGTTCGCTTTCCACGAAGACACCAGAACCAGACCTCTGTCCGATTTTAGAGCCATCCGTGAATACACAATGGCATTCCTTCCCTGGCTCCGAGTCTGGCCGAAGCCATTCTGTTGCCTGAGGAAAGTTGACGTGTAGTACACATTCAACAGTTTAATACGTATACTTTGTCTTGTCCTCATTGACCGCCAAGCCCATCTGAGCCTCCGTCTCAACATCCCGCTGAGTTTTGCCGATTGGTATGCCATATTTATCTGACAAAATTGCCATATATTTATATGCAAGTGCATAATACCACCTTTAAGCTAATTGACAAAATTATTCGAAAATATTTAGCTTGACAAATTACCGAAACCATTTTGTAGGTTTTTTGTTTGATTGCACAACAATTTTACCATTGCCACCTCAAAGCTTAGAAAATTGAATCATTGAAATCATTCATGAATAAAAACCAAATGTGTAACAGCTAAAAATGTTTGTACTTTTTGGCTGGGGAATGAGCAGAAGTTCAATGTCTTTATTAAGACAAACTTTCCGCTTAACGATTGAACTATAAAAACCTCTTTTATGTACTTTCGGGGAGATTCATTGTCATATACATATACATACCATTTCTTTATATGTGTTCATCAGAAGGTATCATCGTTTAAGTTCGTCATAAACTCCCCGGAATCTATTCGTAATTAAATGAATTCATTAGAACGAATAAAGCCATAGAATTTACCCGAAAACATCCCTCAGACTCAAACCTGATAAACACCATACTGCTACGTCAAGCGTGAATAAATTGTACGAAAATGCCACCAAAGCTGATACCGAACCGACCGACGTACTCGTCTACTTTTCCAGACTCGCTGTCGTTGTCACTGTTGTTCCATAAATTTTTCTATAAGGACCTACGTTAGATGGAAAATCTCTTTCCTTTCAACAATATGCTTACTACAGAGAACTTCCATCGAGCACTGTTGGCACGTAGACGGAAATTGTTTCAAAATGCTATAATTCAGTTCATTAATTTTCAATCCCTGTTGATGTTGGTTTTGATCTTTCCCTCCTCTCTCTCTAGAGGTGAGAAGGAAAAAGTCAATCGAATTAAGTTCACAGTTCACATCCTGGTCATAATATGATATTCCTGATTATAGTGATGCGAGAGCATCATGGAGTGTCCTTAGTCATCCGGCCTCGCTTTCATTGGTATTGTTGTTACACATTTAAAATTTGATTAAAACGTAGACTGATAGTTTGCCAACTTAACTTTCAAGTTAAATTAAATTGCTAAACGGCAATATTTTGTCAGGAATCAATCAATCATCTGGGATGCTTTCAAATTTGTACCCACTATTGCAGTGTATATAAAATAATTTCAATCTGAACGTGCTTCCTCGCATTTAGTAGATTTTCATATTGAAATTCGTCGAGAATCGTTGGCGTCCCTGACATGTGAAAGGGAATTGAAAAGAAAACTTTTCAAATTAAGCGCACCACGACGATGAAGACGACATGGACGAAGGAGGCATCAAATCACTATTTGCTATAACAGTAACAATCCGTTAAGCAAAACTATTCACCATTGTGAAAGGAACGGGGCGGGGAGCTCTATAGCTCTTTTGCACACGAACCCATTTACCGCGTGAATAAAAAATCTGCAAGCTGTAGATATTGAAATTCTTGCCAAAAATGAAGATGTACTGCTGATTGTGATGCGTACGCTATGTTATTTCGTTGCGGTAGTGACTATGAACGAAGAAAGTTTTACTCGATAACAGCAGCATCTGCAAGTCGCACGCTAGAGACCTTATCGTATTTTCTGAGAAACCCACGCCTCTTACATTATTTATGCCAGAGTAAGCAACAAGAGGAGCAAGACTTTCGACATTGCTTTTACTGTCACAGTGTTACTATTCACTGTGGAGTATTGTATCAACTTTTGGCTTCCAATCAGTTGAATTATATTGGGGAATAATTTTGTTGAAAGGTTTTTTATGCAAATCTCTATATCGATTAAATGTTGCAGTATCTAAAGAAGATGTGGATTTTCCAGGTTAGAAGAAATCAAGAATAGGTACATTCTTTTTACGAAATTACAAATGAGCCAGAGAAGATGCGGCTTTGAGATTTCTTTGATGTTAATATAGCCCCCGTATTAACATCACATACACATCTGATAACTCATAATTCTTATTCATAAACATATCTTAGCTTTCACTGACATGTTTAACGAGCGGATAACTTAACTCACCAAATTCGGCGTATAGAGAGTGGTTAACTTACTCAGACACAGAGCTAACCTTGTCCAACTGCTATCCACATAATTTTAAATACACGTATACCAACAAAAAGTTCGATTGGACGCGAGAATTTTAAAAGCTGAAAGAGAATTTCAGAGAGAATCTAAAAATCGCAAGCGGAAGCACATGACATGCTGTCAGCATGACAGATAGATAGATATTTTATTTCGTATATACAATTTACAATGGTAGTTGGTAACCGCACATTTTACAATACAGTAATTTGATAATATGGTAATTATCTTTCTATTTACAGTGTCAGCTGATGGAATATGACAGATTTACAACCATGTTTAGTACAGTTTGGACGCAGTGCTGCCCTGCGTTTAATTATAAAGAGTGGATAGCTAATATGGATATAAGATGTATTTATAAATAATAAAAGTTATCAAACGAACAAATTCACTATCCGCCTGCTAGCTATCAGATGGATTAAAGAGCGAATAGGGCTTTTTTATTAATACCGCTGCTAATATACTGACATAAATTATATTACTCAATTAAAAGCGCCCATTTCTTAAAATTTCCATTTGGAATAGATCCGTTCACTTTTTTTTTCAAACATTAGCCATTTTTTACTAAAGAATAGAAGCCAGTTTGGTTTCAGTTTTCAGACTATTTAAATGAAATGGTATGCTATGTGTGGAAGTGTGTATGCTTGCCAAATTTGTATGTTGCTAAAACTTCTCGGAAAATCGAGAATGTCCCTGCGATTCGCTCGTCCGGAAGAGGACCCCTATAAAATCGGACGGTAGCCGAATTATCAACTATAATCTGACTGGGACTCTGACATTTCCTTGCTCGGGAATGGTTTTGTTGTATTATTGGCTGTATATTTCTAACTAATTGGCATCATCAATATTTTCCACAAACTTATTTTCAATAGGAATTATTTTATTAATAATAATATAAAATACTTACAATATTATGTATCATCACTTGACACTGTCTTACCTATATGCAAACATGCGACAATGCTTGGCGAATTTTTAAACGATTTTTGTAAAATCTATATAGACGATGATGAAGACGAGACCATTCTCTGTAGGCACAATGCTCGGCATAAGTATTTTGACAAAACTAAAGTTAATTCTACTCATAATTTGAACTTACTTCATGTAAATTTTGGCATCAATGGGAAGGTAATTTCAATTACGTTTGAATGATACAAAACTTTCCAACCCATTAAGCACGCATTGAAAATTTTGAATTTTTGTGAAAGTCCACTTTTTTTACTTTTTTCCTCGGTCTCAAATAAAAAATATTTTGATGCAAAAAGTTTTCCCAACCAATTCTAATATGACGGCAACATTTTTTTTCAAAAATCTCTTTTCTAATATTTTTTATGATTTTGTGAATGGGATAAAATCAGAATCTCGAATCAAGAAATCTCCTGGTCTTGATGGGATTTCCAACATGTGCCTTGCTAATCTCCCTCGAGTTGGACTTATCTATCTCACTCATATAATTAACGGCTGTCTCAAGCTACAGTATTTTCCACAGGCATGGAAGGTAACGAAATTAATTGCGATTCCAAAACCTCAAAAGCCTCCTAATGATCCTTCCAGCTATCGTCCCATTAGCCTTCTAAGCAATCTAGCAAAGATCTTGGAAAAAATTATTAAAAGAAAGCTTATCAACGACAACTCATTATTAAAAAACCAACAATTTGGTTTCAGAGCAGGTCATAATACGTCTCACCCTGTCTTGAGAATTGCTAGACATGTAAAAGCTAATTTCACTATGAAAAAATCTACCGGACTTGTGTTGCTTGACATAGAATCTGCTTTTGATTCTGTCTGGCATGATGCCCTTATTCATAAGATGTTAAACTTTGGTTTTCCCACCGCCTTGACTGCTCTAATACGTAACTTCTTGCATGAACGCAGTTTCAGAGTACACGTTGGCTCTGTGACATCCACAGAGAAACGAATTACAGCTGGAGTACCCCAAGGCTCGATGCTTGCGCCGATTTTATATAATATATAATATGGCTGATTTTCCCAATCTACCAAACTGCTTTTCGTCAATTTTTGCAGACGATACTGGAATTTATAGCTCGGATGAACAACCTTCAAATATCTGCTCAAACCTTCAACAAGGTCTCTTTATGCTCAGTGCTTATTTCCACAGATGGAAAATAAAAATAAACGAAAGTAAGACTCAAGCCATGTTTTTTACGCGTAGAAGACTTCCTCGCTATCTTCCGAATAATAGTCTTAATCTCAACGGTTGTAACATCCCTTGGGCAGAAAATGTCAAATATCTTGGCATCACTTTAGACAAAACCCTGACATATAGTTGCCACATAAGAAATGTATTAAGTAAAGCTGGAATTCTAATCAAAATTTTATATCCGTTTATAAATAGGAGATCTACACTTAACCTTGAAAATAAGCTCATAATGTACAAAGTCATATTTCAGGCCCTTATGGTTTATGGTGCCCCTGTTTGGTACAATTGCGCACGCACTCATATTAAAAATCTGCAAATCATGCAAAACAAGATCCTTAAAATGATTCTAGACCGTGGCACTTCTCCACATCTGAACTACATAATATGTCAAACGTCGACTTAGTGGTAGATAAAATTCAGACCCTAGCATCCAAGTTTTTTGAAAAATGTTCATTGTCAGAAAATCTAGATATTAGGCAATTATTGCCAAATTAGTTATTAGTTTATTATTAGTTACTCGGTAAGTTAATTGTGTGTTAGTTGTAAGTTAGTAGTAAATTATTTTACAAAAATTAAAATATAAAAATATTGTCACTGGGTTTTCACGTGCACTCAAGTTTTCCCAAATATGTATATATTATTATTCACATTCCTACAATTTATTTTTCTGATTATCAATATCATCAATACTAAAGCTGAATGGGCACTAGCTCTTGCACTTATCAAACAAAAATTCTATTGTATATAAATGAAATGAATGATAAAATCAGAAAAATTTTGTATGAAAAGGAGGGTAAAGTGTCATTTTTAGCAATTTTCAAAAAAACATAAAAAATATTAGCGAAGAAATTTTTGAAATTCACTAGGTATCTATTACAATTGTTTGGGGAAATTTTTTGCATCAAAATATTTTTTATTTGAGACCGAGGAAAAAAGTAAAAAAAGTGGACTTTCACAAAAATTAAACATTTTCAATGGGTAGATACGGGTTAAGGAAAGTTTTGTATCATTCAAATGAGATTTAAATGACCTTTCCATTGATGCCAAAATTTACATGAAGTAAGTTCAAATTATGAGTAAAATTAACTTTAGTTTTGTCAAAATACTTATGCCGACCACTGTACTTCCTCGGCTCCCCTAAATGTAAATTCGGCAACACTGGAATATGTCTCTATTTGTAAGTCCACTGCAAAGCAATGTAGTTAGTTAAATTAGAAAAATATAATATACTTGGTAGCATCGAATTTTTAAATTCAGCTACTGATGCATACGAGGAAAGGTGATGCGGGAATTATTTGTTGCCTGCATATTATTTCCTATACAATGATCTAATTGTGTCGGCTTCTTGTCCGCAGCCACTTCATCGAACGGGTTTTATTGCTTTTCTAGGCTTTGGAATATGTAAGGTTCCTAAAAGTACAGGATAATGTCCGAAAGTTATAGACGTATGTTTAAAGTTTAAAGTCTTTGCGAATCCACTCCGAAAATTGTAGTTGCTGTTTAGAACTAGAGTATTCAGCTATTTCCATAATAATTCTTGAGCGCCCGCAAAAATGTATTGGGTCAATAAACCTAATTATATCAATCCATTAGCAGTAAGTTTTATGTTAAACGAAATACGAGTATAGGTAAGTACATTACCAACCTATATTGGGTAGGGTGCATGTAATAGATTAAAGGGACGGGTTTAATTGTAATTATTAAAAAAAAAAATGTATATATTATTTACATAACAAAATAATTCTATGTAGGCTGGTGAGCGTTATGCATAAATGCACATCAAATAATGTAATCAAATTGAAAAAAACGCATGCATACTAAAATGTCCTGGAGTCATATACTTCCCAGTTTCTTCCCTGTTCCCATTTTTCAACTCGTTTGCTCAAAGATTTTTTTTAATCACGAGCGGAAGGATGGAAAAATTAATGTTCTTTTTGCCTTTGATCAAATTTTTATATTTTCTCTACTTTTTAGCCTCATCCGTTCCCCTTTGTCCAGCTAAGCGGAAAGTGAAATGTTTCCCTTTATTTTCAGGATATTCACTCATTTATGCATGCATAAGGATGAGTTTTTGAGAAGTATGATTCGTCTTTCTTTTCCATCAGTTGCTCCGTCACAGCCATCCACAGAATCTGTTCCCTAGGAGAAGATGAGGTCCACTTGCAGTTGCAATTGCAAGCTTCAGAATGAGCGGCGCGGCGGCAGTAGCAAAAGTAATTTCGAAAAATTAATTCGAGGGTTGTTGTTGTATTTTCCGTGTATGCAATTCGTCTGATCATAGGATGAGTGTCATTGTGTTCTCTTTATTACAGCGCGTTTAATTAAAAGGATAACGTATACGCGATGACATATCGCACATGCATAAATGCAAAGCACGGTTGATTGATTACAATAATGAAAGTGTTTTGTTTTGTGATATGTCGACGCAGGGGACTGCAGCTTTAGCTACATCAGAAGCGGGTGATTCACTTTCAAAATATTGAAACGAATAAAAAAAAATGGAGGAGTGGTAGTGTTGCAATTGCTTTCCTATACCCGTGTTTGATTCCAGTCCAGTATGCGCTGAAACTCACCGGATGTTTACTGGCAAATATTTGCAACGGAATTAGCATTTTATGCAAAGATTTTCAATACATATTAGGTGTATAACACTTTCGGCGCTTTTTGTTCGACGAGCTTGCATCGACGAGGTTATTTTCCGAAAGCGTTATTCCTTCAGTTTTTTTTTTTTTTTTTTTTAATTTCCATTGCAAATGCAAACACAAACTGCATGATGGACTATGGACAGAGCTGGATGACCGGTAGATGATAGCAGCAAAAAGGGACATGTGTACACAAATATACAGCGTATGTACACGTACTACTCGAATTTAACATCGACCGTTCGGCAGTGATTGGAAAAAGTGCTTATTTTGTGCTTTGTTGCGATTGCTTTTCTTGTTTGTTTTAATTTTGTGCCACTACACTAGTCGCTGCTGCTCTGTTTTCTGATTGAGAGCGTTATATGGGTATACAGAGCTTCTGTAAATAGATCCCGCATACATACATACCGTAGTGTAAATTGAAATCGTATTAACATGATTTGCTTTTCCCTACTCGCTTTATATGTTGAAATCAAATAAGTTAATATGTTTGCCTCATTTAATTGACAAGGGAGTGGGTGTGTTGCTTTAAAGTTAAGCCTTATGCGATACAGATACACGATGTTTGTGGGCAGTTGAAAATATGTAGGATGCTGATTCTCATATAAGAATCAATTTTACAAACATGTCTAACTTCACGATGCTCTTGAAATGTGTCGAATTCTCGAATTGACCTACATTATCTGCAATTACAATAGGGTAGGTATAGGTATAGGTTAAATCGTTAGTAACCAAGGTTTTCTGATAATCACAAAGGTACCTAGGAATTTGTTTTGCTGGTAACATTATAGGAAGAGGATAAAAAAAACCTCCCAGAAATAAATGAAATACTACCAACCGACATTTTTGCCCTTTTATCTATCAGGTTTACAAAGTAAAAGAAAAATCCTTAAAAAAGAACAAAAATGCAATTTGCTAGGATTGCATCACACAGAGTTTTTTTTTGCTCAGATTACTACTCTGTACAACCAAATGCTTTGAAAACTTGTTGGTTTGCAAAACGATAACCTTTGCATCTTGTTTTATCAAAAAGCAAGTAGTGAGCACCCAACCCAAACCAACAAGTCATCCATCCAATCTCTTACAATTTGTGAACGTAGTCATATTATGGTATGGCATGGGTTATCCTTATGATATATTGAAATTTAATGGAAAGAATCCTATGGTACAAAAATATAAGTACATTGAAGAAAAAACTAAAGGGAATATGCTGCCATGGAGAACTATCTCAAGCATCTACACTGTGTTTGTGAAAGCTTGTCTAATATCTTATAAAATATCTCCCCTCTCTCCGATGCAGTCACGTTCAGATATATAGAAAAAAGCCAAAACTATTAGTATAAATTGTAGACCCTCGTTGGGTCTGTAGGAGAGAAGTATGCATTTACTTTTGTAAATAAATTTTCTTATCCCTCGAGATGTTTCTATCCCTGCAGACGTGGGCGTTCTCGACAACTCGACAGGCAGTCAAGCATTTTTAAAAGAAACGATCTCAACGATGACAACACCAAGGGAAAAAAGGACAATGAAAATGGGTATAGGATAAGCTTTACAAACCACATTATGCTAGGCAACGTGTTATTAAAGCGAAGGAATTTGCATTAAGGTAAGGTAATTTAGTAACAAATTCCTAACAAGATTGCTTACTTCAATGACCCTTTGTTTGGAAATAGGGCGGAGCCAAATGAAGGATACAAATATTGGCAACGATTTTTAAATATTTTCTAGTAATTTGCATAAGTTAAATTAACATTAGCAAATATGTACAACATATTTTACTATAGAAACGGAATGTTTCATTCTATAGGATAGGTGGCAAAATAGTCACTCTTTTGGATCAAAATTATGGAACTTATCTGGAAAACTCTAAGCACGATGTAAATATTGTGAAATAGTTTTTATTAATGTTTTGCGGTGATATTTTAATCTATCTTAAATCTTATATAAATTAGTAACATGCAGGGGCGTAGCGAGGGGGGGGTGTGGGGGGGTGCGACACCCCCCCACCGTTTTTAAGAGTCGGCAAATCAAAAAAAATTCTAAAAATGTAAAAAAAAAAAAAAATCAAAAAATTTCAAAAAAAATTAAAAAAAATTTAAAATTTGACTCGGAGCAAAATGTTAAAAAATAAGAAGTGAGTTTGGATTTTCATTAGGTATATGTTTTCAAACTCGTAAATGTATACAAGACGGCATTTTCAAAGGTTCCACCTTTCGGAAATGCGAATTTATATTTTTTTGACTGTATGTACCTTTTCCTAGTTTCGAAATGACGGTCAGCATCGGTGAATTTGCCGGCTGAACACATATCGATTTTCGATTCGGTTTTAAAAAAGACGGCATCGCTGAATTTTCCGACTGAAAACATTAAAATTTATCGATTTTCTATTCGGTTTTAAAAAAGATTGTCGGCATCGCTGAATTTGCCGACTGAAAACATTAAAATTTATCGATTTTCGATTCGATTTAAAAAAAGATTGACGGCATCGCTGAATTTGCCGACTGAACATATTAAAATTTAGCGAGTTTCTATTCGATTTAAAAAAAGATTGTCGGCATCGCTGAATTTGCCGACTGAACATATTAAAATTTAGCGAGTTTCGATCCGTTTTAAAAAAAGACTGTCGGCATCGCTGAATTTGCCGACTGAACACATTAAAATTTAGCGAGTTCCGATTCGATTTTAAAAAAGATTGTCGGCATAGCTGAATTTGCCGACTGAACACATTAAAATTTATCGATTTTCGATTCGATTTAAAAAAAAAGATTGTCGGCATCGCTGAATTTGCCGACTGAACATATTAAAATTTAGCGAGTTTCTATTCGATTTAAAAAAAGACTGTCGGCATCGCTGAATTTGCCGACTGAACACATTAAAATTTATCGATTTTCGATTCGGTTTTAAAAAAGATTGTCGGCATCGCTGAATTTGCCGACTGAACACATTAAAATTTAGCGAGTTTCGATTCGATTTAAAAAAAGATTGTCGGCATCGCTGAATTTGCCGACTGAACATATTAAAATTTAGCGAGTTTCGATTCGATTTAAAAAAAGACTGTCGGCATCGCTGAATTTGCCGACTGAACACATTCAAATTTAGCGAGTTTCGATTCGAAATTCGATTGTTATAAATTATTTATTATAAATAAATGCACCACTGTAATAAAAATGTCTCATATCGTCTTTAATGAAAATGGATCGTGGTTTGTGTTCGGATGCGTAAAACTTGAAAACGACTTGACCAAATTGGATACTTCCTTCTGCGGGTTTGTTCGTAATTGCTACGCGAAGGTTTAGGAAAAAAAAAAGTCGGAAAATCCTCAACAGGTGGCGCTGTAGCCCCACATTTAGATATCTCGAAGACCACCAAATCGATTGAGCTCCAATTTACAGGTAGTATTAGGTATTGGCCCAAGAGTGTTCGTGTTAAGATTGATCAAAATTGGACAAAGGGGCGTGGCGCCTCCCATACAAAAAAAAAACATTCAAAATCCTATATCTCGAAAACCACTGAACTGAACTGAACTGATTTGAGGCAATTTTAGGTATTGGCCAGGGATTGTTCCTGTGAAAATTGGTCAAAATTGGACAAAGGGGCGTGGCACCTCCCATACAAAAAACATCTTCTATGGGGTGAAACTCGATGATGTTATAACTCGATAACCGCTGGCCCGATACAGTCGGCAAGTTCCTGAAATAAGTCGGCATTTCAATGAAAGTCACCCCCCCACGGCTCGAACCCTCGCTACGCCCCTGCTAACATGTCTAGTTAATTGTCTTTACTTTCTTTCGTTTGTATTTTATTTAGTGTACTACCTAGGTATATGTTTTCGCTTTAATACAGTTATTATAATTCAATTTAAACGAAAATATTAGGTATGTACTACTGTCTTTGTGTAGCTACCTTATAAAATATTTTGTGATAGCTTTTTACAGTCTACTCCTGTTTTACCCCATCTACTTCACCTTTTTAAGCCATTCTACTCCAAAAATTTTTTTTAGAAATTTGGCAGAATTCTTTTTTTTGGGACGAATGGAAGGGACTTACACTTTTATGTTCGAACGGCTGAACGTCTGTTTGTCAGACGTTCGCGAGAGATGGCGGAGTGGAAAAAACCTTAAGATGTAATTTGTGTTTATTCCGGAGATCGAACCTGGGACTGTGTGGGCGCTATGTGACTGAAAGCAGATTATTACGGGTTCGCATAATTGAACGACCGACGGCGACGCACGTTCAAATAATTACAGAGTCCTGGTTAACCTAAACTCGTATTTGCCAGCACCTTTAAAAAAACAGTACAATTATATTACAATAATAAACCAACGGTTTAAGCTCACTACTAGTAATAATAATAATGTAGTACTACTTCTATTCAGTTGCACTTGTGCGGACGGATCCTAATTTATTTAGTAGCAAGCCAAAGCAACTCAATGTCAGTATTGCATTCTCAATCAATGCAAGATACTCGTATAAATTCAATCATCATTACACAAATACGAACTAGTCCAACATAAATCAATATGTATCTGTTTTGAAGCGTTTTCATAAATCTCTTCAGCATACCCTCTCAATCGGAATCAACTTGGTATAACATACGCATACTCACACACAAGTATTTAAGTGCAACGCAGCATAGAAGTAGGTACTCCTGTCCTGAGCTATAAATTCATTACACACACAACGTGCATGCAAATGACTCAAGGACACTCCATGCTTGATCCAGTTATCGAAATGAAAATAATTGTTTAGTCTGAAGTAGGGGACTTGTGACTTCTACCCACTTTCCGAGACTAATCCGCCGCAATACGTGCTAAATAATTGAAGAAAATAACATTATGTAAAGTATTTAAATAATGACTCTCATTTTTATTTTTTATTTTTTGCCTGAAATTACCTATCTATCACGCTACCATTCTTATTTCAGTTTGGAATTTTCGCTGCGAATTTCAGATGGAAATGTGTATGCTCTCTAACCATCCGACATCATCTCTTCATTTTTTAAAGGTGTTTTTATTCTTAGCAATCGCCCATGCCTTTCGTGAGCATTCACAGAGTTTTACACTACCTAATACCCTAAATGGAACCGGAGGGTGGAAAAAGGAAAACTGAAAACTCCTTTGACTCCCCCACTCGAAACGATAAGTATCTTTTTCTTACACGGATACATATCTCAATTTATGTGCTACGTGACCTCATATTCATACAGGATTTGATCCCTATAAGTGTTGGAAAATTTCAAATCTTCGAAAAGAAAACAGCACACACTCGTCCCCATCGTATGTGTTGGGTAGTGTACCCATATATATTGCCAGAGAGGACCCTTTAAGAAGGAAACCACTTAAAGTCGATGAAGCCTTTTTGGCTCTCGCTCTGTGTTTCTAGGGGCGATGGCATGTTGGTGGGGACGCACTGTTTCCAAAGAAGCATGACATTTCTCAAACGTGTAACATGTGTATATAGTATACTCAAGTCCACCGAAGATGTTGTGCTGGGCTGCCAGCTGCCTTCCCCCATCCATTCCGATTTACTGCTGCGAAAATGAGTATAACATGGATCATAAATAAAAATGTGACAAAGCGCGACATAAAAAGCTGAAAAACGAAAAATTTATTGCCATTTTTCGGTAGGGCGGATTGCAAAGCGTGTTTTGATAGCACCGTACGCTACCGACACAACAACAAAGAGCGAACCAGAAAAAATCGTACAAGGGTCATGTTCATGTGTGCTATATGTTCTCTAGCTGTTTGCTTGGCATCCAGCCTTTCAGTCGTGGGGAATTTTCTTCGTCGCATTTCCGAAATAAGAACTTAACGCGTTAAACTGCAAACGCCTCATCACGACAGCGTAGAATTCAACCGTAGCTCTAGCAAAAACAACTTTTGAAACGCACGTAGACGTATGACCGCGCCCCGCAAATTTATAGCAGGGCGTTAATTTAAACTGACACACGTAGACGAGAAGCGAGAGCCCTACTATAGAGGCTGTATGGAGTCGTCTTGTGTGAGAATGAGCATATACCTACGAACAAGCGGAATAACCTGCGATTGGATTAACTTAAAATTCATGACCTAACAAAAAAATGTTCGTGAAATTTTAATTTATTTCCAACCGCCTCGTTTATTAGATTATGAATGTAAAAATGTGTTTGGAATGGGCAAACACATATCAGCGGTACTGGTAAGGAAGAAGCCATCAACCATTGGCTCGGTAACTGGCACTTAATTTAAGACCTTTAAGGTTTAGCTGCTGCTCTCATTGGGGAAAGGTGTATATTATACAAATTATATCAAAGGCAATGGTAAAACACTTTGCACTTTCCTTATGTAATAACATTCGGCTATGAATAGCAAATGATAACTATTGATAAAACAGTTGCTCTATATTATGTGCCTCCCAATGCACAAAATTTTTTTTTGTCCTACACAGAGGTTAAGAGAAAAAATGACATCCATCTTAAATATAACAACGCACAACAAGTTCTCATGTGAGCTTGCCGATGAAGCTATGAACTTTTGAGATCTAAACAATCGTTAAGACGAATAACTAACAAATTGGAAGAGGGGATTTAACAGGGAACTCTACGAGCTGTACAGCGACATCGACATTGCCAGAAAAGTACGTACACAGAAAAAAATATTGGTAGGTAGTTGTTAACTGGAAATTGTCAAATTGACGAACAAAATTGTCAATATGATGAACATTTTTTGAAAATATCAAAAACATTTAACAACCGGATAGTCAATATGAACGGGCAGTTGTCAATTCTTAGTACCAAACATTATGAAAAAAGTTGTAAGATTGACAACTGCAGTTGTCAATATGATGTATACGCACTTTCATTGTTATCACATTGAAGAATGCGTTTGTTGAATTGAAAATCGGAGTTGTCAATATGACTACCATATAAGTGCAGTATTTCAAAATCTTCATATTGATGAACTTTGTTGTAATATGGACAATCGCAGTTGTCGATATGAATACTCAACAAAACACGTTTAGGTTTATGGTTCACAGTCACTTTTGACTGTGAAACACATAATAGTCTCGGTAAACGTCGAGTAAACTCTGCGTCTAGGCAGATGGTGGTTCGTCTACTGATGAGCCCGATGTGGTGGGTCATCGGGGCGAAACGCATTCTGGAGTATATACCACACATTATCAATGTAATATGTTGACACTCCACTGTAAGAATTAAATTCCTTAATCTAGCAGGTGTTTTAAATCATGACGTTTTTATTTTGAAAATCGAATTCTTTAATTCAATTACCCCGTTCATTAGCTTGAAAATCGCGGTTTTCATTATGAAAATCGGGTTCTTCAGTTTAACAACTACTGTTCCTAAATTTAACTTCTGCGATATTCAGATTGACTACTGCGATTTTCATTATGAAAACCGAATTCTTTAATTTTACTTCCCCGGTTTTCAGATTGACTATTGCGATTTTCATTATGAATATCGAGGTCTTCACTTTAACAATTGCGATTTTCATTATGAAAATGAATTCCTCCAATTTGACTACTGCGTTCATCAGATCAACAACGGCGATTGTCAATATGAACATTAAATTGACTAAGATGGCTACGACATATAGAGCGAATGGACACCTGTTGGCGATTTACCAAAATATAACGACCCAGATGACGTCATAATAAATAACCAAGTTTCGATCGAGAAGAACACTAATAATGTCAATAATGTCAAAATTACAATCCACAATATTTATGTAAATAATGTAAATAGAAAAGTCATTTAATTCAATAAATACTTATATTATAACGTTTTGAATCGCCACAAAGGAATAGCGTTTCACATCTTTGTTCTATAAAATTCTATACTTTATACGAATTTCTACTCTTGCAATTTTCAAGGTTAAGAGTTTTCAACCCAATGCGCTCCGGTCTTCAATTTCAACCCTTAGGGACAACGCAGTAGAGGAAGGCCTGCCTTAGGTGGCGCGCACAAGTAAAAGGGGATACATCAAACAGCTTTTGAATATTAGGTCGGTCAGTTATTGCATTTTCTATTACATTGTAATCTTGTATACCTAACATTTGGGCATAGGCTTTTTGATATCGTTTTAATGGTTCTCTGTAGCTCGACAATTCATAACCTGCTTGACAGACTCTGGATATTCATTTCTGTGCTGCCCATAAGAGTAATTGACTTGCCTTCTCTGAATCTGGGTGGATATTGAAAATGTTCTAATCTAACCGTAGAACTACAACGACTATTCTAGCTAAATTGCAAATTGCAAAAAAGTAAATTTGGAAGAAGTTCGTATTGTAACCATTATTGCCTTATACATACACATACACATACATATTTAATAGGTAATGAAAAATACGTTCGTTATATAAAAAAATCCCATGAAAGTCATATAAGGCATTATTCCACTATTATACATCCGACACCTAACCTTCTTTAAAATAACTCCGCATTACAGTGGACCAAACATTATTTCATAAAAATAATCTTTAACTTTTTATCCATACGCAGACAGATGATAATATTTGAGGAATTATATTCACGATTGAACCTCCTCCATGTCTAGAAGTGGTCATCGAGTAATGGCATTTGCGAACACCACTCAAATCCGGTCCAAATCATTTTCACCTGCATGCCCATATTTGTATTTAAAAACGCACAGGCTGTAGCTGTGGTCCGCTTTAAACCGACTGGCAACCGGATTATACAAAGACCGCATTTGTTATGTGCGAGTGCGAGGCTTTAACTAGAACTCTCCTTGATTGCCTCGCATTCAGAAATAATTTAAACGATTGTTTACCATAAAAACATTGCAAACATGTATACCCGTCAATGTTTTCGCTTCCTGGTGATTGAATAACCCATCAATCTATGTACATGTATGTCGAGGAACCCATCTGTTGGTGGCCACAAAAAATACCAGCAAAAACAGTTTAAATTCAAGTTAACCGCACACGCGTGCATTTTTTAAATGATACCAACAAATTCTTCGAGCGACCAAAGGAATTTCTATAGCTGTAGGTACCATAAAGTCATCCTTTTTGCCGAAATACTGCATACAGTGTAATTTTAGATTCTAGCGGATATGTGCGAAATGTAAATCGCCTGCCGTTGTCTGTTTCTGTATCTTGCACACATCGGTGCATAGTTGTGTTAAAGTTGCATGGTGACATAAAATGCGAGCATGTCACGAAGAAATTTTGAGGAAGCAAAGGATTTTCAGATGCGGAACAACTAAAGGAATGGCATATGAAATCAGAACACCTAAAGTAATAAACTAGTAAGGTGCAGCTTATTGGGCAGCTTTAGATTTTCTTTGGTTTACCGCAGAATGTTTGTTTTTATTTTTTCTTCGAAAGCTTTCTTATGTTAGTATTAAATCGAGATAGACTGAATGAAAGCAGTTGCTTTATACCGTAAAATATGGGTTAGGATAGGAATAGGAGCAACAATGTCCTTCATAATAAGATTGCATTGCATTGCAAAATGAGTAGGTATTCCCAAATTTAATTAGTCCGAAGTAAACAGGAATATAGTATCCCCAAAGCAATATTCCTCAATTGATGAGAGAGCACCTGTCATCCAAATCTGATCGGATTTCATTAGTGTCTCGCACACTTTGAGGAAACTAATATACCGGGGATTCTAGCCAGCAGCACGTGGAGATTAGCCCAAAGAAGATGATTGTGATTGTCAACCATGCAGTATGCATTCGTCACTCTACCCGACAGAGCTATAGGCCGAAAAGCAAACAGCCTCAGTGTGTTGAAAACCACATGGGTTCAGCATATGCCAGGCAAGTGTTCACACATTTAAACGTATACTAGAGTGCCTCCTGTGTGTGGGCAGTATGCAGTTTTCGGCTTTGCATAACAACACAACCACCGACGACGTCCGGCTACCTGCACCACCACCGCATCCCACGTCCACCTCATATGGCGTTCTCATTTCCCTTACATAGTGTATGATATCGATCTTAATTGCACAATTAACCTCAAGAGGTGAATGCCTGTGCAAAATTCTATACAATGGTGTGTGTAGAGAATGTCGGCAACATTTGTCCTTTATGTCTATGCTGACGGACAGACAGTTTGCGCCTGTGTGATAACCGCATCAATGTACAGGTGACATTGTTAGTGGTGTCATTTATAACAAGTGCATAAGCAGATATGCGGCATTAGAAGGTGAAGTTTCACTGATGAGCCGCAGGCGAGTACGTTTCTGCAGTTGGAAGAAGGATTTATGTGTAGAATTGGCGATGGCTTTTGTTAAACACAAACTTGTTAAACGGATCCGAGAATCGTTAGTAAACGAGTAAAACTTTATCAACCCTTCTGTTCAGCACAACTAGGGTAGGTACTCAGAGGGGAATGACATGAGAGAAAACCCGTCTCATGGAAGGAGTTTCTTGCTTGAGTGCAAAAACGATCTGCTCAACGCAGCACGGCACTGTGAGTGGTTTTTGTTTGAATGTCAGTTCGATCGAGACTTCCACTGGGTACGGGCGCAGTGTCGTGTTAGCGAACAATATTTAGTCCTTGATATAGAATAGATTTATTGGTTGGATCGTTTTACATTCTCAGAAGCGGGATAGTGCTATTTACACCCATAATTAAAAGTTTCCTGATTTTCTTATTTAAATTGTGCGATCCCAGTAGTGAAAAGATTTATACGTATAGAAATACAATATATCTATCTAAATCCAAGCCGTTAACGGCGCGGCAGCTGCGCGTCATCGTTGTTTGTTTATTTTTTTCCTCGTGTGTGTGTGGAGAGAAAGGGAAAACGAAAGATCTAACCCAGCAAACATTTTTCTTCAGTAAAAGTGAAGAATCACTTTACATTCAGTAAAAATGAAGAACATGCCTTCATTTAACATTCATTTATGTGAACCAAATCTGGTTTCAGGTTAAAACGAATATTGACATTCGATTTTCATTCACATAAGTGAACAAAAATGATTATGAGCAAGCTATCTCCAAAAAAAATATCTCGCACTACATTTTCAGAATTCAAATTTAAAACGACATTCAAATTTCCTTCACTTAAATGAATAAAAGTGGCAGTGCACAAGATCGTAAAGAAAAAGATCGAGGGTTATTTTTGTGCAAGAGAAACTTGTTTTTGCGCAAATGGATAGTGATAACGGGACCTGGAAATGAAACAAAGAAAATATAAAAATTACATGCGTCAGTTCGATTAATTGCTTGCAACGAACGGTGGTCCCCACTCGCGAAAATAAAAGGATTGAAAAGTATAAAAAAGATAGAAACACCAGCAATAAAAACATCTGTAACGAAGTAAGTTAAAAAACAAAAATTATAAGCTCATATTAACTAAATTTATTATTTTCTTTTAAAAGATGCGTTTCACGCCAACTACAACCTTCCGGAGTATTTTTTTGAGCAAGCCAACGAGCGGCTTAAGCCAAAAAAAACTGAATATAAGCATTCATTTTAGTGAATGTTTCTCCAATCATTTATGAATCATTTATGAATCTTTATGATGATTTAAAAATGATGCAGTCAATATTCACTTAAGTGAAGATGTATCGTGACATTTTGCATGACACTTTTCTATAAGTAAACATGCTTACATTCATTTTAGTGAATGTTTCTCCAATCATTTATGAATCATTTAAAAGATTCATAAATGAAGGCCCATTTCTCAGGAAAAAGGATTCAAATTGAATCATAAATGAATTCATATCTGAATGTTTTCTTCATTTAACTGAATCATTTATGATTCATTCCTGAAGAAAAATGTTTGCTGGGAAGGATACGAATTGTGATCGTGAACTGTTGGGCTGTGTGCGCGGAGAAGGGTTGCGTTTCGGTGTGATAGCTATATAGAGTTGTGTTGCGCGTCGGTGTCGATTGTGTTGAATTGTGGTACATATACAGTGGTTGGTAAACAAAAAAAAATTGTTCGAATAAAAGTGAAAAAAAGTGCAACAAGAATCACTAAAAAGAGAAATAAAAACAAAAAAAAAAAAATGTCCAAAAGAAAGAGAAACGAGAGTCACACAAACAGGGAAACGGTAAGCCTGGAAGGTGGTAGTAGTAGTCTAGACGTTTCGTCGAGGACGACAGATGCTCTTGTTTTCCGATTTGGCGCATCAGAGTGCGAAAAAATACTACCATCATTTAACCCGACAGATAAAAAAGGGTTGAGTGCAGATGCCTGGGTAAGTGCTATGGATACCTTTAAGAAAATGTTTAGTTGGGACGATGTGACTACCATATTCTATGGGTCGTTACGGTTAGAGGAGGCAGCAAAAATTTGGTTTCAAAACCAGAAGTCTCAAATTCTAACGTGGGAGGAATTTAAAAATAATTTTGTTAAGGCTTTCCCAACTATACCAGATGTTTCTACTCTTCTCCTGCAAATTATGTCCAGGACAAAACGACACGACGAAAGCATAGAAAATTATTTTTATGACGTGGTCGGGCTGTGCACTCGCGCACGTATGACGGATAAAGTGACAATGAGTTACATAGTTTCAGGATTTAAAGATGAAAGTCTTATAAATATGCTGACGGCTTCAGCGAGTCAAAATTTCGAGGAGCTTTTGGTTAAAATAAAAAGCTATTTTGCTATAAGGGAGCAAAAGGAAAATCGCGAAAAAATGATACAAGGGGTATCCAGCGGGGTACCGAGCACTTCAAAGACTCTACATCGGGCAACCGAAACTTCAAGGGCATATAGCTCTCAATTCACGGGAAAACGGAGTTTTTCTAAGTCTTGTTTTATTTGCAAAAGTGCAAATCATTTGGCCCGAGACTGCCGAAATAGGAAATTCAAGGAACAAGGACGTAATAATAAGGTCTGCTACAATTGCGAAGAAAGGGGTCACTATGCCAATGAATGTCACCGACCCAAAAGATATTATAAAAATAAAAATATTGCAAAATTGACCACGACAACTGACGACAGTCTTATGATGCAAATAAATGTCGGGGAATGTTCACTTTGCGCTTTTGTCGATTTAGGTAGTGATTGTTCCACCATTAAAATAAGTATAGTTCGAGCAAATGGCTTCCGTATTTCGTCAACTAGCAACACGTTGACGGGATATGGGGGTGGGAAGGTCGTACCTTTGGGAAAAATTAAAGAATTGGTGCAGGTTCAGAATGTGCGGCTCACAGTTGACATAATGGTAGTTGATGATGACAGGCAGGATCCTGATATGATCTTGGGTAGAAACTTCCTCGATGCTCCGTCAGTATGTCTTACAAGGAAAGGAGGCAAACTGTATATTATGCAGGGTAAGGCCGATGGTGCAGCCAATAGCTCAGAATGACTGGAATCAGGGGGTAGGAAGGAGTGTATGGAACATAGTTTATTAAGAATAAAAGCAGATAATTTAAAGATGGATGATTCTATTTCAAAGAAGGATAGAGAGTCCCTAATTCAGTTGCTCAATGAGTATAAAGATTGTTTTGCCGACAAATTAAGCGAACTGGGAAAGACTGAAATAGTCGAAATGAACATCCAGCTTAAAGAAAACGTTACTGTTAGACACAAACTATACCGAATTCCATACCATCTCAGAAATGTTCTTGAAGAACAAATACAAGAACTTTTACAAAACGACATCATCGAACCTTCCACCTCCGAATATTCTAGTCCAGTGCTTTTAGTTTTGAAAAAAGACGGTGGCTACAGATTATGTGTAGACTTTCGAAAAATTAATGCCAATACAATACGCGAAAATTCTCCAGCCTTAAATATTGAAGAAGGCATCAATATGATGTCTAATGGCAAGCTCTTCATAGTACTAGATTTGATGTGCGGATATTACCAAATTCCCATACATGTAGGAAGCAGACATTATACTTCCTTTATAACTGACACTGGTCAATTTCAGTTTAAGCGAGTGGCGTTTGGTCTGACGAATGCGCCAGCCGTATTTTTAAGATTAATGGGAATAATAAAAGAAAGAATGGGACATTCGAAAATAATTACTTATATGGACGATATAGTTTTGTATGGCTCGGACGTTGACGAATTACTTAAAACCCTTCGAAGTCTATTGCAAATACTAATGGATTTAAATTTAACTTTAAACATTAAGAAATGTGAATTCTTTAAAAAGCAAATTAGTTTCCTGGGACATAAAATAGATCAAATAGGTGTCCAACCAGGAGAGATTAAGGTACTTGCAGTTAAAATGTTTCCTAGACCTACAACACCACGCGAAGTTAAACAATTTTTGGGACTGTCCGGGTATTTCCGTCGGTTCGTCGAAAACTATGCTACCATCGCAGCGCCATTAAACCGTTTACTCAGAAAAGGTACAACATTTCAATGGAATTTAGAACACCAAACCGCTTTCGAAATTTTAAAGGATCGACTGTGTAAGGCACCTATTTTGACTATCTATAACCCCCATTATCAACATCAGCTTCATACGGACGCCAGCTCTTTAGGACTGGCAGGTGTTTTGATGCAAATCAATGAAGAAAATGCGAGAACTGCCGTAGCGTATTTTAGTCGAGCCACAACCGAGTCTGAGTCGAAATTTCACAGTTATGAACTGGAGGCTCTGGCAGTAGTGGAAAGCCTAGAAAGATTCCGGTTTTATTTACTAGGAAAGCATTTTCAAATTTACACGGACTGTAACTCCTTAAAGGCAACACAAAATAAAACGAATTTAATACCCAGAATTGCTAGATGGTGGCTGAAAATCCAAGAATATGATTTTGAACTTGTGCACCGACCAGGGACTCAACTTCAACATGTGGATAGCTTAAGTCGACATCCAGTGGAGGAAGCGTCGGAAGTGGAGGTGGCTGGATGCGAAGTCTTAGCCATTACAGTCCGAGAAGAAGATTGGATATCAACTCTCCAGATGCAGGATAAGGACCTTAAGGAAATAGTAAAAGTATTGAAAGGTGAAGCTAGTGACAACTCTAATATAAAACAGCTCGAAAAGGAGTATATGGTGAAGAACAACCGTCTTTACAAAAAAACCGACGATGGAAAACGTTTTGTCGTACCAAAGGGAATTCGTTGGCGAGTTATAAAATCTGCACACGATGACGTTGCGCACTGTGGGTTGGAACAAACATTGGAACGAGTTCGGAAGTTGTATTGGTTTCCAAAAATGCGAACTATAGTCACCAAAGCATTAAATAGTTGTATTTCTTGCCTTTTTAACAAACGCGGGAAAGACGAAAGTCGATATCAAATACACCCCATCGAAAAAAGAGCGATCCCTTTTTTTACGGTTCACGTGGATCATCTGGGGCCGTTACCAAAGGGAAAAAATGGGAACGTGCATATATTTGGCATTATTGACGCATTTTCGAAATTCATTATCCTCCGACCAGTCAGGAATACAACAACAAGGGCCGTGATTAAAGTTTTAAATGAAATTTCGCAGTTTGTAGGTTTACCTAGTCAGATCATTAGTGATAGGGGGACAGCTTTTACGTCGAAACCATTTGCTGATTATTGCCAGATACATGGAATTAAACATATACTAACAGCAGTACGCACACCTCGTGCTAATGGACAAATTGAGCGATATTTTAGAACGGTAACATCTTCATTGTCAAGTCTAACTGAAGATTCAAACGGTAAAGATTGGGAGGAAAATGTCCCCGCTGTTCAATGGAGTCTGAACACCATGCGTCATCATATCACAGGAAGTACACCACAAGAATTAATATTTTCCTTTGCGCCGCAAAACCATTTAGGAAACCAGTTGAGCATTGCACTACACAATGACGAATCAGACGACGAAGAAGACATACCAATTTCGGATTTAAAAAGACGAGCGAAACAAAGAATGGATGAATTAAGCATCGCGCAGGCTCAACGATTTAACCTAACCCATAAAAAACCTAATGTCTACAGTGAAGGAGATCTCGTTTTGGAGCAGAACATGCAGCAACTGGTCAGCCGAGAAAGCTTCTTGCTCGATTTAAGGGGCCATATGTAATCAAGAAAAAGCTAGAGAATGATCGATACCTTGTCTCGGACACAGATACAACTCAGATTACTCAGAAGAAATTCGAATCGATTTATGCTGCAGATAAAATTAAGCCATTCTGCGACCTTAACAGCTTTGAAGAGCATGAATTTGGGAATTCATCAGAAGAAGAAGATTGAGACAACATACAGCTGAATAACTATTTAGTTTTGAATTCCATTTATTTTTTTAAGAAGAAGAGAATTGATATAATTCGAAATAAATTCATTTATAACGCTAATCATGAGCTCAGTTTCTCCAAATGGAAAATGTTTTGGAATTTAAGACGTCGACTGATACAACTTAGAAGAGAAGGTAAGAGTAATCAGATAAGTCTGTGTGACTTGCAGTCCTGTGTGGACGGTATGTAGATAAGTCTGTGTGACTTGCAGTCCTGTGTGGACGGTATGCAGAGAAGTCTGTGTGACTTGCAGTCCTGTGTGGACGGTATGTAGATAAGTCTGTGTGACTTGCAGTCCTGTGTGGACGATATGCAGAGAAGTCTGTGTGACTTGCAGTCCTGTGTGGACGGTATGTAGATAAGTCTGTGTGACTTGCAGTCCTGTGTGGACGGTAATCAGATAAGTCTGTGTGACTTGAAGTCCTGTGTGGACGGTAATCAGATAAGTCTGTGTGACTTGCAGTCCTGTGTGGACGGTAATCAGATAAGTCTGTGTGACTTGAAGTCCTGTGTGGACGGTAATCAGATAAGTCTGTGTGACTTGAAGTCCTGTGTGGACGGTAATCAGATAAGTCTGTGTGACTTGAAGTCCTGTGTGGACGGTAATCAGATAAGTCTGTGTGACTTGCAGTCCTGTGTGGACGGTAATCAGATAAGTCTGTGTGACTTGCAGTCCTGTGTGGACGGTATGGAGATAAGTCTGTGTGACTTGCAGTCCTGTGTGGACGGTAATCAGATAAGTCTGTGTGACTTGCAGTCCTGTGTGGACGGTATGTAGATAAGTCTGTGTGACTTGCAGTCCTGTGTGGACGGTATGTAGATAAGTCTGTGTGACTTGCAGTCCTGTGTGGACGGTATGTAGATAAGTCTGTGTGACTTGAAGTCCTGTGTGGACGGTATTCAGATAAGTCTAAGTGACTTGCAGTCCTGTGTGGATGGTATTCAGATAAGCCTAAGTGGCTTGAAGTCCTGTGTGGATTGTATTTTGGAAAAGCTTAAGTGTGCTTCCAAGTCCTTTGTGGATGATAAGTTTTAGTGTGCTTGAACAACCTATTTTAAGTCCTCTGTGGATGATAAACTGATAAGTCTGAGTGTTCTTGAACAATCTATTTCGAGTTCTTTGGAACTATTGGAATAACCTAGCTGGGTGCGGTCATCTAATGAATGACCTTGCTTGGCAATATCACTGAGGGCAGTGATAAGTCGGATGGCCGAGTTGTTAAACGGATCCGAGAATCGTTAGTAAACGAGTAAAACTTTATCAACCCTTCTGTTCAGCACAACTAGGGTAGGTACTCAGAGGGGAATGACATGAGAGAAAACCCGTCTCATGGAAGGAGTTTCTTGCTTGAGTGCAAAAACGATCTGCTCAACGCAGCACGGCACTGTGAGTGGTTTTTGTTTGAATGTCAGTTCGATCGAGACTTCCACTGGGTACGGGCGCAGTGTCGTGTTAGCGAACAATATTTAGTCCTTGATATAGAATAGATTTATTGGTTGGATCGTTTTACAAACTGGTCATTAAATTTACCAATTCAAAAAGGGGAACCTTTTTTTTAATGTAGTACCTAGTTCTGAACGGTTTATCTAATGACTCATATTATAATGCTTGGCGCACAACGAACTAGATATGTAATTACACAACTTGGAACAATTGGGGGTTGTAACTTGTAATGGAAAGGTGAGGGAACACGGAGGCAATGATTTCTATATCCGTGTTGTTTGTCTTACATATTTATCTCTGTATGCAGTAAGTCCGAAAAAAAATGAGTGATGAAAATTGGGAAATAACTATTGAGACCGTCGGCTATTTCGGCAGAGCTTTGCTGGTGAAAATGAATTGGAATTAAGAGGAATTGCAATACAAATTTCTTGAGGCTTGAGTGCGCAAGCCATAGCTTTAACCAGGCTCTGCCATGTCAGCTCCTGCCATTCGCAATTGCCTTGGTGTATAGTAAGGGAAATAGCTAATTTCTTCCGCTACCATTCAAATGTATATACAACTTTCAAAAATGTCATTAAAAAACATGCACCAGAGAGCCGAAAAACTCGACTTCTACGCCTTTGTGAAAGGAATTGAAAGGCATGACAGTATATTATTTCCTTTGTAAAGCTCTTCAAATGCATTTCAATAAGTCTTGAAGAAATAACGAGCAGAACGTGGGCGATGTCAAAAAAGGGATTTCCTAGTAAGCCTCATTGTATGCAGAAAACTATTCAGTTTAACGCTGCCTTTATTAGTTTTCCTACAGAACAAATCCTTAGATTTCTTTTCTACAATCGACCGCACAAAAGAAGTTCTGAATTCTCCTAAGAACATTAGAGAAAATGCCGAAGATTTTTTCAGAGAGGCTTTTCAGACCGCATCCTAACTTACCCAGGACTTGTTTGAAGAAGTTCATTGAAACAAAAAACGCGTTCCAATCCAGTAACCTCTATTTTAGAGTGTCGATACTGATTTCTTGCATAGATTCGTTAATACAAAATCTTCGGACAGATACATGGTCAACGAAGACGTTTTACCATCGTTTCAAGCTCTTCTCCCAGGTTTTGCTGCAGTTGAGCGAGTGAACGAAATGAAAAAGCTAACACGTTACTTTGGTAATTGTAATGACCGATGATCGGTACGCAACTAGATGTGCTCAGCCCTCAGCACCACATCTCAGAATCGACTGACTCCAACCAGAAATGCGGATCAAGCTCTTTTATAGAGAGACAACAGATGTTACTCTTTGGCACGTACAGACAGTGAGCGTCAAAAGTGAGTAAATACCAATCGCTGCCGTCCTAAGAAAAAAGGGCGCAAACGCCAAAATTAAAAAATTGAGTTAGCGGCATATTTGAAATCATTAAACAGTGCCTTATTTTGTGCGAAGCTTAAAGGGCACATTTCCAACAGCAAATGGCTTAAAATCAGCAATGCAAATGGGCACATCTACCATGCTTAGCTCTATTGCTAAGTAAAAAAGGCTTATCTGCCATTTACTATGTTAAAAAGGCCCATTTGCCTACATTTTCTGCTTATGTGACTTTTTTGCTTAGTGTCATACGATTTTTGTTGGTTAATGCGCCTTGACTGTCAGAGGCTACTTACGCGGGGTTAGACTGCTTCGGTTACCTTTTTGCCTTCCCTGAAGACTAACTGGCAGCTGGAGGAACTGATTTTATCAGTCAGCTTCATCTTGAGACAAATGTAGGCGGGGTTAGACTGTTTCGGTAACCCTCCGTCTTTTCCCCGAAGACAAACCGCGACTCACTTTTCGGTACCAAGCAGTAGGGTGGATTGCTTCAATCAAGCCTTTCGCACCAGTTTCTCTTCTGCGGATGGGTTTGTCAAAGGAAATTAACGTTGGCAGATTGCTACATGTAGGTATACTTCGTCTTTTTCTGGAAGATAATCCGTCGCAAAGACTTTCGGTGTCAAGCAGCAAAGAGGATTGATGCATTCACCTATTTTTGCTATGCACCAGTCCCTCTCCTTGCGGATAGTAATAGGCAGGGGCAGACTGTTACGGTCACCCTCCGTATTTCCCTAAAGACAAACCGCTACCAATAGGTGGTAAGTTGAACTAATTTAACCTATTGAGTTAACTGCTTAAGTTACCACACCACCAAGACCTCTTAACCTTCCCTGACCTTCCCTTTCATGTGGTATCACAATGGAGCTAATAATATTGTCTATAAGTGCTTCCTTTTAGGAAACCTACCTAACCTAATCTAACTCAATGAAATAATTTATTTTAATTTCTTCTTTAGAAACTTTCAAACAAACTTTATGAACTTATTGCAAAAATTCAGTTTTGTTAAAACTTCAAGCTATTTTTTTGAGCTTATACTAAGAAAAAAAGTCGCAAGTCCATTTACTCAAAGTAATCGCCAAAATTACTGAAACTTAAGGGAACGATAAAATTACATAATTTGTTTAATAAGAAATCGTTTTTTTTTTAATTTTCAAAGCTATTTAATTTGAAGGCGCGAAAACCAAAAACAGTAAATTGCATTTATCTCAAAAGTACTAAAATGGAGATGCGCCCTTTCTTTTTAAGACGGCAGATATGCTCTTTTGCATTTTCTTTGGGGCTTTGAAACAGGTCTAAAAAACCAACATTCTGAAAAAGTTTCATTACGAAGTATCAATAACAAAACGTTTTTTATTTCGACAAGACAAAATACTATATAACTTTTTAAAAAATATGGTTTTCCATCTCCAAAGAAAATTGAAAATATCATAGGTGTTGTAATGCAATTTCGTTGTCAGCTGTGAAAGCTGAGTAAATTTTTTGGTGCGAAAAAAAAATCGTCGAGTGATCCTTCTACCGAAGTATTGAAATTGCTGATATATGTGATAAGACTTACTTTAGAAGTATAAATTTCTTGCTAACGGTTTTAGGACCGCCCCTAGTGACCACATCTAGTGTTGAAAAAACCCTTTTTTCAGCTATGAAAAGGATTAAAACAATGTCCCGAAGCTTTATGGAGAATGTTAGGTTAAGCTCTCTTGCTATATGATATCTGTTCATTCGGATATTATTGTGGATCCAGATAAGGTGATTGATCTCATGTCAAAAAATATAAAGACGTCTTCTGCTTTGAAAAAATTACCGCGTTCCATTGACCGCTAGATGACTAGCGACATGCCAAACTCCATATAAAAAAAAAACTGACATTTCAGCATTTGCGCTAGAGCTCTAGCACATTTTGTGAAAAATATCCTTTTCTGGGAAATTTTTTAATCTAGCACAAAATAACCTGCTAGATTGAAAAAAAAATAACGAACTGTCAAAACAAATGTGAAAGTGCAGAAGTCAAACATTTCCAATTTGGTGTAAAATGGGAATTTAAGCTTCTATGTAATTAATATTTGTATTTGTTTATTTAAATTGTAGTGTAGGTATACTAATAAATATGCGGCATGATGGCACAAAATGCATTTTTGACTCTCATGAAGATGAAATAATACGAATTCAAATTGGTTTTAATGTCACTTTGCCGCTGGCATAATATCCTCCATCAGGGATATTTATGTGCTAGATGCTAGCGGTCAATGGAACGCGGCCAATGTCTGTAAACTAATTATTTAAGTATGTTCGTTGTACATACGATTTAAAAACTAATAGGATATCGTAGTTTTTTGTTTCGTAAGACTTGAAAGCAAGCCAGTAGACAGTAGATCATTTTTGAAAATGAGAAAGGAGTCGGATTCAAAATAGAGCCCTCAATAAATGCCAGCATTTTTTTGCAAATTGCATTTACGGTAAAGATGGGCTATATAAATACTTTAAGCCAGGAGTTCCCTAACTGTGCGTCGCGACGCCCTGGGGCGTCCTGGGGCGTCCTGGGTCTATCCTAGGGGCGTCGCAAGACGATACGCACAGGTCGCCTGCACACGACGTTACATCAGCTTGAGCTCGATTTGAAAAAAAATGTCGGGTCGGGTTCGTTCGATGTTGGCCATTGTGTTTTGCCCTGCCCAAGAAGTATAAGAATTTTGCAGACTTTAAATTGGCGAATTTTGCGTCGAGACTTGGGCCTATACCCGTTCAAGATCCAACTGACCCAGGAGCTCAAAGTTAATGATAATGTAATGACCATAGAAAAATCATCTTTAGCGGCCCGTCGTTTTGGATGAATAGCCAAATTGCCATATATGACGCCAACCAACACGAGGTGGCAATGCATTCATAAAAAGGTGTTTGTGCGCATTTTTGACTGGTGGTGGCGTCATTGCTCCGTACTTTCCATGACGTTGGTAAGGCCAATACCATCAACGGCGAGTACTACAGAACGATGCTGCTAACATGTGGTTCCAGCAATAGGTGGTTATGTGTCACTCAGCTGGGTATGGTTATCTGATCTCTATCAGAGGTGACGTGAATTGGCCACCAAGATCGTGCGATTTAACCTCGCTAAATTTTTCTTGTGGCGTTGCCTGAAGTCGCAGCTTAATACCTTGCACACAGCTTGTTTTATTCCATTCCAATGTTGACCAATCCACATTAAAAACCGCTTTAGTGAATCTTCAGTAAGCTCAGCTTATATTCACATATCTGTGCTTTGTTCCGTTGTGTGCTTTTAGAAGGGCGTCGCAAAAATGTTATAACCTGTATAGGGAGTCGCAGTATGGAAAAGTTTGGGAACCCCTGCTTTAAGCTAAAGTTACACAGTACTCCGACATAATATGTGGTAAGATGCAACATTATAATGTATGTCAATAGTGTATTAATGCAATGAGATAGGCGAGATACAAGTCAAACGTTTTGTCTTTATAATGAAGTGAAGGGAATATTGCACAGATCAACTCTAAATTATGCATTCATTATTTCAATACACAAAAAATAGGTTTTATTATAGTGAAAAGGTAGTGCTTCAATCCCGTAAGACGTTATCAAGTTCCCGGTTAAAATTTTCACTGCTCGTGCGCATTACCGTTGTCCTTATTCAAGCCGCCTTTAAAAAATATGTACTGGAGCTTTGAGCTAGCTCCTTTTTATGATTTCTAATTTATTATGTCAGGCTGACACTGAATGTATTTTAACATGCTTCTAATGTTTGACACTCAATGAATGTGTGCATTCTGATGCTTAAAGCCCAGTGATATCATGGAATACTGCCCATTCTCTATCACTGCAGGTTGATCTATCCATTCTTCAACTGCAGTCGACACTGACCTCCTTTCCTTGTACTTACCTAAACTTTCGATTTGTCAAATTAATTCTAGGGGTCCTTCGTAAGAAGATTTTCTTCTTCAGGGTGTTCATTGTTATTCAATGGTAACTGTAAAAGTGTAAAGTATACGTATTCCATATATACATACTTACATATATGTGTAAGTATATATGGTAGTTATATAACAGGTTACATTAGCATTGGACTTGGACCGAGAAAGCTTTCTTGCGGAACACCGGCTTGGATTTCTTTAAATTCTGAGAATTCGTTCTCAAGTTTAACACGCAAAACACGCAAGGTTTGTCCGGTAGGATTACCCTTAGCTTATACCTTAGGCCTTCGTGGCATATTTACCTTGTGAAATGTTTGCGATACGTCGAGAAAATCGCTAGAGTAAATCTTTTTCCCTTATATAGAGTCTATATTATCTCTTATCATTTGCACATTTCCCCGGTTTCGGAACATACTTCAGCGACTTTCCATTGCCTTGGAAGTTGGGAAATATAAAAGTCAAAAAGCATTTACTATAATAATGGTTATGGTTTATGGAGTAACTTAAATATAAATTTAGGAATCAATCACTGCACGACTTTTGGCTTTGTAATTCGATTTAATTTCATTAAATAAATAATAAAAATACAAACATTTGCACTTTAAAACACAAACTCTGAAAACTATATACAAAATCCACTTATATGAATAGGTATTCGAAAAAAAAAATCATAGTAGGTAAATCACTTTTTTTTTTTTTCATTTCATGATATTATTAAACTGAAGACGTGTGTCAATCCTTACAATGTCAATGGCTACAATTATAAGACAATTAACTTTTTTAAATTATACTAGATCCAGCAAAATACCCTTTTCCTATTTGTCTAGCTTTAGTGGTAATATTTTTTAAGGCTCTAATCCTAGTTATGCATTTTTTTTTTGCAGAAAGAGGAGAACAACAACACATGGCTTCGATAAAGGAAAAGCTGATGTGTCGACTCGCTGATGCTCCGTCAACCGGCTGTAACAAAATCACCATTGTTGGCGCTGGACAAGTAGGCATGGCTTGTGCCATCTGCATTCTCAACAAGAGAATTTCTAACGAAATTTGCCTAATCGACGCAGATGAAAAAAGGGTCGCCGGTGAAACGCTGGACCTCCAGCACGGCTCGAGCTTTGTTCAAAATGCTAAGATTACCGGTGGTTCAGATTTTTCCCAATCAGCTGATTCACGATTGTACATAATAACCGCTGGCGTGGCTGGTGGTGCAGGAGAGTCGCGTCTTTCGCTTCTTGAACGTAACGCAAATATTATGAGAAATATTATTCCTCGTATAGTCGAGGTCAGTCCCAATAGTATTATACTGATGGTAACCAATCCAGTGGATATTTTGACTTATTTGGCCTGGAAGTTGTCCGGCTTCCCGAAGTATAGAGTCATGGGAAGCGGAACGACTTTAGATTCAGCACGGTTTCGATATCTTATTTCTCAGCGGCTTAATGTTGCGCCAACGTCTTGCGATGCATTCATTATTGGAGAACATGGCGACAGCAGTGTACCAGTTTGGTCTGCAGTTAGTGTGTCCGGAGTCAATTTGCGAAATTTGGATGAATGCATTGGTTTGCCAGAGGACCCTGAGTGTTGGAGTGAGGTGCACAAAAAAGTTGTGAGTGCTGCCAACGATGTTATCAAAATGAAAGGCTACACAAACTGGGCTGTTGGCTTGAGTTGTGCATCCATCGCTGAGGCAATCTTAAGCAACTCTGGTGTGATAATGCCGGTATCTACAGCAATCAAGGTAAGACAAAAGCATTTTGCTTACATATTTTATTCAATTTGCAATTTCTGCAGGGAATGTATGGTATCAAAAGTGATGTTTTTTTATCAATGCCGTGTGTACTGAATGCAAATGGTATAACTTCGGTAGTCAAGCTTAACTTAACGCTATATGAGGTTGAGTTGCTTCAAAAGTCGGCCAAAGTGCTGGGTGAAGTTCAAAAAGGCCTTATTCTTCAAAGCAATGGTAACTGTCCTGGCTGAGTGTCAATTCAATTGCATTTTATGTCTATTTATATCTTTGTATCATGTACTTACTGTTTTGTTTAAATAAAATAGATCAATTAATTACTTAAGTCACAGTTTTTGTCTTCAAATCTTAGTTACGAAAAAAATGTATTTCGAAAATTGCTGGTCCAATTGAGTCATGGATGGGTAATCACTGATAAACCAACTTTCATAAACTTTCATGATTATTGATTACATATATGTGGATGGTATGCTGTGGGCTATATAATTTTAAAGAGTTAAGGTGCTAGGTGGGATAGAATCTCTGCTTCGCCAATAACTTCCTTGGAAGTACCCTCGTCTCTTACATAAATGCTAGGAACTGCATATTTTTGCATAGGACTCTCTCCACCAAGTCCCCTCCGTACATTTATCAAAAACTAGAATTTTCTCGATCTAATAGAACTATGAACATTAACATTCTTTCCTACAAATATCTTAACTCCTCCAGACTATTTTTTATTCACGCAAATGTATAAATAAATCCGCTAAATTTAAATCGGAAGTCATACATTTCTCTCAACACAGCAATAAGTTCTTTCTTTGTATCTTTCTATCTCTTTTCTTTTTCTTTTCTCTTCCTCCTTATTTATAATTTTTCCTTTAATCTTCCTCTTTTCTCCACAACTTATGTAGATATAAAAACAATGTTAGTTTTAATTTGTATTTTTAAGAACATTGTTAACTCATTTAACCCTCTTTGTAGGTACTATAAAAGACCAAGTCTTATTGTACTTTTGTTATTTAATAATAAATTGAATTGAATTGAATTGAATTGAATTGAATAGTATACGGCATGTACACTCCCGCTCATCTGAATAGGTTCAACATTATTTAAAAAGTAAAATAACGATATCTCTGTAACCAACTTGCCGATTTTAATGAAATCAATTTTCTTATATATAATAATCAATTGTTAATGAAACAGGAAAGTTTGCGGTCTCTAACACACGTATTTATATTTTTATGATTATTTTTCCAAAAACGTATCGAAAAGTGACCATATATTTTGGCTCATCTGAATAGGTTCAAAAATTTAAAATTAAGAAAAAATATATATATTAAGTACTAACTCACAGCTTTGGTTATTTTTAACATTTAGCTACATATTTAAGTATAATTTAGTATGTAGTACTATCTCCTTTGTTCAATATAACTTCATAGATACGATTTGGAAAATATTTATAATATTTTTCAATAAATCCAAGTGAAATTGTTGATCCTGTAAGCAACTCACTTTGAGAAAATTACTTTACGAAATGAAATTTGATATAATCAAGTAGAACAAATTGGAAATGATAAAAATATAGAAAATAGAAGGGCATTCTGGAAAACGAGAGTCAAGAGTCAAGACGAAGCAGAATTTAATAAAGAAAATAAAACGAAAAGGAGATTCGTCTTTTAGTGCAGCGGTGGGATACTTAAACTGGTGTCATTTAATTGTCTGCATAGCAAGAAAAATTTAATAAAATATAACCAAAAAAATGGGACGTGATCACAAGAAGAGAAGAAGCCATGAAAAACACAGACACTATGACGGAAGCAGTGACGAAAGCGCTGGCGAAGACAATTGTCGTGAAAGTAGCAGATATTGGAATCGCTTTGAACCGTACCGCAGGGAACTACGATCTACATCAAGATCTTCCAATGAAGTATCTGAACGAATTGGTAAGCTTGAACAACTAATAGAGGAACTATCACACCGGACCTCATCTGTGATGAATGCGGAAAAAACGAGGTATGTAATTAGAAGTGATTGTATTCCTGAATTTGCTCCCGGAAACCCAAATCTATCTGCTAAAAAGTGGGTTGCAAAAATTGACCAGCTTTCATCTATTAATGGCTGGGATGATAAAGCTACCATATATCACATGCAAAGTCGTCTTGTGGGGTTGGCAAAGGTATGGTATTCGAATTTACCAGACTATGATTTATCTTGGGAAGATTGGAAAACTTTGTTAATCAAATCTTTCCCAGATCATATCGATTTTGCTTATTCATTGAGAAAACTGGTCAATAGATATAAACAATCCAATGAAACCATAACTGAATATTATTTTGCAAAAATGAATTTAATTCAGGCCTGCAAAGTAACGGGTAAAGATGCAGTATCTTGCTTAATCGATGGTCTTGGTAATGAAGTTATTAAGACAGGTGCAAAGGCCGGAAGATACGAAACACCAGAGGATTTGTATAGTGAATATTTATCGACACTCTCTTTCGATAGTAAACAATTGCCTACAAAACCAGTACAAAATATTGAGGTCGATAGTAATGGTTTTAAGCGCAGGAAACACAGTGACGAAAACGTTATGGTTTCAAATAGAATCAAATGTTTTAACTGTAATGAAATCGGCCATATTTCAACAAAGTGTCTACGCCCAAAACTTGAATGCAAAAGTTGCAATAGGTTAGGGCACAGAACTGAAGATTGTTTCCATAAAAAAACAAAGCGTGCACTAAATTGCTCGACAGGAGTGGAAGATAACAAAAGTTGTTACTTCATTGATTGCAAGATTAATAATCAGAAAACACGCGCATATATCGATACTGGCTGCTGTGCAGTAATGATACGTCAAAGTGACGCTATTAAGTTTGGATTGGTTTCCAAGAAAAGTTCATTCATAATTTCAGGTTATGGTGGAGCTACGGTCAAAGTGATCGGGAAAGCCAACTGTTTACTAGAAGTTGATCTCGCAAAGGCCGAGGTCGAACTTTTAATTGTTCCTGATACAGCTCAAGAAATTCCCATTCTTGTAGGGCAAACGTTTCTTAATCATGATAACGTTGTTTTAGTTATAAGAAACCGGGAAATACGTATTTTTAATAAGGATTTAGATCATCTTCCACAGATAGATGATTTTCCAGAAAAAAAAGTCGCTCTTTGGGCTAACAAGTCAACTGTTATTCCAGCTAATCAGGCTGGTTTTGTAGCAGTGCACAACAAATATAAAAGCAACAGAGATATTTTCATTGAAGAGCAAAGAAGATTCAATCCAAATCAAGAACATTTTATACCCAGATGCATCGTAAAATCTTCGGATGCTTACATATTAGTAATTAACGAGTCGAGAAATGATCTTCTTTTGAAACCAAATCAAATTCTTGTAAGAGGTGAAGTTTGTGAAGCTGATGCAGAGTCAGATCAAAGGCAAGTAGAAACACTTTCACTAACAGTTGATAATTTTAAAGATTTTACTGAAAATGATGTTAATTCGCAAATAAGTTCTTGTCTAGACAAAAGTGACAAAATGCGGCTACTTAACCTATTAAATAAGTATAGATGCTGTTTTGCACAAAATTTAAGTGAATTAGGAAAAACAAATGTAACAAAAATGTCCATAGAGTTGTTGAATGACAAACCAATAACATATAAACCATACCGAATGTCATATTCAGAACGCGAAAAGGTCAGAGAAATGATTAAAGAACTAATAGACAACAAGATTATTAGAGAATCATGCTCACCATTCTCCAGTCCAATACTTTTGGTTAAAAAAAAAAGTGGCGAGCAGCGTATGTGTATAGATTTTCGAGCGCTGAATGCCAAAACAGTCAAAGATCTGTACCCAATGCCAAGAATTGACGATCAAATTGATCGTCTAACAGGTTCTTCATATTTCACAAGTTTAGATCTTGCTAATGGGTACTATCAAATACCTATGACAGAAAGTTCGATTTCAAAAACGGCTTTTATAACACCAGATGGGCATTACGAGTTCCTTAGAATGCCTTTTGGTCTTGTAAATGCGCCATCTGTTTTCCAGAGGGCTATTAATACTGTACTAGGCCAGTTAAGATATACAATCGCTATGGCATATATGGATGACATTCTTATTCCATCTGACACGATTGAAAAAGGATTTATAAATCTTGAAACAGTTTTGAAAACAATTTCTGTGGCTGGTCTCACTTTAAAACTAAAAAAATGTTTCTTTTTGACTAATAAAATTGATTACCTTGGATATGAGATTAGTAAGGAGGGTATACGACCAGGGGAAAGTAAAATGAATGCAGTTAAATTGTTTCCAGAGCCAAGGAATGTACATGAAATTCGTCAATTTTTGGGTCTCTGTAGCTATTTTCGAAAATTTATTTATAATTTTTCAATACTTGCAAGACCTTTAAACAATTTATTGAAAAAGGACGCTTCTTTTAAATGGGAGACTGATGAGCGATTGGCTTTTGAAACTCTACGAGAAAAACTTACTCAACGTCCTGTTTTGGCGTTATATGATCATACCTCAGAGACCCAATTACATACCGATGCTTCAAAGTGGGGTATTGGGGGAATATTGATCCAGAGACAAGTTGATGGTGTGTGTAAGCCAGTAGCGTATTTTAGTCGTACCACAACAAAAGAAGAACAACGTTATCATTCGTACGAACTGGAAACGTTGGCAGTTATATATTCCCTTAAACATTTCAGAGTATATTTGTTAGGAATACAGTTCACAGTAATAACGGATTGCAATTCATTAAGGACAGCTTTCACTAAGCGTGACTTGGTCCCGCGAATTGGAAGATGGTGGTTAACAGCACAAGAATATTCATTTAACGTAGAGTATAGGAAAGGTACCAGCATGACTCATGTCGATGCTTTGAGTAGAAACCCTATTAGTAAAGAACAAAATCTGAATTTCCTTAATACACTTACAACAGAGATTACATCTCAAGATTGGGTTCTTGCTGCACAACTGAAGGATGACAGGTGTAAATTCTTATTTGAAGTATTGAATAGAAAACCAGTTGATATTGAAGAGCATAACATACACAAAGAATATGTATTGAAAAATAACAGATTGTACAGAAAAACTACCGCTGGTACTAAGTGGGTTGTTCCTAAAAGTTGCAGACGAGAAATAGTAAAATGTCATCACGATGATATTGGACATTTCTCTGAGGAGAAAACTTTAAAGTACATCCAATCAAAATATTGGTTTCCTTCCATGCAAAAGTATGTTCGAAGATATATTGCTTGTTGTTTAGGATGTTTATACAACAAAAGTACAGCGGGTAAACAGTCTGGAAAGCTTAACCCAATTGAAAAATTTGATATTCCTTTTCACACTTTACATGTAGATCATCTCGGCCCATTTGTAAAAAGCACGAAAGGTAATACGTACCTTTTATTGGTAATTGATGGCTTTACTAAATATGTGTTTTTAAAAGCAGTACAAAGTACTAAAGTAGGACCTGTTATTAAGTTGTTTCAGGAAATCATTGATGTGTTTGGAGTACCACGTAGAATTATTTGTGACAGAGGAAGTAGTTTTACATGTAAGAAATTTAATGAATTCTGTTTAAACTTAGGAATCAAATTAACCCATAATGCTACTGCAACACCTAGAGCTAACGGCCAAGCTGAACGTTATAATCGAACAATTCTGTCCGCACTATCAGCATGTTCTGCAGATGAAAAGAAGTGGGACAGTAATTTATATTCTATCAAATGGGGATTAAATTCTACAATAAATAAGTCTACCAACAAGTCACCAAATGAATTACTTTTTGGTTATATACCAAAAAATAGTAATGATTCATTTCTGAGCAATGAGGTTTGTGATGATGAGTATCAAAGTGATAGGTTGAAATTACGTAAAGAAGCAGAAGAAAGCATAAAAAAACATCAAGCAATACAAAAAAAATACTTTGACAAAAACAGAAAAACAGCAAAAAAATATAAAGTTGGGCAACATGTTGTTGTTAAGAGACCAAAAGGGTCTAATGATGGATCTAGTAAAAAACTTTTACCAAAATATCACGGGCCATATGAAGTGGTCAAGGTTCTCGATAATGATAGATATATTATCAAGGACCTTCCAGGTGCGGAACGTTCGCAGAAAAAGTATACTGGGATATGTCCCTCTGACAAAATGAAGCCTTATTTACTTGAAATAAGTAGCGATAGTGATTCAAATGTTGAATACATGAACGCTGTGAGTAAATAAGTTATATTATGGTAAAGTACCATAATAGGAAAATGTTTGCATTTGTAATAATATATATATATTTATTTATAAAATCCAACTTAATAATATCAATGTTCTTCTCTTATAGAGTCAAAGGATTCACGAGGTCGTGAAAAATAGTAGCAAGGCCGAACTGTAAGCAACTCACTTTGAGAAAATTACTTTACGAAATGAAATTTGATATAATCAAGTAGAACAAATTGGAAATGATAAAAATATAGAAAATAGAAGGGCATTCTGGAAAACGAGAGTCAAGAGTCAAGACGAAGCAGAATTTAATAAAGAAAATAAAACGAAAAGGAGATTCGTCTTTTAATCCGGTTTTTTTAATGGCGCCAGTTAGGCTTGCAGGATTCCCAAATTGTCCCCTGTCCTTATATACTTTTTTGGACAATAGACCCCAAACGTTTTCAATAATATTTATGGCCGCGGAGTATTGCAACCACTCGAGCAATTTCACATTTTGATCCTTTATCCACTGTTTAACAACACTCCAGTAGGTATGAATGGGGCCGTTGTCCATGGAATCCGTTCAAAAATATTCGAAAAATTTGGAAAAGCATTTTCTACTATAGTTTTGCATACATTCGCTTTTATTTTCGATGTAACAAATTGCAGCCCACAAAGTCACAAGTCCCATAATATGATTTATGCGGAACATCGTAATGCCCCTGATGCACAGGTGTGGTGACTACCTAAAACACATTTATCCTTTCGCAGGTCGTGAATGTAATAGTTGTAGCCATCCGGTCCATCAAGGTTGA
Organism: Cheilosia soror; assembly: GCA_949372485.1. Taxonomy (NCBI): domain Eukaryota; kingdom Metazoa; phylum Arthropoda; class Insecta; order Diptera; family Syrphidae; genus Cheilosia; species Cheilosia soror. The sequence goes on along the minus strand of OX443561.1, from coordinate 2,371,906 downwards.
ACTTCTTTTCATAGGAAAACACGACAGTCTGCCACTTCCTATTCCACGTCATATGATCTTGAGCAAACTGAAGTCGTGTAGCTTTGCACACATCATTGAGATGTGTTCTTTTTTTACGTTCAGTCTCTTCAAATACTTTGCACTCCGAATAATGCGTTTTCCAGATGCCAGACTTTTATTAGCACCGAATTCTTCCCTGATTCTAGCACTACAACGTTGGGAATTTGAAGCAGTTCAGATGATAAGTCTTCTCGCTGCTGGTGTTGTCGCATGTTGGTTGAGCCCCTCCTTTCATATTGATATTATAGCTTAATTCATTCCGACTAAAATTACCAACTACATTTTGACTTCGGCAAATCTTCTAAGCGATTTGGCCCGGCTTTAAACCAAATTTGAAGTATCCCTTTATTTATCCTTTTTCAAAGTGGTTTAATTGATTTCCGCGACCAATTTTAGAAAAAAACGGCTGTAATTACTTTCAATTTAAAAAAGGAAAATAATTGACGTCGTTACATAATCGTTGTAGATCGCAAACTAGAGTTATTGCCCTTGAACCTATTCTGATGAGCCAAAATAAATGGGATTTTTTTGACATGTTTTTCCAAAAATAAAAATAAAAATATATATACGTATGTTAGAGACCGCAAACTTTCGTGTTTCATTAACAATTGATTATTCTGTACAAAAAAATTGATTTCATTAAAATCGGCAAGTTGGTTAGAGAGATATCGTCATTTTACTTTTTAAATAATGTTGAACCTATTCAGATGAGCGGGAGTGTAGCTCTGACGTCAATACAGAGTGCACAAAGAGAGCTTGTTGGGAGAGCATTGGGACGTAAAAATTGCGTCAGTTCTACATACGTATGTGGTTTGCTACATGTCGTGTACTAGCACCTTTAGACCCCTATGACTTGAAATTTCAAATGAAACTACATAACGTTCGTCAGGCTGTATAACATAATTAAAACTTTTAAATTCCTTAATGCAACGCTTTACTCTTCAAACTTTAAATTAAAATTCTATCTCTCAGATTTTATTTCGATTTCGACAAGTCATACAGGATACAAATCACAAACACATTTATACAACTTCATTATTATGTAGTATCAACGCACTGATCTCCTATTTCTATGCGGTAACATTTGGCATGCGTTTCAAAACATCAGCCAACAGCAAACTAATGTAAATGTTTTGATAACTTTCTGTCATCCTTTTTGCGGATGCTTGGATACTTTATCCATCTGGACGAGATAAAAATAAACATGCTAGTGTTTACATGTGCTCCAGATCCCTCAAAACGAGTCCGAAATAGTGCGTACATTTTTGTATGTGCTTGTGCATGGTTCCTTGCTACCAATATTAGCATAAGGTAATCCTAACAAATTATGGAAATGAGACTGTGGGGGATATGTCGAGAATTACGCCTATTTCATTCACAATTTAAGGTTCGCAATAAAATGACAATGAAAACGTTTTCAGGACAACCTCTAAGAGAAGGGTTCTTTCCTCACTCATCCACCAACAGTGTATGGTAGTCTTACTTAGCCAGCCCTACAGTCACCCTCGGATCCATAGTGAAATAAACACGTTTGTCGCCCCTTTGAAGTTGGAAAAACTTTTCCCACACATAAATTGCCAGGACCTTTTGTCTGTTGTAAGGCGCGCGGCGCATATTGCGGTAAAATATATTGTTAATGGATTTATTATCCTGTCCCTGACTGCCACTCAGCCTTCCACGACAACGATGTACTGTACGACACGTCGTGTTTATCTGTAATCGGTTTTTTTTTTGTTGCGCAGGGCTTGTATACGAGCCGAAGATAGAAGGGGTTTATTTTGATGTGGGTGGTCGGGTGGCGGTGCTAAAGATCAACTTTTATGAGTAAATGACAGGACTCAAGTCATGTGCGTGGGCAAGTTTCGGTTACTACATATTTTATTTCTGCCACCGTACTTTCATTGAAATGATTTCATCTGGAATGTGATGGGTTACAATAATTGTTGTGATTTTGTTCGTCGATGCACTGTGGTGTGCATAGTCAATTAAAACGAACATTCTGCTCGATTGGTGGTTGTTATTTATGATGTTTTTTTTTTCTGCCCAGGAATTGACTGTAATAATGTTGCATGGAATTAGTGGCCTGTAATTGAGAAAAATGGAGTTTCGTTAATTACTGATTGTTAGCGTGGTCGATGCAGTGCGTTGGGCGACAATAAAGGCGCACATTCAACTACAACTAGTGGTGGTGGTTGTGCTGTGTAATATTAATTGGCAAAGAGGACGTTTTTAAAATTTTGTAGGAAAGGGTGTAATGCATTTACTATGTAATCAGGTCATTACTGAAAAATTGAGAACATAAATCATTGGAAGTAAATCGATCCAATCTGATCGATTTTGAGCAATACTATCTCATAACGCCCTGGGAAATAATCCTGAAGTAGCAGTGTGGTTTTTAAATTTTTCGCACACTGACTGATTCTTAAACTAGTCGATGTTCTCACTAGATATTTTGTTTTTATTGTGTAATGCTTAAATACCTGTGCATGATGGAAGTGAGCAATACATAAGAATATAGGTAGTAATAAAGTGATGAAAAAAATAAAAGAAATAAGTTGAATTTACTTATTCCCATATATCGGCTACCCAAGTCTTATTCTTACTCATATGAGTTTCTAAAGAAGTAGCACCTACTCTAAACTGGTTCAAATTCTTTTCCTTGAAGATGATGCACCTATTTCCCACTGTCGGTCGCTGTTAATAATTAATATTCTTAAAATAATTCTGAAATTCTGATTTTTCAAGGCATATATACTACAATGGTCGGCATAAGTATTTTCACAAAACTAAAGCTAATTCTATTCATAATTTGAACTTACTTCATGTACATTTTAGCATCAATGAAAAGGTCATTTGAATTCCGTTTGAATGATAAACAACTTTCCTTAACCCAAGGTAGGTTAGTTTAGGTTAGGTTAGGTTGAATAGGGTGTGAGTTCATCACATAGGACCAGGCACCATATTGGACCCATCGCCATCCCTGGGGAACCTTAACGGTCAAATAACCTAACTGGGCAAAATCCTCAGCTTGTTGTTCCTTCCCGCGGGCGCCCGTCTGAAAATGGTCAATCAGCTTGTCTGGTTGGTGTCAGCCAAGGATTTATGCTTACGCCTTAATCGTATGTCGTGATCCATTAGTTGAGGTGGGAGAAAACCCTAAAATCGTACCTGATACCAGAAGTGGAGAGAGCGTATAGCAAACCGTGCTTCTGTTTGCAATCGGCCGGAGGTAAAACCGGCTACTAACGAGCTCCCTCAGACGCCTTGGCGCGGGTCTGTTGTAATTAGCCTTACCTAGGTATAGCGGCGCTGCCTGGGCTGACCTTGTTTTTTCCGGCTTTACTCGTGGGAACTAAATGGACACAAATAACTTTAACCCAAGGTATCTATCTACCCATTGAAAATTTTGACTTTTTGTGAAAGTCCACTTTTTTTAGTTTTTTCCTCGGTCTGGTTTTAAACAAAAAATGTTTTGGAGTAAAAAGTCTCCCCAAACAATTTTAAAAGTGACTGCAAAAATTTTTCAAAAATTTCTCCGATAATATTTTTTATGATTTTTTGAAAATTGCTATTACTACTACTATTACTATTTTAGCTACTTTTTCCTCCTTTTCATATCCAATTTTTCTCAGATCATCCCATTCAAAAAATCATAAAAAATATTAGCTGTACCTATAGTGGTTATATTGCACTTCTCTTCTTGTATTCTTTGAATTCCGAGATTATGTGCTTTCCTGTCTTTCGCTTTGAAGAACCCTAATTGAAAACAACACCTGTATTTGTGCAATGACTCCACGTCCACATCATGATGACTGATACTTAATTTTCAGTCTTAAGGAAGGTAGCATCAACTGCAATCAGTTTCTCATTTCTCAGCTCTTGAAGGGTGTTTAATTAAAATGACTGTCCTCACTTTAGGAAACAAAGTGCGACAAGTTGTCCAAATACATTTCAACAATTCGAAAAGTAGGTACACTTGAAAAAGACAAAAGGAATTAAGCAAGAACAAGGATACAGGAAAAAAGAGCTGTCACATAAAATACCTCTCCTTTAAGTTCTTCTCTCAATAACAGTCCGTCATCTTCGGTGGAGGAACCCACTGAAGGCTCCATTAACGCAAAATTAAAATATTTACTTGTCATCTCACCACGAGACTGTTTTCACAGTTACACCACAAGGCAAGCGCGTCCCTCCTCGCCCCTGATGATTCACATCGCCATCCACCCCATTATCATTATCATCCTTATAAATGTCCTAGAAGCAGAAAGTTGATTTAACGCAGAAAGCTGAACTTAGATTTATATCTTGTTTTTCACTCTCTAGCTGCCGACTCGGTGCCATTAAATTTACAATTTCCACCTCTATTTCGCAGGATAATAGTTCAACATCATCCGGCCGTCACCGCACTGCCATCGCCGCTGAATCAACTGAAAATCTATTTAAAGCCGACTCCCCCTCCCACCCGGCCATGGCCATGGCTACGGTCATAATTTAATAAGTTCCAAAGTTTAAGTGGAAGATAATGCAAACTGACAAAATTATGATGATGTTATTTACAACAAGTAGGCGGCGGAGGCTGCAGAGTGCAGAGGCTGAGGCGGTGCCGGAGACTACAGTGAAAGGCAGATAGAATAAAATAAAAAAAAAACTGAACGAAAGCGGGAATGAGAGCGTAAAAAGTCCTCAAGTGGGTTTTTATGCTCGCTTAATGCTCTTTTGACTGCTGCTAGAGAACCATGAGTGCTACCGCCAACACCATCATCCACCATCACCTCCACTTCAAAAGAGTAGCAGCAGGGCGGGCTGAATATTTAGGCTGGTTAGGTGCCAAAAACTTTTTCCTTAGGCTCTTCCAAGAGTGACTTTGCGTTTAGTTGTTCTTGTTCGTATAAGCACAAGCAGAGCAGGGGAACGGGAAGCTCGGCTGCTGCGACCACATCAGGGGCATCAAGTATGCTGCATGGCGTCGGTGTCCTCGTATTGAATGGATATTTTGTGGATACACTTAAGCGAATGAATATTTTTGCCGTGCTTTGTGCCGAGTTTACCTATTCCTGGTAAAATTTAAATATCCTCGTTCTTGGCAACGGTCGGAGCTGGAATTCTGGAAAATTGTTTCGAAATCACCGTATTTACATTTATTGAGCTGGTAGGTTTTCGCATTTAGTTCCTGGCGCGAAGAAGGACTCTGTAAGTGTGGGATGCTTGGCAGTGTTATATTTGCTGTTTCCTATTTTTGAATTACCTATCCACTTTCTTATTTTATTTGGGAGGAGGGCTATTAAAAAGAGATTTCTGTTCTTCCTAAGTAGGTGTTCGTTGCCAAGAAAGTAGGTATGTACATATTTCGTTTATTCCCGGAGAAATTTCAAATAAAGATTGTTACTTTGTTGGTGGTTTATGCTCCTGCTGCTTCTTGGCAGGAACTGATTGGCATAAGAAAGTTTTTCAATTTATGTTTGGGGAAGTTGGAAGCAGAATCAATATCGATGATGTTAAACGTTTCAATGAGGTTTGGTAATGAATTGGTTCGTATATGCTAATGACAGAGAGCTTATTATGTATTACGAAAGTAGTATAATCCATTAAATGTAATTTTTTGTGGGAATAAACTTTTGAAATTAATCTTGGCAATAAGTACACTTGATTACAAAAAAAGTCCATGGATCACACAACGTGGTGTGCTAGCGATAGGAATATCAAATTGCATCTTCCACTCCGCAATACAAGCAATAGCATGCATTTTTCAGTGACGTTACGAACTTTTGAGTTTTATACAGCCGTCAAATCTAACTCAGCGAATAGGGGAGCTTATATGGACATATTTCTGATATAGATATAGGATATCGCTTGTAAGTTTTGATATATGTATTTACCTACATACATAATCTATAAATATAATAAAACTGTAGGAATTTTTTTTGGCTGTTAAAAACTCGAAAACTACTGGACAGATTTCGATGAAACTTTTTTCAAAATGTTTCTTAAGACTGTGAGACTGCTATAGGCTATGTAGTTTAAAGCCACGTCCTGAGGAAGAGTTTTTACCCAAAATGTATTTTTTGAAGTGAAAATATATAGGTACATACTGTTTGAGACTAAGACTACAAACAACAATCAACATAATAATCTTACTTATTTATTTCATTCATTTCGTTCGTTAACTTACATTTGTTTTCAATTTGCTAATTGATTATTATATTCGTTCTATTTGTTAATCTTAATTCATTTTGTTGTTATTAGATGTTATATTATTTTGTTTATTCACTTCTTCGACTTGAATTGCCTTCAGTGTTATCAATCACTTTAATCTACGTATATTTCAAACTGTTATAATGTTCTCTTAAATTCTCTTACACTCAATGTTATTGTTACTCTAATCCTAATGTCTAACTTGTCTAAAATTACACAAACCAATGTATTACTTGTGCAAGGCCTGTGGGTGGCGAGAGTAACTTGGTACATCGACCAATTGATCGTCCGTGTTCTCGGTCACTTGGATTTCGATCGCAGCAGATACCACATCTTTAACCAAAGGCTAAGTTACAAATCTGTATTGATTTATATAAAACTAGCTGAACCCCCGCCAGCTTCGCCAGGCCTTTTCTAGCTTTTTTAATTTTTTTTTTAATTTTTTTTCGGGCGACAATGTTTTAATATTTTTTGTATTGGAGGTGCCACGCCCCTTTATCCAACTTTGAAAAATCTTCACAGAAGCACTCTAGGGCCAATACCTAAGATTATCTGTAAGTTTGATCTCAATCGATTCTGGTGTTTTCAAAATATACGATTTTGAATGTTTTTTTTTTTTTGTATGGGCGGTGCCACGCCCCTTTGTCCGATTTTGACATATCTATGAGAGAGCACGGGTCAGCTAGTACAATATAAAATAAAACAAAAACCCAAATCAGACTTGCAATGAACAAGAAAGTTTCGTTCGATGCAGTCATGGAAATTGTTTGAAAAATTCAGAAAAGTTTGAATATCGTCAAAAGCTGCGTGAATTGCGAAATTTGCGGCAAAAATGTTCCCGAAACAGATACTAAAAATTTTCCAAACAATAAGTTGGGTTCTTATTTAATTTTTTTGTTTGGGACGATTTTTCATTATGGGACACCTTCAAAAAGTCGATTAATGCCTAACATTAAGATATGGTGTAAAGTAGAGAAATCGAAGCTGTAAGTCATAATTTCATAGAAAAAATGTCATTGACTTTGTCTTATTTAAACAAGTTTAGAATAATTTTATGCCATTGCCAAGCCATTGTTGTCTTGTTGCATGTCGGCAATTTTCTAAATTTTCTATACAAATGCACAATTAGTTAAAAGCATGAACATTTCTTTAAGTAACCACCGCCATGATGGCGTAACACAACAAAGGCAGGATATTACTGCATTGTCATGCTCACAGCTCTAAAACGAAACCGAAAAGTCAGCAACCTAAATTGCTTTGCACTCACACTAAAACTGCACCCTGTCATCCCTCTCCATAAACGTACACAATAACGAAACAGGCAAAGGTTATATTATAGGTACTATAGACTCCTTTCCGTAGTCCCTTCCCTATATCCTATTTTGCACCCCCATAGAAGCTGCAACTGAAATTGTGCACCAAAAAGGTGCCACCTTACATTCGGTACATCGCACATATTGTCAATTAATTATGCTGCAAAGGTTAAGGTGCTCCCGAAGCCCGAAGCCCGAACACAAAAAACACACTACCGACAGCGAAAGTGGTGAAAAATCGTTTTTGTATCCGCACGTATTTGTTATTTTTTTCGGATTCTTAGGATAAACTGGAACGATTGCTGTAAAGCGTTTTCTAATGCCCTGCACACTCTCTTATGTACACTTACTCATACATAGAATAGGTGGACATGCACATGACCGCCTAACTCTTTTTTCGAACTTTCGTCCAGTCACGCCACGCCAAGCCGGGTGCTGTACAAACAACTGTAGAAAACATTTTCTCGCGGTAAGCGTGGGTAGGGTATAATCTAGTAATACTCAAAGGATTCAAACGTTAATAGTCGGAGATGAATATAATTTGGCGTGTATCGACAGAAGGTTGACATAATACCTACTCGAACTTTCCACTAAATATATAAGAGTTTTAGTTTGAAAAGTGAAATTTAAGTGATTTTTTCGCTAAATTCTTTTATTTAGCATAATAGATAATAATAGATATTTGATTTAAATCCATTCGCGCTGAAGTAAAGTGCAACAGAGGCATATCAGTCAACTCTGTAGAATTTCAATTTTCAATAGACCTCTAGATACTGACGAGACGATGTGTAACTCTGAGAAAAGCAAGCTTGAGTTTAATCTGTTAAAAAAGGCTTAATTGATACACTTCTGTGATTTATAGGTGCCGAATGAATTACATATTTTGTTCTGAGCGACAGCTTTGTCAAGAGCACAACTTTATTTTAACTGACATTTTGATGGTAGTACTGCTGTTGCGTGTCGCTGCCAATTTCTTTTGGCCATGAAAACTGTAAAATTGTAATCACCCTACTAACATGTAACGTGACCCATGAGTGCAAACATAATTCTTGCGTTGTCGCTTATTTGGGTAATTGATGTGACGGAAGAACGTGCTAATAATCCAATTATGTAGTATAATACCACCCTGAACTATATGTAAGTCTGAACAATAATAATATCAATATGTATAGTGAAGGTGTTAATAAATTGATTAGGTTTTGGTTTTGCTAGAAATGAGAGATATTGTTTGTAGGTATATCTATATTTGAGATGAATATACATTATGTAACACAATCCAGACGGTCTTATCTTTGTATCTGTAAATAGCATTTTCTCATTGAAATAGAATTTCAACATCACTGTTGAATATTCCTCTGAAATTTTAATTAGGTACGAGACTATAAGTTCACATGGGTCGATAGGAGAAGTAAATATGCGCACGGAAGCTGCAATCGAAATTATTTTACCCGGTAAATCTTACTTTACTTTAGTTTGCCTTAGATGGGCTTACAGTCGTCGGGCGGTTGCGTTACTATACATACGCACCACGTGACCTAGCCACTCAGCCATTCTTTTCCAAGGTTTTTGATCTGATCAACATCGCTGTAGAGTCCCTAAAGTTCATTATTGAATACTTTCTCCACACTCTTGTCAATAGAAACTGGAACGAATACACCTCAAGAATCATTCTCTTAAAGTCTCCCCAAGGGCTTTTCATTTGCTTTTAATAAAGACCATGCTTCTGCTCCAAACAATGAAAGTGGGATTATTAAGGTCTTGTATGATAATATTCCATTGATTTAGATGCCTTCTTATACCGAATAAAATGCGATTCGCAACAGTGATTCCGAGGTAGTTGTAAAGCCGTGGCAGACAAAGTATATAACTACTTCGAAGTTATATCTGTCTATTTCAACGTTTTGCCCTAGATGCCTTTGTTTAGAGTGCTCCTTAATGTCAGCATATACTTTGGTTAGACCTCGTTAACAGCCAGATTCACCTTCGCCGTATCCACTTCAATACATACATCTAAACGCGCTTATATTAATATCATTAGCGTGTGCAAGTAGTTGAACGGTTTTTTTTTAAAAATTGTACTTCTGATGTTCTATGGTGAGTTTTGTACAATTGCTTTAAGAATTATGTTAAGGTGCTAGTTAGTACACGGCATGTAGCCAGCCATATACGTATATGTAGCACTGACGTAATTTTTAAGTCAGCGAATGGTCCCATCCCAATGGATACATCATACATGCCATGTACAAGCTCTCTTTGTGCACTCTCTGTTGACGTCACAGCCAGCGTTGCCATAAGTACAAATTTGTCCGCATATTGCAGATTTTCAGCCCAGCTGCAGACTTTTAAAATGCCAAAATCTGCATGACAGATTTTGTCTGCATTTATTTGGTTTTATATTAGTGATTCTGAGCTGCATAGAGGAGAACAGGAAAGTAGAGTTTTTTGCGCTGTATATATAAGTAGAAATGCTGTCTTAAACTGTCGCACTTCTAGTCTTGTGAGTGTGTTAGTTCTAGCCTTTCAAAATTACATTTTTTGATATTGCAATATTTATGAATCCAGATATTTTTCATAGAAGTCTGCATTGCAGACTTTTTTTTCTTCATAATTGCAGATTTCTCAAAATATTTTCATGGCAACACTGGTCACAGCTACAAACGTGTCTGGCTTGCTACATCAAGCTCGAACATCAAGGGGTTCGGTCGTATTCTTACCAACTTTAACAGAGCAGCAACATTTCTCTATCATTATCCTGCACAGACGAATAAATTTGGCATGTGTTGGCGACATTTGTATAATTTAATTCGTATCGCTACTTTGACTTTCAAATTGATAGATGTTGTGTATATCAATCTGAAATTCTTGCATTTTTCTCAAATTTGCCGGCGTGTGAAAATGTTGTCAATGGTTGATTTTCCTCGCCCTAATGCATACTATTATTATTATATATTATTATTATATCGAAAGATTTTCGGCGTTCACACAGCCGTCAGGATCTTATACCTATTTAATCTGGACGTTGGTGCAATTCAGAGCACCTCATTTCTTGTGGATGGGGCCATAAAATCGATTTTGTAGGCGATGGGACTGAAGTGACGGGAAACAAACGGAATAAAATGGTTTTCCGTTTGAGCGGTTGAACAAGGCATAAAACTAATACATACATAACTTTCAAAATATTTCAATTGTGAAAATAATACTACATAATGAATAGGGGTTCATATATATAATTTTTCTGCCGGCAGAAATCATCACGTGTGCGCTCGAAGTATGGTATAAAAAAGATTTTCTGCCGGCAGAATTAATCTCGTGTGCAGAGGCCCATTAATTTTAAATGACTGTGCGATTAGAATTGATTTTTGAACTTTAAGTGGCAAAGCTGATTTCGTATGTTACGCATCGGGGGGCGGGGCGGTGCAATGGTCGCTACTGCATCAACGTCTTGGATATATTTTATTAAAAACCGTTATTATTTTATTTATTTAAAAATCGTCATCGGCGTATATTTCAGTTATCTGCGTATAGTGGTGAGCACAGGTAGTTTGAAAAAAAAAATCGAAGTGATGACCGGTGGAACACGAAACTTGTAGGTATAGTAGATATCATTTATTTTTAAATAACCATCATTCTTATGATTATTAAAAATATTTAAATGTAAAATATTAAATTTCATCCGTGTTGTCCTTGATTCATAAATAATTTATTGTACTGCGTTTTCGTATGTAGGCACGATTTACCTATTAAATCTCAATGAATAATTACCGAAATTTGATTTCTATTTAACGGAAAGTCTTACCTTCGGTTTATTGATATCCCTGAATTCTAACGAATAATTGTATTAAATGAATTATTTCCAAAAAATACTTGCCACTAGAATGCAAACAACTCCTTCAATTAGCATATTAAATATATATTTTCATGTATATATAATTTATTATATTTAAGATATTTCTTTTGTATTTTCCTGTTTAAATAATTTACAATTTAATTCCGCCTTGCTTCAATTTCGTTCAATATGTATGTATTTAACAGTTTTACTTATCAGTTTCACCTTATTATTAAATAATTAATTATTTTGTTTACTAGACCATATAGTTTTTGTTTTTCGTCATAAATATCTACTTAAATTTTTACACTTTAATTTTGTCTGTATAATTAGTTAATTTTTGCTTTATATATAATATATATAAAATCAAGTATGCAGTTAATAGAGTTTTTACAAACTTAGAAATAATTGTTGTTTTGTTTTTTGTTCCTAGTTTTAAAAAGTAAAATTATAAAATATTAATTTTAAGTTTACAATAATTCATTAATATTCATTTCAGGCAACAGTATGAGTTTAATTATATTTACAAGTTCCTACATATATTCAAGTATTTGTCATTTAGTTACTTAAAATTTAACTTTACATCATTTATTTAAAACAAATTTCCTATAGTACGTTATAATTTGTGGCTTTTCATAGCATACGGTTCTTTAAAGTAAATAGCGATTTTATATTGAATGCACTACCACATTACAGAACTCATACTCATATTTCATGCTTTATAATTATTTATTACACTTTTTTAATTTTTGGCATCTGTATTGCGTTGTGACTTAAGCGTTGTTTTTTACTCTGTTACTTGCTTAATGGAAGAATTGAATGTCTCAGATGATAAATATCGAATGGAAATTTATTTGAATGACTATTAAATTAATTTGCATGTCATTGTGGATTACAATTTCTACTTATTTGCCTGCATTTCGGTTATTTTGGTATTCATGTTGTTTCCCTGTTCAAAGAATAAAAAATCAACACACAGCCAATTACATTACGTGAACGCACGTTTTGCACATATTTATTGTAATTTCTTTATATTGGTGGTGGAAATGAATTGGTTTATATTTACGCGTGTCCAGAGGACACAAACATAATTTTCATAGTGATGCGCAAAATGGAAGCTGGAACGGTTGGTGGTGTGATTAAAAAGCTATAAAATTATTTTTGTGCTATTGGTGGCATCTATTCGTGCATATCTTGTTGGTTGTTGGGAAACGTGAACATTGTATTCGAACAAGGAGAGCTGCTGTTCCGTGTTGCACTACGAGACCGTCGATGATGTTAATGAGGATGTGGTGTTTAATTATTGTCGTAAATAGATTGTTACATCGAAAACGACATGTAAATTCTGTAAAATGACATGCAGTGGGCAGAATGCGTGTATACAGTATACTACGTAGATATGTATGTATGTACAAAGCAATGCGTTACATGTTTACAATATTGCCTAGTATGTTTCATGGGATATGATGTCTTAATGATATGTATTGGATACGAACGTGCAGATATGTCTTTTGGATATACTTCAACTGAGAGAAAATCATAATCGAAAGCACAAAGTTCAAAGGACGTTATATAAAACTTCAGAGAATACCTTTAGCAATATTAATACAGAGTTCTTATATTTGCATTGGACATCTTCATTACTAAACTAAATCCCCTCAAGCAAACAATCAGCTTAGCGAGCTAACTCCAAAAATTGTCATGTTACAACCTATTTTTAAACCACAAAACGACGCATCAGGACAATGCAATGAGTTTACTAATAATTATTTGCTTTTAAATCCAATAAGTCATTGTGGAGCTAGAACGCAATCACCTTAAAATGAGATAACATTTTATTCTAATCCGCTTTCTGTCAAATATGCTCAGCTCAGTTAGAATCTTATTATTGATAGAGGAATTTTTAAATGATGAAATTCAGATCAGAAAATTCAAGACCGCATCCAAATCCGTTCATAAATTCTCGAAATTACCGAAAAACAACAAGCAGAAGCCTTTTAGGGGCTTCCTGTTATATAATAGTTAGGAGTTCTGATGGCTTCCTGTCTGTAGTTTGGTCATTAACTTTGGGTTCCTGGGATACATACTTTTACGAACCGAGCAATGCTCTCGGCTGATCGGATCGGTGTGGCTGATGGTTTACCGAACCGCTTATCTCCACTAAACGTTCGACTTCGATTCGAAGGGCAAATACGTCTGCCGTAAAATTTGCACTGACCGTGATTTATTTTTTATTCAATAAAAATTATTGAGAAAATTGGCAGGCATACTCCACAGTCCTCGAAGCAAGTCTGGCTGAATAATGGGGGAAACACAAACGCGCTTTAGCTTCGAATGCAATGTGAATTTCGATTTCGCTTCGATCTCGCTCTTGACATTCGTAAAGAAAAACGTAATGGTACGTTTGTTGAACATTTCCTTTATTATGTTGAACGTCGACACTCGACCTGTACCCTCGCACAGTTAGGAAACCCCTGCCTGAGTTCTATAGGTAGTATGGTGGAGAAACTCCGATATTATTCGTTTCTCTTTTATGGTCGGTAACAGAGTATTGCTGTCAGCTGTCCCCCGTCGGGGCTCGAACCAACGCCGCTCGGGTCACAAGCAATGACTCTAACCACTACACCATGGCCACCGCCAAAACCTACTTTTGCATTATCTATCCGAGTCAAAAGGTGAAAGAAGCGCATTGCGATGTCCGAATGCTATAATTTTCCATTATGTCAGCTTTCATTTCTGAGAGTCTATGAGCTGAGCACACTCTTAAGGACCATTCACATGAGAGCGAACGAACGAATTGATGTCACAAACAGCTTTTTAAGCACTTATGAACTAAAAGTTCTACATTTTACTATTCCAAGAGTAGGATAATTAATTATCCCATCAAAATGCTTTGAGAAAACCAGTTTATAAACAGTTTAAATAACAAAATTTCGAATTGCCAACTTTTTGCCGCGAACGAAAACACCCTGGCGTGAATTGTCATTCTATTCACAATCCACGTCATTTAAATCGCCTTCCACAAAGTCGCGAATAAAAAATTCGTACGAATTTAACCTTATTCCAAGAGGAGGATGTCTTGAAATATCTAATAAAATGTGCAATTTTCTGTTTATAAATGCATAAAAAGTGGTTTGTTCGCATTTCAACAATTCGTTCGTTCGCTCCCATGTGAATGGTCCTTTGGTGGTTGCTCTTTATTTTCGCTTGAGTTAATATAGAAAACGAATTCATTTCAAAACCTTAGGCATTATAATTAAAAGTGCACCACATGGTGTAAGTCCCACTTTCATTGTACTTCAGACAACATTTTTCGGACAATTTTTCCTGTTCAACAGTTTACAATTTCGATTTGGCAATTACTAAATGCGCCTCCGACACTTTCATATTTAACGAGCTAAATAATTACGTAATAAAATCTCTTCCCAGAAAACAATAAAATCTAATTAAACTGATGCAACACCTGCAGTTAGACTCACCCTAACGATATAACATGATTATCACCAAATAACCAGTTGGCTATTTTCAAAATAGTTTTCCACCCAAAAAAAAAATCCAATTAACAACACAGAGATTTTCTGGCAAGGCCAACAAAAATTAAAAGAACTGTGGACAGGGTATGGATACTTCGCATATGACAGTCGCAAAGTTTTAAGGATTCACGCTCCCTGCAACAGAGTTCCAATGGCAAAGTAAAATTTCAACACAACACACAAACCTATTCATAAATAATGGAAAACTTCCGCTAGACAAAAGTACCTACCTTGTTTATTTTTTTTTTGTATAACATTTACATGCAAATTCTGCCACGGGGCAAAAATTGGAAAATGTTCCGTTAAAAACTTTGTCTGCCAGAGCCACACATTTGACCGTAAGCGCTTTATAACCCACTCTTCTGTGATGCCTCCCCCCAACTGAAGTGTATTTTGTTTGTAGCGTTATAATTAATTTGCTTTTATAGTTTAATACGATGCACAATCGCGGGATTTATGTAACAGCTATATGCACATTATTAGAAATGCTTTTTACAAATTTTTATTTATAGCTTTTAACTTGTTAAATAATGTTTACTGTATTAACATTAATCCGATGAAAGCTAAGCTTTTGTTCAAGAGCTGATTTCCTTAATTCATATGTTATTATCTGTTGTTTATTTTCTAATATAAAATCTATGAGCAAATTTATTTAGTCCTGGTTAATGAAGATCCAAGATCTGTTTGTATTAAAGAAAATATAAATACAAAACGAACTAAAAAAAACATACGAGTTGCGTGCAGTTGATAGGTAGGCTGTATTTACTTTTATAAATACACCCGAACTGTCAGTGGAATCAGCACTATGAGGCAGAAGTAACTTGGTAAAATGGTTCTCCCGTACAGAATTGATGCACCTGCAAGAGAATGAGAAAATAATAATAACAATTACATACATTACAATAAATGCATCTTGCATCGCAAGCCAAATTTAACGAATTGCAATATAGAATGACATTTTGGGGATATGTTTAAATATTACTTTTAACATACCTACATATACAAATAAAAATAAATAAATAGGTGGCGCAACAGGCGGGTGACACCCAAGGCCTAGCTTCTCGCAACTATTCGTTTTGTGTGAGTTTCTAATTTTGGGACGAATGGAAGGGACCTACAATTTTAGAAAAAACTTTTTTAAGATGTAATTTGTGTTTTTCCGGGGATCGAACCCGGGAGCCGGGATCCCTCGCACAGTAGTCCAGCACACTAACCACTGTGCTACTGCGCCCACCTACATATACAGAAGCATACATAAATAAAGGTAATATAGAAATCATACTGCCAAAGCAAAGTGGGCTGGAAATAAAGGCTGTCTTGGGAACCAACAGAATCGTATTCTTAGCTTAGTCTTACCAAAGTAATAGAAATCTATTGGCCACTTAGTGGGATTTACAAAAATTTGGTTGGATAAATGACGAAAATATCAACACCGTCTGAATATGCCAGCCAGTTAAGAAGCAGTTTCTTTATTTGTTTTGGGATATGTTAACGGACTGTTGCCTTAGTTCAAGGGATATAATTGAAATAGTTATTTAAGTTAAATAATAACACGTATTGTGAATACTCGATAAAAATAATTACTTATAATACTGACTTTAGGGGCTTTTATTCGACCTGGATTATTTTAAAACTAAAGTAGACAATGAAGGAATCTTTGGTATTACAATACAATGTAAAAGTATTTAGTAAACATGCCATGACAGGAAGTTTGGAAGCTTTAACAAACACAAGATTTGCTCAACTCAATGTTGATAAGGCATTCTGGTAAAGACGACTGGAATGAACCCAGTTGACTGCAATACAATCGATCGAGTTGTTATTTTAGAGAATCTGGACTCAAGTGATCACCTAAAATGATCTTAGCTAATTGAGTAGTAGATCAACTACAAGAAAGGCATTCCTATAGCATTTCTGCAGCAATAGGCCCCATATCTGCATAAAACAAGTAAAAGTGTTATCATCGGCCTGTCCGATCATTTGATACTGCACACATAAGTCTTGCAAAATGTTAAGCATTCGCGTTACTAGGTACGTACTACGTAAACAACACATGGGTCTAATATTGGTTTTGTATGAGAGGTACCAGAATTACTAGCTACTCGACCGATATATCCCATATTCAATACCAATCTGATGGCCGACAGAAGGACATGGCTAAATCATCAATCATCATTCACTCCTCCGGTGACTCCTTCTTGGCGTTACAAATGTAATGGCAAATTGAATACACCTTCCTCTGGGGGTTAGACAAAAAAGTCGGTCAATATACCAGTATTTGGAACCATATTCAGCAATGGATAGTACTGCAGTGTATAGCCCAACTGAATGCACATTACACTGGATAATAGGCGGCGCATGCCACAAGAGAAAATAAGTCGGGCTAAAGGTAAGTTGAAGCAATCCAAACATTGGACAAAACAATTCACATTTCGCTTTCCTACATCTCTACATCCGTAGCTCATTTTAAAGAATGAATTTGGGCACGGACCAGTTATTGTCTTATTTATCATTTTTTTTAATTAATTTTATGATTATTTATTAAGTAATGACATACATTCGACACCACATCTTTGTTTTTAAATGCATACCTTTCGAAGAATGTCCATACTCCTTCGGTGGATTTTCTGTGTAAAACATACTTTTTCCTATCGCCAGTGAGCCTTTTCGATCAATCGATCCTCCAGCAGATGCCGACGATGATAAACTTGAACCCGATACCATTGATCCACCATTAGTTCCAACACCCCCTGGACTGGCCAGTAAATCTGATTTCATCGGAAATACCTCTGGTTGTATCACTTTCGCTGTCTCATTTCGTAAAGGAATGATATTGTCTGTCAAAAAATAAAATAAAAAAATAGGTCATCAAACAAAGATTAATGGTGCGCATCCTTGACTTATTTGTATATGAATAAGACATCAGATAATCCTAAGCATTTTTCCAAGAAATCCGGATACACACTATACATACCAAAGGGCAAAAATTAAATGTGTCTATTTTTCGATCAGATCAGCTTTCAGATAAATTGATTTTTCAAAAGTGGGGCTATCCTTGAAGTGTGTCTGGATGGACATATTCCATTCAACCGCAATCAATTTTCATCAATAGAGACTTGAATGTCTTTACCCACCCTTTATCCCGCCTCAAAACATCAGAGGAAACAAAATAATCCCTTTAACCCCTTCTACTGAAAAAAATAGAAAAACACAAAAAAAAAACCGAAATCCGAAGATCCTAGACAATGAGGAAATTAGGGAAAGCAATTGATTGAGTAATGACCAACTTAGTTATTGGGCAAACAAATGATAAAAAACCTGCTGTTCTACCGACTACAATTGAAAAATAGAAATCATATATGCAAGAGACTCCTCGTCCGTCATTCTTCATTTTTGCCAGGAATTAAGTTTAATTTTGCGGAGAAACATATGGCGGCAGGATGTGTCTATTAGGGATTTACTTTTTACTATTGTATGGGGGAACACTAATCCACCCATTTCAGTATACTAGTGCTAGTGTGAGTAGTTGTTCAGCAGAATGACTGCTCGGACTACAAGCAATATCAGAAGCAGCAGCAATTGACAAAAAGGTCACAAAGCTTAGCACAATAGCACGCCTCCCAGCCCCAACGATTCGTCTAAGGATTCATACTCTCCGGTCGGTCTTTTTCATTGCGGTCGATGAAATATTCTCTGTAGGGGTACAGTGTAGGGTTACCATTCATTCTATCCTCCCATGAAAGGATTAGACTGTACCACCGAAGGAATGTTCGTTTAAGTCTAAGTCCAAGCAAAACTATTTCATTTCACAGAATGATGCGATTTGTGTTTCGACGTTATGAATAGGTGTGTGTGTATTGTATATAGGTATGTGATCTTTCTCATATTTCCAAAAAAAAAAATATATATATAAGAAGCTCGGTTATCTGCACACAACACATATGATTGTTTTGGTGAAGAATATACCATGGTCATAAACATCCACGACTTGGCTATTAACTTACTCTCTTTTGGCTCAACAACTGCATGTGTTACTTGCTTCGATGGTGACGATGGCAGTGGAATTTCTGAAAGTACACATATACAAAGAAGGATAATATTAAATTACAATTTTGCTCGTATTTCTTGTGGGTAAGATATAAAGGGTATTTTATTTGTATAATTCCTTAAAATTCTGGTTCAAATGGGTATAGTATAGGTAAACTGTGCGAACAAAAATTATGACATTCTGTTTCTGCACAAATGCGCTTAGGAATTAACTTGGAAAAGGAGTCGAACTAATGGGAAAATAAAGACGTACATTCTGCTTGAAATTGCTGATGGAAACCATAATCGACCAGATTAAGAGTAAATCTTGGAACAATTTTCTACGGTCGGTATGGAGCGTAGTGTCTTATTTCGGATGTATATACGTAGCACAGAATTTATTGTTTAGTATGTGTATGATTAATTAGTAAAATTAATGTCTTCTTTGTATCGGTGCCTTTGTATACCTACTCTTAAATTAATCTGGAATACACAGCTATAACAAAAAATGAATTTATTGCATTATGAGTACTTCTTGTGCGATTTAATCCTGGTCGTGGAAAAACACAGTTCACCTTTCTGGAAGTATCGTGTAGCACTGATGAAGCGTTTTACATAGATGAAAAAAATTGAGATGTCACACGGAATATTTTTTATACATAGTTGGAAAGAACATTTTCTCGAATCAAGAGGCGTATTTGATGGAGTCCAGGTCAACCCCTCACTTTTGCGCCCCTAAGTAAGTAAGTCGCTTCTCAATAATTTATTTAAATAAAGATACTGTTTTGTTTATTGTAATTTCTTTTATAAATACTGCTCTAATCAGCAAACGAAAAAATTAATTTGGTTGAGGATAACAATAAGTGCCGGTGTAATGGAACACAATTGGAACGTTTCAATAGTGCAAGTGCCCGCGCGAAGCAGGAGCAGGTCACATCGGTTCGCGAACGCCTCGGCTTCAAGAGTGTTTCGCCAACACACTGGGAATCAGATCCACGACAATTGGGTTACACCTGAGTGCCACCAGGTAAAATGACTTCGTCAAAGGTCCAGCACTACTTTGATAAGATCCCTCAGGAGAAAGTTCCTAAATTCAGTTCAAACGGTAATATGTAAGAACCTTGAATATTTACGTCTCTGTACTTATTCAATCAGCTTATTTGCGGGTTTAGTTTGTCCATTTGCATTGGCGCTATTCTACGATACCCGGAGGCCCAGAGCTTAGCTTGAATGAGGGCCGAGGCCTGTGCTAATGTCTCTATTACATACATACATACAATACTTTATCATCAGCAAACAAAATATACTTGAAGTTGCCCAACGAGCAATAAATACAAAGTAGGTATGTATTTCAACACAAAGTTTCTCTTAAGTGAACAAATGATGTGACATTTTGCAACTTTTCTCAATTTTTCATTAAACCATACTTTTGTGACTTCACCAACGGTTGGGAATTAGTCACTGCGGTTCGATATAATCTATTTTTTTAGCAGCATTAATTTAAGAACTGCAATAGGACTGGTATATTTAATTCATGTTTTGAATAAAATTAAAATTACGTTCATATGCTCCGACTAAATTCATACGAAAAGTACTGCAATTTTACTTAAATCTTTGCTTACAGATTGGCCAGAACGCAGTCCATCGCCTGCAATTCGATACATGCATTTGGCATGCATGTAAATATGCGCTCCGCACTCTAAGGACAAAATGGTATCCATGACATACTTTGCTGGAAACAGGAAGCGGATTGTTTGCATTCAAATTCGCAAACCCCTCTTTCAGGTCAACTGCACACGCAATTGCTTCGAATCCCGTCGACTCTGAGCACACTTAAATATTTTCTTACATACCTTCTCAAACCGTTTATTCAGAGCGTAAAGTTTTGCTAGCCATAAGGTTCCATTCATTCGATATTAGTTGGCAAACATCTGTTCAAATATTTCACCTAACTTTGCTTTGCCTACATTAGGCAGGTAGTATCATGAGGACGACATTTCTGCAAATATTGAAGGTTGTCCCTCACTTGTCTTGTCAAACATCTGTGACACTGGCTCCTAGAACTTTTACATGAACACGCACCTTAAGAAGTCATAGAACAAGGAAACGAACAAAATAAAACAGCATAACATTGATAACCGTTTTCTGGGGTGAAACTTTTCAAGATTCAATTGGAAAACTTGGTCCTGCGGCAGCATAGGGACGTGCGACAAAACTATGGAATCATCTGCCCAACAAGAATTATCAAATGAACTGCAAATTCAAGAGCAAAATTCTCCATAAGAAAAGCATGCTGGAAGCGGGGACAAATGAAGGTGATGTCTCCAAGCAGATTCATACAGTCGGACGCTTACCAGCAATCGGAATTTTCCCTCATCAGCAATATTTCAGAGAGCTCCTTGCCTCTCTGAGAAACGGCAAACTTTATATTCGACTACTCAGGTTTTGTTTTCAATTCGTCGATAGTCAGATTTTCACAGAGAATAATGCTGGTTGCAGGAAAGCAATAAACTTAAGACGTTTGCTGGTCGAAAGTTTGCCAATGCATCTGACTATCAACCTCCATCCAGCAATATGGTGTGGATGAGTGGGGGCTTAGGGGCTTGTTGCAAAGCTCCTTGATGTTGCACTATAGATTTTGACGGATTGCACTTTCCAATAAAAACAGGAACACACCGAGGGAAATAGAAATGGAAAATAAAGCCACGGGTACGGAGTTCACTGAACCGGTCTAAAGCCAGGGGAATAACCAGCCGCATTGTCGTTGATGCTGTTCCGGAGTTGTGTGCAAGAACCAAAGAGATAGAACAGAGCACTTTCTTACAGAGGTATGGAGGTATGGGTGCAAAGGAGGGGCGTATGACTTTAAGGCAAAGGAGATTTGTGTTTCATCGGGATAAATTTGAACTTCATAACATTTGCATTCCTTTTACGGTGCACTATGCACAATGCACATACTCGTACTTACCGTATACTCTTATTGATCCTTCTGTTTCCCCCAGCGAGTTCTTCGAAATGCATCGATAGTTGCCAAAGTCTCCATATTGTAAATTCCTTATCGTTAGCTTCATGTGTGCCCTGGAACAGAAAGAAACCGTAAGAAGAATAAACGGATATTAAGAAACACAGTCCCAATAGGGGAGTGAAGCAGAATCTATGATATAGCAATACAAAGGAGTCTATTCCTTTTTGTTTCTGCTTTTGTTCTTTCGAACTTTGCTATTCACACGGTGAACTGGTATGGTAGTGCTACAGACAAGTGATGTTATTTTCCGATGTGGTAACAGGACTTTTGGGAATTTTAGAAGAATTTCGATTGGCTGATTATCGACGAATTGGGACAGAGGAAGGGAGAATGTTCTCTTGAATACTCATTTCCTATTTCACAAAAAAAAAAAATACCACTTCATGCCAGTGGGAACTTTAAAAGTTGATGGTAGGGTAGGAATGGCATATTCTGAAGAGAGTTACAATTTGTAATTATTTTGTTCTTGTTTTTTTTTATGTTTTTAGGAATAGATACACAAAGAGCAATAGGAAATTTTGTACAATGCATCTGCAGTAATCATTGTACTTAAAGTTGGGTAATATTCGTTTTTTTTTTAGTCTGCATGAGCTTAATTCTTACGACTACATTCCATTTAATATTCCTTAGAAGATTAAGAATCCTAAAGTAAAGAATAATTAACTAAATGGGTACAGGCCTGTGTATTTGGAAAATATCGGTTAGTCAATAAGAATTCTTACAGTAAAATTGTTCTTAAAAAATTGCGAATTGAAATTCAAGACAAGTTATTTCGAACGGTTAACCTTCGAATATGATTTGAACAGAAATCAAATATCATCTTTATAAAAACGTTATAAATAGTTGTTAAATATTTTTCAAACATTGTTGCTTTATTGAAAAGATTAAACCTTTCGATTAGTTATGGAATAATTGGCATCAATAAGCCATTCCACCAACCCAATTTTTCAATACATTTTCGAGGGTTTCGGCTTAAGCAATATTGTTCCTAAGTGACTGAATCGTTTAATATTAATATTTTATTTTGTTTAAAGCCAGGGTTCAGCTTAATAATGATAGTGTGTTTATGTTTACAAAAATCCAACTGATAGGCCGTTAGTAGTAAAAAAAGGTTGTGCAGTACCAGTAGGCGTAACTTAAAAATACTACAATCAATATGCTGCGCAGCCTCATTACATAAAGTAGTCGATTTTGTGAGTAGGTATTTCTACTTACTTTACGCGCTCCCGACCAGAGGAAAGTCTCTATACCTGAGGCACTGCAGGCTTGCATCTTCTGCTATCCCGGGTACGATGCTTCCAGTTATCTAGACTCTGGTATCCGCGATGGCTTGTTCTTTCAAACGGAGTTTCAGTGTTCGTTTACGTCTCGAACTGGGATTGAAAAAACCTCTAAGCAGAAGCAATATTTTTCTTTCGCTCGATGTGGCCGAGCCGATGAAATCGACTAATTTGTTTGCTTTTTGGAAAGATTGAAGAAGTCATATGATAGCGCATTTCCTAGCATGTTTGAAATAGTTGCGGATGGCACATTGCAACGCGTTTTTTCCAGGGACATAGCTATATCAGTTTTGGCGGGATCCTGAATTCGACCATCACATCGTGCGTCTTATAGGGCTCCTGGCGATGAATACTATCATAATGCGGCTTTAAAGTCGATAAATAGGTATTGCATCTCAACCCTAAATTCGTTGATCTTTTCCAGGATTTTTCTCAGTGTGAATATTTGGTATATAGTCGATCTGCCGGGCCGGAAGTTACACTCGTAGGTGCCGTTCTGCAACGGTTTAAGACGTTCACACAGTGCGTTGGATCTTATATGCAACATTAATCTGAAAGCCCAGTCATCATGCATGCTTTCTTCCACCCATATTTGGTTAATGATTTGGTGCATGCGGCCAAAGCATCGCCAACGTATTTTAGTAGCTCCGCTGGTAAGAGCTGAGCCTGTGGCCTTGTTGTTTTTAAGCTTTTTTATAGCTAAGCAAACTTCTTCCATAATGGATTGTGGAACTGGTTTTTCATCGACTGGTGGGTTCTCTTCTATCACAATCTCTACATTATGCCCATTTAGCAGCTGCTGGAAATGCTGCTTCGGTGACTTCCAGTTTCGAAGAGCCTGCGTTTCGGTCTTTCACCAGTAGCCAGTTGCGTGGCCTTCTTAATACCTCCGGATGTTATTTCGATCTCAAGACTCTTCAATCTCCTTTAGGTTGGAGACGGTTTCTTTCTATGCAGGATTTTCTTCTCCTGCCTTTTTCCAGCTTGATTCTCTTCCCTCGCTGCCCATGTTTTGTGCTGTAGCGTTTTTTTTTTTTTTGTGTATATTCTATCACCGTTTTCTGCCGTTATTACCATCATATCACGGGCTCTTTCTCTGGAGGTGGCCGGGGCTGCTATCTCCGTTATGATATCACGGTACTGGCACCACTGATTGTTGGCGTCTTTAGTGGCCCTACGAACTAAGTCCCAACTGAAGCTAAATCGCACTAGCCAAATGAATTAAATCCCACCAAATATGCAATGGGATTTAGTTCATATGAACTAACTCCCATGATTTTTAGAAACTAGCACCCAACTAAGAATGAACAAAGTCACAATATAAAAATGAATGAAAGCCCAATAGTGGGACTTTGTTCTTTATGAACTAAATCCCAAATGAACTCCCAACCTCCAAATGCTGCCCCCCTGCAACGCCCTACTTGCGATCACTGTTGGATTTGGATTAAGTGCGAGGTTGGGTGAATTAAGAATTTTTTTTTTTCTCAAAAGAAGTTAAAAGAACTAAGTCCCACTTTTCTCAAATTGGGACTTAATACCAGAGTATATCCATTAATGAGTAGGGACACTCTCTCCACATATGCATTTCCTACTACCACAAAGCAAAATGCAGAAAAAATCGTACAATAAGTGGAAGCAGGTCGAAAGAATACTTTTTACCTGCATACAACGACTGCTTGAGAAAAAAAGGGTACACAACACATTTTGCCTGTACCACTACATGGGGCTTGCTGCGTACGACAAACGATTGTGGGTTTTTTCATAAAGCATTTTTAAAGGCGAGCTGAAGTGATGTCAGTATATTAGTATTTTCTCTCAACCATTCAGGTTGATCAGGTAACCAGCTTTGCTTTCGTAGAATTGCTAATAAAAAAACAAATTTTGTAGTTTTTCCCATTGGTTATTGATTAAATGGTCTTTGTTATGGACATGAAAAAGAAATGTTTCATTCTCTATCACGAAATTCAACCCTTTTGCCTTGCTACGACTTCGTTAATTACCATATTTTACGATTTTAAGTTTTATTGCCAGCACTTTTTAGGTAATATAATTCACAGCAGATGGTCATACTAATTACTTAGGTTGGTTGTAGAGGGGATTGTTTACATTTTTTTCGCACGTATTTTTAAAGGCGAGCTGGAGTTGGATTGTTATCAGTCGTTCATTACCATCAATTGACGAAGTAAAGGGTGTTCAGTGTCAGTGCGTGTGGCAAACAATTAAAAATAGCCCTCATCTTTTAAAATCATTCTGGCGAAATTTCATGAAGTACGATATTGCTGTTGACAACAAAAAAGCAAATTGGAAAGACGTTGTGAACTTTTATTTATGGGAGAAAAATAATTCATTTCGAATGGCTCCCAAATTGACAGATGAGCACATTTTTCCCAACAATTTCCAAAAGATGAGGGTGAGGCTTGCTGCTCAAACGATAAGTGCAACAGTTGCAGCTGGTATTTATACTCTAGCTAGTCACGGTGTTGTATCTTCAACAGCTATTAATACCGCTGAAATTATTGACAAAATAGATAAGTTATTTGATATTTTCAATTCATCTAAATTTCGAGAATCCAAAAAATTCAGAAGGCCATTTTTCGCAAACCCGGAACAAATTACTTTTTTGCATGAAATGAATTTATTTTTTGAAAATATGACTTTTCATGAAAATTCTAGAAATGTAACTAAAAAAATGCGTTTTATAAAAGGATGGCAACAGAATATAAATGCCTTCATTGGCATTTTTACAGAAATAAAAGAAGACGGTATTAAGTTTCTTTTAACAAGAAATCTTAATCAAGATTGCTTGGAAAACACTTTTGCTGTTTTACGTAACCGAGGGGGAAATAACAAGTTGCTGACTCCATTTCAATTCATCTGTTCATTTAAAAGATCTTTTTCGGCAAAGTATATGGAAGATATTACACGTGGAAACTGTGAGCCAACTGCTAACCTGGAACTTCCAGACATTGAAGTGCAGATGGAACCACAAAAACAAAATAAGGACAATTTGGTTTACGCTTTCAAAACTGAACCTGACTATAAAACTGTGGACTTTGGTATTGATAATGCATTCTACTATTTCGCAGGTTATATTTTAAAAAAATACCACCTAAACCACAAGTGTGAGTTAAAATTGAGTCCGCAACTTAACGTTTCCTCTATTTTTACAGATTTTAAAGAATATGAAGATGCGAAATTGACACGGCCCAATCAAGAATTTTTAGACTCGTTAGAGAATCTTGAACAAAAATTTATTTCTTGTTTTCCAAATATGTACTACCTAAATAATTTTGAGGGGAATATTTTTAACTTTTTGAAAAATGAATTTCATTACAACTGTTGCAAAAATCCAAATAAGGAATTTCTTATCAAATTTTACGTCCGAGTACGGGTTTACTTTATTCTAAAACAGTTCAATAAAAATAACAAAAAATGTACCAACAAACAAAAATATTTAAGTGTAGCACACATGTGAATATATATTAGATATAAAATGTTCAATAAGAAATATTACAAATTGATTTTGCTTTTTTTTACGTCACACCCTGTACCACATTTTGAAATAGTTCGACTACTCTTCCATCCCTCTTTTACTAGAGCACTTTTAGTGCCGTCTATTTCTCGTGTATGTGTACTGCAAATTGTAAACTGATAAGAAACACGTGGAGAGTGTCCCTACTCATTAATGGATATACTCTGCTTAATACCTACATTGGAAATTTGTTCATAATGAACTACGAACTATATCACAAATTTAAGAACTATCTCACAAACTATAAACAATTCACTATATACTCTCTCCGCGATTTGACGGTCACCTATTGAGTTCTAAATTGGATTTTTAGCTTACCTGTAGGAATTATCATTGTAATCCAGCTTGTACTTCTTGCTCGGAAGCAACATCACCGAGTTGTACACCCAATAAATGATCGCTCTGGAACGGAAATGTCAAAATTTTAAAACTTTAAGTTTTGTGGGTTTAATTCCCTTTACAAAATTCAATTCATGGATTGAAAAATGAAAACAAAAAACCGTGCATATGCTTTCAAGTAAGTGGAATATATACTATGTATGCAGAAAGGTATAAGAATAAGCTCACTTCGGATGTGCTTCCGTATGACAGTCTATAGTAACATCAGTACCAGCTGGTGCCCCAACAAGTTGATTCGGTACCCATATCATCGGTGAGACTGAAAGACATACAGAATACCCTGTTAAAAAAAATCCTTACATCGTCTTCCTCGAAGGACAAAGACAAAATATAAATTTAAATAAAACTGTCGTCATTTCCTTCGTCAGACTAGTGTGCTAGAGATTACTTTTACCTTTCTCTCAAACAAACGTGCCACGAATTGTTAACGAGACACGAGGACAACGACGACGACGAAAGCGATGCTGCTCACTTCGACGTACAAACGTGTTTGTTGGCTAATGCCATACCGTCGTAGTCATAGACAATTCCAGGCAATAGATGTCATATGCATGAACATTTGTCAGAAACAAATTTCAAATTCACTTCACCGACGAAGGACAATGATATAAAAAAAATGAAAAAAAAAAAACAAAAAGGAAACTGAACACTTTTTTTTTTGAAACTTACATTCAACATCCAAGATAATCCTTTTTGACACAGATGGAGGGACACCATTTGTTGCTATACATAGATACGCTCCCATCTCGTTCCGGCTAACTTTGGTTAGTGGCAAGACCTCACCATCGTATACTAGCACTATGGACGAAACCGTTGTTTGTGTATGATGACGGGGATAATATGTTTTTTTTTTTTTCATTTTTGAAGGGATTAGGCAGGATGTCAAATTCACCCACCGAGACAAACGCGCACAGTCCATCCCCAAGTTGCGGAGGTCAAAATATTATGACGTGAGTTCCAAAAAATTGAGATAAATAAAATGTTTCTCTCGTTAGTGAATAGACAGACGGTACAGGTACAGGTTGTGTAATAAAATAAATATCATTCTCAGTCATTTCGATGTGTGGGTCTGGCAGTGTCCTTCAATCTACTTTTATTTACTTTTTTTATTTGCAAGTGCAGCACATACGATAGACCGACAGCAAATGACAGCCAAATATGAACGTATTTATTATTTTACTGACAAACCCTTACTCATAGCAATGAGTAAGCAATGTATAGTGATAGTGACACAATGCATACCTTTGCCTTTCTTTTTCTTTTCGGCTGCGATCTCTTCACCGTCCTCACGTCGCCAAATTATTTTTGGAGCAGGAAACCCATCCGCCCTGCACGTCATGTTGATATTTTGATTTTCACGAACTGCCACCGAGGACGGAGTGCTCTCGATGTCCAAAATATTGGGAGGAACTGTTAAGAGGGAAAATATAATATGCGGATTCGTCTTTATAGGATGCGCTTTTTTACGTACCGACCACCTGCAGGTATCCGACTTGACTAATCATCGGATTCGTGTTCACCTGACACATGTAATATCCTCGGTCATCCTGATGCGCCTGATTCACATGCAAAAGCCATGTGTTCGCATTATCGTATGTTATGCTGTAGCGCGGTATCCGAGAGATGACGTGTCGATGAATTGTCAAAATCATTTGTCTGTCAATGTGAATCCATGCCACCTGCCAATGAAAAAAAAAGTTACTTATGAGCCGCGGGATCGGTAAGTTAAGTCATAAAGTCATCGAAGTAGTTAATGACAAAAACATTCATACATCGCATCGATAATAAAACTCATTATATAGGTGGTTCATTCAATGACTGCGTTGGCAAACTTTGACTTGAGTATGAAGGATCATGATGTACTAAAGATTGATGGACTGTATTTTATTAATTTTATTCGACATGAACAGTAGACTGATTTTGTTGTTAAGGAAAATTCTTTAACTGGAAGAATAAGTTTAATTTATTGAATTTGCGTATTTGCAGAATAAATAATACAAGTGGAGTCTTCTAAGACTATTATTGTAAAGACCACCAAAGTTCAGCTATATGCTTATTTCAATCGTACCTGTATAGTTCATGAGAAATGTTTGCATTGGATTGGATTATTACCTAATTGTATCAAGTTGAGTCCGCCATCAGGATGGTTGAGAAGGTTGGAATTTGGGATATCCTACCCATCTTGTTGTGATACATGTTGTACATGCTTCCAGAGTGAAACAGCGTCAACGCATTTTGCCAATTTGGAAGAAAGGAATTGAAGGCACAGCTTTGCACTCTTAGTATTGCTTTAAACATTTGAACATAAGAGTCATAGCGAAATGTGTCCGCGCGGACAACGAAAACAGGTAAACAAATTCCATATAACTCCCAAATTTGAGTTTAAAAAATTAACTTGTAAAATTATTTATGAAGTTTGGCAGATCGTGTGTAGTTTAGTTGGGCTTAGGAAACTCATCGAAACAGCCTACCGTCAAACCCACGAACTTCGTTATGAACATTTCATTCAAACTAGCATTTGATAATCTATACATATAATAAAACTGTAGGAATTTCTTTGGCCGTTAAAAACTCCAAAACTACTGAACAGATTTCGATGAAACTTTTTTTAAAATGTCCCTAAAGACTGTGAGACTGCTATAGGCTATGTCGTTTATAGCCACGTCCTTAGGAACAGTTTTTACCCAAAATGTATTTTTTGAATTGAAAATATAAACATACACATATACCTTGCTACAAATGGATGTTTATACTTTTGCGATCGTGCGGCAGGGCAAACAAAAGCAAAACAAGACTAGTATACGTATAGGTATACTACACATTCGAAAAGGGTTGATTTGTTTTCGCAGTGAGTGCTATGGTCAGTTGTATGAATGATCGTGGGAATAGGGTTCGTGCTGTAGTATGGCATGGGATATATTATTAATGTTCATTTTCATAAGAGAAGAGACGTATAATACAAAACTGGTTTCATTTCAGAATTTCATTCTGAACGTGGTATGGAAACAGTGTAGGTTTGGGGTAGGTAAGTTGCTTGGATTCCATAGGAAGAGGGAAACAAAGGAAAGGAAATGCAGTATTACAAATAAGTAGCAAGATCTAGCAGAGGAAGGTATTTTTTTTTTCTCCTAAAAGCGCGAAAACTACTGGACAGATTTCAGTGACACTCAAAGTGTAATTTTAAATGAACAAAATATAATTTTGTCCCAGCGGGCAAGGCGAGCGCGGGTCCAGCTAGTTATTTATATACCAACCCATGACAACTCAAAATGATGTTTTATATTCTTTACTGCTACAGGCTAGTATGTATACAGTATACAGATATAGTATCTAAGAGGGAAATATTTACTCAAATCCTTTATCCACAGTGACCATATCTCTACATAGTACCTACAAAATAAAGTCGCTTCCCAACGTCGTCTGCTCTTCTGTAATCTGAAATATTTTAAACTACGCTACGGATTTTAATGGGGTTTTCATCAACATATAGAGTCATTCAAGGGGAAGGTTTATACGCATAGTTAAATATTTGTTTGTGTTAATTTGTTGAAATATTACGATAGTTGTTCAAGATGTCGGAAGAAATCAAGCCGACTGAGAGTTTTCGTATAAAATGCTGTCTTATTCATTTAAAACAAAATAATGTATAATGGAATTGTTCCTCTTTATTAGCACTACTACAAAAAAATCAGCGATGGCATTATTATAGGTATATACTACATATAATGCAAATAGCTTTAAAAAAATGATACAGATTATATGGAGTTTGAAAAGCTATTTAGATGGATACGAAAGTTGGTCTTTTTGAAATTAAATATTTTAGTTACCTTCAGCATTTCGTGTACATAATTGCCTTTTATACCACACAATTTAAATTAACAGCACAACAACGTTTGCCGGGTCAGCTAGTACCTACATTTTTAATTGCTTCATAATGAATTCGATACGCAGATTGCCCTTAAAATGCGTTAGAATTCTGGAATTCAATTTAAAATACCTTCACCATGCTAAATTCGAAATGCTAATACTCGTATAAGTAATCTGAAGCCTTCTCTCATCGAAATAACATACAGATATTTGATTACTAATTATTCGGTTATTGGAAACAATTTCCCGTATCACAAAATCCAATGTCCGCATCCACCAGCACATAGACTAACTAATGTAAGCCCATTTCAAAACCGAACTTTAATTCCCACTACTGCCTTTTGTTGGTGAAATCGCAGCCTTAATATATATTCCACACATGTCTACCACTCGGCGCACCATGGGAGGCGATTTGCTGTCCCCTGACACTCCAAATATCATTTGAATCTTTTATAATGTGTATATACATTGTATTGTCATGTCCTGACACTGTCCGAATAAACACGTGTGCATGCCCGTAAATATTGTGCCCAGAGGATTTGGCTCCAAATATTGAAAATGCCAAGAGTTCAATTGGGAAACACAAACACATAGCTAATGTGCGTTTGTGCCTGTATAACCTAACCGCTAGAGTAGGTACTTGATAAAAGCCGTAAGTGGCGTTCCATGGAGTCGTCGTCGTCGTCGTCGTCGTGCGTCGTCGAGCACAAACTGTAAACATAATAAATGGTCGAACGGCACGCCATATTGGGAACTCTAGAACTTACCGGAAGTATTGACAGTTTTATACAAAACTTTTTCAATTTGGCTAGTAATGTTGAATTTAAGTGAAAATATAAGTTTTGTCTCTTGTGGCCGATACAAACACACAGCTATTGGCTATTTTCGATAGTAATGATTGATTTTGAATAGAGTCTTAGCACATGAAGAAGAATTCTATGTTTATATAATTAACGTTGATGAAAGAAGAAGAACTATAATAATTGAAAAAAAAAAACTAAATTTGGAAGGGAAACTTACACTATTTTCTGCATTGAAAAATGTGGGCCATTTTCTCTAGTAGTATTCACTTTAACTGCAGCCCAATAGGTTGGACGATTTTTTGCAATATCATATATTCTCACCAAAAGGTTTGGTGTAACTATTAAATTAACAAAACTGACTGAATACATAAATGATTATGATAATGAAGGAGCAGGTTACGTCCGTGCCACCATGTAACTGTTGAAAACAAATATAAATGAATTCGACATAAATTCATGGTTATTCTAAAAAAATGTTAAATGTTTCGATGTGCATCCACCACGACAAAGCAGAACCACGACCAAGATTTTCACGCGGCGAAATGTGTAGGTTTCCTCAAACACGGCGCAAGAAATATTTAACCCATTTTGATCTGGCTACAATATATAATTCGTTCATACGCCCC
Organism: Cheilosia soror; assembly: GCA_949372485.1. Lineage (NCBI taxonomy): Eukaryota > Metazoa > Arthropoda > Insecta > Diptera > Syrphidae > Cheilosia > Cheilosia soror. The sequence goes on along the minus strand of OX443561.1, from coordinate 2,339,424 downwards.
AAACTTGAGTACAATTCTCATATCTGGTCTGGTGTGCCGAAAACCGCATTGAACCTACTCGATAGGATCCAAAATCCTGCGTTAAAACTCGTATCTCCCACTATTTTAGAGCTTTTTTAAGCGAATGCATTATGAAATTTTTCCGACATGTCACTGGCGCCACTGGCCGAAAGCCATTGGTCTCATTTATGAATTAAATAAGATGAAAAGTCACATTTTTCCTATAGAATCTTTTTACATAATATTAATATGTGCAGTACATTATAATGTAAAGCTAGATATCAATTTCTTTAGACGGAAGACCACTCGCGACGCGACGGAGGTAAACGAATGCTCTCCGAGTTAAATACCGATATTAATAGAATATTTTTATATCAGCTGAACCTCCGCTGGCATCGCCAGGATTTTTTTGCTTTTTAAAATTTTTATACTTATATTTATATTTTTTTTTTTTGTTTTCAATTTTTTTGGCCTATCAATTGATTACTGTAATTACCGTCACCGACATTTAAAAAAAAATTCAGCTAAATTGGTTCTAAATTACGGGCGACAGAGGGAAACATACAGTTTTTTTTCCAATTTGTTTTATATAAAGAGAAGATATTACCCCTTACCTTATAAGTTCCAAGATGTTCCACAACACAAGGCAAATTGGCATCCCGACCCACAGCAACTGTTACATTTGGAATGGGTTGAGCAAAACGTGGTTCATCCATCATCACTGAAACGAAAGACGATAAAGGACTAAATATTTCGTTTTATATAATAAAGTAAGATTGTTCATCAATTGAGAACTAGTTCCCAACGTGCAGACAAGGCAAGTTTTCCTGCATAATTTAGCATAAAATTTAATTAAGGTCTAGAAAGTCTTAACATGCTTCATTTGATTTTACAAAATCGCGCACTAGGGGAGAAAACCTGTAGACTCAAACTGAATGGGATAAGGTGGGACTAAATTAAATTCACTCAGTAGAGTGTTGGCAAAAGTTAAATTGATTCAAAACCAAACTATCAGATTGGCCTGAGGCGACAGCCACCCCTTGGTTGGCCTTTGTATTTGATGTTGATTCTCTCCAGGACCAAGAGTACGTAAACGCAATATTATACGAACGGGTGATATTTGAATTTAATTACATTTAAATTGATTGAAATTAGGTGGGAATAACGAAAATAATAGCTTGCGGTATTTTGGAATGGAATTATTACAGGCCGCCTCTCAGATTAGCGGCAATTATACTAAATACATTTTAACTAACTCATTTGTTGAGTAATCGATTTATTATAGTCCTTAAGTTCATTCATCGCATACTAAATCTGAACGCATGCTTTTCTTTTCGAAATATGTAGGTACATTATATCGTATTTGGAATATGCAACTGAATGAAAATGGGCAACTACAACTATGTACATACTATTTTCTGTTCATATACCACACACTAAAAGTTGATTTTGTTTATACCCTCCACTGGAAGATATATTATTAACTTTGCCATTACTTATTGTTATTACATTTTTAACGCTAAGAAGGGGTCACCGGAGAGCCCATGAAGTATGTACATTCCGAATCAGGATCAAATTCTGAATCTATTTAGCCATCTCCGTCTGTTAAAAACACGATAGCGCCCACACGAAGCAACCTAGGCGATTGAAATTTTGAGAGATGACTTCTTTTTACAGTCGTCGCGGTTGCAGGGTGGTATTGAAAATATATCGGTCAATTAGTTCTGGTATACCTCCCATACAAAACCAATACTAGAGCCATGTTTTGTGTACATACCAACTCACATGCCTCACATTTAGCGAGACTTGAATGCAGTGGAGGGTATCAAACTTTTGATATTAATTTAATTAATTAATAAAAGTGATAAAGCTGAAGTATAGTGCCTGTGGCTGTGCTTCAGGCTTTTCTCAATTCCTTAATCAGAAATAATTTTCAATGTGTTTTATTTTGGCTCCTTCGGGTTGAATTAATTTAATTATCAAACAACTGGGCTACTAAATAATCCTCTAACCACCTTTTTGAAAGTACAAAACCTTACAAGTATCTGAATTCCGTTGGAAGACTTACGAGCTTCATTATTGACTAAGCCTCATAAAGATCCAATCAGACATGCTGCCATGATTTCCAAAACAATTAAGCATATTAGGTTAAGTGTCATAAATTTGCCATGCAAATCGGTGGTTCAGACTTAGGCATACGAATATAGAAGATATATATTGAACCTGTCATGGCGAATATTGTCACCTACAAATTTCGTTTACAAATTACATAGGCTTGTTATCGCACAATTTAACTTAAGATATCTTTCTACTGAAACATTATTTAAGAGCTATTAATAATTTTTATTTTTGAGGCAAACAACGAGAAAACCCACAATTTAATAAAAAAAAAAATATAATAATAATAATAATAATAATAACAATAATAAATAAATTAATAGTAATAATATTGTCACCTGCTTCTAGGAAAATCATAGATTTTTAACTTTCTCCTATACGTAGTAAGAGAAAGATATTGTTCATCATCATCATTTTCAATGGGCCGCTTGTTTGTCCATTAAGTGGGTCGCGGGTGTAGGTTGCTCAAGTTGACCCTTCATAGCTCTCGATTCTCCGCCATCGACTCCAAATCATCAGGGGCAATTCCCATACGGGTATAGGAGAGATTATGGACTTGATCTAACCATCTCATCCTTGGTCTACCTAGAGGACGCCTACCCGATGGTACGGATTCCATAGCTCGTCGTGGAATTTATTGTTTTCGTACAAAATTTCGAACTCGAGATTTTCATCAATTCTTATATTACGATGATAGGCTAACTCAAACAAGTGAGTCTCGCAATTCTGTCCGTCCGTATGTCTGTCTGTCCCACCCCTGGGGAATCTAAACACTTGGACGGATTTCTTTCAAACTCCGTATTTAGAGTTGGTGGGCGTCCCGCTAGGAAGCGTTGTTTTTTGTTTTATTCTAGCCCTAATATTAACGGTACTTCCCATATAAAAATGTTACGAACTATTACACAATTAAATTTTTTTCAATAGTAATACCTTTTGCTTAGTTTTAAGCTAAACAGTTGCACACCAGTGTTTTTTAACTTCGGTTTCCACCCCAATCGCTAAAAATGGTACTGTTCATATCTCGAAAACGCAATTTTCGATTTGAATGAAAATATAACTGCATGGTAATGTTTATATTCTAAAGCATACGTCGTACCTACTCAGTTTTCAGCTAAACAGTTTAATAACAGTATTTTTCGTATCCAAAATTGTAACATTTGTCAGTATAATTTTATAAAAAACCGCTCTAATGATTTTGATCAAAATACATATTTAAGAAAACATAAGCATTCTAAACATGATCACATACTTAGTTTTTCTCAGAAAACTCGAATATAGCCGTTTTATGAATATTTCTCAAAAATGACTAGGTACCCAAATCCCGACCATTGAGACCACTTTTAATAATCAAAAATGGGAATTCGAAATTCATCGCCTACTTGCCTCCTTCAAGTGTCAATTCAGGGTGAAATTTGAAAGTTAGTAATGAAATGTTGTACATAGTTAATATCTACGTATGTCTATGTAGTATGTATTACTTTTTTAATTAACAATTAACACGTAACTTTCTCGTTTATTGCGAATCTCGCAGAATATTAAAATCATTTCAGCAAATTTTACGTTTAAAATCATACCCAGGCAAGATGCACTCAGGTTTGGTTTCAGTTACCAGACTCCCTATCATTGGCAAATATTTTGAGAATGATACAAAATTTTATCTCAGAACATGGAGGAGGACGAAACATTTTCTGAATCCAAGCCGGTAAATAGGTATACCTTTTATAATTTGCAAATATTATTACACAAGTATTATATAATATACATTGGTGTTCGGTGCAATTACTAAAAAATGTGCATGACTGGGTCGCACGTAACTTTCTCGTTTATTGCGAATCTCGCAGAATATTAAAATCATTTCAGCAAATTTTACGTTTAAAATCATACCCAGGCAAGATGCACTCAGGTTTGGTTTCAGTTACCAAACCTGAGTGCATCTTGCCTGGGTATGATTTTGTGCATGACTGGGTCGCACGTAACTTTCTCGTTTATTGCGAATCTCGCAGAATATTAAAATCATTTCAGCAAATTTTACGTTTAAAATCATACCCAGGCAAGATGCACTCAGGTTTGGTAACTGAAACCAAACCTGAGTGCATCTTGCCTGGGTATGCACTCAGGTTTGGTTTCAGTTACCAAACCTGAGTGCATCTTGCCTGGGTATGATTTTAAACGTAAAATTTGCTGAAATGATTTTAATATTCTGCGAGATTCGCAATAAACGAGAAAGTTACGTGCGACCCAGTCATGCACATTTTTTAGTAATTGCACCGAACACCAATGTATATTATATAATACTTGTGTAATAATATTTGCAAATTATAAAAGGTATACCTATTTACCGGCTTGGATTCAGAAAATGTTTCGTCCTCCTCCATGTTCTGAGATAAAATTTTGTATCATTCTCAAAATATTTGCCAATGAAGGGAGTCAAGCAACTGAAAAATATTCCTGCTAAGCTATGACTTTGATTAGAAGCATTTATGTCATTGGTTGGGTAGTAAGCATTCTCTATTATTAATGTCAACTTGCATATAAAGAGGTTGACCTCATTATCTGCTAACAAATCTGGTCACATTTAAATTCAAGAAAATAGAAGGTTTTTGTAATAGCTGGACACTCTGCATGGACCAACATGCCAGAAGTTTAAACTTTCCTTTCAATGAATTCTTTATTAGCTACAGAGGAAAGAGGAGAACTATGCTCCATTTCGAATCCTTTTTCCTTGGCAGTTTCGGCCAATATTGTCATACACAGACACAAATTGCTTTACAATTAATAGCACTGACTTATTTAGGTGTGAAGGCCCAATGTACGGTCTAAGTGTATCATACGGTTCATTGACAGCCACCCCACCTATTATATCCTGACGAAAGGACTGATCAAATTGTTGTCTCGTGGACTGCTTCCGTACAAATTTAAGGCTAATTAACTGACAGTGTGAGTACCTCTTCTCAGAGCAGCTGTGAATCAACTTTGAATCTCAACTGCAACCATTCAGGCGTTCACTAATTGAATTGCAATATGTCTCCTATATATTCCCTCCATTACAATTATGAAAGAAAAATCCATTACTTTGGTACATTGTGGATATCTGTAATAATTTAATTAGTTTTCCATAATTTGTTCGCCCCTCTTTTTTTCGCTGCAGAAAGAAACATACTTTCAACCCCAAACGCAAAAACAATTTACCCAATAGTTTGTGTTCGTTTTTCTTTTGTAGTGCATCCATATCCACTTCGACGGAGTAATAGTCTTTAATGTACCTCTCGAACCATCGGCTTTCAGGATGATTTTTTAGAGCAGTGATTTTCAATGGTGGCTATGTGGTGGTTTCACCATTTCGAGTGCTTGTTAGATTGGCTCGCCTACCACTGCTACTTGCTTTGCATCTTCAGACCAAAAGCTCTAACCGCCAAGGATGTACTCGTAGCAAATTCTGTAGCATCTCTTCCTTCCACCATGCGAAATGGTGGTGTCCATTAAGATAGCGGCAACAAATAGCACGATTTGGATTTCGTCCAAAAAAGAAAATGTGGAAAAAGGAGCAGAAAAAGTTGTTTGCCGTCCCATCTTCTTTTTTAGTTCTTCTATACCTACTATTTCGACTACGGCCATCAGCCGAGGGGGGGTTTTGTAGGCACTTTGCTGAGGCAGAGTGGTGGCACTGCTCTTGGCTACATTGTGAGAAGTTTGTGTAAATTAAGTGCAGAAATAAAGTGGCTCGATTTGGTTCTAGAGAACAGCACTCTCTGGGTGTGTGCAAGTGAGTGCGGGAAGTTAGAAGCCTTGTTGAACATTTGGGCACATATTATCTTCGTTGGTAGACCATAAATAAAGGTTCTCACAGGATGCTGCGCGTTCGTTTCTTTTCCTATATATTTTTTTTATTTTATTTTTTTTTTTTTTTTGTATTTTTCCTTGTTTTAGGTCGACTGCATGAAAATGGACATGAATCTAAGATAAGAGATTTTTCGTAGTATTTGTTGTTTTTCTTTTTATTTTTCATTTCATTTCAATTCGTTTTTCCGAAATTTAAGGACTAAGTGAACAAATTTCAGAACTTGTAGAACGGCGACTTGTGTGGCATCGAAATTAGGTCGATTTAGGAAGGAAATAAAGTGGGGAGTGGAAAAGTCAGACAAATAGAAGATAACTTGTAGAGGTTGTAGGTTTTGTGTGAGGCTTAATGTTCCACATTATTATACCAACTTATTGAATTTCATTTGCTACCCACTATAATACGAATGGAAGGCGGAAGATGAAACTTTGATGGAAGAGATTTGTTTGTCTGGTAATTTGTATGGTACTTTATTTTATTAGGTGGTATCGGGCCAGACTTGTTTTTTTTTGTCCAACCTCGAGTATACCCATGTTGAAGTTTTTGCCATTCTGTTAATAAAACTGATATGTAAAAAGTTTGACACGTATTCAATAATTGCCTTCAGGTAATGCAAACGTTTATTGTAATTAATGCGATGTCTGAGACAAAAAGTTTATTGACAAACGATTCAATTGATAAATTATTTATTTCGAACTACAATAATCTTTTACATTCATATCATCGGATTATATTAATTGATTTGTTTGAACAGTTGGCAGTCAATTCCTCTTTTGGATGATACTATTATTGCTTTATCCTGATGTCAGAAAGTGAGCCTACACGTCGATTTACTGTACTTGTACTTGTTCAAGCGACTATTATTTGCGCATGCTGAGTAACCACCAAGTATTTAAAACAACAGGGAGGTTGATAATCGTATTTTGTTGTTGCTTACAAATTTCTCTCATTTTATTGAATTTGAAATGCCTAACATAATTTGAGCGAACTACTTATACATACTTTAACGTAAAAAAAATAATTTAATTTGATTAAAATTACCGAAACGAAGAAGAATAAATAAAAACAATTTTAATAGTTAGAATACAGAATCGAAACGAAGAAAAAAAAAATTATTTAAAATTTAGTACGTATACGCCACAGTAACACGAATTTTGTAATTAATTTGAACTGAGCATTGAACAAAGTGACTGAATGATAAAGATTTTTTGTTTTATTTTATTTTATTAAATAGTTTTCACTTAAAGTGTGTGGCTTAGTGGCTAGTGTGCTGGACTACTGTGGGTCCTAGGTTCGATCCCCGGAAAAACACAAAGTACATATTAATTTTTTTTTCCATTGCGCCACCTCTCGCGAACTTCTAACAAACATCCGAGAGTATAACTGTCCCGAAAAAGCTTCTCAATTCAGCCATTCAGATTCGGCATAATATTGTAGGTCCCTTCCATTCGTCCCAAAAATAAAACTCACACAAACGAATGGTTGTGAGAAGCTAGGCCTAGGATTTTTATTTTTTTATGCGGCCATATCTAATATAAATTGAGATGAGGGTATTATCTATATCAGGTATCAGGGTTTCCCAATCTTTTTCAAACTGCGACTCCCTATGCAGGTTGAAATATTTTTGCGACGCCCTTCTTAAAGCACATATATCCATTCACCCAAAAATGCTCCTCGTCACTAAAGACGATTGGGTCCTCTTCCAAACGCTCCGAAGCCCAGTCAGCGAAGAAACGGCGTTCGCGTTGTCTATGGTCTTTAACTTTGAGCTCCTGGATCAATATGATCTTGTACGGGTGTAGGGCCAAGTCCCAATGCAATATTCGATAAGATTAAAACTGCGAAAGGCCGACTTCTTATACACGACGAGGAATTGACTACCTCGGGTTCTCTTCTACCTACATAATTTACGGCAGAAATGTTCTCGGCCGATCTGGCGTTTCTTTGACTTGCAGGTGTTGGCTGATTGTTTACCGAACCGGTTGTCTCCAATTTGGCCACAGACCTTTGGAGAGGCAGCCCTCCACGCCTGCCCTAATGTTTGATAATAAAGTATTCTATCTACTGCAATGTGGCTATAATGTGGATTTGAATTTCGCTTCGACCTTGCTCTTGGCATTCCTAAAGAGTATCGTAATGTCTTTCCTTTGTTCGGAGTCTTAAAACTGTGAAAGAATAAGAAGAGAAATGTCATTTCAAAGCGACTTCAAAACTGCAGTCTTGCGATGCCCTTAGGAAAGAGCCACGACGCCCCAGGGCGTTAGGGAACTCCTGATCTATATTATAATGTAGATACATTTAAATATTAATAATATTTTATGTTCGGTATTTTAAATCCGTTGTACAATTATAAGGTATAGAAAATAGACCGTATAGGATATTATTAGGTAATTTTTTGGATTGTTTATTTTAGGTTACTGTGGAATAGAAGTAATTCGTATGAATATTCACGATCTTAGACATTTTTGAGTTTACTATTTTGTTTTCTCTTATTTTTTGAAATACAGTAAAAAGGCTGTTGGAATTCTTTTACATTGGAGAATAAGAATATCATAGGAACATGACGTGTTAGGTTTTTGGGTTTGGTGGGTGTGACGCAGTTTGAGGATAACCCTTGGTAGTTTATGAGTTCAGATGGACGTTTTCTGTAGGGGCTAACAGGAAAAGATGGTGATATATTAGTTATGGATGTATAGTATGATCTGTAGTCTGAACTATGCAGGGGTGGGTACATCAAGGGAGCAAACACCGACTCGAACTCGCTCTTTCTTTCAGGAATGATAAGGTTATCTGCTACTGATTAGTGATTATTAAGAAGACATTCTATTAACATACTTTTTTAATTCTGTACAGTGTACATACATATTTTTCTAGGCTGCAGGAAATAAGGCCCCAAAAGAGAAAATGAAATAAGACCCCAATTTCAAATATGAAATAAGGCCCCACTGCGATGAAATAAGGCCCCAAAAAAAAATTGAAATAAGACCCCAAATCTGACAGTAAACCCAAGCAGGGGAGTTGCAGTTCTTCGTTTGGGGTCTTATTTCATTCCTTCTTTTGGCGTGTTATTTCATAATGAAATAAAACCCAATTTTCATAAGGAAATTAGGCCCCAAAAAAGGAAATAACACCCAAAATTTTATTAAAAATCGTTGTTGTTGTTTCCTGTATAGTTGTTTGGGGCCTTATTTCATTTTTGTTTTGGGGCCTTATTTCGCAGAGCCATTTTTCTACTATAACAATTTCTCCTTAGTTGTTCCTTATTTTTAGTCAACCAGTGCTACATATGTAGGTATATTGGCTTTCTACACGCAGTGTACTACCACCACTAACCACTGCACCTCGTACCCAAACATACGCCAGACTTACAAGGTGCATCGTGCATGCTTAGCGCATATGGCCGTGCGCCTATTCACGTATTGTTCACGTACGGAAAAAAAAGTTGTGCATCTTAAACGAATGATAAAAAGTAAAATAAATTCCTTATGGATTATTATAAGATTTGCAGAAATCAGCACCACATTTTGTACCATTATTATAAATGCGTAAGAGTACATAATAATATTCTAATAGGCAGACGTGAAACTATACTATAGAAATATGTTCAGTGCACACATGCGGGTTTTTCTCGCCAGACTCAGTCTGCAGTTCGCGTTTGGCTTGCAGCAATGAAAAAAACGAGTAATTTGCACGTACATAATGTATAAAAACTAGGTTATTAAAAAGAAACGACGGTATTGGGTACATCCTTTTGTTGATCATCGGCTAACAAGGGGAATATTTTATACATCATTTACAAATATGTATAAGAGAAAATTCGGAAAAGTTTTTTAACTACACTGAGTTACAAAAAAAGTGGAGCACCTTCAAATTTTGCGATAATTTAAAATAAGTTGAAAAAAAACTTATTTAATTTTTTTAGTTTTTTAATACTATTTTGTTTATAAATATAAAAATAAGTAATTTACGTAAAAAAAAATTAAAAAATGGAAGAACTTACAAATGAAACATTTATTAACGAAAATGGGAAAAGAGCTTTACATTTAAGATTTTTATTTTAATTTTTTTTTCTAAAGAGTCCTCGTTACTATAGTAATGGGTATTTGCTCCCCGAACATCCAATGTAATTTTAATCCGCCAGGACATACCTTGGATAAGGTTCCTTACGATGTTGTCGTCCAAATTCTCCCTGACAGGCTAAGTGTCTCTGGAAGGGCAGACCATTTCCTAATCATTCTTTCCAGAAGGTCCCAAACGTGTTCGATGAGATTCATATCAGGGCGTATCGCGGGACTAGCCATGACGTTGATGTTTGCTTTTTGTAAAAAGTCGGTAACGCACCTAGCAACTTGTGGTCTAGCATTGTCATGCATCAGAAGGAAATTTTCTCCAATAAATGGTGCGAATTGAACCACGTATTCCCCCAGAATGTTGGTGACATAATACCCTTCCACGATGCACAGCTTGGTTTTTCGTGCATGAAAATTCTTGCCCACACCATGACGGAACCCTCCCAGAAATTTTCCTTCTAGGCAACTTTCGTCGAAGAGTATCTCTCACCTGAACGTCTCCACACTCTGCTTCGTCCATCTGGTGAGCGCAGACAACCTGGACTCATCAGTGAAAAGAACTCTACTTTAGTCGGTCTCGGTCCAATTTTGGTGAAAGCGAGCAAATTCCATCCGACGTCGCTTGTGCTGTACCGTGGGCTTCGGTACACGAACAGGTCTTCTTGATCTAAGTCTGTGAGTTAGCTCAACCGCTGTTTGGAGACGATCTCAAAATCTTTGAATCACCAAATATCAATCATACCTTGCAGATGTTGCTCTGGCGCGACCTGAGCCTTGACGATGTACGGGTGTAGAAGTTTGTTTCTTTGTACCATTTAATGGCGTCGTCTGCGGTTTCCTGATCATAACAGCAGCATACCGCACACTTCGTCCATCCACAACCAAAGCCAGCGCCCTGGCGACATCTTCTGCCGTTAGTAGCATATTTTTTTTTTACAAAAATGACAAAAAAACTAATAAGCAATGCTATTAAAATAAACCCATAACATTTAACTTAATAAAACATTTACGGGATCACGGAAGTCATCTTGCGTCTAGTATGAAAAAATGATTATGATGGGGTGTGCACCACCCAATTTATTTGTGATTTCTGTAAATAATAGAGGTGACGATATCGCACATTACACATATAGTTCGCGCAATTGGAATGCAACTCCGAGTTGGTGGGACACTGGACAGACATTGGTTGAGGCCGTGGTCCACCGACACTGTTAGCACCATATTGTAAAATATTAAAGAAAGTGTATAATGATACGTTCTTTAATACTTTCTTCTTGAATATTAATAGCATTAGCTTCAAACCCTCTAATACAAACACAACAATTTGACCAGTTTGCATTTCGCAGCCCTTAATGACCGTAATTATCCACACCTAACCCTTGATAACATTATGTATTTTTAATTTCAAATAAATCACACAATTAAGCAGAAATATGTTTCCTCGTAAAAAATACAACTCAAAACCTTGCAGCACCCTACATTTTCTTAATTCCATTTCTTCATTTTCCATGAGACGGTACGCCAAATTTCTCAGAATCATCCCCTACCACCACCGATTTTGGTTGCGGAAAAACATACAGATACTCGTACCGGAATGTAAGTGGAAGAAATCCCGCACTCCCAAAAGAATTCAGCGGAGAAATGTTAAGTGCTTGGTATTATACTGCCATGCTACACCACTATGATAAGGATCTCCTCGGAGGATTCTCTGTGTCGAAATGTGTGTATTTTTGGTTTTAAGCCGACGAACATTTATACGAAAGGGAAGTAGAAAGAAGACGAAAAAAGGTTAAAAAAAGAGCACCGACACCCAGATGGTGGTTTCGACCCAAACTCCAGCATTTTTCCAATCCTTCAGTTACTGCAGCATAGCACCAGCACCCCCACTTTTATATTTATTACATGTATAAATTCCTAAAAACGTGTATATCAGCGAAAGTAGATTGAAGTATAAATATTTAATTGTTCAGCACGAGAATGTACGGCGGGTGTTATACGAGCAAGTGTATTAAAAGAACACGAACACAACCTAAAACCGTAGGGAATGCAAGGAACATATTCGTGTATCCCCATCCGAATTTGTATGTGTCTTTCTTCAGCTCTAGCAGATAGAAAACCGTATGGTTGTCATTCAGATACACACACATATACCTACCGATAATAGATAAATTGACAAATTTAGAGTCGGATGGAAGATCGAGCAAACTGAGTGAACGAAGGAAGCTAATTTGAATTGGAGTGGATGAGTCCATGAGATCATAAATAAAATCACAGCATTTTGTCAAATAAAAAATAGTGTTGTTTTTTTGTTTGTTAAATGCCCATGAAGCATGTCAAGAGAAGAACTCACCACACACAAGACAATTTACTGTCTTCAATAGTGAATACAGCCCTAGTTGGAATGCAAAATGTAAGGTCAAATTGACAGGTTTTATGCCAGCTGACAGGAAATGTAAGTGACAAGGGGACATAGCAAAAGGATTCCTATTGTTGATATCCATTCACGTGAATAGATTTTCAGTCACGTGCATATTTACCCCAGGTTGTAGATTAATTCACGCAAATGTGTGCAAAATGTAATGTAGTTAACTTTGAGTACCAATACCACTCTGGCTAGTAACAGATACACTCGACTGTCACGACAAGGACAAACAATACGCTTTATTCTACTCCGCCATCGTCATCATCATCGTCTCAGCGTCATCGTCGTTGTGTTTCGTGAAGGATATTAGATTACAAATGTCTGAATCGTGCCTAAATCCCAGAGCCACCTATTCAGCGCACAGCATCTGTCCCCCGCAGTGAGGGGCGAGTGATGGAGTGCAGGCATACTCGTGCTATAAGGAAGACGTTGCCTGTTGGTCAGTCTCCGTTATTGTGCCGGCATATGAATAGGAATATTCACTTGGGATGCCAAGGAGAAAGACATCGCAGACTGGTGTAGTACAGTGGAATTAATCAAACACACAAAAGGATATAAATTTATTGTTATTTATCTTAGTTTCTCTCCTGTGATGAGGATATTAAGGATAATGAGTTATGTCAGAAACAAATGCTGGGTACACTTGTGCAGCATAACCAAGTGGGAAAGAGTAATGGCCACTGGATTGCTGCTCTAATCCAAATGAGACAGCGGTCTTTTAGGCAAACACATAGATGGGGAAAATTATAATCTACTTTCTAATAAATAAACGAACTACTATTGCAGTTGCTAAGGGAAAGTGTGAATTATGCATGTATGGTGCGTGATGTTATTACCATATGTGGGTGCATATATGAGAATATTCTGAGAGAATGAATCCAGTCATATTTGTTTGTGTTGAGAAAAAAATTAAATCAAAATTGTGTCAAGGATTTTGTTTATGTCATAATTCAAAATATCATTAATATAGTTCTTATACAGTAGATGTCATCATGTAAACGTAAGGGCAGCTTATGTGTCACTGTGATATTGGTTTAAAATTATTCAAATGAGGTGGAAAAACGCTCTACATTCGACTTTTTCAGTAACTACCTTTTTATTCGTAACATATTGCGCTGTCAATTATATCTGACAACGCTGCCAATCAACCCAAAGCATACAGCATTCGAATATTAGATAAGCATTTTCTCGAAATGCCTATTTTAAGAATGGTATCGATATTAATTCCAAGGACAGAACAGCTTTCAGGATGCCGAATAATAGTTTCCTATTTAATGTTTGTCTTTAAAAGTAGTATATATTAAAGTGTTTATACGAGACAAACTTGAATAAAATATCGAGATAATTTAGAAACTATGGACATTCCTTGTTTGAGAGCAATAAGTTTCAAAAAAGGTTTCCTGAGAGGGAACTCGACTAGATGTAATTTCCATTTTGGAAATCCACGTTAGATTCGTGGTTTTCCAGACAATTACATACCGAAGTTGTAACCTACACCGCACGGGTCACAATCAATGACTATATGGTCATTGGCACCCAATAATCTTACTCTTTATTGACAAGTGCACCCCATTGACACAGTGTAAGTATTTGCAACATTCTCTATATCCTTATGAAATATAGAACCTTTCCTATAGCAATTCAGATGTTTGTATGGAATATAAAGCTATGGTGAATTTCTTTTTACCTTATCGGGCTCCCGTCCCGTGAAGAGTCTCTGCCTGAGACACTGCAGCCTTCCATCCTCTACGATCCCGGGCACGCTGCTTCCAATTGTCCAGACCAAGCGCTCTGGCATCCGCGATGGCTTGGTCTTTGAAACGGAGGTTCGGTCTTCCTTGTCTTCTCGAACCTGGGCCTGGGATTCGAAGACCCTCTTGGCTGGAGCATTATTGTCCATTCGCTCGATGTGGCCGAGCCAATGTAGTCGACGTGTTTTGGCTTTTTGGACTACATCCACATCTTGGTACAGCTCATAGAGTTCGCGGTTGTATCTTCTCCTCCATTCGCCCTCCTCGCACACAGGACCAAAAATCCGCCGAAGTATTTTTCTTTCGAAGGAGCCCAGTATCAGCTCTCCCTTCTTGCTTATCGTCCAGCACTCGGCGCCATAAAGCAGAACTGGCAGGATAAGGGTTTTGTAGAGCACACATTTCGTCCTTCGAGTTAGGAGTTTTGAACCCAGTTGTTTTGCCAAACCGAAGTAGCAACGGTTTCCTAGGGTAATTCTTCGCCGGATCTCCACTAGGGTGTCATTTGTGGAGTTTACGTTTACTCCGAGGTAGGTGAACTCCTTAACTACCTCGAAATTGTTGCTATCAATAGTGACGTTTTGTCCTAGGCGGTGGACAGATGCTTGTTTGTTTGTTGATAGCATGTACTTAATCTTGTCCTCATTTACTACAAGTCCAACGGATTTCGCCTGTTCTTCAATCGCCGTGAACGCTTCTATCACGGCACGCTGGGAGCGACCGATGATGTCAATATCGTCCGCATAGCCAAGCAGCTGGACGGACCTGTTGAAGATAGTGCCTTCCGTGTTGACACCTGCCCTGCGCACTATCTGCTCCAGTACGAGATTGAAGAAGTCGCATGATAGAGCGTCTCCTTGCCGAAATCCGGTGCATGTTTGAAATAGTTCGGAAGAGCTGCTTCCAAACTGCACGTTGCAGCGTGTGTTTTCCAGCGTCGCGCGACACAGCTGAATCAGTTTTGCCGGGATTCCGAATTCGGCCATCGCCATATAGAGCTCCTGACGATGTATGCTATCATACGCGGCTTTGAAGTCGATGAATAGGTGGTGGGTTTCGACTTGAAATTCGTTGGTCTTTTCCAAGATTTGCCTCAGTGTGAAAATTTGGTCTATAGTCGATCTGCCGGGCCGGAAGCCACACTGGTACGTGCCGATTAGTGTGTTGCAGAACGGTTTTAGACGTTCACACAGTACGTTGGATAGGATCTTGTATGCGACATTTAGCAGGGATATGCCTCGATAGTTCTTGCAAGACATAGGATCGCCTTTTTTGAAGATGGGGCATATGGAGCTGATAGTCCAGTCATCGGGCATGTTTTCTTCCACCCATACTTGTTTGATGATTCGGTGCATGCTCCCTACCAAAACATCACCACCGTATTTAAAGAGCTCCGCTGGTAGACCATCAGACCCTGCGGCCTTGTTGTTCTTAAGCTTTTTTATAGCTAAGCCAACTTCTTCTATACTAGGTGGTGGAACTAGTTCTTCATTGACTGGACGTGGGTTCTCTTCTTGCCCTATCACTCTCTCTACATGATGCCCATTAAGCAGCTGCTGGAAATGCTGCTTAAACACATCTACTATTCCCTGCGCTTCGGTGACTAGGTTCCCTTCGCTATCTCGAAGAGCCTGCGTTCCGGTTTTGTAGCCAGCAGCCAGTTGCTTAGCTTTTTTATAAAACCTCCGGATGTTATTACGATCGCGCGACTCTTCGATCTCCTTGAGCTGGGAAGCTGCGTAAGTCCTCTTCTTTCTACGCAGGATCTTCTTTTCCTCCCTTCTCCTGGCTCGATACTCTTCTCTCGCTGCCCTTATTTTGCGCTGCAGCGCTTTCTTGTGTGCATCTTCTGTCACCTTTTTCCTGTACACGCATTCATCATCATACCACGGGCTCTTTCTCTGGGGTGGCTGGTACCCTACGGTGGTTTCGGCTACATCCTTGATGATGTCGCGATACTGGCACCACTGATTGTTGGCGTTTGTGGTAGGTGAGTGCACAGAGGAGAGTTTCATACTCAGGCGCTCGCTGTAGGCTCTGGCTACTCCAGGCGTCCAACGTCGAATTTCTTCTTCTGGGTAGTTCGCAGCTTCTTCTCGTTGGACAGTCGAGCTCTGAATTTAGCCGCGACAAGAAAATGGTCAGAGTCGACGTTTGCCCCTCGGAATGTGTGCACGTCGAGGATGTTGGATGCGTGCCTCGCATCGATTAGCACATGGTCGATTTGGTTGGCGGTTCGACCGTCTGGAGAGCGCCAGGTTGCTGTGTGGATCCTTAGCCTTGGAAACCTAGTGCTACTTATCACCGTATTACGAGCTGCTGCAAAATCGATTAGTCGGTAGCCGTTGTCTGTTGTCGTTTCGTGGATTCTGTGCTTACCAACTAACCCGCCAAAGATGTTTTCCTTTCCGACTTTAGCATTGAAATCCCCGAGTACAACTTTTACATCATACTCCGGACAGGCTCCGTAGGCTCCATCCAGGAGGTCATAAAACTCCTCCTTGATGGGATCTTCAGCCTCGTCGGTAGGGGCGTGTGCACATATTAGGCTTATGTTTTGGAAAGTAGCTTTGATGCGGATCACAGAAAGGCGATCACTTATCGGCTTGAAGTCAATAACTTTTGTCCTAAGCCGATTTCCCACGACGAATCCGCATCCTAATACATGCAGCCTTTTGTTGCAGCTGTAATAAATGTCGCAATCTTTTCTTTTCATCATGCCTGATCCTATCCATCGTATCTCCTGGATCGCTGTAATGTCTGCCTTGTACCGCATGAGGACAGACTCAAGTTTTTGAGTGGCACCTGGGGTGTAGAGTGTTCTTACATTCCAGGTACATACTCTTAAATCATAGTCCATTGACGTTCCGGGTCTGGTTGCCATTTGAGGAGTTCCGTTATCCGAGGCTGGTTGCGTCTCTCTCATAACTATTTATTTTTTCCATGGTCTGGAAGTTACCCCGACGGCACAACCCCCAACCTGGAGGGCCAGGTCCTGTTTTGACCCTAGGACAGCGGGTCGGATATTCCGATGTCAGTAACCCAATTTTGGGATATGAGCGCTGCCGTTGACCCGTTTAGGGTTCGTCCGCCACCAACTCTTTTCCAACACCCTGGCTCAGTATTGGAGATCCCCATAGACCTGGTATCCAAATATGTTGAAGCAGCTCATACAGGGATTACACTTTAGTTCGACCTGACCGGAACTGTAGACGCCACCGTTGATTCCATCTAGGGAATTCATCCGCTGCCGCCTGAAACAAGAGGAAGTGTCTTAGTGCGTAGACACTCCTCCCCCCTCTCTCGTTCGCTGCCACCAACGACCTTCCACAGGGGTTGGTTACCCCATCTCCAGTCGAGGTACTAGGCACCCACCAGTCACCAACGTGGAGGTGAGAGTAGGAGTTGATAGTGAGAGGCTAGAGTGGGAACGCTTGTGTTCTCATATAATCGCATCACTACCCTTAAACCAGGGTAAAATTATTTTTAAAGTCCAAATTTTAAACGCTTGTTAGTAGGTAAAGCCCATATAGTTTGCAGGTTACACTTATACCTGAAGGTACCGGGTCTTATTCCGCTTATGGTTAGAATTTCGCGTGTGTTTGTGCGAACTCATATATAGCCAATTTTGTACCTAGGTCTATTTAAAAAAATGAATTGAGGTAGATGGCTGAAATTTGCACAAAGCATCAGGTTATCAGGTATAAACGCTCTAGTTAAACGACAAATATCAATGATAACGATACAGTGACTGATTTTGGAGTATAATTATAGTAGGTTGGTTGTTTGAAAAAAATATGTAGGTAGTTAGGGAAACTACACCTTAACTATGTAGGTCTAGGTATTTATATGAACTAACAGCTGATGTACTAAAGTATGGAAACTTTAATGCGCAAGTGACACTCACACCACACTTGACCGGTTTTTTTATTAAAACAATCATTCGGCAACACATGGAGTTTCAAGGCGCACTATACACAGCAATAGTGCGGCACATTTTCACATATGGTACAATCGTGTCCGTGTGGTGGAAGGCCACTGAGAAAAAGTACGATCTTTCAACAAGCCTCACTTAAGTCCAAAGGGCGGCAGGCAATGGGCTAACGGGTTCCTTATAGGGCCCATACACGACACAGACACGTCGCTGCAGACCAATATATTTTGTTGTTGTGCTCATGCCTGCGCAGATCGTCTGTGTCGTGTGTATCCATGTCGACTGTTTGCAGCGACCGTCTGCATGAATTCAAAATTTTTTGAATTTTTCTTGGTCTGCAGCGACATGTCTGTGTCGTGTATGGTGAATTTTGCACAGACGAGCGAGAAAATTCACGGCGTAAACATAATTGAAAGCCTCTCGCTTGGAGAAATCGGTTCCCTCAATAAAGTTTTTTGTTTAGTTATTATATTGAATTCATTTTTTCATTAAATTTCCTTCATCCATACGGCAATTCGGCATTTAAGAAGTCGGATCGGCCAGCAGTATTTGCCATTTTTCTGACCCGACGACCACGACGAAATGGTACAAACTAATGTCTGCGCAGATTATCTGCACCGTGTGTGGCGAAGGCATGTTTGCACAGACTTAAGGTCTGCAGCGACGTGTCTGTGTCGTGTATGGGCCCTATTAGGAACAACACCCATACCGCAGCAATGGAGGTGATGCTAAACCCCACCTCTCTGGATAAGAGAATCTGAAATATAGTTATCCAAACCTTATGGACACGCCTCCATCGAAACCTGATGGAGCGTGGCGAAGGAGAACAAAACTATACACTACCTAATCCCCAGTTTCATCTTTGGAAGGAGATTCACAATCAAAATTCCGGACAGAACCGAATGGGTACAAAGCAGTTACAGAAGAAGGGGAGATAGGTCTCTATACCGATGCTTCTAAGATGGATGACGGTACAAGCGCTGGTATCTTCAGTGAAACACTTAATCTGCGAAAATCATTCCGAGTTAAACATGACTGTAGTGTGTTTCAAGCGAAAATTGCTGCTATAACACTAGCGGCAAAGGACCTAAGGAGACGACACATTGTCGACAAACAAATCACTTATGTGCTCTGACAGCCAAGCGAAAAGCCATGGAGTCAGTCGTGGTGAAGTTGAGTCATTGCAAGAAATAAGAAACATTGGGTGAAATATGAAAAGCCAACACAGTGACCTTATGCTAGATTCCGGGCAATAAACATGCGGATGAGATTGCAAGAAACGGATCGAAAATGCACGCATCAATGGCGCTAGAATCTGTAAGAACTCTGCTAAGCACGCTTGCAAGGAAGATTGACAATCAATCCTGGAGTAGAAGAATTATGGCCATCAGAAGTAAGCAAAAAGAGATCCAAATTCATGATCGAACTGAGCCGCAAGGATGTTCGCATATACTCACGGGAGTCATTACTGGATACTGTGCGATAGGCGTTCATGCGTAAAGGCTGGGCATAGCGACTTTTACAGAAGCTGTAGAGACGTTGAAGAAATATAATCTGTTCGCCATCAGCTTCTCGAATGCTCAGCCCTTAAAAACAGTAGACATCAGAAGATTTGGAGAATGTGGGTCTTAAGAAATTCCTAAGATTCATACTTAAATCGGGGTGGTTCTATTAGGTAAACCAACTCCACACCTTCGGTTACTCTTAGAACAAGCTGGTAATCTGGACACAAAAACTTATGAATACGTGACCTGTGATTAATCACCCTTATTCTACGTCTCGTTTATATTAAACGACATGTGGCTCAAATAATAGCGGTAAATCTTGTTTCCAAGAGGTATGCAATGCATTTTTCCCTTGACTGGACACTATGCACACAGCTGGTGGTCTATGTGAAGCTGTGGCAACCGCCTCAAGAGCACCCGTTTACCTACCTACCAGACCTCAGTTCCACAGTGGAAGTTTAAATTAAATTAGTTTAAGCTACAATTTTAGTTCAAACTTCAGTTCAACAATTAATTCGGTTTCACACTTTAGGTTAAACCTTGAAACTCTGTTCATTTCTGTATTTTAGGTTAAACCTCAGATCACTTGACACGGTGACATTTCAATTTCAAAGCTGCCGATTGTCAAGAACACAAATATTTGACTTTGTTTTGTGTATTCTTTGAAAGAAAGGACAAAAAACGATTTTGGAAAAATCGTATAAAAGCTAAATTAAATCAATTTTAGTTAACCGGAGTCCAATTTAATTGAAGTTCAGATTGTGAAATCGGACGATTGAACTTTCAATTTAAATTCAAGTTCGGGTTCAGTTGAACTTTAGTTCAAAATTTCGCGACGAAAGTTGGGATAACTAAACTTTCTCCTATAATCTTAGCAGTTTAGATATGTACATATCTCTCAGACCTTTTTACCATTCGAAAAATATGTAGCAACCAGAACTACCTAAAACCTAATATCTACCTATTTTGCAGAAAACTAAAACAAATATTTCAATCACTGGAATACTGCCAAAGGTGTTGTTCACAAAGCTTTTAATTCTGATGCCACTTTCTTATTCTCCTCCATAACGAAAGGATATTTATATTTAAACACAGCATGGTATTTATTAAATAAAGTCAACAAACTGCCACAAGTAGGTATACACAACATCTGATACCAAGTAATCATCCTCCAATCCTTGCTGCCTTTCATTGATAAGAGCGTGAACTCCTTAAGTCAATTTAATTGCCTCGTTTGATGCTAGCAAAATACCCAACTCCTTCTGGTATAGGTTATTTCCAAAATGTTTCCGAAGAATTTAAGTAAATTATTAATTACACCTAAAATAATAATTCCGTTTTATTCAAATGAGTTGAAATTGAAACCAACCCTTATCACAAAATGATATTTAAAGCCTCTTTCTACATGTCCTTGTCCACCACTGCCACAGTTATCGGCTTAATAAATTATTTCCTGTTACATAATACACAAGTGAAATGGTTTACAATTTTTTGTCGCTCTACTATAGGACGTAAATTATTCATAACTTTCTAATCATTGGGTTGACCCTAGAACGTGGTTGACTGTGCTTGACCAAACCAATAACTCAAAGAAAATCCAACTGGAAATCAATTAAAATAATAAATGTTCGAGAGCAACGGAAGGTTGGGGCTTGTTTGTGCCACATGAAATAATTTTGCTCATAGCGCACACTTATACGTAAGCAATCCTGAAAAGTGTTTACCTTTCCTAATCGAATGCAAACATATTTGTTACAATTTTCATACATACTTATATACATTTTTAAAATGCTTGAAACCCCCTTTCTCAATCCCCCACTTTAGGTGAAATACACACTGTAGACAGGAAGATCGGATGGCAAAGTATATCCTCCGGTTTGAGTAATGTTGTGTAGCGTCTAAGAAGGTGAAACAGTAAACTTCTTGACTTTGAATGATGAATGGCGCCACACCACTGCCACCCGCCAAAGTTATAAATATTTTTGTGTATCCGCATCTGTAACTTACCTATGTGTACGAGTACTTTGTGAGTGAGTTGAGTGAATGAATGAACACATCCTGAATTGAATAATTCAAATGTTAGCTTTGCCCCGTTACACCACCCACTCCGCCTCGGTATACGACCTTAATTCACTTTTATTATCATTACCGTATGCGAATGTGTAGATGAGTGAGTGGTGTAAAACGAAAGGACGACGAATGTGAAAGGCAATGGTATCCATTAAATGAAAATTACAAAGCCAAAGGAATCTACTTTACTTCAGAGTGCTGTCATAGAGTAAAATAAAAGGTATAGCTAGGTATACAACGATGGAAGGGGAACGTTAAGCCGAACGCATCGATGGGAAAAATATAGGTTTTTCCAGCAACCACCCTAGTCGATACTTCTGACTCTATCACTTATGTAGTTGCGTACCTCAACCTTGAGAGAAGACGTAAACATTTTTCTTTCGTCGCTCTTGGAAACTTCTTAATGGTTGTGCCGCCACATATAATACCAAAATGCTGGGGTGTAGGTGATTTGCTTGTTGCTGGAGATTTTCACCGCACAAATGATGAGGGTCTACGTGGCTTTGTGCTTCCTTAACTTTCGTATTTGCAGCAATTAGACTGAATAGTCGTTTTCGGTTTAAGGGGAAGTGGTTTCCATTTTGGAGGTTGCGTCAAAAACGAATAATTAACGATTTTTCGTTAAATACCGTTGCCTTTTAAGTACTGAACCATTTTACAGTTCTTCATCCCTAAACAAAATTTCGCATCGATTGTGTTGGTTTATAGTGGCATAAATAGAAGAAAATAAGTGCTTTTAAAATAAGCAAACGTATACATTTATGATTATTAAAATGTACAATTAGTAAGGGTTGGCATATGCCAATATTGTTTAGACTGGAAGTTTGGTTGCAACACCTTCTTAGTGAATAAGTTAATAAAACTGAACATAGGCAACAAAACAACCGGCATCTAAGAATTAAAGCTCTGATAATATGTATTGAACAAAATCATAATATTCCTAGTTCTGTTCTGCGGCTTAAAATTGGTACAAACATTCAATATTTAATGTAAGGTATATAAACAAAAATGCAAATTGAATAAATAGATTCCTAGGAATATATTGAAACGGCATGGTTTTATGAGGAAGATGCATTATCACATGTAATTTTTTTATACCCTCACAGGAAGGTATAATCACGTTGCCATTACATTTGTTGAAAACACGATAGCGTCCAACGGAATCGATCTAGGCGAATAATTTTTTTGGGAGAGGACTTCTTTTACCTTCGTCAATTGAAAATGGGCTATGCTATGTCGGTAAAGTAGTTCTAGTACCTCCCATACAAAACCTGTTGTATATTGATGGCAACTGGAAACCTTGCTGAAAATTGGAGAGTTTTTAAACAAAATTATGATATATTTTCTATTGCAATTGGGTTGGAAGACAGAAAGGAGTCACAGAAGGTTGGTACATTTTTTAATGCTTGTGGTCCGGAAACAATAGAAATATTTAATACATTGGGCTTGGGCGACGACGACAAGAAAAATTACACAAAAGTGGTAAAAGCGGTTGAGAGTTACTGTTCTCCGAGAAAGAACGAGGTGTACGAAGCATTCAAGTTTAATACAAGAAAACAAGAAGAAGGGGAGTCATTTGAGGCATATTTATTGGATTTGCGCAAATTAGTAAAATCATGTGGATATGCCCACCCCGACCGAATGATGCGCGATAATATTGTAATTGGCACTAATAGTAATAAACTCCGAAAAAAGTTGCTTGAAACAGAAAAACTGGATTTAAATAAAACAGTTGAAATTGCAAGAGCATCAGAACTGGTGGAAAAACATGCGAGTGACATGCAACAACAAAACAAATATACAGCGGTAGATGCTGTAGATTCAAGAACGGGAAAGCGTACGGACAGTGAGTATGGGCAAAAACAAAGCGGCCGATTTGCCTACAATAATCAAACAAGCGGTAAAAATGTAGAAAGCGAAAGGCGCGAGAACATTCGCAGTTGTTGTAAGTTTTGCAAAGGTATTCATGGTAATCGCAAGTGTCCGGCGTTTGGTAAACGGTGCAATAATTGTAGTCGGTTGAATCATTTTAGTGTCGCCTGCTTTGCATCCAAGGTTCGTGAAATAAGAGAATTTGATACGGTGGCTCAGGATGAAGATATTGTTTTGCATAATATAGCTGAAGTAGGTGTTGAGCGCAAAAGATGGTATGAACAAATTCGTGTCAATAATTGCATGATAAATTTTAAGTTGGATACGGGTGCTGATGTTAGTGTTTTGCCATATAGATATCTTAAATATATGGGAGACGTCATATTAAAAGAAGGTGGTGTACCGCCACAGAGCTATGGGGGGAACGATCTGAATTACAAGGGAACCGTGGAATGTGTTGTTACGTGCCGAAACAAAGCAATGCCATTGAAGTTTACTGTCATCGATACTAGGTACGAACCCCTACTGGGTCTGGAAGCGTGCAAGCAATTGAATTTGATCAAACGAATAAATGCAATTGAACATATGTCAAAGGACATATTTGTGCAGAAAAATCGAGACATATTTGAAGGTTTGGGGTGTTTTGTGAAGAATCTGGACATTAAATTAAAAAATGATTCCTTTCCAGTGGTGAAGCCGGCAAGAAGAATACCCCTATCTCTGACAACTCGTGTGAAGGAAGAACTGCAGAATATGGTTGATCGGAATATAATTGAACGAGTGGATGGACCGATCGAACGTGCGTCGAACTTGGTTATTGTTGAGAAGAAATCAGGCCAACTACGTTTGTGCATTGACCCACAGGATGTAAATGCAGACATTTTGTGCGAAAACCATACTATCCCATCTTTTGAATCAATATCTGTCCGTATCGCAAACAAAAAGTACTTCACGGTGCTCGATTTAAAAGAGGGATTTTGGCAGATTGGTTTAAGCACCAAAGCAAGTGAGTTATGCACATTTAATACCCCTTTTGGGTGTTATCGCTTTAAGCGTTTGCCATATGGTATTAAAATCGGCCCCGAAGTTTTTCAAAAATACAACGAAAGAAATTTTGAAGACATACCGAATGTAATTGTATTTATAGATGATATCTTGATTGCGGCTGATACAATGGAAGAACATGATGCCATCTTACAACGTGTTGTTAATAGGGCAAGAGAATTGAACATTAAATTTAACATAAATAAGATTCAGTTTAGAGTGAAAGAAGTAAAATACCTGGGAAAAATTATATCCCATGATGGTATTAGATGTGATCCGGACAGAGTAAAAGCGATAATGAACATTGATAAGCCAAAAGATAAAACAGATTTACAGAAATTGTTCGGTATGATTAACTATATTCGAGAGTATATACCGAATTTGGCGTCGATTTCACAACCACTTAGAGAATTACTCAAACATGATGTTGTTTATAAATGGCAGATAGCGCATGATATTTGTTTGAAATCGATCAAAGAAATGATTGCAAACGCCCCAACTCTGCAAACATTCGATGAGTCTAAGGAAATAACGATAGAAACGGATGCTTCTAAATATGGATTAGGTTGTTGTATTTTGCAGATGGGTAAGCCTATTGCATTTGCGTCAAGAAGTCTCACTGATGCTGAAATCAACTACGCACAAGTTGAAAAAGAATTCTTGGCAGTGGTTTTTGCATGTCATAAATTTCATTATTATATATATGGTCGCCTAGTGACAATTAAAAGTGACCACAAACCACTGGTCGAAATTATGAAAAAAGATTTCTGCAAAATTCCATCAGCGAGACTACAACGCATGAAACTAAGCCTTATTAAATATCAATTAAACTTGGTGTACATTCCGGGTAAATATTTATATATTGCAGATTTTCTGTCGAGATATTATGACAAGGATGATCAGACACAAGAAATAGATGATTTAAATGAGTTCGTACACTCGCTTAATATCACAAATGAACGCTTGGAAAGTTTCAGAAGAGAGCTAGAAAATGATAAAACTCTACAAGAGTTAAAAACAGTGCTGCTAGAAGGTTGGCCAGAAGACAAACGAATGCTAAGCGAAGAGGTTAAACTTTATTGGAAGCTACGTAAGGATTTGTCAATAGAAAATAATATTATATTTTTAAATGATAGAGTTATTGTTCCAGTTACATTACGCGAATCCATATTGTCGCAGTTACACTTATCACACATGGGAATTGAGAAAACGAAGAAAAGAGCACGAGGCTTAGTATATTGGCCGAAAATTGACCAAGCAATAGAAAGGCGCATAGAAAAGTGCACTGTATGTCAAAATAATCGTTCCTCAAGCATAAAGGAACCAATGTTATCGCACGAAGTACCACAATTACCGTTTAGCAAACTGGGTTTGGATATATGTGAGTATTTATCAAAATCTTACTTAATTATTTCGGATTATTACTCTCGCTACTTAGACATAATCAGAATGCGTTCAAAAACAGCAGGAGAATGCATAGCCAAGCTAAAAACATGTTTTTCAAATCATGGAATACCAATTGAAATTATTTCGGACAACATGCCGTTCAATTCATTTGAATTTAAAAAATTTTGCGAACAAATTGGAACAAAATTAATTACAACAAGCCCAGGATACGCACAAGCTAATGGATTTTCTGAAAGAGCAGTTGGGATAGCGAAAAAGTTACTAAAAAAGTCACATGAAAACAACGAAGAAATCTGGCTCGCACTATTAGAATACCGCAACACGCCGCTAAAGGAAGTCGATGCTTCACCCGTCGAACTACTCATGAGCAGGAAGACAAGAACGTTATTACCTGCAAGAACGAATCTGTTTCAACCGAAGGTTATACCAAACATAAAGAACAACATTGAAGTAAAGAACAAACATTCCAAACAATACTACGATCGCAGCGCAAAGTATAAGCAACCATTTCGTCAGGGGGAGAAGGCGTGGTACCAGCACAATAAGAAAGGGTGGATACAAGCAACAATCATGAGCACGCATGATGGACCAAGATCTTACTGGATTGAACTCGAAGATGGAACAGTCCTGCGAAGAAATTCAAAATGGCTACGAAAACGATAAATTGGATATAAGCTTATTATACATGAATTTATTTAAATACTCAATACAACACAACATTTTAAGTAATTCCTTTAGCATTTGTATTATAAGTTTGTCTTGATATATAAACTGAAGATTTATACTTTATTTGAAATTGAAATTTATACAATGTATCAGAATTTGAAGATACCTAACTTAAATGGGAAGGTGTTGTATATTGATGGCAACTCTGTAACTCTAATCTAATGAAATAATAAAGAGACGTCAGTCGTTAGTTGATCGTCATAGAAATAACACAACCAATATTAAAACCATCTGTCTTAAAAGTCTTGTTTATATAATAAAATGTATATATTTTTTTTAGTAATATAAAAAAACCACTGTGGTATCCCTATCCAAGTTTCTCATATCATAACCTGCTTGTTGTTCTCTACGCAGGGCCGTAGCCAAGATTTTGGTTCGGGGGGGGGGCTTGCTTCCAAGTCTTACGAAACTGAAAACTATGTATATTCCAATTCATTGATTTCTATTAGTAACATTTTTTCAAAGCAGAAAACGTCTTCATTTTTTTTTATATGAGATCAATCACCTAATCTGGATGCACAATAATATCCGAATGAACAGATATCATAGCAAGTGAACTTAACCTTGCATTCTCCATAACGCTTCGGGACATTGTTTCAATCTTTTTCATAGCTAATAAAAAATAAATAGGTGGCGCTACAGGCGGTAGACACCCTAGGCCTAGCTTCATAGCTGAAAGGGTTCTTTCAAAACTAGCTGTGGTCACTGGAAGCGTTGCTAAAACCGTAAGCAAGCAATTTATAAGTCTAAAGTAAGTCTTGTCACATAATCAAGCAATTTCAAAACTTTGGTAGAAGGGTCACTCGACGATTTTTTTTTCGCACCAAAGAATGTACTCAGCTTTCACAGCTGATAACGAAATTGCATTATCAAAGTAAAGTGTTAACTTTTTCAACTTTTCGCTGAGGCTAAACTGCAGCAAAACCTGGGAGAAGAGCTTGAAACGATCGATGGTAGAACGTCTTCATTGACCATGAATCTGGTCTGTAAGATTTTGTATTAACGAATCTATGCAAGAAATCTTTATCGGCACTCTAAAATAGGCTTCAGAAGGAGAGGTTCCTGGATTGGAACGCGTTGTTTGTTTCAATAAAGTTCTTCAAATAAGTCCTCGGCAAGTAAGGATGCGGATTGAAAAGCCTCTCTGAAAAAATCTTCGGCATTTTCTCTAATGTCCTTAAGAGAGTTCAGAACTTCTTTTGTGCGGTCGATTGCAGAAACGAAATCTAAGGATTTGTTCTGTAGGGAAACTAATAAGGGCAGCGCTAGACTGAATAGTTTTTCGTATACAATGAGGCTTACTATACTAGGCAATGACTTTTTTGGACCGCTGTCAAAAGTGTTGATACTTTCGAAGACATCACCCACGTTCTGCTCGTTATTTTTTCAATACTTATGGAGATGCATTTGAAGAGCTCTACAAAGGAATTAATACTGTCATGCCTTTCAATGAATTTTGTTTCACAAAGGCACAGAATATAGATTTGAATTTATATTAAGCCCCATTACGGTCATTTCAGTTTCAGTTGCAAACAAGACATAGCTCACAACATTTTCTAGGAAAAATGCTTCAACAGTTCCTCAGATCCCAATGGATGACCATTCAATCCATCCCAAGGACTCAATGCACATTTTAGAAGTCACAGTCAACTCAGGAATCACATGGCAGGATCACAATCCTATATTGCACAATCGGCGTCCGCTTAGTTGAGCTACCTATTTAGAACAAAGAGGTACTTTAGCCCCAAGCAACTTCTCCTAATGTACGAAGCACAGGTTAGACCAGGCCCGGAATATTGCTCCCATATATGGAGCTCGGCCCCAAAACATTCACTTAATCTTCTTGACAGAATACAAAGGCGAGCAGTTCGACTTATTGGGGACCCTTCACTCACATCGAACCTACAACCCTTGGTGCACAGAAGACAAGTCGCTGACGTCTGCTTGTTCTATAGATAGAGGTATTTCCATGGTAGATGTTCCGAGGAACTCAAAGGCATTGTCCCTCGAAATGCAAATTTTGGGCGCCCCACAAGACAGGCTGCTACAGGTTCGCCTTTCCCGGAAAAAGTATTTGAAAAAAAAAGTTGAGCTATCAGTTAGAAAATTTTAGTTTTTGTCTTTTGTTTAAGACTTTCGGGGGGGGGCTTCAGCCCCTCAAGCCCCCCCCCCCCTGGCTACGTGCCTGTCTCTACGCGATAAGATAGGCGCGCAAAAGGTTCAATCGTCTTAGCCAAAGGTCTGATTACGTGTGAACGCGCAAATGCATTGTCACAATCGAATTGCAAATGTACACATAAAATGTGTAACTTTCATCAGATATGGGTGTCTGTATAAATGTATAAGCATTGGTTCCCAGTAAACATTTTTCTTCAGTAAAAGTGAAGAATCACTTTACATTCAGTAAAAATGAAGAAAATTTTTAACATTCATTTATGTGAACCAAATCTGGTTTCAGATTAAAACGAATATTGACATTCGATTTTCATTCATACATAAGGGAACAAAAATGATTATGAGCAAGCTATCTAAAAAAAAAATATCTCGCACTACATTTTCAGAATTCAAATTTAAAACGACATTCAAATTTCCTTCACTTAAATGAATAAAAGTGACGGTGCACAAGATCGTAAATGGATAGTGATAACGGGACCTGGAAATGAAACAAAGAAAATATAAAACTTAGATGCATCAGTTCGATTAATTGTTTGCAACGAACGGTGGTCCTTGAAAAGGATGAAAAAGATAGAAACACCAGCAATAAAAATATCTGCGAGCAAAAGCATTTTCTTGGAGTGGTACTCAGACCAAAAAATCTGCACGGGCTCTAACAACCGTAGTTGCCCTACGAAGTAAGTTAAAAAACAAAAATTATGAGCTCATATTAACTAAATCTATTTTTTTCGAGCAAACAGCGATGAGGCACTTTCAATACGCCAACGAGCGGCTCAAGCCAAAAAAAAAACATAAAACATTTATAAACGAAGAAGTTAAAATGTGTAATAAATGACAGCACAAAATGGTAATAAATATTTATTTTGAGACTAGCATTATATTCATTTTAGTAAATGTTTCTCCAATCATTTATGAATCATTTAAAAGATTCATAAATGAAGGCCCATTTCTCAGGAAAAAGGATTCAAATTGAGTCATAAATGAATTCATATCTGAAATCAGCGCTGCCCCCTTGCTACAATAGTAGCGTTTGTACTACATTTTGTTGGTCAAAAAATTGAGTACGTACAATTATTAATTGCGTACTTTGTACTACAATTTCTCACACTTTAAAAATAATTGACAAATGTACAAGTTGGCCAGCCTGCGATATCTGGGGCCTGTACCACAAAACTACAAGTCTTGTACAACCGGCGAATTTTAACAATTAACAATGGTTTCTGTACCACAAAACTACATGTCAATTTAACAATTAACAATTGTACAAGCAAACCTTAACAATTGGGAAATACTAAATTTCCCCACTTTCTGTACCACAAAGCTACAAGTGTAGACAACATTTTGCAAACGATAGTTATAAACTTGAAAAAATTTAACGTGTGAGTTGAAATTTGTTAAGTCGTTACAAGTGATATCTTATGTGGTTTTAAGAAGAAATTTGAAGCATTTGTCTTGATAAAATATTAACCATATTAAACTAGTCTTAGTATAGGACACATTTTTAAAGGAAATCCTTATTTCCACAAGTTAATCGGAAAAGGGGGAACATTTTTCTGCGAACTTTTTGCGTTTAATGCACATTCGTATGCCCCGCTCAGTGACTATAATTTAAGCATTTTTTGTTTCGATCGGATAGAATTGATAAACTGATTAAGTTTATAGATATAGATATCGTATACGGTGGCGCATACAAAATAATAAACACATATTTAATATAAAAATATTTTTAAAACTGGCGAAACTGGAAATCGTGGCGTTGAGTATTTTGTGAATTGATGGCACCAACAAATATTAACAACATATTTTATTTAATATGATTTCAGCTAAGACGATTTGCCTGCGCATAGTCTGTCCGTCGCGGAAGCACTTGTACAAAGAAGGGAAATTTTGATATTTAACAAGTGAAGCGTTTTTATTTTGTGGTACAGAAATTATAGTTACTTGATAAATCGGCATTGCTAACAAGTGCCTGTAAAATTGTTAAATAGTAGTTTTGTGGTACAGGCCCCTGGTAGTGAAGAAAAGAACCCTATCAGACATACAGAAATCTGTCATCTGTAAGCGGTACGTGTATTTTTGTACAGATAATTTATTTATTTTATAAATGAAAAACTATTGTAATCGAGGTAAACGCCTTGTCGGTCTAAAATTCAAGTATTGTTTATGAAAAATAAAATAATCCCGGGTCCATAAAATTATGTTTTTCTTTAGTTTCCATTAGCGTAAACTAGTTAGGCATTTATTTTTATGTTTTTACATGAAAAATGTATTTATTATTCACAATATTTAATTAATTAGTGGCGCTTAGCTTCTTTTCCATATATGTATTTTTACGCTGATCTGTCAAATTTGTATGTCTATGAGGGTTCAAATTGTCGCCGCTAGGGTACACCCTCTATTTCTCAATAATAAAAAAATTATTAAACTATATTTATTCTCAGCGCTTATTGTTACTACAAACTGACTTTTCATTTCATTTCATTTTATTAGATAGAAAAAGCCTTGAGATAAAATCTCATTTATGGCTTTAAAAATATATATTTACAATTAAGAGATATAAAGAAAAAATCGAAATCTTGAGAAACATAATTAAGAAAATTATATACACTATTATATAATTATAAGAAAATAAATATAAATTATAAAAAAAAAAGTGAAGTGAATTAATGAATAAATAAAGAGTGAAAAAGCAAGGTTATGTCTGGGTTCTGGAGATGATCTGTAATCGAGCGGATAAAAATATTTAAATTGTTTATAGATTTAAATCTAGGAGGTAAACTGTTCCAGATTCTGGCACCTATCACGAAGAAAGATCTGCGAGTCTGCAATGTTGAGCTTCTTGGAATATTGATGTTGATTGTACGCGTCGAAGTTGAAAATTCAAGTTTATCGTATAAATATGCGGGCGTTTGAAAATGTATCAATTTAAACAAGAATTTACAAATTTCAATAACAAAATGAGACATCAATGGTACACCGAAAATGCAATTGGTCAAATGCGATACATGGTCAAACCTTCTTAATGAATATACTAAACGAACACAGGAGTTAAAAGCAACATTTAACTTTTGTTTGCTTATTGAGTCCATCCCACAATATATAGGAGACCCATATGTTATAATAGGAGCCAATAAAGTTTTAACCAGCATTAATCTGGTTGCCTGCGGAATAAAGAACGAAAACCTCCACAATCGTCTTAGTCCTCCATAGATGCTACTTATTACTTTATTAGCATGATCGTTCCAGGAAAGAGTTTTGTTGAAAATGAAGCCTAAATTATTTACGGTAGAACTGTACGAGATAACGTGGCCATTTAAAACTAATTCAGGAAAGTAGGATTCATCTAAACAATTTTTATATATAATTATACTTTGCGACTTAGCGGGATTCAAAACTAGATCATTTAAGACTGTCCACTCATAAATGCTGTTTAAATCTTCATTTATGTTACAGACTGCGTTTTCCAGCAGTCCCAATGGAAAAGATAAATAAATTTGCAAATCATCAGCGTAAAGATGGAAGCATGAATAATTAATAGCAGTAACGACATCATTAATGAACATGCTAAAAAGTAGGGGCCCTAACAATGACCCTTGAGGGATACCCGTTTTAAGGTCCGCGAAGTCAGAGACCAGGAAGCCAATGGAAACAGCTTGTCTTCGGCTAGTCAAAAAACTTTTAATCTGTTTGAGAGCGCAAGAGGAAAAATCAAATTGATGCTTCAATTTATGCAGCAAAATTGAGTGTTTCACGGAACCAAAAGCATTAGAAAAATCAAGCAGACTTAAAATCGATACTTTGTCCGCATTCATTGCATTCCGAATGTCGTCCTGTACCTTTAAAATAGCAGAGACGCAGCTGTGTTTTTTTCGAAAGCCAGATTGCAGAGGTGATAGAAGATTGTTCGACTCAACGAATTCAGAAAGCTGATTAAACATCAGTTTTTCCAAGCCCTTAGAAAGAAATGGTAAAATACTAATCGGTCGATAATTAGATACATCATAACATCCCGCCTTCTTTCGAACAGGAATTACTTTTGCAATTTTCCAAGAGCTCGGAAAAATCGATTTTGTTAAGCAGTCGTTGTAAATATTGGCAAAGCTGGGAAGGATTGCAGGCAACAACAATCGAATAAACTTCTGTATGCAAACGCAGCAGACTCAACTCAATTAGCATTTCCAATTAACAAAAGCCTGCATTTGGAAAAATAATATGTAACTATATGTTAACATTGTGCGTTCTGTAATATATGTAGTTCTTATTTTTATTTTTTATTGTAGGTAGGTACCATGTACCTACTTAGTAATATTATGTAATATTCATTTTAGTTTCTGTGATTATTTTTCGAGCTGTGTTATTAATTATAGGTAGGTATGTATTTAATTTTTTCTTAATTGTTTAGTTATGAATTCATGTTTATTTACTTAAAAAATCATTATAAAGTAATTATTTGTGTTTTTATTTGTTTTTTTTTCAAATTGTACTACATTGTACTACATTTTAAAAGCTCCCGTACTACATTTTCGACCTCTTGGGGGGGCAGCGCTGATCTGAATGTTTTCTTCATTTAACTGAATCATTTATGATTCATTTCTGAAGAAAAATGTTTGCTGGGTTGTTGGTCTTCAAACACTGTGTGCGTAAATTTCATAAGGAGTTTATATTTAAACAAAATTTGTTTAAGCAATATTTTATTATTATTGAACAATAATTGTTGAAAGGTACACAAAATGCGAGCATTTGCAAGAAATGTATTTAATATTCAAATTATGTGTTTGAATTTTTTGTTTGCCTATTGTCGTGTGTATAAATGCAGGCTATACTTTTACATTAGGAATGACATACATTTTCATAGTAATTTTACGCGTAATTTGTACAGTGCACCTTTCAGTTACTTTTAAAACTTATATATATACTGCTGTCAGAGTGCAGCGATGCCAGATTACAATATATATCTTTTTTTTCAAGATTTTTAAGCTTCAAAATATGTGCAAGACTTTTTACCTTAAATTCATCAAATTTCAAGATTTTTCATATTGAACTATAATTTCTCTGTCTAACAATTTAAAATAGCATTTTCTATGAAAGAAAGTGGTTTTTTATTCCTTATTATTGTCAGTGAAAAAAAAAACTCATGCACGACTTCTGTTATGCACTGGAAACTATTTGTGGCATATGATAAATTGGCTCAAGGAAGTTACGAATAAGAATGATCCTAAATAGCTATGCGGCTTATTGTATCATCTAATTGCAGACTTAAAGGTATATACAAAAATTGTGGAAGAAGTCACTTATATAGCAGGACCAAGGCAATTGCGATTGTTAAAAATATGCACATGTGCACCTCCGTTGGTAAAAAGACCTAAGTGCACAAATATTAGTGCATAAATATTACCTTAGCCGGCTCTCATACTGAGGCAATAATCAATAAGCAACTGGCATGGCAATAGGAAACACGCAATATTATCGCTCAGAATTATATTACTTTCAATGAAATTAGAGGTCTTATACATCAAAGGAACTCAATATCGGTCGAACGAAAAATGTTGCTGATTGCAACATGTTGTACATAATTTGTAAAGAAAAATATATATTATTTCATAGTAGCAATATTTGTCATTGACACGTCCCTAGACATTTGCGCATATAAGTACTACGTTTTATTAATGATTGAAAAATATGTGTATGGGAGTGGGAGGTACCAAAACTAGTCGACCGATATATTCCATATTCAATACCAACGACACGACGACGGTAAAAAAAAGTCATCTCACAAAATTTCTTGCTTTGACTATTTTTAATGATATTCAATTTGATGTTTCCTATTATGTATTTGGAAAACTACCATAACAAAGTCTTATGTCAACGGAAAATTTAATAAAATTAAATAAAACGTTAAAAACATAACATGTAAACAGTTCTTCCGAAACTTGTAAACGGAGTGCCTTTTGACACTTGTACTTAACTAAACAATTTTTTTCCCGTTCTAGTTGGTTTTTTCTATATTTTGGAAAAATCTTGAAAAAAAGATATTTTATTTTGGAAAACAAGATTTTCAACTTTTTCATCTGGGAACACTGTCAGAGTGTGCGTCGTAGGTACTTATTCATAACACGAAATATAGTTGCTGACAGTCCTGTCCCTTCCCCAATTTCCTTAATTTGATTCTGATGATTAAGTATCGGAAATTGTTGTCATTGAAACAACAGCAATGCTCGTACATGCCAACAAAGCAAGAAAATTCACTTTTAATAGTAAGTTTGAGAGTTTGCTTCAATTCTATAATTTATTACTAATTCTTGCTAAAAGTCCATTTCTAAGATGAAAGGAAAGCAAATACAAGAATTAATTATTCCAGTGCTGTTTTCATCAGATTTTAAAACGCCGTCAGTCTTGTTTACATTCCATAAATGCGCATCCACAACTGAGATATTCATCAATTCCCGGATATGATTTCCATGAAAAGAAAAACACAGAAGGAACCCCTTTCAATGTCAATAAAACAGGAATACTTTCGGCTCTAAAGGGAGTCCTTGACCACCGACTTAGTCAACACTCCCTGATAACATCAAAGAGAAAAAAAAAAACCAACACCCCAACGGCCAAAGAAGAATGGTAGACGGAACACTGTTTCCTGCCGCAAACATTCCTTCTTTCTATGTGCGACTTTGGGGATATCGAGTTGGAGAAATCATTCCAACGACTGTCTAGGGAGGGGGTTGCCAATTGCCAGTTACCACAGTTCTGTGGTGATACTGATCGTAGTATATTACAGATTTGTTATTGTTATTACAATCAACAACAACACAGACAATTCCCGAGGCTTTAACATTATTTTTATTGTAATTGTGGTTATTAGTGATGGTGATAACCCTTAATTTATTGGCTCCAATTTATTGGTGAAAGTTTGTTGGCAGCTTAATGTTGAATATTTTTCAGATTTCAACCCTTCGCTAAAAAAAAAAAAAAAAACAATATTATTTATTGTCGGTGTGCTAGGCCAAATCCGTCTGGCCCTTTTCAAGGCTGAATTATGCGTTTGAAAATTAATAATTTTTATAATTTCTCATAAAAGGTGGTGCTCTACGGAGGTGCCAGACCCGTTGCGGTTTGGAGAATGTGGCAAGCCTAACGTTAACAGAATTTGATGTGTTTGTTTATTTTGTTTTGACAGCACGAAATTTACACCGCGATTATGGCGTTGGGAGGGTGGTTGTTCGTGTTTTGTTTATGCGTTTACGAGTTCTTAGAGTAGGATTAATGAATGGAATTTGGATTATCTTTCAGTCTAGTAATTGAAAGTGATTGTAGGTTCTGCCTTGGGGGTTGGAAAACATATTAATAGCGGATATTGGAAAGAAACATGCTATCTTGAACACGATGGTGATTTTCTACCGCTAAAATGCATGACGTTTTGACTTTTTAAGG
The DNA here is from genome assembly GCA_949372485.1 of Cheilosia soror. Classification (NCBI taxonomy): domain Eukaryota; kingdom Metazoa; phylum Arthropoda; class Insecta; order Diptera; family Syrphidae; genus Cheilosia; species Cheilosia soror. The sequence continues at coordinate 2,303,064 of OX443561.1, read as the reverse complement.
TGTTTTGGTGTGAATGTGGCAATTAGTGGCGAATGAGAATCATCTCGAACGTAAACATGAATGAAAGTTCACTTCAAGTCACAAAGCAAATAGAATGCTCACTTAAATTTACATAAAAGTGACCTCTTTTTGACGACACTTATTTATTCATGAAATGGATCCTATTCTGGGGTCACCTTTGGGATTGCTTCAGTAGGCCTGTTGTCTTGGAATAACCATTCGGACATGGTGTCTAATGTAAGCAATTTCCTGAGTACAACGTTGTGAATATGAATAAGTTTGTATATAGGTACATTGGGTTTTTTTTCTGCACAAATCTCAGTGATAAGGGGATAATGGCTGTCAGGATATGAGGACGATTTAGCCCAAGGGGATAAAAATGCGTCAATAATAGTTTTTTTTTTTTTCCTAAGAGGGTTTACGATAATAGCAATGCTTTTGCATTGAATTGTGACCTGAGGCATTTAGTCGTGATTTTTAATAGGTTTATGTGTATTCAAGCAACATCAGTATGGTCGCAGTACCTTCGCTTTATTAAAGTGAAAATAAAAAATTATAGTAAACCTAAAGACATATACGAGAAACCGCGAGAATAGTGAATAGAAAATTCGAGAAATAAAGTTGAATAGCATCCTGCTTCACATAGTACTACACTTCGGGCCAATTCAAGTTATCCATACGAACCACATTAAGGGCACCTATATGCGATATATTTTCTGGTAGCAAACTTTTTCTATAATAAGCAGAAAAGCGAAAGCATAACGATTCTTGGTTATACTCAAGATAAGGAATGTGTATTGACAACAATGTTGCCATATTCACAGTTTTAACTGTAAATTACAGTTTTTTTAGACAAGCTTACAGTTTTTAAAATTACCTCCTAGTACAAATTACAGGTTTTTTAAATGTCAGATTTGAAAGAATAAATTAAAATGTTTTCATTTTTTTAATTACTATTATTGTATTGCAAAACAAAATTGGCATCTTTTCTTTTAGGATTAAAAAGGGGCTTAAATTTACAATGTTATATTGTTATCCGTCTTTGGCATAATTTTAATATTAGTTTATGTAAGTCAATGTTTGCAGCTGATCTCCATTCGTGGAAGCATACAGAGACATCCTTAGCATCGAGTTTTTGATTACCTACTAATCTAAAACTTAATTTAACACCCCAAAATATGCACCGAATCTTTTAAACCACCTAGATTAGAAAGTTGTCCCGCTACTACACATAATAAGCTATTTCACACACATGTATGTTTAGTACGTAAATTTAATGGGTCGGTTTCTGACTGCTAATGACTGCTATAATGTTTTTTTATACATTACCATTACGCATTTGACCGAGATGTCGCTAAGGTAGTCAAAGAATGGTTGATTCAGTGCGCGCAGTCTGGTTACCATACTAGAGCTGGACATTTGCAGAGGAAGTGAAGGAGAGTTTCTTTTTCACTTGTATTACCGCAACTGCGGCAATAAGGGGTTATATGGGATACCTAGTTTGGCCGCATTGGCATTGGCCAATTGGAGACCAATTATTGACGTGATTGACCCGTGATTATTGACGTGATTCTGGCGATATCTGAGCGGGTTCTGTTTAGTAGGTTATTTGTTCTGCTTTGGTTGTAGGTAGGCCATATCTTCCGTGATAATGACGCAATCTGTCAATCCCGACCATCGGAGATTGGCTTTCTACAGAAAATGCGAATGTATTTGTCCTTTTACCGCTCCTAGCGCAATGTGGACCCTCGTTGAGAGCGAGGAGTGTAGTGCTGAGCCCTTCTTGGCCAGCTCATTCGCGCGCCCATTGCCTGTTATGTCACTATGCCCTGGAACCCAAAGAAGTGTGACCCTGTAACGCTCGCTCGGACAGGCGAGCTCGTTCCGGCACTCCTGCACCAGTTTGGAGGATATGGTAGCCGAATCGATGGCTTTAATGGCGGATAGCAATGCTTTCTTTATGTGTTGTGTCACACCCTAGTTGCATGCATGCTTCTCTGATGGCCAGTAATTCCGCTTGAAAAACGCTGGTGCCGCAGCGTCACCGCTTTTGCGTCTTGCAGTACTCACAAATTGACGGCAAAATCTATTGTCAGATGATACCCCAACGCCATCTATCGTAAAATGTGAATAAATCGATTTACCCCGCATGAATTATTATATATAGAAGATAATGAGAATGTAATGTCGGCAATTTTTTTTTGTTTATTTAAAAAATACAAATTTTTTTATATAACTTACACCAAGGGTTCCCAAACTTTTACATACTGCGACTCACTATACAAGTTCCAATATTTTTGCGACGCCCACAACGGAACAAACCACAGATATGTGAATATTAGCTGAGCTTACTGAAGATTCACTAAATGGGTTTTCAATGAGGATTGGTCGACATTGAAATGTAATAAAACAAGCTGTGTGCAAGGTATTAACAAATCCCATGTATGCCATTATTGTATGGAATATAACACCATGCCCAAATATCCGCCGCAGCTTCTCACGTTGTCACGGATCCGAGTGGTCCAATCTGCCGCATATATCCGGCTTAATTTGAGCGATGTCATTGGTTATGTTGGGTTTAAGGACATCGGTCGATTGCGGTTTATTCGCATTGAGCTGCAAGTTCAGGCAACGCCACAAGAAAAATTTAGCGAGGTTAACTCGCACGATCTTTGTGGCCTAATTCACGTCACCTCTGATAGAGATCAGATAACCGTACCCTGCAGCTGATTGACACGTAGCCACCTCTTGCTGGAACCACATGTTAGCAGCATCGTTCTGTAGTACTCGCCGTTGATGGTATTGGCCTTATCAACACGTCGTGAAAAAGTACAGAGCAATGACGCCATCGCGCGCCACCGATCTAAAATGCTCACCAAACAGCTTTTTATAGATGCATTGCCACCTCGTGTTGACTGGCGTCATCCCGTATATGGCAATTTGGCCATTCTTCCAAAAATGCGGCCCGTCGTAAAGATGATTTTTCTACGGTCATTATAAATATTATCATTAACTTTGAGCTCCTGGGTCAGTTGGATCTTGAACGGGTATAGGTCCAAGTCTCGATGAAAAATAGCCAAGTTGAAGTCAGAACAAGTAAAAGTGTTATCATCGGCCTGGCCGATGATTTGATACCCTCCACTGCATAAAAGTCATGCAAAATGTTTGCCATGCGAGTTAGTATGTGTCCAATAATAGTTTTGTATGGTAGGTAGCAGAACTACTTTACCGACATAGACAATTTTCAATACCAACCTGACGACGCTTAAAAAAAGTCTTCTCACAAAATTTCATTCACCTAAGTCGATTCGTTTGGACGCTATCGTGCTTTCAACAGACAGAGATATATGGGTCAAATATTGGCTTTGTATGGGAGGTAACAGAACTACTTGACCGACATGGACCATTTTTAATACAAACTTGAAGGCCATAAATAATAGACCTCTCATAAAATTTCAGTTGCCTAAGTCGATTCGTTCGGACGCTATCGTGGTTTCAACAGGCAGAGAGAGACGTGAATAGTGGTTTTGTATGGGAGGTACCAGAACTACTTGACCGACATAGCCCATTTTCAATACCAACCTGACGACGGTTAAAAAAAGTCTTCTCACAAAATTTCATTCACCTAAGTCGATTCGTTTGGACGCTATCGTGCTTTCAACAGACAGAGATATATGGGTCAAATATTGGCTTTGTATGGGAGGTAACAGAACTACTTGACCGACATGGACCATTTTTAATACAAACTTGAAGGCCATAAATAATAGACCTCTCATAAAATTTCAGTTGCCTAAGTCGATTCGTTCGGACGCTATCGTGGTTTCAACAGGCAGAGAGAGACGTGAATAGTGGTTTTGTATGGGAGGTACCAGAACTACTTGACCGACATAGCCCATTTTCAATACCAACCTGACGACGGTTAAAAAAAGTCTTCTCACAAAATTTCATTCACCTAGGGTAATTCCTTTGGACGCTATCGTGCTTTTCAACAGACAGACAGACAGACGGACATGGCTAAATCGATTCAGAATGTGATCCTGATTCAGAATATATATACTTTATATGGTCTCCGGTGAATCCTTCTTGGCGTTACAAACGTAATGGCAAAGTGAATATACCTTCCTGGAGGGTATAAAAATAGCTACTTATAGGTACTTCTTGTGCAACATAATGGCCAACATCAAACGAACCCGACCCGACATTTTTCTCAAATCGAGCTCAAGCTGATGGAACGTCGTGTGCAGGCGACCTGAGCGTATCGTCTTGCGACGCCCCTAGGATAGCCCCACGACGCCCCAGGGCGTCGCACAGTTAGGGAACTCCTGACTTACACTATTGAAGTCTTTATTGTCTTTGTTTAAAAACAAAAATATGTATATCATAGAAAAATGCTAGATATTTTCGTTTAAAGATTATTGAAAAAGAGTGTAAAGTCATTACTAAGAAATTGAGGGACATTTTTAAACATGAAAACACGAATGGAAGGCAGGCAGTTTAATTTTCTAAAGAAATTTCGAAATTTAATAGTCGGGACCAGATTTTAGAATTAGTACCGCGCATAGTATTATCAGTTGCTTTTTTGGCTGCATCGCTAGGTATGTCACGAATAGAACTTTCTTAATAAACATACATATTTATAAATATAATAAAAACAAAAGTAAATATCAATGTTAAAAACGAAAAACTCACCGTGTGTCACTAGGTTTGTCAGGTAAATAACAAACATAACCTTCCGGTTGGTGTAACGATGCGGGAATATATTGAGAGTTATTAATATCAATTTGATCACCGTTAACAGAAACATTGCGACTGTCCACCTTCAGATCACGCATTAAAGTCACAATTTCATCAACAGCAGAAACCGAAAACAAGCAGCACAAGTTAAATCACTTTTCAACGAATGGTCGACTTCAGCCGGATAGGTAGCAGCGCGAAAATTTGCTTATCCTCCTTTCTTTATGATATTTTAATTTCTTTTGATTTATTAATATAGCGATTTTCATTGATGGGTAATTCACTGATGCGGTGCGCACTGTTGGTGCTCAATATTTTATATAAATCACTATTCGTTTGATGTAGCTTCTGTTGCGCTGCTGTTATTGTGGGCTCACTGAATGGGTCTGAACGCCGCCCATAGTACACCTCCTCGCTGCTCATCAGATATTACTTGTACATTCATCTCTGACTCGACTGTCAATGATCTCTGGTGGCGAATTTTTATTATTTTGCATTTTTTGTTTGCAAAAAAGAATACGTCCACGTGATTTATAGATGAGAGAGGCATCAACTTCCTGGATGACTTGTTAGCCACCGCTTCATATTTAGACCTGTCGATGAGTAGATATATATTATGAGAGGGGATATTATTTAATGTTTTTTTTTTTAATATTATTTTTTGTTGCAAAAAATAAAACATAAAAGTACAGAGTGTCACGGACAATTTGTTGGTTTATACTGGGTGGTTGCATGAATTGCGAACTTTATCATGACCAAAGCGAGACTTGCAATTTGCAAATATATACCTATAAAACATTTGGAATACCCGTTTTTTTCCTGAACTCGATGGTAGAATGTCCTTCCCCTGAACGATATGAAATAAATTATGAAATATCATCATCATCATCATCAGCAGCTGCGATAATATATGAATGGGTGAGAACTGAGCAGAGATGGTAGAGCGCAAATAATATCGTTCACTCAGAGTGCACTTTTTTATTGGATAAAATATTCTGAATCCTCCAATGGATCTTTAAAGATTTTTTGTTTGCGGATTTTTCGAATTTTATTTCACGGATTCCCTCGCCCATGGTTGAGGTCGAAAAAAATCACATTTTTATTTGTAATGTTCAACTGTTAGTGATTTCGCTTTGTCAGTGATTTCGAATAAAAACGAACACCCACTCTTGCTAGATATGAATGTGGCTATATAATACTTGCGATGCGAAAAAATGCAAGCCTTTTCCCACTTGATTTACCTCTGTGAATTGGGAAGGCTAAACGACGAAGAGAAAAGCATACACTTTCACATGATCCCGGATGAGGTTGGTTAAAATTTTAAATTATGATTTGGCAATGAATCCTTTGAAATATGGTCTTTTCACAGGTGATTAAGAGAACTGTGTAGCGCAATGATCTCCTCGGGAGCATTTGTTCTTGTAGGTAAGTGGGTTGGCATACGTAGATATTTCATATGTACATAGAAAAGAATGATTGCGGGTATCTACTTGTGAGGGATTAAGTTTAAAGAATATACATTCTACATCTTGTGTGGTATTATGTATACATTATGTACCATTAAGTGTATGTAAAAAAAGGGTATCAGGTGCATATAGAATAACGGATAAGGCGAAACGATTTTAATTCAGTTGAAATTACATATTTGTAACGTATGTGTATTACGATTACCTGAAGTGCCGGCTCTAGAATGAGGAAGCGATATAGGCGAAATAAAAATAAAATAAAATTTAAACCAAATATTTAAAAGAATTTTTAAAAATGTTTCATCTACCAGTGGGATATCTTCCTGGCAAATAGGGTTAAGAGATTTTAAATGATTTGCTTATCAGTGATTCAAAACATTTGCATTCTAACAATCGAAACAATAACAAGTATAAGTATTATCATCGGCTTTGATTCCCCTCACGGTATACAAGTCATGCAAAATGTTAGGCATGTTAGTACGTTACGTACACGGGTCTAAAATTGTCTATTTATGGGTGTATTAGAGCTACGCTATCGATATAGCACATTTTCAATACCAACCTGTCGACGACACGGTAAAAAGAAGTCTTCACAGACAATTTTATTCGCCTATAGGACGATTCGTTTAGACGCCATCGTGTTTTCCACAGACAGACAGAAATCGATTCAGAATTTGATCCTGATTCAGAATATATATTTTAGGTAATATTTTCTCCCCACGGCTTCGACCGCGCAGCCCTCAGGATTTTGTGCACAGAGATTCCTTCACAATCAGTTCACGCAAAAACATTGTCCTTAACCGAGTGCGATTTTTGCTCTGCTAAAAATAAATCGGTTAAAATTAACCAAATCTCGGTTAAAAATAAATGAGTACTCGTTGCTAAAAACAACCAAGTTAATACTGTTAAATGAATACGGTTAAAAATAGCACACTAAACGGTTGTCATTACTAAATAGTTCGGTTAAAATTAACCGAACTACTTAGTTTTCATGTTTGTTAAATTGTAATGAGTATCTAGGTTAAAATCAACCAACTTATTTCGTGTTTTTAACACACTGATTGGTTATTTTTAACCGTTTTACTCATGAAAATTCAAACGAATCTATGTTTGCTGAAAACTCACATTCACTCTGTTATAAACAAACGATGAGTGTTGGCTAAATACAACCAATAGCTCGGTTGTTTTTAATCAAATCACTCGGTTAATTTTATCAAAATATATTACTGAGCTTATTCATTGATTTTAACCGAGTAACTCGTTTGATTTCTACCAAGTAAAATAAAAACATTCGTTTATCTACGAACGAATAGCTCGGTTGATTTTAACCAAATCACTCGGTTAATTATCAAAATATGCTATCGAGCTTATTCATTGATTTTAACCGAGTAACTCGTTTGATTTCTACCAAGTAAAAAAAAACATTCGTTTATCTACGAACGAATAGCTCGGTTGATTTTAACCAAATCACACGGTTAATTATCAAAATAGGTTACTGAGCTTATTCATTGATTTTAACCGAGTAACTCGTTTGATTTATACCAAGTAAAATAAAAACATTCGTTTATCTACGAACGAATAGCTCGGTTGATTTTAACCAAATCACTCGGTTAATTATCAAAATATGCTATCGAGCTTATTCATTGATTTTAACCGAGTAACTCGTTTGATTTCTACCAAGTAAAAAAAAAACATTCGTTTATCTACGAACGAATAGCTCGGTTGATTTTAACCAAATCACTCGGTTAATTATCAAAATATGCTACTGAGCTTATTCATTGATTTTAACCGAGTAACTCGTTTGATTTCTACCAAGTAAAAAAAAAACATTCGTTTATCTACGAACGAATAGCTCGGTTGATTTTAACCAAATCACTCGGTTAATTATCAAAATATGCTACTGAGCTTATTCATTGATTTTAACCGAGTAACTCGTTTGATTTCTACCAAGTAAAATAAAAACATTCGTTTATCTACGAACGAATAGCTCGGTTGATTTTAACCAAATCACTCGGTTAATTATCAAAATATGCTATCGAGCTTATTCATTGATTTTAACCGAGTAACTCGTTTGATTTCTACCAAGTAAAAAAAAAACATTCGTTTATCTACGAACGAATAGCTCGGTTGATTTTAACCAAATCACTCGGTTAATTATCAAAATATGCTATCGAGCTTATTCATTGATTTTAACCGAGTAACTCGTTTGATTTCTACCAAGTAAAAAAAAACATTCGTTTATCTACGAACGAATAGCTCGGTTGATTTTAACCAAATCACACGGTTAATTATCAAAATAGGTTACTGAGCTTATTCATTGATTTTAACCGAGTAACTCGTTTGATTTCTACCAAGTAAAATAAAAACATTCGTTTATCTACGAACGAATAGCTCGGTTGATTTTAACCAAATCACTCGGTTAATTATCAAAATATGCTATCGAGCTTATTCATTGATTTTAACCGAGTAACTCGTTTGATTTCTACCAAGTAAAAAAAAAACATTCGTTTATCTACGAACGAATAGCTCGGTTGATTTTAACCAAATCACTCGGTTAATTATCAAAATATGCTACTGAGCTTATTCATTGATTTTAACCGAGTAACTCGTTTGATTTCTACCAAGTAAAAAAAAACATTCGTTTATCTACGAACGAATAGCTCGGTTGATTTTAACCAAATCACACGGTTAATTATCAAAATATGCTATCGAGCTTATTCATTGATTTTAACCGAGTAACTCGTTTGATTTCTACCAAGTAAAAAAAAAACATTCGTTTATCTACGAACGAATAGCTCGGTTGATTTTAACCAAATCACTCGGTTAATTATCAAAATATGCTACTGAGCTTATTCATTGATTTTAACCGAGTAACTCGTTTGATTTCTACCAAGTAAAAAAAAACATTCGTTTATCTACGAACGAATAGCTCGGTTGATTTTAACCAAATCACTCGGTTAATTATCAAAATATGCTATCGAGCTTATTCATTGATTTTAACCGAGTAACTCGTTTGATTTCTACCAAGTAAAAAAAAACATTCGTTTATCTACGAACGAATAGCTCGGTTGATTTTAACCAAATCACTCGGTTAATTATCAAAATATGCTACTGAGCTTATTCATTGATTTTAACCGAGTAACTCGTTTGATTTCTACCAAGTAAAAAAAAACATTCGTTTATCTACGAACGAATAGCTCGGTTGATTTTAACCAAATCACTCGGTTAATTATCAAAATATGCTATCGAGCTTATTCATTGATTTTAACCGAGTAACTCGTTTGAATTCTACCATGTAAAAAAAACATTCGTTTATCTACCCGTGGTGCGTCATTTTCGTATCGTGCCTGCATTATATTTTTTCGTTACTCATCGCACAGATGAGACGAAAAATATAAAAACCAATAAGTACCTATAGCACACACCGACAGCCGACACCACACACCATGGCAGCATTTTGCCCCAGAGAAAAAACACAATACCAAACAGATGAACACATCTCTTACAAGTTTTCAGAACATTTTGTAACTACATACATATAAGGTACAGTCGTACAGTCTCGTCATTAACTGTCTGCGCATTTGCTTGAGTTGAAAGAAACTCGTTTATTTCTTACTGAATACTTGGTTGAATTTAACCAACTCGTTGCAATGCACTGCATCAGTGCTGTCGTTTGAAATTTGTAAGAGTGCTGTGAAATCTTTTTTTTGGAATATTGTTTTTTATATTTTTGTGGAAATAATTATAGAGGGCTATAATCATTCGCCTGGAAACTGAAACGTAATCTGGAATGATGCAACAATACAAAAAAAAGCATGGCGAATAATTTACTGCTAAAGTATTGCCCGAACCGATGTACGTTTTAACATATCACCAAGTAGGTATGCAATTGCAATATATTTATTCACTTTCTCCATATCTTTTTCCTTTTTCAGACTTAACACTGAACAAGGTCTTTGTATTGGTTCTCACATTTCAACACGCACATCATATGAATAATCTTCCTTTATGCATTGCCTGCTTTTTACACAATCCAAAATTGATTTGTTTTTCGTTTGTAAGAAAATAACGATAGTATGAGATAAACGCTGTTTTAATATTTTCAACTGATTTACAAGTTTTTTTTTTCTCATTTTCTTTTAATTTCCACTGATTTTTGATATAAAAATCAATTATATTTAGATACTAAAATCAAGCCGACGTAAAATGTTGCGATGACGTTGGTAAAGTTCACTAAAACGTAAACATACTCTGCGAGCTGTTAAACTCAAATGCATTTGCATTGGTAAATGTCGAGCAACTCTGAAAATAAATCGAGTTTCGGAAAAGTCATCTAGATTCCAAAAAGATGGCTTTTTTGTGCCAATAAAAAGTGATCTAGATCAAGAAAAAGTGTGCTTGCCTGCCCAATCGAGTACCACATCATATTACTCAAAATGAAAACCGCATGAAGAAACAAAACCACTTCAATATTTTTGCGTTCATTCCAGTGGGCAATATGGCATTACGCACCGAGCAAAAGTATTGCAAACGTTCGACAGCACTGTAGTATCCACTACGCAGTATCTTGATGCAGTATGTATGCTGCTGCTGCTTGATTTGACCAGGGTTACCGTGTTGGTGACATTGTCATTAGGTATATCTAGCGGAAATATCGCGCATAGACTGACAATCATTTATTGTAGAAATTCTGGTAGTTGGCTTAATTATCTTGTACTAGTGATACTTTTTTTCAATTAAAATAATTTTTAAAAACTAAATTTTTTAACTAAAAATTAGATTCTGCCAGAGCGATTGACTTACACCTTTCAAATAAAAAACAAGTAAAAGTGTTGTCATCGGCCTGGCCGATGCTTTGATACCCTCCACTGCAGAAAAGTCATGCAAAATGTTTGTTATACCAGTTAGTATCTATGTACTGTACACCTACACGCATGTGTCTAATATACAGGTTTTGTATGGGAGGTACCAGAACTACTTTACCGAAATAGACAATTTTCAATACCAACCTGACGACGATAAAAATAATACCTCTCACAAAATTTCATTCGCCTAAGTCGATTCGTTTGTACGCTATCGTGTTTTCAACAGACAGATGGGTCAAATAGTGGTTTTGTATGGGAAGTACCAGAACTACTTGACCGACATAGCCCATTTTCAATACCAATCTTACGACGGTAAAAATAAGTCCTCTCACAAAATTTCATTCGCCTAAGTCGATTCGTTTGGACGCTATCGTGTTTTCAACAGACAGACAGACGGACAGACAGACAGACGGACATGGCTAAATTGATTCAGAATGTGATCCTGATTCAGAATATATATACTTTAAAGGGCTCCGGTGAATCCTTCTTGGCGTTACAAATGTAATGATAAAGTGAATATACCTTCCTGTGGAGGGTATACAAAAATTCGTTTGAATTGAAGATTTCTTGGACGTTTTTTAATCCATTGACATCGTAGCCATCCTTTGATGGAATTTGTTACTTTATGGCTTGATAAAAAGAAGACGTACCATATTTTGGGATATATACTATATTTATTTCGAAATGTCACCAGAAAGCCCTAAAATCTTAATTTTTCCAAGTGAAAAAAATCACTCAAATTTTTAATATTTTGGGGCTATATCCCAAAATATGGTTCGTCTTCTTTTTATCAAGCCATAAAGTAACAAATTCCATCAAAGGATGGCTACGATGTCAATGGATTAAAAAACGTCCAAGAAATCTTCAATTGAGGCGATTTTTTGTTTGATCTCCGAAATAGCCAATACGGATGGAAGTGCGTGACATTTACTGACGATTTGATATCAGTTAAATAATATTTTTGTTCAACACCTTTGCGGATATTACTAATTTTAGCTAATATTAGTAATATCGTAATGAATACTAATATATCAGTCACATCCCTACAATTATGTATACTTATCAGAACAAAAATGTGTTTCAAAATCTTCCACTAATGTGTAAATTTATAAATCGATTATGATAATAATATTATATGTTAGAATTATTAATGTATAATATTTTGGATACTCGGTTAGTGACTCTTATTTTAACCTAGCGGCAACACTGGATTTTACTCGTTCTTCTGTACGATGCGCACTGAATACAGAACAGAATACCTAGTACAGTCAGTTTGTTTCTGGTGGTTGTATTCTTCGGTTGTGCTTTACCCTTCGGTTGTGTCTAGTGTTTTTAATTTTTTTGCAATAAAAGTTTTTGCTGTGTTAAAAGTGAATCGAAAGCGAATCAACTTTATAAAAACTATACCTACATAGGTAATTAAAGGATTTCAATCGTTTGCCCTACAGTGGTAATTCAAAGATTTCATCTGGTAAAGTGGTAATTTATTCCATCGTTTACCCTACAGTTCAAGGATTTCATCGTTTACCCAAGGTAACTATAATTTATTGCATATAATTCAATAATATTACGTAGATACTAATATTTTTCTGGTAGTTGCAATATGCAATTTGTGTTTTTTTTTTATTACGTGACAAATTATTCGTGTTTGAACTCGTTTTTCTTTCAACCCAGCCGTGGCTGATTTTAACCGAGATCTCGGTTGTTTCTTACCGAGTAGAATTACACTCGGTTATTTTTTACAGTTCACTCATTTAAATTTAACAAAGCCAAGTTGACTGATTTTAACCGAGATCTCGGTTGTTTCTTACCGAGTAGAATTACACTCGGTTATTATTACACTTTAAATTTAACAAAGCCAAGTTGACTGATTTTAATGCGAATCAACTTTTCAAAAATTATACTTTCAGTATTAATTCAAAGTCGTTTACCCTACACTGGTAATTCAAGGATTTCATCTTGTACCCTACAGTGGTATTTTATTCCATCGTTTACCCTACAGTTCAAGGATTTCATCGTTTACCCAAGGTTACTATAATTTATTGCATATAATTCAATAATATTACGTAGATACTAATATTTTTCTGGTAGTTGCAATATGCAATTTGTGTTTTTTTTTTATTACGTGACAAATTATTCGTGTTTGAACTCGTTTTTCTTTCAACCCAGCCGTGGCTGATTTTAACCGAGATCTCGGTTGTTTCTTACCGAGTAGAATTACACTCGGTTATTTTTTACAGTTCACTCATTTAAATTTAACAAAGCCAAGTTGACTGATTTTAACCGAGATCTCGGTTGTTTCTTACCGAGTAGAATTACACTCGGTTATTTTTTACAGTTCACTCATTTAAATTTAACAAAGCCAAGTTGACTGATTTTAACCGAGATCTCGGTTGTTTCTTACCGAGTAGAATTACACTCGGTTATTTTTTACAGTTCACTCATTTAAATTTAACAAAGCCAAGTTGACTGATTTTAATGCGAATCAACTTTACAAAAATTATACTTTCAGTATTAATTCAAAGTCGTTTACCCTACAGTGGTAATTCAAGGATTTCATCTTGTACCATACAGTGGTATTTTATTCCATCGTTTACCCTACAGTGGTAATTCAAGGATTTCATCTTGTACCCTACAGTGGTATTTTATTCCATCGTTTACCCTACAGTTCAAGGATTTCATCGTTTACCCAAGGTAACTATAATTTATTACATATAATTCAATAATATTACGTAGATACTAATATTTTTGTGGTAGTTGCAATATGCAATTTGTGTTTTTTTTCATTCCGTTACAAATTATTCGTGTTTGATTACGCATCGGATTTTAACTGCGCAATTACTGGTATTTGACTTTTTCTTCTTCTCCTGGGGTCAGATCACGTAAAATAAAAACGACTGAACGATATAGTTTTTATGCATATCAGTGGCAATAAACAGAGACTGCTATTGTCGAAATGATGTCCTTCGATCCTTTTCATATTACGTGATCTGACCCCTGGAGAATAACCCTTTAATGCAAGATTTGTTCGTGCTTTCTGAAATAGTTAAGAATTATTGTCTGTTTTATAGACATAAAGCTATGGACGACGACGTCTGCAATTTATTGCGAGAGTGGGGCTTGGAAAATTATATTGACGTTTTCAAGGGTATGTTTATAATATATTAATTTATATATACGAAGGAGTATCTTTTATCATTCTATTACTATAAGGGTATTCACTTTAACGCGTAAAAGCCTCATAAACTGCATAAATTTACCACCTCGTAAATCAACTGTCAGATTTTGTATGGAGAATAGTTTAATAGTTTACGCAGACCTCATAATTTTCCGCGACGATTTAGGCTGGGAAATCAACCGCGGAAAGTTGTGCAAATCACAAATGTCAAACTTTGACAGACAGTCGTATGAATTGTTTGTTTGATTCCAGATTTACAGTCAATTTACGCTATTTAAGCAATGACATTTCCGAGCGGTGTTCACTTAAAGCACCGCAGAAATTTATACATTTACGAGCTGCATACATTTATCAGATTAAGTGAATACCCTTTATATTATTTTGGTTACACGGTACGCAAAAACCAAATTCAGTTTTCATGAAACTTCACTAAAATCTACTTGTTCAAATCGTTTGATTCTTTCTTTTATAACTCTGATAAAAGATACAAAAATGTTAAATAAGAACTAAACTAGAATTGTTTTCAATATGACAGAAAATGCCATAACGTCAATATCTTTGGCGCTACTAGGCCATGCCGAGATAAGGGAGATGTTCCCAATCATAGGACATCGTGTACTTTTTATGCGAAATTTTGAGGAATGGCGAAAGGCAATGCATCCAAATGCTGCTAACACTTCGGTTAGTTGTTATTACAGAATCATTAATATTTACATCTACTGATGGTAGCAATTACTGTTGTTCATATACAGGTCTATGAAATTCAAGAAACAAATTTTACCAGTTCCCAAGACCAAAGCACAAATGTAAGTTTTTTGCTGAACGACATGCTACCTTCTTTTGAAGTTAGTGATAAATTTGAATCCACAAGTTCAAATTTATTGATAGATGCCATTGTTACACCTACTACTTCCGAGAAATCTCTATATGGAACAGAAGAAGTTGTAAGTATACAAGTTGAAAAACATACTGTAATAAATAACAAATAAAATCTGAGATTAGCCTACGCCTGTGGCTCCGGTGCAAGCAAATAACCCAATTTTACTGACGCGAATACGCAAAGCTCATTCAAAAATACGCATTTCCTTTGTTGTGGTTCATTTGTATAAAATTTATTCGTTCGAATTATGTAAGCGAATGAAAGCGAGTGAAATTTCCCAAAGCACGACACTTCTGCCTGCCCCTATTGTGTAAGACAACGAAACAGTTGAGTTGTCTCCTGGTTTTATGTAATTCAAAATTCGGTATTGTCCGTATTGTCATAAACAACCTTGATAGAAAAGTTGTCTGTCAGTTGTCTATAAGTTGTTAGTTAGTTTGGGTTGTGTGAAAGTTGAGTTGAATTGAAGACAACTCAACTCAACTAAGTTGAGTTGTGTTCTCCAATATGGGCATTCAAAACGCGATAACTTAGTAGGTACTACTTAGTGTCCATAAATATTTCGTTTTCACTACATACATAAATAGTTCGCGAGGGTAGAATTCACTTGCACCGGAACCGCGGCCATATTGATTCCGTTTTGGAAGGTGGGCAGCAAAGGTTAACATAGCGTTAGTTCATTACTGAAGATCATAATGTGCTATGAAGTTTTTGTAGTCCTCATGTAACTACAATGTACCTAAACAATTTGTTAAATGGTTACCACAATTAAAAAAAAAAAAAAAAAAAAAACAGTGTCTAGGAACAGATTTTCCTAATTCGTAGTACTATATTGTCTTTCTAGAACCTTCAAAAACTTCTCGAAAATTCCCTAGAGGGAAGAGGTATCTTAGCAATAGACAAGACCAAGCCACTTGAAAATGTCGCACGGCTTCGATTGGTGCGGATTATATGCACACATATACTAAAAAACAGCCCCGAGCGAAACATCACGGCCAAAATTTATGGCATGTGGACAAATGAAATAGCTCATTTGTTCCCTTCTGAACACAGGTCTGTGTATTTTCACAATAAAATCGTGGATTCGGGTCGTGGGATCGTTAACCGATTGGCTGGAAAGTTGCCAGACCATATCAACAATTTGAAGCGAAAATACCGTGAAACGGGTATAATATCTAAACGGAAACGTTCTTTGTCATCGTCACCTTGCTCGAGTCGAAGATCATCTCCCACTCCATCACAAAATCGTCTACTATCTACTACTATCCAAATAGTAGAAGACGGAGAATCGTCAGATGAAGATCTGAAGTGGCTAAGGAATTCCAGCAATCCCTGGAACACTACAGAGGAGAAATGGGGAAAAACCACTCGTGCTCGCCTTGAACTTTTGAAGGAGATGACAATATCAAACTATTTTGACGAATTTCCGGCTCTAAAAAACGTGCTCGGGTATAAACTGGTAATAATATTCGATTCAACTTACACACTAAATACAAAATGCATTCTGATTCTGTTGTTAATGTTGTAGAAATGGCAGTGCCAGAACAATTTGGGACTTCCTCCAAACTATTTACTTATTATTCGTAAAAATTTGTTGTATAATTTCACCAAATATATTTTCAATTTAATTTTTAACAGCTGGAAAAGGATTTCAACACCCTACACAGCGATCATTCTACAGGATTGATGCAAAACTTTCCATCTTTAAAAACAAACATATACAGAACTGCTACAAAAAAAGCAAATGCGAAGGATATCTACTTGCAAAACCTTCTATCGCTGGAGAATTGTGAGTGCTTACTTTCATTTTTTCTTAATTTTCGTAAACTAGCGTAC
The DNA here is from genome assembly GCA_949372485.1 of Cheilosia soror. Lineage (NCBI taxonomy): Eukaryota > Metazoa > Arthropoda > Insecta > Diptera > Syrphidae > Cheilosia > Cheilosia soror. The sequence goes on along the minus strand of OX443561.1, from coordinate 2,286,105 downwards.
CCGTGCTAGAACTCTCGCATGTGGATGTTGTATGTCCGGGTTTTTAATTTTTTTTCATTTCAACATATTATTGTAATATTTATATATGTACAATAGTAATACCAACTTTAGTATAATCGACAAAATAAAGGTTCGAAAACTCTGAATAAAAAAATTACTAGTTTAGTGACACAGTACTCAAAATCGAATGCAATCTTACTTTAAAAATATAAAATAGGTTCTTTTCTGAAATGCTCGATAATGAATATAGAATACCAGTCACATTAATACCATTTAAAAAGGAGATGGCTTTCTCTTCACCTTCTACCGCTTTTAATGCGGCAGTGTTTCTTTCACCGAGAAAAACTTTTTCCAATATTTTGAAAATTCGTGAATGCCAAAATTCACGTAATTTATAACACAATCTTTTTGTTTGTAAAATAAAAAGTATATTGTGTCGCCATTCGCCAATACTCGGGTCCCAAGCCAAATTTCCAAAATCCCAGAAATTGAAATTGATTTTCTTTATCTCTTCCCCCTTTCCCCAATTGGAAGTTTCAAAATAGGGAGTATCTAACTAAGGAAATATCTATATTTTAAGATTTGAGTTTATTGAACTTCTTTTTCCAACACTTTCATATGTGCCAGAAAATCACCCGACAATAATTGAATTGATGAGTAGAAGAATAGTACATGTACAACATATCACTTTTGAGAAAAACAGAAAAAACTGTTTCACGGAAAAACTATTTATTTTCCTGTCTAATAATGTATGAGGGATTTGAAGTATCCCTGTTCCCTAATAATATGTTCATGAATGAATAACTCACAAAATTCTATACTGACAGGAAATATTTAGACAAGAAGTCCTTGTACTTGTACTGTTCTTCCACTCAATTACAAAAAAATACACATTTAGATTCACGATTCGGTGTATGATACACCGAATCTTGAATACCCCTATTATTTTATTATTTTATTATAATAAGGGTATTCAAGATTCGGTGTATCAGGTCTAGTATCATTGTGTCCGGGATTTTCATGCACGATAACTACTTTCTTCAAATTATTTCTGACAACCCTAATGTAGTAGTAAAATTCAACTTGTTTTTCTTAAATTTCAGTGTCTGAAGATATAAGTAACCTAGGTGCGTTTCTGCTGATTCCATCGCTTTTGGCAACATCAACTATACGCCTAAAGGGGACCAACAAGAAGGTTTGGCGGCCATCAAAATCGGAAGCCCGCGACGGATTCATCACTCATGTTTCCAGCGATGCGGAGATCAATGAAGCGATCTCTATAAGGCGTAAAAAACTTTCGGAATTCGGACTGACTCTTCAACCGTTCATCCTCATAAATGGTGCGTCTTTAGATAAAATAAGTAGTTATTTTGTTGTAGTTAACGATACAAAATATATACTACCGACTATCTTAGAGGCGGTCGATATTTGTTTTAAAATTATATTTATGTTGAACGCAAAATATCCTGTGGAATCTAAATCTGCATGGGTGTTTATTCAAAGAGCATTTTATAAAATAATAACTGACTTTGACAAAGAATCCACTGCATCTAATAGTTTGCTAGGGGAATTAGGGATTGAAGAGTGTTAATTTACATTTTTTTCCATTTGGGCGCAAAGCATTTAGATATTTTAAAATGGTTGTTTGTTTTTTATGCAGATCCGACTTTAAGGATCCAAAATGTCTAAGACAGCACTTTGAATTTGATCATCACGGCCACGAGTTTATACACTACAAATGCTCGGAAGGAAATTGTAGACGATCATTTTCTATTTTCAATTCATTCAGAAGACACATTAATAAAGAACACGCTTCTGAAAGTCTAAATCAACCTTCAAGCTCTTATGTTAATGAAATTGAACCAAATGAAATTGTATTTCCTTCACATAAGAGTTTAGAACAAGTCAAAAAGTCTGAAATAACAGAAGCACCACCGGTTAATGAATCATTATCGATTTTGATTGCATCTCTTTATGCGAATGTACTTTTGCCTAGAAATGTAGTACAAAAAATAGTTGATGGCTTAAGCGATTTTTTAGGTTCATTGAGTTCAGCTATTGAAAACTGCGTTGATGAAGTTAGTCTTGAAAGCTCCCTATCCAATGATGTTTCAAGATCATTAGTCGAAGCACTCGTGCCTTTAATCATTTCCCCCTTAAAATGTTTACAAACAGAACGAAAAAGGATTACTTATTTTACTAAACGAGGATCGTATATTGAACCCCAAGGAATTTTAATTGGCCAGAGATTCGACAATATAAAAAGAAATGGGTTAATACGTATGGAACCTGTGGAATGCAAAGAACATTTTATTCCTCTTAGACATGTAATGCAATCTTTTTTTTCGTTAAAAAACGTACTCTCCGAAACTTTGGAATACATGGACAGTCTTCAATACAAAGATGATATGGAAAATTTTATTCAAGGCACTTATTGGAAACACAGAGTAACGCATCATTCGAATCGAATAGTTTTACCTTTATTTATGTATTTCGATGATTACGAGATTGGAAACGTTCTTGGAAGTCATTCTGGTATTCATAAATTAGGGGCAGTTTACGTCTCAATTCCGTGTCTTCCGCCTTGGCGATCATCAGTTCTTTCGAACATATTTCTTGTTTTGCTATTTCATTCATCTGATAGAGTATCTTTCGGCAATAATGTTATATTTAAACCAGTTATTGATGAATTTAATTTCTTAAGCGAAGAAGGTATACAAATAGATATTCCAACTTTCAAGGGAACTTTATTTTTTGAGCTTGCTCTAATCCTTGGCGACAATTTAGGATTACATTCTATGATTGGGTTCGTAGAGAGTTTCTCTGCAAATTTTTCCTGCAGAGTGTGCAAAGTTTCAAAGCGAATATTAAAAGAGCAACTGTATGAGGATACATCACTTCTTCGGGCAATTGATAGCTATGAAGCTGATCTTGCTTTAAATGATGTTTCTTTAACCGGTATTAAGGAAAAATGTGTTTTTCTGGACATTAAGAACTTCGACTTGTTTCAGCAGGTTGGTGCTGATATTATGCACGATGTGCTAGAGGGTGTTGCAAAATACATTTTAAATTTCATACTTTTGGAGTACACTGAAACTAATAAACTTTTTTCCTTATCTCTTTTTAATGACAAATTATTAGCATTTGCATATGGGCCTGATAGTAAAAATAAACCTTGCAGTATCGAAAAAGAACATTTGAAGAGGGGGAATATGCGCTTATCTTCTGGAGAAACGCTTACTCTTTTACGATTTCTTGGATTACTTGTAGGCGATTTTGTACCAAGAGACAATGCTATTTGGAATATATACATAACATTAAGAAAAATTCTTGACATACTTCTTAGCGTGAGAATTTCAGTTGGAACAGAAGATTTATTGCAAGTGTTAGTTGCCGAACTTAATGAACAATATATTAAAATAACCAAAGACTCTCTTAAACCAAAGTTTCATAACCTGCTTCACTATCACACCGCTTTAAAAAAATACGGTCCATTATCATCACTGTGGTCAATGAGGTTCGAAGCTAAGCACAGACATTCTAAAATGTCAGCTAGATCGTCATGTAATCGAAGAAATGTCACTTTAACTTTAGCAATTAAGCATCAACTTCAACTAAATGAAATCTTCCTAAGGGGGAAACTTTCGAACATACTTGACGTAGGCCCCATAAAATCTCCCTTGTCACCCGAACTTAATTTTTTGCATTCCCAGCTACCACTGGACCCTGAAAAGACTTTGACTAGAGTGAATTGGGCGACGATGTCTTCTATACATTATAAAAAAGGATCAGTCTTAGTAAAAAGTTTAAGTTCAGATTGCTATCTTTATGATTTTTTCGTATTGGACAAATTATATTTGTATGAGTCCGATCGCCTAATCTTAGCTGGAACTTTAGTGGACACTTTATGTTTTGATGAACATTATTATGCATATCAGGTAGAAGCTCCATCAATAGAAAAACGGATTTGCCTGTTTCTTGAATCATTTATTTCACCAATTCCAAACACGATAAATATTTTACCAAATGGAAGGCAGTACGTAGTCTTACGAAGCCCATTATAAAGTAATAAACATAAACTTTCTTAAAAAAATAAAATTTCACAATGATGCAGTAGAAAAATATTCATATGTTAATATTACATTTTTAAAGATGTAAATTGTAAATTGTGCGATAACACATTAAGAACGGAATAAATATATATATATTATGGACTAATAATCACCGATTGGTTATATTTTTATCACGGTTTCAATACCAAATTTTGTAATTAATTCTTAAAAAATAAATATGTACCAAACGTACAAATCATTTCACAATGATTATGTTAGATAAATATTATATAATACGATAAAAATATAGAAAAATATTTATATGTTAATATTACATTTTAAAAGATGTAAATTGTGCGATAACACATTATAAATTAAGAACGATTGGTTATATTTTTATCACGTTTTTAATACCAAATCTTGTAATTAATTCTTAAAAAATAAATATGTACGAAACGTTTTACTTCAAAGTGTTTAATTGCATAGTTTAGATTGTTTCTCTCTTAAAAATTATTAAGTTTTCAGGTGCATGGACGTTTCAAAAGGATGCTGTCGACGGCTGGAAAAAAGGTTTCCTTGGCTAAGTTTAACCAAGTAAGTTGGATAAATTCAACCGAGTAGGTTGGATAAATTCAACCGAGTAGGTTGGCTAAATTCAACCGAGTAGGTTGGATAAATTCAACCGAGTAGGTTGGCTAAATTCAACCGAGTATGTTTGCTGAATTTAACCGAGTAGGTTGGCAAAATTCAACCAAGTAGGTTGGTTAAATTCAACCGAGTATATTTGCTGAATTTAACCGAGTAGGTTGGCTAAATTCAACCGAGTATGTTTGCTGAATTTAACCGAGTAGGTTGGCTAAATTCAACCGAGTATGTTTGCTGAATTTAACCGAGTAGGTTGGCTAAATTCAACCGAGTATGTTTGCTGAATTTAACCGAGTAGGTTGGCTAAATTCAACCGAGTATGTTTGCTGAATTTAACCGAGTAGGTTGGCTAAATTCAACCGAGTATGTTTGCTGAATTCAACCGAGTAGGTTGGCAAAATTCAACCAAGTAGGTTGGTTAAATTCAACCGAGTATATTTGCTGAATTTAACCGAGTAGGTTGGCTAAATTCAACCGAGTATGTTTGCTGAATTTAACCGAGTAGGTCGGCTAAATTCAACCGAGTAGGTTGGCAAAATTCAACCAAGTAGGTTGGTTAAATTCAACCGAGTATGTTTGCTGAATTTAACCGAGTAGGTTGGCTAAATTCAACCGAGTATGTTTGCTGAATTTAACCGAGTAGGTTGGCTAAATTCAACCGAGTATGTTTGCTGAATTTAACCGAGTAGGTTGGCAAAATTCAACCAAGTAGGTTGGTTAAATTCAAACGAGTATATTTGCTGAATTTAACCGAGTAGGTTGGCTAAATTCAACCGAGTATGTTTGCTGAATTTAACCGAGTAGGTCGGCTAAATTCAACCGAGTAGGTTGGCAAAATTCAACCAAGTAGGTTGGTTAAATTCAACCGAGTATGTTTGCTGAATTTAACCGAGTAGGTTGGCTAAATTCAACCGAGTATGTTTGCTGAATTTAACCGAGTAGGTTGGCTTCGAACACCGAGTAGGTTGGCTTACGAACACAATTTAACCGAGTAGGTTGGTTAAATTCAACTGAGTAGTTTGGCGAAATTCAACCGAGTAAGTTGGTTAAATTCAACCAAGTAGGTTCGCTAAATTCAACCGAGTATGTTTGCTAAATTTAACCAAGTAGTACTAGGTTACTTATAACCGAGTAGATCTGGGTGGGGAAGTGGGCAACTCGGTTATTTTTAACCAATTTACAATAAACGAATTGTCTTGGTTAATTTTAAACGAGTAATACTGTAGGAGCTATATTAACAGCATCACTCGGTTATTTTTAACTACATTTCGGTTGTTTTTAACCGTCACGTTTTTTGAGTGTTAGTTTCATCTTTTATATTTTTATGATAATACCTGATCAGCAGTTAGTAGATCAGTGATCTAAAAAGACGTAGCGAAGCATTGCTAAAAAACTAATGAACGGTTCGTGAGTTATGATAAAGGCTTCATTGGAATCATGCCAATAACTCGGACAAAATTTCCAAATTTCACAGAAATTTATTTTCTTTATTTCTTATTATAAAGCACACAAACCGAGTGTAAGGCGATCGGATGAAAAATACAAATTTTCCGTAAGAACTTTGACCCCCATTTTACCCATTTAAGTGTTAAATTTCGAAAAATCCTTCCTTATTGCTTGTGTATATATAGGGAATATCTGTGCAAAATTTCAGCTTTATATGGCAAAGGTTTTGGGCTTATTTGCTAATTTCCTTTTGAAAACACTTGCAGAGCATCAGTTTCATTGAGTTTGAAACATGAAGAAAACGTAAATACACATTATAAAAAGTAGGCGTGGCGCGTGGGTATTTGAATAAGGAGAAAACTCAAATATGTATAAGAAAAATAAGGAGCGTTACGGAGTCCCTGATGAGATGAAGGTAAATATACACTATATATTGGAGTCTCCGGTGACTCCTTTATGGTGTTACAAATGTAATGGCAAAGTGAATTTACATCTATCAAAAATACAAATATCAGCAACTTAGTCTGAATCATCTCCTGAAGCTTATTAAAATTGTCTTACCACTATATCTGATAAAAGTACCTTTTTGGAAAATGCTGGCGAAAGCTAAAATAAAAAACTAATCTGAACTGTGAATGGCAAACACAGCATTGTGCAGTCACAGAAACAAATTGTAATAGATAAATATTCCGTCGACCCTACATTTACATTATCCATTGGAATTAAAACATGAGATTTTAAGACGGCTCGCGCTGAATTCAAAATTTGGAAATTTTGGAGTGGTTTTGGAAGCAAGCGTATATTGCGGGCAAAACCGCCATTAGGTACCTACATTCCAACTTAAACTAGAATTATTTAATATCCTTCAAATGTAAGAGACATGTTTTCTAATCAAAAACGAAAGCAAAAGGTAGAATATTTTCTGGAAAATATATTCAAAAACATTTTGTTTACAATTTGCTTCATAATCCCTAATCAACAGAAGTCAATTTGAATTTACCGTGAACAATTAAAGAAAAAAAAAAGGGAAAACTAAATTGCACAAACCATCCACAGGGAATATTTTAACTAATAAAACTTGTTAAATATCCTGCCTGCAATCCGAAAAATTCCCTCCGCACGTCTAGGCATTTTAGGTACTATCTCTGTTTTCTAGTCGGAGTACTCCATTTCTAAGCATTTGCGCATTTTATCGAAACAAAGCTGAAAGGAGGAAAGAATATATAAATAAAAGGTTCCCCTGGGACTAGCTGGGCTTTCAAAATCTTAAGGGAAACATTAAACGAACGATACCGAAGCTACCCCAACATAGTGTGTGTATAGTAACAACAGCAGCAGTTAAAGTAACGATAATGTAGGTTGTTCCATTTCATTTTTATAAATATTTAATATTTCCCATTATCCTTTTGAAGCAACCGGAGGCAGAGACAAAGAACGCAAAACGAAGTTTAGAAAAGAAAGGCGAATCGCCGACAAAGAAAAACTGAATAACACGAAAATCCTTTAAAACAGGCGAAATAGAGCGAACAGTGCTGCTTGCTCCCCATCCAAAGGACTCCGCAAAAATATGGGTCAACAAGGAAGCTTGTTTGTGAAAAGTTGTAGATGTTTTTAAATTATTAAGGAAGTTAGTACAAAAATATGCTCGCTTTAATTCTTTCAAATATACCTACGTGTTATGTACTATATCGAAATCATAGCCCCTACCGACGCGCAACGGATCTCTAAGGTGCGAAACATTTCGCCGCACACAACGACAACAGAACTCTGGAATATATTCAAATTGTTCGTTTAGCTACAGAATTGAAACATTTCAGCAACAAAACTTCTCAACCACACAGTGATTACTTTGCGCTATCAAATTGCATTTCGAAGTTTTAAAACAGCAGCAAGGAACGGGAGGAGTAGAGCACCAGAATTTCGTCGAAATTTCCCAAAGGGCTCTAAGAGCGTAAGGGATGAGAACGGAGTGTTGTCATGATGATGTTGCTACCAAACAAGCGAATTGTGCAAGTGCAGCAGTTTTTTGTTTTTAAGTCAGCACAACGCACAACTCCGAAACAAGTCAGTGTAGTTTTGTGGTTTTTTCAGAGACCACGAGTTTGTCATGCTGGGTTTTGCGACTAAATCTGCGCCCGTCAGCATCTGTGCAATTTCTGTGATAATTTGTAAACTTTTTTAATGGCATAGACTTGTGCTTCTCGCATTTTTGTGTCGAAGTAATTGCATGACTATAGAGTTGTAAGTTGAATATGTATGAGTGTTGTTGTGTATGTTGGTATAGTTGAGTTAGAGCAATTACTTCTTTATAGGTGTATATTAAGAAGTTGTTTATTTTTAAGGTAAACAATTAACACAAGTTGACATCCACCACCAGTGGCTGACAAGAAATTAAATTAACTAGGCTTTGCGTTATTTCACGAGCAACGTTTTGATGCATTTTATTGTTAACATTTAAGTTATTTAAAAGGCATATCCAGAGTATTGAGTATCAAAAAAATTTAATATAGGAACTATTGAAGTATATTTGTATCAAAAGGCTATAAAGTATTTAGATGCACCGAATGGAATTATCCTGGTGTATTAAAATTGCTGATAATCATTATCACATATTATTTTGGTCTACATAAGGATTTAGTCACTTCCGCATCTAATCTACTCATTTTACGATCGCCTTGCATAGAGAAGAACGATTTTACTGTCGCATTTGACTATCGCCCTATAGACGGTACCTGCTCAGGACAAGAAATACTTGGACCAATTGCTCCATTCAAAAGTATTCCATATCATATACCAAACGACCAATACTATGACGTAGCATATATTATATATCCGTTTACATCTCGAAGCTCTACACTTTTAAAATAGGCTACCCGAGATGAGCTGAATGATTTTTCATTTATTTGCATACAGCATATTTGTGACTTATTACTTTTACCTCAATACTGTAAATTACTCCTTAAGGTTTGTTCCAGTGCGCTGCTGCTCGTGAATGTCAGGCAAGTTTCTAATCTGAGCCGTTCGGAAACAGCAAAGGAACATTTTTCACTGTTAAGAAATTGTTCGTATGGGATACAGAATTAAGTAAAATTTCGGTAATTTTTGAAAGACTTCATAAAATGTATGCTGTGTGAGTACCGACCTACAAATATTCCTCTTATTATCGTCAAAAATTCTATATACAGTATGCTCAAATAAGAATATCTTCTTATTCTTATTATTCAAAAATAAAAAAATTATATTTAGCTCGCGCAATAGGTCCATATAGCCACACTATGCTTATATGCCCACATCCATTCGTTAGTGTAAGTGCTGAGTCCGAACGACTGAATTGAAAAGCTTTATGGCAACAGTTGTTATGTGCCTTGATGCCACATAATCAGTAATCACTACTATATAAAATTTCACTAAAATTTTATATCTCAAAATTACACTAGGTATATGTTGACATGGCAGCTTTAGCATTGAAATTTGATAAACATCCTACTAATATTCTAATTTAAATTTATTGTATAGACATTAACAAATTTGATAGCAGAATGCCGCTACAAAATGCCGTATCGTACATAAAACAAGTAAAATATTTGTAAAAAACTAGAGGATATGAATAAAATCACACCTTAAAAATTTGTGAACAGAGCAATCGAAGTTACCAATTATACATCAGTTTTTTTATTGTGTAATCTGTTGCCCTTTTAGAATTTACAAATAATATAATATCTCATATTTGGATGGCTGCATGAAATTTGGACCCAATGAAAAATGGCCCCACTAAGAATGAAAAATCATGTTTTTATGTTTATGTTTTTCATAATGAAAAATGTCCCCAATTTCAAAATGGAAATTAAGCCCCAAAAAAATTAAATAAGGCCCCAAATCTGACAGTAAACCCCATACGGGAATGGGCCATAATTCTGGATTTCAAAATACTGTATCGACAAAATTCTGTATTTTTTTTTTTTGAAAATACTGTATGAACAAAATTCTGTATTTCAGAATTCTGTATTTCAAAATGCTGTATATCCAAAATGCGGTGTATCCAAAATGCTGTATATCCAAAATGCTGTATATTCAAAATACTGTATGTGCAAAATTCTGTTTTCCGAATAGCTGCTTATACCCAATTCTATTTTTTGAAAAAGTTTTTGCATAAGAAAAAGCAAGCTGTAATATAACTTTTTAAATTTATTGGAAAAAAAACAAAAATTGGAAATCATTTAGGAACATAATTTAACAAAAACATAACAGTAAATTTAATACTTCAAAGAAATTTAATAAACAATAAACATAAAAATAACAAATTAGCATAACAGAATTATTTAAAACAAAAGCAAACTTTTTGCTATTCGCCTTAAATAAGCAACGTTGCTTAAATCGGGCCTCTTTCGCATAATACGTCGAATTCTCTTGTTTCTAAGTATTGTTTTTTTGTTTTTCTTAATGTGCTCCCCATTCCTAGCCCTTTCCACCTGTGCTTTAGTAAAAATTAGCTCCTTTTTCAGGTCGCTAATAAGTTTATACAGGCCCGGCTTTTTCCTCCCAACCAAGACTTTTAATCGGCGATGCCATGCCTCATAGCTGTTTTGGGTCCTCGGAAACACTTCTGTTCTTGTTTTTGATCTTTCAGAAACAGACCAAAACATCGGTTTATGTTTTCCTATATTGCAGTAGCAAAATTCTTCAGGTATTCTTCGCACTTTGTTTTTATAAATCTATGTAGATATGCAAGGAGACAGTAAAATATAAAAATAAAAGAAGTGGTATGTTAGAATTCTGTATTTAAAAAAAATGGTTTTGATAATGTAAAAAAGTGCGCACTTTTTTACATTATCAAAACCATTTTTTTTAAATACAGAATTTTGACACACAGAATTTTGAAATACAGAGTTTTGTTCATACAGAATTTTGAAATACAGAGTTCTGTTCATACAGAATTTTGTTCATACAGAATTTTGAAATACAGTATTTTGAAATACAGTATTTTGAAAACAGAATTTTGACCATACAGTATTTCAACTCCAACCCACCCCATACGTTTTCGTATAAAAATGAAACAAAAAATGAAACAATTAAAGTGCTATCATCGGCCTGGCCGATGCTTTGATACCCTCCACTGCATAAAAGTCATGCAAAATGTTTGTCATGCGATTAGTATCTAATATTTGTTTTGTATGGTAAGCAGCAGAACTACTTTACCGACATATTTGTTTGACGCTATCGTGCTTTCAACAGACAGAGATATATGGGTCAAATATTGGCTTTGTATGGAAGGTAACAGAACTACTTGACCGACATGAACCATTTTTAATACAAACTCGAAGGCTATAAATATAAGACCTCTCATAAAATTTCAGTTGCCTAAGTCGATTCGTTCGGACGCTATCGTGTTTTCAAAAGACTGAGAGAGACGTCGTGGGTCTAATAGTGGTTTTGTATGGGAGGTACCAGAACTACTTGACCGACATAGCCCATATTACCAACCAATACCAACCTGGCGACAGTAAAAAGATGTCGTCTCACAAAATTTCATTCGTCTAGGTCAATTCCTTTGTTCGCTATCGTGCTTTCAACAGACAGACAGACAGACGGACGGACTGACGGACATGGCTAAATCGATTCAGAATGTGATCCTGATTCAGAATATATATACTTTATAGGGTCTCCGGTGAATCCTTCTTGGCATTACAAACGTAATGTAATGAATGACACAGTGACTATACCTTCCTGTGGAGGGTATAAAAAGGCCCCAATATAATGAATTGTCACCCCAATTCGCAGAATTTTACGCATATTTGGATTCCTGTACAGTGTGGAGGGATGTTATAATGTAACTCCACAGAATTCCCCAGTTTTGTTCCTAGTTTTTAATTTAGTTTCTTCTGCCATCATTCTTGCACTTGGCCACAAAATCTATTCAATTTATGAAAAATATTAACTTCAACTTATTTAATTTCAATTATTACGTACTTTTCACAAATTGTTTTTACGAGGGACAGGTATATAATTATTACATTTCTTAGACCGCAACATAATTAAAAGAATCAAAATTAATTTATTGACTTGTTTTCATAGCTGCTTTTTATTATATATTTACTTTTAAATATTCCTTCTCTTAAATTCACCAATAAACTTGGTAAATATCAGTTTCTACTTATTAAATTTAATTTTTTATTTTTCGAGACAGAAATTTTCATACGATTTGACAGATAACAGTATTACCTAAGTAATAGTACCCACTGAAATGGGCCCCAAATTGATAGCAAACACAATGACATCGCATCACAATCACAAAAAATCCATTAACCTAATCCGTCTAGACAGAAATAGATGTCCGTATATTCACCCAACAATAAAAATCGAATTTATTGTTCCACATAATGTATTCAATTTTACAGGACCATAAGCTAACCACACTGCAAGTGCCATAGCTTGTGCATAATGTGAAACCCTAATTTGAATACCGACCCACCCACAACTAAAACCGGTGACAACGATTTCAGCTTGAGCAAGTCATTCGAAAAACAAGTTATTTTGTATGTTTTTTACCAATTTCGCAACCATTTCGTGTAATTGCAGTAAAATTAATGCTTTCGTTTCATGCGTTTACCACTAGTCGAGTCGATTCCAGTCATGTCATTGTAACAAAATACATAGTAATGGCCAGTGTTGTTGAATCCATGGACACTAATTATCGTAATCAGGACTACATTGCAGCACTAGCTGTCTTTCCATAGAGAAGCTAAAGCTAGCTTGTGTTTTTATTTCCTGGTGAATAAAAGAAGGATATTTATCTGACCGCCTGCTATTGTTGCTAATCATCCAATTTACCGTGTCAGTAGAATAAGGGGATATAGCAATATTCTGAAATTGAATATAGTGAGCGGATGTGCTTTTAATGAATTTTAATCAGTTAGCAGTTACGCTTATAAATCGAGCAATATTATGACTTGGATGGTAGCATGATTTTTTTTATAAATACAGTGGGTACTATATCCGGAATTGTATAAATTTTCCGGTTCTCTTTCCTCTTCTATCAAAGTTAATGTGACTATTATTTGCCACTTTATTTACTAACTCAAAAAACACTTTGTGTGCGGTTATCGCCTCCACCACCTTCGACCGCAAATACTACTAAAACTGAATCAGTGAAACTTGTACTGCAACTTATAGTCTCTAGCATTGCCTTTATGTGTACCAGCAATATAACTTCCATATGACGTACACAGTACCTACATAAAAAGGGGTGAAAGCAACAGAAAACGCCTATGGTATCCCATTAAATACAGTCATCACGCAGTCAACCAGTCGGCTGAAAATAAATATTTAGAATGCCCCAAGGGTACCTCCGTTTAAGCAGAAAGAGTGTGCTTTTATCCGTGCTCTTTCGTTTGGTAGACGATACAAGTATTGTTGTATTAAGGTTTTTTTTTCGGTTTTGTATCCTTTCGTTTAGACTATCCTCAGTATTGTATCATTTGTATCATCTATTGTTTTCTCTTTTTTGTCGAGATTTTTTATTTGGTTTGTGCCCCGCACTGTCCTCACGAAACGGGCGGAATAGTTCGGGTGGAAGAAACTTTTTATCGAAATGAAAATGATGAACATCGGTTAAATATTTTAAGTTCTTTTGTCCTTTTTTTGTTGTGGATTTTGGGTTGACCCTTAAAGAGGCTATTTCGAGTTTATTATTATGCACAATAGTATTGGGCAGACAGTCGCATCGCTTGGTGTCATTTAAGTGATTGTAATTTTCGATATTGGTCTTGACTTGGTTAGTGCAATGAACTCTAATAATAAAAAAATGCATTTTTAAATCATTTGCAAAATTAAATGGGTAGGTAGCACTAACAGCTAACAAGTACATGTACTTGAGTTATGACAACCTGTAATAAAAGTAGTGTGTCAACTTGTTAAACAATCCATAATTTTAACAAGTAAAAGTGTTATCATCGGCCTACCGATGTTTTGATACCAGAACTACTTGACCGATATAACCCATTTTCCATACCGACGACGATAAAAATAAGTCCTCTCACAAAATTTTATTTGCCTTGTTCGATTCGTTGGGATGCTTTCGTGTTTTGAACAGACACGGCTAAATCGATTCAGAATATAACATACTCTATGGGGTCTTCGGTGACTCTATATTAGCGTCACAAATGTAATGAATGACAAAGTGAATATGCCGCCCTGTGGAGTGTACACGGTGCATATAGGGTAGATATGTACCACAAGAAGCAGAGTCAACGATTAATATATGATATTTATATCTATATTCGTACTATAGCTGTACATACCCGGGTTTGACCGAGTCCAGCAGAACCCGTCCCACCTTATGTATCCTATAATTATAACCATTATACAACGCTGAAAGAACTATTAAACGATTATACTCAAGTATATAATTAAACAATTATTGGTGTTGATACCTTGGCTAAAGATCTGAATGTTATCACTATTATAAAATGGCTCCAAATTTTCGGTGACAACTTCTGAACAATCAATTCAAAAATATGTATCAACCAAACTGAACATTCCAATGAATGAAGTCCAGTGCTTTAAACTTATAAAACAAAGACGCTGACACTTCGAAGTTTAAATTTGTGAACTTTTGTAAACAATTGGCCTGTAAATGTATACGTGAGAAACTTTAAATCGTTTCCAAAAAACGCCAACCGGTCCAACTCAACAACAACGCATGTTATACATAGGTACATTATCATCACCGCCAGCGACTACTGCAGAAACAACAAGTCACCATGGGCTGCCTTTGCATTCGCAATGGCAGAGCAACAATAATGCGGAATTATGTAATAAAAAAAAAAAATATATTTTGACACCCAAGGCCTAGCTTCTCGCAACCATTCGTTTTGTGTGAGTTTCTATTTTTGGGACGAATGGAAGGGACCTACAATTTTATGCCGAGTCCGAACGGCTGAATTGAGAGCTTTTTCATGACAGTCGTACTCTCGGATGTTTGTCAGACGTTCGCGAGAGGTGGCGCAGTAGAAAAAACTTTAAGATGTAATTTGGGTTTTTCCGGGGATCGAACCTGGGATCCCTCGCACAGTAGTCCAGCACACTAACCACTGCGCTACTGCGCCCACATTATGTAATGTATTATCAAAATATGGGAGGCTTCTTTTCCAATTTAAGAGAGTTCTCCTTTGCCATCGATGCAAGCGATTATGTTATGATATTTTCGCTTTAACTGAAACATGGCTCTACGAAGATATTTAAGATGAAGAGGTTTTCGACGAATCTTTAAGGCTGAAACACACCGCCGCGATAGCGATAGCGATCTATCGCAACACTGAATTTGGAAAAGTAATTATAATTAATATTTTTGAGAAAAAATTTGATCATCACACCGCGATGAATAGAATTTTTAAGTAAAGGTTCACTTCAAGGTTCAAGTCTTATTTACATGGCAGGACACAGTATGTCGTTATTGGGGACTATTTCTCTAAGGAAATCTTAGTAACCTCTGGTGTTCCAAAAGGAAGCCATTTAGGTCCGCTGTTATTTCTACTTCTCATTAATGATCTACCTAACTTACTAAAACACTGTTCCTGTCTTATGATTGTATGCAGATGATTTAAAATTGTTTTCGAGGATATCAACAATAAATACATAACTGTTTACTCTTACAGGAGGACTTAAATGCACCATGAACAGGTGTTGTTCAAACGACTTGTTGGTAAATATAGACAAATGTGCTTGCATTAGCTTCAATACAACATTTCATTCTTTTTTTCCACAATATTTTTTAAACAGTACCCAAATAAAAGCAGTTGATGATTTTCAAGATCTTGGTGTAATTTTTGTTACAAAGTTAAGTTTTCATCTACATATTAACTAAATAGTTTCAAAAGCGAACTCTCTTTTAGGTTTCATTAAAAGCAAATCTGCAGATCTTAAAGACCCTTACACCCTTAAGGCTTTATTTTGTAGAATTGTACGCCCTATTCTGGAATATGCATCTGTTGTTTGGGGCTCTACTACTGCTTTAAATATTTGCAGAATTGAAAGTGTTAAAAAAAAAATTCTAAAATTTGCTTTGCGTCACTTATTTTTCAATAATGACATAGAAGTTTCATATCATTCGAAATGCCTTCAAACTCTTGAATCGAGAAGAAATATGTTTAATGTTACGTTAATTCGTGATATTTTATATGCAGCGATCAATAGTAAGAATTTACTTATGTGTTTGAAATTGTATGCTCCTACTAGATCAATAGCACTGTTATTTAAAGTGGCCATACTACAGCGTATGGTCAGCGTGAACCTATATCTATGTGTATTAAAATGTTTAATTTGTTCTGTCCTGAATTGGATATATTTTTGTCCAGAAATATTTTTTAAGAGATATTAATATTTCTCTTATCAATAATTGATTTTTTTTTATTTACGGTATTTATATAATTTATACTACACCAATTATTATTAGAATTCATAAATGTATTTCGAAATCTTTAGATTGTAAATCGAAGATTGAATAAATGAAATGAAAATGAAAAATATTCATGACAAATTATTTTTATTACTATAATAAGATAAATTAATTCTAATTTTTAATAAAATTACATTTTTACACCAATGCCTAGTACCAATTATGGTCCTAAAAATAATCCAAATACTATGCTGATTCGTAATCTTATTTACATAAAAAAAAATCAATGAATTTTAATAAAAACAAAATCTCACAATCATTTTTGTTAAATTTTGTAATTTTTTTTTAATTTCTGCTCGAAAAGATTTATTTTTAATTTTATATTTATTTTAAATTTTTTTAAAGCTTTCTCAAGTGTGGTTAAATATTTAATTTTTATTAAATTAAAACAGTTTTTAAGTTAATTTGACAAAATGGTGCGGATCCCACGTTAACTAGAACGACTAAAATCTAGAATGCACAAAATCTAGAAACTACAAAAAGCTCGAAAATAAAACTGCTTTGTTTAAACAAGTGTAAGATGAATATTCTATACCTTCTTTATTCAAAATAATAAATTTTTAACAAAAAATATCCTAACAAAACACATTATTTCGAAGTTTTCTACTTTGATTAAGCCCATATTTGTTTTAATATGGTTAACTTTCATTTGTCCCACTTTTTGACCGTATATATGTATATATGCATACTCGAAAAAATATATAGTGTCGGAGTTAGGCCACGCAGTGCTTTGACAGTAGCACGTCAATAAGGTTTTAGAAAACCTGTTGTTTTTTTAGAAAACTCATTTGCTTGCATGAACAGTGAATCAAATTTATGTTGCATACCTACACAACACATGCAATTCAAACAGTTTTCCATATGAGTAAATTATGAATGAAAATTAATTTTTGAGAAAATGGTAATAATCTACGAGCGCGGGTTTTAACCATTGTCTCAAAAATTTATACCTACTATGTCAAGATTTGCTTCGTAAATTATTTTTTTCTAGATTTTAGCTATTCGGGATTTTAGTTTCAAGATTTTTTCATTCAAATTTTTTTTTCAAAATTAATTTTTTCTGTAGGTACTATATTTCATATATATCAGGGTAGACCCAACATAACTGATGTGCAATTTTACACACAATCCCTAAAAAAAACCTTAGATTCCTTACAGTATAAATAGTTTTATTACTTTTAGAATTTGTTTCCTAAACTGTTATTAATCTGGCAAATAAAATGGGAGAGGAATAAAAAAAGTTGTATTATTATTTTGATTCGGAAACCACCCATCGATTCTATTTTATGGATAAGATAAAATATTTTAAAAAAATATATACATTACAGGGTGTCCCAGTAAAGCATTATAATTATTTAAGGGAAGATTCCTGACGTTTCGCCGAAAAAAATGTTGTGCCCGGGGGGGGGTTTATTCTAAACATATTATATTCCGTTATAGCTCATTCAATTTGGAGGTGTTCCCATTTAAAACGCTATAGTAGTTTCGTACATTTTGAAAAAAAAAAAAAAACAATACATAAAAGTTATTGCTACTTAAACTCACTATTTTGAAAATTGTTTGTTACATTTTTTTTAGGTACTTAAAATGTTTTTCTCTCAAACTTTTTACTAGGTAAATTTTTATTTTTTTATGAAATTTCTATCCTTTAAAACATTATCTAAAAATTATGTAAAGTTATTTTTTTATGTACGATCAACAAAAGTTGTAATAAATGTAATTTTTTGTCATAAACAATTGACCATTTGCCACAATTAATAAACTAACGTACATACCTATGAGCAATGGTTAATAGTTAATTGCCGAATAGAAAGCAAAGAATTTGGAAATCTTTTCAAATGTATGTACCGTAATTTTGTTTCAACTGATTTACAATCGACATAAATGAAAAAACAAATACGCGGAAATAGTGTTGGTATCGGGTTCTGCAATGGAAATGCTTCGTTAGCAAGATTGGAATCTTAGAACACCGTGTAGCCGGGTATTCGCTGATGCGTATCACCGCCTTGTTGATACCGGGTCAGCTCCTCCAAATAAAAGGGAACGAAGTTCAGACCCAGCGGCGGCAGAAGTTACGGGAGGGATTTTGCGTGCTCTAAGTTCAGCCTTCAGTCAGGTCCGCAGACTAGCTGTAAAGTTGGAACTTCCAGAACAAGGATTCACAGAACTCTTTTTTGTAACTCAGGCGTACCCAAAGTGCTTAAGACTTGTGTGCGCTACTAAATTGTCTTTTTAAAATGTACAAAATTATTTTTGTAGATACCTACCTATAATAGTTTTGAAGTTATAGCGTTTTAAGTGGGAACACCTCTAAATTAGAGGTCACCTTTTATGATGGGCTATAAATATGGTTAGAACAGAACCCCCGTGCCAAACAATTTTTTTGTTGCAATCTACAAGCCCATATCCACTAAATCGGGGTGAACACGTCTTCTTATTAAATCCCAATAATTTTTAAGTTTTTCTTTTTTTTATCTCCACACAATAAAGTTTGTCTTGTCTAGTCTCTCTAGTTAAAACATTTTCTCACAATACCACCATTTGCGCTCATAATACATATACCAAGTAAAACGAGAGGAACTTCTCAGATACCAGAAATCAAGGTGGGTTAGAATTAATTTTTTAACATTCTAGGGAAATTATACATACGCTCTGAAAAAAAAAAATCAAGTAGGGTAATTGCGGGAGAGATGCCGCACCGATTCAAAATCATATTAATAGTAATTCGCAGGAGTCCGTTTGTTCTTTACTTTGTTCATTATATATGAAACACAAAAGCGAAGAAAAAAAATTGGTAATTCTAAAGGGTGGGGGGAAATATATATTTTTTTGTTTTACGCATTCCTTTTTGGTATGAAAGTTTATCAATACTATGGAAACATCGATGCGAAAGATAGTCAAAGCCTGTTTTGTTACCAATGAGCATTTCAAAGAATTGAGTGATACTGTTGGAAGTATTTCATGTGATTTTTGTTACTTTTATTTGTTTGTAAGAGTTTTGGTAGGGTGCGGCATCTTTCCCTTAATCCAGGGAGATTAAGGGAAAGATGCCGCATTTTGAACTTACTATTTATACGGACTCTTAGACTACAAAATGGCACGCAAATATACCCGGAAGACCTCCAGAGGAAGTTGAGCCAATAAATCTTTAGAAGAAGCAAGAAAAAGTGTTGAAAGTAGAATTTCCTTCAGAAAAGCAGAGAAAATGTATGGTGTTTCAGCTATAGATCGCGTACAGGACTCTTACGCTTTCAAATACTGAACGAAATTTGGCTTCCATGTGTTTTTTTTTTGTTTTCATTCCGATCAGCATTGAACAGCAACACACATATAATCACGCTGAAAATGAGACACATTCCTCTTCATGCTTCACGAAACCCACGCTAACATACCTACTTCAAGAAATTTCACTATTACCGAAAATTCCGGTACCCTTTAGCACTAGGAAAAAGCAATTTGCAGAGGTTTTAACATCAGTTGACACAATAAATAAAAAGAAAATCATGAAGACACCGAAGTGTCTTACTAAGCCTCAACAAAAGGAAGATTGAGCTAGCTATTGATCCCAAGTGCTGGGAAAAAAATTCTTCAACCACGAAAAAAGAAGATTCGGTACAAACACAAAGCAAAATATGTACCAAATGGCTGCACGAAAACTATACAATATGTACAAAAAAAATAATGCAATCTTTTGTACCGACTGTAGAAGGGATAAAGAACGGAAAAAACATGCCCCACAGTCAAAATGAGGCTCAAAAAGCAAAGCATTTTAACTGCGGCATCTCTCCCTCACTGGCTGGGAGAGACGCCGCACTCAGTATAATTTATTTTTCTTAAATTTTTATTTATACAATAAGATTTTATTAAATTTAGTTCATTTTATTAACAGAACATAAGTTCATCGTTATGTTTTATAAAAAAAATAAAGTCTATTTTGTTTTTAACAAAACGTAAAACTGAGTTTTATAAAAGCGCGGCATATCTCCCGCAATTACCCTATGTGTAGAATAGTATGTAACCTTAATGAGGGAGATTTGCATGCATTGGATTGAAACGTGTGCATCTTAAGCTTATTACAAAATCTCACATCCTTCTATACAACACATAGAATTAAAATAAATTATAACACTTACAGTTAGCGAACAAATAAATATGGAGGTCTAAAAGAAAACAATTTAACATGTGCAAAAGCACCTCCTCCAACATAGACGATTGCTATCGTGCTCAACTCCTTCAAAACAAACAATCAATACCTGTGTGCATCTAATTAAAGCCCCTCTAGAATCGGAAGTAAGTAATTCCTTTTACTAGTTGCAAGTATAAAAGCCTCTAAGCAAATATCGCTCCATCCCTTTGTTAAGGAATTAATAACACTGCAGGAGGGCTTGCACCGGAAATCAAACGAATTAATGCAATCAGCTAAAAGCAAAGTAAAACTTTATACAACGAACGGCAGAAACCCCCAACAGGGCATATGTATACTGCGCTATCCGCCAGCTAGCAACTTTAATCCCTCTTTTGAATAATAGTAGACTGGCACGAGGAGCAGCAGCATCGACAGCGAAACCGTACAGCAGTAGCAGCCCGCTGCTGTGGGAAGTGAAGAATCATTCGATTTTACCTCATAGGGTAAATTGCGATAATTAATTGCGAAGCGAGTGCAACAATAGGGCCGATACGTATTTTTGTCTGCATTGCATGTTCAAGACCTTAGATGAAGCGCACAGTGTCTTCCATCCAAATAACAGTTAATATCGCTCTATTAGCACCGCTGAGCATATAAAAAACTTTATCAAATATGTAAACAACGAACCAGAGAAAGGACTAGAAATGGCAGCCGCGGTGCTCGGTTTGTCGCGAAAAGGAGTTTGGTAAAGAAAGAACAATAAAAACAAACGTTTCTCCTTAAATTCCAGTCATACTTGAATTATCCTTTTACTGTGAGGCCAACAACGAAGACGAGCATCCCCAATCCAATAAATTTTTAATGTCGTTTTAAATATTTCAAAACAGTACCGAAGTAGATGGAATTCTCCAAGGACTCCACAAACAGCAGCACATGCTAAATTTGTTTCACTTTTCCTCTTTTCTTTGTTTTATTGCACTTTTGTGTGAATTCTTTTAGCAGGAATCTTTGATAAATAGGACAAAGTGCCCTTTGCACTTAAGAAAATTTGCACTAACACTTGGCAGCCAAAAAATAAGGATCCACTGCGTTATCAAACAAATACACCGACCGACATTAATAAATGATTTATCTACTCAAAGGATGTGCGAGACAAATTCAATTGAATTTGAATCCTTAATCCTCACAAATTAAAAATGTACGACTAATTTAATTGGAAAACACGTCTACTTCCGGCGATACTCCAAAAATAACTGAGCTGCAATACACACATTCCAAGAGCTTCTCGGTGGCGAGAATTTTTATGAGGACTAGTCTTTACTGAGAGGTGAGAACAGAGGAGTTTTGGTTGTCATGTCATCCCACCAATGCGCAGTGCCGAAGAGAACCAGGATACATTTTATCCGAACCTGGACCTACCGGAATGGCACCAGTGCATTGGAAGATTTCCAAATATCTACTGACGGAGGAGAGGCTGATATTCCTTTCAAACAGGACATTTGTCTTCGAAAATTCGAATATAAGCTATGAGTCGGCGCGAGGCAAAAGCACGTGGTCGGGAGAAAATGTTTTTGTTGTCATTGTCCCACGAGGATGAATTCAGATTTGTGTAGAAAACGCATAAATCTCATTGGCTAAGGAGCCATTTTTGCGCGTTTTACGAGGGTGAAAAATTCCTATTTGTTTGGGGTGAGGAAGGGGAATGGGTGGGTGGCTGGATTAGTGACTGAGCAAGAGAATGAATTTATACTTAAACGGAATTGGGTATCAGGTGGTTTTGTGCTCACATGCTGACAGGTAGATGGTCACATTTATATTAGCAGCAGACTTAATAACATAATACTTTTGAGATGCGATACTTTTACACCTACGATTTTCGCAATCTAGATTTTGGACGTCGAACTAGTCTTAAAAAAATTATTATTTGCTTGTTCGTTGACCATTAAAAATTTGAAATTCAGTTAAAAACAAGTAAAAGTGTTATCATCGGTCTAGCCGATGCTTTGATACCCTACACTGCATAAAAGTTATGCAAAATGTTTGCCATGCGATTTAGTACATAACTGCAGTACACACACATGTGTCTAATATTATTTTTTTATGGAAGTGGGAGGTACCAGAACTACTTGACCGACATAGCCCATTTTCAATAATAACCTGACGACACGGTAAAGAGAAGTCCTTTTACAAAATTTGATTCGCCTAGGTCGATTCGTTTTGACGCGGTTATGTTTTCAACAGACAGACAGACAAAAAAATAGTTGGCGCAACAGGCGTGTACACACCCTAGGCCTAGCTTCGCACAGCCATTCGTTTTGTGTGAGTTATTATCTTTGGGACGAATGCAATTGACCTACAATTTTATGCCGAGTCCGAACGGCTTAATTGGGAAGCTTTTTCAGGACAGTTATACTCTCGGATGTTTTTTCAGACGTTCGCGAGAGGTGGCGCAGCAGAAGAAACCTTAAGATGTAATTTGTGTTTTTCCGGGGATCAAACATGGGAATCAAATCACATTGTCTTACAAAAAAGGAACAATAATGATTTTTTTACAAAGAAACATCGAAAGTGGTAATGTAGATGTATTCATTTTATATGAAAACAATTTTGTATCTCCATTTAAATAGTCAATTTAGACGCTGATAGACAAAACATCCGTCCACCTGACCAAGGGAAGTGCGGGTAGCAATATCCAAGCTAAAGAACAACAAAGCTGCAGGGCCTGATGGTCTACCTGCCGCCAACCACCAACTCATCTCCAAAATTTGGTCAGATGAATGCATGCATGCATTGCATGTGGGCGCAGTAGCGCAGTGGTTAGTGTGTTGGACTGCTGTGCGAGGGATCCCAGGTTCGATCCCCGGAAAAACACAAATTACATCTTAAGGTTTTTTCTACTGCGGCACCTCTCGCGAACGTCTGACAAACATCCGAGAGTATAACTGTCAAGAAAAAGCTTCTCAATTTAGCCGGTCGGACTCGGCATAAAATTGTAGGTCCCTTCCATTCGTCCCAAAAATAGAAACTCACAAAAAACGAATGGTTGCGAGAAGCTAGGCCTAGGGTGTCTACACGCCTGTTGCGCCACCTATTTATTTATTTATGCATGCCTGATTAAAGTAATCTCAGCATCGTTTGCCCGGTCCACAAGAAAGGAGACCCCTACAACTGCGCCAACTACAGAGGTATCAGTCTCCTTAACATCGCATGCAAGATCATGTCTCTCATATTGTGTGAACGCCTTAAACCCTTTATAAATAGCCTGATTGGCCCCTATTAGTGCGGTTTTAGGTCAGGAAAGTGAAACCGTTGATCAAATTTTCACACTAAGGTATAGATCCTGGAAAACACCTAAGAAGTTCAAATCGGTACCCACCATCTTTTCATCGATTTCAAAACCGAGTACGACAACATCTATAGAGACGAGCTATACAGAGTCATATGTCAGCTTTGGCATCCCTGCAAAACTCATTTGATTGTGTATGATGACGATGGAGAAAGCTCGCTGCTGCATCAAGGTCGGTAACGACTTCACCGAAACCTTTGATGTCAAAAGAGGATTTAGACAAGGTGACACGCTGTCGTGTGACTTTTCAACATCATACTTGAAAGAATTGTCCGGAACTCAAAGGCCAACACACAAGGCACGATCTTTTAAAAGTCCGTCCAACTACTTGCATACGCCGATGATACTGACATAATTGGTAGAACACAGCTAGCTAGCACTGGTACGTTTGCTAGTATAGAAGCGGAAGCGGCTAAAATGGATCTAGCGGCCAACGAAGCCAAAATCAAGTATATGCTGTTAACAAGAAGGAGCACCCAACATCGTAGAAACGGACAAAACATCACGATCGACAGCAACAAATTTGAGGTAGTGAGAGACTTTATCTGCTATAAATTCTAACAACAACATCTCAGAAGAAATTAAACGAAGAATAACTCTTGCTAACCGCTGTTTCTTTGGGCTAAGAAGGCAATTGAGTAGAAGAGCCCTATCCTGAACAACTAAGAGATTCTGTAAAAGACCATTCCAGTCCTGCTTTATGGCGCTGAAGATTGGACTCTATTCAAAGGGAATGAAAATATCCTCGGTCGCTTCGAGAGAAAGATTCTTGGTAAAATGTTCGGCCCGTTTGCGTTGACGGGCTTTGGAGAAGGAGATTCAACGACGAACTATATACTTACAGCGACACCGACCTGGTCAAAAAACTGCGGGTAAGTCGTTTATGATGGCTAGGACGAGATCCCTACGTTATCTCCTTTTCCAAAATCCCTTATTGGACATAATCTTTTTTTATCTCTTTTTCCAAAATCTCTCGGGACGAAATCCCCTATGCCAAAATCTCCCACCTACATACATACTTATTAAATCTCTCGTTAAAATCTCCTGTTCGCACAATTTAGAATTTATCCGTTTTTAAACGCGTAGTTTTTGCAGTAAAATAAGCAAACACCTCCGAGTCTAACCCGGAGGGACAACGCAGTAGAGGACGACCTCACCTTAAGTGGCGCGCGCAAGTCGAAGGCGACCTCAACCAACTAGGAGTGCCCAACTGGGGGCAGCTACCTAAGGACTGGGCTAACTGGAGAGGCTTCTTAGCTGAGGCCTCAGTTCACCCCGAACTGTAGAGCCACCTAAGTAAGTAAGTAAGTAAGTAAGTAATTTAAATAGTCCTTAGGCGAAGTCTATATTACTATTAGTATTGTATGGTATAGAAACAGATTGCCGGTCTCTTTGTATGAAGAATAGGTGCAGTAAAGAGACTCAGATATATGCTAATGCTGATATTGATAATGCTACTATCGCTGCTCATTGCTTTTAGTGGATATCTAAAGCCCAGCTCTATTGCAAGCAGCTCGTAGCTTGAAGTTGCATACACACCCACCTAAAAAAAGATGCGACACAGAAATAAACGGAATAATAAAGTACAAATATTGGGCAAAAACATTACGTCCTTAGGTATGGGTATGATGGGCATTCATATTCAGTAATAAAGAGTATAATTCTCTCGCATCTACACACCACCGTTTTATTTAACTTTGCATTTCCCAACTCTTAAAAAATCTAACTAAGCTTACATAGTTAGGATGACAAAACCAAAAAAGAAATTGTTTTAAAATTCATATAAACTAAATGTTAAAGGTGGCAACATGCAAATCGCACCAATCTAAATGTGCAACTTTCCAAAGCTATTCGAGAGAAAATAAAATCGCACAAGGCCAGCACCTACTCCCGAATTGTAGCAAATTGTCCTCGATTCACACTTTTCTAAGCAAATTAAATGCGATTATGCAAATTGCATGCAGTTGGAAAATTATTTCCTCTTTAAGGGAAACGTGTTCATATGCAGCAGCTCTAGACGACTTTTGGGTACCCGCAGTCGTTTTTGGGACAGAATAAATGCACAGAACATTTCAATTGACTTCAGCAAAATAATGCCAGAGTACTGGAACAGCAATACCTTCGCTAAAATCGGTAAACTTTATCCAAATGCCAAACATCGTTTGCTACAATTGCTTTGCACCAAGAATCTGCTATATGTCCACATATCCTCTGGAATCAACATTGTATTCTAAGTTGAACTGGCAAGGGGAAAAATCGGATTATCGTCCCAGAAGCTTCCTAGTAAGTAGCCATATACACAAAACGAATTTTCATACTCGTCTGCTGACAGGATTATATCGTTCGAGACATTTGCATTTTGAAACCTGTAGTTATCTTTTGCACTATCTGAACACGGGAAGAAACTGAAAAGAAAAAAAAAATCCATATCCATTGGCTAAGGATCGTCGTTGAATGATTTTTGTTCAATTTACTTTTATCGTGTTCGGGGATAAACAGAAACCTCGCTTACTGTAGCGCTGTGTGTTATCGCAATAAATTTCCAATTAAAATTTTTTCACTCCTCAAGCAGGGATTTTTTAATTAAAATGACAAGGACATACAGATTCGTGACTAATTAAATCAATTCGGTTCACAAAGATTGGTCTTGGTCGGTGGTCAACCGTTAGAGTCCATATAACATAGAGATGATGTCTATCGTGCCGAGAAGAAATCGTCCTACGAACTGGGACGCTGTAACACAGTTCGGCTATACCTTGACGATAAAGTGATTAATTATCGTATAATTGGAATTCCTCACGTTCGAATGTCAAAGACTTCACCAAAGCCATACATGTACAAAAAAAAAAACCTAAGAGGATGTGGAGCCCTCTGTGCAGTTAAATGATGCGAGGCGGCGAGGAAAGCATAAAAAAAGTACGACTTAAGTTTTGTACGCCCATCGCAAAAACCGCAAAATCGCTCCGTTTGCTCGTAATCAATTAAACTGTCCATTAACTGAAGTTTTCATGGCCGATCCAATTTGCTTAACATTTGTAATCCTTGTGTGTGTTGCTGGGGTGAGCTGGATTCTGAAGTCAGAATAGAAAGTGCATCTTTTCTTGGGTATCGACAGATAGTTGCCGAAGTGTGCAAAAGTGTTTGCAGAAAAGGGAAATGTCGTGTTTTAAGGGTATCTCTTTTGAAGCAGTTTGTTTTAACTTTAAGGTGCGACAGGATTTGAATGTGGGGTTATAAACGATGCTTATTTTTAAATTAAAATTGATTACGAGCTAGATCGTGGTCGGTTCAGTTTTAAACATGACACACTATGTGGAGAAGACATTGCCGTAATTTCTTTTAATGGTACGATGTCTTCTTATATAATTATCATATAACAAGTTATATTACAAAAATGATTTGTTCAGTGAGTGTAGTTAATACTCTTTTTTATTCAAGCGAGCAGTAAGTAATTTTATAAAGCAGTGACTTTCGCAGTGACTTATGCATAGTTTTCTCAGCTCTATTAAAGTCTTTTCGAATTGGCGTGAGTCCTCAGCAAGAATTGGTCGATTCCTGTTCATAAACGGGTAACAAATGAATGTAACTACTTAATATGTATCACCGTAGCTTGTCTTTGTGATAAAAAATGGAAAAGATAAATGATTATTAATACCAATACCAATTTACAAGTTGCAACCAACGTCTCAGTTCCTCCAAGGATCATATCTGCGGTAGAGGGTTTTATTTATTTCAGTAATTGTTTCCCCAATCCGTATCCTATTTGGCAATGGAAAAGAGGAAATAGTAATAATTTCAACAGAAAATGATTTTGAATGGAAATTCCGAAGTCCCTTTCATTATTTTGTTAAATGTCTTAATGTCAACTTTTCGAATTCCGGTAACTTCCAAAATTACGAAAAGAGACGGAGAAAGAGTTGGGGAACTATGGAGGAACAAAGAAACTGACAAGACGTTGCATTTTATATAGTAGTATGCTCGCGCCACCGCTCGAGTGTAATAAGTAACATATACAGATCCGGTGAATGTCACATTGCAATGCTGAAAGAATTTTTAAAATTGGCCGAGTAGATCCAGAGATCCTACTCCTACTCCCATTTACCCTTTCCCTCAACTCTCTAAGTAACCTATACTGACCCGGAGAATGTCGCCATTACACCGTTCATAGCATTTTTAATATCATCCGAGTAGTTCCATAGTAGCTCCGTGAAATTGTTGTATTTAAATATTTAGGCATCATATGTTTCATAAGTGCGATATTCGAAGCTTGTAGCATTTGCCCTTTTTTATTGTTGCAAGTACGAGGTAAACCTGCTCAAAGAGCAAAAGAGCGAAAAGAGTGGGAATAATCGCACTATACCTTGGTACTTTAGGTTTTAATAATGTTTACTATCAATATATGCATGGGTTTTAACTTGATGGTGGAAGTTCCCATATATGTACATACAAATTTTATTGCTCGCAGATTATGGCAGTGAAAGCAAAAGGTTCCCTTCCGCAAATAGATACTTTGGTTAGGTACAATTCTCTTTCAATTACAAAATGGATGAAAACCTATCTAAAATAAGTCCACTTTACTTCAATTAGCTGTCAGAAATAATAACAAACAGAAGGGGCTTGTCCACCCTTGGGGATATCCCACTCAGTCGACCACTTCACTATCAAGTGTCACACACATAATATCCGAGAAGGATGACCGCTCTGGATGACAGCAATTTAGAAGATTAGAATCACAGTGTACACATTCATTTCGTATCCGATGTGCTGTTGATAATTACCCATTTCCATTTGGGGATCTAACAGTTAAATGACATCTATACTCAGATTAAGTACATACATTATATATACATACATCCATTGCCAGAAGAGGACGCTGACAATTCAGTTAAATCTAAAATCTCAAAAACGAGCGTAGCTTTAGGTTTCATGTGATCCTTCTACCTGTATCATGTTTTGTTTGTTATTCGTTTTTGGGTTTTTTCCAACTTTTCTAATAGAATAGGATGCGTCCATCATATGCAATGTATAATTGAATTGTGTATGGACGTGGGTAGAAGTGTGATTTCAATTTCACATGATGCTGAGAAGAAATTACCAAAAACAGCGTCAACATAAATTCAGAGTCAAGTTCCGGAGGATTTTGATAACAACAACATCGCAAGGATAATGCAATATAGATATATACAATTGAATTCTGGTGTTACAAAGCTTATGGCGTTCGTAGCGTTAATTTATAGATAAAACTTAGATATAAGATAGATATATGTATTCACTTTGCCATTACATTTTTAACGCCAACAAGGAGTCACCGCAGACCCCATAAAGTATATATGTATATTCTGAATCAGGATCACATTCTGAATCGATTTAGCCAAGTCCGTCTGTCTGTCTGCTGAAAGCACAATAGCATCCAAACGAAACGACTCAGGCGAATGAAATTTTCTGAGAGGATATTAAACGCAATATTATGCGTGTCAGGTACATAGTACATAACTCGCATGGCAAACATTTTGCATGCATTTTATGTATTCATGTCTTAAAATAAAATTCATTTTATTTATTTTATTTGAATCACAAAAAAAATCCTGAAGTGGAATATAAATTTATATAAATATACAACTTTTCAGATTAAGTTTTCTTTTGACACAGGGATATAATGGGCGTAATCTTAAGTCTTCTATAATTCTTGCAAAGCTTTGGTGTACCTGCCTTTGAGATTTTTATGCGATGCATGTAAAGTGTGACGAACGACAACGTTTGATCAAATTATTGCACTCAGAAAATTGTTATCTGAATGTATTTTGCAAATTAAACGCTGAAAATTCTGCACAAAAACTAACACAGAAATATTTTTGGACTACCTACATAATGGCATATTTAAGCAAAGACTTCTCGGAACATTTTTGAAGCACTAATTCCTATTCCTAATTTTTCTTTGTTGTTGATTTTGAATTCAACCAGCAGACGTGTCATTAAAATTTTTTTCTCCCAATTTTAGTGTTTTCTCGCCGTTCAATTCCGGGCGATTTAGGCTCCTATACCACCTACCCCTTCACCTCTTATGCCAATGACTCCAACAATGTGAAAAATTTGAGCTTGTACATTTTTTTACTAGCGAGCGAGCAGGATATACGTGCCAGAATAACATTGCTTTTGCGGCTATACAACACAGTTACTGCAATATGCTTTCACAAACGAAACACGTATGCACATATACAGGGGCTTCAAAACGATTCAAATGTCTTCCATCGATAAAAGATACAGGCACTCCTCTGTGTCGCTACTACATTTACTGCTACTGTTGTAATCTTTCGAAGATAATAAAATGGAAATTTGTTCATAAAATAAATTTCATGTTTTTTTTTTTTTTTTCTCAGCTTTAAAGTGAAAAGATGTTTGGCAAGGGGGTAGGACAATATTGTGGGGGCTGGGGGATTCGTCGCTAAGATGGGTTGTGGTGCAGAGCAACAGCACATTTGTTACCCATCGTAGACAACAAATCGCTATTGGGCTACCGATTTTTCAGATACTACCACCGCATCAGGATACCGTTCGCTTTTGATATCCTTCCTCGTTATTTTGTATTTTGCATGTTTCGTGTGGTTGTTTTTTTTATGTTACGAAGGCAATGGCATACAAGATACAAGTGATTCATCCTTTCGTTTTGGTAGTGCCATTGAACGACACCAGCTGGGGACCATAAAAATTGGAAAACACTTTGTAGCACATGTAAACCAAAGGAAAAATTATGCTTTATATGGAGTTTCATGTGGATTTGTATGGAGCTGGCAATGAAGTATGTATTCCTGTATTACTTGTTCATGGTCGAGCGCTTTATGAATATTTATAGCTGATGTTTTTGGCAGATCAAGTTTTGGTGGGAAAAGGGACAAACGACGGTGATAATGGTAGTCGTGATCGGAAAGTCGCTTATTGTAGTTGGGATGCGGTACATAATATGCAGATTAATGGCTCATTATATTTGGTGAAGCAGTTTTGAAAGAGAATTGGTTTTCAGAATCAAGCTTCCGTGCATAGGTGCATTTCTATGATTTGCAATCTGGTATAAAGCTGATTGCAAACGAAACGAGCCATCGCACATAAATTCAATCTGGAATTCCTAACTCAGTAGTCCAGCACATTAACCGCTAACCGCACAATTAAAGTTATTACGAAAGGTTTTCCTGAAGTACATGAGGGTGGTCAACAAAATGATACAAGAACAGCACCATTTCCTGACATTGTTGAAATATGAAATGACAGGTCGTTTAGAGAAGGGCTGAGCTATTTACGGATATGGAACCCCCATCAAGCTGAAAATGGTCTAAATAAGCACTGAATATAACATGCCTACCTAATATATCTATGGTATTACTCATTAAATATGGCACCCAGACTAGTGGTGAAGGATTATAAGAAAACCCGTATTTTCCTTGCTGCAATATATTTATGAATTTCTATGCCACATTGCTGTTTTTCTCAAAGGACCAAGTTGAAAACGATAATATAGCGAACTGAGCAATTAACTGCCTCGCTTATGATATCGTTAAGCCAACTTTGTTTGATTATCGTTAAAAGAAAACAGATTACGGTGTGAAACTTTGACGTAATCTACGCTCTGTGTTTCCTTGTAATTGTTAACATAATTAAGATATTTTTTCTATTAGTCCCTCTGGAAATACCATAGTGTTGCTCGACAGAATTCCCCAGACTAATCATCATATCGCGATTGTGAGCAGCATCTAAAATAAAAAATAGGATCCTTCTACATCATGAAGAAGCATGCTCGTACAATCTTTAACATTCCCTCGATGAAAACTTGCTCTCAAGTAAACCACTTAAATTTCCATAATGCCACAAGCTCTCCACCACCATTCTTATAGCATCGACCTTCCCTTCTTATCTTTTAGGTCGCTGTCGTCGGTGTCCTAGTATTCGTTCTATTCGCTATCCGCTGAGGTTTACATCATTGAACGAGCCAAACAACCAACCAACAAGAGACGACCAACAAAAAAAAAAAAACAACTTTCATAACTTCTCAGACGCTAAAAGTTTTACCATTAAATACGAAAGGTAATGGGAAAATATATTTTAAAAGGGATATATGTATAAATAAATCACGACTGAGAGGTCTTGTGAGGACGAGAGAGTGAAATCTGAACACACTCCCCGTACCCTGCGCCTTTTGAGAGTGGTCCCTTGAAGTATCTGATGCTGAAGCAGCACCCAAAAATCACTGAAAAAGAAACTATCCAACAAGTAATATTCCAGTACAGACACTATTATGTCCTGCCACACATCCAGCCAGCAGCAGCGTTTGTAAAGCAATACCTACTCTTCACAGTGCAACTGAAGGTACCTATTGAAATATCATGATATACAACTTTAAGTGTTATGAATATCGTGAATACTGAACGGGGAAGTAGAAAGTTATACTACATATTTACTGTGTGATGCTACAAGAGATACTCAAACGTCATGACCAGATACATCAGCAAAAGTAAAAAAAAAAGCTAAGCACAAGTACATAACGTATAGCTTAGGTATACCCAGCTACTTTTGTATTTGCTTTTAAAACGATCATTCCAACAGGAGAAGCAATAAAGGAAACGTCCAACTTGACATGTAAACAGTGTTAGTTTCAAGGATACCCACCACGCTTCAGAGAATAAAAAATCGCACTCATAAGAATTCAAATGGTTTCAAGAGGTTTGACAGACTGAATGCGAGTATTTAAAAATGTTCATATACGAGTATCCGAGAATGGAAGAGAATACCTCAAGAACAGAACATGTTACCGAACACCCCATAAATCCCCGTAAGTCAGAAAACTAATGAAGCTATATTATACATTTAACCACAGGACAAGGATAATAAAATTGTACAAAAGGATAATAATGATGTCGGCTTTGGGTACATGGTCGCCATCGGGTGTAAGGTATGTGCACCTGCACATGTTCAAAAAATTTCCCTTTTCTATTTTCGCTTTTTGTGTGTGAAAAAGAGAAATGACTTAATTTGGAGCCTTATATACATACCACAGCACACCACCACCTGCCCAAAGCATTTTCTTTCGAAATAACATGTCGGCGGGTTAGCAGCAGCAGAACACATGTCCGCAAAACACACACATACGCTCTTCGGTCCAACATCTACACCTACTTCAGGCATTTAGCTGGTCCATTGGGCTAGGTTTCAGCAGGTTTTTATAATGTGTCGGGTTTTACCCTTTTTGGTTCAGGTAAAATTTATACACTTAATCATGATAACGTCTTCAGGGCCAATTTTTGGTACAGAGTATTAAATATTCACTTATTAGGAAGGGTGGGGAATAGAAGCAGACCAAAGGTTTCTGTTCTGAATCATCTATAATGCAAATCAGAAAAATTTTGTCTATAATGTGAAATTTTAGGCCATAGACTGTTGAAAATTGGATAAACTAATTTAATTTAAATAAAGATTGCAAATACTCAAACTCGCACCCACCCCATAATCAAACAGTGACCCCAAGCAGGGGGGTTGCAGGAGGGCAGCATGCCCCCCATACTTATTCCAAAGTACAAGGGTATCCATTCGCAGGTCTAAACCCCAGAATGATACACTGGCTGTATATCATGATGGTAAGGCCCATTATCACATACGCGGCAATTGTCTGGTGGCCGAAAGTTCTTCAACGGACAACGGCAAATAGACTACAAAAATAACAGCGGTACACGGACGGATCGAAAATGGAATCTAGAGTTGGTGCTGGTGTCTTTGGACCCAATACCAAAGTCTCGATACCCATGGGAAAGAGTCCCACGGTTTTTCAGGCTGAAGTCCATGCCATTGAGATCTGCGCCGTTTTAAACTCCAACAAGGGAATTAAAAGCGCCAAAATTCAAATCTTCTCAGATAGTCAAGCGGCCTTACAAGCCCTATCGTCCAACACGATAGACTCAAAAACAGTAAAGTGCTGCAACGATGCCTTGCAAGTCCTATCCAAACACAACAAGGTCAGACTTGGTTGGGTACCTGGTCATCAAGGTATTGAGGGCAACGAATCGGCGGACCAACTAGCTAGGGCTGGTTCTGAATCCGCGTTCTGTGGACCAGAACCTTATTGCAACGTCAATTGGACTACTGCTCTGGGTTTAATTAACAACTGGGAACACCAACTTCGTCTGCGCCACTGGGAAAATGTTCAGGACTTAAGACAATCCAAAAGTTTAATCAAACCTTATTCCCACAAGGAAATCCCCAACCTAAATAAGGATAGTATCAGAAGGCTGGTGGGCTTTCTCACAGGCCATTGTGGGTTGAGATATCATCTTAACAAAATGAATTTGTGACAGAATGTCGGTTCTGTCTTGAGGATGAAGAATCCTCCGAACACATTCTCTGCATTGTCCGGCACTTTATTGATTAAGAAAACGTATTTTCAACAGGGAGACACGTACCCCAGCAGAGCTGCTAAGGATATACTGGCTACTAAGGATATACTGGCCTTCATTAAGGAGGTCACACGTCTCTTAGAATTATCAAATCCCTTTTCGATACAATAGATCTTTTTAGGTCGCAGTGTCAGCCAAATGGGCAGGGAACTTCAAAAACAAAAAAAAATCCATTCGCGCGCAGTAGATGCTGTTGTACAAGAAATTTTGCCTTTTTTTAAACCAGAAGACATTAAGCAATTCAATGTTCGATTAAGAATAGATTTGGACAGTAAAAACTACTAACAAATTAAGTATCTATTTTCACAATATTGAAAAAATCAGCATAAAACCTTTTTTTTATTTTTTTTTCCTTAAATTTCAAGTTTGAAAGTATTTTTTTCAAAAACTATTAATAATAATAACTTGATTTAAAAATAATACAGAAAGAACAGATTCCTGGCTTTCAAAAATGCCAACATTCGTTATTGTAAGTGTTGCCATTGCTTTTTAATTTTTGTTCTACCCCTCCCGCCTAAACGAAACGAGGTCTATCTCCTCCATTTCCATATTCAAAAATTTGAAATTTGTAATAAATTTCTTCAAGAAATAGCGATCTGCCAGTTGTGAAAATTTCGGAAATAAAAGTTCGAAATAATCTAAATTTGCTGTAGAATTTGGTTTCACTGCAAATATCATCCTGTAAGAAGTAACGACGGAATTAATGCACATTATTTACTCAACTACAAGTTACTTTTTTAAACAAAGTCCAAATGGGATGTAATTTTAAGCTAAGTCCATAACTATAATGTGAGTTCTATTTAAAAAAAATCTGGCCATTGAAAAATATGCAATCAAAACAATTTCTGCTATAATAAAATTAGTCTAAACCTAATGTTTAGAGTCAAACCCGGTTATAAGTCTTCGAATAACAAATTGAGTACCACTACAGTTTTTTCAAGTCGCTTGCACTCCAATCTATTACGTGGCAACTAAGTTTGAACTTAATATTCAAGCACCTTTTAAAAGCTCTGTAGAAGACTCATCTTTGAGTCCCAATGTTCAAAATAGTCCACATACTGTGCTTCGAGCTAGGTCAATGTTAAATTAGAACATAACATTTCGCCAGACCTTTCAACATAATTTCCTCTTAATACATATACATACATACCTACATATGTTTCCAGATTTAAATTAAATATTTCGTTTTCCTATTGAAATAAGTTGTACTTTTAATGTTCCCTATTCTTAAAAGATTGTCATGCGTATTCGATCGATGCCCCAAATATAAGGCCAGATAACTCAGATGATTTTGTATTTTTTACGTGAATTTTTTTTTAATCTCAATTCTCAATCTCGTTTACCGCGCTTTTAATCCTATTTCTATTCCAAGATGGAATATATAATGAGCGAAAGTAGATACTTTTTGCAAAAAGTTAATTGAAGCAAGAACAACTGCTGGCGTTGGTACAGCATCGAGCAACGACCACTATTTACCGCATACCATTGCACTGAGCGAAACTGATATCTATTTCGGGTAGTGGCAGTGAAGACAGCTGACGAGGGTTAGAGTCGAATGCAAAGGAGTTTCACTTTTCTTCCATACTTAAGGAGGAATTTGAACAACTTGGTCTGTTTAGTCGCGCTGTTGAAAGTATAATTCTGAAAAGGTCATTGAATTTGTGTAATTGGGAAAGGAGAAAGCATTTATTGGGTTCAAGGACAAGGACTTCCGTGAAATCGCTAGCAACACGATTAATTATTTTTCATTCTTCCTATAGGTATGTACATGCGCTTTTTGTCTGCCCTGTTAATGGTAGACAATTAAAATAATTTGGAAAATGCTCCATTTTCAGCCTTCGTAATTTGAGTCACATTTACCCACACGGCGCGGCGGTATTGAAATATGAAGTAGTGACGCGAATTCTCATAGAATTAGTGACATGAAAGCGTGTCTATGTATGAATGGCAGCCTCTGATGTATATAATCCGATTGTGAATAGTTATGCTTGGTTTGGTCACGGTCGGTAAGCGCATGTCTCCAACTCGGATTCCAAGACGTGATCTGGAATCTGTGCCATCTAGGTAGGCGTGATGAGATGGTTAAATAAAGTCCGACGTCTTTCATCTGCTCATACTATATTTTTCCACATTTTTCCAGAAAATTAAAACTCAAAAACATTAAATGATAAAGAGAAGCTTGGCCTAGCTTATAGAGCTGTTGCGTTCCAAACAAGTTTTACAATAGCCTGGAAATTGTTGTTTCTTATATATTATACTAGCTTTTGCCCGCGGCTTTGCTCGCGCAGTCCTCAGAGTTTGGTACACAGATATTCCTTCACAGTCAGTTAGTTGCCTCTTTTATTTTTATATAAAAGGGCAGAAAACCTACCTAGGAAAGTACTTAAGGAGAAGTTAGTATCTCTGAAAAATGTGTTTAATGCCCTATTGGCGAAAACAGTTCAAAGATTATATGATCAATATTTTTGTTAGTGAAGCGCTGGCATCTCAACACAGATCATACTATAGCAGATTGAGTCACAATCTATGGGACAAAACATATTTCTTTGCTGGCAAATACAGCGATATTATAAGCACCATCTTTAGAATAGGGGGAACTTTTACCCCTTCATTATATTCCACACCTCCCATATCTTATTACACTCTTGCAACCAGAAAGATGCACCACTTTCTAGTAGTATGACCCCATTCATACAGAATTCCGCTTGAATATCTTTGGAGTACGTACGCTGGAGTTAGATGAACGCATTACAAAGTTTAAAATTGATACGACGAACGGTTCCTGACTTAAGAAAAGGGCCTCCTTAAAAGAGGTCATCGCCAATAACTTGGGCCCCAAGCAAAATTTTCAAAACCGGAAAAATGAATTATCTCTTTTCCTTCTAATAGTGTACACACAAAGTTTTAAGTCGATCGGATGAAAAATAAACTTTGACCCCCCTCTTACCCCTTTAAGGGGTTGAATTTCAAAAATTAGAAAAATAAGTCTTCTTTATTTTTCATGGAGAGTACATAAACCGAGTTTAAAGTCAATCGGATATGAAAAATAAAAATCTTCCCATACAAACTTTGACCCCTTTAGGGATCGAATTTCAAAAAACCCTTCCTTAGTGGTTGTATACATCATAAAAAAAAACCTCTGTGCAAAATTTCAGCTTTGTAGAGTAAATGGTTTAGGCTGGGCGTTGATCATCTGTCAGTCGGATACTTCATGTTTATATATGAGATTGGAAATAAATGTTTGTTAGGTTAATGTTTGGTGGGGTTAATGCGGTGGAATCGTCCGTCGGGATAATTAAAGGGATTTTAAGCCACAAATATGTATCACTAATCTGATTAATATAACGTTTTGAGAAATAGATATTTAAGGTTTGTAATATATATTCAAAAATGTACAACAGGTTGCTAGTGATAAACATATGTTTGTCCCACTCTTCTCAGCGTCTAATTTATTGTTGTTTTTGTTGTTTTCGTCTCAAGTATAGTGAGGCAAAATAAGGCTAGTCTGGCTAATAAGCTAAACTTACGCGAGGATTGTTGTAGTACTTGTCATGATAAATTTTAACTATTCTATTTCAATATCAATATCCTTACCTACCGTCCTTGCACGAGGACATTTATAAGTTAAGTAAATGTGCAACCAGACATTTTGTTTATTTATTAATGACCATATTCACCAACAAACTACCTATATAGCTATAGTTCCTTAAAAGCACACAAAAAATCCTTGACTGCACTTTACGTATTTCGAAAAAATTCCAAATCATGCACTAAACAGTTTTATATCCATTTCACATGTCACACATTTTTCAAATGCAACCGTTACTCTTTAACATATGTACATGTGTAGGTGTCGTATAATCGTAAAGAAAAATAAAACATTTTTATTCGCAGAAGTGAACTAATGCCAAAAGGTCATATGCACAAACTAGAAAGATGATGAGAGAACGTCTACACGATGAATTACGCTTCAAAGATAAACGATGCAAAGCATACCCCATTTACCACACCGCCATCGTACAAACATCACATCAGAACGACAGAAGCATCATCGTCCTGACTGCAAAAGACGTCAAGGGCTTATAACCTCTTCATCCACTTCATAAAGTGCACTTGAGAGCAGCGTGAAAGTAGGGGTTGCTCAGGTAAGGGGATGCAAGCAAAGAAACATACATTTTCTTTTGCCATCCACGTCACGTCGTTCATAATTTCTCCATGAAACCGCTATGAGTCGTATAAACCAATGGTGAAAGCATAGCTATAATGAAGCTCTGGAATAGATAAGGTCCTTTGACTGGCAAATGGATACAAGAGTTTGGGATGGTTGTATTGGTATACCTATACCTGCAAGCAAAAGCCGCTGGCTGAATTCTCTATGGCAGCGGAACAAAGAACATATATTCCAGTATCTTATTGAGATACATCGCTCAAGGAGAGGAAGATAAAATTAGTGGAGAGTGATCAATTTCAGGCATACCAACATATACGAGCGCCGGTATATAGATACGTGGGTCGGAAATCACACATAAACCCCCTCTAAATGCAATAAAGATAATTCCGTAATAATTCGCAGGGGCTTTCGAGTTTTTGTTCGCTCTGTTAACTAAACACCTTGAGAGATTTTCACTCTCGCTGAAGAAGGATTTTTCCGTATCCTTTCGCGAATTGCTCACTAGGTATATTAGGTTACTTAATTAAAGGTAAATGTTTATGGATCGTAGTTAATTACATTCTGCTGTCTATGTGCGTTAAGAGGACGTGTTTGTGCATGCTAATGTTATACTTTATAGTTAGGTTGGACGATTTGAAGAGGAATTTTATCCAGTGCGTATAAGATGATGGGGAATGGTGAAATGTACGAAGACGTTTGCAAAGGAGGTTTGACAGATAATATTTCCGAGTCGACTATTATTTCTCTTGCCTACCACAAATCAGTTTTCAGTCACTTTTAGGACAAAAATCATACACAGATATTAAAATATGGACTCTAGTAATATGCAAACATTTTTTTAACTATTACAAGAAATTAAAAAAAGTGCTCACACAAGCGAATGGTTAAGATCACCTAGACCTATGAATGGACCCCAGCTGAAACATAGATCTAATAGATCATAGATCATAGACCAAAATCTTGTAGTACATATCTACCTATTTGTTACTATTATTTTTTTTTAATTAATCTTTTTTATGATTCGCAGTCATTTATTTTACACACTTTGAACAAACAATTTCTGAAAAGCATCACTCATCGTGTTTGATTTCTTTATACCTATGTTACCTACAATCAAGTACCTACATAATGTATAAGATGTTCAAAAATATTGAAGGTATGTTTTTTGCTGAGTGGGGAAGCGAGGAGTAACAACGATTCTCGCTTGTTTGGGATTGACCCTGACAATTTCTGTTAGAAATTACATTAACAACAACTCGTAGACACAGTCACTTTGGTAGGAATGATAGCTATTTCGAACTAGGTACACCACTAATTCATCATCAGACTCCTTTAAGTGATTGTTTGAATAGTTTTTGAATTCTGACAGTCAATTCTCCGTATATATCCACTTGGGAAGACAATTCTGTTTTCCCCTGTCAGGAAGTGAACACCTCGATTTTTCTCAATTGACCAAGTGACTACCACTTGCGCTAATTGAGCGACGAATACAAGCCTGCCAACTGGTGATTAGATTATGTTTTTTATCTTATTTATGCTGCGTTAAGCAGTTTCCTTCATTAGTCCAAATCCAAATTATGAGGTGTATTAGGAAGTTTTGTCGTTTTGTAACATATGCACCTGTGATTTAAGTCACTATAGAACGGGCAATTTTCTATCAGTCAACATGAGTAATGAAAAAGTGCACAAAAAATAACTATATCCTTATAAATATTGCCTTTCGACCTTAAATCTATCTATTTTATATATATTGCATTGTTTTTTAATTTCCAATTTTGTGGTTTCTTAAAACTACCTAAGCTACTTAACCTAAATTACCTATAATCAGGGTGATGAGCAATCTCTCGGTCAAGTCTCGGTAGCACTCATTCATGTAGACGAGCCCGGCCCCTCCCAAAGGCCCCCTAAAATACGCCTAACTAACTTACAGACTAGCTTAAAACTAAAGAGGATGTTACCTAGGTAACGCACCGACCCGGGAGAGCGTGTCTATGCCCTCACCTCTTCCTCAAGCCACCAAAATTCGGTGAACTGCTTTAAAGTATTGACCATGTGCCGATCCGCAATCGCGGTATTGAAACGGAGGAGCTCCTGAGCATTGCATGAAGGAATGCCTCAGGCGGGACAAAGCCAGACCGGAGTGTACTCTCGTGGTGCATTAAATTCGGGTAATAACCACCCGAGATCAGATTGTTATCGTTGGCCATCGCCCTTGCAACGTGCCTTCGAATCACCTTAATTAGGAAATTGTCAATCCTATTCAATCGAGTCCCATCGTATAGGGTCTTGTTGGTATAATATTTTATGTACTCAGACTCGGGAGTTCTAAACAGCCCTAGGCAGGTCCTGAGACACTGTCTCTCAAACACCCGAATATTTTCCATAGGAGGTTCCGTACATTATGGCATTAGTAAATGAACTGTTAGTTCGTATAAATACCCACATACATAGTTATCGTTCATACGTCTATTCGATTCGATTTTTACACGTATACGGTTTTATCGAATACAAGACACTATTTCACACGACGCCTTTTTTCCATTTGATTTTTTCACGTATAAATTCGTCTTCCAATTTGACTCTATAAGACCTGGATACTACCAAAGTACCGACTAATGAATTGGAGAAAAAACGATATTCGTGCGAATGGCACAACACCTGACAAATTCGATCTAAAATACCGGAAACAATTTTAGCAAATACGGAAGTTTACCATATGGGCTCTGTATGAACAACTTAATAAAATACTCATCGCCACTGCTTGATTCGATAAAATCGTATTTTTTATGGTGATTGACTTATTTTTGTAAATATCTTTTAAAATATCTTATCTTGCGGATCCACAACACTATGGGAAAAATCAAAAAGGACGCACGGCAGAAGCGACAACATTGCGAGAAAAGCGGTTGCTAAGCCGTAGAGTATCAGCCAGCATAGCAACGGTCCGAGGGATAAATACGAAAAAGTGGTAATATACAAAGAAGAAAACTTAAAAAAAACCTGTTTTGAGGCAAGTACACAAGGAGCATCGAATGAATGAATTTTTGCAAGAGAAAATGTCGCTTGGAGCAAAATATAATACGTATTGGAAAATGTATGGCCTCATCCTAGTGATCGCCAGTGTATATTGGTACGAATATAATCTACAAAAAAGGAATACATGTTTGTATGTGTTTTTTTATAAATCAAGAAATAAACAGTTCTTGTACGAATTAACAAAAAAACATTTTCAACAAAATAATTACCAGTCGATGTATTTTTACCATTGGTATTATTTGTTGTTTAAACAGAGGTTATACCGGATTTTGTCTGCAAATTTCAGCCTTCTACGTCAATTGGTTTTAGATAGACCTAAGTGCAAAATTAGATTAATGGGTTCGTACAGTCACGCGGACAGACATCGATCGTAGCGAAATTAGTAAGGTTCTGCTTTTTACGGAACCTTAAAAAGGCAGAAAGTAAGGAAACTAGAAGAAACATGTGTGGAATGTTTGGACAAGCCGCAGTAACAGCTCGAATCGAATCGAACATACCAGAGGGAAATAATAAAATAGCAGGTAGCATTTTTTTTTGTTTATTGTATCTATAGAAACGTAAACAGAATCAATAATATCATTTTTGTTGCGCTAGCGATATAACTCTAAAGGTGCTAGTACACGGCATGTAGCAAGCCACATACGCATGTAGCACTGACTTCTTTTTTACATCAGCGAATGGTCCCAATCCCAATGGCTACATGCCGTGTACAAGTTCCCTTTTTGCAGTCTCTGTTGATGCCAGATCACCTAGTGTATCTACAGATTACGTCATGCGCATGTTCGCCATGTTGTCGGTCCGAATGAGAACCATCTGAAATAAGAATAGACGCAGTAAACTCGAAACATTATTACTAAATTTCAAAATTAGTATTATTATTAGACTTCATTTGACTTCATAATCGTGATAGGAGAGCATAATATTGTTGTTCAGTCAAACACTGTACTAAAATTATAATGGAAAAACCTTAATCGACTACATTTTTGAATTGAAGGTAGGTACATATCTACATTTTGCCATATGTCGAAGACTGAATCGAAGATTGAAATTTTTTCATTGAAGAATTATAAATAATTATTAACTAGGCCTAATATTGTATACTTGCTTCATGAGTGTTGCCCAGCTTTTGGATAGAGTAGAAGAATGTTTAATAGCTCAAATAAATCAGAAACGATTTTAATTTGCTTATGTTGATTCTAAATCCGATAACCTAAGGTTTTATTTAGTTATCGCTGTGACGCTGATTAAAAAGGTTTTAATAACGGAAAATTTGATTTGGTCACCTTAGACATAGAGTGCTCCTCCTATAATATAGATAAAATTAGTGACTTATTACGCCCAAGTAACCCGACACGGTATGATCAAAGGAAAATTAATTCTAATTCCATATTAAAAGAACTGTAATTAACTCCTAGCCATCAAGCCTAATATCTTGCTAAAACCTGTACAGCTGTATCAAATCCACTTAATCGCCTTTATGCAAATATTTTTAATTTAAGTCAATTAGTGCTTTAGCACGTATGACTTCCAAATAAGCTCCAGTAATTAATCCCCTTTAAAAACGCTTATGGTTTGATTGTGTTTTTTTTTTTTGGTTTATTGAATTGAGCCTTATTCACTAAAATCTTAAGTTAAGTACCTATATAGAATTTGTTCAAATTCCACCTACTTTAGAAAATGGATGCGAGGGAACGTTTAATACGCACGTATGTTAATAACCATGTGCATAGAAATCCAGCGATACACTGACATCCTTTTAGAAACGTCATTCGAACATAGTTAGATAGATACTCTGTGATTTTATCCGGGTTATCCGGAGGAGAAATATGGGGAATGGAGACGACAGTAAAGTTCAAGTGCGTGTGCGCTTCTCGAACATAGAGAGCTAGGCACCTCTAAAAATGCATTCCAGCATTACTATGAAAAATGTTTCAAGAACAAAGCAATTCATTATAATTAATTACATTCTGATTGTAGTATGGGGTAAGTTTTATTTTCCAGAGCTTTCATAGGTAACCAGATAAATGATGTGGTTCAATTATTCTTTGAAACGGATGTTTAGTGTTGAATCCAAGAAATCGTGTCATCCAACAGTGAACGTTGTTTTCATGCGTATATACACCTAGTGGCTTTTTTGGAAATCGCAATCTTATTCATTTTCTTATAAAATCTTATGAAGTTTCTAAGTTTGTTTAAAAATGTAACGTTAATCTTTACTGAGTGAACTTAAAACGAATAAATCACATCTTACTATGTGTTATGTTGAGCGATGCACTACTCGAAATTACTCGTGACTGTACAGAGGGTGCAACAGCATTGAGGATATCCCCATTTCCCCTGCCACTGTCACCGCTCTCACTTGAAAAAAATAACTCTAGGCAATTGTTATTTCCAAGACTGAAAGAACTAACTGTCTGTCTTTCTGAACTGTACAGGTTTTCGAGGACATCAGGCTGGCTAAGATAGCACTTATCGCAGATACACAACCACAAGAGAATGCACTTCAGACCAAGACCACTGGAGCTCTTGGATATTTGCGTTAGAGGCGAGGTAGTATTTTGATAGTGATTTGGTTTATTTAGTGGTTGACCCTGTGAGCCATAGCTTGATAGTACAATACACCAAGTGCACCCGCTACTATGCGTACAGTGAACTTCAAAAGTAAGTCAAGTTCACTTCTCTTTGGAGTCAAAAATTTTTTTAAATATCTATTTATGTGTCGAAATTAAATATATTTTATTATTGTAGTTTTGATATCAAACAGATTGTTGTATTTTATACACTATAACTTTTAACTTTATGAAACTCTAAAGAAAAATTAAGAGATGATCGGTATTCACTCACTCCTGACGCTCACTGTATTTTATATGGGTCGCAGAAATATCTACGAGTATCTGCTATAAATCTCTTACCCAAAAAAAATCTAATTACGTTTGCACTATCTCCCAGCAAACTCCTTAATAGAACTCAAGTTCAAGACAGCCAAGCCACAAGAGAAATAAATGAATCGGGCCCTACTTAATAAGGTTTATTTCCCAAAATGTGACTATGATTTTTTTACATCTTTAACTCAAACAAATATATGACAAATTAATGGAAAGCCCTCGCCATGGCCATGGCGCCATATATCTACGTACAAATAGATAAGCTTGATAGAAGCTGAGCCAAAAGCCATTTGCGGGCGTGTGCACAACCGCACATGCGGAGAACAATACTATACCAGTAGGTCTAAGAAATTAGAAAACAGTGACTATTGTTGGTCATAA
This sequence comes from Cheilosia soror, assembly GCA_949372485.1. Taxonomy (NCBI): domain Eukaryota; kingdom Metazoa; phylum Arthropoda; class Insecta; order Diptera; family Syrphidae; genus Cheilosia; species Cheilosia soror. The sequence continues at coordinate 2,241,131 of OX443561.1, read as the reverse complement.
TAAACTTGACAAGCAATGACCCAGTTTAACGAAATATTGCTGCCACTAGTGCGCCTACTCGTTTGTTCGTCAAAACCATCTCCAATGAAAAGCAGTACCTAACTTTAAAAGTTGTAACTTTCAAAGATTTAACATTCCCTTAATTGCATTATTCTGCCGAGTGCCGGGTATGCAGCAGGCCTCACTTCACATCCACCTACTGCTACTGCCACCAAAGTTCAAAAGTTAAGTTTGGAAAACATTTCTAATGGACTTTGCATCAGCACTAGCACTAGCGCACCAGGAGCAAGCGTAACGTAGTCGTGGGTTTTGCGTGCAATGTGGGTCCTTAAGTGGCCATTAACAGTGTATCGGGAAGAGACAAATAGTTTAACTTTCTCCTATTCATTCGTATTTGCATACAAATTATGTGAAAGAATGGACAAAGTTTATCGTGTTAATGCGACTGCTATGCAAATATAATGCTATTGGCTGTTCTGGCTTGGCTGTATAGTACTACAACTCTGTTGGGAGTACCAAGAGTGTTGTTGTTGGCTTTAATTGTTAAAAGTTGTACGTTCTGGAGTGATATTGGGTGCCAAACATACCAGCACACACGCTAGCCTAAACTGTTGTATGTTTCGTGGTTACATTTTTTTTTTTTTTTTTTGTATAAGAATATTTGCTCTAAGAGAATGTACCTTGTCAGCTTGCTTTTATTTTGTGAGGCAACCTTTCAACATGGACACTTGTCTGCTGCAAAGTGCCAAGTGCAGATAAGGGATATTTAATGAGTTCTTTTTTGGCAACTTCTTGGTGCCGAAATTCACTTCAGTTTTTATCTTTTGCTGTTAAAGTTAGAGAATACAAGGAGTGTGTACCTTCATAATGCAGAGTGAATAGAAGTTTCAAAACTCGTCGATGAAATGCAAATGATGGTCTCAGATTTTCAACATGAACTTTTAAATAGCAAATTTGAATTTCTATGCTCTCATCGCATGCGTCTGTCACGTCAATTTAATTTGGAATACAATACTTTGGTTAAATTGTTTCCACATTCAATTTGCAACATAGATGCGTTGAACAACAAAATCAACAACTTCACGTCAATCATGCGTTCGTCGGAAATTAAACGAACGAAACTCAATCAATTCGACGCTCAATATTTACATATCGCGCTATGTATTTGAGTAGGCATGTATATCTGCATTCTGCAGTGTTAAAATAAATAACTCTTGAAAAACGCTGCATTTAAATAATTGAGACAGGACCTTTAATACGAGTCAATTGAATTAAATTTAATTGTAATTTTAATGTTATGAAATTATGAATATTTTTAATTATAGCAGTTTTTAGTTGTTACTTTATTTTTCAAAGTCAAAGAAAGTCGCTATTATAGCGGTTTTTTTCGAAAACTAGATTTGCACGCACCGCAACTTCGTTTGCAAATTGAAATTTACTGTTATAGACATTTACATCGTTAAAATTGTTTTTTTTTATATTAATTTGCATTTTCTAAAAGTGCATTAACCACTCAAATGCTTTTACCCAAATCGAAAACAATACAAAAAAACAAATAATGACATATGTCAGTGTCAAGTGATGCCAAATTTTAAATAATTTTTGGTGATCACCTTATGCAGACGGAGAATTTTATTTTGATCACCTTAGCCGATTCCACCCCTGTATTATTTACTTAACTCAGGAGTTCCCTAACTGTGCGTCGCGACGCTCTGGGGCGTCGTGGAGCTATTCTAAGGGTGTCACAAGTTTTATTTTTACACTGCTGTAAGACTCCGAACAAAGGAAAAGCATTACGCTTCTCTTTATGAATACTAAGAGCAAGGTCGAAGCGAAATCCAATAGTCGACCTCGTTTGTGTTTCCCGCATTTCCAGTCAGACTTGCTTCGTTGCTGTCACTCGTATTTGCCTGGAATTTAAAAATAAATAAGGGTTTTTCAATTGGTAATTGTCGTTGCCAGCCGGGAGCATTGCCGTGGGCCATGAGATTCAAACTTGGCGAATTTTGCATCGGCACTTGGGCTTACGCCAGTACACGATTCAACTAACCCAGGAGTTCAAAGTTAATGATTATAGACAAGGCCCTTTGTTCGCTGACTTGGCTTCTGACCGTTTGAAAGAGAACCCCAATTTTGGCCGAAAAATCATCTTTACCGACGAGGCGCAGTTTTAAATGAATGCCGGTATGTGAACATGCAAAATTGCCATAAATATGAGGGACGACGATGTTTCAACGTTTACCAGTCCTTATTGAAAAATCTTTTAGTGAATCTTTAGTAAGATCAACTTCACATATCTTTGCTTTTAGAAGGGCGTCGCAAAAATATTTCAACCTCTCTAAGGAGTCGCAGTATGAAAAAGATTGGGAACCCCTGACTTAACTCATTCATGCATAGAACCTTCTATGAAATGTTTAAATGCTTACAATTAAAATATTGTAATGAGGTGGATAGTGGATTACTGCTGTTTCTGTACAAAATTAGCTATACCTACCTTAATTTAGGAAGGACATTTTTGTATTCTTTCGCTTTGAGGTGAAAACAAGACATGTTATGGAACTTATATGCATTCCATTTCCATCTGCCTTTAATGAATTGGGTGGGAAAAAGTTTTAATATTTTGGAAATAAATCAAAAGATTGCACTCCTGTCACCAACAGCATCAGCACAGATAAAAGCAGCATACCACTTTGACACAGTGTTTCCTCTCTATCTCCTTCTAATTTTTCAAGCAGCATCCACAACTGGACACATGCTGTGGCATTAGCTTTGCAAAGGAATGAACTTTTTAAAGCATTTTTTTAACGACCATGCCATACCATACTCTTTATGTAGTCAAGGAAGCGTAGGTACTAAATTAATTGTTTGAAACTGTAAAAGAAAAATAAGTTAAGTGTTGTCTCACCTATGTAATGTGCTAAGTCAACCACGCAGTTACAATTGTAATATATTTTTTTTTTGGTAATGACAGGTAGGTTTGCGTGATGTTAGCTGCTGTTATGAGAAGAAAAAATGCCAACATAACATATACGAACAACACCCCACTTGGCAGGTTTCCACAAGTAGGTATAGCATTGCACAACTGGCGAAAGTCAAAGTCCGTAGACGATAGCATCTTTAGATTAGGCCAACTGCAACCCACACAAAAAGCTGTACACAAGGAATGAAATTTCATTTAACGCTTTTTGGGTTTTTTTTGCCAGTAGTTGGCAATGGAGGGAACATCTTGTTGTTTGAGTTTCGCCAAGCTAGATGTGTGGGCCTCTTAATTTCAATTAGCTTTTTAATGGAGTTGTAATTAGAAAATAGCTTTTTGTGCCATAAAACTTATTGCAAGTCCAAAAAGGAATTTTCTTTACGGTACTTTGAACAAGAGGAACAAAACATATGCAGTCATATTTCAAATTGTGAAGAATTTATTTACAGTTGCCATTCCAAGGAGAACATACACAATTACGAGTAGGTTAGGTATATAACTATCTATACCAGTATGATGTTAGATTTTGGACAATTGGAGATGGTACTTATGTTGATTACTAATTCTGTGTTTGACTTTTTACTTGCGATATCATTTCTCAATTTGTTCAGGTTATTGCATTAGAATTCGATTCTCTGCGGTTTCTCTAAAACCCGACTTTTTTTGTAACGAGTCCGAAGTCCGAAGATGACCGCTTATGATTCACGGTCAGATTTTGATTGAAAAATCATAGGTAAGTCTCAGAGTGCAGAGTGCACTGAACAGGCGTTCTGGAGACGACCATCACTTCAGATTTGTTCACATTTACCTTCATCTCAGCTTCAACACAAACGGCTACAGACCGATCGAGTGCGCGCTGAAGTTCAGTCTGAGAGGATCCAAGGATGACCAAGTCATCAGCGAAGAGCAAATGACTTATCCTCAGATCTCCCAATTCGAAACGTTCCTCGCCAAGACTGCCCTGTAACATCCAGTCCATATAAGTAATGAAAAGGAGAGGAGACAAGACGCACCCCTGGCGAAGTCCAACGCCCACGGAGAAAGGTACTGATTTAACGCCATTTATCCGAACACAGCATACTCCTGTAATACACTCCAGAGTTTACCTCGAGGGACTCGGTCGTATGCTTTCTCCAAATCTACGAAGCATGCGTAAACAGGTGTAGCATACTCCCAAGCCTTCCCAAGTACCATTCTGAGAGTGAATAACTGGTCGGTTGTGCTTCTGCCGGGACGAAAGCCGCTCTGCTCATCTACTAATTTTTAACTTGTTTTGTAAATTTCAAATGCAACTCATAATTTATGTTGCGTATTCATTTTACAACTTCTTTTTGTTTGTTCGCTTCGTAAAATTTTTGTCAACATATTCGCAATAAAGATTCTCGTAAGGTGTCCTCAAAATGTACTAGATTAATTTATTAACAAATCTGCTACATAGGTAATTAAAAAAAAATAAATAAATAAATAGGTGGCGCAGCAGGCGTGTAGACACCCTAGGCTTAGCTTCCCGCAACCATTCGTTTGTGTGAGTTTCTATTTTTGGGACCTACAATTTTATTCCGACTCCGAACGGCTGAATTGATAAGCTTTCTCAGGACAGTCATACTCTCGGGGTAACAGGTTGGTTAAAATATGAGTTTAAAAATTGTTTGTGCTTGTATAGTGGAAGTTAAATGATGATAATTAAAATTTAAGATCACCTGGATGAGGTGAAGGATAGGAATGAGCGCAAGTCTCAGAGCTTGAATTGGAAAAACATTTTCTTGGCGAATTGAGGCTCCTATACCAATGGGTTAGAAGAAAATCAGACTTTTATTTATTAACTGAAATCTGAAATCTTTTGAGTTGACTTTGAGTTGTCTTTTAAAGTTGTGGTATCAAATAACGCCAATCTAAGCCCTCGAGCGAGTACAGTTTATTCATATATCTACATACATTATTCTCGTGATAAGTCTATCTGTTGTGATAATGTAAATTCTGTACATAAAATCAAACACTTTACCTACCTATTGACATAAAACGAGCAAAAGTGTTTTATTGTATTATAAGGACAAAATTGTAAATTATGCAATAAAATCTAAAACAAACAACTTTCATATAGCAACACACACTTGAGAAATGCAAATTTGCTGTGCTCAAATTAAAAGCAAACATCAATGTTTCACTTTGCTCAAATGCATGAAATAGGAGCAGCATGTCACCATCGCTATCAGACGCCAATTACGTTCACCACATATTCATTGAATGAAATGCGATGATCCTGATGGTAAGCTAAGTCCGTCTAGAGTATGTACGTTGAAGGCGACTATGGAGATTGGAGACTGTCAGTGTACTTTAGATTTCAAAGAGAATCCTGCAGGTGCATACTTGCTCCAAATACAAAACCAGGCGCCTGGTGCATGCCAAGAAGATGAATGTGGCATAACCGCTAGTGGTAGCACTGTAAACTGCACGAGTTCATCGTCATTATGCGAAACGTGCCATGAATTATAATGACAATCCAATCGCTGACTCTGCGCTAGGACATGAGTGTGTGTCTGTGGGAGATGGACTATACGAGTATACTTTCCTACATGTCGAAGGAATTTATGAGAATCCCTTCTAAGAGGTGCATCGCTCTATGCCGGTTCTAGATGGCTGTGTGAAGAGTGATTGGACAAATATTGTTTTAGTGCGCAGTTTGGAAGTTGTCGGGAGATAGGTACTCTCCCAGTATAACTTTCCTATACTAGATTAGCATGCACGTTTCCAATACTAATGGGAATTGTGTTTCTCTATAGTGGTCGTCGAACTAGAATCATGCCATAGTCGACGTTAATGTTATGCAATAGATATTAAGGAATTATGTGAGTTTGTATTAAGTGGTCGAGGGATTTACGCTTTAGGGGATTATCATGCTTGATAGGTGGGATAAAAAAAACGAATTGAATATCGTTTTGATATGCGAAGATGACAAATATTTTTTAAGGAAAATAAAAATATAACAAGCTTAACCGAAAGTCAATCTGAGGTTATTAGTTGTGTTTTCCTCAGCAAGCTTTCACAAAGGGTCTAAATTAGTGCAACGCACCTGGACAAATATTTATTTTATCATGCAATTCACCGATGTAGGTCCAATATTCAAAGTCGAACTTTTCCGAAATGTATCAGATCAAGTTCCAAAACTACTTCACATATAAATACACAGATAAATACAAAATCATATAAAAAATGTCCAGGAAACTAAAATTATCTCTATAACACCTTCGGGTTAGGGGAAAGAATTTACCCGAGGTAGACATGCCTGTCGTAAGAGGCGACTACGCTTCCTGTTGTCACAGATACCCAAAAGTGCGCGTAGGTGTTGCGATTAACGTTTGCTTCGATGCTGCTGATGTTGAAATATGAGAAACCCGTCCACTTGGATTATGGATCGGAACAAACACACCAGTTGGTAAAATAATAAACTCTGTATCAAATGAGTATGTGCTTTTTTTTATTGCAATTTTCATTATTGTCTCGCTTAATCCTCATCACGATATATAAAATATAACATCTAATTCGGAATGGCAAGTATTAGTTTGTTATCTGAATAAGAACATTTTTAGTAAGAGTTTTCTCAATGATAATTGATCATTATTTACATGCTTTGTCTTATAGAGTTTGGGGTTTGGGCTTTTTTTTGCGTCGTGCAACAGCTTTTAATCACTCAATTATGTAAGCAGTATATTTGGTTGCATTTGCGTGTTCACATTATATACAGGGTTTTTCAATAGGGAAGCTACAAAAGTAGAGCGACAGGGACAGCAAACGACGCCGAATTTCTAGCCGCTCTTTTGACATTTCTCTTCAGTTAGGTTTGCCATTTGATGATGGAAAGATATACGAGCCAACAACGAGTCGAAATTATTAAAATTTACTACCGAAATTCGGTGTCAGTGGCCTCAACGTTAAGAGCGCTACGTCCAATTTATGGTCCTAGCAGATCAACAATTGACCGTCTAGTGGAAACAGGCACAGTACAAAATGTTCCCGTGCCAGTGAGACAAAGAAGTGCCCGTAGTGTCGAGAATATTGCTGCCGCTGAGGCTTCAGTTGAAGAAAGCCCAAATGATGAACTTTGTACGAATATCGAACGTGAAATTGCAGCAGTATCGGCCGATTTATGCTTGAAAACCGTCAAAAATTGGGTTCAACGTCTGGACTTCTGCAAGCGTGCCCGTGGTGGCCATGCAAAAGAAATCGAGTTCCATACATAATGGCATCGAACGTACTTTTACAGGAATTTAATTGATATCCAAACCCGTTTTTGTTTAATTTAAAAAAACTTTTGTAGCGCTCTTATTGAAAAACCCTGTAGCATCACGACGATGGATTCATCGATGTCGGTGTGTAGTGTATCTCTTCGAAGCAAGACGTAAACCTACAATGACTGATAAATGATAGACGTTACTCTTTGCAGTCAATTTCTTGAAAATGGTTGGTAAGGAAAACTTCGTGAAACCAAAACTTAGAGCTTGCCATTGCTGCGACGATCCACTTAAGAATGCACTTTATTTCATCTATATCTCAAAGTAATTCATCAACTTGGTATCCATTCATCAACGAATTTAGATTTATTACTGGACTGATGCAGAAAGATGGCGCAAATTGTTTAAACACTTTTGCTTTAGTGCGGATTGTTTCTCTTGCTTTAATTAAGTTTACAAAAGTTCCTGTTTCTTTCTGAACTTATTTTAGTTGCAAATTTGATGACAGTCTGAAGGGAAGAAAATATTCAAATTGTTTATTGATAAATACATATACATAGTATGTTCTAACATATTTTATTTAAAATTGTGTTTTATGGAGAATGCTAGTAGTTTTGTCAAATTACTTATGCCGGCCACTGTAATATGTACTATGTATATTAAAGCTCTGTAGGTATAATAAGTATGAGCTATTTTAAATAAAAACCTTGGATTCCGAATATCTGTTATGTGCACTATTTATTGACAAAAATTAATCTAAAATTTCTTATTTTGCTTGCTTATTACCTACTACACATCGTTCTCGAATAACAGTAACTTTCCAGGGATTGCGATGTGCCCAATATGGTGTCTAGTCTTCTGTGATGAACTCACACCTTATTTAACCTAACCTAACAGTAACTTTGACTCTACAGTAACATTCTCGAAAAGTATGATCCAACGACGTGTCCTGATTCTTGGTCGAACGCACCACACAGGTAACTATTTAAGAGTTTGAGGCACCTAAAGGTACCTAAATAAAGTATTTCTTCGTTTTATAGATCATGGTTGGGACATGCGCTTAATGTGACCAAACGACCGAAGCACGGACCGCTCCGTCCGGGCAAGAAGTTTATCGACCTTCCTTGAGCTCTTCACGTATTCCGGTGATCCTTACGATAACTCTAAGTCGCACTAGCTATACAATGAAGGAATCTTATTTCGGGAGCTTATATCCACGATCTTATTCTTTCAGTCATTACCCAAATATCATGACGATAGGTAAGATATGACTGTGCAATATCAATTTATGTAAAATTTGTCATGTCATTACTTAAGGAATGTCAAAAAAAAACTATCAAGGTTATACAGTAAAGACTCGATAAAGTTAAGACGCGAAAAAGTTGAGTATACGCAAAAGTTAAGTAGGTTCAGACTCCACGGCGGTGTTTATTCAGTGTCTTGGAAAAATTAAGAATTCGCAAAAGTTAAGCACCCAAAAAACAAACTACTTAACTTTTTCGAGTCACTACTGTATTTCTGTTAAACATCCTAAACATTTTATAGAAAATGAAGCAACTTCTGATTTGAAATGTTTATGTAGAATCACATAATGAACAACGCTTACAATGTAGATCCGAACCAAATACCCAAAACTAAAATATTTCAAATAAAACTACATATTTACAGAAATCTAAAACTATTACGCTCAATCATCGCATTCTGACTACATAGCTACTACTTATGTGCACCATTTAAATACATCCACTCAAAGCTATCGAGATTTTGTAAAACCCACCAACCTCCAATCCGCCATCTGATACCATAGAGACAAATAAATATCATTCTAGCACTAAGGTATTTATGTTTGTTATACCCAATTAATCCTACATCTCCTACGAAAATATATATCTACCACCCACAAACTGAAAGGACCCCACTGCTGAAATGAAACATACAAATCGAACAAAAAGTCACATGAACGAGCGACAGTAGCCCGAAAGCATGTGTGCTTAGTTGTCCATTTGGATTCGGGGCCGGCGCGGCCAAGGGGAAAACTGGAGAAAACCTAAGAGAAGGATTGCCAGGACAATAATACACACAAAATCGATTGGCAATTACAATGGAACTAAAAACCCATAAATTCTTGCCGTGTCCTACTTTACATTGTTCTTGCTAAATGTTCCCTTTTAATCCAATTTATTGTTGCGCTTTAGTTTGCATGTCTCCTACATATCTTGGTTGGTTTGCTGTTAGCTGGGCGGCTCAACTGAAAGAAAGGACCATAAACGATTCGAGGGGTATTGAACAGAACTCATCCTATTATACTACTGTCTGGCTGAGAACGATATTAAATATATTCAATTGAATGCATGAGATATAATGTTCAATAGTTTGTGGGACCCACAGGGGACGTTCGAATAATGGTTTGCATAATTATTTTATTATTTAAGCGGCGATTACGTGTGATGTTATCCAAGGAACAATGGATATCGTATCGCAAAAGACGTACGTGAATGACAGTTTAGATAAGTTACTTAGACAAATGCGGTTTGATTAATGGCTGTTTAGTTCTCATCATAGCCTTTCTATTGTAAATAACTATAATAGGAATTATTTACTTATTAAAATTATTCCTCAATACCATCAAGTACATATACATATTGCACATGCATATACGAGTATAGAGCGCCAAGGCGACGACTTATGTATGTAATAGAGACATTAGCACGGGTCTCAGCCCCTATTGAAGCTAAGCTCTGGGCCTCCTGGTATCGTAGATTAGCGCCAATGCAAATGGACAAACTAAACCCGTAAATAAGCAGATTGAATAATTACAGAAGCGTAAGTATTCAAGGTCCTTACATATAACCGTATTTATCAGGAATAAAGGATGTGGAGCGTGGGCGACCACATTTCGAAATAACCGATTTTGGGACCCTTTTCACAAATACAGGCGACTGGGACCCATTTTTAAAGCTTCACTTTATTTTTCAAATAACACCCAAACATTTTGAAGAAAGAAATACATAAGTAGCTATTTGCGTGTGTTTTCTGATGCATTCTTCGCATGTTTGTTGAATAGTTGTAGTAGGTAAGGTACTAAACGAAATAAAAAAAACCTACAGCACAACACTTTCCATTCCAAACGTCAACAGAATGCCAGCAAAATCTTATTTGCTTCTATACATATGGGTAGGTTGGCTTTTTATTACATACTACAGGTTAAGATTCGTTTGATGATTAAATGAAATTCGTTCGTATAGTTCAAATGAATTTAATGTCTTTTAATTAGCTACATATAAAAATTGAGATCAATTTACCAAATTTCAAAACTAAAGCTATAGTGTTTTAAATTACTTATATGGGTCGTGCCATTCCCCGATTTCGAATCCCACTTTATTCCAACTTCTATGGACAATGCACATCAATGTTAACAATCTTTCAACTTTTGAAATGCATAATTTTTTTGTATGGGAGGTGCCACGCCCTTTTATCCAATTGTTGTAAAATTTTGCCTTCGGGCCAACAGTAAAGATTTTCTCAATATTTGAGCTCAATCTATTCGGTGCTTTTTGAGATATACGATGTCGACAGATTTTCTTAAAAAATGTGCTCGATCTATTGTGTGGTTTTTGAGATATACGAGTTTCCAAAACCTAAAATGATGCGGCGGATTTATATTGAGGAACTTTTAACATAGCGTTTCCGAAATTCGGTCAATTTTTTGGACTCCTGAAATAAATTTTTCAGCAGAAAATTGATTCAATACATACCGCTACTTTGTACTGCCTGCATACTCAACGGACTTAAACATTTACACTAATTCCCGTTGTCGCTTTACATATAAATATTGATTAAGTTGTCATTTCTAATTATTTATCTCAAAGAACAGAGGTAAGGGAGACTCTCTGTTCATAATCATAAAAAATATTAGCGAAGAGATTTTTGAAAATTTTTTTTTGCTTTCACTATAAGAATTGTATGAAGAAACTTTTTGCATCAAAACTTTTTTTTGGACCGAGGAAAAAGAAAAAGTCAAAAAAGTAGACTTTTACAAAAGTTCTAAATTTTCAATTTACATGAAGTAAGTTCAAATTATGAGTAGAATTAACTTTAGTTTTGTCAAAATACTTATGGCCACCATTGTATGGAATAGCACAACGGATAAATGGCCGCCACTGGCAAGTACGTATTCTTTTATTGACATTTTCTATGACCGTTTCGCATAAATGTGGCTGAATTGCATTAATACACCTCGCAATTTCCTCTTTCAAGGCGTTGGTGGTCGTGGGCTTGTTTGCATAGACCTTTGACTTAAAAAAAAAAAAACCCGAGGAAAAATGTTCAACGGCGTTAAATCGCAAGATCTGGATAGCCAATTCTGATCGCAAAAACAGCCGATTACACGATTAGGAAATGACTCATGCAGTAATTGAATTGTTTCTCTGGCTGTATGGCATGTGGTACCGTCTTGCTGAAACCGCATGTTGGTCATATACATATTTTGTTATTTAGGCACTAAAAATTGGGTTATCATGTCACGATAACGATCACCATTAGTTATTACTGCCTCACCAGACGCGTTTTCGAAGAAGAATGGTTCAATAATGGCTCCAGCCCAAAATTCGCAACAAACAGTCAAGCGTTGTGGATGCATTTGTTTCTCAACAATTACTCGTGGGTTTTCTGAACCTCAAATGCGACAATTTTAACAATTAACGAAGCCGTCAAGATGAAAAGGAGCTTCATCACTGAAGATGAATTTGTTCGAACAAACCTTCATTATTTTTAATATATTGCTTAACAATAAAAATGCGATGTTCTTTTGTATAGCGCTCTATTTTTACTAGCCCCGAACTGTCAGCTGTCACATTGCATCACTTACCTACTATTAAATGGCGCAAAGTTTAAATTTTGCATCAATTTTGGGACACCCTTTACAAGTAGGTACTCCAACTCCAACATTAGATCATCAAACAAACTAATTAAGCAAAATAATTAAACAATCTTTCTGACGCTCGATTTTCAGTTGATTCAGTCGACCCCCAGAAAAAATGGGGGAAATCGCTATCCTTATTTATTCACCTCAAATCGGAGAATTATTCAAACTCTTCTATTATTATGTTTCGTTTCGTGTTCTCACAATGAAATCCCAAAAACTCTTTCGCATCCGTCTGGCACTCTGGTTCCAAATGTAATGTACCACACCTATAGTAATTAACTTCGAGGTTATTCTTCGATCTGGGATGTTAATAACTACAGGTTTCAAGGATTCGCAATGACCTCATTTAATTTTCAATTATTCTACCTTTACATAGTGCACATAATTGAATTCCGTCCACTATTTTTGTGCCATTCCTTTCTCACTTCAGAGCCATAATCTAATGGACTACAAAACAGAGAAATCAGCATCATAATCATCTTCCGCGTTGCTTCCTTTACGGTGAGAAGTTCTGGAAAATGTTGATCCCTACCTAGATGGACGCCATCTTACCACACCATCACGACCGTGCACGTAATTAAATCCTCTCCTTTGCCCTGTCGCTCGCTCCCTTTTACGCCACAATGCTCACAAGAAATTTGCAAAATTAATTGAATATCGATGAACAAGATAATTGAATATTGGTTTCACTCTTCGACTGGGTGGGTAAACGGTGAAAAAAATACATACTTACTTACCCCCAGTGGAAGGATTTTGAATTCGGACAATGGATCATAACGTTGCAGGTGAGAATGAGAAATGAACGACCATAGAGCACAGACAGAAAAAATAATTGGCCTTCAGTTGGCACGATGTTAATTTAACACTTGGTAAGCAGGAAACTCGTTTCGGTAACCGAGTAAAAAAAATATCGGTTAAAAGTAATAAATTATCACGACCCATTGAACAACAACACTTGTGCCTGATGTATGTATCCTCGGTATAGCGAGCATAGAAAGCGAAGGACGCGTTCTATACGCGACTATGAAGCAATGTGTTCATATATAGAGTAATGTCTTTGTGGCGATTTACTAGGATTCAAAACAGACCGGGACAGAACGTCCTCAAAGATTTATTAGGGCTCCTGGATGAATGTATTCACTACTAGCACGGCGTTTCATCTTAAAATGAGAATGGATTATGATTTAAAAGAGATTAAAGGTGGGTGATGCAAATGATTTTGTTTCAGAAGAGGAAGAAATACGACTGTTGAATACTTTTTGTCATGATTGCATTGCAGCGATATAGTCATATTTGCTCGTTCTTCTCCTCACCGGAATTGATTGCACGATCCCATATACATATTAGTACATAATTGCATTTATGTACATTTTTGAGTTTGCATGGGCAAGATATTCTTCACGTAACCATGAAGATTTTATTTACAACTAGCTGGACCCGTGCTCGCCTTGCCAGCTCGCACAAAATTATATTTGGTTCATTTAAAATTACACATTGAGTGTTTCATTGAAATCTGTCCAGTAGTTTTGTGCTTTGACTCTTTGAGGAGAAAAAGAAAATTACTCCCTCTCCTAGATCTTGCTACTTATTTGTAATACTGCATTTCCTTTCCTTTGTTTCCCTCTTCCTATGGTATCCAAGCAACTACCTACCCCAAACCTACAATGTTAGCATACCTCATCAGAATGAAATTCTGAAATGAAACCTGTTTTGTATTACACGTCTCTTTTCTTATGAAAATGAAGATTATTAATATACCCCAAGCCATACTCCAGCACGCACCCCATCCCCATCCAACATCGGGCATACAATCAAAATATTCATACCTACATATTATACAACTGACCATAGCACTCACTGTGAAAACAAATCAACCCTTTTCGAATGAGAGGTATGGTACGTATGCTAGAGTGTGTTTTGTTTTCGCTTGTCCTGTCGCACGATCGCAAAAGTATAAACATCCATTTGTAGCAAGGTATATGTGATATACATTTTCACTTCAAAAAATACATTTTGGCTAAAAACTGTTCCTGAGGACGTGGCTATAAACGACATAGCTTATAGCAGTCTCACAGTCTCACAGTCATAAGGAACATTTAAAAAAAAGTTTGCTACAGTTTTATTATTATGTATATATAGGTATAGATAAGTGTATATCATAGAACCTGTTCACTTTCATTAATGAAGTAAGTAAGTATGTAAATGCAATTGAAAACTTATAGGAATACAAAAAAAAACTCTTGGGGTTATTACGCAGAAGATCGAATTTTAAGTTTTGCGCACTAAATAAATATGTAAGTACCACAATTGGAGTCACCAGTTATTGAGAGAATACAGACGCGCGCTGGTTTAAAATAAATCCTTGCATGCCAACATAATGCAGATCTCTGCGGATAGCCAAAAAAGTAGTTTTTAATACTAAAAATCAATCCAAGCTTCTTGGATCGCAGCATAATACTCAACTTACAAGCAAGGTGTAGACAATTTAACACTCAGGAATAGATATTAGAGTGGAGAATAAGATCCGAATGAGAGCCCACAACATATGAAATATCATAGTATTTTTGGTTAGAGTTTAAAAAAGGCCAGATCAACAAATTCATGAGAGAACATTGTTGTCCGTAAAAATTGTACAGTCAAATTTATGAAAAGATCCACGATTACCCACCTCACTGCTCACTCTATCCTTTAAACGATTGTCTGTCTTATGAAAGCTGCTACGTCCAAGATATTTTATTTTCAGGTTTCTGAGAGCACAAATACACTTGGACCGCGCTGGGTAAGCACAAATATACGGAATACAATGACACAGTTAATACTACTAGCAGAATATAGAATATACCCATCCCAACATTCAACGTCGAAATCGATTAGGGAAGCAATTGCATTATGTACTTATACTTCGACACTTATTTCCCTCAGGTCTTAATCCAACTTGCCAACATTAGACGATAATAATGTCACGCACGCATGAATAGGTACATTGTCGCACCGATACTTCACACAAAATAAAAAATAAATATAAATTTATACCAGCTATCCCATTAAGAGATTTTCAATTGATAATTCGATCACAACATTTTCCACTTAACCCTGTGATATGTTAATCCCAGCCATAAGCTCGTGTAAGCTATGCCAAAAAACATCATTCTTCTAATTATAAATTTCAAAACTTTTCTCCGAAAAGTTAAAGTCACCTCAACGAGGACAACAAAAAGCAAAAGGGAAGAAGATGTCGGATACAAGTTCCACTACGACGACGCCGCCATCAGTGCCTTCACCTTACTCACTTAAGTCAACAACTTTCGCGGAGTTGTAACATGTTTTCTTTTCGGTGGCGGTAGTGGTGTTTGATATGGGTTGTGGATGTGGATGCCATTATCCATTCCCTCTTATTTTTTGCCACCAGTCTTCATCGCCCATGCCCATATCTCGCTTTATACCCACAATATGTTGTCAACATAGTGTGGAAGTTGTTATGCGGAGAAAACTTATTCATCCTCCAACGTTTTCCTTTACTGAAAGGACGCCTAAAGCGTCCCAGCAGAGTGCTCTATGTATACCATCCTATATGATGCGACACAACTTCCATCCTTTCTTGCAGTATTTTTGTTGACTCAGTGCCCTTATTATTATAATATACGTAATTGTAAAAATAAATCAACAAAATGCACTTTTGCTACTGACAGAATCAACACATTAAGGACCCATAAACTTTACGTTACATTATGTGCAACGAGTTGCTACTGCTGGTGTGCAACATACTCCTCCCTCCCCTCACACCGTCATTGAGTTCTATACCACAGTTAAGGCAAAAATTATTTCAACACCTAAAAGCAATATCATTTTCCAAAAACCCCTGTTCCATAATCCCTTGTGCTGAAAACCCTTACTCCAAAAGACCCTGAGAGAAAATCACCATGGAACAAAATCTCTCATTTTTAGATTTGGTGTTATTAATTCTGTCGCGCGACAGAATGGAGTTTAAAATTTTTCAAAATAATTTTTTCAAAGGTACTACATAGTAATTAAATGTGCAATTAACTAATAAAAAAAGTTTCATAAAAATCGGATCATAAAGACCGAAGATATGAGGTAGGTACCTAGTGAAAAATAGCTAAATTTTTACAGCAGCATTTTTGTTGTTTTGTACTGACATTTAAATTACTTTAACTTACTTGGGTATATGCAAAGTCTATTTATGTTCTTTGCTTAATTTTATCGCCAATTTTTTTAGGCACCATTATAGAAAATGGAATCACCACGCGCCATGTTGCTTCTGGGTGAAGTTAAATTGAAGTTAAAAATAAATAAATAAATAGGTGGCGCAACAGGCGGGTAGACAGACCCAAGGCATAGCTTCTTGCAACCATTCGTTTTGTGTGAGTTTCTATTTTTGGGACGAATGGAAGGGACCTACAATTTTATGCCGAGTCCGAACGGCTGAATTTAGAAGCTTTTTTATGACTGTCATACTCTCGGATGTTTGTCAGACGTTCGCGAGAGGTGGCGCAGTAGAAACAACTTTAAGATGGAATTTGTGTTTTTCCGGGGATCGAACCTGGGATCCCTCCAGCACACTTACCACTGCGCTACTGCGCCTAAATTGAAGTTACAAGAAGGAAAAAACGGATTAGTTGTAAATTGTGCGAAAAAGGGTATTTTAATGAGTTATTTAATAAGTAATTGTGATTTGTGTAGGTAGGTGAAAGATTTCGTCCCGGACGATTTAGGAAAGAACAGAGAGATTATGTCCAATAAGAGAATTTCGAAAAGGTTTAACGAAGGTATCCCAATTTGTAACTTTTAACTTTCAGCTTTTTTCATCTTTACTTCAATTTGTTTTTTTTTTATATTTTCAATTTGTTGATTGTTGTGTTTTATCATCTATTTTATTCTATAATATATAATTTACTTTTAAACGGGAGTATGCACTTTTTAAGAACTTATTTTCAGCTTGACATTTTAGCGAATTCCAGCGGATTTTTGCGATACAAAATTAACATTTCTGGCGGATTTTAAGTTATGGTCTAGCGGATCTTTTTTTCTCTTAGCTTTTTTTTACCAGTGTTACCTGGTACCGGGTATAAAAAGGTCAAAATAAATACCAGAATACTGATTTTTTTCCTAATGTGTGTAGTGTGTCATGCATTTTATTTTTGCAGCTTAAATTAAAACTTTGTTGTAATAATGTCATACGAATTGATATTACTACAGTGACCGCTCATTTATATTTACATGCCTTTTAATGAAATATAAGTTTGTAATAAATTCACCACACCATACACGTACCATTTGCTTAACAAGTTTACAATTTACCACCGAAACAATACTGTAAATGTTACTAGATATGTGCCATCAAGTTGACCCTCATTTACTTTAACGTAGCACACACACCTACTTAACCACCCAACTGACCTAATGACACTATGCAACTCTCTATTTAGCTCGAAGGTGCCGGTCTAGTATTGTAGAACTGCTAAGCGAGAGGTGATTCAATAGCAAGAATTTTCTTAAATACTTAATACCCTATTCACACCAAGCCGAAAACTGGGTTTTCGCGAAAACAGTCGAAAACTTCACCGAAAACAGAAGTTTTTCCATACATATTGCAGACACACCTTTTGCAACATTCAGCGAGTTCAGCAAAACTGCTGACCAGCGCTGCCCCCCCAAGAGGTCGAAAATGTAGTACGGGGACTTTTAAAATGTAGTACAATGTAGTACAATTTGAAAAAAACAAATAAAAACACGAATAATTACTTTATAATGATTTTTGTAAGTAAATAAACATGAATTCATAGGTAAACAATTAAGAAAAAATTAAACAGCTCGAAAAATAATCACAGAAACTAAAACTAATATTACATATTACTAAGTAGGTACATAGTACCTACCTACAATAAAAAAGAAAAATAAGAACTATATTATATTTAAAAATTATTTTGGATAATTGTTGGCATTGTTAATGAAAAAAGTGTTTGCATATGTTAATAAGGATTCAGGAGGATTATATACATTTCCCTGATCCCTGACTAATGCCTTGGACTGTAGTCAAACTATTTCTTGTGTCATCACAGCCTCCACAGAAAGGTATATTCACTTTGTCATTAACGTTTGTAACGCCAAGAAGGATTCACTGGAAACCCTATAAAGTATATACATATATATATTCTGAATCAGGATCAAATTCTGAATTTTAGCCATGTCTGTCTGTCTGTCTGTTGAAAGCACTATAGCGTCCAAACGAATTGACCTAGGCGAATGAAATTTTGTGAGACGACTTCTTTTAATCTTTTAACCGTCGCCAGGTTGGTATTGAAAATGGGATATGTCGATAAAGTAGTTCTGGTACCTCCCATACAAAACCACTATTAGCCCCACGTCTCTCTCTCTGGCTGTTGAAATCACGATAGCGTTCGAACGAATCGACTTAAGGTGGGTTTCCACATGTCGGTTGATTGACAAAGTTTGACAGCCCTCGCGTTTATGTCATTGAACGACACCAACGTCAGTTCATTTCCACTTATGCAAAAAAATCGTTTGTCAGTTGATTGACCAACTTATGAAGTCGATGCCAATTAAATTTTCTCTGTCAATTATAGACAAAGTGATATTTTGTTGGACAATTCAGCTATTTCCACTTATCCAGTGGTTTCTTTGTCAGTTATTGGCAATTGTTTAATTGGCATAAAAATACGTCAATTGTCAATTTCAAATCGACAAGTGGAAACCCAGCATTAGGAAACTCAAATTTTATGAGAGGTCTTATACTTTGGCCTTCAGGTTTGTATTAAAAATGGTCCACGTCGGTCAAGTAGTTCTGTTACCTCCCATAAAAATCCATTATTCGACCCATCCAACTGAGTTGAGTCTGCTTCGTTTACATATAGAAGTCAGTTTGTAACAACAAGCGATGGGAAAAAATATAGTTTAATAATTTTGATATTATTATTTTTAAAGTGTGAGAAATTGTAGTACAAATTACGCAATTAATAATTGTACGTACTCACTTTTTTGACCAACAAAATGTAGTACAAACGCTACAATTGTAGTAAGGGGGCAGCGCTGCTGCTGACAGGATGTGAGATACTGAGTAAGAGCCTCAGTGCCAGCTGCCAGAGTATATCCATTAATGAGTAGGGACACTCTCTCTACATATGCATTTCATATTACCTTAAAGCAAAACGCAAAAAAAATCTTGCAATAAGTGGAAGCAGGTCGAAAGAATACTTTTTACCTGAATACAACGAATGCTCGAGAAGAAAAGGGTACACAACACATTTTACCTGTACCACTACATACGGCTTGCTGCGTACGACGAACGATTGTGGGTTTTTTCATAAAGTATTTTTAAAGGCGGTAAACTCGATTTCGAACTTTTCACTTTTACGCAGTGTGACCCGCTTTGCTTTTTGGAAAATGATTTTTTGTGATTATTTTTTCCAGGAATTACACCTAATCCTGAACTCCTACTATTAATATTTCTATCTAAAATATGAAAATAAATGTTTCTTCTCTGTTCTGACTTCGCTAAAAATAATGAAATTCGATATTGGACGCAGTAGCAATAAAAATGATTTCATTCCATAATTGCTAGTTTTTATAATAAGTGGTCACACTGGTTCTGCAGTGACGATGGGGTAGATTTTTTCATAAAGCATTTTTAAAGGCGGTAAGGCTTATCAGTTGTGCGAAAGAAGTGAAATAAACACAATACAGGGTCACCCGTGATAGTTTTCGGTGCGAACAAACTACTGTGGAATTGTTTTTGGATTAAATAGAAATTTAAATAGGAAATGGGAAAACATAATTATAGTGGATATACTCTGCTCAGTGCTGTCCTTTTTTCTAGTTTTTTTGTTTACAAATATGGAATCTCTTGTTATCTTTGCACCAGAAAGAGCAAATTATTCAGTTTTTCTATAATTTTAGAACGGCAGCACTACCTGCCACAACTAAATGGTATTTTCAGATGTTTTGATTTTGATTGTTGCTTATGTTAATTATATTATACGGTTTTTGGCTTTGGTGTGAATAGGGTATTAGAATATGAATTTGGCTTCCACATCACGACTTTCGCCCCAATATGGTTTCTACTTCAATGCTTTAAAAAATGAAAACAAATTTTAAGTGAAAATGTTATAGGTATAATAAGTATGACATACTTACGTTGCTTTGAAAACAAACATATCTGCATTAATAAAAAAAAAAAAAACGAATGGCACATGGCTCTTACAGCAATGAACGTGATCAAACTGCTTTCGTTTAATTGATTTTCCAATTAGTATTCCCTTTGTTTTACCATTTACCTTCCTCCTCTTTGGTGGGTATATATAATTTACTCTATACTTGTGTAAGCCATTCGTAATGATTTATTTGATTTATATATTTAAATAGTTACACACATAGTTAACCGCATTCAAGAGAAAAGTTAAAAAAATATTTTCCGTACTACAACTTTCGAGCTCCACTGTACGTCTATATGAATGTGTTATCAACTGAAAAACTTCCACAGACTGAGTGTTAAAAAAATATTACAAACATTTCCAACAGCGTTACCAGATTATTTTTTCCAAAAATGCTAAAGCTGGGGCGGAAAACTGCAAAAACTGCTAAACAAAATCCTAAAAAATGCTGAAAAAACTGCGATCGATTTTTTCACGAATAATAATTGAATTTTTTACTTTTTAATGTAAATTCTAGTAAATTATTTTACATTTACAAAAAATTCGTATTTGTGTACGTTAAACTTTTCAACTTTTGGCCTTCATTACTCGAAGTTTCTATAACTCGAGTTTATTTTCTGTCATTTTGAGAGTTGGACTTATGGAAGTTCAACTAAATTTTTTGTTATTAACCTTATTGTTATAACGATAACGATATATATAGTCATCATGTAAAAGATTATATTTTCTGCATTTAAATGTATTGCTTACAAAATTAATAAAAATGCAATTATTCTGAATCTTTATAAAGAACATTCGAATTTATTAAAGTCAACATTTTATTTGTTGGAATAAAGTTGTAACAGCTTCCACTTACAGAAACGCCTGCAGTAGGTACTTGCAAAATTAATGCAACATTTTCATTATACTAAATCTATTACGGTTTTTAGTTCTTAGCAAAGTTACCTTTTAAAACCCGTACTCTATCATGTCATATCATAACAATGCGTCATCGCATTTAAATTATTCTTTTTCGAAAACGGATACACCGAATATAATTTGAGCTGATTTCTGTTAGTCCACAACACAGACCTGCATTTTAAAAAGCTTCATTCATGTCTTGAAATTGTTTTATCAATCAAGAGGTAGCCGATGTATGAAATGTTGCTAAATGTTGACAAAAAGTGTTTTTTTCAAAATGTTTTATGAATATTTTTAAAAACTGCTAAAAACTGCTGATATTTATAAAAATGCTAAAAAATCTGCTGCATGTGAAATTTATGATCAAATCCTGCTAAAATCGCAGGAAACTGCTAAATCTGGTAACGCTGATTTCCAAGTCTTCGCACTTTTTTCGTTCTATTTGTCTCCTTTTTATCATTTTTCTTCTTCACGTTGAAAAGGAAATTACATTCACAAAAGAAGCGACGTGAACGAGTATCTAAGTATCTTTTCTCCACTGCTATTGCTATGCTATGCCCCGAGGATGAATCCTTAAAGTTTTCACATTTATTTTACTCTTTATTTCTGCAGAAACATTTATTAATTTAGAGAAAGGTTCTCAAAATAAGAGAAACGCCATACCGTGTCGTCTTCACTGCTGTTGCAGCTGATGATGATGATGAAGTGCGAAAATGGAGTGCCAACTGAAAGGTAAATACTAGAAGTAAATCCTCTGCAGACTACATTATCATAGCAAAGATATTGAACAAAAAAAATATACGTAGGAAATAAATTTATAATTTCTGTCGTTTGTGGATGAAGTGGATTTTGTTGCTGTGATGCCTCAAAGTGGCATCGCGCAATTGACTAATCTAACGAAAAAGACATCCGCCCAGCGCAGAAGGAGTGTTAAGATAGAAGGAGGACGCAAAGCCCCCAAGGGATGAAAAATGTCTCTTCGTCGCAGAGCGTTAACGACAGAATAAAATTGAATGAAACGCAAAACAACGACAAAGTGGGACGAATCCAGCAACAGTCAGAAACTTGAAAACTCACTGCTGGTGCGGTCTGACACCTTAATCTGGAAAATATGATACACAATACGAGTTGAGACCAAAAGTGGGACTCGAAGCAGCCATCATCCTAGCTATGTATATGCGGGTGATGGGTGTACAAATGATGTTTGATAGTCTTTTTGGTTTTGTTTTGGCTAAAAGACAAACACTTTGGAGGATTTTGTTTTGCTTTTGCATTGTTCGTTTTTTATTTGTTTTCTTTGTCCTCCCTTTAAACGGGTGAGAAAATGCAATTTCAATTGCAGCCTTCGCAATGCTTTTTCCTTCGAAATGTCATCAAGCAGAGGATAGAAAGAATGAAGCTGTCAAGCTGTTTTCTATCTATTTCAATTTGAGCAAAAAGACCGTGACCTGGAACAAAGTTGTATCGATGTGTCTTATATTTCAAACCAAACAAGTTCTAGGTAAGTTTTTATGAAATTGGTCAGTATGTTGCATACCTACTATATATACTTGATGTATTGGCAGTCGATTTTGGAACTTTAAATGTTAAACAAACTTGATGTTGTTTTGGTACAGGCAGCCGAATGTAACGTGGGTGGGATCGCAAAGGATAGAAGGCTGCAGTGCAGAATGTCATAGACCACAAACTACGAGTGAAATAGAATGTGACAATCCGTTTCCATGCCTGCCTTGCTTTAACTAGGTATGCTTTACTTTAAATTTGGTAAAAATACGGTCACCCATTTTAGCTCAGAGACATCGGAGCTCAGATTTTGTGTTTGTTCTTTTGTTCATAGAATGATCAGAACAAGCTCGATGAGCTCAGGATAAACGAAATACTTGAAATGCCGATCGATCCTTGTTGTTTTGGCACATAAGGTAAACCAAATTAATCAATAATCAGCTATATGACAGTTTTGGGCTCAAGTGTGTTTCATAACCAAATCAGAAAGATCTGAGCACGTTCGGTTCAGAGCACGCTCAAAATGATCAAGCTCTATTCAGAGCTCTGCTCTGAACTAAAAAAGATAAAAACGTCTAATGTATGCTGTGGATTCGATTCAATATAGGTGCACCTTCTATTGACTTGTAAGTCTTGATCGTGATAAAGCCACATACAGTTGGCCATGTGAAAATACTGCGGTCTTGAAATGAATGCCAACGTGATATGACTGGCCTTAGTCTCGTTTATTGTTATAGCGTATACGCAAGAAATATTGGAAATTGGCGGCGTTTTAATATGAAAGGTAATGTTTTGTCGGGTTGGAGCGAAAAATTTAGTGCAAGACAAGACAGAGCACAAATTAATTAATTATCCTAAACTTATGGAAATGGAATAGTAAAATGTGTAATTTTCTCTCTATAAATGCATCAAAAGTGGTTTTTTCGTATACATACCATACATATTATCAATTCGTTCTTTCGCTCTCATGTGAAATGTCCTAAAGTATAGACCAATCACTGCTGGACGAAAAATGAATGTCTAACGATACTGCAAAAGTGCAAACAATTGTTAAGGAAGTCGAAGTCAATCTTGGCATCTTTGAAACGTAGATTTCGTCCTAATTGGCAGTCATCGTGCGACCGAGCCACGAGCGATGGTCGCTGCATCGGTCGATAAAAATATCAAACTGCAATAATTCTACTGTGTGTCCATATTAAAACACAAACGCGTTTGCGCGATGTGGTAGTACGGTCGCACATGTTTGTTTCGAGATCGCTCATAAGCTACATTACAAAAGCTTTTCATACAAACGCTATGAAAAGTAGCTTGGTCGTTTCAAATCAAATCAGTTTGATTTTTGTCGCGCCGTCGTTAATAATGGAAAATGGAATAAGAACGGAATTTAAGAAATAGTTTTTTTTAACCCTTTTTCATGGGATAAACGAGCGGAATGTTATAAAAACCGATTAAAGACAGGTGTTGTGTGGGAAAGAGGTGTTTACAAAGCGCTTATGAGCGACCGGTAATAGGACACGCATTTTGGTAGCGCTACCAACAAGTTCATCGTTCGGTCATGCGATGTCAGTCCAATAAGGCCCGAAACACACATGCGATTTCAATCGCGCGATTGTTTAGTCGCAAAATATTAAACGCACACATTTCAATGAGAATGCGTGCAGATAATATACCTACTATGAATCATATTATTGAATGATTTGACGTAGCTTAACGAACATCTGATGTGCTTACCAGCATTTGCGAAAGCATCTTTTTGTAGCTTTAATAAAACGTGTGTCGTAAATGGTAAACTTACGACGCGACGTTGCATGAATAGAATGCCCTTTTGTCTTTCCCGCTAATAACATGGCCTGGCCTTAAAAAAAGTTGTATGTATATTTTAGGCATTAATCGGGATCGGGATCGGGAGCCCGATAATAAAATACCTGCTTTATCTATATCTATAACATCGGTATCGGTAAATGGACAATTATTTGATGATGATACAGTCAAAATCGCTTACAACGACCTATCGCTTATAATGACCAAATTCGCTAGTTCCTTAGTTATAACCGATTTTGACTGTAAATGCATTGTATTATAGTCGTATGGAAGCTCCCAATGACCCAATCCCATCTATAATTATTGACCTTTCATATACAATATCCAAACACCTGCAGAATGGATAATAAACCTTCCAAAGTGTATGGCATTGTATTGTTCGAATTCGAAACTCTTCACTTACGCCAATTAGGAATTCAAAATTTACATTTGTATATTTCATACATATAGGCGTTTTCGATGCGCGTGAAACTAATGCGTAATACATAAATCTAATGAAATTGTGTCCTTGAATTAAAGAAGCATTTTTAATTACGAAATGAACTTCAAATAATCAATTGCTAGTGAATATACGGTGGAAAATCCCCTGTCACTGCTCGCTGGCACTACACCGTCAACACCATGCAGCATACACAAATCGAGCTAAGTGCAACATGTTAAGGTGCTAGTACACGATATGTAGCACGCCACGTATATATGTGGCTCTGACGTCACCAGATAGTCTACGCATATGGCACACATTTCGTTTTTCGTATGTAGCGCAGTGGCTACATAAAATTGTGCTAGTACACGGAATGAAGCACAGCGCGCACATATCGGTTGGCTGTTGGTTATTCGTTTATGATGATGCTATCCGCAGTTTTATTGCCCTGTGTGCAGTCTTGCATTAGAACTGGAGGTGTTGGTACTAATTGTTGCTTTGGGTGTATTAAAGTTATCGCGTTGCGTTCGCTACTGTTATGACGCACAAAAAAGTAAATACCACGCTGCTCTTACAAAACACACTGACACAAACTGAAATGCTGAAACTACATTCAAAAATACATACGAACCGTGCAGGTAACCACTCGACATGTAGCGTACCATATGTGAGTGGCACAAAGAGGGCTAGTACACGGTATGTAGCCATTGGGTCCATACGCTGACGTCAAAATTACGTCACAGTCACATATATATGTGTGGCGTGCTACATATCGTGTACTAGCACCTTTATAGGGAAATTATAAACGAAGTGCTCAGCTCACACTCAGTGCGAGCATGCAAATCGAAAATTTGAGCATTTATGGAAAAAATATATGATGAGGATTGAGAAAGACCTGCAATGTATGTTTTGTAGGTATCGACATTATATTTTTCAACCGGGCGAATTGTCCTTCTTCGCGCATACCTACGTATACGTACATCGTAGATACATATATCTAGCGAGCACAGGCACAGGCACAGCACATTCCTATAATGTATTGTTAGTACACATGAAACACTCTCCTTGCCATCAACTTTTCTCTGCAAATGAATACCAGATGGGAATTTCACTTTACACTTAAGAAGCGTGAAGAAGAACAAGAATTCGGGTGGCGGGGCGCGTTGTGCAAGCAGTATGACTTCTGGGGAATACTTGCTGAGAAAAGTAAAGTTTCTCATCGTTGTCGTCATCTTCTCTATGCTTACAAACTGAATGCAAATTTAATTTTCTGCACTTTAAATTAGATTTTCTGAAAATTAAACGCAATTTACTCTACCAAAAACGGTGTAGCGCCCTCCACGGGGCATGTGTGGAATTTGTGTACACATGCATGTGCTAGACTAGACACGAAGCACACACATGACTTAGTTTTGCATAGGGCGTACAAGGGTCGCAGAATAGGGGGCATGCATCACGTATAAATGAGTATGGGAAGCTAAAGCACCTCAAATACAACTTCTGCTGGAGGAGGAACATTTGAGCAAGCATAAAATCATAGTTTATGAGTTTTTACGGATTTATGGAACGTTAAGTACTTTTGAAATAGTTTTCATTTAATTATGTAGCTTATGTATGTTGATGCAAGAGTTGGAGCAAGAGCAGGGGCAACTATAAGTCGGGGCGTAAAGCAGAATATGATTGCACGTTATGATTTCTTCGAGTCGGGTTCCATTTAATGCCAACGTCCGCTTGTCACCGCACACTCATATAGTCATCGTCATCGTCATCGTCATCATATATCGCAGTCTCTGCACCCTACAGGGATATATGCCCGGTATGCAGTTTGTTGCGAATGTGGGCCAAATAACAGCAAAGATTTAGAGAATGGGGTAGAAAGTTTGCGCTATGTGTAGATTAAGAAATGTTGATTTAAGGTCTTGATAGGAAAATTAAATTAAGATTTATGAATGAGAGCACTTGTGAAACACAAATATTAATTTGAGAAGTTCGCTCGTATGCGGATTAAATTTTAGAGAAATGGGTGGTGGCACCACGTCTAGTGTGAGTAAAATATTGTTCTTAACGATGAGGGTGTATTTGGCATTTATATCTGACAAAATGTGGCTAATTTAATTGTTCGTAAAAGTGAGATATGGGCTCACATTTATTAAGGCTGGGAATACTCGAAAAAGATAAAATTATTGGCGTTGGATACCATAAAGAAAGCAGAAAAACCATGAAACCGTTTGCATCTGTCCTTGGATACCATTCGTACGTATAGGATACTGTTCATGTGAACAGCACCTAAATTTACTCGTTACTTAAAATCGATAACTTGAATGTAACATAAAGTTTACTGTAAGAGGTCGCCACTTGTTAGTAGTCAAAGTAAATGTATTTCCTTTTTTCCTACTAACCCAAAATCAATCTCTTCTTAATCTAACCCTCCACGAGGTAAGACTATACACTCTGTAATAAAATACGAAACTTCAACCGTCTTCTTTTTTTTTACATTGCATCCTCCACGAGGAAAATTCTCCATCCCAGCGCCTATCATAGGGTCTACTACAAAGCACCCGCACATTTTGGTCCAATCGAACCGAATATTCTCAATAAATTCATCGACGAATTAAACAATTCGCATTGGAAATATTGGTCAATTTACGTTTTAACTCATCAATGAAAATTCGAGCTCGTGAATCTGACTATTAACACAATTCATCAATTCATCAAATACATCCATCCATCTTATCGCATCGCGCATATTATCAACTTGCGCCTAATTCAATCAAAACGATCAACGATCAGCGATCAGCGAACAGCGTACAGGGATCTTCATATTTACCCCGCAAAATCACCAGCACCCATCCACATCCAAAAATAGAGAGTCAATTGCACAATTTTAATTGTCTCATCATATCCGTCCGAACTCTCCGGCAACTGCAATTCAGCGATCAAACCACTATCATCAAGCCGTATTATCGACTTGCTCTCAGTATAAGAGAAGACAACGACAACCGTTCGTCCTTCAACAGCAGCACAGCAGACGCACACACTTCAGCCTCCAGTCTGTTCATCGCCGCGACACTCAACCCATCGACTTATCTCTGGCCTACGAAATTGCCGAAAAAATCATACAAAGTGCTACTTATCATAATTGTGCCTAATAGAAAGCTCAGCATTATCAAGTAAAACAGGTACGTGAAACAAAATTTAATAAGTGCAAAGTAGTTTTTTCCTAAAATATATAAAAAAGTATATATGAATCGCTTGATTCACGTGTAAAATTCGTGTATGAACGCTACATAGCAAAAACGGTATTTTTCACTTATTTTTTCCTATTTCTATCTAACGTTGCTAAGATAATTTTTTTATAAAGTTTAAAGCAAAAAACAGTGAATTACTGAAACGCGAGGGTTTGTCTGTAGTTCGATAATTGGAGTGAGATTTTCTTATCGATAGTTCACCTTTGCATTTTACATAAATCACATTTGTGTAATTGTTTATCATCATGATTGGGCTAGATGATTTTGTGCTTGCTACCGATCAATTAACTGAAGTTCGTAAGAGTTATAACGAAATCCCAATAGTTGATCAAACTGTGCAATCTTTAGAGGGTTATAAAACTCAATTAAAGGATCTGTGGTCAGAAATCGGGAAATCGTACTCATTTTGTTTACAATCTGAAGTTTCCGCTTCTAAAGAAGATATACAAGCTATTAAGGGTAAATATCAGTCAATATCGTCTATTTATATCACATGCTTAAGTGATATAATAGATTCAATTCGGAGATTAAAATTAATAAATTCCGATTCGGAAAATGTAATAGTGAATTCTCCCCTCAAAGATAAAGTGGTGACAAGTGTCCGAGAGCAATCTCTTCTTGATTCATCGGTGTGTGTAAAAGTTCCTCCGTGCGACACGGATATATTTTACGGTAATTACTTGTCTTGGCCTTCTTTCCGAGATTTATTTACGGCTATCTACATAAATCACCCGAAGTTATGTGCCGTCCAAAAACTATTTCATCTACGTTCGAAAACCAAAGGTGAAGCTCATAACATCGTTTGTAAATTTTCCCTAACAGCAGACAATTTCGATCTTGCTTGGAATGCTCTATCCGAGCAGTACGAGAACAAGCGTATTTTGGTAAACAACCAACTAAAAACGCTTTTTAATCTTTCTATCATCACCGTTGATTCTGGCAAAAGTATTAAGAGGCTTCAAAGTGAAATCAATGATTGTCTCTCAATATTAAAAGCCTATAAAATTGATACCAAATCATGGGATCCAATTCTGGTTTATTTATGCTCTAATCGCCTTCCCGAAAAGACACTATCCATCTGGGAACAGTCAATTCAAAAGCCACGCGACCTCCCAGATTGGTCAGAAATGGATTCATTTCTAACCAAACAATATCAAATCCTAGAATCTGTATCAGATATTAGAGATTCAAATTCTAAAGCCAATAAACCACGGCAAACTCAACAGCATCGCGCCTTTCACACAAAAACCAATAGTTTCAGCTGCCGTTTATGCAAAGCATCGCATCCACTTCGACTCTGTCCGAAGTTTTTGCAACTCACTATTCCCGACAGGATTGCTAAGATTTCAATGTTTAACTATTGTGGAAATTGCCTTTCATCGAAACACCTAGCGAATGACTGCCAAAGCCAGTTTACTTGTAAGCTGTGTCGTCAACGACATCACACACTCTTGCATAATCCCAGTCAAGTACAAATGAATCAAGAATCAAGTTCTAATTCAAGTACCTCACATTCCATTCCTAGTTGTTCACAACAGATTTCTACACAAAATATCTCGCAAAATATACAGTCCACCAGCCCTACACCAAATCTACAAGTCCATTCCTTTTTTTCCAAAAATAGTGAACGTGTAATTCTTGCAACCGCATTAATCGAAATCTTTCATCTTGGTAACAAATTTACTTTACGTGCTCTTCTTGATCCTGGATCGGAGGCCAGTTTTATCTCCGAAGATGCACAGCGAAGATTACGTCTTCCTGTAAAGCCAATTCAGGCCAACATTTCAGGTATGAGCACCGTCGTTACTACCACATCATCGAAATTATGTACTTTACTTTTGGCTTCGAAACACATGGAATCGTTCACCGCAGTCGTTAATGCTATTGTGCTAAAACGTCTTACAGGCAATCTACCATCTTTCAGTATTAGTTGCGATGAACTATCAGGGCGTGCTGATTTCGAATTAGCAGATCCATTCTTTTACCAAAGTGGCAACATCGATTTTATTATCGGAGCAGATTTATATCCATCTATAATTCTCGATGGTGTGAAAACAAACGTTTTTGGTTCACTAATTGCACAAAACACAGTGTTTGGGTGGATCTTATCTGGTCCATTGCACCAAGGCAATGTTAAAAGCTTCAATACAATCCTTTCATATTTCTCTGAGATCTCTTTAGATAAACAGGTTTCTAAGTTTTGGGAACTTGAAGAGCTCCCAGAGCACAAATCTATTACCGTCGAGGACGAGTACTGCGAAAACCTCTATTCTGAGACCACCTCTCGTGATATTAATGGTCGCTATATTGTTAGGCTTCCGTTTAAAGATCCTACTCCAAGGTTAGGTGATTCGAGAGCGATAGCTTTTCAGCAATTTTCGCGCAACGAAAGGACGTTATCGAAAAACATCGATTTGTATTCGAAATACAACGATGTGCTCGAAGAATACCTTACCCTCGGACACATGAAGGCTGTTCAAGCTACTAACATTTCCGAAAAGCAGGGAAACTCGATTTATTACTTGCCTCATCACGCGGTAGTAAAACCAGAAAGCCTTACCACTAAACTTAGAGTGGTGTTTAACGCTTCAAGCTCTTCTAGTAACGGTGTGAGTCTTAACGATATTCTTCACGTTGGTCCAGTACTACAATCTGATCTAATGAATCTCATATTGCGGTGGCGCTTCTATCGATACGTATTTAGTGCCGATGTCGAAAAAATGTATCGACAGATTTGGATTCATCCTGAGCATACATCCTACCAACGAATACTTTTCCGAAAGTCAGTTTCAGATGAATGTGAAGAATTTGAATTGCAGACAGTCACCTTTGGTGTGAACTGCGCACCTTACCTGGCAATTCGCACTCTTAAACAACTTTCTACTGACATCGAATCAGAACTCCCAGTAGCTTCTGCTATTCTGAAAAATGATTTTTACGTCGACGACGTTTTGTCTGGTGCTCATGACATCGAATCCTGTTTACACGCGCAAAAGGAGCTCACATCTGCTCTAGACTCCGCAGGCTTTGCGTTGAGGAAGTGGACATCAAATAGTGTTGATTTCATAAAAACTCTTCCCCAACCATTTCTCTATAACGAAGATTTTCTGAGATTTGAAGATAAAAGTCTAACAAAGGCTTTGGGTATTTCATGGAATGCAAAGCTGGACTCGTTTCAATTCTTTTCGCAAAAATTTGATAGCAATACTCCAGTGACTAAGCGCGGAGTATTGTCAGTTGTTTCGCGGATTTTCGATCCAGCGGGATGGTTAGCTCCAGTAGTTATAACTGCTAAGCTAATTTTGCAGCAAATCTGGCGGGATGGGACGTGTTGGGACATGCCGCTTATGCCTCTCACGTGTCAACGATGGACAAGGTTTTTTGCTGCCCTACCTAAAATTGAACTCATTCAAGTTCCTCGGTGGGTTGAATATACCCCTCATAGCTCGGTCCAGGTTCATGGATTTTGCGACGCTTCCGAGCAGGCTTATTCGGCAGCCTTATATGTGCGTATCCGGCAAGGTCCAGATACCTGGTCCTCATTTTTATTATGCGCCAAGAGCAAGGTCGCTCCGGTGAAGCAAATTCCATTGCCTCGACTCGAGCTGTGTGGTGCGGTTCTTTTAGCCAGCCTGGTGTGTCATATCCTACCACATCTTAAATTGGGAAAGTACGAGCTATTTCTATGGACAGATAGCACAATTGTCTTATCATGGCTCAGCAAACCTCCATGCACATGGAAAACATTTGTTGCTAATCGTGTGTCCAAAATTCAAACACTTCTTCCAAATTCCCAATGGCGTCATGTACGTTCGGCCGATAATCCTGCTGACTTGGCTACCCGAGGTGTACCTCCACTTGACCTTCGAGATAACCACTTATGGTGGAATGGACCTAAATGGTTACAGCTATCAGAATTTTCGTGGCCACAATCTCTATATCAGGTGCCGCGAGAGATAGAGCAAAGACCTATTAAATCCAATGTGACTATGCTCGTCCCTGATATTGAAAGCATAATTAAGAGGTTTTCATCTTGGTCAAAAATGCTTCATGTGATGTGCTATGTTTTACGTTTCTTCCGGAGAACGCACTCTCGGCATAAAAATGTTTTTTCCCATAAGTCAAAATCACTGTCGCAAGTCGAAATCAGTAGTACAAAAACCTTTATTATTGCGAGTACTCAACGTCTTCATTACTCGAGTGAATACGCACTCTTGAGCCAAGGAGAGCCTGTATCGAAGAAGAGTTCTCTCCTTAACCTCAACCCAATGATAGACTCTGATGGTTTAATACGTTCAAATGGAAGACTAGCTTCTTCAACGCTTTCTTATAACGAAAAATGTCCTATTATATTACCATACAACTCTTATATCGCTCCACTTCTGGTACAATTTTATCATTTATTATCACTCCACGGTGGTAATCAATTGGTTATACGTTTGGTTCGCTGTGAGTTTTGGATCCCGCGAATCAAAACGCTAGTCAAAAAATACATTCGCTTATGCAAAATCTGCACCATTCACAAAAGGCAACTAAGGACTCAAATA
Organism: Cheilosia soror; assembly: GCA_949372485.1. Classification (NCBI taxonomy): domain Eukaryota; kingdom Metazoa; phylum Arthropoda; class Insecta; order Diptera; family Syrphidae; genus Cheilosia; species Cheilosia soror. The sequence goes on along the minus strand of OX443561.1, from coordinate 2,208,372 downwards.
ATGGGGGCCTTGCCGATAGAAAGAACTGTCATTTCTCTACCATTCGCGCATACAGGGCTCGACTTTGCAGGACCCTTTGCAATTACCAACTTCGCTGGAAGAGGCTGCAGAGTATCTAAGGGATATGTTTGTGTCTTTGTGTGTTTTGGTACTAAGGCTATACACCTTGAACCAACTAGTGATCTAACCACTGAATGTTTTATTGCTGCCTTAAATCGATTTATTTCAAGACGTGGGTTGCCGACAACCATTTATTCTGATAATGGTACCAATCTGGTTGGGGCAAGTAAAATCATTGCCAACGAATTCAAAGTTTTTCTTAAGCAACTTTCCGCTGATGCTGCAGATATCTATAATGATCGTAACTTGCAGTGGAAATTTATTCCCCCCGGGGCACCTCATATGGGTGGGCTCTGGGAAGCTGCAGTTAAGAGTTTTAAGGTCCATTTCCGCAAATGTGTGGGTGACCAAAAATTTACTTTCGAGGAATTCACGACACTTTTGGCAAAGATTGAAGCTTGCTTGAACTCCAGACCGATTTCTCCGATTTCTGAAAACATAAATGATCCATTACCATTGACACCAGGGCATTTCCTTCGTGGGGGTCCTCTTTTATCTACTCCGGAATCCGATATTTCTGAAAAATCCCTTAGCGGTATTCGTAGATGGGAAAAGGTAAAATTGCTCCATCAACAATTTTGCGCACGATGGAAACGCGAGTATCTGTGCGAACTGCATAAGCGGTATAAATGGAAAAATCCACAACGAGATGTTACTGTTGATGACCTAGTAGTTATCCGAGAGGAAAAGCTCCCTCCTAACGAATGGCGTCTAGGACGTGTAGTTAAAATATATCCGGGTTCTGACGGTCGAATTCGTGTTGCAGATATTAAAACGCAATATGGCATTCTGACACGTCCTATTGTCAAACTCTGTGTCCTATTAAGTTCATAACCTTTTTCTATCCGTATCTCTCTTTCAAATCTATCTTTCACTTCATACACGAATACTCGCGATTAAAACAAAAAAAATAATTTTTTTTATTTACATTTAAATATCTGAATTGCACTTGTTAGAAAAGTATTTCACGCATTTGAAATCTTTATTGTACTATCTATTTCTACCTTCAAAATTAAACCTATATTTGTATTCGATTAATTATATTTGTATATAAGTTTATAATATTATATTGAATTCCTAAACTAATTTATCCTTTCCCAACGGAGTGAGTGGATTCCCTCCGAAAGCAAAAGGATCCCAATAGTTTTAAGTTCTATCTTATGAATTTGTAATATGTATCTAAACCTTGTGTTTTTATCTTTTACTTTTGCACCGGTTAGTTGCTGCAAGGCGGCCGGCAATGTTCATGTGAACAGCACCTAAATTTACTCGTTACTTAAAATCGATAACTTGAATGTAACATAAAGTTTACTGTAAGAGGTCGCCACTTGTTAGTAGTCAAAGTAAATGTATTTCCTTTTTTCCTACTAACCCAAAATCAATCTCTTCTTAATCTAACCCTCCACGAGGTAAGACTATACACTCTGTAATAAAATACGAAACTTCAACCGTCTTCTTTTTTTTTACATTGCATCCTCCACGAGGAAAATTCTCCATCCCAGCGCCTATCATAGGGTCTACTACAAAGCACCCGCACAGATACTAACCAATCAATCTTATTTAAAATGAGTGATATAATCTTTTATCGATGCAGCTATAATTAAAGTGCTTTAAAATAGCTAATAGGGAATACAATTTTGAAGTTCTTGTCGCCATTATAAAGTCGCTTAAACTTGTTAAACCAATATAATACTCTATTCATACCAAGCCGAAAACTGGGTTTTCGCGAAAACAGTCGAAAACTCCCTCGAAAACAGAAGTTTTCCCATACATATTGCAGTTTTCAAAACGAGCTGTTTGATGTCGTTTTCCATGAAAACGCCACGAAAACGAGTACAATGGTTGGGTTGTTGAAGCAGACACACCTTTGCAACATTCAGCGAGCATAGCAAAACTGCTGACAGGATGTGAGAGACTGAGTGAGAGTGAGAGTTTTTTTTGTTATCTTTGCTTGCACCAGCACCATAAAGAGCAAACTACCTGCCACAGCTAAATGGTATTTTCAAATGTTTTTATTTTAAATGTTGCTTATGTTAATTATTTTATGCATTTAACCATATAAGTTAACGATTATCAAGTAGCTTAAATAATTTTGTTTGTATATATTATGTCAATACGAGCGAAGTTTAGTAACTAAAATTAACAGTCTAGTCGCCACAAACATTTCATAGCTAGTTTCACAGCTAATTGAAACGTCAAACGAAAACGAGTTGGTGTTCGGTGTGAATGCATCCACGAGTTTTCTAAAGTTTTTTGACGAAAACTCGGTTTTCGGCTTGGTGTGAATAGGGTATAAGCTTCTAATAAGGCGAAAGAGAATGTATGTCTTTATTTGTTAAATCGTTAATATCGTTATAATAAGCTCCCAAATAGTGTTTTTTTTTCTAAACTAAAGGGTTTTCCAATGAGAGGTGTTATTGTGAATGGACCGCTATTTCGGTAGCTGTCACTTTTAAAGCTTTTATTCTTTGACATTTTACAAGTAGAAAATATGCCATTACTAAAAATGGAACGATACACGCTTCAACAAAGCATTGAAATTATTAAAATTCACTAAAAAAAATGGTGAAAATCTTGCAGTCACAGTTCGCAAAACTAAATCATTTTTTGGTCGTCGTGAAGCACCTTGTCGGACCGCAATACAGAAATAGGTGGAAAAATTCTAGCTGTTGGAACAAGTTAGTGATGTGAAGAATAAAACCCGTGCACGTCGCTCAATAACAACTGAGAATATTGCTGCTGTAGCCCAAAGTCTTGAAGAAAACCCAGGATTGTCCATTCCTCGTCGTTCTTTGGAATTCGGCATTCCACAAACGTCATTACACCGTATTTTGCATAAAGACTTGGGTCTTAGGGATTATAAAGTTCAGTTAACACAGAAACTCCAGCCGGCCGATAATCATCAGCGTCGCCAACAGTCCAGCGTCGATTCAAGACCTCAAAGATAAAATTCGTGAGGCTATCGAGGACATAGGGCAGCCACTTTGCGATTTGGTTATGGAAAATTTCATAAAAAGGATATGGTCCTGTAAGCGTGCTCGTGGTGGCCATTTGGCTGATGTTGTTTTGCATTATTTACCTTGCCTTCCTCTTTATTATGAAATAAACATCCGATCATTTATCTCAAAAAATGGCATTTTTCTTTGAATACCAAAATAACACCTCTTATTGGAAAACCCTTTATATAACATGCACGAAAGGAAGGGAAAGGAACCTACAATGTTATGCTGAGTCCAAAGCATCTTGATAAAACTTAATTGAGAAGCTTTATCATGATAGTTATAATATCAAACGTTTGCGAGAGGTGGCACAGTGGCAAACAAAATTAGAACTGTTGTGAGAAGGTAGCTCTAGAGGGTACCTATGCTATGAACATGCTGCGACAACCATTTATTTAATATTTTTTATACGACTTGCACTATTTCATTTTAACCTGAGGCACCATGTCAAGATACAGTTGGCGCATTCTAAAAATGTGTTGAATTGTGTTTCTCTAAAATAATTTTGGGATCGAAAAACAGAGGACACACTCCCCTCTGAATTACAAAGTCAGGCAAAAGTAATACTTAACAAGTAAAGGTATTATCATCGGCTTGGCCGACGCTAGGATACCCTCCACTGCATATTAGTCATGTAAAATGCTTTTCATGGAAAGTACTAGAACTAGTCGACCGATATAGACCATTTTCAATGCCAACCTGACAACGGTAAAAAGTCCTCTTACAAAATTTCATTCACATAGGTCGATTCGTTTCGACGCTATCGTGTTTTCAACAGACATACGGTGAGACGGACATGGCTAAATCGATTCAGAATTTAATTCCGACTCTGAATATATATTCTATATACTTTATGCGGTCTCCGGTGACTCCTTCTCGGGGTTACAAATGTAATCGCAAGGTAAATACCTTCATGTGGAGGGTATAATAATGAGGGGGTTTATAACCTATGCCTTTTTTTCTTCAATCGAAACTGCGTCAAGGTAATGCACAATATTATGACTCAACACTTTGAAATAATTTGCGTCTTCGCCTTGTAAACAATACGTACCTATCTCCAAAATTAAATCAATTAACTTAAGGATGCATTTTAGGTTTGTACATTATCAAATTTCAGTATCTAAACGTCATCAGATCTCTGCTATACACGCAAAAACATTGTCCTTAACCGAGTGCGATTTTTGCTCTGCTAAAAATAAATCGGTTAAAATTAACCAAATCTCGGTTAAAAATAAATGAGTACTCGTTGCTAAAAACAACCAAGTTAATACTGTTAAATGAATACGGTTAAAAATAGCACACTAAACGGTTGTCATTACTAAATAGTTCGGTTAAAATTAACCGAACTACTTAGTTTTCATGTTTGTTAAATTGTAATGAGTATCTAGGTTAAAATCAACCAACTTATTTCGTGTTTTTAACACACTGATTGGTTATTTTTAACCGTTTTACTCATGAAAATTCAAACGAATCTATGTTTGCTGAAAACTCACATTCACTCTGTTATAAACAAACGATGAGTGTTGGCTAAATACAACCAATAGCTCGGTTGTTTTTAATCAAATCACTCGGTTAATTTTATCAAAATATATTACTGAGCTTATTCATTGATTTTAACCGAGTAACTCGTTTGATTTCTACCAAGTAAAATAAAAACATTCGTTTATCTACGAACGAATAGCTCGGTTGATTTTAACCAAATCACTCGGTTAATTATCAAAATATGCTATCGAGCTTATTCATTGATTTTAACCGAGTAACTCGTTTGATTTCTACCAAGTAAAAAAAAACATTCGTTTATCTACGAACGAATAGCTCGGTTGATTTTAACCAAATAACACGGTTAATTATCAAAATAGGTTACTGAGCTTATTCATTGATTTTAACCGAGTAACTCGTTTGATTTATACCAAGTAAAATAAAAACATTCGTTTATCTACGAACGAATAGCTCGGTTGATTTTAACCAAATCACTCGGTTAATTATCAAAATATGCTATCGAGCTTATTCATTGATTTTAACCGAGTAACTCGTTTGATTTCTACCAAGTAAAAAAAAAACATTCGTTTATCTACGAACGAATAGCTCGGTTGATTTTAACCAAATCACTCGGTTAATTATCAAAATATGCTACTGAGCTTATTCATTGATTTTAACCGAGTAACTCGTTTGATTTCTACCAAGTAAAAAAAAAACATTCGTTTATCTACGAACGAATAGCTCGGTTGATTTTAACCAAATCACTCGGTTAATTATCAAAATATGCTACTGAGCTTATTCATTGATTTTAACCGAGTAACTCGTTTGATTTCTACCAAGTAAAATAAAAACATTCGTTTATCTACGAACGAATAGCTCGGTTGATTTTAACCAAATCACTCGGTTAATTATCAAAATATGCTATCGAGCTTATTCATTGATTTTAACCGAGTAACTCGTTTGATTTCTACCAAGTAAAAAAAAAACATTCGTTTATCTACGAACGAATAGCTCGGTTGATTTTAACCAAATCACTCGGTTAATTATCAAAATATGCTATCGAGCTTATTCATTGATTTTAACCGAGTAACTCGTTTGATTTCTACCAAGTAAAAAAAAACATTCGTTTATCTACGAACGAATAGCTCGGTTGATTTTAACCAAATCACACGGTTAATTATCAAAATAGGTTACTGAGCTTATTCATTGATTTTAACCGAGTAACTCGTTTGATTTCTACCAAGTAAAATAAAAACATTCGTTTATCTACGAACGAATAGCTCGGTTGATTTTAACCAAATCACTCGGTTAATTATCAAAATATGCTATCGAGCTTATTCATTGATTTTAACCGAGTAACTCGTTTGATTTCTACCAAGTAAAAAAAAAACATTCGTTTATCTACGAACGAATAGCTCGGTTGATTTTAACCAAATCACTCGGTTAATTATCAAAATATGCTACTGAGCTTATTCATTGATTTTAACCGAGTAACTCGTTTGATTTCTACCAAGTAAAAAAAAACATTCGTTTATCTACGAACGAATAGCTCGGTTGATTTTAACCAAATCACACGGTTAATTATCAAAATATGCTATCGAGCTTATTCATTGATTTTAACCGAGTAACTCGTTTGATTTCTACCAAGTAAAAAAAAAACATTCGTTTATCTACGAACGAATAGCTCGGTTGATTTTAACCAAATCACTCGGTTAATTATCAAAATATGCTACTGAGCTTATTCATTGATTTTAACCGAGTAACTCGTTTGATTTCTACCAAGTAAAAAAAAACATTCGTTTATCTACGAACGAATAGCTCGGTTGATTTTAACCAAATCACTCGGTTAATTATCAAAATATGCTATCGAGCTTATTCATTGATTTTAACCGAGTAACTCGTTTGATTTCTACCAAGTAAAAAAAAACATTCGTTTATCTACGAACGAATAGCTCGGTTGATTTTAACCAAATCACTCGGTTAATTATCAAAATATGCTACTGAGCTTATTCATTGATTTTAACCGAGTAACTAGTTTGATTTCTACCAAGTAAAAAAAAACATTCGTTTATCTACGAACGAATAGCTCGGTTGATTTTAACCAAATCACTCGGTTAATTATCAAAATATGCTATCGAGCTTATTCATTGATTTTAACCGAGTAACTCGTTTGAATTCTACCATGTAAAAAAAACATTCGTTTATCTACCCGTGGTGCGTCATTTTCGTATCGTGCCTGCATTATATTTTTTCGTTACTCATCGCACAGATGAGACGAAAAATATAAAAACCAATAAGTACCTATAGCACACACCGACAGCCGACACCACACACCATGGCAGCATTTTGCCCCAGAGAAAAAACACAATACCAAACAGATGAACACATCTCTTACAAGTTTTCAGAACATTTTGTAACTACATACATATAAGGTACAGTCATACAGTCTCGTCATTAACTGTCTGCGCATTTGCTTGAGTTGAAAGAAACTCGTTTATTTCTTACTGAATACTTGGTTGAATTTAACCAACTCGTTGCAATGCACTGCATCAGTGCTGTCGTTTGAAATTTGTAAGAGTGCTGTGAAATCTTTTTTTTGGAATATTGTTTTTTATATTTTTGTGGAAATAATTATAGAGGGCTATAATCATTCGCCTGGAAACTGAAACGTAATCTGGAATGATGCAACAATACAAAAAAAAGCATGGCGAATAATTTACTGCTAAAGTATTGCCCGAACCGATGTACGTTTTAACATATCACCAAGTAGGTATGCAATTGCAATATATTTATTCACTTTCTCCATATCTTTTTCCTTTTTCAGACTTAACACTGAACAAGGTCATTGTATTGGTTCTCACATTTCAACACGCACATCATATGAATAATCTTCCTTTATGCATTGCCTGCTTTTTACACAATCCAAAATTGATTTGTTTTTCGTTTGTAAGAAAATAACGATAGTATGAGATAAACGCTGTTTTAATATTTTCAACTGATTTACAAGTTTTTTTTTTCTCATTTTCTTTTAATTTCCACTGATTTTTGATATAAAAATCAATTATATTTAGATACTAAAATCAAGCCGACGTAAAATGTTGCGATGACGTTGGTAAAGTTCACTAAAACGTAAACATACTCTGCGAGCTGTTAAACTCAAATGCATTTGCATTGGTAAATGTCGAGCAACTCTGAAAATAAATCGAGTTTCGGAAAAGTCATCTAGATTCCAAAAAGATGGCTTTTTTGTGCCAATAAAAAGTGATCTAGATCAAGAAAAAGTGTGCTTGCCTGCCCAATCGAGTACCACATCATATTACTCAAAATGAAAACCGCATGAAGAAACAAAACCACTTCAATATTTTTGCGTTCATTCCAGTGGGCAATATGGCATTACGCACCGAGCAAAAGTATTGCAAACGTTCGACAGCACTGTAGTATCCACTACGCAGTATCTTGATGCAGTATGTATGCTGCTGCTGCTTGATTTGACCAGGGTTACCGTGTTGGTGACATTGTCATTAGGTATATCTAGCGGAAATATCGCGCATAGACTGACAATCATTTATTGTAGAAATTCTGGTAGTTGGCTTAATTATCTTGTACTAGTGATACTTTTTTTCAATTAAAATAATTTTTAAAAACTAAATTTTTTAACTAAAAATTAGATTCTGCCAGAGCGATTGACTTACACCTTTCAAATAAAAAACAAGTAAAAGTGTTGTCATCGGCCTGGCCGATGCTTTGATACCCTCCACTGCAGAAAAGTCATGCAAAATGTTTGTTATACCAGTTAGTATCTATGTACTGTACACCTACACGCATGTGTCTAATATACAGGTTTTGTATGGGAGGTACCAGAACTACTTTACCGAAATAGACAATTTTCAATACCAACCTGACGACGATAAAAATAATACCTCTCACAAAATTTCATTCGCCTAAGTCGATTCGTTTGTACGCTATCGTGTTTTCAACAGACAGATGGGTCAAATAGTGGTTTTGTATGGGAAGTACCAGAACTACTTGACCGACATAGCCCATTTTCAATACCAATCTTACGACGGTAAAAATAAGTCCTCTCACAAAATTTCATTCGCCTAAGTCGATTCGTTTGGACGCTATCGTGTTTTCAACAGACAGACAGACGGACAGACAGACAGACGGACATGGCTAAATTGATTCAGAATGTGATCCTGATTCAGAATATATATACTTTAAAGGGCTCCGGTGAATCCTTCTTGGCGTTACAAATGTAATGATAAAGTGAATATACCTTCCTGTGGAGGGTATACAAAAATTCGTTTGAATTGAAGATTTCTTGGACGTTTTTTAATCCATTGACATCGTAGCCATCCTTTGATGGAATTTGTTACTTTATGGCTTGATAAAAAGAAGACGTACCATATTTTGGGATATATACTATATTTATTTCGAAATGTCACCAGAAAGCCCTAAAATCTTAATTTTTCCAAGTGAAAAAAATCACTCAAATTTTTAATATTTTGGGGCTATATCCCAAAATATGGTTCGTCTCCTTTTTATCAAGCCATAAAGTAACAAATTCCATCAAAGGATGGCTACGATGTCAATGGATTAAAAAACGTCCAAGAAATCTTCAATTGAGGCGATTTTTTGTTTGATCTCCGAAATAGCCAATACGGATGGAAGTGCGTGACATTTACTGACGATTTGATATCAGTTAAATAATATTTTTGTTCAACACCTTTGCGGATATTACTAATTTTAGCTAATATTAGTAATATCGTAATGAATACTAATATATCAGTCACATCCCTACAATTATGTATACTTATCAGAACAAAAATGTGTTTCAAAATCTTCCACTAATGTGTAAATTTATAAATCGATTATGATAATAATATTATATGTTAGAATTATTAATGTATAATATTTTGGATACTCGGTTAGTGACTCTTATTTTAACCTAGCGGCAACACTGGATTTTACTCGTTCTTCTGTACGATGCGCACTGAATACAGAACAGAATACCTAGTACAGTCAGTTTGTTTCTGGTGGTTGTATTCTTCGGTTGTGCTTTACCCTTCGGTTGTGTCTAGTGTTTTTAATTTTTTTGCAATAAAAGTTTTTGCTGTGTTAAAAGTGAATCGAAAGCGAATCAACTTTATAAAAACTATACCTACATAGGTAATTAAAGGATTTCAATCGTTTGCCCTACAGTGGTAATTCAAAGATTTCATCTGGTAAAGTGGTAATTTATTCCATCGTTTACCCTACAGTTCAAGGATTTCATCGTTTACCCAAGGTAACTATAATTTATTGCATATAATTCAATAATATTACGTAGATACTAATATTTTTCTGGTAGTTGCAATATGCAATTTGTGTTTTTTTTTTATTACGTGACAAATTATTCGTGTTTGAACTCGTTTTTCTTTCAACCCAGCCGTGGCTGATTTTAACCGAGATCTCGGTTGTTTCTTACCGAGTAGAATTACACTCGGTTATTTTTTACAGTTCACTCATTTAAATTTAACAAAGCCAAGTTGACTGATTTTAACCGAGATCTCGGTTGTTTCTTACCGAGTAGAATTACACTGGTTATTATTACACTTTAAATTTAACAAAGCCAAGTTGACTGATTTTAATGCGAATCAACTTTTCAAAAATTATACTTTCAGTATTAATTCAAAGTCGTTTACCCTACACTGGTAATTCAAGGATTTCATCTTGTACCCTACAGTGGTATTTTATTCCATCGTTTACCCTACAGTTCAAGGATTTCATCGTTTACCCAAGGTTACTATAATTTATTGCATATAATTCAATAATATTACGTAGATACTAATATTTTTCTGGTAGTTGCAATATGCAATTTGTGTTTTTTTTTTATTACGTGACAAATTATTCGTGTTTGAACTCGTTTTTCTTTCAACCCAGCCGTGGCTGATTTTAACCGAGATCTCGGTTGTTTCTTACCGAGTAGAATTACACTCGGTTATTTTTTACAGTTCACTCATTTAAATTTAACAAAGCCAAGTTGACTGATTTTAACCGAGATCTCGGTTGTTTCTTACCGAGTAGAATTACACTCGGTTATTTTTTACAGTTCACTCATTTAAATTTAACAAAGCCAAGTTGACTGATTTTAACCGAGATCTCGGTTGTTTCTTACCGAGTAGAATTACACTCGGTTATTTTTTACAGTTCACTCATTTAAATTTAACAAAGCCAAGTTGACTGATTTTAATGCGAATCAACTTTACAAAAATTATACTTTCAGTATTAATTCAAAGTCGTTTACCCTACAGTGGTAATTCAAGGATTTCATCTTGTACCATACAGTGGTATTTTATTCCATCGTTTACCCTACAGTGGTAATTCAAGGATTTCATCTTGTACCCTACAGTGGTATTTTATTCCATCGTTTACCCTACAGTTCAAGGATTTCATCGTTTACCCAAGGTAACTATAATTTATTACATATAATTCAATAATATTACGTAGATACTAATATTTTTGTGGTAGTTGCAATATGCAATTTGTGTTTTTTTTCATTCCGTTACAAATTATTCGTGTTTGATTACGCATCGGATTTTAACTGCGCAATTACTGGTATTTGACTTTTTCTTCTTCTCCTGGGGTCAGATCACGTAAAATAAAAACGACTGAACGATATAGTTTTTATGCATATCAGTCGCAATAAACAGAGACTGCTATTGTCGAAATGATGTCCTTCGATCCTTTTCATATTACGTGATCTGACCCCTGGAGAATAACCCTTTAATGCAAGATTTGTTCGTGCTTTCTGAAATAGTTAAGAATTATTGTCTGTTTTATAGACATAAAGCTATGGACGACGACGTCTGCAATTTATTGCGAGAGTGGGGCTTGGAAAATTATATTGACGTTTTCAAGGGTATGTTTATAATATATTCATTTATATATACGAAGGAGTATCTTTTATCATTCTATTACTATAAGGGTATTCACTTTAACGCGTAAAAGCCTCATAAACTGCATAAATTTACCACCTCGTAAATCAACTGTCAGATTTTGTATGGAGAATAGTTTAATAGTTTACGCAGACCTCATAATTTTCCGCGACGATTTAGGCTGGGAAATCAACCGCGGAAAGTTGTGCAAATCACAAATGTCAAACTTTGACAGACAGTCGTATGAATTGTTTGTTTGATTCCAGATTTACAGTCAATTTACGCTATTTAAGCAATGACATTTCCGAGCGGTGTTCACTTAAAGCACCGCAGAAATTTATACATTTACGAGCTGCATACATTTATCAGATTAAGTGAATACCCTTTATATTATTTTGGTTACACGGTACGCAAAAACCAAATTCAGTTTTCATGAAACTTCACTAAAATCTACTTGTTCAAATCGTTTGATTCTTTCTTTTATAACTCTGATAAAAGATACAAAAATGTTAAATAAGAACTAAACTAGAATTGTTTTCAATATGACAGAAAATGCCATAACGTCAATATCTTTGGCGCTACTAGGCCATGCCGAGATAAGGGAGATGTTCCCAATCATAGGACATCGTGTACTTTTTATGCGAAATTTTGAGGAATGGCGAAAGGCAATGCATCCAAATGCTGCTAACACTTCGGTTAGTTGTTATTACAGAATCATTAATATTTACATCTACTGATGGTAGCAATTACTGTTGTTCATATACAGGTCTATGAAATTCAAGAAACAAATTTTACCAGTTCCCAAGACCAAAGCACAAATGTAAGTTTTTTGCTGAACGACATGCTACCTTCTTTTGAAGTTAGTGATAAATTTGAATCCACAAGTTCAAATTTATTGATAGATGCCATTGTTACACCTACTACTTCCGAGAAATCTCTATATGGAACAGAAGAAGTTGTAAGTATACAAGTTGAAAAACATACTGTAATAAATAACAAATAAAATCTGAGATTAGCCTACGCCTGTGGCTCCGGTGCAAGCAAATAACCCAATTTTACTGACGCGAATACGCAAAGCTCATTCAAAAATACGCATTTCCTTTGTTGTGGTTCATTTGTATAAAATTTATTCGTTCGAATTATGTAAGCGAATGAAAGCGAGTGAAATTTCCCAAAGCACGACACTTCTGCCTGCCCCTATTGTGTAAGACAACGAAACAGTTGAGTTGTCTCCTGGTTTTATGTAATTCAAAATTCGGTATTGTCCGTATTGTCATAAACAACCTTGATAGAAAAGTTGTCTGTCAGTTGTCTATAAGTTGTTAGTTAGTTTGGGTTGTGTGAAAGTTGAGTTGAATTGAAGACAACTCAACTCAACTAAGTTGAGTTGTGTTCTCCAATAGGGGCATTCAAAACGCGATAACTTAGTAGGTACTACTTAGTGTCCATAAATATTTCGTTTTCACTACATACATAAATAGTTCGCGAGGGTAGAATTCACTTGCACCGGAACCGCGGCCATATTGATTCCGTTTTGGAAGGTGGGCAGCAAAGGTTAACATAGCGTTAGTTCATTACTGAAGATCATAATGTGCTATGAAGTTTTTGTAGTCCTCATGTAACTACAATGTACCTAAACAATTTGTTAAATGGTTACCACAATTAAAAAAAAAAAAAAAAAAAAAAACAGTGTCTAGGAACAGATTTTCCTAATTCGTAGTACTATATTGTCTTTCTAGAACCTTCAAAAACTTCTCGAAAATTCCCTAGAGGGAAGAGGTATCTTAGCAATAGACAAGACCAAGCCACTTGAAAATGTCGCACGGCTTCGATTGGTGCGGATTATATGCACACATATACTAAAAAACAGCCCCGAGCGAAACATCACGGCCAAAATTTATGGCATGTGGACAAATGAAATAGCTCATTTGTTCCCTTCTGAACACAGGTCTGTGTATTTTCACAATAAAATCGTGGATTCGGGTCGTGGGATCGTTAACCGATTGGCTGGAAAGTTGCCAGACCATATCAACAATTTGAAGCGAAAATACCGTGAAACGGGTATAATATCTAAACGGAAACGTTCTTTGTCATCGTCACCTTGCTCGAGTCGAAGATCATCTCCCACTCCATCACAAAATCGTCTACTATCTACTACTATCCAAATAGTAGAAGACGGAGAATCGTCAGATGAAGATCTGAAGTGGCTAAGGAATTCCAGCAATCCCTGGAACACTACAGAGGAGAAATGGGGAAAAACCACTCGTGCTCGCCTTGAACTTTTGAAGGAGATGACAATATCAAACTATTTTGACGAATTTCCGGCTCTAAAAAACGTGCTCGGGTATAAACTGGTAATAATATTCGATTCAACTTACACACTAAATACAAAATGCATTCTGATTCTGTTGTTAATGTTGTAGAAATGGCAGTGCCAGAACAATTTGGGACTTCCTCCAAACTATTTACTTATTATTCGTAAAAATTTGTTGTATAATTTCACCAAATATATTTTCAATTTAATTTTTAACAGCTGGAAAAGGATTTCAACACCCTACACAGCGATCATTCTACAGGATTGATGCAAAACTTTCCATCTTTAAAAACAAACATATACAGAACTGCTACAAAAAAAGCAAATGCGAAGGATATCTACTTGCAAAACCTTCTATCGCTGGAGAATTGTGAGTGCTTACTTTCATTTTTTCTTAATTTTCGTAAACTAGCGTACCCGTGCTAGAACTCTCGCATGTGGATGTTGTATGTCCGGGTTTTTAATTTTTTTTCATTTCAACATATTATTGTAATATTTATATAAGTTAACATCAACACGAGCAACGGAAATGCTGACAAAGCGTCTGCCTCGATACAGCGAATTTCCACAGAAATTCATGTTGCAATTCAATTCAATACCTTAGGAATGCAAAGTACCGAGGTAAAATCGAATATAAAATTATTGATTGTAGTTAGTTAAGAAGTAAACTCAATAAAGGTCAGAGCAAACTGCTCTAGAAAAGATTTTTTTTATTAATTATTTCGGTGTAGTGATTAACTGGCGCCCATTGTGTGGCTTTCGAACTTACACGTTCAACATTAATTCGCAACTTCAGGAAAAGAGTTCCATCAGTAGTCCAATAACCAAGGATAAAAAGGAACAGAAAAGAGGTCCCCCAGTAGCCCGATAACCAAGGACAAAAAGGAGCAACTATAAAGCTGCAGCCGCCTGAATAGGAATAGAAGAACCACCAAAACAAAAAATATCGTTAATCAACACATGGAGCAACACTTCATACTATTATTGTAAGTCTAGCTCTAAGAAGTGAATCAATTTTTGAAATAATAAGAGAAATAATAAGAGTAAACAAGTGAAGTTAAATCCTAAAAGCACAACTTAAAAACCGTGTAAAGAAACCTATTGATTAATTAATTGATTTTATTTAACAAAACATTATTCAAACAAGTTTATTACATTAGAACTAAGATAACATCTGAAAAAATCGTTCCTCTTTCTTTGCCGTTATCTATTTCCATCCGTGCTCTTGCTTTTATTTCAAATTAGATACTTTGAAACGTTTCAGCCAATATGGCAAATCAAAATAACCTTATTAGGCCAGCACGCCTGGAACACGTCGCAGATCCACCTATCCCTGGCCCTGCTCCCCAACCTGCCCCCCAACTTGCTCAAGGTATTAATCCTAACGATTTAGTTCAACTAATCACCAGATTAGTAGCAGAAACGCTACAAATACAAGGAAGACAAATATTTAATTCGATAATGAATCCCGCGGCCGACATCAATAACGAAGTCGACCAACCCATCAACTTAGTTGATAATAATTTAGCCGACCTTGACAAAATACCAGACGTAGTTAAAAGTCTACGAGAATTCTCTGGGCAAGCTCATGAATTCAATTCATGGAAGAAGAGTGTTGAGAGAATAATCCAAATTTATGATCACGTTAGGGGTACTCCCAAGTACTATGGCATTTTGTCTGTAATTCGCAACAAAATCGTAGGACATGCCGACGTCGTGCTAGAGTCGTACAACACGCCTCTTAACTGGGAGAAAATCTCGAAATGCCTTACTCTTCACTATGCGGATAAAAGGGACTTAGGAACCCTTGAATATCAAATGACAACGCTAGTGCAAGGCAATAGCACGATTTCTGAATTCTATCAGATCGTCTATCACCACTTGTCATTAATCCTAAACAAACTGGGATCAATGGAAATGAGTCAAGATGCTATGAACAACATGACTCAATGCTACCGTGACAAGGCCCTCGATACCTTCGTCAGGGGTTTGAAAGGAGATCTGCCTCGCCTGCTTAGCATACGTGAACCAGCAGACCTTCCACAGGCCCTGCATTTGTGTTTGAAACTACAAAACGTAGACTTTCGCGCCCAGTACGCAAACAATTCCCACAGTTCTCCCAGATCGTCTCAACAAGCACCTCCAGTTCCCGCTAAAAGGAACAGTCCTCCAGGACCTGCACCAGCCCCAGCTCCTAGACACAATTTCTATCCCCACTTACTGCACAACCCTCGTGCTCCACAACAACCTCAACTCTATAGAGATGTCCAATACCAACCTAGGTACCAACAACAAAGAATACCACCAAATCAACGACCTCTCCCACCGAAACCAATGTCCATTGACTACTCCCTGAGGACTCAGAAAGTAGACTATCAAAATAGACCAAGGAATCAACAATTCATACAAAAACGACAACATTCGCAGCAAATACACCAACCACAAAAGATGCAGCGAATCCATCACACAGCTCAACTCGGTGACGAAGAAAAATCCATGGAAGACTACGAGACAGAAATTGCAGAGGAAGACCAAAATTATGACGAATCACTAGAAGAATACACTGAACAGAGTGGAGGAGAAAACTTTGACCAACACGAAGAACTGGATGACATCTATTTTTTAGACTAACGCCCTCTTCACTTCCTTATTTCGAACACATTTCTAGAAGTGGAGAGACCCTGAAGTTTCTTGTTGACACAGGTTCCAACAAGAATTACGTTCAACCACGTCACATAAAGAATCCCCTACTAAATGCTAAACCCTTCTACGCTCACTCCGTGGGGGGAAATATTAAAATAACCCATCATGCACTTATTCAACTTTTTGGCCCCCAAACTGACAAAATTACATTTTTTATTCTCCCTAGTCTTATTTCATTTGATGGTATCATAGGACATGACACACTAAAACATTTGAATGCTATCATTAACACAAGTAGAAACCATATGTCTATTCACCCTGGTTTCTCTCATCCAAGAATTTCCATTCCGCTCAAACAACATCAATCACAATTTGTCAATAACATAAATATTAGAACCGACCACATGACTAAAGAACAACATTCCGAACTTATTAAAATTATTCATAAATGCCCCAATCTCTTTTCGGAACCAAACGAAAAGTTAACCTATACCACCATGGTCAAAGGAGAAATTCGAACCACAACTCGAGACCCCGTGTACTCGAAATCATATCCTTACCCCATGGCACTTAAAAATGAAGTCGAAAAAGAAATACGGAAACTATTAGAAGACGGTATCATAAGACCATCAAGATCTCCCTACAATTCTCCTGTTTGGGTTGTCCCCAAAAAAATGGATGCTTCAGGAGAAAAGAAGTTTCGAATGGTAATTGATTACCGTAAGCTAAACGCTATAACTATCGCCGACAAGTATCCAATCCCTGAAATATACGAAATCCTTGCAAACCTTAGTAAAAATCAATGGTTTTCCATAGTGGACCTAAAAAGTGGTTTCCATCAGATCCCACTTAAGGATTCTGATATAGAAAAAACTGCCTTTTCGGTAAATAATGGCAAGTTCGAATTTACTCGTCTTCCATTTGGGCTAAAGAACGCCCCCTCCATTTTCCAGAGAACGCTAGATGACATTCTAAGAGACCTCATTGGAAAATGTTGCTATGTTTACATTGATGACATTGTCATCTTTGGGAAAGACGAAACCGAACATTTCTCAAATCTGGAAAAAGTATTTCACACCTTAGAAAAAGCAAATATGAAAATTCAGCTCGATAAATGCGAATTTTTCCAGAAAGAAGTAGAATTTTTAGGGTTTATTATTGGAAGATTCGGAATAAAAACCAATCCAAAAAAGGTACAAGCTATAGTTGATCGACCTATTCCTGAAAACCTAAAAGAACTTCGATCCTTTCTCGGAATGTCAGGGTATTACCGCCGCTTTATACGAGATTACTCAAAGTTGGCAAAACCACTGACATCCCTTTTAAGAGGGGAAGATGGACATGTGTCCGCAAATATGTCAAAGAAAAAACTTATTCAGTTGAATCAAGATGCCATCGAAGCATTCCACAAATTAAAAAACTCTCTCGCCTCCGAAGAAGTTATTCTTAAATATCCAGACTTTGACAAAAGCTTTCAATTAACAACTGACGCTTCCGACTACGCCATTGGAGCAGTCCTCTCACAGGATGATAAGCCAATCACATTTCTCTCCAGAACCTTAAGCAAAACAGAAGAAGGTTATGCCACGAACGAAAAAGAAATGCTGGCGATTATTTGGTCCCTCAATTCTTTGAGAAACTTCCTTTACGGATCCCGGAAAGTCAACATTTTCACAGACCACCAACCACTTACCTATGCTCTAAGTAACAAAAATACAAACTCCAAAATGAAAAGGTGGAAAGCCATATTGGAGGAGTATAATTATGAGCTAAAATATAAACCAGGTAAGGAAAATGTGGTTGCTGACTCTCTCTCGAGACCCCCAAAAACTGAAATACACTCAATGACCCCTACAGAACACAGTGCTGACAGTTCAGCGCAAAACCTAATTCCATCTGTAGAAATCCCTATAAACGTTTTTCGAAATCAACTTTTACTCAAGATAGGAAATGAAAATAGCTATCAAATCCAGAACCCCTTTGACAACTATACAAGACATATTCTGATACGCCAAGACTACTCAACAAACGACATCATTAACATTTTCAAGAGATACCTTAATCCAAATACTATTAACGGACTTCTAACAGACGAAATGACGATGGGACGAGTACAAGAAATTTATCCGTTACATTTTAAAGATTATCGTATTCGATTCACCCAAAAATTTGTTGAAGACATAACCGGCCAAATAGAGCAAGAAGAAAAAATTCTGAAGATACATCGAAGAGCACATCGTAACGCCGAAGAAAACAGGATTCAACTGTTGGAAAACTATTACTTCCCTAAAATGTCCTCAAAAATTAGAACACTAGTTAACCGATGCGTAACATGCAAGGAGAATAAATATGACAGGCATCCTAACAAACCACATTTGAATCACACACCGATCCCTAGCTATCCTGGTAACATCCTCCATATAGACATATTTTCTACGGAAAAATACCTCGTGTTGACCGCCGTCGATAAGTTCACGAAATTCGCACAGGCTAAAATAATATCATCCCGTTCAATCGAAGATATCAAGGAACCTTTACGTGATATCTTGTTCTACTTTTGTGTCCCCGAAGTCGTTGTTATAGACAACGAAAAGGCTCTTAACTCAGCCTCGATAACCTCAATGTTAGAAGATGACCTCCAAATCAAAATTTTCAAAACACCACCATACAAAAGTGAAGTGAACGGCCAAGTCGAACGCTTTCACTCCACCCTATCTGAGATTATGAGATGTCTCAAATCGGAAGGACCTTCACGGTCTTTCAAAGAACTGTTACAGCGAGCCGTTAACAAGTACAATTTTACTATCCATTCAACTACAGGTAAAAAGCCCATAGAACTTTACTATGGGCGAATACCCAGACTAAACCCGGAACAATTTGAAAAGACACGTTTAATTAACATCGAGAAAATTAAAGCAAAACAGGAAAAAGATATTAAATATCATAATAAAAAAAGAAAACCGCAGAAGGACTATCAGATAGGACAGGTCATTTATGTAAAAAACAACAAACGGTTAGGTTCAAAATTAACAAATAGGTATAGACAAGAAATCATTAAGGAAAATAGAAACTCTACAATAGTAACAGAATCCGGAAAAATAGTGCATAAAAGTAATATAAGAAACTAATTCTCTTTCAGATGCACCATCTATTTTGGTCGAGCGGAGATCCAGATCATGGATTTCTCAAACTCCCAAATTGTCTCCCTACATACAGGGCAAACAAAAATTCAAGATGGACATTTCAAGTTAATACATAGCATTAATCTTAAACAATATGAGCAATTCCTTTCCGACATATCACCAGTCCTTAATCTCGAAACAACCCAAAGTCAAATCCTTTTTCCCTTAATATCACATGAAATTCAACAAATCCGTAATCTTTTACATAACTTACAACCCAGAATAGCGAAACGTTCTCTAGACTTTATAGGCAAAGGTTGGAAATGGATTGCTGGCAACCCAGACCACGATGACTTTGTTACAATAAAAGAAAAAATTACAGATGTTCTAAAAAACAACAATAAACAGGTTATTATTAATGAATTGTATAACGAACGAATAAACAATATTACGAGAATCCAGAATGAAATCCAAAACTTACTTAAAAATAATAATAAAATAAATTATGAAATTATATCAAATCTCAAATATAAAATCAAAATTGTAAAAGAAGAACTAGAGAATATTAACTATGCCATTCATTGGGCTAAACTAGGTACAATAAACTCTTTTATATTGTCAAAAAATGAAATAGAATTAGCCACCAAAGTATTTAATGAACAAAAATTACCCTACACAACAATAGAAGAAGCCCTAGACTTTGCAGATATAAAAGTTTTAAGCAATAGTACGTCAATCCTCTACATAATAAACATTCCCTTAACAACGAATGAAATTTACGAAAATTTGTTAATAAAGCCAATTAAAAAGAAAAACATTGTAACAGAAACATTGTACGAGGTAATTTTAAGAAATAATGAAAAATTATATGGAACAACAAACAAATGTAAAACTTTTAACAATCTATCCATTTGTAACTCAAAAAATATTGTCAATATTACAAACGATACTTGCATTCCTAATTTATTAAAAAGTCTACCAGCTACTTGCAACAAAATAAATAATCATCATATTCCGACCATAGATGAAATATCAACGGGCATAATGCTATTGAACCAATTCATCGGCACCCTTGAATTTGATAACACAACACACAACCTAAATGGAACATTCTTGGTAAAATTCCATAACATGACCATCACTTTGAACGGAATCCAATACATCTCCAAAGAAGCCTCAATGATTAAACCACTTCCGGCAATATTGCAAACCAGTCCCAAGGAAAACGAATACCGTGAATTACTCTCACTAGAAATGATGAAGGATCTCCATATTAACAATACCAATAAGATCCACCTTCTACAAACAGAAAACGATAATCAACGAGTAACAACATATTCCCTCATCTCCGTACTAGGACTACTTATTACAATAGCGATCATATGCAAAATCTTGCCAAGAAGAAACAACACAGAAATCATAATTGAACAACCGACAACAAAGACGAATGGACCAGTAACAATCATCGATAGACTTTCCGTTCCTGAGGTCAACTATCTCCAATATCCAAGCAGCCCAAAGTTCAACAACCTACCATACTTCTGACGACCGATGACGATCGTTTTTTAGAGGGGAAGAGTTAACATCAACACGAGCAACGGAAATGCTGACAAAGCGTCTGCCTCGATACAGCGAATTTCCACAGAAATTCATGTTGCAATTCAATTCAATACCTTAGGAATGCAAAGTACCGAGGTAAAATCGAATATAAAATTATTGATTGTAGTTAGTTAAGAAGTAAACTCAATAAAGGTCAGAGCAAACTGCTCTAGAAAAGATTTTTTTTATTAATTATTTCGGTGTAGTGATTAACTTATATGTACAATAGTAATACCAACTTTAGTATAATCGACAAAATAAAGGTTCGAAAACTCTGAATAAAAAAATTACTAGTTTAGTGACACAGTACTCAAAATCGAATGCAATCTTACTTTAAAAATATAAAATAGGTTCTTTTCTGAAATGCTCGATAATGAATATAGAATACCAGTCACATTAATACCATTTAAAAAGGAGATGGCTTTCTCTTCACCTTCTACCGCTTTTAATGCGGCAGTGTTTCTTTCACCGAGAAAAACTTTTTCCAATATTTTGAAAATTCGTGAATGCCAAAATTCACGTAATTTATAACACAATCTTTTTGTTTGTAAAATAAAAAGTATATTGTGTCGCCATTCGCCAATACTCGGGTCCCAAGCCAAATTTCCAAAATCCCAGAAATTGAAATTGATTTTCTTTATCTCTTCCCCCTTTCCCCAATTGGAAGTTTCAAAATAGGGAGTATCTAACTAAGGAAATATCTATATTTTAAGATTTGAGTTTATTGAACTTCTTTTTCCAACACTTTCATATGTGCCAGAAAATCACCCGACAATAATTGAATTGATGAGTAGAAGAATAGTACATGTACAACATATCACTTTTGAGAAAAACAGAAAAAACTGTTTCACGGAAAAACTATTTATTTTCCTGTCTAATAATGTATGAGGGATTTGAAGTATCCCTGTTCCCTAATAATATGTTCATGAATGAATAACTCACAAAATTCTATACTGACAGGAAATATTTAGACAAGAAGTCCTTGTACTTGTACTGTTCTTCCACTCAATTACAAAAAAATACACATTTAGATTCACGATTCGGTGTATGATACACCGAATCTTGAATACCCCTATTATTTTATTATTTTATTATAATAAGGGTATTCAAGATTCGGTGTATCAGGTCTAGTATCATTGTGTCCGGGATTTTCATGCACGATAACTACTTTCTTCAAATTATTTCTGACAACCCTAATGTAGTAGTAAAATTCAACTTGTTTTTCTTAAATTTCAGTGTCTGAAGATATAAGTAACCTAGGTGCGTTTCTGCTGATTCCATCGCTTTTGGCAACATCAACTATACGCCTAAAGGGGACCAACAAGAAGGTTTGGCGGCCATCAAAATCGGAAGCCCGCGACGGATTCATCACTCATGTTTCCAGCGATGCGGAGATCAATGAAGCGATCTCTATAAGGCGTAAAAAACTTTCGGAATTCGGACTGACTCTTCAACCGTTCATCCTCATAAATGGTGCGTCTTTAGATAAAATAAGTAGTTATTTTGTTGTAGTTAACGATACAAAATATATACTACCGACTATCTTAGAGGCGGTCGATATTTGTTTTAAAATTATATTTATGTTGAACGCAAAATATCCTGTGGAATCTAAATCTGCATGGGTGTTTATTCAAAGAGCATTTTATAAAATAATAACTGACTTTGACAAAGAATCCACTGCATCTAATAGTTTGCTAGGGGAATTAGGGATTGAAGAGTGTTAATTTACATTTTTTTCCATTTGGGCGCAAAGCATTTACATATTTTAAAATGGTTGTTTGTTTTTTATGCAGATCCGACTTTAAGGATCCAAAATGTCTAAGACAGCACTTTGAATTTGATCATCACGGCCACGAGTTTATACACTACAAATGCTCGGAAGGAAATTGTAGACGATCATTTTCTATTTTCAATTCATTCAGAAGACACATTAATAAAGAACACGCTTCTGAAAGTCTAAATCAACCTTCAAGCTCTTATGTTAATGAAATTGAACCAAATGAAATTGTATTTCCTTCACATAAGAGTTTAGAACAAGTCAAAAAGTCTGAAATAACAGAAGCACCACCGGTTAATGAATCATTATCGATTTTGATTGCATCTCTTTATGCGAATGTACTTTTGCCTAGAAATGTAGTACAAAAAATAGTTGATGGCTTAAGCGATTTTTTAGGTTCATTGAGTTCAGCTATTGAAAACTGCGTTGATGAAGTTAGTCTTGAAAGCTCCCTATCCAATGATGTTTCAAGATCATTAGTCGAAGCACTCGTGCCTTTAATCATTTCCCCCTTAAAATGTTTACAAACAGAACGAAAAAGGATTACTTATTTTACTAAACGAGGATCGTATATTGAACCCCAAGGAATTTTAATTGGCCAGAGATTCGACAATATAAAAAGAAATGGGTTAATACGTATGGAACCTGTGGAATGCAAAGAACATTTTATTCCTCTTAGACATGTAATGCAATCTTTTTTTTCGTTAAAAAACGTACTCTCCGAAACTTTGGAATACATGGACAGTCTTCAATACAAAGATGATATGGAAAATTTTATTCAAGGCACTTATTGGAAACACAGAGTAACGCATCATTCGAATCGAATAGTTTTACCTTTATTTATGTATTTCGATGATTACGAGATTGGAAACGTTCTTGGAAGTCATTCTGGTATTCATAAATTAGGGGCAGTTTACGTCTCAATTCCGTGTCTTCCGCCTTGGCGATCATCAGTTCTTTCGAACATATTTCTTGTTTTGCTATTTCATTCATCTGATAGAGTATCTTTCGGCAATAATGTTATATTTAAACCAGTTATTGATGAATTTAATTTCTTAAGCGAAGAAGGTATACAAATAGATATTCCAACTTTCAAGGGAACTTTATTTTTTGAGCTTGCTCTAATCCTTGGCGACAATTTAGGATTACATTCTATGATTGGGTTCGTAGAGAGTTTCTCTGCAAATTTTTCCTGCAGAGTGTGCAAAGTTTCAAAGCGAATATTAAAAGAGCAACTGTATGAGGATACATCACTTCTTCGGGCAATTGATAGCTATGAAGCTGATCTTGCTTTAAATGATGTTTCTTTAACCGGTATTAAGGAAAAATGTGTTTTTCTGGACATTAAGAACTTCGACTTGTTTCAGCAGGTTGGTGCTGATATTATGCACGATGTGCTAGAGGGTGTTGCAAAATACATTTTAAATTTCATACTTTTGGAGTACACTGAAACTAATAAACTTTTTTCCTTATCTCTTTTTAATGACAAATTATTAGCATTTGCATATGGGCCTGATAGTAAAAATAAACCTTGCAGTATCGAAAAAGAACATTTGAAGAGGGGGAATATGCGCTTATCTTCTGGAGAAACGCTTACTCTTTTACGATTTCTTGGATTACTTGTAGGCGATTTTGTACCAAGAGACAATGCTATTTGGAATATATACATAACATTAAGAAAAATTCTTGACATACTTCTTAGCGTGAGAATTTCAGTTGGAACAGAAGATTTATTGCAAGTGTTAGTTGCCGAACTTAATGAACAATATATTAAAATAACCAAAGACTCTCTTAAACCAAAGTTTCATAACCTGCTTCACTATCACACCGCTTTAAAAAAATACGGTCCATTATCATCACTGTGGTCAATGAGGTTCGAAGCTAAGCACAGACATTCTAAAATGTCAGCTAGATCGTCATGTAATCGAAGAAATGTCACTTTAACTTTAGCAATTAAGCATCAACTTCAACTAAATGAAATCTTCCTATGGGGGAAACTTTCGAACATACTTGACGTAGGCCCCATAAAATCTCCCTTGTCACCCGAACTTAATTTTTTGCATTCCCAGCTACCACTGGACCCTGAAAAGACTTTGACTAGAGTGAATTGGGCGACGATGTCTTCTATACATTATAAAAAAGGATCAGTCTTAGTAAAAAGTTTAAGTTCAGATTGCTATCTTTATGATTTTTTCGTATTGGACAAATTATATTTGTATGAGTCCGATCGCCTAATCTTAGCTGGAACTTTAGTGGACACTTTATGTTTTGATGAACATTATTATGCATATCAGGTAGAAGCTCCATCAATAGAAAAACGGATTTGCCTGTTTCTTGAATCATTTATTTCACCAATTCCAAACACGATAAATATTTTACCAAATGGAAGGCAGTACGTAGTCTTACGAAGCCCATTATAAAGTAATAAACATAAACTTTCTTAAAAAAATAAAATTTCACAATGATGCAGTAGAAAAATATTCATATGTTAATATTACATTTTTAAAGATGTAAATTGTAAATTGTGCGATAACACATTAAGAACGGAATAAATATATATATATTATGGACTAATAATCACCGATTGGTTATATTTTTATCACGGTTTCAATACCAAATTTTGTAATTAATTCTTAAAAAATAAATATGTACCAAACGTACAAATCATTTCACAATGATTATGTTAGATAAATATTATATAATACGATAAAAATATAGAAAAATATTTATATGTTAATATTACATTTTAAAAGATGTAAATTGTGCGATAACACATTATAAATTAAGAACGATTGGTTATATTTTTATCACGTTTTTAATACCAAATCTTGTAATTAATTCTTAAAAAATAAATATGTACGAAACGTTTTACTTCAAAGTGTTTAATTGCATAGTTTACATTGTTTCTCTCTTAAAAATTATTAAGTTTTCAGGTGCATGGACGTTTCAAAAGGATGCTGTCGACGGCTGGAAAAAAGGTTTCCTTGGCTAAGTTTAACCAAGTAAGTTGGATAAATTCAACCGAGTAGGTTGGATAAATTCAACCGAGTAGGTTGGCTAAATTCAACCGAGTAGGTTGGATAAATTCAACCGAGTAGGTTGGCTAAATTCAACCGAGTATGTTTGCTGAATTTAACCGAGTAGGTTGGCAAAATTCAACCAAGTAGGTTGGTTAAATTCAACCGAGTATATTTGCTGAATTTAACCGAGTAGGTTGGCTAAATTCAACCGAGTATGTTTGCTGAATTTAACCGAGTAGGTTGGCTAAATTCAACCGAGTATGTTTGCTGAATTTAACCGAGTAGGTTGGCTAAATTCAACCGAGTATGTTTGCTGAATTTAACCGAGTAGGTTGGCTAAATTCAACCGAGTATGTTTGCTGAATTTAACCGAGTAGGTTGGCTAAATTCAACCGAGTATGTTTGCTGAATTCAACCGAGTAGGTTGGCAAAATTCAACCAAGTAGGTTGGTTAAATTCAACCGAGTATATTTGCTGAATTTAACCGAGTAGGTTGGCTAAATTCAACCGAGTATGTTTGCTGAATTTAACCGAGTAGGTCGGCTAAATTCAACCGAGTAGGTTGGCAAAATTCAACCAAGTAGGTTGGTTAAATTCAACCGAGTATGTTTGCTGAATTTAACCGAGTAGGTTGGCTAAATTCAACCGAGTATGTTTGCTGAATTTAACCGAGTAGGTTGGCTAAATTCAACCGAGTATGTTTGCTGAATTTAACCGAGTAGGTTGGCAAAATTCAACCAAGTAGGTTGGTTAAATTCAAACGAGTATATTTGCTGAATTTAACCGAGTAGGTTGGCTAAATTCAACCGAGTATGTTTGCTGAATTTAACCGAGTAGGTCGGCTAAATTCAACCGAGTAGGTTGGCAAAATTCAACCAAGTAGGTTGGTTAAATTCAACCGAGTATGTTTGCTGAATTTAACCGAGTAGGTTGGCTAAATTCAACCGAGTATGTTTGCTGAATTTAACCGAGTAGGTTGGCTTCGAACACCGAGTAGGTTGGCTTACGAACACAATTTAACCGAGTAGGTTGGTTAAATTCAACTGAGTAGTTTGGCGAAATTCAACCGAGTAAGTTGGTTAAATTCAACCAAGTAGGTTCGCTAAATTCAACCGAGTATGTTTGCTAAATTTAACCAAGTAGTACTAGGTTACTTATAACCGAGTAGATCTGGGTGGGGAAGTGGGCAACTCGGTTATTTTTAACCAATTTACAATAAACGAATTGTCTTGGTTAATTTTAAACGAGTAATACTGTAGGAGCTATATTAACAGCATCACTCGGTTATTTTTAACTACATTTCGGTTGTTTTTAACCGTCACGTTTTTTGAGTGTACCCATTTTTCCTTAATTATACCAACATCTCGTTGTGTGGTCTTGGTACTAAAAAACACACGCCATTCTCATTTACGGTGGAGCTGGAAATATAAAAACGACCACAGTTCTATTTCACCGTTTTTATTTTAAAACGCTATACATATAATAGATATTATATATAATTGCAAACACGCCAACAAATTCTACGAATATAGATAAATTAAATACTCATTCACAGGTTCACATCCCTAGAACAAAATAATTCTATACTCGTTCCTCTTATCATCATAGATTAATTTTTGGAATAAAGTTAAACATTTTGAAATAAATTCGAAGAATGCTCATAATTAGCGTCAATCCCAGAGTTGTCTTCATTAGAACATGAACAAGCACTATCCTGTGAATTTCATAGTAGAGAGAACTCAATGTAATTAAAAAGCATTTAAGGTGCATAATGCTATCTACTAACCTCCGATAAATCTTCTTTCGCCGTTCCAATTTGTCATCCTTATCCTTGAAGAAGTACTTCCGTATGCCACTAAGATAACTGCGAAAGTACTCCAACCAATCAATAGACGCTAAATTGAAGGGCAAAATCGTACGTTCATCCTTCTCGAGTATCCGATCCAATTCGACTATGTTACCATTTGCGAAGCTCCATTCTTTCAATCCGAACCAGGACATCATGTCAACTACTTTGGCGATTTTTTGGTATGACTTTGTATAACTAAAAGTATACACATAATGCGGGACGTAGACTACATTACGGGATACAAACATAAATTACTATCAGCACAACTCACATCCTCTTCTGTCCAGTTGCCATAGCAATTAAATCTAAAATATAGCCAGGAATGTTGTGGAGCAGAAACGTTAGAATGCGATGCATTGGCTTCGATGGTATTATAATGTAGGAGAAGCACCTGAAAAATACAAATGGATGACAGAGTGTGGAATGTCCCGTGGAATGGTACCCGTGCTCATGCTTGAACGATTGCTGTTCCGAGTCCGCTTGAAATACCGTTTTTCGAATATGGTGCACGAAACCAAACCCGAACCTGAACCGCAGACGTAACTTACACCGGGCTCGTCGGTTTCATCTGCCCCAATGCCGGTAAGATAGAGTCCAACGAATTCAATATGTGAACGAGCAGCAGAGACAAAGGTTAGCAAACCAAAACTGAAAAAGGTCCACCACTATCACATCCAAACCTATCGTTAGCCGTGTAAAGAACAACAGGAGAGATATAAATTTTCCGTATTCTTGTGAAGATTTTTTTTCCCTCTCGAAATGTCCATTCTGTTGTTCATAAGGATATACGAGTATGTGTGGAGCTGGAGCTTTGGTCCCTTCGGACGGATAGACGACAACCACCAGCATTGGCATTGTGTCTAGTTCCAGTATACGTCGATGCACCGAGTCCAGGAGGTCTAATGTTCCGACAACAACGCACACGTGCATGCATTTATGCATGAGTGGTGTGAAAAGGGAAGGCTATGCAGTGCCAAAGCCAAGCAGCAAAAAAGGAAAGCAAACGCAAAAGGGAAATTTATTGATCCTAGTGGACTTACCATAAAGCCTTGTCAAATGGTTCGTGGAATCCCCTGCGAGCCAAATGCATATACTGACCCCAGGTCAAATTGTTACCATTGAAGATGTAATTGTATACAGGTATCTCTGTTGGTTCGCATTTTCGCATTTGATACCTATACGAGGGGAATGACATAATCCAAAGAAAAATAAAAGTTCCATGGAGTAGCACGGAGAAAGTGGCTTGGCTAATGAAAATATACGACACCATATAAAAGGCTGAGAGGACGTTAACTTACCTTCTAGCCACATCCCAAGCACTTGCTATCATTGCATTGACACAATAATCCGCCGGGACGAGATTCGCCTTGCATTGCGCCTTGCCATGGATACACCGGACGAGTCCTCTTGCCGACCAGGTACACACGCCGGATGGTCCGTACAAATTATCTGTCCAGCCAGCGAAAGGTTCCTTGTAGGTTGACATAACTGTAATAGATGATGCCGAAACCAAGGCGGGAGTTAAAAGACTTGTTGGTTGGTTGGTTGGTTTGCTCACAATTATTTGTAGAGTAAAAATTGCAAAAATCCAAATAGCTTTTCTGTTAGTATGTTGTGTGTTGGCCTAGAGCTGTGGAATTTTAACTGATATTCGAAAAGTTTTCGGTTGTAATTTACGAGATAATATTCGTTGCTTCTGCAACAGCATTATCAACGGCCGACTCTAGGGAGGGAACACTGGACCCTAATGAAGAAGTTTCGCAACAATGTCTCCTACAGATACAAATTTTCTGAAAGATACGCGATGACGATGCATATTTTGTATAGCTACCGCCGTCAGTCTAATAAATAATCTGCTTACATGCGGGTTAGTTTATTTGGAATTTTGTGTAATAATTCAGGGATTTGCAAATATTGCAATTTATCTCAATTATGAAAGTCCCCGAGGGGGGGAAGGAAGTTTGCCTTTGCTTTTCAGCTTTTGAGGTTGTTGTAGAGGAAATTGCAAACAAATTCAAAGTTGTTTTGACTTTCAAGCTTTATCTTGGAATTTTAAACGAATGTATAATAGTTAAGCATAATTATGTTTCGATTTAAACCTATATAGTTATATATACGTATGTACTTGATGTGGTGGTGGGTCTTTCGTGCAAGAACAACGAATCTGTGACTGCAACACAAATAACGTTTTGTGTGCACTATAGGTAAGGCATGATAAACGTGATGCCATACCATAACGCGGAACACAATTTTTGGGGGAACATCTGAATTTACATCGAATAAAAATTATCAATTCCATTAATTTGTTGTTGTTGATTCGTTGATTTTTTACCTATTGCATTTTCTGTGATAGTAGAAGATCTTTGCTACGAGTTCGACATTGATTTAGCATGGTGCGTAGGGATTGGTACTGACTACTGACAGCTGTTCTGTGATGGCTTCTGACACAAAGGATGCAAAAAAGCTATTCACGTTAAACGTTATTCATGCAACAACCATGCTTTAAACAAATCCTTGGCAAAGTCTTCAAAAGTCACGTTTCGTCGTAATGCATCAGCGACTATGAAAAAAGTTATAACTTTTGCCAATGCTTCAGCAAAAAGACAAAGTCTTCGAGGATGAGCTGAGAGGAACACCTGTAGGTACAAAGAATTTGTGAAACTCGATATGATAGGTTTTTTACCGATTTTTTGTATTGCTATTAATAGATATATGCAAATTTTATGTATGTAGATATACCAATTTTTAAAAATATTTTTTATTGGTTAGCTGACCTCGGCCAACGTGACCATACCCAAATATAATTCCTGGATTCGCCCCTGGAATCATGCACCCCGGATCTGATAATGAATAGACGAAACAAATTATATAATATGTAATAATGTTTGCCTCGATGAGTACGTATATTAAGGTATAGTGTACTGTACACAAGACAAGAGAACCTAACAATAGTTCTCTTTTCTTCTTTGTTATCATTTGATGGCTAACAAATTAGTTTTCATATGCGTTCATGAATATCTACACGATCAAATGATTTGCTAAAACCGGTGTAAATTGCTTTACATTTTTAGAAATAAAATGTCTCGGTTACCAACAGGACAAATAATAATAGAGATTAACGATTGCCTACACAAGCTTTAAATATTATTTTCAAATATGTACCTACATATTGGGAAGATGACAGCCGTGTATCACAATATATAGAAGATAACGGACAGACACACATTTTTTAAGAAGCCTGATTTAATACCTTTCTATTTCTAATTGTAACTGTATCTCAAACCATTGAATTCTTATTTATAAATTATTTTTTAGATAAATCAATATAATGACTGAAAATGGAGGGTAGCAAAGTAAAAAGCGCTAGTCAATTATAAAATAGCTAAATAAATCGTTCATTTCACAACTCTCCATTTAACGATTTTTTAAGGTGGATACAAAAATTTTAAAAAAATGTGTCGAAATACTTACTGCTGAGACATAGTTGTAAGCTCGTCCCTATTGATGATAGAGGAAGTATAAACCAGGCATTATCCGTATTTACAAACATATACCAACATACATTCCACCAAATCGTATAAACAATAATTTTTACCAGTAATATTTACCTACCAATGGGTGGTCTAAATATTCCAGCAGGAAGAAAATACGCCTGGTGATTAACTAAATTTTCTGCGCATTTCTTTGTCATTGTATATGTATTTGGCATATCTCCGATCAGACAATGTCGAATTTTCTCCAAAGTTTCATCGTCAAACACACGATATATCTGCACACAAAATAAATTTTATTTAATTAAAATGTATATAATATACATTACATATACAATAGTGCAGACACAGACCTTCTCATGAAAGTCGTTTCGAGCAAGATTCGTCCGAAAAGACAACGGATTTTCGATTTAACATATAACCTTCACCAACTAACCTAAAAAATCTACATGTTTCGCCTGAAACGACGTCAATGGAAATGCGTGTGTGTTCTTGCACATAACTGTCAATTTTTATCTATCACTTTACTCACCTGTATAATTTTCTCATAGCCAATTTCGTTGTCATATACCTGTTCTTTTATAATTTTCCGATTGCAGTTACAATACAATGTAGAGACATGCACAAATGACTGCAATAAATGAAAACAAGGTGTATGACAAAAGAGTGTTATCTGTTACAAAATAAATTTATTTGAATTTTTTATTATTATTTTACCTTTAACTGTCGCATTTCCATCACCAAATCAAGAATTTTTTTCGTCCCCAAGACATTTATATCAATTGCATCGCTGAGTTTTTCATTAAATTTCACCGATGCAACTACATTGAATACAATCTAAATTAAAAAAAAAAAAAAAAAAAAAAAAAACATTAAAAAACGAAGTAACAAAAAACACGTCCATATCTATTGGAACATTTATGCAAACATACACTTTTGGGTGCAACATACACAATACACCGAGAGGCTGTCTGTCCTTGTCGATGGATTGCGCCTGTAGATAGAGTGCAATAACATTTTCAGGACTAGTAATAAAATGTTTATCGGATGCGAAAAAAAGGAAATGTTTATAATGTTTGTGCGGCTTATTGGGGAATTGAATTGAGTACGCGAACACGATAAAATAAAACACCCATATCGATGCTGAAAACGATATACAAAAGCAATGAAAATGAAAATAAAACCGTAGTGGAACAGGTGAGGAAATGAAATTTTTTTTTAGTTTTCAATGGGGTATCGTGCAGTATTTTTTCTTAGTTTCCATAGGCATTCGAATGTGATGCAAAGCGCCATATTAAAATTTGGTTTTCCAAGCTCACAAGGAGATTTGGCGATGTCTTTTGAAAGAAAATAGAGTTCCTTGTCTTATCGATGTCAAGCATAGGAATGTAGCAAGGAATCTCCCGTTTAAAACCAAATAAGTTCCTGTAAAAATTGAATTTGGTATCCGTTTTGGAATATATTTTTAAATAATACACAGACTTTGGAGGAGGGTTAAAATTAATTCTTCCTGCAGCCTTCTTAAGTTTTTGTCAACAGAGTAGTTTTTCAGGTCAGTCGGCACAAATGTCATCAACTCTTTGTCGAGTGATTTAAATAATTGTTCACTTGCATTCAGTATACTTTACTTACCTCAACTTCATTACAGAGCATATCTCTGTCAAGCGGTAATATGGCCAAGTCTGGTGCACTAAAATCTGCGTGAATCGGATGAACTTTCGTCAATAACTCAGGATCCTCTTCCCGAATTGTATCGAATATCTGAAATGTTTAAAGGAGGAAATATCAATAGAAAAAGCTAAATCAAAACTATTTAAACATAAAAAATAAAAAAAGAAATAGGTGGCGCAACAGGCGGGTGACACCCAAGGCCTAGCTTCTCGCAACCATTCGTTTTGTGTGAGAGTTTCTATTTTTGGGACGAATGGAAGGGACCTACAATTTTATGCCGAGTCCGAACGGCTGAATTGAGAAGCTTTTTCATGACAGTCATACTCTCGGATGTTTGTCAGACGTTCGCGAGAGGTGGCGCAGTAGAAAAAAACTTTAAGATGTAATTTTGGTTTTTCCGGGGATCGAACCTGGGATCCCTCGCACAGTAGTCCAGCACACTAACCACTGCGCTACTGCGCCCACACTATTTAAACATAAAAACTTTTAATTAATCATTAAACATGTTCAGAGTTAGATTGCGGTCACATTGCGGTTTACGGAAAAGTTTTTCTTATGCGGTTTCGAGTGTCGTATGCAAACCTATGGTTGTGCATATTAGGTTGTATCAAAAAACCGACTCACAGAAAACCAATTCACAGATTTTTTCAATGTAGATATCTATATACCTACATAAGTTCATCACATTGGACTAGGCACCATATTGGGCCCATCGCCATCACTGGGGAACCTTAACGGTCGAATAACCTAAACCACTTCGCCCAAACAATTAATTTCCCTACAGAACCTGAAAATTGCCTCAATTATGTTCACGAGGCCAACCACATCCAAATTGTCGAAGAAGTACCTACCAAGGTATTTCCTCCTGTACCGAGCAATAGCTTGACATTCACAGAGGAGTTGAGATCCTCTGTGGCCTGTAAGTCTTCGCAATACCTTCACATGTCTGTATCTGTTAGACCTAATCTTATAGCGGGCTTCCTTAGAAGAAAGTGCCCGGAGAGTATCCCTATTGCCATTCTTAGCCTTGTTCTGCTGAGCTTTTGTAATTCCACAGATTTTTTTCCTATCTAGCTTAGGCCACAGAGCCTTTGAGACCCTGTGCCCTACTATATTCAACCATCTCTGATCTGCCCTATTTTTGATATCCTCGAGAATAATTCTCTTGGCCACGACTATTGGCGGTCTTATGCCCTCAATTGTTTCATTATGTGGAAGCTCAACTCGCGGTGTCCGGGTACCCAATCTGACCCGGTTCTGCGCGCATAGTGATCTGAGCATTGTGCGGCAGCTCCTGACTAGTTCAGATTTGATGATGAAGGACGCCTTTAGCGCAGCCTGACTATCAATGTAGATAGCGATATTCTTGTTGGATATTGATCCCATATCAAGTAGATCCGCAGCTTTGAGCACGGCCAGAACCTCTGCCTGGAACACACTTCATGTATGGAGCTATGTCCTACCCGTCTGGTTTTCAAAAACCCTGCGTTAGTTAGCCGAAGAGCACTATTACCTGCTTGCAGTTTTATTTGTAGGTCCAGGGGTGAAAGATACATAAACGCCTTAAGTGCAGCTGTGGGTGTGGTGCATAAAGCACCAGTAATGGCAGTGCAGGCTGTTCTTTGTACCCTGGTCAAAAAATCCGGTGTATATAACTTATTTGTGGCTTTCCACCAAACAAGAGCCCCATAGGTAAGGATGGGTCTAACCACCATGACGTATAACCAATACATAATTGTTGGACTCTGTTAGGATGCGTTCGGGTAGCTCCTAGTCGCTGGTTTTGAAGTGGGTATCGCCGATGGTTGATATGGGAGGAAAAAGAAGTGGAAATGAGAAAAAAACAGTGGAGTTAATTTTCAGGGTCGATTTATACGTTTTCCAAAAATAGTTCTTATCTCGACGAGAGTTAATGTAAGTAGAAGGAAACAAATAGTTGGTTGACATTGGAAAAGGTTGACGTTAGCAATCCGGGAGGGACTAAAAGCGCCCTCTTACATAAAACATTCATTAAATTTCAACTTATGATCTAGTACAATATCAGTGATGTGCTTTCACATGAACCTTGCCGGCCGCCTTGCAGCAACCGGTGCAAAAGCAAAAAAAAATAGCAATTAAATGTTATAAAACAATACGTATTAAGTTTACAAAGAAAGTAATTAAATATAATTCAATTCAATCTGTATATCATATAGGGGATCCTTTTGTTACCGGAGGGGTTCCACTCACTCCGTTTGGGAAGGAAATGTTAGTAGAGGATAGTAAACATAATTATATAAAATATGTAAGAGTTGGAATTATGATTACAGGCTGTACAGAACAAATACGTGACATTCCTTCCTAATCAGTGCAGATAATAATAATAATTCAAATAAAAATTCAAAGCAGTTAAAAGAAAATTTAAATACAAAAAAAAAACAAAATGTTACGTATACGCACCCATACGTTGTGAGATTTTTTTTTTTTTTTTTTTTTTTTCAAGTTGAAGTTAAAACGCAAAGTTTTACAATAGGTCTTGTTAGCAGCCCAGATTGGGTTTTTATGTCTGCAACGCGCACTCTTCCATCGGAACCGGTATACAGTTTGGTGACACGACCTAATCGCCATTCGTTTGGAGGAAGCCGTTCGTCCCTAATAACTACCAAATCATCTACTGTTACATCTCTCAGGGGATGCTTCCATTTGTATCTCTTATGAAGCTCTTTAAGATACTCTTCCTTCCAACGAATGCAAAATTGATGATGTAGTATCTTCAATCGTTCCCACCGTTTAACACACCGTTTGATCGCCATGCTTTGGTTCTGGGAAAGCCAAAAGGAGGCCACCTCGTAGAAAATGCCCAGGTGTTAAAGGAGGAATATCATTGGGGCTCTCGGATAAATAGGTCTTGAGTTAAGGCAAGACTCTTTTCGGGGTAGAAGAGTTGAAAACTCCTCAAAGGTGAACCTGTGATCTCCAGTGACTTTTTTAAAGTGGGATTTGAAGCACTTAACTCCCGC
This sequence comes from Cheilosia soror, assembly GCA_949372485.1. NCBI lineage: Eukaryota > Metazoa > Arthropoda > Insecta > Diptera > Syrphidae > Cheilosia > Cheilosia soror. The sequence goes on along the minus strand of OX443561.1, from coordinate 2,172,372 downwards.
TTCCCAGAGACCTCCCATATGCGGAGCGCCAGGGGGGATAAACTTCCACTGCAGTCCACAATATTTATATTTCTCTGTCACATCTGAAAAGAAGGTTTGAAGAAATCGATCGAACTCTTTTACGAGTATTTTGCTAGCACCTACAAAATTCGTTCCGTTATCAGAGTAGAGGACTTTTGGCAATCCGCGTCTCGAGATGAATCTGCTCAGAGCGCCGAGAAATGCTTCAACGGTTAAGTCACTTGCCGCTTCCAAATGTATGGCTTTTGTGGCAAAACACACGAAAACGCAAACATATCCCTTTGAGACCCGACAACTTCGCCCCGAAAAACTCCTTATCGTAAAAGGTCCAGCAAAGTCGAGGCCTGTGTGTGTAAAGGGCGACGAAATAATGTTTCTCTCAATCGGTAACGCAGCCATAATTTGTGTTTGGGCTTGTTTTTTATGGATTCTACATGTTTTGCATAATCGAATACACTTTTTCACAAGGTTTTTAACCCTGGGAATCTAAAACTCAGTTCGAATAAGTCTTAGGACGATCTGATTTCCACCGTGCATGGAGAGACTATGAAGAAAGGTTACGAGTAGTGTCGACATGTGTGCGTTATATGGCAGTAAAATAGGAAATCTTTCGCTGTAGGAAAGAGTAGAAGATGATAGCCTTCCATTAGCTCGAATAACTCCATCAATGTCTATCATCGGGTTCATATTTAATAAAGGACTTTTGTGGGAAATTCTTTCACCACGAGCTAAACACCAATATTCTTTTTCGAAGTATGAGCGTTGGGTACCTCGCAGAAGGGAAATTTTGGTGTGAGATACTCTTCCCCATTTTTTTCCTGCTGTTCTCTTACAGACGAAGAGAGCATTATGAGCCTTTCGGACTATTTACTGAACGTTAAGTTTCCAATTCAATTTTTTATCTAGGACCATATCAAGATATCTTGCGCTGAGGGACACTTAAGTAGGTACATATATGATTACATTTACCTGCACGAAACACTTCCATATAAAAATCGGTAGAATCCTCCTTTTTATAACGATATAATTTTTATGATGAAATGGCCAGAGTTGTAATTTGACTCTTCTTCTGATATATAAATTCTGCACGAAATAATTACTGTTCGTCAGAAGATATGTATACCTAATATGTAGTTCACATATGTGCATATAGGCCAGGCTTTGCACTTTGCCTAATAAGATACTTCCACTGTTTGATGTAGGTACTATCCACGATCACAGATCTAACAAAGTAAAGCTCCCCCACTCTAGCCAATTTATTTAGCAACTACACAGAGCTAGAGCCGGAGTATAACTATTTTTTTAATTGTGGAAAACCACCCAATCGGTAGGTACCAGAGTTATATTTCTGTAATGAAACACCTTAGTTTTTTTTCTCCGCTAAACTATTTTAAAAAACAATCTCGACAACGGCACCCAATTCCACAAATATCTATTGTATGTGCATATTAATAATCACTCAAATATTGACCATGCCATTGACAAAGCACTACCACCTGAAGAGCTGTTACGGTTAAAGTTCCCATGTCGCTAAGCAACTCCTATTGCATTAAAAATGCAAAACAACTTTCATTTTAATTGTTTAATGGGAAAAATTTAATATTCTACACGTGGGCTTAAGAATATCCAAAAAAGGACTTGTATTTGTTCACTTTGAAGAAATCTAATTTTAAGAAAACACAAACACGAAATTATAAAGCAAAAGTCAGGATACTCACTGTTTCATGGAAAAATGTTTCCAAACGTTGATTTGCATTCATATTCTCCTTGGCTCGTATCAACATGAATATTTTCTTCACACGAAAAGCTCTTAGTAGCTTTTGAATGAGCACTTTGCCAATAAATCCAGTACCGCCGGTTATCAAAATTGTTGAATCACAATAAAAGTCGCAAATTGGTGTCGAAGTACTGTTAGCAATTACCTGTTGTCCTAAAATATCCGAGCACAAAATTAACCGAATATTAGTGTGAACCTGATTTTATTAAGCTTTTATCAGATGTAGTAGACATTCCCACCTTCTGTAATATCTGTGTAAGCTTCCATGCTTGAAAAATATTCCCAAATTACCCCTTTGCTAAGGATATCAACTACCACCCGACGACGTTGCCGCTGTTGAACTAAATCAAAATCAAATAAACATTCAATAGGACTCTGTTCTGCGAGTATTCAGTATTTCAAAAACAAGAAAGCAATTATCAAGCGATCAATAAGTTACATTTTTAAAATCAAAAAAATTACAGCGACAGCGTCGTAGTTCTATATTTATTTATGCATTCATTGATGTATAATTAAGTCGTCGTTCGTGCAACTATAGCGCAAAGTTAACCTATAACACGCATATGGAAAGAAAAAGAAACTTTCTACAAAACAAATGTTACAGCTTGAAGAAGCTAGTAGATAGGTATAATTATGGTCAAAGGAACAATTCTTAAAACAGGTAGGTAGTTGTATAGAATTTCTTACAACATGTACAAAGCTTTAATATGTTTGGTTTGTGTATCGGAAGAGTTCCTTTTATTCATACAAAAAATGCGCATTCACAATATGTGCTCGTATAAAAAAAGTTATTATCCTCAGTGTACAATTCTCGACTTGAGGGTTAAGAAAATTGCTAAGATGTTGAAAGCATCTTTCGGAATTACTACAGTTTTTATATGCGTTTTGTATTTTTTTATATCCTGGTACAGGGTGGCGCTTTATTTTACAACATTTATTAAGGTACACACATGATATTATACGTTTGCGAAAACAATTTGTGTTTTGGTTTTAGGCGCGCAACCACCCAATATCTTTTTATTTTTCCCTCTATTGTCTATACTATTGCGTATTTTTTTGGGAAGTGAGTATAACAAAACCAAAAGAGAGTATATAAGTTTTGCATGTAAAAGTAAAAGTGAGGTAGCTATAGATTCTCAAAAAAACACGCCTTATATTATAGTTCTTCGTCGAGTAAAACGATGGTACGTATAAGGTGGTCTTGTGTTTCCAATGAAACTAGTCGGCATAAGTATTTTGACGAAACCTTTTTATGACTATTGAACGTAGCTTTACTTAGTATCGTTAAATAACGGTGCGAAAATGATGCACAAAACTAAGAATCTATTTTTAAGTCTATACAAGCCAAATTTTATATTGATTACATTTTGCATTCTCTTTCTGCTGATAAGAGTGCATGCAGACAACGAATTTTTGCGTGACATAAGTATTTTGACGGAATTTTTGTGTAAATGTTTTTATACTTTTGAGCGCGTGAAAACCAAACAACTTTTGTATTTAACTTTAGTTGATATTAAACGTTGATAAAAAATACAAATTTATTAAAAGCTATTAAAAACCAATCGTAGCAAAGTTTAACGCTGGAACGGCAGTAAAAGACATTCCAACTGAGTTTAGTGTGTCGCGTCGAACTGTGCACTATCAAATCAATGAGTTTAAAAAGCAAAATGACATAAGAAACTTTTCGAAATCAGGTGCTAAGCGCAAAACAATGCCCAATGAAGACCGATTCCTTCTACGGGAATTTAAAAAAAAATATTTTTTTGAAGCCTCAATCTGCTGCAGATCAATGGAATTTGACGACCAAGAACACAATCAGTGAGCGTACTCTCCTAGGACGCTTAAGAAAATTTTAAAACAAATTAAAACTAAGGACGCACCGTACATATATCAACGGCAAACAAGCTTAAAAGACTGGCCCTCGCAAAGAAACATCTGCACAAGCCAAAGGAGTTCCTTTGATTATAACTCATCAAAAAACAAATTTTTTGTAAAATGGCCAAAGGCAATAAGGCAAAAAAAACGTGGAGGCTCTGTCATGTTCTGGGGATGTGTTGCGTATAATGGGCTGGCTGACTTGGTTCCTATCGCCGGCTCCATGAACCAAAGTCAATATTTTAGTACCCTACTGCGAGAAACAGATTGGTACAGCAACAGCAACAGCAACTTTGACAGCCACAGCGCACTTTTTAGAGCCCCTGCTTTTTAATGGCTGAAGTTACATTACCACAGCAACATCGACATCGACATCGACGTTAGAGCTAAGTCCTAAATTCAATGTTGCTGTGCAACGGCTACCAACACCACGGTGACTTTTTCAGTTCTCTCAACTTTCGAATGCTGACATTGGCTGACATACTGAAGGTGCAGCATCATTACCAGATATATACAAAAAAAGTTTCAGCAGTCTACAAATTATTCTTATGTAAATTATTTAGAAAATACTATTTTAATTTTTTTTTATTTAGATTGCCTTTCATTTTCTATTGGCAAATGAAATCAATTCTTTTTTGTGATCTGCAGGCGTCAAATTATTTACTGTCGGTGGGACGTGATTTTGAATTCTAGTTTTACTATTGCAATGTGGAAACGAGTTATCTAATTCAATCGTCGCGAGTTGTGTTAAAATTAATGTTTGACAAGCTATTAAAAGAAAAGTACATACAAATTTTGATTTGATGTTTGATTGGGCAGCAAACATCTGAAAAACACTGTCGAAAATGACATCAGATATGTTTTTCGAATTCTATACTTTAGCTACCACCAAGTACCTATACTGACTGGTACATACCTGCTGGTACTAAGTACGTGATTTGCTCTAACATTTTACAGGCCGTCATGTACCTAATATCATTTTTTCGCTTTTACCATTTATTTTGGAAGATATAAAAGGTAATCTGGTAAACAAATTGGTTTTCCCTCCCTTGACAAAGTTGCTGTCGATGTTTCCAATGTGTTTCATGCGAATTCTGCTGTTGAAGTTGCTGCTGCTGTCAAAGTTGCTGTTGCTGGTGCTGTGGTAATCTGTTTCTCGCATAAATGATAATTATCCTGCAACAGGATAATGCCCCATGCCACAAAGCCCGGATGATAACTAATTTTTTGAAGGATGTTCGTGTTACCACTTTGGACTGGCCACCTCAAAGTTCAGATTTAAATATTATTTTAAAACGCAAAAGAATAGTTTCGTTAAATAAAACCAGGGAGGAGACAATTTCTAAGGTCACTTTCCTTTGGGAAGAGATATCCTCAGAGATTCTTCAAAATTTAATAAAATTTAGTGGATTCAGTACCGAGACAAAGGAAGTTATTCATTTCACTAAATTCTTCTTCATTTCTTTAGTTTTGTTAAGTTTAAACTTTGTTTGAGAAGGCTTGGGAGTATGCTACACCTGTTCACTCTTGCTTCGTAGATTTGGAGAAAGCATATGACCGAGTCCCTCGAGGGAAACTCTGGAGTGTATTACAGGAGTATGGAATTGATGGTTCTCTCTTGAGAGCCATTCAATCTCTTTACACAAACTGTAAAAGCTGTGTTCGGGTAAACGGTGTTAAATCAATACCTTTCACCGTGGGCGTTGGACTTCGTCAGGGGTGCGTCTTGTCTCCTCTCCTTTTCATTACTTATATGGACTGGATGTTACAGCGCAGTCTTGGCGAGGAACGTTTCGAATTGGGAGATCTGAGGATAAGTCATTTGCTCTTCGCTGATGACTTGGTCATCCTTGGGTCCTCTCAGACTGAACTTCAGCGCGCACTCGATCGGTTTGTAGCCGTTTGTGTTGAAGCTGAGATGAAGGTAAACGTGAACAAATCTGAAGTGATGGTCGTCTCCAGAACGCCTGTTCAATGCACTCTGCATGTTAGTGGAGTCCCATTGAAACAGGTGGAGAAGTTTAAGTATCTCGGGGTCTTATTCACGAGTGATGGAAGGAGCAATGCCGAGTTTTCCTGTAGGATTGGTCAGGCTGGGTCAATTTTGAGACAGCTTGGTCATTCTGTTATTAGGAGGACTAAACTTGGTGTCAAAGCTAAGTTGTCAGTCTTTGATTCGGTGTTTGTTCCAACTCTCACCTATGGTCATGAGGTTTGGGTAATGACCGAAAGAATAAGATCGCGGATACAAGCTGCCGAAATGAGATTTCTCCGTAGTATTGCTGGTGTGACCCGTCGAGATCGCATCAGAAATACCAGAATACGTGAGGAACTCAATGTCGAGCAGCTACTTCTCCGGACGGAGCGATCCATGCTTCGGTGGTTTGGTCATGTTAAACGCATGTCCCCGACCAGGATTCCACGACGTGCTATGGAATCCGTACCATCGGGTAGGCGTCCTCTAAGTAGACCAAGGATGAGATGGTTAAATCAAGTAAAAAACACAGTGGTGAGCAGCACACGATTCCCACGTCTTGATATCCACTAAGCGGTAACCAGGTGGACGAATCTGCAACCAAATCGATCATGTCGCGATTGACATAAGAAATTCCTCTAGTATTCTGAATGTCCGTATACTCCGAGGAGATAACATCTTCCACTATCTAGTTGGTGCCAAACTTCGAGTGTAGATATCCCAGGGAAGCTCTTAGGCGAACAACAACCACGCAGCGAAAGTTCAATGTTTGACGACTTCAATCGGAAGAGACCGCTACAGCCTATGTCGACCGCGTATCTCTTGAGGTTGCGAGAAATTTCACGACTGTTGATATGAACCCAGAACATCAATGGCAACTATGTCAACAAGCCATAAGAAACGCAGCCTCAGAAGTATTGATCTTCTCACAATCACCTCCGAGGAACCCATTATTCGATTCCGAATGTGCTCAGACACACAAAGTCAAAACGGAAGCATAAAGGTCGTGGGATAATGAGGTCAATGAACTCCTTTTATTTGCCAAGAAGCATCAAGGCAGAGCTCGACTCTTAGAAGCTCTTAATGAGGCTGTCGAATTGGAACTCCACACAGGTCATTCGTCAAGCCCAAACGCTTATCTGTAGTGCTAATAAAAACTCTGCCCTGATACCATAATATTAACTAATTTCATCACCGGTCAATACTCTCTCATCTATTTACCTACATATCATTTTGACAAAATCGGCTGTGAAGTTATACTGATATTGTATTGATATGTGCAGTGCATAGCAGACTCTTCCTGGAAGAGAAAGAAACAGTAAACGCTCGCCAATTACATTGCTACTAAAACACCTCAAGAGAAGACTTATTACAAACACATAGTATGAAGACATCAAAAAGGCATAAAACAATGCTGCGCTGATTATCATATTATGGTCGTATTGTATTAAATACCAAACCCATCCTTACTCCAAAATGGAATGAAATGGATACGATTTGTATTTTGTACTGAATGTCGTCAGCTTCCATCGAAGGGTACGAATATTGTTTCGAGACGAATTTTTTGTTCGATGATTGATCGAAACTGACCAACACACAATGTGTTTAATAATTTCATAATCTAAAATTTTATATAATGCTATAAAAGTTGCATTCGGTCATTCAATTACGTTCTGTGCATATTTAAAAAAATGCTTTAAATACTTAAGCGGTCAATACTAAACAATTTAAATTCATCGCGTAGGAATACCATAAATTATTGATTAAGGCTTCAGTTAAAGCTATCACTAAAATGCATCCGTAAAAAAAATTTGTTCACTTTTTTGGAGCACTTAAACTTAATCGTTGAACTCAATCTTGGTCTTAAACTGCTTCGTTCCACATTTCACTTTCACTCGAAATGAAATCGGAATAGAATTTTTGTGCTCTTCATTTCACTGTATTCGATTTCGATTTCAAAATTTTCGGAATTGAGACAAAGTGAAATTGTGATTTCCAAAAAATGTCGGAGTTTCTGAGTCGCTCGAAATGCAGAACACTGAAAACGAATTCACTCGATTTGCAATTTCGATTTCACTCGATTTCTGGAACCTGGCTAAAAATGTTGCTTAAAACTATAAAACTAATTCGTCAAAAAAAAATTAAGCAATTGACCTTTAAATTTTCTAAAAAAAAAGAATTTCTTTATTTTTCTATACGAAAAACTTTTTCTGTTCAACTTCTCAACCAGTTTCACGATGTATTCCACTGAATTCCAATGATAAGCTATGGTTAAATGTTTCAGTTTTGTTCTGTTTCGTGTTTTTACGGATGCATTTTACTGATAGCTATAACTGAGGCCTAAGGCCCTAGTTATAGCTATCATTGAAATGCATCATTGGAACAAATCAGTGGGATGGTGGTTTAATTTTTTTGACAAGTCGGTTATAGCAATCATTGAACAATTCCTGTCAGTGAAAGAACCTGTCAGTGACTTTTCAGCAAACGAGTCTAGGTTTTGAGGTTAGAGTTGATCACTGAAAGCAAAACTGACAGCCGAGAATAGGAAGAGAATCGAACACATCAGTGAAACGATTGGGTTCCAAATTGGAGAAACGAGAATCAGCTGTTCATTGAAATCGATTTCGATCAGTGAAATAATAAAATTAAATTTAAAGATTAGTTTAAGTCAGAATTAAGTAATTTCTTTCGTAAAAAAAATTCACAATTGATTACCTTTATTTTGATACCAGCTAAAGCCAATATTGTTTGATTAATCGTCTTAAAATCGGAAAACAAAATTTTCAATGATGAATTTCAATGAAAGCTATCACTAGGGCCTAAGACAGGATATTTCAATGCTCTTTGGCCTTGGTCTATTTCAGAAACAACTTACCGGAACCGAAAGCAAACAATTGTTAATAAAACAAACGGTTATTATTCAAATTTATTACCAAATATAGGAAATTACCTATATGTATTTTCAAATATAAACATTCGGAATACTACATACTTTCATTCAGTTTTCAAAAACCGTTGGAAACTTGTAAAATTATTTACAAATACTATGTACATACATGCATAGTAAATGCTGTGTTTTAATAAAATGGGAATGAAAACTTAAATTTTTATTCGATTATTCTATAAAGATATAGCTATACAATATTTAAAAATAATTTCCTTATGCATTAGGCATATTTTCTCTTATCGTTAGGCGCATCTCTTTCGTTCATATAATAAGATCACAAAAGTTAAAATAAAAAAATCACAGCTTAGACGTCATTTCGCTTCGAATGGCTGAACAGAGAATACTCGCTCATTTCTATGCAAGGATTTTTAAAGTCCTCTCCCTGATTGTTGTTATTGTTGCTTGTATCAGTGGAAAATGTGCGACGATATCCCTCATTACCACTCTTCACGCGTGACACTTCATTTAGAATGCACGAGCCATCACATTCGGTCTGGCTTCCAAATTCATCCTCACAGATACAGGTCCCCGAACCGATAGCATCACCGCTAGTAGCGGTTATCATGTTGTTGGTTGTGGTTATTGTTGAATCATTCGATGCTGGCGTTCCTATTGAAGCACCTAACATAGCGACATCATCGGTAGCCTCGATTACGTTTGGATGCAAAGGCTTAAAATCATTCTTCCGCCAATGGTATATCGGTTGATGTGCGTTGTCAGTCCTGAAAGCATTTAAACTCCCATTACGTTGTAGTTGTCTCGTATTGGTAAACGGTATCACATTGTAGCCATGTTTAGTCGTATGGCTACCATTTTTAACACTGCCATTTCTAAATAGAGATGTCGTCGGTTGAAAACTTAAGTGGTTATAATGGCTTGTATGAGGACTCAAGACATTGCTTCGTATTCGTGTTGATGAGTTACCGTTTGTCGAGCGTATTGAGCTGGCTCTTGTATGTACGGATACATTGCGGTCTTGGTTGTCGAGAGTGGTGTGAAATTTGCAAAAACACATTGTAAAGCGTTTATTGAATTCTCGTTTAAATTTTTCCTGGAAGTATACCAAATTACGTAATTAAATTATGTACATAGCTAAAAAAAACTTTCTTATTTAGAATATGCACCGCACGCTTCCACATGTTCGTAACAAAAGGGAGGAGTTTAAGGAACAAATTTAAGTATTGTCAACAAAATAATATCTATATGTCGAAGAATGGTTCAGTGTATGTCACGGATAGTATAGCATTCCACTGTACATTTAAACGTTAGGTTTACTGAATTATCAGTTACCTAAATGAAATCAGAGCTGGCAATGTGATTGTTCGAGATTTGAGAAATATTGGAAAAAATAAAATAAAAAGTAATTTTAAAAATCTAGAAAAGAAGAGACATCGCCAATTCAGTAAAAAAGACTGAATACCATAACGAAGATTCTACATATACATACATTATATGGAAAGCAAAATGCCCATAAATGTCACTAGCCTCATACACATGCTACCATTTGTTTGTGGGATTTTTATTTTAGGGACGCATGAAAGGACCTAATAATTATTATTGAAAATCTTTCAACGATATGTAGCACGCCAAATATATACGTGGCTCTGACGTCACCAGATAGTCTACACATATGGTACACAGTTCGTTTTTCGTATGTAGCACAGCGCCCACATATCGGTTGGCTGTTGGTTATTCGTTTATGATGATGCTATCCGCAGTTTTATTGCCCTGTGTGCAGTCTTGCACTAGAACTGTATGTGTAGGTACTAATTGTTGCTTTGGGTGTATTTAAGTTATCGCGTTGCGTTCGCTACTTTTATTGCGCACAAAAAACTAAATACCACGCTGTTCGTACACAAAACACACTGACACTAACTGAAATACTGAAATTACAAAATTACGTCAGAGCCACATATATATGTCTGATGTTTATCAAACTTTCGCTATCCACTGAGAAACTCCAGCGACCAAACTTTATTGTCAAGGCAATATCTGGTACATTATCAATGCAAGGCATTGCAGTAACTGTATTAAGTTAAAGAGTTTAAGAATTTTTATTTAACATGGCAAATAATCTGTTGAAGGTATTTAAGTACGATATTGATTGCTCTCTTAGCTACCTAAAGCATCTGTCATTTCGTACATTTATTCAACAGCCGGCCACCTATTCTATCAAGTGAAGCCCCAACATAATTTAAAATCCCCCGTAATAAATTCAGGAAACTTTAACAGCAAATCAACCCAAAAGAGTAACAATATTTAAATGTTATTCTTGGAAAATATGATAAGTTGACATTTTGTTTCGCATGTTTAAACACCGCTCTCCAAAATATATGACTGGTCTACATAATTAAACATTTTTCGAAGTACTGAACGCTATTTATGTATACAAAATTAATTGATGTAAGTAAGACTAAGACCCAAAGCGTTTGCAAATGAAAAAAATATTAGGGGGCGATTAGTGTAGGTACCTCAGACAACATTACACATTTCAAGTATGTACCTTCATTGATCGCCCTATCAACCACTCGCTTAGTGGTGTGATTACACCTATAGCCTTTTTATTAACACTCTAAGTCCTAAAAGAACAGACCTTAGATTTGTTACTTCCTCTTAAAACGTTTAATATAAATGCATGGCCTTATTAAAATTGAACAATAGAACCCAAGTAGAACCCAATCTAGTTAGCAATTAATATCTATAAATAAAACAATATACTTACATTGTAAATGCCATAAATAAAAGGATTATAACAACTGTTACTCATTGCAAGCCAATCACAGCAGAACCATATGATGTTAATGAAATGATATTCATTTATTTCCGGGATGGTCACATACAGGATATTATACGATTGTAGCGGTAGCCAGCATATACCGAAAACCACAACCACAATTATAAGCATTTTGATAACCTATGCAAAAGTGTCCATGAAAAACAATATTGGCTGTGTCCAAGATTTGCTATTTTGATTGTACAGACCTTTTTTTTGTTTCGCAAGAGTGTTATATCCCTCGAATCTTGAGCATTACCAGGCGCTCGAGTGCCCCAAAGTTTTACTGCCATTTGTATATATACAAAACTGATGGCGCAAAATGGAACTAAATATTGCACGAATACCAAAGAATAGCGGTAGGTCTGTAACTGGTCATCAGTTAGGTTGATATTTGCACAAAATAGGCGCGTTACGTTGAGAATGACGTCATTTTCTGGATTGAAAGAAAGGATTCTCATAAATATTAGGAATAAAATATCGTACGCATACAAACCTCTTACTCTTTCGTTTAGCGTTTCCACACGAAAGGCAATCGCACAAGGAACAGCAAAAGCAATCGCTGTAACCCATATGGTCGCAATGATGATTTTTGAAATGAATTTCGTTGGACGTGCTCTATAAAAGAAGAATAAAAGTAGAGAGTTAAATTTAATAAAAGAGAAATGCTTTCGGAATTAGGCAAATCAGCATGGTTAGACTAGAGGTATAATAAACCAATAAAATCGGACATTTCATATCTGTGACAAGATTGTGCTTTGCTTTCACCACATACACATTTGCAAAGGATACAAAAGTTAGGTTATATTTTCTTGTAATTTGCAAAAGATACCCTTAGCTGAGTTATATTTGTCTATATTATTCATCTTGAAAAGGGAATGCCGGATATTATTTAAACTAAAGAACTGGTGGTGAGTTGTGGCCTTGTGGGTATTTGGTTTGTTAATTTCTTCTTTATCAGAAAAGGTCCTAATGAAACAACCGAAATGAGGGCGACTTTAGACTATTCAATTAAACAAATTAAAACTAATGATGTACAAGAAAATGAATTTAGAAAATTGTACTACAGTCGGACTCCTCTATAACGAAGCTATTATTATTATATAAATATATATAAATAGAGGATATAGCAAAAAGCTTCGCTGTAGAGGAGTTGACAAAAAAACGATAATCACAACTTGAAGGGCAAGCGTACAAAATTTACATTTATGTACATTGACTGCAAGCAGCCATTATTATGCACAATTTACTGTTACCATTGTCTACCTTTTTTATATGCATTTAAATAAATTCGTTATAGAAAAGTTATTCCATACTAAATAGTGTGGGTTTACAGAGAAGAATTTTGTAGAAGTCTTCAAAAAAAACTTCAAAATTTTTTACATATAGAGAAATTCGCTATAGAGACGTTATTCTATATGAAAAAATTCATTTGCGTACTTGATAATACTTGGTTACAGAGAGCATTTTGCAATAAACAGGTTCGCTATAAAGAAGTTTAAGTACCTAATCTATATATATAAACATAAGTTGTATTACGTTTGTCGCCAATGTTCTCTGTAATGCGTAAACCGATTTTGATTTTGGAAATTTCCCATGAAAGGAGACGTTAATGCCATGGTTTGTAAGTATATACGGTCTTTGTAGGAATATTGGTTCATGAGTTATAGGGGCGTGGCACCTCCCATACAAAAAATGCATTCAAAATATTATATTTCGAAAACTACCCAATCGACTGAATTCAAATTTACACACAATCTTAGGTATTGACCCAGGAGTATTCCTGTGAAGATTGGTCAAAATTGGACAAAGGGGCGTGGCACTGCCCATAAAAAAACAACATTCAAATTGTAATATTTCGAAAACCACCGAATCGATTGTGTTCCTGTAAAGATTGGTCAAAAATAGATAAAGGGGTGAGGCGGCATTATTCTTCGACAGTCATGGAAGCTACAGTTTGGCAAATTTTTAACATTGATGTGCATTGTCCTGATAGACAAGAATATTATGTAGGCGATACGAATCCTAAAAAACCAAAAGTGTTGTGTACCGCAGGGCATTACAATAGAAAATGTTTATCACTGATTTAAATGAAATTTAAATGAATTTGAAATTGATTTTTATATTTTTATATTTTGCACTACGAAGTGTGCAGGGGATTCGCTAGTGTATTTATATTAAAAAAAACTGCAAAAATCACAGAAACTTCGTTACAGAGGAGTCTAAGCTATAGGGGAGTTCGTTATATAGGCGTTCGACTGTTAACAAAAAAATTATTTAAACTGTATCCTGAGTTTTATGGCAACATCTGATAAATGCCATCCTATTTTTCGAGCTATAGCAAAAGAACTACTTAAGTGTTATTAAAGGATTATTTTCAGTAGGGACACTTTGTCAAAAACTCGAAAGCTGTGTGGTACTAATTAAGCAGAATTATTTATGGAGAGGAAAAGACAAATTGCTACTCACGCACTATCTCTCTTAAACCTATTAAGATGCTCATTAGTGAGCTGCTCTCAACGAAAAACATGTGCGAAAATGTTGTACGGTGATTTGAAACGGACAATACATAGGTCATTCGATTTTAGCCAAATGCCATTCCAACTTTCGATTTCGATTAAGATACCTATTTTGTTCATTTCTCCCCACATTCTCAGATTCGATTGGATCAAGTTAAATGTCAAATTCTCAGAATGCGAGGCGTTAATTCGAGTGAAAGTTTTGAATTCGAGGGATACTCGATTCGATCGAATCTCAGAATAAGCGTGAATATGTTCCCATACAATTTTCATATTATTTCAAAGAGAACACTTATATACATAGCCTCATGTGATGCAAAATATCCTTTGAAACAATCTCAATATCTATCAATCAAAAAAACTATTTCGCATCTAATTTACTTGAAACGGTGATAAAATAAAGTCCTAACCATCACCATCTATTATCAACCCTATTAACCCTGTGTTAATATTTCGAAAAAAAATATGCTTCAATAATTCGACTTCGTCTAATATACATTTGTTTGGGTATGCTTTTGCTTGAATAACTTTTCCAACTTGGGAGCCATTTAGCAGGACATTAAAAAACTCTTAGTAATATTTTTGAAATTGAGGATCCGTGTTTGAAAACCACTAATCCAAGGGGAATATTTTTAATGTGATTAACCAGATATACTCGTATCTCACCCCCCGACAGAGGAATCCAAAAGTCCGTATGGCAGCATGTGTTTGTATAATATCCTTCCACACTCTGTATAATTTAATCAATCTACATCAGTTCCAAATCAAATGTCAATACCGTGTAGGAAACTTAATCATGCAGCCGCGGGCCGGCAGTTCATTACAATATTCAAAATGATTCCAAATAACGTTTTGGCTTCTTTATTAAAACAAAGAACCCACATTTTGCCTACTCTATTACATTAAATAATTTTGTGCGCATTGAAAACTGGCAAACATTAACTGTATCTAAATGTTAATCAATAATAATGCCTAATCTAGTTCTCTTGGAACTGTACGCGTGCCAAACTTACCTCAACGGATTGATAATTGCCCGATGTCGATCAATAGCAATTGCGGTCAGTGTAAAAACGGATACGTTTACACTTACAGCCTGCACAAAAGGGCAAAATGCACACATGAAGTCCGGCAATGTCCATCGTTGCAGCAGTGCAGCTTGAAACTGAAATAGAGCGCAAACCAAAAACAAGACCCTGAGTTGTATGGCATATGATAATTTGAAAATGTAAAAGGTAGGGAGTGTTGCAGCTTTAATTTGAACATTATAGGCCGGAAATTAAATCGCCTAGGATTTGTTTACGAGAAAAATAATTCCGATCGATAGTTGAAGTGCCTGTACGAGTACAGGCCCAATTTCCTAAATTCGCAGTGTGTACGAGTATAGTATATGCGCGAGGTGTAGGATAGGGATAGTTTCCGTGAGAGCGATTTAGCTAATGGCGGATAACTGAAAGGAATGATGATGATGGTGATGGTGATGGTTATGGTATGACTTGAATATAAATTACAATGTACAGATCCTCACCTGAAATGGTATGCAAAACATTCCGATGATAACGTCGGCGAATGCCAAATTAGCAATATACATGTTGGTCACAGTCCGCATTTGTTGGGTGGTCGCCACCACCCATATTACCAGAGTATTGCCGACTATCGCTATTATGCTTATTCCACCGTAGAATACCGACAGCAATGCCACTATCTCGGCCGGTGCTGAGTACAATTTTTCTGCAAAATTTTAATATGTACAGCATTGTTTTGGAGCACATCATTGTGGATAAGTAATGCATATTTAGATCTAATTCATTGTATACGTTTCTGGTGATGGTAATACTGACCATATTCCTCTTCGCCGAGAATTTCATCTGCTGCAGGGGCATTAAATATAGGAAATTCATCCATCGTTTTCAGGCGGGGCTCAGAATGTTGTGGCAGTTGTGGCTATGTCCTCTGGCATTAAATTTTACTTAGTTTTGGATTAGTCGCTAAAATTAAATAAGCTGAAAAGTTTTGTTACGCGTTATTTGGGCTCATAAAATGTAGGTAAGGAAGGTAGTCGTGTAAATCTGTAATATTATGTAACATGATATAACTTTAAATTCAATTGGACTATAGAGGGAAATGGGACAAAGATGGTCAGTAACTTAATTACGAATGATAGTTGATATATTACAGTTTTGTAGGGTGTGGCACGCCTCCAGAGTTTGAAAAGTACTGCATATATGAAATGGTACCAACATTTCAGGAATGGAGAGTGAATTAAAAAACCATCTATCTTAAATCTTATATAACAGCTGATAGCCTATAGATATTGAGTCGACAGACTTTTTGACCAATCTTAAAGAAAAATCACCATAATTCTATATCGTAGATCGTAGTCTTGTCTGAGGCAATCTACGAGTCACATGGTATCGCACCCACTATATGCTAAACATACAGCAACTATTCATATTTCTTGCTCGATGGGAATATATTAACAAAGTACCTACATTTAAAGTAAAAAATACTTCAGGAGAGGTTTAGCTACAATGGAGCTCAATCACAGAATGATAGCGAAAATGTTTAAAATGCTTGTCAAATCAAATAAAACAGTAATTTAGCCAAATGCAAAGAAGAAAATATGCCCTTAATTGTATTCCAAATGATATTTTAAGTGCACTCCCAGGTGTCAAAATTCAGTATTTGGCACTTCCCGACCGTGTTAAAATTTCGAATAAATATTTCCCAAATTTCGAGCTTAAATTAAACTCACCAGACAATTGGGTGACCAAAAATTGAAACATCACTTAAATAAACCCACTTTTAAATGATATCCTATTCGAAAACAATTGCATTGGCCAAGCTTCAAAATGAAGTAAATAAACCAAATTGGCATGTCAAACCTTGTTATGTTATTTAATTATTATCGATCTTATTAAAAGAATATATACACATAGTATTTAAAAAAAAAAATATTTAAAAAATACACACTCATATGTTAGACTTTTGTCTAATGTCATTAATGTTCTATGGAACCGTTTTTGACCAAAATATTTTTTTTTCTGGCTTCACTGCCTTTAACTTGCCTATTATCAAATAATTCCTATTCAATACAAAAAGAACCAATCCTTAAATATTTTAATATTTATTTTCCATATGAGTAAATCTTTGCTTTCGAGTTTTTTTTTGTAGATTTTTGCTCTTCAAGATTTTTTCATTCTAGTTGTTTTTTTCGATATTTTTTTTTTCTAAATTATTGTTTTCTGTATTATATTTTTTGGATGCTTGCCAATTCGCGGTTTTCATTTCTCAAACTACTATCTCGCGACGGTTTAAATATTTTTATTCTCGATACCTACATAAACAATAATTAGCCAGGTGATTTAACAAGAATCATACTTTTAAATATTTCGTATACATAATTGTGCGCATAAAATATATTTGAGTTTTGTTCTTTGAAGAAGGGTATTTACTTTGGAATTTAATGTTCTTCGCACAATTTGATATTTCGCAAATATTAATAGAATCGTTGATATGGAAAGTTATAGACTGCAAAGGAAACATTTAAGATTTTAAATTGTTTCTTAATATTGTAAAGGTAATTTAAAACACAGTGTATCCTATATAGATTTGCCATTGTTTTGGTTAAATTAGTTTCACTATATTGAAATGGATGGCCAGCCACTTTATTTAAATAAATGATCTTAGATGGAGCAATGATCTATTTGGTTAATTTGCTTTTCAATGTTCGTAATAGTCCGAGCCCGAGGTAATTTTTGAACGACATTTTTAAAAGTTGCCCGGAAATTTTAGAATTCGCCAAAAAAGATTTTCCCATACTTTTTTGTACTAAATCACTATATTTTAACATATATAAATAATGGAATCTCATCAGTATAAGTCATCGTTAATTTTTCCACAATCTTTTATAGATAACGTATTATATGTAGGTACCATATGGACAGTGGCGTAACTATACCATCTGAGGCCCGTGGCAAATTCCTTGGATGGGGCCCTCCCAGTAAAAATCGTCACGTTGTAATTTAATTTTAATAAACCACTTAAGTATAGTTACCCAACATTATTACGTGAACAAATCTGAAGATATCCAGAACGCCTGTTCAATGCAGTCTGCATGCTAGTGGAGTCCCATTGAAACAGGTGGAGAAGTTTAAGTATCTCGAACCAATGCTGAGTTTTTCTGTAAGATTTTGGTCAGGCTGGGCCAATTTTGAAACAGCTTGGTCATTCTGTTATCAGGAGGACTGAACTTAGAAAATGCTGTAAATGCAAAATTCTGTTTTTGGAAATGCTGTTTATGCTCCAATTTTATATTTTGAAAAAGTGTTTGCATAACAAAAAGCAAGCTTTGTTAAAATTTTTAAAAATTATTGAGAACAAAATATGTAAAATAAATTGAAATTCACTTAGGTGTCTACATAATCAAAAACATAAGACAGAAGATAGTAGCAGTGGCGTGGCGGTGCGGTGGCGCTGTGACCAAACCAAGTGGCCGGTGGTATAGGAGTGGTGTGGCGATTGCAACGAATTGGAAGTGGTTTAGTTTAAACCAGTTAAACTAGTCATATCATATTGTGACGGCGTGGATTTTTGCATTACAACTGCGTATTTTTGTTTACACCGAAACTAAAAACATGCGAAACGACCAAGAGCTAACAAGTACGACATTTTAAGAGCTGGTGAATTCGTGGCACTATACGTTGTTTGCCACTTAAATCAGTTTCATACCACTTCGCCCCCATTCCATCGCCACACCACACCTATGCCACCGCTACGCCACTGCCTCTCCACTTCGGTGCGCGCCTTGTCTAAGAGTAAACTTAATACATACTTTAAAGAAATAATTTGAACAGGAAACATAAAGATAACAGCAAATTCTAAATTGTTGCAAATAAAAAAAATATTGACTTCGAGCGCAGTAGTAAAATTCAGTATTTTTGTTTAGGCAAACGCTAAAGGTAAAGCTTTGATTGCAGTAGCAAAACTCTAATGGTCATCTCAATTTGTTTTCATAAATCTATGCTGACATTCACGGAGACGGTTTATAATACAAAAATATATTATACAAGAACCCTGTATTTAAAATAATGGTTTTGAGAGCGCACCATTTTTTTAATACAGAATTTTGAGGAGGATCGAGAGCTATGGAGGGTCGACATGAGCAACCTACACCTGCGACCCACTTAATGGATAAGCGGGCCATTGAAAATGAATGAATGAATGAATTCTCTACACGAAGACTTTTCTATTTCGTCTTTGAGTCTGGAAGTGCACCAAAAACTGAGAATTTCGCTGGCAAATAATTCAGATATGTTTTTTTTATATAAATCCACAAATTCTAGAGTTTTTTTTTTGTAATAGATTCGTGTTAATTAACATTTGCAAAGTTGAATTTTGCAAAATACTGAAAATGGAAATAATTTCATTCATTGGAAGGAAACGCGATTTCAGTTGATTAATAATGATGTCCAATACTCGATAAATTACGCTCACTTTGAACAAACTTTCCGGATCTTGGAGACCTTCCTCTGACGAGTTTTAGCAAATTCAGGGTTCATGGACTATTTTCTTGCTACACTATTTACTTCCATTTTCAAATTTACAAATTCATGCCTATACTTTTTCAATTCTTCTAGACAAATTTTCAAATGTTTTAAGGCATTTGAAAGATTGGCTTTAGACTGAAGTGCTTTAGAGCTTATAATTTTTTTTTAAATTCTTACGTACAAAATTTTTGTAAAAATGTTAGGTTATTTCTGAGCTTGTGGCCTCTATGTCCGAGGCCCTATCGTATTGGGTGCCCGTGGCATTTTGCCAGCCCTGGCACCCTATAGTTACTCCACTGCATATGGACCACTCAGGCACTCACACTCAAATTGTGAGCTGAAATCTACTTTGATTTTTTTCTACAATTAACTTGTAAAGTGGGCGCATTGGCTCAGCGGTTAGTGTCCCAGGTTCGTTTCCCGGAAAGACATAAATTAATGAGTGGGGAAGCGAGGAGTAACAACGATTATCGCTTGTTTGGGATTGACCCTGATAATTTCTGTTGGGAAATTTTGTCGAATTTCAGTCTATGAATTATTGTCACAGACACTTTGGTAGGAATGATAGCTATTTAAACTACACCACTAATTCATCATCAGACTTCTTTTAAGTTTTTGAATAGTTTGAGTTCTGACAGTCAATTCTCCGTATATAATCCACTTTAGTTGGGAAGACATTTCTGCTTTCCCCTGTCAGGAAGTGAACCTGCACTTGCGCCAACTAAACGATGAGTACAAGCCCGCCAACTGGTGATTGAAAAGACCAATCTCTGTACGTTTTTGTTGCTACGAGGTGTTTTTTTTTGTCCACTGCGCCTCCTCTTGCCAACGTCTGAAAATCATCCGAGAGCATAACTGACCTGAAAAAGCTTCTAAATTCAGCAGTTCGGAATTATCATAAAATTGTAGGTCTCTTTTATTCGTCCCTCTATGGACCTGTTGCGCCAACTATTTATTTATTTTAACTTTCAGAGTTTTAATCAATAGCTACTACTTTTTGAAATTATGAAAGATTAAAGTATTGGATATTATTGATACGTATTTCATCAGTGATCGGTATGAAAGTTATATTACTAAGCTCGAAGTAGCTTATAAAAAATGTGTATACGGTATACCCTCTGCTTGGGGTTTGCTTGCCCAAAATCACACCTACACATAATGTAAACGTACTCCGTTTTTTCTCTTTTTTGTTCTTACGGTTTAAATAATTGTTATCTGTTTAAGTAGTACGCGATTGAAAATGAATTGCTTTTAATTAAAATACCTGCATATAAATATCATATAATTAATTCCCTTCTAAGGCCGCATGGCAATTGCCCTTAATAATCATCTTCGGATAATTTTCTGACACTATCGTGGTAGAAAACTATCAACAAATTAATTAATTTATTAAAAGCGTGAAAATAGAGAAATCTCTGTTTTAAGTTTGGAGTTTATTGAAATTTGTCAAAAAAAAATTTTGATAATTATCAACATACAGCTTAAGTGCGTCTCCATAACATGTGTTTTGGGTTGTGCTACAGCAAACACTTTTGTAAGTTGAGGTAATCTGTATGTGTTTAGATTTGACATAAAATCGCTGTTTTGGCATTTTTAAGTTGGATCCTGAACCACATACATCCTGTTGTGCGATATATACCAAAAAGGTAAAAGTCAACAGTAATTATAAGGTTATTATATGCCACATGAAATTAGTAATTAAAATGCAAATTCTAAGAAGGATATACAAAACTCTTTCCAATATGAAAGTGACCATAATAAATATATTCCTATACTTTCGATATCTACTGTTATTAAGTATACGGGACAGTTTTATCGGCTTTAAATGCACACATTTGTATATAGTATATCATTGTCCGTTCTTAAGAAGCATGGTATTAAATAAATCATCTTTGGCTTGCGTTGCGTAATACATAAATTTTACATAGTTTTGCTTGCGAGGGATGAAAATCTCTGGATGGGTTTGTTGGTTGAGACCATAGTCTGCATCATTTTATAAGTGCTATTTATGTATTAAAATTTAAACTAAAAAATCGATTTATTTTTCAATATATGTTATTTTAATTTGACGTGCTCTTTTTTTCATTCAAAAAAATATGTTTCCATCCCTCTCCTTTAAATCTCCAATATACGTTTCTAAGACAAAAGGTAAGACGCAAAATCATTAAATGTAAAATAAGGCAATCTCAATCTCAAAATTAGTTGTTATTTCGCTCGGCGTTATTTCACGGCGTTATTATTGCAGGAATCAACAGCGCTGAGTGGAGATGTATTAATTATATTGATTTAATGGAGATTGATGAGATAAGTTTTCATACCAGGGCAACTTGGATTTAAAGTAGTAAAACACACCCTAGTGGTTATCCCAATTTCTGCACCCAAGCCCTAACTTATTTCTTTATCCCACCTCTTTTAAAATTCTGACAAATATCAGGGAAGAAACTGTATGATTTTGATTTAGCCGTCCATACAATTTATATTTATTTTTTTTTCAACGCATAGTCCAATTTAACTCAGTTCACACAATTAAATCTCAATTTGGAATGATATTCCCTTTATTAAAAAGGCAAAAGTAACAAAACTTTATTTGTAGTGTTATCTTATACAAATTTCCAACATTCCATGCAAACTTTGAAACATTATTATTATTTTATATAGCTTTTTTTACTTTTGGCTGCTACAGTCCAATGTTTAGCCTTCGCCTTGATTATAGGATAATCGTTTGGGACTCACAGTTAATCTTTATAAATATTTGATATCACTACCATTACTGCAACGTGTCCTTTGTCGCTTTTATTATTTAACTTTGCCAACAGCAAAGTCTCACCAGAAGATTACTTTTCTTCTGAACTTAATTACAATCGTAATCCATTTGTAAACTAATATTTCCTCTTCTTAATTGAGTCAATAGCGCAAGGAAAGAAAACAAAATTATTACATCTCGACCCCATATTCATGTGTTTTTTGCTCAGTTTAGGGCTTCTTGGAAAACGTATGTATGTCGTTTGGAGGAAAAACTCACAATATTAATCTGCGTTACTTTACCAAATGATATTAGATCAATAACTTTCTGTGATACTAAATCAATCACGTTATGGCATTCGCCTCGCACCTATACATTTTATCTGCTGTGGATAGTCTGGCAATAACAGGATTTTTGTAAGAACTATTTTCGATCGGTGACAAACGATGTAGAACGCTTTTTTAGAAGTTAATCACCAACGTGATTAAGCCAATGTGCTTTATAAATCACGAAAGGCGTTTCCACTGTCAGTCAGATTCATTAACATTCCTGTCAATTCCTGAAACTGTTTTTTCAAAGTTGATTTTTTGCTCCTTTGGGAACATGTCTGACAATGTGAATAGAACAATTTTTTTCGCACTTGGCCAAATAAGATATATTTTCAATTTATTATATCTCACCCTCTGGATGGACCAGAAAGATGAATGTTAGCTCAAAATACTCGGTGAAGTATTGCCTAACAATTTACAGCATTTACCTTGAATTGATATACATAAATTTATGAGTTTAACGCCAAGTTAAGCGTAGTAAGGTCGAAATAGAAAATTTAGTTTGAAAAGTTGTTCAACCCTTATAGGACGAATTTAAAAAAACGATGAATGAGGTATATAATAATTTTTACTTATCTATTAACATACAAAGTTTCAAGGTGATACGGCTAACGGTTCTTGAGACACCCCTTACTCCCCGCGACCCCTTTACTCCTGAGCAATTCTCACCCACCCTACGGCCGGCCTAAGTTGGCCACACACCTATATATCAGAAAAAAATTATGGTTCTTGAGTTATGGAGAAACGAATGGGAATTTTTTTATAAATCACGTAATTAGTAATCGTCAAAATGTATGATAAATCAAGTCATTTATGCTTACACATAGCCTTTTCTTTAGGCTATGTGTAAGCAAAAACTTAAAGGGGGATAATTAAAGGGTTTTGCAGTGTTACAGGGTTAGGGAATAGTGTAGCCTGCACAATTTTTTGTATAATATCGATAATTTGCATGGAATTTGAGACTTTGGCAAAAGCAGAAATTTATGAACGATAACCAAGACATAATAAATCACAAAAAATGTGTCAAGAATCTTTTTTATTTTAAATTTGAATCAAAATATTAATCTGCACCTTGGTAGAACACTGCATTAATATCAGTTAATAATATATTTTATTATTGTTCCAATTGTAATTTTAAAATTTTCAATAAATATGTATCAAACGAGGGGTCCCAGGCCTGAGACGATTAATGGAAAAACACAAGTTATATGTTAGGTTGTGAGAAGCTGCGAAAGATATTTATTTATTTATTTTACACAATGTGTTGAACTTTACTCTCGGCAATCCTTGATAGAGAATCTGACGAAAGAAACGCTGTTGTGCTTTGTTCAACATGCTTGTTTGTCATACTCTTTATGAAGTGGCATTATGTTGGCCCTTTTGAAGAAAATGTATAATTATATCGATATCTATTCTGGTACTATTTTGGCAGGTTTTGATAAATCTAGGGATTTTAGTTGTATTTCGCTAAGCCTAAGTCCACAAAACGAAAAATCATATATCAACTTGTAATCAAATCAAATACTGTAATTTTCGTCACGAAACTTACCCCAGATAAGTATTCTTAAGCCGTAACACAAACAATCCAGCCCTGTGATAATCGTATTCCATATTGGAATAGAGAAATGCCAAACCAAATGATTAATAAAGCATAATTCAGTTAAGTCTATTCGTATGTATAATAATAAGTAGTTTCAAAAAGTATAACATATTCGTTGGAACTCTGACTCCTTCAGTCCTTGTCAATTAAGCAACATATATTTGAGAAGGATATACCTAGATACCAAGCGCGATAAATGGAACAAATCTATGAAGAGGTAGATACTGATATGATGAGGTTCTGTATGAGGTATGTAGGTTCTGCATTTTAATACCTGATAGTTTTTGAATACGACTTTTATAAATTTCATGATTAGACTGCGACGCTACTGTGTACTACATCGGACTATAGAAATAAATTTCATCAAGGTATAGTTATTGAAAATTAGGAAATGACACATTTTCTAATCTCTATTCGGTATTAGGTAATGCTATTTATAAGAGTCTTAATATCAGATCAACTTTCTGCGACAATATAAATAAGTGGATAAATAAAACATACTTTTCACAAATATTAAACCAACCACCTCATTTGGCTTCCGTGACACATTGGAGAAGTAAAAAGCAAATTAGCCCATTTCTAAATACATAATTACGGTCTTAACTTTCATATTTGCGTATACTATTTTTTTTATAGTTAGCTGGTAAAATATTTACATTGAAATCCGAAAGAAAGCGTTACCTTTACTATTTGCCTACTCTAATCCCTTATTTATTCACCTGAACACAACCTACGGCTCCCATTATATATTAATCATGGAAGTATTTTCGGTGACTATATATTTGTCCCAAATGTAAATGTTTTTAAAGAGAATACCTAAGGAGAACTTGGATATTGCAATGGTAATTACAAGGAAGTTCATAAAAGAAACAGTATCGGGGCTAATGATTCAGTTTTACTAAAATAAATTCCCCTTATCTCGAGCGTTTTAATTAGTTTACTCTAATACTGAAAGTAATTATCAGAGAGAAGGGATTTATACTTCGGGTAATTATGGAATTTTTTTAAAAGCCAAGACGGCTATTGTGAAAGTGGCGCCTCTATTTGGTTAGATGGCAATTTATCCAGAGTAATTCAATTTATTTACTCTTTGCAGTTCCGGCGTAAATGGAGGTCTATATAAGATTAATTAGCGCAAAAATGCGTTAATCGGATAGAGACGAAAAAACTCATAATGTTTAAAGACGCGCGCTGGTTTAAAGTTTGAGAAAAGTAGCATTTCTTCTTCTGCATTTCTCCAAATGAATACATTCATATTTAGGACTATCGGATAACTTTTTTATATTTTATCAGAATTTATTTTGCCCAAATACAGAATGGTTGAAAACCATTACCTTTTATATTTTTTTAAAATTTAATGTTAAGTTTGGGATCATGACTTTAACTAGAACGACAAAAATCTAGAATGGTCAAAATCTCGAAAATGAATTTGATAAATCTCGAATGGGTTAAAAGCTAGAAAGTACAAAAATCTCGAAAAAAATCTAGAAAATAAAACTGCTTTCGAAATTTTTAGAATTCATTAAATTTACTCCGAAAGCCTAAGATGAATATTTTGTAACTTCTTTATTGAAAATAATAAATTTTTAACAAATAGTCATAACAAAACACATTCCTTCGAAACCATAACTATAACTATTCACCAAAAAATAAGTTTACATATTAGTTTCAAAACGTATGTAAATATGTATATAGTGTCGGAGTTAATCCACGCGGTGTTTTGACAATAGCACGTCAAAAAGGTTTTAGAAGACCTGGGACCTATAACACAACGCTACGAGTACCTACTTGTAGAATAAGTATGTGAATTTCTACAATCATTTACACATTTCTGTAACAAGTTCAATGCTGATCTTATGATGATCACGTGCGGACAAATTCAACACAGTTTCTTGTAAGACTTGGTGATATGCCACGTCTTATTTTTTAGCTTTCAGGAACAGTGAATCAAATTGTTGTTGCATACACATGCAATTCAAATAGTTTTCCATATGAGTAAATCTTGAATTAATATTATTTTTGAGAAAATGGTAAGAATTCGAGCGTGCGGATTGTTACCATTGTCTCAAAAATTAATATTAACTCTAGATTTTTGCTTTCGAAATTTTTTTTTCTAGATTTTTGCTATTCGAGATTTTTTCATTATAGATTTTTTTCCATATTTTTTTTTCTAAATTATTGTTTTCTGTATTAGATGTATTTTTCTACATATCGGGGTAGACCCTTTAAGTCCCCATTATATAAAAAATCGAATTGAATAATGGGATACAACTGCTATCATTTGCAATGTTTGTAACAGAACTAGACAACACATGCCAATTTCCTAGCCGAAAAAATTACACGCAGCTTTTACTAATTATTTGATCAATTTAGTCTGCGAAATAGTAAGGTGTTGCTATTAATTTTATTTTATTAATCTCTTCAATCTACATTTACCAGCACTAAATACAACCGCGTATGAAATCCGCAAAATTGGGTTCACTGAGATTATTGAAAATGCTACCTCGAAATCAGTGAAGAGGAATGTGTTTGTTTAATTTGAAAACACAATATTGTCAAAAATTCAGTAAAATATTGAATACCTACTTAATATTTTTTACATAATAATAGGTTTTGTATTTTTAAAGAACATGCAAATCACTTCCGAAATGGCAAATAATGAACGCAATCACTTTGTATTAGACTTGATCTTTAAGAACAAATTATGATATACAGCCTCTTTGAGTCGATAGACCATGTAAGAAAAGGAAAGTGAATGAATAAAAAAAAATTGTTCATTAATATGGGACGTGCTAGGAAACGTAAATTTTACACAAGTTGTTTTAAATATTTTTTCTAAAGAAACGTTAGTTTTGAAGTTTGACTCATTATTCATTTATTTAGATAAGCAAAAATTATTTAAATCGGTTGATCTTGAGCATGTATATTATCGATCGATAGAAAGGAAATGTGGCAATAATATTTTGTTCACGTAAGGCCCTAACCGGCACTTAAGAGAATGTTAAAAAGATCCCGTATTGAGATATTTTGACACCGACCGACGTTCTCTACGTGGCAAGTATATAAACAATTTTCAGCATACGTAGGTATGCTGATTAAACATATCGTATAATACTAGCTTAAATCGTAATCATAAATCTTATGGGTAGGTAAACTAGAAATGCCAAATCGAAAAAGGCTAAATTTTTGCTAGGAATTTGAAGTGAACCTGGATACCTTCGCAGTTTTCGCACTGGTTACTTACCTTGACAGAATTTGTTTATCAAAATTCATCAAATTTTCGATATAATGCTCGGTTTTGAAATACCCTCATTCGCAATTCTGGATGAAGACAAAAATGATTCTTGATGCACACTTATTTATCAACTTTTCATATCGATCCAAGTTTTTCATGAAATTATTATAAAATTAAATATATTACATTTCGTGAAAGTCTCAAGAAAAAAATGTTACGTATACGCCATACGAACCCTATTTTTTCATATAGAAGAGCACTTTTTGTATTCGCGAAAAATTTCGCAGTTACAATTTGTAACTGCATTGCGATTATTTTAAAATTTAAATAAATTTGAGAGATAAACTATCTTATTAAAAATGCACGCATTCAAAAAATTAGCATTTTACACTCATGTTCCTTCTAGTGCATTTATACAAGTGTATGTATTTAGGACTAGTATAGAAAATAATACAGTCCTATCCACAAGAAAAGAAATATTTTTTTAGGAAGGGCTGAAATAAGCAAGGAATCGTTATCACTTGAATATACACTAAAAGTGGGTTACCTGAGAGATACACAAAATGCACTTTCGACTAATTTAACACAAATAATATATAAAGCCATTCCGCTTTACTGATTGTTCCAAAAACACGAAATCGAACAACACAAGACAACTTATAGAAAAGCCATCATAACAATATATTTAATAGATACAAAAGGCATTTCATCATCTAAACAATGTATACCAATTATTATTTTAAGCAACAATGGCAAACTAACATTATTATTCGAATAACCATGGCGCAGGTAAAATCTTTAAAATTGAAATACCGTTTATTCAACGACCACAAAATAACTGATAATTACAACAAATTACTTATTGTCGTAATTGAGAAAATTTCTTTTAATGGTGACATTCTCTGTGGGTAAGTACATTTATGCATTTCAAGTGTTCGAGCTGCGAACACTTAAGGTGATGTCATATAATTTATAATTCTAGACACCATAGCCTTTGAATACCAATAACGACTTCTTTAACTATTCCGGAATTTCATTTTTTTTTTCTAGTCACAGAGACTCTTTTCGCATGATGTGAACATTTCTATGTCGGCCTTTAGATACGACATTAATCTTTTCAATCAATATAAAACTAAATGAAAAAATGTTGGAGGAGAAATACCAGCATGCGCTCAGTTTGATTGGGAAATGTATAATCATATGCATAGTAGACACATTCCCGCATAATATGTAACTTAAGTATATCACTGATCAACTGTGAAACTCATTTTTAAATGTGATTATTGTTTGCCGTTCTATACAAGACTCAATATTTTGAATATACCTTAAAGCTAAATTACTTCCCATGACCAGATTTCATGGAATGGTAGCAAAAGCGATCTTTCAAGAAGGGATCAAATTTATGCGAAGCATTTTTATGATGACAAGTTTTACTTCTGTCGTACATATACGACAATTCCAACGCCTTTTTTTTGGTTCAACATCTAGAAAATTTAAGGTAAGATTATCAACGGAATATATGCGTATGTACATAAGTCTGAAATTTAGGTCGCACAAATGTATACAAAAACTAAATCAGTGCCCATATATTTACTATTTTAAATTTCTCTAGCCCACAGTTAACATTATGCCTTATTTTGGTATATTTCGAATATAGTTACTTGTACATCAATGTACTCAACTGTTTTTATAAAGAAATTAAATTGCACAAACAGGCAGATGTTTTATTAATAAGGCAATCAAATCTAAAACAGTATCTGGGGCACAATAATTTATCGCATTTTCCCCCATCTTCAAATGCGCAATATGTTTCATTCATTGAATGAAAAAACAACAAACATACGAAATCAAATGTAAACATGGCTGGTATTCATTCATTTTGATGGAAAAGTGTCAACCTTATACAATGAATTTAATTTCCAAATACCTAGTAAAGTGCAAGGATACGAGACATTTGCAGTTAAGAAATCTAACAAATTTAATTTAATTTTTTAAATGTCAAAAAGATACAAGACAACACAAGCCACTTTTATAAAAAAGAGAGAGTCATAGTTTCTTTTCTAATATGATTCACACATTTGTTTTTGTAATTCAGATTTTTTTAAACGAAATCTTCTCCAGGAATCAGGTCCAATATCCAAATCTAACAAGGCAGCAACATAAGCAAAGAAAATTGGAAAATAGCGTGGAAGGGACGATTTCTAAAAATAACAATGTAACGACACCTCTACGCTATTGTCCTCTATTTAAAAAAGCAAATCGAAGTTCAATGACCCAATATAGGCTCATTTCAATACTAGAAACTGATCAAAATATGTATAGTATCATTTTTAAATAAAAATAAGTTAATTAGAAACGAACAATTTAGATTTCCTGAAGTGAGATCTTCTGAATATTCGCGAACTTAGTGCGAATTTCAAAATATAAAAATATACTTTCGCACCAGGTGCGAAATTACCATGTGTCAGAGTAATTTCGCATCTGGTGCGAATTTATAGATGGAATTTCGCACCCAGGGTGCGAAATTACCACAGCCCGCTATTATTATGTTTTTTTTTTTTTTTTTCGTGCAAATTATTTTTGAAACTAGGTGTAGTCTCTCAAAAACTATTGAGCTACTGAATCTATTTGGATAATTGTTCTATCGTTTTCTTCGTCTTGAATCAGGCTGGTTTACCAGAAAATAAAATTCGGAAAATCGAAAATCATTTTGTATGGGAACATACACCACCAATAATCGCAAAATTCGAAACACACCGCACCAAATTTTAAGAATTTCTGTGAGTTTCTGTGAAAATTGGTCAAAATTGAACAATGAATTGTAAATCAAAGATATTGCGGATAAAACTCAATCTTTATTATTGTCTTTTAAATTATTGAATAATACAAAATATAATTAAGAAACCGAAAATAATGCAGCACAACTTTTACTCATTCCATTTTTTTATCTTTTCTAATTTAGAAGCCATTCCAAATTTCCGTCAATTCTGCCCACAGTGAAATACTACAGTATGAAAACAATTAACAATGTGAGCAACATAAAATGTTAGCCCTTTTTAAATCCCCAAAGCTTTGAGACCATCGTTAAGGATTCAATTTCTAAAAAGTAATCTCTGACTTGTTTTTTAACACCCAAAAAAAATTTTAAAATAAAATGAAGCGAACGTAACTATGCAATAATAATAATTAACTCCACCCCGGTGGCGGCATTATCCTGCATAGATTTTTTTTAACAAAAAATTTCAAGGATCAACTCATTAAGCAAAACGAATATAATAAATGTTAGCTCACTTGTCGTTTTAAAAAACATTTTATCATGCGTGTCTATGTCCAAATCTGAATGTTATCCTTTTCTGCTAATTAAATTTCCCGCACTCACATTTAAGTATTGTTTTCACTATGCCAAATAATTCGTTTACATTTTAATACTTGCTAACAATCTAGCCAACACTCAACGCTCGCGTAGCAATTATACGAGTATTGCCGATATCGGTATTTGCTTGCAAGTGCTAACATTATATTGAATAATAAGAATCACGTAATTTTATTAAAACACGAAATTAAACTCTCATTCCGAGTTTATTTAATAATAATGTCGTAGACTTTACGAGAACACATCCTCTTGACGGCAATCGACTTCCTTGCGAAAATTTCGTTCTCTACTCGACAAACCTAAGAAACCAACTAAACGCGCTGGGAAAATTGGACACGAACACGACAAACAAGTGGTTGCTTAGAAGAGCTTCAGGAATGTACCTGTGTTGGTGTTCGTATACTGAGTTTAGGGATATAAGTTTGCGCCGTCAAATTACCTCTTGTAGCGCGAAAACATTCGACTTTTCGTCCATATCTTTGTGTAGGTTTAAAAAGTACCATTGAAAAACACTTCGTTCTCAGAACGAAAGTAACCTACCTACTTTCTACTTACATTACCTATAATGTGCTCCTACGGGTGAAATATATAAAATGGTTTATGAAGCATTCCTGCTGCTGTATAAAAAAAAAACGTCTGACGAACGGTGCCAATTTTTACTGGATTTCTAAAATTAAATTCAGACACTGCAAGATTTCTCTTTACTGGTTCGTGTCTATGATAATACGTCAATAATAGGATTACCATATGAAGAGGCTGCAAAGTATCTTTCTATAGGGTTACTGGTTTCATTGTTATGTTCCATAAGCAAAAAGGGTTTCAATTTATTACTAGGGATACAACAAACCCACATTTAATGGCTACTGTAGCGTGTGACCAACTTTAATCGAATCGGAATTGCATTAAGGTAGTTGGTGGGGAAAAAACCCAATTTGCATTAAGTTACATACATGGAATCCATCGTGATGGTGGAGCGCCACAATTTATTTTAATTAAAAATTGAAAACCTATTTCATCGGTGTGGAGCTGGTCATTTTTCCGATTGCGGACAAATTTACAAGTCATCATTTTTATGTAGATGTATGTCAAATTGTTCCAGTGGTCAATCCGTGGGCCGAAAATGGTTGTGTCAGTGGTTGCAAATTATTTTTATTTTTATCTTTAAATTGAATGGGTATTTTATGCATTGTATTTTTCATATGTATATATGTGTCCTTCAAATTATACG
The DNA here is from genome assembly GCA_949372485.1 of Cheilosia soror. Taxonomy (NCBI): domain Eukaryota; kingdom Metazoa; phylum Arthropoda; class Insecta; order Diptera; family Syrphidae; genus Cheilosia; species Cheilosia soror. Next base: position 2,140,431 of record OX443561.1, on the reverse strand, counting down.
TGTATGAGGGGTTATTTTCTACCTTGCATTTCTTCTTTGGCCTGTGGTGGTATTGTTTTGTGTTTTATTATATCCATTGATGCCTTTGCTGAAACAAGACTATCTTTGCGGAACGAATTCAGAAGAAAAAGAGTAGCTAATATATTGCGCATAAGTAAATACAAATTTTGAGGAATTTCAATTGACCTTTTTAAAATTTCATATTCAAATTTCGTTTGAGTTTTTATCCGGCCGTCTACCCCTTGTGAGGGATCTACATTTTTAGATTCGTATATATACAGCAAATCAAAAAATATTATACGCTGTGAAATGAGGGGTCACGCAACTACAGTTAAATGCATAGCAACGCTAAGATGATGCATCTGGCAATGCTGAAAATACATCGGAGAAGCCCCCAATAATGTAACTTTCAATTCTTAATGTTCTTCAACGAGAACAAATCTACAGAACTGCCGAATTCGTATAATCGTATTTTAATGGGCCGTAAACGCCGCAGAGAGAAACAGATTAAGGTGTTAACCTGTAATTTACTATGTAATATGTACCTTGTGCAATTTGTGGGAGGAAGAAAAGTTCGCACAAATGGATACCAAAACCAAACACTTTGTGTGTGGCTCCTTTTTTGAGAGAAAAATAATTTGACGATCTAGGAAGATAATACATAATAATATAAAGCCACAATACTTTTCTTCTATTTAAATATAAACATAAAAACATATACATTTAATTAATTGTACATATCTATACATATAATAAAACTGTAGCAATTTTCGTTGTCAGCTAAAAACTCGAAAACTACTGGACAGATTTCAATGAATTTTTTTTTAAATGTTCCTTAAGACTGTGAAATTGCTACAGGCTATGTCGTTTATAGCCACGTCCTTAGGAACAGCTTTTACCCAAAATGTATATTTTGAATCTTCATCTTCATTAGAGAAGAGACGTATAATACAAAACAGACTTCATTTCAGAATTTCATTCCGATATGTGGTATGGTAACAGTGTAGGTTTGGGGTAGGAAGTTGGAATGGAAATGCACTATTACAAATAAGTAGCAAGATCTAGAATTTTCTTTTTCTCTTAAAAGCGCGAAAACTACTGGACAGATTTCAATGAAACACTCAAAGCGTAATTTTAAATGAACCAAATATAATTTTGTGCAAGCGTTCAGGCGAGCACGGGTCCAGCTAGTACATTTATATAAAAGTCAACTCGACCGATATTTTACTTTTCTTTCAGAATTATATTCCTTCTAACCAGGAACTATAAAATAATTACCCCCAGTTTCACAGTGAAAGTTTAAACAGTTTAAACCTCAGTTCAACAATTAATTCGATTTCAGAGATTTGTTTAAACCTTGAACGGAGTTCATTCTGTAGTTCAAGTTAAACTATAGTATTCTGCCGTTTAAACCTCAGGTCAGGCGATTGTCAAAAACACAAATATTTGACGTTGTTTTGTGTGTTCTTTGAAAGAAAATACAATGAACGATTTTGAAAAAGTGTAACTACTGTACAATACTGCCAAATTCTATTCATAAAATTTCGTTAAACTGAGTTCAATTGAATTAAAGTTCAGATTATATTGCGAAACCGGACGAGTTGAACTTCGAATTTAAACTCACGTTCAGGTTCAGTTGAACTATAGTTTAAACTTCGAGTGTGAAACTGGGGGTTAGTAATTCGCGTTAGTTTAACAAAGCGATCTCCAGCCTTCCTTCCTAATTCTTCAATATTCAAAATGCGGTAAGGTAATTTCGATATTTCCTAATCAGCTAAAACGCTTGTCAATTTGAGAAAAGTTTAGCTAAAAAAACCACACTGCAGATGGATTGTGTATACTTTAGTACAAAAAAAAAGTTAGCATTGTTTATCGACACCCTGATTTTCGCATGTTTGTTACCCTCGTCAGCAATTATACGGTAACCTTACTCTTATTATGTAGATACTATTTTAATTTAATACTGTATATCACTACTCCTAACAATTTAATGTGAACAAAGTAAGCATAAAGTGCCTGCATGAAAATATTAAAATGTCAGCATAATAATGTTTTTCAATGGTTTGACTATATAACTATACCAACACCATGGATACATTCTCCAAAATGGGTTTTTCTTCAAATGACCATTTCCCATATAATGTACCAACATAAAGAGGACAATCCCATTTACGATTTACGAGTTTATGGTGTTGATATAGGTGTACGTGTTTTAGCAATTAGAGGCGATGTAGTTTTAAGACTCGCTTCCAAAAAATATGTTCGTTGAATAATTTTAAAAAATAAGCTTGCTACGGGTAAATTGATTTTAGTTGAGTGGTATTTCTAACCATTATAAGTTATAGAAAAAATAAAGTATTCATTTTGTTGCTTTATTAAAAGTACATAAAAGGTATGCGATTTATATCACCGTTTAGTGGACTCTACCAACGAATTTGTTGCCCAAATGTCAGCCAAAATATCAACGAAATAAAAGCATCCGAAATAAAATAATGTTGAATTCACATTTCCGACGGGAATTGATTTAGCATCGTCAAAACATTAACAAAAAACTAACTTGTAGGTACATTATATATGTACATATAAACACAATCTACTTATTATGTGAATGTGACATCAGTTGCTGGACCTACTATCCGATTTTGTATTTTCTTTCACCAAAATCAATAATTGGCAGACATTCCTTAAAGCTTAAAGTATCCCAAATAACATCTTCTCTAGAATTCAATAATTATTATACTGTACGCACCGCGCCGGCTGGTCTAAACCTCGAACCGTTTTCCGATAGCAACATAGTCACGTGTCTTTAATTTCTTTCATCATACTAATTGAAATACAATTTGCTTACTTTCGTGTCCCAATAATTAAACCCATTCAGCTTGGTATCCAAATATAATCATCCACCTATAGCCATAGATAGTAGCTTATGGATGAACATTATTGACTGGAGACTGAGACAAAAAAAAAATCTGTTGTTAGTAAAAGTTGCGGCGTCAGGATTACTGTTAATCAAATATCTACAGAGTATTATTTCCTAAAATGTGGAGGGTTGAAAACACTCCTCTTTGGTTTGTTTGCTGTATCTACCTACTGCTAAAAGTGTCTAACTATAAATAACATTTACTAAAACATTATATGGCTTAGATAGGCATTTACCTTAATTGTCTATTATTAGCAATTTCAGATATTTAAAAGAAGATTGGTTTTTGATTGCTGTCAGTGCTAGAGTTGTAATTGGTTGTGATGGAATTTTGGCGTTGTTCATACTTCAATAGCAGCCGATTTACAGATATGATTGGTATCTACTATTTAAGGAGGTCTCCAAAATGAAGACTCTGTTGAGTGCTAAGTTCCCTTGTTTGAGTAAATTGAAGAACGTTAGATTTTATGTACAGTATGAAATGTTCAAGCAAACGCCAAGCCAAGCCCTGTAGCTTAATCAGAAGCCATGTTTCCAATCCTTCTTGTTCTGTTCCACTCCCACGTGACCAGGAATCCAGCATAGCAGCATACTGTGTTGGTTTATGGCTCTTAGTGTCGAAATTTCTAATACCATTACAATTCTTTCCAGTGCCATACATAGTTACTGTACAGAAAGTTTTTCTTACATCATGAAGCATGATAACGAGCAACCAATTTATTTCATCCTTTTATTGAAATTCACGCGACTGAACTTTCTCAGTATTATTGTCGACTGCCGATAACTGTGCACTGTTTCCAATGAACTCTACCCAGTTATCAAAAAGCCGTCTGGAGCGTCTTGACTGTTTAGATTTATGTACCTAATACGATGCCAATAATAGGATAGACGTTTCTTCATATGACTTCATATTAATTGTAATTATCTTAACTCTAAGTGGTTGTTATTTGGATACAGTTCATGACTACCCGGACGCTACTTGTTAAAGTTTCAATTAACCGTAGGTATTGACCAATAGGCAGGAATAGAACAGCATAAAAAGACAACGAGGACGTTTACATCATTAATTAGAGTAACTTTACCTAACAAGTAATTAAATGTGATTAAAATAGAAATACTTAAAGCCTTGGTAAAGAATGCCCTTAATTGGCAACAAACCTGGATTTTATTTATCTATACTCCTTGGCAACAAACCTGGAACTTAATTACCTCTTCCTTGCGCAGTTAAAGAAGTTTTTTCGTGCGATATGAGGAAGTAATTATCTATTCTAGGAGATGCAATGGATAATATCTGTAAATTTAATTATAGCTGTTGTAATGCAGTATAATTGGCTTAATGCCTTATCAGACTTGGGGATACGAAAGGGTTCGCAAGTTTAATTGTATACTACCAACCAAACTGAAACGCTATTATTTCTCTTTGTCTACTGAAGCTTCTATCGCTCAAAAGCAAACACTTTTACAAATACATGGCCACCACCATGATAATTCTACTGTTGTCTATGTTTTTTTGTAGATGACTTTGCACAAGCTTGTTATACAGGGTGATCTAACAACCAAATATCTGCCTGCCTGTTTAAAGCAAGTAACTTCGAGCTAGTATTTAGGTATTTTAAAAATCAGTTGATTTAATTATTTAAACCAAGGAAAGCATTGTTACCTCGGTTTGGAGCTGATAATAAACTCTATCAAAAGAAAAATCATTCTATAGAGTTTGTTTGGCTCCTGTTTGCGATTAAATCAGATTAAAGAGTATAGATACACATCAAACTGTATGAGCTGTACCAAACTGAGAATGTACTCCCAAAACCTGGACATTAATGAGAATTCAGCCGATTTCAACTGCTCAATAATTAATTAAAGGAATCTCATAATAATGAATAATTAGTGGTGTAGTTCGATGTAGCCATAATTAAAAGCGAACTGTTCATGAAGAAGTTGTTGTTGTTGTTGCCCAAATCAATGCACACATATTTTATTTCCACAATCCATATGGTTAGTCCATCGCCAACTTCATGTCCAATTTTTGCAACAAAATTAAGTTCATAAAAAAAATATCCTTCAAAAAATGTCCACCATTTCGAAGCCGTTAAAAGAACAAAAATACTCTCTTTAGGCGTTCTTAACATATTTTGTTTCCAAGTCATCGCCAAACGAACCGATAAGGAAAAAGCTACTCCAAATCCCTGAGTTGTGTCCTTCATACTTAGGCAAGGCATACAAAAAAAGCAATCCCCCTTGATGGTGATAATGATAAACATAATATTAAATGAAACATAAATACCTTCCGTCCAACAGAGTCTGTTATTTTTTTATATCATTCTTTTATCATGCCTCAGAAATTTTTTACATCGACTGCCCTAATTTGTTTATCATAACGCGAATCTCACAGGTACAAAGTTGTGTTGCTGTGCTTAAGCAATATAAACCACATTTTGTTATCATTGAATCAAACGGAAATATTCAAAAATGGATGTATCTCCTTGTGGCATTATTTAAACCAAACAGCATCAAAATTCCATGGAAATTTATAATAAGAAATTCGATTGCATTTGCTTTTGTCTGATGCCGCTTATTTTCCTAATGCTTAAAATGCAGAAATTATTATGAAATCTACTCTCAGTCTTCAATTTGGGATTGTAATTGATTTTATTCGTATCTACTTATTTTTTTCCTGTGTTATTTTCTGCATTCCATACACCTTATATTTTTGTACTCTTTCTAAATTTATTTTAGACTCTGAAAGCTGAGGTGAGGCATTTTCATCATCGATTTATCTTCTTTTTTTGTGACCATTCAGGTATGTATTGGAAATATGAATTTAATTCCGGAACGCCTTAAGGCGTTGTTATTCGATTTAGGAGGGCTTGCGTCTTGACATTAAGGGTGAGAAACAAGACGCGATTCGGGTTCTGAAATATTAAAGACGCCATCAGCTGAGTCTGAATGAAAAATTATTTTATTATGACTTCATCCAAGGGATAAAGATTTGAATTGTGCAAATCTTAGAATATTAGAATTAGAATTTAAATTGAATTCAAAATTTAAACAATATTTTCTTTATATCTGCTTTTGTTAAATAAAAAGCGAGCATTGTAAATTTCTGCAGCATATTGCTTTTTGAATTGAGGATGAGGGTGGTAGGTTTTGCTGCTTTGCTGGACAACAGCAGATATATACAATATTTTCCTACACTCTGCCGTGAAGGGTGGCCAACTTCGACACTGGCGTCAATTTTCAATTCTTTCTTAATTTATATTTGCAAAAAACATATCGACTGGCCTCGATAAGGCGTGGACCTTATCTACTCATTGATTAGTAAACTTTAAATATAACTTTGTTAATAATATCGTGGCTGCAGCAATTTTTGTTAATATTGGCCGTTTAAGTTGTTACCTTTATTATTTTTTGCTCAAATTTAATTCTAATGAAATATTTTTTTTAATCTACCTATATATATAAAAATAAGTTGTTTTGTGTTTGTCGCCAATGTTCTCTGTAATGCGTGAACCGATTTCGATTCTGGAAATTTCCCATGAAAGGTGACGTTAAGTATATACGGTCTTTATAGGTGTATTGGTTCATGAGTTATAGGGGCAGGGCACCGCCCATACAAAAAGAAACATTAAACATCTTATATTTCGAAAGCCACCGAATCGATTTAGTTCAAATTTACGTACAATCTTAGGTATTGGCCCAGGAGTATTCCTGTGAAGATTGGTCAAAATAGGACCTAGGGGCGTGGCACCGCCCATACAAAAAAAACATTAAAAATCGTATATCTCGAAAACTACCCAATCGATTGAACTTAGGTAAACTTATAGATAATCTTAATTATTGGCCCTGGAGTGCTCCTCTGAAGATTGGTCAAAATTGGACAAAGGGGCGTGGCACTGCCCAAACAAAAAAAACATTCAAAAACGTATATTTCGAAAACCACCGAAACGATTGAGCTCAAATTGACAGATAATCTTAGGTATATAAAGGGGTGTGGCGCTATTTTTCGACAGTCATGGGAGTTTGTACAATTTGTATCATTGATAGCTAATGCATTGTCCTGATAGACAAGAATACTTTCTACGCAATACGATTCCTGGAAAAACCAAAAATGTGTATCACGGAGCATTACAATAAAAACTGTTTATCACTGATTTAAATGAATTTGAAACAGATTTTTTTATTTTTCTATTTTGCACTACGAAGTGTGCAGGGGTTCGCTAGTATTCAATAAAATTATTAGCAACGTTAAATAGTTTTTGTAGTCCAAAGAAAGCGTGGCTAGGACGCAACTCAACTTTATTGAAATAAATTAACATAACAGTAGCAATGAAACTAAAATTACTTCATGTTTTTGCTACTGCGATAAATGACATACGGATGACGAAGTGATATCCAACCATGTCTCCCTAGAAAAGTGTTCTGACAATACGCTGCTCCAAGCACACGTATATATCTCAATTACTTCCAATGTGATGTCTATTACCATAACCTAAATATATGTTAAGTATGATATTGAGGTAATAACAAGGAGATGATACCGGCGCAAAAGACATTACAAATACTGATACCGCGCAAAGAAATTTTGAAAGATATTATGCAAGCATACATAGATTCTAAACCAGTGCAGGTAATTTTCCGGAAAAAAAATTTCTATCTGTCCTCGAGTTAGGAAATGATCTACCTATATTATTATTATTTCATTTCATCTTCAACTGCGTGTTTTTCCCTCACACTACAAGATTCACCATTTAACACAAAAACGTGTTCAGAATATAAAACCGCATGATGCTGCCATTAGTATCGAGATTTATTTTCACTCAGAAAGTCGTTCGAAATGATGTACCATATATTATTGTCGTCATCGATAAATATTTCAGCGCTAAGCTTCGTGATTTCTTTTAGGCAATCCTTAAACTCAGTCAATCATCAAAATGGGGACATTATTTTCGGTCCTATTATAATGTAGCTGATATCTTTACGAAGATGAGTTTCTTTTGTCTTACATAAGAGAGAATACATTAAAATAAAAGGCTCATAATACGATAGCTACGAGTATTTGCATTATTCGGTTCCAATAGATGATTGCCTGATTATGCTGGTCCAAGTAAATGTTTTCTCAATAATATTGAAAACGAACCAACGCCTTCCAAATTGTTCCACAAATTCCTATTGATGGTCCTTGTTTTGTTATGTAATATGTAAATTTTACTTGAATGTAAATGGACACCGAATTTCTGGGGAATTGACCGGGGAAGTATTGTAAATGTTGTATAAATAATAGAAGAAGGTAGACTTTGTGCCAAGCTGGACTATACCTGCCACCAAAAGTGACGTGCAACTCATTCGTGCACGCAGTTCATTTATAATTTATATCCGCAAAAAATGTATGAAAACTCTTAAGGTATAATATCAATATGTATTGTCGTGTGCCTATATATAGCACAGGCATTGGCTTCAATTTTTTTACAGGTCCGTATACGGCCAAGCTTCTCACAACCATTTCCTTCTACGAGTTTTTACTTTTGGTAGGAAATAAAAGGGCCTTCAACTTTACTCCAAACCTTTACATACTCCAAATCTGAACGGCTGTATTAAGAAGCTTTCTCAGAAATGCTACGCTATACCTATGAATGAAATTGTCTAATATTATTTCAAATATTTGTGCATTTAACACCTCTGTATAATGTATAAATATGAATCATGTCTATGTTTATATATACCTCTCACACGTTTTATGATTTCACCATTTCACGTGTGCTTTATATTCTAAAGGCTATTACTTTTCTAATTAAGAACCACTGGCAATTAACTAATTCATATAATTATATTAAAGCATCAAAAGAAGTTTAGCATACATAAACATATAAATCTTTATAACTCTGTACTAACTGTACTCTGTAAAGGCTATTACTTTTATTTTAATCTTGATGGGGCTCCTTCATTTCGTGTGGGTTTCTTCACAAAATAATCGGATTTTCATTATACCTCTTTGCAAAACTAAATATCTAGCTGAATGGCTGGAGTTTAAAGTATACATGAAACATTTTGTAACATAATCAACAATACATTATATTTTTTTTTTAATATGCAGGCGTATGTATTGTAGTGTGATATATGTACACACCGCGGGCTGTTGGGATAGAGAAGATAGAAGATTCCGATACACGTTGATTTTAAATACATCTGTAAAGGAGGAATGACAAAGTCGGGCAAGGCATTCCATATTCGTGTTGTACGAACGGTTTATGAAAGAATCTCTATATTTTATGGTGTGGCCGAAAATAAGCTTAATGGTAGCTTACTTACTTACTTACTTGTCTGAGCGGGGCGTCTGCCAGAAGATCTGTCAGCAGAGGAACCCCACAAGGTGGCGTCCTATCTCCCCTTCTCTGGAACTTAGTGGTCAATCAACTGCTGACATGCCTGGAAGCGGAGGGCTACAAGGTGATTGCATTTGCGGATGATGTTGCTATTGCCGTGTCAGGAAAGTATCCAAATACCTTAAAAAAACTCCTACAACACGCTCTCCACACGCTAGTAAAATGGGCGAATCAATGTGGGCTGGGCGTTAACCCTCACAAGACCGAACTTGTTCTCTTTTCTAGGAAATACAAAATTCCGCACATTGACCCTCCATCTATAAATGGCATAAGCCTGACTTTCTCTAATGAAGCCAAGTACTTGGGCATTATTCTAGACAGAAAGCTTGGCTGGAAGTCTAACATACAAGAAAGAGTTAAAAAAGCAACCATAGCTCTCTTCTCTTGCAAAAAAGCAATAGGAAATAAATGGGGCCTACAACCTAGCATCACCCATTGGCTATACATCTCGGTCATAAGGCCGATACTTACGTACGGTGTGGCTGTCTGGTGGACTGCCTTAGATAAAGCGACAAACCGCAGTAAACTATGCAAAGTCCAAAGAACCGATTGCTTGTGTATCAGTGGAGCTCTTCGCACCACACCTTCTGCTGCACTTGACATCCTGTTTCACCTGACTCCCATCGATATTTTCAGCAAACAAGCGGCAGCATCTTCAGCAGTTCGTTTGAAAGCAACTTCACAGTGGACCAGCAAAACAACTGGCCATGCGGCTATCTTAAATACATTTAAGACTCTCCCGAAAAACATCGACTACACCATACCTCAACTACAGTTTGATAAAAACTTCCAAGTCTCCATTCCCAATAGGTCTTTCTGGGAGGAGGGGTCATTCCTTGAAGATGAGGCGGTTCAGTTCTTCACAGATGGATCGAAAACGTCCAATGGTGTAGGAGGTGGTGTTTTTCTGATAGACTTAACCTCAGTCTCTCCTTCCGTCTCCCAGATCACTGTAGCGTTTTTCAGGCGGAAATAATGGCAATAAAGGAAGTCTTATCCTGGCTAAAAGAAAACGTAATATCCGCTAAAGATATCCGCATCTTCTCGGATAGTCAAGCTGCAATTAAGTGCCTGGAATCAGCCTCTATTAACTCTACTACAGCCCTAGACTGTCGCACGTCTCTCAGAGAGATGGCAGAGCAGTTCAACATTCACTTCTGCTGGGTGCCGGGGCACAGAGACATTCCAGGTAACTGTAAGGCTGACGAACTTGCCAAGCTCGGAACAACACTACCTATCGTACCAAGCAAATGTACTTTAGGTATTCCAATCGCTACGTGTAAACTTATGATAAAGCTGGATGCCATCCAAAGAACAAACCTTAGGTGGACATGTGGCACGACATGTCTAGCGACAAAAGAGATCTGGCCAAAGTTGGATCTCAAACGTTCTAAGAATTTGATGTCTCTTGACAGGAGGCATATCGGCGCCACAATAGGCGTCATTACGGGACACTGCCTTATAGGTAGGCATGCAACAAGGCTTGGCGTACTCTCAAACGATTTTTGTAGAAGCTGCTTGGACGAAGATTAGGAGGAAACCATTCAGCACTTCCTCTGCACCTGTCCGGCACTCTCCCGAAAACGGAAACTCCAGTTGGGAGCCTCCTACTACAATCATCTAAACGATCTAACAAACATAGACATTCGTAGTCTCCTTTGCTTCATCAGAAGCTCAAACTGGTTCAACGAGTAGGACGAAATTCTTAATAGATTCATGTGGTATCACAAGGGACCTAATTGGCCTAAGTGTGTCGGCCTTTTGCCGGCAGCCACTTCAACCTAACCTACTTACTTACTTAAGGTGGCGCTGCAGTCCGGGGTGGACCTGGACCTCAACTAACAAGCGTCTCCAGACAGCACGATCTTTGGCCAGCACGATTTTTGGAGAAATGTCCCCTTCCACTTGCGTGCGCCACCTGAGTCGCGGTCTCCTCTACTACGCGCCGTTCCTCGGGTGTGGATTCGAAGATATTCCGTGCCGGAGCATTCACGTCCATTCGCTCTACATGACCCAGCCACCGCAGTCGGGGGCTTTGCTACTCAATTGCTTTCTTAGCCCAAAGAAACAGCGATTGGCAAGAGTTATTCTTCGTTTAATCTCAGCGCTGGTGTCATTGTCTGAGTTCATAGCGGAGCCTTTAGGTAGACAAAGTCCTTTACCACCTCAAAGTTATATCTGTCTATAGTGACATTCTGTCCAAGACGTCGGTGTTGGGTGTCCTTTCTCGATGACAGCATATACTTGGTCTTGCCCTCATTGACCGCCAAACTTAATGGTAAACTGATGGTAATTCGTAGCATGGCGATTACAGCGGTCAAATTGCGGAAGCGGCGGAATGCAGCCGGCGACAACGTTTCAGATCTGCTTGTTAAAAAAGCGATAGACCAGTAAGGAAAAAAGATTATCTTACGGTCAACTTAATTTTGTGATCATCAGCAAATATATGTGAACTGCTCCAAGTGTCAGTACCGTTGACTGCATATGCAGAAATGCCGGACAAAATCTTAACATGGTAGTACACGGCATGTACATACGTATGTGGCTCTGACTTCAACAGAGAGTGTCATATATCATACACATACGTACGTGTATCCACCTTTATATAGAGAGCCAACAGATGTTACTGTTTTTCAATTAATACGTTTGGGTGCTCAGCTCATGTTCTGTTCTGCATATGTCGCCACAAATTTAGTTCTTAGTTTCTATACAGATTTGTATATTTTATTTTTAATAGTAGGCATGTACTAATAAAATTAACCTTACTTTAATAGCAAAAAAAATGTTTATTTGAATTTATCTAATAAAATGTACCATGAATGCGTCCTTCGATTTCCACCCTAATTGCTAAAAATGGTACTTTGAAAACTGCTCATATCTCGAAAACCCAAATATAACTGCTAGGTAATGTTTCCTGAAGAATACGCCGTACTCAGTTTTCAGCTAAACTGTTTAGTAACAGTGCTTTTCAAATCAAAAGTTGTAACATTTGTCAGCATAATTTTACAAAAAAACCGCTCTAACGATTTTACATATTTAAAACAACATAAGCATTCTAAACACGATCACGTACTTAGTTTTTCTCAAAAAACTCAAATAGCCGTTCTATAAATATTTCTAAATGACTACCCAAATCCCGATCTGTATTCACACCCGGTATGTTTTTGCAAAAAGTGGGTAATTGTAGTAGATTAGATTAGATTAAAATGTAGCTTTTTTTAATATTTTTTTTTTTTAATTAGATTTTGATGAAACTTTTTTGATCAATTAACTAGACATTTAGTTAAAAAATAAATCAATTTTAGAAAAATTTGACACTCAGTTTTTGAAATTTGGTACTAGAGTAAATTTGTAGAGAGCGCCAAACTTGTTTTTTTTTCAGATTTTAGGGCACTACATAAATTTAATGGAACTGTGAGAAAAAACCGTTCTTTTTGAATGGCCAGTAAAGTAAAAGCTTGCCTTAGACTACTTGGTACAATTCTTCACTCTATCTTGGCGCCCAATTTAATGTCCGGGCTCAGGGACATTAATTGCTTGCGAAAATTTGACATTTTTTGACTAGCTACACGATTCATGGGAATGACTTTCATTTCGTGTTTTTCGTCCTCACTACCTCAACGCAAATACCAAATTAAGATTTGTATCGAGAGCGCAATGGTGGGGGAAACGATCCTTCATGCTAACATCGAGCATTATGTCTGAAAATAGGTTTTGGTACATTTTCTCCTTATTCTGCCCTTCTCATTTCTATTTATTTATGCTATTTTCAATGAATTGTTATTTTATTATTATCTACATATTTTATAATAATTGGGCCGTATACGCATTTTGAGTTTTAAAAAAAGTTTTATTTCTTAAGTCCTCCATGAAATTTCCAAGAAGTTGGCAAGCCTAGGTCGGGGTGAAGTTTTAAAGTAATTAAGTGTTGTAGTTAACGCGTATGTTTATATAATATGTACATATATCATTTTTAATTAACGAGGGTTCAATTACTAAACCTGAGTACATCTTGAGTGGGTATGATTTTAAACGTAAAATTTGCTGAAATGACTCTGAGATTCTGCGATATTTGCAATAAACGAGAAAGTTTTCATCCTATCGAACACGTCAAAGTACAATAGAGTACAAATCCGGATAAACATTAGGTGATATATATCTTATCTATATATAAATAAGTTTGCCGGGTCCGCAATTGTCAGCATTATGCGATAAATGTTTTCGCAAAGTTGCAATTGCGATGGTAAAGCGGGTACAAAATGTGAGACAAATACAAAAATTAGATGGCCTAGGCCTAGCTTCTCACAACCATTCGTTTGTATGCGTTTTTATTTTTAGGGCGAATGGAAGGGACATATAATTTTATGCCGAGGCCGCACGGCTGAATTGAAAAGCTTTTATCAGGACAGTTATACTCTCGAATCTTTTCCAGACGTTCACGAGAGGTGACACCCTCAAGATGTAGTTAATGTTTTCCCGAGGATCGAGCCTGGGACCCCAAATACAAATACAGGCAGTTATTAAAATCGCATCCAATACATATATAAGTATTTGTATTTGTTTTGTTTAATTTTCTGAGTAATCCACAGCAAAATATACAAAAAAAAATCTGTAAAAGCACTGTACGATGACTTGAAGGACATATTCTGCCCACAATTCTGTGGGTATATCTGTCTCCATCTGGCAGAGACAGAAATATAAATTATCACAATATGCTTACTGTGCAAATTAAACAGGGTTCACCACAAAACCCAATCAATTTTCATGTACTTTTACAAAAACATATACATAAATGCATTGGGTCCTTAAAATGCTTTCGATCTAAATATAAACAAGTCTTGCCAAAGGGCGAGCATAAATTCACTCTAGACAATCTACTTATGTATACAATGTTCATAGTTATTGAGCTAGCGATTTAAATCATTTTGTTTAAATTATTATTGCTAAAGTATTTACGCGCACACAAGCAAAACAAAAATTCCCATTATTCCACATGAGGTAATTTAATCTCTTCTTCGCGCTTCCACAAAAGGTACATGTTAAGTTTATGCGTGAGTTTGTTCTTCGAAATTCTGAGAACGCAGAACATTTCCCAAAAAGCAATATACGAATCTTTAGAGCAACCACACAGAAAGATGTTAGGTGTAGAAAGATGTATTTTTTTTATTTAAAGCCTTCCCTTAATCAATCCTTGCTAGATTTGCGTAAAATGATTATTCATAACTGCATAACGTCAGCTTATTCTAATGCGTTAACTTGGTGTAATCTAACCCCATTCGGCAGAGACTCAATAATTTTAGGAATTTAAACAAAACAAAAGGGGTATCTAAATAAAATGGAAATATGAACAAGAACATTTTAAGAAAACACCCATTAATCGAGGTAGGTAGGTACAAGGATTTTAGAAAAGAGTTGTATTATGGCTCAATTCGAGTATGTGCATTTATGTATGTATTTCAGACAACCGATTTGCAAACCTAGCAATTGGGAATGTTTTTATGGTGCAAGAGAAAGATACTATTACCCTGGTATTACCCTATGTTATGCAAGTTCACCTATATGGTGCCCTAGTTAACACACTCCAGTGAAATAGTGACATGCAGACGTACAAACGCACAATGCAAATTGTGGTTATAACATTTGGCTTATATTTCACTATCTTACCGAAGGTAAAACCCGGAAGGGCTGGTGCATGATCTTTCTTATTCTCTACTATATAAGCTATCCGTTGTTATGACTAGAGTATCACAACCAATTCACATTTTCATCAAGCAAGTAGTTAACAAAGATAAGTCAAACAACATCAAAATGTTCAAATTGGTAACATTTTTAATACCTAACTCATTTGGTGTATATATGCATTTCGTTTCATTTTGTATCTCCTTAGTTCGCATTATTCGCTCTCTTCGCTGTGGTTGCAGCTCGTCCAGGTTTACTTGGAGCTCACACATCACTTGAGACAATTGGTGCGGTTGTACATACTATTCCTACGGCGATAACACACCAAAGTCAAACTCAAATTCATAGTCAACCGATCTTATCACACACTATCAGTTCTCCATCAGTTATTGAAGAAAATGAATCAATTGTATCTTCTCCAATTCTATCATCACATATTCTGTCGACAGGACATTTCGAGGGACAAGAAGAACTCTTAGCTGGACATGATGCCCTTATTGGTGACCAGACTTCACTACTTCATGGACAGAGTTCTATTATTGATGACCATCATTTGCTAGATGGAGGTGAAGGCCTTTTGTTTGAAGAACAAGGTAGACTGATCGGCAATGGAGACTCAATTATTGATAATCATAGTTCAATCTTCAGCGACTCGGGGCTGTTATCGGATTCCATTGAGTAAAATGGACTGCATCATTAGGCCTATCTGTAGTAAATAGTATTGGAATTGATTGCAGCGCAATTAATAGAAGCAAAAGAAAAATGTATTTGTGTATCTATTTTTGACAACGAATGTTGGGGTTAAATTAAAAATTAAAAAAGCGAAATTATTTTGTGTTTCGGAATTCCACAGAAAATTAAAAAAAAGTAAGTATATAGCTAATAGGCCTTAAACACACCTTAAACACATCTTGAACGTAGTATTAATTTTTTTGAAAATGTTACGAATTTATTAAAACAACAACAACGCTTCTATCACGGCACGCTGGGAGCGACCGATGATGTCAATATCGTCCGCATAGCCCAGCAGCTGGACGGATCTGTTGAAGATAGTGCCTTCCGTGTTGACACCTGCCCTGTGCACAATCTGATCCAGTACGAGATTGAAGAAGTCGCATGATAGCGCGTCTCCTTGCCGAAATCCGGTGCAAGTTTGAAATAGATCGGAGGAGCTGCTTCTAAACTGCACGTTGCAGCGCGAGTTTTCCAGCGTCACGAGACACATCTGAATCAATTTTGCAGGGAATCCGAATTCGGCCATCGCCATATAGATCTCCTGACGATGTATGCTATCATACGCGTCTTTGAAGTCGATGAATAGGTGGTGATTTTCGACTTGAAATTCGTTGGTCTTTGCCAGGATTTGCCTCAGTGTGAAAATTTGGTCTATAGTCGATCTGCCGGGCCGGAAGCCACTCTGGTACGTGCCGATTACTGTGTTGCAGAACGGTTTAAGACGTTCACACACTACGTTGGATAGTTAAAAAAAACAATAGACACTACTATTAACCACTTTTATTTTCGAATTCAAATTTAATGAGTTCACAATGGCTATATTTTCTGTACAAATTTCGCGGTTTTGAGCTTCTACCTTTAGTTTTTAGTAACGCAGAAAAGATTAATTATTATTTTATTGTAATTATACGCGATTAAATCTTTGAGCCCATTTTTGAAAATCCATCAGATTTTGAAAGTGGTTAAGCGACGAGAAGAAATCAGAATTGAAGAATTCGGATACTACCCATTGGCTCTCAAAAACGCAAGTCTCTTTGAATAAGTGCGGTTTTAATTTATTACTCCTATTTTGCTACCCTTGAAAATAAAAGCAAAGGTACTTATTCAGCTGTCAATCATAAACAGATATTCGCTTTCTAACCGAATTTTGTGTAGACGTTTAATATTTGCCAATGGGAAGTGATGACCTTTTCATGTTATTATTTCATTAAAATGTAAATACGTTCTTGTCATAACAAAATGATCTACCAAAATGTCTCACAGCATTATTGCTTTTAATTAAAATATTCTTATTCTTAGAGTCGCAAAAGTTGGTTCTAATTAAAGTTCAACACGATTCACCTTAAACAACTAAAACAAAATAATTTCTTCGATGTATTCGAGTCCAATTTTTTTGTCTTCGTGATTCTATGAGAAAACATTTTATTGAACTGTTGATATAAGGATAAATCTTTGTTTGGGTTTCAACAAATTAGATTGCCTATAAATAGTTTATCACTGAGAAAGATTTGTGTAAGAGCTTTGAAACTAGTTAACAAAAGATTAAAGGTATATATTACTCACCCCAAATTACGGTTGGTATTTATGGCGCATAGAACACCGTTTTTGTCAGATGAGAAATAAATTAAAACTTCTGTTAATCGTAAGGGAAAAAAGCTGTTGAAGACCAATCATAAGTAATTGGTGGCAACGTTTAACTAAACGATCAAAGTTTTTACTTAGTAAAAGTTGTGATAAAAATGCAGCTTCTTTGAACAAAAATTTTTCAACATTTTGGAACTCTAGCATACGTGTAGTATATGTGCACTTAATCCCACTTCGCGACTTTTTAAGACAAGAAGCTATTACATTATTTCAAGTAGTTTATTAGGAACTCCAAATAAATGGTGACCCATAACAGTGCCCATCATTTAAATTGGAATGAAAAGGAACAACAATTCAGTAATTATGCAAATACTTAAACAATGTACCTATACTTTGTAACTTTTCAACTTTTTTTATAGGTATAGAAGATATGTTAGTATTTGCTCAGTGGCTCAGTGGATAGTATGCTGGACTACTTTGCGAGGAGTCACAGGTTCGGAAACCGGACAAAAACACAAATTACATTTTAAGGTTTTTTTCCACTGTACCACCTCTCGCGAACGTCTGACAAACATGAATCCTAGGAATGCGGCGAAACTCCCAGCGATTGGCAGATTGGGGTGATTGTACCCCTTTTCAAGAAAGGGGATAAAAGGGATTGCTCCAATTACAGGGCTATATCGCATTTAAGTCCCTCCGGAAAAGTTTTTGCCAAGGTGCTGGAAACGCGTTGCAGAGCTGTGGTCGAGGCACGATTAGGAGATGAGCAGTGCGGCTTTCGTCCCGGCAGAAGCACAACCGACCAGTTATTCACTCTCAGAATGGTGCTTGAGAAGGCTTGGGAGTATGCTACACCTGTTTACGCTTGTTTCGTAGATTTGGAGAAAGCATATGACCGAGTCCCTCGAGGGAAACTCTGGAGTGTATTACAGGAGTATGGAATTGATGGTTCTCTCTTGAGAGCCATTCAATCTCTTTACACAAACTGTAAAAGCTGTGTTCGGGTAAACGGCGTTAAATCGATACCTTTCACCGTGGGCGTTGGACTTCGCCAGGGGTGCGTCTTGTCTCCTCTCCTTTTCATTACTTATATGGACTGGATGTTACAGCGCAGTCTTGGCGAAAAACGTTTCGAATTGGGAGGATAAGTCATTTGCTCTTCGCTGATGACTTGGTCATCCTTGGGTCTTCTCAGACTGAACTTCAGCGCGCACTCGATCGCTTTGTATCCGTTTGTGTTGAAGCTGAGATGAATGCAAACGTGAACAAATCTGAAGTGATGGTCGTTTCCAGAACGCCTGCTTAATGCACTCTGCATGTTAGTGGAGTCCCATTGAAACAGGTGGAGAAGTTCAAGTATCTCGGGGTCTTATTCACGAGTGATGGAAGGAGCTATGCTGAGTTTTCCTGTAGGATTGGTCAGGCTGGATCAATTTTGAGACAGCTTGGGCATTCTGTTATCAGTAGAACTGAACTTGGTGTCAAAGCTAAGTTGTCAGTCTTTAATTCGGTTTTTGTTCCAACTCCAATTCCAACTACTCCTATAGGTAGACCAAGGATGAGATGGTTAGATAAAGTCCATAATCTCTCCTATACCCGTATGGGGATTGCCCTTGATGACTTAGAGTCGATGGCGGAGAATCGAGAGCTATGGGGGGTCCGCTTGAGCAACCTACACCCGCGACCCACTTAATGGACAAGCGGATCATTGAAAATGTAAATGAATGAATGAAAGGTAATTCAAAACGCGTCAACCAATTTGTACCAATTTAAAGTTACAATATCTGGGAAGTGGGAACGGTAGGCTTTCAGCCTTTGGTACAACAATTGGGAAACGGCTTCGGCCATTTTAAACGGAAATAAAAAGTCTCAAAACTGTGGCCCCATAAAGCCCATATGTATGTATTGTATATCTAATCTATATAATTTTTCGAGTACGGGGACTCATTTAGTTAAGTGGCCTCCATCAATGCAATATCGTAATCGATTAATACCTAGAGTTCGTAATCAATAATTGCAAATGCAGTTTAAATGTATATTAATCCAATTCGTTTTGCCGCGCGCCGGCCGTCTAAAAAGAATCGTGCAAGAGTTACGTTTTAAATTGATGCCAGCCACTTTCTTACCCCACTATTTACTGGTTTAGAATTGAAAATGCCCAAATAAAATATTTACATTGGGAAGGTACTAATGACACAACGCTTTAATGATGCAAGTTCCGCTGTTTTAGCTCGTTTACAGATTTGTTTAGATTTAATGATCTCCCTATCTTTCATTTTGTATGCGACATAATAAATAGTCACATTTTAAGTGACTCCATACATAACCTCTCGGTATGTTTGTATATGTATTATATAATGCATGCATGATTGGAAATATGTATTGAGAAAAATCTCTCTCTATTATATGAAACTGGGGTTTCGAATTTTTGTTTTTTTTTTACCGCTTGTGTGAGTATAAATTATGTAAATATGTACAGTGCTAAGGGTGGTAAGGGATACTTGCTCTTTTATTAAGAATTCAATTTAGGTATAAGAGGTTGGTTAGTAAATAAGATTTTCGTTCTGTATTTACGGTTTGGCTCCTATAAACCATAATTAAATTTCTCATGCTATATTATTTTGTTAATAAAAAAATAAGCTGGAGCCAGATTAGGTATATAAAATGAAAACGATCGAACGTTATCGTTTCGACAATAGCTGTCTATGTCTATTGCCACAGATATGATAGAGGTTTAGTGAAAACGAAAGCGGCTTTCGTTTCGTATTTTACAGAATCCCACCCCCGGATTTGCCTATCAATACGTTCCGTTCAAGGTATTGACTATTAGATAAACCAGACACTTGGTAATCCTGCATTTAAACGTACTTTAAAAACCACGATAATATAATCAGAGCAATCTATGAAACATTAAAACATTTCCTTCATAAATTTAAAATCCTAGAAGACAACTTTCCGCACACTGGCTGAACAAGAACATAGATAAGTGAGCATTGAGATTAAAACTAAAAACATCCCTATTTCATGTTTTCTTCAATAAAAATTATAGGAGATTTTCTTGCTATCTACGAGGAATACATGTATTGTTGAGGTTTGCATTATGTGTGGAATTTTGCTTTAAGCTTTCGGCAATAACTAATAAAATGTACCATATTTTATTGTTTATTAAAATACCTAGTTTTAAAAAAAAATCGGTTCTTATCATACAGCATGATGTCCGAAAAGGATATACATACCTAGCTACGGAGTTAAGTCAGTGTATAATGCAATGGTGTCGATGAAATGTTCTTTTTATTTTATTTCTCGACTTTGATACTGAATGTAGTTATGATTCATGCACGCCACTCAAGACTTACGATCCAATGTCAATCATGCTAATGGCTCTATCATAAATACAACTAAAATGCTCTTGGCAAAATGCCTACACACCCGCCTCTGACACTTCAATCGAATCTGTTTTTCTATTGTCTTCCGACGTTGTAAAAAATGTGGCAACATTAATTCAAGTCATAGATAGTGCTGGGTCACCCATGCCTTCCCACGAAAGTCGTGTCGGGCGAGACGGGAAGATACACCGAAAATCCCTTCTCTTTTCTACCCACATAAAACCGACCTATCTCGCCCGACACGTCTTTCATGGGAAGGCATGTGTGGCCGGGCATATACCAATGCATATAATTAATTTTGATCACGAAACAAATCTAACTCATTTCCCATTCCTCGAAAATAATTCGTGAAAAAATGTTAGGTTTATTGTTGTGATTTCCGTTTTATACAAAAAAAAAATGACTCCATTCCCAACACCTCTCGTCAATTTATAATTTCATTACCAATAAGAAAATCCATTGGACAGAGTCACAGCAAAAATAATTCTCAGTCAATGTTTATGGCAATAGTTTTTAACTGTTTAACGATTTATCGCCCACAAGTTCATCTCGCACAGCAGTGCTTGTGAGAATTAGAATCCATCAACGCCCCCATTCTCAACCGCACACTCATAAACTTCACTCAAAGGATTCTAGGAATGCCTCTTACTTAAATAAGGTTTATCGGATTTTTGGTTCGATTGCTTACAAGAACGGAAACATACGCGCCCCAATGAATTTATATCATACGTTCACTCAGATGCTAAAATCAGGGGATTTTTTGTCAATATTTTGCTTCAGTAGGGGCACACACACGCCCGTAACTATACCAATGATTATTAGATGTCTTTCATATTGATCATTACAGATGATTCTAGGAAAATAAGTTCGTCGTGGGCTGGTTGTTTTTTTCCGTAGGAAGCAATGTGTAAAGATATTTCGATGAAGGCTGAACTTTTAAGGTGCGGCGCGATGCTTCTGAATAATATTGCTCAATAGCGAACTCACCTGTTCACTCGATTTATAATGGGAGAATAGCATTGCTATTTGGTTTTCTACAACTACAACTTTGGCCAATATTTACATTATTGTGCGTTTGATTTTTATTTTTGTTTGTTTCCACAATTGCCATTGCTTGATCTGCGTTGTTATCAATATTTCACTTGCACATGATCTTATTTGTTATACTCAAGGACAAGAGTTCAAAGCCATTACTTTATGCTCCAGCTGCTATAATTTACAACGTAAGTAGGCACCTGGCGGTATTACCTACTTAAGGAAACAATCGCATTAAAACATACATAAGGAGCAGAGGATGCGTTCCTAAAACATTATTTTAAAATAGAGAAGACTTGAGGGGATTTAAATAAGTAAGAACATCTAAATTATGCGCAAACAAATTTTCTGTTTATCTTCCATGTGTATTTATGTATGTTGTAAATATGTTAGATATAAATTGAACCAACTTAAACCCCGCTAGATTCGCAAGGCTTTAAATGAAAACTTTGTTTAACAATTTGAGTAAAACTAAAAAATCTAAGCTATACCTACAGCTACAATATCAGGTCTCAGCTATATGAACTACAACGGCATAGCATTTAAAAATATATATAGGTATATAATATATATGTATTATGTACATATATATATATTTTTTTTTTTTTTTGTAATACATACCTACATATTGTTTGAATATCCCACAAACATCTGCAATTCACAGAAATACTCCTTGGCCAATACCTAAGACTATCTGTAACCGTTTCGGTGGTTTTCGATATATAAGATTTTGAATTAATTTTTTGTATGGGAGGTGCCAACGCCCCTATAACACATGAATCAATACACCTACGACCTTAGGTGAAAACAGTCTCTTTTATATATAAACTAGCTAGTTGTACATGTGAAAAGCATGGCTGTCACAGGTCAACTCCGGCAATGGCCGATTATTAGAGATAGCCCCTATCCTGTTTCCCCTATACGGCATCCTCTCCCTAAGTAACCTTTTTACGATATCCTGTATGGTTGGGTGTGTATGAATCGGGTAGGCCCTGATTGGCATCAACCTGGCGGTGCCCAGCTGTTGCAACTTTTTCATACACATCAATTGTGCTTATTTTACCTCCTCGTGGTAACCACCGGGTACTGGTCTCGCCCAACCTGGCTTGGCTTGCTAAACTTATAAGCGCGAGTGTTGAACACGAAGAAAATAGCAACACTATAATGCTCTGTGGGAATGACTGACTAAACGAGTCTCAGAAGTCTTACATGAGCCTCTCAGAAAGAGGACGTACGGCGGATGAATTCATTGTCGTCAACAGTCAAGATGACAGTTACCTTACTTGAGCTACTTCAACATATTTGGAGCTGAGGAATCCGGCCCCTTTCGTCCAAGGGGTACAACAAAGGGCCTGGCCCTCCAGGTCGGGAGTTGTACGCTGGGGTAACTGCCCGACTGCGTAAAACCAATAGTTACGAATCAACAACAAGCCTCGGATACATATGATTTTACTATTGACGAACCTGGCAAACGAAAAAGGACAATGAATTTCGGATCTGCACGTGGAATGTTAGATCCCTTATTAGACCACGTGCAGCCAAACAACTACCGGAGGCCCTGAACTGCTTTAAAGCAGACCTAACCGCCATCCAAGAAGTGCGATGGGATGGAACGGGCAAGCAGAGGATGAAAGACCGCGATATTTATTATGGCGACTCCTATCGGCAACAAAAACAGCGCTTATTTGGATGTGGATTCGTCGTTGGAGGCAGACTTAGGGAAGAAGTCTTAAGATTCAGCTGTGCGCCTCACGACAATCCGCGTCAAGGCTAAATTCGCCAACATTAGCCTAATATGCGCCCATGCAACCACGTAGGAGAAAGACGACGACACTTAAAAATGATTCTACGAGCTCTTGGACAAGACGTAAGAGCAATGCCCTAACTATGACATTAAAATCGTCCTATGTTATTTTAATGCAAAGATAGGAAGAGAGGGCATCTGATCGAATTCGCGACGGGGCGAAATGGTACCATACAGTACTTTCAACAGTCCGTCTACCTACTCGCCTACGCCGACGACATCGACATAATCGGCAGAACGCAGCGTGATGTCACTGGCGCGTTCGTGAGCATAGAGACGGAGGCGGCGAAGATGGGTTTGGCGGTCAATGACGGCAATACAAAGTATATGCTGTTATCAAGAAAGGACACCCAACACCAACGTCTTGGACAGAATGTCACTATAGACAGATATAACTTTGAGGTGGTAAAGGACTTTGTCTACCTACGTTCCGCTATGAACTCAGTCAATGACACCAGCGCTGAGATTAAACGAAGAATAACTCTTGCCAATCGCTGTTTCTTTCGGCTAAGAAAGCATTTGAGTAGCAAAGCCCTCTCTCGAACAACAACAAAACAAAGTGACCCTTTATAAGACCTTAATCATTCTAGTCCTTCTTTATGGTGCAGAGGTTACTCTTGGTTGCTTTGAGAGGAAAATTCTTCGAGTAATTTTCGGTCCCGTTTGCATAGACGGTGAATGGAGGAGGAGATACAACGACGAACTGTACGGACTGTATAGCGACATCTACCTAGCCAGAAGAGTGAAGGTCCAACGACTGCGGTGGCTGATGGGTCATATAGAGCGAATGCACGTAAATGCTCCGGCCCGGAAGATCTTCGAATCCACACCCGAGGAACGCGACGGCGTAGTAGAGGAAGACCGCAACTCAGGTGGCGCACGCAAGTGGAAATGGATCTTAACCAACCTAGCGTGTGAAACTGGAGACAGCTGGCCAAAAAAAAATCTGACCTTTACCCCTCTCCCCTACTGATCCTTTACAACCCCCTTTAATTTTACTCCTCTACCAGCACAATAAAATCTAAATGGGCATCAAATCCATAAATCAGAATAATAAATTGCATCATAGTTTAAAAAAAAATAATTAAACATGGCTTACACTAAGAACCCTTGTGGGGTAATCATTAAAAACAGATTGGTTAATTATACTGTTTTGCGTTTTAGTGCAGTAGATAAGTACCTACTCAGCTTATTTTTTTTAAGTTTTTTTATTAACTATATTACTTTATTGTATTGTGATTAGAACTGACCCAACTTCCAAAATTTTAAAGTCCTACGTCAATGGAAATATTCCACATAAATAAAAATGCGTGAAATACAAAATTTTAAATTATACGGCTAACGGCTTGTGAGCTATAACGGCAAAATTATAGCATTTAAATTTAAATTTGCGGCTAATTAAATATTAAAAAATTAAAAAATTAAATTTTTATAATATTTTAGTATAAAAAAAGTTAACTATTATTTACAAACTTACCAAATTAATGCCAATTTTTGAAAATTATTTGGCAAACGTTTGGTCTTAGATCGCCTAAGTCCAACAAAAATTAATTCGGTTGTTAGATACTATATAAATATAAACATCAAAAATATAAACAAGCGTACATGTATGTCTGCTGTGGCCCAGTCGTTTGATTTACTACTTGAACACCCTTGATGTTTTTGCTGCTGGGAATTGCTGTTTAAAAACTTGGACTCTGGGATTTTTGAGGACTACATCAACCCATTAAGCGCCCTATCGAATAATTATTATGCAATAAATTTGATTATAAAAATCAAAACAATATTTTACAAACATTAAACTGTTTATATTATGAATCAGATTTAATAAAAAAATATATAAATAAATAAATAGGTGGCGCAACAGGCGAGTGACACCCTAGGCCTAGCTTCTCGCAACCATTCGTTTTGAATGAGTTTCAGTTTTTGGGACGAATGGATGGGACCTACAATTTTATGCCGAGTCCGAACGGCTGAATTGAGAAGCTTTTTCATGACAGTCATACTCTCGGATGTTTGTCAGACGTTCGCGAGAGGTGGCGCAGTAGAAAAAACTTTAAGATGTAATTTGGGTTTTTCCGGGGATCGAACCTGGGATCCCTCCCACAGTAGTCCAGCACACTAACCACTGCGCTACTGCGCCCAGATTTAATAGAAATAGAAAATAAAATAACACGTGAAAATCTCTAATACCAAATCAAAAACGTAACTTGTGACTATAGCTAACAATTTTCTATTCACCAGTTAGAAT
Organism: Cheilosia soror; assembly: GCA_949372485.1. NCBI lineage: Eukaryota > Metazoa > Arthropoda > Insecta > Diptera > Syrphidae > Cheilosia > Cheilosia soror. The sequence goes on along the minus strand of OX443561.1, from coordinate 2,114,657 downwards.
TTTGCAACAATGTAACAATCTATTTTGATGATCTTTATTTTGTGGTACAGAAACCGGGAATTCGTCAAATTCGCCACTTGTTAGAGTTTGTGTTAAGAATCGTTAAGAGAATAGATTACTTATGGTTTAGTTATACAGAAAATGTTGTTAATTGCTGAAAATAGTCTATTTAACTAAACTTGTTGTTTTTTTCGTATAGGTCCCAGTTCTACCTAGAAAAACACAACCAAAAACCTTGAAGTTTTTCCACAGCGTCAGCGAACGTCTGATGCAAAGCATCCGAAAGTATGATTGTCCTGAGAACGCTTCTCAATTCAGCCATTTGGATACGTAGCAAAATTGGTTATCCGAATGGTTGTGAGAAACAAGACCTGTTGGGGTCAACTATTTAGTTCGTTTATATCTGATAAATATAACAATAAAATTGAATTGCACAAGATACCCAAGCGGATTTTGTAGTATCCTGGATAAATGACATCTGTCTGGTTCTCTAGTCTCGTATAAAGTAAGTTTTATTTTATTAAATCTGACATTTTTTACAGTGTGAGCATACACTAAAATTCTGACAAATTATACAGATTTCAAATAATTTCATTCCAGATCTATTCCAATGAATTGCAGTAAATTTATACAGAATATTGTTTTGGATCAACTCACATATTATTCTATTAAATAGACTACAGGAGACGCATCAGTGAATAGATCTGAATCAATGGTATGAAATAATTATAGTTATTTTAAAAATCTTAGGGTCAACATTAACTTTAGACACGACTACTAACCTTAAATTTCACATTTGGAAATATATCCTGCCAAATATATTTATTTGAGGAATGAAATTATAAATTTGTTTAGAGGAGATCCTAATAGCAACTAGAAAACCTTGACAAACTGAAACTACATTTAGCAGAATTCTTATTCATATAAGAAGTCTATAGTTGCGAGTCCTCTTGAAAACTATTAAAATTACCAATTCCTGCCCAACAGACTATAATAATTATTATTTTGCAGTAGTACTTTATTTTCTAAAGGAAATAAACTAAACATATGTACTTCTAATTTAATTTAAATCGCTAATTTCTTTTTCAATAAGAGCGTTCTTCTACCTAATCTTAAAGCTTAAAGTTAACCACTCATCACATTGTCAAAAAAAAATACACAAATAAAGTCCGTTTTATTAAATCTTGCCATTTATTATCATCTTTCCGTCTGATTCCCCAGTGGAAGTAGAAAGGAACGACCTAAACCTTACCATTTTATGGTTGAATACCTAATAGTAAATATAAACTTTAACGGAAATGTTTTACAACTTCTTCACCTTGAAACAGAAAATTATAAAGTCTGCAAAATGAAAAAGCTCTTAAAATACTTGCATGATAAAAGCATAGTGCCAAACTTGCATAACTTAGTCCTTCCTGCCATCAGGGTTCAGTTCCAATATATTCCACATTAAGGGAAAAACTTTGCTAGGTCTTGTAAACATGCCTCATCGATTTTTCATTTGTACATTGGAGCACGTATGTGCAAAAAGGATGACACACAATAAACGAATAAGAAAACCCTTTGTTCGCAGAAAAAACGTACCGTGAAAACTTGCAAAAGTTGGTGGTGAAATACAAGGGTAATTTAGAGAAAGGAACTTTTCACTTTTATTTGCCTTATAATATTATCAGGAGGAATGAAATTATTCGTCCTTGGTCTCTGAGGGCATAAATATTATACGAGTTGGTACTGCTAACAAACATGATGTATATTCAACTATTTGTAAAGAAGGATCACTGATTACACGAAGCTCGAATTTGATAGCCATTTTTCGCTATTTAAAAGACTGAGAATTCCTGGCGTGCCAGGAAGCTTTATTTTGATAATATGTAATTGTAATATCTGTGTGGTATTTTCTATGTTCAATAAGCAATCAATTTTTGAAAGCAGCGTAAAATCGAAATCTCTATACTAAATTGTTGGCATCATGTGCGTCCGTTGGAAAGTGTATTAAAAATAAACATGCATTTAAGACTTTTTTTATTTTATTACTTTTCTACCCAACTCCCTTAAAGTTTTTTGGAAGCAGATGCCTGCAATATTATGATAAGAAATTCAGTTTCAATTAAAATCGTTGCTGCTTTATGATTACAAGATGTTAAAGTACTTCACAGTGTTTCTTCACGTAAATGTTAAGGGCTTAGAAAAATCAAAGGATGTTATAAATTGTGCAGTTGACTGATGTTGATGTGTGTATAAATTAAAAATTTACTGGTAAGACAATAGCTACAATATGAATTACCTAAATATTTAAGATTTACTATAACCAATTTTTGAAATTATTGTTTAATTTTGTGTACATTGTTTATAGTAGCTTAAAATGTAAGCAAATGCCAAATATGCTTAGTTGATTAATTTCATGATAATGAATTTGAAAGAAGAAAAAGGAAATTGTGATTGGATTCTTCTTTGGGACACATCGGGCTAGATCTCCCAATAATACGAAGGGATGACGATGTATGAAAAAAAAAAAACAACCGAAAATTATTTCACACGACTATTTGACATTTACTTGTCGATGTACTTCTCTCGCCAACTTACTGAAACGAAGCCAATAGCAAGCCACGTTGAAAAAATAACAGCAAACTAGTCTTTGTTCATACAAGTAATCAATGTGGTTTTTTTTTGTCAAGATGTGTAAGATATGTGATGAATATGTCCCGAACATTGACAGACTATACAATACATGGCATACATGTACTGCTAGTGAAATGTCAGATTTATACAAACCTGCGAAGATTAATGAAGCAAACATAAGCACTATAGCCCTTTTGGTTCAGTGCGGCGAAAGTATGAACCCTATGCGCGCCATTGCTATTTTTTACATAGAACACAGCTCCATCTATTGTAGAACATTTTAACTGCGCAAAATAACGATTTATTCGAATTATTTTGAACTTTCTATAACAGATGTCACACTCAGCACTCAAACAAAATCGCACGAATTGCTAGATGACATTTGAGTGTTTTCGCTTCTCTCCACCGTGAACCAAAAGAGCTAGTGCTTATGTTTGTTTCAAAGAAAAATTGGCTGCTGGCAGTGGCAGTCCAAGCCAAGTCCATGTATAGTATGTCAATGGTCATAATCATAAATAAGCGGCTGCTGTGGCTGTCCACAATAAGCGAAACAAATTCAATCTAAAATATGCATTCGTGTCCGTTCTTTAGCATTTGTCCCAGTTTTCGATAAAAACCATAAATTCCCTTTGTTTCTGCTGAAATAAACAATATGTAATATTAAAATACCTACTCCTTTGATTTGCTTTTCCATACACAGTTCGCTGCTTAGACCTTGGACACTATAAAATAAATTATTATATCCAATCCTATTCCAAATGCTGACGTATTACTGATATAATAGAAAAATACAATCTAAGCAAATAACCATAGATACACAATGTTGGACTAAACAAGAAGTGTGTGCCTCACTTTAATATGGCAATATATATATCGAATAATCCCTATAGGTTGCATAAAAAGATAAGATATCAATCGCAAATATTGTTCTTGGTAAGATACTATCGACGGACTTCAATGTGTGGAAAAGCAGCATAGATTAGGAAAAAAATGTTTTATGATTTGATCAATTTTGGCAAGTTCCTATGAAGATGTCCATTCACGTATGATATGGTTAGGTATGCGACGTTATCCGCTGGATAACCTTTTTACCTCTAAAACCGTCCATAACTATGAATTTTATATTTTCTCATACCGTGCTTACACGCAAAGATTTATGAAAATTATCATGATTTATGTAATTCTGAATTAAGAAATATTGAAGTAAAACCGAATTTAGCCCTTTGGCTAGTTAATAATAAGTTTTCCAGAAATTTATTTTATCTAAGATTTTTCGTCAAAGCATCAATCACATTTGATGCTCTCATTCGCATTGCGATAGTCCCTCGTCATAGATGTGTAACATGGTGTCCTCCAGGTTGGCACCTGGGGGTTGTGCGAAGGTCTTTAAGGCTAAATTCGCAAACAACTTCCTTTATGTGCTCATGCAACTAACGAAGAAAAGAAAGGCTTTACCAAAGACAGTTTGTACTACTTTGTCGAAAACACGACACTTAAATCGTACCATTTTGTGCCGAGGACAAAACGACTGAAGTAAGAACCTTTTCTAGTTACACTCTTGAATGTTTACAGTTTATCAGACTTCGAGAGAGGTAGCGAAGTGACAAAGATCTTAGGATGTAAAATCCTCTCGCCTTCCCCTATTGGAACACACCAAATTCTGGGGAACTCGAATCGAATTAAATACTAATCGCATGTTTTGCTTTGCAATGAGTATCAGAATTTATTTCTCATTTCCTCATGTTTCATCAACATCAACAAAATATTTCTTGAAACACAGTTTTTTAATAAATTTGATTACAAATTTTATGATGTGCTTTTTGTTGGTAATCTAATGTGAAAGCAGCTAACTACTTTAATTAAAATCTGAACTTGGATATTATACGAAACCAACACCTGTCCTTGTAGCAGATAATAATCTGCATCGTTTTATGGTGCTTTACGTACTCTTTATTCCACCGCAATAACCACACTCACATTTATTTGAAACCAAATTTCTATATGAAATGTTATCTCCATAAATTCTTTTTTCAACAAGTGAAATTTATTCCAGCTATTCTTCCATTGAAAAATTATAAATTCTATTTCATTACTTTTGTATCGTAGACAAATTTTGTTATTTTCAATACAATGCCATATTTCAAGAAAGCACAACCGGAGATAGAGAGTTATTATCACCAGAAGTTTCCAAGGTTAGCGTTACTTTTCAAGTAATCCAATATCAAAGAAGATTTTTCGCTTGTCTTTAAAATTAAAAAAAAAGTCGCCTTTTTTTATTATTTCTTCTCACTGGGTATACAAAAAACCATTCACACCCTTGTCCATTTAAAATTAATTTTGAACCTGGGGTGCGTTTTTTTAAAGCGGTCAAAGGCTCTCTACCTTAATTTTAAAAGAGAGCAGGTGCCAGACCAAAATATGTTCGGTGAAGTAAAATCAACTAAGAATAGATTAAAAGATTTTATGATTAATGTAAATTCTTTAAAGTATTCTCTTAAAATTAGTCATAGAGAATATAGCAATCATTTGGGTAATAGTAATATATGTAAATATATTTTACGTCTTATTTTTATCAGCGGTTTTTCGACTTTGGCCAGAATGAGGAAAGGATAGCAATATCCAAGCTGAAGTCCAACAAAGCTGCAGGACCGCTCGGCTTATCAGCCGAGCTTTTTAAGACAGCGGGGGATGACTTGGTAGAGAGCATACACCAACTCGTTTCTGAAATTTGGTCAGAGGAAGGTATTCCTGATGAATGGAGCCCAAGCATTGTTTGCCCGATCCATAAGAAAGGAGCCCTCAAAACTGCGCCAACTATAGAGGCATCAGTCTCCTTAACATCGCTTACAAGATCCTGTCTGCCGTACTGTGTGAACGACTGAAACCATTTGTCAACGAAATGATTGGACCCTATAAATGCGGTTTTAGGCCCGGTAAGTCCACAACCGACCAAATATTCACACTACGACCGATCCTGCATAAAATCCAAGAAGTCCAATTCGATACTCACCATCTATTTATCGATTTTAAAGCCGCATATGACGGCATTTATAGAGACGATCTATACAGAGTCATGTTTAGTTTTGGCATCCCTGCTAAACTTGTCAGATTGTGCAGAATGGTGATGGACAACGCTCTCTGCTCTGTAAAGATTGGAAACAATCTCACCGAGACCTCTGATGCCAAAAAAGGATTTAGACAAGGTAATGTGCTGTCATGTGACTTTTTCAACAACATTCTTGGGAAAATTATGCGAAGCTCGCAAGCCAACAGCAGGGGCACAATTTTCCAAAAGTCTGTGCAACTACTTGCATACACTGACGTAAGGCCTTGTCGAGAAACACCAAGGAGACTCTATATAAGACACTCATCATCCCAGTCTTGCTTTATGGCGCAGAATCATGGACGTTGTCAAAGGCGGATGAAGATCTCCTTGGTCGCTTGGAACGCAAAAATCTTCGAGTGATCTTCAGTTCCGTTTGCGTTGACGTTCTTTGGGGGAGGAGATTTAACACCGAACTCTACGAGCTGTACAGCGACATCGACCTGGTCAGAAAAATACGTATCAATCGACTAAGATGGCTAGGACATGTAGAGCGAAGGGACAACGCAGTAGAGGAAGACCTCGCCTTAGGTGGCGCGCACAAGTGGAAGGGGACCTCAACCAACTTGGAGTGCGTAACTGGAGGCAGTTAGGCAAAGATTGTGTTAACTGGAAAGGCGTGTTGGTTGAGCGCCAGGTCCACCCCGGACTGTACGCTATCGCTGAACTTATAACTTTAAAATAAACTGTCCTATAATGCGAAAAATTAGAAAAGGGCAGGCAATTCAAATTTAAATTAATGGTTTGGTTTCATGTGAAGAAGTCCTATCATCATTATATCAGAAGGTCGAATTCAGCAATTATTTCCACCCCAGATTACTGAAATTTAAAAGAGCAAGAATTCTTCCATTTCTATGAATGGAAGATATTATATTCTTTAGTTAAGTATACGAACGTGGTGAATTAAGTTCCTGGAACTTCAAACTATTTTTTTTATGTTTCGAAATGGGAATTAGCAGCAGCATCTAGATATGGAGAATATGCTACCCGTAACCAAATTCACGGAATTTTTTGTATTGGAGTTGGTGATGTTATGCATCTTTGTTCAGTCCCGCCCATATCAAGTAAGAACCCGTCCAAACCAAAGTTCGTTTTACTACAATGCTATGCGCTCGATAGAATGAAAAATAATATGTTACCCATACAAACTGATTTCCGCTTTTCTTGCCGCTAATAAGTTGGGCTCCAATCTAAATAAAAAAACTCAGAAATTGGTTTTCTCCTTCTTATATCAAGTACACAGACCGAGTTTGAAGTCGAAATCGGACGAAAAATAGGAATTTTCCTATACAAATTTCAAACTGTTTTATTTACAGCTGTACCCGCCCCACTTTGCCTGTGCACAGGAATTGCTTAAGTCTTAGTTAATAATGTTCTTTCGTAAAACCTGAAATACCTACAGCAATACAAATAAAACATAAAAAGAATCATGAAAATCGGTCAATTTTGACCAATCTTCACAGGAGCACTTCAGGGCCAATACCTAAGATTATCTGTGAGTTTGAGCTCAATCGATTCGGTGGTTTTCAAGATCTATATATATAAAAATTAAATCGATTCACGCCTTAACGCATTCACCGATTTTAGCCAAACTTTCACACAACTTTGGTATTAGTCCAAACACGTCTTCTGTGAAGTTTGGTCAAAATTGGACAAAGGGGCGTGGCACCGCCCATACAAAAAAACATCGTATATCTCGAAAACCGCCGAATCGATTAAGCTCAAACTTACAGAAGATCTTAGTTATTACCCCTGGAGTGCTAGTGTGAAGATAGGTCAAATTTGGTCAAATGGGAGCGGCACTTCACATACAAAAAAAACTTAAAATCTTATAGGTACCTCCTATAATACAAAAAACATCTGAAACTCGATGACGTTTTATCTCGATAACCGCTGGGCTGATTTTCATTATTCTTTTTTTGTTTTGTTCGTATTGATGTATTTCAGGTTTAGGAAGAAAGAAAATTCCACCAAGTCGATTTATTATCATTTCTCGCATTTTACGAAAGAACATTACATATTACCTAAGACCTAAGAAACACAATTCCTTTGCACGGGCAAGGCTGGGCGGGTACAACTTCTTCGACAATCTTGGAATTGGAATCCTAAGTTTTTAAAATTTGTAACATTGATATAAATAATGAAAGTCAATAATATTGTCTAGGCAATACGATTTCTGGAAATACAAAAAATGTTGTGTACCACAGAGCATAACAATAAAAACAGTTTATCTATTTTTAACTATTTTGCACTGCGAAGTGTGCACGGGCTACGCTAGTAGCACATAAAGATTTTGAATTTTTTTTATTAATGGGAGGTGCCACGCCCCTTTGTCCGATGCTTACCAATCTTAACATGAGCTTTCCAGAGCCAATAACTAAGACTCTCTGAAGGTTTGAGCTCAATCGAATTGGTGGTTTCCGAGATAAACAATTTTGAATGTTTTTTTGTATGGGTGGTGCCACGCCCCTTTGACCAATTTTGACCAATCTTCACAGGAACACTCCAGGGCCAATAACAAATACTATCTGTAAGTTTGAGCTCAATCGATTTGGTGGTTTTCGAGAGATACGATTTTGAATTATTTTTTTGTATGGGCGGTGCCACGCCCCTTTGTCCAATTTCTACCAAACTTCACAGATTAGTCTTCGTGCTGAAAACACAGATAGTTTGAAAAGTCTAATATGAACAGCAACACTGTATAAAGTTGACACGGCATATATTCAATATGTACTAAGACTATTTGCTTTTATGGGTTGACTGGCATAGCACCTCGGAAGAAAAATGTATAAAATATCATTTTAAAAAAGAAAAACAAAATCCAACTGCGGAAACATATCAAAACTCCCTTCCAAATATAAGATATATAAACCTGTTTTTTTTTTAAATTAAAATTGTGGGGCGTTCACCGGCTCATTAAATTAAACTTTTCTGATAAGACTTGTCAACAAATTTTAGGCGGTGGTCGTTAAATATCGTCGGCTGTTTGACAATTGACTTCCAAGAATCACCTTTCCTTTTGGGTATCTTAAACGTGCCATTTAAACATTTTAGAAAGATAATAATGAGCTTCATTTTCAGAGACCAAGTGACACCTTTTTGGGGTAAGCGTAGGAGTACGGGTATGGCCGTATGGTCATTCCAATAAGGCAATACGAAACGTTTTCACAAGCGTACACTATGACTACACTAAGCCATTAAGCAAATTACAATAAATTATTCAAATAACTCGCCATTAAAGATTAACTTTAAATTTTAAATATCCTAAGTGCTTGTAAACCTGGTGATACTCGTACACCTGGTGACTTTTGACTTGATGACGTGATGGTTGCCCTTTTGTCCCTTCGCATTTACGGAAGTTCTTGATACTATAAGATATAATATCATAGAATTATGTTGCTAAGGAGGAATTTGTAATTCAGTATCCTTTCCTGGAAAGTCGCGGATATTTTCAAATTTCTGAATCCTTTATGAATGGCAATCAATAACTTTAATGATTCCCTTGTCTTATCAATTTAACGAGGATGCACTCAAATATTCAGTTGATTGAATATAGACCAAACGCTTAAGGAAGCTACTTACGAAATGATGGTTATTTTAATAGTTTAATAAGTTTGCGGATAGTGATTCTGCCGGAAGTTTCTCAGAAGTTTTCGAGAGGTAGATCGTAGTTTGTAAAATGTGTTTTCCGGAAATGGAATCTGGAACACTCGTATTTAGTTACTGTATACACACATTTTTATTTTTAGCATCATATAAATGGAAAGAATACAGCTTTAATATTCTCTCTATGGTAAAGATGAGCCAAAACACTTACTACGTGTGAGTGGTTCAGAATTGACCATTCAAATGGGCGACAATCAAAAAATTTGTTTGAACGGTGTATGTAACTGACCCCTAATAGATGGATGAGATTGTATACCATTAAGAAATATTGTTCATGAAGCCATTTTCCATAAACGGACAAAATGCAATTAGTTACCCTTAAGTAAGTATGTGACAATCGGATTTGTACTCTATTAAGGTCTATGGTTTATGGTTTGGGCGTGACACGCCCCCCAAAATTTCAAAAAATACTATATGAAATGGTTCTTCTCAATGTGCAGTTAATTTAGGGCACTATAATCGATCAGACTAATAACAAAACTGAGTGGTTTTTTATATTGGGAAGTAAAGCATAATTTTGCTAAAAGATGGTTCTGATTTGGATGATGGCGTGGAAGAAAATACTGATGAAGTGGAAGAAGGGTGTTGGCTCATATAAATCAGTATATTGTTTTTAATAAGTAAACCACTTCAGATAAAACATTTATACAGTTGAAGACCTAGGCTACATTTTTTTCGGTGCCATGAAATAAGGCCAAGCGAAATAAGGCCAAATCTGCATGTTCATTTTGATTTGACCTTATTTCGCTTGGCCTTATTTCACGGCACCGTTTCCTTCACCGTATAATGAACGAACTTCTTTCTCACTACGATTCGCATCAATTTATTAATTACGTGACGCAGTGGCACTTATGCTTATATTGTCGGTACTTTGGTAGCTGTGTGCCGATTTTATAGAGTCAAAATGGAATTTAAGAAAAAATCTAATGGGAAAAAGCGTCATGCGAAAAATGCCTCATTCATTCAATTATTTTCAATGGTCCGCTTGTCCATTAAGTGGGTCGCGGGTGTAGGTTGCTCAAGTGGACCCTCCATAGCTCTCGATCCTCCGCCATCGACTCCAAATCATCAAGAGCAATCCCCATACGGGTAGAGGAGAGATTATGAATTTGATCTAACCATCTCATCCTGGGTCTACCTAGGGGACGCCTGGCCGATGGTACGGATTCCATAGCACGTCGTGGGATCCTGGTCGGGGACATACGTTTAATATGTCCAAACCACCGAAGCATGGACCGCTCCGTCCGGAGAAGTAGCTGCTCGACATTGAGTTTCTCACGTATTCTAATATTTCTAATGCGATCTCTACTGGTGACACCAGCAATACAACTTAGAAATCTCATTTCGGCAGCTTGTATTCGCGATCTTATTCTTTCGGTCATTACCCAAACCTCATGACCAAAGGTAAGAGTTGGAACAAAATGCCTATTTTTCCAAATTTAGTGCTGCCGTTTCTAATATTTTGTTCAAGCTGTTTTGCTTACGAAGGTTAGGTCTCTTGTTATCTTTGCACCATAAACAGCAATATTCTGTTTTTCTTGATTTGTAGAACTTTCCGTTGATTTGATTTATATCGTTGTTTATAGTATAATTACTTTATGCTTTTAACCATAAATGAACGATTATTAAGTAGGTATCTTAATTACTTTTGTTGTCCAGTACCGATTTTTATTCTGGAAATTTCCCATGAAAGATGACGTTAATACCATGGTTTATAAGTATATACGGTCTTTTGTAGGTGTACTGGTTCATGTGTGATAGGGAGGTGGCACCTCCCAAACAATAAATGCAATCAAAATCTTATAACTCGAACACATCTTAGGTATTGGCCCAGGAGTATTTCTGTTGAGATTGGTCAAAATTGGACAAAGGGGAGTGGCACCGCCCAAGCAAAAAACATTCAAAATCGTATGTCTCAAATCGATAGAGTTAAGATTTACCAGCGACAAGATAAAAACATGTTATAGCTTGTTTAACACTTAATTGAAGTGCCAAACAAAGCCTAGTTGCTGTGAATGCATTTCTCGCGAAGGAATGATCTACATAGATTTCAGATATGGTTGATCTATGGCCTAATCCATTGAAATCCCTTACGACTTTTAGAACCTTCAAAATGTTCAGTTTGCTATCGATATGTAGAATGTGGATATAATAAACATTGGGCCTTACCAATAATCATTTTAAATCTTCAACTTAAATATTTTGACGGTCACAATGGATAATTTTATATGGAAATTTGTGACTTCGTAAAACTTAGCCTGGACAATAAAAATGATTATTAGTACCGCGGATTGTTTCGCCATTACAGTATAACGCATTTAAACAATGACTTACTTATCAACTTATTTATTAAAAACGTGTGGTGTATAAAACACTTTTTAATATTTCATTAAATGTTTTTTAGAAGCTGCCCCTAGGGTCCGTAACCCCCGATTACATGTACGATAGTATGTATATGGATATACCGAGTTAAAAGGGTAAATTTATTTTACACCCTTTTAGATAGCAAATTATATAAACTACTCATTTTTGCACACAAGTAAAAACTAGCTATGTAGGTACGGGTATTTATAACAGCAAGAGGAGCAAAATTCAAAAAACCATATACGAAGGATCCAAATCTTCCCCTACATACACAAGCATATTTAATCTGAAACTACAAACATCAATCATCATATTGGTCTGCAGAAAAGTGCATTCTCTCTGACAAATGTTTATTTTCAAATTTAGCGCACTTACCAGCCTAAAAATTTCGAATCATTGCTTTTTGTTGTGCACTGACGATGTTCTCCGCACAAATGCAAATGTAAATAAGGGACTAACTGCAAATATCAACCGCACTATATACACACCGCAACAATTACATTTACACACCCCCACGTATTGCGTCCAAATCTAATATTCAATTAGTAAGCAGTATCACTTAATGAAATCAACACGTATTGATTATCAAAAATAGAGGTGCATAATTAATGTGACATTGACAAATTTGCAGATAAACTCAAATTCGAATTTAATTACACCAATAAATCGCAGACGCTGTGAGCAAGCTTACACCACTCTGAAGGCTTGCCCTATATTTATGATGAGTTAATCAAACTTAATAATATGTACTCCTTTGGTCTTCAATTCAGATTTTCGATTGCTGTGCTATCGGTCTCCAAAGATACGCGCGGATACATTATTATCGTCGAATAAAGTCAGTCCGATTGCTACGAGATTAAGAAATCAACTGAATATTCGTTTTCGGGAACTACAAAGGTGTTTGCCAATTGAGCGGGAAGACACCCCGAGACCACCCACCAACAATGGGGTTGTGAAGATACTATGCATTCATTTTTGTTTTCGGATGCTGTCTTGTGTTTATTATTTTTATTATACTTGTTGTTTTTGTTTTTGCGTTGATGCTTCTGCTGTGGCTGGTAATGTAGTCTCCCTATAGGAACTGCGAATTGTAAAAAAATAATGAAACCAAATAAGAGGGTTATCGTGTTCGTAGGAGTAAAAGTCCTATTTGTGAATTAGTATTTCTTTTTTGTGAGCATTTTTATCACACATATCCATATTCACACACAACGGTACAGCAAATAATTGATATTAAATAAAGTTTTGCTGCCTACCGCACAAGATTAATTAGCTTTTGTAAACATTTGGGTGTACACTGGTTTACACCCCAAAGGTAAGCAAATAATGAATATAAACAGAGATTTTAGCTTTTTTACGGTCGATGAGGTGTAAAAATAGAAGTTTTTTGTCGTTGGAAGAAGGGTAGTTAAATAGCGCTTTACCAATGGAGCTCATAAATGCAAATAATTGATAAAATAATTGTGTGTGTGTAATTGTGCAAATGAAATAGATGCCATTTAAATGGCAGCAAGTTATGGTGCCATCGATATTATGAGCGGATTGGTTTGATATTATGTGTGGGTATCTGTTGTGTGCTGATTATAGAAAGATATATTAATTGGTTAGTAATCAATGCAATGAAAATTGTAGTGTGGTTACATTTTCAGCCTTTTATGAACAAATGCATTTTTATTTTACATTTAGTATAATTTTTACTTGAAAGCTGTCATTATCAGTTTCATTGCTCCTCGTACTCCTCATGCATAACGTAAATAGAATGTAGGTAGCTACTATATAAAAATAACGAATACATAGTAGGTATCTAAGAATTTAAACTACTACACCTTGGATATCTTTGATTAAAAACCTTATATTCATTATGTATGTTTTTCGGTCCCGTCGAACGACGAACTGTACGGGCTGTACAGCGACATTGACTTAGCCAGAAGAGTTAAGGTCCAACGACTGCGGTGGCTGGGTCATGTAGAGCGAATGGACGTGAATGCTCCGGCCCGGAAGATCTTCGAATCCACACCGGAGGGACGGCGCAGTAGAGGAAGACCGCGACTCAGGTGGCGCACGCAAGTGGAAAGGGACCTTAACCAACTTAGCGTGCGAAACTGGAGACAGCTGGCCAAAGATCGTGCTGGCTGGAGACGCTTGTTGGTTGAGGCCCAGGTCCACCCCGGACTGTAGCGCCACTTTAAGTAAGTAAGTAAGTAGTATGTGTGTACTTAGGTATTTCTTTTGTCCAAAAAATTGGTCTATATACCTACTATATGGGATACCTTTATATCCAAAAATAATAAAATAATACATGTGGCTTTAACGCCTTACATGACAAACTACTCACTGGATCCGAACGAATTTATCGGACATTATCTAACATATGGCTTATTGAACCAACATTTAGTTTTAATTTCATATGAATTGGCTAACTAATCTTCTTCTGTAAGAAATGAATTGCTGTTCGTTAGTCTCGCTAAGACTCGATAAAGGCTGGACCGATTTGGCTAATTTTGGTCTTGAATTATTTGCCCAGAGAAGGTTTAAAAGGTGAATAAATATGAAAGTTGTTAAACAAACAACGTGGCGTGGCACCGACCATACAAAAAAAAACATTCAAAATCGTATACCTGATACATCTTCTTCTGGATTGACCCGCGCAAAGTCCGGACCTGAACCCAATTGAACATTTGTGGGCCTACGTCGAAAGAGCATTAAAAATCAAGAAATGCTGAAGAGCTTTTCGAAAACATTAAGGAGGTCTGAAACTATAAACACATATACCACTATATATGCCGGTTTAAGGTTTTTTTCGAACTGCGCCACCTCTCGCGAACGTTTGACAAACATCCGATTCTCTAACTGTCCAAAAAAATCTTCTCAAATCAGCCGTTCGGACTTGGCGTAAAATTGTAGGTCCCATTAGATTCGTCGCCTATACGGACCTGTTGCGCCGAATATAATAGTAATTGCGTTTAAAAATATACCTTTTGAATATTGTTAATAAAATTTACAGGAGATTATGTATTTTTGTTAGCTTTAATACTTTAACAGCCTTATTTATAAACTTTATACACTCTCTATAATAGTTCTTATTATAAATTAATTCATTATGTCTATACTAAATCTGGATTATAACTGCTTATAGTTTTTCGCAATATAAAAATAACAACAATTAATTCATTTAGTTTAGTTTAGTTTAGTTTAGTTTAGTCGACATTAATTATCTCTTGTTTACCTATTTGCAGCTTCAACAAAAAATTATCTGTTTTTCTTAATAATAAAACGGCAGCGCAGTTCTTACTTGTAATCTTCCACTACCACTTACATACTTACCAGCCTTTTTAGGTATTCACCATAAATATTCACTCAGGGCTAAATTTCATGTGTTCTGCATTTTTCTGTATGCGAGAGAAGTGTAATGGAGTTACTTCAACTTCAGTTTATACGCGATATTTCACAATATACACATATATAAATACTACATATACTATAATCATTTAGATAGTTTTCGCGCACTTGTTCTTTACTCGTATAAGATTGAAACTGAATTTGAACGGGTGAAATATGGTAGGTAATCAATGTTTATCTATGTTAATACAAAAAAAAAAGAATGATGCTGACGCCCCCTTTCGCATTCGATACGAAGCTATAGAAGAAACAATTGCCGAAAAATATACAAATTTTATATGGTGGGCGTTGTATCTACTGGAAAAAAATTGGAATATTTAATCTTAATAAAAAGTTAATAGATACGTATGGAGTTTAAATACCTATTGCAGAAGCGTGGACCTTGTACAAAACAGAGGGGAAAACTTTTTGGTCCAGTTTCAGGAGATAGAACGACGAACTTTAGGTACATCGTGTAAATGTACGTTTTTTACAGAGAGGTTGACCTGGTTAAAAAGTTTAAAACACACTAAGATGGAAACAGAGATGTAATTTCGACTTAAATCCAGCCAGCTGTACCCGTCAGCACCAAACGCTCCAGGAGTATTACAGCCTATGTATTCATTTGGACACAGACTTTTCACTAGCGTTTTTAAACAACATATCATACACTTTTCGAGCAAATGGTTTTAGTGCACGATGTTGAATCCTATATCGTTGATGCTTCATGCATCATGGTGTCCACCGTGCTTTGTTTTTTTCTTTAGCATAGATTAAATTTGTGGAGAATGTTTTTGTCTTTAAGAAAACTGAAAATGACGAAGAAGAAGGTTGACTGGATCCACAGTTGCATATTAAAAGGCACAGCGAAGACGGTACAATCATATAGTTTTTACATACAATTGGATATAAAATATGAATCAATAAAGATTAACTTACATTATAGATATGCCGTAGTGTCGGATTCGCTAGCCGAAATGTTAAAAAATAAATATTACACATTTCTTTGCGCATTCAACCGCAACCTCATATGCTTTTTGAGATTCACTAGATGCTTTGTCAATCAAGAACCTATACTTGGCGCCAAATATCAAAATTAGCTAATGAGTATTCAGTTTTCACACTTTACTACATTTGAACGACCGGATCTTTTAATTCATATTTATATTTATTTAAAACAAATCTGGCATGTCGCATGTCGCATATTCAAGTTTGTTTCAATACTAAGCTTTATGCGGGCAACAACGAGCAAATTGATTCAATCGATGAAAGTATAATATCTACCCTTATCAGTTTTGGTTTGCGATCAGTTTGCCTTGGGTCGATAAACTCCATATCAGGTAGATAGAAATTGTGGATGGTAAATATTTACATTTATTATATGGAGCTCTAATATAATGATATTGACAATCAATTATTAGTAATTAACTTGCACTGCATGGCTGCGCCAAATAAGTATATAATGTATATTACAGTTTTGTATACGTTTGTATTTAGAAAACCCAAACTGCTGGCCTTATAAGATGTATCAATGAATTTGTATCAACCTGGTGTATCATATCAGATAAGACTTCTTGTACTGTAACAACTATGCTTTCGGAAAATTCTCGGAATATTACTGCGGTTAAATTTCCTATTGGAACATCACACTATTTCTGGTTTCTCTTACTATCCTAGCCTACCCTCAGACACACAGGAACACAGCATAGTGTCGAGGGTCTTGAGCTTGTTCATTTGCAAAAATGCAGAAAATGCAAACCCACAAACCCGATATCCAATATTTTAAAGAAATCAACAGGGTGTGCACAGACAGAGCTCTTTTTAAGGTCTTCTATAGTTATTGTATTATAAGTATTAAATATCTCAGGTTAACAAATGAACCCGAATGGGGAGTTCTACGCGCTATATTTTTTACCCATATACCATATATCAGACCTGGGCACTTAAGCACTACAGTCAGTCTGTTGAAAACACGATAGCGTCCAAACGAATCGACCTAGGCGAATGCCATTTTGTGAGAGGACTTGTTTTTACGTTGGTCAGGTTAGTTTTGAAAATGGGGTATACGGGAGAGTAGTTATGGTACCGGTCCCAGGTTCGATCCCCGGAAAAACACAAATTACATCTTAAGGTTTTTTTCTACTGCGCCACCTCTCGCGAACGTCCGACAAACATCTGAGAGTATAACTGCCCCGAAAAAGCTTCTCAATTCAGCCGTTCGGACTGGGCATAAAATTGCAAGTCCCTTCCATTCGTCCAAAAAATAAAAACTCACACAAACGAATGGTTGCGAGAAGCTAGGCCTAGGGTGTCTACCGCCTGTTGCGCCACCTATTTATTTTTTTTTTAATTTTAAACAAACAAAATGAAAAACAAGTTTTCAAACTCAAGCCTCACATATGTATTATAAAAACGTTTTCTCAACATGGATAACGTTTATAATGTAAAAAATAATAGTTACATATACATATTATGTTACCATATTCTAGTTTTGACCGAGTTTCTGGTCAAAAACTCTGATTTTAACTTTTGACCGGATTTGTTAACCTGATTTTGAAAATAAAAATCCGGTCATTCGGTCAGATTTGACCGGATTTACTTTTTTTTATTGGCAACACTGGTACCCACGTATATACCTAAGTAAAACCATGCTACTCCAAAAATGAACTACATATGCTGCTCTATCAGTTTAAATATTATCAAATCGAACAAACCAAACCGAAAATGAAATGTCAAAGCCGCCAAATTCCCCTGAAAGTAGAAAGTTTCTCTTCTTCGGCACCGCGTTTGACTTTACGATCTAAAGCCTGAAGCCGCATTTTGGGTTGCACGTGCACCATATGAAAGCATTGGTTCTACATCTGTCAACGCACGCGCACGGCAAAGCGGCATTGTGAATTGGCTATAACAGCTCATGCTTCAAGTTTCTGAATAGAGTTCGTGAGACTAGCTTTACAGTACTACCTCGATAATGTGAACTAATTAAAACATGGGCAGTTCACATTTTCGAGGGCTTCACATTTCTGGATACGGACAAATTCATTGAATTTCATGAGTTTTGATCTCTGGCTTGATTTTTGAAAAATAAAAGACACAAAAATATAGTAATTTAACTTAAAAAAAATAAACTGAATGATTTTTCAGACGGGAAGTAGGTACAGTTAAACCAAAATAGGTGTAAATTATAAAATAAAAGTTCACATATTCAAGTATCAGGAATTGGTTTTGAGTCACATTTTTTTCCGGTTTTCTGTTCACATTTTTGGGTAATTCACATTTTCGAGGTAGTACTGTATGTAATTAACTGACATTGTGTAGTTGTAGAGCAAATAATAAATTCATCCTGAGCATTTTACTGTCTGTTGAAATTGGTAATAAGTTTATAGATCAGAAACGGGAGAATGGTGTAGTCTGTTGTAAGTAGTGTATCTATATAATGAGTTCAATCTGCTGCACCGGAAGATGAAACAAGATAAATAATAAAAAACCGACCCTGTCTTCCGTAGGATTGTTAAACAATTTTCTAGCTACATTTTAACAACTTTTTTGTTTATTATTCTAAATATAGACGAGGTAGACAAATTCCCTTACTACCTCAAAGTTTCTAAACTAGCAAACGTACGAAAAGCTCGCTACATAGTTGCTGGCATGTTCTGTTCTATAAAAGAAAGAACGAAGACATATACCTAGGCAGCAGAACCTATATTATGATGTCATTGTTTTGTATGTATTTGTTTCCAAACAACATTTAAAGGAATACCTTTTCCTAATTAATTATTAAGTTGCTCATGAATTTCCGTACCGTCAAACCAGTGAAAAATATAATATCACGTGCTGTGAAACAAAGGAAGACAGTTTTCCAATATGCGCTTACCCACCCCCCCTTTCTCTTTCTGCGGATCGGATGGAGTATTTTTATTTTACTGAATATAAGTGTGTGTGGCTTAACAATGGATTCTTTATTCTACTGTATATTGTGTTGTGCGAATTCCATATGGAAATAGAAATAAAATGTGTATAAATCCTTGCAAGACTTGTCTAGGATCTAGAAGGCACACATTTTAACGAGAAAGGTATGTACTTTATTTTACGTTTCCCAGCATTATACATATCAGAAATCGATGTGACTTGGAATGTGTTTTTCCTTTTATTTAAATAATTTATTTATAAATACAAAAATAGTCGTACATGTTTTTTTATTCGGAAAACTCCAACACAGATTTGGATGCGGACGATTCCTACTTTGTTTTTGGTAATATAATAGCCAAGAATGTTTTATTCATATCGCTCATTCATTCACATGGTTCTGACATTTAGCAGGTGATACGGTAGTAGGTAATTTGTTTACTGAAGTGGCCACACGCATAGATTAAGAATATTGGAATTCTTAAAAAAAATTCTGTCGCAAGAAATATTAGTCAATAGTGCTTTACTTTAAAAATTGAATGAAAGACTATAAGAAAAATAGACATTGTTGAATTTTTTAGACATATTAATAATTTTTGTGTTTTGTTTAATAGATACCTACTTGGGGTAGACAATGCATGTAATATTGTTAATTTTTAAGCAATATGTAGATATGTATTATTGTATTGCCCAATTTTGCAAATCGGTAATTATTTATTTGGGCCACTTCCAGTTGCCGTAGAATGTTGAAATTTGATAGAGCGGTAGGACTTGCAGTGTACAGAAAGAAAAAAAATTAAAGTTTTATATCATCCATTCAGGGGGCGTGGTTTACGCTCACCTTTGATAATCGCTTATTATTTATTTGGGTCACTTTCAGTAGCCGTATAATGTTGAAATTTGGTACAGCTGTAGGACCTGCATTTTACGAAAGGAGAAATTTCAAAAATTAAAAACTGCCCATTTAAGGGGCGTGGAATTTGTCCACTTAAACTATGAATAGAAGTCAATCTACCTGCTGAATATAACTTTAATGAATAGTTTATAAGCCAAGAAAGAAAGCCAAAGTGATGGTAGTCAGTGTCTAATGGTATATTAAAAAGCGAAGACGTTTCAACGTTGCTTGTGAAATCTAATAAAAAAAAAAAACTTTGCAAAAACTAGAGAAATCACACCAAAAGCAAAAACATAAATGTAAAAAAAGAGCCAAGTTCTCTTGTATAGAACAACAAAAATTAGGTGCGTAACTAGTCAGCCACGAAAAGTAATCAGATCTAAATGTACGCCAAGTTCTTAGTTTAAGAAGGTTATATGTTAAAAAAATTGCTAGGTTTACTTGGCAAGTTTTTTGTTTATAACTTCAATATGTTATACAATATATTAGAATTTTAAAACTTGACAAGTGAAACTACCAATTTTTTAAACTTCTTAAACTAAGAACTTGGCGTACATTTAGATCTCATTACTTTTCGTGGCTGACTAGTTAGTTATACGCACTTAATTGTTGTTGTTCTATATAAGAGAACTTGGCTTTTTTTACATTTATATTTTTGGTGTGATATACTTTAAGGTAATGTGGTCGATTATATGAAGTTTTCAATCAGTTAAATTTATTGGGAAATTCTTATCTTTAAGCCGGTTACATGTGAGCATTTCATTCTATCTCAAAAACCCAAATTGTTACCCTGAAAGGTACATAACATAACTCCTTCATCTCTTAACTGATGTTGACATCTGAACTCATAGTAGCAATACCACGACCGTGTGAAATGTGTATGCTGAATTTAAATAAGTGCATACGTAAATTTTATCCT
This sequence comes from Cheilosia soror, assembly GCA_949372485.1. NCBI lineage: Eukaryota > Metazoa > Arthropoda > Insecta > Diptera > Syrphidae > Cheilosia > Cheilosia soror. The sequence continues at coordinate 2,093,807 of OX443561.1, read as the reverse complement.
TAACACTTCATTATGATAACAAACACATGCCCGGTAAGTAGCTCTTAAAGAGTAACAAGCGATAAAGTATTGCAGGCAATTCAACTCGGCTACACCAATGAGATACTGGAAAATATTTACAAAACCTTGCAAATATTGTGTTAGCTACAAACGTATGTAGTCGATCAATGGGGTTGGAAGTCAAAGCAGTGGGCTATGACTGCTCGAAGATGTTGTTTTGATGGAGATATCGACTAGAAATATTCCCTGTGACTTTATCACATATAGTGTTCTTTCCCAAAAGGAAGATTCATATGACGACAGCTAAATTACTTTTTATCGATTTTGAAAATCCGTTCTTCACATGAGAAATGAGGATACATAATATAACACTTGTTATTCAGTGCAGGTTTCCATGCTTTTTACTCGCACCTCCTGACGATACTATTGTAAGACGTCATCAGTGATGTTTTAATGGTGTACCCGCAGTATTTGATATCTACACACATACAGCTCACCCAACAGTAAATAATCACTTTTGTTTGTCCTTATAAAGAGAGCCTTTAGTATGTGAGAGTAAGAGTGTATATAAAATAGCATTAGGTCTACTCTACAACCTTGCTTTAGGCCTTGCTCAATGCCTTAACCAGCTCCAATATATAGTACGAATTGTTTAAATAAGGTAGGGATTTGAGTTCAAGCCAAACTGATATCACGGAAAAAGAAGTAAAAGGTAACTAATAACTCAAATGGTTGGAAAGACGTTTTTCCATATTTTCTTGGGTAAAGCCAGCATCCATTTAACGGCTTCAGTTAATGATTTTTCCTGCAGATGATCAAACAATTGCAAATAGCATTCCGGATCAACTAGACCTCCATACCCTTGATGCTAATACGGTGAGTACCTGAAGCTTCTCATTATTGAAGGTCCTTCTTGACTCTCATATAAAGTCGGGAAATTACAGTTAAACGAAGAAGGTATCTGTCAACCAGTTCTGTGAAATATTCGACAAGAAACTACGGAGTCGTATAAAATTGTGACTTTGTATAAATGATATAGATTGTAAAGATTTACCGTCCATGTCATGGTGCATACTCATCCCATCAAACATTTGCCTTCAAAAATTAATCACAAAGGATTCATTTAAATGAAGAAAACCTTCAGATATGAATTCATTTATGATTCAATTTGAATCCAATTTCCTAAGAAATGGGCCTTTATTTGTGAATTTTTCAAATGATTCTTAAATGATTGGAGAAACAGTCAATTCAAAACTAAAATGAATATAAACATGTTTATTTATATTCATTTTAGTGATAAATAAATGCATTTATTGATATAATTTATGAATCTTTATGATGATTTAAAAATGATTCAGTCAATATTCACTTTTGCAGATTTTTTTGGAGATAGCTTGCTCATAATCATTTTAGTTCATTTAAGTGTGGATTGGGTTGAAAACTCTTAACCTTGAAAATTGCAAGAGTAGAAAATCGTATAATGTATAGAATTTTATAGAACAAAGAAGTGAAACGCTATTCCTTTGTGTCGATTCAAAACGTTATAATATAAGTATTTATTGAATTAAATGACTTTTCTATTTACATTATTTACATAAATATTGTGGATTGTAATTTTGACATTATTGACATTATTAGTGTTCTTCTCGATCGAAACTTGGTTATTTATTATGACGTCATCTGGGTCGTTATATTTTGGTAAATCGCCAACAAAGTGAATGAAAATCCAATGTCAATATTCGTTTTAACCTGAAACCAGATTTGGTTACATAAATGAATGTCAACAGGCATGTTCTTAATTTTTACTGAATATAAAGTGATTCTTTATTTTTGCTGAATACAATGTTTGCTGGGATTTATTTAACAATACATACATATATTATGCTGTCATCACTCGTATAACTTGTTAACTTCGGAATCATCCTCACTCCTCATCTACCTTCCATTTAAAAATGTCCCTTTTGCAACTCAACCACTCATTTTCCATAATTATGTACCTTTTTCAGAAAAAAATTACTTGTCTGGCCTTTCTGCCCACAATTACGATATGTATCTAATGGCGAATGCATGAGTTTACCTCCTCCTTACCAGAGTTAGAAGTTACGTGATGATAATGATTATGATTACTAAGTACAAATGTAAGTAGATTTCTCCCCGAAATTTGTTAATTATTAATTTAAAAATTAAATACGTTTCCAGTTAGCAGTCGCATTGAATACCATTAAGCCAAAGTCACACAATTGTGAGTTGTGATTTGTGAACCTTACAATAATTTAACTTAGTGGCCATTTACTAAATTTTTGTATGAATGTTTGGTAAAACGGTTTTCTAATTTTTATGGTATGACTGTTTCAACAGTCAAACAAGTCAAACAACTCTTATTTCAACTCCACTCCAACAAACCAAACTGCTAAGGTCAAACAAAAAACAAGCGAACACTCAATTCCTCCACTATAAATAATTTATTTTTATTTCGCTTTTAACAAGGTACTTCATTAAAATTTTATCTACAAGAACTTAATCTAAGCGAGCGATGAAAACAATAGCTTCTCTCCGCATTCTGCATCCAAATTCAAGTTTATATCAATTTACAAGGTATTCACTTCAAGTCAGTTGCCACGCATCGCTGATCTTACCTCAGGCAAGCTTTTGAGATAGACCTATACAATTTACAAATGAAATAAATGGAGTTCAGAATCTCTGTTCATAAGTTTCTCAAAGGTAGGTAATAAATTGCAAAAATTAGACAACACAGAAATTGTTTTCAACACGAAAGACATTGGCACATTTTAGTTTCAGAAGACAGCATAATTTTAGGCTACAACTAGAACTGATCGCTTGTCAACTCATGCGCCTATAAGTGACACACAAATTGGCTGCTCAATTAGTTGCAGTAATGAAACCACTTACCATCGAAGCTATAAACAGTGAGATCATCGGCAACATGCAAAATAGAGAGCAATATATAGACATAATGAAAACTTAGGAAGCAATTTTAGAAGCATATTAGTAGATTAGTTATATTCTCGACTGACAGATAGTTGTTGCGACGGCGATTGATAAAAGCCATAACGGTCAGTATCGGAATGATACCCGAAACCTAGGTTGCGTTTACCGCTGTATTGTGGGTTATAGTACCCATTATACGAGCTTAGACCTCCATTACCTCCATAACCGCCATATCCACCATAACCGCTGTAGCCATTGGATCCTCCATAACTGCTGGATCCTGCATAACCATTAGATCCTCTATAGCCACTATTAGAATCATCGTAGCCGCCGGTTCTGGTATTGTAGCCACTTGTTCGTGAGTAACTATAGTGCGGGTAATAGGATTGGGTGGGATAACCACCATAACCGGCGCCAAGAATGTTTGTTCCAGTTGGGTAGTAGCCAGAGTTTGGATAAAATCCCTGTGTGGGATTATAAGAGGGATAGTAACTTCCTCCATTTGATGATGGATAAAAACCTCCTCCTGTCGTTGGGTATCCACCAGGGCGGTAGGAAGGATTTGTGCCATAAGTTGGAAAGAGGCTACCTAAGTTGAATACTGAAAGAAAAATTCGATAAAGAATTAAATACCTATACGGAAATGATATAATTTGTAATATTTAATCGATTTAGGTCCAATTCACCATTTGAATGTGTGAGATTTATTTTTAACACAAATGGAAAAGAACTTCAATTTTATCAGATGGTGAATTTGGAAATTGTTTTATATATAATATATTATTGCCTATTGCTTTTTGTGTGTGCATTTGCGCACCTTTTCTAAGACCCCAACACAGTAGCTAAGCAATTTTCTCGAGGAATTTTGTAGATTATGATCATTAAGTGATCGCAAAGGAATTCACAAATAAAAATTATATAATATTTTCACTTATGTAAATGTTTTGGAGAAAGACAAAATTATGTATACGTATTCTAATATATGGATGATGTTGTTATTTTAATTGAAGTTATAATTTGTTTTCTCAGTGAAACAAAATAAATTAGAATCCTCAATACAGCTACACTCTCCTCAATACTTCCAAAAAGAAAAAGTGGGTTTGGGGAATTAGTCAATTATAAAAACTATGGGAAATGTAAAGTATCTACATTTTGATACTTGTATTAATTCCTAATATAATTTGTTCAAATGGTAATGATTTTATCTTATGAACTCAGCAATATTCCACATTAGCGACAACATGTGAAAGACTTGTAATCAAAAATAAAAGCCTATGCCTAGGGACCTATATGGACCTGTTGAGGCAACCTCTTACTTTATTTAGATTAAAGGGCACATATGGAACACAATACTTTGTCCAGTTTCAAGGTATATGAAAACGAGAAAGTTGCACATAGAATACTTGTTCGCAAGACGGGAAAACAACATCCAAAAGGAAATAAGAGCTCGTTGTGACTTCTCGCTCTCGAGAGTAATATAAACAACAATATTTTATTTGCATTTGATTTATTGTCAAACTCACTAACTTGGACATGTGTTAAATAATTTCTAGTTAAATTTTTCCAGTTACATACACATTTGAATTACTGAAAATACTTCATGTACTACCTACAACCTACCTATTCAAATTGTAATTAAAATCTTGAAATTCGTTTACGATAGTCGGAGAAGTATGAATCTAATCAACAATGTAAACAAGACGTTTTTAGTCAAAATATAATTGATTTTACCCTTATTAAATGAAAAATTAATGTAAGAAATCACGAATATCGTCATATGGGTAGTCAATTTAGCTTCTTTAAATTTAAAACCTATAGTAGGACCACTCGTATTATTCCGTTTTGCAGTTATACACAAATATTAATGAAAACATACGCGACCGGATATCTTAATCAATTTAACAAATTTAAAGCTTACATTTGGCAGATGTTTCGGATCCTTCCAAGTCGTCGACCCTATCGGGTACACCGTCAGTCACTCTGGATTCATCCTTAGGTTTAGCATATGCACTGAACACCACTCCAAATTCCACTACGCACTGTAAATACGGACAGTTTATGTAAAATTTCACAAGTGAACAAACTATTGTCTACTAACCAAAAGACAGAAAATCGCAAAAAGGTTCTTCATAATAAAAACGCGTGTCCTTTGAATTGATTCTAACAACCAAGTTTATGATTCCACAGGAAATACTTTAAAATATATGTCTAGCCAATATAAAGCGTGAGTTTGACCACATGGAACTGTATTTGTTTCATTAATAATTCAATTTTCCTCCACGCTCCGACATTTATATCTTTTGGCCATTTTTCTCAGATGAGCTTTAACTTTGGCTTACATTTTTCGCACATATAAGCTTTTAAGCAGCAAATAGGAAAAACTTAAACGGAAAGACACAATACCTCCTATTGCCTATAGAATAAAGTGAAAAAGATATGTTTTTATCTTTAAAGTCGATTGTTTGTAAACATGGATATTTGCCAAGTAATTGGTAGGTATTTACATGGCTATGTACACAGATGGCTGCCCAGTTTAATGCACCTATATATCCAAAAATGAGTGATAATCATAACAAATTACGTGTCGCAGTGTAAAGATAAAGAACCTGAGCCTCTCCGAAAGTTAAATATTTGATTATATTTGGCATTCAAAGTTATCTATTTGTTGTCAAATTTGACTTTCCCACTACAGAAACAAAAAGGTGTAAGCCTGACTTCACCTCAGACTGAACTAAAAGAAAGATAAATAGCCGTGTTTACAGAAGCGTAACTGTATTGAAACTGAAAGTTACTTTTTTGTGGAGTCAAAGAGACCGATCGACAGTGATAATGCTTCGTTTTTAAGCATTTTAAGTCTTGCAATGTCAAATTGACAATTGCCTCGGTGCTTAGAACCTATTATGTCTGGGCTTTTTTTTCTTTCTTTTTAAGGTAATTGATAATTATAACTAAACAGAATGGGATGATTTAATACATATTATAGGTAATTACTCAGCTAGTGCGTTTTGAATCGATATGTTTATTTCAATTAAGTTCAACCTTGACATTGAAGAAAAAACCTTAAGAAGATATGATGCGTCGGATTTGAATAGCTTTACATGATTACACTAATGCATAAAGAACTATGTACTCAATATTATTGTCGACAATTTTCTAAAAAGAAAATTTCATTCTAACATTAACTTTAATTTAACTGTCCGTAACGAACGAGGCTTAGTTGTTATGATCTATCAAAGATAACATAATTTTTAAAATATCGATATGAAAATTTTAGCTGAATATTCTTAAGAATCGATTACTGTTTATTCACTATTATCTCCTGAATAAAAAAAATACTACAGATTTGTATGCTTTTGTGTATCGATTTCGCTATTATCTCCTGAATAAAAAAAATACTACAGATTTGTATGCTTTTGTGTATCGATTTCGTGCGACCTCGAGTTCATGTGCCTAGGTTAGGTTAGGATAGGTAAGGTGGCTGTCCTAAAGGGGACACACACCTCGCGATGAGGTTGATTGATGTAGTCAGCTCCTCCAGGCTGACCGAAGCAATTCCCCCCCGCAGGTAGCCTCTGACAGTCCGTTAGTAAGAAGGGTGGCTGGTACAGAGCGGAGAGGACTGATGCGAAAGGAGAGAAGGACGAAGGGTGACCGAAAGAGTCCAACCCCCCGCCTATCCCTTCTGATTGAGTCTGAAAGTTCGGCGTGTGGAGGTGAAATTCACTGACATAGTCAACTCTTCCTGTTGGCGGTTAGTCTTCAGAAACAGACAAAGGGTGACCGAAGCAGTCTAAAGCCACACCTGTAGCTTCTGAACGTTCGCTTTCATGAAGTGTGGCTGGTACGGAACGGAGACGAATCTGCTCCACTGTTTGACGTCGGTAAGGGTGTTAATTTGTCTTTGGGAAAAAGACGGAGGGTAACCGTAACAGTATACCCCCACCTATTGCCTTTGAAAGTTAATATGTTATAAGAGAGAGACTGGTGTTGAACAGAAGCGTGTGATCGAAGCAATCTACCCTACTGCTTTATACCGCAGGGGGTGACGATTAGTGCCTATTCAATAGGTAAATTGCGTGGTGATATTGTGTGCCTAATCATACTATGAAAATAATTCCGGAGGTTCTGAAACTGGTTTGTTATATTACCAAATCTGGGCCCAGTTTTGTATTCTTATAAACGGCTTGAAAAATAACGATTCTATCTTAAATTATCCTTTTTCAGCAAACCTCTCTTAAAACAACATAATAGTCAGCCTAGACAGCTAGACGACATAAGTGAGACTTCCTGAAGATTGAGAAATAATTAAAATGAGGATGATCGCATTGCAAGTATAGTACGTACCTATATTTAAAAAAAAAAAAAAACAAACTTTTTTTTTTAATTTTACGCACGCTATTTAACAGTTTTTCTCTCTACTCTATAAACTCAATAACTTTAATACTCTAGTAAAACTCAAGCAAAAGAAAGCGTCAAACATTTAGCTGGGATACTTTATTATCTTGCTCATGGAGCAGGATAATTTTTTGATAGCAGAAAATTCGTTTTCCTTAACGATAGTGCCAAAAAGATATCCGAGGATAGAGTGGAAGAACGCAGAGGAAAAGTAATACATACACAATTTTCTACATTTTGAATTTGAGGTCCGACAAAAAATACTAACACAATGAAAAGAGGTTCATGTATACATTTTGTTCCACCAAAATAATTTATACCATATACGTTTGGAGTAAAGAACAAAACCGCTTGCTATTTGAGAAAGAGGCAACAAATAATTCCCATCTTTAACTTGGCTCGTATGCATCAGCAGGTGCATTCCAAAATTCGATGTTGCCAAGTACATCTAATTTAATTCACTACGTTACACGTGAAAAGAAATTCTCTCTCAGAGCGAGAAATTTATGAAAAGTTAGGGAATGCTTTTGTACTAATCTATGAAAAATGGCAGATGCATTTTGATTTTCCATAAATTGAAGTATATGATGAGAACCTTCTTGTTTGTCAATTATTAGATTGCGGTGTGCCTTAGCCCTAAAGGATCTAAAGCCCACCACAGCGTAATAAATCATACAAATTTGTAAATTGTAAACTGCCCTTTGTGCGTACTTTCTCTAATACCATTCATTCACTAACAATATTGCCCCAGAGAAACTGTCAACATTCACCAAATATTATCAATAATTTTTGACATATACGATGTCAATTAATTAATGTAATTTTTCATTGGGCAAAAAATCAATCTTTTTTGATTCAGATCACCTTTTGCAGATCTCGATATTTTTCGAGATTTACACATACTTTCACTAATTTCAATATATTTGTAGATATTTGAATTTGTTTTCAAAACGAAATTACTAAAACCGTCTTAAAAAGCAATAATTCAGAATAAAAATGTAAATAATGGAGATGGACTTAATTTTGGAGCAATTGCTTTCATCTTCGTCATATTATTATTCTTCCTCGTCATCTGTGGATTTCAATTCTTCGTTGATATGATTATCTATAATGAAGTTCATACGTTTCCACCGATAAACGTAATATATGTGCCCAGCCGATGTACCTACTGTCAAATAACGCATTAATACATTGTCAAAAGCAGATCAATCTGCTTCCATGTTCCATTTGCCACGAAGAATCTGAGATCTGAAATTAAAATCTGATGTGCCCAATGGAAAATCAAATAAGACACAATAATTAATAGGTCGAATCTAATGATAATGAATAAGTCTCGATTTGACAGAGCCTTAACACAGGCTTTTATCTTTTGTATTTATAAATATTCACATCATAATAATTGCATACTCTTAGGCATATGGACATACTTTTAATGAACCCAATCGTGTTATACAGTTATAGGCTTGGCTTATTTGGATTGCCCAAAAATAGAATTACAACCCCGATTTTAAATGTAGTACAGGTGCTTTCTGGTATGTATTATATCAACATTATAAATATTAAAATTAGACAGAAAATTTAGGCATTTATATGTTTATATGGCAACATATTTATGACGCCATATAAATGGCGACGATTTTGCTGTCATATATATATGACATAATGTAATACCAGAACATAGCAGTCATCATAATTATGTTAGTCTTAAGTCTTAATCATTAACGTACCGTACCGTTCTGTTGATTTTGTGTATTCTCTATGAAATCTATTTTTCCAAAAGTTAATAACTAAAAATGGTTATATCATGAAATACGAATCAAATAGAAGAGAGATTTGAAGCTGTCATCAGTTCCCAGATATCTCATTATTCTTCATTATACCTTCCTAATGTCCATGTACATTTTGTCTTTTTGCAAACATGACTAGCGGCGCGGCGTTTCCGCCGAGAACGGTCACCCCACCTAGAAAAATATTTTACACAACCAAATGTGCAAAAAAATAACAACTTTGTGATTTCTTTCCTCGAAGAATTTCTTAAATTTAAAGCACTTTTCAATAAATGAATAAAGTATGAACTTTTTTCTTTTGATTTTTTTTTTTATTGTGCCGGATATTTTTTTGAGTCATTTAAATGGCGCTGTGACGTCAGGAAAAAATGTCGCATTAAGCTACGATTCGTCATTGAAAAATTGGCGATCACACGAAATGGCTATCATCGTCATTTGTGTCCCAAACATCGTTGTTATACGGTCGTAAATATCGTATTTGTGACGATTTTGGAAAGCAAATACGATGCTCCGACTTTTGCTTGATTTGGCTTGTTTTCTACGATTTGCTGATTTTTAGTTCCGATATTTACGATTTTAGAAGCAGTCAAATACGACTTCTACAAAATTACAAACCTTGGTGTAAGAACAACTACTTACCGAATTTTAAAACTACGTACAAACAAATCAAACAACTTTAAGACCAAATGAAATGAGCAAATCAAGAAAAATTCGAAACAGGAAAGGCGAACAGAATCTAATAAGCATTAGTTTTGCACTTAATATGTTGTAAGTTGTAGTCTTCTGGCATTCCAATATAAACCAACGCAGCGCTGCCAGAAATGTATTTTCGTGTTCAGTAGTCACCACAAACTAAGCTCACAAAGTTACAGCCTTGCTAAAATGACTTGAGAAAAAACGTTGCTAGCTCTTACTCTAAAACGTCATAGTGTAGCGAAGTTCTCAAGTTGCTGCAATTGGTGTTCTACTTCTTTATCTTTTAGCGTTTTCACTACATTTCACAATTTAATTCGAAAATTCTATTCTGTAAGAAGACTCTATTCAAAGAGTAGCTGTATTTACCATTTTACGGAAAACAGTGCGTTATCCGTTATTTTTAATCGAAAAAATCAGCATACCTATATTGCATTACCAATTGGCCAATTTACAAGCGTTTTTCATGTTTATCAGGGTTATTAACCATCGTGCAGTATTTGTATTTTAAATTAAATTAAATCGTTATAGAGATTCCCCAAAAAATATGCCTGCTAACCATAACCGCCTTGAATGGGGGAAGTGGGATTAACCCAGTTTTTAAATTGCTGGTCGTTTGCGTATCGAGTCCAAGAACGGTGACTTGTTCGAATTCGATATCAAACAAATATCAATTTCGCAATTTTGGGACTAAGTTTGAACATTTTGGGCAAGTGTAGTTGCCTCAGTACCACTACTGTTGAAATTTATAAGTATAATGTATACTTTAAAAAGTTCGCACCCAAATAATGGAAACCAAGTTTTTAGGTAGGTACTAAAAGCTATAATTTTAAACGGTCGTCGACAAGGTGCATTTTAAACAAGAATAGGTCCATTGTGCTGCCACTGAAAAGTATATGTGCTTATACTGCTTGCTCCTGGACTTCTGCGACTTCTGCAAAGAGGGTAGGTATACTCAGATCAGCATACCTAGAATTGCATGCGTCCGCTTAAAACATTCATTACAATATTGTACATCTTTCTAAGTACATACCCTTATCTATAAGTACCCTACCCTATACTAACTTATACACATTTTTACAAAATACGATAATTACGATTTTCACAACCCCAAAAACACGATTTTCAGAAAAAGTCTATAACAACACTGGTCCCAAAATCAAATGATGGACACTGCGCTGCGAGTCATTTAGAATTATCCGTTGGGATGCCATGACGCCTAGACGCGAAGAGCGATCACACGGCCATTTTTTTCCGCCATTTAAATGGCACTTAATTCATATCATTTGGTGCGCCATTTTCCTAGTAATTTAAATGACGCTGCCAAAAATGGCGATCACACAAAGCGACATTTAAATGACTGCTTTGTGACGGGATTTTTACGTCAGAGCGCAATTAAAATGACTCGAAAAAATGGCCGTGTAATCGTAGCTTAACGATGAACATTGCAATTTGGTCAAAAAAAAGTTTCAGGAGTTGAAAGAGTTGTCAAAATTAAACACGTGATTTATAAATCACTTCGGCTTAATCACGTTCGTTAGAACATGGTATTAGTCTAAACATCTAGAGGGCAGTTGGCTAAGAGCCGGACTAATTGCAAGGAAACGTCCCTGGATTGCCTTGAACTGTATAACGTTTCGTGCGAGTGATTTTGTTTAAGGACACGAAAGTTTAATTTTACTGGAAAAGTTCAGCTCTATTTTACAAGACCGGAAATTCAATCATATTTCAATAGATATTATTTGATTCTGCCATCAGTTTTGCTAAATGTTCTGAATGTTTTAACAACTATATTTGGTTGCCTTATGTTTGCCGGTAGGAAAATTACGGAGGTGTTATGGAAAGTGTAGGTATGTGCATATTTGTATTTCTGACTAACATTTCAAGATTCTTTTAACGTAAATATTCAGTGCGTAGGTATAGATGTACTTATTTACGACATATTAATTGATTATATGTAGATTGTGTGTGTAATTAATTATAAAATTTTGTATTAGGTTGCGGCAAAAATCGTCATGCCTTTTTGTTTGAACCTAACAAAGCACCTGGTATTTGTCTCGGATTATAATAATACACTTCAACACAATATTACTGTTTTATTTAATTTAATTAGAACGTGTTTACAAATTTTGCACTAAATTTGTATAAAAATTAAAAATAAAAATGCAAAAGTATAATATAATTTTAAAACATAACCTTATATACATAAAAGATTGTATAAAATTGGGAACTTATTTTTAAGAATAAATTATTACTGCTGCTAGAATATTCACTCAAAGGAGTAGAAGTATTTCGGATTCCTTGTTCAAAAATATGTATACTTACTCTAATAGAATAAATTCAGAAATATAAACAGGACGCTTATATTTTCTGTATCCGAAGAGTGTATAGTAAATCCAACTGGAGAAAATGGCAATATTTTTACAATCCAGGTCTTGATGTTACTATCAGCTATACTTTTGCTTTGAAATATTTTAGCAGAGCATTTAAACTCTAATGGCTTGTTGTCGAAATCGATTTTGCTTTTCACTTAGTTGTCGTTATTTTAGTAGGTCCATACTTAGAAACGCAGAATGGGTGCAAAAATTACCGTAAGGAATGGTAATACATGCGAACTGTGTTTCCTTGCAGAATTAGTTTCGATACTATTGAGTTTGTCATTATTTGAAGTGGTTATTGTGTGAGAAAATTTTTTACTATCTGCGTCCATGATATTTCTTTTACTGTGGGTATTATCACTGCTAATACTCAACCGATATTTCGATGGGAAGTCATAATCATCTCCGATGTAATCTGGTTTTGAAGTGGAAACACATACATAATTAGATAGCGGTGTGTGATTACCTACAGGTATTTTACCTAAGTTCATTGGTAGTAAATCTGATCTGAAGGGTGGCAAATAGCCTGGAGTCTCAAGGTTATAATCTTGAGGATATTTGGGCTCCGGTGTTAATGGTGCACGCGGATTGTCTGGTGGTCCAAAAGGTTCCGAAGTGCCTGGTGGTCCTGGTGGCCCTGGAAGTCCTGGATAGTCTAAACGGAAGAACATAAATTAACATAACTTTAATTATACTTTCTTTGTAAATTTACCTTGATACGTCTCGGGCCGTTCGGTTGGTCCGGGCGGTGCGGGTGGTCCGGGTTGTCCAGGTGGTCCAGGATTTCGTTGGCTTTTATCAAGTGGCGGATTTCTTGGGCCATCCAGCGGCGGATGCTCTAAGAAAAATAACCGCAAAGTAAATAAATAAATAAATAAATAGGTGGCGCAACAGGCATGTAGACACCCTAGGCCTTCGCAACCATTCGTTTGTGTGAGTTTCTGTTTTTGAGACGAATGGACAATTTTATGCAGAGTCCGAACGGCTGAATTGAGAAGCTTTTTCAGGACAGTTATACTCTCGGATGTTTGTCAGACGTTCGCGAGAAGTGGCGCAGTAGAAAAAAACCTTAAGATGTAATTTGTGTTTTTCCGGGGATCGAACTTGGGATCCCTCGCACAGTAGTCCAGCACACTAACCTCTGCGCTACTGCGCCCACAACCGCAAAGTATCTGCTTGAAATATATTTAAATATTAAAAGCATTCACCTGTGACTTCAGGGCTGACTTCGAAGATTTTGAAAAAGTCGCAAAAAAAACGGATTTGCATACAAAAAGGGGCAATATCTACTAATCTGCCTAAAAATGGCAGAAAAAAAAACGCAAAACTAGTTAAATTCGCTAAAGTTAAAATGGCTTACGCATCTTCCCGTCTCATTTTACCTTATTGTTGCATTGAACATGGAATTTATGGCTTAATGGCTAAACTTATGACTATAGTACAATAGCCAATAGAAAAAAGACTCATACGGACTCATACAGATCCCAATTGTGAACTAGTTTCGTGAAGTACGTATTTACTATGCAACATTTCGTGTTTCATACAAAAACGTGTTTTTTTTTTCAAAATGGGAAAATTATCAATGAAATACAGAAAAGGGGCAAATATGGACAATTTTGGAAAAGTGGTCTCATTGGGGATAGAAAGAAGAAAAGGGGAAAAATGCAACTTTAGTGAGTCGCATAAAGTCAGCCCTGCGCTGTGAGTATCTCTGTGGATCCGGGTAATTCTGGACTTTCCGATTCATTGGGATTTTTTGGTGCATGCTCTAAAAAAAACACGTTCTGCATGTCTCCTAGGAAAATGTATACTTGCTTTCTTTCAGTTTTACCTGGGAATTTATTTGGAGTTCCAGGTAATCTGGGTTGCCCAGGTGGTCCTTCCGGTGTACTGGGATTTCTTGGACTGCCAGATGGTGGAAGGCCTAAAAAAACAGCATTAACTATGTCTCCTTGAAATATACATATATTATAATCAATTGCTCTCTGATTTACCGGGCATGTTTTCTGGGGGTTCGGGTGTGCCTGCAATTCCCGGTGTATTGGGGTAATTTGGGTTGTTATCAGGTGGTGACTGGACTAAAATAAAATACGAGAGTTAACATGTTTCAAATATATTTATTTTTATTGCTGTCTAATTTACCTAGGATCGCTACTGGAGCTTCGGGTAACACTGGTGTTCCTGGTATACGTGGCCTTTCCGGTGTATAAGGTTTGTCTTTGTTGTCAGATGGTGGATAGCCTAAGAAAAATACCTTAATGAGCATATCTCCTTTTAACATATTTTATTTATTTCAATTATACCCGTGAATTTTTCTGGGAATTCAGGTCGACTTGCCGGTGTATCGGAGTATCCTGGGGTCCCCGGTGGGGCTGGAATTACCGGTGCACCAGGATTCCCTGGGTTATTACCAGATGGCGAATGGACTAAAATAAAATCCCACAGTTAACATGTTTCCTACCAAATATATTTTTATTGCTGTCTAATTTACCTAGGAATATCTCTGGAGCTTCAGGTAATACTGGTATTCCCGGTGTACGTGGCTTTTCCGGTATATAAGGTTTGTCTTTGTTGTCAGATGGTGGATAGCCTAAGAAAAATACCTTATTACGCATATCTCCTTTCAAGTTATTTCATTTCTCCGAAATTTACCCGTGAATCTTTCTGGGGATCCGGATGGTCGTGGACTTGCCAGTGTATCGGGGTATCCTGGGGGCCCGGGTGGGCCTGGAATTCCCGGTGTTTCTGAATTACGTGGGTTGTTTTCAGGTTGTGAATGGACTAAAATAAAATTCCACAGTTAATATTTTTCCATCTAAATGTGTTTGTATTGCTGTCTATTTTACCTAGGAACGTTTTTGCAGCTTCGGGTAATACTGGTGTCCCTGGTGTACGTGGCTTCTCGGGTATATAAGGTTTGTCTTTGTTGTCAGATGGTGGATAGCCTAAGAAAATAGCCTTAATGAGCATACCCCCTTTTAACACATTTTATTTTGATCAATTTTACCCGTAAATTTTTCTGGGAATTCAGGTCGACTTGCCGGTGTATCGGCATATCCTGGGGTCCCCGGTGGACCTGGAATTCCCGGTACATCGGGATTACCTGGGTTATTATCAGGTGGCGAATGGACTAAAATAAAATCTCACAGTTAATATTATGTTTTCTTCCAAATATATTTTTACTGCTGTCTAATTTACCTAGGAACGTCTCTGTAGCTTCGGGTAATACTGGTGTACCTGGTGGATTTGGCTTTTCTGGTAAATAAGGTTTTTCTTTGTTGTCAGATGGTGGATAGCCTAAGAAAATAGCCTTTATGAGCATAATCCCCTTTTAAAATATTTTATTTCGATAAATTTTACCCGTGAATTTTTCTGGCGATCCGGATGGTCGTGGACTTGCCGGTGTATCGAAATAGCCTGGGGATCCGGATGGACGTGAACTTTCTGGTGTATAAGGATTGATTGTGTTGCTGTAATGTGGTGGGTAACCTACGAGAAACAACCAGGTTTAAATCGATTCTCTTAGCAAATTAATTTCATCAATTTTACTTGTGACTTTCGTTGGTGGTTTGGGTAGCCTTGGATTGCTGGGTGTATCAGTATCAGGATGTGGGTGATCTACTTACAAAATCAAATTTAAACATACTCAATAGTATTTTAGTTTTCTCATATTTACCTGGTAAGTTTTCTCGATTTGAAGGGGGTCCTGTGTTTTTATCTGTTAGCGTGATTGGTTTTAAATATTCATATTTTAGCATTAATTTGATTTAATCATTTTACCTATGAACTTGTCTGGCTGTCCAATGTTTCCCGGTGTTTCTAATGGTCCATTTGATCCAGGTGTTCCTGGTGTGCCCGTATTGCCTGGGACGTTTCGAGAAGGCGGATAGCCTAAATCATACTTCAAGTTCAAGCAATTTTCCAAGGAAAAAAATTGTATTTCATATTATACCCGCAAATTCACCTGCAGGCCCGGGTGGTGCAGATGGTCCATTAGGGTCTGGTACTCCATTTGGTCCGGGTACTCCATTACCAGGTGCTCCACTAGGGCCCGATGGTCCATTATGACCACCTTGCCCATGACCGGGTGGTCCATCATGGCCAGATGGTCCATTACGGCCAGGTCGTCCATCATTTCCAGGTGGTCCATTATATCCGGTTGGTCCATTTGACCCTCCAGATCCTCCTGATCCGAATCCATCACCATATCCAAAACCATCTCCGCTGCCATATCCTCCTTCTGGACCAACAATATGTACATAAGGGATAGGGCCCGGACCAGTGGGTCCTTCCATATGAACATATAAACCTCTATTGTCGTGAATATACTGTCCATCTTTACTAGCTGCAAAAATCAAAGTACGTTAATGCCTCCCTATCACAAATAAATTGTCGCCTAAAGCTATATAAACACAGATATCTTACGACGGTATTGTCCATCCACAAATCTAAATCTTGGACCATTTGTACTCGCTTCTCTGCCGTATTCTGCAAAGAAAAGAAAAATCGAAATTATTTTTTATTTATTTTTTTTTTTATTATATTTTTTATTTATTATTTTTTTCTATTTAAAATTAGTTTAAAATAACCATCATTTGTAAGTAACTTAAGCCTTAAATTAGGTTATGCTTAAATTTTAAATATTGTTAGAGGTCTACGCTAAATGGCAATGTATGTTAATTCAGTTTAACCAAACATATAGAAATGGCAGAATGTGCAAACTTAGTGCCACTACGGTTAACGATACGGCTTAATCGGTGTTGGTAACGACTATTCTGGAAGAAATTTTCTGTTAAAGAGAAATATCGTATATCAGTTATTGTTGCTTTTGTATACTTATCGGATTCAAAAAATGTTTACTTTGACTTACCACCAAACATTCGAGTAAAATGATATCATACATTAAAACCATTCAAATAGTATATCTATCCATATAATATAAAATAATATCTGGGTATCTAAGTTACTTACCGTTCATCCAATGCTGTTCACGTACCGAGAATCGTTACTAGATAGGAAAATAATGTAGTTAATGTACGGCAAGTGGTGGGACAGTAATCTCTTTGTGTGGCGTAGCCACGCATAACCCCATATAGCTTGTTTCCTACAAATAAAAATTAAAATTGAAGTTCCTTGAATAATAAGAAATTGCTACCAAATTGTTAATTACATAACTGTGATCAATTAAATACGTGGTCTTGGATATTGCTGTTCATGCCTATAGCAACAGAACCTCATAATTCTGCCCAAGAAACTCCTGAATACGTTTTTACAGACTGGTCCGCACTGGTGACTCTGATCAGCAATTTTCATATCAAGAACAAGCTTTACGTTCACTGGATTTTACACACAAATTCTTTCATGTATGGGTATCTATTGAACTCTACTCCTTATATGTTGATACTTGCCTCGCTAAGCAAATCATGCCCTCCTCCTGCACAATTTCAATATATTTGTCAAATTTAACATTTTTAACTTATGGTTTACCTGTTTCCTTTGCGTAAAATTTAAGACACATCGTATAAAAATAGGGGTCGGTCGGATTAGTTTAGTACAGCTCTATAGGTGATTCATCTGTCTGTTGATTGAATGATCCAAAGTTATGTTGGACATATTGGACAAGTCGAAATCCAACTATGGGTCAATCCTTGTCGTTCTTGGGTATTTATTTTGACAAACAAAATTAATAGAAATAAATAAAACAATCCGTTTTAAATTTCAAAACGAACTTTTTTATTAACAATTATTAACAATAGAATGTAAAAAAATAATAACAAATTTAATAATAGTAAAAAAGCATTTAACAACAAGCATATAATGTGCCACTGATATCATCTACTTATCTTTTATGATAACAATGGCAACTAAAATTCTTAGGATACTTCACTAAGCATAAGGAATTGTTCAGAAGGTGCATCTAGCATATTATGATCGGTTAATCGCTGGAATAGTTTTCAATTGGATAAGCTGATAGTAGTCGCGCGCCCATTGATTTTAGCTTGGCCGGAGACATCTGAGAAAGGAAAGATAAACAATAAAATGAAATAAGGGTATTTAACTTATAAAACTATTGGAGTGCAAACACATGAAGAACATTCAAACGTGAACTCTCGATAACATGAACAGTTTTTTTGTAACATTGACATCTCTAAAACTTGAACAAATGATGAACACTCAAAAACGTGAACAGTAATTTCTGCTCCAAATAATTGTAAAATTCGAGCAAGATGAAATTTAGCATTTTTCTTGGTATTGTAAAGTCTCTGTAGTTGTCTCTTGCATTAATTTTTATTGATTGTCTTGTCTGCCCGGTTTTCGCTTGTATGAATACAACTGGTTTGCACAAGTTGAAGTCATTAGTTATCGGAAAAGCTAAAAATTTAAAAATGTTACCTGTCCAGGAAACTACCAAGAGTTCGAACAAATTTTGGATGACGGCTATATTGAAAGATTGATTTCATGAATCATTTGCGACACAAGTATGTGTGACTAAAATAAGCCACCTATAGATTACTATTGTCTGTTTTTTAGGTTACGTCATTATAAAAAATCAGAATCTCCCAGTGAAGGCTCTTATACTATTGGACGAACCTCCTCCGGAAAATCAGTTAACGACAGGTGATCTGATTATTGTATTAATGTTATGTTTATGCTCGCAAACGTTACTCCGTTCATACAACCCATCATGGATCAAAATGCCATCAAAGCTTTACTATAGAATTAGTCTACTAGTATAAAATAAAAAAAATATATAGATTTTTAAATGACTTTTTACTAGTGTGGTATTATTTATTCTTTTTTTTTAAATTCAACCTTCGCAAACGTAAACTGGCTCGGTTTTTAATTGTTCACGTTATCGAGAGTCGACATTATTAATATTCAAAGAGTTATTTTATTAACCCAACAGAAATAAGATAAAAGTCATCGTCGCAGCTGTCCTCGATGCGCTGAACGACTGAAAGCGAAAGGATATCCCAAAGCCGTTGACGACTAAAGAAGACGGTATATGTATTACGTTCGTACTTTCAAATATTTTTAAATGGCGTCTTATTAGAAATGTTCATATGTACCTCACGCTCCCGTTTAAAGGTGTCCCACTCTTCCCTAATTATTTTAGATTTATTGTTAAATTTAATTTTAAATTGAAATTGCTTAAAGAGGGATACAACGAGAACGAGGTCGGTTGTAATAAAATTATGTGTTATCATGGAGTTTTTCACGAACAAAACTATTTCGTAGATTTTATAAGAATGATTAAACTCTTCCACGCAATAATGCTTCTATTTCTATCTATTATACAATTAGTTGTGGTCAATTTAATCCACTTTTAATAACTGTAACTGCGACTCTAACTCTAGTAATTTTGATTCAAATGCTTCGATTCTAAAACGCTTCATGTGTAGGACCCTATAGTATGTATAATTTATGTTCTAAATGAGGTAAATATAAGTACTATTCATTCAATGATTCTAGAAATAGTAATAATATTTCGTAGATTTCGTATACTAACTTGTATTTTGTTTTATTGCACTGTCAAATTAATTCCCAAAGTAATCTAGTTTGGAGATAGTATAATGCATAGTTAGATTAAGGTAATTATTTGCTATAGTCACAGCTGTTACCTAAAGTTTTTTTGATGGTGGTAAATAGCCATCAGTTTCCCGATCTGAGTAGCGAGGATCACTGCCGGGTGGTCCGGGAGGACCTGGTGGGCCGGGTGGACCAGGTGGGCCGGGTGGTCCTCCTGGACCGCCTGGACCTCCTGGACCTCCTGGACCTCCTGGGCCGTATCCACCTTCGCCTCCGTATCCACCTTCGTCTCCGTAATCACCATCGTCTCCATATCCACCATCGTCTCCGAATCCACCTTCGGGGCCTATGATATGATCATATGGGTTATCAATATGTTCATAGGGGTTATCGACATGGACGTATTTGCCTGATTCGTCAGCTGTAATAAAATAACAAATCTCGTAAGCCTATACAGATTTAAATTGAGTCATATGGATTTCAGATACTTACGATGGTATTTGCCATCGCCAGATGCTGAGCTAGAAGCTTTTGGTCTTTTATTGTATTTATTGTATTTATTGTAATTGTTAGTATTATGATTATTACGGCGTCCTATATAAAAAAGAATCAAATATTAGTTAATTATCATGTTGGTTTTAATTGAAACGCAAATGACTGAATTTTTGGGTAAGAACTAAACATTTCCAAGCTCTAAGCCTTAAAATACAATGTGGCCAAACCAGAATGCGTAAGTTTAATGCTAACAGTCTGCCCAATGACAATGGTGGATACATTTTACTGAACAATTAAAAATTGATTTAAAGCTCGTTTAGTATTTGCGTGCTGTTACATATTAGATTTAGATATGTAGGTATACTGTAAAATTTGTGATAAATATTTCTGAAAAAAAAAATTGTTATAGAAATAATAATATGTAGTTTATATAATTCAATATGATAAGAACATTTGATATTAGTGAACAATACCAAAATCGGACAGTTTAAGCTTGGCTAACCTGACCAAAACTATCCGTCGAATACACTGAAATTACCAAATAAATGCCTTTAAACCTCTTCCTTCTCTATCTTTTTCTATATGTCTTGAAGATTGTTTGCCCCTTGGGTTGCAATGTTCGCATGAGTTTTCTCTCTACATCATTGGCCGCCAGCTCAAATGAAAAAGAAGCACATTTAAAGTACCCGTTAAATTAACATGTAATACAGATATTGCTAACCTTAATCCTTTGCGCCGGACGATTTGGGAAATATATGCAGACCAGCAAAACGTTCTTATAATAACAATAGCGCGTTCGTAGTGGAACCAGATGCGCATATTCCTTTGATGCCTTTCGAGTCAGCATTAGCCTTTGCCGGCTTTTGAACTTCAGTCGCGGATTGTTGTTTTTGCATTTATATAGTTGACAAACAAAAATATATAAATAAAAACGTTAGCCAAATATGTTAGGATCGTATAATTCGTACTTTACTTACCTAAGGCAAGAGACCCAAAACAGCTAGATTCTACAGATTATACACTCAATGATATGTTTATTAATTGGCATGCTCCGACTCCGAGTTGTGTGTATCCAACTTCTTCTCAAATTCGCAAATTATACTGTTTATCAGATACAAGGTTACTATATTCATATCATAGCCTTAACTTAGTGGAAAGTAATAGTGATAAATAGCATCAAGTGAAATCTTATAATTATTATAAACAATTTGTTTTTCATAAGCGAGCATTTTATTTTAATAATAACAATTACAATAGTAACGATACAACAAATATAACAAATAGTAACGGTGTAACAATTAAATAACAACAAATTTAATAACTCATGTGAATAATAACTCATTTTATAATTTTAAAACGAATTCAATAAAGATTATAGATATAAGTGCAAGGGCTTATAAACTTTTTCGAAAATGGTTATTATTAGGTGTAGGCCTTTAGTGGTAGTCGAATTTGCCACTAGCGCGGACTTAGAGCAGAGATAACAAACTCCTAAAAAGGAACAATAATTGTAAATATGACAATCAATTTGAATTAACGATATTTAAAATTAATTGTAAAATTGAATTTGTGTGTACAATTGAAAGAATCGTTAATATAATTATTCAATTCAATTACTGAAGTAGTGCTTAAAGATGCGGTATATCGTATATAAACAGAAGAATGAGAAAATACATTGCTGATGTTCAGATAACGATTTTTGACAGTAAAAAGTTTATATTGCCAATCGTAAGCTACTGGTTAATTTTATTGCTTAATACAGTCAACGCAGATTTAAATAAAGAACTGATCTAACAATTCTATATTGTCAAAAAATTAAATAAGTGCATATTAAAATTGGCATAAGCACACTTCTCATACTCCGTCAAATTTGCAATATGAAATGGGAATTAGAATAAAAAAAAATGTTGGTACGTTACGTACTCGTAATGTGTGTACCTTGTTACAAAATTGAAACACAACATAATGGCATGTCTATATATCATATCATATCTCTCAGGGACTTTTGAGACAACACATCGAAGAACGAATTTAAGACACTTATGAAAAGAACGTAACGTGGCTAAAATATTCGGACGCGTTATCATTTGAAACCATTCTTATGGAATATTCAAACAGTTTCGATGTCAACAAAAAACCGACAGACAAAATGAAAGCAAATAAATTAGAGCATTTTAAAAAGATTTTAATCTAATCACTTCATAAAATAGAAGATATTAATTTATTGACCGTGTTTTTAAGCATTTTAAGCTCAAATTTTTTGAGAATCGAGAACCCTAGGGATCACGTATAAATGGTATGACTAAATACCAAAATTAAATGACAACAACGGTTTCTAACAATTTGTTAGATACTTGAAGTGTGCTAAAATAGTATCTTTGTGGTAAAAAAACTTTTTCACAGAACTAAAAGCCTTTCAACATTGCAAATCAGGTTTTTAGATGAATGTTTGTTTTACATTTTATTACAAGTATTATTGTTAGATAATATCTATACTCAACTCTTATTTTGGTGGAATATCGAAGTCGTCTTCAATGTAGTCTAGATTTAGAGTGAATACAAATTTCTGGTAAGATATATATCATAAGCGAAAAATTGAATTCATTGTTTACCCAAAGTTTTTCCTTTCTTCCCTACGGGTGGCAGATAACCATCGGTTTTATGGGATGAATCTTGTGCGCCTTTTCCTGGTGGCCCTGTTGGTCCGGGAGGACCTGTTGGTCCGGGAGGACCTACTGGGCCATCTGGACCGACTCCACCATTTCCTCCAATACCCCCATTTCCACCGTTTCCACCATTTCCACCTTCGGGGCCTACAACATGATCGTAGGGATTATCGATGTGTTCGTATGGATTATCTATGTGCTCATATTTGCCAGTGTCATCAGCTGTAGGTAAGGAAAAAAATCAATTTCAGTTAATCCTGAAGCCCTAGCGAGCCATAGATATTTACGACGGTATTTGCCATCTACAGATGCGTAACGCAGCATCACTGCATACTTTTTGGGATATTCTGCAAGGAGGAAACACGGGATTCATTTCAAATATAATATAAAGACGACTTTAATTTAAAAGCACAACGAGACTGTTTTTCGGTGATAACACTGTTTGTGATAATACTTAAAATTAGTTATGGCCAAACCGGAGTAGATATATTTAGGGATGTTTAGATTCGTTTTTTAAATAATAATGGTTTTACTATGTATAGTATATAACTGATATAATTTGTATGAAGGATTGTGTAAGTAAACGTCAGTCCTTGCTGAATCATTTACTTCTCAGAATATTATTTGTTCTAAATTTGATAAAGTTGACGAAAATACTTGACATACTTGACTTAGATTTAACTCAATTTTTCAAACACAGTCTGGCCAAACTGTAATATATGTACTTGCGTTGCAATTTGTACTAATATTGTTCATCGCATGAGATAGTCGCATAGTCGTTTAAATCGTATTAGGCTCTAGGTCCAGTATGTATGTCCTTTTGTGTCTCTACGAAGACGAGAAATCTAAGTTCATGCATAAATAATTGAAATTAATATCTTTGCGTAATTAGTTCCAAATCTAGTTTAATTTGTTTCTGTTTAAATTAAGAAAATAACCAACGGACCGTATACTTACTTATTTCAACCATATCTTTGTAAATCAACGGATGATAATTTGTTGGCCGTTCATTAACTGAAAAATATTCAAAATTATTACATCTATGAGGACTCTTTCCTTTAAAGTCTATATATGTAAGTGCCATATATTTTCTGGAACTCATCAATAAAATATGAATCAATATACAATCTCCCCCAGGTTATCGACTATCGACTTTATCAAGAAACGTAGAAAATAATACAATCTATCTTGATGAAATAATTCATGTAAAAAAAACTTAGTTGAACTTGAAATTGCCACCATTTGAAAGTTTAATATAGAGTGCAAAACTGAAATCTTAAAACCGTTAAGATATTCAAGAATAGCCAGATCATTCCAACCAGTGTTGTCACTTCTACCACAATGTGGTAGATCTACCACAATTTCTTAATATTTTTTCAATCTACCACAACTACCACTGCACCCAAAAATTCTACCACATTTTGTTATTCCAGTGTTAAATATTTTATAGTTCTCTATGCTTTCATATCGTTAAAAAAATGAAAGCGAGGCACACTTTTGATGGATATTTTTATCATTCGTGTCGTCATTAACATCGTCACTCTACAGTTTCATATCCCAGCAAAACAGACAATTTCCATTTCGTTCACTAGATTTTGTTCCTTAGTGAGTTCGATTAAAAATTTCGAGCGATAGATTGATATTTGACGCCCTATGTTCGGGTCTCCAATTAGTTTTCACGCGCGGTTTTGTATCCTTTCCAGTAGGTGTAATCGTAATAATGTAATAATGAGAAGCGTACTCAAGTTTGGGGCGAATGAACGCTTTATATATTGTAGCTAGATCAAAAGGGGTAAAATATTTCTTGCACCGTTTGATGCAACAGACATTTCCAGCGTTCTTGAAGACTTCGTGTATATGGTCGTTCTAACGACGTGTTTCATTGACACACATACCGAAAATGGAAAGTCTTTCGGTTTCGAAAATAAGGGCCATTCATTGATAATGGCTGAAGGTTTGGTTTTTGCTTTGGGGATAGCATTGGGGAACACCAGCATTTATATGGTGAGTTTCAGACGTGAAACCATCCAACAAAACAACTTGAATTGAGCGGCAAGAAATGTAGTTTCTAATCCATTGAATAAAAGTCGCATCGATCCCATAAGCACGCATTTTTGACAAAAGAGCTTAGTGTCAAACTCTTTCAAATGCTTTTAAAATATCAAGCGCAACAATCTTTATTTCACCAGAGTAGTGGAGAGATTGCTCCCGCTTTCCGGTGAGATAAGTCATCAAATCATCAGTGGATCTGTTGCCACGAAAACCTTACTGCCGGCCATTGAGAAGTTTCCATGATTCAAGATATTTCATAAGCTGACGATTTGTCAGCGTTTCTATGACTTTAGAAAAGAACGGACGTAAGTGCTATGGGTCGGTAATTGGTGGGAGAAGAAGGACCGCCTTTTTTAGGGACGCGCTGGAGTTGTTTTCCACTTACTCGGATCATTCTTAGAATTAAAGAGAACTCTGACATTTCAGAACAGTTGCCTTTCATACTTCCTTCGAATGAAGTATTTTATTGTAGATAAATATTTTGACTACGAATCAGCGAAGTGCGAAAATTTATTCAATTCAGCTCTTTTGGTGGATCAAGTTACTTCCCAATTTAAAAAAATCTATAACTCTTCTATGTTTAAGTTTTTTTATATCTACGTCTATATTGATCAACGTTATTAAAGAAAATTGGTTTATAAAAGTGTACCACCGCGCTGCTTTCTTTCACCTGGTATATCTATGTATAGGGAACGTATGATGTAGTCATGGGCTTTATCTAGCTATACCTACTCAACTCTCAAAACGACATCACATAAAATATCAAGCGAAGAATTACCGATAAATACTTCTTACTAACAATTTGATAAATCTGCAATTTTTATTCGTTTTCATTGACCATGACTTTTATAAAAGCATGAACAAAAAGTAGTGTGCAAGGGAAATTAAAACTGTAATGTAGTTGCAATCCCATAAAAATAATGGCGGCCAGTTCAGAAATCGCGCTTTAGGATGCTCAAAATTAGAATTTAATTCTTACCAAACGATTACAATGAGGATCTCAATATATTTATTAGTAAAATATATTTAGTGGTAAAAAATGTCCAATGGTTTAAATCGCGACCGCTGATATTTAACGATTCATCTGAAAAATCCGAAAAAGCTGAGCAGCTGTTATTATTATTCGTGAATGCACCTCGCTTATGGTATACGATTATTTGTTGGAAATTTGTGGTTTTTTAATATAATCTGGAATTTGGCAGAAGAAGCTTTCAAAAGATTTGTGAAAATGTTGCTTACTTCCATTCCAGTTAGCCACCAAATTAAACCAATGCTGCGGGGACTGTTTGAGTAGTTTTATTCAGACTTTAAATTTGAGGTATACTGTGATTGACATTATGTATAGTATGTCAATGACCTTGTGTATGCTCATGATCTGACAGCTTACATAATCTTTTTATTCGGTATTGGTTGGAAAATGCAGATTAGTACTCCGCAATACAATATAATATATCAGCGGAAGTACCGCAAGGTAGTGTTTTAGGACCTGTTCTTTTTATTTTATACATGAATGACCTACCACAAAATGACGAAAACACTGTTTCAAACGATACTGCTGTGCAGGGAGGTACAGAAAAACTACAAAGGACAGTAAATGATATATGTATCTGATTGGACCAAAATATGGCAAATAAAATTAAATGAACTGAAGTCAATCCACGTTCACTTCATCAACAAAAACGTACAACACACACTTGTGGGAAGTTGCGAACTCATGTCAAGAAAAAACATGTAAGTATACAATACAATAAAATGTATTGGCTCATAGGATGGTATTCATGTCTCTCAATATTATAATAAACTACTTCACTATAAGCAAGTTCTAAAACCGATATGAACCTACGGTCTTCAGATTTGGGGGTGCACAAGTAAGACAAACCTACAAAGCATTCAATGCTTCTAAAACAAAGTAGGACACAATATTCAGATTTAAAAATTTTAAACGTAGCACCATGCTTTCTTTAGGGGTTTTAGTGGGTGAGTCAACAGTCAAGTCCCATACTATCGCGTCCCATGTCTTTTAACAATTTTCATCAAGCTACACACAAAAAAAAATTTTTCAAAATCATCAGGGGCTCGTGAGTTCTGTTATCGGGTTCATGAGTATTGAATAGATACGGCTCGAAAAAGTGGTCTAGAGCCAGTTGCATTTGCTGAGACCCGAAATCATTAATGTCATATGTGTATCTGTTGAATACAAACACGCTTCGCTTAGAGGGGGCTACACAAATGCTTCTTATTGGATTATGTTAACCGCTGCAGAACATTGGGAGATATTATTTGGACCAACGAATTTGTGTATACAGTGAAACGTGCGTACGTTGGGCCACCTGTGGTGTAGGCATTTTTGGCCAACTTATAAGGATAGGTATGTATGTATTGAGATTATGAAATCATTTTGCGACTGTGAGATTGCAAAAATGGGCTCCAGAAAATTCCTGTATTGATGGAATTGAAATGCTTCACTCTAAACTTGCTATGTTGATTTATTGGTTAATATATTTGACAACCAAGCGAGTAGCTCTTGTGAAACTCCCGAAAAATTGAAGCCATATGCGAACCTTTTTCCACAGCCCCACCATTAAGTGTTGCGTTTGTCAAAAATATGGAGTGTCCCTGTCCTTAAAAAGGTTCTCCATTCAGCCGGAATAAAACGTAAGGTAAATTCCATTGGTTCAACAAATAAAAATCACATACAAATTGTTGCTAGAAACTATAGTCCTTTCTACACGGACCTGCTATCCTATACACCCTGTGTATTCATTTTCTATGTGTGTACTATTCTGCTATAATTAAAAGTTTTTGATCATGCTTATTTTGGTGCATCTTTTTGTGCGGTGAAATGTAATATATGTGCTTTCGTTATTTAATTGTTAACTTTGCAAAACAGCTATCTTACGTAGCTGTTTTATGGGCAAAAGCATTTCTTAGAATATAGTTGCAAAGGCGGTGCTGCTGTTTTTGAAACGTGAACATTTTTTCAATATTGCTGTAAACAAAAAGCACGACCTTTATCACCTTTCTACAAAATTTAGAATGGACCTTCCGCAATATTTCTGAAGTGTATTTCTCATGAGAAATGATGAGAAAAGTACTTTTTTTCAGCATTTAGCATTAAGAAAAGCATTTTAAAAATATTTTAAAAGATGACAAACCAAACTAAGACAGCGATATAAAGAAAGTAAAAAGCATTTATGTAAAATTTTTGAACAAATCATGATTTATTAAAATAATAAAAAATAAAAGATAAACTTAAAACTATTTAAAACAAAAATGTACAAGCATAATGACAACTGCATGAGTATTATAAATATATAAAATTATCGAAAAGCAATTTATCTAAAGTAGGTATAACATTGGGTATTGTTTTTTTTTTTAATTTTTAAATGTAAATGGACAAAGTTTTTTGTACGCTATTTTAGCTATAATTTATGAGCAAACATAGGTGGAAGTAATGATCAACTAACAAAAGCAATAACAACTTAGCTCCTTTTTGAATTTCACCATTTGCAGTTACTCTTAGATTGTGAGGAAGGATCTTATTTTGTTTGTGGGCATAACCTCATAGATTCATAATAATTTTATAATTTTTTTTATTATAAGGCTTTAATCGTTAATACAATCCAATCTGGTATTTGTAACGTGTTTAAATATCGTTTCCTAATTCTGAGAACGCTTTCTTTGTGATCTACGTTTGCGTTTGGGAATGTTTTGGGTACAGGAACATGGACACATACATTGGTCTTGGGATGGTTTAGGATTGGTGAAAGCTGCCGGTAACACGGGAAGGATACTTAAGGGACGTCCGGCTGAGTCGGTTGTTGTATGGGTCGCTGATGCAATCGACTCTACGGTTGGAGTTTTTAGATCGCAGTCGTTTATCGAGCCGGTAGAAGGAAAGAAAACTACCGGCATAAATGCAATGACAGCGCCTTCGGGAAGTTTGTTAGGAGACAGGGTAGCTGGGAGTCCAGGTTGTTGAGGGAACACAGGGATTTGTTCGGGAAGTGCAGCTGGCATTACGCTTTGGAATGTCGGTGCATTGGGCTTATAATTCGATGAACTTAAGGTCGATGTCGATTTTTTTGCGTTGAAGGCGTTTTCGTTGGTGGTAGTTGTCGTTAGTGTGGCCTGGGAGCAGGGACAATTAACGTCTGGGGAAGGAACGGTAATAAATGAGAAGGGGGGATTGTTTGTGGGATAGGTTTTGAGGTTACTGTTTTTATCTACGAAATTGTTATTGTTTGTGAATTTGTTATTATTTGGAATAGGGGTTATTGGAAACACATTCGTTCTACTACTAGTTTTATTATTAAAAATACTCAACCCATAATTTGGTGCACGATCAATGCCGTTTCCAAGGAAATCTGGTTTTGGAATGGATAAGGATTCATTATTATTTAACAATCGGGGAGGAGAAAGATCAGGGTAGGATATTTTACCTAAGTTAGTAGGGGTTTTGGCATTTAATGGAGGCAAATAGCCGGCTGTATCACGATCAGACTCTCGGGGATTTTGGGGGCGATTGCCTGGTTTTCCTGGAGTTCCTGGAGTTCCTGGTGTTCCTGGAGTACCTGGGGCACCGGTGCCTGGTGTACCACGATTGCCTGGAGATTTATCTGAGGGAGGATGGCCTAAAAGGAACAGCACCAGCATTGAACATACCTGCGTTAAATAAATCTAGTTGATTGGATTACCTGGGAATTTTCCTGGTGGTCCGGGTGGTCCGGGTGGTCCTGGTGGTCCGGGTGGGCCTCCTGGGCCTCCTGGGCCTCCAGGGCCTCCTGGGCCTCCTGGGCCCCCTGGTCCACCTGGTCCTCCTGGTCCACCTGGTCCAAATCCACCTTGACCCCCTTCACCACCAAATCCACCTTCTCCTCCATATCCACCCTCAGGTCCTATAACATGATCATAGGGATCAGCCCCAGGACCTTTTGGTCCTTCTACATGAGTATATTTGCCCGAGTTGTCGGGAACATACCTTCCGTTATTATCAGCTATATTGGAAAAGAAAAAGTTTGATATTAATGACCTTAACCATTGGGTATAGAGTCATCCAAAATCCATAATACTTACGACGGTATTTACCGTCTGTAGACGAACTTTGGGAAGAAGCCTGAGCTCTATTATATTTATTAAATCTATTACCGGATTCTGCAAAGAGAATGGAAGACAAGCATTCGTTAGATATAGCTAAGGCTAAAATTGGCAGCATGATTGCGTGTCGAAATTAAAAGAGTGCATTTTTAAGCAAATGATGCCTTATAATTAAGGTTATGGCCAAACAAGAGCGCAAAAGTTTAAGACGGTTAGAGGCTTACACTAAATGGAAATGGTTGTTAGGTTTTTATATGGAATCAAAAATATGAGTGTAGGCAGTCATAGTGCTGTTACGGTTAACGTTATATACGGTTAAAACGGTGGGGTTAACGGCCTTTCTGGAAGAGATTTGTTATTATTGAGAAATATTAATCATTTCGTTTAATTGGATGTATTAACTATAAAGTTAAAAAGTTAGGAAAAAATGTTATTAGTTGCATTTACCAAGAACCTACGAGTAACTCGTTTCGCACAGTTTACACATTGCTAACCTGTATCCTGTGCGACGAACCCAGGAAAACCAGGCTGGCTAAATGATTGATATTGGTTGTACTGGTCTCGTGGTTTGGTGAATGGGTTAGGTTGACCAAGTGATGTAGGACCAGGTGGACCTGGTGGTCCTGGTCTACCCGGACTCGTTGGGCCTGGTTTTCCTGGGAGACCGTTGGGACCGGGTCTCGTTAGTCCTGGTGGTCCTGGTGGTCCTGGTGGTCCGGGGGGTCCATAAGAGCCTGGTTTTGTTGGGCCAAATGGTCCTAAAGGCCCGGGTGGTCCGGGTGGACCAGGAGGTCCGTTTGGACCTTGAGGTCCGTGGGGTCCTGATGGTCCATTAGGACCGAACGCCCCATTTCCTCCGACACTTCCAACTCCGCCGATTCCACCTACTCCACCGACTCCACCGGCTCCGCCACTACCACCAAATCCTCCTTGTGCACCAATAACATGTGCATATGGATCTGCTGCTGGTCCTTGCGCACCATCAATATGCGAGTAAGGCACTGAACTGTCTACATATTGCCCGGAGTTATCTGGTTGGTACTTTACCACCCCATTACTCGCTATAAGAATGAAAATATCATTGTCATATTTTTTTTTTTTTTATTTGTGAATCTACTTACAAAAACCTTGAGTGTAGCTTCCTTGTCGATCTTTTAATGATGTAGAAGTCTGTATAGACAGAGAAGAGGGTCCACCAGAGCCAGGTTTGATGTTTCCATTCGGGCCATTTGGTTCGCTTGGTCGGTTAGGTCCATTTGGTCCCAAAGACCCAGAAAGTCCTAATGGTCCACCGAACCCACTTGGTCCGCCACTGTCTGTGTAAATAAAAGGAAATGCATATTGTAATGACCGATTTTCCAAGCTACGCGCATGTACTTACGAATTGATTGACCAAATCCTTGTCGATCTTTTACAGATATTGGACTAATTGTAGATGGGGATGGATTTGACGCTTCCCCGACCTTATTACCATAATTAACAGTAAAATCAGGTGAGGCTACATTTCCAGGACCACCATTTCCGCCAATTCCCTTTCCATTTCCTTTTCCACTCCCATTTTCTAAGACATTAGCAGCACCAAAATAACCACCATCACCTTTGCCGATTATGCCTCCACCTCCAAGATGTCCACCGGAACCTGGTTGGTTTGCATTCGTATTACCAGGGCCGCGGACAGCTCCAATACCATTGAAACCACCGGCTCCAAATTTGTTCGAATCCCCAGCCCCTGTAGATCCTTTTCCTTTACCATCTCCAGCTCCAAATGAGCCTCCTTGTGGACCCTTTCCGTAGGCACCACCGAATCCACCTGCTCCTCCAGATCCACCTCCATTCTGATATCCACCACCTACAGATCCCCTATCTCCGGTGCCAAAGTTGTTGCCACTTCCAGGAGATTCGCCATGGCCTTTGTTAATTCTATCTCCTATTCCAAATGAACCTCCTGTTCCATAAAGATTCGTGCTTGTAGCCTCACCTGCGCCTAATTTACCTCCTCCACCGAGAGGGCCAATGCCGTGAGCATTTCCAGCACCACTACCTCCGCCAACTCCGAAAAGTCCGATCGGACCAGGTGGGCCAGGTGGGCCAGGTGGGCCATTTGGACCATTTGGTCCATTGGGGCCGTTTGAACCATTTGGTCCCTCTAGATTTATAAATAAATGCATTCTAGAATAAAAAAAATACATATATATATCTTTTTGTTGTTACCTGGCCCTAAGCCTCCTCCGGTTCCTGAGCCACCACCGGCTCCTGAGCCTCCGTTAGGCCCAAAACCGGCGGCACCTCCAACTCCCCCAAAGCCACCAGTAGCTCCCACCACATGATTATATGGTTCAGCTCCAACAGCAACATGGACGTATTGCCCGGAATTGTTTGAGCTGTCGCCCCTATAACTACCATCGCCTCTTTGGCTATTATCTTGGCTCAATTGATTGACACTGCCTTTAGCTCCAGGAATCTTCGAGAAAACTCCATCGTTTTTATAAATAGGTAAACTCTTCTCAGCCGACCCAGATATAACGATCGGTTTGAAACTGGATGCAGTGTCTTTTCGTATACTATTTAAACTTGCACCTCCTGTAAGTTCGAAATTCAGTCCGCCTAATGCACTCGCAGGCTTTTTCTGTAAAATATTGATCAAGCAAATTTAAATAATCAAATTCCATACAAAACCATCTTCAACCCTTCGCATTTGAACTCACAGTGGCATTAGGAATATTTATCACTGGAAAATTTGGTCGAGCACCGCCTTCAAATCTCCCACAACCAATTGGGAAATATAAATCGCCCCAATCTTTTTTGACACCCTTTCGTTTCGCTCTCTGCTCAAAGCTCTGAAGCGAGCTATCCCCAGTTTCGGGGAATACTTCGACTGGTTTTTCTGGTTCCACGGTCCTGTATCCGTGTGCATCCGCTACATAATGTACTACCCTGAGAACAGTGTACGGATCTATCCATCCATAACAACCGTAAGTGACTCCGTCTGGGCCACGGGTTTCATGATGAAAATTACCGGTCTCACCGATATCGTAACCGTAACGGTAGGCACCTATTTATATATATATACAATTGGATCAATTTTAAAGCAAAAGCGTACAAAAAGCATTTCGTGGAGCGCGTGCGTGCGTTATTTCCGAATTGGGGTACACATGAGGATCGCCATCTGTCATTTTTGGAATTATGATAAAAACCGTGTATTTACAATAATGTGACTGGATTTTTGTTTTTATGATTTATATACAAACAGTAAATGTCTCATTTACTGGTTATTTGCAATAGCCTTGTATCTTGCAAACTACTAAACTGTACCAAAATTCCACCAGATAAATCCCAAAAAATCAGTCCTTGCGTTTTTCCTTTTTTATAATTATTTCTTTTGTTTTGGGTTTTTACTTACTTGTGTCAAAGTTTGAGGAATAATATTGGGTATTTGTCGTTTTTTTGTCGTTAATATCAATAATTAACTTGCGATTCTCAGAATCTACCAATCGAGCAGCAAGAATTTGTTGTACCGTCAAGACGGCGAGTACCTGGAAAGTAACAAAAATTGTTGAGCTTTACAATTAAAAAAATTATAAATCCAATAAAATACATTATAATTAAGAAGGAAGATTTATTTTTCAAAATTATATACTTCGGAATTTACTATCTTAAAGCTGGAGTCGTAACGTAATCGAAAACTATTACAAGATTGCGTGGGGTGAAGATTAAGCCTAGAATTGTTATGTTGTGACTTAAGTGTTTTGATCCCGAATGATTTTGTTTTATATGATTGATTCTTTAGCTGCATAATGAAAAGAATAGCTTCTCTGCATGTACGTGTGATTATTCTTATTAAAGTAACACCCTGCAACGATTGCAACGCAAGCAATCCCATTTTCAGTTTATAATTTATGAGTCATACCTACATACATGAATCTAATTAACGGTATAGAACAAATTTAATTACAGCGTCCACAAACGGGTGACAATGAATAAGTGCCATCTAAGAATTTACGATGAGAATTTCAAATGCCGTAGAAGTAGCACCCACATGACTATAATACGAAGACTGCTTCTTCTCATGGTAGCTTTCGAATTCAGGCCATCAAACCGGATCTAGAGTGGGGAATTTTGTTCTTAAATCATCTGAACAAATTAGCGTATTTTGTAATTAATGCTAACTACAGTTCTATTTGCGGATTATCGTTCATATTAGACCCCATTTTGGAGGCTATGTGTCAAGTATCCAACAGAAATGGATGAATCTCCCAAATGACGCAATTAATATGCAACAGGCTAACTGAGCTGTGTAATAAATTGCTAGTTCCGATGATTTGCATCTAATTGAAAACGGTTTGTATATGAAGCGAATCAAATTATATTGATTATAAAATTACGAGAGTGTAGTAGAGATCAATATCTGATTACTCTTTCATTTAGATCAGGTTATCGATCGGTCAAAGTTTCTTTTCTTCCATTCGAAAATTTCGATAAGGTAATTGTTAACGTTTTGCCGTTTGCCTGAAACTGAATAAAATGTGTTTGGAATGTGGATATCGTACATTGTCGCTAAATGGAAATCGTGATGCGAATGTACGAAGAAGCTATTTCACATGAATTACATTAAGACCTAGTAAGCAGGTTCTACCGAACTTCATATAAAAATCAGAATAAGACAGCCCAAATTGAATCCGGATCAAAACAAGATAGGTATACTAATCATATTACTCATCGCTTATAAGTGTTATTGTGCATGACCCCGAAAAATCTTTTACAGCATTAACTCATCCCACAATCATTACAGACGTAGATTTTGGTGTTAAAAAGAAAATAAAACTGGAAATCCCATATTTGACAAGCCCAACTCGGGTCGTGTGGTTTTGTAATATGTATACATATACATATATGCCAGCATCTTCCTAGTTCGTTTTCTGATGAATATTGTTTACAACCATTCAAATTAGCATATTTTTTCAAATGATGCTATACTAGCTTTAATACAAATTTCTACGACCACATAACACATTACGAAGTTTGCCAACCATTTGCAGATGCAAAGGCATGTGCGAGGTCTTCTTCTCAAAGTGTCCAAAAGTCCTTGAAAAACTCAGTCGAATGCGAGCCAGGCTTTGGCATGAAAATATTCTACCACATTATGTAAATTAATTAATTATGAATTTGTCTTTATGGTTTGTAAAATCAAAAAAAAAAATAGAACAATGTGTCGGATACACCTGCAAATATTATCGTGTTCAAAATACAAACGGTAATATAGGTATTTTGTTTCCAACTATATTGAATAGCATAAATCTTAGCAACCACTCCTAGTACATATATTTTGACAAAAATTAAATTTTTCTCTGAGCTTATTTTCGATTTTTAGAATAACCTGTTCACGCCGTATTGACTGAAATCATGCGTTATAATTAGTAACACTTTTTAAAGGTTTTCCGTCAGTTCTTCAAGACAGGTTTTGGATATACATATATGTCTTTTTGCTTAGACAGTGTCTAATATTGTTATGCTAAACAGTTTTATTAATTCAAGGTGATGTGTGGAGTTATTTCAAACATCTTTGCAATCATTTTATTGAAATAAATTAATCCACAAAATTTTACCTCAGACACGCTAAAAGTATTGCTGATTTATGTCCTTGCGGATGTTCATTTATAAAAATGGTATTTTTAAGGTTGTCACTTATTAGTGTTACAACAAGATATGTATAACTACGTGTAGTAGGAAGATTTTTGAATACAAGCCTGCAAGATAGTTAAATAATCTTTCTTATTAAATGTCTTGAATTGTTTTAATTTTGATTAAAGACCTGACCTTTATCTAAGGTTTTTTTTAAATAGATCCCATTGGCCATTCAGCGAGATATTAAAACATCATTTATGCATTTATGTGTCAAATATTACCGCATTTTTTTAGCTATATCGAACGCATTAAATCCGGAATAAATAAAATGCCGGTAGTACTAGCTATCAAAATGAGTGACTGCAGTGGCCTCATTGTATTTAGGCACGACTGATATGCCAAACTCTACTACATACATACTATGTATATAATTTTGTTCGGCGCATTATGCAAAGGCACTATTTACACATCAACAAACCATGCGTATTTATCGGTAGGTTGCTTGCAAAACATGCAATTTTATGTTTTGTTATTTTTCAATAACACCTAATGAATTTGGTTTGCTCATAATCATAATCAAATCATTATATAAGGTCGCTAGTTTCGGCGGCTTATTTAATTGTAGAAAAGCTTAAGAGCCGAAAACTCTTTCATCTATTTTAGGTCATATTATGATTAAGAGGATCTATGTCTATGGATCATACGCGCAAAATATCTGCATTTTAAAAGATCACGGTAATGTAAGCAAAACATATATGTTTTAAGCTATTGAACTTAAAAACCAGAAACAAGCTGTCTTAAAATGTTTTTTTATTTTTCTTGGGTTTATAATTATGTATATTTCTAGCTACTAATTCAATTTAAAAAAAGCCTTTAGCCATACAGATACTCATATAGAGGCTTACGTCTGTTGGAAGAGCATGTTAGTATTGCTTAAACTTTTATCTAAAATAAGGAATTTAATGGAATATTTCCCATTCTGCTGGTCCTTATAAT
The DNA here is from genome assembly GCA_949372485.1 of Cheilosia soror. Classification (NCBI taxonomy): domain Eukaryota; kingdom Metazoa; phylum Arthropoda; class Insecta; order Diptera; family Syrphidae; genus Cheilosia; species Cheilosia soror. Next base: position 2,057,147 of record OX443561.1, on the reverse strand, counting down.
ATCGCGCGAAAAGTGAGTGAATAAGACGAATCACAAAAAATATACTACAAATGGTGTGACTCACGTTAAGGTTAGCCTAAATCACGTACTTAACCGAATTGAGATACATAGTTGGCATTAAAAATGTGAGCATTTTTAAGAGTTTATTTTTGCATTTGTGTTCGAAAACATATTGACACTCTGTTTGAATACTTTGCACTTCAAATTTGGTTTCAAGCTTCATAGATGTGCATCTAAAAGGTCTCCAAAGTGGGCAAAGGGAGAAATAACACACATGGATTATCTATATAATGCGGTCATGCGGTTTGTTGGACGATACCTACAGTAATGACTTTGATTGACAAAGAAACCCACGCGAACGTTGCTCCACCAATTAGAGCCATTTCATTAGGTAAAATCAAATCAGCCGAACACGATCGTTATGAGCAACAAGTCGATGCATATAAGTTCACTTATGTGACTCATACTTCCACAAGCCTTGACTTTAGTTATCAAATTTTGTTAACCCTCAAGATTAATCAATACCGCGAGATATTAATTGTTAAATAAAAATTACTTAACGATAGGTATGCACTCATGAAAGGGGTAATTCCATTTGCATGTTGTTGTCAGACAATACAGCATTTTGCAAAAGTAATGGAAAACAATTAAGAAATTCCACCAATTGGGTCAAATATATTGACACACTCGATGATTCGAGTACGAGCTTAACGAAAACGAAGAGAATTCCCGTCGCGCAAATAGTTACCTCATTGGAATAGGCTATAGAAATACCAAACCCAGACAGATTGGCGTGATCGCTTGCAACTGATTTGAATTATTGTACATGACGGGTGTGAATTTTTATTTCTTCTTGGACCGGTGTTAAAGAGCAAATTTTTTAAGGATTCGTTGCTGTCTCATCTGTCAAAGCCACAACAGTGACAACAGCTGACAATACAAACACCCTCCGATTGATGATGTTTTATACATATGCTTAATAGGACTTATTATGTCTCCAAAAAACATGAAGAGGGCTAAAAAACCTGAAATTGCTCAAAAGTGGGAAAGTAAGTACCTATAACCTGTCTGGAATGGATTGCGAACAAGTGACACATAAGAAACTAAGTGATTGGCTGTGAACATCAACAAGAACAATTTGAAATCATCATCAAGTGTTCTTTACATTTCCAGAATCGTGTGGTCGAATAAAGCGTTTTTTTTTTTCATTCACCAGTCAATAAGATCATCATCTCAATTATTATCTTCAATTTTAGTTGAAAATAAGGTTAATATATTACGATGTGAATTTATGTTGACAGATAGACACATATGGTTACGTAAGAAACGCGCTCAATGCACTGCGCACGCAAACCGCGTACCAAGCCGAGTGTCATTGATCAGTGCATCTTCAACAAGATCCACATTGCGAAAAAGTTGTTTCTTTTTTAGCTATGCTTTACGAGAAAATCAATACAATACAGTGGACCAGAAGGCCAACATGCTGTAAATAAAAATGAAAACGAAGGTCAGAATCATCAAGTTAACTGGTCAGTAGGTGGCTATACGGGTAGGTATACTGGCTTTTTATTTAATATCCCTTCGGGGGACTTAAGATCATTTATCGATCGTAAATATTTAAAATGAGGGCACCAGCCGTCTGTGCGGTTCTCAGCGAATAATTGGATATGGAGTCCGAGATGCCAATGAATGATAATAATAATGACTGAAGGAGGATTACAAAAGAAGAATCAGTAATATGGCCCCCTTGAAGATAGCCTAGAAAAAAACTTTACGTTGAGATGTACTTAAGTATTTGGGCGTTGGCAATTTTCAATGTATGTAAATCCCTGTTAGTGTCATTTGAACTTTTAACATTAACTTTCCTGATGATTGGGCTCATTAGCAGTTACACCCAATTTAGGGAAAATCATCTTCGAAATTATTATTTTTACCCTTTTTTCATGACTTTTAACTTTTACACGTTTTTTATGCTTTACCACCATAATAATGTCAAATGGTTACGCAAGCTGAATACTAAGCTACACAGAAGGAATTTATTTGTAAGATAAACATGACAAAATTCATCAACTTGTTGGATGATACGAATCGTTTGGCTTTGCTACTGAAATACCATTTATAATGTTAACGTTACGCAATAAAGGAGGAAAAGTTAAACAAGTATTTACTTGAGAATTGGGCTTAATGCATTCATTCAGTGGAATATAAAACGTCTACTGGCTTTGGTGGTGTAGCAGTGGCGTAGATAGGGTGGATCAAAGGGATTATTTCACCCCCTCAGTTTACAACTTAACCAGTTATAAGCCACAACTGGATTTCCTTGAAACAGATAAATGCGTTAAATATGATAAATAAATTGTTATGTATCTATTTTTTGTTATTGTAGGATTGATTATACGGTTTGGCTGCTCTGGTAGTTTTTGGTTGAAATATCATGGCAGAAATTAACATTGACAAAGAATTTGTCTACTTTATTTTGTTGAGTTGAGATAGATATCCAATAAAACAAAGCTATTATATGTTGGATGTCTTGTCTGGTCCTGCAATCTTTACCTAAAATTTGCAAATTTGAAAAATTTACAAAATAAAAAATATTATAATTGACTTGCTAATGTCAATATAGAATATAAATTGAAATCACAGGTATTGTTGCTTAAACATTTCACAAGTCACAAGCTTAGTTTCACTTACACAGCAAAACAGTTTTGCTTAATCTAATCATCTAATCAAGCCATCTCATAAATTTGAAGTCATTAACAAAATTAATGCAAACTGTAAATTGGAACTAGCAACTGAAAGTGTTAGGTATCCTGTTCTGAATACCTAATTCTCTTGTATAGAACTTGCTCAAAACAAAAACATAAAACTTTATTGTCTATATGTATTTTTATTGCATTTACAGGAATTAGGAATTTATATTCCAACAATTGGAATATTTTCGAAAAGTTGTTAAGCCAGTCAGAAGAAGAGATCCGTTATTTGAGACTAAACTAGTTACGCAACTTTATCCTTAAAACTTATTATGTCATACGAATGGCATTAGATCAGAGACCCATTAAAAAGAAAAAATGAAAGTACGTATCTTAATGAGCAAATACAATTAAAGGTGATTTCTGCAAATTTAAACTAAATACTGTAACTCTAACCGCGCTGTCAAAGTAAAAATAAACAAATCATCCCAATGCCACTTATAAAAGTCGACCTTATTTATTTATAAGTTTGTGCTCATTTCAGACGCACCTTTGATATCACATCATTTCAACGACTCAGATCAATCAATTTTTAGAAATAGCTAAATGTCGCATAGAATGCTTTTGTATCTCTCCGATGACACAATGGGAAACCATCTATATTTTAGAACCGGACGTCATTGTGGAAATAATCCACAAAATTTATTCTGTTCTAGCATTCGTGTCGACGGCATTTAAATTAACTATATTCGCTGTCAACTCAGGACATAGGAGTTACTACTTGTAATTTATTAAGTAGATTGTGCAGACGGATACCTACGTATTTTAACTAAAAAAAAAACAACAACTAGTGGGAAACAAAAGATTTGCAGACGGATTTCCCATAAAATTGCATGCTGTAAAAAAAGGTCATTCGTTTAACTGTTCTGCCATGAATTATGAGTTTGTTTTGATTTTTACTTTCTTCGTTTATTTGTTAATTTTATTTGCTGTCTTTTTACGGAACCGTGATGCGTGATGTCACCATAAAATATTTAGATTATTATGTATGGGAAGTGCTATGAGTCTTCTTCTTATGTAACTGTAATCGAAAGTAGAAATTGAGCAAATTTCAATTTATACCGAAATGATGAAATTCGTTCAAATGCGGGAGAAAAGATTCAAGCATTCTAAATGGTTGATATGCCGAAAAGCCGCAACCGAGCTTCCTCATTATCAAATTAATGTAAATTAAAGCAGCCGTCCGACATTTGGCATAGCCTATTAACGATATAATGATACAAGTATTTCTAAGGTATTTGCGAACACGGAACTCATGGGAGTTATATAATTATACCTGTTTTAGAGCAGGTTATTCAAATTTAGCTGGATATTAAAAGTGTCAGTGTAGATCAGTGATTTTTAATTTTTTTTTTTTGAAAATTAATTTGAATTGGAAATAAGAATAGAATGTTTTGTTTGTTCATGTTTATTTTTTTGTTAGCATTTTGGGATAATTAAATAAATTTAAATTATTTATTGGAAATGCCACAAGCAGTTAAAAGTCATTGGCTTGATATGACTCTCATTTGTCGCTTGATATTAGTAATCAAATCTAAACTTAATTATTTTTTTTACTGAAAACCATAAAATGCATCCTTGAAAAAAAAAAAAACATTAAAATCACTGACAATGATCGCAAATAATAAAATGTTAATTGGAAATGTATCATGGGGTTTTTTGATCTTGTTTTGTCTCACCAATCAGAGGTCATTCCAGATGGCTGAAATGATGAGATGATGAAAATGTCATCATGAGCGAGTGAGGATGATCGTTGCCTTTACTAAACCGGAACAGTGAAAAAATCTTAAATTATTATAACTATGTATCTTTGCTATAAATTAGCTGCAGAACATCTGATGATATTTTCTAGTCACATGACATTTTTTGGGAATTCTTAACCGAAAATGAGGTGAGAATTTTTGTGAGAGAGATTCTTCAATGAAAGCACCCTTGTCATGCAGGATGTAGGTACAATTTTGCTTAGTTAGTTCTCATTAGCTGTATACGCTAATTGATAATTCAAATATTTACTCTCCTTCTGACAACAGAACCAAGTGAAAACACAAAATCACTCGCAAAACTTACTTTAAAATATTTGCACAGTACAACAAAGATAACAACTGTAATAAAATTCAAATACAAATTACGTTATTTTGCGATACATGCCAAGCAATTTGAGTGATCCCTACTTGCGTTTCCTCCTATAAATACCAGCCAGTCTCAGTTTTACTTCAGATTAAGTGGTGAGATGACATGCAATTTGAGTAGTGAACAACTTTCAGTTTCAACTCTATTAAAAATCGAATCTGGTGTGCTAAATTTATTGGAACAACCTCTTCTTATCGTGAATCTTAACTTATTCAACGATCGTATTTGAATCCAATTTTTTTCTTCTCAGTTGTTTAATTACCGTCTCCGCATATATTTGCCTAAAATGTTATAGGCGCTGTCCTTCGAAATCAAAAGATGCCATATATGCGGAGGAATGCACATCTGCGCAAAAAAGGCCTGTTTGGTTTAAATTTCTGAATCGCATTGAACATGTATCAACAACAGTCAGACTAAAGATGAGCCGTTGCTAGATTTGATTTACAAATGTCTCTTCAGCAGCCTATGTTAAGGCCAACCATTAAAAGACACTTGATAGAAGCTAATGCCTTTCACTAATTCGACTAAGTACTTGATGGATGCGAAATGCGAATGCCACCCCAAGCAAATAGTGATGAGTGATGACATTTAGAAAAAATAGATTAGAATAATCGATTTTTCATTCAAGATAATTGTTGTCCTATATTTTTAGAATGCTTTCGAGCATTAAAAAGAAATCAATGGTGAATATGAAATTCAATTGAGGACAATTGTTTAGATGCGTTAATCTAGTTCCAATTTCAAAAAAACAGGTCCGTATAGGACCGTAGGCCTAGTTTCTCACAACCATTTGTTTTTGTGAGTTTTGTATTTTCTACTTTTTTTGGACGAATGGAAGGGACCTCCAAATTAATGCATACTCTAAACGGCTAAATGGAAAAGCTTTCTCGGATTTTTGTCTTTTTTTTGCGAGATAAAAATCTTTAAGATGTTATTAATATTTTTCCGGGGATCGAACCTGAGAGCTCTCGCTAACTAACTAACTCGGCTCAGTTCATTTTTGCCCCAGATCTTAAGATTATCTCGTACTCACTCCACAATTTGTTGTGTTTTTATTAGTACAAGTTTGTACTAGCAAAATGGTAGAGAGCGCTAGCGCCAAAGGTTACAAGCACGTTCGCACCAATCGGGTATTCAACATATTTATCGCCCTAGGCGAATTAGTTTTGAAATATATGTAGGTAAGTACATACTTGCAACTTTAGTTGCAGACTTTTAATTATTAAAATATGCGAAAAGTAGCTACCAATTTAGTATTACAAAATCCATTCAAAGTCAAAAGCAAACATTCCAAGATGCCTATGACGACGGCTACTTCACACCGAACCTAACAATTATCACATTAACATCATGGTCCACTCCCCATCTGTCAGCTATACAGTCAATATTTTTGCTTAATAATACTATATTCGTTTGTTGGTATGTTCTGGTTTTTACACTTTTGTTTACTTTGTACTATAACCGCAAAATGACACTTTCAAATTATATTGTTTAAAATAAATAGTAATAAATAAATTACACTCACCATGCAAAAAACTGCACGAGGACTCATTTTGTTAATTTTTTTAGGGACGACAAAAAAGGAAAAATTAAAATAAAATGTAAAAAAAAACTTTTAACACAAAATCACAGCCAATAATACGTAGAAGTTTAGTTTAAATGAAATAAATAATTTGAGACACCGTCACTCATATACGATTCCTATAAAAAAAAAATATTTGAAATTATCCTTTAAAAATTTTTCTCAAATAGAGAGAAAAATAAGTCTTGATCGCCTTACAGTGTAAGGTCAAAATAGAGACCAAAAACAGATCGTGCAGTTTAAGCCGATCAAAAGTAACTGAAGATGATCTTCGCGAAACTTTTTAATATAAACAAGAGGAGCCCAAAAGGCGATACATATATGTATGTATTACTTTTTGTCGCTTTTTATATTCTTGTTTGAAGTTGTTGTCATCAACACACCTCAAACCAGCTGATGGCTTAGGCTAGGTGAACTGCATGAATACCTTCATGGTGTATCTCATTCAAAGATGATCCGTACAGGTAGTGGTATCAGCTAGACAGGTTTATAGAGCTTTTCTTACTTTTCTGCGAGACGCACTGTACGAGTTGCGTGTGAGATAATCCGAAGAATTTGTTGATTTATCATTTAAAAGCTAGAAAGGTTTCTTCTTAACTTGCAGTGCCGGTAGGTTATATTGATATGTCTGCTTTGATGATTCGGCTCAGATAAATTTTTTTGGAATGTTATGTGCAAATATTATTTAGTTAGCTACATTATGCAATAGTCGACACCGAAAATTGACTGATTTTTCTCTAGAATAGTTTTACCTGGGGCTGTTAATTAGGATAACAAAACGAGAGTGTTAACAAATTAGGACCTGGAGCGCTTTTGAGTAAAGCAATTGTTTGGCCATGATGCTTGTTGATCAAAGCGATATGCTTCAAGGTTAGGAAGCGCACATGGTCTTCAGACTTTCTTTTAAGGGGGTAATTTTGAAAAGGATATTTAATTTAAGCCGGTTCTCACATTGAGGCAACATTCAATAAGCAACTGGCAATAGGAAACACGCAAAATTATCGCTCACAATTATTTTACTTTGAATTAAATTAGAGGTCTCACATCAAAGCAACTAAATATCGCTCGAATGAAAAATGTTGCTGATTGCTTATTGGCAGTTGCTTAATGCTTGTTGCCTCAATCTGACAGCCGCCTTAGGAAGCGCCTTCCAACAGGTTCTCTAATTGCATTTAAACTCTTGCTTCGTCTGGCATAGGCAACGACAATGAACAAATATCAAGGATTTGGATATTATCTATGGTCAATTATATGCAGGGTTGGACGAGCATTATATTATGTGAAATAAAATCGAATTTATTAAATCGAAAATAAAAAATAATGAACTTCATTTCATTCTTATTAAAAATTGAAATAGATTTCAAAACAAATCTTGAATTAAAATTATTACTTTAGGGCGAACAACGTTTGCCAGGTCAGCTAGTAACATAAATAAAAATAAAATAAATAGGTGGCGCAACAGGCGGTAGACACCCTAGGCCAAACTTCTCGCAACCATTCGTTTGTATGAGTTTCTATTTTTGGGACGAATGGAAGGGACCTACAATTGTATGACGAGTCCGAACGGCTGAATTGAGAAGCTTTTCATGACAGTCATACTCTCGGGTTTTTGTCAGACGTTCGCAAGAAGTGGCGCAGTAGAAAAAGCCTTAAAATGTAATTTGTGTTTTTCCGGGGATCGAACCTGGGATCCCTCGCACAGTAGTCCAGTTCACTAACCACTGCGCTACTGCGCCCAGCTAGTAACATAAGCAACTAAGAATCCCGAAGAATTCTTCTAAGCTTAACTTGTGTGGAAAGAAGTGGAAAAACTTATTGAGAATTGTCACGAAACCTAAAGCGAGAAACATATAAATACAGCAACATCAACAGTAACTTCACGGCAGTAGCAGCAGTCGTTTTAACATAATTAACAACATCGTCAAATGTTTGGAAATGCTTTATTTATTATTATTAATTATTTATTTTTAAGAGAAAGATGTTGTTTTCGTACGAAATTTGCAACTCAATACAAAAAAGTTGGTCTCAAAGTTCCGTAAATCTGGCTTTCAGCTACTGAGACCTAGAGCCTAAGGCGCTCAACGCATCTGTTTCAAACAATGGATGTTTGTGTGAGAATGAGCTGACATTGCATATTCTGTCAATATTGTCAGACAAAATTGTAAGTTCCAACGCACGGTTTTAAGACATTTGAAACAGATTTTTAACTTAAAATATAATCAGATCTTTCAATCATCTGGACTTAGCTTTGATTGATTTAAAGCTTTAATACCCAATTTCACAGTGGCAGCTATAGTCTGGTGCCAGATCACGTAAAATGAAAACGATCGAACGATATCGTTTCGGCAGTCTCTGTCTATTGGCACAGATATGATAGAGATAGGTTCAGCGAAAACGAAAGCAGTGTTTTAGTTTCGTATTTTACAGAATCCACACAGAATTTACAGAATTTACACCCCAGGGCTTAGCTAAGTGTAGGATTAAACATAAACTTCGCTTAAGTAGTTTTCGTTTTCACATAAAGCTTGGATTATTTAAACCACTAATTGAGTGTCATTGTGAACCATTTATCATAAAGATATACAAACCTGGCGTGACTGTATGCGAATGTGTGTACCTATGCCATCTAAAACTACGAGTGTGCGTGGAAGCGAAGCATGTCGAGTCGATGTCGTTGCATGTTCAATTTTATGGAGTATTTATTTAGTCCAATGATTTTACACTTCTCTTGAACAGCATTGCCAAGCAGAATATATTAGGCGTGTGAAACCTCGCCAGTCAGCAGTTCATTTGGACAACTGCCAGCTGAAACCAAAAAAAAATTGGTGTCTGCTTCGGCTTAACCATAGAATTTGTTCTAGTTATCAATTTCACTATTCCGCTGTGGTCAATAAGTATGATTTGTTGAAAAACAAAATGAAATCATTGCAGAATTGAAACATTGTAGTGTTTGTTAAAAGTGTTTCCAATAGTTAAATTTGTAAGGATTGTGTCGAAAATACAATATATTCATGCTTTATGCCATTGTTGATTTCCATTGTGCAGGTATCAGTGAAATCTCGCAGTGAGACCAACTGTTTTCTAAGCCACTTGTTGCTTTCTGCGCCACCTGTTTGTGAATTCGTAGCCAGCCACCAGCTCTCATTCTGGGGAGAGAGTCAAGAGTTGATCTCAGCAGTAGCCAGCAGGTTGTTTTTTTAATTTGTAAAATTTGCCTCTCTCTGGCAACTACTGGCTGGTTTATCGTTAAAGCCGCACTATGGAAACCAAATTTGTGTTAATCCCTAGTTCATGCTTGGATCGACACTTAAGCTCGTAGTGTGAAATTGGGCATAACGTTGATAGTAAAATAAAAAAAAGCAAAAGTGCTTTCATCGGCCTGGCCGATACTTTGATACAGTCCACTGCATGCAAGTCATGCAAAATGTGAGTGAGGAGGTAGGCACCAGAATACTTGACCGATATAGCCCATTTTCAATACCAATCTGACGACCGATCTTGAAGCTATCGTGTTTTCAACAGACAGACAGTCCTGGCTAAACCGATTTAGAATTTGATCCTGATTCAGAATATATATACTTTTTGGGTTCGCCGGTGATTCTTTCTTGTCGTTACAACTGTAATGACAAAGAGCCAATAATCATTTTTAGTCTTCATCTTAAATATTTCGACGGTCACAATGGATAATTTTATATAGAAATGTTCGCCATTGTGACTTCGTGAAAGTTAGCCTGGACTGGACACTAAAAATTATTTTTAGTACCGCGAAAAGTGAATATACCTTGATGATGAAAGGTATAAAAATGTTTAGCAGGGGTTTCTGCATTTTTTCAAATGATCCAAATGGCACATGGGAAACCCCTAGTATCTATCTACATATAAGTTCAAAGTAGGTATGTTTTTATTCCAAACAACATTATCGAATACACCTCTGATTATGTAACTCGCCATTACGTCAAACATTCGAAAAGAAATGTCACTTCATTGTCTTTTTAGAACTATATACATATAATATGAATATGCATTTTATAAATTTCCATAAATATATACTCTGATAAAATAAAAACTAATTAATTTAGGTTGCGGATTTAATTTGGCATACCTATGCAAATATTGGACTATAAGTAAAAAAGAAATATCTAGTTCGAGAGAATAAAAAAGCTAAGGTTGACCAAAATGTCACACCATCATTACGAAACAATTTAAATATTTTGTGAAAACAAGTAACAGGCAAGAGTGAACTCACATCAGTAAAATTTCAAAACTGCAAACTTACCAGTTCAAACATTCTCAATCTATATTGGTTTAAATGGCAGAACGTCAAGTTGAAATAATTAAAATGCTACCCATCAAGCAATCTATTTAATCAAACTGGAATCGAATTAATTATATTGTTTTTATTTTGAATAAAACTATATTAAGTCCGTTCAATTCATATATACATATACAATAATATATTGATGATATAATCAACTTGAAATGCTGAAACCACTTAGTTAATACAACCCGCATTAAAACAGGTTAATATTCTTTCAAAATGATAACAGTATTAAAAATGGTTTTCGAAAAAATCGATTTCATTTGCCCTGCCTTCTAAAATATGCATGCTATTTTCTCTAAACAAAATGATATTATATCTGTAATTGAACACACCGATTGGTTATTAATTCATTATCATTATCTAGGCATTTAAAGTTTCCGCATAAAACCGTTATGTTTATTATTTATACTGCCGCAAGCAGTAAACCTACATACGCAATATCCATGATGACTGCATAAATTCGCATGTAAAATACAAGACTCATAAGAGCATCTATTACCTACTACATATTTGATTCTAAAAATTATTTTAAAAATTAAACATACATAACATTTTATTACATGTGTATGTGCAATGGAATATTAAGTTGTAAGTAAGCCAAGAAACGCCTCGATCAATCCCCCCATCAATGTATCAGACTACCCCTCCCAAAAAATGAGCTTAACCAGAAACAAAGTTTAGTGGTTAATTAATACAACAGGCGCACAATTTACGATATGTCGTTGACATCGATTGCTAAAGGTCAAGATCAGTTGGGATTGGGAGTCACTAAGGCAGAAGTTCTTCTTTTATTTTGTAAATACCTACATTTGTTCATCATGCTTTTATTTTTTTGTTAAAAAAAAAAAAAATTGGTGTGTTTGTAACGCTTTTGATTTTTATTCAACTCTCGTCAAACAATGATTTGTGATGGTACATGAATGTGTTTACACTTCATGGAAATGCGTTATGAATGGAGGTCAAATATTTTCGATTTATATAGTTTATTGCTTTTTATGGCATTTAATTTGCTGAGCTTAAATTGAAAGCTTAAATGACGATTCAAACTATTTATCAATATGAATCATGGTGCAGAGTCAAACTTGCTTATGACTAGCCTTGCTTCAATTTGTAAACCATAAACATTTATGTGTACACGATTTCCTATAGCTAATCTCTGTTTTGGCAAGGAGTTATTTCCAACGGGGCCAATGAGAACCGACTTTGATATCGTTATGTGTACCTATACAGATTTATTTTGTCGCCCATAAATAAAATTATGTATGTTTAAAAAGTAGATAATTAAAGGCACTTGCAACTTTACGAATCGGGAAATGATTCGTCAGCAAATAAAACTGAACTTCAGAAGAAAGCAACCGTATTTTGTGGTTATGAAATTGTGATAATTTTTTGGATTTGACGCCCTTTTTCCCTATTTTCACACGCTTTATGACCCTAACATAATATATTGTTATGTTGTTATGTATATTAACTACCTGGTCGTACATCAGTTGTCATGAATAATGTAAAAGCACTTCAGCAAATTAAAAGATATTTCCCCTTTTAATTTGTTTTTATCTGTGTTTCTTTTAATCATGTTCCAAATTACCTAAATCCACATAGTAGACTTGTCCCATTCGTTCCAAAAAAAATTAACTCACACATGAAGCATGGCGTTTTTTAAGAATACTTATATATTATTAAAAATGGTGCATTCAATGTACAATGCAAAATTTTAAAACCATAACAGACCATATCTGGGATACCTTCTTAAAAGATACCTAGTTTTGACCACAAAATAGGGTACCTAATTTAGAAAGCATTTTCGAAGTCTGTCTGCTTTATATGAACTTGTTTTAATACCCAATTTGATACGCTTTCAAAAAATAAACAACGTGCCCATCAGCATGTTCGTTTGACCCAATTGCACCTGTTCACTTAGTTGGTATTGTTTCATGGATTTATGTGCTTGATGAAAATACTTTCGTTTATTACAAACATATCCAGAACAGCAAATATATCCTACATACATACATACATTTTCAATGGCCCGCTTATCCATTAAGTGGGTCGCGGGTGTAGGTTACCTAAGTGGACCCTCCATAGCTCTCGATCCTCCGCCATCGACTCCAAATCCTCAAGGGCAATCCCCATACGGGTAGAGGAGAGATTATGAATTTGATCTAACCATCTCATCCTGGGTCTACCTAGGGGACGCCTGCCCGATGGTACGGATTCCATAGCGCGTCGTGGGATCCTGGTCGGGGACATACGTTTAACATGACCAAACCACCGAAGCATGGACCGCTCCGTCCGGAGAAGTAGCTGCTCGACATTGAGTTCCTCACGTATTCTGGTATTTCTAATGCGATCTCTACGAGTCACACCAGCAATACCACGGAGAAATCTCATTTCGGCAGCTTGTATCCCATATATATTTATATTCTTTAGAAGTGAATAATATAAAGATAGAAAAATAAGCTTTGATACCATCCACTGCATATATGTCATACAAAATATTCTTCATGTGAGTTAGTACGTATAGGTTAAGTATTGGTTTTGTATGGAATGTACCAGAACTACTTGACCGATATAGTCCATTCTCACAAAATTTCAGACAGACGGACATGGCTAAATCGATTCTGAATTTAATGGATCAAAATACTACCCGGTGGAAAGGAGTTGTAGTCCAGCACACTAACCACTGCGCTACTGCGCCCACCTGAAGTACATGTCTTATTTATTTAGCATAAGTGGCATTATCTTTAATTTTTGGAAGAAATACATTTGTGATGTATTAACTTGCAAATATTGTAATTACAATAATGTAACACATTTTTAAGAATAATACAAAATAATAATAATATGTTATGTATACATACTTATATATCCCCGACCAGGATTCCACGACGTGCTATGGAATCCGTACCATCATCGGGTAGGCGTCCTCTAGGTAGACCAAGGATGAGATGGTTAGATCAAGTCCATAATCTCTCCTATACCCGTATGGGGATTGCCCTTGATGATTTAGAGTCGATGGCGGAGGATCGAGAGCTATGGAGGGTCCACTTGAGCAACCTATACCCGCGACCCACTTAATGGACAAGCGGACCATTGAAAATGATGATGATGATGATACATACCTAACTAGCGGACCCGGCGAACTTCGTCTCGCCCCAATTCGACGCCTTCAGATAAACTCCAGAGTGATAATAAAATACAGATAGTTCAAATTTCAATGTGATTTATGTGAATGGAATCGAAATCAGTAGAGAGCGATTAGCGATATGATAAACTGTTTTCGATTTGTTTTTCGGCGCAAAAACGAACAACGAAGACGGTTTGCCAACACGCGAACAGGCGGCGTACATCTGACTGTGTGAAAAACAAGGAAATTCGAAATTAATCCCAAAGAATTCCAACGATTGAACTTGCGATTTATTGATTGTCAACGCAAAAGCCAATCGAACGAGGAACTGAATCCGCTTGAATTGAAAAGTTAGATCAGTTGGAATAATCGGATTTCGTGGGATAAGGACTTCCTCCCCTTTGAATTTCACTTTCATGATCGTCGCTCATTGTTCATCAGTTTCTTGACGGACAGCCGCGTATACCGTTGCACAATTTCGGATGATACAGATTCTGCGACATGATTATGATCGATCCCACCTTCAGCTGTAAATTATGCGGTGGAGTTCCTGGCACTGGCACATCAAGCGAGTTTGAATGCCCACAACCACAACCCAATTGGATAACCCCACTTTTTCCACGTAAACCCATTTTCTGGAAAAATTATCGAATTGATAATAATTAAAATAAATAAATAGGTGGCGCAAAAGGCGTGTAGACACCCTAGGCCTAGCTTCTCGCAACCATTCGTTTTGTGTGAGTTTCTATTTTTGGGACGAATGGAAGGGACCTACAATTTTATGCCGAGTCCGAACGGCTAAACTGAGAAGCTTTTTCATGACAGTTATACTCTCGGGTGTTTGTCAGACGTTCGCGAGAGGTGGCGCAGTAGAAAAAACCTTAAGATGTAATTTGTGTTTTTCCGGGGATCGAACCTGGGATCCCTCGCACAGCAGTCCAACACACAAACCACTGCGCTACTGCGACCACGAATTGATAATAATTATCGCATTGAATTTCAATTTATCGTAATGCTTGCGATATACGACTATCAGGGGCCTATAACACAACATGACAAGTCGACAAATCTAAATTCACTTGTCTGACTACTCTTGTCCGACAAGTACAAATTAATTCTGTAACAGAACGTAAACCGTTGCACTTGTCAAAAGAATTAAATTTCCCTGACTTGTCGGCATTCTTCGACAAGTGTTTAACAGGGCGGTGAAGATGGCAAAATACTAAGCCAATTTTGTACCTAGGCCTATATCAAGAACTAATTGATGTAGAAGGCTGAAATTTGTACACAACATCAGGTATAACCTTTAGTTAAACGACAAATACCAATGATAGCGATACATTGATTAATTTTGAAGTAATAAGTAATTTAGCAAAAAAAAAAAAATATATTTTTCTTCATACAAAAAATGGTTTAATTTTGTACCTAGGTCTATTTAAAATTAATTGAGGTAGAAGACTGAAATTTGCACACAACATCCGGTATAACATCAAGTGAAACGATAAATACCAATAGTAACATTACATCAGCTGGTTTTGGAGTAATTATTAATTTGGCGAAGAAAATATTTTTATTTCCACAAAAAACTGTTTATTTATTGATTTACAAACAAAAAACACGCATACATATATTCATATTTTGTAGATCATATTCGTAGCTATATATGTGCTGAAGACTGTTTTGCCTAAAAGTTAATATTTTACAAGACATTTACAAAATAACAATATAAAATACACTCCTCTCTCCATTCTCATTCATAATGCGTGTTCTTGTTCCCAATCGTTTCCAAATTGGAATTATTGTAAGTTGGTTTCACGTAAAACGGTTGAAATTCAAATTGTTGCGTTACTGTTTACAGTAGATGGGATTGGGATGCGCATCAAATGCGACAACGGTCTTTGATTTCTCCGTAGACTGCTAGAGACACATATTGGGCGTTAGTGAATTTGGCAAGTAAAACGGTTGATATTCAAATTGTTGCGCCAATTTTAACTATAGATGTCACTTTAAATAAGTGTGAATTTCCAAATTGATTCCAATTCCAATACATAGGCTAGGCATACTCTAACTCTACTCATACTCATAGATCCATATCAACTCAACAAGTTAAATCTGGCGATTGCTCAAGTCCTCCTGCTGGCCGTTAGTATATTTTTGTTTTCAGTTTTTGAAAGTTGAAAATCTTTGAGGGTTGAATTGTTGCAATAAGTAATAAAAACAATAGGGAAGTATTTTAACAGGTCGTGTTATATAATAATACAAGTTACCTAAGAGTATAAATTAATTACAAAAACATGAGTTTGGTTTCATGGACATCTACTTACTTGAAAACAGAGCTTTTAATATTTGGTTGTCCCAATATAATTTTCCACCGCTTTGGAAAAAAATAGAATAAATCATAATGTATTACTGGTATTACCTACTAATATATCTGAAAATGCCTGCATTTTTTCTCATTTCCGTTCAATGCAAGCATATGCATAGTTTACCTTAATCAAATGTTAAAGTTGTCATTTCATAAACGCGTTCAGTATTTTTGGAGTCTAAATATATATAACTATACGGCAATGCCTCTCTGTAGGTATTCGCGTGTCTTATATAATTCTGTACTAAAATTTCAAGCAATTTGTGTAGA
The DNA here is from genome assembly GCA_949372485.1 of Cheilosia soror. Taxonomy (NCBI): domain Eukaryota; kingdom Metazoa; phylum Arthropoda; class Insecta; order Diptera; family Syrphidae; genus Cheilosia; species Cheilosia soror. The sequence continues at coordinate 2,040,602 of OX443561.1, read as the reverse complement.
GCAGGTATCATATAATTTTTTTTTTTCTTTTTTGTACTTTTGTATCAATAAATATTCTCATTTAAAATTACATAATATTCTTTCCAAACAAAAGCATACATATTTCCCAGTTTCATTTGTACGCATACGTAAAAGTTAATTAATTATGCTAGATCGCATGTGGACAGAACGATGTTGCTTGATTTTAACCACAAAACACATATCTCGGAATTCTCATAGTACTGTATATAGGCTTGCTATTCAACTTATACAGGGTGTCCCAGTTAAGAAGTATAATCCTTTAAGGGGTGATTCCTGAAGTTCCGCCGAAAAAAAATTTTATGGCAGGGGGGGATCTATTCTCACCCAATTTACAGTTATAGCCCATCAAAGTGGGCGACCTCTAATTTGGAGGTGTTACCATACTTAAACGCTATAACTTCTAAACTATTACAGGTACACAAATTGTTTTGTACATTTTGAAATGACAATTTAGTAGCGCACTTAAGCACATGGGGTACATCGTACATCTGTGCAGCTACAAAAAAGTTATGGCTCCTTTAACTCAAAATATTGAAAATTCGTTGTGACAGTAGCAACGGGGTAAATCCATTCCTTAATCATACTTTTGATGAACGGTGGACTGGTCGATTTGGCCCCAATCCTTGGCCACCCAGATCTCCTAACCTTAACACCCATAGATCTTTTATTCTGGAGTGCTATGAATGAAAAACCTTATTTTTGAAAAAAATCAAGTCTTTTTTTACCATTTTTGTCTAACAAAAAATGGCTTTTACTACAATTTCTGTTAATCGTACGTTAAAAAGTTGCGTAACATTATTTTTAGGAAATTTCTCAAAGATAAAAATTAAAAAAAAAATTAAATTTGGAAAGTAAAAAAAGTTAAGTAAAAAAATTTAACAAGCAATTCTCAAAATTTTAAGTTTAAGGAGCCATAACTTTTTGTAGCTGCACAGATGTACCCGAAGTGCTTAAGACTTTTATGCGCTACTAAATTGTATTTTCAAAAGGTACAAAACAATTTGTGTACCTGTAATAGTTACGAAGTTATAGCGTTTTAAGTGGTTACACCTCCAAATTAGAGGTCATCTACTTTGATGGGCTATAAAGGGAAATGCGATGAAAATGGGGTCATACAATTTTTTGTTCGACAGAACTTCAGGAATCACCCCTTAAAGGAGTATACTTCTTTACTGGGGCACCCTGTATACCCGTTGTTCATGTATGAATTCTCACTGATCTTTGATGCGATCACCCTGAGGAGTTTAAAGAACCAATGTAGTCATCAAAGTAATTTGCGCTCCATAAGAAACCATTAATAATCGTATAAACTACCGATGAAAGATTTTCTTATTCTGTAGTCACTAAAAGCATGTTCAATGTAGAAAATCACCAAGAATTTGATTTATTATCTGAACAAAATGCAGATGTTGTGATTTTTATTATTTTATACAGAAAATAAGTTAAAACATTTAAGCTGGAGCAATAAAAAATTTATTTCGGCCATGGAAGATATCTAAAAAATGGAAAATAAATTTAACCAGAGTAAATAATAAATGACTATAGTTATAGTTAAGGCATTTCAATGACATTGGACATAGGACATAGGAAGTTTTAAACGGACTCTAACGATTTGCCAATATTCAAATTGGGTGACAAAAAACTAGTCTGATTTTCCGGCTTTATAAATGCTTTCAAGATTTCAAGAATAGCATTGAAAGACTTTTAAGTATAATAAAAATCTTAATTTGTAATTTACATAATAAGATTATTCCGTTGAAGCTTTAATATTCAAATTTTGTGGATAGTTTGCTGTGATTTGAAAGTATTAGTAGATTCACTTTATTTGTTATGTTATTATTATTACACATTTATTATATTGTGAGTGGAATTTGAAAAGAAAAAATTATATAAACTAAAGTTCAAGAGTAAAAGAGTGGCTTGCCTTATTTATAAGGGGAGTTTTGTAACCGAGAGAATACTTTCAACAGGAATAGTTGTCAGACAAGTGGCAGTTATCGCAATTTTTACATTTTAATTCAGCTTGCTTCGGCAAAAGGGCGTTGCAATACGACATCAACAACTGTTAAATCTATATACAAAACAAAGTGGAAAAAACAGTTTCCCTATGTCGGCTATAGTTTTCAACCAATTTAGTTGATTATTTTTCAAATGTCGGTAATTACGATGATCGGGCGATAGGCTTAACATATTCAAAATCAAACAAAGGGGCGTGTCACCGCCCATACAAAAACAAACATTCAAAATCGTATAATCTCGAAAACCACAAAATCGATTGACCTCAAGCTTACAGGTAATATTACGTATCGGCCATGGAGTGCTCCTGTGAAGATTGGTCAAAGTTGGACAAAGGGGCATGGCACCTCCAATACAAAAAAAAATAAAAAAATTGTCGCCCGTAATTTTCAACCAATTTAGTCGATTTGCTTTTAATGTCAGTAATTACGGTAATCAACTGATATGGCAAAAAAAATAAATATTATAAAAATATGGCTCTAGGACCTCACCAGGGAAGGCACAATAAACCTATCTTAAACCTTTAAAAAAACTTATACCTAGTTTTTTTTATGCTATTTCTATTTTCATTTTTATTATACCCTCCACAGGAAGGTATATTCACTTTGTCATTACATTTGTAACGCCAAGAAGGAGTCACCGGAGACCCTATAAAGTATATATATTCTGAATCAGGATCACATTCTCAATCGATTTAGCCATGTCCGTCTGTCCGTCTGTCTGTCTGTTGAAAACACGATAGCGTCCAAACGAATCGACCTAGGCGAATGAGACTTTGTCAGAGGACTTTTTTTACCGTCGTCAGGTTGGTATTGAAAATGGGCTATGTCGGTCAAGTAGTTCTGGTACCTCCCATACAAAACCAATATTAGACCCATGCGTCTCTCTGTCTTTTGAAATAACGATAGCGTCCAAACGAATCAACCTAGCCAATTGAAATTTTGTGAGAGGACTTATTTTTACCGTCGTCAGGTTTGTATTGAAAATTGTCTATGTCGGTTGACTAGTTCTGATACCTTCCATACAAAACCAATATTAGACGTATGCGTGTACAGTACATGGCATGGCAAACATTTTGCATGACTTTTATGGAGTGGAGGGTATCAAAGCATCGGCCAAGCCGATGATAATACTTTTACTTGTTTTTTTTTTTAACTTCTGACCATTGAATAACTACTTGTAGTTACTACTTGTAGTTATTCAATGCTTCTGACTTGCCGGAGCATTAAGATGCACGTCGACCTGAAAGAACTTTGTACTTGCCGTCAGATATCTGTTTAGGTTAGTAGCGCTTCTACTTTCCTAATGTAGCTGATAATACATTCAGCAGAGGATTTCTTTAGTTTTTCGGTACTTATTATTTCCCTGAAGAATGATTTCCTTCTTATATACCGGGGCGGGCATTCGCATATATATGATGTGTTCGGCTGTTTCGTCTTCTTCTAGACATAGTCTGCACTCCGGTAAATGGATTAAATGCATTTTATTTAGATGATATCTCAGACCGTGGTGACCCGTTAGGTAACCTACTAAGTTTTTGATATCGTGCCTACGAAGATTTAGTATCTTATTGTCATCTGCTTTGAAGGGCTAAATAACTCTTTTGGTCTGTCTTAGGCCTGGGATGTTCTCCCAATATGAATTACATCCGTTTTGTTCCCAGCTTTTTATAGACAGATTTGGGGATTGCGCAGAAGGGTTCAGGTCCAATGAAAGGGGTTTCCGAGACGTTTCTGGCTAGTTCATCAGCTTTTTCGTTACCTTCAATCCCCTTATGTGCGGGGACCCACCGTAATCTGGTTTTGTTCCTGGAACTAAGTGTTTGGAGTGAACTGAAGGATTGTAATACTGATTTGGAGTCAATAATGTGTGAGCTAAGGGCTTTTATCTGCTTGACTATCCGTGAATACATGGATGTTAGCGCCTTTGATACCTGAATTGTATATAAGGTTTGCGCATTCTTTTATGGCACGAAGCTCAGCTTGAAACACACTGGGACTTTTTCCCATAGGTATTTTTAAAGCTCCGCAGGAAATAAGAGATCTTCACAAAGCAAATAATATTTATTGAATGAATCAAAATTGGAAAAATTAATTAATTTATAATGAAAAGAATTTCAGAAAAAATCATAAATATAACTAGATAGAAATTATAATATTAAAGTATATTTAGAACTTCAATGCTCCCACTTTTTCTAAAATTCTTTTGAAATAGTGATTCCAATCTTAGTTCTCATATCTTGAAAAGAAGTTTTGGTGACTGCTTTAGTGAAAATATCAGCCAACTCTTCATTGGTTGGTACATATTCCAACTTGAATTCACCATCATCAAACATCTGCCGGATGAAATGATACTTGACGGATATATGCTTTGTTCTTTTATGAAATTGCGGATTGCGCACGAGTTTAATGGCGCTTTGATTGTCCATAAAAAGCGTTGGTTCATTTTTCAGATCCGCTGGCATCAGCTCACTCAGAAAACGCTTGATCCAAATTAATTCTTTTACAGCTTCGCATGCCGCTACATATTCAGATTCGGTAGTTGAGAGAGAAATACATCTCTGGCGTTGAGAGGCCTAAGAAATAGGACCACAGCAAAGCTTAATAACGTATCCACTTGTAGATACTCGTGTCTCAGGGTCTCCTGCAAAATCTGCATCGGAGTAACATTGTACATGAAGGTTATTAGATCCTTTAAAAATTATTCCAAAATATACAGTTCCACATAGGTATCTAAAAATTCTCTTCACTGCAGAGATGTGAGCCTAAGTTGGAGAGTCGAGATATCTACTAACAAAGCTCACCGCATATGTAATGTCAGGTCTCGTGGCAACAGACAAGTACATCAAAGATTCAACCGCCTCCCTATAAGGGTACTCCACTTTTTCAACTTTAACTTCATTTTCTCCCACTAAGTTGAAACCCTCACATGGAGTGGAAACTGACTTCGCATCCAGCATTCCAAATTTGCTCAACATCTTTTTGGTATAAGCAGCTTGTGATACGAAAATGTCGCCTTTGGAATTGGTTGCAATCTTTAAACCCAAATACAAATTCGACTCAACAATAGTAATTTCAAACTCACTTTTCAAGTAATTGAAGAGTTATTCTACATCTTCATTTCGTTTAGTTGCAATGAGGCCGTCATCCACATACAGTGTCAAAATTACAGAGTTTCCACCTATTTCCCCAACAAATACGCATGGATCTGAGTCACAACTCTTAAACTTGAACCTCAACAGAAAATCCTTGAATCTTCTATTCCAACATCGAGGAGCCTGTTTGAGACCGTAGAGACTCCTTTGTAACTTACAAACTCTGCCAGAACCGTCATTGAATCCAGTGGGTTGTTCCATAAAGATTTCTTCAATCAAGTTCCCATACAAAAAGGCAGTTTTCACATCGAATTGTCTCATAACAAGATGTTGTTTGGCACAAATGGCGAATACAAGGAAACTTTGCTGCAGATGATGAACTGCCACTTCAGACTTCTGCTCGAAAATGGACTCCAACTTCGACAACATCTCAGCCGAAGTTGTGCAGTTAATAATATGGTTGGTGAACGTCTGCCCTACACTAGTAGCGATGACCTTTTGAGCTTTAAAGTCAACGTTCTCCCAGGCATCAGCGTTCTCCTCGGTTCTTACAGTTGTGCCAGACACAACTCCCCACAACCTTCCTGCCTTCAGAATAATTGAAGTCTGAAACTTCCATGCAGTCCAATCATCCGTATGGTTCAGCATCAAGACTTTTTCTTTTTCTTAACTCATTGTTTCTCCGTAAATGTATCCAACGACGATTCTCGAACAATTCAAAAAATATCCCAATTTACTCCTCAGCATAGACCTCTTATTTATGGTTCGCCTGGGCCCATAACCTTTTAAAGCTCCGCAGGAAATAAGAGATCTTCACAAAGCAAATAATATTTATTGAATGAATCAAAATTGGAAAAATTAATTAATTTATAATGAAAAGAATTTCAGAAAAAAATCATAAATAGAACTTCAATAGGTATTGATTTCCATTTCCATAGATATAGACTAGAAAAATAGGCTTGTAATTTTATACTATACATGTCTAGGTCTTCATTAAAGAATAAAGTTATATAAGCTGTCAAAAAATCCTATACTATAATACACCATTCGAGCAAAAATTAAAACTCGCTCTTTATTGCCATATGCATTGGTATTTGCTAGTAACTGCATGGGGCCATTATTGTGGCGAACACAAAAAATCACATTGCTAATGTGACATTTAAAGGGTTATCCTTATCACGTATACGATTCAAAAGGACTTTTAATTGATTAAACTCAATTTAATTTATAGCTACCGTTGACACATTGCTTGCATTTTTTTCCCCCTGTACGTGTCAATTCCCATGGTTTCGCTTTAATATTCGTTTCAATTAATGCTTGTTCAACAAATTAATTTGAAATTGATTTAAAAAGGGCTTTAGTATATACATGGGGTTTGTTGATTAAAGGCAATAGAAAGTTTAAAAGACTTTAAATTAGTCGGGGAGAAGTGATCTGCCAGTTAGCAGTGGGGCACGGTTAATGCTATTTAAAGCAATATCCGTATTTTAACACCTGGCCTTTTTTTTATTTTTTGAGTAAAGTTTCCATATGGAGGAACCTTATTGCTTTTGCTACGATGTCTGACCGAATCAACTAAGCCAATTTTGTACCTAGGTCTACCTCAAGAACTAATTGACGAAGAAGGCTGAAATTTGCACACAACATCAGATATAACCTCTAGTTAAACGACAAATACCAATGATAGCGATACATTGACTCGTTTTGGAGTAATCAGTAATTTAGTCGAAAAAATATTGTTTTATTGTTTATTATTTGATTTTCACTTCACTAACGCTCCATTCGCGAAGGGGAAGAGCTCGTCAAGGCTGGTTGGATCCATGCTATAGCAGATTCAGCAAACAGTGATGTAACTGGTCAGATCATAAATGAATCCTCGATGACTTTATGTGATGAGACTATGAGAAATGTGGAAATGCTTCTGTTCTGGGATATACATAATTACAAAGGTTTTAGTATTCGTTGGTATTCCGTTTGTTAATGAGGACTTTTCAAAATGTTTTTACAGAAACATTTTGGTAATATGGATTTCTTGAATTTCACTTTTGATACTAATTACATATTGGATGACAATAAGTATTATTGAAGATGCACAAAAATAAAATTTTTAAATAGTAGCATGAACGCTTTTTTATATACATTACATATATATTATGTATACGAGTATAGGTACATACCTATAGGTATGTTTTATAAAAGGGGATTCCAAATTCTGGAACACTCAAACCAATGCCAATCCAATTGTAATACCAATTCTGATATTATTCGTTTCACTTATTATCTTTGGTGGCAGGGTATTGCCATTATAATAGTATAATTTGCACAAATGCTTACAAATCCAAAAACAACCGACACACTACTAACGTTTTAAAGACATGTTACCCACCAACTCTGCCCAAGTACCTATACCGAATCTTCGGTGCGCGAGTTTTTTTTATATTGTCCCTTTTCATGGTATAAGCAGATTCTCTATACAAATTATGATGCAAAATCTGCGCTGCAGAAAGCAAATTTAAGGATTTTACTGATGGCTTGTTATATTTACTGATTGGTACCAGAGGGATAATTATTTGTCGCAGGCATAATCCGTCCAAGGTGTTTTGAAGGCAGAATATTGAGAGAATAATGACAACACCATGAGGTTGTCACCCACGCATTCATTGACCAATTATGTGCATATACTTAATAATATCTACATATTAAATAACTCATAAATATACGGAAATATCTCATTCATGCATTTTTATTATCGATGAATTTCCGATAAAACTGCCATTAACATTCACATATATACTAAACTTTATTTAATTTTGCAATTTTTGGCTACAATTCATCAGCTGCACCCAACCTTACTCTCTTACAGCTTGCATGGTTGTTCAATTAGTCTGGTCTGTATTTTCATAGTTAAATAGGCAGCATGTTGGCCGAAAAGAGAATTTAATCGTAAATGGTTGCGGTTATGATTTAATGCAGTCATTAATTAATTGTATTCGGAAGTAGAAACGACACCAGTATTCGAGAATGAAGTAGGAGGGTAATTAAATGCGTTATTATTATTATGTTGTTATATGTAATAAAAGTGAGTATGTATTTTATATGGAATACCGAGGCGAAGAGATTTGGTAGAGATCTAGCGGCAGCGGCAAAGTGACATTAAAACCAATTTGAATTCGTATTATTTCATCTTCATGAGGGTCAAAAATGCATTTTGTGCCATCATGCCTCATATTTATTAATACACTATAATTTAAATAAACTAATACAATGTATATTAATTACATAAAAGTTTGAATTCCCATTTTAAACCAAATTGGAAATATTTGACTTCTGCACTTTCACTTTTGTTTTGACAATACTTTTTTTTTCAATCTAGCAGTTCATTTTGCGCTAGATTGAAAAATTTCCCAGAAAAGGATATTTCACAAAATGTGCTAGAGCTCTTGCGCAAATGCTGAAATGTCAGTTTTTTTTATATGGAGTTTGGCATGCGGCTAGTCATATAGCGGTCAATGGAACACGGCCATTATTATGTCTGAAACTTAAATTTCCTGTGAAATGCTGATCTAAATGTGGTATTAGTTGATAGTACGAAGTGGGATCGATCTTGCCGAGTGAGACACATAATTTTAGACTTACCTATTCACTTTGAACGACAATATAATAGCATGTCTTGTATTATGTTTATATCTAATTATTTCTTTGTCACCAAAAACTAGTTCAAATGGTGTGACGTTGATGAGGTAAGCAATTTGGGTGCAGCTTGTCAATCTCATAAGATATATATTCTGGGAATATAAATCGGAATTTGAGCTCCTATTGATTCTCTGCCAATTTTATTCCTAGATATATCTCAAAAACTAATTGCCTTAGACGGCATAAATTTGCACACAACATTCGATATAGCCTCTAATTAAACGTCAAATACCAATGGTAGTGATACATTGTCTGGTTTTGGAGTAAGAGTAATTAGTCATGTTTGAAAAAAATATTTTCATTCGCCATTTAATATGTCAACAGACATTTGGGCCCATTCGGCAAAATCTTTTATTCGGTTATGCATTTTCTGTTATGAATCATAAAAGATGTCGACCATAAAAGATCTTCTATAAATCGTATTCGGGGTTTTCGAACTTTTATGAAACTCTGTTTTGGAACTTCGAAAATTAAAAATCTGTTACGAAGCCGTCAAAACAAACCGCAGAGTTTTTTTTATATGAAATGAGTAAGTTCTGAATTATTACAAACTAAATAATTGTGTAATAAATTTTTTTAGGAAAAAAACAACAAAAAACCACGACCGAGCAAAAGGAAATATATTGATCTTACATGGAGCTAAATCCAATCAGAAAACACTATTTAAGTCAGTAACCAACTGAATCAATCTCAATGTGCTGGGCTGCGATAAGCCAAAAATGTTGTTGCTTCCTATGTAGATGTAGGTAGAAGTGGCGGTTCATGCCTTTTAACCCAATTAGCACTAGGATGTGCCGTTTTGTTACCACGACTCGTGTGACCTACTTTGTGATGATTGTTAAGGATGTGATTCGGTCGGTACCTATAACCAGCATGTAGAATTGAGAAAGCGGACAAGATCCAGTATCCCTTTGCCCGAGATGTCGCTAAAGTCGTCAATGAATGGTTGGTTCAGTGGGCGTAGTCTTGCTCTTGCTAGAGCTGGACATTTGCAGAGAAAGTGAGAGAGTTTCTTTCTCATTTGTATTTCCGCAACTGCGGCAATGAGAATTGTACGGGATACATACCTAGTTTGGCCGCATGGTCTCCAATTGGCCAATGCCCCATGGTTATTGCCGTGATTTTGGCGATATCTGGGCGGGTTCTATTTAGTAGGTTCTTTGTTTGCTTCCTATTGATGCCTGATATGAACCGTATCCGTAAATGTAGTGTCGCTAGAAACTTGAAATAAATATCCAACTTCCAAATTTACATCGTTATTACATTATTAGAAATACAATTGACCTAAATTTGAAATGAAATGTTTCTAATCGTGTCTTGAGTAAATTGTTCCAATTTATTCATTAGAATTATAATAGCATTCATCGTATCCAATCTAAAGAGCTGAATAAAGCCCACATCAGGAAGATCAAATGGATTACTAGTTAATCTTATGTAGATCCAGCAAAAGTGATCGGTGTCTTCGTCTAAACCACAAATATAAATTTCTAAATTATTTTCAATTGCATACCCACTTGTTTATACACATTTATTACATTTGTCTTCTGTTGTAATCATTTCGTCGACGAAAAATTGTAATAGATATCCATTTCAATCCAAAACTTTCTAAGTAATACAAATCTTTTATGATAAAAGACACAAAATTCTGTCTTTTATTCTGTTATGATTTATAACAGAATTCTTATACCAGAATTCATAAAAGATTTTTGCACGCAGAATGCCAAATCTGGAGATCACTCAAAATTTTTTAACAGTTCGAGCTTTTGTATGGAAATTCATAACAGAATAACAGAAAAAATGGGTAAAATATTTTGCCGAATATGCCCCGATTTACTACCGTCACACTGTCTTTCTTTTTTATAAAATATGCATTAAAATTTCATTCAGAAGGCTCATTCATATTTTAAGTGGGCAGATTCCACGCCCGTTAAATGGAAAATGTTTAATTTAAAATTGGTACCGAGTATTAGTTAGTACTCGGTATTAGCTGGACCCTTAAAATCGGCTGTCTTACATCGTTAGTACCTGAATTAAGCCGATTTCATTGCTTTTGCTCTATTCTTCGTTTTAATACCCTCCACAGGAAGGTATATTCACTTTGCCATTACGTTTGTAACGCAAAGAAGGATTCACCGGAGACCCTATAAAGTATATATATTCTGAATCAGGATCACATTCTGAATCGATTTAGCCATGTCCGTCTGTCTGTCTGTCTGTCCGTCTGTCTGTCTGTCTGTCTGTTGAAAGCACGATAGCGTCCAAAGGAATTGACCTAGGCGAATGAAATTTTTGTGAGACGACTTCTTTTTACCGTCACCAGGTTGGTATTGAAAATGGGCTATGTCGGTCAAGTAGTTCTGGTACCTCCCATACAAAACCACTAAACCCACGTCGCTCTCTGTCTGTTGAAATCACGATAGCGTCCAAACGAATCGACTTAGGTGAATGAAATTTTGTGAGAGGACTTTTTTAACCGCCGTCAGGTTGGTATTGAAAATTGTCTATGTCGGTAAAGTAGTTCTGCTACCTACCATACAAAACTAATATTAGACACATACTAACTCGCATGGCAAACATTGTGCATGACTTTTATGCAGTGGAGGGTATCAAAGCATCGGCCAGGCCGATGATAACACTTTTACTTGTTTCTGCCTATTTTTCGTTTCAATTCTTTTTATTCCCCTTTTGAACTTCGTTCTGTGATGATCTTTGTAGATTAGCAAATGGATTTGAATTTTGGTGGGGATAATTTGGGGTATGGTATAACTCGCGGTTTTTTTCTTGCATTTTGTTATTTCGCTACGATCATTTCGCATTTTATTATTTCGCATATCAACAACTCGCATTTTGTTATTTCGCAGTTTTTATTTGACAAAATTTCATTTAGCTTTGTAATTATTTTACCATACGATATTTTGCATTTATTATTTCGCTATAACTTACTTTCGCATTGTTCTTTTTTCGCGTTTCTTTATTTCGCTTTTGCCAAATAAAATAGTAGCAAAACCTTGTAAGATTCTTAATTTTTAACTTTTTATAATTTTTCTTTACAAAAACCACATAAACACTGAAATATGAAATATGTAATATGCAACCCCCCTGCCTGTGGTCACTGTAGGATTTGGGGTAGGTGCAAGTTTGAGTATTATGCAAAGTAGGGGGCTTTTTTTTTCTTTCCTTTCCTCTTGAAAGTGACAAAAAATGCATGCTGATATAAACAAGCGGCTAAATAGCATGGCGCGAAATAACCTTTTACGAAATAAGCAAAAGCGAAAACTACAAAAGCTAGTTAAAAGAATAGCAAAACATAGCAATGCTTAAGAAAAAATGCGAGTTAACCTTACAGCGAGATGAATGCAAGACGAAATGGCAATTTGCCACATGACATCTGGGAAATAATTGAAAAATATTTAAAACGTCGCGAGATAATAGTTTGCGAAATGAAAACCGCGAATTGACAGGCACCCGATAATTTGTTTAACAATTTCGATGACAACATTGAGAACGAAAATGGTTAAAAAGGTGTGGCAATTCGTCAATCTGAGCGCCGAATCTACCATTTGCCACAACGAACTACAGTACCTACTTGTGAATTTTTTTCAGCGACCGCATACTGCCAAAAGTATGTATGGCCTTGACATGCCTTTTGGTCCGATTTATTCAGATGCCAGCAATACCTACAGAACGGGAGGTGGCCGCTGCTGCATTTTATCGCTTTGCACAGTTTCCACGGATAATCGATTCTTTTCGTTTCTAGAGCGAAGATTTTCGTAACCGCAAAGGATTCTTTTCTCTCAACGTGCAAACCTTACCATCGGCCGATATAAACGTCCAATGAGCAATACAAATTTCCGGTACTAGTGATGATGAAATACACAAGTACTAACTCAATTGGTTCCGAAGTAAGAGGGGGTCGAAAAAAGCCTGAGTTTGTTCCTGTAAAAAGGGAAAAAAAGAGTTGGGTACATTTGCCTGTAATCCAAAACCCGTATTGCAAAGGCAGGTACTTACTATTTCAAAAGCCCCTAAATCAAATGCTCGTAAAAAAAGATCGTAATTGTACATGCTGCCCCCTGCAAGCCCCCTGCCTGTGGTCACTGGTTGGATTTGGAATGAGTTCGAAGAACCCGTAAAAAATACGATCTTTTTGAAAATGTTCATTTACGGGCTTCTATGAATACGGGCTAAAGTTTTACGGTCAAACGTGACACACTGCCTTTGTGGCTGATATTAACAGATCTGCGATCAGATCATATCATTCTTGGGGAAATTAATTGTAATGGCTAACCTTAAAATTCGTCAGTGTGGCAACGATTGGTAAGGACTTGAATATGATAATGAATTTATAAAACGGGTCTTACAGCTGAAACAAACAAGAAATAACATAAAATAATTTAAACTGGCCTTGACTGGTAGCTTGTTCTATGACAAACTCATATCTCCACTTCGAAACAAACTCTGTCCTTTAAGATCTTGTTCAGATTTTATTGAATATCTTTTTATTTTTGTTGTGATTTCTTAAACCTTACGCATACACGTATATTATGTCCGTGTGCGAGAAAAGGTTCAGAAATAAAATAAAACAAAATATTCAAATTCTATTCCCTGATCGATTTAGTTAGCATAAATATCATTATCATCCAATATCATTAACTACAGTTTTGATTTGCGTTTTCTTATCATTTGCATAAGTAGCTTCAATATTTGATTGTTGTTTCATAATTGAAATAATAAAATGGAGCGCATTTAAGTAATTTAAATAAAAAATTTTTTGCCTTACAATATGATAATTTCAGAGTTTTATATAAAACTAGGAAAACACTAGTGATCAAAATTTGACCGCATTCTAAGAAAAAGTTAAATTACCTATAAATGTTTAAGGTATATTTATGGCGTACGGTAGATAGTAGATTAGGTTAAAAAGGTGTACGCGAGAGACGTCTTATAAAGCATAATGCATCACAAGGGCCCATCGCTACCCGATATGGACCCAATTATAGTAAACTACGAAGAAAAACACCTAAAGACTTGACGGTGATAAAACACACAATTTCCCTGCAGAAACGAAGTAGCTTTTGTGGCTATTAGAGTTGTTTGAAGAAACTATTACTTCATTTTTGTATATGATTGACAATTGGAGACTTCGCTCCGGTAGTGGAAATAATCTACAAGAATAATGAGGAAGAACACTTCTTCAAGAAAGACATGAAACTCAGCGTCAAGATTCAAGAAGTTCCCAAATTATGGAATCATACAAAAATATGCTTACTTAACTCGCTGAAGTCATAACGAGCTGATGAAGAAACTAACGGAAGAAATTTAGAACTCGATCGAAGTAATTTCAAGATTTGCAACAAATGGGACTTCCACATCCTATATGTTCCTGAATTGAATTGTTATGGTTATATATGTAAGAACCTTGAATATTTACGTCTCTGTAATTATTCAATTAGCTTATTTACGGGTTTAGTTTGTCCATTTGTATTGGCGCTATTCTACGATACCCGGAGGCCCAGAGCTTAGCTTCAATGAGGGCCGAGGCCTGTGCTAATGTCTCTATTACATACATACAAACATACATACTATTACTTCATTTTTGTATATGAATCGTTGGTTTCTACTTACGTTATTTTTGTTAATATTTTTGTTTAATAAAAAGGGCTTAATCAATAGAAAGACTGGTAAAATAATATCTTAATATATAATCTTCATATAAAATATTTATTATTACATATTTACAGTGCCGTAAATAGGGCGGTGCCAGCGGTGCCCAGGCACAGGGCGTAGGCAAAGGAGGGCGCAAAAATGACCAGGGGCCTGTTTCTCCGCTACTACATCAACTACATCATACAACATCGATTCTACACTACATCAGTTACATTTTTCTGTTTCACACATCACACTGGAAGTGTTGTATGATGTAGCTAATTGATGTAGTTGATGTAGTTGATTTGACATTTTTTATACATAAAGGATTATACTATCCTTGGAGGATTTTGATTTTAATATTTTTGACGACGATTTTGAGTTAAATTTATACGTGTGCAAAGAAGACATAAATATTCGTTGAAAGAATAAATTTTAATAATATGGACGATCCATATTAAAATTTGAGGTTGAGATGTTTTTAAAATGCCAAATATTTTTTGTATTGAATTTTTGGTTGAACGCTTACATAGGTGCATTTATTTCACACCCAATAAATTGCAACCATTATAATAATCAATAGTTGGCCTAGCTTCTCATAACCTTTCGTTTGTGTGAGTTTTATTTTTGGGTCGAATGACAATATTATGCAGAGTCCGAACGGCTGAATTGAGAAGCTTTCTCAAGACGGTTACACTCTTGAATATTTGTCAGACGTTCGCGAGAGGTGGCGCAGTAGAAAAAACCTTTAGATGTAATTTGTGTTTTTCCGGGGATCGAACCTGGGATTCCCTCGCAGAGTAATCCAACACACTAACCACTGCGCTACTGCGCCCAGACATTATTCATTGTCTAAAAAATATAAAAATAAACATACAAAATCAATAATTTGCTTTGTTAAAACAAATTAAATAACTTACTTTTGTATATTTCGCTTATATCAACTCATAATCTTAATTCCAACACGTTTGTACCTTTGCTACATCAAAATATTTTGCTGTATGAATGTAGAAAAAATTTATCGTTTGTTGTACTACAACAATGTAGTATAAAAAGCTGTGAAACAGAATCATACATTCTTCCAATACTTCCAGTCGATTCTCCGTGCCTACACTGATGTAGTACAACAGATACTACAACGACTCTGTGAAACAGAATTGATGTAGTACAACTGTCAATTTGCTACATTGTAGCTGATGTAGTAGCGGAGAAACAGGCCCCAGGACAAACTTTTAGGTAATTCGTAACATTACTTATAAAAAGGTTGCAGGTGTCATGTATTTAAGAAATTTAAATTTTTTTTGATTTAAAATGCAATCCGTTTCGCGTCAGTCGAGAAACCGAAATTACATCGAAAAGAGTGTTTTCCTACCTCTCATGAATCTTTGTAGGTACCTACACACTACGCAATCACAATCACGATACCCAATGCACCAGCTTTAATTGTTCAAACTGTTCATATCTATTAAAATCGGTGATGTAAAAGAATATTCACATAAGAATGAACGAATAATATGCGAGCATTTATATAAAAAGAAATTCATTTTACTATTGCAAGAGTACCTAGAATAAGAAAATAATCCATCAAAATATGGGAGAAACTAGTTTGAAAAGAGTTTAAACAACGAGATTTCGATCTAAAAATATTTTCCTCGAAGGAAAGCACCCTTGCTGCGAATTATCACAAGTTTATTTAAAATTCACGACATTAAAACCCGTTCCACAAACTTTCTAATAAAAAAATCGTTCGAACTTAAACTGAGATCACAGATTGTTAAGTGGTAGAAGTTGATGTAACATAAATGCCACAGAATTTTGGGCCGAAATAGAAACTTTGAAGCGACTTTGAAAAATGCGAATGTCAATCAAGCCTAAGGGCCGATTTGTTCAGAGCTGGTTAAATCTGCGGTTAGATAACCACAGATTTAGTTTAACCCATGATTATAATCTGTGGTAACCAAAAAGCGTTTGTTCACTTATTTTTCACTTTGGTCACCAAAGCATAGATTTGCGACAAATCGTTCCAGTTTCCAGTTTATTTGTCAAATCAGTTGTTAGATTTAATCTGTGGTTAAAATTGTCACAGCCGCAGCAATGCATGCAATTTTTTGCCACACTGTCTTGCATTGTATTCATCTGCCAGTTGTTGAAAATGCGTCGTCATAGAATATACGAAGCCACACATTATTTTGCGTTTATTATTTATTAAATTAATTTTTATTTTTCAAAGAACTGTTTTTGACTGCTATGTCAAAGCTTGAACAAACAAAATTCCTTGGTTAACTGCCGTTAAACGACCAAAATCGGATGGTTATCGATTTCTCTGATTAACTAACCAAATCGTGGATTCTCTGGTTAAAATTTGACTGAACAAACAGATTCTATGGTTATCAGCTGGAATAACCGTTGATTAGAGTTAACCACATATGAACAAACCGGCCCTAAAGTCTCTTAAGAGGATAGTACAACTGGACTTAAAGGAAGTGTTTCCAAGCTTATTAGTAGCTACAAGCATTAACGATGCCAGTGACTGTAGCTTCTTGAGAAAGATTATTCAGTAAACTCAAACTGATAAAGGCATACTTCCGCTCAACAATGAGTCAGGAAAGGTTATCTGGCCTGGCATTGTTATCGATTGAAGCTGACATAGCACGACTCCTGTCATAATATGACGCCATTAAGGACTTCGCTATGAGGAAAGCCCGTAAACGGAGAGTAAGGCAGCTTCCACACCGAATGGAACAAAACGCCTTAAACAAGCAAAACTGATTTTCTGCATGTTTTTTTTATTTAAATACACACGTTTAAATACGAGTGCCCACACTGAATAAGGCAAAACAAAGCAAGAAATCAAAAACGTTATGTTCTATTGCCTAACGTCAAACATTACACGTGAGCTTATGGAGTAACGTACACCAAAATAAGCAATAAATCATTTTAAGCAAAACAATCGAGTTAAGCAAAAACACTATCAAACAGTTAAGGCATGTTTAGGCGAGAAACACGTCGTTTTTTCTTTGTTTGTTTCTGCTTTATTTGGTGTGGGTTCAGCCTTAGTCGGCTCTCACGTCGAGGCAACATTCAATAAGCAACTAGCAATAGGAAACACGTAAAATTATCGCTCACAATTATTTTACTTTGAATTAAATTATAGGTCTCACATCAAAGCAACTAAATATCGCTCGAACGAAAAATGTTGCTGATTGCTTATTGGCAGTTGCTATAGTAACTAAGGCGGCTCTCAGATTGAGGCAACAAGCAATAAGCAACTAAGCAACTAACAACTATCAATAAGCAATGCACAATTCTGTTTTAACCTATTCTCACATCGAAGCAAAAAGATTGCCTGAAATTTCCACCTGTCAGGAATATTTTTCTATTTAACTTCAACGAATTTTGTGTTGAAAACAGGATCGTCCGACATATTTTCCAAAACTTTGTAGAACGTAGTAAGCGCAAAAGTGTGAATAATCACAAATATTGCTACTGGGAAGCTTGCTGCTTTTCAATATGCGCTGTGTATCGCTAGCGATAATTATTGCCGCAATCTGCAAAATTTTTCGTAAATGCGAAATTGAGTTGATTTGATGTGAGACCTCTGATTCAATTCAAAGTAAATTAACTGTGAGCGATAATATTGCTGGTCTCCTATTGCCAGTTGTTGCTTATTGATTGTTGCCTCAATGTGAGAGCCGACTAAATCTTTAAGTAAATAGTAGTCCTATTTTGTTTATGTTTACTGGTGTTTTATGTTTGTTATATGTATATATTTTGGCAAATATATTTGTTTTGTTTACCTAAAGTTAATATTATATTTTTAATTCTAACAAGTAAACTAAACAACAATTTAGATATCCGAAAAATCAGTATATTTTTCGAGGGCGCAAATATAGAAGCTCGCACAGGCCGCATAAAAGCCTAGTTACGGCACTGCATATTTATATTAAGTTATGACGTTCTTTGTGGAATTTTTACTTTTTAAACATGTAGGTACCTTATCGGGAGAATCCGAAAACAAAGCATTTGCTTTGAAAAAGTTACATACACTCCGCACCACTTGAATAGCACACCCCGTATGTCGGCTTTCTATCGCCCACTGGCCAAAGCATGCTAGAGACTTTTTTTTAAATTAAAGTTCATTTCATTGTTGTGATTTAACCAGAAGCAAGATTTAAAACTTAAGCTTTAAGTACATATTAACAAAACATTATTAACTAAAAACCGACAAAAGGTGGGGTCGTAATTTTGCGCCACTTGAATATAACACTTAACAAAAAACATTTTTAAGTATTATGCTTCCTTTTAAGGTAAACATTACCTAAATTTAAGGTATATGGAGTATTTTAGATAAAAAAAACTTTTTAGTCACCTTTCTGCTCCAAAATTCACACCTCCCCGATTTGGAACGGATGCATACACAAATTGACAAAATAATTTAGCGAAATCCAGCACCAAGCTAATTCAAGCTAATTTTTCAGATCTGTCATCCCTAATAAGAAAAAGCAAGGATTCCCACGAACAAAAACAACAACAGGGAAAAAAGGTCAATCGCGGCAAATTTGACAATGCCAATCTCTGATATCATGTCACAATAATTTGTGCAGAATTCCATCTGCTGCTACGCAAAAGGCAAGTGTCATTGCGATTATAGACAACAGCAAGAATTTGTATTTTGTAATTGAAATCAATTATAATTACCTATAATTACAGAATCCTATAAAAATGTAAAACGAGGACATTAAAAACGATATCATTATAATAACAATAATCCGCATCTGATGTGATTTTTTTTCTTTTTCGTTTCTGATGCACTGATGTGCTAAATGGTGGTATGGGTCATCTATCCAATATTGCTGCTCGAATTCTTCGGAATATACAAAAATTTAATATCGTCCACTTCGTGAAGATTACAAAAAAAACAACCCCAAAAAAAAAACAAATGTCAAAGTTTCGCAAACAAATCAAATTGAACACACCAAGTACACCAACCATTACCGATTCCGTAAATAACCAATTTATCCTCGAGTTAACTTTAATGTCGACTCTATCTTTCGATCCTGAGAAAGTCGTGTCTAACTCATGGTTTAAGTACAAGTGTCATCGTAGTAGTGTATGTAATTCAAAGGTGGAATGCCAGTTTTCCAGCCGATATATTTGATGTGATTGTTTTATTATAAAATAAATTTAGCAGTAGCCTGTGAAATAGTGAATTTTTTTTTCCTAAAATAAATTGACAAATATTTGGCTAGCAAGCCCAGCTAATAGTTTATTTTATTTCGTGGTTTTTGTTTTGTAAAGTGACTGTGATTATATAATTAGGTACCATTGGAACATTTTTAATTTTTTATTTTTTTTTTTTGCCTGATAGGATAAATTCAATTATGTGAAAATATTTACCCATACCAAAAATGTGTTTTGTACATTTCATTATGCGGCCAGAAATATCTGCTCAATTTATTTCCGATAATGTATTTATATTTGCGTCCTGACTCCTGATACCTACCAAGAAATTGTGTGAAATAATTGCATTTCATCAAAAAAAGGTGAAAAGCTGATTTGGCTCAAATAAATCTAACAATTTTGCCAAATACGTACCTACAAGATTTGACATTAATTCTACTAGAATTTGTACTAAAGTCGTGTTTAGTAAACCCTTCGAAAATTAAAATAAATTAAAATTAAAATTAAAAGTTTCGAAATTAGTAAAACTCGAGTTTAGTGATTGTTTATTGGTAAGGCCCATTGTGAATTTTTGTGACGTGGAAACTTTAATAAAATTTCAAATAATTTGAAAAATTGACGAGAATTGGAACATTAGCAATTACATATTTAATTTATTTTAGATTTTCGAAAACAGCGCGCTCAATTTCGAAAGGATTTGTAATTTTGCAGACCAGGGGCCTAACTCTGTAATTCGATTCTAAACTTAAATCATTCGAATTCGGAAAATTTGTACTGTGTTATTCGAAAATCGGAAATTTAAATACGAATTTAATTTGTCTAGATACTTTTGCTCGAAAATCGGAAATGTCGTACTATACAACTCTATTTTCGTTGCTAAATACATTCGAATTTCTGAAATTTCATTCGATATCTATTTACCATCCGGAAAGGTTTTGCTGAAAGCTAAAATGCAAGGTTTTAAAACAAAATCAATTTGAAATTCTTATTGATTTTATGTGTTCCCATCCGGATTTATACAAGTTGATTTGTCTCCCTTTTGGAAGTTGTTTTCAAGGTATTACCGCTGATTAGAAAGATTCCAAACATATGAGTCGTGAGATGCTCCACCGTAACTTCCAGTAACAGCTCTGATAATCATCCGGTGATCACATTTCTTCAAGAAACAAAGCTCCATACATTAAAAAAAAATCAAGAACCAGACTTTAAACTTACCACCATTGCATTTATGATGTGCTTCAGTTTCCCATTAAAAAATAAATGTTCGTTGTTGTTCGGTCTAATAATTTGAATGTGTGTCCCATTCACGACTGCAACAATTCCCGGTATTCCAGATTTCAAATGGAAATATTTTTTTGATTCTGCCTTTTCCTCATTCGTCATATTAAAATTTATCCGCGGTACTAATAATCATTTTTAGTGTCTAAGGCTAAGTTGTACGGCACAACGGCGAAAATTTCCATATAAAATTATCCATTGTGACCGTCAAAATATTTAAGTTGAAGATTAAAAATGATTATTGGTAAGGCCCTATGTGTTGGACACAGCTGTTTTTCGAAAGCTTTACAGACCTCAGAAATATAACCGTGGAAACCGTCTGCTGCGCCAGCCCAGTGAATCGATCTTGACCTATTTGGTGCTGGTATCCACCTTGTGCAATAAATTTAAGCGTTGCAGCTAGTTTTATGATTGCGATGATCTTTTTCTTTCTCTCAGATCATCACTTATGCTGTTCAAAACATACATAAATGCATCTTTTGAAAGACGATCATTTTTTTTACAAAAGTGGAAACATTTTTAGTATAAATCATTTTGCCATTAAACTTTTCGCGGTACTAATAATCATTTTTAGTGTCCAGGCTAACTTTTACGAAGTCACAATGCGAAAATTTCCATATAAAATAATCCACTGTGACCGTCAAAATATTTAAGCTGAAGATTAAAAATGATTATTGGTAAGGCCCCATTGTGTTTTATCACATTACTTTTTACTTGATAAACCTATAATGTTAGAATTGTCTCTTATTGTCTTTCTTTCAATTCCTTCTTCAGCACAAATTTCTTCATCAAACCACAATGCAACTGAATCCAGCTATATCCATAGTGAAATTCAATTATGGACGAATAAACTTATATACCTAATCAAAAACTAATTATTTGACTTTTTGTTGAATTGAAAATGTAATTTTTGACAAAAAACAGCTCTAGTCTCGGAACATTTATTCGAAAGATGCTAGGTTTCCTTGCAACATTTAATTTCGATTCGAAAGTTATACAGAGTAACATTTGAAATTAGAATCGGAAACAACTTTCGAACAGTTTTTACTTTCGAATCGAATTACAGAGTTAGGCCCCAGCTATTCGTTTTCGTGATCTTTTCCTGGAAAACGACTCGTTTTGAAAAATGCAATATGAAATATGGAAAACTTCTGATTTCAATTAAGTTTTCGAATATTTTCGCGAAAACCCCTTCTCGGTGTGAATAGTTATAAAAAATAGGTAACGATGTTTTTATTAACATAGCTTACCACTTACCTTTAATTGCCTAGCAATTAGCAGAATATCAAGCGAACACACCCATAAAAAATTCAGCCAAGCTGTCAATTCGTAAATTCCCACACACACCCAAAAAATTAATTAGCGACAGAACGTCAGGGAGTACCAAATTGTCAAGAACTACAAAAGCCAAACAAAACACATTACAATTGGCTATTTCAAAGGATGCAAAAAGGCTCCCAGCGTGTATCGACTACGGACGAAACATCATCGTATTCAGAAAATCGCAGAACAATCATCATGAAACAACGAACACTAGCAGGAAGCTGTGGCATCGGTGTTTTCGCCATTGCAGTAGTGACTGTGCTTGTGGCTTTTGCCACACCCAGCTGGCTAGTAAGTGATTATCGCATTACGGGATCCAAATTGGAGCGTCTTGGACTGTGGGTGCATTGTTTTCGATCACTTCCTGATGTGAATGACGACAGTCAGAGAAGGTTTTTCGTCGGTTGCCGTTGGGTCTACGATCCATTCACAAAAGGCTACGATGAGATTCGTGGATTCCTTCTGCCTGGATTCATTATAGCGACACAGCTTTTCTACACGCTGTGCTTGATTGGAATGCTTATATCAACTATAATGGTGCTCATTTTTGGTCTCTGTGCAGGTCCTGATCAGAAGCATTTCATCTTACTCATCAAAGCGATAGGGTATGTGCTACTTGTGGCGGGAGTTTGTGGCTCTATTGCAGTGATAGTGTTTGCATCATTTGGGAATCGTAATGGCTGGATGCCTGAACACGCTAATAACTGGTTTGGTTGGTCATTTGTTGTCGGTGTCATAGGCGCTGTTACGGCAATTGTGTCTTCAATTCTGTTTCTCACCGAAGCCAATGTTCAGGAAAGAAAGAGGAAGCAGTTCAAAGAGTCTCAGACGAGGTTTGAATTGGTCCGTGGTGGAAATGCCTAGGTAAGGTGAAACACCATTAGATCATTACGAACAACACCACATTCGATTGACAATAAATCTAGTGCAAACATTCCTTTAAATGTTCATTACGAGCTTAACTAGAGATAAGTTTATGCAATATGTGGAATGCCACTTCATACAACACACACAATAGACTCTGTTGGTACTTATAAATGGAACAAAATTAACAATACATACTTATTCATACACTTTTGTTGAATTAAGACTGACTCGTTTTGAGAAGTACTAGAAATATTCATTGTATACTCAATGCCATTAGTAACTAATTCCTGATCATTCTAAATCAATTAGGGCCAAACAATAAGCGATGGTTTTCATAAAAAAACAGACTGATATGATCAAATCTCAGAGAAAACTAAAACCAGACAACCAATATAACCCACAAATTGTGCCTTAAACTGTCGCCTTTAAACTTTGCCTTGTTTTCAACAGTTGCATAAACTTACAAGTTACAAAATAGATTCATAAGTAAAGAAGTGAAAGTTTTGTACAAACGACACATTTTCGAATATCAAATATTTATAATTTTGTTTAGTATCATAAGACTACGAAAAGCTGTATAAACATTTACATTGATATACACATTATGTGCATTTTGCATAAAATTTATTAATACATTTGTACACACACAAATTACAATGTCTTGCAAGCACATTGACTAATTCCTAGGATTTTTTAATAATATTACATACTTAAATTTTAATGTATGTGTTCCGTCCACAAATGTATCTTCTACAAAATAAAATTACACAACCGTCCATTTTCTTTAATAAAATTTACGATGCAAAAGATAGTTGTTTTTTTTATATATATATACATATATAATATGTACTGTAAAGTACATACATAAAAAATAATAAGCTAAAGAAGTGGTTATTCACAAATCCACTTTGGGCAAGACAGTTGTGCCTGTAGAGGCGTCAATTCCACGTGCAGAATTTTGGAACATCTTTTCAGCCCAGGAAAACCAAGGAGTCACATAACCAAAAAGTCAACCCAGTGCAGACACTTATCTAATTTGGGAATACATACCGAGCTCTTAAAAAAGTACATACATAAAACATAATAAGCTAAAGAAGTGGTTATTCACAAATCCACTTTGGGCAAGACAGTTGTGCCTGTAGAGGCGTCAATTCCACGTGCAGAATTTTGGAACATCTTTTCAGCCCAGGAAAACCAAGGAGTCACATAACCAAAAAGTCAACCCAGTGCAGACACTTATCTAATTTGGGAATACATACCGAGCTCTTAAAAACAATAGATTACTTCAACTGGAAGTAAACTTCTGAGATTCATACTTCTTCTTCGCTTGTTTCTACTGTGACGACCTAGAGTAGAGGTCAACAACAGGCGGACCGCGGTAGGAAACGGAACCGTCGAATCTTGAACCGCCAAATATTTTTAAATATACCTACTTAAGGACTATCAGCTCCTATGCCCCATGTACAAAAAAGGCGATCCTATGTCTTGCAAGAACTATCGAGGCATATACCTGCTTAATGTCGCATATAAGATCCTATCCAACGTACTGTATGTCAATGTAATAGTATGTCAATGGTACATCTATATATATAAAAATGAAGTATCCGACTGACAGATGATCAACGCCCAGCCTTAACCATTTGCTCTACAAAGCTGAAATTTTGCACAGAGATTTTTTTATGATGTATACAACCACTAAGGAAGGATTTTTTGAAATTGGACCCCTAAAGGGGTAAAAGGGGGGGTCAATGTTTGTATGGAAACATTTTTATTTTTCATCCGATTGACTTCAAACTCGGTTTATGTACACTCTATGGCTAATTGCACACACACCGATTTTGGACGGCCAGTATAAAATCGGCCGACATTTTACCGGTAGCAGGGTGCTGGCACACTCACCGGATTTTTACCGGTCTAACAATCAGTTGCTTTGTTGTCGTGACAATTTACAATTTCACACACTGAATGAAGCGAGAGCAGTCTATTGGAATGGTCAGCAAAAAATCGGTGCGTGTGCAAGCGTGTATTTAATAACGTACGCTACTACTTCCCGATACTGCCGGCGATACAGTGGCAGTGGACGGCTGCTCACCGGCATTTTGCCGGCACCGATCAGCGGTCGGCGTGTGTGCCAGGTCCCTATGAGAAATAAAGAAAATGTTTTCTTCGATTTTGGAAATTCTATCCTTAAAGTTATAAGAGGGGGGTCAAAGTTTATTTTTCATCCGATCGACTTCAAACTTAGTTTGTGGCCCTTTTCTTAAGTCACGAACCGTTTGTCGTATCGATTTTAAACTTTGTAGTGCGTGCCGTTGAATATGCTTATCACTTCATCTAACTCCAGCGTACGTACTCCAAAGATATTCAAGCGGAATTCTTTATGAATGGGGTCACACCGTTAGAAAGTGGGAGGTGTGGAATATAATGAAGGGGTAAAAACTCCCCCCATTCTAAAGACGGTGCTTATCATATCGCTGTATTTGCCAGCAAAGAAATATGTTTTGTCCCATAGATTGTGACTCAGTCTGCTATAGTATGATCTGTGTTGAGATGCCAGCGCTTCACTAACAAAAATATTGATCATAAAATCTTTGAACTGTTTTCTCCAATAGGGCATTAAACACATTTTTCAGAGATATTAATTTCTCCTTAGGTACTTTCTTAGGTAGGTTTTCCGCGCGATATATAAATATAAAAGAGGGAACTATCTGACTGCGAAAGAATATCTGTGTACCAAATCCTGAGGACTGCGCGAGCGAAGCCGCGGGCAAAATCTAGTTATGTCATATCCGTCCAATTACACTTTTGGTGTCTCAGTGATGTCAAATTTTGTTATAGAAATTTAATTTTAATTTTGATTTGAAAATTTAAATTTATCTTAACCAGCACCAACAATATTATGATCACTGAAATGGATTCAACTCTGCACACACGTAAGTCTTTCCTTTTTAGGTGACAGAATTTGAAACAGTAATGAAAAAAATACTTCAAATTTGAATATGTTCTCTCCTTAAAAGATCACCTACAGAACCCAGTCGTAGCCAGGCATTTCCATCTTATATTTATTATTATTATTAAATTCCTACACACTTTTGTTTGTATAAAAGAATTTAAATACATAATTCATATTAGATATTTATTATTCCTACTTTTATACCGAATTTGTTCGTTTAGATTTATACCTACCCAAAAATATCCGTAAATTTTAAAGCCACTGAAATGAATTGCATTTCTTTAAACAGTACATTATGATTATAGTGCTGCGCAAATAGGGCATGCATTTGCGGTGCTGGATTATTTATTCAGTAAAAGCCAAGGGTATATCGCATTCGCAACGGTTTAGCATAATTTACAATAGAACATATTTCAACAATAACAATACACATATGTAGGGAACAGGACGAAATTTAAGAATCCTGCCCAGTTGTTAAAAGCCGAAGTGCGCTTTGTAGATTTTCGATTGCAGACTTAACATCATCATAGTTCAAGGCACTTCCTGCATACTTGCAATACTTTTGGGCTTTTAGCATTTGTTCCGGGGTTAATTGAACACCAACAGCTGGCACACAATAATCTGATTGGGGTTGAGTCGGAACATACGGTACAAATCCACCAGGTTTCTCTTCATCCACTGGTGGGCTTGGTAATTTGCTCGGATTTGATAGTACCTCCTCAGCGGTTGGAGGTGTTTGCGATGTGCTTGGTGTTGGCACATCGGGTAATTCATCATGTGCCTGACTTTCTGTTGGCGACGGTTCGTTGCTGTTAGATGATGGAGTTACTCCTTCCGCACTGTCATTCCGATACGAGTTATCATCGCCTTCATCGCTCATTGGACCCGGTATTGGCGTTTCCCCATTTTTCAAACAGTTATGAATATATGCAGCCTTCCATTTGGCATACTTACGGTTGTGTATGGCTTCTTCGGTCAACTCACCATAGACTTGCAGAACATCATACAACACGCCGCTGGTATAGAAAGCCTTCACAACGTTCCTGAAAACCAAATCAATTCCGAAAAAAAGTTCATAATAGTCTAATTATACGCACTTCCCAAAGTTAGACTCCCGATCCTGTTTGTCAGCATACAAAAAGAGCTTTAAAGCATAGTTTTCCATATGAGCCTGTGCCGCTACTTCATTCGTTATTGCTTCATTGTCAGCGCTTTGCTTTTTTGTCGTCTCTAGCCAATCCATGAGAGCTACAAGCGTGAATCACATTTTGTTGATGCGCTTACCGATTATGCTAGTGACTTACCCAACAACAATTTTGTTTCATCGGATTGCTGTGTAGATGCCTTTAAACCAATTTGCAGAGCATAAAGTCGAGCCCAGTAACTTACTACGATATCTCTTGAATCATGTTCCTGAGCAATTTTCAAATAATGCTGAATTTGTCTTAAGCTCCCTGGACATGGTGGAAAATCGGCCATGTTTATTCGAACAATTTGTAAATTATAATTCGATCAAAATTAGTTATAGGTATATGATTTATTTTGTTAGTTGTAGGTAGCTCTTCAAAAGTCCAAAATATAAAACACAAACCACATAGTTTGTGGTGGTGTGTCACTGCGGAGACACTGACTACCAGTGATGCCAATACAGGCATAATTATGCCTTTTACACCGCGTCTCCACGAGCAATATTTCATAGCTTGCCATCTGTCATTTCTAATAGAAAGAAATAACGATAGTATGCAATAAATTGTAGGGTGGGCATTTCATATCTTATGTTAATTTCGATTCGCCAGAAAAAAGCACTTATGCTATGTTTCCACCGAACGCTAATCCCAAGATTAAGTGCAAGAGGTTTAAATTTAATCTTGAAGTGTTTCCACCAAAAAAGAAGAGATTAATTTGACATTTCACCAGATGTTGGCATAAGCTGTCCAATCGAAGTGTAACAAATGATAAAAAATTAAACAATTTCTACTTTCGAAATTAAAAGTAAAAACAAAAAATGAGTGCCAGTAATCTAAAAATATTATTACCGCATCATTTTGCCCTCAAAACTAATATGTATGAACGTTTTAACGGTTGTATTGGCAAGAAGTCGCTATTAGGGGTAGGTACCAAAAAAACGATTTTTTTTCTTTTGCTCATCTACGACATAAATGTCAAATGTAGCTCTGTTTGTTTTTAATTTTAGACATTTCGACCTGTGTAGAGTGTGTTCAGAGACCGATCTCTACATGTAAACCTAGTCAGTTTAGGAGATTAATTTTTAATCTCCTTTTTATGAGATTAATTTTTGTATGATAAATCTCGAGATTTATACGAGGTTAACGAAAATTAATCCTAATCTCGGAGTTAATCTCCGGTGGAAACGTAGCATAATTCTTTCCCGAGATCACTTTTTTCGTTCGTTTGGTACCAAAAAAAGCAATCTTTTTCAGAGTCGAGAGCACTTTTGCGAATCTAGATTTTTTCTCAGAGTCGCTCGAGATTTACCAATACACTTACATTATGATGAAAAAGAAATCTTCACAACAAAAAAGGTAAACAACTTTTGGCAGGCACACCACCAACACCAACAAAGAACAGCGCAGTATACTTCTTTTTGTTCGATTGGCCAGACGAAATCTAGAGAAATCTTATGTCGTTTTCCATTGGGACCATCAGATTTTCATTTCAGATCTCAGATTTTTCGTGGCGAATGGAACACGATAGGCAGATTGATCTGCTTTTGTAAATGTATTAGTTCATTGTTAGACAGTACATCAGCTGTGCACATTTTCTTCGTTTGTCGATGAAAACATACGAATTTAATGTGGGAAATCATTATCGACAAAGAATCGAAATCCACAGACCACAGATGACGAGGAAGAAGACGAAGATGATAGTAATTGCTCCAAAATTAAGTCCATGCCCATTATTTACGTTTTTGTTCTGAAGAATTGCTTTTCACGAGGCTTTTCGTAGTTTTGTTTTGAACCCAAATTCCGAATGACGTAAAACAGCTGTGCAAGGTATATTGGTATTAGTGAGAGTGTGTGCAAATCTCGAAAATTATCGAGATCTGCAAAAAGTGATCCGAATCAAAAAAAAGATTGATTTTTTGTCCCAATGGAACACAAAAAGTGATCCGGATCAAAAAAAAGATTGATCTTATGTCCCAATGGAAAACCACATTAAAAAATCTCAGATTGCCAATCGAATTCAACATTACTATTTCCATAGCCATCACACGAAAACACATGCGTCACAACAAAAATGTACACCCCATAGAATACTATCGATAGCAAGCTATGAGCTGAGCAATAGATGGAATACCATTTTTCATAGAATACTATTTGTGGTCTCCACGAGCAATTTTCATAGCATACTATATGGCAAGCTATGAAATATTGCTCGTGGAGACGCGGTGTTAGGCATAAAAGCCAATTCACAACAAGATAGAGTAGAACCAAAGCCCTGGTCCCTTGCTACAATTGTACCGTTTGTACCGTTTGTTTGTTTGACCAACAAAATGTAGTACAAACGGTACAATTGTAGCAAGGGGCCTGGCCCTCGAGGTTATCGGGTTTGGTTAGAAAAGGAACGCAAAGTTGAAATAAGTCGAGATATAGTTTTTGATGAGGATAATGTGGTTTCTCTCCAAAAAGATTCTACAGTCAGTGCCAAAGAGAATAATGAAGATATATTGGTACTCCTGGATAAGAAGGATGACTCTTCAGACAATGTTGAACGTGAGCATGATAATAGTAAACTAGTTGTTGAGACCCAAGACGTTGCTGAGGATGATGGAGTTCAGCTGGAACATTTTGAAATAAATGAGTAGGCGGAAGTATCTGAACCTGAAATAACATCAAATATCAACATGGAGTCGGTGTTCTTAGATGACCCTCGTTTTGAAGGAAATCAGCCAACTCAAGGTAACATCAACTATAACTTACGTGATAGATTATCAATTCACAGGCCAGGCCAGAGAGGTACAACGAATATGAAAGTGATGCTTATTTAGTTGAATGCATGGAAAACGATCCCAGGACTGTTCAAGAAGCAATGCAACCTTCTGATTCTGAAAAATGGCGTATAGCAATGAGAGAAGAGATGGAATGTGTAATTAAAAATCACACTTGGACTCTTGCAAATTTACCGGAAGGAAAGCGGGAAATCGACAATAAATGGATTTTTCGCAGGAAACATGGACCAGATGGAAAAATTAATCGTTTTAAAGCACGTTTGGTGGCACGGGGATTCAACCAACAGTATGGCAGCCACCTGGTTACAATAATGGGACAGGAAGGGTTTGTAAACTTTTAAAGAACTTGTACGGCTGGAACCAAAAGTTTACTGAGATTTTAAAGAAGTTCGGTCTCAAGGAAAGTGAAGCTGATGCATGCGTTTTCACAAATAATACAGCAGAAATAGAAAGACGAACAGATGGCTCTATTTTTCTACATCAGTCAGCATATACACGGAAAATCATAAGTAAATTTAACATGAACGATTGTAATCCAGTTTGTGTACCAGCTGACCAACAAATATACTCGCAGACAGAAAAGGGCTGAAACGATAATATACCTTACAGAGAAGCTGTAGGTAGCTTAATGTTTTTGGCTATCGGGACCAGACCGGATATTATGTTTGCCGTAAGCTGTGCTAGTCGTTTTTTGGCTAACTATAGTCAACTTCACTGGGCCGCTGTCAAAAGGATAATTGGATATCTCAAAGGAACTACTGATTTTGGAATAATGCTAAGTTCGGAGCGGGGACTGCTGATGGAGGCCTATAGTGATGCTGACTATGCAGGCGATACCCAAACGAGGAAATCAACAACTGGCTGCATATTTAAAATTGGTTCAAATGTGGTGTCATGGTGCTCACAACGGCAACAAACTGTTGCACTTTCGACGACAGAAGTTGAGTACATGGCAGCATCACACGCTATTAAACACTTGGTATATGGTTGAAACGGTTAATTTCAAGTTTGTTTATTTCAGAATCACAGCCGGTTTTGTCTCTGGACAATCAAAGCGCTATTAAACTCATGAAGAATCCCGAGTTTCATAAGCGCACCAAACACATCGATGTTCAATATCATTTTATGCGTCAGAAGCTGCAAGATGGAGAATTTGCTATTAGATACATCAGCAGTAAGGAACAGTGTGCTGATATTTTGACGAAGCCGTTACCACGTGAAGCTTTTGAAAACCTTCGAGATCATTACATTGGTATGTGCTCCCTTACCACCTTTGGGGAAGTAGCGTATCGCAGCAATGAATGAAGTGGGAGTGTTGGGGTTTTATTTTTGTATTGTAATTCAATGCTGGCAATACTTGAGTTCCACAATATACTTTTATGCCACTCTCGCGCTTCTCCTTGTTGTATTCGCATCTAAGCTACGATATCTGATATTCAATAAAACTATATTTGTATTTTTGCAAAGGAAAACTATTTTATTTCTACAAGTACGAGTTTCTAAAACGCCTGTCAACGCACGCAAGCGGCAAAGCGCCGTTGTGATTTGGCCATAACTCCGATGCTTGAGGCATTGGGGAATAATTTTCAGAAAAAAGGCATAATTTTTTGTGAAGTTTTTTCAGTCCGTAAAAATAAATTTTGAGTTTAGTAAATCTGGTGCCTACTTTGATCAAAGACGCTTCACTAATTTTCATTTACCATTGTGCGTCATGCTTATTTTTCAGTTCTATACTAGACTTATGTCAATTTCCATTGGGCACAAAGAAACACTTTTTTAAAGATTCAGATGCTTTTTTTTTTTGCTCTAGAAATCAGCTGTCTCTTTATGTCAAATTCGTTTTCCATTGGTTGGAAAAAAAACACTTTTTTTAAGATTCAAATCACTTTTGCGAATTTCTATTCGAGCGCGAGATTCACATCTACTTTCATCAATACCAAAACAAGAGACAATTGTAAACGCAAATTGCAATACAAAAAATAGCTAACTGTCAAATAACACACCTAAAAAAATGCAAACAAAAAAGTGTATCTCATTTCATGTTCCATTGGGGCAAGACAAATCTGAGATCTGATAAACTCAATGGAAATCGACATTTTGTGCCTGATGAAGAATCTGTATCTTGAAGATAGAAGATAGAATCTGTATCGTGCGATGTACGAGAGGCATGCGATTTGTTGTCGTTGTCGCACATTTGTATTTTAATGGAGAACCTCACAAGACTCGTCTGCTACGCGTAATCGTCGCAGCCATGCATGATACATAACGACTATCGTCAAACAGTGTCGGCCGCTTATCGTCTTTGTACGAGTACGCTTGGACTTTGTTTACATTTTTCAATACCTACGTATTTTATTTAAAAAAAAAATGTTTGGTGACATTTTTACACTTTGTTTTTTGGCTATTGGAAAATGCGTCATGTGCGGTTTAATACGCGTATCGCGAATCGTTCGTCCGTTTTCGTACCTGATCGCATGTGTGAAATTCGTACGAAAACGCCTTCAATGTGCGGCCGACCATAAAGTTTGTTTTCGTTGCTGGTAAAAAATAAATTCAAAAAAAAAAAAACAGTTTGTAGTATGTTCGTCATGAATTTAGTTACAAATACATACTACACATACCTATTTATGTTTTATTGTTTTTTTTAACTATGTGCCTACTAATAAAAGTTTAACACATAAATTGAAACTTTCTTCGTTATTTATCTTTTTTACCAAAATGACATAATTTTTTTCGGAATGATGCATTAAAACTTCGATCCGGATTGTGCAACACTGCTGACTACTGACAATTGGCATATCGCTCGATGAAATCAGTTTTTAAAGCGCAGTCACAAACCAGAGAGAATAGACCACCAGCTTCGACCAAAAATGAGAGTTTCATAGAGCCAGTTTTGAAATAAGTAGCTCCGCCTCTTTTTCTATCTGTGAATACGTGTGAATAAGCAAAAAAAATATGAAATAAGACAATTGAATCTGAGATGGCTTTGAAATAATTCAAATAATTTAAATAATTGACCACTATTGGGACGTGTTAAGCAAATTGTGTGTATGGTGTGGTGAATTAATTACCAACATTTTTCATTAAAAAGCATACCTAATAATGTAATAATACTATTTGGGTGATTAAAAATCTAATATGTAATATGATTCCTTTGACAACCTAAATTGCAAGCATGATGTAATCAGCTAAACGCGATTCTTTGCAATTTTGTTGACATAAATTTTGAGCTCTTTCTTCTTATATTTTAAAGAAATTTAATTTATTTTCGATGAGTGTGTCTGTTATTAAAGTGTTATTAATATTTTGAAATAAATTATTATAAAAGTTAAACGAAAACTATTTTGTTCATCTATAATAGGTATGTTTATTGTTTTATTTGTCTATGAGGAGAATAATTATGATGAATGTATGATGAATTAGGTATTATAAAGAATTGGCTGTTCAAAAAATTAAAAATCCACATTTGTCACTTAAAACATGGACTGCTTGTCATTTATATACAAAACCTGCTAGAAAACGTGTTTTACAACTGCATAGGCGCTACGGAATGCACAGCGTAGCGTATACACGTCAAATTTAAATGAGAATGTGGCATTTTTGATTTTTTCAAAAAAAAAGTTCGTTTCCATAGTAACGCTTAAACTGAAGCGAAAGGTTAACTGTACTGAAAAGTGTAGGTACGTAATATTTATATTTAAAACACGTAATTATCTTATTTGTTTTGTTATGTTATCATAGTTTTGCTTTTTGTGTAGGTATTCTTTTGTTTTTCACAATAAAATTATAATGTAATTTAATAATCCATACATTTTGAATAACATTCGCGTTTTTTACTATTTTGATTCTATGTAGTTTTGACATTCAAATATAGTGGAAAAATTGAATTGT
This sequence comes from Cheilosia soror, assembly GCA_949372485.1. Classification (NCBI taxonomy): domain Eukaryota; kingdom Metazoa; phylum Arthropoda; class Insecta; order Diptera; family Syrphidae; genus Cheilosia; species Cheilosia soror. The sequence goes on along the minus strand of OX443561.1, from coordinate 2,006,669 downwards.
ATTAAAAACATTTCCTGAAATTCGCATATTTGCCCTAGCGAAAGCGTAATGGGTACGTGTACATATATGTTAATAAATTCTTATTTACACCTCATGCAGATTCCTTGTGTTATAAGCCGATATGACAATGTGCACTTACGATTTGGTGTGCAAAAAACGTATTTCATTTTTAGAATGCAAATTTTCTTAAATTCCATGACCAATTTATTTGTTGGTTAAAATCAATTCATCACATTTTTCTTGTAGTCTGACAAAACAAAATATCCTCCCTCCTTTTTTTTAAATTATTTATTCCAAAACTCAGTAGGTGCACTTTAATAAAACAAAAAATCAAAGAAAATAAATAAATTTTCGTTAAAACATACCTATAGAAAAAGGTCTACATTTATATCAGCAAAACTAAAAAATCATGTTTGATGTTTTTTTTTATCATCCATTTTAGTTTTGCAGTTTAAACCCATTTATATTCGTACGCTTTTTAAAAAAATATAAGTTGGTAATAATTTCCCCACATCGAACACACAATTTGCTTAACACGTCCCGATAACGGCCAATTTATTTGAATTATTTGAATTTTTTCAAAGTTACCACCGAATAACTGTGAATATTACTATGTGCCAGTGTATGCGTGACCAAATTCACCCTCCGTTTACTTTAACATTGCACGCATGCTTAACCACGCAGTAACTTTTTGAAACTGGCTCTATGAAACTCTCATTTTTGGCCGAAGCTGGTGGTCTATTCTCTCTGGTTTGTGGCGCAGTGCCCCCAGGCACAACCCACATACAACTAGAATAGACCGTCGACTCCTCCCACATAACGGACTGCTGGCCCAGGATTTTTCATGTGTTCGTGCTGTACAAAATCAAAGGAGCGCCATTAACGCACGCATACTTGAAAAATCCTAGACCCATGGTATAGCATGGAAATTCATTGCCGCCATTGATTTACAGCACCAATACATGAAAAATCCTGGTCTCGCCGGCAGCTTGTAGGCAAAGTCCGTTATGTGGGAGGAGTCGACGGTCTATTCTTACTGGTTTGTGGTCGGCGGTGTATGTTCTATGTGGTTTGTGCCCCCAGAGCAGGGTTGGCCGAACTGTCACTTTTTAGAAAAAACTACATTTGTTACGTCTGCTACGTAATTTATGTAGTTAATGTAGTTAAATGGTAGTTAATGTAGTTAATGAAACAAATTGTAGCAGACGTAGCTTCAGCTGTCAGATTTGAAATGGAACGCTTGCTTCTGAATTCGAAATCGCTTCTCGAATGTTCATTGTTCAATCCGAACATATAGTCATGTGAAAAATAATACACGTTGATGTATTTCGTGAGAATACAAGGAACAAGAATATTTTCATTAAGTTTGGAGTAGTGTTTTTATTTTTAAATAGGCTTATGTTATTTTATGATAGCGATATTTACTTTATCGACATCCCAACAAAAATAATCTAATGTGCCGTTTCTAACCAATTTATGGCAATTGAAACAGAGTTGTGTTTTGAACAACTTTTATGCAAGTATCCCTATTATTTTTCACATGACTGTATATTGAAAGATTTTTTTACCACTGTTTTTTGTTCGCACAAAAACAAGGAACAGACTTTCACAAGAAGAGTAAAAAAACTAGTGCATATTCATTATACCTTGAAAAAGAATGACTCTAATAAAACAGACAAAAATGTTGAATCATATTGGCTGTCTACTTGCGTTTACATTGTTACTTCTACACATTATGTACCAGGTACCTACCTATGAGCGTAAAATATTTGGAAAGTAAAATATCGCACTCGACATTACGACTACGAGTACAACTAGTAAACAACCCAATTTTAGTTTAATACTTTTGAATCTTGCTGAAATTCTGTTATTTTTCTGTATTTACTACGTATGTAGCAGACGTAACAAATTGTAGTAAATAAGGCGTGTAGTTTATTTAATTTACTACGCGTAGTTAATGATGTAGAAAATGTAGTGTAGTTTATTCGGCCAACCCTGCCCCAGAGGCCCAGACTGCCCCAGCCTTTTAAACAATAATGAATTGTATTGGCATCACTCGTAGGTGTTATGTGATGTCGTGTTCTATTGGTGTTCTATCGTCAAGGAAAACTTTTTTTATGCTAATTTCGATTGGCCATCTCAGATTTCTTCTAGCCAATCTAACAAAAAAAAAGTATACTGAGCTGTTCTCTGTTGGTGTTTATTTATTTATTTATTTAACTACTATACATAAATGTCACAATTCTTACAGTAGCCTTCAACAACATTACGCGGTATGTTTATAATCTTAAACGTTTTGATCATATTTCGGAATACACTAACAGGATACTGGGCTGTGACCTGCACACATGTTTCAAGTTTTGTGCCCTAAAAACACTAAACCACATTTTGATTTGCAAGGAACCTCATTATCTGTTCGAAAAACTTCAGTTCCCAACTTCAACTCGTTCTTTTGTCTTTATTCAACCAAAGTTTACATGCAGGAACTCCGAGAACCAATATCTTGTTTATGTTGTCAGAGAATGGAACACTCTTCCCTCGGACATCAGAAAACTTCGCGGAACTAAGTCATTTGATAAAGATTTATTTAGATATCTGACCTTAGCCACCTAAATGCATTTTTGTATCTTTTCCTTTTTTTATTATCTTTCTTTTCGTGTTTATATTCTTTTTATTTTCTCTATTTCTTTTTCTAAAACAGGCTTCATTGTGCATAGTTTAGTTTAGTTTAGTTTATTTTAATTTATAATTATAATTAGCAAAGCCAACAAATAAATCATTGTTTAATCTTAAATTATTTAACTTTTACTTATATAGACTTTAACTTCACTTAAGTCCAATGTAAAAGGTTCTATGTACAAATAAATGAAAATGAAATGAAATGAAATATTTTTTTTAAATTAAATTTTGAGATATTGAAATCAATCACAAAATCGTACTTATTGAAATCCCTCGTAAGGTTATTGATAGGGCCATTACACTCATAGTTACATCGAGACGTCCTTTGGTATAAAAAAAATTGGGTTCCTTGTTGTCCTCGGTCTGGTATTGATGTTTACGGAATTGAGAACATATGTGGAGTTAACGCTACCAGTCAGAACGCAAAACAGGAATATAACATTTGATATCTCTCTTCGTTTTCCCAAAGTCTGCAGATTCAGCAGCTTTAATCGACTTATGTAGGGAGGAAGGCGACTTTCGGGGTCCCAAGGCAAATCACGTAATGCGAAAAGAAGAAACTGCTTTTGAATACTTTCAATTCTTGAGATTCCAGATTCGTAGGACGGACACCAAACAGGACTACAGTATTCCAAAACAGGTCGGACGAGAGAACAGTATAGAATTTTGGTTACATAGGGATCCTTAAATTCCTTTGAGAAACGTTTTATAAGTCCCAATCGGCTTCTTGCTTTGCTGACAATAGAATCCAAGTGGAGGTTGAAGTTGAGCTTTCTGTCAAAGACCACACCAAGATCATTAAAGCAATCAACACTTTCAACAGCTTCCTTCATTAATAAAATAAATTGACGCAGTTGGATTTTGGCGTCTCGTGAAGGTCATGCTTTTACACTTCTTAACATTAAGCTGCATATAGTTCCTTTTACACCATTCTTGCATAGTGTCAATGTCATGCTGTAAAAATATATAACCTTGCAGGCTACTATATGAATAGATCAGCTTACAGTCATCCGCAAATAGTAAAAACTTTGAGTATGTAATAAGAGGACATATATCGTTGATAAATAACAGGAAAAGGAGTGGACCAAAGTGGCTGCCTTGAGGGACACCAGAATAGACGACAATATTTTTAGACAAACAGTAATTCAATTTCACATTTTGCGTACGATCAGATAGATATGGGCAAATCCATTTCAACATCCATTGCGGGAATCCATACAATTCATGTTTTCTTAACAGGATAACATGATTAACTTTGTCGAATGCTTTACTAAAATCAGCATACAAAACATCTGTTTATAACCCATTCACCATGCTTTCATTGACATGGGAAGTAAATTCTAGTAAATTAGTTACAGTTGATTTTTTGGGACAAAATCCATGTTGCTCATCAGCAAACATTTTAGAGCAGTGAAATTGCACGTAGTTGCAAATAATTTTCTCAAAGAGTTTAGGTATACAAGACAGTTTTGCGATTCCTCTATAATTTTCAATATGATGTTTGTTACCATTTTTATGTAGAGGACTGATAAATGACGATTTCCACATTATCGGAAATACTCCCCTGGACAGCGACAAGTTGAATAAATATGTTAACGGTTTACAGATGAAATTGACAGACGATTTGACAAATAAACTCGGAACACCATCAGGACCAGGAACACAGTTATCATCTAAAGTCTTTATATACTGCACGATTTCATTTTCAGTCAGTCTTATGCTCGGAATATCACAGTTTGTTTTTATAATACAACCGGAATAACTCGGAGTCAACGAATCAGGCATTGAGTAAGTAGTCTGAAAGAAGTCAGCAATGGTGTGTCATTGTCATCACTAGACACACCATTGTTGTATTCCATATTCTTAGGAAAATTTGAAGAATTCCGCTTTGAATTAATATAGTTCCAGAACATATTTGGATTATTTTTAATATTTTGTTTAGTTTTAAGTATAGATAAGCATCGTAAGAACGTTTTAAAGCAGCCTTAAGTAGTTGTCTGTAGTCAGCAAATACGAGATAATTACAATAGCAATTAGTTCGTTTCCATTTTTTGAAAAATTTATTTTTTAAGTTCTTAAGACGGCGAACATCTTTGTTTATCCATAAAGCTATCCCTTGTGACAAGCAATGATTTTTTTTCAATATACCAATTTGTATAGGTTAGATTAAAATCACCATATATAAAAAGTTTATCATAACCAACAAGATTCGCAATCTGGACAAGAGCACCAAGAATACCTTTCGTACACGGACGGAAATGACCCAGAGGGAATGTAAATAGCAACAATACAAACGCACGTGAATCAGTTAAGGTCAATTTAACAAAGATTAGTTCCAAGTCCAAGAATTTATTTTTAAATAAATGATCAGATTTGATACATTTATTTACTATAATAGCAGCACCACCGCCATTTTCAAAAATACTGTTGGCAGAGCAACGGTCAGTCCGATAAATTTCATAAAGATCCTCTGGTACAACTTCCCAGTTTTTGGTATCAGAATTAAGCCAGGTTTCAGTTAAGATTATTACGTCGTAGGTTTCTTCAAGACAGTTGGTATAAAACCTTATTAATTTTGATTTCATACCTCCCACATTTTGAAAATAAATAATTACTTTTTTGAATTTTGTAGGGCAGTAGGTTCTTTATCTAAGCTAGCAGTATTAGGAAGCTTCCTCTCATGTTTAAATTCATGAACAACTGTATGTTTAGGCCAAAAATCCGGAGAAATCATAACATTAAACAAATTATCAGGTACAAAGACTTTAAATGAACTTATACGACGCTCATACGAAAATTTGAGTTTGAAACATTTAATATCATCAACAACATCCCTTGGTTTTTTACGCACGTAACTCAATAACATTTCCTCAGTTGTTGGTGGTGTAGCTGCCAAAAGTTGTTTAACTTGTTTTGTTGTGAAGATTTTTTTTTCGTAGAGTGGTTGCAACTTGCAGGTTTTACAAACATTTTCAAATAACTATAACAGAAATCTCATAATAAATATTCCGAGTATATGTTCACCACGGTCCACATCCTCCACAATATTGCAAACTCGATGCTTTTTCTCCCTTGCAAATACAAATCCTGCAACTGCATAAATTGCTCGAAGGTATGACGAAGACGAGTCAGTATTATCCGAAGAGAACGACGACGACGATGAAAATGTGCCACATGATAAAAATGAAATTTACATAAATCTACCCTGCTAGCTATGTGAGAGACGGCATCAGCGTCCCAATAAGTTAACTGTCCGCTGAAAACAGCTGAAAATCCGCAATCACACAAACAATTCATACGACTGTCAGTCAAAGTTTGACATTTGTGATTTGCGTAACTTTCCGCGGTTGATTTCCGAGCCTAAATCGTCGAGGAAAATTATGAGGTGTGCGTAAACTATTCTTCATACAAAATCTGATAGTTCATTTACGAGGTGGTAAGCTTCTGCAGTTTACACGCTTTATGAGGCTTTTATGCGTTTAAGTAAATACCCTTAATATAACATAAATCTTTCATAACTTTTCCTTCTCCTGGATTGGATACAACAGCATATACAATTATATATATACCTACCTATATACCTTGATACAAATAGATGTGCGACAGGACAAACAAAAACAAAACCACGCGATCAGATGTGTCATATACCTCATTCGAAAAGTTTTGATTTGTTTTCTCAGTGATTGCTGTGGTCAGTTGTAGGTATTATGTCCGTATGCCCGATGCCGGATGAGGCGCGTTCTGGCATGGGGTAGGGTATATTAATAATCTTCATAAGAGAAGAGACGTACAAAAAAGGTAACAGGGTTGAGTTGGGTTGCCGTCGTTGTTTGGATTTCATTGGAAGAGGGAAACAAAGGAAAGGAGATGCACTTCAGTAGTACTTTTCAATCGACACTACAATATTCCCCTCTCAAACTTGTTCGTCCCGAACAAATGCGTCAACATTTTCCCCAATGTAACGATAGAGACGATCCACATGAACAACTTTGAGTTTGCCTCTTCCTCGTTGGATGTGATAGACCACGTCCTTGATGCGCTTGACTACTCTATATAGGGCCCCTCCCACTCTTTGCAACTTAGGGAACATGCCTTTTCTTCTATGGGGATTGTACAACCATATCAGATTTCCTTTTACCATATTACTATGAAGAAGTGTTGCAAAAAAGGCGAAATAAATATAAAGGCACAGTGCTTATCTTAAAGTATTAAGGTTTTTTGCATTTTTTTTTTTTATTTAAAGTGTGTGAAAATATTTAAGCGGTAATTTCACAGATAAATTGCACTTTTCGCGACTCGAAATGAAAATAATTGAATCTAGCCATGCCCCGCGGAACCCATTTGACCACGAAAGAAAAGGCAATAATCAGAACCCTTAAAGAGCACGGCCTATCAAATCGGTCAATTGCTAACAAAATTACTACCGTTGTGAGTAATTTTGTTAATTAGGGTGAAAATTATGGCTCTGTTAAAAGATCCGGTCGACCAAGCCTTCTTAGCGCTCGTGAAAAGAATCGTATTGCACATGAAGCCAGGCGAAACAAGCTGAATGATGGTCAGATAAGACGCAAGTTGGATCTTCCCGAGAATCTTCCAGTAGGAGTGAGAAGAGTGCAGCAAGTGTTAAAGAAATCCCAACCTTCGATACACAAAAATGCTGAAGAAGCCGCTATTGCAGCAGCATCCTAAGGAGGCAAGACTAAGGTTCACCAGAAACCAAATGGCATCCGTTATTTTTTTCTGATGAAACAAAATTTAATTTGGACGGTCCGACGGTTTCAGATGTTATTGGCAAGATTTGCGAGACGAATAAGCAGTGAAAATGAGCCGGCACTCTGGAGGCGTGATGGCTTGGGGACGGGGTACGTTTGGATTCCATGGAAATATCCCTTTGATGTGGGTACCACCCAGAACCAGAATGAATGGTAAAAAATACAGGGAATTGCTGGAATATGCACTAGGTACACGAATTTGGAGAAATGCCGGCAGGTGAACATTTTATTTTCCAGCAAGACATAGACAATGCTTCACTTCACACGGCAAAAACAGTCCGCGAATGGTTTGAAGTCAGCGGGACAAAGCGGGGCAAGGTGTTAACCGTGGCCATCATGTAGTCCCGGCCTTAACCCAATCGTAAACTTCTTGGGGATCATGGCGAGAAAAATAATTTATTCGAATGGGAGGCAGTACAGGAATGTGGAAGAGCTTAAAGCACAAATATTCCAGGCATGGAACGAGCTCAATGATGAAGTTCTGCACAACTTGATAAATTCTATGCCTAATAGTATTTTTGAAGTGATTGAGAACCGAGGCGGCTGTAAGAAGTACTGAGTTACATGTTTAATAGGTAAAACTAAAAATTTCGTCGTTTTAATGCTTAAAATGCTTACTGTCTTTATATACGTATTTCACAGGAAAAATTATTGTTTTTGGAGCTCTTAAACGATGAAACCAAAAAACAATCCATGGTGTTCGAAAAAAAAGATTTTTTTGTTTGATTATAAAATTGAATAAAATAAATATTTTTTTCCCGTTAGAATACTCTCAAAAGTACTTATTACGGTCACTGTATATTCCTTTTTATCTCCGCCATTTTCGGGGATGTAAGAGGTTTGGTAGGACCCTCATTGGATAGCTTTGCGAACGCAGTAATTGGTACGCACTTTCCGAACAATTCCCCTCGCTTCAGTTTCAGGCTGCTATGTTCGACATTTAGGACTCGCACAGGAACCATGTTGTTTTTAGGTTCTACAAGCATTTTCCAACGACGTAGTTTTGATAATGATTTTCTGAATCTGGCTCAACTAGGTAGAATCGGTGGCTCCCACCTTCCAGCTTTGTTCAAATAAGTGTTTCTGAAGAAGGTGGCAATATCTCGTCTTCACTGATGACTGTCCTTAGAGCTGTGACATGCTCGTCCCCGTAGATAATGGGAATCTCGACGTGTCGAATTGACACGATATTTGACATGTGTAGCTTTATATTATTTTGATGGAATGATCATCATAATTGAAAGGAAAGTAAAAATTATAATTTGTGTGTGATTTATTTTTGCATTAATTATTATGTTTTTTTTTACAAAATTTTATTATAGAAAAGAAGAAATGTTTGTCATTTATTTGAATTCCTTTGATAGGATTTCGGGGTTTTTGTTCTGTGCACAGGACAGGACAGTATTAACCCAAGGTTATACAAATGTTTCTACGATGAGCACAATTCTCTTTTGGCACTTAAAAATAAAATATGTATACTAAAGAAATTAAAACAAATTTGCTATCACGAAATTTACAATTACGATTTACGGCTAGAAATCAGTTAAAAAAAAAATTCACTAGGTATGTTAGATCTTTTTGCTTTGGTTAAGTGTATCAGTTTAATGTCATTTATATCTCAAACTTGTTTATTGCAGGGGACATATAAAACAAGGATGCAATGTGCTTTAAGTTCTTTCATGTATGTAGTATATTTAGTCCTGCTTGATGCCATTTGTTTGCGATTGATTAGCTGCAGCAAGCTCAGTTTCTTTTCGGCTTGTCTATAAGAGAAAATAAGACTCATTTTAGTATGTATTTGATTAAAGTTTAATTCTTATAATGTACCTGATACCAGACAACAAGCCGACCACCAAGCATAAATGTGAAAACTAGAGCTGGCCCAGACCTCTCAAATGGGTCGCTAACCATATAGTGCTGATAAACTCCAAGCAGCATTAGCAGGAGTAAAGTCACATTGGCAGTGTTTTTAACTTTATCTGAAACATGTTTTAATTAATATATTGAATAATTTACACAAGTTTATGACATATACGATATGGAATAAGGGCCATTGCTAGACCACACACGATTTCTAAAATTCCAACACATCGACGGTACCATTTAGAAGGGATCTTAACTCCGAAAAGAGCAGTTAGGGGGAAAACCTTTGCGTATTTAACATACTCCGTTCGCTAAAATTAAAATAACAAAACAGTTTGATAATATGATATAATATTGCAGCTTTAGCCGAGAGATTATAGTAAAAACACTAGATGGGCTCATCAGTTAGCCGACTTCCAATTAGACTATGTGATGGTAAATGAGAAATTAGTAAGGGTATTCTGATAAATTTATGCAGGTCGTAAATAAACACCCCTCGGAAAAGTCATTGCGTAAATCGACTGTAAATCTGCAATCACACAAACAATTCATACGACTTTCTGTCAAAGTTTAACATTTGTGATTTGCGTAACTTTCTGCTGTTGATTTCCGAGCCTTAAATCGTCGCGAAAAATGATGAGGTCTGCGTAAACTATTCTTCATACAAAATCTGACAGTTCATTAGGTTAGGTTAGGTTGAAGTGGCTGCCGGCAAAAGGCCGACACACTTAGACCAATTAGGTCCCTTGTGATACCACATGAATCTATTAAAAATTTCGTCCTACTCGTTGAACCAGTTTGAGCTTCTGATGAAGCAAAGGAGACTACGAATGTCTATGTTTGTTAGATCGTTTAGATCGTTGTAGTAGGAGGCTCCCAAATGGAGTTTCCGTTTTCGGGAGAGTGCCGGACAGGTGCAGAGGAAGTGCTGAATGGTTTCCTCCTCCTCTTCGTCCAAGCAGCTTCTACAAAAATCGTTTGAGAGTACGCCAAGCCTTGTTGCATGCCTACCTATAAGGCAGTGTCCCGTAATGACACCTATTGTGGCGCCGATATGCCTCCTGTCAAGAGAGATCAAATTTTTAGAACGTTTGAGATCCAACTTTGGCCAGATCTCTTTTGTCGCTAGACATGTCGTGCCACATGTCCACCTAAGGTTTGTTCTTTGGATGGCATCCAGCTTTATCATAAGTTTACACATAGCGATTAGAATACCTAAGGTACATTTGCTTGGTACGATAGGTAGTGTTGTTCCGAGCTTGGCAAGTTCGTCAGCCTTACAGTTCATTAACGAGATGGTAAATTCTTTTGCCCTTAATGGAAAATGAATTTGACAGACAGCTGATTTCTAGAGCAGAAAAACTGGTCTGAATCTGAATAAAAGTGATTTTTCTTGCCCAATGGAAATCGACATTAGTATTCATAGTAGTGCACTAATGCCTAGTGATATAAGTATAGGTAAAATTAGCCCTGTAAAATAAATTCTGAGAATAATAAGCGAAGGCAAAGATACAAAAAACGCTACTCCAGTTGTAAAATAAAAAAAATACCCATAGCACCCATCTCTTCTATCTATGCTTCTTTGACTTTACTTACTGTTACTTTAAATCAAGGAAGCAAAATTGTCGGTTGTGTCGGAAACCCTCGGTATAACAAAAACCAAAAACTATTTCACATTTCAGGCATATAAAAATATTGTAACCCACTCCAGAGCTTATGACAAGTTCCACACCCACCGTTGATCTAGCGCGGGAGGTATGTAGATCATGCTATAGCCTTAAGCGTCTGGACACCCGTTCTATCATCAGTCTGCCCGGACTGACCCTAAGGTGCCTGTGGCCTGGGGTCATGGGTAGTGGAGAGAGTTCGGTAGGAGAGTTAATTTTTGTTGCAGGTGGCAAACATCGTGGAAGTCGAAGTGAGGGAAATATCTAGAAGTCCTCTTCAGAATGGTTCAGCACTGGTAGTAAAGTAAGGTAACAAAGATTAACTTGTAGGTGGTGACCAACGTGGGGCAAAAAACGTACGACGTACGTACGAGGGGTCCGTTCAACGTGAGCGTATCTTTTATCTTTCATTAAGGATATTCACTTAAACGCGTAAAAGCCTCATAAACTGCGTAAACTGCAGAAATTGATCACCTCGTAAATCAACTGTCAGATTTTGTATGAAGAATAGTTCACGCAGACCTCAAGTGTTTGTTTGATTTCAGATTTACATTCGATTTATGTGATTTACGCAATTACATTTGCGAGGAGTGTTCACTTAAAGGAAATTTATCAGATTAAGTGAATACCTACCCTTATTATTTTGGCCGTTCATTTTGGTAACGTAAACGAACGTGACAGTTGCTCTCAAACGAAATTGAAACCATTTGCAGATTCTCTGGAAAATTGAGTGTTTGCGCGAATTGAAAGCGAAGATTCCCTAATCCCCAGCTCTTCAAATTAGCTGTTCGAAATTCGAATTCGTCATGAAATTGTATGCCCTTGCAAAAAATTAAAACTCACACAAACGAACAACTTTCTATATGTTTATTTATAATCTGTTCTATTATTTAACTTTAATAATTTGATTTCATCGTGTTTTTCAATAAAAGTTAATGCACATAATGACTTTTGTACACACTTTCATTCACTAATGCAAATATCTAATTTTACATTATAATTTTTTTTATTATGACTAATTCAAGATTGAGAAAATGCATTTTAGAAATGTAATCTATGACCTTTAACAATAAATTGATTGCTGATTCAAGGTTCAGAAAAAGAATTTAAGGAATGTAATCTATGACCAATGGGGTGACAAACTTGGCAAGCACGCTACTGCAATGTAGGTATACAAATTAATTGCTTCAATTTAACTAAAGCAAATCTATATAAATTTGTTGCCATACGAGAATTTTTGTTTAATTTGAATTAAGTATGGGTTGCTTCAAAAGTATTATAATAAGAGGATTAGCACAAGTATGGGTTGTTTCAAACGTAACTTACCCGAAAAATAAAAAAAAATTGCAGGAAATGTATAATGTACCTAAATAAATTCTTTACGGCTTGATGTATTTATCGACCATATTAGGTATATCTATTTATCATCCTCATCCGCGATGTATAATCTGCGATTCGCCTCATGATCTAATACTGATCGTGAAGCAATTGAATAGATCAAATTCAACACACATTCATATAATATCTATGTATGTAATGATAAAAACAAAAATTATTAAAAATACTTTATCGGATCTGAACAAACATTCCTATGGCGTTGTTTTGATATACTATGAATATTATTTTGACGACTTCGTATTTGAATCACTTTAAAATCCATCTCACAGTTTATTTTGAAGTTTTTGCTCTATGTTACCTCTTTTTACTATATTTATTTATTGAGAAAAAAAGTGTTTGAAATATGGACAAGAGAATTGTGTTGTAATGTAATGAAGAAGCATTTAGCTGTTTAGCCAGTGGCTTTTTACACTTGATCTTGTTTGATCATGATATAAATAAATACCCATGCTACGGACGAACATTAACCTATAATATTAATCAGCTCAAAAGACACTGATCACTGATGGCTGTTGCCAAACCAACCGAATGTGCACATAGTTACATAATTTCCTCTTTTATGATGACGCTTGTAGATACGCCAATAATTTCAATAGAATTATGTAGTAATTTATATTTATAGTAGGTATAATATGTACCTACTATATTTAATAACGAAACATCACTCAAAACAGTGGGGTATACATCAGTGAGGTACTTACTTTCATAATCATTGGAGATGTCAGAATATGGAATATATTATAAATTACCAGTTAAAATAATTAATAAAACTTTAATAACAGACAAAATTTATTGAAAGTTACCACAAATTAACTTCTTTATTGATCTCAAGTGGCGGTCTATTATATGCGGAACATTTTGCATAATGATCTCAGATTTGGACTTGGGCGAGCTATTGTTCCATCAAGGAGCTATACGTGCCACACAAGCAAATAATAGATATAATGCGGCTCATTAAAGTGGAGCGATTTGTTTCCTGATAAGGTTCTTGAAATACTTATAAGTGAGGGTAGGTATCTTTGTAAAATACCAACAACAAAATATATTTTCGTGTTTTGCCCAGACGTCCTGGCCCGAAATAATAAAGAGGGAACTTTTCCAAAATATCTTTGGGAACAAAGGCAGATTTTTGTGTTCAAGGATATTTTAGCAAGTTTACTCCACTTAAGTATACCATTGTTCGAATGTCATGTCATGCCACAGTACAGATGCTGTGGTGTCATGCCATTGACAAAGGGCAGCATCGTGTAGATATGGCATTCCTGACATTTTAAAATACATACATAATGTGTGTAAGTACTCAAAATGTTAAATACCTGCAACCTATTACAGACATTCTTAAATTCTTTACGAATCACACAGCACATTTTTGTGTAATAACAACATACCTACCTTTGCCCAAACGCGATATTTCGTAGGTTTAAAATAGTGTTTACTGTTTAGTAATAATTCAAATAAACCAAGGGCTTAAACCAACGTAAGCCGAGTGAATATTACGAGGGCATGTTTACATTTTTTGGGTTTAAAACGGATGGATTAGTAAGGTTTAGTTTCTTGGTTTAAAAGCGTTCTAACCTCGTATTTAAACCGAGTGAATAATATGGCCGTTATAAGACGAATTTTGAAAAACGGCGAAGTAGAAACGTATTATTCACTTAGATATTTATCAACAAAATTTTCGAGTTAATACGGCGTTATCGTTAATCGTGTGTTATGAAAATGAAGGGGAATTCGTATACCAGAAATCCTTTCTTATATTGTCTTCAAAATTGTTCCTGCATGCAAAATTTCAAAGACAGATAAAGTTAAGAAAAAGCATTTAAAAATACTCGCACCTGGGTACCTATGCACGTGTATATTTTCTACTACCTATATTTTTGTCAAGAGAAATTATTGAGTGGAGAAAGTTTGTTATATTTTTATTATTTTTGTGTTCATGCACTGTGTATGTATACATCGCCACTAAGCACTTTTGAAAATGCTTATTTTCCTCTTTTCGTATAAATTTAGAAAATAATAATATATCTTCACATATATATAAATTTTTTTTTCTCCTAATAAATAGAAAGAAGAAATATATATCTATGTGACATTTCCACCATGTAGTCAATGAGTACCTAAAGTATCCTTTCGTCTTCATTCCCATATAAAGTGAATCCTATAGAAATCTATTGACTAGAACCACCGCGTATACCTTTTATAATTATAGTAACTTTTTTGTTTGAAAGATTATTGCCTTACAGCTAAAAAGGGTGGCTGTATGGAATATGCTAGGGTTAACTTTTTTTACTTAAAATACTAATATTGATGTATGTACTTACCAAATCTTTATATAAATCCTTACTGATATGCGGTGTTAGTTTCAGTGTACCCACAAATACAAAAAACAACCCAAGTAGTATTGATAAACTCTTTAGAACAATTGTATTTGATGTTGCCATTTTTATATATATCTTAACGTTCTCCGTCTTGATGCTTTTCGCAAGTACTTAGACCGAAAAAAAGCGCTGAACTTCTATAAAAAGATTTTAACACACTACTTATCCCTAGGCCGTTGCCCACAATCTATGTACATAATGCAAAAATATGTCAGAAGATTTTCACTTTATGTGGGCAGTGAAAGTATATTTTATACTCTAAGTTAGTTCTCTCGATTTATAGGTTTAAAGATAAATTATCTCTTTGTAAAAATTTTAATTGAATATTGTATATTAAAAGTTCGTTACTAAAACCGTATTGTTTTATTTATTTGAATTTGTTAAATGGTTACTAGTCGTTTTGTGTTGCATTAAAAGTAGCAAGCCCTTCGCCCGGAAAATCGATTCTAAAGTTCCGTCATTCGAATGAATCTCTAAGAAAATTAGTGGTGATTCTGCGCATTATTTTATATGAATTTTGCAGTACATCTCAAAATGAAATGCTTTTGTTATTTCATGAGACTGTACTACTGTAGAAATAGAATTTGGTGAGTGCTTACAGCACATGGCTAGAAGTACTCCAATCTTAAAACAGAGATTCATCGAATTTTACGGTATTAATTAATTGAAATTCAGTAGATTACTCATGCAACGTCGTAAGTTTACCATTCACGTTAAATGGTAAGTTTACGACACACGTTTCATGAAGGCCCCAAATAGCTGCTTTCGTAAATGATGGTAAAACAGTCATCTGTTTCACATGAGAGGCATTCGTTGAATTAATAAAATTAATAAAATATGAACAAACTATCAAATTGTATTAAGAAAACAGGTTTTGAAAGGGTTTAAATAACGAAATTTCCAATTCCAAACTTTTTGCCGCGAACGAAAACATCCTTTGTTTGGAATTGGAAATTTCGATATTTATGTGGTTTTCCATTGGGACATAAGATCAATCTTTTTTTTTTGATCCGGATCACTTTTCATGTTCCATTGGGACAAAAAATAATTTTTTTTTTGATTCGGATCACTTTTTGCAGATCTCGATAATTTTCGAGATTTACACATACTCTCACTAATACCAATATACCTTGTACAGCTGGTTTACGTCATTTAGAATTTGTTTTTAAAACAAAATTAGGTACGAAAAGCCTCGTGAAAAGCAATTATTCAGAACAAAAACGTGAATAATGGACATGGACTTAATTTTGGAGCAATTACTCTCATCTTTGTCATCTTCTTCTTCTTCCTCGTCATCTGTGGATTTCAAATCTTCGTTGATATGATTACCCACATTAAATTCGTATGTTTTCATCGACAAACGAAAAAAATTTGCACAGCTGATGTACTGTCTAATAAAATAAACGCACTAATACATTCACAAAAGCAGATCAATCTGCTATCGTGTTCCATTCGCCACGAAAAATCTGAGATCTGAAATAAAAATCTGATGGTCCCAATGGAAAACGACATTAAACTCTTTTAAAACTAGATTTATTATGCTAATTTCGATTGGCAATCTCAGATTTCTTCTGGTCAATCGAACAAAAAAAAGTATACTGAGCGGTTCTTTGTTGGTGTTGGTGGGGTAGCTGCGAAAAGTTGTTTACCTTTTTTGTTTTTTTTTTTTTTTTTTTAAACCCCATTTAGACGGTCGTTTCCGTTTAGCTATAAGTTAAGATTTCAGTTAAACTTATGTCTAAATGCAAAAATTGAAGCGTTTAACTGAAACTGAGACTGAGACTGAAACTGATGGAATTCAGTTTAGTTGTCAGTTTTAGTAGATATATCTTCTAACCTTCGGTTACTCACGAGTAAATTGAAAGCTCAACTGAATACTGGACTGATGTCTAAATGCACTGTAGAACATCAGTTTAACTGAAAGCTTAACTGACAGCTCAACTGAAACTGAAATTGAAATGACCGCCTAAATGGGGCTTTACATACATTTTCAAATAACTATTAAGCCCCATTTAAGGCACCAAGTGACAAAGAACAGAAACAGAATCCCATATATTTGCAACAGAAACAAAATTAGGAACAGAAAAATTTGTTTTCAGAAATAGAATTTAGCGACAGAAAAATGGCTGTTTGACAACAGAACGTAAACAAGTCTGTATTGATTGTTTCTGTTGCTGCCAGCGACACAAATGCAATTTATCGTGGGAGGGAGGTCTTTTTTTATTTTTTTCGGGAGCTGTTTCAGTTTTGTGTAGCTGAGCGATCAACGTAAACAGAACAGAATTTACAGCAGAACTAAAAAACTTTCTGTTCTGTTTCAGTTTCTGTTCCTGTTTCTGTTCTTTGTCACTTGGTGCCTTTAACCATTAACTCTACTGCAACTGAAACTGAAATGACCGTCTAAAGTTGAGCTTTCAATTTACTCGTAATTAACCGAAGGTTATAAGATATATCTACAAAAACTGACAACTGAACCGAAAACTTATGGAAATTCCATCAGTTTCAGTCTCAGTTTCAGTTTCAGTTTCAGTTAGACGCTTCAATTTTTGCATTTAGACATCAGTTTAACTGAAAGCTTAACTGATAGCTCAACTGCAACTGAAACTGAAATGACCGTCTAAATGGGGCTTAAAAAAAATCTCATAATAAAAGTTCCGAATATGTTCGGAATATTTATCTTCCACGAAATTTCAAGAGCAATGCTTTTTCTCCCTTAAGCTTAGTAACGCTGCTCGAGCTAAATTTTAGCTCCCATAATAAATTCTCCACAATATTTAAAAATAAATAAATAAATAGGTGGCGCAACAGGCGGGTGACACCTAAGGCCTAGCTTCTCGCAACCATTCGTTTTGTGTGAGTTTCTATTTTTGGGACGAATGGAAGGGACCTACAATTTTATGCCGAGTCCGAACGGCTGAATTGAGAAGCTTTTTCATGACAGTCATACTCTCGGATGTTTGTCAGACGTTCGCGAGAGGTGGCGCAGTAGAGAAACTTTAAGATGTAATTTGTGTTTTCCGGGGATCGAACCTGGGATCCCTCGCACAGTAGTCCAGCACACTAACTTTTGACTTTTAAATTCATTTTTATTAATTCTTTCTTTAACTTACATACTAGACAAAAATGATTAAATCTAAATTAAAACTAACATTTATCTTAATCTAGCTTACTGGCTCTTAACGAGCACTCTAAACTTAACTATATCCTTATAACTATTGCCTTTCGGCCTTAAATCTATCAATTTATGTATTTAGCGCTGTTTTTTCATTTCCAAGAAACTTTGCTAAAAACTTGTACTCTTTATTATTTTTGTTTTCTTAAAACTACCTAAAACTACTTAAAACTACCTAAGCTACTTAACCTAAATTACCTATAATCAGGGTGATGAGCAATCTCTCGATTGGTCACCATCCCGATTGCGTCGATGGGCGCCTGGGGTCCAGCACACTAACCACTGCGCTACGGTGCCCACCTCACACAATATTTAGCTGAGCTAAATTTAAGCGAATCCATTTAGCCGAGCGGTACGCTGCTTCAGCTAAAAAATCAAATTTTCGTTTAAGACCGTACTGGATGTATCTGTCACAATTTAGCGCGCCCATTAATGGTTCAGTACATTTTTTTTTAAGCTAAATTTTAACAGAGTGTTGGTTTTTTTTCTGTTGTGATTTTGCGTTGCCCAAAAGTAAATAAAGATGAGTTTTTCAATGAATACCTCGATTAGAAATCCTTTGAAAGTGAAAATTTTGAGATCAAAGAATAGCAGACAAAGAAAGTGCAACGAAAAAAAAACGTTTTTCGTGTGGATGATTTTTTGAAAAAAAATATTTTCTACGAACATCTGTTTTCTGTGACACAACCCACTCTATCAAAATTTAGCTAGGGTTTTAGCTAATGTTTGGAGAGAAAAATTGGAGAGCCGCTAAAATTGAGTTTCGCTCGAACAGCGTACTAATCACAAACCAGTAAGAATAGACCGTCGACTCCTCCCACATAACGGACTTTGCCTACAAGCTGCCGCCGATACCAGGATTTTTCATGTATTGGTGCTGTACAAAATCAAAGGGGCGCCATTAACGCACGCATACTTGACAAATCCTGGTCGTATGGTATTGCATAGAAAAACATTGCCGCCATTAATTTTGACATTTACACGTATTCACAGACAGGGAAATTCTTTCCGGGGGGAATCGGGTTGGTGTACGGGAAGTCGGCGGTCTATTCTTACTGGTTTGTGGTACTAATGTTAATTTCGATTTGCCAGAAAAAATCACTTTTTCTTTCCCGAGATCACTTTTTTCGTTCGTTTGGTACAAAAAAAAAAAAACTATCTTTTTCAGAGTCGAGAACATTTTGCGAATCTAGATTTCTTCTCATCATGTTGATTTCGATTCGCCAAAAAAAAAAAACACCTTTTCTTGCCCGACATCACTTTTTTCGTTCGTTTGGTACAAAAGAAAAGCAAATATTTTTCAGAGTCGAGAGCGCTTATGCGAATCTATATTTTTTCTCAGAGTCGCTCAAGATTTACCAATACACTTACACATGATTTGGCATTTGGTAGCTGGCGTTAGTTTGTTCACGTTTTATGAAGTCGGTCAAAAAAGTTGGAGCTACTGAAAAACCATACTAAAATAAATAATTTAAACCAACATTTGATAAATATGGAGAGGTGTAAATTTCATCTTTATCATGTGGCACATCTTCATGGTCGTCGTCGTCCTCTTCAGATAATACTGGATCGTCTTCGTCATACGAGCAATTTATGCAGTTGCAGTGGTGAACATATATTCAGAAAATTTGTTATGAGATTTGTGTTATAGTTATTTGAAAATGTATGTAAAACTTGCAATTTGCAACCACTCTACGAAAAAAAAATCTTCACAACAAAAAAGGTAAACAACTTTTGGCAGGTACACCACCAACACCAACAAAGAACAGCTCAGTATAATTTATTTGTTCGATTGGCCACACGAAATCTAAAGAAATCTAAAAAAATCTCAGATTGCCAATCGAAATTAGCATAAGCTTTACAAAGAACAAATACTGCAATTGCTTAAATGCTCGTATGACGAAGACGAGTCAGTATTATCCGAAGAGAACGACGATGAAGATGTGCCATATTATGATGAAGGTGAAATTTACATATCTATTATTTATGTTCCATGTTTATCAAATGTTAGTTTCAATTATTTATTTTAATATGTTTTTTTAGTAGCTCTAACTTTTTCGAACGACTTTCATAAAACGTAAACAAACTACCGCCAGCTACCAAATGTCAAATGATAATGTATTGGTAAATCTCGAGCGACTCTGAGAAAAAATCTAGATTCGACTCATCTCGGGCAAGAAAAAGTGTTTTTTTTTTTGCCAATCGAAATTAATATGAGTTTTCAGAGTACCTATGTACATTTGTACAACCCTGATTTGGAAATGTCATGTCGTTTGCTCGACTTTTTGTCAACTGTCATCCACACGAGCATGTTAAAAATAATAAAGTGTAAACATAGAAAACTAGAATACAAGTTGCAACTACGAATTTCAATTTACAAATTACACATATTTTATTAAGCGAAATGTGTAGCATCGGTGAGGATGATTTTGGGGATGAAGGTGGAATTCATGCAATGGTAAAAGATGAACAGCTCACAGATTGCAACTCAGATCCAAGAATCTGTATGAAATGTGGAACTCATGGACCCCTTGTTAAGTTAAAGTTTCGCGACGCTGAGTGCACAACATGTTTCTTGGCATACGCACGACATAAATTTCGTGCTGCACTTGGTTCATCAAAGATTCTGCCTAAGGGAGCAGAAGTTTTACTACTCTTCGATGGAAGTGCTGAAAGCCTCGTTTTGTTAGACATGATGAACTATGCTCAAACCCAAAACACGTACAAGCGACTTCACGTGAATACAAAACTACTCTTCATAGATGAAAGTCCAATAAGCCAACCAATAAATATTAGCGAAGTTGAAGTCTTCTTATCTAAATACAACTTTAAAGCTTTCGTTGTATCCCTCGCCGATGAAAATTCCTTGTATAAAATGGAAGAACTAGAGTCATACAAAAGCTCCAATTGGAATGAAAATAGTTTTGCGCAATCTTTAAAGAGTATAAAATCTCTGACATCTCGACAAGACTTCCTTAAAATACTCAAGAGCAGATTAATAAAAACAGCAGCCGAACAGTTACAGTGTGACTTTGTATTTTTGCCTGAAATAAGCACTAACCTTGCAACGGAACTTCTAAATAGTATTTCATTGGGTAGAGGTGGTTGCGCCGCTTTAGACGTATCTTTATTAGATGATCGATTACCAGGTTTGAAAATAATTCGGCCTTTGAGGACTCTTAACGCAGATGAGGTCAACTTTTATTTGAATGTAAACAACTTGAAAGCAATTAAGACTCAATCCTTTGGTGAGACGCTCGGGCCAAAATCCAGCATTCAAAACCTTACAAAACGTTTTGTCGAAGATCTGCAATCAAATTTTTCTTCAACGGTATCAACTGTTTTTCGCACTGGAGACAAAATTGCTACCCATATATCGAAGGATAATAGTCTGGATGGTGAAAGTACATTTTGCTCACTCTGCCATACTCAACTTGTTAATACAGCCTCAAAGACTCTTCTTGCTATAGAATTCTCAAGATTTGCCTCGGCTTTAAGTGGGAGTTTGGAAGATTGCAAAGAAAGAGTAATGCAAAATGAAAAACTACATGCAATCAATGTTGGTGGAAATCTCTGTCACGCATGTTCTAATATAGAAAAAGATTGTGCAAATGTTGACTTACTCAAACAATAAATTAGCATTTAAATTATTGCTTTACATACCATTTTAAAAATTTGTTTTTATTGACTCGAATTTTTATCTTAAGATGCTGGTACACGATATGTAGCACGCCACATATATATGTCGCTCTGACTTAATTTTGACGCCAGCGTATGGAGCCAATTGCTACATACCGTGTACCAGCCCTCCTTGTGCCACTCACATAAGGTACTCATACGTGAGGCACTCGTGACACACGCAATGTGTGGCTTTTAGACATTCCGTGTACTACCCTAGCACATACGAGTTGTGCCAATACGCTACACAATGTCGAGTGGTTACCTTAATGGTTCGTATGTATTTGAATGTAATTTCTGCATTTCAGTTTGTGTCAGTGTGTTTTGTACGAGCAGCGTAGTATTTAGTTTTGTGTGCGTCATAAAAGTAGCGAATGCGACGCGATAACTTAAATACACCCAAAGCAATAAAAAAATTAGTAGGTACACAGTTCTAGTGCAAGACTGCACACAGGGCAATAAAACTGCGGATTGCATCATCATTAACGAATGACTAACAGCCGACCGATATGCGTGCGTTGTGCTACATTCCGTGTACTAGCACAATTTTATGTAGCCACTGCGCTACATACGAAAAACGAAATGTGTACCATATGTGTACACTATCTGGTGACGTCAGAGCCACACATATATACATATATGGCGTGCTACATAATGTATATAAAAATAAGTAGTATTGTGGTTGTAATTAATATTCTCTTTAATGCGTGAACCGATTTTAATTCTGAAAATTTCCCATTAAAGGTTAAGTTAAGTTAAGTTCAAAGTTTATTTGGCACAGTTTGCCATTTAAGTAAATTTTTACAATATTTTTTTTTATAATTTATAAACGTTTCGTAAAATTTTAAATTCTACCTATTAAAGAATATTCGATATTTATATGTATAACATTTAGTTTAATGTATTGAACAATTTTTCTTTTAAAATCACTAATGTTTATAGCATTCTTTATTCGGTCTGGAAGGCTGTTGAATATTTGAAGACCGATATGGTTTATTGACCGCTCAGCTCTTCTGGTTCTGGTTCTTTCCACCCGAAAATAACCTTCACTTCTTAGGTTGTGAGAGGATCCATCGTTTATTGATATATATTCTTGCAAATAGTTTGGGCAAGTTCCACTTTTTATTTTATATTATTAATGTCATAGCATTTAAATATACACCCCTATCATGGAATCCGCCGGGGGGAATTGTTCACGGAAAATAATCACCCCAATACAATAAACATTAATATTGGAATACCACAAAGACTATCACCCCTATCATGGAATCCGCCGGAGGGAATTGTTCGCGGAAAAGAATATTTTGGTATCGTCGAATCCGAAAAGTGAACAGAAATCTGGAAAAAAACCACACCCTGTTAATATTATGTATATACCTACCTATATGACATAAAAACCGTTCAATTTGCGGATTCGACGATACCAAAATATTCTTTTCCGCGAACAATTCCCTCCGGCGGATTCCATGATAGGGGTGATAGTCTTTGTGGTATTCCAATATTAATGTTTATTGTAGAAGACACAGATTCATTCGCTTCTGTACGCTGACTCCTTCCATTAAGGCGACGCTAATACCATGGTTTATATGTGTACATGGCAATTCCCATTCAAAAATACAATGAGTTTGATTTTTTTATTTTTCTATTTTGCATTGAGAAGTGTGCAGGAGGTTCGCTGGTATGTGGCTTACTTCTCTGTACGTCTCCACATTTATTTTAACGTAGTTGATAGATTTATTTTTGTAGCAGAGCTCTGCTAATAAAATTCAATATTACCTACAAACTAAACGTATATGTACTAAGGTTTACAGCTAGGTTCCAGAAATCGAGTGAAATTGCAAATAGACTGAATTCTTTTTTTTTTTTTTTTTGTTGTTCTGCATTTCGAGCGATTCGGAAACTCCAGAATTTTTTCGAAATCAAAATTTCACTTTGTCTTAATTCCGAAAATTTTGAAATCGAATACAGTGAAAGTAGAACACAAAATTTCATTTTCGATTTCATTTCGAGTGAAAGTGAAATGTGGGACCTAGCAGTTAGTAGTTAATAATATGTATAGTAGGTGATCCTGATCAGTATCTCAAATCCCATTAAGATACTCTGTAAAGAGAAAACATGCGAAAAACTGTTGATATTTATTTATTTCAAGAAAATCAAAGTGGAACACGTTTTATATGGGTCGTATTGCTCATTTATCAATGCCTACATTTTCATTTCCATAATTTTATTATATTATAATTAAGAGATAAATAATACCAATCATCATAAATAAACGGTTAAGTTTGTTCACCTACTAGCTAAAACACTTGTACCATTTTTATATTTAAATAATGATTTTTGCATATTTTTTTTTTTTTTTGTTAATGATCACATCAAGATTTAGTAATTTATTTGTATTCTATTTATACGCTAACGAAAGGCAACGTAAAATTAAGAAAACAAAAAAGAGAAAATAAACAAATTCAATTATGTTTCTTCGAAACTTTAAGCTTAGTTCTGAACTGGTAATGGAGGTGGAGGATATGCATACATTCCAGGGGGACCCGTTGCGAAACTAGCGGGAACGGCATATTGCTGCACAGGGGCTGGTGGAGCTGGGCGCGTATTGAACGGTGCTGGTTGGGGTGGTGGAACATTGTAGTTTTGATTTGGTGCGTAGTGATTGGCTGATGAGCCTGTCGGCGGTTGTGATAGAATTGGTGGACGCACACCAAAGTGAGGCGCATTTCCATTTGTGATAGCTGTTGCAGGTTGAGGTACGGTAGAGAACCTAGATGCTTGCCCGTTAGATCTTTGTGCGCTACTTCCCGGACCGTTACGGGAATCTAATGGTAATTCTTGAGCCGATGATTTAGCAAAATCGCGTTGAATTTGCTGTGGACTGGTATATCCACCTCGAAATCCTCCGCCATTGCGATCGTCACCACCTCCGCTTCTATGCTGGTGCCCGGCACCATTAATGTATCCATTACGACCATTGTCGCGACCACGGCCACCACCATAAGGCATTTGAGACTGGTTACGGCCCTGATGGTATCCACCACGTCCGCGTTTATTGCCGGAGCCAGAGCCATACTGTGCCATTTCCATCAGACGTGGATTGATAACCTGCACAGGAAAAAATAAGGATAAGTCTACCAAAAAGTATATGCGTACATACGTATTTACAAAACTAATTTTAGTTGTGTTCTACAATAGGGGCAATAACTTTGATTAAGCATTAGCAAAAGACAATAAAATTGTACCCCCCCTGTGTTGGGTCACTGTTGAATTTGGAGTAAGTGCGACGTCAGGAATATGAAAATTTTATTTAAACCCATGTGAAGCATTTATATTGTAAATAAACTTTGCATAAATCCATAAGGCGCAGTAGCGCAGTGGTTGTTGTGCTGTGCGAGCGAAGCCAATTTTGGCAATATTTCTGAAGTTGAAAACGGAATATTGTTCAATGTGTTTTAACCGTTTCATTAAAAAAATTAATATATTTTCGTACAGGCCATATCATTCAAATATGAATGACACACAATGTTTCCACAATGGCCATGTAAGAAAAGGCCGTGACATTCAATAACGCACAACAATATGAACAAACTGAAACAAACTAAGGAGCCTGGCCTCTGGTGATCATAACTGTATACTTAGTTTAAGAAAATCTGGAAAAATATGCCAGATATAAACAAATAAAAAACAAATTTTGCAAAAAAAAAACTGAACAAAAAATCAACTTTTTTCACTTCCGATATTTTTCGAAAAATTTAAATGTAATATTTTATGTCAATAATTATTCGGAATCGGTATAAAATTGTAAGTCTCCTTCCCCCTCCATTCGTCTCAAAAATAAAAACTCACACAAACGTATGGTTGTCAGAAGCTAGGCCTTGGCTGTCTGTCTACACGCCTGTTGCGCCATTTTTTTTTACACCCATAAGGCCTATGTTGCTTGTGAAAGCGGAAAATTGTTGACTGATTTGATGTAATGAAAATGAAAAAAATTATGGCATCCCTAAAACATTGATTTCATTTGCGCGAAATTAAATTAGCAAAATATTTATAAAAACAAAACTCGGACAAACTATGTATCTACTAATTACATTCCCTGAATACAAATTACATATGCACATAATAATAATAATTTCATTTAATTTTTTTTAACAAAATAAGTCTAGCCTAATATTCATACATACAAATAATTAGAGATATGAATTACCTGATTAGCCTCGCGCAGTACTTGTATCAAATCATTTGCCTTGTTTGAATTGGAATTCGTAAACAAGGTGTATGCCGTTCCCGTGTTGTTAGATCGGCCTGTACGCCCAATACGATGTACGTAGTCCTCCGAGTTTGACGGATAATCATAATTGATTACGAACTTGACATCTTCGACATCTTTGTTGTTGATATTGAAGTGATGTATGGAGGGAAAATAAAAGTCATTCAAAGAATACTTATACTAAAATACAATGTTGTTAACTAATTTGAACAAAAATCTTCTTAATTTTTTAGTGGACCTCGACTTCATTTAACTTTTGTTTACCTTCATATTTACTCCAAAATAAGGTAATACATATACATAAATAGCTATTATTTAGTGGTACTTACCCCAGTCTGCACTCTGTAAAAAGTTATCATTAAAACCTAACATGTTCTACATTTGAAATAAAAATTAATTTAAAAAATGCAAAAGAAAATAAATTTCGAAAAGGCAAAACATAAAACTGATTATCCAATCAATATGAGGATTTAGCACGCGCGAATTTTTCTTTTTTTTTTCATATACAATACATATAAAAAATCGAAGTCCATTTTAGTTGATATTTTTGTTCGCACATATTTAACAAAAAAAATTGTATAAAAATATGTTCAATAGTTTTAATCACAATAATAATTTGTCAGTCAAAAAGTTGGCCGAGAGTCTGAATAGTGTCATCCTCCATCTGCATTCATCGAGAAATAATTTGTTTTTACTATTTTTCATCACGTATCATATTCAAAGGCACTATATATTTTCGTGTATGTATATCGAATATTAAGAAAATCCAGTTTTATTAGTCCAATGTATTTTGGCTTAAAACTAAAACTACTACTTAGACATGCATTACAGTGAACAATTGTTTGGTTCGCCATGTTTTAAATTAAAAAAAAATGTTTAAACTTCTGTTTACCAGTGTTTTTTTACCTGTAGTTAACCAGCTGCAGCCAACATGTGCAAGTTTATCTTATGTTTTTTTTACGGATTCGCCTAATTTGTAAAAAGAATCAAATTGCACCTAATAAATATAAAAAAGATGTGATGAATCCATGAATTGTAAAAATCCACAAGATCCGCAGAAAACGAAAAACAGCCTGTATACTTGGGCTGGCTGTTGATGCACATTTTAGGCAAAGGTAAACACCTGAACTAAGATGAAACAAAAATACAGATTTTTTTTCAGTTAATTAATTATTTGTTACTTATAAAACTGGTTGATGATGGAAAGTGTGTAAGGCTCCATTGGTTCCTTACCTTTTTTAGATCGTACACCGACTCGACTTCGACTCAAAATGTTGGTCAACAATGGATGTATTGTATGTACTCAGCTATCGAAGTCTATATAATATTATGATTGTTTACGTGCTATACACACAGTTATTTAATAATGCCTTTCTTTAGATGTGATACAAATTGTTTTTCTCATAAATTTTGTGTAAATATTAATCTTTAATTTAAGCCTAGATACGTTATAATTAAATTAAACAAATAAAGTAATCAATACTTAGTCAAATAGAAAGAAATATGTATATATTGAATCAATTGGCCCGAAATATAATATTTAAAATTTAATTTTCAATTTGTACAAAAGAAATAAATTTCATGGGGTTAATAGAGCACATAAATATGTATTAGTGTTATGAAAAAGAACCACCATTGCAATTTGATTTGCATAAAAAATAGACCGTCCAAATCACAATTTGTGATTTTATTTTACAGTTCACCCTTGCCTTATAATTGGGTAGTTTCCAAGCATTCACAAATAAATATGTAAATGAATATGAGGATAAAATATTACTGAATAAGGAAATATTACTGCTTTTACATGACTCCAATTCAGAAAAAAAAAATGTTTAAAATTAAATATGCCTTAGGCATCATACGCAATGGTGTCCATTCCGATGATCAGAGAAAGAACATGAGAGTGCATTGTCAATTCTGAAGTAGCCAAAAAACTAACACGTAAAGTATGTAGGTAGTACATGTTTTCACATTAAAAAAATAAATGCACAAACCAGCTATGATAAGTTAAAAAAAAAGGTGTCGGCGTTTAGTTATAGCAAGCAAAAGTTGAAAAGCAAACCATGTCAAAAATGTTTAATGCTTATGGGTAATTAAAAATAAAATAGAAAATGATCTGATAATAATGTTAAAGCATGCTATAAGTGAATATGTATTTAAGTTTGAATCGAATTTTGTATTAAGTGTCACTTCGATGACCATTCAAAATAATGAGATTATTATAGTCCTCATCACCGAGATTTTAATTGTAAAAAAAACTTCACTAATGATTCAAATCCAACAATTCACTTTACCATTATCAATATACATATGTATGTATTTACATATACAACGACGGTTTCTCCTTTTAAATGTTCAAAACACTCTACTGAATTTTAACGTAAGCCAAAGTCGTTTAAGTTCATCATCATTAACGTTAATATACATAATCTTAAACATACAATTAAAATGGCATATAATGCTAGATCCTAGTATGTATAAACATAATATCCTAAAATAAAGACAAATACATATTATACCCCTGCTATATATACATATATATAATATCCAAGGCTTTAAATTTAAAGAATTATTTATGAAATGATCAATTAATGTCTGTTACTTATTTTGCATGTACAGATATCACGGCCATTTTTTTATCGACTGACTTAAATTCTTTTTGTGGTAGTATGTATTTTATAGATATACTAATACGAGCAAAAATCCTTTCGTCATCATCCCCACACCTCCTTTGGATTTGAACACAGATAAGATTCCTTTTTAGCACTCATTCAAGGTGGTGGGTGGTATCGAAATAATGAAAGAATTTTTTTACTAATTCTAATTAAGAATTTCTTACCTAGCCCACGAGCTGCAACATCCGTTGCAACTAGTATTGACTGTCTTCCATTACGGAATGAAGTTAGAACATAGTCACGTTCCTGTTGAGATTTATCACCATGAATGGCACATGCCCGCCAGCCTTGACGGGAAATAGTTCGTGTTATTTCGTCAACACGTTTTTTTGTCTCAACAAAAATTATTGTTTTAGTTTCATTTTCCGATGAAATTTCGGTTAGCAGTTTAATTAATTTTGTATCTTTCTCCTGTTCTTCACAGACATCGACAATTTGCAAAATATTATGATTGGCCGAGAGTGTTAGCGAGCCAATGTTGATTTGAATATAATTGTCTAGAAACTCCTCGGCCAAGTTGCGTACTTCTTTTGGCCAAGTAGCCGACCACATAAGAACCTGACGATCTGGTCTTATTTGCTCCATTATTTTACGGATCTGTGGCTCGAAACCCATATCAAGCATTCGGTCAGCTTCATCCAGCACCAGGTAAGTACATCGCCGTAGATTGGTCACACCTCGCTCAAGGAAATCGATCAATCTTCCAGGAGTAGCAATAACGATTTCGACTCCCCGCTCGAGATCTCGGGCTTGCGAATGCTTTGGAGCGCCACCAAAAATGCACGTGTTTCTAACGCGGGTTTGGGAGCCGAAATCGTTTGCCACTTGCTGAATTTGTTGGGCTAGCTCACGAGTGGGTGCAAGTATCAAAGCAATCGGACCATCGCCATGCTGCAATCTCGGCTGATTATTAATATGAACAACAGCCGGGAGTACATAGGCTAGGGTTTTTCCCGATCCGGTTTGAGCTATACCCACCATGTCTCGACCACTAAGAGCGATTGGCCAACCTTGAGCCTGTATAGCAGTTGGCTTGTTAAAACCCTGCTTCTTAATTTCATTGAGCACGTATTCAGGGAAGCCACCCTCTTGGAATTCAAAACTTGGCGAAGGAATACTTTTCCCCTTAAGTGTAATTTCATTGCTACTTAAGAACGTATCAACATCGCCCTGTGCACGGTTTAATACTGAATCACATGGCTTGTAAAAGTTCTTTTCAAATGGTGTCAATGTTATATCAGACCAGTGAATGCGTCTCAAACGATCACCAGGTTTAGAATCATTGCGGCGGTCAGATGGTGGTGGTCTGTTGTATGGGGTTCCTCTGTTGTGGGGTGCACCGCTGCCCCGCATTGGTCCTCCTCCACCGCGATTATCGCGGAATCCTCCGCGACCTCCGCCATTTGGACGATCCCCAGAACGGTTGTACCTAAAAGTAAATTAAGCTTAGCGCTATTTCATCAAAATGAAAAAGATGTGTGGTGTACAGGGGGTCAAGCACGTAACTTGATACAATTGAGTTCAGTCGATACAATCGAGCTCTGGCAGCACCTAATTTGTCTCAATCGAGGATAATCAATCGAGAATAATCCATTGAGACAAATTAAGTGCTGCCAGAGCTCGATTGTATCGACTGAACTCGATTGTATCAAGTTACGTGCTAGACACCCTGGGGATATATTAGGTCTGTTCCTTTACTTTTAAATCTTACTAGTTTTTACTAATTCTTACGAATTTTTACGAATTTTTACTCAATGTCGTTCCCTAACTTGAAAAATTCGTAAAAGAGAGCGGCATCGAGAGAGCAAGATATTACCCCTCCATTGCGAATCTTACTAGTTTTTACTCAACAAATTTCTTTGCGTAAGAATTGAAACAACAAACTGTCAGTCGCCTGAAAATTGACAGAGATTTGAAATTTGATTTGAACCGCGTGTAACGACTATTTGCATTTGTCTTTTGATTTTCTGCGATATGAGAAACAAATTGGTATGAAAATGGTATCAGAAGGCGGAAAAATAGTGTAGCTTTTTTTCTCTTTTCGAATGCATGTAGTTCAGTTAGTAAAAACGCTTCCACATACTTGGATTCATACTCACATGAAATTTATTGAAAACAAGATGCATCTGCCATTTTTCATGATTACTACAAAAGCGTTCCCCAACTTTTTCGTAAGTTTGTCTCTTTGTGAGAGACTTCATCCCCACCACTGCCATTTTGACAGTCTCTTCCATTTTTACTACAAAAGTAAAGGAACAGACCTATTATGTTTATATTGTAAAAAAATGGGATTAAGTTGATAAATGCAACTTTTATTACGTTTTTCACAAAAAGGTCATAAAATTTACCTGTTTTTTTCGTTCCACTTGATTACGAAAAGTAGCT
Organism: Cheilosia soror; assembly: GCA_949372485.1. Classification (NCBI taxonomy): domain Eukaryota; kingdom Metazoa; phylum Arthropoda; class Insecta; order Diptera; family Syrphidae; genus Cheilosia; species Cheilosia soror. The sequence goes on along the minus strand of OX443561.1, from coordinate 1,975,732 downwards.
AAATCTACCTGGTTTAAAGTCAAATAAAACGGTACTTTGAGTATTAGGGAAAGGAAAGACATTAACCAAGGAGGAAATAGGCCAAATTCGAGCTTACCGGGCACAAGGACAATTCATCCGTTTCATAGCCAGCAAGAGTGGAAGGGGCGCCACTGTTGTGAACAGCTTTATTAAGGACCCGGAGAAGTATGGAAAAAACCGCAAAGCAACAACATATCAGAAAAGGCGGGCAATACTGAGAGCTGCTTCAAATCCCATTTTTTTTACAATATAAACATAATACATTTATATCCTTCATTCCTTATGCAATTGGTTTTTCCCAGATCAGCGAAGGGTTTGAAAATTAACGAAAATTAAAACAATAACTGCCTGTTCGTAATCAAGTGACAGAGTGTACATATATGTACTAGCGAGATTTTATGTATAGAATGTGCAATGCGGATTTTGATACACCAGGGCAGATCATTTTTAGCATGTACATAGGTATACAGTCATGTGAAAAATAATAAGGACACTTGCATAAAAATTGTTTAAAACACAACTCTGTTTCAATTGCCATAAATTGGTTAGAAACGGCAAATTAAATAATTTTTTTGGGATGTCGATAAAGTAAATACCGCTATCATAACATAACTAAGCCTATTTAAAAATAAAAACACTACTCCAAACTTAACGAAAATATTCTTGTTCCTTGTATTTTCACGACATACAGCAGTCCCTTTTATTTTTCACATGACGTATATGTTATGGGCCAGAACTATAATATTAGGAGTACACTTTAAAACTCCCAGCGTACGACCTTCTTAATGAAATTCTTAAAACGAATAAATTTAAATATGCACTATGAAAGCTAATACCATAATAATAGTTGGCGGGAGAGTACGTTTGTTTAGCCAAAATGAATCATTTGAATTATTCAAATTTTATAAATGATATGATACATAATTAACCTATGTAGGTACTATACATACGAGTCCTTTTTTTAGCCTCTATTCTCTATAAGGCTATAATATAATGTAGTTCCGAAGATACTCAGTGCAGTGTCAGGTCAGTGCAGAAACGCTATCATGTTATGCTTTACTGGAATGGTGATCTAATTAGTTTTAGTTTTTAAAGTCGCTAGTCAGGTCACAATCACAATAGTACACACAAAATACGAACAAGTGCCATTAATAGAATTCCAATACACAATTATTTTTTAATACATTGGTTGGCACTTCCAATATTATGGATATTATGTATACAAAGATTGCACGGTTGGAGTCGAAAAATCGATGCCCTTGCTGGTTGAATTAAAGATTTTATTTTCAGTAACACATTGCGCAAACTAATACGATAGTACATATTGCATTAAATGCAACTACAAATAAAAATAGGTACACTTGATTGGATGAAAAAAAATGGTCCCTTACGTATGTTTGTAACACTCTGACCAAAATTCCGAAAAGCAATCGAGGTAAGTCTGTACAATGCAAATGTATGTACCCTTGTTGCGAGTCTATAAATGCCATACACATTTTAAGTTATGTATTAAAATTAAAACCCAAAACTAAATAATTTCCACAATTTCATGGAAAAGTTGACTGAGGAAAAATCAATCATCCGCCATTTTGAAATTTGAAAACCAAATTTTTAAATCGTTCTTCGGCCTCTAATTTTTTATAAATTTTTTTTTAAATATCTCAGCTCATTTTACTTACATTTTAATGGATTTTTTTAGATGATTTTATGTTTATTTATTACTAAATATTGATGGATCAATCAACGAGAGCTCAACAACGGCACGTCCTTCCCCAGTTCAGAAATAAACGAGAATGGTGCGAGAATGACCACCACAAGAATGACGTAAACGTAAATGAATTTTCTCAAGTGAATTTTTTAATTGTGAATTGTGATGTGAGATTTTACAGTGACACTGACAGCCAGTAAGCCAGTCCAATGTCCAGTGCTGACAAGTTCATAATTTTTTAAAAAAAAATTTAAGGGTAGGTATTCATGCAACAAAACGAAGCAAAAGAACAATTGGTTACGATAACAACTTCAAGCAACTGTTAACGTATTTTTTTTGGGAAGTGAGTATAACAAATCCAAAAGTGAGTGTAACAATTTTGCATGTAAAACCAAACGTGAGTATAACAAAACCAAAAGTGAGTATACAAGTTTTGCATGTAAAAGTAAAAGTAAGCTAGCTATAGATTCTCAAAAAAATACGCCTTGTTTCGTTTCACGCGTCGAAGCTAGCTTAGAAATTAATACTCTCGTGTTTTATATGAATGTTTATTAACAAACTAAAACGAATCATAGAGCCTATTTATTCGATTTATAGTAAACTAGCAGGACCCGGCATGCATAACTCAGTTTTGCCCACAACAATTGACACTCGGTCATACCGCGTCTAGCGAATTTCGGCGGAACCCTAATCACAGGACAAGTCGCGCCATTATCTGTCAAATCGTATAAAAATGTCTGTCTCGAAAAATAAAAAAATAAAATTTAAAAAGTAGAAACTGATATTTATCAAGTTTATTGGTGAATTTAGGAGAAGAAATATTTAAAAAATATATATGCTCAAAAGCAGCAATAAATAAATTTTGATTCTTTTAAATATATTGCGGTCTAAGAAATGTAATTGTACCTGTAAAAACAATTTTTGAAAAGTACGTGACAATTGAAATTACGAAGTGGCTATTCGCACGTTCATTTTGACAGATTTTGTACTGAACTGACGTTTACCAATTTTCGGGACACGACTACGTAATCAACGTAACGTAATCCTATTTTCATTAGAAACTCTCTATAAATAATAAAAGTTGGATCCTAAACGTACGGCATAATGTCCGAAAATGACTATACTGGAGGAGTTTAGAGTCCTTGCCAAGAGCGTAGCGAGCCACATACCCAACTTGACGCAACATAAAATTTGACATTTCGTTACGTAGTCGTGTCCCGAACAACGTGCGAATAGCAACAGCCTATCTATGCACCGAATCCCCAGAATAGTTTATAGTTTATACTTCTCTTTCACAAGGCGAGAAAAAAATATCTTATTTTGGACTAAGCATTCCCAACTAAAAACCTGCCGCAATCCTATACTGCGTATGGAGAAAATTAGGTATATCGCGAGATACCTATTATATTATTTGTAAATCCTATAGGGCAACGGATAACATTATACAAAAATTTATATACAATTGGTAACTTCGAGTGCGTTGTTTCCAATTTTTTAAAATACGATTTTATTCATATCTCTTAGTTTTTCACAAATATTTTACTTGTTTTATATGCTAACCCCCAGTTTCACAGTGGGAGTTTAAACTACATTTTCAGTTTAAACCGTAGTTCAACAATTAATTCGATTTTAGAGTTTCGTTTAAACCTTGAATAGAGTTCATTCTGTAGTTCAAGTTAAACTACAGTATTCTGGCGTTTAAGCCTCAGATCAGGCGATTGTCAAAAACACAAACATTTTACATTGTTTTGTGTGTAATACTAGGAACGGTATTGAAAAAGTCGTATAAAAGCTAACTACTGTACAATACTGCCAAATTCTATTCATAAAATTTCGTTAAACTGAGTTCAATTGGATTGAAGTTCAGATTACCTATATTGTGAAACCGGGCGAGTTGAACTTCAGATTTTAAACTCACGTTCAGGTTCAGTTGAACTACAGTTTAAACTTCCAGTGTGAAACTGGGGGTAAGACATTTTGTAGTGTCATTCTGATATCAAATTTGTTAATGTCTACTGAATAAATTTATATTAGAATATTTTGCGCGCACTTCCAATTTATAATTTCAGTAGGAACTTCTGTGATGAAATCAGCTCTCACAAAACTTGTCCTGTGATTCGGGTACGTAAAAATGTTGGTAGGGGGCGTGGAAATCAATTTACCGAGTCACAATTGGCCACCTCAAGGCGGCAAGACACCCCCAACGCCACCTATCGTACATGCGAAAAATGCGAATAAATCGATTTTCTTTCTGGATAAACCTGGGGCGAAATCACGTAAAATAAAAACAATCGAACGATATCGTTTTTACTAAAGGCTGTCTCTATCATATCTGTGAGAATAGATAGAGAAGAGACTGCTAGTATCAAAACGATGTCGTTCTATCGTTTTCATTTTACGTCATCTGGGCCACAAACCAGTAAGAATAGACCGCCGACTTTTCGTACACCTACCCGATTCCCCCCGGAAAAAATTACCCTGTCTGTGAATACGTGTAATGTCAAAATTAATGTGCGGCAATGATTTTCCATGCTATACCATGGGCATAGGATTTTTCAAGTATGCGTGCGTTAATGGCGCTCCTTTGATTTTGTACAGCACCAATTCATGAAAAATCCTTAGCCCGCCTGGGCGCCGGCAGCTTGTAGGCAAAGTCCGTTATGTGGGAGGAGTCGACGGTCTATTCTCACTGGTTTGTGATCTGGGCCCTGAAATACAGCAATATAAAAAAAAACAAAAAAGAATTATAAAAATCGGCCCAGCGAACGACACACCCAGCCCAGTAGATGTTGCTTTCCTTGATGTTTGACGCTAGGAAATATGAAATCGTCAAAGTAGATCAAATGAAATTAATTTTTAGGGCTACTGTCCACGTAGCTGCGCTTCATACACACGCTTTCGTCATTTGCAACTTGTACGCTGGCTTGCAGATCCAAAGCCAAAGCTGCCAAAGTTTTTCAATGCGTGCAATAGTAATATCCCAAGATATTAATTCTCGTAAAACATTAAAGCAACAACTAGCAGCATAAATAATAAAAAAATACTTTAGCAGCTGACAAATAATTTTATTTATTTTATTTGGATTATAAATTTATGAATAGACATATTTTAATATTATATTAAGAGTGAATCTATTCATGATTGCAGTTTGTCACAGTTCATTCCACACCCAAATCAAAATTGTTCATTTATGTTTTGATCCAACAACTAGAAATCCAAGAAATAAGGTTACACGTTATAATATAAAAATGAAAATACAGTAAAATAGCGAGTTTAGGCTCATTCAACCTACGAATGATCAAATATACATCATCTCAGCCATCGAAGACATTTTCTTCGGTATGTGAACAAAAGTTTCGAAATAACATGCAAGCTCGTCAATTGTTACATCGCAGGGCGTTGCAGTTCCGGCAATTGATGATGAATGTGTCCTAGCAGTTACCGTTGACGCATTAATTCTAGCTTGCTGAGAGCAGGACGTACTGGCATTGCTGTTTCCATACTGCTTCGCTCCACATTCTTCCCTGTTTGAATTATCAGTATAAATTCTTGTTCGATGATGGATTGCACTGCAATTCTTATATTTCTGCGATCGATTTTCAGAAGATTGAATAACATTAAAATTTTTTAAATTTTTTCTGGACGCTATAGACGCATTCCAACTGTTAAAACTAAAATTAGTTTCCAGCAAAGACTGACACTCAGCAATTAAATCGCGGAAATCAGTTATACCAGATGAACTTTTTTTGCCTAATGTTGAAGGATCTTCATTGTTTATTCTAAGAGAATTAATAGTGTCATCCAGATTTAATGCTTCGATTGTTGGGCAGGATTTGTTAAATGCATTATCCGCATATCCATTGGAAATGCTTTTATTCGTAAGCCTACTTGGGATGTCTCCGAACGCTTTTAAATGCTTGGGATGCAAACACTTTTGAAGCGACTTTAGAATTGGCTCCCGAAGAAATACTTTCTTCCGATTCTTATGTTTAAACTGTGTCGGGTTCTTAATCGTGTGTTCGATTCGAGTAAATGTTGTATTAATGGCGAATGACTTGCAATCATCGAGAATACTCTCCGATCGTCGTCGCATTCGACAACAACACTTCACATCACCGAAAATAGTATTTTCACCAGATTGTTCGTCCGTGTTCTCATTGTAGAAAGGATTAAGAGAAACGGGGAGGTTGCTATCAATCAGTTTTATTTGGGGAAGAATAGAGCCAATTTCCAATTTCTTCAATTCGTTCGGGAGTTCTTCTTCAGACATTGTTTTGTTTTGCAATTAAATTATATTACGATGTACGTAATTATTGCTGTAGTGAACAGCGTCCTTGAACCGACTCCTATTAAATAAAAAATCAGCACTGGAATAGGTACATAAAAAAATTGAATACCTTGCTATTAAAATAACTTCTGCTATTATCCTCTTTTTTAGTTTACTCTTAAAAGTTTAACGCACACTGTATTGTATACATTTATTTGTTTTTACTTTGTTCATGTTGTTGTTTTGTTACAAAAACAATGAATCATTCTAAAAAAATATATGTAGTAATTTAACACATAGGTCAACTTTAATTCGCCATTTTTAATTTCTTTCAAAACTTTTCTTATGTCACTGTCAAAAACAGAGTTACCAACATTCTTTGTCTATTTAATTAAGCTACGCACAGAATGTATTACCGACATCACAACACCTACCTAGCTACAACTGAAGAAAGTCAAAGCATTTATGTTGCTGACTTTTCATTGGGCAAAATTGGTCACGTGACCAGTTTTCTCGGTTGACGTCTATGTCCGTAACACCGACCAATCTAGTCAAGAATTTCTCGACTTACCTACTAGTAATGCTGGGTTTCCACTTGTCGATTTGAAATTGAAATTTGACGTATTGTGAAAAATTGTGAAAATTAATTGGCATCGAGTTCATAAGTTGGTCAATCAACTGACAAACGATTTTTTGCCAATAATTGGCATAAGTAGAAATGAACTGACGGTGGTTTCGTTCAAAGACATAAACACGAGAGCTGTCTAACTTTGTCAATCAAACGACATGTGGAAACCCACCATAATGCTACGTTTCCACCGGAGATTAACTCCGAGATTAGGATTAATTTTCGTTAACCTCGTATAAATCTCGAGATTTATCATACAAAAATTAATCTCATAAAAAGGAGATTAAAAATTAATCTCCTAAACTGACTAGGTTTACATGTAGAGTTCGGTCTCTGAACACACTCTCCACAGGTCGAAAGGTCTAAAATTAAAAACAAACAGAGCTACATTTGACATTTATGTCATAGGTGAGCAAAAGAAAAAAAATCGTTTTTTTGGTACCCACCCCTAATAGCGACTTCTTGCCAATGCAACCGTTAAAATGTTCATAGATATTAGTTTTGAAGACAAAATGATGCGGTAATAATATTTTTAGATTACTGCCACTCATTTTTTGTTTTTACTTTTAATTTCGAAAGTAGAGATTTTTTAATTGTTTATCATTTGCCACACTTTTCGATTGGACAGCTGATGACAACATCTGATGAAATGTCAAATTAATCTCTTTTTTTTGGTGGAAACACTTCAGGATTAATTTTAAATCTCTTGCACTTAATCTCGGGGTTAGCGTTCGGTTGAAACATAGCATTAGTTGACGTCTATTTGTAGCAACATTTGTGTCATTTGATATTTGACATTCGGCTTCGGTTCATTAAGTGTCGGTTTGTTCAGAGCTGGTTAAATCTGCGGTTAGGTTACCATAGATTTAGTTTAACCCATGATTATATATCTGTGGTAACCAAAAGGCGTTTGTTCAGCTATTTTTCACTTTGGTCACCAAACCATAGATTTGCGACAAATCGTTCCAGTTTTCCAGCTTTTTTTTTGTCAATTAGTTGTTTGAATTAATCCTTGGTTAAAATTGTCACACCCGCAGCAATGCATGCAATTTTTTTCCCCACTGTCTTACATTGTATTTATCTGCCAGTTGTTGAAAATGCGTCGACAAAGCAGATACAAAGACACACACTATTTTGCTTTTATTATTTATTAAACTAATTTTTATTTTTGAAGGAAAGTTGTTTTGTTTTTGACTGCTATGTCAAAGCTTGAACAAACAAAATTCCAGAATTTCCTTGGTTAAATGCAGTTAACCGACCAAAATCGGCTGGTTATCGATCTCTCTGGTTAACTAACCAAATCATTGATTCTCTGGTTAAATTTTGACTGAACAAACAGATTCTATGGTTATCAGCTGGAATAACAGTTGATTAGAGTTAACCAAAGATGAACAAACCGGCCCTAAAAGTTTTGTTTTAATTCGCGAATATTTAATAAAAAAGTGTCTTACCGTGCAGTTTCACTTTAGTGCCTTGATTATTAAATTGTCTTTCATTCCTTTATGTTTCATTCGTCGTTCGCGGTGGTAGCTGCATTTTCGCAGCGCATACCGCACACAACTCGATAATAGAGCAAATGCAGATGTCTAGCGCGACCGACGGTTTAAGAATGGGTAAAGCGAACGCGCAAAATTATAAAGAGGGCGAAAAGAGAATACAAGAATCAGATGGGTACCTATTCGAGGCCCATCCGTGTTCGGCTACCCCTGCACTTTTCATCCCCATTACAATCACATTCTCGACACTAAAGTGAAAAATCGGTGCGTGTAAAACGGGTCTAACTTTGACCGTCCTACACTTACCCCATTTAAATGGGCGATTCAATCAGGATTCAATTCGAATTGAATCCCATGTAAACACTGATCAGATCGAAAGACTTGTGTGGAGTGAAAAAAAAAATGAATGGCGACAAGAATATTGCTCCAAACATTTTCAAATGTAGCCAAACAACAGAGCCGCTAACTACTAACACAACTGTACAATACACGTATTCCGTATAACTCAATCCTACTTCAATTCAATTTTCAATCCAGTGAGAGCGAAAACAGTGAATTGACTTTCGATTCAGTTTGAATTCGATCTTTCAATTCGCTCATTTAAACGTAGTAGGTAATTTACCAAGTTTTTCAGCTTCAGTTTTCAGTTTTTCAAATGAATCGAACAAACCCATTTTTCTCTTCAGAAAATCGTTGCCCTATTAATCGCCAGATGGCATGGGTGGAGAAAAATTGGATTGTTCGATTCATTCGAAAAGAGAGATCTAGCGGTAGCGGCAAAGTGACATTAGAACCAATTCGTATTATTTTATTTTCATGGGAGTCAAAAATGTATTTTGGGCCATCATGCCGCATATTTATTAATACACTATAATTTAAATAAACAAATACAATGTATATTAATTACATAGAAGCTTGAATTCCCATTTTACACCAAATTGGAAATATTTGACTTCTGCACTTTCACTTTTGTTTTGACAGTTCGTTATTTGTTTCAATCTAGCAGTTAATTTTTCAATCTAGCACAAAATGAACTGCTAGATTGGTTTTAATGTCACTTTGCCGCTGCCGCTAGATCTCTAGCGGGATCTTATGTGCTAGATGAGTTTAGTTCTTTCTTACTCTAGATGGAGCTAGCTGCTGTTTTTATACCCGGTACCACACTGTGGCGAGGGCATATTCACTTTGACATTCCATTTGTAACGCACATAAGGAGGCGTTGTAGGTATGACAAACTATACATATTATTGATCAGCATCACTTTCTTAGTCAATCTAGCGATGTCCGTCTGTCTGCCCGTCTGTCTGTCCGTCCGCACGATTACGGCCGTAATTTAAGAGCTATCGACTTGAAATTTGGTACGTAAGCTTTTACCTACCAAACTGAGGGTAAGTTCGAAGATGAGCAAGATCGGACGAAAACTACTACTACCTCCCATACAAAATATATAGCTATTTTATGTTAAAAATTAAATTTAAATAGCTACAGTAAACGTAACAAGTTTAAACTTTGCACATATTGTTTTAATAATATTTAAAATTTTTGGACAAAAAATGAGCTGGGTCGAATAAAAGCTACCCATACCTCCCATACAAATATATATATTTTTAATACTAAAATATTTTTTTTTATTTTTACAATAATACAGTACCGGGTATTTGAGCTTCGGCATAGTCGAAGATAATTGTCTTACTGTACACACACCTTTCAATATGAATGCGCGCACATAAAATCCAAAATTATGTGCGCGTATTCACATTGAAACGTGTGCGTTTAATTTTTTGCGACTAAACAGTCGCGCGATTGAAATCGCATGTGTGTTTCGGGCCTTACTTGTCAATAGGTCTGTTTTATTGGCAATGCATTTCAGTGAAGTAAAGTAAAGTAGAATTTTTAACACGGAATTACAACAACTACATAGAGTCTCGAAAGTGTCAAACAGTTTGTAGTTGTTGTAATTCCGTGTTAAAAATTCTACTTTACTTTACTTCACTGAAATGGATTGCCAATAAAACAGACCTAATGTTACTTAGGCCCGAAACACACATGCGATTTCAATCGTGCGACTGTTTAGTCGCAAAAAATTAAACGCACACGTTTCAATGTGAATACGCGCACATAATTTTGGATTTTATGTGCGCGCATTCATATTGAAAGGTGTGTGTACAGTAAGACAATTATCTTCGACTATGCCGAAGCTCAAATACCCGGTACTGTATTATTGTAAAAATAAAAAAAAATATTTTAGTATTAAAAATATATATATTTGTATGGGAGGTATGGGTAGCTTTTATTCGACCCAGCTCATTTTTTGTCCAAAAATTTTAAATATTATTAAAACAATATGTGCAAAGTTTAAACTTGTTACGTTTACTGTAGCTATTTAAATTTAATTTTTAACATAAAATAGCTATATATTTTGTATGGGAGGTAGTAGTAGTTTTCGTCCGATCTTGCTCATCTTCGAACTTACCCTCAGTTTGGTAGGTAAAAGCTTACGTACCAAATTTCAAGTCGATAGCTCTTAAATTACGGCCGTAATCGTGCGGACGGACAGACAGACGGGCAGACAGACGGACATCGCTAGATTGACTAAGAAAGTGATGCTGATCAATAATATGTATAGTTTGTCATACCTACAACGCCTCCTTATGTGCGTTACAAATGGAATGTCAAAGTGAATATGCCCTCGCCACAGTGTGGTACCGGGTATAAAAACAGCAGCTAGCTCCATCTAGAGTAAGAAAGAACTAAACTCATCTAGCACATAAGATCCCGCTAGAGATCTAGCGGCAGCGGCAAAGTGACATTAAAACCAATCTAGCAGTTCATTTTGTGCTAGATTGAAAAATTAACTGCTAGATTGAAACAAATAACGAACTGTCAAAACAAAAGTGAAAGTGCAGAAGTCAAATATTTCCAATTTGGTGTAAAATGGGAATTCAAGCTTCTATGTAATTAATATACATTGTATTTGTTTATTTAAATTATAGTGTATTAATAAATATGCGGCATGATGGCCCAAAATACATTTTTGACTCCCATGAAGATAAAATAATACGAATTGGTTCTAATGTCACTTTGCCGCTACCGCTAGATCTCTCTTTTCGAATGAATCGAACAATCCAATTTTTCTCCACCCATGCCATCTGGCGATTAAAATCCAAAATTATGTGCGCGTATTCACATTGAAACGTGTGCGTTTAATTTTTTGCGACTAAACAGTCGCGCGATTGAAATCGCATGTGTGTTTCGGGCCTTACTTGTCAATAGGTCTGTTTTATTGGCAATGCATTTCAGTGAAGTAAAGTAAAGTAGAATTTTTAACACGGAATTACAACAACTACATAGAGTCTCGAAAGTGTCAAACAGTTTGTAGTTGTTGTAATTCCGTGTTAAAAATTCTACTTTACTTTACTTCACTGAAATGGATTGCCAATAAAACAGACCTAATGTTACTTAGGCCCGAAACACACATGCGATTTCAATCGTGCGACTGTTTAGTTGTAAAAAATGAAACACAGACATTTCAATATGAATGCGCGCACATAAAATCAAAAATTTTGTGCGCGCATTCACATTGAAATGTGAGTGTTTAATTTGTTGCGACTAAACAGTCCCCCTATTGAAGTCGCATGTGTGTTTGGGGCAGCGTTGTTATATATCTTAATTATCTTATTTTCTAAGATATTGAGGTGGTCTCCAGATGAGAAGATATTCACTCAATTTTAATGCATTTTTTAAGATTTGTAGAATTTAAATAAAATTTGTTAAGATATTAGCTTTGAAATAAAACATTAATTGAAAAAGAACTCACTTCAAATAAATTTGTCCATTCTTCATATTTTTGGAATTGAAGATACCAATTTTCTTAGATTGCTCATTACAAGTTTAATTAAATTTGCATAGTAAGAGCTCAAAATTTGTTGTCAAACATTAGGCGTTTTTAATAAAAACTACTTTCAATCATAAACATATTTATGAGTTGAATAACGTTGGAGTGTACGATTGTCATCACTATTTGTGTTGGCCTCGACTCCTGTAATGCGTTTCGTCCCGATGTGGTGGGTGGGCTCATCAGTAGACGACCATCACATCTGGTATTTTTTAGTTCAGAACTGCGCTCTAAATTGAGCTCGAGAATTTTAAGCGTGCTTTGAACCAATCGTGCTCAGATCGTTCTGATTTGTTAATGAAACACACTTGAGCACATAGCTGATGTCATATAGTTATTTAAATTAATTTTGTTTACCTTGTGTGCTAGAACCACAAACCAGTAAGAATAGACCGCCGACTTCCCGTACACCTACCCGATTCCCCCCGGAAAGAATTTCCCTGTCTGTGAATACGTGTAAATGTCAAAATTAATGGCGGCAATGTTTTTCTATGCAATACCATGCGACCAGGATTTTTCAAGTATGCGTGCGTTAATGGCGCCCCTTTGATTTTGTACAGCACCAATACATGAAAAATCCTGGTCTCGCCGGCAGCTTGTAGGCAAAGTCCGTTATGTGGGAGGAGTCGACGGTCTATTCTTACTGGTTTGTGGCCAGAACAACAAGGCTCGTCCGCCATTTCAACCATTTCGTTTTTTTCTGTGAAATGTGACTGTAAGCGCGTAATCAGCACAAACCAGTAAGAATAGACCGCCGACTTCCCGTACACCTACCCGATTCCCCCCGGAAAGAATTTCCCTGTCTGTGAATACGTGTAAATGTCAAAATTAATGGCGGCAATGTTTTTCTATGCAATACCATGCGACCAGGATTTTTCAAGTATGCGTGCGTTAATGGCGCACCTTTGATTTTGTACAGCACAAATACATGAAAAATCCTGGTCTCGCCGGCAGCTTGTAGGCAAAGTCCGTTATGTGGGAGGAGTCGACGGTCTGTTCTTACTGGTTTGTGGTAATTAGTTTTTTACTCAGCCTGCTTAGTCAATTTATTCTGAGCTCATAGAAAATATGAATATTTCCCTTTGTCGATCTTTTTGACTTAACGGCGGTTTAATTATTCCCATCAAATTGTTTAAAATATCGAAAACGGTTTTACGATTTTTATGAAATTTTTCATAGAAATATAGGATTTCAACTCAGTTTTCAAAACTCAGTAGATTTAATATAAATTTCAAAAACGGCATATCTAAAATATCTTCAAAAACGCTGCACAGTCACACCTAGTTTTTGAATAGAAAATAGGGTAAATTTTCAAAATTTCTTTAGGTTTATTTATAATTGGCATTTAAGATGAATTAAGATATGAAATCGAAAGTTGTAAGATCTAGAAAAAATCTTCATAACAATACTGGTTTGGGGCCTTACTTTGTATGCTCTTCAATGTTCTCGTCAAGTAACATTGATGAAAACCAAAACAATTTTAATTGATCGTGCGTAGAGTGCATCAATGTTACTTGTCAATGTTGTCATTTTTTAAATTTTTTAAATGGTAATCTTGGTGAAAATTTGTCCAATTTACGAAAATGGACGACAATAATTGCACGTCAGGTCTCTGAAATGATAGAATTGTTAAGTGCTCTCAGCTTCTGCCAGTACCTAGCTACAAAACATGTGTTAATGAGTCGCTCATATGGCTTAATACACTTCCAGTCCTTCAAAATTAACAATCTCCATAAAACTATCGTTTTAGTAGATAACCCCTTTTTTATACCTTTTCGATTTATTTTCATTTAATATTAATACATACGCTGGCTGCAAGCAGTTCAAGCAGATAAAAATTACATACAACATACAACAAGGCAAAAACATTGTCAATATTCATTGGCCGCGTTCCATTGACCGCTAGATGACTAGCGGCATGCCAAACTCCATATAAAAAAAACTGACATTTCATCATTTGCGCTAGAGCTCTAGCGCATATTGTGAAATATCGTTTTCTGGGAAATTTTTCAATCTAGCACAAAATGAACTGCTAGATTGAAAAGAAATAACGAACTGTCAAAACAAAAGTGAAAGTGCAGAAGTCAAATATTTCCAATTTGATGTAAAATGTGAAATGAAGCTTGTATGTAATTAATATTCATTGTATTTGTTTATTTAAATTATAGTGTAGTAATAAATAAGCGGCATAATGGCACAAAATACATTTTTGACACTCATGAAGATGAAATAATACGAATTCGAATTGGTTTTAATGTCACTTTGCCGCTGCCGCTAGATCTCTAGCGCCAGCGTTCCTCCATCAGGGATATTATGTGCTAGATGACTAGCGGTCAATGGAACGCGGCCATTGATACGTGTGTAGACGATTTATCATCAATGTTACCTGATGAAAAAAATCGTCATAGACCTGTTTTATTGGCAATCTATCTCAGTGTAGTAAAGTAAAATAGAATTTTTAACACGCACAGCTCTCACCACAAACCAGAGAGAATAGACCACCAGCTTCGGCCAAAAATGAGAGTTTCATAGAGCCAGTTTTGAAATAAGTAGCTCCGCCTCTTTTTCTATCTGTGAATACGTGTGAATAAGCAAAAAAAGATGAAATAAGACAATTGAATCTGAGATGGCTTTGAAATAATTCAAATAATTGAAATAATTGACCACTATTGGGACGTGTTAAGCAAATGGTGTGTGTGGTGTGGTGAATTAACTGCCAACTTATGTTTTATTAAAAAGCATAATAATATATTTGCGTAATAACTGTATTTAATGATATGATTTGTATTTGATGACATTATTACAAAAAAAAATATTATTTTAAGCTATAAAACTAAATTGCAAGCATAATGAAATCAGCTAAACGGGATTCTTTGCAATTTTGTTGAAAAACATTTTGAGCTCTTTCTTCTTATATTTTCAAGAACAGCTATTTTGGAATAAATAAAGTTAACGAAAACTATTTTGGTCGTATATAAATAGGCATGTTTATTGTTTTATTTTATCTATGAGGAGAATAATGATGAGTGGTTTTTGAATTAGGTTTTATAAAGAATTGGTTGTTCAAAAATTAAAAATCAACATTTGTCACTTAAAACATGGACATTTTAATACAAAACCTGCTAGAAAACGTGTTTTAAAACATCATACATAGCATAGCATAGCATAGCGTATACACAGGCCAGGACGCCGTCAAATTTAAATAAAAAAGTGGCATTTTTGATTTAAAACAAAAAAAAAGTTCGTTTCCATAGTAACGCGTAAACTAAAGCGAAAAGTGAAAACGTAATTATCTTATTTGTTTTGTTATGTTATCATACTTTTGCTTTTTGTGTAGGTATTCTTTTGCTTTTCACAATGAAATTATAACATAATTTAATAATCCATAAATTTTGAATAACATTCGCGTTTTTTACTATTTTGATTCTACGTAGTTTTGATATTCAAATATAGTGAACAAATTTAATTGTATTAAAAATATTTCCTGAAATTCGCATATTTGCCCTAGCGAAAGCGTAATAGGTATGTACGTGTACATATATGTTAATAAATTCTTATTTACACCTCATGCAGATTCCTTGTGTTATAAGCCGATATGACAATGCGCACTTACGATTTGGTGTGCAAAAAACGTATTTCATTTTTAGAATGCAAATTTTCTTAAATTCCATGACCAATTTATTTGTTGGTTAAAATCAATTCATCACATTTTTCTTGTAGTCTGACAAAACAAAATGTCCTCCCTCCTTTTTTTTAATTATTTATTCCAAAACTCAGTAGGTACACTTTAATAAAAAAAACAATCAAAGAAAATAAATAAATTTTCGTTAAAACATATAGAAAAAGGTCTACATTTATATCAACAAAACTAAAAAATCATGTTTGATGTTTTTTTTTATCATCCATTTTAGTTTTGCAGTTTAAACCCATTTATATTTGTACGCTTTTTAAAAAAAATATAAGTTGGTAATAATTTCCCCACACCGAACACACAATTTGCTTTACACGTCCCGATAACGGCCAATTTATTTGAATTATTTGAATTTTTTCAAAGTTACCACCGAATAACTGTAAATGTTACTATGTGCCAGTGTATGCGTGACCAAATTCACCCTCCGTTTACTTTAACATTGCACGCATACTTAACCACGCAGTAACTTTTTGAAACTGGCTCTATGAAACTCTCATTTTTGGCCGAAGCTGGTGGTCTATTCTCTCTGGTTTGTGGCTCTCACCGAAGTGGGACATAAATTCCCCTGCGCCTTGACAGTCGTTCTACAATAGATTTTTAACTGGTTTCCAAAAGTCTGCACCCCATGGTTGCCTGTAATCACTATTTAGATTCAATGGTATGTGGTTTGGTTCATTGACAGTACGGACAAAATTTACCATGTTAATTTGAATAGCAATATCATGTAAAACGATTACGTTTCCTTTGATTCATGTGGTAGGCGAAAAACGTTTAAGCAATTTCAATTTTTCTTTCTTTTGAATGGGCAACCTTTCCCATTATGATCAACCTAAAAAACGAAACATTTTTATCGCATATTTTATTACATTTTATAATGTCCTTCTTCATGAACATAATTCATATTGCACCTGCAAACGGGCCAAATAGATATTGCTCATTGAAATATTATTATTAACCATATAAGAACAATCCAGATCTGAGAAGATTAACATTTATTCTTTATGATGTAATTCGTTATATATATTGTTTATATTAAATGATAAGACATAAAAATTTTGTATTTTAATTAAGGGCAACACAAATAATATTCTTAGCGAAACTGCAAAGGAGATATTCTCAATCCAATAACACTCTTTCCCACCTCGCTGACTTCACAAACATTGCAGAGACTTCCTCTGTATTGAGGATCGTAAGCGGCGCCACAGAACGGACAATTTACTTCCGGTTTTCCCCTGTAAATTGGTTTATAACTGATTCCACAGATGCTAAATGGATTGAATTCCTCATATAGCAGATTGTGTTCGTCGATAGGGTTAACTTCGCATGCTTGTAATATTTTTCTTACTTGTTGAGCCACTTCCGGCCTTGGTCCTAGTTCAAGAAGACGCCTGGCAAAGGATGCAGCAGTTTTATAATTTTTCAACTTGAAGAACATATTAAGTGCCGTTCGGAGAGTCAAAATCTGGTGAACAGGCTGCAGTTTACAATGAGTAAAGTACGCCGCCATTTCGCAGAGACGTTTCTGTTCTTCCAATGTTGACTTGGGTAAGCCTTTACGCTCGGTTTCTAGCTTCAAACCCAGAATGTACTCGGAGCAAATTTTTAACAACTGTTGTGCCTCAGCAATATCTTGCTTAGTGTCCACAACCAGGAGCGGAATGCTTATTAAAATCGAATGGAATTTTTCGATTGCTTCCGTGAATTTTCCAGCCGTAGTAAGTTGGTAACCAGCCTGTAAACGCTGCACAAGGTCGTTTAGTTTTATGCCAAGTGCTGGTCGGCTATTCTTAGGTGTAGTGTCTGAATTATTACGCAAGGGATATGCTTTAAGTGAATTCAGATTTGGCATTCCCTTATAACTTGCCCTTGACCCGACATAATTATGAAGAAACAGGCTTTTGAATGGCTTAAAGTTGACAACGCCTATTTGGTCATTTAAGAGTCGGAATGAGCTCTCAAAAGATCCTGCTTTAATGTGATCTACCACCAGTGCAGAATGATTTGCCCAATGCTGTGGAGGAGATTGACCTTTATTAGGTGCTGCGTAATATCCGCCGTCATTTGAGCTGGTCTTAATTTTCTTCGCCAATTCCTCGGGAACTACTAAGTCGTCATCGCCTACGTCCCAACCAGCGCCTTCAGTATCACCCACTTCTTCTGTATCCAGTGCATCTTGCATGTCATCATCCTCTCCGTCCAAGCCCAAGTCTGCATCCGCTCCCCAGCCATCGCCTCCAGCATCATCAACAACGGCAGCTGTTTCGTTGATATTAAGGGCTTGTCGAACATTCGATGCGGCACCTCTAGCTAGCATTGCGCCCTCGAAAAAGCCCTTTGATACTGTAAGTAGTGGCCAATTGCTTTCAACTTGTTGAATCGGCACTGGTGGCTTTAGAAGCACAGCGTCTTTATTAACCTCAGGTAAGGCATTACCCTCTTGTGCAATGCTTTCTTTTATAGCGTCAGCTTGACTATCAAAACCGTGAGTAGCTGCAGTTAAATACGCAAGAGACATTTGCCCACAGTTTTTCAAGATATTTACGCGCTCTTGTACATCGCCTAGAAGAAGTGCGCCTTGGTATTGCGCCGATACGTCTTTTCGAATCTCAGCAATCTTGTTCATTTTTTTTAACTTCTCTAGGTTCCCAGTGATTAGATAGAGAAAGGATAGTTTGTCAAAGTTCTTTGTACGCTGATAGCACATTTCAACAACTTGGTGGTTACCTTGCAAGAGTGCGGCTTGTCCCAACCTATCCCAGCAGTCTTTGTCGTCAAGTGCTTTAGCTGCTTCCAAAGCGTTCTCAATGTTACCACACTCCAAAGCGAGTCCGAAACGTGTTTTTTCATCTTTCACGAAATGCAATGCCACCTCGGGATAGCCTTTTTGCTGTAGATAGGCAATTATACTCTGTCCAACTAGTCGGGCATTTCGTACCATGTGTAACACTTCATCGTATTTACGATTGATCAAAGCCAATTTGAATTTATATTCAGTCGGATCTATATGCAGAACTCTAGTGCGGCATTCCCGATCTAAGCAAAACACCTGATTGCCCTTTACACGAGTGATATAAATTGGTAGATCCAAAGTACGAATTATGCCATGATCACCATTGGTGATGGCATATTTAATGTGGTTACTAGTAGTGTAAATAAATACTCCAGAATCATCCCAGGCTCCAGACTTTACACGTGTATTCTCCTGAATTGTGCACAAATATTGCAAGCGTCGGTCACAGATGGTGACAGAATGTTTACAGAGTAATGCCACTAGTGACATATCACCCGACCATATAACATACCTACATTTGGCCAACTTAATACATCCCACAGATACCAATCTCTGCACCTCGTACAGTGTGACAAACTCTGGATCACGAATTAATAACATACCAGTTCCGGCGTAAAAGATTTCTTCGCAAAATGTTGGAATTTTCTTAGTAACCTCGTTCTTGAAATTTTTGATAACTAATTGACTATTACGGTCCAACACTGCAAACCTATTGCGGGCGACCCAAATAGCGGTTATTCCTGATGACCGTTTGCTCTCTGTTTCGCTCTGGGAGTTAGACTCTGATTCTTTGGGAATTTGACAAAGATCGTAAGTGCTATTTTCCAAGTTATTTGTTCGAGTGCAGAGGAGGACTGCATTCAATGCTGGATTGTAAGACATGCTATGAACTGGAGATTTGCCACCTCCACGTAACTGCATTACCACTGTATCTTTAGTTGTTGTAAAATCCAACTTGCGAAGGAAACGATCCTTGACGTAATAGAGAATATTACCATGAACTGCATATGCTGGACGTTCTCTCTCCAACTTGAAGACAACCATGCCTAGAAAAACAACGATACTTGTAATATTTCGATAATAAACGAATTAAAATTATATATGTAGCTTAGCTTATGCCAACTTTCATGCCACGGTTATATAGCAAGCGATTATAAGACAATGGAAATTTAAACAAAAGGGAATTAACACAGTCAGATTTTATTGGATAAGAAAATATGTGTTTTAGAAATGCAAAAAAAAAAAAAAATATTCAACCTTTTATGCAAACTAATAATACCTAAGTTCATAAATGTTACAAGGGAATGCCTCCGAGAATGGCTCACTCGTCCTAAACAAGTGTGCACAAAGAAGAGCACACGTACGAGCTCTGACAGGGATAGGACTTTCTATGATTGTGGAAATTTCTTTAGTTCATTACATTCCAATAGCAGAGCATTGCCATAGATACCGCAAAACGTTATCTTAAATACCAAGTAAAAACAACTTTCTTCTGCAGTTTAATAAAGTAGAAAAAAAAATGTTTTAGGACCACGTATTCCTCTTACCGGCATCATGTCCTGCGGCGAACAAATTTAAAGTTGGATGAGCCGTCAAAATCCAGAAACGCTCTCCGTCTCGCCGGAAGGTGTACAAGCATTGACGCTTAGTCATATCCCATACTCGTATACTTTTGTCTTCACTGTTGGAGATTATTAAATCCTGGCGTGGATGGAACAATACACAAGATACATTATTGTAATGACCGCGACATGTATCCACTTCCCATGCTTTGTATTCGTTCATCCGCCACAATTTAATCTGACGATCGTCTGCTCCTGATACAATCAGTGGCAAAGTCGGATGGAAACTTGCCCAATTTACACCCCGATCGTGACCCTCTAGAACATGCTTAACAACGGCATCAGCTTGTCCAAACAAATCAGTAGCGCCAGGATGACTCTTAAGATGGTCATCTAATCCTCCGGGTCCTGGGGCAACATTCTTCTTCCGCAACCCAGAAATATCCCAAACACGAACAGTTTGATCTAGTGAAGCCGAAACAATTTGATCTTCAGTTGGGTGGAACTGTGCACACATGACATAATGATTGTGTCCAGTAAGAACACAAATACAATTCCTCGACTGCCAGTTCCAAATGCGAATCGTTTGATCATCAGATGCACTCAAGATCCATGGGTACTCATGATGAAATGCCACTGTTCGTACGTAGTCCAAATGAGCGAGCAGTGTAAAAATGCAGCGACGTTGCTTGTAATTCCAAACCTTGATTTTATAATCGTCACCGCCCGACACAAATAAAGGTTGCTGGCAGTGGAATGCTACACTTCGTACGGGACCATCATGTTCATCAAACTTTTCCAATAGGGTGTGCATGCGGTAGTCCCACAATTGGATGACACCACTATGTAAACTTGAGAGTATCCACGGACGTTTTGGGTGAAAAGAAAGCCCCTTGACGCGAGCTGATTTGGATTCGAAATTGGTAAGCATTTTCACGAATATTGTGCAAAAAACGTAAATCCACTTTAACTTGAATTATATTTTAATTGTAAAATTATTTATTTAATCAATTGTTACTATTATTGAAAAATTGTTCGGTCTAATTCACTGACACGTATAAAATTTTGTGAGATGTCAAATTGTTACACGACATCACCCAGTAAATAATTCTATTACATTCCAGGGGTGTGTTCGTACTATTCAATTAAAAGCAGTTGCCGAACTAAAGTTGTTTTCGATTTGATAATTATTCAAAGTTTGTGCTGGGCCACACATACCATCCCATAAAAGTGGTGTCGGGCGAGACAGGAAGGAATTTGTGGCCCAGCACTTAGGGTAAGGATCATTTACATAAAAGGATAATTAATTATCCCATCAAAATGTATTAAGAAAACATGTTTAAAAAGAGATTAATACCCTATTCACACCAAGCCGAAAACTGGGTTTTCGCGAAAACAGTCGAAAACTTCCTCGAAAACAGAAGTTTTCCCATACATATTGCAGTTTTCAAAACGAGTTGTTTGAGGTCGTTTTCCATGAAAACGCCACGAAAGCGAGTAGAATCGTTGGGTTGTTGAAGCAGACACACCTTTTGCAACATTCAGCGATCTCAGCAAAACTCCTGACAGGATGTGAGAGACTGAGTGATGTTGAATTCGATTGGCAATCTGAGATTTTTTAAGATTTCTCTAGATTTCGTCTGGCCAATCGAACAAAAAGAAGTATACTGCGCTGTTCTTTGTTGGTGTTGGTGGTGTGCCTGCCAAAAGTTGTTTACCTTTTATTAACCGACACTACAAAGCGAACTCGGACATACGTCTATCGTGGTCGTGCATCGATATTGAACTTAACAATCTCGAATACACTACTCATATGCCCGAGCTGCCAATGACAGTCCTACAGTGCTACCAACTACTTAAGATATGTTCTACTTAACTCTAGGAGGCGTATCATACTTTCGCTTACATTCGGCCATCCGACATTACACTGTCCTCAGTGTAGGCGCCTTTCACATTGTGTTGTGTTCATTTTCATATAGGTACCTAAACCTTTTTTTTTTTTTTTTTTTTTTTTTTTTTCCTTCTTTAATTTTCAAAAATTCTGCAGCTTGACTAGTTAAGGAATCACATCCTTCCACTTCATGCTATTATATTTCAACTTCTTTACCATGGGAATAAATCACATCATCTTCTCTACGGAAGGAATCCTTAACTTTCAATTATATATTACTATTCACCATTGATACCAGGACAAATTCCGTTGAGCCTAGCAACTCAGCTGGAAGTAAAGCCCAGTTCAATGTTTCTCTCATTCTATACCATTATTTGCCATTGATACTGCGAAAAGTTCCGTTGAGCCTAACAACTCAGCAGGAAGTCAAATCCAGTTCAATGTAAAATCTTCATATAAATTGTGGTTACTTACTTGTTACACCACTTACTTTCATTTAAAATCTGAAAAATTTCGAAAACTGTGAATGAATAAGCAACTCACACTTGCTGTTTCCTTGTATTAGGTATACATAGGTATCGTTTTTATTAAGATAATTCAGAAATCTATTATAATCCAATACAAAAACGTGAGTTACATAGTCACAACTCTATGAAACGAAAATGAAATAAATCTACTACGTTAATTCAGTGCGCATCTCTATCGCCAAAATGTCAAAATTGTATTTGAATTTATTTTTGTTACAAACATCCATATTATTAAATTAAATTCGTTTAAAGAGGAATAAAGTTAAGTACATATTTTGTTTATTAATCTGAATTGTCGTCTTGTTCTTCCAATATTTCATCCAGTTTAGACATGCTAAAATCTTGAAGAGATCCCCAAGGCTTCATGTGGTTTGCGGCGTGGACAGATTCGTATCGTCTTGAGGAAACTGTTGTGGTTGCTGTATCTCCGACAACATATCGGTCATTGGGCAGAATTTTCTTCACTTCATACGGTCCTTTATATCGTGGCAATAATTTTCGCGATTGGCCAGTAGCAGGATGTTCAGCGCGGATAAGAACTAAATCTCCAATTGCATACGTTCGAGGACTTCGATGGATATTGTTGAAATTTGCAGCTTGAGATGTTTGAATTTCCTGCATTCGCTGTGAAGCCTTTTCGCGAATTTCTGAGAGGGAAATATTTTCTTCGTCGTCACCCGAATCACATTCTTGTAACGCGATATTCAGATGATTCGCTAAGCCATTTTTGGGTTTGAAGTCAAACAACAACTCTTGTGGAGTACGATTCGTTACGCGATGCTTCAAGCAATTTAAACCCCATTGGATTGTCGACAAGTGCTCCTCCCAGTCTCTGCCATCTTCCCTTACTGTCATGGTTGAGACTGCAGTCCCAACAGTTCGGAAATAGCGTTCTATTTGTCCATTCCCGCGGGGCGTACGGACTGCATTCAGAATGTGGCGGATTCCATGCTCTTCACAGAAGTTTTTGAAGGTGTTCGATGTGAAAGCGGTACCGCGATCGCTGATTATTTGTGTTGGCGTTCCAAAGAATTGGGTCAATTCAACCAGCGTTCGGACTACAGAGTTTGTTGAGGTATTTTTAACAGCTCGTAATATTAAAAACTTTGTAAATGCATCGATAAGTCCCAGAATGTAAATATTTCCCTTTGTGCTTTTAGGCATTGGCCCTAAGTGATCAACGTGAAGCGTATGAAATGGAATCGGAAGCTTATTGATTGGATGAATGTGATAACGTGTTTCATCCTTCGATTTCTGGTTATACAAACACGGGATACAGCTTTGTAGGTATTTTATGACTGTATGTCGCATACGTGGAAACCAATACATTTTGCGAATTTTTTCCAATGTCCTATCCAGGCCGCAATGTCCAATGTCATCATGGGAAGACTTAATTATTCGCCACCGTATACCTTGGGGGACCACAAATCGAGGTCCATCTGCAGTTTTTCGAAAGACTCGTTCGTGTTTTAGAAGATACGTTTTTTCAATGTCTTTGGTTTTCGGATTTGTTGAATCGGATCTCTTAAGTATTTCGTAATTTTCTTTTATAAAAGGATCGTGCAGCTGCATACTTGCAACCCAGTCTTCTTCATTCATGCCGATTATATTAATATTAAGACCAACTTCTTCCGTGTCTAAGGAGTTTTCGGTCGGATTTCGGCTAAGCGCATCCGCATGTGACATTTGAGTTGCTGGTCTATAGCATAACTCAAAATCGAAGTCCTGTATTTTCAGCCACCATCGGGCTATTCTTGGAATAAGATCTCGTTTGTTTTGGGTTAGCTTAAGTGAGTTGCAATCCGTATAAATGATGAACCTTTTACCTAACAGATAATATCGAAATCGATGTAGACTTTCAACGACGGCCAGAGCTTCCAACTCATAGCTATGATATTTTTTTTCCAAGTCTGTGGTTGCTCTACTGAAGAAAGATACTGCCTTTTTCGCTCCTGCTTCTTCGACTTGAATTAGTACACCAGCTAGTCCCAAAGAACACGCATCAGTGTGGAGTTCGTGATTTTTTGAAGGGTTGTATATGGTTAGAACGGGGGGTGTTGATAATTTTGTTTTTAATTGATCAAATGCTGATTGTTCTACTGATGTCCAGACAAAAGTTGCGTCTTTTTTCAAAAGAGCACTAAGAGGTGCTGCTATTACGGCGTAGTTGGGAACAAAGCGTCGAAAGTATCCGGATAAGCCGAGAAACTGTTTTACGTGTTTAACTTCAAAAGGAATTGGAAAAGATTTAACTGCGTCAACTTTGCAATTTCCTGGCATTATGCCTGACATACCAATTTCGTGTCCTAAGTAGGTTATTGTATCAGAGAAAAATATGCATTTGGTTAAGTTAAGGGTTAGGTTTGCTTCCAACAATAGCTTTAAAAGATTTTCGAATAAAATGAGAACGGTGTTTGTATCTTCGCCGAAAATAACGATGTCGTCCATATATATGGATATATTGGAATTATTTAGTTTACGAGTAATGGAGTTCATTAGTCGTAAGAAAATCGCTGGCGCATTAGTTAATCCAAAAGGGACTCTTTTATATTGGTATTGCCCTCTTGGGGTGACGAACGCTGTTAAATACCTTGATCTTTCGTCAACTGAAATTTGATGGTAGCCACTAAGTAGATCTAATATAATGAAAACTCTTGCGTTGACCATGGAATTGATCAGCTCCTCGATATTTGGCGTTGGAAAATTTTCTCGCACTGTTATTGAGTTGAGTTGCCTATAATCGACGACCATTCTGTAAGAGCCATCTTTCTTTTTGACTAGTAATGCTGGACTGGAGAACTCTGAATTGGACTCTTCGATAATATTGTTTTGTAATAGTTCGTCGATAATAGTGTTCAACTGTTCCACTTCATTGTAAGCGACTCGATATGGTTTATGGCGAATTATTTTATTTTCCTTTAACGTTATTTTCATTTTTACCAGACTTGTTTTGCCAAGTTCTTTTAAGCTGAGGGCTACACATTGACGATATTTATTTAATAATGCGATTAAAGCTGTTTTGTCTGTATCGGTATATGCATAGTTACCAAATTTAATGTCATTTAAGTTAATTGCGGCGAGGTTTTCTTGATTCGAGTGCCTTGTTTCAGCATAAGATCAGGGATGCTCAATGCGTTCTTCATCACAATTTTGTATTGTTAGGCTACCATATTTTTTGATTAGACATACCTTAGGGGAGTCGAGAAAGTTTCGCCCAAGTATCATGGCAACATCTTGGGCAGAATTTTCGACTACAAGTATTTCCGTATTCATTGTAACATCACCCGCACATACTGTCTTTACTATTTTTCCTACAGTTTTAGCCGAACCCATTCCAAATCCACGTAGCTCGGTTCGGTACGGTTGCATCTCCCATTCGTGTTTTATTACTTCGGCTATTGTTAGTGTTGTACAATCAGCTCCGAGGTCTAGAAATGCCTTAATCTGTTTGCCATCTACTGTGACTGTTTTCAAAAGCCCGCTTTCGTCTCCGGATTTAAGTAAACGACGCATTTGTCGGACTGGTTCATTTGATTGATTAATATTGCGCCGTTTGGCATCGCAATGGTAAGCTATGTGCCCAAATTGATTACATCTATAACACTTTACATTGCTGAAGTCGTAGTTTTGTGATCGAAAGTTGTTTGCTCTGAGGTTTGGTGGATTGGTACTATGTCTAGGATAAAAGGTGTACGGTTTTGAAATTGGTGATGAAGACTTATTTATTGAATTGTTGTTTTCTGAACGAAATTTGTTTGCTTTTGGGACATCTGCAGAAACAGTTTGCATGAGATAAGGCGACAGTGGTTTTGAAACTGGGGATGCGCATGTATTTTGTCTGCGCTCAAAATTTTCTCGAACCTGTTGTTCGATTTCTATAGCATTATATGCTTGGATTTTTGAAAGCAAATCGACGGTGTTGTTGCAGTTAGCTAAGGTTAAATAGTTTCGTAATTCACGATCTCTTAACCCTGAGATTATATACTTTAAAACGGTGTCGTATCGTAGATGTGCTTTTTCTGCAAGGGCTTCTACGTCGTAGGCGTAATTTTCGAAACTTTCGTTGGTTTCCTTTCGTCTAGTCATTAATTGAGAAATAATCTCTGTTTCATTAAGAGAACTTGGAAAATCGGCAACAATTTTGGTTTTAAACTCAACCCACCCATTTAAATTACCTTGTTTAGCGCAAAACCACTTACGTGCTCCTTCCTCAAGTCGTAGGGAAGCGTATAGAAACGTGGTCCGATGGTCCCAGTTGTAGAGTTGGCGAATGTTTTCGATTGTTTCAATCCACTGCGATGCATTTAAACCAGAATTTGATGCCGGGTTGAAAGGAGGTATTATATTTTTTATTTCTTCCTGTCCTAGCATTATAGATGGATGTGTTGAAGCTGTTGACGTGGACGAAATTTCATTCCTTTTGCTTTGAGATCGCCTGTTAATGGCGACTATTCTACCGAGATTCGCATTTTGTGATCTCAATTCATCTATTTCCCTTCTTAACTCCTGCATCTCGTCATCGGCAGATGATCTTTTTTTTGCATTTCTTTTTTCCATTTTCCCAGATAGATTAATATTGTTAATGAAAATGATTTTATTTTATTTTGCGTTTAAGTGCGCACTAAGACGAAACGAAAATATACGCGTCGATGTTTTAGATACAAGCTCTATTTTATATACTCGTATCTATTCGTACTTCTAAAGAGAGACAACACACCTTGTAGAAATATTTATATGTATCTGTCTTTATTTCAATATACAGGAAACAAAAACAAACTGTTATACAGAAAAAAAACTTGGTTGGGTAAATTAATGCGAATTTTCTATCTCTTTCGTACTGCTTCCTAAGTATCGCAATTAAGTCTATCATATATTCAATCATGTTCGACAAAAGTTGAGATGAACTCAACTATCATATACTTACCTACAGCAATCCTGTTGATCATAATGTGTATAATATCAAACCTTATTAATAAAATAGTACACAACACAACGTGAGATCGGGGTAATCCCACTTCTGATCTATTAACCGACACTACAAAGCGAACTCGGACATACGTCTATCGTGGTCGTGCATCGATATTGAACTTAACAATCTCGAATACACTACTCATATGCCCGAGCTGCCAATGACAGTCCTACAGTGCTACCAACTACTTAAGATATGTTCTACTTAACTCTAGGAGGCGTATCATACTTTCGCTTACACTTTTTTGTTGTGAAGATTTTTTTTTCATCATTATGAAAGTGTATTGGTAAATCTCGAGCGTCTCTGAGAAAAAATCTAGATTCGCAAAAGTGCTCTCGACTCTGAAAAAGATTGCTTTTTTTTGTACCAAACGAACGAAAAAAGTGATCTCGGGAAAGAAAGAGTGCTTTTTTCTGGCGAATCGAAATTAACATGAGAGTGAGAGTTTTTTTGTTATCTTTGCATTGCACCATAAAGAGCAAACTAAACTAGGTACCTGCCACAACTAAATGGTATTTTCAGATGTTTTGATTTTGAATGTGGCTTATGTTAATTATTTTATGCATTTAACCATAAGTTAACGATTATCAAGTAGCTTAAATAATTTTGTTTTTATATTATGTCAATACGAGCGAAGTTTAGTAACTAAAATAAAAGTCTAGTCGCCACAAACATTTCATAGCTAGTTTCACAGCTAATTGAAACTACAAACGAAAACGAGTTGATGTTCGGTGTGAATGCATGTACGAGTTTTCTAAACTTTTTTGACGAAAACTCGGTTTTCGGTTTGGTGTGAATAGGCTATAAGTAAGGAAATTTCGAATTCCAAACTCTCAGTGCGAATTTTCAAACACCCTATCGTGGAATCCGCCGGGGGGAATCATTCACGGAAAAGAATATTTTGATATCGTCGAATCCGCAAAGTGAACAGTTCCCCGTATGGGAAAAATGCGATTTGAACGTTTTTAACGATACAGTGAGACCAAAAAGTTTTCAAGTCAAGAATAAATTCAAGAAATGAATAAAGTTGGTGGAGTAAGCATTAAATATTTTAAAAACATTTAAGTGGCCTCAACCCCAAATGAGCTCTGCCGTTGACTTATAAAGGGCTTATCTGCCACCATCTCTATTTCAACACCCTGACTGATGATGAAAAGGCCTAATGACCTTAGCTCCAAATAAGTCGAAGCAGCCCATTAGGGTATATGCCAAGTTGACTGTTGGCACCGTTGATTTAACTATTTTAATTCATCCGCCGTACGTCCTCATTCTGAGGTGCTTGTGTTAGACTTCTGAGACTCGAGCAGACAGTCAATTCCAACAGAGCATTATAGTGTTGCTATTTTCTTCGTGTTCAACACTCGCGCTTATAAGTTTAGCAAGTCAAGCCCGGGTGGGCGAGACCAGTACCCGGTGGTAACCACGGGGAGGTAAAATAAGCACAATTGATGTGTATGAGAAAGTTAAAACACTGGGCAGTTAATGCCATTCAATGCCTGCCCCATTCATAGATACCCAACCACCAAAAAAATCTGATTAATGATTCTAAATAAATAGGGCTCAATTGTCTATTTCTTTCCAAGTCGAAATTGTATAAACCAATAATTGTGCTTTCATTAATGGTGGATTTACATTACCACGCCACGCAATTTTGCATGACTTCAGAGAGAAAGATCAGTTTCCTGGAATTACAAGCAACGTCGCTGCATTTTTACACAAATGCGTTTCGCCCCGATGTGGTGGCTTACTCCACTAACTTTATTATCATTTCTTAAATTTATTCTTGACTTGAAAACTTTTTGGTATTAACTGCACCAGGCCACGGGCAAATAATCCTATACGATTAATCTTTGACCAAAGACTCGTATTAGGTTATGGTTCACAGTCACTTTGTGATTGTTTTTCCATATAGTCTCGGTAAACATCGAGTACGTCTAGGCAGATGTGGTGGTTCGTCTACTGATGAGCCCACCCACCACATCGGATCCCCGAAGCGGATTACTGACCCCGGGAAATCCGGCCCCTTTTGTCCAAGGGGTTCAGCAAAGGACCTGGCCCTCCAGGTTGGGGGTTGTGCGTCGGGGTAACTTCCCTACCACGGAAAAACCAGGCAGTTCAGAAACAACTACAAGCCTCGGATATGGATGATCCAAATGTTGACGACCCCAGCAAAATGAAATAAGGACAATGAACTTCGGATCTGCACGTGGAATGTCCAGACCTTAAACAGACCGCGTGCAGCCGAAAAACTTGTGGACATCCTGGATAGGTACAAAGCCGACATTACGGCCATCCAGGAAGTGCGATGGGATGGAGAAGGCACAAGAAGGAGAAAAACTATGACATCTACTTCGGCTAGTGCCGCAGAGAGCAGAGTCAGCGGTTATTTGGATGTGGATTTGTGATTAGAGGAAGACTTCGGCAAGGAGTCTTGGGATTTCGCAATGTTAGCGATCGCCTAGTTACAATCCGAATCAAGGCCAAATTTAAAAATATCACACTGATCTGTGCTCACGCCCCGATAGAGGAGAAAGACGACACACCCAAGCCAAAGAAGCATTCTAAGATTTTCTGGAGAAGACGTATGATAAGAGCCCGAAGGACGGCGTCAAGATAGTTGTTGGCGACTTTAACGCCAAAATCGGAAAGGAGGGCATCTTTGGCTCTACATTCGGAAAGCACAGCCTGCACGACAACACCTCCGGAAACGTACTCAGGCTAATCGACTTTGCGGCGAAATGTGATCATTGCCAGTACACGATTCCCACACCTCAACATACACAAGGGGACTTTGCGGTCTCCAGATCAACAAACCGTCAACCAAATTGATCATGTTGCGATCGACGCCAGACATGCCTCCAGTATCTTCGATGTCCGAACGTTCCGAGCGGCAAAAACCACTACTTGGTACAAAGTACGGATGCGGATATCCAACTCCACAACGGAGAGGATACTGTAAAAAGATTTGACGTTGCAAAGCTACTATCGCAAGAGACCGCCAAAACCTTTGCCGACCGGGTCTCCCTAAACCTCTCAGCAAGCCCATCCTCAGCTTCACCGGCATCAAGTACAGAGGACCAGTGGCAACACTGCCAGCGTGCCATCAGGAGTGCCGTTACCGAAGTGCTGGGTTTCACTTGGCGACCACAACAAAACCCCTGGTTGTTATGGAATGCCACCAGGCACATGCAGCCAAGAACGAGGCCTATCAATTAATGCTGCCGACAAGAACGAGATCGGCTGAGAGAGCTGCCCGCGAGCTCTACGGGCAAAAAAGAAGGGAGGAACACCGACTTCTCAAAAGGAAAAATGAAAGAGCACGAGAAGCGGGCGGTCGAACCAATTGAGGGACGCTACTGCAGGGCAATGTTCGAAAGTTCTACCAAAGGGTAGAACGGTCGACCCAAGGATACAAGTCCCGAACAGAAGCCTGCAGAGATGAGCATGGGAATACAGTAGTAGATTCACAGTCGGTGTATCGGAAATTGGCACCGGTGCCAATTTGCATTATTACTTAGCACATTGGCACCGGGTGCCAATTTCCGATTTTGCACTAGGATTTCGGAAATTGGCACCTAAAAATTTTCTGAACTTTTTTTCCATAAATATCAAAAAATTTTCAAGTTACCACAAACCTTGAGTTGTATATAGAATAAAAAAGTTGAAGATTCAAGTTTATTAAAATATCATTGAAAAATGTCTAGCTTCTAAAGAGAGAATTTGAGCAAAGTATTTACTTTATTATATTGGAAAATAGTGAAAATAAGTGGAGATTAATCCTGGAAAAGGAAAACAAAATCTTTTTGGCTTATGCTAAACCTAAACCAAAACCAGAAACCAGATGCAGTTGAATACAATGGAGTTTTTTTTTTTAAAAAGGCGAGCTTCTGCAAAGTGTAAGTTTTTAATCGGTAACTCTCACTGGTAGGAAGTGGTAATGAGTGCTGGATGGAAGCACTGCCGTTTTTGTATCCTCTGTAAAGATACCGATACTGGACTGGTGGCGGATCCAATAGTTTATAAAAAATATTCTTTAAACAATAATATTCTTTAAATAATGTGGGCGCAAATTAATTTTGATGTGCTTAAAAATTAGGGATTCCGGAAATTGGCACCGGTGCCAATTTGCTATGTTAGGTAGGACATTGGCACCTAGTGCCAATTTCCGAAATTCACACTGGGAATCGGAAATTGGCACCCTAATTTTTAAGCACATCAAAATTAATTTGCGCCCACATTATTTAAAGAATATTATTGTTTAAAGAATATTTTTTATTCACTATTGGATTTGGGGGAAGTTAAATTGAAGTTACAAGAAGAAAGACCGACAGTCGACAAAAAAAGTCGACATTTAAAGTGTCGAGGTGGCAAAATCGACATTATTAGTAGTCGACATTTTTTTTATCGGCAATTGGTACGTATCCCCTTCTTGCTTCTCATTATGTTTTCACTTTCACTTATTTTTTGTCAGCGAAGTAATGTCAAAATTGACATAAAAAAAATATATAATACCTATAATATGAAATTGAGTTTTGACCCGAGCTAAACTACTTAAACTCATGTACAGAGTGCAGCTTAAATTCAAACGGATTAAACACCGACAAGGTTAAAAAACGGGTTTATTGTCGGGCTTAACGACTGAATATTATGGACTTATGGGTTCAATTTTTGGGTTGCTCACTTAAAACCGGGTGAATGATTAGGTTAATTCGCGTACGCCGTTTAAACCGAACTCAATCGATAGCAATCGATCGTAAGCGCACGAAATCTATACACGTTCTCATCAAAAATGAGAGGAAGAGAGAAAACCAGCAAAATAATGAATAACGAACATTTCCTCTCCTGGCTAGAAACAGCTCAGGGAATTTCTACGGGCATGTACTGATAAAATTGTCTAAAGCAAAAAGTTGACAGATAGGTGAAATGAAAAAAAATGTTTTCCAACGGTTGCTCGGGCACGATTACGATAACTTATGTGGTTTTCCATTGGGACATAAGATCAATCTTTTTTTTGATTCGGATCACTTTTCGTGTTCCATTGTGACAAAAAATCAATCTTTTTTTTGATTCGGATCACTTTTTGCAGATCTCGATAATTTTCGAGATTTGCTCACACTCTCACTAATACCAATATACCTTGCACAGCTGTTTTACGTCATTCGGAATTTGTGTTCAAAACAAAATTACGAAAAGCCTCGTGAAAAGCAATTATTCAGAACAAAAACGTAAATAATGGACATGAACTTAATTTTGGAGCAATTACTATCATCTTCGTCATCTTCTTCTGCTTCCTCGTCATCTGTGGATTTCGATTTTGCGTCGATATGATTACCCACATTAAGTTCGTATGTTTTCATCAATAAACGAAAAACAATTTGCACAGCTGATGTACTGTCTAATAACGCACTAATACATTCACAAAAGCAAATCAATCTGCTATCGTGTTCCATTCGCCACGAAAAATCTGAGATCTGAAATAAAAATCTGATGGTCCCAATGGAAAACGACATTAGTCGCCAAAAATTGATAACGTTTTTTTGTAGAGGGGTTAAATATAAACATTTTTTACTAAGGGAGGGGGGGGGTCTATCTCGCTTCGTTTAGGCGGGAGGGGTAATTTAAGAAAAATAATACTTAAAATGAAAAAAAATATATAAAAAATCAATGGCAATACTTACAACAAAGAATGTTGGCATTTTTGAAAGCCAGGAATATGTTCTTTCATATTATTTTTAAATCAAGTTATTACTGTTAATAGTTTTTGAAAAAAATACTTACAAACTTGAAATTTAAGGGAAAAATTTAAAAAACCAAATTTTATGCTGATTTTTTTCAATATTGAGAAATTAGGTACTTTAGGGCCGGTTTGTTCACAGCAAGTTAAATCTGTCGTTAGGTTATCATAGATTTAGTTTAACCCATGATTAAATAACTGTGATTGATAACCAAAAAGAGTTTGTTCACTTATTTTTCACTTTGGTCACCAAACCACAGATTTGCGACAAATCGTTCCAGTTTTCCAGTTTATTTGTCAATTCAGCAATGCATGCATGCATGCACGCAGCAATGCATGCAATTTTTCCCACACTCTCTTGCATTGTATTCATCTGTCAGTTGTTAAAAATGCGTCCACATAGCAGATACGAATGCAACAAACTATTTTGCTATTATTATTTATTAAATATTTTTTTTTTTTAAGAAAGTTGTTTTGTTTTTAACTGTTACGTCAAAGCTTGAACAAACAAAATTCCAGAATTTCCTTGGTTAAAGTCGTTAATCGACCAAAATCGCCTGGTTATCGATTTCTGTGATTAACTAACCAAATCATCGATTCTCTGGTTAAAATTTGACTGAACAAACAGATTCTATGATTATCAGCTGAAATAACATTTGATTAGAGTTAACCAAAGCTGAACAAACCGGCCCTTAATTTGTTAGTAGTTTTTATAGTCCAAATCAATTCTTAATCGAACACTGAAAACCAGATTGATTAATGTCTTCTAGTTTTTAAGAAAATGGAAAATTTCTTGGACAACAGAACCTACTGCGCGCGAATTGATACCCTTGTACTTTAAAATGTGTATGGGGGGCATGCTGCCCCCCTGCAACCCCCCCGCTTAGGGTCATTCTTGGATTTTGGGGTGGTGCGAGTTTGAATATATGCAATCTTTATTTAAATTAAATTAGTTTATCCGATTTTCAATAACAGCAGTCTATGGCCTAAACAGTCTATGGCCTAAAATTTCACATTATAGATAAAATTTTGCTGATTTCCATTATAGACAAATCCGAACAGATTCATGGCTTTAAAAAATGCTATAGTACTTTTTTGTAAGTGTTGTGATTGTTTTTTATTGTTTTATTTCAATTTTAAGTATTATATTTTTTTAAATCACCCCTTCGTCCCGCGACCCACTTAATGGACAAGCGGACCATTGAAAATGAATGAATGAATGAATCACCCCTCCTGCCTAAACGGAGCGAGATAGACCCCCCTTTCCCATAATAAAAAAATGCTTGTATTTAACCCCTCTATCTGTTATTATTAAGATTTATCGTTCTCTCCCCATTTCTTGCCCTTAAATTTCAAGTTCGAAATTGGTTTTTACAAAAACTATTAACAGAAATAACTTTATTTAAAAACAATATTGAACAGATTCCTGGTTACAAAAATGCCAAAATCCTTTATTGTAAGTGTTGCCATTATTTTTTAATATTTTTAATTTGAAGTATTATTATTTTTAGATTACCCCTCCCGCCTAAACGAAGCGAGGTAGTCCCCCCCTCCCATAGTAAAAAATGTTTGTAAAAATGTAATAATATGGCCGTGCGTCGACGGCTACACATGTTTCAAAAATTCGAATACCAACAATAAAGAGAGCAGTTTGCGTTTTTATTCTCTTGAATTCGAAAAATCTAAAATCTGAGAATGCCAATCGAAATTACCATTTTACCTATTATTTCTCTTGCTCTCTTGCCTCTTCATCACACTACCCTGAACGCTGCCCTTTTAATGACGGTTCGAGTTCGCTCTTATCTGATGTTCTTGATGCATGCTGTTCACCTTTCAACAAACATAGCTAAAATGCCATTAGGCAAGATTATTGCACATTTTGTCAACATTAAAATTATAAAGTAATATTTTTCGGATGACTCTTGCACATCGGGCTTTATTTACATGGTTTATTATACTAGTATTTCTCATTTTACTATGCCTAAGACTTGACCCACGTACGCATTGGAACTGGTTCATCGTTTTTATTCCGTTGTGGCTTTTTGATGCCATTTTAATAATTTATGTGACTATCAAAATTGTAACTAAATGGCGAAATTTAAAACGCCTGAAAGAACTCTTAGTTACATATGAGTGGTATATTGCTGGTGTTTTACTGAAAATAGCTTCTCAAGTAATGATTTGCCTAAAGCTGGAGTACCCGCATTTGGAATTGTCGATATTTGTAACCATGATACCCATATGGATACTTCTCCCCTCTACGACTATTTACGTTTTCTGTAGCATGCAACATAGTAAGAAGAACTTAGCAATTGTATATACATAATTTATTTATTTTTATAAATATTCTTACAGGAATAAATACAAAACGTTAAAAACCATATTTGCTTTGTGTTTGTCTCCTGTTTTGGCGATTTGCGGACCACATTGCCTGTAGCTCCGCTTCGTTTGCCTTTGCCTTATGCGCTAAATAAGTAATTTGATGTTTTCTGCGAGTTCCAGCGGCAGGTTCTTCATCTGTTAACACACCTGTGGCTTGATATGTGGTAGCGGAAGCAAGTGCAGTGCGCAACCACTCGTCCTTATTCGGAAGAACTTGGTCACTCGAAATATCGATGACTTGGAATCCGTCCATTTTGCGACGTTTCGCCTGACTTCCGATGAGTGCTTGTATAGCTTCTTCATCAAGTTGCTGTTGTGAATTTGAAATTGTTGATGTATCTGGTTCTTCAGTTTCCACTTTCGGCTTATTACTTTCAAGAACAGAAACAAAATTGGAAGAAACTTGTGTCATATGCGCAGCTCTTTTAGAAACCATTGCAGCTATCTCATCTGCATTAACTTCGGGTAACTTATTTTCGCTTTGAAGAGAAAAGAAGTCTAAATCCTCATTGTTGTCTGAACCATCACTATCGGTCATATAAACCAACGAATCTTTTTGTTTGGATTTTGGTGAACCCTTTTTGAGCAGCTTTCTGTCGGTGTGTTCTGTGTTTTGAGCTGGTCGACGATTCTTTACAGTATCTGGAACTAAAATAATCTTTTTTGTCAATAGATTTCCGTCGGATGCATTGTTAGATGTCTTAGTTTTGACAAAACTCTGTTCAGATTTCGGTACTGGAAGAATGCTCATAAGACTAGAAAATGCTGAGGTTTTAGCACCCACATCGGTATTTTTAGTTTTTCTCTCTTGAACATCATCAAAATCTTTAAGGGATGGTATTGTAATTCGCACTAAGTTTTTTACCGGAAGCACTTTCTGCTCTGGCGTTTCTAAAGGAGTTGCTTTCTTGCGAAGAAATTCATCATCTTCCTCTTCTATCAATTGAATTTTTTCTCGCTGATTGGATTTCGGTAGAGGCAATTTTCCAAAGAGTGGCACAATACTATCACATTCTTCTCCTTCCAATTTAGGCACAGGTAGAGCTAATGTCTTTCTCACATGAATCGCTTTTTTTATTGAGACTGGGAAAATAACTTCATCACTGATTTCGCCGTCGGATTGTGGTGTTTTAATATTTGGTGGTAATGACTCTACATTACCATAACCACCACTTTCATCATCGCTGCTGGAAGCATACGCAACTAAGGACATTTTAATTAATATCGAGAATCGGTGGTTATACGGAGTATTTTTTTTTATATTAATATTAATTTGGTAAATGTTGACAGTGCTGCAAATTCCAAACAAAATTCGAATAGAACTATAGAAGTACACATTAGGATTAGATTACACACATAGAACTTTGTGGTTTGTGAACTGTGGTAGACAAATGACTTCGTTCAGAGACAGAAACACAAAAAGGAATCGAACAGCAACAGAGTTACTTTTCGTATACTATTGGCAAGTTTATTTTTTGTGCTAGGTTTCCACTTGTCAATTTCAAATTGATAATTGACGTATTTTTACGCCAATTAGAAAATTGGCAAGTGGAAATAGCGACAAATTGCTTGTCAATGAATTGACAAACAGCGTTTGCCAATAACTGACAAAGAATTTGATTTACAAGTGGAAAAGCTGAATTGTCAAACAAAATGCCATTTTGTCAATAATTGGCAGTGAAAATTAATTTGCATCAAGTTCATAAGTTTGTCAAACAACTGACAAACGATTATGTTGTCAATAATCGACATAACGCGAGAGCTGTCAAACTATGTCAATCAACCGACATGTGGAAACCCACCTTAAACCATCCCATCTATCCTCCTTTTAGGAGGAAGATCCTCATTTTTTTAACCAAACATTTCAAAACCTCCAAACCTTTCCTTTATAGCCCTAAACCCTCCAATCATCCTCCTTTCCTATCAAAATTTGAATATGCATTTTTCAAACGAAAAATCAATTCAAATTTTGCACTTATAAAAGTGTTGAAAAGAAAAGTTTACCAAACTCCAATCTTAAACAATAATAATAAAAATATATGTTTATACCATACTCGTATATTCACTACTACAAAATAAATATATTTACAAATTAAGGTCGTGTGTCAATTGGGCTAAACAAGTTTCCTCCTAATTTTTTAACGTTTTCTTTTGCCTCAGTTTTGCTAGAATTTTGAAAAGCAAATTAAACACTGAATTTCAATCAATTAATAGCGTGAAACTCGATAAATCTCTGTTTTAATATTAGAGTTTGGTGAACTTATCTTTAATTCTTTTAACACTCATAAGATTCTGAAAATTATCCGAGGATAAATATTTAGCCCAATTGACACAGTCAGCTTCAGTCAACAAAAGTTACTTTTTCGACCGACTTCATAAAACGTAAACAAACATATGTCACAATGTAAACAATCATATGTAAGTGTATTGGTAAATCTCGAGCGACTATGAGAAAAAATCTAGATTCGCAAAAGTGCTCTCCACTCTGAAAAAGATTGCTTTTTTTGTACCAAACGAACGAAAAAAGCGATCTCGGGCAAGAAAAGGTGTTTTTTTTTTTTTTTCGCGAATCGAAATCAACATGATGAGAAGAAATCTAGATTCGCAAAATGTTCTCGACTCTGAAAAAGATAGTTTTTTTTTTTTGTACCAAACGAACGAAAAAAGTGATCTCGGGCAAGAAAGTGATTTTTTTGGCGAATCGAAATCAGCATGAGATTTCCAATCGAAATTAGCATTACTTGCATTTGCCAACAAACGTAAAATAAACAATCATTTTTATAAAACGATTTGAAAAATAAAAGAAATATTGATATATATAAGCGTATAGACTCACTAATGAAAGTTACTAGAATAATTACTTTGACGAAAAAAGGTTCGATAATAAATAGTCGACAATAATATATTTCTTAATCGATTTTACTTTAGGTTCAGGTTTATTATGGTCAGAGTATTATTTCTTCATCCCGACTTGGGAATAGGAGGAGCTGAAAGATTGGTAGTCGATGCGGCGCTAGCGTTGCAACAAAAAGGCCATCGGATCAGTTTTCTCACCAACCATCACGACCCAACACATTGCTTTGAAGAAACTCGAGACGGGACATTTTTGGTTGAAGCTGTAGGAGACTGGTTGCCCCGAAAAATATTTGGTCGCTTTTATGCCTTTTGTGCTTACGTTCGCATGCTTTACGCTGCAATGTATGCATCGTTAATCCTATCACGTCGGGAAAAAATCGATGTGATTTTCTGCGATCAAATCTCTATTGGAATACCAGTATTGCGGTTAGCAAAACACAATCCAAAAATACTTTTTTACTGCCACTTTCCTGATCAGCTTCTTAGTGCCAAAGAGGGTTACATTAAGTCAATATATCGAACACCGCTGAATTATTTGGAGGAATATACAGTAGGCATCGCGGACTCTGTCTTGGTTAACAGTAAGTTCACTTTGAGAGTGTTTCGAGAGACATTCAAGCGGTTGGACGTAATCCCCGATGTGCTTTATCCTTCACTTAATACAAACTCATTCGACAAAATGCAACTTGAAGTTAAAGAAGACACTTTCAACATTCCATCGGACACATTTATGTATTTGTCCATAAATCGATATGAACGTAAGAAAAACCATGATCTGGCAATGTACTCATTTAAGTTACTGGAGAATGCTCTGTCACGAAATGACTGGCAAAGGTGTCGTCTTATTATTGCTGGAGGATATGACACCCGGGTTATTGAAAATGTGGATGTGTATAATAGACTTAAAGTTCTTGCTTCGGAACTTGCAATAGACGATAAAGTTGTATTACTTCGCTCGCCCTCTGATGTAGAGAAAATTGCTTTGTTGTGTAGGACTCGCTGTTTACTATATACTCCAGAAAATGAGCATTTTGGAATTGTTCCCCTAGAAGGGATGTACATGTCTAAACCAGTTATTGCCTTGAACAGCGGCGGACCTACAGAAACAATAGTTCATAATCAGACGGGAATCCTATGCGAAAAGAGCCAGGAACAATTTTCTAGTGCCATGTGCAGACTGTTCAGAGATCAAATGCTGTGTGAGCGAATGGGGGAAATGGGTCGCAAAAGGGTGCAACAAAAATTTTCCTTTGAAGCCTTTGGCAATAAGATGGATAGTGTGATTCGCGAGCTGCTCGATCTAAAAAAAATAAATTAATATAAAATAATTAGTTCACAATTTATGTATTTGTTAATTTCTGCGTTAATAAAATGTGCTTAAAGTAATAATTAATAACCCTACATTTTTATACATACATACATAAGGAATAGAAAACATAAGGGATAACCTACCCTTCTTCTCTCAACTACCTTAAAAATCTATCCGTCTCGCCCAACACAAGTTTAATGGGAAAGCATGTGTGGCCTAGCACATACACTGTTATTGAGGTCATATTCAATTCGCTTTGTCGAGAAGATGGTTTAAAGATATGGAATGATCCGATAGAGGACAATGTAGTCAATTTATTAACAAATTTTGTATTTATGGACCGAAATGACCCATGGCCATGTTCAAAAAATATGTTGCCAACAAACACAAATTGCAATATAAAAATAGCTATCTGTGAAATAACAAACCAAACAAATGCAAAAAAAAGTGACAAATGTACAAGTTGGCCTATTTCACCAATTACATTCAAGTTAAAACCACAAATTTGTTATACCTATATTGCAACTACAAATTTCTAATGCCAATTTTCGTTTCAGCAAATACCTACAAGTAAGTGTTTTAAAAATTTGTAGTCAAATCTAGGTTTAGAAATTGTGGAAAACTACTTCTTTATCACAAGTCCTACAAATTACCACTACACCAGAAATTTCGTTGACTTTTGTTTAGTGGGTGGCGTTCATCAAACAAGTACCTACTACATTGTTTAATTATGACTATAGCAAATAAATTGTTTGTAGCATCTATAATAAGAGAAAAAAAAAGAAAAAAATCCTTAAAAGCTGGTTGGGCCTATGTTATAGGTGTGATACCAGATCCAGCAAACAGTGAGGTAACTGGTCTGGTCATAAATGAAAAATCTGAGATCTGAGAGCAGAACGGTAAAAGTAAAGGCCCAATGGAAATCGACATTAGATAGGTACATACTTACTTAAATATAGTTAAAAAATCATGATCCTCGCGCCACCTGCCGAAAAGTTAATATTTCCTTGTTTTCTTAGGATATTTTTGACCTCAGTCTGCTAACTATAGGCGGCGGTTATATATCAACTAGCGCTAGCACGCGCGAGCTCGCGCTTTAGATTTTCTGCAGTGGATTGAATTGTATGTAAAAAGTTGTTACATAACCTGATAAAATGCATTTAATTTAAAGCGCAAGCGCTATACGCTTGTTGGTATATAACCGCCGCCTATGCGCAGCATTTCAGCAAGTCTATTGATTTTTTTAATACATACATTTCTACAAAAAATCTTAAATCGTATTTTAAAATTTCTGTATTTTGTTCCTCTCAAATATTTTATAGTAAATTAACAAAATATAACTAAAAATTAAAAAAAAGGATTAATTAATTTAAACGTGTTTGCAAATCAATCAGTAGAAAATGCAAGTACATGTGTAGTAAATTTAAAATTTCAGCTTGGTGAAGAATTAATTCTGCCGTTTGTAGAGATACAAATATCCCAAGTTCTTTGGCGGGTTCTGTGAAACTGCGACTTTACTGTCGTTAAATATCACCCACTGATTGTCCTTCTTGATGTGGCAAACATAATGTCCAACTTGGGATGACGTACCCATATGAGAAATAAAAGCGACTAAAGTGTATTTACCGCTGCCATCGCGATAATTCTTTGAATTTGAAGAGGTTGCACCCTCTCCCGTATCCATAGGAGTGGTATCCAGAGAGTCAGCGTGAGAAAATATCCAATCAGTGGCTCGCTCAATATTATTATCTGTTGCCTTTAACGCAGCGC
Source organism: Cheilosia soror (assembly GCA_949372485.1). NCBI lineage: Eukaryota > Metazoa > Arthropoda > Insecta > Diptera > Syrphidae > Cheilosia > Cheilosia soror. The sequence continues at coordinate 1,934,235 of OX443561.1, read as the reverse complement.
TGGCTTGTACATCATCAAAGCCCATACTCATTAGCATTGCAAGGCTGTCTTGGTTTGGTACAAAGGCATCGTCTTTTGTAATTCCGGGCACATTAAACGGGGCAGCGAAGTCTGAATCACATATGTGCTCCATAATCCATTGGGTAGCAACGTCAAGTCCGGCATTTTTTGTATTGAAAATGGCACGTTTGCATGCTTCTTGGGGAAAGCCCATATCTAAAAGTTCGCTCATTACGGCTTCATCGAATTTAACCTCTGGTGCTTGTTTCACGTCATTTGGTAAAGTTTCTTCGCCTGGTTGCAGACCAGTGGCTCGCATGTTGGATAAATCCAGCTCAGCTGGCATATCTACCGATACGTCTAGTTTAATTGGAACCCAATCCTCGCGAAGTGTAAACTTTTTGAGATGAAGTACCATGTAGTCAGGCATTGAAGCTAATCGGCTGATCTTTTTGGCAGTAGTCATTCCATTGATGGCTGAACTAAAGAATTGTTCAATAAGTTCTGTTTGAAAAAAATTATCTAAACAAGCTTGAAGAGGTATTTTTGGACGGACAACATTATCCCCGCTGTTTGGTTTTCCCAAAGCCGCCAACTTGTCCTGATACTCTTGTACTTCATCTGCATTGGTAGCGGCTGAGAGCGGAATTGCTAACGATAGACAAAATTCGTCTCGTTTAGTATATTTAACTTTTTTGCTCTCTCCGCATTCTACACGGTCTTCGACCGAAAACAATAACGCATCTGATGGACTCGGCTGGCCCCCACGACTGTTACGCTCCAAAAGATTGAGCAGGTATAAAAAGAACTCGCAAGCATCCTGTTGTTGTTTCGTACTAAAATCTGGGTGATTTTTCCCAACCACGTTCTTAAACATTACCGGTGAAATACCAGTTAATTCCGATTCTAAAGAGTTTTCGGCAATGGAGCTGTATTTGCCGCTCCAAAGACCTGTACCAAGTTTAGCTATCTGAATATTGAACTCATTAGCTGGATCCTCGGGAAAAACATCAAAATAATGCGCAGCACCGTCGACAAAGCGACTGATAAAATCTGGTATAGTAAATACTACCTGCATTACGCTATTCATGTAGCAGGAATTTCCCAAATTCCGCATTCCAGTAAGTCCCGGCCCAGCCAATGGGGTCAGCTCGCTGTCGCTTTCAGTCAGCTGGCTCCATTCCCCAATGCGCTGATTGATATCTAGTTCCAGCTCCACCATGGACTTTTCACTTTTTTGCATTGCTTTCATGTTTATACCAAAGTGGCCAAGATGTTCATACAACTTGGGATCAATTACCATATCATCTTCAGGGTAACTGAATACGTCCGCTTTACCATCAGACGTAATGGTACCCAATTTAACTGCTAACGGAAAGCCGGTTTCTTTGTAATACTCTACAGCGTGATCATTTCCGCCTGATCCGTCGAAGAACCTACGCCCACAGAGAATAGAACCATCGGTCAGGTTTAACCAGAGGTTATTAGTAAGATCGCACTTTTCGCACTTCCAACCAAGAGGCGCAATTTTTCGTCCGTTTTCTAATTGTTTGAGATCATTTGAAAACTTAGATACTTGCCGTACCTCACCATCCCAAGTGCCAGTCACTACTAGGTTTTGCAACTTTATTAAAGCAGACTCAGCTGTGAGCACTGCTTCAATCGATTGCTGAACTATTAGCGGCAAATCAATGTTTGGATATGGGATCTTAAGTAGCTCTGGTAGGACTACAACATGATACGTATCCTTGTAAGTAAATTTCTTCTCTTGTAGTTCCGCACCACCTTCTACGCCGATAGCTAGACGCGTTATCTTTCTTTCAGGTTCAGACTCACGTACTTTGTCATTATCATTGCCGGAAATTTTTGTTCTCTCCCTTTTAATATGCAAAAATACGCCATTTTCAGTTTTGTTGAAATAAGGCTTAATGAATTGTTCCCCAAATCCGAGAAATGTGGTGAGGCTTACGTAGAGACCGGTGGATGATTCAGGATTATCGTACGAGTATACACACTCATCTTTGTAAACACTTTGACCATCATTTGGGATACGAATTTTAGCCAAATGCTTTTGAAGAACTTCCATTCTAGAGGAACAGAAGAAAATATATATTTTTGTAACACTTTAAAGGTATAAAAATCTTACATTTGATAGTCGTATTTTTTGAATATTATTTTAGAAGTTGGTAATTGCTCCTTAAAAAAAAAAAATAAACAAACTATTCTTTAAGTAAAACTATTGCAATTCACTTCACAAGCTTTCGTTTGTGCACAAAAGAATAGTGACAGTGAATTTCTTTTGCGCGAGGCAACAACATAGAATGTCAAATAATAATTGTCATCGCCAGAACTTATTACTATGGCGTATTCTTTTGGGATTCTGATGCCGTGTACGATTGGCAAAAAAAAAGTTTTTCTTGCCCTAGATCACTTTTCGCGTTCTATTGGTACAAAAAAAGCAATCATTTTTAAATTCGAGACCACTTTTGGGAATCTAGATTTCTTCTCATGTCGTTTTCCATTGGGAACATCAGATTTTTATTTCAGATCTCTGATTTTTCGTGGCGAATGGAACATGAAAGCAGATTGATCTGCTTTTATTTTTTTCAATATTTCCAAAATCTCGAACAATCACCTTGCCAGCTCCGATTTCATTTAGGTAACTGATAATACAGTAATGGTGGATTTACATTATCACGTCACGCAATTTTGCATGACTTTAGAAGGAGAGATCCGTTTTTCCACAGTCTAGCCTAATGATGTGTGAGTGAGACCACGAGCATAATGAATTGAATTTAGGCCGCCATAACTTTTTTAAGGAGGTTTGTGGTCTCACTCTTACAGATCATTAGTCTTGACTCTAGCAAACGGATCTCTCTCTGAAGTCATGCAAAATTGCGTGGCGTGGTAATGTAAATCCATCATAAACCTAAAGGTGCTAGTACACGATATGTAGCACGCCTCATATATATGTAGCACTGACGTCCCAATGGGTAAATGCCGTGTACAAGCTCTCTTTGTGCACTCTCTTTTGACATTTTTAATGATTAATGAAATGTAAGTTGGTAATTAATTCACCACACCATACACACCATTTGCTTAACACGTCCCAATAGTGGTCAATTATTTAAATTATTTGAATTTGAGGCGGAGCTACTTATTTCAAAACTGGCTCTATGAAACTCTCATTTTCACAAACCAGATCTGAGAAAAGCATAATAATGTAATATACTATTTAGGTGATTAAAAGTCTAATATGTAATATGATTCCTATGACATTATTATACAAAAAAGAATATAATTTTAAGCTGCAGAACTAAATTGCAAGCACGATGTAATCAGCTAAACGCGATTCCTTGCAATTTTGTTGATATACATTTTGAGCTCTTTTCTTCTTATATTTTAAAGAAATTTAATTTATTTTCGATGAGTGTGTCTGTTATTAAAGTGTTATTAATATTTTGAAACAAATAATTATAAAAGTTAAACGAAAACTGTTTTGTTCGTATATAGATATGTTTATTGTTTTATTTTTCTATGAGGAGAATATGATGAATGTATTTTGAATTAGGTATATTATAAAGAATTGGCTGTTTAAAAAAAGGCTGTTGCTATTCGCCCGTTGTTCGAGACACGACTACCTACGTAACGAAATGTCAAAGTTTATATTGCGTCAAGTTGGGGTATGTGGCTCGCTACGCTCGCGGCAAGGACTCTAAACTCCAGTATAATCATTTTCGGACATTATGCCGTACGTTTAGGATCAACTTTTATCTTTATAAAAGAGTTTTTAATGAAAATACGATGACGTTACGTTGATTACGTAGTCGTGTCCCGAAAATCGGTAAACGTCAGTTCAGTACAAAATCTGTCAAAATGAACGGGCGAATAGACACTCCGTTAAAAAATTAAAAATCAACATTTGTCACTTAAAACATGGACTGCTTGTCATTTTTATACAGAACCTGCTAGAAAACGTGTTTTAAAACTGCATAGGCGCTACGAAATGCACAGCGTAGCGTATACCCGTCAAATTTTAATAAAAAAGTGTCATTTTGGATTTTTCCAGAAAAAAAAAAGTTCGTTTCCATAGTAACGCGTAAACTAAAGCGAAAAGTGAACTGTACTGAAAAGTGTAGATATACGTAATATTTTAATTTAAAACAAATATCTTATTTGTTTTGTTATGTTATCATAGTTTTGCTTTTTGTGTAGGTATTCTTTTGTTTTTCACAATGAAATTATAACATAATTTAATAATCCATACATTTTTAATAACATTCGCGGTTTTTACTATTTTGATTCTATGTAGTTTTGACATTCAAATATAGTGGAAAATTATCACATTAACTAGTACGAAAACATACAGGCAGTTTTAAAAAATTGAATTGCATTAAAAAATATTTTCTGAAATTCGCATATTTATATGTTAATAAATTCTTATTTACACCTGATGCAGATTCCTTGTGTTATAAGCCGATATGTGATATGACAATGCACACTTACTTGTGTGCCCAAAACGTATTTTTTCTTAAATTCCGATGACCAATTTATTTGTTGGTTAAAATAAATTCATCACATTATTCTTGTAGATGTAAATAAAAAAAATAAACATATTAAGCCTGACAAAACAAATGTCCTCATTCCTTTTTTTTAAATTATTTATTCCAAAACTCAGTAGGTAAACTTTAATTAAACAAACAATCAAAGAAAATAAATAAATTTTCTTTAAAAATATAGAAAAAGGTCTAAATTTATATCAGCAAAACTAAAAAATCATGTTTGATGATTTTTTTATCATCCATTTTAGCTTTGCAGCTTAAACTAATATTTTATTTTCGTAATAATGTCAAAGGAGTTCCATTATGACAGTAACTGCCCATTTATATTTGTATGCTTTTAAATGAAATATAAGTTGGTAATAGTTTCCCCACACCGAACACACAATTTGCTTAACACGTCCCGATAACGGCCAATTTATTTGAATTATTTGAATTTTTTCAAAGTTACCACCGAATAACTGTAAATGTTACTATGTGCCAATGTATGCGTGACCAAATTCACCCTCCGTTTACTTTAACATTGCACGCATACTTAACCACGCAGTAACTTTTTGAAACTGGCTCTATGAAACTCTCAATTTTGGCCGAAGCTGGTGGTCTATTCTCTCTGGTTTGTGGTCCCATCTATACATAATCCTACTACGAATTTAGCGAGCTATCTGTGCTGTGGAGAGAAGTGCGTTCGTTAAAATTTAGCGCGAGCAGGATAGGTAATGGGCTTTAAACGAGGAAAAAATGTATTAGAGGTTTATTTATGGCGCTTAAAATATCTTCAGAGATGGGCCGAGTGCCCGAGTCTCTGGCTGAGTTTGATTGTTTTAGACTGATGGATTTAAACAAAATTCCCAACTGGAGCGATATCGAAGATTCCTTGCTTTATTTGCGAAACAAAGGTGTCAAATTACACGAAAATAAATTGTTTGACCAATTTTGTAACCTAAAAATATTTGCAGAGCAAGAACAAAACAAGAATAACTTTTTAAATGCATGCACCTACCAATGTACGAAAAATGGGTATACAACACTTTTAAAAAATATATTGTTATTTTGGTTTTGGTTGAGGTATGATTCACAGTCACTTGTTGATTGAAAAATCATATAGTCTCGGTGAAAATCGAGCAAACAGTGCGTCTAGATCAGATGTCACAAACCAGTAAGCATAGACCGTCGACTCCTCCCACATAACGGACTTTGCCTACAAGCTGCCGGCGAGACCAGGATTTTTCATGGATTGGTGCTGTACAAAATCAAAGGGGCGCCATTAACGCACGCATACTTGAAAAATCCTGGTCGCATGGTATTGCATAGAAAAACATTGCCGCCATTAATTTTGACATTTACACGTATTCACAGACAGGGAAATTCTTTCCGGGGGGAATCGGGTAGGTGTACGGGAAGTCGGCGGTCTATTCTTACTGGTTTGTGTCATATCATGTGGTGGGGTGGTCGTCTACTGATGAGCCCACCCAACACCACCACATCGGGGCGAAACGCATTATTGGAGTCGAGGCCAACACTAATTGTGATGACAATCGTACACTCCAAAGCTATTCATTCAGAAATATGTTTATGATTGAAAGTAGTTTGATTTTGGTTATTGTTTTTTGTTCTATAATTTTTCTTTTGACATTTATAAGGGTGTCCTCTTTTTGGTGGGCATGGATCTGGTCACCCTAGGCGTGTTACATATCGTGTACTAGCACCTTAATAAATGTACACATCAAGGAATAGAGAATGGCTGCGTTCCATTGACCGCTAGGCATCTAGCACATAATATCCCTGATGGAGGAATGCTGGCGCTAGAGATCTAGCGGCAGCGGCAAAGCTACATTAAAAGCAATTTGAATTCGTATTATAAGATAAAACGCGTCTTTAATGAAGTAGGTAGTACGAAAGAGTGAATTTATTATATGTCAAATAAAAGTAGGGTATGTTTACAATGTTAGGTCAGGTTACGAATATAGGGTAACACCAACACTCCTCCTTAACCTGAGGATTGTCGGATTCCCATTGCTTCTCGGAATAATCCTTGTTTTATTTTCTCCAATGGTTTTGTGAGAGCATCGGCAATTTGCTGTTCAGTGCTGACGTAATTTAGTTCAATTTGACCTTGGCTGAGTGTGTCTTGCACGAAGTGGTGACGAATATCAATGTGCTTCGTCCTGGGGTAAAATCCACCATTGGTTGCAATTGCGATGGCATTTTGATTGTCACAAAGTATTTGCAGCGGCTGATGTTTTCTTCCAAGTTGAGCCTTGATCCCATTCCACCAAAGGGCTTCTTGTACGGTTGCTGAAAGCGCCATATATTCAGACTCACACGATGATAGCGCAACTGTTTGTTGTTGTTTTGAGCACCAAGATATGGCTCCTCCTTGGACAATAAATACGAATCCGGTTGTAGACTTGCGGTTGTCGACATTTCCTGGCCAATCAGCATCAGTGTATCCAACAATGTGATCACCAGAATTTTTCTTATATTGCAGCTTGAGCGACGATGTTCCACGTAAGTAGCGTAGTAAATGTTTTACAGCAAGCCAATGTCGCGGTCCGGGGTTCGAGTTGAAACGGCTGAGAAAGTTTACTGCATAGCAAATGTCCGGTCGAGTACATTGTGATAAATAAATGAGACAGCCGATCGCTTCCTGGTAAGGAACATTCTGCATTTGTTTAATGTCTTCGGTACTAGTAGAGCAATCTTCTTGCGATAATTTTTCGCTTGTATTCATAGTTGTTTTTACAGGTTTTGCGTCCTTCATTCCGAATTTATCAAGAATTTTCTCAATGTACTGCTCTTGATCCAGTGCAATCATATCTTTTCCTTGAGTGATACGCATTCCAAGAATTTGTGTAGCATCACCAAGTTCCTTCATGCGGAATTGCTTATGTAGTTCTGATTTGATAGTCTTGAGCAAGTTTTCGTTATTGCAAAATAGCAAGAGATCGTCCACATAGACAGCTACTATAAGAATTTGATCGTCTTTGATTTTAAAATATATACAAGGGTCATGTTTAGACTCTTGCCAAATGATTTCAATGCTCGGTCAAGTTCTTGATTCCAGACTCTACTGGACTGCTTTAGTCCATATAAAGCCCTGTTCAAGCGACATACCTTTGATGGGTGGTTTTTGTCTTTGAAGAATGCAGGCTGCTCCATGTATATTTCCTCCGATAGCTGTCCTTGCAGAAATGCCGTGACAGCGTCCATCTGCTCTATCTTCAGATCTAGATGGGCAGCTAGAGCAAAAAGGTATCGCAGCGAGCTATGACGAACAACTGGGGAGTACGTATCTTCATAATCCACCCCCTTCCGCTGCGAGTATCCTTTTATGACCAATCTCGCTTTATAGCGGTCGATATGGCCTGTAACGTCACATTTAGTACGGAATATCCATTTGCATTTAATTGCTTTCCGATTTGTTGGCAGTTCAGCTAGCGACCAAGTGTCGTTATCAAGCAGTGATTGGAATTCCTCTTCCATTGCCAGCTTCCAATGATTCGCATCTGGACGAGACAATGCTTCATCTGGCGTCGCCGGATCGTTTATGTTTAGCTGTGGGAGATATATGCCAGTACTAGGAACTTCAAATGCTGTTTGCTTAGGATACTTGCCTTGAGGTATGCGCCTCACATCGTTGGGCTTAGACAACTGTTGGCTAGAAACCATAACATGTCGATTCTGGTACAATGGAGGCGCGACAAGTCCTGTGAATCCAAGTAAGGGTTCCGTTCCGGATGTCGAAGGTTGATGACTTGATGATATGCTCTGCTCATCTGCATCGGTTGACTGACCTTCAGAATATAGAGACGAGGAAAAATCATCTGTTTCAACAACAAAATCTTTATACTTGCCTGGTATATGGCGCTCCCTTTCGCTGCGCCTCAACACCTGCGGTTGCAGTGGGTCAGAGTCAGTTTGCTGAGGGAGCGCATTAGAAATAGATGTTGTCCTATTTAAGGTCATTTCGTCAGGCTCCTCATCATCTGCATCTTCATATAGACTGGTATTCGTGGACTGTATATCGAGTTTATTTTGAGAGTCTAATTGAATTTCTGCATGTTGAAATGCTTTATTTGAATTTATCTGCGACAATTGCGAGGTTTTAAGTTCGGCTATACAGGAATCTTCGTTGATAAACGACACATTACGGCTCTTAAAAATGCATTTCTTCTCGGGGTCATAGAGACGATAGCCTTTGGTGTGCTCATCAAATCCTGTCATAATACATTCTGTTGCCTTTGGATCCCATTTTTTTCGATTGGCTTTCGGGACGTGCGCCATTGTCACAGTTCCGAACACTTTAATGTGTGACAAATACGGTTTCTTGCTAGTCCATGCTTCCACTGGTGTCAAGCTTGTGCCTTTTGACGGCGAACGATTCAATAGGTACACCGAGTACGCAACTGCTTCAGCCCAAAACACTTTCGATAAGTTAGCATCGGCAAGCATACATCTTGCCTTCTCAACTATTGATCTGTTGTTTCTCTCGGCTACGCCGTTTTGCTCTGGTGTGTGTACATTTGTAGTCTGATGATGGATACCGTTCTTTCGTATTAAAAGTTGAAATTTGTGGTTAAGGAATTCTTTCCCATTGTCGGTACGCAGTATTTTTAGCTTCTGACCGCTTTGCTTTTCAGCATAGTTGCGAAAGTCTTCAAAGCATGTTGTTACTTCCCAATCTTCTTTTGTTTTTAGGAAGAACACAAATATTTTTCGCGATTTGTCGTCGACAAATGTGAGGAAGTATCGACTACCTCCAAGCGATGGGGTTTCCATGGGTCCACAAATATCGGAGTGCACAATTTCGAGCAACTGAGTAGCTCTTCCACCACACTTGTTGAAAGGAAGCCTGATTTGTTTGCTAATGGGACAAATTTTGCAGTCTTTGTCGACCATTTTTGCAAATTCGATACCTGTTGCCAAGCCACCGTTGAGTTTGTCCAGACTTCTGTAATTTAAGTGACCCATTCGCCTGTGCCAAAGTTCTCGACTACCCGTCAATCCACACGCAAATGCTTTGCTCGGAGGCCTCGTATCAAACTTAAATAAATCGTTAGTTAATGAACCAGTGGCAATTACCTCTTTCGATGGATCCAAGACTTTTACGCCTCTATTGTCGAAGATGACAGTGTGACCTCTTTTGACGATGCGACTGACAGATAGGAGATTTGTCGACAGTTCCGGGATGTATTTTACGTCTTTCAAATCAATTGACGATTTTTGGCAGACTGGTATCAATGTCGACTTTCCACAGCCCTGTATCTGCATTGCTTCGTTATTGACGCAATGACTGTGCCTGAGTCTGCTTGCACACTTTCCAGCATCTCCTTGTTAAATGCCATATGAGATGTGGCACCGGAGTCAAAATACCAATCGTGTTTGCTTGTGACACCAATTGTGGATAAGACGGTACTAAATGCGTTTTGTTTATGGTCACTGCTGCCTTCGCTTTGCGTTTTTGATCGGCAGTTCTTTGCGATATGACCAAAACGATGACATTTCCTGCATCGCGGGCCTTTTCGATGATCATTAGATTTATTTTCGCGTTGAAAATGGTCTTTGCCCCTGTTTGTATAGAATGCAACCGAATTGTCCTCTCCAGGTCGCATTTCCTGTAACAATTTGGTCTTAATTGCGTCACCTGTTATTTTCGACCCAGAATTTTCTAACGCCATTATCATCGGGCGATACTCTTCTGGTAAACCAGCCAACAAAAGTGTTCCTATCCATTCGTCATCGATTCGAAAACCAATTCCATTTAAAGATTGTGCGGTCGATATTATTTCGTTTACATATTTGTCCATTGAGCCGCAATTCGACAGCGATGTGTTTATCATTTTGCGCAGTAAACCTACTCTACGAGTCAGACCATTATCCTCATAGGCATCTGCTAAATTTTGCCACAACTGTTTTGCTGTCTTTGCTTGTACGTAGCACACAGGATCGATGACTAGTGTAAGCTTGCTTCTGGCTTTGCGATCTTTTTCAGGATCAACTGCAGTTTTGGGAGTACCATTCGCATCCAATTCGTACTCTATTGTCGCTGTCCACAGATCATCCAAATCAAGAAATGCCTGTGCAGAAATTTTCCACGTTGGGTAATTATCGCGACCACGCAGCTTTTCTATAGTAAGGCCGTTCATTTTTACGCGTAACCAAATTAATTTTAAAGAGCAAACGAATGTAAAAAATTAAATGTTAATCAATTCACGTGACCTGGGCACATAACCTATAAGATAAAACGCGTCTTTAATGAAGTAGGTAGTACGAAAGAGTGAATTTATTATATGTCAAATAAAAGTAGGGTATGTTTACAATGTTAGGTCAGGTTACGAATATAGGGTAACACCAACACGTATTATTCCATCTTCATGAGAGTCAAACATTTTTTTTGGGCCATCATACCGCATATTTATTAATACACTATAATTTAGATAAACAAGTACAATCCGCGGTACTAATAATCATTTTTAGTGTTAAGGCTAGTTTTACGAAGTCACAATGGCGAAAATTTCCATATAAAATTATCCATTGTGACCGTCAAAATATTTAAGTTGAAGATTAAAAATGATTATTGGTAAGGCCTAATGTATATATTAATTACATACCAGTTTGAATTCCCATTTTAAACCAAATTGGAAATATTTGACTTCTGCTCTTACCTTTTATTTTGACAGTTCGTTATTTATTTTTCAATCTAGCAGTTCATTTTGCGCTAGATTGAAAAATTTTCCAGAAAAGGATATTTCACAAAATATGCTAGAGCTTAGCGCAAATGCTGAAATGTCAGTTTTTTTATATGGAGTTTGGCATGCCTTTAGTCATCTAGCGGTCAATTGAACGCGGCCAATCTTTAAATACAAAATCGCAATTAAAACTTCATTTTTAATGTGAGTAATTTTTTTTAATGCTTTCATTGTGATTGCATCTCTTTTGCTACAATTCACTAGTTTTTAATTTTGAGTTAAAATTTATTAAACTACTTTATAATCGTATGGTTAATATTATTATCATTATTATGTTTAATATTTTGACCCTTTCTAACAAAATGCGTTCCATATCGTACTACAGTTGCACATTCAATAATATGACTTAGGTTTGTGTGTAATTATATTTTTTATTTCTATATTTTGTTACATGTATTATCTGAATTGAATTTGATTTTGTTGAATTTATTTAAAAAAATTTATTGTTTCATAAACATTTTTTGACACTCTCATTCAGTTGTTTCCCTCAATTGCTATTTATTTGCTTTGTTTCTATTATCAGTGTAAAAATAGATATACATATAAGCTAACATTTTCGTCAACCTATTATTTTTTTGCTTACATTGGATCATTCTAAAATCGTACAAAATGTTTTGTTATTCTATTTTAAATTACTTTTCAAAAACATACGTTGAGTTATTTGCTTTGAGTCCCAATAAAACTGTTTATTTTATTGATATGGATTTTCGGTCTTAGATAATCAATTCAAGATTAAAAAAAAACTATTGTTTTGTGATTAGAAAATTGAGGATGAATTGATGCTAATTTTAAATATTTGGAAAATAAATTAATTCATTTTTATGATTTCACAGTTTAAATGAGGCGTCTATTTCGAAGTAACAACCTTACAAACAACTTGCCTTGCATTCTTTATTCTATCTATAAAGTAATACATATAAATGTAATGTCACAAATTTACGGAAAATGTACAAAGTTCATTTACTATTTACATATTTACTGTTTAAAAATGCTTTTGGTTTGGCATTATGTTTTTATTATTATATTTTTCTTCTTTTAAGGAAGGGCGTTCTGCATCCCTAAACAAATATAAGTAATTAAATCAAATATAAAAACAAATTTATCTTACATCGATTTAGCCACATCACAGCTCACTGAATAGTTTGGACGTCGTGTTTTGGTTTCAATTAAGGCGTACAAAACCTATTACCTTTGAAAGTAGTACTTACTATGTGGGGTAGGTGTACTTAAAAAAAAATCAAAAAATTCAACTTTCTTCAAACGTCTTTAGGTGAACAATAATTGAACAATTGCGAGTAAATTATTTTCATTAAAGAGAACACTCAATTTGGTGTGAATACAAAATTCCATCTAGTAGGTAGGCTCTTTCACAAAAGTTGTTCTTTGGAAACTCAAGTTGAAAACGAATAATAGACATGGCTATTTCTTTCTGATATTGCTGAAGATATAATTATATAAAATATAAGACATAATGGTGAAAATAGTTTCGCAAATCTATTGATCAAAAATCCATCATCAGTCGATCGAGATGAGAGAAGCATACAAAAATGACAAGGTTTAAATAATAGGTTCCTTTACTTTTGTAGTAAAAATGGAAAATACTCACAGAAATATTTTGAGTAAAAACTAGTAAAAATGAGGATTGGACGTTTTTTTTTTATTTGCGATGTATTCAAATCATTGCTAATAAATCAATGTTAATAAAATCTTTGTCGTAAATACAAAATCGCTTTCTTTTAGGGTGGTTTTATACGATTACATCAAGATATTCTTTTTCCATTTTTATTTTCCTTTAGCTGCACTCAACTTCTTCAAGTGCCAAAATATGTAAATAGGGGTTTGCATTAAACTTAACGAAACACATTTTTGTTCACAGTATATTATAGTGCTTCCAAAATATTAAGGGGACCTCTCAATCAATTTATTCATACTACCCAATGCCGGAAAGTAAAAAAAACGTATGTATGCAGATAAAATTGAAATCTGTATGATTAGTACAAAACAAAAATAATAGGTTTTAATTGCTGAATACATTAACTCGACCATTTCGTTACTGGCGGGATTAAAAGCAATTTTCTTTTCTGCAATTTCCATTGTACAACTAAAAGGTAGTTTATATTTTTGAACGTTTGCGAATAAAACACATATACATCACTCGTTTACGGCAAAGGGAATATGATAATCATCTCCTCTCTAATCGTACCTTGCAATAGTTTGTTTATCCATTTAAGTCTATTAGAATCCTTAGCTACTTTCATTTCTTCTAGGTATGTATAGTATATATACCACTCATATTTTGCTAAAACAACCAAAGATTAAAAAAAATAAGACATTAAGAAAATATGTTTAGTGATGTGAAAAATGAAATAAAATTTGAAATAGGTTGCGAATAAAGATATTATCATTAGGTCATGTGTTATACTGGCAATAATTTGTATAACAAAAAGCTTTGTATAACACGGCCTTGTAATTCTTTACCATATATAGTATTTCCAGTAGTTCTATATAATTTCACAGCACGAAATGTATTTATTAATTTCTAGCGTTAATTAAAAAGTTAATTGCGTAACTCACGAATTAATTCCAGTAAACTAATTTTTATTTCGATCTACGTGCCAAAATTCTCTGTTTGTAGCGTATAATACAGTAGCCCTTTCGAAAAGCCTACGAATTCACCGAATTAATTCTTTGAATGCATTCAATTTCACTTTAACAATTATTTCAAAATAAACGAAATTACAAGGAAGTTCTTCATCAGAAACAGATAAAACATACGGAAAATACCGCCAGTAATTGAGTGATATTGGCTAAGTGCAAAGCAAATTAGTGGGATGCAGATCGGCTTCAACATTGTCTGTGTTAGAATGTGAAAGGATTAAACTTATGTTTATATTGCGTAAAATGTTGGTTCATTTTGAAATTTTGTTTTAAATTCATTGCGAACTATACATAAAGGGAATTCATGCAACGTCGTAAGTTTGTAGTTTACCATTCGCGTAAAATGGTAAGTTTACAACACACGTTTCATAAAGGCCCCAAATAGTTGCTTTCGTAAATGATGGTAAACCAGTCAGCTGTTTCACATAAGAGTGAACGAATGAATTGATAAAATACGAACAAACCACTTCTGATGCAATTATAAAAAAAATTGACATTTTACTGTTGTTAGTTAGTCTATCAAATTGTATTAAGAAAACAAGTTTTAAAAGGGTTTTAAATAACAAAATTTCCAATTCCAAACTTTTTGCCGCGATCGAAAACATCCTTTGTTTGGAATTGGAAATTTCGTTATTTAAACTCTTTTAAAACTTGTTTTCTTAATACAATTTGATGGGTTAATAATTTATCCTATACTTGGAATAGTAAAATGTATAGTATAACGTTTACGACGAGTTTACAGCGTTGCATGAATACCCCTATTGTTAATACATTTTTTATCCTAAATTCCTTAACCCATTAAGTACCCATTGAAAATTTAGAATTTTTGTGAAAGTCTACTTTTTTGCTCGGTATCAAAAAAAAAAATGTTTTGATGCAAAAAGTTTCTCCAAACAATTCTAATAGTGACTGCAAAAAATTTTTTTAGCTATTTCCAAAAAATCATAAAAAATATCAGCGAAGATGTTTTTTTGCAGTTACTATTAGAATTGTTTGGAGTCCCTTTTTCCATCAAAACCTTTTTTTTTATACCGAGGAAAAAAGTCAAAAAAGTAGACCTTCACACAAATTCTATATTCTAAAATGTTTAAATGGTTACTTAATGGGTTAAGGAAAGTTTTGTATCATTCAAACTAAGTTGAGTTGTGTTCCATAATAGGGGCATTAGTTTTCAAAATACTTATGCCGGCCACTGTATATTCCCTTCGCGGCTCTTACACCCATAAATCTTGAAATTGAACTGCACTTTTAATTGAGATTCAACATTTTTGATTTCACGGTAATTCTCTCATTAGCTTTTTTTTCAAATTTAACAATCAACGAAAGCCGATAATCCATCTTCGAACTGAGACATTTTTGTTCGCTTTTCGGCGGTTTTAAGCGCTAACTAAGAGCTTTACACATATTCTTATCCTATATTTGAAGGGTACTACTGCAATAAAGTTGTGTTTTTCAAAATGTTGTAATACCAAATGATAGTCATAAGTTTTGTACAATAACTCGTAGCAACAAACTTAAAAGGAAAACAAAACAATGAATTATTGGAAACGTTCATGTGTTTATCTTTTTCATTTATTTGTTTTTGGTTTTAATAATATTATGCTGTACATTTAAATGATTTATTTTATATCGCTTTACTTATATAATATGTTTCTCCTTTCGCGATTATTACCATAAATTTGACATTATTATAATGATTGTTGCTGAGTTAAAAAACAAGAAAACAAATCGCAAATCAAATACTGAGAAAAATACCTAAAAAAACGCCAATAAAAATAAAAAAAGAAACTAACTCTTCTTTCTAAGTAAAATTTATTTGTAAAAAAATATTTTTGTTGTTCTTATTATGTAAATCACTCAAATGTTCTTAGCATTAGCATTAACATAAAGTACAATCACTACTAGTTAAAAATAAATATAATTCTATATAAGTATGTATAAATGAATGTTTTTATAAAAAAATGCCTAAAATCATGGAAACAATAATTTTCTTTTTTGAATTCAATTTGTTGGTAAATGAGTTATAAAAACGAGTCGACTTCAACAGATAAAACTAAATAGAGTACTATGTGTGTGTATGTCTAGTGCAACAAATAGAATACGGAAAATAATATAACATTTATGATAATGATGGTGCACTCAAAGCGCAAAATGTCAAGTTCTCTAACACAACGTTTGTTTTTGTCTCTCACCACATCTTGTTTTACATTACTTATGTTTTCATTCAATTTTGCCTGGTTGCGTTTGCTCATGAATCTTTTGTTAATTCTTTTTGGTATGCTATGGGGCTTTGAATTGCTTTGAGGAAATCGTGTTGAGATTGAAGAATGTTTCTTATTGTTTCCAGCCACTCGTGATTTTGATCTATTGTAGCTGCATTACAAATGTAATTGTTTAGGTCCGGCCGATGGGGGTCTGTCGATTTTAGTAGAAACCTGTTGTTCGGCAATTCCTCCAGCTGCATTTTGTTAACCTAATGAAATTATTGTTTCGTAATAAATACGGCAATTTGTTTTTAAGATGTATTTCATACTTGTATATGGGAGCGGTAAACATATGATTGGGTCGTGAACTGGGTCTTCTTGCCAACAATATCCGCAAATATAATACTTTGTTCAAATAGGAATACTTGAAGTTCTCGCGGCTTCTGCACCATTGTCGCATTTCGCTCAACATTCTTGGTTTCTTCAACGCATGTTAATGGACCATGAATAAGTAGTTTTCCTTGAGCTGTAATTTTTCCTTCGAATTTTTGAAGCCGGCGAACTACCATCATATCGTTAATAGCTCTACAAACGACCTAATTAAAATAAATTAAGTTGTTTGTTTAAATTAAGTTTTAAGTAAGTAAGAAATTGATTAATATTTTTTTATTTATTAAAGATTACACAGTAAAATAAATTACAATATAATACACTATGAACACTAGCTACCAGGTCTTTCGGCTAAAGGCGTATTTTTTTGAGACTCTTTACTATACTCATTTGTCGAATCTCAAAAAAACATCCCTAACTCAGTTTTAGCTCACTTTATTTTTATTCGGAAGTTGGTACGCGTGTTTTCAACTCGACATATTAGATGTCAAAAGAATTTAAATCGGTTAGGAAGAAACATTATTTGAATAAGGGTAAACGAATTAAACTTAAATGGAATAAAAGAGGTACGAAACCATAAAATGAATAGTAAGCTTTAAATAATCTTTTAACTGCAGGTCTAATTGCAATTAGTGGAATCATCAAGCAATGAAGATGATGAGTTCAGTGATTATTTTTTAGGTACACAAAGATCATATGATTCTTCTTTCGAAAATAAAAACAACGCCATAATAAACAACTTCATGGACACTATTGCCGAAAATTCTTCTTTCCTTGCACTATAAAAGTGTAATGCCCAGTTGCACAGTCAGAGTTTAAACTCTCGTTTTGGTTTAAACATTCGTTCAACAAATTTTCAGTTTCACTGTGTTCGTTTAAACCCAAAGTGGAGTTCAACTCTCGGTTTAATTAATCCTAATTTCGATTGGCAATCTCGGATTTCTTTAGATTTCGTCTGGCCAATCGAACAAAAAACAATATACTGAGCTGTTCTTTGTTGGTGTTGGTGGTGTACCTGCCAAAAGTTGTTTACCTTTTTTGTTGTGAAGATTTTTTTTTTGTAGAGGGTTACAATTTGCAAGTTTTACATACATTTTCAAAAAAAAAATCTCATAAAAAATATTCCGAGTATATAAATTACAAACTCGATGCTTTTTCTCCCTTGCAAAGAACAAATATGTACTGCAACTGCATAAATTGCTCGAACCTATGACGAAGACAAGCCAGTATTATCCGAAGAGGACGACGACGATGATGAAGATGTGCCACATGATGAAGATGAAATTTACAATTTACATTTGTTCCATATTTATCAAATTTTGGTTTAAATTATTTATTTTAATATGGTTTTTCAGTAGCTCTAACTTTTTCGACCGACTTCATAAAACGAAAACAAACATATGTCAAATCATATGTAAGTGTATTGATAAATCTCGAGCGACACTGAGAAAAAATATAGATTCGCAAAAGTGCTCTCGACTCTGAAAAATATTGTTTTTTTTTTGTATCAAACTAACGAAAAAAGTGATCTCGGGCAAGAAAAAGTCCTTTTTTTCGGCGAATCGAAATTAACATTAAACGCCTGCACCTGCATTCTGCCGTTTAAACTTTCGTTTCGCATTTTGAGGTTTATTTTGACAGCTGCTATTTCATACAGAGAGATAGAGAGAGAGAGAGAGAATAAAAAAGATAAATTATTTGGGTGCTGCACTTCTTGAATTTATATGAGTGAAAAGTAGAGCTATGATTAGTTTCAGCATTACTGCGGTAAACCCGCTGTTAAAGAATGTCATCAGAAAATTTCAGTAGATTTTCAACCAATATATGTACGTTTTCCTTTATTAAAACATTGAAAAGCCTTTTTTCAAGTGAACATCAGGTAGATTGTAAAAGCGTAAATTGTATTGAGTTTTTTTCAATACAAAATAATTATTTTAGTGTGTGAAAATGACGATTATTTTTTTGTAATGCTTATAGTGATTTCTTTAGATGATTTCTTTAGTTTTGGCTGAAACGAGACACTACCTACTGTATTCTCTTGCAATGCAATTTGTTTGTCCGATTTTGAACACACTTCTCGGGACAATGCCTGTTCAGTTCAAAGGTTTCGGAGTTTATACCATTTTTTTGTATACAGATCTTCTAGACTACATTTTTGTTAAAAAAAAGTAAAAAAAGCGCAGATTTTCGTGGAAACACCAGCAAAAAACTTTGCGCCTACTTATTACCAGACAATGACCCTAATTAGAGGCTCATAAAATATTCATTATCATTACTGGCGACGGTGGATTGAATGCGGTAAAAACACAGCGAGTGACAAGAAGCAGTACCCGTGATCGCATCCGTCCGAATGCCCACTACATTTCAACAAAAAAAAAATAATAATTACATACTGCAATAATTAATTGGTGAAAGTAGATGACAGTTCAAACATGTATCGAAAATAAATCAATTCACTTCGTTAATACCAAAATGCACCATGTAATAATATTGCACACATTTTCTTTTATTTACAAATGGTAAAATAGATAAAGTAGAGAAAAGCAATAACCATTTATTTGGTCACAAGTGGAAAAATATCCCCTTAAGGGAAATTGTTCTGCGCTTCCACAACTGCGTTTAGTTAACTGGCAGATTATGTTGAACTGTGAAACTGATGCCCAGTTGTACAGTCAGAGTTTAAACTCTCGTTTTGGTTTAACCCTTCGTTCAACAAATTTTCGGTTTGTCCGATTTTGAACACACTTCTCGGCACAATGCCTGTTCAGTTCAAAGGTTTCGGAGTTCATACCATTTTTGTATACAGATCTGGATTACCTACATTTTTTGTTTAAACAAAAAGTAAAACCAGAACAAGATAGCGCAGATTTTCGTAGAAACACCAGCAAAAAACTTTGCGCCTACCTATTACCAGACAATGACCCTAATTAGAAGCTCATAAAATCCTTTCAATATTTTACTGGCGACGGGTGATTGGATGTGGTAAAAACCCAGCGAGTTACAAAGAAGCAGTACCTGTGATCGCATCCGTCTGAATGCCACATACATTTCAACAACTAGATATGTATTATTATTGAAAAAAAAAAAAGAAATAATAATTACTGCAATAATTAATTGGTGAAAGTAGATGACAGTTCAAACATGTGTCGAAAATAAATCAATTCACTTCGTTAATACCAAAATACACAATGTAATAATATTGCACACATTTTCTTTTATTTACAAATGGTAAAATAGATAAAGTAGAGAAAAGCAATAACCATTTACTTGGTCAAAAGTGCGCTGGTAGAAAAATATCCCCTTAAGGGAAATTGTTCTGCGCTTCCACAACTGCGTTTAGTTAACTGTCAGATTATTTTGTACTGTGAAACTGAACGAGTTAAACCAAAAGTTTAAACTCTCGGTCAGGTTTAGTTAAACTTCAGTTTAAACTCTGACTGTACAACTGGGCATGAATGAGTTAAACCAGTTTAAACTCTCGATCAGGTTTAGTTAAACTTCAGTTTAAACTCTGACTGCGCAACTGGGCATAAGAAAGCCAATGTTTCTTCTTTTGTCGAACGTTTTGATTCTCAAAGGTATAAAAACATTACGTGAAAACATCAAAATTGTTTTGATTGTATTTTGTTTACCTTTTCGCCATGTTTAAAAAATGTATACTCATTGGAGAAACTGAAAATCGTTCTTAAATTGTATCGACTGCAAAGGTTCGTTAACTAAAACTGAATGAACTGTAGGTATTTCGAAATTCCAGCCGTATTCATACTGCTGGCAGAGTTCAGGAATACGTGCAAATGCATGTTGATCGCAGGTATTTTACCCCATATGTCGCCAGTAACGAGAGTCATTATTCACCCCTATTGCCGTTGGCGTTGTCGTATACGACTTATGTTTCGTGTCGTTGTACAACAATGTTCAGATTTTTTTTTTAACTTTTGTTAACAATTTTATTTCCTCGTCGATGTGTTCACCATCATTTCAATTCAATTGTCTCAAAAAAGTTGAAAACAGCGACTAAAAAACGAAGCAAAATACGAGTCGTTTACGACAAACGCCAACGGCAATAGGGGTGATTAATTAGTTTACGACACCTAATGGTGATGGTGCAGATGTCTTATTGCTGGGTGCTACTGCGACTATGTGCGCTGCTAAGACATAAATCTAGTTCTAGACAAATGTTTATATATTTTAAGACAATAAAATCCATCATATTATGCAATTAAATTACTTATACCTACCCACTTTTTAAAAAATATCTTGTTTGAAGGTTGAATAAAACAAAACAAAAATTGCTTGGAAAAGGTTTTTACTCTATTTTGTTGATCCAATATGAGCATCAAAATGTAATACGCCTTGTTTACGGGAAAATGCGGTGAAATTATGTGCATGCCTGTGCTCAATTCTGTCTGAAATTGAATTCGTACAGATTTGGAATTTTTAGAGTACCAAATATGCATTTTCTAATTTGACTTCTGTTTCTGCAGTTTCTGCTAGGTTCCACATTTCACTTTCACTCGAAATGAAATCGGGAATAAATTTTTGTGTTCTACATTTCACTGTATTCGATTTCGATTTAAAAATTTGCGGAATTAGTGAAATTGTGATTTCGAAAAAATTTCGGAATCGCTCGAAATGCAGAACACTGAAAACGAATTCACTCGATTTCGGAACCTAGCTGAAAGGTTGGGTACTAAACGCAAAGAAACGTCCGAAAATTATATATATGTATATTATATATATTGAATCCCTGTAAAATTAAGTTCCACAGAAATTAAATATGTATGTATATGTAACTTGATTTAGTCAATATAAAAGTCCGCTGCGGATCTGCATAGTATTGTCGATCGAAAATGTAAAATTGTTTTAGTTATTCCGTGTCGACTTTCTCAGAGTTTCGTTAATCGTTTCACACGGTTTTGTTTGAAAAGCTCACTCAAGTTTGAGATTGTTTTTTTTTTTTTCAAAAACTATGAAACATAAATATGTATGTAACTTGATTTAATCGTAATACATATTCCTCTGGCTTTCAAAAATGATACTCTTTTATTTAAAGTGTTGCCATTGGTTTTTAATATATATTTTTTTTCATTTTGAGTATAAGACAGATAGACCCCCCGCCCATAGTAAAAATGCTTGTATTTAACCCCTCTACAAAAAACTGTTATCAATTTTTGGCGACTAAGTTATCATATTTTCCCCCTATTGTGTTGTGACTTCATCATACATTTTTAATAAATCCGCTCTTTGGCTGTTTTTTTTCTGTTAATATACATAAGAAAACGCGGTAGTTGTCAAATTGAAAACTAGCGGGCTATATAAATTTGAATTATTTGGAAAACAACAAAACGCGTCTTTTTTTTTAAACAAAACAGCAACAAAAACTGTAGTTTTTAGATTTTCCATAAATTTCAGAATTTGTTTTCAAAATAACTTCAAAATATTTACAAAAGCAGATCAATCTAATTTTATGTTCCGTGCCACGAAAAATGTAAGATCAGAAATAAAAATCGTATGTGCCCAGTGGAAAATCCCATGAAATTTAGACGTGTATTGCAAACAATGGTGCAAATTTATCGTATACTGCTATGTGACAGGTAAAAGTGTTGCTCGCTTCATAACAGACAGATAAACGATATATCTAATGGGCCAAGCTTCGCAGAACCATTTGTCTTTGTGAGGTTTAAAAAGCGCCTACAATTTATTATACAAAATAATTATTTTAGTGTGTGAAAATGACGATTATTTTTTTGTAATGCTTATAGTGATTTCTTTAGATGATTTCTTTAGTTTTGGCTGAAACGAGACACTACCTACTGTATTCTTCTTGCAATGCAATTTGTTTGTCCGATTTTGAACACACTTCTCGGGACAATGCCTGTTCAGTTCAAAGGTTTCGGAGTTTATACCATTTTTTTGTATACAGATCTTCTAGACTACATTTTTGTTAAAAAAAAGTAAAAAAAGCGCAGATTTTCGTGGAAACACCAGCAAAAAACTTTGCGCCTACTTATTACCAGACAATGACCCTAATTAGAGGCTCATAAAATATTCATTATCATTACTGGCGACGGTGGATTGAATGCGGTAAAAACACAGCGAGTGACAAGAAGCAGTACCCGTGATCGCATCCGTCCGAATGCCCACTACATTTCAACAAAAAAAAAATAATAATTACATACTGCAATAATTAATTGGTGAAAGTAGATGACAGTTCAAACATGTATCGAAAATAAATCAATTCACTTCGTTAATACCAAAATGCACCATGTAATAATATTGCACACATTTTCTTTTATTTACAAATGGTAAAATAGATAAAGTAGAGAAAAGCAATAACCATTTATTTGGTCACAAGTGGAAAAATATCCCCTTAAGGGAAATTGTTCTGCGCTTCCACAACTGCGTTTAGTTAACTGGCAGATTATGTTGAACTGTGAAACTGATGCCCAGTTGTACAGTCAGAGTTTAAACTCTCGTTTTGGTTTAACCCTTCGTTCAACAAATTTTCGGTTTGTCCGATTTTGAACACACTTCTCGGCACAATGCCTGTTCAGTTCAAAGGTTTCGGAGTTCATACCATTTTTGTATACAGATCTGGATTACCTACATTTTTTGTTTAAACAAAAAGTAAAACCAGAACAAGATAGCGCAGATTTTCGTAGAAACACCAGCAAAAAACTTTGCGCCTACCTATTACCAGACAATGACCCTAATTAGAAGCTCATAAAATCCTTTCAATATTTTACTGGCGACGGGTGATTGGATGTGGTAAAAACCCAGCGAGTTACAAAGAAGCAGTACCTGTGATCGCATCCGTCTGAATGCCACATACATTTCAACAACTAGATATGTATTATTATTGAAAAAAAAAAAAGAAATAATAATTACTGCAATAATTAATTGGTGAAAGTAGATGACAGTTCAAACATGTGTCGAAAATAAATCAATTCACTTCGTTAATACCAAAATACACAATGTAATAATATTGCACACATTTTCTTTTATTTACAAATGGTAAAATAGATAAAGTAGAGAAAAGCAATAACCATTTACTTGGTCAAAAGTGCGCTGGTAGAAAAATATCCCCTTAAGGGAAATTGTTCTGCGCTTCCACAACTGCGTTTAGTTAACTGTCAGATTATTCTGTACTGTGAAACTGAACGAGTTAAACCAAAAGTTTAAACTCTCGGTCAGGTTTAGTTAAACTTCAGTTTAAACTCTGACTGTACAACTGGGCATGAATGAGTTAAACCAGTTTAAACTCTCGATCAGGTTTAGTTAAACTTCAGTTTAAACTCTGACTGCGCAACTGGGCATAAGAAAGCCAATGTTTCTTCTTTTGTCGAACGTTTTGATTCTCAAAGGTATAAAAACATTACGTGAAAACATCAAAATTGTTTTGATTGTATTTTGTTTACCTTTTCGCCATGTTTAAAAAATGTATACTCATTGGAGAAACTGAAAATCGTTCTTAAATTGTATCGACTGCAAAGGTTCGTTAACTAAAACTGAATGAACTGTAGGTATTTCGAAATTCCAGCCGTATTCATACTGCTGGCAGAGTTCAGGAATACGTGCAAATGCATGTTGATCGCAGGTATTTTACCCCATGTGTCGCCAGTAACGAGAGTCATTATTCACCCCTATTGCCGTTGGCGTTGTCGTATACGACTTATGTTTCGTGTCGTTGTACAACAATGTTCAGATTTTTTTTTTAACTTTTGTTAACAATTTTATTTCCTCGTCGATGTGTTCACCATCATTTCAATTCAATTGTCTCAAAAAAGTTGAAAACAGCGACTAAAAAACGAAGCAAAATACGAGTCGTTTACGACAAACGCCAACGGCAATAGGGGTGATTAATTAGTTTACGACACCTAATGGTGATGGTGCAGATGTCTTATTGCTGGGTGCTACTGCGACTATGTGCGCTGCTAAGACATAAATCTAGTTCTAGACAAATGTTTATATATTTTAAGACAATAAAATCCATCATATTATGCAATTAAATTACTTATACCTACCCACTTTTTAAAAAATATCTTGTTTGAAGGTTGAATAAAACAAAACAAAAATTGCTTGGAAAAGGTTTTTACTCTATTTTGTTGATCCAATATGAGCATCAAAATGTAATACGCCTTGTTTACGGGAAAATGCGGTGAAATTATGTGCATGCCTGTGCTCAATTCTGTCTGAAATTGAATTCGTACAGATTTGGAATTTTTAGAGTACCAAATATGCATTTTCTAATTTGACTTCTGTTTCTGCAGTTTCTGCTAGGTTCCACATTTCACTTTCACTCGAAATGAAATCGGGAATAAATTTTTGTGTTCTACATTTCACTGTATTCGATTTCGATTTAAAAATTTGCGGAATTAGTGAAATTGTGATTTCGAAAAAATTTCGGAATCGCTCGAAATGCAGAACACTGAAAACGAATTCACTCGATTTCGGAACCTAGCTGAAAGGTTGGGTACTAAACGCAAAGAAACGTCCGAAAATTATATATATGTATATTATATATATTGAATCCCTGTAAAATTAAGTTCCACAGAAATTAAATATGTATGTATATGTAACTTGATTTAGTCAATATAAAAGTCCGCTGCGGATCTGCATAGTATTGTCGATCGAAAATGTAAAATTGTTTTAGTTATTCCGTGTCGACTTTCTCAGAGTTTCGTTAATCGTTTCACACGGTTTTGTTTGAAAAGCTCACTCAAGTTTGAGATTGTTTTTTTTTTTTTCAAAAACTATGAAACATAAATATGTATGTAACTTGATTTAATCGTAATACATATTCCTCTGGCTTTCAAAAATGATACTCTTTTATTTAAAGTGTTGCCATTGGTTTTTAATATATATTTTTTTTCATTTTGAGTATAAGACAGATAGACCCCCCGCCCATAGTAAAAATGCTTGTATTTAACCCCTCTACAAAAAACTGTTATCAATTTTTGGCGACTAAGTTATCATATTTTCCCCCTATTGTGTTGTGACTTCATCATACATTTTTAATAAATCCGCTCTTTGGCTGTTTTTTTTCTGTTAATATACATAAGAAAACGCGGTAGTTGTCAAATTGAAAACTAGCGGGCTATATAAATTTGAATTATTTGGAAAACAACAAAACGCGTCTTTTTTTTTAAACAAAACAGCAACAAAAACTGTAGTTTTTAGATTTTCCATAAATTTCAGAATTTGTTTTCAAAATAACTTCAAAATATTTACAAAAGCAGATCAATCTAATTTTATGTTCCGTGCCACGAAAAATGTAAGATCAGAAATAAAAATCGTATGTGCCCAGTGGAAAATCCCATGAAATTTAGACGTGTATTGCAAACAATGGTGCAAATTTATCGTATACTGCTATGTGACAGGTAAAAGTGTTGCTCGCTTCATAACAGACAGATAAACGATATATCTAATGGGCCAAGCTTCGCAGAACCATTTGTCTTTGTGAGGTTTAAAAAGCGCCTACAATTTATTGGAGGATCCAGAGGGTGGATTTGTGATGCTTACTCAGGACGGGACAGTTATACTCCTGGAGTATAGATCAGATGTTCGAGAGAGGAAAAAAGTCCAGCACACTAACAACTGATTTGGACTATAATTAGCAATAAATATCCATACACACCTTCATGACATAGAAAGCTTCTTTCATACTTGGTACTTCTTCTACCAAATTGGCACGCTCGGTTTGTTTCGTAATCTCTCTTAGTAATAGTTCATACTTGGTTATTCTTTGTACAGGCTTTATAAGCAAATCACTTAGCTAAAAAATAAAATAAACACGATTTAATAAAAAAACCCAAAATTAAGCGTACCTTACATAAGACTTACATCTAAACGATGTTTGAGTTTTTGCCGAATTTGATCAAAGTACATCACGTGCTCAGACACAATGTGTTCTGAAACCGGCTTATTTTGACAATAAACTCTATACATGTGGAATTTATGCTCATATCGCTTGATCATGGGACCGAGCTCCGATGGTGTTTTGATGCAGCGTTGAAGAGCTTTCAAAAAGTTACTAAAACAATAGAAATTACAAAATGATCCATAAGTTAATTTTCAAGTTAAATTAAATTTACTCTCTGTGCCATTCGTAGATAGCTTCGATATTTCCAAATACCATACGTTCTTTTCCTCCTTTAAGGTCATCGGGTAAAGGTATTTCACTCTTTAGATTACGAATTTCTGCAATGTAGCTAAAAATGAGCATTCAATTAAACAATTTTTTTTTTTATATTTATAAAGTTGCTATTTACCCATTTACGATTTCTGCCAAATCTTGAATGTACAGTTCTTCTGTAGACAGTAACTCTGATAGAGCACATAGACGCTTCCTTTGTGCAGCCTCGACGTCGTTTGTTTCGGTATTATTCTGAAGAAAATACAACATTGAGTTTTAAAATATAATATTTCAGGTTTATGTAAACTGTTGAATGCTTGGCGTTTGTTATTTAAACATAAGCTATGCTGTATAGGCTTTTTTAATATTAGTTTTATTGCGTGTCTGTCAGACCCAGAAATTTGCCAGAAGCGGCACAGCGAAAATAAACTCTAGACGTTTTTTTTCTCATGAGTTGAACCTAAAAGTTTGTTTTATAATCCTAAAACAGAGATCGGCATGTAATCTCTTATACACTCTACCAATTAAATAAAATGTCTACTATCCGATTACTTTGCCAATTGGTTATAAATCGAAAGACAAATAGACGGACAGACAGACATGACTACATCGATTTAGAATATTGATCCTAATTCACTTTATGGGATCTACAGTGACTCATTCTTCGCGTAACAAATATAATGGCAAAGTAAATAGTTCTATCTACCTCCAATACTACTAACCTCATCATTGTTATCGGCTGAATTATCGTTATTCGAATATGACATGTCGAGATCTCGTCCATTACTCTCGCTGCTGTTAATATCTAGGGGTTTTAGGAACTTGGACTTCACTTCATGTTGTTCCTAAAAAGAAGACATAAAATATATTTATTTTTTTTTTAATTAACATTAGTAGTTTTCAATTTTCAAACTCACTGTTTTTTCTTTAACTATTTGTTCTATTTCTGACAAGTCTGCTGCTGCATTGCCTTCCATTTTCTTAAAGGTACTTGCCTGGAGTTAAATAAATTGTGAAAAAATCATAAATGAAATGTGTTACTTGCGCAACGTTCGTAGTACATAAATAGGGCTTTATCTACTGCTACGAGTCTTAGCACAGTAATTAAACTAATGTAATTCGGTTCGGCGATATGTCAATGACTGTATTGTTATCTTGGAATTGCGTATCATTCACCTTGTGGTGTATGGAAAAATACAATGAGGCAAAGGCTACATAAAATCGTTTAGAAATACTTTGTTGTAAGAATGAATTTTAGTTAACTTTTATAAACTTCGTTTGCTCTTAATGCTTCTACAGTTTTACAATAGATATATGTATTTTAAGTGAAATATTTTGACGAACAATGGTCTATTACTTTGGTAAAACGCGAGACACTGCGTCTAATGTTATCACATTGATTTCTTAAGTGTTCAACACTGCAAGCTGCGCAATCAGGTAAGGCGTTTAATAGCCGATTCATAATATTTAAATACATATACTATGTATGAATGTATTTAATAATAGTTTATTTTAAAGAATCACAATGTAAGAACGTTTTTGTTTTTGACAAATTTAATCAAGTCACTACAAACTGTTTTCACAAGTTAAGTAACCAGATCAGTTGTTGATTCAATTAAAGACTTTCTGAAATGAATCACCAAAGTGCTTCACAAATGTGATAATGATTTTATTTCTAATCCTCCTCACGATAAACTAATTGAACATAACATAACACAGCCATTTAATGGGAACTTAAATTTTACAAATAGTAAATAATGTAAGATAGATCAATTAGGCAATTAGATAATTTCATAGGAAATATTAATTTGCTTCAAAAAACACTTCTCGTTGTGCATCATTAGTACCTAACTTATCTGTTATCACACTATAAATATCGTCTAAGAGTTCATGTGTGTGTGTGATGTGAGTGCATTCTGTCTATGTTTAAAATTAGTTTATGTGCATCTTAAACAAGATTGATGTTTTCCCACAGTTTACTTTTTTTGGAATGGATATGTTTCAGAATTATTTAAATTTAAAAGTTCAAGCTGTCTGATAACAGCTTTTAAAATAATAGAACCTAATCAATATTTTCAAATGTTCATTTAATAATTCCAACGCAATAGCTTTTATATTATAATTTGTACCTACATATTATAACTACCCACCTAGAACAGCAAAAATGAATTTTACGATGTAATTTTCATATGGAAATAAGCAGAGTTCGAGTTTTGAGTTATAATTTGTCTGTGTTACTATTGAGCAGATACACGTCAATGAGCTCAATATTTATTAGGTACTAGCTGACCCATGTATTGTATAGGCTAGATATATTTTTGTCTATCAGGACAATGCATATCAATATTCCAAATAATGTACAAACTTTTACTGCTATGACTGTCGAAGCATAGCGGTTGAAATGTTTTTTTTAATGGTAGCCACCACCCCCCCGTCTGTTCAATTCCACCCGGTTTTGTAGAACACTTCAATCAGGCAATATAATATGTCCATTTACCAAATGTCAATGCCAAAGCTAGGGTGAAGATATGGTGTTTTTCCACTCCCACGCACACTTCGCACAAAAAAAAATAAAAAAAAAAAACTATGGTAACACTTACACTTAAAAGCCGTTATTAATATTCGGCGGGTAAGTTATCTTACTCTCCCCCAATATGAAGTCCATTGAATGTGGTGTCTTTTATTTTATGTAGCTATTATTCCGAAAGTTCAAAAATGGAGTCAACAGACTAAGTAAAACGCCTATGGATTCATATAATATTATGATACTAGGTGACCCGTGTTCTCCAAGCGCCGCTCGCCTTTAGCAAACAAAAAAAACTTATATTTGGTCCATTTAAGATTACAGATTTCATTGAAATCTGCCAGTAGGTTTCGCGCTTTTAGGAGACAAAGAAAATTTCTACAGTTTTATTACAAGTATATAGATATCGATTTAATGTGCACGGTGCACCCTCTGCAATCGCATTTCTCTCCATGATCTTGCTACTTGTTTATAATATGTACTGCATTTCCTTTCCTTTATTTCCCTCTTCCTATTGAATCCAAACAACTACCTACCCCAACCGTATACTGTTATGTTATAGCCCGTCTAAAAGCAAAAGAAAGATCCCAACATGCGCATTAGCACTTTATTTAAGGTAAATTTGTTCTCTTAAGGTATTTTTAATCGCCTGAAATTGTTAATGCTTTTCTCTACTTTATCACAAAGAATACCGAAAATTCCACTTCAACCCTTTTTAATACATAGTGGGTTTCACGCTGTTATAATAAAGTTACTCGGAACCACAAACCAGTGAGAATAGACCGTCGACTCCTCCCACATAACGGACTTTGCCTACAAGCTGCCGGCGGCTCCAGGATTTTTCATGTATTGGTGCTGTACAAAATCAAAGGAGCGCCATTAATGCACGCATACTTGAAAAATCCTAGGCCCATGGTATAGCATGGAAAATCATTGCCGCCATTAATTTTGACATTTACACGTATTTACAGACAGGGTTATTTTTCCCGGGGGGAATCGGGTAGGTGTACGGGAAGTCGGCGGTCTATTCTTACTGGTTTGTGCTCGGAACTCTGGCTTTCATTACTAAATACACATAAGGTCTGTTCCTTTACTTTTGTAGTAAAAATGGAAGACTGTCAAAAATTCTCTCTCAAAGAGAAAAACTTACGAACACGTTAGGGAACGCTTTTGTAGTAACTATGAAAAGTGACAGATCCATTTTAGATTTCCATAAATTGCATGCATAAATGGGCACATAATTTTTTTAGCTGTAGTTCTGGTTGGAAAAGTTGTTTTGTTGTCGATAAGAGAATAAAATCCCTGATGTGAAGAGACTTGCGCAAGAAATTTTCACTTAAGTTGGGACGGGCTATACCATATCACATATCGAATGAAATTCTGAAATGAAACCGGTTTTGTATATTACGTCTTTTCTCTTGTGAAGATTATTAATATGTATACCCCATGGCATACTGCAGCACGCACCCCATCCCCAACCGGCATCGGGCATACGATCATAATATACATACCTACCTACATATTCAACTGACACTCACTGCGAAAACAAATCAATCCTTTTCGAATGCGAGGTATACGTATGGGTATGCTAGTGTGGTTTCCATTTATAGCAAGGTATATGTGTAATGTGTATGTATATATTTTCACTTCAAAAAATACATTTTGGCTAAAAACTGGTCCTAAGGACATGGATATAAACGATATAGCCTATAGCAGTCTCACAGTCTTCTTAAGGAACATTTTAAAAAAGTTTCATCGAAATCTGTCCTGTAGTTTTCGAGTTTTTAACAACCAAAGAAAATTCCCACAGATTTATTACATACAATATAATATAATATAATACAATATAATATATAATGTATAGATTTTATATTAAATATAGAGTGTTTCCCAGTGAAGCGATATAATCCTTTAATGGAAAATTCCTGTATATGTATACTACTACTATTTATTATTATTATTTCCTTTATTAATAAGCAAATTAATTACATTATCAATACAAAATGCAGCACTAGCTACCAGGGCTTTCAGCTGGTACTACTATTTAATTTTGCATCATTAGCCTACGAATAATTCGAAAGCTTTGTTCTTATTATTAATAATCTGATATGAATTTTATAAGAACAGCTCTCAATTCCCGAAAATAATACAAACATATCTAAAAACATTTCAAATAGTACTAAAAATAGATTCGAATTGTATGATATGGCAGTACTAACTTTCGTATGAATTTGAGAAAGCAGCTGAGAATTTGTAGTATATATTCCTAATTGGTGTTTCGTTTTTTGCTTTTACATAATAAGGATTATAAAGCGTTTGGGAGGAATCTGATGGGCGAATTTAATTGTAATTTGGATATAAATTCTTTTAGAATAATTCATTCGGCATAGAAAATGATAAGTGGCCTTGTTTTCATCGAAACCAAATTATAGAATTTGAGTCCAGCAAAGACAGAAAATGTAGTAGATCATAATAAAGTAGTCGCACTAGTAAATGTGGATATCAAATTGTTTATTGATACTATTTGAATAAAGCTGTACATTTTAGGTAAACCTGGCAGCCAACTATAATAGTCGATATTATGGTTTGATTTATTAGTAAGGCCGATACACTTTAGTATCTAGTAAATTTTTATCAATTTCTTTGACAAATCGTTTATGGGCGTAGAGCCAAACAAATTTTCTTCTAGCATACACACATTGAGTGTAACCGGCTGGTAACTTATTTAGCTTATTAACCCATCGAAAATAACATTAAGCCCCGGTGCAAACTTGCAATTTTTGACGCGCGGTGCCGCAGCGTCACCAAATGTGTGCACTGCTCAATAACAAACAATGTACTGAAAGCGATCTCGGGGGAACCTGCGAGTCTTTTTTCCCGCAAAAATGACGCGCGTGTGTGCACCACTCAATTTATTTGTGAGTACTGCAAGACGCAAAAGCGGTGACGCTGCGGCACCGCGTGTCAAAATGACGCATGTGTGCACCGGGGCTAAGGTGCTAGTACAAGGCATGTAGCAAGCCACATACGTATATGTAGCTCTGACGTTAACAGAGAGTGCACAAGCTTGTACACGGCATGTAGCCATTGGGACCATACACTGCCGTCAAAATACGTATGTGGTTTGTTACAATCATGCCGTCTACTAGCACATTTAGGTATGTGAATAGTAACGTTTCATATGGTATAGACGTAAAAGCGCTGACGTATCAAGATCTCTTTTTATTTCTTGCTTCTTATATAATTTTTGTATTTATAAAAGATTACACAGTAAAATAAATTACAGTTATAATACACTATGAGCGTAGCTACCAGGGCTTTCGGCTTCTATGTTTAGTATTAAATAAGGTTGTCTAGTTTGATCTAATCTAATATCATTATTTTAGCCAATATCTCTATTTAACCTTATTTCTCCAAAATCGTAATATTCTTATAATGCCGATCCAATGGGCACACCTCCGTTTGGAATAGTCAAACATATCCAAGAGAAAACAGGCGCTTTCTGTTGCCGCTTAACATGGCTTAAATCCATGTTTTTTCAGGCTGCACTAATATTATTGCCATAGTTTATCCTATACTTTTGGTGCGCCCAGAGGTGATAAGCATCGCTGCTTGCTCCTGCAACTGATTC
The DNA here is from genome assembly GCA_949372485.1 of Cheilosia soror. Classification (NCBI taxonomy): domain Eukaryota; kingdom Metazoa; phylum Arthropoda; class Insecta; order Diptera; family Syrphidae; genus Cheilosia; species Cheilosia soror. The sequence continues at coordinate 1,901,385 of OX443561.1, read as the reverse complement.
GCTTATCGAACGCTTATTTTAGTCTTCGGTATATGTTTTGTGTTGTGACATACTGACATTATGTATCTATAGAGCCAAATATAAGTATTACCCGGGCCGGCCTTAACGATCTCGGCGCCCCGGGCGAGTCATTCACTTGGCGCCCTTTTATATATCATTAAAGTTTAAAACAAGTAAAGGTGTTATCATTTGATACCCTTCACTACATACAAGCCATCCAAAATGTTTTCCGTGTGAGTTAGTATATGTACTGGCATGGATCTAATATTGGTTTTGTCTGGGAGGTACCAGCCAATTTTCAATACCAATTTTCAGTTGTGTACCATATTTATTATTGAATTAATCGAACGGTGTGTCAATTAGTCATAAAATATTTAATGAAAAAAAAAAAAAAATAACATTATTATTTTTATAGCAAATTCTCTGTTAAGACTGTCAAAATCTAGGTTTTCTGATATTTGATTTTCAATGGAGAGTGAGGCCAAACAAACTATAGTTAATCTTGTTTGGGACATTGTGTGTGCAGTTGCATGGATGAGGAGGAGCGGGAAACTCCGTTCCACCTACTATGTAACTGCCCGGCGCTATCCTCGATTACAAAGCAAACTCTAGGAAAATGCTTCTTCGGGGAGCTTGCTGATATTGCCGAATCGGATATCACCAAAATACGGAAATTTCTTCAAAATTCAAATTCGACACTGCTTGTGGTATCACAATGGATCTTACTTGGTCTAAGTGAATTTCTCCGTATTAACGGATAATTGCCGCGTAACCTAATCTAACCTTGGCACATTGTAGACCGTAAGTAAGTTTTTATCAACTTTGGTTTATAAAAACTGCGTTCGACACTTGCAACGGTCACTGGTATTGTTAACAGAATACGGAGCGATATCCAGGTGTTGGGTGGTATTATAACTCTTGAAGATTGTGCTTTTTGATAAAATTTAATGTCTCGATATGTATGTTGCCCGATTGTCTAATGATGAGCTAAAATTTAATCGCACAACAAATCTCCATCATTATCAGATTTAAAGTCATTTTCTCTTGCAGCTTAGAACAATGTCGCATGAGTTCTTCTTCTTAATTTTGATTTTGATTTTATGTTAAACAATAAATTCCACGCGTCAGAAAAATCTTTCAACTGTTGAAATCGAGGAGATTCGACGACGAACTATACGAGCTGTACAGCGACATTGACTTGGTCAAAAAACTGCGAGTAAGTCGTTTAAGATGGCTAGGACACGTAGAGCGGATGGAAACAAATGCTCCGGCCCCTAGAGTCTTCGAGTCTAACGGAGGGACAACGCAGTAGAGGAAGCCATTGACTTAAATGGCGTGCGCAAGTCAAAGCCGACTTCAACCGACTAGGAGTGCTCAACTGGAGCAGTTAGCTAAGCACTGGGCTAACTGGAGATATAGGTATTCAAATTCAGTGAAGTTAAGCTGGCGCGCGAACACTTCAGCGCCCTCCTGAGTATTACTTTACATATTTGTATTGAATGAACCAATATGTATTTCTAAACTTTTATTAAGCCTAATTGCTCTGTCTATTTAAATTAGATTTATTGTGTATGAAATCATTGCAATAACAACATCAAATATTGTAGGAATACATATATGTCCACATAAGTGAATCACTAATTATTATTCTTATCTTTTAGTGTTTTCAGGAATTTATGTTTTAAACTACCTTTTGTCGACATATTTGCTCTATATTAATATTAATTAATGCTACTTTCATTAATAAATTGTGATTAAACAAAACTTGTCTACGTAAACTTTACTGTTTCTAAAATATTTAATGAATAGATTCACATTGTTTATCCTATTGCTGAAAAAGGGGACCCCCGTCTGAGATTTCGACTTATTCAGGTGTGACTGTATGTGGGTGAGTACCACGTAAATTATGTACATATTTTATGTATATACATTCAATTAGCAGAACGAAAATGTTTGCAATGTAAAACATGGGGTATACCTACGCGAATGTGCTTCACTTTAAATAGAAAATTAGTCTATAATATCATTAACATAGAGAAAAAGGTAAAGGTAATTCTAAAAGTATTAGGTCATACATTATACTTACTAAATTAACGGGATTCTCCTTCATATCCTTAAAGGCGGGTGGTCCATTCATTACACAAGGCTCTTGAATAGGTTTCATCGGCGGCGGTAATTCGAGACCAACTTCTTCTTCCGCTTCATAGTCTTGTTGTTGTGAATTATTCACCTGTGACATATACTGTTGCGTGCTTGTGGGAGTTATTGATCCCGCTATTGCGGGTGTTGTCACTTCATCATCGTGCTCTGCATGCTTTGTAGATAACTAGTGTAAACACCCATATACAGTACATATAACAAAACACAGAATTATAATTTCACTCACTTTTATGTTCTTTTCTGAAGTCTTCTTAATTAGAGTCTTCTCAATCGGTGGTTTATCTACCTTGCCTTGTGACATCTTCCTTAATGGTAGCTGCGGCAGCCACTTTCTCCTAAAAAGCATTTCGGAAGAAATATTTTTGTTTGTTTTATCTAAAACTTTAACTTTTGTTCGGGCTATCAAAGAAATTCCTTGTTCTTTTATCATAACATACTATAGATTTAGGCAATTGCTTTCACTTATTTATTTCAATAGTAATAAACGTAAAAGATTCAAGCAAAAACGAAATATAACAACACTTCATACGAATTACTTGTCATTGTCATTTAAGTTACATAGGGGCTATGTCATATTATACACAATTAATGAAAATAAAAATCCTCTACTGTCATCTTTATTACGAACAATAAGTGGTATTAACTCACATTCCCACTACCGTAGTTGTCGATCGCAAATTTGCATACAATTTTTTCACTGACTCTATAATGATTGTCTTATTACATATATTTTTTTATGGTGTAGCTTTTGTGTACGCGTGTTTTATTTTTGTTTTGTTTCTACTATATGTACGAGTACCTACTTTGTGTGTTTCGGAAATAATATTTTATTTTTCTGAACAATTTCTGAGTCAACTAGAAGAGCAAATCGTACTGATGAACCGTACAAATGAACGCTAAACTAAACACACACGCTCACTGTATCTGGCGAATAAAATAAACTCTAGAACATACATACATTCACGGTCAGTGCAGGTTCTTTCTTGTTAAGAAAATAAATAAATTAATAAATAAATGAAAGCAAGGTATAATATAAGTATGAGCACACTGCTTTATTTGTATCTGTATAGACGCACAATAAACAAACACAATGGCTGGTGCGGAGGGGTAGGACAAGGACGTTTGTCTGTAGTTTTTTTTTTTTTTTGATTATTGTAGCGCGATATGGGATAAGAATTTAAGATATCTTATAAAAAAATTGTAATTAGGGGTGGCGTTTTATTGGCGGTGGTGGTAGCAGCGAGCTTTGTGCGAGATGTATAGATACTGACATTTTTTGTTCGCAACATTAATTTTTATTTTTGGAAAACAAATGTTTATTTTAGTATTTATCGCCGGTGGTGGTGGTGACATACTATGACAAGGATGTAAAATACATTAATTTATTTAATATATCATTATCCATTCACAATCTTAAGAAATCTATCAAAAATACTTTAAATGCGAAGTGGAATAATCTCCACAAGTGGTATTTCAATCTATCTATTATTACAAGAGTATCACGGAAGAAACACTAATTTTATTGTCATTTTAAATTAAATCCAACTGAACCACTTGCAAAATTAAAAAAAAAAAAACATAAGTAACCAATTCGAAGTGACCCTGGGCTTTTATTAACTTACATCAACGAAAGGACACTCTTTTTAAATTGTCCATTATCACTCATATTGTGGCATTGCAATTTAATTGCTTTTTTAAATGCAGTTTGTATTTAATATTATAAAAAAAAGTACCACATCACTAGACTTTGTCTACGCTGCTAGGCTTTTATCAAATAAATATTTCGAGACACACGACTTTTGACAAACTGAAAATATGTGTTCGAAAACGAGTGGAAGAATTCAGCCAACAAAAAAAAGCTCCATGTTACAAAGAAAAACAGTTTTGACATTTTTCAATGACGACATTTTGTAAGTTAAATATTATTTGTCACACGTAAATAAAAGTTTCAAAGCAAACTGGAACTACGCAATAACAATGCGTTTTAAGTGCTGGTCGTTCTGAAACCCAAAAATATTTGTGTTTAAAAACCACCATATTTGTTTCAAGATCTTCCTTATTCCGAATTAAGAATCAACAATAATCAACAGAAGAGAATGAAGTTAATGTGACGTAAAATTTCGGACTGTGGAAATACTCGATAGGAATCCTCTAAGCTCTAAGGCGAAGAGCAAAATATCTCATCACTTCAACAGACACCTTGATCTGAATCGTATATCAAAAAAAAATAGTCACGTGGCTGGCAAATTTACTTTACATTTGTACATAAGTGTCGATATGCCAACACTGTAAGTAGGCATTTGTACGTTGCAATGAAAATATAAAGCATATATATAATAATATGTATATACAACATAAATATATATTTACATATTGATTATGTAAAGATTTCTTAATTTTGTTGTCTCAGGTCAAATCTGTTTTCGATTGATCACACCACGCACTGTGACTTTAACTTTGAAAACATTTTGAAAGAGAAATAAAGCTTTCGTGGCATAATTTCTTTATGACTTCGCAAATGAAATACATTTTTTTCTTCTCAGTGAGAAATCGTATTAATTATATGAATGCATAAGTCGCTCATTGGTTATATTTTATTGGAATAATTTATTACAAATATGTATGTTCTTTTTACGACTTAAAATGACATACATATATTTTATTTACCATATATACAAAACAATTCAGTATCTAACAGTTTTTAAAATGCTTCGGAAATCAGCGGTCAATTATCGACATTATTTTAAACGAACAAAGTATTTGCTGGCGGAAATAGTAGAGAGTGGTCAGTAATCTTCCACGAAGAAGTATAGGAGATCTTTTCTGAAAGCACCAAAGACGTGCTATTAAGGTTGGAACGGCTGGTCCAAAGATTACTTTCAAATATTCTAAATTATAACTAAATTGGAGTTTATTCTACACTAATTGGGTAATTTGTTCAGAAACTGAACATACGTTATAAGTGGCCAAGTCATTGAAGCATTTATTGCTCAATTCAGAGAAGTATCATTGATATACATTAAGTACCTCACGTATATATACCTTATCTTATAAGATCTCTGCGAGTCACTAAAGCGATGAAATTAATCATCCCTATCGTGGAATCCGTTGGAATTGAATTTCACTTCACCTATTCGATCCCCTTTCACGAAAAACAAGAATATCTGTCAAATCGGTAGGTTTTGGTGACCAATTCGTGTCTTCAAAACTTCATCAGTTCAGACATCGAACGTTAAAGCGAATTCCTTATAATATACAAATTCTAGCTTTCATGGTAATAGAAAACTTTTCGAATGCCAACGATTTTGTTTTTAAAGGATTTAAAATCCTGGAGCACACGCAATAACTGGCTAAAAAAATACTATTGTGTAGTGGTGTGGTAGTGTAGTGTCTAGAAACCCTGACATTATTCCTATCGTTCTTCTTTATGGTCCAGTGTCCCCACGCAGAAAATTGAAACGAGCCAATACTATACAATACTATATTCGTTAATATCTTTATATTTTTATATACCTTAACAATTTTTGGCGAACGTTTGTTTAGCTTAGAATAATTTTATGTATACATATTAGATATTACATATATATTGTGTATGTATATTTAATAACATTGATATGGTGAGAGATATGTCTTATAAATTAAGAACTTTGTTAGCACAGATATGTGAAGATATGAAACAAAATAGATACATATATAACAAATCAAAAATGCCAAACCGGACGAAAAGTGTTAAAAAGAATCACTCGCTTAAGCGAATACAGTGAAACCTGCGTAAGTTGGCCACCTGGTGGTGCAGACATTTTTGGCCAACTTATAAGGGTAGATACCTATTTTTGTTTGTAATACCTATTCCAAAAAAGGCTCTTTTATCCATATTATTAATTTATTAAAACGATTATTAAAAAAAAAAAAAAAAAAAAAACACAAAAGAAACGAGTTTTTTTTTAAACCAATACGAAAGTGGGCGCAGTAACGCAGTGGTTAGTGTGCTGGACTACTGTGCGAGGGATCCCAGGTTCGATCCCCGGAAAAACCAAAATTACATCTTAAAGTTTTTTTCTACTGCGCCACCTCTCGCGAACGTCTGACAAACATCCGAGAGTATGACTGTCATGAAAAAGCTTCTCAATTCAGCCGTTCGGACTCGGCATAAAATTGTAGGTCCTTTCCATTCGTCCCAAAAATAGAAACTCACACAAAACGAATGGTTGCGAGAAGCTAGGCCTTGGGTATCACCCGCCTGTTGCGCCACCTATTTATTTATTTATTTATTTTAATACGAAAATTAAACATTTATAAAAATTTCGTTTTTTCGGATTTTCCACGAAAGGCAGAGGAACACAGTAGTTATTCACAAACTGAATAAATTTAGTCAAATCTATTCCAAGAAGATCTAACACGAACGAACATTTTGTTATTTATTACATCTAGCAATGGCCGCGTTCAATACGATTTTGCCTAGCTAGTCAACAGCCTCTGATTGGTTGATTTGCCTTCAAATCTAGGCAAGTTTCATGTGTTAGGCAAGATTTTCTACCTAAGTTTTATGATAAAATGTCACCTAAATATTTAGGTGCCTAAGCACATTGAACGCGGCCATTGTCTGTACATTTTGTTCTGTGCATTTTTAAACACCCACACGAAAAAATGCGAACGCCAGGCCAACTTTTGCAGGTTATTCAATACGAAAGTGAAACCGAAATATATAAATGTGTGACCAGATTCCAAGATAGACAGGTTGCCAATGCCAACATACGGATGTATTTGGTGGAATATTTGTATGAAATTTTCTTGGTGCTACTACATACTGGCCAAATTGACAGGTTTTACTGTACTAACATTCGCAAAGAAGCAAATGATTTTATTATAAATAGAATTGGCAATAATAGACGTGGTATGAACACGAATTTGGAACCACACACCCTTTTGGAGCGTATTATCGCACAATTTTTAAACTGACTTAATTAGCACGAGTCAGCTAAAGGCCCATTTACAATACAGTGATTTATTTGTGTTGCTCTTGTTATGTGTGAAAATGATTACAAACAAGAGATATAACGTACCCGATAAGAGGTTACAAACACAATACAAGGTTCACGGGGATCTCCCAAACAAATTATACAGATGTGGTACTGACATGCGGTGACTCAATAAATACCCCTCGACCGGATGAAATTCATATACGTACATTGTGTAAGTGTAATGCAAAATACTGCAACGAAAATATTCAATTACTAAAGCTTTTTTAAAGCAACATACAGCGTCAAAACAGTTGGTCAATTTCCTCATAAAAAACGACGATAGTAGAAACTGAGTAGGTATTACACATCTTGTCACACAAATTTATATCTAGAAATGCTTTTTGCTTTTTTTTTTAATTGAGAAGACAATTTTTAAAATATGATAAATAAGTATTTTAATATGTGTATAAAGACTATAACATACATATAATAATGAATTTGTGATTTGTTGTTGCACATTCATTTTCTAAAATGTGTTAAGTAAATACTGTTAGCAGCAAATCGCAGTAAATACACAATATATACAAAACATATACACAAAATACACGGATGTACATATTTGTGTGATTTTGAGAAATTATAAAGAGATCGATAGTAAATTGAAATTTAGTTAGCATTATGTGCTGTTTTTCACGCAACTGCTTTGTTACCTTGTTTTATAAATGCTTTTTGTTTTTTTTTTTTTAAAGAAAAATAATAGTAAATGTTTTCCATTCCATGAGAATAATTCCTTGTCTTTTGAAGAGGCTGAGCAAAACTGTCAAGCACACAGTTTTCTGTACATGCTTTTGAGGTGAAACAGATTTAAATCTGCACCAACTCATCTGTAAACTTTGGCCGGACGAAAGCATGCCCGACGAATGGAACCTCAGCATCGTGTGCCCCATCCACAAGAAAGGAGATGCTCTGAACTTCGCCAACTACTGAGGAATAAGTCTCCTGAATGTCGCATATAAGGTCTTGTCGGCTGTATTGTGTGAACGTGTAAAACCTTTCGTCGTAAAACCTTGAAACGTAGACGGCGAAGATATGTCCGGCTGTAAATGAGGACAAAACGAAAGGAGTCTCAGCATCGTCGACTCGGACAAAACGTCACGATGGACAGGTACAACTTCGAAGTAAGTTGTTCTCAAAATGAGATCAAACGAAGAATCACTCTTGCCAATCGCTATTTCTTCGGGCTAAGAATGCATCTAAGAAGTAAAGCCCTCTCTCATAGAACCAAGGAGATATTATATAAGACCATAATCATCCCGGTCCTGCTGTATGGTGCAGAAGCATGGACTCTATCGAAATCGGATGAAAACCTCCTGGCATGTTTTGAGAGAAACATTCTTCGGACGATATTCGGTCCAGTTCGTATCGAAGGAATGTGGAGGAGAAGACGCACGTTGACCTGGTCAAAAATTTGAAGATACAACGGCTGAGATGGATGGGGCACGTGGAGCGTATGGACAATAACGCATCAGCTCGACGAGTCTGAGTCCACCCCTGAGGGACAATGTAACAGAGGAAGACCCAACCTTAGGTGGCGCGCACAATTGGAGGGTGACCTCAAAAAACTTGGTGTGCGTAACTGGAGGCAGCTAGCTACGGACCGGGCTTGTTGGTTGAGTCCGTGATCTACCCGGACTGTAAGCGCCCCCAAAAGCAAAAGTAAAAAGTTCGTAGATAAAAATAAAATTTACTTTTAAACAATAGCACGGACGCTTTTAAATCAACTGAAGACCAACTAACTATAACTTTTTCAGGACATTATGGGCCCGAAATACGAACACACAATATACGAAGAAAGTGTTGGGTGCACTCATACATTTTAAAAAATACAAGCACACGATTATTTATTGGCACCAAAGAGTTAGCAGAAGACTATTAAAAATTTCACATATTTTACAGAATGTCGAAAAATATCTACTTTTAAAGAGCTGGTGACAATTGTCAAGTATGTACATACATAGTAAATTTAAATTTAAATTCAAATTTAATAATTTCGTCTTAATTTTTTTGTAATAATATACGTTCCGTAGGTATTGAAAAATGTAAACAAACTCCAAGCGTACTCGTACAAAGACGATACCCGGCCGACACTGCTTGACGATAGTCGTCATGTAGCTCAGGCATGCTGCGACGATTACGATTTACGCATAGCGTACGAGTCGTGTGCGGTTTTCCATTCAAATACAAGTGTGCGACAACAAATCATATGCCTCTCGTACCTCGCATCGCATACGCTACGATGACGATACGAGCCGTGTGCGGAAGGCCTTAGGGGTATTCACAATTCGGTGTATCAGGTCTAGTAAAATTGTGAAATTGTATTTTTTTTATTACATCGTGAGCACACTTTTTCTAATCTCTATACACTTTCGCAATGATACTAGACCTGATACACCGAATCGTGAATACTCCTATTGCTTTCGTACAAAATTTTGAACACGAGATATTCATCCAAAAAACGGGTTTCACAATTCTGTCCGTCTGTAGTATGTCTTTCTGTCCTATAGCTCTGAAATCTAAACGCTTGTTCGGATTTATTTCAAACTTCGTATTTAGTGTTTGTGGGCTCCCCGCTAGGAGACGTTTTTTTTGTTCTATGCTTGCCCTAATATTAACGGTACCTTCTATATAAACATTTTACCAAATTTTAAATAAATTAACATTTTTCTGAAAACGGCTCTCACTCAAAAAACTGCTCATATCTTGAAAACGACATTTTCGATTTGGATGAAAATGTAACTGCTAGGTAATGATTATATCCTAAAAAATGTGCACGACTGGGTCGCACGTAACTTTCTCGTTTATTGCGAATCTCGCAGAATCTCAGAGTCATTTTAGCAAATTTTACGTTTAAAATCATACCCACTCAAGGTGTAATTAATACCGTAAATACATACTACATAAACATAAACCTACGTATTAACTAGAACACTTTATTACTTTCAATCACCCCGAACTGACACTTGAAGGAGGCAAGTAGGCGATGAATTTCAAATTATATTGCTATGTACTGAAGATTTGGACTTTACAAAAATATACCGTGTGTGAATACAGATCGGGATTTGGGTAGTCATTTTTGAGAAATATTCATAAAACGGCAATATTAGAGTTTTCTGAGAAAAACTAAGTACGTGATCATGTTAAGAATGCTTATGTTGTCTTAAATATGTATTTTGATCAAAATCGTTAGAGCGGTTTTTTGTAAAATTGTGCTGACAAATGTTACAATTTGGATTCGAAAAGCACTGTTATTAAACTGTTTAGCTGAAAACTGAGTACGACATATTCTTCAAGATATAAACATTACCTAGCAGATATATTTTCATCCAAATCGAAAATGGCGTTTTCGAGATATGAGCAGTTTTTAAAGTACCGGTTTTAGCGATTGGGAAGGACGCATTCATGGTTCAAAAAACACTGTTTTTCAACTGTTTAGCTCAAAACTGAGCCAGTGGTATTACTATGTACTTAAGCATTACCTGAAAGTAACATTTTTATCATAATCAAAAATGGCGTTTTAGAGATATGAGTCGTTTTTTAAAGTACTATTATTAGGGATTTGGGTGGATATAAAAGGACGCAGTCTTTTTAAGGAAAAACTGAGTTTGCTATTAAGTTAAGAATGACAATAGTACCTTAAAAAAATTTTTTTTTTTTAAATCGTTTTTACCGTTTTCGAGAAAAAGCCAATTTTCAAAACTGCCGTTGCTGGACTTTTTACCGAAAAACTGGGTATGCAGTCATGTCAAGCATGCCTACATTAACTCAACTATCAATTTTGGTTCAAATCGTTAGAGCCGTTTTCGAAAAAATCTAAATTTAGGCATATTTCGTAAAATGTTTATATGGGAGGTACCGTTAATATTAGGGCTAGCTTAAAAAAAAGTCCCGAGCGGGAAGCCTACAAACTCTAAATACGAAGTTTGAAGCAAATCCGTCCAAGCGTTTAGATTTCCCAGGGGTGGGACAGACAGACATACGGACGGACAGAATTGCGAGACCCACTTTTTTGAGTTCCCCTATCATCGTAATATCAGAATTGATCAAAATCTCGAGTTCGAAATTTTGTACGAAAACAATATCTTTCTCTTAGATACTACGTAACGTATACGAGAAAGTTAAAAATATGTTGTACTCAGTTTTCAGCTAACAGTTTAAAAACAGTGCTTTTCCAATCCAAAGTTGTAACATTTTTCTGCATAATTTTACAAAAAACCGCTCTAACGATTTTGATCGAAATACATATTTAAGACAACATAAGCAAAGCTTTTTAAACATGATCACGTACTTATATTTTTCAAACATGACTATACCCAAATCCCGATATGTATTCACACCCGGTATATTTTTGTAAAGCCCGAAACTTCAGTGGTAATATCGGGATTTTCAATAAGAGCGCTACAAAAGTTTTTTTTTTAAATAAAACGAAAACGGTTTTGGATATCAATGAAATTCTTTATTCCTGTGAATGTACACGTTCGATGCCATTATGTATGGAACTCGATTTCTTTTGCATGGCCACCACGGGCACGCTTGCAGAAGTCCAGACGCTGAACCCAATTTTCAACGGTTTTCAACCATAAATCGGCCGATACTGCTGCAATTTCACGTTCGATATTCGTACGAAGTTCATCAATCGTCGCTGGCTTGTTGGCATAGACCATAGACTTGACGTAGCCCCACAGGAAATAGTCTAACGGCGTCAAATCGCACGACTGTGCCTGTGGATTCAAATTTTTCCACTAAACGCTCAATTGTTGATCTGCTAGGACGATTATGACGACCATAGATTGGACGTAGCGCTCTTAACGTTGAGGCCACTGACTCTGAATTTCGGTATTAAATTTTAATGATTTCGACTCGTTGTTGGCTCGTATATCTTTCCATCATGAAATGGTAAACCTTACTGAAGAGAAATGTCAAAAGAGCGGCAAGAAATTCGGCGTCGTTTGCTGTCCCTGTCGCCAGTGCTGACTTCAAAGATTTTGAAAAAGTCGCAAAAAAGGGGGATTTGCGTAGAAAAAGGGGCAATACTAATTTGCCCACAAATGTCAGAAAAAAACGAGGGAGTTCACTAAAGTTAAGTGGCTTACGCATATTTTCATCTCGTTCTATCTTATTGTTGCATTGAACATGGTTACAGCTAAATTGTTAATGCCTAAACTTATGACAATAGGACATAAATAGCTAATAGCTGATACCACTGGCTGATAGAAAAAGGACGCATTCAGATCCCAATTAATTGTGAAGTAGTTTCGTAAAGCATTTATTATATATTATCACATTTCGTATTTCATACAAAAGGGTGTTTTTTTTCCAAAATTGGAAGAACTATCAACGAAATACAGAAAAGGGGCAAATATGGACAATTTCGGAAAAGTCGTCTCATTGGGGATAGAAAGAAAAAAAGGGGCAAAATGCAACTTTAGTCGCATAAAGTCAGCCCTGCCTGTCGCTCTACTTTTGTAGTGTCCATGCTGAAAAACCCTGTACCCAATAGCAACCATAAACAACTTCTTCTAAGCAAATAACAGTAACACCCACTTTTACGCCCCCATTGCAGTCATATTAGACATATATGCTTGCTACAAGCAAGCTGGAAGCAAGTGTACAAAAAGTTGCAAATGACGAAATGTATGACAGTAGGCCCCATCTTAATGAATCTCAACCGATGCAGTTTGTAAAATTGAGACCACTTTTTTAAAAAATAAAAAATGGGAATTCGAAATTCATCGCCTACTTGCCTCGTTAAAGTGTCAGTTCGGGGTGAAATTTGAAAGTAGATAAGTAATGAAGTGTTGTAGTTAATACCTATGTTTATGTAGTATGTATTACTTTTTATTTAATTAACAAGAGTTCAGTTACTAAACCTATATTTTGAGTGGGTATGATTTTAAACGTAAAATTTGCTGAAATTCGCAATAAACGAGAAAGTTTCGTGTGGGTGCGACCCATTCGTGCACATTTTTTTTTTGAAAGGAACAAGAAATTTTCCTCGAGAATGTCCAAACCCAATTTGTTATTAAAAATTCACTCACCCACTAAATCCGCGTCTTTTTGTAGCGGAAGTTGATGGATCTGGTTTGCCGCGGACATTGTCTGCAAAGAGAGAATATAATATTATCCTAATATAAACTAATTTCAATTACCTAATAAATTAGCTTACTTTGTTCTTGAATGGAATCGTTCTCTTTTCTCGTGGAACTTCCTTTCTGTAAACCGGGCGGTAGTTTGAGTATTGATACAGGTACAAGTCCCTCATGAACAGGATCATCATTATTTTGTGGATTAAGTCGAACGAGACAAAAATCTGGATCAGAAGAGGGTGCAATTTCTATAACCTCTACTTGTTGGCCCTTTGTTACACTGAGCTCATTTGAGCCTGCTGTAGCAATATAATCAGATAAGACCCACGTAGCCTCGACTGCTCCAACCTAGAAAGCAATAGAAAGTACACATAAACTATATGTTACCCAATTGATATCACTTTCGTGAAAATTTAATTATACATAATATGCGATATCTATACATAGTTAATGTGGTCTCATTCAATTCGATTTACATATTAATATCGAGTAGAGAAAATGCCACCACCAAAGAATAACTTAATGAATTTATGATTATGTGGGTGCAGCCCGAAAGACCTACACTACAGAACACAGTGCAGGGTGGAAATTACTTTTCGCAGCTTCACTATTTGTGTAAAATTATTCAATCACGATTTACCATGTAACGGCCACAATTAGTGAAGCATTATGACCCTCTATTACTTCAGTGCCTGTGTGGCGAATTGCCTCGGTGGGTGGCAATTTTGTTTGTGTTCTTATAATTAAGTCATGTTTACTTGTTGGTAGGTAAATTACATAGTAGATAGCAAATACCATAAATGCATAATGAAAACGAGAATGTGTTCCGTTTGGATGGTGTAAGTTCATTAACTTATCTAAATTCATCAAATGTAGACAACACAAAAAACATCAAACAATGATGTGTCATATGATTATCCAAAGTACGCGGGACAGGCCTTACCGTAGTTGGTATAGTGCAGAATAATATTTTATTAATTTTTAGGTGAATATTAAAAGTGAGATAGGAAAGCAAAAAATTATATATGTAGTTGAAATTTCAAATTATAGTAAACCTTCAAGGCGAATATCTATATATAGGATACATTTAGAACAGGTTAAATATTAACTCAACTTTAGTTCATGTTGTTGAGTTTCCCTTCCCCTTTGAAGGCATTAAGAGACATTTAGGTAACTTTTCGTCCAAGTAGGTAAATTTAGGCTAGTATCTGTCCACAGGCAGCATTAGTCGGCTGGTCTGTTTCTGAGTTATGGATTGCCCACTATAGGCCCTTAACTATTTTTTTTTTTGCTTTCGGTTGTATTCGCAGTGAATCAATGTCTAGTGTGCCAAAATAACCTTTTGTAGTCAAAACGTGAAGTGGTTAAAGCCATTGCTTGCGATGCGAGGGGTGTATATTTGAACCCCGCGGGAGACAGGAATACTCTGCCGCCGACCATAGACAGAAACAAATACATATACATATTATCATAGTTTTTATCATAGCTTCCTCTGTGGGCTTTAAAACTTAAATAATTTTCACGCCATCGTATTGGTATTTTTTTATGCCAAAGGAATAATGATACATATACGATTTTCAAATAAAATGCTTATAGCTAGCTAGCTGCTCGTATGATTAGCGATCTTGCCGCACTCTATATTTCATTTCGGATACTGGGAACATTTGCCAACATGTAAAATAACTAATGCTTCATGCATGCATAATGCATACATTTCCAAGAGCATGTTTTTATAGAGAGACAGCAGACGCTGATAATTTACAAGATTCACACAAAAACAATTAAACAACACAAAAAAATAAGCGATACTTAAATGTTTACGGAAAATTTATGATTGAAAATCTCAAATTCTCCAGTAATATGTTGTTTACACTTCATTTGTTTATACGAATAACAATCGACATAAACAAACAAATATTGCAAGAAGTGTGCGTCCAAAAACAGTGGCGTAGAGCAATTACCGCTGCGTGTAGAGATACACATGCATTTTAATTGAAATAAGCGACCTTTTTAAAGAGGAATAGTAAGTATACGCCATCTACATATTTCTTAAGTTTTGAAATTATTTTTATTTGATTTAAAAAAGGAACTCTTATAATGCGGCCTAAGCTGTGCCTATTATATTCAGTCGTATTATATTTCACTCATGAAACCTGATTTTAAAATAAACTGAGCTAATTTTTTGGGTAAACTGGCAGTTCGATTTTCTGCTTTAAGGTAGGGTTTGTTATAGAAATCGCTAGACAAAAGATAAGGTACGGGTGAACTAGTTTGGACTGGAGTTGTTCTCATTCACGGAGGTGAGCGTTAGAACGTCTGCGTCTGGTCTGTGTAGCCTTCAGATCTGTTGTAGGCTACATAAGCAACAATCAGTCTAGCGATTTTTATGTTTGTATACCTCCATTCCAGTATACTTTTTGTATTAATGCCCCCCTTTTTCCAAGTGGGCTCAAAGAGATCGTGTCTCTATCTATGATTTTTGAGTGTTTCAAGTAAGGTTTCTGCCAATGGTTAGCCCTAGATGAAGAACTAAGGCTTATTCAGGAATTTTAGACTCTATATGCGCATAAAATGGGATTTAGTTTTTCATATAATAAAAAGTGTCTAGTATAATCAGAATGTTCTCTTCACAACTGAACCTAAAATGAGAACAGATATTTTTATGGGGCTTTTATAGCAAAAGACACATGCACATAGTAAATAATTGCAGAACTATGTAAGGCTGAACCCACACCAAATAAAGCAGAAACAAACAAAGCAAAAACGACTGTTGCTAACCCACACAAGATAAGGCAAAACAAAAACGTTTTTTTTTGACTTGCCTAATTTGGTGTGGGTTATTGACAGTCATCCATACCAATTGCACTTAAGATGGCTTCAGACTGGGAGGAAAATATGACTATTGTGGCAGCAAAATAAGTGAAAAATGATTAACAATATTGGGTGCATCCTGTAAACCAAAGAAGGACAAATATAAATTTAATCATTAAATTTATAAATTTATTTGGTGTGGGTTAATCATTAAATTTATAAATGAACTTCGCCATGATGAAGAAAAGTTTAAAAACTACATAAGAATGAGTTTCGATGCATTTGATAAATATATTGCGATTGCCGGCCGATTTTTAATCAATAATACTAATTTTTCGACGTCACACATATTAAAATGCTGCACTTCACAGAAAATGATTGAATGAAACATAAATACCGATAGTCGTCGCTCGGATGCTTCATGTGTGTTTTGTCTGTTTGACTAGTTTGGTGTGGGCGCTCTCATTTGATTACATGTGTTTTTCGCCTAAACATGCCTTAAGTGTTTGATAGTGTTTTTGCCTAACTCGATTGCCTTGCTTAAAATGATTTATTGCTTATTTTGGTGTACGTTACTCCATAAGCACACGTGTAATGTTTGACGTTAGGCAATAGAACAAAACGTTTTTGATTTCTTGCTTTGTTTTGCCTTATTCAGTGTGGGCACTCGTATTTAAACGTGTGTATTTAAATTAAAAAACACGCAGAAAATCTGTTTTGTTTGTTTAAGGCGTTTTGTTCCATTCGGTGTGGAAGCTGCCTAAGTGATAGATAATAATGTAACGTGCAAACGCCGAAATTTATTTATTTCGCTTTGATTTAAATCGAAAATAGTCCGCATTTTTAAATTCAATATCAAAATGATTTAACCTTGAGTTTAAGGCTTAACAATTACTCACTCACAAACACGGACATCTTTGAATTACAAATTACATATGCGAAAGAGCTAGTAAAAAAAGCTCTTTTTTTATATTTTTGTTGTCACTGTAAAGCTTTTTCCTATTTGGTGCTCTTATAATATTCGGGATCTCAATTTTATCCTATTAGAAAACTCGAGGCAGAGGACGAAACGTAGTCAAAGGAGAAAAAGTAAATTTTCATGTGAACAATATATGTACCTCCAATTAGATATGGAAATGAGCATCCACTTTCAGTGACGTTTGCCAATTAAGGTACACAGACACACATCTCTACTTACACGTACATACAGATAAATAAGAAGAAAATAACAAAAAACGAATTCACTTAACTGTATTAATGAGATATCCAAAATACCTATACCTAAGTGAGGGATGAAGTTCAGGCATCTATTTGAAGAGGGTTACTAAGGTGATGTTTATAACATATCAATTCAATTTGTTTTCAATGAAAATCAATACAATTTTTACAGAAAAATATTCTCGTCCTCCTGTTGTTCTAACCCACCAGCCACCACCAACTACATGCTTATATGTACACAGGAGGACAGGATATTCGGTCTTTACTCTGTCTTAACTGTTTGTACATGTGGTTATTGATCGGGTACGTGATAATAACGATGATGACAATATTCTTTTAATAGTTGGAAAAGGCAGAGGAGGAATATCCCAGTTAGGTGGGTATCTGTTTGTGGCGTGCAGTGTTGTAAGGGCTTTTGTTTCCACTTTATTGTATAAGCGCCATGTCTTTCGTTCTCTGTTCTGATGAACAGAAAGGATAAAGTAGAGGCATGTTTATTCAACTAAATGAGCACAAGATGGATACTGACAACTAATTGAGCAATGACATAATATGTTTCATAAAAAAAAGTGAATGCAACTCGTAATGTAATTTGCCAGTTACATGTATGCCCCTACATATTGTGATGTGGACGCCTTGTCTGTTATAGCTATCAGTAAAAAAATTGTTTCACTTTTTTTGAGCACTTTAAACTTAATCGCTGAACTCAATCTTGGTCTTAAAATGTTGCTTTTGAATTATAAAACTAAGCTTGACAAAATAAGTTTACAATTCAATGTTTCTTGCATGTTTGCGGGGCTCTGCCACGGCCTTCCACATCGCTCTGGCAATTATACCACATTGCATATCTCGGTGTAGAGATTCATCATGCAAAAATGTGACACTATATTTTTTTTTTATGATATTTTACAACTTTAGAGCCGCCTACTCCCCAAAACGCTCGCAGCAGGTTCGGCAGAGTTACACTTTTATGACCTATGCGTCCACGACAACCAAAAAAAAGTAAAATTTTGTTGACGAAATAATCTCTAAAAAAATTCTCTAGCTATTCGACTATTCTGACGGTTGTGAAGTTTTATTGCAGCAAATATCACACAAGTGGGAAAACTTCATCAGGAGCAACGACACAACCAACGAAATCTACCACATTGATGTCAATTGCATTAATCTGCTCTCCACCTGAAGTAACAGTTTAATAACAGACGAAGCAGTACGGATTACTTTTCCATCAATGTTCTCCTATTAACCCTCTACTTCATTCATTTTCAAGTCTTCTGAATTTGCTGTGGACTATTTAATAAAAACAAGTAAAAGGCCTGGGGCATGTAATACAAAACTACAAGTCTACAGGTCTACAGTTACTTGTAGGTCTCTAAAGGGTCCGCCAAATAACTTTTTTTTTTTTTTGAAAATGCTATAAAAAAAACTACTGAATATTCTCTCGAATTTCTTTTTTTATTTGAAAGTACAATCCTTCCGGTTAAAAAAATAAATAGGTGGCGCAACAGGCGGGTGACACCCAAGGCCTAGCTTCTCGCAACCATTCGTTTTGTGTGAGTTTCTATTTTTGGGACGAATGGAAGGGACCTACAATTTTATGCCGAGTCCGAACGGCTCAATTGAGAAGCTTTTTCATGACAGGCATACTCTCGGATGTTTGTCAGACGTAAGCGAGAGGTGGCGCAGTAGAAAAAACTTTAAGATGTAATTTGTGTTTTTCCGGGAATCGAACCTGGGATCCCTCGCACAGTAGTCCAGCACACTAACCACTGCGCTACTGCGCCCTCCGGTTAATAATGGAAAATAATTTCATTCAAATTGCTGCCTCGGCTGGCCATGCAGTAGCCCACACGATCAGTCCAATTTGTAAGCACATTATCGATTGTGTGCAGCTGTATTTCACCAATGGCTTCACGAATATTGTCCTTTAAAGCGTCAATTGTCTCTGGCATGTCGGCGTAACACTTATCTTTTACGGCACCCCACAAATAATAGTCCAACGGTGTCAAATCGCAGCTCCGCGGTAATCAGCTCTGCGGCTGATAATGCGATCTTCAAAAACAGGGCGCAAAACATCAAGTGTAGCTTCGGCTGTGTGGCACGTAGCGCCGTCCTGTTGAAACCAAATGTTGCCAATATCCTCCTCTTCAATTTTTGTGAACAAAAATTCGTTCAACATGGCCCGATAACGATCGCCATTGACTGTAACGACCACTCCTTGCTCATTTCCGAAGAAAAATGGCCCAATTATGCCTCACGCACACTTTCTGCCACAGCAGCAATTTTCTCGGGTGTACGCACTGTTTTTGGCTTTTCACGCTTTGGTTTATCGATGAGGACGCCAGTTTCTTTCACTTTTTTCACAAGATAACGAACATACGGAGCTGACGGTGCTTCTCTTCTTCCAAAATCCGTACGCAATTTTCGCTCACATTCTGCAACATTACCATGATTTTCAAAGTAATGTCGCAATATTTCCCAGCGTTGTTCAAGCGTATACACAACCATATTCGTTCAGCGGAAGGATAAAACTAATTATCTGTCAAATTAGACATGAGCTAAGGTTACCATTCGCGAAATAAGCACTAGTTAAAAAAAAAAAACGTTAAATGGCGGACCCTTTATTAGTTTCACAAGTGTAGATTATTTATTTCTGTAACACAAAAAAAAACTTGACAGTTGTACGAAATAAAAATTCCCCTCGACTTGTTGACTCTCTGTACAAGTGTTCATAGAAGAAAGCGATTGCATTAAAATGAATAAGACCAAGAAATCAAAAATTCTATTTATTGCATTTTCCGATGTCAAAAGAAATAAAAAGCAAAACATGGAAGGGAGTATGTATTTAGTTACGGCCAAAGCCTAAATATTGTTCTGCAAAATAAAGGGTGGACGTACACGTACATGCGAGACGTTTTTTGTTTTCGGCAGAATTGTCGAAAAACTGCAATACAAAGTCTTATTAGATAAAGTCTTTAACTACTTCGAAGTTATATCTGCCCATTGTGACGTTTTGCCAGGGTCGCCGATGTTGAGAGTCATTGCTCGATAACATATAATGTGCATATTTCGATTTATCCTCATTAACAGTAACAATAAAAATTGTACTTTAGTAAGAATGATAAGCTGGCTTTCGCATCATTACATTTGCAGCAATAAACACTTAATTCTCAATGCCCCAAAAGAAGAAAAGGGTGATTCAATTAGAGTTTGTCTTTCAGGCCATAACAAAGTTTCCACCAGCAAAATTAATTTTATGCGTTTAACTTAAAATCGTTATAACTTCAAAAATTATTTGCTGCATTTTCCGATGACTTTCAAAATTTGCGAGCGATGATTCGTCAAAATTGATAATTCAATATTATTCGTAAGTATAATTCAGTAAAATAAAAAAAATCTGAATGAATAGAAAATGAATGCCCTTTCTTTCAACAGACAGACCGACAGACAGACGGACATGGCTAAATCGATTCAGAATGTGATCCTGATTCAGAATATATATGGGGTCTCCGGTACTCCTTCTTGGCGTTATAAAAGTAATGCCAAAGTGAATAGACCTTCCTCTGGAGGGTATAATAACGGTTGCTTTTGACCAACCCTTTATCGTATTCTGAGCTCCTGCATTCTATGGATTTAAATATTGGTGGTTAGGTGAGTATGAATCGGGTAGGCGCTGACTGGCATCAACTTGGCGGTGCCCAACTGTTGCAACTTTTACATACACATCAATTGTGCTTATTTTACCTCCGCGGGGTAACCACCGGGTACTGGTCTCGCCCAACGGGGCTTGGCTTGCTAAACTTATAAGCGCGAGTGTTGAACACGAAGAAAATAGCAACACTATGATGCTCTGTCAGAAAGACTGACTGAACGAGTCTCAGAAGTCTTACATGAGCTCCTCAGAAAGAGGACGTACGGCGGATGAATTCACTAGACTGAATCAACGGTGTCGTCAACAGTCAAGATGACAGTTACCCTACTTGAGCTACTTTGACGTATTTGGAGCTGAGGTCAGTGAGGATTTTTTAGGACTAGTCAGGGTTCTGAAACAGAGATGGTGGCAGATGAACCCTTTATGGGCCAACGACAGCTCTGACATCCCCGAAGTGGGTTACTGACACCGGAGGAATCCGGCCCCTTTCGTCCAATGAGTCCATCAAAGGGCCTGGCCCTCCAGGTTGGGGGTTGTACGCCGGGGTAACTGCCCGACTGCGAAAAACAACAATAGTTCCGAAACAACAACAAGCCTCGGATACGGATGATTTTACTGTTGAAGAACCTGGCAAACGAATAAAGGACAGCGAATTTCGGATCTGCACGTGGAACGTTAGGTCTCTTAACAGACCGTTTCAGCTGCGTGAACGAGTGCCTCACGACAATTCGCATCAAGGCTAAATTCGCCAACATTAGCCTAATATGCGTCCATGCCCCCACGGAGAAGAAAGGCGACGACACCAAAGAGAGGTTCTACGAGCTCTTGGACAAGACATACGAGCAGTGCCCTAACAGTGCCCTAACTATAGCAACAAAAATGGCGGTAGTTGTCATAAATTATTGCGTGTATATTTTTATTAAATTTTGTTCTACCTTTTCTTAATCGAACATTTTTGTTTAAACCAATTTATATCTCTTTCATTCTTAGTTTTACAGTGGATTTCAAATGACAAACCATCACATAAAACGTAAAATCACATTTTGTACCAAATTGTACTACATATTTTGCTTATCTAAGACAACCCGATTATGGGTATAACTGTATACATCAAAAATTGTGACAGAGACAATTTGCATCAATGCGTTGCCGTAGAGTATTGTGTCCACTTACATGTTGTGGCATTTTTTGCTATATAATTTCTATAATTTTGCTGCACGACATTATGCAGTGAACGCACCATCTCTTGTTACTATTTTAACAAGCTCATGGGCATTCAAAGATTCTCGACGAAGATCCAAGAACGACCTAGAAAATTGCATGTCATGCAGGGCTTGGGTTAGATTGGTTCCATGTATTTCTAATGACAAGTAAAAGGGGCACACTTTGTTTTGAAAATTTGAGCTTATTCAATTAATCGGAAGCAGCTATTGAATCTTAATTTTATAAACATAATCAAGAAAACTAACAGCACTATACAGTAGAACCAAGAACTATAGGATAACATATTGGCTTTAATGAGAGCTGGTATAGGAAACAAAGAACAAATCATTATGTCATCGCATAGGTGGTAGACGTTTGTTTTTGAGGTGTACTGTTCTCTTGACAAAAAAGGAATGCTTAGGCGACTTACTTGCCAAGTAAACCTACGAATTTTTTTTAAACATTTGACCTTTTCAAACTAAGAACTTGGCGTACATTTAGATCTCATTACTTTTCGTGGCTGACTAGTTACGCACCTAATTTTTGCTGTTCTATGTAAGAGAACTTGGCTATTTTTTTACACATATGTTTTTGGTGTGATTTCACTACTTTTTGCAAAGTTTTTTTTTTTAGATTTCACAAACAACGTTGAAACGTCTTCGCTTTTTAATATGTCAATAGGCAGTTACTATACTACCATCACTTTGGTTTTCTTTCTTATAAACTATTCATTAATGTGGTTATTATGGATAACAACTCAACTTAGTTGTGTTGTCTTTATGACAACTCAACTTTAAGCCAGCCAAACAGATTTGTCGTATTATGCAGGACAACTCTTTTCAGTTGTCTTTAGAAAATAAATTGCCTTCTTTTAGGAGCATATTAAAATCGAAATCAGCTGTTAAATGTCAGTTTTGTGAAATTATTTATGGAAATTGAAATCGAACGAAGAAAGTATTTGTAATTCAAACGAGAAAGTTAAAAAAAAAAACAATGGAAAGTAGTGTTGATTTATTTTTTGGTGACTTGGAGGAGGAGGATGAGAATTTGGTTAATGTTTTACGAAAGAGTAAAAATTATTCATGATCACTCCGATTCATTAAAATTTCCAAATACAAAGTTAGCATACTAAACCTGAAGTTTTTCTTTCGGTTTCAGGTTTTTAGTTATTTCAGGCTTAGAGGAAGCATTCGTGTACGATTTGCTCGAAATAAATTATTATTTAAAACAGCCATCGTTTTTCGGCAATTTTAACCCATTCTTGCTTGCTCTTCGTTACATAGCAGAAGAAAGTTACCAGAAGTGCAGTGGGTAATGACTTCAAATTAGCAGTTCGTATTTAGAAATATTCTTAATTCACATTACTAACGAATGTGAAGAATTGCAATTCTTTTGCTGTCTTCGAAGGTGGCTTGATGCTATTGAGCTCCAATTCCTCATCGATATTTCTTTTTTGAACCAAACTGCCTACCTAATCTACCCCTGGCCAGTGATCAGATTGTTCCTGGAGAATCCCAATGAGCCGATCAAATTGTTCTGGTTTGATGATTTTAAAAATTTAAAAACGCACATTCTATTATCCCTTTATATTATGTTATAGTTCCTAAACTTGCATTTATTTGTCAATTTTTCATTAAAAATGCCGATTTTTTTGGTTCAACAAATGCAACAGAACTGGTTAAAAGCAGTTGTATCATTTGACATTCTGGACAACTCCAACACAACTCAGTTGTCTTATATAATACGGGCACTCAACTGAAAAGACAACCATTTTATTTGTTGTCTACTTATAGGGTGATGGTTGTCCTTTGACAGACAACTAGTTGTAGGTAATCGATAATACCAATTGGAGAAAGTCAAGTGGTTTGGTTGTAGTTGTCTTCCATAATAGGGGCATAAAATTATATTCAGCAGAGATTGACTTCTATTCATATTTTAAGTGGGCAGATTCCACGCCCCTTAAATGGACAATTTTTAATTTTTGAAATTTATCCTTTCGTACAATACAGGTCCTATGGCTGTACCGAATTTTAACATTCTACGGCAACTGAAAGTGGTCCAAATAAATAATAACCGACTTTCAAAAGAGGGCGGATACCACGCCCCTGAATGGAAAATATCAAGTTTTGGACATTTCCCAGTGTATGCACCACAGGACGTAGCATCCTGCCAAATTTCTAGGATGACCGGAAGTGCTTCATAATTATGATGACTTAGGTAGTCAGTGAGTGAGTGAGTAGTTACGGTTTTTGCGAGGTTTTTGCGATTTTTGAAGTAGTTTATTTTGACAACCACTAATGATATAGAGATGAAATTTGGTGAGGTGGACCTTTTTAAAAATGATAAATGTTTTAAGTTTGAAGTTTTTGGCTCATTCGGTTCCGAAGTTAGAGGGGGTCGAAAACAGCCTGAGTTTGTTCCTGTAAAAAGGGGAAGTGCCCTTACTAGAGAACTTGGCTGGGGCGCTACCGTGACCTTTGATTTGTGCTCCAAGGTATTAAAAATATTTAGTTATACGTTTAAAAAATTATTAAAAAAAATACAGTAATAGGTACCTCGACAATATGAACCTCGAAATGTGAATTATCCAAAAATGTTAACTAATGTTCACTCATATTATGGCCCACTTATCCTGATGGCCTTGGGTTCCTGATTGTTTACCATTACCCAAACGCAAACCTCCTGACCATAGGTAAGGGTTGGAACTACATAACACCGAATTAAAGACCGTCACCAAATTCAGTCCTCCTAATAACTGAATAATCAAGCTGTCTCAAAATTGATCCATCCTGACCAATCCTACCGGAAAACCCACCATTGCTCTTTCTAATCACTCGTGAATAAACCCCGAATTATTTTAACTCCTTCACCTGTTTCAATGGGACTTTACTAACATGCTACTTGCATTGAATAGGCTTTCTGGAGACGACCATCACCTCACAATTGTTCGCCTTTACTTTCATCTCAGCTCTACCACAAACGGCTACAAGCCGATCGAGTGCGCGTTGAAGTTTAGTATGAGATGACCCAAGAACGACCAAGTTATCAGCGAAGAACTAATGTTTTCTTCTTAAATAGGATCATATTGATTTTAAGTGTGCGTGTCCCGTCTGAAATATCATTCATTGCATTGGTGTACTTCTATATACATACAAAATATGTTTGCATGTATATTTAGTTAATAATAAAAATAATAATTTTTTTCTTTGTTTGTTTTAAAACTTTTATTTATTTTGTAACTATGGTTTTAAAAAAAAATACGTTAATATAAATGCAAATGATAACATCGTTAAATTACTATATTTTTATTTCTTTTCTTTAATTTTTCAAGTTATTCCTAAAAAGACGGAATGCGACGATTTTTTTTCCTAACTAGAAAAATGTGATCCACTTAAAAATATGAAGTGCCCATGATTAAATTAGTTCACATTATCGAGGGAGTACTGCATTGCGAAAGTTCAAGATCAGTTGTGGGTCCTCAATTTTTGTCTGTTCACCTGGGAATTAGGTGATAAAAAAATTGGAGCGAACGGGTGCGTAAACAAAGATTTAGTGGACATTTGAACGATATCTTTTTCTGGAATATCTGTGTAAGAAACTATTTCAAACAAAATCATATTATTCGATATCTAAATAAAATACTGTTCAAGTGTTCACCTTTTTGTCACAAAACCATGCACTCCCTTATGTATTTAACGTATCTTAGTTTAAACAGCATACTACAACAAAGCTATACCTAGTCACAGTTCACTGTTTTATCTTCACATTTCCTCGTATATAACGAATTGTTATTCAAAGTTAAGCTATGCCGATGTTTGTCAAAACTAGATTGGATCAGTTGCGTATACTTGTCCATTTTGGCAAAAATATGCCAAAATGCGAGTACATATAACAAGATTACGCCCCGTACCATACGAGTATATGTATGTATTACATGTCTAAGTTCGCATTGGACCAATAACCAACCTCAAAGTGTAAAATTTCGGAAATCGGAAAACATTATTGTGTTTTAAAATGCGTCGAATTTTAACACCAATCATTTTGACTGGTTCGATTTACACTTTAGATGTCTGCTCAGACCCTACGCGAATTAAGTGTGACCAGACCTCTCTATTTCCGTAAACTTGTCAGTTAATGACGAAATGTGAGCCCAGCAAGATAAGGATTTTTTTAAGTTTGAAATATGTATTTAAATTTATTAAAAACAAAACTAGGTACAGCTTGGGCTTGTTGCTAATGAGAGGAACTTATCACTTTGTTTATACGTACTTTTAAATAGAACTCTAATTTGCTAGATATATGTAATTTAATAAACCTCAATATATATTTAGTAAAATTTTAGGTAAAATATGCAATCGAACCTTAAATTTGCTGGACGATTGGCGAAACAGTCGAAATGATCCCGGCGAATCAATAGTATGCTGCCTCGACAAAACAGCATGAGATGCTGTCACACTTGTCTGCCGAAACCAGGGAAGAGAGATCTTTCTTTGGCGTTTTTGTGTCTTTGATGCAAGTGGGGGAAGTTCCATTTCATTGCTCTCAGCAGCAATATTATCCCCTTCCTTTTGGTGTTCTGCTACCATTGCCATTGTCATTGGCAAGGACTCTGACTTGGTTGAACAAAGCGGATGATGTCCACTATCAGGAAATATTGAAGTTAAATTTGTATCCGAAGGAATCGCTATAAGCGATGATGGCGACAATGGATGACCATTGTTATCCGATATGACTGATGATGAAAGCAATAGCGGTGGAGCTGTTTGTGGTCCATCAACACCTTTCTCACTAGCTGGTGATTTAAGTTTTTCCAATTGGTGTTTTGTACTTGCGCCAGAGACCGCAAGCGACGAGGATGATGATGACGGGTCGTTACTGTTCATCCGTTCAATGAAAAAATTCTTCACGCTCTTCATTTGTACCGAATTTGATTAATATATATGTATTTGTTTAAACTAAATCACAGTATCTTTACATTTACTATTATGTAACACGAAATTTTTAATTACTAATCACAATTAAGCATTTTTTAGGCACACACGCACAAACGAATATCGCAGTTTCTTTTTAAAATGTTCATTTCTGTAGCTTTTTTGGTTTAAATTTATTATTATTAATAAAAATCGACTTCATTGTATATCCACGCAGGAAATGCGACTTTAAATTTTACTTGGTATCTAACAACTAAATAGTATGTGTGAATATTATGTTTAGGGCATATCTCGATTTCTTTGGGATGGATTTTGTGTACGCTTGACGGCATAAGCTTTCATCAAAGTCTTCTCTCTCTCTCTACTCTATTTTACTAACTGCCATTGATGTATGTATTCAAATTTCCTTAGAAGAACAAAAAAAAAACACGAATATTTTGGTACCACAATGAAGAAAAAACTGAAATAACGAATAATGCCAGGTGCACACACTTTTCACTAAACAAAATTAAGTAAAAAAAAAATGTCTAAGTGAATCTACACAGAACATTTGTTGTCATTATTTGCCGAGAATTCAATTATATCACGTTTTTGAAGAATTAGATGTATGTATGCAGATATATAAAATGTACTTGTGTGAAAACACTTTTTTTTAGTTTGCTTTTATTGATAATGATTATGATGATGATGCTCTTGAAGGTCTCCACCCGACAAGAAGAACGGCCATGCAAACTGCAAACTGCTTTGGTGTTTTTGGTATCCCTTATTGCACCGCGAATAAATTTATTCATGTGCCGTATATTAGAGGGTTTAAGTTTTAAGTTTTAAAACACTTAATATTGGTTGTCGACTTAGTTGCTTATCTGTTTATAAAGTAAACGTAACTTTATCAGCGATACGCTCTTCGAGTACTTTAGATAAGATATAGAAAGGGGTTCCAGAGTGAAACACACAAACGAGCGCAGAATAAAAGTGCGATTTGTTCAAGATTACACATTAGGGTTTTTTGTAGAAGAAAATATTTGGAAAAGCACAAAGTAATACACAACACCGAGATATCGAGAGGAGAAGGCGAACCTTTTGGCATAAACTCTGCGACAAAACTGGAAGCATTCGTTTTCAACGAGAACAGCACACATTGCTGCTGGCAGATTGAGCTTCTGCGATTAGTGGAGTTTTTTTTTTGTTTCATTAGAAGGGGATGTGACTGACCACCCAGCAATGTGATCGTTTTAGGGATATAACATATGGAAACGTGAAAAAAGGAATAAAACGAAATTAAAGCATTGCACCACGACAGTCTTGGTAAGAGATGTAGAGAGAGAGAGCTACCGACGCCTGCAGCTGAAAGCTTTCTTTAAAGAATTAAATTGACTTGCGTAGTAGGTGAGGTGGTCAGAAGAGCAAACTTTTATTTAGTGGGGTAGGTATAGGTGGGTCGTAGGTAATATCCTAACAAAAGCTTTAATGCTCTCTAGCTACATAATGTAGTGTATTTGTTGGTGGCAAGATTTTCCAACAATGGGGTTTTCTTCTGGTAGAGGCAATGGGACAATCTATTTTCACGACGAAAGCTCTTCACGCTGCTAATGCATCTAGCATCTACATGCCGGAACAATTAATCATATTCTCCTTAAAAGTTTATTTGTATGTTGCCGAAACAAGGAAACATTAATTGGGGTTATTGTTTGCGCTGACTTATTGGAAATGTTTCTCTTCGAATAGATATGAATGAAAGAAATGAGGGGCAAATTTCAGGGAGACGAATAGAAAATTAATTTGCTTATATAGGTAGTATTTAAATCAACACTGTTTCGGGATAATTATTTCACTAGTTTATGTACTTTTATGTAGCAACTAGCGTAGCCCGTGCACACTTCGTAGTCCAAAATAGTTAAAAAGATAAACTGTTTTTATTGTAATGCTCTGTGGTACAAAACATTTTTTGTTTTTCCAGAAATCGTATTGCCTAGAGCCTAGACAATATTATTGACTTTCAGGGGGCTTATTCCCAAATGCGCGGCGGATCGCTTTTCATGGCGGATTGGTATTTTTGTATTTCTAAAAGCTGTCAAAAGCGATAGCTATTCAGGTGATGGATTGCTGGCGGATTTATTGCCAACAATCCTCACAATAGCTATCGCTTTTGAATGTATCGAATCGCTTTTGGAAATGTAAAAATACCAATCCGCCATGAAAAGCGATCCGCCGCGCATTTGGGAATAAGCCCCCAGGACAATGCATTATTTACACATATCAATGTTACAAATTTTAAAAACTTTGACTTCCAATTCCAAGACTGTCGAAGAAGCTGTACCCGCCCGGCTTTGCCCGTTCACAGGAATTGTATTGCTGAGATCTTAGGTAATAATGTTCTTTTGTAAAATGGGAGAAATGAGAATGAATCGACTTGGTGGAATTTTCTTTCTGCCTAAACCTAAAATACAGCAATACGAAGAAAACAAAAAAGACTAATAAAAATAGGCCCAGCGGTTATCGAGATATAACGTCATCCAGTTTCACCCCATAGAAGATGTTTTTTATATAGCAGGTATACAATTTTTGAATGCTTTTTTTTTGTATGTAAAGTCGCTCCCCTTTGACCACATTTGACCAATCTTCACAGTAGCAGGCCAGGGCCAATACCTAAGATTATCTGTAAGTTTGAGCTGAATCGATTGTTTTTGGGCTGTGCCACGCCCCTTTGCCCAATTTTGACGAAACTTCACAGGACAACTCCAGAGCCGAAAACTAAGATTATCTGTAAATTTGAGCTCAATCGATTTGGTGGTTTTCGAGATATACGATTTTTAATGTTTTTTTTTTTGTATGGGCGGTGCCACGCCCCTTTGTCCGATTTTGACCAAACTTCACAGAAATCATATATAGACCAATACCAAAGATGTGTGAAAGTTTGGTCTAAATCGGTAAAATCGGTATGCTAGTTTGTAAAGAAAATTGGTGACATTGACATGCAAATGTATCGACTGTTTAAGGTAATAATAAAAAAAAAACACCTCCATCAGCAACTTAAATGTACCATAGCTCATTTATTAAAATGTAAAACGTTGGAACTTGCTTCCTGGGAACATCTATACATAAAGGGTTTTCCAATGAGAGGTGTTATTGTGAATGGCCCGCTATTTCGGCAGCTGTCACTTTTGAAGCTTTTATTCTTTGACATTTGACAAGTAGAAACTACGCCATTACTAAAAATGAAACGACACACGCTTCAACAATGCATTGAAACTATTAAAATTCACTACAAAAATGGTGAAAATTTTGCAGTCACAGTTCGCAAAACTAAAGCATTTTTTGGTCGTCGTGAAGCACCTTGTTGGACCGCAATACAGAAACTGGTGGAAAAATTCGAGCTGTTGGGACAAGTTAGTGATGTGAAGAATAAAACTCGTGCACGTCGCTCAAGAACAACTGAGAATATTGCTGCTGTAGCCCAAAGTGTTGAAGAAAACCCAGCTTTGTCCATTCCTCGTCGTTCTTTGGAATTGGGCATTCCACAAACGTCATTACACCGTATTTTGCATAAAGACTTGGGTCTTAAGGCTTATAAAGTTCAGTTAACACAAGAATTCAAGCCGGCCGATCATCAACAAGGTCGCCAACAGCCCAGAGTTGATTCAAGACTTTAAAGATAAAATTCGTGAGGCTATCCAGGACATAGGGCAGCCACTTTGCGATTTGGTTATGGAAAATTTCATGAAAAGGACATGGTCCTGTAAGCGTGCTCGTGGTGGCTATTTGGCTGATGTTGTTATACCCTCCACAGGAAGGTATATTCACTTTGCCATTACGTTTGTAACGCCAAGAAGGATTCACCGGAGATCCTATAAAGTATATATATTCTGAATCAGGATCACATTCTGAATCGATTTAGCCATGTCCGTCTGTCTGTCTGTCTGTCTGTTGAAGCACGATAGCGTCCAAAGGAATTGACCTAGGCAAATGAAATTTTGTGAGACTACTTCTTTTTACCGTCGCCAGGTTGGCATTGAAAATGGGCTATGTCGGTCAAGTAGTTCTGGTACCTCCCATACAAAACCACTATTAGACCCACGTCTCTCATTGTCTGTTGAAATCACGATAGCTTCTGAACGAATCGACTTAGGCAACTGAAATTTTATGAGAGGTCTTATATTTTTGGCCTTCAAGTTGTATTACAAATGGTCCATGTCGGTCAAGTAGTTCTGTTACCTCCCATACAAAACCAATATTTGACCCATACATCTCTGTCTGTTGAAAACACGATAGCCTCCAAACGAATCGACTTAGGTGAATGAAATTTTGTGAGAGGTATTTTTTTTAACCGTCGTCAGGTTGGTATTGAAAATTGTCTATGTCAGTAAAGTAGTTCTGCTACCTACCATACAAAACTAATATTAGACACATACTAACTCGCATAAGCATGACTTTTATGCAGTGGAGGGTATCAAAGCCTGGCCGATGATAACACTTTTACTTGTTTTTCATTATTAACGGCATACCTTCCTCTTTATTATGAAATAAACATCCGATCATTTATCTCAAAAAATGACATTTTTGTTTGAAAACCAAAATAACACCTCTTATTGGAAAACCCTTTATTAACTGTAGCAATTTTCGTTGTTAGCTAAAAACTCAAAAACTACTGGACAGATTTCAATGAAACTTTTTTTTTTAAATGTTCCTTAAGACTGTGAGACTGCTATAGGCTATGTCGTTTAGAACCACGACCTTAGGAATAGTTTATGTAATTGTTGAAATATGTATAATTTTTTCTCTTTTAAAGATGCTCGCACATATAAACAAGTACCAGCGACATGGTTGAATGAATTTTTACCCTAAGCTTATGAGAATTACTCACACTCTTAATTTGAGAGAAACCGTTGTGTGATTTGTTTATAATAAAGTCTTTTTGCTGGTTATATACACTCCCGCTCAACTGAATAGGTTCAACATTATTTAAAAAGAAAAATAACGATATCTCTTTAAACAACTAGCAGATTTTAACGAAATCAGTTTTCTTATATAGAATAGCACACGTATTTATATTTTTATGATTGTTTTATTATTATTATGTAGGAATACCTCCTTGTTCAAGATAACTTCATAGATGCGTTTTGGAAAATACATGTAATATTTTTCAATAATTCCAAGTGAAATTGTTGACCCGGCTTTTTTAATTGCGCCACGACAGTCTGGTCCACGTCATATGCTCTCGAGCAAACTGAAGTCGTGCAGCTTTGCGCACATCATTGAGATGTGTTCTTTTTTACGTTCAGTCTCTTCAAATGCTTGGCACTCCGAATAATGCGTTTTCTAAATACCAGACTTGCATTAGCACCGCATTCTTCACTGATACTAGCAGCAAAACGTTGAGAATTTGAAGCAGTTCAGATGATAAGTTTTATTTCTGCTGGTGTTTCTTCCCCTCCTTTCATATTATTATAGCTTAATTCATTCATTCCGAATAAAAATACCAACTACATTTTGACTTCGGCTAATCTTTTAAGCGATTTGGCCCTGCTTTAAACCAAATTTGAAGTATACCTTATTTGGCCTTTTCCAAAGTCGTTCAATTGCTTTCCGCGACCAGTTTTAGAAAAAAACGGCGGTAATTACTTTCAATTTAAAAAAGCAAAAGAATTGACGTCGTTACCCGCTGTAGATCACAAACTAAAGTCATTGTTCTTGAATCTATTTTTATGAGCCAAAATTAATGGGAATTTTTTTATATGTTTTTCCAAAAATAATAATAAATATGTATATATACGTGTCTTAGAGACCGCGTTTCATTAACAATTGATTATTCTATGTAAAAAATCATTCAAATCGGCAATTTGGTTAAAGATATATTGTCCTTTTACTTTTTTAAAAATGTTGAGTTTATGTACCGTACCTCCTTAATTCGATCCAAGTTGTTGTACATGGCGTATCATATAATTCGTTTGCTATAAATGCAGGAGTGCCCCAAGTATCTATTCTTTCTCCAACTCAATTTCTTCTCCACATCAACGGTTGATCGAAAAATAATAATATCTACATCTACACTTCTACAGCTTTGCTGATGACAGCACTCTTGTTCTTGTATCCTCCGTCTCGAACAGTAGGCCTGTGAATGCGGCACAGTCAGAGATTTGTATTTAATACAAACAAGACACAGCTCACAACATTTTCTAGGAAAAAATGCATCAACAGTTGCTCAGACTATCCCAAGGACTTAATGTACCTTCTGGGAGTCACAGTAAATTGAGGAATTACATGGCAGGACCACATACCCTATATCGCAAGATCGGCGTTCGCTAAGTTGAACAAAGAGGTACTTTAGCCCCAAGCAACTTCACCTTCTCTACAAAGCACAGGGTAGACCAGGCCTGAAATATTGTTCCCATAAAGGAGCTAAGCGCGCTCTGACATTATCCCTCGAAATGCAACTTTTGGGCGCCCCACAAGACAGGCAGCTAATGCTCATTCGTGACCATCCAGTACACTTGACAGCCGCGAGGACATAAACACAAGCACACTTTGGAACTCGCTTCGTAATATATTTCCAGAAGACTACAATTAGCAGCAATTTAAGTACAGAATTAACATACATACATCTACAGGCATCTCGAGGCGCGGAGAACTGTTTTGATAGACGCTGATATAAAATGAATTATTGCTATAACATTATATTTATATAATATGTAGTATGTACTATGTAATTGTATCAAATTTATCAAATGCCAAACTAAACGAAAAGTTGCCCCAAAAAAGAAAAATTTTGAATAGGAAAGTCAACCATCGACCAAATTTTCACACTCCGACAGATCTTGGAAAAACCCCAGGAATTTCAGATCAATACAAACCATCTATTTATCGACTTTAATATGATAGTGTATATAGGGACGAATTATACAAAGCCATGTCAAGTTTTGGCATCCCCGCAAATTTCGTCCGTCTGTGCAGGATGACGATGGAGAAATCTTGCTGCTCCGTCGGCAAGAACACCACCAATCCATTTGATGTCGAAAAAGGTTTGAGACAAGGCGACCAACACCAGAGGTACAATTTTTCAAAAGTCCGTTCAACTACTTGCCTATGCTGATGATATTGACATCATTGGGAGAACGCGGCGAGCTGTCAGTGGCGCATTTGCATCGAAACGGAGGCGGAGAAGATGGGTCTGGCTGTTAATGAGGACAAAACGAAGTACATGCTGTCAACGAGAGGGGACTCTCAACATCGGCGACTCGGACAAAACATCACGATGGACAGATACAACTTCGAAGTAGTTAAAGACTTTGTCTACCTGGGCTCCACTATCACTTTGCAAAATGACATCGGCGCATCAGAGATCAAGCGAAGAATCACTCTTGCCAATCGCTGTTTCTTCGGGCTAAGAAAGCATCTAAGAAGTAAAACCCTCTCTCATAAAACAAAGGACATATTCGGCCCTAGCGAGGTATCCGTCGGAACGGAAAATTCTCCGATTTCATACGAATCGGAGGATTTTTGCTGCGAGGTATACTTCGGAACAGCTTTTCGGAGCTTTCTTCCGACAAATATGCAATGCACACTGGCATTTTGCGTTTCAGTGCGATCAAGTGCGTGTTTACGGATATTTTTGACAGCTTCATACGAATTTTCTTCCGACATGCTCCGAAAGGAATTGGTTGCGGAATTTTTTTAGGATTTGCAGTGAAGTGTTGATAAATTAAAGCAATAAAGAAAAAACATTTTAGCAAAGTAATTTGTTGTATTTGTTGTTTAAATTTGTGTTTCCAGGACAAACACAAACGGAAAAACAAGCACTAAATAAGAAAACCCCGATGTACCACGAAACAACATCATGTCAACTCAATGCGTCGTCGCATTTTATTTATTCTTTCCGAAGGCGGATACCTCAAATGTAATTTTACTCTCCGACGGAGTATGCGTTGCGGAGAATTCTCCGTTCCGACGGATACCTCGCTAGGGCCGATTATATAAGACCTTAATCATCCCGGTTCTGCTGTTTGGTGCAGAAGCATGGACCCTGTCAAAAGCGGATGAAAACCTTCTGGGATGCTTGGAGAGAAAGATTCTTCGAGTGATATTCGGTCCAGTTTGTGACGATGGTGTGTGGAGAAGAAGATTCAATGACGAACTATACGGGCTATACAGCGGTGCCGTGAAATAACGCCGAATTCCAAAATTCGGCGTTATTGCACTTTGTGAAAGCGAAATAACGCCGAATTTTCAAATTCGGCGTTATTTCACTTTGCTAAAGTGAAATAAAGCCGAGTCGGCCTTATTTCGCTCTGAGTTTATAAATACATTCAAATAAAGATCCTTCCCATTTTCAGATTTTCACCCCTGTGAGTGTATTAAATTCAAACAAACTCCTTTTTGTTTATTTAATTAAGTTTTAATTATGTAATTAATTTAACAGAACAACTTTTAAGAAACAAATGCTTACATTAGAGTTTAACAAAATATTTTGGTTGTACTTTGAACAATTTGCCTGCAAATTGGACAAAGAACTGGGTTGTCAACCTTTAATCCGACAATCCTGTATAACAGTTCAAACACAGTTTGAAGTGATAACAAGGTTGAAGAAGGATACTTCGAGCTTTTTCACAACATATAATGCACAGTAGATAGAGTGGTATCATCAACATTAAAATAATCCGGTTCTAATTCACCTAGATTTGGATCGTCTTCATCTTCGCTCCTTAAACTTTCAATTACCAAATCTTCGGAAAACAAAGAATTTTAGAAAATAATAGTTCGAAATTCGCGCGAATTTTGAATTTTAGAAAATTTTAGAATTTTAGAAAATAATAGTTCGAAATTCGCGCGAATTTTGAACTATTATTTTCTAAAATTCTAAAATACACTTAAATTTATTGGTCATTCAATTTATTTCCAAACACTTTAAGTGTATTTTAGAATTTTAGAAAATAATAGTTCGAAATTCGCGCGAATTTTGAACTATTATTTTCTTGTTTATTTGTTTGGAAATAAATTGAATGACCAATAACTTTAAGTGTATTTTAGAATTTTAGAAAATAATAGTTCGAAATTCGCGCGAATTTTAAGTGTATTTTAGAATTTTAGAAAATAATAGTTCGAAATTCGCGCGAATTTTGAACTATTATTTTGTAAAATTCTAAAATGCAAAACTAAATTGCAAACTCTTTTGAATTTTCTCTGAAATCTGGAAACATTTGCTTCGGCTTTATTTCACAAGCATTGTTCGGCTTTATTTCACTTTAGCAAAATTCTAAAATACACTTAAATTTATTGGTCATTCAATTTATTTCCAAACACTTTAAGTGTATTTTAGAATTTTAGAAAATAATAGTTCGAAATTCGCGCGAATTTTGAACTATTATTTTCTAAAATTCTAAAATACACTTAAAGTTATTGGTCATTCAATTTATTTCCAAACACTTTAAGTGTATTTTAGAATTTTAGAAAATAATAGTTCGAAATTCGCGCGAATTTTGAACTATTATTTTCTTGTTTATTTGTTTGGAAATAAATTGAATGACCAATAACTTTAAGTGTATTTTAGAATTTTAGAAAATAATAGTTCGAAATTCGCGCGAATTTTAAATGTATTTTAGAATTTTAGAAAATAATAGTTCGAAATTCGCGCGAATTTTGAACTATTATTTTCTAAAATTCTAAAATGCAAAACTAAATTGCAAACTCTTTTGAATTTTCTCTGAAATCTGGAAACATTTGCTTCGGCTTTATTTCACAAGCATTGTTCGGCTTTATTTCACTTTAGCAAAGTGAAATAACGCCGAATTTGAAAATTCGGCGTTATTTCGCTTTCACAAAGTGAAATAACGCCGAATTTTGGAATTCGGCGTTATTTCGCTCGGCGTTATTTCACGGCACCCTATACAGCGACGATGACCCGGTCAAAAAGCTAAAAATACAACGGCTGAGATGGCTGGGACACGTGGAGCGTATGGACAACAACGCACCAGCCCGACGAGTCTTCGAATCCACCCCTGAGGGACAACGCAGCAGAGGAAGACCCCACCTTAGGTGGCGCGCACAATTGGAGAACGACCTCAACCAACTTGGTCCACCCCGGACTGTAAGCGCCACCAAAAGTAAAGTAAAGGTTATACCTATTATTCCAACTTTCAAAAAGATTGAATTTTTAACGTAGTATTACTCACCTGAGCCGCCACCACCGGCTGCAAGACTTTAATTTTTTAAATAAGAAGTTTCCAAACTTTTTAGGGGTACTTATCTCTTTTGGTTATCATCCACACCCAAAATTTGCAGCGGGCTCTTAGACTAAAATAATATGAATATTGTACGAACAAAACGAACATCGACTCCAGTTATATAATTTGCGAATAATCCAGAAACCTCCAGAAAAGTCGGGAAATTGGAAAAACCGAAAATTGAGAACAACTGGGCCGATTTGGATCAATTTTTTTTTTCAGTTGTTCGTAATTGTCTGGAGAAGGTTTTTACGAAAGACAATTTTGGGAAAACCCTCCAGTAAAGTCGAGAAATTGAAAAAATCAAAAATAGATTTTTTGTATGGAATTTTGTGTGCAGTTGTTCCGGAATGGCTTTTCGAATGGAAAAATAGAAAATTCCGAAAAAACGCGAAAAACTAATTTAGCAAATTATTCCTTTGAAAAGTTGAAAATTTTTCCTCTTCCCAAAATTCGTTTCACCAAAAATACATTTTCAAAGTGCAAAGCATGTTTTTGCAAAATGCAAAGAATTCATCTATTTCGTTTCACCAAACAAATAAGATTTGCAATTTACATTTGTTTGCCAATAATATTCAGAGAAAATTTGCATTTCAGCTTTTGTTGAACAGTTAGTTGGTGGAAATAGTTAACAAATATTTAATGAACAGTTTCGATGCACGATCTAAAGACAAACAGGATACCAATAGTTTACAATGAGTTGCAAGATTAAGGGCAAATTCTATAATTATATGAAAATCCAATGATGTGCGTTAGTATCGCAAAAACTCGAGAACTACTAGACCGATTTAGAAAACAAATTCTGAAAACATCAGAAGTCGGAAAATCGAAAAATGGAAGTTTCCACCGTCAATAATCGCAAAATTCGAAAACCACTGAACCGATTGAATTCAAATTTTGAGAAAATCTTTTTTTATCGACCCAAAGTCAATTCTGTCTAAATTTGGCATAAAAAAAAATAAAATGAAAACCACCGAAATGAGTGAACTCATTTTCTGGCATTCTTGGGTATTGGCCTGGGAGTGTTCCTGTGAAGTCTGGTCGAAATTGAACAAAGGGAGTTAATTCATTAGAATTACGATTGGGTTTCAAATAATCACCAAACGACACTAACTGTACAGGTACACAGTACGGCTAATATTGCCGATCTCAAAGAACTGGAGTTGGAAGGTTGATTAGTAAATATAATAGCTTATGAAGAGTTACAATCAGAGCAATTTTAGGTGGTACGAAGTTCGCCATACTAATGTTGCAAATAATAATTTTTCAACCCTGGAAAGCTTTCGTTTAACAAAGACAAATATCGAATGTGTTGTGTCGAAAATTGGATATAAGCTAAGGTTTTTAACAGCCGAAGAAATAATTGCTTAAGTCGCTTGCAACAACTTTTATTCGTCGGAATGGAATTGGAGGCTAATATCATGGGGCCCCTGCTATGCGCCGAATAAGTAAAGCCGCAGAGTTGTAAGTACACCGAGTTTCGGACGCCCATAATCGATGAATTTTTTGCAACCATTATTTGCCGGCCAGAAAATTATGCGGAAATAGCGAACCAATTATTTGCTGAACGAGGATTCCCTTGTGTAGCTGGATGTTGTGGGAACTTTGCATTATTAGTGAAACACATCGCATGTATTTATATATGTATTTATATGCATGTATGTATGTATTTAGCCAGGATTTTGGTTCGGTGTGGGGGGGGGGCAAGGGGGGGCTTGCTTCCAAATCTTACAAAACAAAAAACTATGTATATTCCAATTCATTGATTCCTATTAGTTATTAAATCGTATGGTTTGCAGGTCTTTCGGAGTCAAAAGCAAGGGGATATAATATAGGCCGGTTTTCATTTAATACCAGAGGGGGAAGGTGTGAGGCTTGTAAAGGTGATGGGCACTTAAAGATAGAGATGCATTTTCTACTATGTACTTAAACCAACATAGGTACTTAAATAATTTTTTTACACATATTTTTTCAAAGCAGAAAACGTCTTGATTTTTTTTTTGACATGAGATCAATCGCCTTATAGGGATACTGGATTCACAATAACATCGGAATAAAAGATGAAATAGAAAGTGAGCTTAACTTTGCATTCTACATAACGCTTCGGAACATTGTTTTAACCATTTTCAAAGCTGAAAGGATTATTTCAACACTAGCTGTGGTGTTTGGAAGCGTGCAAAAACCATAAGCAAGATGTTTATACCTACGTCTAAAGTAAGTCTTGTCACATATATCAAGCAATTTCAAAATTTCGGTGAAAGGATCACTCGACGATATTTTTTCGCACCAAAGAATGTATTCAGCTTTCACAGCTGACAAAGAAATTGCATTATCAAAGTAACGTGTTAGCTTTTCCATTTCGTTCACTCGCTCAACTGCAGCAAAGCCTGGGAGAAGAGATTGAAACGATGGTAGAACGTCTTCGTTGACCATAAATCTGTCCGTAAGATTTTTTATTAACGAATCTATAGCCGTTTTTTATTATCAACTGTGATCCATATAGATCATCGATTTACATGCACTAACAACAACAACATGTGATCCTACTTTTCATCGAGATCACGAAATATGATCTGAAAATTAATTCAACTATTTCTCGTTGTTGTTTCGTGGCGTTGTTTATTTCATTCACTAAATGTTGGTGTCCCTGTAAATTATAGCCATACAGTAATGTTGCCAGACCAAAATATGGAACAAAATTAACAACGCATAAAACCAATTAGCATTTTTTCAAATTCGAATAAGTCACTACTCCGACTTTCGACATGTTTTGTTTCGCTATATAGCACAGAAATATAAATGGAAATATTATCAGTACAATACGGTTAACTATGATGCGTATTTGAACATAACATTTGAGCATAGTTTTCCACAAAAAAATATTGAGTGCAAAATGTATGCAGATTTGTATTCATATGGTAACACCCCCAACACAACAGCGAAATGTCAAACTCAAATATGAGCAAGTGCAATGGAGAAATCATCGCGTTGTGACGTCACATTGTACCGTGTGGCTGCAATATGGCGGTGGCAATACAAAGTTTGTCATAATTGGTACTGGATTTGATATGTGAAAAACTACTGTTGCCACAACTTAAATATAAAATCTTTCAATGATCCAGTTTGTTTTATTTTCATGATCTGATCCGGATCAGATCACGCTGATAATAAAAAACGGCTTATGTAAGAAATCAGTATCGACACTCTAAAGTAGGCTTTAGAATGAGAGGTTTCTGGATTGTAATAATCTTCAAATAAGTCTTCGGCAAATTAGGATTGAAAAGCCTCTCTGAAAAATCTTCGGCATTTTCTCTGATCTTCTAAGAAACGAAATCTAAGGATTTGTTCTGTAAGAAAACTGATAAGGGCAGCGTTAAACTGAATAGTTTTTCGCCTACAATGAGGCTTACCGCTGCCAAAAAGTGTTGATGCTTTCGAAGAAATCGCCCACCTATTGTTCGTTATTTCTTAAATACTTATTGAGACGCAATTGAAGAGCTCCACAAAGGAAATATTACTGTCATGCCTTTCCTTGTTTACAATGGCATGCATTTTCGACAACCACCACCGAAACACTTAAAAAAAAAGTGTTTTGTGGTCGAGGCACGATTAGGAGATGAGCAGAGCGGCTTCCAGCAGAAGCACAACCGACCAGTTATTCACTCTCAGAATGATACTTGAGAAGGCTTGGGAGTATGCTACACCTGTTTACGCATGTTTCGTAGATTTGTAGAAAGCATACGACCGAGTCCCTCGAGGTAAACTCTGGAGTGTATTACAGGAGTATGGAATTGACGGTTCTCTCTTGAGAGCCATTCAATCTCTCTACACAAACTGTAAAAGCTGTGTTCGGATAAATGGCGTTAAATCAATACCCTTCTCCGTAGGCGTTGGACTTCGCCAGGGGTGCGTCTTGTCTCCTATCCTTTTGATTACTTATATGGACTGGATGTTACGGCGCAGTCTTGGCGAGTAACGTTTCGATTTGGGAGATCTGAGGATTGCTGGTGTGACCCGTAGAGATCGCATTAGAAATACCAAAATACGTGAAGAACTCAATGTCGAGCAGCTACTTCTCCGGACGGAGCGGTCCATGCTTCGGTGGTTTGGTCATGTTCCCGACCAGGATCCCACGACGTGCTATGGAATCCGTACCATCGGGCAGGCGTCCTCTAGGTAGACCCAGGATGAGATGGTTAGATAAAATTCATAATCTCTCCTCTACCCGTATGGGGATTGCCCTTGATGATTTGGAGTCGATGGCGGAGGATCGAGAGCGACCCACTTAATGGATAAGCGGGTCATTGAAAATGTATGTATGTATATGTGTTTTGTTTCGTTTGCTTTGGTGTGTGTTGTCTCATAGCAAACAATGCGCTCTTGTTTCACGAAACCAACCGAACACGAAAAGCGATCTTGCTAATGGCTTTCTCAATAATCATTTTTAGTGTCCAGAGGCTTAATTCCGTACCTGTGAGCAGCACGAATAAGTAACAATGGAGAATTTACGAACAAAATATGAAAACGGCAGAGCGACCAATTAAAAAAAAGCAAGACTCAGAGGAAACCCAACGTAAAACTAAATTCAGCTCTCTCAGCTGAAAAAAAGAGCATTCGTTCAGACTCTTTAGAGAGCCTCACAGCGTATTGGGGAATCGAGTGAATTGAAAATTGTGTAAACGGGTCGTGAGGGTGAGTTTTGTTAACTGTGTGCACGGGTAAAATATACACGCATGCGGAATTGTCCCTCAGATTAAGTTTTACGATCTCGCAGTAGTGATTTTTGTATATAAAAGTTTCTATTCTGTTGTGACCTACAACAAACATAAACTGAAAAATAGAAATGATTATTAGTAAGACCCCCATTTAACCCCGTACACGATTTTCTGCCAACAACATTTTTTTGTTGGTATAGACATTTGGGAAAGTGTGGAGTCTATGACTAGAGTTGATTATTGGTAAGGCGGAACTAATTGACCATCTCTGTTTAATTAGATTCGTGTCTAACGTGTGCCTACTCTACTAAAATGTATTACATAAACACTTTCTGTAATTTTTGTTTTGTTGTTGTTCTGCTGTTTTGTAAACAAAAATCAGATGAAACGGTTTCAAAGAGCAAGAGAACAGAACTGATCTGAAGCGGATAAAGAAATGCTGCCGCTGCATGAGTTGGTCCGAAGGCATCGAAAAATGGTGGACGATAAAAGAAACGACATTAAATGATTTAAAAAAAAGCACAGCACTTATTACAGGAGTATGGAATTGACGGTTCTCTCTTGAGAGCCATTCAATCTCTCTACACAAACTGTAAAAGCTGTGTTCGGATAAATGGCGTTAAATCAATACCTTTCTCCGTAGGCGTTGGACTTCGCCAGGGGTGCGTCTTGTCTCCTATCCTTTTGATTACTTATATGGACTGGATGTTACGGCGCAGTCTTGGCGAGGAACGTTTCGAATTGGGAGATCTGAGGATTGCTGGTGTGACCCGTAGAGATCGCATTAGAAATACCAGAATACGTGAAGAACTCAATGTCGAGCAGCTACTTCTCCGGACGGAGCGGTCCATGCTTCGGTGGTTTGGTCATGTTCCCGACCAGGATCCCACGACGTGCTATGGAATCCGTACCATCGGGCAGGCGTCCTCTAGGTAGACCCAGGATGAGATGGTTAGATAAAATTCATAATCTCTCCTCTACCCGTATGGGGATTGCCCTTGATGATTTGGAGTCGATGGCGGAGGATCGAGAGCGACCCACTTAATGGATAAGCGGGTCATTGAAAATGTATGTATGTATATGTGTTTTGTTTCGTTTGCTTTGGTGTGTGTTGTCTCATAGCAAACAATGCGCTCTTGTTTCACGAAACCAACCGAACACGAAAAGCGATCTTGCTAATGGCTTTCTCAATAATCATTTTTAGTGTCCAGAGGCTTAATTCCGTACCTGTGAGCAGCACGAATAAGTAACAATGGAGAATTTACGAACAAAATATGAAAACGGCAGAGCGACCAATTAAAAAAAAGCAAGACTCAGAGGAAACCCAACGTAAAACTAAATTCAGCTCTCTCAGCTGAAAAAAAGAGCATTCGTTCAGACTCTTTAGAGCCTCACAGCGTATTGGGGAATCGCGTGAATTGAAAATTGTGTAAACGGGTCGTGAGGGTGAGTTTTGTTAACTGTGTGCACGGGTAAAATATACACGCATGCGGAATTATCCCTCAGATTAAGTTTTACGATCTCGCAGTAGTGATTTTTGTATATAAAAGTTTCTATTCTGTTGTGACCTACAACAAATATAAACTGAAAAATAAAAATGATTATTTTGTCATTTAATAGAGTTAAAAACAACTCAAACATACGTTTTGTTTTGGTTAATTTTTGGCCTCGGTTAGACATCAGTTTAAATTGTCTATGAATTACATAAACTCCGGTTTAGTTTAGTCATTACAGAGTAATTACTTATCAAAGATCTATGAATATGCCCCTATATCTACGCGGATATTGACAAGTAAACATTTTTTAAGCCAACAAAATTTGTTTATACTCGATTTATGAATTAATTTGTCATGTAAATATAAATAAATAAATAGGTGGCGCAACAGGCGGTCTCGCAACCATTCGTTTTGTGTGAGTTTTTATTTTTGGGACGAATGGAAAGGACCTACAATTTTATGCCGAGTTCGAACGGCTGAGTTGAGAAGCTTTTTCATGACAGTCATACTCTCGGATGCGAGAGGTGACGCAGTAGAAAAAACTTTAAGATGTAATTTGTGTTTTTCCGGGGATCGAACCTGGGATCCCTTCAGCACACTAACCACTGCGCTACTGCGCCACGTCACGTAGAGGAAGTAAATTAGTTACAGGCTCAATGCTCACCCAACCATATGTGTTTCAATCACTTCGATATAAATCTCTTTTTCCCATATATGAAGAAATATTGAAGACTTACCTTATTATCACTATCAGTTGTATTACCAGATCCAAAACTAGCAAGCGAGCATCTGTCATGATCGTTTTCAGTCAAGGGCTCATCTAGATCACGCGATGATCTTTGTGACGAGCCTGAAGCAGAGTTCTTTGCTGGAGACTTAGGCAAAGTGAGCGATGTGCCTGAGAAGCATGTTTCTTGCATAACCTCACGAAGTTTTTTAGCCCAAACCTGCATCATAAGAATAATACTTTCATTCTCAAACTCAAGTGG
The DNA here is from genome assembly GCA_949372485.1 of Cheilosia soror. Taxonomy (NCBI): domain Eukaryota; kingdom Metazoa; phylum Arthropoda; class Insecta; order Diptera; family Syrphidae; genus Cheilosia; species Cheilosia soror. The sequence goes on along the minus strand of OX443561.1, from coordinate 1,856,892 downwards.
TTTTATTTTAATAAAATACCTGTTTGGTTTCCAAACTACTAGCTTTAAGTACAATTCGATAATCAGAGAGCATGGGCGATCTTCCTGTCCACACAGCAAACTTTGTTTCATCGCCTTCTATATGTTCGGTAATACCCATTTCTAAATATGTATTAAAAACAAAAAAAAAAAAAAAACAGTGCAATTTAATACAGAATTAATTCTTTTTTCGCATTCAATTCGTCCTTACCAGTTGTCATTAGTTTATTCTTAAATTGATATTTCACAGATCCATTCGAGTCTTTCACTTCCTTAGCAAACAATAAGTACAATTCAAATAAGAACACTCGTCTCTCACGACCTTTGCGTATTATTTGCTTGGTGTCCCACGCGGAGAACGAGTCTTGCAACACAACTTCGCCCAAACTATCAGTCGACATGTCACAATTATCCAACAGAGATAAATGCATTGCATCGTTCGCCTTCTTCGGAACATTCAGCATAACCTCGAGACCTTCTTTAATCTCACCGTGACTCTCCTCACAACACGATAGTAAATCCTTAAGTAATAGCTGGTACTTTGTGATTCGTTGCACAGGTTTTATAAGGAAAGCTGGCAGCGGGTGCTCAACTTTATGTTTGCGTTGAAGGTCCTCGAAATATGTACCACTGTGTTGCACCAACAAATTGTTCGAGAGTGGTTTGTTTTTACAATAGTGCACGTACATGTCGAATTTTAACGCCCACGTGACAAAGCAATGGCCAACATCTTCTGGCATGGTTTCGTATTTCTCAAGTTCGCGAAGAAAGATTTTCTGATGAAAGTAATAGATTTCTTTCATGTTGCCAAAGAGCATGTCTTCCTTGCCGATCAGCGCCGGCGGCACATTCACACCGGTGCGGAACTCATCAAGGAAACATTTAATGCATGTCTCCAAGTCCTTGACGTACGTTCTTTCAGTCTGCATAAGCTCAGCCATAATGAATTCTTTTCGGCGAGCTGACTTACGTTTCTCTTCGTTGATTTCCTTTGCATTGCTGTTGGAGCTTAGCTTCGCTTCGAGTGAGGGGTCTGAATGGCGATCAGTTGTTGAACCTGAAAATGCGAATAGTGGCATTATATTATTTATTATAAATTATATTAGTTTTGAAAAAATAAAAATATTGAAAGCAGCTTTACTACATGGTTAAAAATAAAATACTGTAAAATGTACATAATCAAATGCGCATAATCCGATATTGGTTTTGTATGGGAGGTGCCAGAACTACTCGACCGATATAGCTCATTTTCAATACCAACCTAAAGACCGTTCTTCTCTCACAAAATTGCATCCACCTTGGTCGATGATAGCCTCAAGACTATCGTGTTTTCAACAGACAGACAAACAAAGGTATACAAAGGAAAGGTAAATCTAATCTAACCTAACCTAAGATCAGCTACGAGCATTAAACCGAGGTTTCTCGAACCTGCTAATTGATTATGCGCCTCGAGGCGTTCATGACTTAGCCTTTATTAACAAATATTAACATTCTACAAAAAATAAAGCAGCTGGACAAGAGAGGGGATATACGGCGAGCTTCTCGTACAATGTCATGTATTCCCAGTTCTCGGATAAAACAAATTTAGCACCAGATTTGTTGTTTCTCTTTTCAGAAAACGAAATGTAGCTCAGTATCAATGGGCTACGGAATGGGCTGATCTTAAGAAGTAATATAAATCGCTCGGTATTACGACTATCAGGAGATTAATGCAAGCATTTGCTGTCTACGTTTATTTCTTAAGAGCTCATGTTTAATATCAAAAAGGGACGGTGGAGACCAAATGAAATGCTTCCAATGACATCAATGGATGACTAAAAAAAATTATACCTACAACTAAACATTTTTTACAAGGCAGGCAATTTTTCATTTATGCTGTCAAACTCTGAAATACGAGTAATATAATCAATGTGCTTTGAACACTTTTCCAATTTGAATCGATTTAGCTTCATTTTAAAAGCGCGTAGTGAACGACAATTAATCAAACGATTTCATGTGTTATTTTGTTATCGCTCGTCGCTCGTGGTAGAATTGATCTGGATGTACAAATCAATACAAATACCAAATACATGTCATCTACTCAAAAATCGACATTACTACTAACAAATGATACTTACCAGATGTTGAAGTGAGAGACGTATTTGATTCAGATTCTCCAGCCATAGACATACCCAATGACTTCTCAAGCTGTTCTCGATAAGTGTCCATGCGATTACTGAAGTCTTTATATCTACAAAAATAAAATAATCAGTAAACTATTTGGAAAATAACTTGCCATCATTATCTCACCTGTTGTCGACAGACGCCACCCATTGTTTAATAGAACTGGCATGTGCATGTCCCTTTTCCACCAAACTATCAGCTAACTGCAGCAGCAACTTCACTCGCTCTCTTGTTTCTTTAGCTGTTCCTCGGAATTCATTGTGTTCTTTGAGTAAACCCTCAGTTTCCTCACGTGTCTTTCCAACCAAGTTGGTTCGCGAAGTCAAGTACGCTTCACCGGTGTTATGAATCCATTCAATTGCCTGCTTGGCTGAACGCTCAAACAGCACAAACTGTTGGCACTGATCTAAGCTCTTTTTGCGTTGGGTCCAGAACTCGAGCACTTGATTTTCTTGGGTGAGGAGTTTATCCAAAATCGATTTGACGCGATTCTCACAATTTCCTTGCTGCTGGTATTTGTAGTACTGCTGCGACCGATTCGCATATTTGAGAAACGTTTCTGCAGTGCGACGGGCTAGTGTGCATGCCTTGAGGAAGGCTTCTTTTTGTTCCTGGTGCTTCGATATGAGCTGAACGATGGTTTGAGCCTTGTCACTTGAACCGCCACCACCACACCAATCATCTTCGCGGCGGTATTCTCGATCTAAGCTGTCCAGTACAGTGCACACCTGTTCTGCTGTTTTATAGAAATTAATAGATGCTGTGACGAGTTTGTGACGTTCTTCGGCGCATGTAACCAACTGCTGCCATTTCTTTGTGACATCATCAGAGATTTCTCGAATCGACTGCGGATCATAGTGATTAGCATTGACGAGGGCATCAGCGCGGTACTTCACCTGTACAGCGGATGTATGAGTCTTTTCGATTGCTACTTGAAATTGTTCATGCTCCTTTCTTAGCTGCTCCGCTTCTAATAAGCTACTTGGCGTGACGAAACTCGCTACAAGCATTCCTTCGCCATTGCGAATCCAGGTGATGACTTGATTTGCGTCATTTTGAAATTGACACAGTTGCACGGCTTGCTCTAGCTTGGCGCGTTTTGCCTCGGACAATTCTTCCAAGTCTATTTCTCGTTCTCGCAAAAAATCTAATAAATATTCTATGCGAGCTTGAGCTGTGTGTGTGGCGTCAGCCATCGAAATGAAACCAGCCGATTCGAACATCTGCAGGAGGTCCTGGCCCTGCTGCAGAACTTCATAGGTCGCATTTTGAATGTCTGTCACCGATTCGTTATGCATGCGAATTAGCTGTTCAGCCTTTTGATAATCCCTCGAGAGATCTGCATGCTGAAGTTGCTCTGCCCAGATCTCAAGCTGCGAAGACAATTCCATAGCATCTCGTTCAAAGTATCGCAAACGAAGAATTAGATCTGCACGAAACTTTCTTGCTGACCACAATTCCTCAAGTTCAACCTTCTGTTTCGTTAGCTTTTCCAAAGTAGTTTCCAATGCAGATATCGATCCAGTGTTATCAACGTATTCGAGAGATCGCATTTCTTGCAGTAGAGCCTCACCTTGCGCAATCGTTTGCATACAACCATTGAGTGTACTATCCTGCTGGTCTTGATATTGCTGCAGAAGCCGTTCAATTCCGTCAAGATTTTCTTGTGAGAGCATTGTTTCGTCAGTCGATACATCGGTGCGCAGCTGATCAATCCATGAGGTGACTTCCTTTTCGTGAGTGTAAAATATGACAGCCATGTCCAAACGGCGGCGTCTCTGTTCTACCCGTTCAGCAAAGCTCGCCACCTGAAGCTCTAGTTCTCTTGCGACTGAGTAGATTTCATTGGGATCAGCTTCTCCGCTTCTCGCAAGCTCTTCTGCGGCCGCCAAAAGTTTCTCTGCATTGCTATAGGTGTTCTGTGCAACATTTTCAAAGTGTTCATGCGATTTCTGATACACACGAGACTTTTGCAAATTCCTGCCGATTCCTGTGTTCTTGCGGAGAAACACCTCACCGTGGTTCTTTAACCAATCGAGGACTTGTTTGACGTCCTCTTGAAACAGTCGTAAGGCCAGAGTTTGATGTAATCGAATTTTTTCTTGATGCCATTTCGCCTCAAGCGATCGGTGATGGCCAAGGATCTGATGAATCACAGCCAGAACATGGGAAGCTCCTTCACTGTAATCAGCCGCCGGATTCTGACGTTCGTATTTAGTAAAACTGCTGTTCTTACGATGGTCGGGTACTCCAGGCGGTGGTGGCTGATTGCAGACTTGCACCAAGTGATCCAACTGATAGAGCAACTTTTTGCTTGTTGAGTGCACCTCAGTGTATGCTTGGCACATGGCTTCGTACAAAGACTGATGGGTACGTATTGCTGTCTCGAGACTTTGAATGTCTGACGGAAGAGGCTGTGATGCTTGGCATGCGGCTGCCCATGACGACACACTGTTGCAATATTGCTCAGCTTTGTGATGGAACAATACACTTAATTGCAAAACAGCGGTACGCTCATCCAAACCAGCTGCAAAATCTTTCCACGTACGGTCCAGCCGCGTGGCCAATGTTTTTATATGCTGTGCTGCATAGTGCTGACTCTCGATCAATCGACTTGCCACTGCTAAAATGCGATCTATATTGACAGAAACATTCATCGAAGCAACTGCGAATTTCTGATGTTCATCCTGCAAACTCTTCGCCACAGAATAGTTATGCCCAATTTCCACGTAGCTCATCTGGAACACATCTCTGTTGTGCAATATCCAGTCGAACATCTTCTCGCAGTCCTCTTCAAACAGCCGGCACTGAAAACATTGATCCAACTTGGTTTTCTTATGCTGCCATAGGGTTAACAAACGCTGTTGTCCCTGATGAATCAGATCAATCTGACGCAACGCCTTACTTATAGCTGCCGACATGTCGGGATTACTCGATGCCGCTCTGTAACCTGGCGAATTGTTCGATGAATGCGATGAGCCATCTTCGGCATGCTGCTGGCTGGTCATGTTAATCTTGGCTAGCAGTTTCTTTCGCTGAATGTCTAGATCTTCAATAGGCAGCTTGAGTATTTTCTTCTTCATTTCGTTGTGGTGATCCAAGCTATGCCGGGCACCATTCACATCCTCAGCGAAATCGTTTCTTTGCAGATCCTCTTGAATGTCATCGATGCGATCAGCCATATCGCTGGCCTGCCAGAAAAAATCTTCAATCGCCAGTCGGGCATCTGTCCATTGCTGATGATCATACGGTTGAACACCATCAAAATCAGTTGTCAGCTGGTGAGTTTCGGCAATCTTATTGAGCGCTTCTATCGAGATTGTGGACGTTTCAAACTTGTATTTATTGGTTGAGATGGAAGCGCGTTGCTTTTGCCAAAAATTATCAGGTTTTATTATTACTACACTATGAATATTAGCACTAAAATGTTCTTGAAGCACTTTCAGTATTGTCTTAACATTTGTCGAACAGTTGCCGTTGCCTCGCATGTCTATGATGACAGTAAATCCAAGATTCTTCGCTGCATCACTAGAAAGGGTAATAAAAAGATTTTAACCTTTGTTCAGTAAAAACTTCTATGGATAATTATATAAAAACGAATGACTTTGTAGTTAAAAAATATTATTCAAAACTATATCTAACGTTTGTCTGATTAAATAAGAAGCTTTTATTAACAACCTTATAAGTATTTCATCCATTTGTTGTAGTTCGTATTTTGGTTACGAACTATTACGGGACCCCTTTTCAAAAAGCCGCTTCTTCTATCTTGGGTAAAACCATCGATCAGTAGAGTCGCAATGCCGAATCTTTGTTTACTTCATGCAAAAAAACACAACCTAATGTAAATATCACTATCGGACACTGACCATTTGCTGATAACAACTTCATTCAGAAGAAAAAGACAATTATAAGTTGCTGACAGCTATAAAAGCTACTGGTAGTCAGTTGTTGTAGATAGCTTCACATAGGAACTTATCATTCAATTGAAGTGGAGAAAAACGTTTGTATGCACGTACTTTAACGCATTGCGTGTTCTGTTAAAGAAATGAATAGTGTCTTAATTATGTACCATTTTCTTTCAAAATCGTGTTTAATGCAATGCCAACCGACTTCCTAAAAATAAATTTTGCAAAAGCACGCGTCTGTTAATATTTGGATGTTCATATGGTTTATAATAGTTGCATCGTCGTGCTTTTTTTTATTGATCGTGTCGTTTTCGACGAAGCTGGGCTGATGGAAAATAATTCAAAAAGTTTAAACGTAGGAGGTAAAATATTTGAGCCTTAGATATTTAGAAGAGAACGATACGAGAACGAACGGCCCGAGAATCGATATCATCATTTAGCAACAGCTAGAAGACTTGAGACCAGCAAATGTTAGCTAGAGATACTTTTACCAAATTAAAGCCTCAGTTATAGCTTTCAGAGAAGTCTATCCGTAAAAACATGAAACAGAACAGAACAACAGAACTGAAACCTTTAACGCCAACATTATAGATACATATAGGAATTCAGTGGAACATTTTGTGGAATTGACTGAGAAGTCTGAACAGAAAGTTGTTCATAAGAACAAATAAATAAATTCTTTTTCGTAAGCCGTGTGTCAATTGGCCTAAATTATCTTCATGTCCGCGCGCGTATTTGGGTCTTGCTTTTGGATATGTTGAGTCACCAAGGCTAGAAGATAATCGAATTGTGCAGAAATTGCAAACAATTCTCGCTCCTTGTGCATATGCATAAAACTTAAGTAAGTGCTGGAGAACAAGCATTTAATAGGTCACAAATTACTTACAAGTTTTGGATGAATTTCACTAGTAAATACTTAATACCGTATGCAAAAAAACTAGTAAGTACATACTTATACTTCTTTAGCATTTACTTGACTTTTTTCAAGTTGGTGAATAGCAACTTGAAAATTCGTTCGTGTATACTTTTCTGCTTCTGCAGCTATAATATACACCCCTATCGTGGAATCCGACGGAATTGAGTTTCACTTCACCTATTCGATTCCCTTTCACCTTCTACTGCTATCGTGGAATCCGCCGGAAAAGTTTCCTTATCGACACGTTTTTGGGAAAGGTAGTTTCACTGTCAAACGGCTGTCTTTCATTTGTGAACACAAATCCGTGTAGCTGCATTCGTCGGAGGTTATGAAAAGTTTGTTTCAAAAGTGATTTAAATAAAAACCAGTGTTTATTATGTAATAATGTATACGATAACTATTCGTGTAAAAATAAGAGGAAGAACGAAATGAGCGATGTTCTCAGAGAAGAATACGAGACAGGCTGAAATGAGCAATGAGTGGTTTCACGGAACTTCCAGACGAAATTGTGTTTTTAGAAAGTTTATTTTTTGATTTTAATAAAGTTCAATCTGTGCAATAGATTTATTACAAATGTTGGGCTTAATGTAGCAGCTGTTTTGTATGTAAATTTTTTATATTAAAATGCTCACAAAATGCAGCAAGCAAGAAAACCTATGAAATCCGCAATGAATTTGATGCGGGCAAGAAATGTCATTTTGTTCGGGAAAAATTCGATTTGAACGTTTTCAACGATACAGTGAAACTCATCCACATTACCCACACGGGGAACTGTTCACTTTGCGGATTTGACGATACCAAAATATTTTTTTCCGTGAATGATTCCCCCCGGCGGATTCCACGATAGGGGTGATAGTCTTACTTTGAAGCAATCAGGTCGCTATATTTATCAAAATGACCTCTTATTGGATAAAGTTTCCTTCCAAAAGAGTTTTGTTGTGAGATGAAGGGTATATGGAATTGCACCTTGGTTAATAACGCCTTTTAAGAATGCAACAAGTAATCAATACTACTTTACTTTTACTACTAGTAAATACTTAATTTTTATGCATACGGCTATTTGTCAGATCAGTTGTTGTTGTAGAACAATATTATCAGAGCTGGCAATCGTTTGATCATAGTTGGAGTTAAAAAATACAATCAACTTATTCTACGGAAGCGGCTTTCTAAAGGTTTGTAAGAGTGCAACATGGGCAGATTATTAAGACACACTTAACTTTTGTCACTTTCAAGTCGGATTAGGTAATATTTTCGAGCTCAGAGAAATGTCGGAATAACTTGGAACACAACAGAATGAGAAATTATTTTCTTTAGATCAGTTAGCGACAGGTACTGTTACAAGTAAGGAACAGTAGCTATAATTATTCCGAAACTGGAAAACGCACACTACCAATATTATTAATTTTCTGCATAATCCATTCAAGGCTAGAGATCAGCCGCTATGTTCCACATATCACTTTCACTCGAAATGAAATCGGAAATGCATTTTTGTGTTCTACATTTCACTGTAGGTATTCGATTTCGATTTCAAATTTTTCGGAATTGACAGTTCACACAAAGTGAAATTCTGATTTCGAAAAAAATTCGGAGTTTCCGAATCGCTCGAAACACAGAACACTGAAAACGAATTCACTCGATTTGCAATTTCGATTTATGGAACCTAGCTGCACATGTTGGTTTTCTTGGGGATATTATAACATTCATGGAGGGTTTATAAATTTAACCGTACTTATTGACAAGTAGATTGCAATTTTGCTAGATCGCTTATGGGATTTATAAATTCGTCTCATATGTGTATCGCACATTATAATAAATAATACCCACAAACTCAATACCTATACCAGGAGTTCCCTAACTGTGCGTCGCGACGCCTTGGGGCTATCCTAGGGGCGTCGCAAGACGATACGCACAGGTCGCTTGCACAGACGTTCCATCAGCTTGAGCACGATCTGAAAAAAAAATGTCGGCATTGCTCTGTACTTCTTCTCCAAGATCGTGCGATTTAACCGCGCTAAATTTTTCTTGTGGCGTTGCCTGAAGTGGCAGCTCAATGCGAATAAACCGCAATCGACCGATGTCCTTAAACCCAACATAACCAATGCCATCGCTCAAATTAAGCCGAATCTATGCGGCAGATTGGACCACTCGGATCCGTGACAACGTGAGAAGCTGCGGCGGACATTTGGGCCTGGTGTTATGTATATTCCATTTAATAATGGCATACCTACATTGGATTCGTTAATACCTTGCACACAGCTTATTTTATTCCATTTCAATGTCGACCAATCCTCATTTAAAACGCCTTTAGTAAATCTTCAGTAAGCTTAGCTTATATTCACATATATCTGTGCTTTGTTCCGTTGTGTGCTTTTAGAAGGGCGTCGCGAAATTATTATAACCTGTATAGCGAGTCGCAGTATAGAAAAATTTGGCAACCCCTGACCTATACCTTAAAGTGCTACAAAAATCGCGACTCAATCACGTCACGGGTTGCCAGAAAAAATTAAGAAAGAAACGCATATAATGCGAACGAGGCTGACTAATTTAGAGCCGAGTTTCCTTTAATCCACTTTCATACCAATTAGCTGGTACATAATATAGTTGCAAAACAAATGCATGCAACATTTTTAGTCATAATTTGTTCCACTTACCTAGGGATCATAATCAAATAACTAAGCAATCGTCTCAAATCTTCAGGTTTAAGCCGCTCTCTCCTCGGGGTAGCTGGAAAACATAACAAAGGTCCACCTCTGCGATCTCTCCCCCCTGTGAGATAAACTGCTCGTTCTTGTAATAGTGTAAGAATATCCCGTGCCCTTTGTCCGTCCATTGTGTGTTTGTAGTCAGTGAGTAGTGCTGGTCACACAAATTTAATTCCTTTTCACGATACACGGGCAATATGGTAAGTCGTCGTTTCTAAAAGAAAATTCAAAAATTTTGTACTTTTGTGGGCTAAGGTACCTATTCTTGTTGTTGGTAGTTTCTACAAAGGAAAAATGATTCATAACAGGGAGACTCACAAGAGAGACAAACTGAAGCATCAGCAGCAGCAGCAACTTTTGCACAGAAAACTAAAAACCACCATAAATCATTGCACCTACCAATTCATCGCCTTTAACATGATCGTAGTTATAGCTGTGACCGCGGAAGTCTTTCCCTTTGGTAGCATTTGTATTTTTGAGATTTCTTTCGTTTACATAGTACTTTTTTTTTTTATTTTCTGTATTTTACGGATCTACTTCAAACAGATTTGTTTAGGATAGATATGTTACAACACAAATTTCAAATCACACACATATAGTTCCACAATAAAAATATTAAATTGGTAATTAGATGAAATGGAGCAAGAGCAAACAGAAAAATACGACAAACAAAAGAAAAGGGAAATCAAAAATGCGATTTTTTACTTTTCGTTTTGTTATTCTAGTCGTTTTTTTTTTATTATTTTTTCCGTGTGGTGGTGATGCTCTTCTTCCCCATTGAAGAATCAATAAAAGAAGTCAATCATTTACCGTCAATAGAAAACTAACTTCAATTATTGCTTTGTTTGAGCGTTATTCGCGAGTATTCCATTTATTATTTTGCACTTATTTTGGGGTGCACATTTGATTTTGAGGTTTTAGCAACATTTTGTAGAAATTTTCACTTATTTCCGTAAGAATCCTATATTTTTTGCCGAAGAATTTCAGCTCGTGAGCACATCCGCGAGTCGTCAAATTAGTATATAACGAACACATCCATTGAAAAGTAGCGAGTAGGTGTGGGTGCCAGATGGTTGGAAAGTAACGAATTCGGACAATGTGGTGTTCACATCGATATTTATTCAAAAAATATTGAGCTCCAAAAATTAGCTGAGCTAAATTTAACGAATACATTTATCTGCTTCAAGCTTAGTACGCTGCTTGAGCGAAACTAAATTTTAGCTGCCTAGCTAAAATCATAGCTAAATTTTGACATGGCATATTTTTTTGGGCTTGTTATACTCACTTTTGGTTTTACATGCAAAATTGTTATACTCACTTTTGGTTTTGTTATACTCACTTCCCAAAAAAATACGCCATATACGTACCCGGTCTAATGTAAAATGTACAAGTTCGCAAATTTCAGTTCGATATCAAATGTTTTTTGAGATTAGAAAAAAGTGCTCGCGATGCGATGTGATAAAAATAAATACAATTTCAAAATTTTACTAGACCTGTGCACCGAATCGTGAATACCCCTTATATTTTACAATTTATTTAAGCATTTAAAGAAACAAAACATATTATAAAACACATGTTAATGCCAAATGTCAAAATGTTCATTGGGTTCATATGACACTAGGCGTATTTTTTTGAGAATCTATAGCTAGCTTACTTTTACTTTTACAAACAAAACTTTTATACTCACTTTTGGTTTTGTTATACTCACTTTTGGTTTTACATGCAAAATTGTTATACTCACTTTTGGTTTTTTTATACTCACTTCCCAAAAAAATACGCCAACTGATGCCACAGAACAAGTCAAAAATGAAAACTTCAATGTGCTATCTTGTCTTGTTGTATCATGCATGCTACCTATACCTATACTACTGTCAAAACTACGAAAGCGCCGAGGTTAGTGGTTGGTTATGTACCCTCTGAACTCTCACTTTTGACTGCTGTCACGTCATTTGAGAATTGCTGTCAAAATGAGTGTACTTTTATGTATTTTCGTTGCAAACAAGGCAAAAACATTTTAAAAATTCTACGAAAAATTTTGCACCGTAAAAGCAAATCCAAACGTAAGCCAACTGCAGCGGAAACCATGGAGTCAAATCTAAACAGAGTACTAAACCAAAGTCGGCACCAACTAAGTGGCCAGCTTTGCAAGTATACAAACGTGATGAAAGGTAGGTATTTGACTAATTATATTTATGCACCCTAAGCCCAAATGAGTAATGCAATCTTTTAAGGCTGGCAATACAGATGGTTCACGGTGGACGCTCAAGCGGGAACACTAAGCTATTACTTGTGCGATTCTTCTTCATCAAATGACGATGGAAGTCCTCATATTCTAGGAAATGCTCCCCGTGGTCAGGTTCATTTGGCAGCAGCTGTTGTTTGTCCGAGTGATGAAGACTCGAAAACATTTTCAATAGGATGCGCATCAGGGGATACTATGAAATTGCGAGCTGCAGATGCCCGAGCACGACAAGAATGGGTCGATGGTTTGCGAGCGGTCGTTGAGAGTCATACTAAAGCGATGGATATAAATTCGAGTCCACTGCCACCGAGAGAATTACTAGCTGCATCAGATGCACTGGTTACTGCCCGTCAGGAGCTACAGCAAACGGAATTATGGTATGGAATGTATATCTTTGTAGATTTATAAATTCATCTGTATTTTCACGTTTATACAATTCTAGCAATGCATCCCTTGCAAGAGCGATTGAGAACATAGATGGCCCATTTTCACCAACCGACCCAGAGCTGTTGATGCTTAAAGCGATTTCTACGGCTACCACTCAATGTCTACATCAGTGCTTAAGCTTATTGCAGCGCCACCAGGATATCCAAAATACACATAACCGAAATGAGACGGCCAGCGTTTGTTAAATTTAGAAATCACCCCGTACTAGTACTATTCATATTGGAGAATATTCCTTAGATGCTGACATGCTGTGTATTGTCATTTTTTACACATAAGTAAATTATGTATCATACATAGATATTCATGAGATTTTGTTTGATTGGGTACATACAGTCGGCAACATATAAAACAGATCATTCCAGCAAAGAGTAATTTTATTCTTTTATCAACAGCACGGGTGGTTGGGTGTGTATGAATCGGGCAGGAGCTGATTGGCATCATCCTGGCGGTGCCCAGCTGTTGTAACTTTAAGTACACATCAATTGTGCTTATTTTGCCTCCCAGTGTTAACCACCGGGTACTGGTCTGCCCATCCGGTCGTGACTTTCTGAACTTATAAGCGCGAGTGTTGAACACGAAGAAAATAGCAACACTATAATGCTCTGTCGGAAAGACTGACTGAACGAGTCTCAGAAGTCTTACATGAGCTCCTAAGAAAGAGGACGTACGGGGGATGAATTCACCAGACTGAATCATCGGTGTCGGCAACAGTCAAGATGACGGTTACCTTACTTGAGATACTTCGACATATTTGGAGCTGAGGTCAGTGAGGATTTTTCAGGACTAGTCAGGGTCCTGAAACAGAGATGGTGGCGTATGAACCCTTTATGGGCCAACGGCAGCTCTTACATCCCAGAAGTTGGTTACTGACATCGGAGAAATCCGATCCTGGCGTTCCAGGTTGGGGGTTGCACACCGGGGTTACTGCCCGACTGCGGAAAACCAACCCAGTTCCGAAACAACAACAAGCCTCGGATACGGATGATTTTATTGTTGACGAACCTGGCAACAAATAAAGGACAATGAATTTCGGATCTGCACGTGGAATGTTAGATCCTTTAACAGACCACGTGCAGCCGTACAGTGAGCGGAGGCCCTGAACTGCTATAAAGCGGACTTAGCCGCCATCCAAGAAGTGCGATGGGATGGACCGGGCCTCACGACAATCCGCGTCAAGGCTAAATTCGCCAACATTAGCCTAATATGCGCTCATGCCCCCACGGAGGAGAAAGAACCACTAAAGAGAGGTTCTACGAGCTCTTAGACAAGACATACGATACGAGCAGTGCCCTAACTATGACTATGACATTAAAATTGTCCTAGGTGATTTTAATGCAAAGATGGGAAGAGAGAGCATCTTTGGCAGTACTGTCGGAAGGCATAGCCTACACGAGTCAGCAACATGACATGGGATCACCTTGCTACAACGTGTCAAGATACGTGCATGAGGAATTGACCAAGTTTTGTTCAACTTTCCATAGGAATATGAAGAACTCTTTTATTGTTGTCGATATCTTGAGAGAAACCACCATTCCAATGGATCATGTGTTGATATCGCTGGATGTGGTCTCTTTATTCCCAATTATACCAAAAGAGCTGCTGATAAGAGAAGATGGCTAAGCATGGCTCTAATCTCTCAACGCGCCAACGCTCTGAAGCGCCATTTAGTTTTGGAAAACAGTCGCTTGAGTGCGTTGTCATAAAGTATCGTAAAGTCTCTGAAACGCCTGTCAACGCACGCAAGCGGCAAAGCGCCGTTGTGAATTGACCTTTAGTTCCGGGCACATTTTGATTTTTGTGTTTTGCTCTAACTGCCCAAGCTTCTTGGCAACTTCAAAACTAACCATAACCAATCCATCTGTGGCAGTGTTGGGACTTGAGAGTAGGCAAAAGGTGGTATATTGGGAAACCAAAAAGTGGTAGATTTTTAAAACTACCATATGCTGCAAAAAAAATAAATAATGCTCTTTTCTTCTGCCAACAGCGACACCCTCCCACGCTTTTCAAAAGTCGGCAAATCCAGGAATCTACATTTATTAACTTGAGCATAATATAAAAAAAAAAATTGGCAAAAACGATCAATTTTCAAAAATTAGCTCGGAACGAAATGTAATTAGGTATATATGTTTCCAAACTTGTAAATGCATACAAGTCGGCATGTTCAAAGGTCCCATCTTTCGGAAATGTCAAACCCATTGAGCTAAAATTTTCAGGAAATCTTAGGTATTCTGGTTAGGTAGGTATTAGGTTTCTGTGAAAATTGGTCGAATTTGGACAAAGGGCCTGGTGCCTCCCATACCAAAAAACATCTTTTATGGGGTCAAACTCAATGAAGTTATAACTCGATAACCGCTGGGCCGATTTTCATTTCTATACAGTCGGCAAGTTCCTAAAATAAGTCGGCATTTCAATGAAAGTCACTTGTCACCCCCACGGATCGAACCGTCACTACTCCCCTGAGTGCATATATCAACCGGTTCCTAAACATTTTTCAACCACTCGGTTTCTATGCGTGCATGATGGAAAATAAGTCTTATAGTGTGTGGGTATTTGTTATTATTTGCGTTATTGTTCCATTTTTTTCAGTCTGAAAAAGTTTTAGATTTGGATTTGAGGGTGGTAGAAATTTGGGTTGAGCAAAAAGTCGTAGAAATATCACTTAAGTGGTAGAAGTCGCCCATCACTGATCAGTGGTATTGAAATCTGACTTTAATCGTAGCAGCAGAAAATCTTCCATCAGTTATCCATTGCAAAGTATGGCTCCACACCCGAAACACCTAAGGACATTTAAAAAAATTCTATATTCTATAATATACCTATTAACGTTGCATTGAACCTACATTTACGGTCGCTAAATTACTGCTTTGGTTTTTAATGTGGGTCTTTTGCCATGCAGAGGGTGCACAATGCAGTAGCAGTGGTCGGGAGAGCATCGTGCGTTCGCTATCCAGGCGTTTTTTAAAAGGGGCTATTCTTATGTGAGTGCGCGCCGACAATTTTGTTCACGTTACAATATTCGACGATTGAGCGAGGGGATGGAGCAAATGTAAATTTGATTCGGTCGTGGATACAAAGATTCCGCGATACTTCTACAGCTCTAAACAAAAGGAAAATATCCGCAGTGAAATTGACAACATCCAGCCGAGCCTACTGCAGCACCCAGCGCGTGGCACGAAACATGATGGGATGGCCCGCTTCCAGCAGTGTGTGCAACTAAAGGCTCCGTCAAACAGAGCTCGTTTTAACGCCGCGTTCCGCTATCGCTTTGTAATATACTGCAATGCATAACATATCCCCTGTCACACAGAGCACGTTGTCCTTGTCAGAGCCGCGTTGAGCTCACCGCGGCGGTCAAACGCAGCGGTGAAACGCTCTCTTGTGAAAAATTACAGATTATTTCTCTGACACGGAGCGGTGATGCATGGGTAGGTTTCTAGTATGTTCAACTTTCATCAAACTTACCTCAAAAAATACTTAAATAATTTTCAGTTTTTTCAAGGAAAACAACAATCATTATACATACATACTTACTTTTTGAAATTGTATATTTTTAATTTTTTGTAAACTCTGCACACTAATCATTTTATTATAGTGTTGCACCATTGCACTTTAAAATTTGTAAAAATTTCGAAATTCAAAAACTGCCAACAAATAACTGAAGTCTTAACTTAGATACACATATTACAAAATTTCGGCTCTCCAAATGGTCAATATAATAATTAATAACTTTAACTGAGAAATGTTTGTTTGCTTAGTGTGTGCATCCATATGTACATTTATACTTTAAATATATAACTTATTTATTTAATTCAAATGTTTTCTGAGCTTCCTAGATACATGAATATTGCATTTTAAAATTATTTATATGTTTCGTTCCCTGTTTAACAGTAATCAGATCATTTTGTTTATTTTATTTAAATTGTTTCATTTTGGGTTTACGATTTATTAAACATTCAGTTTATTTTATTTCAAATTGAAACATGCACATGAAGACACTAAATTATGCTGACCTATAAAAAGCTTTTTGTTGGAGGTGTAGGTATGTATGTTTTTATTACTTATATTTGTTTCCATATTGTAAACTAGGAATAACTCTGTATTAAGAATTGTTTTAAAAACAGTAACGATGTGTCTATTTATACCTATTAATTCAATTTTTGTTTAATGGTTTGAAGTGTAAAAAAATACTTCCATGCGATTAAGTTATAATACTATTACGTTTTCAAATGGTGCAAGGATAACAATAAATGTAAATATTACATAAAATAAATCCAGCGCTTCGTTTCTATGTTTTTACACGCATATCATAATTAAAAATAACTTAACAGGGATACATGGTAAAATAAATACGCAATTATTGCCCAGACTTATGTACAAATTATGAAATATTTCGGAAAAGCTAACATTTAAAATTAATAGGTAATGCTTGCTCTAACTTGTATTGAATGGGATTTAGTTCATTAGTTACCCATCTTATATATTTATTTTATATTTACATATAGGGCTTATAATATATTTCGCTAAATATAAATTAATTAAACCAAATTTTAATTTTTTAAATATTAAATTAGGCAATACCGCAGAAAAAGAAACCATACATCGATCCTAAAAAGAAATCACAAACATTTTTCCATTCACATGTATTATATTATTATATAACGTTTGATTCGTTTAATTCTGATAATATGAAATTAAATATGGAGAGTTAGCGGGAATATGTACTTGGAGAATAGGTATGCAAATTACTTATTATAATATTAAATGCATTGTTATGTGTAGTACGGGCATTTGATTTAATTTTTCCTACATGTGTGTGCTTTTAAAAAAATTATAAATTTAGAAGAATGTCCAAAGGTCTAGCCGAAAGTTCAAAATTAAACGTTAAGAAAAATTCTTCAATACTTAAATTTTTACTTTATTTATCATCGAAATGTATAAAAAATATATATAACTGATTCAACCTCGTGGGTATCGCGCCTATTATTTTAAATTTGTAAATTTTAAAGTTTTGTTTTTGTCTCTTTAAGAAGGCACTTTCTACAATAACTATTTTAATATTTTGAAAGGTTTGCGAGCAGAAGTGAGAAATATTGAAACACTTCTGAACTATATAAAATATATAAATAGGTGACCCAACAGGCGGGTAGACACCCTACGCCCAGCTTCTCGCAACGCAACCATTGTGCGAGTTTCTACTTTTGAGACGAATGGGAGGGGAGCTACAATTTTATGCCGAACCCAAACGGCTGAATTGAGAAGCTTTTACAGGACAGTCATACTCACGGATGTTTGTCAGACGTTCGCGAGAGGTGGCGCACGCACAGTAGAAAAAACATTAAGATGCAATTTGTGTTTTTCCGGGAATCGAACCTGGGACCACTCGCACAGTTGTCCACTACTGCGCCCACAACCTCTGAACTACATAGCATTATTATTTAAGAGGGAGTAAAGAATTGATATTGTGTATTTGTTTTTTTTAATACGGGTTTGCAATGTTTAAGAGAGGCCCTAATTGAAAACATTATTGTTAAAAAACCGCTCAGGGACATAAGTCCCATCTTCTTTTTTTTTTTGATTTATGTCCTACCCTACATATTTCTTTATATAAGCTTAGAGAATTCACATAGAAAAACACGTAATAAATAAGTATAACCTGTAAAATAGGTTTTTGGCTCTGTTGTCTTGGTATAGTTTTAAACATGACTTATATTTACAACCAAAAATAATGTTACCAGCAGTTTGCGAAAAGTGACGCAAACCAATACCGCCAAGAAGTCTTTTGGAAATAAAGGAATCATATGCAAACGAAAATATTTTGTTAAACTACGGCATGTCGGTAGGTACGGTACGGTATGATAAACAAAAATCGTTTTACAAGAACCAGATTTTAGAAAGCCAATTTGGATACACTATAGTCCTAAAATCGTTGAGGAAATTAAAACATTGCCTCCATCAGAACGACATTTTTTAATTGATAGCACATTTAATGTTCTTATATCCTATGGATGCAGGCAATTATTAATTGTGTATATAGGATTTCTGTAAGGTATATAGATTTTAATTAAAGAAAGATTTTTTGAAACTTCTGACTCATCATCGACTATTGTAGGTCGATCCCGCCATATGAGGGATAAACTTTTGCGTGGAAAGAATCTAAATTTTAAATTTGATTTGGGATTTATATCCCACTTAAGTGGGACAGAACTCCCAAAATAAAAATTTGGGGCTTACCTATGTCCCGGGGACAATAATGCTTTAGCCAAGGGGGTCTTTGATATTGAATGGTAGCCCCCTGTTTGGAGAAGGCAAGGAAGACTAAACATCTGTTTCTAAGGGCTTAGTTAGTCCAGGGAATAAAGACAAAATAATGACCAAACTTCGTCAAAATTAGGGGAAAGCCGGATTTATGCATGAACCTTCCTTATGTGGTTCTAAACAAAATCCTAAAAGTTCCCAGCGATACATGTGCCGCTGAAAATGTTACGCGGGGTCTAAGGTCACGATAAACTGTTTTTCGCGAATATCTCGTTAACAGTTACTTTTATTGGAAAATAGTGTATGACAAATTGGCTTACGAAATTGCCTACAAAAAAACATGTTCTTACTTTTTTTTCGTAAGATTAACGGTTTTCGAGAAAATTCGATTTAAAAAGTTGAAACATACGTGCGCGCAGCAAGATTTTACTTTACTGGCCATTCAAAAAGAGCGGTTTTTTTGCACAGTCCAATTGATTGCAGTGCCCTAAACACAAATCTGAAAAAAAATTTGGCGCTCTCTTACCGTTTGGGCGTGGAACGCCGCCAAATTAAAAAATAAACAGCATATAAAACAGTACCAACATTTCAGGAATTGAATGTCAAATTTTTCCAAAATTATTTTTTTTTATGTGCAGTTACTTAATTACTTACCTACTAAGGCGGCTCTACAGTTCGGGGCGAACCGAGGCCTTAACTAACAAGCGTCTCCAGTTAGCCCGGTCCTTAGCTAACTGCCTCCAGTTGCGCACTCCTAGTCGGTTGAGGTCGCCTTCGACTTGCGCGCGCCACTTAAGGCGAGGTCTTCCTCTACTGCGTATGCAAGTAATTGGACGGACATTTGAAAGGTCGTGCCTTGTGTGAGTTCCGCACGACAGCGCGTCACTTTGTCTAAATCCTCTTTTGACATCAAAGGTTTCGGTGAAGTCGTTACCGACCTTGATGCAGCAGCGAGCTTTCTCTATCGTCATCCCGCACAATCTTCTTGTGGATCGGGCAAACGATGCTGAGATTCTATTCATCAGGTATGCATTCATCTGACCAAATTTTGGAGATGAGTTGGTGCATGCTCTGGTCTCCAGCTGCTCTAAAAAGTTCGGCAGGTAGACCATCAGGCCCTGGCAGCTTTGTTGTTTTTTAGCTTGGATATTGCTACCCGTACTGCGCTTTGGTCAGGTGGACGGAAGTTTTGTCTATCATCGTCTATATTCTGCCTAACAGCGGGATTCTGCTCTTCGTCGCCATTATAGAGTCGGCAGATTCTACTACAAGGTTTCCTTCATTATCTCTACAGGTTTCTGTACGGGATTGTCTGGCCTGGCACGTTCGTTTTTACCTTTTCGTAAAACTTTCGTACATTGTTCCTGGAGTAGCATCTCTCAATTTCTTCGATCATACGCTTCTCGTGCTCTTTGTTTTTCCTTCTGAGAATCCGATGTCTCTTCTACTCGTAGAGCTCGCGAGCAGCTATAGTCCTCTTTCGCAACGCCGCTTTATACGCGGGGTTTCGTGGTGGTGGTCGGGTGAAACCCAGCACATCAGTCGCGGCCTTGATGATGGCTTTCTGGCAGTGCTGCCACTGCTCTTCCGCACTAGCTGTTGCTGCGATAGGACTGACCGAGAGGCATCGGAATACGTGATCGGCGAAGATTCTGGCCGTATATGCAGTTAACCAATAAAAAAAATTTCATCAAAATCGGATCAGAAAGACCGAAGATATAAAATAATTAAAAAACCACCGCATATTGTTTGGCGGCGGTGGTTAGCTCTTTTTAATTACCTCAAATCTTTGGTCCTTATTATTGGATTTTGATGAAACCCTTTTATGAGTTAACTTGTGCAGTTAAGTAGTTAATTATAAAAAAATAAATTTGGAAAAATTTGACACTCCATTCCTGAAATGTTGGTACTATTTTATATGCTGTTTTTCTAACTTTGGGGGCGCAATATATTACCTTTAATATGTGTGCTGTGGCTTAGAACTACATAAGGAAGGTTCATGCAAAAATCTAGCTTTCCCCTAATTTTTCCGAAGTGAATGTCTTTATTCCCCGGAATATAGTGCTAGTCATTACTGATGCAAATGTCAGAGCGCTCGGTTTTGCAAGTGTCCCAACTCAATTATAGACTTCACGGCTCACGAACCCGTTAAGTAAAAATAACTCTGAAAGTACTGTAAGTCAAAATATTTTTAAATATCATTTGCACAATTGCAGTGTTATTTGGCAAAAATGAGAGATGTACCATCGAATTTCGTATCAAAGTGGGATAGAAAAAAACAATGCAGTAGTCCCCTTTTGGATGACATTAGATAATTAAGGTTCATCCTGAATAGGCAGAGTAAAATGTAATCGCCAAAATTAGTTACCTATGTAATATCGAAGTTCCTCACGAAAACAACTTATTTAACGGACCCGTGAACAGTCTCTGCCGAGACACTGCAGTCTTCCATTTTCTGCGATCCTAGGACCGCGCTCTGGCTTGGTCTTTGAAACGGAAGTTCGGCCTGCCTTGTCGTTTAAAATCTAAGGGTCGGATATCGAAAGTCCTTTTAGCTGGAAAATTATTGTCCATTATCTCGATGTGACTGACCTAATGGTTAACGAAAACTATACATATTACAAATGCAATATTACAAATACAAAAAAAAGTTGAACGCGATAGGGCGATACTTTCACCGAGGTCTTTTCAGATTAATTTGCTTAACTTATCCGATAATATCAGTTTTCCGTTAATTTTGTATAAATATTTTCTTTTATAATTAATTTAGTATATATGTATTCTTTTTTATTTATAGTTCAAAATAATTTTGTTTTTTTTTTTATATAATTCCCAAGGCATTCAATTTCGAGTATTTAAAAATGTTATCTTTTGTAGGCAACGATTTTGTTTTAAAATTTTTCTAGTCCAAATGTTTAATTTTGTTTGTACTATTTTTTAAATATATATTTATTCCAAATATGTTACAAATTTTGCATCAAAAATTAAATCCACTGAAAGTTTTCAATTGAAATATAAACGCACACAATCATTATTTTTTGTATAAACGTATTTTTTGTGTTTTTGAAAAGAGGTGTATTTTTTAGATTGGAATGTTTTAATTCTATAAGGTTTTACGGAATAAAGAAAACATTTTAAAATAGCCCGTTTTTAAATTTGTAAAATATACACCTTATTAGTTAAATTTTTGGTAAGGTAACATTAAACAGAGTAAGGTTTAATAAGTATATTATCAAGTTTTCTATTGCACATTGGATAATTCTTAGCATTAATAGACTTAATTAGGTTGGATATTTTTAATAAGCTTATACTTACACTAAGATTTTTTTTTGTTTGTTTAATGTATTTATGTAGGTATGTATTTGTATATGTTTTTCTGTAGGAGATTATACTGAAATAGATAAAGATATGGGAGCGAACGCACTTCGATAAAAGTGTTTTTATTCGCTCCGACATTCTGTAATCGGTTCCAGTTTTATGTTTGTCGGCGGATTTTTATAGTTGTCTAAGTTCGAAGGACATGCTAGAGATCTTTCACTAACAGAACCCACCAGTTCCGCAATATCCTCCTGGAAGAGATGTTCGGGCCGGGGAGAGGAATAGCCTCGAGATGGCTTGTAGGCCATTCCACTGACACCAACAGCTAAATTGACTGCCGGTTCAAGCGACATTTGAAGAGGAGAGTTGAGTAAAGTATCTTCAGGGCTATTCATCCGGAGATCGTGTGCTGAATCGGAGGGTGACGTTGGATGTAGTCGCGTATTACTATTGCTGGACGGTGGTGCTGTCACATGCTGAGAGGCATGCACTGCAGAACTACTGCTGCTGTATGGAATATGGGCAGGAGAGATATTGGACTGATGGCTTGATTGTGATTGGCCTTCGCCTCTGTGCACTGTTGATGTGGAAGAAGATGATGTGCCCCCAGTCGATGTCATATTTGATCCCATTCCTGGAACCATATGCAAACCTGATATACCAGCTAAATTTAGCACTGATTGATTCGGAAGACCAGGCAACGTAGATGCGGACGGTGAATTATGCCTTTGCATTGGGTTTTGACCGGTTCCGCTGGATATGGGAGAGTTTTGCTTTGGTAACGGAATACCACCAGTGGTACCATGTGGCGACATATGAGCTGGCAGATTGAAGAGATTGGAAGCAGATTCCGGATGATGATGCTGATGTTGCGATTGTTGATGAGGATGTTGTTGCTGATGATGTGGATGGTGTTGGTGCTGCTGTTGTTGTTGCTGCTGAACAGCTGCTGCCATTTGCATCTGTTGGCGAAGAGCATGTGCAACACCGGCTACAGCGGCAGCAGTAGCTTCTTGAGACATTGAATCACCTACGGTGGGACCAACGGGACCCGTAGGCAAACCATTAGGACAACCCGGTGCACCTGGGTAGCTCAAAGCTGTGTCTTGAAATGGAAATACCGGCTGCAATTAAAAACGTGATTAGAATAATTTTCACTCAACATTTTCGTGCAAAACGTACCGAATGTCGGCCATAATGCAAATGAATACCATCATCTTTCAAATCCTTAGCGTCGCGAAAGACTACCGTTTTTATAACACCCTTAATGTGTTCATCTGGCCAAATGCCTAGCAGAATTCTTTGGGGACGGCCTCTGCCTTTTGGTCTCAGGTCAGTACCACCATCTATCGATGGACCTAGCATGTTGTGAACTCTGTTTGCATACAGAACGAATGTTGGATATGGAATGTCATATTTGCGGGCAGCCTGCGATAGAGAGAGGCCTTCTTTCAATACGCTGAAAATCGCTTCTGCCATTGTTTCGGGACGCCAGGACTTAAGTGGACCACGTTCGCGGAACCGTAGATGATGCATTAGGTTTTGATTTGTATTCCAACATTTCTGCCACATAGATTGCAGTTGGTACTGGTAGCTATCTGTGCAAACAAAAGTATAACAAATTGATATATATCTATAAAAACAAGGTAAATATTTAAGGCCACTTTCATCTTTCATCTTTTTAAAATAAGGCTTGTAAAGATTGCGTTTAAAAGGGCACCCATCCTAAACAATTTAGGCATATAGCCCTACAATGCCGAATTAGCATCTTATCTAATATTATGTTAGTTCATATTTATTTCTAGCAAATTACTTTAGACCGAAACAACTCCTCCTTCTCTATAAAGCCCAAATTGCTCCCATAGAGCTCTTCTCCAAAATATTCACTTAACCTATGCTTGACATCATACAGAAACGAGCAGTTCAACTTTAATAAGAGATACTACACTAATATTAAATATTTAACCGCTGATGGCGTACCAAAAAAATATTTTTAGCCAAGTTGGTATTGAAAATGGGCTATGACGGTCAAGTAGTTCTGGTTCCTCACATATAAAACCGCTATTAGACCCATGTGTCTGTCTGTTGAAATCACGATAGCGTCCAAACTAATTGACCTAGGCGAAAGAAACGTTGTCAGGTTGGTATTGAAAATTGTCTATGTCCAGTCAAGTAGTTCTGGTACCTCCCATACAAAACCAATATTAGACACATGCGTGTATCTGTACAGTACATACAGTGGAGGCTATCAAAGCATCGGCCATTGCTTACTTTTTGGTTTAACCAACTCGGACAAGACAAAAGGCTAAATAGTAAGTACCTACCTACCTTATTGCTTTAATTTTACATAATACGTAAGAATAAATATCATATTGACAGAATGGAGGATCTAAACATAAGTAAGAGAGAAGCTGCTGGCTAATGCCAAAATTATGATCCTAAAATCAGAAACAAACTCCAGCAGCTAATTGCTTCATAGGAATAGGTACTCATATACCAACACCACCAGAAGCATTGACCGAAAGACCCCAATAGAGACATTTTAAATTCGACCACAATGTGCGATGCAGCCTCAATTAAATATCCATAAAAAAACAATACCAAATTATACACATACCTGCAATAGACGATGTCGAGGCTCCCATCCATGTATGCGAGTTCTCCAATAGTTTGGCCTGCAAACAAAACAAAAATTTAAAATTTTTTAGTTATTTAACCATTTGCACGTAAAGTTTTTTATGCATAAATATATTTTCTATTCGATCCTTTTAAAGGATTCCGCCAGGATATTACAAGAAAGGTAAAACAATGGGGGAATAGGTACATAATAACGGCGTCTGTCTTAAAAATTGATTTATAACTTCTATAGTATTTCGAGGTATCATTCAGTTCTGCTATTATCTACTCGTTATAGCGGGTAGTTCATCGACGAATTAGTATGTATTTATGGGGTCAAGCATTCTCGAAATAGCACAATTTCCAATTGACAGTAACTATTAAATTAAGTATACGTTTTGAGTTCGAGGGTTTTCTTTGATGTTTATCGCTCTCGAAATGCTTCCTGTATAGCCACAAAAAAAAGAAAGAAAACCCCTTAGGATACTACTACTACTACAATATGCATTTTTGTTTAATTTGCAACTTTTTCGCAAGGTGCATGCAAAATATAGGTGAAACGTTTCTGTCAAGTAGAAATGTGAACACGATGAAAAAATTGTAATAATTTCCCTAGTGTGGAAAAGGGGGTAAAAAAAAGCGGAGTAGGTGCACTTACAATGGCGTCTGTAATGATTTTACCCTCAGTTATTTTTCAAGTGGGATAAAAAAGTGCATATGTAAATGAAGGCGTTTGTAATTCACAGAATTGATTGTTACTGAATGAGGAATGCTTTCATAGATGATGACTTGTCTAAGTGAGATTACGCATTTATTATTTTTCATAGAAACTTTTTTGGTTGAATAAGTTTCCGTTTGTCATGGAAAGATGTGCCAGATAGGAATTGGGGATTGAACTATGTAAATTGTAAACGGGTAGCCCATTTTATCCTGGTTATCCACCAATTAAAGTAGGACATGATGAGAAATAACAATGAGTGATATTGGAGATGTCTTCGAACAAATACCAAAAATGTTTCAAGTCAAGAATAAATTCAAGAAATGAATATAGTTTGTGGAGTAAGCATTAAATATTATTAAACATTTAAGTGGCCTCAACTCCAAATGCGTTTCGCCCCGATGTGGTGAGTTGAGGTTCGTCTACTGATGAGCCCACCCTCCACATCGGGGCGAAACGCATTTGGAGTTGAGGCCACTTAAATGTTTAATAATGTTTAATAATGATGTCTTCGAACTTTAAACAGATATTTATACTGGATATGGGGGACGAGTAGGTACGATATACGCGCACATACGTAGAACACATTTGACTTTGAAAACTGTTCTAGTGCTTAAGTGTTGCTGTTGTTTTTTTTTTTTTTTTTTTTTAATTTTTTTTAATGCCCCTTTGCTGTCTTATATCAAATAATGATTATGTATAACCCCTCTACAAAAATCCTTTTTTTGGTGCCTAAAGATATCGTACTCATGCCAATACAAACATTTTTTTAGTAGGTATGGGAGGGAGAGATGGGGTCTATATTTCAATAATTACAGAAAAAAAAACTTAAAATAACGAAAAAAATTCTTACAAAACAAATGTCGACGGTAAACAACACATTGAAAAATTATTTTTCGAAAGGTTTCGTGCACTCTGTCATGGCAATAGGTGTCGCTGCGGTACCGCGCGTTAAAAAACGAAAGTGTGCACCGGGGCTAAACGATGTAGGTATGCTCGAACTCTCTCACGAATTTTCGGATCTGTAACACTATTGTCTACTTTCCTCTTCTTATCATAGTCATATTTTCTGAATACCCGAATGCCACATAGCTACTCACCCTAAAAGCTATATTGCCGAAAATGAAAAAAAAAATTCTTTCAACAACAGTCCTCGTGTAACCAATTTTAGTTTTATGATTTCAAAGTGAAACTGAGTGCCAAAAGTGGTTAAAATCAGGAGAGCTTGTATGCAAGAAGCATGTGAAGTGCTTGCGAGAAACTCACATTTGTTGCAAAAATCGTTTCACTGTCCGTGACCGTGCGCACAAAAATACATCTGAACAATTTTCTCGCGAATTGATGAAATGCGAACAAACCACTTTTTATGCATTTATAAACAGAAAATTGCACATTATACTACTCCAAGATGAGGATAATTAAGTATTCCATCAAAATTTATTAAGAAAACAAGTTTATTAACAGTTTAAATAACGAAATTTCGAAATCCAAATTTTTTGCCGCGAACGAAAACACCCTGGCGCGAATTGTCAGTCTATTCACAATCCACATCATTTAAATCGCGTTCCACAAAGTAGCGAATAAAAAGTACGAACTTAACCTTATTCCAAGAGGAGGATATATTGGAATAATAAAATGCGGAATTTTCTGTTTATAAATGCATAAAAAGTGGTTTATTCGCATTTCATCAATTCGTTCGTTCGCTCCCATGTGAATGGTCCTTAAAGCAGTACATAGTTGGTTTCGTGCACTCTGTCATGGCAATAGGTGTCGCTGCGGTACCGCGCGTTAAAAAACGAAAGTGTGCACCGGGGCTAAACGATGTAGGTATGCTCGAACTCTCTCACGAATTTTCGGAGCTGTAACACTATTGTCTACTTTCCTCTTCTTATCATAGTCATATTTTCTGAATACCCGAATGCCACATAGCTACTCACCCTAAAAGCTATATTGCCGAAAATGAAAAAAAAAATTCTTTCAACAACAGTCCTCGTGTAACCAATTTTAGTTTTATGATTTCAAAGTGAAACTGAGTGCCAAAAGTGGTTAAAATCAGGAGAGCTTGTATGCAAGAAGCATGTGAAGTGCTTGCGAGAAACTCACATTTGTTGCAAAAATCGTTTCACTGTCCGTGACCGTGCGCACAAAAATACATCTGAACAATTTTCTCGCGAATTGATGAAATGCGAACAAACCACTTTTTATGCATTTATAAACAGAAAATTGCACATTATACTACTCCAAGATGAGGATAATTAAGTATTCCATCAAAATTTATTAAGAAAACAAGTTTATTAACAGTTTAAATAACGAAATTTCGAAATCCAAATTTTTTGCCGCGAACGAAAACACCCTGGCGCGAATTGTCAGTCTATTCACAATCCACATCATTTAAATCGCGTTCCACAAAGTAGCGAATAAAAAGTACGAACTTAACCTTATTCCAAGAGGAGGATATATTGGAATAATAAAATGCGGAATTTTCTGTTTATAAATGCATAAAAAGTGGTTTATTCGCATTTCATCAATTCGTTCGTTCGCTCCCATGTGAATGATCCTTAAAGCAGTACATAGTTGGTCATGGTCACTGAAATGCGACCATAATCGTAAACATAAACCTTCCGCTTGTTCCATATTCTAATAAGACCATCTGCGAACTGTAACACTTTCGGTCCTTACGACATACTTTTAGCGCATTTTAAATCTAGCATGATCCATTATTATAGTTACATTAATCGTGGCGCTGTCAGCTATACAGATTTTTTTCAAATTTAAACGGGTGCAAGAGCAATGCACTCACAAACCACAAAAAACTAGACCGTCGACTCCTCCCACATAACGGACTTTGCCTACAAGCTATCTGCCGGCCCAGGATTTTTCATGTATTGGTGCTGTACAAAATCAAAGGAGCGCCATTAAGGCACTCATCCTTGAGCTCGTTCGGTTTGTGCTTCGATTCACGATGTTCACGATTCATCAGACTCACAAACAGAAATTACCCATGAGTGTGCAGTGGTGTGTGGACTCTGTTCGTTCCAGCTCACTTTTTTAGAACGAGTAGATACTCGATGTTTGTATGATCAACTCGACTCGTTTTAATCTCTGGTAGGTGCACGGAAGTCGGCGGCCGGCCGGCGGTCTAGTCCTATATGGTTTGCGAATGCACCGCTGAGAGTTATCCTCATGGTAGGGTTGCCATAAATAAATTTGAATCATTTTTAAAATTGCAATAAAATTTAAAACGAGTTTTGGACTTTATTTCATTTTTGAAAGTGCTATAAGGCCATTGGACATTATTGCACTCAGCTATTTAAAAGAAAGACGAGGAGGGGAGTTGCAGGGGGGCAGCATGCTCGGCTGATTTTCTGTATCATATGAAAGCGTTGGAAAAAGAAGTTTACTAAACTTAAATCTTAAAATAGAGTATGTATTTCCTTAGTCAGATACTCCATATTTTTCCAACTTCCAAATTGGAAGTTCCAATTAAGGGAAAAGGAGAAGAGATAAAAAAAAATCAAACTCAATTTCTGGGATTTTGGAAATTTTTTTTGTGACCCGAGTTATTGGCGACGAAATGTATTTCGTATTTTTCGAACAAAACGATTGTGTGTAACAGTATAAACGTTTTAAATTATGTGAATTTTGGCATTCACGGATTTTCAAAATACATATTGGAAAAAGTTTTTCTAGTTAGAAAAAAAAAATTGTAGGTACATATATTCTCGGAAGATTTTTGACGTTTTCGAAATACTATTTTAGGGTTTCAAATAAGCAAAAGTCGTTTCACTTCCGCGTGAAAAGAAGGCCATCTCCTTTTATTTTATATTCTATGTTCATTGTCAAGCAAATCAGCAAAATATTTTAGTTAGTTTGGATGTTCATAATCTGCTCTCGAACAATGGTAAAGACTCACACCTCCTTTAAGTATGTATGTATGTTATGTAGGTACTATATAGATACTTATAAATTTAATACGTTTAATAATTTGCAGTGTGGGCTACAGCTAGTCGTGTAGATGAAGCATAAGAAAGAAATTGTAAAGTTTTACGTGCATATACATTTAATAAGCACCTATAACATTTTTCAGCTCTGCCTCTGTTTAATTATTTTTTTCTTTTTTATTATAATTTTTATGTATGCATATTTTAAATTAAATTCCCCCAATACTTTTTGTCACCATCCCACTCTTTTCTTAGTTTTTCTTTCTTTATTTTATAATTTATATATTTGCTTTGCATATATACCTAGATACATACTATACGAAGAAGATTGGAATAGAGCTTGAGTAAAAATTAATTCGCCTTTTTTTTTGTTAAATGAAGAAAAAGACGACAAAAAAAAAAGAAGAAAAAACACCCCCAAGAAAATTAAATGTGAGGAAACAGAGATAGGTATATGGTATAGTCAGTGAGTTAGTCAAATAAAGAGAATGGGAGTGGGTGTACCCATTAGAGGTCGCGGTCGACGCAAGGGATGAGGCCGCGTATAAAACGCGGCGACAATACCAAGAGAAGTGTATGTATAATTATTTTGCATAAATGAAAAAGTTACTCGTCGTCGTTTTTGCTGTCGCAAGTCATCTTACTCCAAGATCAGTTATTAATAAGGGTATAGTCCTAGGGTGGTGTAGCATAACAAGGGGTAGTTACCGAAAAGACAATTTGTTGTTATGTACCTACTACTATTTTTAAAGTGTATGAAAATTTACTGAAGATTAGTCGGATTGAAAAGATTGTTAAACCTTGCTACATTACTAAAAATATCAAAAATACGGCAGTGTTGGTAACTAGTATGTATGTAACATACCTTTCAGCCCCAAAACAGTAATCATATTGTATAAAAAAATATATTTTACGCGGTATACATTCTATTCAATAAAGGTGATCAAAGACAGCAACACCAGTCCCAATAGAAAAGTATATGATATACCTAAGCATGCCATTTATTTTTTAAGAAAAAAACAGGAAAATTCAAAGAAAATTTTTCATTTCACAGGATTTATTTTTCCGAATACATTATAGAATACAGGATAGTTTTTTCTTCGAAATCTAATATAAGAATAATATTGTAACTTGAAAAATAGATTAAGTAGTTAGCGCAACAGGTCCGTATAGGCACCCGAGCTTCTCACAACCATTCGTTTGTGTGAGATTTTATTTTAGAGACGAATGGAAGGGAGCTACAACTTTATGCCGAATCCAAACGGGTGAATTGACAAGCTTTTACATGGTATTGCTTAGACTCTCCGATATTTGTCAGAAGTTCGCGAGATGTGACCTAGTGAAAAAACCTTAAGTTCGTGGATCTAACCTGGTGCTCCTTGCACAGTTTAGTCCAGCACACTAACCACTGAGCCACTGCCCCCACATAAAGAGTAACTATTACATTGTAAATATGAATGAATGAATATTTTAATATTTTAAATTTAGTCAGAGTCAATGGTTTCGTTGTCCAATTCGTCGTCAGTTCGACTATTTGTTTGGTCAAGAGTTTAAACCTAGAATACCCCTAATAAGCTAAACATTTGTCGAAACAACGAACACGCACTATTAAAAAATTAAAATAAGTGCCATCTGCAAGAGGTCAACGGTGTCCAAGTTAGTTAGCGACTATACAACATACGTTGCTATATTTCCGCTTTCAGAAGATATAACAAGATTCTGATTAAGATATCGTCGAAACGACTTCTAGAATTAAACAGAGTACAGACAATACTCCCTCATAAACGGACACCAATTTTCATAACGCCAAAAGAATTTCGCTCTCCTTTAAACGGACAAAATACAACTGCATACTTCTTTTTCGATTTGATGTTGCGCAGTATGATCGGCTTCATTTTTATTGACCTTGATCTCAGGCTTGAGATTGGGTTTCAACGTTTTAACTTTCTATTGCGAACACTCGTTTAACTGAGTTTTCAAAGGTTTTAAGTCAATGGGAATAAAACCGGATAATTACAGGATATTTACAGGGTTTATCTGAAAAATACAGGAGTCATTTTTCTACAGGATTTTCGTTGAAAATACAGGGGTATCCTGTACAATACAGGATAAATGGCATGGTTAGATATACCTCTTCATTTTCTGCACAACATATCACTTTTACTTCTTCGAGAAACGAATACTTGTAGCCAAGTTTAAGGTTGAATATATTTTTGGCGCGCGTTTTCCAGCGTCACGCGACACAGCAGAATCAGTTTTGTCGGGATTCTGAGTTCGGCCACCGCCATATAGAGCTCTTGCCGATGTATGCTAACATACGCGACTTTAAAGTCGATGAATGGTGGTGAGTTTTGACTTGAAATTCGTTGGTCCTTTCCAGGACCAGTGTGAAAATTTGGTCTATTGTCGATATGCCGGGCCGGATGCCACACTGGTCGACGGCACGATTAGTAAAATAAAAATGAATAAAAATGAATAATGACAAGATAATAATCAAAAGGGAAGGTTAGATTGCATAGAGTTATGAGTTCATCACAGAAGTCTGCAGTCAGAAGTGCGTCCATCGCTGTCCTCAGATCACATATCTACACGATTACACGGTCAGAACCTAAACCAATTCGGCCAACACACTATTTCCTTACAGAACCTAAAAAGAGGTTGAATTTGGTTTAGGAAATTAACCTCTTCGAAAGCGTCGAAGAAGTACCTTCCGGGGTGACCCCTCAGAAGGCAATGGCTCTGAGAGTATTCCTATCGCTACACGTAATCGTAGAGTTGATCTGCTGAGTTGTAAGAATTCTCCAGATTTTTTTTTCATTTTCTGTCCAGAATGTCGAAGTCAAGTGTATACCAAGACTTTCATTCGCTTTATCAGGGATGTTGTAAATTACTTGAAAGTGTTGTTGTATAAAAGTTGCAAGTCGAGTTGTAAAGGATATAATCAAAAGGGAAGACAAGATACAACTCTTTATGGCATTTTTTCCATAAACACTTTGCAGCTTACCGTTTGCGTACCTAAATACATATTTATATTCACATATTTGCATTGCTATCGTTAAATTTGAATTTCGAAGCGTTAAAAATTAATGCTTTATATTTTCCGCAGTATAAAAGCAGTATTTTTTAAGAAAAAGCGGCATGCAATTTTTGAGCCTAAAAACAATATATGTATAATTCCACGAAAAACAGTACCTATAGCTTCGAGCGTTACATATATGTATGTAATATTAAGACATGGCAAAATCAACTCGGAATTTGATAGTGATTCAGAATATTTATACTTTTTGGGGTCTCCGGTGACTCCTTCTTGGCGTTACAAATGTAATCACAAAGTGTAATAATTATACCTCCACAAATTCCGTTCCATTTTTAGTGAGACGAATTTTAATAAAATAATAACACAAACATAAATATAGAATAGCTTAGCTACCATCCATTGTCGCTAACTGAATATAGGTGCATAGATATATACCACAAATAGGTACATACAACACCCACGTAGCATGATATGTGTAGCTAAGATAGGTATCCTCACTCTATTTCATATATAATATAATAATGTCCTACACCCACATCCTTAAGTTATGTAAAGTGATCAATTCGACGTTGTAAATTTGTAAATTAGCAAATGATTGATTGAATTTGATTATTGTTTGCTTCATTCCTAGTTTATTTTATATAGTATTTGTACACCGTCCATGCATATTTCACGAGCCCCTCTCTGGCTAGCAATGTTCCATCAGAGAATTTCGTTC
Organism: Cheilosia soror; assembly: GCA_949372485.1. Lineage (NCBI taxonomy): Eukaryota > Metazoa > Arthropoda > Insecta > Diptera > Syrphidae > Cheilosia > Cheilosia soror. The sequence continues at coordinate 1,823,896 of OX443561.1, read as the reverse complement.
ATCGTTCATAGGCAGACAAGTAGACAGACAGACAGACGCTGCAAGCGAATTCAATTGAGAAGAGCCAGAGCACAATGTGTCTGTAAGTTGTCATTTCGATGATGCTGTTAAATGCATGTTAATTATATTACACTCGTATATACGAGCTGATGTATATTTTGTGCTGTTTATTTATTTGTATAAGATTTTGGATGACGCCAGCAATTGGGTAGTTAGGTATAGGTACATATATCCGCCCTTCTTCATTATGCACACATTTGATATACACACATATATGTACATAGCATAAATAAATTTACGTTTGCATAGCATAAAATATATATGACACGACGTCGACGACATCAGAAGCGCGCCGCACAATCAAGCTGAATAAATCATCGGAAACAGAAAGTATACATATACACACTCAAACATTACACATACGACACGGCACTGCATTGCTGTGACGACGACGGACGACTGCAACTGCATCGGCAGCGGCTAATTCTGCCATGTCTTCTTGTTTGCCAAACCTTTGCCTACTTACTTAATCATACTCTAATATAGCGAATCATTTGTCCACCAGGTGAACATATACTAAGCGGTGTCCCATCAATGAGTAGTCATGCAAAATTTGCTTGCGATTTGCGCGCAAATTTATAAACACGAATCGCACAACCATACCACGAAATAACAGTATTGCTATAACATCATTCCATAGCCCCCCGACCCCCATATCACAGACAAACCACCAAATATGTGATATATTTTGGAAATTCATTTTCATCCCTGAGAAATACAACCCCTAAGACTTCTGCCCAATTAACCACAATTTGCAAACCACCTCCTTAACAGGAGTGCGCGTCCGTTTGTTCAGCCCAACTCAAATTTGCACCGCAAATTTTTCGATTAATCCTCTACGCAGGGCAGGTCCTTCTATACATTTTATTTCTATAATCTTAAGGGAAACTTCAAGTTCATATTTAGAAAACTGAACTGCGCCTTCTTGAAACACATACAGCGATTTGGTTTAAATCGCACACACAGCATGTTGCCTCTTTGATGGGTTTTGACTATTACTGTGTGGTTTCTTAAGGGTTCTTAACCAAAGGATGGTGTAAGTTATTCAGCCCCTATAGCAGTTTTTTGTCATTTACTAAATAATTTGATTTGGCTGTCAACAGGATATAAAATATTATGGCTTATATCGTTTGACTTGGTCTCATGATCGGGAGTGAACGGAATCACGATGGGTACATCTAAATCAATAAGGGACAAGGTGCGTTAATATGTATACTCGTAGATATACATTATTATACCGTCATTTTGTGGATGAAGGAAAAATTACGCCTTTTTCATATTTACTAAGGGGAATTGTTATATACAGGAAATTCTGGAAGTCGTGGACATTTTATATAGAGTTTTAGTTATTTTGTCGAACTTGTGCAATATAATTAATACCTACTCTTTTTAACGCAGTCACCAATTCAGAAATACACTAGAAAAATGATTAAAGGCATTGTAATCTTTAAGTAATAATCTAAAACTTCTCATGACATGTTTCATAAAAGGAATATTTTCTTTTTCATCGCAGAACCATCAGGCTGTAAAAATGGGTATAAGCTTAAATAGCTTAAGGCAAATTTTAAACAACAGCATCTTTTACTCGGTTTGGGGAAAAAAAAACGCATTGACCAAACGTGCAGCCAAAATCACATCCGTGTTATATCTAAAAAAAAATGCATTTAATTTAACAAGGGAATACCTACACGTTATTGACTGTATGAAAACAACAGTACATATCACGATATCAACAATTAGTCGGCTGGAATAAAATCATCGGAGGAATGGTAAATTCCGCCAGATACAGCTATGAATGGCTATCAAAACTCACCCTCCAACCATTTATAGTTATAAGCGCAGTAGGTATTACAAAAGATAACCAGCTTTTTTTTACTTAAGAGTTAAAACTCTCATGTTTTGTTTGAAATTTTACTGTTTTAAAGCAATTTTGGAATTGTTTGTATGTGGCCCGAGCCCTTTTTATACCTGCATTAAAAAATGCAACATGCTAATTGACTGTGCATATGCGGTGGTTGGCACAACAAACCACTCGATGACACTTTAGCAATGTTTAACTGCTGTAGTGGGGACCATGTTGTTGCACCGAATATGTGCCACGTGCCGTGCCCGTTTGGCCACATGTGAAAAAAAACTGGAAAGCCTTAATAAGCATTCAATAATCACTGCATTCCCATGCCGAATTGAAGGGCATCAACGTTGACTCTGGCGCGAGGGTGGCACCTCATTCTATTGGCGGTGGCAACATCATCATCGACATCATTGGAAAGGACAGCAACAGGAATCTGTCGGTTCCGAGCTGATTGCTTGAATAATTGGAGTTTTTCATGTTTTCATTCACATGCGAGTTTTTTGTTTCTTTTTTCACTCTTTGCAGAGTGGCTTTCCGTTGGCGACAACACTACGTACTTATTTAGGTTGGGGGAGTAGGTATCGCATTGCAATGCAATTTGTTGCATTATTGTTTTTCTGCTGCAAACAGTGATGCGGTTGTTTATTGCCTGTAAAGTGGATATCGATGCAAGTGTCAAAAATCCAATGCAGTAATTAATGGGATAACATTTAAATCTGTTTGCTTGTTTTAAATGGGCTGTGTATGGTGGTGTGCATAACTTGGATTATATTTGGGTTGAAGTTGGGGCAGGTGGCTACAAATTACTAAATTCGAGCAATTGTTGTTGTTTGATTGACATTTTAAAGGCAACGGCAATATTGTTAATCAAATTCAAAAAGAATGCATATATTTAAAAATCTGTTGTAAGATAAGAATTGCCTAAATAGGTAACTATGCCCAGGCACGTAGCCAGTCTTAAAAAAAAAACTTTAACTGAAACTAAAACTGATGGAATTTCCATGAGTGGTCAGTTTAGTTGTCAGTTTTAGAAGTAGTAAAGACCACGCACCAGAGAGCCGAAAAACTCGACTTCTACGCTTTTGTAAAACAAGATTCATTGAAAGGCATGACAGTATTATTTCCTTTGTAGAACTCTTAAAATGCATGTGCAGTGCATATCAATAAGTCTTGAAGAAATAACGAGCTCAACGTGGGTCATTTTTGTCAGCGGTCCAAAAAATTATTTCCGAGTAAGCCTCATTGTATGCCAAGAACTATTCAGTTTAACGCTGCCTTTATCAGTTTTCCTACAGAACAAATCCTTAGATTTCATTTCTGTAATCGATCGCACAAAAGAAGTTCTGAATTCTCCTAAGAACATCCGAGAAAATGCCCGAAGATTTTTTCGGAGAGGCTTTTCAATCCGAATCCTAACTTGCCGAGGGCTTGTTTGAAGAACTTCATTGAAACAAACAACGCTTTCCAATCCAGAAACCTCTCCGACTGAAGCCTATTTTAGAGTGTCGTGTCGATACTGATTTCTTGCATAGATTCGTTACGTTCTACTATCGCATCGTTTCAAGCTCTTCTCCCAGGTTTTGCTGCAGTTCAGCGAGTGAACGTAATGGAAAAGCAAACACGTTACTTTGATATTGCAATTTCCTTGTCAGCTGTGAGTAAATTCTTTGGTGCGAAAAAAACAATCTTCGAGTGATCCTTCTACCGAAGTTTTGAAATTGGTTGATATAATGTGAGAAGACTTACTGTAGAAGTATAAATTTCTTGCTTACGGTTTTAGTAACGCTTCCAGTGACCCCAGCTAGTGTTGAAAGAACCCTTTCAGGATTAAAACAATATCCCGAAGCGCTATAGAAAATGCAAGGTTAAGCTCACTTGCTATGATATCTGTTCATTGGGATATTATTGTGGATCTAGATAAGGTGACTATGATCTCATGTCAAAAATAAAAACAGTAACCCCCAGTTTCACACTCGAAGTTTAAGCTATAGTTCAACTGATACTGAACCTAAACGTGAGTTTAAATTCGAAGTTCAACTCGGCCGGTTTCACAATATAATCTGAACTTCATTTGAATTGAACTCAGTTTAACGAATTTTATGAATAGAATTTGGCAGTATTGTACAGTAGTTAGCTTTTATACGACTTTTTCAAAATCGTTCATTGTATTTGCTTTCAAAGAACACACAAAACAACGTCAAATATTTTTGTTTTTGGCAATCGCCTGATCTGAGGTTTAAACGGCAGAATACTGTAGTTTAACTTGAACTACAGAATGAACTCCATTCAAGGTTTAAACGTAACTCTGAAGTCGAATTAATTGTTGAACTGAGGTTTAAACTGAAAGTGTAGTTTAAACTCTTGCTGTGAAACTGGGGGTAAGACAATTATTTTCAAATACCCGGTACTATATTATTGTGAAAAATATTTTATGAAGTATTAAAAAGTTATATATTTGTATGGGAGGCGGGAGGTATGGGTAGTTTTTATTCGACCAAGCTCATTTTTTGACAAACAAATTTAAATATTATTAAAAGAATATGTACAAAGTTTAAACTTAGCCTTAAACAAAGTTCGAACTTAGCCTCAGTTTGGTGGATAAAAGCGTACGTACCAAATTTCAAGTCGAAAGTAGATCGACTAAGAAAGTGATGCTGATCAATAATATATATAATAGTTGGTCATACCTACAACGCCTCCTTATGTGCGTTACAAATGGAATGTCAAAGTGAATATACCCTCACCACAGTGTGTACCGAGTATAAAAAATCAGGACGTGCTTTGAAAAAATGTGTGTAAAAAAATAGTTAAGTATGTTCGTTTAAGTACATACGATTTAAAAACTATTAGGAATCAATGAATAGGAATATACATATTTTTTTGTTTCGTAAAATTTGGAATTAAGCCTCCTCCCCACCGAAACAAAATCCTGGCTACGGCACTGCCTATGCCATCAAGTTAAGAATGGGAGCCGTTTATCGAAAAATCTAAATTCTCTAAAACCGTAGTATGGGAAGTTTTATTTATTTATTTCTTTATTTATTTCCAAAAACTAAACTAAGGGGTGTAATAAAGTACAGAATAATTCTAAAGCTCACATGTACACAATCAAATCAAGTTTGAAATTTGAAACAAATAGGTCCAGCCGTTTAGACCATAGGCCTTGCAAGTATCTATAATTGCACGTAATATACATACAAGAATAGGTTAAAATCTCAGATTCCAATGTGTTTCTCTAGCTACGTTCGTTTATGAGAAAGTTAAAAAACATTTCATGGATAACAGATACCTACCTATAATTTAACCGGGTAGCGCAACCTCATCCTACCATAACATTTACATAGCTTTACACTTTCACATTTAGATAGTTTAGCTTTAGAAGGCGCAATAACTATCTATGAACTTTTCGAAAAACTTTTTCCATATAGAAAACTAAACTTTCAAACTCGTTTATTTGAGTTTACACATTCTACATACAACATAAACAATCCTTCAACAAAAATATCGTAATAAAACAAAACGAAAAAACAATCAACAAACGCACATTAAGTAACTTTTTCCGCCTATTCGTCGATTTATGTAGGGAAAATAAAAACCCAACAACCTAATAATGGGTTTTCGATAATGCAAAAGTGCCTACTCCTAAAAACATAATTTGCGTTCATGGTTCATATCGTGCAAAATAAAACTTCAACATCAACAACTAACGGAAGACAAAACAAAAAATTGTATTTATAAGTTACAAAAAAAATGTTTCCCAACTGCATATATCCAAATGTAAAATTCAAATACCACTACCAGTCTCTTCGCCCTGTCGTCATCCTTGAAGCCTCCAGATTTAAGCGGAAATCACGAATTCAAATTTCATTATGTTCACGACTCTGCGAATCGGTAGGTATCTACAACTGCACATGCACATATCTGCTGCCACTAAACTACTACAACTATTATGCTATTGCTATTACATATATTATATATACATACATATATTTATGTATGCCGCAAACAACATCGAACCTCAAAATAATCATTTCACTTCTGTAATTATCATCGAATCGAAATCGAAGGATATTGGAAAGTAACGGTAAATAATTTGCATTTGAAAGTTTATTAAAACAATTATTATTGATTACGAGAAATATTCGTATCCGCTATTCTATAATTCACAAGTTACCCTCATCGTCGTTGGCATCGTTGTTTGCTGGAGAAGGGCGCATACGAGTAGGTATAGGTATAGCATCAACTGTGATGGTGCACCATTAGTCGTTCGTAGAAAAGTATAGGATATGGCTATCAAACATATATTTTATTATCGTCTGATGTAAATGTGTGTGATGCCAAACTTTAAATCGAGTTTTTACGGCATTCGATTCGATTGCTTGTCTAGGACCAGGGCAGGGGTGCAAGTGTGCAATTGCGAGGCAAGGGTTTGGTGTGGTTGGGTTCGCTTGGCGGCCTGCTAGCCCATGAATTCATATAGAAATGGTACACCTAGAGCACCATGGTTTGTTCGTAAGGAATCCACTCCATTAACTTTGGGTCTGAATAACAGGCAGAGACCCATTTCGCCATAGCGCCCTTCCACTTGTTAAGTGGAACACGGGAAATATTTAACGATGTGATTTCTCTTTAATACACATATGAAGAGAGAAAAATGATATACATATAGCACATAATAGGAATAGGAAATTATAATATAATATGAACCTGTATGTATAATGTAAAGGCATGATATGTATTAAAGAACGAGAACGCGAAGAAACAGAAGAAGGCTGTTGGCTAAGGACGACGAGGTACTTGACTGATGATGATGATGATGTTGAAATCGGTTCATATATTAATTATTTAATTAATTTGCAATTAAAATGAGTTCCTTACCGATTTTAAATATTTGATAGAAACATTGATTCATATTTATTATCATATAAATACAAAATCTGTATGTGCTTTTGCCCCAATCTATACCAGGCTCAAAATTGCTCCAGGATACAAGCAGACGCTGGCCATATGTTCATGAGTATTTACTATCTTTCTAAATACTGTCACAAAAAAAACAAGGTGTCATTGGAATGAAAGATATTTTGGCCGATACCTACCTATTGAATTGAGGGCACATTAAAATAGAAAACTCAACAGAGCTCTGGAGGGTGTACCCTAGCGGCGACAATTTGAACTCTACTAGACATACACATTTGACAGATCAGCGAACAAATTTACGGAAAAGAAGCTAAGCGGCATTAAATAATTAAACATCGTAAAGTAAAGTAAAAACATAAAAATAAATTCCCAAATTGTCTACAATAATGGAAAATAAAGAAAAAGTGTTGCATCGATCGTCTCATTGTGCTGTATCCCAATGCAACTCAAATAGACAAAATGGTATAACCATGTACAAAATTCTTAGTTTAATCTCGTGGGGTTTTAAAGTCATCGAGGATGCATTTATGACCAGACCAGTTACATCACTTTTTGCTGAATCTCGACGAGAACTTGACGAGCTCTTCCCCTTCGCGAATGGAGCGTTTTATGCCGCTAAAATATTCTGAAATATCGCAGATGGTTATCGAGAAAGTCTGAAATAAATCTCGTTTAGTTGGGTCCGCTATTGGTATTTGGTATAATGCTGCACAATAAATGGATTATTAACAATAATTTAAAGAACTCTAAACAGATAAACAAGAGTCTATACCTAATCTAAAAATTAAATTGTTTACACCAAACAAAAACAAGCGTTTTATTCCACTTTTAAACGATTTAAACATATTTTATGTATACCTATGGGATTATTTTAATTTTCATAAACTATACTTGAATCACACTATACTACAATCGCAGGCCAGCTTGTACATTTGTTAATTGCAAAACATATGAAATAATGTATTACTGATAGTGAGTGACGTTTCAGCCGTTCCGTCTCGGAATAAAATTGATCCATTCGTCCCAAAAATTAAACTCACACAAACGAATGGCTGTAAGAAGCTATTCCTATTATTAAAAAATGTAGTATGGCACTCTACTTTTAAGGACGGGCGTGGAGCTCAACACAAACTCGACCCATCTAGTATCTAGTTGCGCAAGCCATATTGTTTGGGTTTCCTTTGGTCCCCTTACAGTTGGGCATATGGTATGGACCACCTTCGGAACGACCTTTTTCTACAGCACTATAGTGCTATATAGATATATATAAAATACTGGAGTAGAGCCAAATACTAGCATTATCCAGGAAAGAACGTTGTAGTCAATTCGTCTAGCCCTCACCGCCGAGTATTTTTTTCATTTTACTGATGTGAATAGCATCAGCTCAATTGCTGATGAGAAGTATTTTTATATTTTAATTTTATATAATGGCAACTGCGGGTATTTAGAGCTATTCCGCTTATTCCCTATATCGAAGTCAGGTTTCTTCTTTGAAAGTTTTTAACTAAATACACGATATTGAATGCGTAGTGCGTACTCTCTATAGAATTTGTCTAAATAGAAAATCTTTAAGAAAAGTCTATATGTCGAGCCATAATCATAATATATTACAAAGAAACTATCCAGGGTGATTTCTAATATGGCACACATGTGTAGTTTCTTTTGCTAAAATTAAAGCTCCCACATATACTAGTCAAACTAATATCCTTTTAATAATAATAGGTACATAGCTCTTTTTGTCAATTTAATGAAACATTTTTTTTTGTAGTACATACCTCTTATGAAGAAAACATTAAAATAATCATCTGGATATTTCCACTGTTTTGGCTGCGTTTGACATAGTTGCCTTTTCAGATTATTATATTCCTGTTGTTGCTATTTGTTTTCTTCAAAGCATTCAACACTCGTCAGCACATGTTGGATTACATAGTCATTATCACTGGGGTGTTATTAAAATACTAGTATACACACATCCATTCCATATACGTAATACTTATTCATACATTGCAAAGGACATATTAAAAATGCTTACCTCTTTGAGTTTTACATTTTAATTTTACCCAAAAGGAAGAAAACACAGGGTGCGAGGGTGGCATCGCAGCATCCCTTCAGTCGTCGTTTACTATAAGAATCTGGTGTATCCATTCAAACCTCAGAAGCGGAAGGGAAAAATAAGACGAAACCCAGATACACAGAGTCAAGTCACAGAACCAGTAGAAGATGAACAATAAATCTTGAATCAGTGTATAGGTGCATTAAGGTGCACTAATAATTGGGGTGTGTAGCGTACAAATAAAACAGTACCGGATGCATAAACTTTTCGCTTGATATCAGAAATTCTCAATTTACTTGCAGGTTGTTGTGTTTTGTTGTTTGCTTTTTAACTTTTACTATTCGAAATGAAAAGAATAAAAGAAAGGAACATTTTTCTTTACATGCAAAGATATTAATAATTTCTTTGTTTTCTCTGAAGGAATTTGAGGAATGAATGTGTGCTCCATTCATCGTATATGTGATCAATTCGGATGTAACGAAGGAATATCGAAAAAAAGAATTACAACGACAGTCATATAGATATACATAGAAAATGTTTTTCAATTTAGTAAAAAATGTAGCAATAACCATTAAAAGTACTGAAACATAAAATTATGAATAATTGTTAAACCATGCGAATGGAGGATGTAGACGTAGAGGATACACATCCACATTAAAACAAAGAAGGTTACGAAGCAATCGGAATGTTCGGATCCTACATATAGGCCCCGTGCAATCAGTGGAGCCACCCTCGAATGCTGCAAAGCAGACATAACTGCCACTTACAAAGTGATGCGATATAGGACAGGCCGGACAAAATTGAAAGCTGTGATTTTTATTGCGGTGATTTCTATAAAGAGCATCATGCACTCAGTGCGCTTCTTTGGATGTGAAATTGCCTAACAATGTCCTAACCCCAAGTATGGATGTCGTTAAAATCTTTTTCAGTGATTTTAACGTCAGAATAGGTATGGATATGGACGACATCTTTGATATGTACTCACTCGAAAATAATATCCTATATGACACCACGTCTGGAATTGGACTTACCCTCATTGAACATGCACGGGACGGGGCTCTAATGTTACTATACCTACCACAATGGTTTCCTCACCTATTATATATAATATATATAATATTATTCATAAAGAAACATGGCTGTCACCAGATTATTAAACCGTTAGACAAATTGCTCGCGTTGCGATGAACTTAAGTATGGCGATGTTCGAAAGTTCCGACCGAGCAGCCAAATAAGACTCGGACCTTGTTGTAGCCAAGATATGAATGGAATGGGGATATTTCGAACGCCAAAATAAATAAAGGGAGAAATTCTGTGACATGCTTCTTCTCAAATTTATTATAATTATTAAAATAGTTAAAATCGAGTAGCTATATTCCTGCTTAATATCGGTTACCCCTGAAAATGTTTGTTCGCAAAAAAATCTTAGAAATATTTAACGTGATTAGTTATAATTTATGTAAGTAATGCATTAGTTTTCGGTCATTTTGCTAGGATTTATTTGATGATTTTACTATAAAAAGCCAATAAATGTCCTGAAAAAGGTTCTTAGTTCAGCCGTTCTTGCATCAGTAAAGATAAACAAGTGTTATCATCGGCCAGCTGATGCTTTGATAGCCTCCACTGCATACAAGTAATGCAAAATGTTAAGCATATGAGTTAGTAGGACGTACAAAACACATGGTACCAGAACTACTTGACCGATATAGTCCATTTTCAAAACCAACCTGACGACGCGACGTTAAAAAGAAGTCCTTTCGTTCATTTACCTATAGGTCGATTCATTTGGACTCCATCGTGTTTTGAACAGATAACAGGGTTCTCCGGTGTACAAAACTTAAACAAACGATTTGTTGTCAGAAGATAGGCCTAGGGCGACTATACGAACCAGTATTTCAATGATCCCATTATTTTGGTTTCTATAAAATTTAATAAGTCGCATTTAGTGCCCCTATTATGTAAGACAACTACAACTACAGTTGAGTTGTCTCTTGATTTTATGTCATTCAAAATTCGGTATTGTCCGTATTGTTATACACAACCTTGAGAGAAAAGTTGTCTGTCAAAACACAACAAATATGGCGGTGGTTGTCTATAAGTTGTAAGTTAGTTTGGGTTGTGTGAAAGTTGGCTTGACTTGAAGACAACTCAACTAAGTTGAGTTGTGTTCCATAATAGGGGCTGTTAGGCCTATAAAAAAAATAAATAAATAGGTGGCGCAACAGGCGAGTAACACCCAAGGCCTAGCTTCTCGCAACCATTCGTTTTGTGTGAGTTTCTATTTTTGGGACGAATGGAAGGGACCTACAATTTTATGCCGAGTCCGAACGGCTGAATTGAGAAGCTTTTTCATGACAGTCATACTCTCGGATGTTTGTCAGACGTTCGCGAGAGGTGGCGCAGTAGAAAAAACTAAGATGTAATTTGTGTTTTTCCGGGGATCGAACCTGGGATCCCTCGCACAGTAGTCAAGCACACTAACCACTGCGCTACTGCGCCCACTGTTAGGCCTATGAAACAAAGAAAATTCGAGAAAAAACGCCTTAACTTCCGCAATTTAATAAAACACCGCTTGTAAATTTACGTTATAAAATTGAATATATTTATTTGAAAAATGTACTTGCTTTTATATGCAATTTTGGTTATGTACAGGGTATATACAAATGTCAAAAGTGTGGAGAATTTTATGACAAAATGTCAATAAATTGCTTATGGCTTATTCACAATAGTTTTGTTTTCATATTTACTTTACAACTTTACTTAATTTTTCTTATTTACAATAAAAAATGAATAATAATGATTTATCGTAAACAGGGGCATAGATGTTTTAAAAACTATCATTTGATTGATTATGGCTATTAAAAAAAACAACACCAATTTAATATTTTAATTGTTGCCTTTTTTTTTCATTGAATTGCCCAAAATATAAAACTACATTACGAAAGTCTTTTTCTTATAAATATGATTTATTTAGATTTTTTTAGATTAGTCGTATCCTCACATTCTCTAGGTTAGTGCTAGAATTCAAATGCACTTTTCAGACTATTGGATTTATATAAGTCGAAGGCCGTACAAATTCTCCAAGAAAAGAAGTGCATCCATTTTAAGTTAAATGCAAAAGCGAAATAATGCAATAGTTTAACACAACACACCAAAAATAAAATATGCAACAGCAACAGGAAATATCCGTCAATCAAACGCCAATCTCAGTTCTTTACAACAATGTATGGCCACAAGCAAGCACAACTACAAGTTTCTAATATCTATACCTACAACAAACCAGCAGCGGTAGCTTTCATGATATTTGCACAGGAATTTTTCTGCCCACCAGCCCAGGCAGCCAATCAAACTGCGGAGCCATTTAAATCATTCATATACTGAACGCTGAACAACGTTAGCGTTAGCGTAAAAGTAAAGTTCGTCTTTTGCTTTTGTTAAATATTTGATACAATTTTATTGCATAGCATTCTAGCAACAGCTACAACTATTGCTTTTGGTTCTGTGTGTCTGCCGTTAAAAATGCATGCAGGTGCAATGAATTATTCATCATAGAATAATGGCATTTTGCTTTGGCATAAATATCTGAAGAGAAACCTTGACAGGCTATTTGCTCGAGCGCAGACTGGTCGTTGTAGGACAGCGTGAAAAGTCTGTTTCTTCTTCGAGATTGCGATGATGATTCTTTTGCATTAAAAAAAAAGCACAAAAACAAACAAGATAAGAACGGACATTTTAAAATTTGTTCCACATACGCCCCCGTCAATGTGGCAGCAACTGGCCGGGCGAGGGTATACGTATGTATATAAGTAAAAGTTCTGTTTGTTTAATTAATTACATTTAAATATTACTTATACACTCCCCGAGGAGAGAACTTTTCAAATAGGTACACAACCAAAACAGACTTATAATGGCGGCCGGCTTAAATATACTCAAAAATAGCACATATTTTTCTTAAAAGTTGAACAGAGAGAATTAATTTTGTATTAGTACAGAACTATTTCAGAAAGGGTATTCTCGTATGTACATTATGTATGTGACGCTAGGCGCTGCCAGAAATGAAAAGAGTGTGCATTGCATATTTTATTATAATAAAAGTTTGAATAGCTTTATAAAACTAAAGAGAGTCTGAGTTTTTGTTTGGAGTTTATACTGTTGGAAAGTGTTTTATGTTTTATGCGAGTTGCTGTGACTCAGAAAAGTTACCAGACAAAGAATCGTTTCTTTTTTGTTGTGCATTTGCACTCAGTTGTTTGATGCAACTAAAACACATTATATCCATATGAATATCAGCTTTTGAGACCGGTAGTGATATGCTGCATAAATTGATTATTGGTAGTTATGTTTAGACAACTAAGTATTAAATAAACGTTTCAGATCAGGAAGTTACAGTATATGATGCACTTCGAGCTATACAATACACTGCGTCTCAGTCATTTATATCCACTTAGTAAGTTCAATTTTTACGTAACTTTAAATATTTGTAGAAACTATTTAACTTACTCGGGGATATAGAATTTGAATCCTGGTAAACACTATTCAGGTTTATGGTATTTGACTAATTAACAAGCGGGTGACACCCAAGGCCTAGCTTCTCGCAACCATTCGTTTTGTGTGAGTTTCTATTTTTGGGACGAATGGAAGGGACCTACAATTTTATGCCGAGTTCGAACGGCTGAATTGAGAAGCTTTTTCATGACAGTCATACTCTCGGATGTTTGTCAGACGTTCGCGAGAGGTGGCGCAGTAGAAAAAACTTTAAGATGTAATTTGGGGTTTTCCGGGGATCGAACCTGGGATCCCTCGCACAGTAGTCCAACACACTAACCACTGCGCTACTGCGCCCACTAATTGACTAATTATGTCCACAAAATCGATCCCCTTTTTATCTCATTCGTTTAAATCCAATTTAAGATAGGAGAATAGAGCATAAAAAATGCTGCAAGTTTTTCTAATATTAGTACATGTACTAAAAGTTTATATCATATTTTACTATGTAATATAATGCTATTTAATTATGTATTTAAGAATACATTGAAATCTATCTATGCTGGTTGCTTTTAACACAAACTTCCTAAATAGCATGTCATTTATATGCTGCTTCAAAAGCTCTCTGAAAACCAAGAAAAACATACCATTTTCAAATTAATTTTATAAACTGGGTACTCCGACAGGTTTTGGCCGCAGCTTGTCAAAAGTTTTTCATTTTCGACTTTTGAAATTCGCCTTACTTTCGCAAATAGTATCTAAACAAATTTATTGGGTAAAAAATCGTTGACATTTTACGTTTACATCTACATTTTTTCTACGCTACAACTATAGAATGATTTGATGAAGCCAAGGATCGGCTGAAACTGTAATACTACTGAAATGAAGAAAACTATTCTGTATGTCAACGAATAAAGTTAGGTTATAGCTTATAGCAATCGTCAATTACACAACATTGTTCAAAAATATATAAAAATATTCTATGCTTCAACTGACATAAATATATACCTACAAATAGCATTACAACAAATCATAAACTTTGATGCGACACCTAACAAATTAGATTAAAACATGATTTCGCTATTAGGAATTAGAAATTGTGCAGCTAAACTCGTAGGTACCCCCTCTTATTAGTGAAAAAAAAAGACTCGAGCTGCAAGCCGAATTTACACACACAAAAGTACATTTTGTGTGTACACAGATTTCATCTCCCAGCAGCAGAACGAGCAAAACTAAACAGACACGAACATGATATCCCCGAATGTATTGTACATATATAAAATATTAGTACGAAATCAATCAATTTTGTAATGTCAATCTGCTATGTGCTAGTGTCAGTTATTAACGCAATTAATTCAATCATTATTGAATCATATATGTGGCAGCACATGTCCCCGATGTCTGATGTGTCTATACATAGGCCATCTACAGATGATGCATTTAGGGATTGCTGCATCCGTAAAGAGCCACTCTATCTGTCCAAGCGCAAAGGTAAACAACACGGGTAGAGACAAATCAAGTCGATTTTGACACTTGTGTTACACAGCACTGAAATGCAGTGTTATGCATTTCAATGTCCAAATTTCACAACGGCATGCTCTGAGATAATTCTTTAATAACTCCTGGCAAAAGACACACATAACACATGCACATGTGTCTACTCGTACTATAGGTAAATTTGCTTAATTCCACTCCTCATCTCATTGTCCAGCTGAATTGACTTTATTGCTATCATATTTACTCTTTGCGTGTTAATTTTTTTTTTTTTGTTTCTCTTTTTTGAGTATTTTTCGCGAATTAATAAAAAATGGAATATTTTATTCATAAAAATTCACGGCCTCAGATGGGGGTTGCTGGCTCCGTGGTAATTGGGAGAACAAAGTACTGCAGCAACGGAAGGTAAAGGTACCCCGATGCTGCTGGGGAGAATGCAGGCTGCAAATGGCATGATGGCCCGACACTTTGCGAGTGATTTTTCACACCATCGGCAATAATGATATTATTTGCAATATTTAAATAATTCAATATTGTTGGGTAGTATTTGCGGATATTTTTATATCTTTTTTCTCGTTATCCTTATACCCTTGCATGTAATTATGGCAATGGGTTTTCATATACATAGTGAAATGAACTGATTCAACCGCATGTGGCGGCGGCGTCGCCGTTGTCTGGAGAAACGACAGGACATTTTTCATTTTGAAATCAATTTAATGCTCGTAATTGCACGGAGGGGGTTGCAGGTGGGGGGGGGGGCGGCAAGGACAGCGAGCAATTGCGATGGGCAGAATGCGGTGTTTTTTAATAAACAAATTATTTGATTATTCGCAAAATGCATGCAACAGCCCTTTTGCAGGAGAATTATGTGAAATGTATGCCGGTATGATGGTTGTTGTATAAAAATCCGGCTCTAGTTCTGTGCTGAGCGTTTAATTGGTAGCATTGTGGTAGATCTTGAGGTGCATTTTCAGTTCAATTAGGGTGCATGGCTTTTCAGCAATAGTTTGTAACGTAGAAGTGTAACTGAAGTATGAGTAATTCGGACTGCTTATATCATTGACTACTTTTATATACATCTAAGAGGTGTCTGGAATTATTTGGAGTGGATGTAGTAGAGACACTTTTGAAACAAAATGTCTAATATAAGGTTCATGTATAAGCTAGGAGGACATTGATTAGCTTTTAGACGCTAATTACATACCTTTACAGAAGTTTAATAATTATTGGTAGCCTTTTGTTGCAAATATGCAACTATGACTCAAACTACCATGGCAAATGTAAACTCAGACTCAACAATATTGTAGGGTAGGTAGGTACTGTACAAAACCCATAAACAAAAATGCAGCTTTTGATCACTGCCTTTCGGTTTTATTTTTAATCGGGATTACATTTTTATAAAGTCTGCGATTATGGAAATGCGATCTGAATGAAATTATTTCAGTTTCGCTGGAATTGAATTTTAATCTCAATTGGAATATCAGCATCTCTTGGGTACGTATATTTCTTTTATAATTTCGATTAATATCATATTTCTCTAGTATGAACCTACGTTTATGTATTTTAATTGTCATAGTGTACCTACAAAAGAAGGTTATTTTAGAATGAGGCAAGTAGGCGATGAATTTCAAATTATATTGCTATGTACTGAAGTTTTGGACTTTACAAAAATATACCGTGTGTGAATACAGATCGGGATTTGGGTAGTCATTTTATAGAAATATTCATAAAACGGCAATTTTAGAGTTTTCTGAGAAAAACTAAGTACGTGATCATGTTAAGAATGCTTATGTTGTCTTAAATATGTATTTTGATCAAAATCGTTAGAGCGGTTTTTTGTAAAATTGTGCTGACAAATGTTACAATTTGGATTCGAAAAGCACTGTTATTAAACTGTTTAGCTGAAAACTGAGTACGACATATTCTTCAAGATATAAACATTACCTAGCAGATATATTTTCATCCAAATCGAAAATGGCGTTTTCGAGATATGAGCAGTTTTTAAAGTACCGGTTTTAGCGATTGGGAAGGACGCATTCATGGTTCAAAAAACACTGTTTTTCAACTGCTTAGCTCAAAACTGAGCCAGTTGTATTACTATGGATTTAAGCATTACCTGAAAGTAACATTTTTATTATAATCGAAAATGGCGTTTTTGAGATATGAGCAGTTTTTTAAAGTACTTTTATTACGGATTTGGGTGGATATCAAAGGACGTAGTCCTTTTAGGGAAAAACTGAGTTTGCTACCAAGTTAAGAATGACAATAGTATCTTAAAAATACCGTTTTCGAGAAAAAGCCAATTTTCAAAACTGCCGTTGCTGGACTTTTTAGCGAAAAACTGGGTATGCAGTCACGTGAAGCATGCTTATACATTAACTCAACTATCAATTTTGGTTCAAATCGTTAGAGCCGTTTTCGAAAAAAAATCTAAATTTAGGCATATTTCGTCATATTTCGTAAAATTTTTATATGGAAGGTACCGTTAGGGCTAGAATAAAAAAAAAAAAAAAACGTCCCCAGCGGGAAGCCTACAAACTCTAAATACGAAGTTTGAAGCAAATCCGTCCAAGCGTTTAGATTCCCCAGGGGTGGGACAGACAGACATACGGACGGACAGAATTGCGAGACCCACTTTTTTGAGGTCCCCTATCATCGTAATATCAGAATTGATCAAAATCTCGAGTTCGAAATTTTGTACGAAAACAATATCTTTCTCTTAGATACTACGTATACGAGAAAGTTAAAAATATTTTTATTGATTTTAAAGACGTCGTACCTATAGCGCGAGGGGCGGTCACCTTGTCGTTGCGTCAAATTGAAGTTGGAGCGCAGGCTTAAGTTGCAATGAATCAACAGGCTATGCTGCCGGAGGCGGTAGTCGTCTGAACGGTCCCCCATGACAGACAGGCTGCTTTGAAGAGTAACGAACTAAGAACTGCCCAACCCCCCTAATCCAGGGTATTATGCGTCACGTGCCCATTGGACGATTTGCAGCCAGAGGGTATATCGGCTGTATTCTATACTGAAAAAAAAATTGGTTGTCATATTGACAATCGGTAGTTGTTAACTGGAAATTGTCAAATTGACGAGCAAAATTGTCGATATGATGAACATTTTTTGAAAATATCAAAAACATTTAACAACCGGATAGTCAATATGAAGAACGGGCTGTTGTCAATTCTTAGTACCAAACAATATGAAAAAAGTTGTAAGATTAACAATTGCAGTCAATATGATGTACGTACTTTCATTGTAATCACATTGAAGAATGCGTTTGTTGAATTGAAATCGGGGTTGTCAATATGACTACCACATTTTTGAAAATATCAAAAACATTTAACAACCGGATAGTCAATATGAAGAACGGGCTGTTGTCAATTCTTAGTACCAAACAATATGAAAAAAGTTGTAAGATTAACAATTGCAGTCAATATGATGTACGTACTTTCATTGTAATCACATTGAAGAATGCGTTTGTGAATTGAAAATCGGGGTTGTCAATATGACTACCACATAAGTGCAGTATTTCAAAATATTTATATTGGTGAACTTTGTTGTAATATGAACAATTGCAGTTGTCAATATGAATACTCAAGAAAATACGTTTAGGTTTATGATTCACAGTCACTTTTGACTGTGAAACACATGATAGTCTCGGTAAACGTCGAGTAAACTGTGCGTCTAGGTAGATGTGGTGGTTCGTCTACTGATGAGCCCGATGTGGTGGATCATCGGGGCGAAACGCATTCTGGAGTATATGCCACACATTATCAATATAATAAATGTTGACACTCCACTGTAAGTATAAATTCCTTAATCTAGCAGGTGTTTTAAATCATGACGGTTTTTATTTTGAAAATCGAATTCTTATTTAATTACTTCGTTCATTAGATTGATTATTGCGATTTTCCTTATGAATTATCGAGTTCTTCACTTTAACGATTGCCATTTTCATTATGAAAATCAATTCCTCCAATTTGACTACTGCGTTCATCAATTCAACAACGACGATTGTCAATATGAACATTTAATTGATTCAAATTTAATTGACAACCCAACCCAAGTTCATCATATTGACAATTACGGTTGTTGTTGTTGGCTCAAATTTAACAACTTTTTCTTCAATATGACGAACTTTGTTGTTAATATGACGTACCTTTTTGGTTCAGTGTAACGACGCCCACGCCTCCTGAAACCAGGCCGCATCAGGGTGTAAGTAGTGGTTTTACCATGTTATGCGGGGCTCTGGCATGGTGAACGGTTCTTTCCCTAGCTACTCGTGGGTCCACAATTATTGAAAAAAAACAAAAAAATGACACCAAAAAAAATTAACATTTTCGGAAATTATTTCCCAGACAGGACCGACCAAACAAACTGACAGGACTGGACAGTGGACAGACAACAAAAACGGACAAAGTTGAGAGGAAGGTGAGTAGGATACGGCGCTCTGACTCTTCTCTCTCTCTTACGGACGATACCGACGGTAGCGCATCAAATGCTCCAGCAAGCAGCAATGCTTTCTCCCAAGAAACATGTTAGAGCGAGCACAATAGCTTATAGAAAATGAAGAAATGCATTACTATGTCTTAGTCGACTTGAAGGAAAGGGCAAGGACAAAGACAGAGCTTCCCATGAATGGGCAACTAAAGTGGTGGAGGAAAGTAAGAGTCGACCTATTAACTGACCCCCCACAAGCAATGAAACAAAGACGGAACTTGCATCCAAGAGGCAGCGGTCTCAAGAACTTCTAACTGAGGTTGTGATGGATCATCTGATCATGGCGATCATAAACCGCGGCCATGAGGAGTGCAAAATCAGCCGCGAAAACTGGGAGAAGGTGGAGACGAAGATATTTCTTTATCTACTCTCTCAGTGCAAGACTGACCCCTCCAAACCGATGCCATCGTATAGGAATAGGGGCTGACAAACTTCTCCACAGGAACAGGCATTCTGGAGACGACCATCACTTCAGATTTGATCACGTTTATTTTAATCTCAGCTCCAATACGAACAACTACAAACCGATCGAGTGCGACTTGAAGTTTAGCCTGAGAGAACCCAAGGATGATCAAATTCAAATCACCAGCGAAGGGTAAAAGACTTATCCTCAGATCTCCCAATTCGAAATGTCCTTCTGCAAATCGTTTCCAGCACCTGGGCAAAGTCTTTTCCGGGGAGACTTAAAAGTGATATACCCCTGTAATTGGAGCAATCCCTTTTATTAGTTTCGTTTATAAAAATATATTTACATGAACCTACTTACAATTTGCATTTCTTTTGTTTTCCATGCTCATCTCCGAATACGAGTACAAACTACTAACGCTTACCATACCTATACTAAATGACCAACATAATCGTTTCTTCACACCACAAAGGGATAACAAAACATTTTCCACTTAAGCGACGACAACGACATAAAATGCTATCTCTCAAAGTCAACTGTTCTACAATTGTCCTACAATCCTGAAACACTGAATACAGAATACAGAATGTCAGAGTTTTTTTTTTTTTTCTAAGCTAAATTCGTAAGTGTATCTTCCTTCCATTATGCTCATTTTTTTACTTGTTTTTGTTTTGCAAAAGGAATTCTCACACTCTCAAAGTGGCCAACAGATCTCGGGTTGAATACAGCCAGCAAATTGTCCCACTCTCTGCTGCCATTATTGTCGTCATCACCATTGGCCTTATCACTTCCGTTTTTGCTTCAGAACAGCAATGTCCTCTGTTAGGACAACATTTTATTAAAAAAAAAAAAAAAAAAAAAAAGAGTTTCGCCCAGATGGGAGAGAAACTGCCCCACTTTTCAGTTTAAGCGATTCTTGTCGCTTGGCATACATAAGGCCAAAATACTTCCTCCCACACAGCCACTTAGTTTCCTATGTTGCGGGAATAATACCCCCAGTGCCATCACTTGAAGATGAAGAAATATAAATGGAGACAGCATAGATGTGGGGATGATGTACAGTATAACATGCATCCAATTGGGAAGGCGAACGAATCTGACTTTGCCCCGGCGACGACGTCGTAGGAACTCAAGAGGCGAAAGTGAAAACACATCACATCATGAATGGAATGAGTGAGGACGGGGTGGGCTGTTGGTTATAGAGACGTATAGTAGAGAGTAATGTTTGTGCCTAGTGAATGAATCGTTTTCGTCGTCATCGTCGTCGTCGTCGTCGTCGTAGCAGCTTGGTTAAGCAAACCCCAAGGCAGCAGTTGCCGCCACAATCCTTGTCGTCAATGAGACCAACAGGTGTCTACGGTACATTACCATGGCATGCAGACAAATGCCAACACTACTACTTGACTCGGCAAGAGCTTTACACAAGAATATAAAGAGAGTGAACCAAATTCTCTTGGGTGGTGATGGGGTGAGGTCTCATGCCATGGCAAAAGAGGGTGGAAAAGCCTTTCTAAAGTACATGACTCCCATTTACTATGTATATGCTCACCGAGACTTCATCACTTGAATCGTCTTCTTCATCTCCTTGTGTTTGGGGATTACGTTGGGTTTTTTTGGGGTTGGTTTGTTGACTACACAATGGTCTTGACCTTGACTCACAGCAGACGGCACAAGGCAGCACACACAAGACGAGAGTGAAGTGAAACATTTTGGAAATGTGCAGATTGTAGGTAGGTACAGGCTTCCTGAATAGCTATTTGGCTAGCTGGATGACTGCCTTGCTGAGTGCGGTTCCACACATAGAAATTTGCCAGAAAGGTTTTTCCAATTGAGTGTGTATGAGCAGTGATGGTATTCAGACATACAGATTTTGTTTTCGATTTTTTTCCTTCAACGTTTGTATGCCTCTGTATTTTATGTACGACTGTTTCTCTGTAACACTTTAAGGGATGGTGTTATAATTAGGCCCTGTTGGGAATGGCTACACAATCATGTAGCCACAATTTTCTTGTCATGGAATGTTGGCACACATTCAGAAGCCTTGATTTGGTATATTTCGTGGGTCGAGGTTAGTCTGATGGTTTGTAAAAAAGGTTTAACTGTTGCTGTAATATCTATATGCGAGAATAAAGCATTGGGATTTCTACCTATTTTAATTTCTCAGGTGTTTTTTTTTTTTTTTTTCAAAATTACTTCTATTGCGGAAAATTGCAACCGTTTTTACTAATGAGGGTATTGGAGTTATTTCACACATATAGGTAGGTATAGTTTATATACGAAAATGCACCGCATGGCAACATTTGTACTTTTTTTTAGATTATTTACAAAACCTCCTAAGAACATAGTTAACAGCTCGAAAAATAGTGTGCTGTGTGGTGTGGAGCGGCCTATGGGCATTATTTTTGACTTCTTTGACCGATCATCTTACCGTATACCTATACGTATACCTGTATTTTCTGTTACGGCGACAATTTTTTTTTTTTTTTTTTTTTTTTTTCCGAGGGTAGGTGAAAATCTTGCATAGACACTATGAGAACAACGCGTGCTCATAGTAGTGTCAGATTCTTACTGACTAAAAACACCACCCTTCGATATAAATTGTAGATACTGCAACTAAGATATAACTTATCAAGCAATTTTTCTATCACGAAATGAAAACTTTTGGCAGGTTACTCTCCAATGAAAGATCCTGCATGTTCCGCAATTTAGACGCGGTTAATCCCTATATCGCCAAGTCGAAAGGTTTTGTTCTTTGTAGTCGGCGCAATAAATTGCTATCATCCAAAATTTGTAGGACTGTATTGTTGGTGTGTCCGATTAGTCGGTTTCTATGCTTTCGCGCAAAGCTTCTCGTTTCAGCTTCGATTGTAGGTATTCCGAGATCCCTGTGGATATCGTCGTTTCTAATATACCACGGTGCTTTTACAATTTCTCGAAGCACTTTATTTTGAAAAGATTGTATAATATTGGCATTTGTTTTCTTGGTGCAACCCCAAAGTTGTATACCGTAGGTCCACACCGGCTTTAGCACTTGCTTGTATAAAAGCAGTTTGTTCTCGGTACTGAGCTGGGAATGTTTTCCAAGTAACCAGTACATTTCTCTATATTTGAGTTCAAGCTCTTTGCGTTTCATTTTCACGTGTGAATTCCATTTCAGCTTTGCGTCGAGTGTCATTCCCAGGTATTTGGCTTCGTTCGCAAAAGGTATTCTGGCCGAGTTTAGAAAAATTGGCAAGTCATTCGTTTTTTTATATGTGAAGTTCACGTGAACAGATTTAGTTTCATTGAGGGCGATTCGCCAGACCCTCGTCCATTCATTTACTTTATTTAACGCGGTTTGCAGTTTTGCAGTCGTTTCTTCGACTGTTTTACCAACTGCTAGAATAGCTGTGTCGTCGGCAAACGTAGCAAGAATAGTGTCATCTTCCTTTGGTATATCACGAGTATATAACAGGTAGAGAAGCGGCCCAAGAACGCTTCCTTGCGGTACACCAGCCGATATTTCTTTTAGATCCGAGTATTCGCTTCCATGTCTTACACGGAAAAGTCTATTGCCGAGATATGATACGAGAATATCGTATAGACGTACGGGAAGAACTTGTCGTAATT
This sequence comes from Cheilosia soror, assembly GCA_949372485.1. Classification (NCBI taxonomy): domain Eukaryota; kingdom Metazoa; phylum Arthropoda; class Insecta; order Diptera; family Syrphidae; genus Cheilosia; species Cheilosia soror. The sequence goes on along the minus strand of OX443561.1, from coordinate 1,800,520 downwards.
TTAGTTTTAAGCCTTCGTGCCACACCTTATCAAAGGCTTGTGAGACATCAAGGAATATGCTGGAACATATTTTTCGTTCTTCTAGTGCTTTTTCGATTACGTCAGTAATTCTATGAACCTGGTCAATCGTCGAATGCTTACTTCTAAACCCAAACTGATGGTCAGGGATAAGATTATTGACTTCTATAACCGGTTGTAGACGCCTTAGTAGTATCCTCTCGAAAACTTTGGATATGATTGGAAGAAGCGAAATTGGTCTGTATGATTTTATCTCATTTGGCGGTTTTCCTGGTTTTAGAACCATTATGACTTCCGCAACTTTCCATTGGCTCGGCACGTGTCTTAATCTGAGCGCAGCATTTAGAATATAGAGAAGCTTGATTAGTGCTTTTCTAGGAAGAGCTTTTAGAACTTCTCCCGTGATCAAATCATAGCCCGGGGCTTTCTTAGGTTTAAGATCCTCGATTTCATCTTTTAGTTCTCTTAGCGTTGCACTTGCGAGTGTTGAATCGTCAGATATTAGTTCAGTCCCATCGTTGTTATCGTTAACCACTTGCCCAACGTACGGTTTAAACGTTTCTTTCAGATGGGCTGCAAAAACATCCGCTTTATCTTTATCTTCCCTTGCCCATTCATTTTGATTTATTTTAATTGGCGGCGCGGGGATTTTAGGCTTTTTGGTGCCTTTTACAGCTTTCCAAAGTGAATAATTGGAATCTTTTTTCGCAGTTAAGCTTTCGAGGTAAGAGCCTATCGCACGATTCTTGAAATCCTTAATAGTTGCCTTCAACAAGTTGCACAAAAAGTTAAAATGTGCTTTATGTTGCGGAGAACGATTCTGTTGCCATTTTTTACGCGCTTTCCTTTTTTGGTTGACCAATTCTCTTATTTCCGGAGGATATCGTAAGCCGTATTTGTCCGGCTTTTTCCTTGGTTTGGGCGTATTATTCCAGGAGGCGAGCTGTACAATCTCAACGAAGCGGTCAATTTCAACCTCAAGTTCATATGGTGTCGTAAGGGGAACGGTCAATTCAACATTCGATTCGATTTCGTTCCTAAAATCGTTCCAGTTAGTAGTTCTACCAGTCAATCTCGCTGGCTCTGGGTAATAGACTAGTTTTTCGCTCAATATCAAAATGACTGGCGAATGATCAGAGGACAGATCAAAACTCTCTTCAATTTTGATGTGGTTGGTAGATATACCTTTCGTAACGAAAAAATCGATTAGGTCAGGTATTTTCGAAGTATCGGTTGGCCAGTAAGTCGGTTTGCCCGTCGAGTGGAAATCACAACTGTACTCCATACCTGCCGCATAGAGCATTCTACCTTTTTGCGAGATGCATCTAGAACCCCAAAACGTATGTTTCGCATTAAAATCGCCGCCTACAATAAAATTAGGATTCAACGATTTAAACAAGTTAGTGAAATCACTTTTTTCAAGCGCGAGACGCGGTGGGCAGTAGATGGATGAGATTCTAAGAATACGTTGGTTATTCTTTACTCGAATTGTGCACAGTTGCACAGTTTCAAGCTCTATCTTTCGGTCTTCGTATTGTTCAATGCAGTCTTTAATAAACAAGGATGATCCGCCTCTCGCTTTTCCCGAAGGGTGACAAGCGTGGAAATCATTATAGTCTTTTATTTTTAAATTCAATTTCTTTTCTCTTTTTTTTACGTGAGTTTCAGAAACCAAGCAAATGTCAATATCTTTTTCTCGCATGAATATTTCCAATTCGTTAAGTTTTTGCAAAAGTCCGTTTGCATTCCAAGTACATACTTTTAATACTAGTTTTTCATTCATATTCTATTTGAAGTACGCGTTTTCCTAGAATTACTTTCGAGCTTAACCAACTGATCGAGAATAATTTTATTTATTTTGCTCTGTTCTTCAAATTTCGCGAGAATAACTGAGAAAACTTGAGCAACAGGATCTGACGAAATTTCAATGCTATTTGAGTTTTCTAATGCCGCCGCAGCTTGAGCGTAAGTCTGCACTCCCGCTGTCTGATAGCCATCACTCGATGGCTTTACAAATGGTAACTTTCCGGGACCGTTTCTTTTGTGGACAGAGGTCGAGGGCTTTTCTGTCCTCACACTTACTCCCACATTTGCATGCTCTAGACCCGTTGGTTTTGGATTGCCTACAACCTCTTTAGCGGTCTTACGCTTTGGATAAGTTAGTGGTTTCGAATTCGTATTTTGGGGCTTAAGGAGCGCATCTCTCCGTTTTTGCAACTCCTTAGCAACTTCGCAGCCTCTATAATTTGCCGGGTGTTTTCCTTTACAATTAGCACAGGTTGCGGATGTTTGTTTCTTGACTCCACAGTCTTGGGAGAGGTGATTCCCGGCGCATTTCACACATCGCGGTTCTTTTTTGCAATACATTTGCGTATGATTGAATCCTTGGCAACGTTTGTACTGCGGAATTATTCTTAAGTTTCTACGCATTGGCTCGATTTTGACCACGATATTTAGTATGCTTTTAATTCTGTAGATTTCATCGATCCTATCAGACTTATCGAAGGTAAGCATAAAAAGCGGAAGTCCACGCCTTACCAGGATGTCCTTATTGATTTCTGTTTGTTGCTTCTCCTTCTTGATGATGTTAACGGCATCAAGAATTTTAAAGCCTTTGGCTTGAAGGTCGTTCATAACCTCTTCTTTAGTGCATGAGGGGTGGAGTCCCCTTGCTACGACGCGGTGTGGCCTCTCTGACTTTATTTCGAAAGTATACCACTGGATCTTCTCGGTATTTAACTTTTGGGATACAGCTCGATAGTCGTCGTGATTATCGACGTTTATTTTCCATGCGTTGTTCCTCAAAGATGTAACCTTAAATGTTGATGTTATCGTCCCTTTAAGGAGGTTATGCAACATATTATATTCGGTTATTCCGACAACGTTTATTGGAGGGGGTTGACGAAATTGCGATCGAAGTTGCTTTTCTTGCGGTTCTTTACGCCTTTCTTCTTTTAGAGGCTCGACTTCGGGAGAAGATCCGGCTCTCCGTTTCTTACTAGGTCTTTTCTTAGGGACCTGATTCGTTTCGCGTGCTAGCTCTTCTTCGTCAGTATGGTATTCCTGACTAGCTAAGCGTGCTGGAGTACATTCGCGTTCTTGCTGTAAATGTGTGTTCCTTAGCACCTTATTTTCTTCTTTTATTAACTCAATCTCTTTCTTAAGATCTTGATAGAGTATGTTTATTTCGTTCAGTTTGATTCGGAGTGCTTTGTTTTCCTCCTCAATACTTTTCTTTTTCGCTGAGTCCCAATTTTCGCTCGCTGGCGTTTCCGGCGGACTTCTTTTTCCGTTATTATTCGATCTTGGTGGAGGAGATCGAGATACCCTTGAGCTTTTTGAAAAAGGGTCATTGGATTGCAATAAGCGGCTCTCCCCAGAATCCGTAGAGCCTGCCTCCGAAGAGGGTGGATTTTCCAGTAAAGCTGGACTGCCACCTGGGGTAATTAATCGTTTCGTTTTGTTCATTGCATGTTTTGTATACACTATACACTCGGTATACGGAGGTTGGATTTTAGTCGCCTCCTACGACAGGCATGCCTACCTCGGGTATATTCTAACCCCTACCCGAAGGGGGGGGCGACAATTTAGCAATTACCTTAACAGACCGACCACTTTTCAAAGTGTTTAAAAAAAGGTGCCCCCCTCCCCCCTTTGTTCAATTTTTACCAATCTTCACAAGAACACTCCCGGGTCAATACTTAAGATTGTCTGATTTTAGCTCAGGTTCGGTGGCTTTCGACATACACGATACTCTATCTCGTAGCTTTCTATTAGTGAAAGAATTTTTGAACTCGGTTCAATGGTTCCAAAGTTTACCTCTTAACCTACAAAGAAACATGACTTCCCTCCAAAGGAGAAAGAGATCTCCAAATATAGTCACCATTTCCCTATATCCGTGAAATAAATTGTTGGCTCAACAGGTCCTTATAGGCACCCTGTGACTAGATTCTTACAACCATTTTATGTTGTGTGAATTTGTTTTATTTTTTTGGATGGGTGGGAGGGACCTACAATATTGTCTCGAATCCGAAACCTGAATAGAGCTGATTGTTACACTCTCGGATGTTTGTCAGATGTAGTATGTGTTTTGACGGGGTTCGAACCTGACACCCCTCCCTCAGTAGTCTTCATAACTTATTTAAACTTTATCCGCCCGAAAATTACAGTATGCTAATCATTTTGGAAAAAAAATGCACTCCTTAAGATTGCCTTCTTGGTATCTTGATACTCCGTCTTTCCAATCTCAGTGGTATGCATATTTTTCTTTATCGTAACTGTTGTGGCGGGGGTGGGATCTACCTTCAGGAACTCAATCATACGCGACAAAGCCCAGATGCTTTCTTATCTTTGTGATTTAAGAGATTTGATCATATCGAATTTCTCTAATTGCTGGAGGTTTGGAGTCAGTAACCCTTAACGATTTTCGACTGTCGACAAGCTGATGACTCAATTATTTGTATCTGAGTATAGCTATTTCTATAGAGCTCAAATTCCTTTTCCATATCAAAATGAGCAACTTGTCCTAAAGCATGAACTCCTGCATCAGTCCTGACACCACAGTACAAAGTAACTTTCTCACCACTAAAATTAGATATAGCATTTTCTATCTTCTCCTGGATTGAATTAGCAGGATCCTCAATTGATATCAACAGAATACCGTCACAACTCGCAATTAAGAATGGTTGGTGTTTTTCGGTCGACTTATTTGGATATTCTGTGACAACAGCTACCAGCTTTCTGATATCTCGCCTTCTTGCGGACTTTTTCACAAACCTGCCCAACTTCGTCCTCCTGTGTGTAACGTGTAACTGTGATATTGACAGTTGTATAGAAAAACTTGAGCAATATAAGGCTATACTCCTAAAGTTACGAGGAGTAAGTTTCTCGATTTTTTTTCATTTATACAATCAAACTCAATTACTAAACAATGTCAATGTGGCTACGACCACCACAAAAGCTAAAAGTAGGTACATTTTGCACTATATTTGGTCTACAAAGATTGACTTATCTATCAATGTCAAGAACTGATATAACAAATGCTTTACATTTACACAGTTCTACCTGTAATAATACCTAGTCATGGTATTTCATTTGCGAGAAACTTCAACATGCAGATAGATTTTTGTTGCAAATCCAAACACTTCTTGTGAAAGCCGTTGCATTTAAGTGTATGTATCTTTTCGAAATCAATTTTTGTTACCATACGAACTGGTTACTCTATTGATGCTATACAAGTGAGATGCATACCATTATGTATATTATATTATTATAGGTATGTACGTAGTACAACCAAACGTCATTACAGACAATTAAATGCAAAGTAGTTTCCTGCTGTTATTGCTCCATCTATGCATCGCACCGGCTGCACAAAAGGCTTGATCTAAATTAATTTTTTGTGCTTTGCTCGTTTTGTTAAATAAAAAAAAAAAAAAAAAAAACGAACATAACCTCCGCACAACAAACAGAGACCTTAACAGAGCGGTGCGAGCGGAAAAGATGCAAATACAAGAAGAATCGTTGGTGTTTGTCTAAATAGTGCTGTAATAATTTTCGCTCATTTCACGTTGTTGTTGTCGTTGTTTCTGCTTCTGTATATCATTATTTATTATTAAAAAGGAACAAAAAAAAAAAAAAAAACATAGGAACGGAAGGCACTGTCTCTTATAATGGGCCCCCGACTCTATCCTACTATTCCCATTCAGCAGACGCATATGGCATATGTACGGTAGGTACGAACCTACGTTTAATGATAATAATAAATATGCCGACATTTAATTTAACTTGTTCGCTTAGACTTTATTCCTACACACATCTATCGGAGTGTTTTGCTTGGTTTTCTCCTTTCCAGGTTTTTTTGTTTGTATTATGTATTATTTTCCTCTTCGTTTTTTTTTTGTTTGTATCTCAAGCAATTCGTCGTTATTTTTCTATGGAAATAACAACAAATTATACATTTATATACCTTAATTGTAATTGCAGCAAGAGAAAACAGCCGACACAGATAAAACAACAACAATGAAATAAATTGTATACACGTATATATAGGTAGATACGTTACATCCGTGTAATCTACATACGAATCAACATTTTATCTGCAACGGCCGTTAAACTAACAATTAAAATAAAAGTAAAAAAGTAATACCTAGGCAAAAGTGGACGGAACAAAACAAAAAAGTTACACAACAATATTTTCGTTATTGTTGTTGTTGGTGGTATTCAACTTGGAAGCGGCAACATTTTGTAATTAAACAATAAAAATATATCTTTTATAATTACACAATAAGTGCTTGAGGTACATGCATATGCTACTGCTGCTAGGGTATGGTAATTAGAAAATTAAAATGAACAACCGAAACAGAGGAGTATACAAAGTGATTTCACATCCACATCTGCAAAAAGGAAACATAATTTGTATAGTTATGGAATTGTACACATGCCAAGTGAATGACATGAGAAACGTTCAATTATTGCTGAGAAAACTATTGTAAAAGAATTATGTTTGAACATTTTCCATTTGTAATTTGGTTCAAATTTGTTTGCAAGCATTATAGGTATACTTTGTTTTCAATGAAATAAGGGCCGATATGCAGCACTAAATGAGCTTTAATCCAAGCATAGATTTTGATATCCCATCAATCTAAAAATATTCTTTAGGGATAGCTATCATTATGATTTCATTATATACAATAGCTATCTACATTGATACGAGTATACGACCGTTTGTATGTGTAGAACCATCTTCAAAAAATCCTTGATCTTGCATACGCATGATTTCCGGTCTATGCTAAAAACTGATTCAAATGGGCCATGATGATCAAGGTGCCCACAGCATATGTGAATTAGTTCAGGCTGATTGCTGAGTGCTGAGTCGAGTTTTGAATTGTGAGTCTCTTGCGTACCGAACTAAATTTTCCGTGTAATAGTATAGCATAAAATGTTGATTCCAAATGCATATATACATATCTCTGTAAAGATAAAGCCTAACTTTTTGAAGATACGCATTTGCCAAGTTTACAAAAGGATCTCACGTTTAAAACAAGTGTAGTCATCGTTTTGCTAGACTGACGGCAACACGTCCGGGTTAATGGGCAGTTATAGGGGAAAGGGAAATATTATTTTATTTTAGGTAAAATTAAATATCCCGCACTACGTAGCTTTTGTTTAATGAGCTCTTGGGCTAGCTTTTGGATATCTCAGATATGATTGACTTACACTACGTTCGCAACAGGTTGCTGATATAAAAAGTGTTCTAAAATTAATTTGTGAAAAATTCGGCTTTATGCCCACATGCCCGAAATCATAAAACAGCAATGGCAAAGGTTATCGTTGGAATAAAGGAAATACCATGGTTATTATACGAATAATTTTTAGGTACGTTTTATATCTAAAAAATATATAATATCATTATAGTTGTGTGAAACACTTAAATTATTGTAGATTATGTAAAAATATAACGAAAGACTGGGAATAAAAGACCATAGTGATGTTCTAAATCTATGTAGTATAAGTAAATAATTCAGCTGTTTAAAAATATTAAATTCGAATCCGGATTAATATTTTCCGGCAAACGTATTATGATTCCCGTATTTATTTTAAACAGAACGTTTACATAAATGCAGACATTACGGTATTATAAATATGAATACCAAATTACATTTTAATTTCCTACCTAATACCAATAAATATAAAGGGTTTTCCAATAAGAGGTGTTATTTTGGTATTCAAAGAAAAATCTCATTTTTTGAGATAAATGATCGAATGTTTATTTCATAATTAAGAGAAAGGTATGCCGTTAATAATGAAAAACAACATGAGCCAAATGGCCACCACGAGTACGCTTACAGGACCATATCCTTTTCATGAAATTTTCCATAACCAAATCGCAAAGTGGCTGCCCTATGTCCTCGATAGCCTCACGAATTTTATCTTTAAAGTCTTGAATCAACTCTGGGCTGTTGGCGACGTTGTTGATGATCGGCCGGCTTGAGTTCTGGTGTTAACTGAACTTTATAAGCCTTAAGACCCAAGTCTTTATGCAAAATACGGTGTAATGACGTTTATTGTGGAATGTCCAATTCCAAAGAACGACGAGGAATGGACAAACCTGGGTTTTTTTCAACACTGTGCTACAGCAGCAATATTCTCAGTTGTTCTTGAGCGACGTGCACCTGTTTTATTCTTCACATCACTAACTTGTCCTAACAGCTCGAATTTTTCCACCAATTTCTGTATTGCGGTCCGACAAGGTGCTTCACGACGACCAAAAAATGCTTTAGTTTTGCGAACTGTGACTGCAAAATGTTCACCATTTTTGTAGTGAATTTTAATAATTTCAATGCGTTGTTGAAGCGTGTGTCGTTTCATTTTTAGTAATGGCGTAGTTTCTACTTGTCAAATGTCAAAGAATAAAAGCTTCAAAAGTGACAGCTACCGAAATAGCGGGCCATTCACAATAACACCTCTCATTGGAAAACCCTCTACTTACTTTTAAAAATGACATCAGTGTAAAGATCAAGAGAATAATTACTATTACCTTACATAGTTCTTTTTGGATCAGGAAAGCACTTAGAAATAGGTAAGCGCTAGGCATGCCCATTTCCAAACTACAAAGGGTGTTCTATATCTGTACGGAAAAGAAGATTTGCAAAACTCAAAAGAGTACGAAGTGCTAACGATTTTAACAGGATTGGCACCGATTTTCTGAAGATTGACATATTTTTGCACTTCCGGGAGCGACAAGCATAAATTACTTCTTAAATAGTTTGTATTTTATAAGTATTTTTAGAACTTGTTTATTGCAAAATAATAACATACTTAACCATCAATGTAGCAAAATGCTAATTTACAATATAAAACGAGGTGGCGGACCTCAACCAACATTCTCTCTTTGAAGTCATCGCTCCGCCATAGAACTGGTAGGTATGCCAGTGCAGAAAACATCCTAGCACATTTAATTCGAATATAAAACCATTTTTATTGATTTCTTTGACGGGTATATTTGTTCGCTTTCAAATTAATTCCAACATCTACAGACTGTGTGCACTGAACAGCCCCCACAACACATCCCCCTAATGCAACGACAACCTCGCCACCGACGCGCCGCTGCATACAAATCTATAAATTTCATACCATAAACTTTTATGTAATTCCGAAACAAAGTTGCAAAATTAAACATAAAATCCGTAATATGTATTTAACCATAAAAACGCACACACACACACTCAGCCACATAATGCAAATGCAACCCAAGCCGAAGAAAAGCAGCAAAGAAGTTGAATAAACATTAAATATAATAAAAGAAAATAAACCCGAAGAAAGAAAGACCAAAGGAGGCGAACAAGCAGTAGAAAAAATAAGCAAGCATCAAAAAGTATCTAAAACACTGTGTGTGAGAGAACGAAACTCCTTCAATAAATTTCGCTCGTATATCTTAATTGCACTTTTTCAGTTTTTAATTTTACTTGGCCACATCGAGTGCATGTTACACTTGAAGTTGAACCCTTAGTAGAGCACCACCGCTAGAGTGCATGGTTTAAGTTGATAATGGAGGGTGCAGTCACTTTACTGGTCGGTGGGGGGAGGGGGGCTTGTAGCAAATTGTGTGGGAGCGCTGTTGTACCGTTGTAGGTACAATGTAATTTGAGGCAACAACATATTGTGGGGGTAAAAGAAAAAGAACTAAATAAAGTAGCACCACCATACCACCACCAATGCGGCCGGCCGGCGGGTGGTGGTGGATATGATGAAGTTGGGCTATAGATATTGTATAGTGTAATACCGCCTGAATAGTGTGGTATAATAATGTTATATGGGAGCGAGAGGTGGGGGCACACATTTAATCATAAACTGTTGGGTGGATTTTTTATGATCAGAATTTATATATAAGCAGCAGCAGCCGTAGCCTTTTCTCTCTCTTCGCCTCATCTCGACAGAATTTATTGTAAATGAACATTAACTTTTCTGGCTCTATAAACTTTCATTCGCCGCCACGCCGACTCTACGCAATACTTACATATTTGCCTTCGTCTAAGTACATTGTATTATATTGGTACGATATCGTTTTATAGTTTTTATACCACGTCAACTATAATACAATGTAATGCGGGATTCGATTAGAGCAGGCAAAGAAAAACGAACAAGATTGGCGATGAAGTTTATTGCAATCCTTGTAATCTAGCCTCGGATAGTGTTAAGGATTCGCGTGTAAGTATGCAACGTGAACTTCTTGAAAGGAATTGTGTGAGTTGAAACGAAATGTCATAAAGCCGAACACTGAGATTATAGCAGTCAGACTGGAATTAATTTCAGCAATAATAATGATTGTTTATACATTTCTGTAGTTTAAATACACACCTAATTACATTTTTAAGTGTTTACTATGGGTTTTAAATGTCAGATTTTATTACTATTTAAAGTAAATGCTATTCGATTCCAATTTAAATATTTTGTAATTTTCAATGTAAGTACCATACCGTCTAGTATTTATTTTTCAAACATTCGCATGAGGTGGCAGGTGTATTACACACCATGCGGAAAAGGTTATAATGTACCTACTACAGGCCTTTAAAAATTATACTGCAGGATGCCAACGATTTTTGTAATTACAAAACTAGGTAGCTCCAAACGAAAATAAATCTTTTAGGGGGCTAAATGAGTGGGCCAGTTAATATCACCCCTCAGGAAGACAAACCACTCAGGGAAGACTTATGTTCACCGAAACACATTTTGAAAAAAAGATTTTTTCTAAAACAATTTAACCAGTGGGTATACCTACTCCGTACGTTTGGAATACCATTCACTTTTAAGCAGAAAATCAAGTTTTTTGCTCCTTCCTTCTTGTCTCTTTGTCGATTCATTTTGGAATACAGCGCCTGCTCCTCGATACTGAGTTCCTTACGTAATCTGGTGTTTCTAATACCTACCAAAACGTCATGGGTCATGATCATGACCATAGGTAAGTGGGAACAAGCATCACATTAAAGACTGACAACTTAGCTTTGAAACCAAGTTCAGTCCTCCTAATAAACAGAATGACCAAACTGTCTCAAAATTGACCCAGCCTGACCAATCCTACCAGAAAAATCAGCATTGCTCCTTCCATCGCTCGTGAATGAGACCCGGAGATACTTAAACTTCTTCACCTGTTTCAATGAGACTCCACTAGCATACATAGTGCATTGAACAGGCGTTCTGGAGACCATTATCACTTTAGATTTTTTCACGTTTACTTTCATTTCGGCGTCAACACAAACGGCTACAAAACAATCTAGTTCTCGTTGAAGTTCAGTCTGAGAGGAAGACCGAGTCATCAGCGATGAGCAAATGACTTATCCTCACAATTCTCAATTCAAAACGTTCTTCGCCAAGACTGCGCTGTAACATCCAGTCCATATATAAGTACGTAATGAAAAGGAAAGGAGACAAAACGCACCCTTGGCGAAGTTCAACGCCCACGGTGAAAGGTATTGACTTAACATCTCGCCGTTTATCCGAACATAGCTTGTACAGTTTGTGTAAAGAGATTGAATAGCTCTCAAGAGAGAACCATCATGTCAATTCCATACTCCTGTAGGCTGTAATACACTCCTGAAGTCCAGAGTTTACCTCGAGGGACTCGGTCGTATGCTTTCTCCAAATCTATGAAATATGCGTAAACGTAAACAGGTATAACATACTCCCAAGCCTTTTTAAGTACCATTCGAAGAGTGAACAACTGGTCGGTTGCGCTTCATCTTCTAGTTGGCTTAAAATGTTATTATGAATCTTCATCTTGTATATATAAAAATGGATCTTGGTTTGTTCGGATGCTTAAAACTCGAAAACGACTGGACCAAATTGGATACTTCCTTCTGCGGATTTGTTCGTAATTGCTCTGCGAAGGTTTAGGAAAAAAGAAAAATTGAAAAATTCTCAACAGGTGGCGCTGTAGGCGGTCATTCCATTTGATAGCACAGTATATGTTCTTTGTGATTTGATAATTTGAGCTGTGTGGTCACGGAGGAGGGGGGAAGTTGTACCCTTTTGTAAATCAAGAAAGAAAAATAAAACAACATTTGAAAGAAAGTCAAATTAATTTTAAATAAAATTTTTAAATTTACTATTATTATTATTGTTTTGTTAGATCGTTAAGTGTTTTGTTCTGTTTTTCCAGTTGTTTTCAAAATTTCAATTGCACCCTTTTCGTTCGTTTGCTTTCTGTATTTTGGCTATTTCAAAGGTAAGTTAGTGATTTGTGAAAACTGCGTGCGATTTATAAAAAGTTATGATCATTTACAGTTCGATATTTGTTACGATGCCAAAAAGAGGTCATGGTAACATTGGTCGGCGTTCACAGAATGCATCACGACACCGAAATGTCGTAGCACGTCAAACGGAAGAGGAACGTGCTATTGAAAGGGAATCAGCACGAATCAGAATGATTCAAAATCGTGCGCACCAGTCAGAAGAGATCAACGAAGCTTACAATGAGCAACAACGATTGAGAAGAAGAGAAGTTCGTGCTCGGCAAAGTGATGAAGCAAGGTCACAACGTGCGACTATTGAACGACAACGTTGGCAACAACAACTTATTCCGGGGAGCATTGAACGTGCAGCCTTTCGATATGACCCAAACATTCAATACAGTGCGCACGCATCACTTCAATTTGGTCAAATGTCTGTCGTTTGTCAGCATTGCAATGCAGTTAAATTTGAGAAAGAACCGCCTGGATTGTGTTGCGCGGGCGGAAAGGTGAAATTGCCAGAGTGGCACCCCCCATACAAAAAACATTCAAAATCGTATATATTTCGAAAACCACCGAATCGATTGAGATCAAACTTACAGATAATCTTAGGTATTGGCCCTAGACTCTAGAGTGCTTCTGTGAAGATTTGTCAAAGTTAGACAAAGGGGCGTAACACCTCCAATACAAAAAAAATTAAAACATTGTCACCCGAAAAAAAATAAAAAATTAAAAAAAAACAAGAAAAGGCCAAGCGAAGCTGGCGGGGGTTCAGCTAGTTATTTATATAAACCAGGCCATTTCTTTCCAGCAGCAGGTACTTCGCGGATAGTTTATGAGTATACGGTGTACTGGATAAATACTATAATCATACATTAACAGTGATTGTGACTGCATCAATGTATTAATATATTTTCTTTGAAATTTTGAATTCCAAAATTTTCACCATTCGGTGTAACAGGCAGTAAAATTGCGAAATTGTATTTTTTTTATCAGATCGTGAACACACTTCCAAAAAAATAAAATAAACTAAAATCTATTCCACCATTGTCCATTATGCATCTGCTTAAATTCACAAACAGTTGTTCAGATTTGTAGATATGCAACTGCCAACCAAAGAAATAAATAAAGTGAGCCAAGTAATTAAATGTAAAAGCACCCTTCTATAATAAAATGTTTTACATTAACTTGCACATACAGACCTACGTATTCATATATTATGTACCTACACGAAGAAAGAAACGCCAAAATAATAACGATCATAATATGTAATAACAATAAAATAAATAAGGAAATGTAAGCGCGCAAAAAATAAAATAAAATTGTATTCCCCTTTGGATACGGAGTACAGCCAGCGCTAGTTGAAAATGGAATTGAAAGCGAACAACCCTTATCAGTAAGAAGACCCTGGTATTGAAATAATCCCGAATTCCGGGGTGTAGTCACCCTTAAGCGTACACCCGCACTTTTGGTACGTCTCGTAATATTATCAAAAATATAAATTTGAAGAATATAAAAAAAAAACTACAACCAACATGGGATGCAATTTGGTCGAGTTTTGTGTATTAGCTATGCTTATTATAATTCTAAAATAAATTCATTTTATAATGTTGAGCACACCCCTGTGCCTGTGTATTTCTCCTTAGATTCTTCCCTTTCAATGTAGATGGAACTTGAGATATAAACGAAGTGCTGTTATTATTATTTTTATTATCGCCGACATTACTACAATATACGTTATTACAGTACGGGGCATGGTGACAGACTCTTGTTCATATATTGTATAATAGTATAATATCTAATACGGGAATTTACGTTATTTCCCCTCAATGCAATTAAAATAAACGAACATTTTATGATACATACTTGGGTGTTGGGTGTGTATCTTTGTACATTTATATTGGAATAAGAGAATTAAAAGTGACAACGGTGTTTGTCTAATTTCTTCCCCCACGGACTATATATAATATTTCAATATCCAAATAAAATGAGAATACGTAAAGAGTGTAATGTATTATTAAATTCATTAACGGTAAGTGAATAGAATTTGAATAAGGGTAGTGTTTACAATAATTTGTAGGTAGCATTATATAATATTTATGTACATTATGTATCTGTACATATGTTTGTATCGATGGGTTGGACTCATATTATAAATAACTTAGTTAAGGAGTAAAATAAATTAATATCAAAAGTAATGATAATGTAAGGACTCGCTGAATAAATCTGCCAAGTGACCGAACTGTGATAAAAACATTTTAACTTATGTCATTTTTCACATCGAACATTTATTGAATAAACTAAAAAATTTTTTTGTGGGCGCAGTAGCGCAGCGGTTAGTATGTTGGACATTGGACTACTGCGCGAGGGACCGAGGGATCCCAGGATTTTTCTACTGCGCCCCCTCTCGCTAACGTCTGACAAGACAAAGATTCGAGAGTATGACTGTCCTGAAAAAGCTTCTCAATACAGCCTTTCGGAATCTGCATAAAATTGTAGGTCCCTTCCATTCGTCCCAAAAATAGAAACTCACACAAAACTAATGGTTGCGAGAAGCTAGGTCTAGGGTGTCCACCGCCTGTTGCGCCGCCTATTTATTTATTTTAAACTAATTTTTGATTATTTTTGTTTGTTCAATTGTTATTTTATTATTATTTTATATAATATATGAATTTGGGAACTCCAAGGGTATAGGGCTCAAATTTCCTCTTATGTGTGGGTACATACTGTTTTTTTTAAATATCTAAATAAAAATGGGTTCAATGGGAATTAGGAATGGAGGACCACCTCTAGCCGCTCCACTATCACAAGCCAAAATGCCAACCTAATATGGTCAAAACTTGACGGGCATATCCTATCAAAAGTGCTTTCGTCATATTATTTCCAAAATTAAGTAGTAAAAACGCTTTAAAATTAAGTAGGCGAAGTGGCTGAATTGAGTTGGATCTAGAGGTATTTAGCTACATTACCTGAAACACATATATGTATTTATCTATACATATATATATAAAAATTGAGCCCTAAAATGTTTGTCGTCGATTCACGCCTTAATGCATTTACCGATTTTAACCAAACTTTCACACATCTTTGGTATTGGTCCATATACGATTTCTGTGAAAACCACCGAATCGATTAAGCTCAAACTTACATATGATCTTAGTTATTGGCCCTGGAATGCTCCTGTGAATATTGGTCAAAATTGGACAAAGGGGCGTGGCACCTCCCATACAAAAGAAACATTCAAAATCGTATATCTCGAAAACCACCAAATTTAGGTTTAGGAAGAAAAAAAAGTTGATTTATTATCATTTCTCGCATTTTACGAAAGAACATTATTACCTAAGACCTAAGCAATACAATTCCTGTGCACGGGCAAAGCCGGGCGGGTACAGCTTCTTCGACAGTCTTGGAATTGAAAGCCAAAGTTCTTAAAATTTGTAACACTGATATAAAACAAAAAATGTAGTGTATCTAAGAGCATTACAATAACAACAGTTTATCTGTCTATTTAACTACATATTTTGCACTACGAAGTGTGCACGGGCTACGCTAGTATATAAATAAAATTAAGCTTCTACTATCTATTAGCTTATTTTTTTTAAAATGTTCAATGATGTTCTGCTGTATATAAGCAGAAATTGCATGTGTATAACTATACATTATGTATGTACCTACCATATGCAAATATGTATCAATTGTAGGTATACATCATTATAAATTCCGTTTCATAAATGAGTCACCCTTAAAAAATAAATTATTCTTATAGAGGTACCTCCCCACGTCACAAATAATAATTAAACATTTTTGTTTTGTCTTCATTCGTTCCGTTCAGAACAGAAATACCTACATAAAATCGATTTTATGCAAATGTTTTTGAAATTTCTTTTCAATGAATTTGTCTTTCTTTTTGTTTTCTGTGGAGTTTTTATTTTCAGCCTGATACAGTAGGTAGAGTAAAAAGTGGAAGAAAATATTTAATTCGAAAAAGCAGTAGAAAGAGCATTAACACCGATAAAGCGTTGTTTTTTAAACATCCCCAAATGCAACAACATATTGAAAATAAAATTTGCACTTTTGTTGAATTACATTTAGCAATATTTTCCAAATGATTTGTTTTTTTGTAGGAGCTTCATTAGTTTTAATTTTCTTTTTAGAAAATGAAATACTAATGATGGGTTGGAGATACAAGCGTTCTTAAAGGCCGTTGATATTGATAATCAATTGACACCTTTTAGCGTATTGTGTATTATTTTACCTTAGCCTATCAATGAAGTATACCATAGCAAACCAATTCGATTTGATGGAAAACTGAGAAGGTATCTCTGCGTCTCTGCGATTTTATTTATTGCCATAAGGCTTTACACAGAGGACTTGACGGTGTCGTTTCATTAACTACAATTATTTAGGAGTACCTAATGTGGAAGAGATGCACTCTTTAGTTTGTTTTAGTATTATTGTGAATAATATATCGATTGAATTATTATAATTGGCGGGTTTACATTAATGTTGGCATAATTTTGAACGTTCATAAATGAGAACATTTTTAACTTTCTCGTTTATGTAGTAAGAGAAAGATATCTATTGTTTTCGTACAAAATTTCGAACTCGAGATTCTGATCAAATCTGATATTACGATGATTAGGGGAACTCAAAAAAGTGGGTCTCACAATTCTGTCCGTCCGTATGTCTGTCTGTCCCACCCTGGGGAATCTAAACGCTTGGGCGGATTTGCTTCAAACTTCGTATTTAGAGTTTTTGGGCTTCCCGCTAGTTTATTTAATAATATGTGTAATTGAATAAGGTACATAGGTACATACGTTATTTAAATGATTGAACTAGGATTACGAATATATTTCATTAAGAGTATGATAGGACTTTTATTTTAAGTAAGACAACAACCGTTTTCTATGTCCAATTTGTTTTTGCCTTAACTACATTGAAAAATGCAAGTTTATATAGTCGGAACAATATGTATAATATGTATATGTCACCGCTTTTACATACTGACGAACCCGATCGCTCCAATTTTGGACACAATTCTCCGGGGAATTAACATATTTAACTTCCCCAATTGAGCTAGAGCAGCGTTAAATCAGCGTTACAATATTACTTTTTCCAAAAATGCTAAAACCAGAACGGAAAACTGCAAAAACTGCTAAAAAAAAACCGTAAAAAAGGCTAAGAAAACTGCGATCGGTTTCTCCCCGAAAAAAAATTGAATTTTTTACTTTTTAATGGAGCTAATTCTATTGTATTTTTCTATGACTTGAAGTTTTATTGAAAAAACTACGTTTTTAAATTTTCAATTTTTAACCTCCATAATTCCAAGTTTCTATGACTCAAATTTATTTTCTTTCCTTTTAAGAGTTGGACTTATCGAAGTTCCAACATTTTCATTATACCTACTAAATCTATTACGGTTGTAAGTTCTTATAAAATTTACCTTTTAAAAGCCGCACTACCATCGGGTAGGCGTCCTCTAGGCGTCCTCTAGGTAGACCAAGGATGAGATGGTTAGATCAAGTCCATAATCTCTCCTATACCCGTATGGGGATTGCCCTTGATGATTTTAAGTCGATGGCGGAAGATCGAGAGCTATGGAGGGTCCACTTGAGCAACCTGCACCCGCGACCCACTTAATGGACAAGCGGACCATTGAAAATGAATGAATGAATGAAGCCGCACTTATGTTGGTAAGATTAACATATATATTCTGCCCTATCGAGGTATCTGTCGCAACCGAACATTCTCCGATTTCTTTAGTGCAGTGCGATCAAATGCGTTTTTGATTGATACTTTTAACAACTTCATTCGAATTTGCTCCGACAAAAAGAAATTGGTCGACGAATTTGTTTACGATTTGTAGTCGTTTGTATTTTTGCTTGAATCTGTGTTTCCAGGGCTAAAGCAAACAAAAAACAAGCACTTAATAGGAAAACCCCGATATAGGACGAAACAACATCAAGTCATATTAATGCATCGTCACATTTAAATTATTCTTTTCCGAATTCGGATACCTCGAATGTAATTTGAGCTGATTTCTGTTTTTCCACAACACATGATGTCTTTATAAATATTAGTTGGGAAAAATATATTCGAGAATTCTTTATTGAATATATGTATTGCCAATAGTTTTTGTGAGTGCATGTTGTGTAGGTATAGTGTAGTATAAATAGCCAATGTATGAAATGGTGCTGTACCTATGTTGACTAAAAGTGTTTTTTTTTTTTCAAAATATTTTATGAACATTTTAAAAACTGCTGATATTTGCAATAATGCTGAAAAATAAGCTGCATGTGAAAAAAAAAAAAAAATATAGGTATGTGTCTATATATCGGGAACCAAGAAATGTGGACTTAAAAACGAACATCCCCATTGAAAGATAATGGACTCAGCGTGACCGTTGTGAAACTAAAGTTGCAATTTGGCACTTTTTATACTACCTTGGCAAAATGAGGCCACTTTTCTAAAATTTAATGAATTTGGTCCTTTTTCACATTTTTAAGAAAATTCATGAAGGGATGAAGGGAAAATCTCAACTTTTGGACTTTTGTGGTGTATGCACCACAGGATCTAGCATTCTGCCAAATTTCACGATTCTATGACGGGTGGAGTGCTTCATAATTTTGATAATCATCATCTAAGTGAGGAAGTGTGTGAGTAAGTGAGTGAGTAAGTGAGTGATTAAGTGAGTGAGTAAGTAAGTGAGTCAGTCAGCCAGTTACGGCTTTTGCGATTTTTGACGTCCTGTATGCTGAGAACCACTAATGTTATAGAGATGTTCGTTCCGAAGTCAGAAGGAGGTCGAAAACAGCCTTAGTTTGTTTCTGTAAGAAGGGTAAGTGCCTTTACTAGAGAACTTGGCTGGGGCACTACCGTGAGCTTTGATCTGGCGAACTCCATTCCTTCAACGAGAAATGCGGCGCCTCCAATTTCGGAAACGGGGTCAGGTCGGAGAATTCAGAAGATTTTGGATTAGAACCTTCTCCGCTTAATGAATGGATTTATTATGTTATTGAATTGATTTTACGTTCAATGTTTTTTGGAATGGTATGTTTTATTCGACTGAATTCTTATAGTTTTAAAAATAAGATAGTACCAGTATATCTTGTTTGTTTATTATGTTTACTTTGAAGTTATTACTTTAAATGGCTATTTTTTTTCTCCGTGGCCCTTTTTCTTGCGACTTTTCTAAATTTATCAACGGTAACGCTGAATGGACTAAAAACATATTTTTAAGTTTTTCTTAAAATTAGTAGATAAAGGACTCGCTGCCCAATAATTATTTTGAATTAAATTCCTCTGCATATTAGACTGAAAAAATTGCTTGCAAGATCTTCAAGCTCTTACATCATTGCTATGTATACAAACACTTTTGGCACTACACATATGTACATGCATCCGAGCATCAGCAAGATGTCAACGATGGATCAAAATGATAGCTCACTTTAGTGACACTCTAGTCAGCAAGTTTTTTGAATGCACGTGTAATATATTCAGGCTCCCAAATTTACAATACAACTCCCAATCGCCATATTCCTTAAATTATATATACCGCCAAACAAAAAAATTATTTTGAATTGTTTTAAGAGCCGTCCGTCCTAAAGCGCCAGCATACTTGATCCATTACATGGTGAGAACGCAAAACTATCTATTGGCATAAAAGTAACTTAGATTTCATCATTGCCATTACCCATCCCATAATGCCATCTGAGTCTAGGAAGAAAATCTTAGTTTACAGAAACAAAATGATAGCTCTGCTAAATGATCGAGAGTATAGAATACTCAGCGCAACACCGTAAAATTTTCTCAGATGTGGAAAAATATAAATAAGTCAAAATGGAATTAAAATCGCCAGAATGTAAGCAGTATATTAGTTATTTTTATAAAAACTATATTCTTGGACAATTATATAATTGAATATATGTATGAAATTTACATAAATTGTCTGCGCTTTGTATGTATGTATGTATTGAGAGAAAATACATCTTTTGCATTTTCACAATCTTTAGAGACAACAAAATGAGCAGATACCCTCTGCAACAAAAATATGTTAAGCAGTAGATATGTATGTATTTAAAAAAATTAAATATTCGCCTTCTTGAAGCAGTTAAGAGTTGAAGTTGAAGAGAACTCTACCGCAAGGATGACGACGACGCACGGCGTCATAGATTTGCTGGACCAAAATATTCGCGACAAAGGGTGATAAAATCAATACACTCCATTTCGAACTCCCACACTTCCACCCGCCAAATGTCATTTGAAAAAGGAATCCAGCCAGAATCAGTGAACGGCTAAGAGCGATATTAGAGTATTTCCTCTGTGTTCGGGGGTTGATTGGTATGTGTTGCTGGTGTACAGCATTTGCCATTGAACGCAACGGGGGCGGTCAGGGGTACATATAGCTGGAGTAGTGCTGAACTTGTGCAATTCAAACCACACACTCATATGACCTCCCTCCGGTTCCCTTTTCACAGTGTGTCTACATATATGTTTCTTATGTTATGCCGCGACTTTATCCTCGTATCGAAATGTTTCGATTAAAAATTGTTCACTCTCTGGTGATGCCGCTGGTTATACTGCTGCTGCCCTAGCAATATTTATATATGTATCATATAGGGAGAACGACGACGACGACTGCAAATCGAACTTCATTCATTTGTATTTGTTAGGTATGTGTACGCTGTACGCGTTTCTACGAAAGGATACAATAATGTCTACATCCCCGTCGACTGCGACTATGTTGTGTGATGCTGCACTGTATTGCATCCATACCCCCAAAGCTTATAGATTTCTCTGCTTCTAAATTCGCGCGCGTGAAATTCAACCTCTCCAACTCCAGACAATTAAAGACGCAACACACACAAATGTGAATGTTTGAATATTCAGTACGAGTAAACTGTTGTAGCGTAGGGGCAAAATGGAACTGAGGGCAAAATGCTTCGCCGTGATTTAATTCTTATATTTCGTATAGATAGATATCTAGGGTGGTTGTTTGTATATTCATATGGATATCGAATCTTAAACGAGAGCTGCAAATTATTGTGCGTGTTTCTGACTCCTGGAAGCCATTTTAGTTATTGTCGGGACCGTAAAAAGACTCATTTAGGTGAGTTGATAACTAAAATACCTTTACCGGCTTTATAATTAATCTGCTGTTCTTGAAGTCTGTGCAGTCGCATCCGCACCTTTAATCCGAGCGTGCTAATCCACACATTCATTATTTTTATTTTTTATCATTTTGTACTCTACCTACCCTACACCGATTTGTGTACGCTGCAATCCGAATTTCAACTAAACAATGTCCAAACATTTTTTTTTTCAATTTTCAATTTTTCATTATTTTCATAATAATTTTGACTTTAGCTATAATTTTGGGATGAAGCACCAACATTGGTATAAGCAGCTATAATTATGCATTATTTTAGTTTAATAACTTACTTACTTTTTCTTTTTTCGTCTTGTACTCATTATAATCCGAATACATAATTTGATAGTCCAAATACCCCCTTGCAATAATTGATTCGGATTAGCGAGACATTAATGTATTTGTTTAAAAACATTTTGTTTATATATAATATATATATATAATTAGTATAACTTATGTACCGGCCCTAGTGTCAAAATGAAGGACAAAATATATTAAAGTTGTTTTGAAATTCTGTTACGCATTGTTTTTTTTGCAAGGAAATAATGAATCACGTTTCACTATAATAGACATTTTATTTAACTTACATAACTATTCATGTTTTTTGTTCGATTTTATGAGAGAAGTTTTAACAGTCAATTAAGTTTTAACTTAGATTACCATTAAGTAATCTTATATTATGTATAATTAAAGACAAACAAGATAAAATGATAATGGAGGGTATACCCTAGTGGCGAAAATGTGAACCCTACTAGACATACAAATCTGACAGATCAGCGAAAAATGTGCGGAAAAGAAGCTAAGATATTTAAATTAAAAAATTTACCAGTAGGTAGCTACTCTGTAGCAACTGCGGGCGACGTAAGAGCAGACGATTGCATCTTCACTTCACCAAAGTTCTGTAATATATTTTTTGAGACCAGGTCAGAGCGTCGTTATTTGTTCAGGTAACTAACGCATTCATATTTTGGAAATGAAGATGTAGACAACAATTCTCTTATAAAGCGTAAGGGTTTTTGTCAGATCACCTAAGTCGTTTTATAATGGAAGGCTCCCAATCCCAAGTTAAGCTGTCTTCTACGGTAAAAAGCTGGAAAAGAAGAAGAAGGTGAGGATTAATTTCCTCCTATTCTTCATCCATATACAGATTCTGCAAAAGTCGTTTGCAAAAAGGCCTAGCCTTAGGGTTACGGCCGGGTGCTTTCTTTATCAGACAATTCCCAGTAATGACACCTATTACCGATATTCAAACTGTTGAGAGGTGTGAAATTCTTAGATCGTTTCAAATCCAGCTTAGGTTTCTCGCTAAATATGTAGTGCCACTTATCCACCTAAGAGTTGCGGCTACATGAAATTTGGCCCCAATGAAAAATGCCCCCAAACTGAAAATGAAAAATCACCCCACAAATTTACATGAAAGGCAACAACAACAGAAAATTCTACGAATTGGGGTGACAATTCATATTTTGGGGCCTTTTTTCATTTTCATTTCATTTTCATACGAAAACGTATGGAGGACATGCTGCCCCTGCAACCTCCCTGCTTGGGTTTACTGTCAGATTTGGGGCTTATTTCATTTTTTTGGGGCCTTATTTCCATTTATCATTTTTCATTATGAAAAACAGCCCCAATTTTGGCGTGATTTTTCATTCTTATTTCATGTAGCCAGTCGCGATACACTCTAAAAAATGCGTGTAAAATTACTACGAAAATGTATGTAATTTTTAATGTAAAAATAGGCAAGTTGCGTGTTTGTACACACGACAATAGGTAAAAAAAACTTAAGCACATAATGTTAGATATTACAAACATTTGTTGCAAATGTACTCCTTTTGTGTACTTTTCAACAACTTTTGTTCAATAATATTCTTTTATTGTTTAAACATTACTCTCAAAATGTTTATAAATAGACAAATTTTGTTTAAATATAAAGACCTCATGAAATTTACACACACTGTGTTTAAAGACCATCACCCATTTAAACCAATCTGATGAAAGTTACACATTTTATGTGTAATTTTGCAATTCGATTGTGAGTGACGGTGCATTTGCAAGCTCATACGTGATCAGTCCTTTGAATGAAGCGGTTGAACCTTTTTCGCTCCCAAGTTCCATCGCATCTTTTAGTGAAAGAAGTATTTTTTTACTTTCTTTACGGAAGTATTTTTTTGTTGTTAAATCGAATAATTTTTAATAAATATCTTAAGCATTTTTGAATTGTTTTATTTCAGGTTCACTGCAGTGGAGGATATCAAGGCCGATGATAACACTTTTACTTGTATTTAAATTGTTTTGAATAAACTTTCTGACGATGTATAATTTTGTTTAATTGTACACATTAAATATTGAATTTAAGCAAAATTACATAAAAAAAGTCTAATTTTAAGCTTCTTCATACACAATTTTGTTGGATTTTACACATTCTATGTCGAATTTTGCTACAAATTTAAACATAAAAGGTTTAAATTTACACAATTTATGTTGATTTATAAGCATTTCTTTCTAAAATTCTGTTGGATTTTAAACATAATTATGTAGATGTACATTTAATTTGAGCATCTTAAGTGTAGAAATACGCATTTATATTTAAAATCTGTGTTTAAATTTACACAGCAAAGATGTAAGATTTACGCATTAAATATTTAAAATTGATACGTGCGTAAAAATACTGCAATTATGGTAGGCAAGTAGATTCCTCGCTTAATGATAGTAAAATTACACGATTTTTTTTTAGAGTGTAGTACCTATCCAGCTTTCATTTTTGCTTGCAAGTAGCGCCTGGTATGCCCAAGGTGGCTTTGTACGGCAGGATGGGTATAATTGTTCCTATTCTGGGAAGTTCATCGGCCTTACAATATACTGGAAACCGGAGCCCAAAAAAGGTATATGTTGAACAGTTCGGCCATCTCCGTAAGAGGTGATAGGGAGTCGAGGGCTACTAGAGAAGTTATTGAGATCGAATCTAAGAATTTGATAGCTGCTCTGCCATCTTTGATTGTACTTTTTGATTTGCCGTGCATCTAGTTTGATATTCTGTATAAAAAATAAATAAATAGGTGGCGTAACAGGCGGGTGACACCCAAGGCCTAGCTTCTCGCAACCATTCGTTTTGTTTGAGTTTCTATTTTTGGGACGAAT
Source organism: Cheilosia soror (assembly GCA_949372485.1). Classification (NCBI taxonomy): domain Eukaryota; kingdom Metazoa; phylum Arthropoda; class Insecta; order Diptera; family Syrphidae; genus Cheilosia; species Cheilosia soror. The sequence continues at coordinate 1,775,992 of OX443561.1, read as the reverse complement.
GGAAGAGTCCTACAATTTTATGCCGAGACCGAACGGCTGAATTGAGATGTTTGTCAAACGTTCGCGACAGGTGGGGAAGTAGAAAAAACATTTCAATATGTAATTTGTGTTTTTCCGGGGATCGAACCTCGCACAGTAGTCCAGCACACTAACCACTGCGCTACTGCGCCCACATATATTCTGTATAGTTTAATTTATTTCCTATATGTATATCCTATCTCGTACAATTGCTTAATACGATATGTTATTGAATGCTCCTTCATTGGATATCGAAGGCGCATAGTCTCAGTTAGCTATCATGCTAACCATTAGCCAAAAAACCGAGCAAGTACTCACCTTCAATTGTTCCTACTTGTTGTTTAAAAAACAAACAACTCTATAAGAAGGGCATTCAGTCCCCTATTTAATATAAAATCTGGCAGAAATGTGAGTTTATTTCGTTGCAATATTAGAAATACTACCAGACTTTGGGCTTTACTAACCGGAAGCTTTTGCTTTATGTTAGTTATTCAGATGGATAAGCACAAAATGTTAAGTTACATCTCGTTTAGTTGATCGACCTGTTCAAGCAATTTACTCTTAAGTGTTTTTTATAAACGATAATGATCTCGCGCAATATATGTATTCCGAGGAAAGTAAATATACAAACTCAACAGTAGGTATGCATGCAGCAATGCAAGTCATGCTCACAAATCGTTACCAAAAGATACAAATCGAATTAGTGGGGAAATAAAACACCCCAGCAAGGGAAAGCTTACATTTTTCTCTATACATTGTAGGTCATAACTGGTTGACTTACCTATTCATATTATTTAATTATTAATATCTATTATGTATGTGTGTGTGTGTGTGTGTATAATAAAACTAGTAAACAAATAGTGTAGAGATATGCACATAATAAATGACAAATGACAAGAGCAAATTGCTCACTACGTACGTGAGCAGTATCTGCCATAACCAGTAATTTAGACTTGTGACTCAGTAGAGCATGCGGCATGTTACAAGAAAATGTGCAGAGCGCAAACAACAACAACAACAAAAAATTATTATAATAAACGAAATTATTTTAAATAAAGACAATGAAATAAAACGAATTTCTTTGCCATGGCGCGGCAGTGTTATTACAATTTGTTCTTCGCCCTCGCGCCACCATCCTGGATTGCATACAATATAACTATAATTTGTACTTTTGTTGTTGTTGCTGTTGGTCGTCGTCGCCGTAGTAGTGTATTTATGTGAGTGGAATGCTCGCATAAATACAAAACAAATAATATATTCCGCCTAATGTTTGGTCGTACTACTCAACAGCGCACAAGTCAGTCAGTCGGCAATCATGATTCATATATAAAGCGGAGCCATAAAATCATTAAAGTAATTACACTTTATGATGGGTGAATGTGTTTTTTTCTGCCATAAAAAGAAACAAATAAAATAACATTGAACACAGAAAAGTTACAACTAATGAAAAAACACAACACAACATCACCGATGCCAAAGTGAATAAGGTACGGGGTGGACGGACTGCGACTGCGAGTATCATGGAAATTGTTATTTTTCCCACATTCGGTGGTCTTTCGAATTAATTTTTGTTGAATACGAAAACTTTGAGAGTTCATATAGTCTGTACCTACTCTGTAGTGGTATACCGCTAACGCGCTTTAATTCTGGACGTGGGTCACACATGCTCCCACAGTCCAGCAGCACAATAAACCAGATAAAAGCGTCATTTATTTATTTAATTTTATTATTTTATTTTTTTTTTATGTCTTCATTATTTCGTCATTGGTATATACTATATGCATGTTGCTTCGGCTCGCTTACCATACCATAGTCGTAGTTGTTTTCCGTTTTATTTATTCTTGTATTTATCATTATTATTGTTATTAATTTGGCGGCTGACTTTAACTGGCACTGTCTTTTTACTAAGTTGATGTATGGATTAACAACCTCCATACTATATAATACATAAATTGCTACATATTTTCTTTTCTGTTTTTGAAAATAAACAAGTATTGCGTAAGGCCAATTTCGAAATGAAAATTTTACCAGTTAGTTTTACTGATTTGTTAATGGAGTACTAATTTATTTAATTTCAGAATTGTTTCGTATTTGCGATTGCGACCATATTTGTGTAAATATTGAACTAAGAATTACATTTATGATATGGTTCTAAGACTTTGGGTTAACCTTGCGCACCATACGCGGGATTGGGTATTCCATTCGGACCTGTTTCGCCAACCATTTACATATTGAATAATTTAGTTTTAGCTGTAACGTCGACAGAGTTCAGTGGTTAGTGTGCTACGGTTCTATATGGACCTCTTGCGCGAACTAATAAGTCGATTATTCATTTGTTGCACTTACATGAGAAGGTAGATTGTACATATTGATCTTCAAAAAATTTTTGAACCACCTGGGGCCTTTAACACAACGCGACAAGTAGTTGCCGGACAAGTAAATTTCGACAATTTGAAAAAATTTTGTAACACAAAACGACAAGTCCGTGAATATTTCGACAATTGTCGCGATGAAAGATGACAAGTGGAAAATTATATAATTTCCCTCTTTCTGTAACAGAACACGACAAGTGTCAGGAAACACTTGTGGAACTATGGCTCAATGAGGACAGGTGATTTGATTTTGAATATTGTCAAAAGCTGACAAGTGCATTTTTAATGAAATATCCTAATACCTACTTGAATTCTTATGGGGTACTTTTTGTATGGCATAAACTGTCACATAATAGTTTATGTGGAACTTAAATCTCTAACGAACTAACCATAAGATTTACAAAAAAAATTCCCGAAACAACACCAGATATCTGCAAGAATGAAAACGTTGGTAGTTGCGCCACGGCCAGCATCATAATTTTCGGTGTTAAGTCTATCCTTGACAGTGAAAGCGGGTATAAGGTGCTCTAATGGTCCCTCAATAACTCTCGATCTTCTTGGATATCCAAACTTGGAATCCGAATTAGAGGCATGCGTTTTGTAGTGACCAAACCGAAATCGAAATATAAACCGATCAGGTCCGAGAAGTAGCTACTTACTTTAACACAGACAGCTGCTACAAACCTATCGTGTGCGCGCTGAGCGTGTTATATCAGCGTTACTAGACGATACTGTTGTTTTCCTCTCAACTCAAGAACTATTCAAGGAAGAGTTGGGAAGGCGCCTTATTTCAGCTTCTTTGGAAAAGCATTAGGCATGCAATTACCGTCTTTAATTGGAAGTTGGTGGCCCTTCTAATCATTACGCATTCTCGTTTAGTTGATATTCTTTTTCTTGTTAATGTAGGTAGATATGCCTTAAATTTTATCTATATAAAAGCCCAAGATAAACCGGCATTCTTATTATAATCATAATGTAAGTAGGTAAGTAGATAAAGTATGTAATTCCAAGAATTATTGTATCTAATATCTACAATCTCTAAAACTTGTAAAACTTACCACACGTACATATTTTTATACTCCCAACAAATTGTTTCATAGTTAAGACAGGGTGTCCATTCCCAAAAGGATATAAACACCTATCTTACAATCATTCGTTTATGTTATTTTTAGTTGTGAGGCGAATAGAAATAAGATAACAATATATAACTATATTCAATCAATATCAGATCGAATTTGTAATCCAAATAATTCTGTAAAATACACCTACCTACTGAAAAAAATTTAGTAATCTATTTTTAAGTACCACACATTGGAGAATTGAAAATACGTTACTCGACCTACCTACACTATGAACTACAACACATTTATATTTGAACACCCTGTCAAGGAGCACAAGGAAATAAAAGTAAGACATTAATAATAACGCTTATAATATAAACAAGCAAGAACTACCACTTCCACAAGAGAAGAAGGGACTAAATCAAAAAAGAAAAAAATACCCATGGAGGTAGTTTAATTGAACTTTTAGCAATTAATCATTCTTCACGTATACACTTCCTCCCTCTGCTTGAGTCTTTGTTTTTATCACAGATTCCAGGTTTCCCTTCAATTTATTATTATTATTATTATTATTAGTATTTTGTACAGATGATTTCAAGTCCTTCTGCCTTTCTTTGGGTTTAATCAGTCCAACTCTTATTATAACTCTCACGAAAGGGATGAGGAGTTTTTTTTAATCCATAAATATTGGTTTTCTCGAACTGAAATCGAGGAACAGAAAAGAAAAATAAATAAAACATGCGTCTGTTCAAAGCTACTTATTATTCTTTTATTGTAGATACATATATATATTTGTACATATATTTTCGGGCCTAGCCCGATTATTATTTTGTATTTTTTTTGTTCGGTTTTTCCCTTTTTGATAATTACTGGTATTCGACTTATTGCCCCCACCTTGGTTTATTCGTTATGATGTTTTGGTGAAGGTAGTTCTTTTTAATGATTTTTGTAGGAGACTAATTGCAGCTGTCGTTGTAATTATAGAAATATCGATTATCCTAGGAGTTTGTATTTTAAATTATGCATTAAACACAATGTCCGCACAGAGATGAATCTGAGGGGATCTATAATGTTATTAGGTACAGTATGATATGATGCAATATATCTATTGCCCAACAAGGGCGAACGGGGGCACTTTTTATTTGTTTGAAATAAAACATTATAGTTACAATCAATTTTATATTGGCAACACTTTAGTTTTGTCTTCCGGTATAACACACAAAAATACGAGAGTTTATTAAAAACAAAACCATTCACAACTAACTATTTATTTGCGATATATTTATATACATATATATTTCTTTCCACATAATTTAATTGTTCTCTTAATATTCAAATTTGAATACAATAGCGTTAATCAGGACTTTAAAAGTCGGCTTTCTCTAAGCCATTAATTAAACTGCCTTCCATTGCATTGTGTTGGAACACTCGCCCATATTCAAATCTAAATCTAAGTTACCCGTAAAAAACACAAAGTTACATAAAGTATAAAAGCAACTTTAACGTTCTTTTTATGGTTGATTTTAGCACAAAACTAAAACAATTACATTTCAAGTAATAAACAAAATGCAACAAATTCAAAGTAACAAAACCTTCGGGGGAAGCAAAAATATAAACTCAAATAAAATAAAAGAATCTGGAACTGCTATTCTATAGTTGCAGTTCTCACATACGCACACGAATACAGAGTCTCTGGCATGAGCAACCAAAAGACTAAGTAGTCGCCCTTATGTTTTATTATGTTCTCAAACGAAATATCCTTGCACATTAAATTTTATTCGCCTTTCTCAATTGACTATTGTAGCAATTGCATGTGTAATAAAAAGAGTTGCAGTGCTTCTTTGTAGTTGCCGACCCGACCACCATAAGCCGACTTTGGTGCTCTGTGTTGTGTACATCGTGTGTATTTTATTGCATACACACCCACAAAGTCCTATACAACATAGTGCAATAACTACTCTGGGTGAACTTACATTTTAGCACTGGCATACAATATCCGTTTAGAAAACAACCCTTTTACATTTTATCAAACACAAATCGACTTCCTGTCCGCGTTTGTTAAGTTATATAATTTCATGCAACAACATCTAAGTATGTCTAGTGTGCCGGTGCCGTTATGAAGCCGAAACTACTGGCCGACTTCAGGTACACCTACGACGGTTCTTTCCCTGAATTAACATACTCCATATAGTTGATGTTTCTATTTGCTTCGCCCTCCCGCCTATCATCGTCATCTCGTGTGGTGCATCACAGAAGAAGAATTGCTACTTTTGTTACACATTTTAACAGTTTCATAGAGTGCTCGAAAGCAATTAAGAAAATGCACCACCCCCACCCGACTACAACCCTTGAAATATATTATATTCTCTCTGACTAGGGCTGAAAAAAGAAGCAAAAACCGTAAACATATAAAAAATGAGAAACACTTTTTTTTAAACGTATAGCAACTGAGTGCGCGCACACACACATACAAGTACAAATATATTTAATATTTATATTTTGCATTTTAAATGAAATACATCAAATGACGCCGTAGACGTTAGAAAGAACTACATTGTGCCCCAAGTCGGTGGTCGTCTACCAATCGGGGGACGGCGGCGAACAAGGTGTGGTATGGAGGCCGCTGCCACTCCTCGACTTTTAGCCACTCAATTGAACGTAAAAAATGTTTGATTTCATTCGCACCGCCGTGCATTACTCTTTTCCTTTTTGCTCTCTTCTCTAAGAAGTCAGGATCAGGATCAGGAAGCAGCGAATACTCCTTGTTGTATTAATTGCAAATCGAGTATTGGCGCTCAGAGTGTAATCAGTAATCACCCATTCTGAATAAGAAATTGAAAACGAAATTGTAATTTGTTTGTTTTCCATTTTATTGATTAACTTTGAACTAGGTCTTTGTTGACCCAGAAGATTCTCAGTGGGGCAGTCTCACTTGTGATCGAAGAAATAGGTTCACACGCACATCTGCCACCGGATATGCTGGGGAATGATAAATTGTATTTTATACTTGAGATGCATCTGGGTGAAGGTCTTATACCAGCTTAGGGAGGAAATGCCGTAATTGTAAAATTTAACAAGTAGTGCTAAACGGCGCGCACTCAAAAGATTGGCCTTCAGTCAGTGGGTATAAAGGATATGGATTGGCTAAGCAAAATGTTATTGTTTCGCTCAAATAACGAATGTGCGATATTGATGAGGATTCGATTGGATTTGATTTTAGGTGGTGCTTGTTCTCTAAAGCAACAACAAGCATAATGCTATGTAGATACCTACAAGGCCGATTCAGCTTATTTTACGCCCTAGAAATCGACCGGAGAATGTTTCCATAATTTCTTAAATACACTGGACCTTACCAACAATAATTTCTAACCTTCGCCTTAAATATTTTTTAGGTCACATTTAGATATTATGGAAATTTTCGCTATTGTAAAGATGGTCAAATTTTGACTGGACACTAAAAATGATTATTAGTAACGCGCACTGACTGTCCAGTATTTCTAATCGACCTTCCGGTCTCTCTTTTTTTTTTTTTTGTATATACTTCTCCCAGGAAAGGCGAACCTATAACGCTTCATCAGCGCCCGAGATGCTTGCAACTGGAAATATATCACCAGGCAGCGAGTTCCAAAGTTTGCTTGTCCTGTAACAGAAGGAGTTTTGGAAAATGTATGTCCTAGCGGTTGTCAAGTGTACTGTGTCATGCGTGAGCATTAGCTGTCTGTCTTGTGGGGCGCCCAAAAGTTGGATTTCGAGGGATAATGTCTTTCAGTTTCTCGGAACACCTACATCTATCGTCTCTGTATGCTGTCAAGTAGGTTAAGTGAATGTTTCCAAACCTGGTCTAACCTGTGCTTTGTAGAGAAGGAGAAGTTGCTTGGGGCTAAAGTACCTCTTTGCTCTAAATAGGTAGCTCAACTTAGCGGACGTCGATCTTGCGATATAGGATAATGTGGTCCTGCCATCTGATTCCTGAATTGACTGTGACTCCTAGAAGGTGCATTGAGGCCTTGGGATGGATTGGATGGTCATCCATTTGGATCTGTTGATGCATTTTTCCTGGAAAATGTTGTGAGCTGTGTCTTGTTTGCATTAAATACAACCAAGTTGTCTTTCCGCACTTCAAGATTTTGTCCAGATCATTGTTTAAAGAACTAATTTGCTCACATCTTTGACTGTGTGATGTAGCCGCATTCACAGGCCCACTGTTCGAGATGGAGGATATAGAAGAGTGCTGTCATCAGCAAAGATATTATTATTTGTCGATTCAAGCAAATCGTTGATATGTGGAGAAGAAATAGAGTTGGAGAAAGAATAGATTCTTGGGGCACTCCTGCATTTATAGCAAACGAATTAGATGATACACCATCTACAACAACTTGGATCGATCTTCCCATCAGCAGAACATTTTGCATCCATCCACAGAGTTGTTGTGGTAGTCCATAAGACGCTTACTTGCCTAATAGCCTTTGATGCCTTTGATATGTCCAAGGCTACGGCTCTGGATTCGCCGTGTTGTTTAATTACTTGCGTTACGTACCTTAACATGTCTCCAGTGGAACGACGGCTCCGAAATCCATATTGCCTTTCGCTTATTAATCGGTGGCCTTCTAGATCTAGGTATTTCATTATTTCGACATTTATTACCTTTTCCAATAGGTATGCATTGAAAGTAACGCAAATGGAAGATAGTTTTGTGGCAGGCATTTCCTCCCTTTCTTTAGAATAGGTTGAATGCGAGCGGTCTTCCAAAAAGAAGGAAACGTCGCGTCGTCTGGGAGTAAGACACGCTAAACAGCTTACATAGTACAGGTGCAAGTTCTGGTGCACAGCTCTTGAGTACTATGGCCGGGATTCCGTCGAGTCCAGTTGCCTTATTGCAATCTAGTTCTTAAAGGATGCGTTGAATTATGCGAGTCCGAAATTTCACTTCTGCTATCCTCGGGATATTTGGTGGCTCTAGTTGTGCAGAATCTAGGGTGGAATTCTCTAAAAGCATGCTAGCGAAAAGATCTGCCTTTTCTTTAGGTGTTGTTGCTAGCGTGTCGTCTTCTTTTACTAGAGTGGAAAGGAAGAGCAACTAAAGTTATTACTGATTGCCTTTGCCATGGACCCTTCAAATCATTAACCTTACCAATAACCATTTTTAACCTTCATCAAAGTTTATTGTAGGCCACAATAGATAACTTTATATGGACAAATTCGCTACTGTGCGAGATCGTAAAACTTGACTTGGACTATATTAGTACCCCGCATTCTGTCCAAGGCTTAACATTAATTAGATTAATTTGCCTTTGCTGCGGCTATCAGTCTAGTTAAGAAGAGCTGAGTATGAGCCTTCTTCTACGAGGTTGTATGGTTAGAACATTCCTTTAGTCAAATGTCCTTAGATGAGTATAGAGCTCTCCATTTCGTTGGTGTCGGTACATCGGTATCACATGATGCAGAAGTCGGATGATCGAGAAAATCATTATACCATCAATAATATCTAACGTTTCAGAAACAACATTTGGTTTTGAAGATAACGTTGAGTGGGCCAAGTATAAGGTAAGTTATAATAAAGAAATTATTAATGGAATTCAATTCTTCATGATCATTCATGTTCTTATTTTACCGGGTACTAGTCCAATCGTGTTGAATACGACAAAAATAGTAACACTATAATGCTCTGTCGAAGTCGCAGAAAATCGGATTTTATTGAGGGAATAATTGGAACTTCTACCAGACGGTAAAAGGAATACAAGGCCCGAACAGAAGCCTGCAAAGTTGAGCATAGTAACGTAATCGTAGATTCCCAGTCAGTGGGTGCTGATGATGTGCACCACTTCTGCAGATAGTTAAACTTAAGTCCAACATGGGTGTTGGAGCGGAGGAGATCCCGATTACCGACCGCGCTTTTCAAACCGGATTTGGGACGAATAATACAAACCACATGTCAAATGTCTGTCAAAGTTGTTGGTCCGCCGGAAAGGTGACGCGCTATCATGGAATTTCTTTTACATAATTCTTGTAAGGAACTCAAAAAGTCCGTTTAATGCTGTGACATTGATATTATCGGAAAAACGCAGCGAGTGGTGCACTTACAATACAAGTATGTATATTGAAACGTAGGCAGAGAAGATTGGTTAGCCTATCAACGAGGACAAACCAAAGTATACGCTGTCAACGAGAAATAATTCTTAACATAGGTGATTCGGGCGAAATGTCGCAATAGACAGATATAAATTTTAAGAAGTTTAAGACATTGCCCAGTAAGGCTCTTGCACAATCACAAATCACATAATACATATTATACAAAAGTTCAATCATCCCGGTTCTGGTTAGGGTGTTATTCGGTTCAGATTGTATTGATGGAGTGTGGAGGATGAGATTCAACGACTGATTAACTTTACTGGCTATACACACAGAGCAATTGACGCTCGTTTCCGTAATTATGTACATGGCAAATTTATTGCATTGCATGTCTTCAATTTGCAAAGTAGGAAATCGGCAAATATTGCTTTCAAAACAACAGCAACAAATCCTTTTTCATTTTTTAAATAATATGTACCTACCATATACATTTATGTAATTTGAATTAAAAAAATTCGCAAACAAATCTAAATTACCTGTTGGGTACCTTTCCAAGAGATAATAACTCATGGAAATAATGGTCGATATTAAAATGCATTCCAATTTTCAACACACATATTATATACGAATGAATGAGTAGATATGCTTGCAACAAGCGAGACGTATCGGCGTACGCACATAATAAAAAGTGATCCGCTCGCCAGATACATTTTATTTAAAATAAATGCTAACAGCTGCATGCAGGTCGTCTGATTTGGCGAAGTCTTGCGATTTCTCTTACCTGTTTTTTTTTTCGCCCGGCTGTCTAAGAAAGATACAATTTAAAAACATATTTTTTTTGCTCATATCTGTAATACCCGTAAGTTGTTACTTTAATTTTATTTTACGTTACGCAATCTGGAACTTGAATTTATATATGCACGGACAAGCGATGAGGATTGATGATTGATTTTAGGTGAGACTTAGTGGGTTTTTTTTTCTTTGGATCATACATAGGTATAAAGATGCATGGACATACTTTTATTTTATTACATACATTATTCCTCATTTAGCCAAAATAGGCAAGATGCGCTATCTGCAAAAGCATCAATTTTGTAATAGTTTCTTGGAACACTAATAGTAAGATGAAAGTATAGGTTTCATAGGGTTGATTAACTAAATATTGCTAAATACCTGGTGGTGTAACAAATATCATAGATTAAAAAAAATTGTTTTTAGGAAAATTCTTAGCCAATAGTATGTCAAAGATTTTTGCGCGGCTGAAAGCTTGTATCAATTCTTTGAAGTATTTTATAAGTACTTGTTAGGCATTTTATGAGGTATGTATTTAAAAACTATTAATTGCAATAGTTACTCGAATGTAAATAAATATTTTTTGGCTTATGATACATAAAATATATCATAAAGGGTCCGCCAAATAACTTTTTTTTTTTTTGAAAATGCTATAAAAAAAAACTACTGTATATTTTCTCAAATTTCTTTTTTTATTTGAAAGTACAATCCTTCCGGTTAATAATGGAAAATAATTTCATTCAAATGGCTGCCTCGGCTGGCCATGCAGTAGCCTACACCCTACACGATCGGTCCAATTTTTAAGCACATTATCGATTGTGTGCAGCTGTATTTCACCAATGGCTTCACGAATATTGTCCTTTAAAGCGTCAATTGTCTCTGGCATGTCGGCGTAACACTTATCTTTTACGGCACCCCACAAATAATAGTCCAACGGTGTCAAATCGCAGCTCCGCGGTGGCCAAACGACATCAGCTCTGCGGCTGATAATACGATCTTCAAAAACAGGGCGCAAAACATCGCCATTGACTGTAACGGCCACTCCTTGCTCATTTTCGAAGAAAAATGGCCCAATTATGCCTCTGGACCAAAATCCGCACCAAACAGTGACTCGTTTTGGGTATATCGGCTATTCAATGTATGCGTGCGGGTTTTCTGTGCCCCAAATGCGACAATTTTGCTTGTTTACATACCCGCCAATATCAAAATGAGCTTCATCTGAAAAGATGATTTTTTTTGCAAAATCGGCATCTTCTCTAAGTCGATCGCAGGCCCACATTACCATGATTTTCAAAGCAATGTCGCAATATTTCCCAGCGTTGTTCAAGCGTATACACAACCATATTCGTTCAGCGGAAGGATAAAACTAATTATCTGTCAAATCAGACATGAGCTAAGTGTTACCATTCGCGAAATAAGCACTAGTTGAAAAAAAAACGTTAGATGGCGGACCCTTTATATAATATCCATATCCATATACATACATACTTCCATACCCATACTACTTTATAAAATGCAATGTCCGTCTGCTCGTCCCTCCATAACTCGAGAACCATTCGTCCGATTTTCATGATTTTTTCTGATTTATAGATGTGTGTTCTAATTAGGCCGTAGGGTGGGTGAGAATTGATGAGGACTAAAGGGGTCACGGGGAGTAAGGGGGGTCTTACGAGCGGTTAGCCGTATGGACTTGAAAGTTTATATGTTTATATATTCATAGATAAGTCAAAATTTTTGCATGCCTCATTCATCGTTTTTCAAAATTCGTGCTATAAGGGTTGATCGCGTAGTACAAATGATCAAATCATACGTGTGACGTGTTTTCATTTATGTGAAATATATACGTATGTTCATTGACTTTAGACTTTGAAATTTTGCATGCTGGTTAATTTCTAATCACAATACAATAACATAATAGCACATCGCAAAAAATATAATTAACCAATTTGTTTTCAATGTTTATCCCGAAAGGTTGGTGGTGTAAGTTATATTTTATAAAAGGGCCAGGTAAAGGGTATGAGTAGAACTAATCGACCGATTTTAAGAATTCGTTTACCGTTGTGATGGTGACATCGTGACATCGGATCGGTTGATGAGGGCGGGGTAAAGGGGTGGTAGGCGCGAACCCTGGAACTATTTGGCCGAATTTAAAAATTATTTCAACATTGTACTGGTTACATCCTCCGGATTAATACGTGTTACTTAGGGAGAGGATGGGAGGGGGGCAGGGATTGGTTCTATTTCTGGAACTAGTTGGGCCATTGCCGGTGTTGACCACCGACATCCATGTTTTATACATGAAGTAGGTATACTTGCACACACTAAAAAAAAACAACATGCATAGTTGAAAAAAAGGCATTGCGAAAAATAAATGTGTAAGCTTTAAAAAGAGGACAACATGTAAACAAACGTACACATATGATAGATCAAATAAATTTTAATTTTAGTTTGAACACAAAAGGATATGTCTTTCATTGTTTTCTATGCCATTTGAAGTGTGTATTTTAAAACAACAACATGCAAAGCAAGAAACTATGAATGGTTGATTGTACTCAAGTGCTGATCTCTCAAAGCTAATACCTACATATAATTTTTAAAGTGCGCGCAGTGGCCGAGAATTAATATAACTGTTCTGGAAGTTATCAATTAAGCCGTTTGGACTCGGAATAAACTTGACTTGTATTCATAAATAATAAATAAATAAATAAATAAATAAATAATAAATAAATAAATAAATAAATAAATAAATAAATAAGCGGACATTAGTGAGAAAATTCCATTTACACATTCTGAACATAGCACACTTTTGTACTTTTTAGACATGTCAAAAGTCAGCGCAGGCTGATTTTAAAGCAAAGCGACAGGCAGATTTATTATTCGGAGAAACCATTTCTTTCGCTTTTCTTTTGCCCAAGTTTCCCCGCGAACCCAATATTTGATTTTATTAAAACTCATGTTCTAATGTCCGAAAGCCAATTACCCGTATTTTGTGCAATTTTCACATCAATCTCGAAAATCACTTGGCTTAGGTATATCTTATTAACGAGAGTGTGTATACTGTAGCTGTAGTCACAGCCTGTGTTATACATAGATATATGTATAATGCCTTCAATGACTACCGATTAAGTATGCATTTTGATTTTGTTTATTGTCAAGTTTATTACATTTTTATTGTTTTGGTTTTATTTTTGAAATTACTTTTTTGTTCGCTGATACATACTTCAAACTATTTTTGATCCAATCAAGGAATGCACCTTAAAATTCAATTGAGTATATCTTTGGTAAACGTAAGCCGAAATTGAAATATGCAATACATTTGAAGGGGTCGGCTTTGTGAAATGATATGGTAAGGTAATCAATCAAGAACTATGTGTTTCTATTCTCCCACCAGACCGCATAGTAAAAGAAATATAACAAACTAACTAAGTTACACTCAGGCTATTCGAAAGAATGCGCCTCATACTACATACATTCCACCCGAGAGATGTCCGTTTGTACTCTAACAAAACTTTTACTACGACCACAGAACCACCACTCGCATGCAGTATAGGATGCCGTACACGACAACAAAAGGAGCAATCAAATATCTTTCAGGTTATGGACATGGTAATCAATAATAAAATAGGAACTTGGAATTCTATTGCAAAATCTACGTTGGTTTCCTTTTTCTGTTCGAAATACTCGCATTCGCATAGCACCAACATCACCCACCAACCCACTCACAGTATAACGTTACCCTATGCCATACGAAAAAAACCCACAAACATGCGAAAGCGTTATAGTGTGTGCAGATAAATTCATTTTGTTTCGTCCTATAAAATATACAATTCTGTCCACTTTTACCACTGCAAATGTTGTACTCCGAATTGGCAGTAGGAAGACGAGAACGAGAAAGAGGAAGTGGAGCCAGAGGTACTGCTGTCGCTGGATCAGTTCGGGTTTGGGTGCCTTCTGTCATTTTTTTCGTCTCTATATCAGCAGCTCCCACTCCTGCACCATCACTATTCTGCTTCTTGTGGGGCTGGGTGATGCTGGTGTGATTGGTGCCGTGCTACCATCATTGGCGCTGCCGGAAAGGGTTTTGTTTTGAAATCGATCCATTTTCTCCTCCGAATTACCATATCCGATGGATGTTCTGTGCCTATACTAGTATCGTGATGGTATATGATGGGCACGGACATTCAGCCTACTACTATGGAGAATGACCTCGTAGACTTATATTTCAAAATTAATATAAATCTCCCATCTAACCCCCACACATAGTACCTACATGTGTTGTGTGTGCCTGTGCACCACGAGGAGCAGAATTACTAACAAGAGCACCAGGCAAAGCTAGCAGAGTACTCACGACAACGACAACGCCGACGATGACGACGACGACAACGACGAGTCGAGTCGAATCGAAATTATATTCGATTCCCGAGAGCTTCAGCTCTCGATTGCTATGCTTCTGTATTTGATAGAACCGTGGCAATCATGAAGAGAGGGAGAGCCGGTAGAAGCTTCGTCGCTTATGTCGCTTTTCTATTTCTATGCACAATATTTGTGTATACACATATATTACTGACTGTTCCATGGCGGCGGATAAAAACTTCTCACATGCCAATGCCATATACTCGTATGTACTCATATGCACGGAGATGGCGATAGCTTGCGATTCCATGGAAAGTATGTATATGGGAAATTGGAAGTGCAGGGACAGCACAATGACTTTCGCTGCTTCACAAAAGGGTATACATATTCCCAAACAGGAACACAGCAGAGAGAGAGAAAAAGTCCTTCGATGGTAGTTGACTGATTCATAGCAGCAGCAAAGTTTCACATATGCCCATGGCTGTTTCTTGGTGGCGCTTCATGTTATGGTCAAGTGGGTGTATATGGGAAAAGGCCCTAAAGGATATTCGTCGTCATCATCGTCGTAATCGTCTGGCAGAAACATCACCATGCATCGCCATAATAATCATCATTAAACCAGCGTCGATAACAAGGAGTTTTGCGCTGCATTTTAAGGATAACGATGGTGGTTGATCATTTGATAAAGGCCCCCTCTTCATGCGTCAGGGGAAGAGGTAATTTCTCAATTTCAATTTAATTACTACGCGTTTTGTGACAAATCCTTGTTAGTTCTCAAACGTTTAATTTTTGTTGTATGTACTCACTCCTTCATAATAATTTATACTGCACAGCATTGAACACACCTGCTGGCAAAGGAGAGTGTCTCCTTGCTTTGTTCTTTCTTTCGTTCTTCTTAAATGTTATAACTTTGATAATAATTCAAGAGAGTATGTGTGTATCCCTACAGTGTAATCGAAATTTATAGCTCCATGTATCATAATAATATATTATTTTTTCGCGTGTAATATATTTTGCTTTCTCGTATATTTCTTCACTTAATGTTGGCGGCGCATACAAATAATATACATTATTCAAAATTATTTAAAAAGTTTTCAACAGACATAAAACTATACAAAAGTAAAGGAAGTCGACATTTTTCTCAAAGCTGGATGGGAAAAATAAAATGTTTACACCAATGTTAGAAGATACTTTTGAAAATCAAAATTGTTGGATCGAAGCAATTTGCAAATTGTAATTGTACTTTAGGTGTTTGAACTGAAATCTGTTTGAATCATTTACGGTTCTTTTTTAAAGACAGTTTTGCATTTTTTAAACATATTTTAAACTTACTATTTTCATCATCTAATATACGTTGACATGACGCTGAGAGCATTGTAGAATAGAATGCCAAATTATATACACATTTATTATCTACTAGTTGGTTGTACCCGCTTCGCTGGGTATGCAAAGTAATATTTGATAAACAAATTGATTTTATTTAAAGAACTTCTTTGAAAACTACATTGCGTGTAAATTGTCTCTGGTTAATTAATAATCTTCCTTGCTGTGGATTAGATTCAATATACACCTTCTTTTGTCTTGCAACTCTTGATTGTGATAAAGCCACATACAGTTGTTGGCCGTGTGAAAATACTCCGGTCTTCAAATGCATGCCAACGTGATCAAATGACTGGTCTTGAGCCTTGTTTATTATTATAGCGTATGCTAGAATTTATCGGAAATGGAATCATTGTGGTAATTCATGCTCTTATCAAATTTCGTCCAGGCTCTTCCACAATCAATCGAGTTCCATTGCAGTCCTTTTTTAGGGTTCAAGTTTTTCAGCAACATGATGATGACACCTTGCTTAAGTACAGCACATGAGGTGGCTTGCTGGATGGAGTTTGCTGATTGAGGAATTCAACAGGGAAATTTGGTGCATCATTTGGATCTTCAGTCTTCACTGATAACAGAATCGCTCCTATTCATTTCTAATGTCTGCACATTTGTCAGCGCGGCAATGACTCGTTCTGAAAGTTCCTGCATTGACTTTTGCAGCAGATCGCCAAAAATTGTCTTAATTAAGTCTCCTGTTAATATAATTTCCGTGGGAATTTCAACAACGTCGTCTTCATACATTTCTGCTACCCGCGGCAATTTTGCAATAATGAGAAGACTCATATTTTAATAGCCC
Source organism: Cheilosia soror (assembly GCA_949372485.1). Taxonomy (NCBI): domain Eukaryota; kingdom Metazoa; phylum Arthropoda; class Insecta; order Diptera; family Syrphidae; genus Cheilosia; species Cheilosia soror. Next base: position 1,759,151 of record OX443561.1, on the reverse strand, counting down.
TTAGGATTTTGTCCACAGAGATTCCTTCACGATCAGTTAGTTTTCTCTTTTATATTTAAATATCGCGAAATAAAATTTCCTATTAAAGTACCTGAGGAGCAGTTAGTAAATCAGTGATCTTAAAATTCGTAGCAAAGTACATATTGCCTAAAAACGGTTTCTATTTTTTTTGTATCTATTGATTTAGAATTTAGATTTATGAGTATAAATAATATTTTACTTCTTTTTACTTCTTTATTATCAATGTACAAAGTTTCATATTGATACGACAAACTCCTTCGTGAGTTATGAAAAAGTTCTCATTAAAATCATTGCCAATAACTCGAGCCCAAAGCAAAATACCTAAATATTTCTTATATAGAGTACACAAACCGAGTTTGAAGTCGATCGGATGAAAAATAAAAATGTTCCCGTACAAACTTTGACCCCCTAAGAAGGGTTGGTTTTATTTGGCAATTTCCTTTTGAAAACAATTGCCGAGCATTAACTATTGTAGAGTTTGAACCTTGAAGAAAATTAATATATATGAAAAATAGGCGGTGCGTATTTGAATAATGAGAAGACACAAAAATTGAAAATTTATTCAAATACCCACCGCCTACTTTTATTTAAAATAAGAAAAATAAGAAAAGTAAGGAGCGTTACAGAATCACTAAGGGTAAATATATATATGATTATGATTTAAAAGATTTTTAAGTTAAATAAAACGTACAGTTAAGTTAAGGACTGGCTATTGCTGGAAGAGCGAGCAACTGTAGCCGCAGCATTATTATTTGATCGCGGGTTGCGGTAGTTAGTTCTTACTTACTATTAACTAATTATATATATCTACTATTCGGGTATATGTGGTTTTGATGGTGTAAAACTATTAATTTTCATGCATAATACTGAAATAAATAAATAAACAAACTATTTTAATGTAACAAGTTCAAAACGGCATTGTCAGCTTTGTATAAACGGATTATAATATACGATGTCTGCATAAATTCCTTAACAACAACGATTTAGATAAACATATATGAGATATATATATTAAAAAAAAAAAAAAAAAAAAACAATAATAAAATATCTAATAAAAATAAATAAATAATAAAAACTTAAAAACATTCATCCCTAGCACAACAGCTGAGCATACTGGGAGTCAATATGTTCGACTAGGTTAGATCGATTGAGATAAAACATAGAGTAGGTTGTGTTCGTTACTCAGAAACCATTTTCGTATTTTGCTGGTATCCTTATCCGTAATATCTATACAAGTTCATAAGAAAATGCTTTCCTAGAGTTAGATTTTTTATTAAGGATAGTGGGCGGGTAGTTATTTTCATATAAATTACGTTTAGGTGGAATGACAATAGTCCCAGATCCGCTTTTAATGAAATGGCACCACGCGTGATACGAGCATTAAGGCGGCTCTCACATTGAGACAGCAAGCAATAAGCAACTAGCAATATTTGTTGCTTTTCAACATGCGCTATACTGCCGTCCTAAGGAAAAAGGGCACAAATGCCAAAATTCAAAAATTGAGTTAGCGGCATATTTTGAATCGTTAAAGAGTGTGCGAAGCTTAAAGGGCACATTTCCAACAGCAAATGGCTTAAAATCAGCAATCCAAATGGGCACATCTACCATGCTTAGCTCTATTGCTAAGTTATAAAGGCGTATCTGCCATTTACTACGTTAAAAAGGCCCATTTGCCTACATTTTCTGCTTATGTGAATTTTTTGCTTAGTGTCATACCTCATACGATTTTTGTTGGTTAATGTGCCTTTTTTGCTACTTAACTGTCATGTGCAAGAGCTGTATACAAAGAGGCACGTTAAACAAGATCTCACGATTTGAAGGGATTTTATATTGCGCTACTGCGTGAAATTTGTAGTTTGACGAAATCTTTAAAGTGAATGGTAAGAGCAACTTATTGTCCTCGTTTTAAACAAAGGGATAGGGAATATAGGAAAATTTCAGATTTACGTAAAAACCGACTGACGGTTACCCTCCAGCCTCCATCTTTTTGCCAAGGCAAACCGCCACTCTTTCGATGTCAAACTGTTGAGCAGGCTACTCCAAATACCCTTCTTTGACCTGTGCCTCCTAAGAAGTGGACTGTCAGAGGCTACTAACGCGGGGTTAGACTGCTTCGGTAACCTTTTTGCCTTCCCTGAAGACTAACTGCCAGCTGGAGGAACTGATTACATCAGTCAGCTTCATCTTGAGACAAACGTAGGCGGAGGTTAGATTGTTTCGGTAACCCTCCGTCTTTTTCCCCGAAGACAAACCGCAACCCACTTTTCTGTACCAAGCAGTAGGGTGGATTGCTTCAATCAAGCTTTTCGCACCAGTTTCTCTATTGCGGGCGGGTTTGTCAAGGGAAATTAACGTTGGCAGATTGCTACATGTATACTTCGGACAATCACAGTTCTCGATCTATCGACAGTTGTCGATCAAAGATTAACAATCGACACTCACAATAAGGGCCTTCGTCTTTTACTGGAACACAATCTGTCACAAAGACTTTCGGTGTCAAGCAGCAAAGATGATTTATTCATTCACCCATTTTTGCTACGCAAAACAGTAAATTGCATTTATCTCAAAACCACTAAAATGGAGATGCGCCCTTTCTTCTTACGACGGCAGTATATATCGCCAGCGATAAATATGGCCGCAATCAGTAAAATTTTTCGTTCGAGTGATATTCGGATTGAGTAGCTTTGATGTGAGGCCTCTAATTTAATTCAAAGTAAAATAAGAGTTATTTCTCAGAAATTTGCCTTTTAGTCTACCACTAATTGTCTTTTCTTGTCATACTCGACTAGCAGTTTTTGAAAAACAAACCCTCAATTTTTCGTCCATCAGAATAGAGAAAGTGGCCTTATACCCGAGTTAATTTCCAAATATTAATCGTATGTATTTCAAACTTGCGAATAAAAAGAAAGTTTTGATTAAAATGTATACCTATATTAGAACTAGCTTTTAAAGTTCCGTATCCAGAGGGAAAAAACGGTACCTTTGTTTTCGCTACGATGTCTGTCCGTCTATTCGAACCCACTAAGCCAATTTTGTACCTAGGTTTATCTCAAAAACCAATTGATGTAGAAAGCTGGAATTTGCATACAAAATCAAAAAAACGGTACCTATGTTTTCGCTACGATGTCTGTCCGTCTATTCGAACCCACTAAGCCAATTTTGTACCTAGGTTTAAGCTCTAGTTAAACGACAAAATAATTTTGTGCCTAACCCCCAGTTTCACAGTGAGAGTTTAAACTACACTTTCAGTTTAAACCTCAGTTCAAAAATTAATTCGATTTCAGAGTTTCGTTTAAGCCTTGAAGGAAGTTCATTCTGTAGTTCAAGTTAAACTACAGTATTCTGACGTTTAAACCTCAGATCAGGCGATTGTCAAAAACACAAATATTTGACGTTGTTTTGTGTGTTCTTTGAAAGAAAATACAATGAACGTTTTTGAAAAAATCGTATAAAAGCTAACTACTGTACAATACTGCCAAATTCTATTCATACAATTCAATTGAATTGAAATTCAGACTATGTTGTGAAACCGGACGAGTCGATCTTCGAATTTAAATTCACGTTCAGGTTCAGTTGAACTATAGTTTAAACTTCGAGTGTGAAACTGGGGGTAAGTCTATCAAATCAAATAACAACCGACACAATAACGTTTTCAAGATATATATTATATTATTAATATAATGTATATGTATCATATTATTAATATAAAAAAATGTCTGTGTATCGAATACGAAAATAATTATTCCTTGAGCCTAACGATTGAGTGTGCAGAACAATGCGGTACTATCCTAAACTAAACAAAGCTGCATGCGACATGTATATCGTATATACCTCTCAACTAGTCAAGTTACTAACTCGAATTTGTTTAAACCATCCTTTAGCACGTTTATGTGTATATGCTTATATAATCATTCATATTATGTAAAATGCAAAATTGAATTCATATTGGATAAGAATGCATGTACTAGAAACAGAGTATAGACCTAAAAATGCCAGTTCGCACGTCAACTCTTTCGTTTTGCCTATTTTTCTATAACATTCAATAAGACCTTGGTTCTTAAAAGATTTATCTTTCAGCTGATAAAGTCGATAGAAAAAGAGTTTAGGTAGTAAAGAAAAAATATGCCGATCTTCATTGAACGATTTCCCAGAAATACCAGTTAAAATGGACTCCCTATCGTTTTGAAAAAATCTAGTACGAAGGGTTATTGACACATTGCACCCACAATTTATTTATTTTTAAGGTAATACCTAACGATAAAGTGACCTATTAATTCTTTTATGATAACTAAATCAAATGATATTCGGCGAATGTCGTTCTGTCTTTTTAACTTTCTCGTATACGTAGTAAGAGTGGGCGCAGTAGCGCAGTGGTTAGTGTGCTGGACTACTGTGCGAGGGATCTTAGGTTCGATCCCCGGAAAAACACAAATTATATCTTAAGGTTTTTCCTACTGCGCCACCTCTCGCGAACATCTGACAAACATTCGAGAGTATGACTGTCCTGAAAAAGCTTCTCAAACAGCCGTTCGGACTTGGCATAAAATTGTAGGTCCCTTCCATTCGTCCCAAAAATAGAAACTGCCACAAACAAATGGTTGCGAGAAGCTAGGCCTAGGGTGTCTACGGCCTGTTGCGCTTGCGCCACCTATTTATTTATTTTTATACGTAGTAAGAGAAAGATATGTAGATATTGTTTTCGTACAAAATTTCTAACTCGAGATTTTCATCAATTCTGATATTACGATAATAGGGGAACTCAAAAAAGTGGGTCCCACCCCAACTAAACGCTTGGACGGATTTGTTTCAAACTTCGTATTTAGAGTTTGGGGGCTTCCCGCCAGGAGGCGTTTTTTTTTTGTTTTATGCTAGCCCTAACCTAATACTAACGGTACTTCCCATATAACAATTTTACGAAATATTAAAAAAATTAAATTTTTTCAAAAACAGCTCTACCGATTTGAATCAAAATTAATAGTTGAGTTAATGTATGCATGCTTAAAATGACTGCATACCCGGTTTTTCGCTGAAAGGTTCAGCAAACGGCAGTTTTGAAAATTGGCTTTTTCTCGAAAACGGTAAAAACGATTTAAAAAAAACTTATTTTTAAGGTAATATTGTCATTCTTAACTTGATAGCAAACTCGGTTTTTCTCTAAAAAGACTGCGTCCTTTGATATCCACCAAAATTCCTAATAATAGTACTTTAAAAAAACTGACATGAGCAAAAAAAAAAACGCCATTTTCGATTATGATAAAAATGTAACATGTAACTGGCAGGTAATGCTTACATCCATAGTAATATTATTTGCCCGGTTTTGATCTTAACAGTTGCAAAACAGTATTTTTTGAACCATCAATGCGTCCTTCGATTTCCACCCCAATCGCTAAAAATTGTACTTTAAAAACTGCTCATATCTCGAAAACGCCACTTTTGATTTGGATTAAAATGTAACGTAATGTATATATACGTCGTACTAAGCAGGTTAATAACAGTGCTTTTCAAATCCAAAATTGTAACATTTGTCAGTATAATTTTACAAAAAACCGCTCTAACGATTTTGATCAAAATACATATTTAAGACAACATAAGCATTCTAAACATGATCAGATCACGTACTTAGTTGTTCTCAAAAATCTCGAATATAGTCGTTTTATTAATATTTCTCAAAAATGACTACCCAAATCCCGACCATTGAGACATTTTTTAGTATGTACCTATTACTTTTTTAGTATGTATTACTTTTTTAATTACTCTTACTAAACCTGCGTACATCTTAAGTCGATTTGATTTTAAACGTAAAATTTTGTTAAAATGACTCTGAGATTCTGCGAGATTCGCAATAAACGAGAAAGTTTCGTGCGACCCAGTCGTGGACATTTTTTTTTTTGGAAAGGTATACAAATATTAATGAAAAATTGGGTCATAATGTCTTGGTGTGTCTTACAAATATTTCAAGAACAAATTACCCCAACTTCAGGCCCAGACAGAAGAACGATCACATTAAATTATGTACATAGGTCTAAATTACCCCGTCTCAAACGTATCACAATCGAATCATTAATGTGTTTGTTTATGGAAGTCATAAATACCCACGGTATCTTCCAAAAATGGTTGTGTTTAGATGGATGAGTTGATAAATATTTTTATTCTGTATACTGCTTTAATTCATTATTATTGGATTAGCAAAAGATATACTGCTGATGGATTATAATTATTCTCTTCTCTTTTCTGTATTAAAAGTAAATAGTTGGCGCAAAAGGTTTGTATCTCCACCCTAGGCCAAGCTTCGCACATCCATTCGTTTATTACAGTTGTTATGTTTAATGGAAATGGAAAAGAATGGAAAGGGGACCCACAAGCTTTTTAGGACACTAGTTAGTATGTAGTGGTTAGAGTCATTGTGTGTAACCCGAGCGGCGGCGTAGGCAATACTCGGCTTCAACAAACAAGTCCTTATTTTCTTTTTAATTTTTTGTTTTTCCAAAAGAAAGCTCATTATGCACGTCGAGAAGATCGTCTTAGCAATGCATTTTGTTGACCCATATACAGCATAATAGTGGTGCCCTGCAGCTATGAGTGTTTATATAAATATTTATTTATTCGTATGATTTGAATTCAATTACATATTAAAAAATCCATATTACCCATTCTACTACCGATAGGCACTTCATATTGCATTACATCTGAAAACGGTCGTTTGGTGCGCGATGATTCAGAGAAATGAAGCCGCATCAACGCTACATTCTGATCACAATTCTTTGAACACCAACAGGAAGAAATAACATATGTATAGTTTCTTTTCCTTTGTTGTTCAAGTCGAACAACTATTTAGAAAAATGTAGTGTAGAAGAAAACTGGATATCACAAAGAGTCTGCGCATAGCAATGTCCGAACTCCTAATCCAATCAATGATACCCCTTGTCCCTTCCCTACTTCTGAACATCGGCATTTAGTGAAAAACAAGACGTTTTTGCTTTCGAAAACCTCTCCACCTCTCCGTACACGCACATCTTTGTATTCTCTCTGATAGCCTTTAACGTTGTTTGCTCTTGCTGAAGCGAACATGCTACACCATCATATTAGGTGTGGATATACAAAGTGTGACTAAAATTAACGGCATCCATGCAGTTGCAGCACCCCTAGCCTCGACGACAGAAAAAACTTCAACCCAGCATCACACCACCCCCATTACCTGACGAAGAGAAGAGTTGATGTTAGACTTTGATTCCTTATGCGAAGTACAACAGCCAGAGGCACTTTCATCCAGTTGCTATGCCATCGATGCTAGACGATGGTTGTGTCAACGCGGCAAAAACCTACGTCCAACGTCCGTATAAAATCTTTATTTCGGGAATTTTGTCCTCTTCGCCTTCTGTTCGCTCTAACTCTCCGCCCTTGCGCCCCACCCATCGCATGCTAAAATGCTGGACTTTTGCTGCACTATTATAGCCAGGTTAGGAGAAAAACGAGGTAACAAACATGCATCATCAAATATAGATTTACGGGCAGTAGAAAGGTCCCTTTTCGCAACCCTTTCGCATTCATATAACCAAGAGGGAATACGGAAGTAGAGTGTGTGTAGAGTGTAGTGTTGTACCTCGGCCTTTCCCAATTTATTCGCAATGTTTTCCACCACTCACCCATACTCGCAAAAAACATACACACACTCATATGAAACAGGATGCAGTCACAAACATAAACACAAGTTTCGGGGCTAGGTGCCGGGAAAACAAGATTATTATTTGAATTTCGTACTAGAATTTCAATTAAAACAAATGGCCCCTGAAAATCTATTTCTTTGGTGCGTACAATACGAAAGTGTGAGTGAGCAACGATGTACGTACGTATAAAGTTCTCGTCGGATAGCATTTTGCCGATACCACCGGAGAAAAAGAGGGATACTGGGCGGAGTAGTGCGGGAAAGTATTTCAGTATTTTAATTGCGATGTTTTCTAGCTATCGATTAGAATTAGAAATCAACCCGTCACCCGTTGGCGCATAATGGAAATGGCGAATAGTTTCGGCAGACTTTCGTACGTACCATAATTAATAGATCATTAGTAAAGGAATTCGCTAACTGCTATTATAGTTAGCAGGGTATCGTAGCAGAAGTTTTGGAATATATCTACATGCATATACTATACCTACATATTATAAACACCGGCACAATGCGTTTGAATAAGCTTTGTATAGGTATAGGCTATCGTTAGTATTTCATATTGAAACGAAACACGATTTTATGAAATTTATTAAAATTTATTTATTAATTTTTTTATATGAAAACGACCAAAGTCGTTAACAGTAAAAGGGAACTGATTTCTTTAAACGAAACAATAATTTTTGAGTCAGAATAGACGGAAATGTCTGGTTGACTCATTGAACATGGTCATTTGAAGACCTAAAGTAAGAATATTCTATACAAGCCATCGATATGCTTAATGAATGTCTATATGAAAATGATCAGATATCTAATTACTCAAATGACCAAATAAAAAGCGCGTTTGATTTTATATGTTACTGTCTATATCTGACCTACAGACAGACGGACATGGCTAAATCGTTTCAGAATTTGATCCTGATTCAAAATACATATATATATTTTATGGGGTCACCGGCGACCCCTTCCTCGCGTTACAAATCTAATGGCAAATTGAATACCTTCCTGTGGAGGCTATAAATATGGGAAGGAAGACAAGCTGCAATGTAAGCACTGCAATGCAATAGACAACAGAGAGTCAGTCATAGTCAATTGCTCCTACGGCTACGATACATAGAAATCTCTAGTCATAAAAAAGTTAGTTGGTTTCCCCACCACTACGATATTGTATGAGTTTACACATTTCTTGTTGAATCATTTCTTTCTGAAATTCTATTGGATTTCAAACATTAATTATGTAGATGTACATTTGATTTGAACATCTTATCTTAAGTGTAGAAATACGCATTTATATTTAAAATCAATGTTTGAATTTACACAACAAGGATTTAAGATTTACGCATTAAATATTAAAATATGAAAATATGATATGATTATGAATAAATACATAAATAGGTGGCGCAACAGGCGGGTAGACACCCTAGTTCTAGCTTCTCCCAACCATTCGTTCGTGTGAGTTTCTATTTTTGGGAAATTGAGAAGCTTTTTCATGACAGTTATACTCTCGGATGTTTGTCAGACGTTCGCAAGAGGTGGCGCAGTAGAAAAACTCTTAAGATGTAATTTGTGTTTTTCCGGGGATCAATCCCAAAAATTACTAAATCATTTTTTCTATACCTATATAAGCAAAGTATTAAAAAATGATCCATGTTAAAAAAAAAACCACACGTGTCGGTCGCCCTGTTTATTGTTATTATATCGATTTACCTCAAAATCGTTTTTAACCAAAAGCTGACAAACATTTTCTGGACAACCGGGGACGGACACTTTGCTGTCATTTATTCTACCTCTATAAAATAAACTAATGGCGAGACATCATTGATCAATGAAGTTAGGCCACCTCCTCGTGATTTAAGGTCAGTAGGTATATAAAAACTAAAAACAAACTCGTAAATGTACAATAATTAGACATCGTTAATGAAATTACACTTTATGATGGAAATGTAATGACAATTTCCTATTCGCGAATTGTGCAACGGAATTAACTACACAAAAGGACGAATTCCGCGGACAAATAAAACTGAGCAAAATTAATATAACGTCTATGTTTCCGATTTTTTTTTTGTTCTATAGTTTACCATTTCCCCATTTATTTGATTCTCTTCTTTTTTGGTTTTTGCCATTAATTTTTCTTTGTTCCTTCCTCATAAAAAGTATACGTCTATACAACACTCTCTTTACGTGAATGTGCAGAGATAAAAAAATCCTGAAGGGACGGTCTATGGTCTAATGCAACGGCTGCTATAGCTTCTACCAGCCGTCCCAATCGAATTAGATTTTCCGATTGAATTTTCTCGATTTTTAATTGCTTTCACTGCAATTTTAATTTTTTCCTCTTGTCTATTTTTTTATTATTGTTTTATGAATATACTCGCAGATGGGTAATAATATAATCTGATAGAGTATAGTGTTGGATATATCTGTATTGGTGTACGCCGTTATGTAGATCTTGAGGGTAGAGACATAAGTAGAAAAATTAGCTAGCAAGTTCTGCTAATGAAAAGTGCCCAAGCCCATAAATTAATTCATTGGAAACTATATTTAGATTTTCTTAGAAAGAATAAGCACGCATATAATTATGTGTGTGCCAACTCTGATTTCAACAATACACTTTCTTGTAATCTTTGATTTTAAGCTCACAAGAAAATAAATTGCTTTCTTCCTCTGCTATTTAACAGCTATTTGACAGTCTACGAATTTTGCAATTTGCAAGGAAGAGTATAGAAGGGACTACATGATGCGCTGCTGAAAATGTAGAGATTGATACCAAGTTGCGCGTTGTAAGTAAAACACATATTACTCAATGGTTTAAGGCAGGGATTACCAATTTTGTCCATACTTCCTATACAGGTTATAATATTCTACCCTTCCCCTTCCCCTTCCACCCTTCTAAAAGCACACAACGGAACAAAGCACAGATATGTAAATAGAAGCTGAGCTGAAGATTCCCTAAAGGATTTTTAAATAAGAATGGGTTGACGTTGAAATGGAATAAAACAAGCTGTATTAACGAAATCCCTATTTTTATTTAAAAGGCCCATGTATGCCATTATTGTATGGGATATAACACCACGTCCAAGTGTCCGCTGCAGCTTCTCACTTTGTCACGGATCCGAGTGAATTTGAGCGATGGCATTTGTTATGTTGGGTTTATGAACATCGGTCAATTGCGGTTTATTCGCATTGAGCTTCGACTTTAGGCAACTCTACAAGAAAAAGTCTAGCGGGGTTAAATCGCACGATCTTGGTGGCCAATTCACGTCACCTCTGCTAGAGATAACCACTAACTATAGCCTGAAATCGTTCATGCAAAACGACGATCATGACGTCTGCTGTGTGACTCGTAGCCACGTCTTGCTAGAACCACATGTCGGCTGCATCCATATCGTTCAATTTGGGCTAAAATAAATTAGTTACAATCGTTCTGTAGCGCTCGCCGTTGATGGCAATGGCCTTACCAACGTAATTTTTCGAATTCTTGTACACGGCAAGGAATTGACTGCCTCGGGTTCTCCTGTGCACCGCGGCAATGTTTTCGGCCGATCTGGCGTTCTTTTGTAGTACGGGTTGATTGTCTACCGAACCAGTTATCTCGAATTTCCCCACCAAATATTGGAGAGTCGGAGTTTGAAGAGCCATTTTAATAATAAAAATGTAACTTGCCATGGTGTGCAACTTGCCATGGTGGTAGAAGAGAAACACAATGACCAACATTGACACGATCTGATATTTTTTTGCAAATCGAGCTCAAAGCTGATGGAACGTCCTGTGCAGGCGACCTGTGCGTACTGTCTTGCGACGCCCCTAGGATAGCCCCACGATGCCAAAGGGCGTCGCGATGCACAGTTAAGGACTCCTGGTTTAAGGAGTAGCTAAATAATCATGAACATGATCAATAAAAGCAAGTCCCTCGTTTTCCATTGAATTCATATAAAAGCGAGTTGTGAGTTTAAAGCAATCTGCTACTGATTCTTTTAAATGTAATAACTTGATGAATATTTTCTATTTAGAATATCTTATATAATTAAGAAAAAAAAATACCATCAATTAAATATTACTTTTCGACCAAATTCTCTATTCTACTTACCCACACAGTCAATCGCGTCCATTTGTATCCGCTAGATATCATTTTAAATGCGCAAATACTATGACCGCATTTATTTTGGGAATTTTGAAGTAAACTTAAATGCGTTCCATCAGCACTTATTGCTGCACTTCTGCTAAGTATATCCATTCCAGATAGCGTCATCATCACCATTCACAAAATTTTGTGTCTCTCTTATAGTGATTAGCGTTATTAAATATGAATCTTATGCGTGGTACTTCGTTTTCTGTAATTCTATATCTATCTCGCTTTTGAAGAAAATTGCTCATTATCATTCAAATTTGAGAATAAAGGAAAAACTCCTGTATTAAATTGTTTATTAAAGTGGGGGCTAACTACACCTCCTAATTGCATGATTCAGTTCGACCCGTATGGAAACACTTAACATACAAACTCAATGCAGCACACACTAGGCATGAAATTGAATTTAATAATGGAAACTTAAGAGCAGGAGATGCGATGGGAAAATCAGAATTAAATAATTACTACGTTACGTACAAATATAAATATACTCGCACAAATACTCGTCCATAGCTATAGACGCATCTATCGGAGAAGAGGAGTAATAAAAATGCTTTGCTTAGCAACTACACTGCGTTCAAGTCTCTACTAAGGAAAGGGTGCAACATTGCACTAGAAATATTCACATATTTATGCACACAGATCTGTTGAAGAGCTATACTCCCACCTCCATTTCCGGTAATACTATGGTGAATCATAATTATGCTGTGAAATAAAATAATGTTCGATCTGAATGAATTTGCAAATATGTTGCTGTTGATGATTGTTAGATTATTATTATTCGTTATGTACCTACATAATAGCTGGTACTGTAGATATTCTTGGAATTACGAGATATTTTTAGAGCTCATTCCATTTAGAAAGTGAGTTTTAGTAAAGGTATATGCTATGGGGTGGCACAAAAACAATGAATAAAACACATGCATAGTTCAACTTTTAGCGTCCGGTTCGAGTAATATTAGTTCATGAAAAAATTAAACCTTGTTGTACGGGAAATCTCATGGTAGTATTAAACCTTTCTGAAAATCTGAATGAAATTTTTGACCACATGCTATATCAGCTGGCTTTTATTTAGATTTCACTTAATCCTCCAACTAAGCTCCGGAAAAATGTTTTAAATAGCAGATACAATTTTTTTTAACACAAACCATTATAAATTGGGGTATACCACAGGTCTGAGCGAGCATTTTGATTTAGTTTACGGCGAAGAGAGTATCACGGCTCACTAAGACCAAATCAATTGCGACCACTTTGTTCATTGTAATAAATCATAAACTATTGGCGTATTTTTTGGGAAGTGAGTATAACAAAACCAAAAATGAATATAAAAGTTTTGCATGTAAAAGTAAAAGTGAGCGAGCTATAGATTCTCAAAAAAATACGACTTATATTAAACCATCGGCAGTGATATAACCCGAGTTATATATCTACTAAACCAATCAGACCAATTCCTCGCGGTATTTCGGCCTTTTTCAGACTTTAACTTAGCGAAGGACTTAGGCCTACACTCGTACAAAGATAAATTGTCACAAGAGCTCAAAGTTAATGACCAGGGCTCGGATTTATATGCACTAAAAAATTCAAAATATGCACCTAAAATTTAAAATATGCTCTTAAATGCACATAAAACTATTAAATTTTATTTTGTATCCTTAAAAATCAAACACTTTTGATCCAGTAAATTCAATTTTTAAATATTGTTTTATTTAAACTAAGAAACAAACTAATTTTCATATGCTTTATTTCGAAATTATGCAATTTTTTTTAAGTTTTCGAAGGAACAACTTTGGCATTTCGGTCTTTGGAATGTCTTACGGCCATATTATTCATCCACTTTAATCCGAACTAAAGTTTACACCCGGGTTTAAGTAAGTTTAGCCCAAAAATTTAACCCAAGTCCATAATATTCAGTCGTTAAACCCGATAATAATTTTTTTTTTAAACGTGTCGGTGTTTAGTCCGATTGAATATAAACTGCACTCCGTAGAATAGTTAAAGTACTTTGACCCGGATTAGAACTTAATTTCATACCATTGACTATTCTTTTTATGTCCGATTTTTGACATTTCTCGCAGAAATTAAATGAAAGTGAAAATATAATAAAAAGCAAGAAAATAAGAACAATTTTATTAGTTTTGACAACGGTTATGGCAGCGCATTCAAATTTTGGAATTAACTTGATAGTATCTAACATTTTTCTTTTGTTCTATTAAAAAATAAATGTATGTATTAATATTATTGTACACCAATTCCATCATTTCACATTGGACACAACAATTAGCGATTTGGACCAAATGTTGATGTCACAACAAATCAAATCAATCCCCAATTAGTCAAAAACAGCAAAAACAAATGTCATATTATGTGAAATTTGAAATTACATTGGTTTAAAACGGGTTAAAATCGGTTGAAACTGTTTTAAATCCGTTTTGGATCCAGCGGGTTTATTGCGTGTTTTTGAGTGAATATTATGGATATGGGTTTAAATTGTCGGGTTAATGATCGTGTGTAAAATAAACTTAAACGTGATTTACACCCGGAGTGAATAATATGGCCGTTATACAGTGGCCGGCATAAGTATTTTGACAAAACTAAAGTTAATTCTGCTCATAATTTGAACTTACTTCATGTAAATTTTGGCATCAATGGAAAGGTCATTTAAATTTCGTTTGAATGATACAAAACTTTCCTTAACCGATTAATTACCCATTGAAAATTTGGAACTTTTGTAAAAGTCTACTTTTTTGACTTTTTTCCTCGGTTCCAAAAAAAAAATATTTTGATGCAAAAAGTTTCTTCAAACAATTCTCATATAGTGACTGCAAAAAAAATTTTTCAAAAATCTCTTCGCTAAAATTTTTTATGATTTTTTGAATGGGATGATCTCAGAAAAATTTTGTATGAAAAGGAGGAAAAAGTGACTAAAATAGTAATTTTTAGCAATTTTCAAAAAATCGTAAAAAATATTAGCGAAGAGATTTTTGAAAATTTTTTTGCAGTCACTATTAGAATTGTTTGGAGAAACTTTTTGCATCAAAACATTTTTTTTTTGATACCGAGGAAAAAAAGTCAAAAAAGTAGACCTTGACAAAAATTCTAAATTCTAAAATTTGTAAATGGGTACTTAATGGGTTAAGGAAAGTTTTGTATCATTCAAACGGAATTTAAATGACCTTTCTATTGATGCCAAAATTTACATGAAGTAACTTTTAAATTATGAGCAGAATTAACTTTAGTTTTGTCAAAATACTTATGCCGGCCACTGTACATAGAAAACGATCGTTCTATGTTATGTTATGTTTCACAAATGTCAATTCACAGTGATTGCAATTGAAAAAAAGTTTGAAGGTGCGTGTGCAATTTATTGAAACCCATGTTTTTCAATTTTATATTTATTGTTTTGAAAATATGCACAAAAAATATGCAAAATATGCATTTATAGTAAAATATGCAAAAATATGCACTAACGATTGAATGCCAGTTTAAAGGAAATTTCATGATTCGTAAAGATAATAAAGTCCCTTTCTTCCAAAATGTCTAAAAAAAAAACATGCATTTGCATGAAAATCCTAGCCCTGTTAATGACCATAGACAATGCCGTTTGTTCGCTGATTGGGATTCGGAGTGTTTGGAAGAGAACCCCAATTTTAGACGAAAAATAATATTTAGGACGAGGCGTATTTTTGTATAAGACGCCACGCTGGCGCTGGACACTTTGCATGAATGATTTGAGGGTATGATTATCGTAAGGTGAATTGACCACCAAGATCGTGCAGTTTGACCTCGACGCTCGACATGTTTTTTTCTTGTGGGGTTTCCTGAAGTCGCAGATCTGTGTCAATAAGCCGTATAATGTCATAGGTCATAGGTCATAGGTCATATTTACCCGGTTCTATGACATTACAATGTAAACCACTCGGATCCGTATCAACATTTTAAATAAAAAAATAATAATTTAATTTAATAATTTAGCTGGGAATAACACAAGCTGTGTGTGAGGTGTACCTTAAAATTAGTTTTTGTTCAAATCGTATACTGTTTTTGAGAAAAATCCAATTTTTCAAAAGTATCTAGGTACCGTTATTAGCGAAAAGCTGGGTATGCATTAAGTATGCCTACACTAACTCAAATATTCTGCTAGGTTCCACATTTCACTTTCACTCGAAATGAAATCGGAAATGAAGTTTTGTGCTCTACATTTCACTGTATTCGATTTCGATTTTAGTATTTTCAGAATTAAGACAAAGTGAAATTGTGATTTCGAAAAAATTTCGGAGTTTCCGAATCGCTCGAAATGCAGAACACTGAAAACGAATTCACTCGATTTGCAATTTCGATTTCTGGAACCTATCTGATTGATTTTGGTTCAAATCGTAAGAGCCGTTTTCGAAAAATCCAACTTGTTTAAAATGTATCTATCTGTCTACTACTTTTGTAAGTATACGAGAGAGTAAAAAAGTAAAATTCTATAGCTTATTTCTAAGAATTATGCCAAAAGAAAAATTTTCAAGAGGTTGAATTTCTTCCCTGAATGATGAATCATGACGACTGACGTGTTAATCGAACCTGTTCCCATTTCACAATGCCATCGGCTTGTTGTATAATCAAAGATAAATAAACATTGTTTTTATTTCAGCATACATGTAGGTACCTCTTCCAAATGAATTCAATTTATATGTACTTACATTTTTTTAGAAAAGCTGCCACGAAATAATAGTTCTGAAGTGCAACGCTGCTTGCAAGATATAGTAATTGAATAGCTTGTTAGGTAAGACCCTCCATCCCTTTGTACCTACATATTAACCTACAGGTCTTACAGTTATACAACTTACATTTATATATTTTTGTCATTGTTTTTACAAGATACATACATACATAAACTGCAATCATTTGGTTATTTTTCAAATACATACACCGTCACACTAGAGTAGGTAATAATTATTAATTCAATTAAATGCACTCACATGTCATTCTTTTATTTAATTCATGCGGAACGAATAGGTTTTAATATATATGTAGGTATGTACTATACATATGTATCTGTATTTCTAAATTCAAGCAAACAACATTCATTCAACAGGTGATGATTTAATGAACGTGCATTAAAATAATTTTGCATGTAGGTACCTACCTACATTGTACAATTTAGAGAAAATAATATCATATATGACAAGACCACCGTGCCTAGCCTTAAAGCTGCAAACCTAATAATTTACGATCACCGCTGAACTAATGTCCACTTCATTCTCAGCTTAGCAGATTCATTCATTAAAATAAATAGATTGAAAGAAAACAATGGATGTAGTGTAGATACATAATAGAGGGGAAATTCAACATCAGTTGTACACTCATTCAGCACAACACACGGGCTACGGCTAATTAAGAACACAAACAATTAAGAAGAAATAAATTTCCATAATAAGCCGCATCGCAAGTCTTACTTCCTATACCATACCTCCATACCTATAAGTACGGCGCGTACTTTAGCTATGGGTATTTATACTGAAACAAATTTAAACTATTTATACTGTACAGCAGTGATGGGTGGAAAGATGTACAATCTACATTTATATACCTATACCTGTGATGTAAATAAAAAACTAAACTATGTGTATATAGGTAGTCAGTGTCAGTTTTTAATTAAATAAAATATGACATCCTCTGTAAGGTTTCATTCTCTCAAAGTCGAACACATGAACGCACATCGACTCAAATGAAAAGGGGTTAATTTTATAAATGCTGATTTACGAGAAGAAAACTTTCAATAAACTATATACACCACTAGTGAGTACAACGACGACGTCGACGGCAACGATGAAGATTGCCAAAGACGTACTGTTGGTTGTGTTGTGATGCGACTATGGGTCTGCCGGTGCAGGGACTCACTATAGTACACTCTAGTTCCAGTAGTATAGGTGCTAGTCGGCATATCGACATCCAACGTCAGAGGAGACAATGACGATGATGTTGATGACGCTCAATATGCCATGCCAGTTTATTGCATTACCCGCGCATATAGCACTTTTAAGTAAGTTTGTGGCTGACCGATGTTTTCTTAATTACATTTACTGTTTATATGAACACCAAAGTAAGAACTAACAATATAGACATTATTTGCACTTACGCTCAAAGTTCATATGCCTTCATCCAGACACAGATACGGGCACGGGGAGGCATATACGAGCTACTGTAAGGAGCAGTGAGCAGATGATTGAGTACTTTACGAATAGGGTTACCGTAAGTCTGGTAACGTGAAAACGATAATGTATTTATCCAGTGAAGATTATGTACATAATGTATATGATTAAAATTAAAAAAAAAAACAATTAAAATTTACTATTAAAAAAAAAACATTTACCTATCCGATTGCACTGATGTAAAGCTAATTTTAGTTTAGATATAGCTATTATATGACAATATGTTGAATCAGCATATGTATGCTTAAAATTGTGTGTAATAGCCAAATTTCTGTCATCATAATGTTTGCTGAAAGGTGTTTGTTGACAAATTTGTTGGCAAGTCAGCATATGTATGTTGGCGAACTAAACATACTAAACAACCCCTTTAAGAAAAAAAAAACATAAGAAGAGTGACATAAAACACATCATCATCATTTTCAATGGTCCGCTTGTCCATTAAGTGGGTCGCGGGTGTAGGTTGCTCAAGTGGACCCTCCATAGCTCTCGATCCCCCACCATCGACTCTAAATCATCAAGGGCAATCCCCATACGGGTATAGGAGAGATTATGGTGTGGCGAACAACAAACGAACTCAGCAACATTCTCCGTGGACACAGCCACAACAGTCGACAACTTCTACACCACGTAACCATCTTGTTTGCAGCTGTCACTTGGACCTCGCTCTTCTTTCTTGACAGCGACAGCGAGCAGACGTCAGTAATTTAACACGTGTAATAAGATCGATTTTTATAACCAATAAAGTAGATTAAGTTTTTCTGAAGTATTAAAATTTCTTCTTTTATTGCGTTACATTGGTGACCCCGACTTGATCTAACCATCTCATCCTAGAGGACGCCTACCCGATGGTACGGATTCCATAGCACGTCGTGGAATCTTGGTCGGGGACAAGCGTTTAACGTGACCAAACCACCAAAGCATGGATCGCTCCGTCCATAAAACACTTCTTTCAGAATTTAAAACAACTTTCTGACAATTCTGTAAGTGAGTTCCAAAAGTTTGCAAATCTTAAGTAAGACGGTTGCAATAATTTCTTGTCTCATCAGCCCTTCTACTAAAACGCTATATTTATGTATATTATGGCGGAATGATTAAGATATTCTATTGACCAACCTTTCGCGAGCATTTAACAATTCCAAAATTATGATAAAGGATGCTGATTTTTTGAGAGCAAACATTTACATCGGTTAGAATTAAATATTACAGCTATAATAATTAATCATCAGACTCGTTTAAATCACTGATTCAACATTTGAATTTCGAAGTTCAATTTTCATAATGGAAAGACATTTCTGTGTGTTATCCAGTAATGAAGTAAACTTCGCACTTTGCTGCATCGAATGTCTATGTGCATACCACTTGCTCCAATTGAGCAAAGAGCTGTATTTATAAAACGATCTATCACGCAACAGCAAAATCTGCATTGTTGGTGTCGTAAGGAAGCGTTTAAACTACAAGTCAAGAATGAAGATCAAGATATGGGGCAACATAATTTCGACTAAAGTTCAACATCATAAAAGTATTTGATATAACTACCGAATCCTTAGAATTTAGCTATGATATGCCTTCCATAGAAATGGCTTATGTTAGACAGTTTTCATCAGTTTCATTACATTTGACTGAAGGGCCCTGTTCATGTGAAAGCACATCACTGATATTGTACTAGATCATAAGTTGAAATCTATAGAATATTTTATGTAAGAGGGCGTTTTAGTCCCTCCCGGATTGCTAACGTTAACCTTTTCAATGTCAACCAACTATTTGTTTCCTCCTTCTTATATTAACTCTCGTCGAGGTAAGAACTATTTTTGGAAAAGGAATAAATCGACCCTGAAAACTAATCCTCTGTTTTTTTTTGATTTCCAATTCTTTTTCCTCCCATATCAACCATCGGCGAGACCCACTTCAAAACCAGCGACTAGGAGCTACCCGAACGCATCCTAACAGGCCCTTTCAAGCCTCACTACCACGTATTACTTTTCTCACGGTAACTCTAACTTCAAGTTGACACCTACTGAAAAAGGGTAAATAAAATTATATATACTAAGTTCCATTAATATTTTCTGTAGCACTACATAGCTAAGCTTATTTTATTTTATTGCAAGGGAAACTTTATGCGGTATATAATTTTATTAAGACCAGATACGCTGTATTTGCATGGTTACTCTGTGTTGTCCCATCTACAGAAGACATACATAATATATATTATGCAATGCATCCTTAATATTAGCATTGTTCTAGTAACGGTGGTCTATGATGGCCATATCTGCACACGCACGAGTGTAAAGTTGACTTCCTATTTCGAGGATACACATACACATCATAACAGACGTCAGAGTTAATGCGTTTAATATAGGCAATATTTATAGTTTCACCATATCACCTATATTTTATCAATAAAACTACGTAACCGTACAGTACATATATGTACATGCAAATAAGCATTCATATGTCGTTAGGTATGAACATTTTAAATATTTATGTCAGGTGTAGGCATGGCAGGACACAATGTCGTGGGTATAAGATAGCTGAGTATTCGTGGGCAGAATTGCATGAGAGGCGTTAGTTTCGCTCGTGTTTGAATTGTGTATCTAACACTCGATTGACGTTGGTAAGGCTCAACAAAGTTTCCCTTTGATAAATTAAGTGATATTATTATAAAAGCGTTGTAAATGCTACTTCGATTAAATTACGTTTATCTGTGACAGAAGAACAAGATGGCTTCATAGACTCGTAGAAGGATGCATTACCTTCAGTATCAAAAACAATTTGTGTTCAGTAGGTATAGTTTGCATTTTGAAATTATGTGTGTGCTTTATTAACATGGGCAGTTGATGCTGTTACTCATAATAATTAAAGTATGTAATGGAAGGCAACTTGTTTTAATATGAATCTATTAATTTAAGTTTTTGTAGGGATTATGTACCTAACCTACTCCCGAAAGAAATGAAGAGATGGTGAACGAAAAAGAAAATACTTACCTATCGTTAAAGGAATATGAACGTATAGTTTCGATGTATGCATCAAAAGGAATTATAGTGAAACAACTTTCTAAACCTCACTCAGTCATTGGTGTGTAATTGCTGTTTCAGAGAATAAGGCGGACAAACCGTCTCTGAAAAGTGCGAAAAACTTGCTTTTTATCTGGCCAAGATTAGTTTGCTTCACTCCGCGATAACATAGCAATGTAGGTATGTAAATACTTTGAGCTATAAACTATACCAATGAAGGTGGCGGTGCGCATACAACGATCTTAGGCTCTTAGAGTGTCAACGATCTTAGGCTCTTAGAGTGTCAACTTTGGGCCAATAGTTTGAGTAACTAATATGTATAAAGTCTAACTATAATGTATACTTTTGGTTTAGACGGATCTCATGGTAGACGATTTACAGTGTATCTAATATTATAGCATAGGTAAGGTACACTAATTAAATGTCCTCGAATAAGCTATGAAAGCACTCCTGTTTAGGTGCTTATTTCTGGCGGTACCAAAATCAGGTAAACCTTCCGTCATCCGATTGCCATTCTATCGGTACGCTGAAAATGGGATAAATTAACATGAAAACTATTAAAAGCGGTTACCTTTTACAATTCGTTAATAGGAATAGGTGGTGGGCGCAGTGGCTCAATGATTAGTGTGCTGGACTACTGTGCTAGGGGCCCAAGGTTCGATCCCCGGAAAAACACAAATTACATCTTACTGCGCTACCTCTCGCAAACATCTGACAAACATCTGAGAGTGTAACTGTCCTTAAAAAGCTTCTTTATTCAGAGCGCTGCCCCCCAAGAGGTCGAAAATGTAGTACGGGGGCTTTTAAAATTTAGTACAAGTACAATTTAAAAAAAAAAAATAATAATCACAGAAACTAGGATTAATATTACTTATTACTAAGTAGGTACGTTTTTTGGGCTGGGCAAAATCCTCATACTTATGTCCTTCTCGTGGGCGCCTGCCTGAAAATGGCTAATTCAACTTGTCTTTATTAGTGTCAGCCAAGGGTCTCACTTGCATATCAGCCGTACGCTGTGATTCGTTGCAACGTACGACTGATGTGCAAGCGTGAACCATTAGATGAGGTGGGAGTCAACCTTAAAGGTCGTTTGCTGATGCGACTCATAATGATTTGGACTCTACTTAGTTTCTGATGGGCCTTCTTGTGAGGCGCTGTTGGAGTCTGTGCGGAGCTTAAGTCTTGGTGTGCCGTATCGGCAAATGACCCTAAATCGCGGCCGGACCAAGGTGTCATACGACCCGTGCCGATGGTCAGCCTGGCTGGGGGCCATAGCTCAGTCGCTAACGGAGTATCCGGATACCTGGCGACCTCCGGATTAGCCAGCCTTGTCTGTATATGCGAATCTCTGTACAGATGGACCTCCTTTCTTCGCTACTCGTGGGTACAAAATTTTAAATGGAAACAAAAAATAAAAACAAAAACAACAAAAACAAAGATGAGACCGGTTCTCCTTCAACACCGGGCGGTAGTACGGCGACATCGTTGTCTACTGGGCTAGCTCCTGCATCGGTGAGCAGTGGAAAGATTGTGACTATTCATGGTACATCCACTGTTAGCAGTTGCAGCGGGCTAAGTAAAGATACACCTTCTAGCAGTGGTAGGATTGTGAGCAAACATGGCCCTTCCGCTGCTACAAACACTAAAGAGCTTAAGACTCTAGCTACTTCTAATGCGCCAGCGCGCCGTCGCACTCCTTCTAAAGGTACGTACAAAAAACGTCGCTACGCTATCCACATCCTAAAGGTCTTTGGAGAAACTTTGGAGACTGATAGGACTGAGAAGCAAAACAGCAAAGTCGCATGGGCGAAAAAACTGCTTGGGAATGATCCACTAAAGACCAGCAAGGACTTCACGTCTAAGCGACAGAGATCGTTGGAGGAGGCCGCGCCGGCCCCCAAAAGACCTAAGGTGAGTAATACCACCAACTCCCAAAAGTCTTCCAACGTCACATCTCAAAAGTCTTTTAGTGACGTTCTTAAAGACAAAATTGTGGTGGCTGTGATTGATCGCAGTGACGATGATGGCACGATCTCCCCTGAACGGTGGAAGGTAGTCAAATTGAAGCTCTCTGGAACTTTCCTGAGCATCATGAGGGACTACCCGGGACCACCTCCTATCACTTGCGATGGTGGATGGCATCAAGGCCATGTGAAGCTGATCGCCTGCGACGACAAGAGGTCTTGTGATCTCTACAGGATCGCTGTAGGTAGACTGGGTGAAGTCTGGCCCGGTGCAAAGCTCGAGGTCGTTGATAGGGAGGAAATCCCAAACAGACCGCGAACTCGTACCTGGATCCCGGCTGAACCCTCCTCTACTGAGGAAATTCTGGAGATCATCAGACTCAGTAACCCGTCACTTCCAACTCACAACTGGAAAGTCGTAAAGTTGGAGGAGCAAAGGGGTCTTTATAGATGCGCGCTTATTGTGATCAATAAGGAGTCCCTTGTTCCTCTGGCCGAGACTCAAGGTGTGATACGATTCGGTTTCGAACCAATCACGTTGCGAGTCTACAAAAAGGACGAAATTAATTCAGGCAAACTGCCTCCTTTCCCTGCTGGCTCTGAATCGGAACCTGCTACTTCTGACCCTGGAGCATCAATCTCTTTTCCATCGCTAGATGAGGATGACTCCAATACAGCCACGCCCACCATGGATGACACTTTGTCAGACATGGACACGGAGGACTGTATGAACAGGATTCTTCTTGATGAAGACGAACTTCTTGGTTCATCCTCGGAATCTGAGGACCCAAACAATACTGTGGTGGAGGTTCAGCCTCCTGACTGTAGCAAAAATGCTTCAGATACTACAGATTAATCTCCACCACTCTAAAGAGGCTTCGGCCGCCCTCATTCTCCGCCTCTCAAGGGGTAGGGAAGACATTGTCTTGATACAGGAACCATGGATTGACAACAGTGTGGTTCGTGGACTCAAGACTCCTCAATACGAATCCCTATATGTAACTGACAAAGGTAAACCCAGAACTTGCATATTCGCGAAACGTAGCCTTAACCTACTTCTACTCCCTACTTTCAGCGATTCAGATATTACAGCAGCTAGACTAGTCACTGCTAAAGGCACGTACTGGTTGGCATCGGCATATCTGGCCTACGACTACGTTGGCTCTCTTCCCGGAAACAAAATGGAGAGAATGATCGCGGAAGCAGAGAGGACCAAAATCAACCTCATTATTGGATGTGATGCTAACGCACATCACTCAGTATGGGGAAGTACTGACATTAACGATAGAGGTGAGTCACTTTTTGATTATATATTAAGCACTAACCTGATTGTATGTAATGTGGGAAATGAACCTACTTTCATAACAAAAAACCGACAAGAAGTATTAGACATTACTCTTGTCTCCGATACCGTCAGTCAGATGATCACCAACTGGAAAGTATCACCTGAACACTCCTTTTCAGATCACCGGTATATCCAATTCAACTTAACCGATGACCCTCCCCGCCAACTTCCTTTTAGAAATCCTAGGAAAACAGACTGGCTCAAATATAGGGATATTCTGATAGAATTAATTACTCCTGACTTTTTAATTCCCCCCTGCAGCACCAGTGAGCTCGATCGTAAAGTAAATGATCTCACCCTGGCTTTCAACAAAGCCATGTCTTCTTCTTGTCCTCTCATTCTACCTAGGGGTAAGAAGAAACCGCACTGGTGGAACTCAGAATTGGGACTGCTTAAAACTAAGTGTAGAAAGCTTTTCAATCGTGCTAAAGACACAAGAGGAGCGACAGACTGGGACTACTACAAGGAATCCCTAAAAATATATAAAAAGGAGCTAAGGAAAGCTAAGCGTACATCTTGGAGGCTCTTCTGCGGAAAAATTGAAGAGTCGTCTGAGGCATCAAGGCTTAGGAAAGTACTCTCCACAAATCCAACAATGCCTAGTTGCTTGAAAAAGACGGATGGCTCTTGGACGAATTCTAGCGAAGAATCGCTCAATCTGCTGCTCGACATCCATTTTCCAGGCAGCTCCTGCAGTATAATTCACTTAGATCCAAACAGATCAGATGTGCATTTTACAATTATTCAAGGTCTGATCACTAGAGACAAATTGCTTTGGGCGCTACGTAGCTTCAAACCATACAAATCCCCAGGACCAGACGGCATAATACCAGCCGAGCTACAAAACACCTCGGATATCATCCTGCCAGTGCTGGAGATAATCCTAAATAGCTGTCTAAATCTGGTGTATATTCCCTTGTTATGGAGAGAAGTAAAAGTGGTTTTTATACCCAAAGCAGGCAAATGCTCTCATGTTAGTCCAAAGGACCTCAGGCCCATTAGTCTTTCGTCATTCCTCCTAAAAACTCTAGAAAGACTGATCGAAATCCATCTTCGTACAAGCATTGATACGAAACTTCTATCCACTGCTCAACATGCGTACTCTAAAGGTAAATCCGTGGAAACAGCTCTACATACGCTGACATGTTCCATCGAGGATTCCCTCCATCACAAGGAGTATACCATGGTTGCATTCCTCGACATTGAAGGCGCTTTTAACAACGTTGATGCATCTGCAATCGCGCAAGCACTGTCAGCTCTGAACGTGGACGCCTCGCTCAGGGAGTTGATTAATCTGATGCTCAATAGCCGGATCATCAACTCTAGTCTGAGCGGGGCGTCTGCCAGAAGATCTGTCAGCAGAGGTACCCCACAAGGTGGTGTCCTGTCTCCCCTTCTCTGGAACTTAGTGGTCAATCAACTGCTGACATGCCTGGAAGCGGAGGGCTACAAGGTGATTGCATATGCGGATGATGTTGCTATTGCCGTGTCAGGAAAGTATCCAAATACCTTAAAAGAACTCCTACAACACGCTCTCCACACGCTAGTAAAATGGGCGTATCAATGTGGGCTGGGCGTTAACCCTCACAAGACCGAACTTGTTCTCTTTTCTAGGAAATACAAAATTCCGCACATTGACCCTCCATCTATAAATGGCATAAGCCTGACTTTCTCTAATGAAGCCAAGTACTTGGGCATTATTCTAGACAGAAAGCTTAGCTGGAAGTCTAACATACAAGAAAGAGTTAAAAAAGCAACCATAGCTCTCTTCTCTTGCAAAAAAGCAATAGGAAATAAATGGGGCCTACAACCTAGCATCACCCATTGGCTATACATCTCGGTCATAAGGCCGATACTTACATACGGTGTGGCTGTCTGGTGGACTGCCTTAGATAAAGCGACAAACCGCAGTAAACTAGGCAAAGTCCAAAAAACCGCTTGCTTGTGTATCAGTGGTGCTCTTCGCACCACACCTTCTGCTGCACTTGATATCCTGTTTCACCTGACTCCCATCGATATTTTCAGCAAACAAGCGGCAGCATCTTCAGCAGTTCGTTTGAAAGCAACTTCACAGTGGACCAGTAAAACAACTGGCCATGCGGCTATCTTAAATACATTTAAGACTCTCCCGAAAAACATCGACTACACCATACCTCAACTACAGTTTGATAAAAACTTCCAAGTCTCCATCCCCAATAGATCTTTCTGGGAGGAGGGGTCATTCCTTGAAGATGAGGCGGTTCAATTCTTCACAGATGGATCGAAAACGTCCAATGGTATAGGAGGTGGTGTTTTTTCTGATAGACTTAACCTCAGTCTCTCCTTCCGTCTCCCAGATCACTGTAGCGTTTTTCAGGCGGAAATAATGGCAATTAAGGAAGTCTTATCCTGGCTAAAAGAAAACGTGATATCCCCTAAAGATATCCGCATCTTCTCGGATAGTCAGGCTGCAATTAAGTGCCTGGAATCAGCCTCTATTAACTCTACTACAGCCCTAGACTGTCGCACGTCTCTCAGAGAGATGGCGGAGCAGTTCAACATTCACCTCTGCTGGGTGCCGGGGCACAGAGACATTCCAGGTAACTGTAAGGCTGACGAACTTGCCAAGCTCGGAACAACACTACCTATCGTACCAAGCAAATGTACCTTAGGTATTCCAATCGCTACGTGTAAACTTATGATAAAGCTGGATGCCATCCAAAGAACAAACCTTAGGTGGACATGTGGCACGACATGTCTAGCGACAAAAGAGATCTGGCCAAAGTTGGATCTCAAACGTTCTAAGAATTTGATCTCTCTTGACAGGAGGCATATCGGCGCCACAATAGGTGTCATTACGGGACACTGCCTTATAGGTAGGCATGCAACAAGGCTCGGCGTACTCTCAAACGATTTTTGTAGAAGCTGCTTGGACGAAGAGGAGGAGGAAACCATTCAGCATTTCCTCTGCACCTGTCCGGCACTCTCCCGTAAACGGAATCTCCATTTGGGAGCCTCCTACTACAACGATCTAAACGATCTAACAAACATAGACATTCGTAGTCTCCTTTGCTTCATCAGAAGCTCAAACTGGTTCAACGAGTAGGACGAAATTTTTAATAGATTCTTGTGGTATCACAAGGGACCTAATTGGTCTAAGTGTGTCGGCCTTTTGCCGGCAGCCACTTCAACCTAACCTAACCTAAGTAGGTACAGAGGACCTACCTACAATAGGTTAGGTTAGGTTAGGTAAGGTGGCTGTCCCGAAGGGGACACACTTAGACCAGAATTTTGGTCCATTGTGATACCACGAGAGGGGGAGGGGGGAGGAAGTGGTCTAAACAGTTCTTTGTGCCGGTCATTAGGAATTCTGTTGCAATTTGCGAAATTTGGGTATCCTACCTGAGAGGTGAACTTTTATAACTTTCTTTCCCTGGTTGCGGCTTAGTCTTCGGGTCAAGGTGGAGGGCGACCGTAACAGTCTGCCCCATGCCTATTGCCTCTGACGCGGCCTTCACTAGGGAGGGAGACTGGTGCTTAACAGAGGTGGCCGATTCAACCAGTCTGCCCAGCTGCTTGACCAAAAGTCAGTGGATGGATTGTTTGTTGGAAAAAGGATGGGGGCAACCATAGCAGTCTGCCTCCCTTTTATTTACCTTTGACGATCAGTCCACATGACAGATTGGTGCTGAACAGAAAGGCCTGATTGAAATTCCAACCTGCTGCATGGCACCCAAGTAGATGTCGCGATTTGTCTTTGGTAAGAAGGGGTGACCGTCTTCGTTAGTCTTCAGAAAGCCGACGAAGGGTGACCGAAACAGTCAGGCACCCCGCTGGTAGCCTCCGACAGTTCGTTAATAAGGAGGGTGGCTGTTACGAATCAGTTAAGGAGACTGCAGAAGAGATCGACGAAGGATGACCGAAACAGTCTAACCCCCGACTTTCTCCTCTAACGGAGTCTGAAAGTCCTACGTGTGAAGGTGAAATTGACCGACTTGGTCAGCTCCTCCCGTTGGCGGTTAGTCTCTGACAGTGCGTTAGTAAGGAGGGTGGCTGGTACAGATCAGTTAAGAAGACTGCGGTAGGAGCGAGCGACGAGTTTAACGAAGCAGACAGAGATTGGTGAGTTGCGTGTTGACTTTCATTGAAGCCAATTGGACTTTGTAACGAACTTGCTGATGCAGAAAATATCGCTGCGAGCCAGATCGCTTAGGTCCTCAAAGAAATAAGCCCCTAAGGTAGCCTTGCGCAAGGTGACAAGAGCAGGAAAGGAGCAGAGGAGATGAACGGTGGTTTCCTCTTCCTCCTCGTCCCTGCAACTTCTACAGAAGTCGTTATGAGAAAGAAAAATAAGAACCATATTACATTTAAAAATTATTTTGGATAATGGTTGGCATTGTGATAGAAAAAAGTTTTTGCTTATGTTAATAAGTATTCAGGCGGATTATATACATTTCCCTGATCCCTGACTAATTCCTTGGACAGCAGTATTGCATCGACTGTATATATATTCAAACTATTTCTTGTGTCATTCTTAATTAAATTTAAACTAGAAAAATAACGCTCTGCGGTGGCACTGCTACCTATGTGGGAGAACGCACATAGCTGCGTTTACATACAGAAGTCATCAGTTTGTAGTAACAACAAGCGCTGGGAAAAAACATAGTTTAATAATTTTTTTATTATTATTTTTAAAGTGTGAGAAATTGTAGTACAAAGTACGACAATAATAAAATGTACGTATTCACTTTTTTGACCAACAAAATGTAGTACAAACGTTACAATTGTAGCAAGGGGGCAGCGCTTCAGACGTACCTTTTGCGCCAACTATTTATTTATTTAATGCGAATAGGACCGTATATCTATAGGCATATAGCATCTCACAGCTATTCCTTTATGTGAGTTTTATTTCTGAAACAAATGGAATGGACCCTAAAATATATATACATAATGTGGTGGTTTTCTCAGGACGGGTATACTCTCAAATGTTTGTCAGACGTTCGAGAGGGAAGGTCAAACAATTTTCATCCACCAACCCACTACGCCTACAAGTATGACACTAAATTATTAGGCAAAAAGTGATTATGCCAGATGGTTATAGACTATGGCCCCTATTGTGAGTGTCGATAGTTAATCGTTGATCGACAACTGTCGATCGATCGAGAACTGTGATTGTCGATTGCGATCGATATTTGTCGATTTAACAGTCGCCTGTAGTCGATTACAAATGTCTGATCGATGCTTTCTCTTAGAAGTGAACAAATTTTGTGCGCACGAATAGCTAGGGCACGAGTACGATAACTTAGGCGCCAAAAATTGATAACGGTATTTTGTAGAGGGGTTAAATACAAGCATTTTTTACTGCTTGTATTTAACCCCTCTACGTAAATCCGTCATTAGTCTTCATCGCAAAAATTATCGTTCTCTCCCCATTTCTTGCCCTTAAAAAACAATATTAAAGAACAGATTCCTGGCTTACAAAAATGCCAAAATCCTTTTCTGTAAGTGTTGCCATTATTTTTTAATATATTTTTTTTTTAATTTTAAGTATTATTATTTTTAAATTACCCCTCCCGCCTAAACGAAGCGAGATAGACCCCCCCCCCCTCCCATAGTAAAAAAAATGCTTATGTTTAACCCCTCTACAAAATACCGTTATCAATTTTTGGCGCCTAAGTTATCGTACTCTCCCCTATAAGTGCAATGCCAAGGAGCGCGCTTAAGGGCGCCTACAAGTGTATCACACGTCATACTCATAATATGTAGTTGCCAACTTAATTTGAACCAGTTTGAGCTTCTGATGAAGCAAAGGAGACTACGATACGAATGTCTATATTTATTAGATCGTTTAGATCATTGTAGTAGGAGGCTCCCAAATGGAGTTTCCGTTTTCGGGAGAGTGCCAGACAAGTGCAGAGAAAGTGCTGAATAGTTTCCTCCTCCTCTTCGTCCAAACAACTTCTACAAAAGTCGTTTGAGAGTACGCCAAACCTTGCTGCATGCCTACCTATAAGGTAGTGTCCCGTAATGACACCTATACTAAAATATATTTTGTTAAAGAGGATGCTTATATTTTTATTTTAAAATCTGTGAAAGGCAAGTGGGTACAGCACTCAATTCAAGAGAGGTGTCTTTACATTGGCTTGAAAATACAATTTTAACAATTATGCCACATCGACCTATAAATCAATTATAATATATTCTCTACATCAACAAATGGACAAATTAACTAATTTACAATTTGATATCTGCGCTGAATTTCCCCCTTTCGTTGTCATATTCGGTACGAACAATATTTCATTGTACAATGTTAATGTAGAT
The DNA here is from genome assembly GCA_949372485.1 of Cheilosia soror. Taxonomy (NCBI): domain Eukaryota; kingdom Metazoa; phylum Arthropoda; class Insecta; order Diptera; family Syrphidae; genus Cheilosia; species Cheilosia soror. The sequence goes on along the minus strand of OX443561.1, from coordinate 1,728,527 downwards.
ACATTTCTGGCCACATGACAATGGTCATTATGCGCAATCATTCCTATTCCGTACCTAACATTCAACACCGACTTTCCTTATCTGGATAAACGTTTTTCGTTATATACATACAATCTACATAGGTAATAGGTATACATACATACATAATATGTATTATGATTTTTTTTTTTTTTTCACCATTATTACTTTTATTATTTGTGTTCTATCTTCTGCAGTCGTTTGCTTTTCCATGGAATCATTAAACATACACACCTCCAGCCCTGGCTGTACCTAGACCTACTACTTTTACCTGGAGAATCCAAACGCAATGTTATTGTTGCAGCAATCAAGTGAAAACACCACTTGCGTGCACAGTGAGGGGAGAAAAGGCAGTACGAAAATAATAACAATAATGATAATCATAATAAAATACAATGTCGACCCGAGATGACGATAATAGCCTAGATATCTTAGCCAGACAGAGGTAGAGAAATATGTATTAACTAAAACAACTGCCACAAACTGTGTAGGTATTGCATGGACAAAGCGTAGGCAAAGGAATCCTTCTATGTCCACAACTCTATTCGCGACGACGCCTGCAAGTGGCAATTATCACTTTAATGTGAATTGGCATATATACCGAAATACAAATCGGCAGGACAAAACTGACTAAAAATGTGTCCTACACGTTGCCCAATATAATCATTCAAACCCTTTTTTGATTATATAAAAATCTTGTTTAATATTAGATATAACATATTTCTATATAAAAAAATTTATTCAATTAATTTTCAGTTAATGACAAAAACCTCTTTCAAGTACAAGTGTGTAGAAATTGCCCAAGTCATTTATTCCATCTGTCAGTACATTGGATATAGACACACAATTAAGTGTAACAACAACAAAGTGCTGATCCACACAGTGCCGTCGTTTGCGTCGTTTGCCGTACTAATAACTTTGGTAATGCTATAATGGTAATAGTAAGAGTATCGTTGTTTCGACGGCAAGACATGTTTTTTTTTTTTTTTTTGCTGGCTTGTGTAATTGCTTGATTCATTCGATTGGAATAACAGGCTATCTTGGTTCGATGTTGAACTGCCGAAACGAGACATTATACAACATTCTCTATAATTACTGTTGATAAGTATAATTTTATGTTTTTTTTTTTTATTTCATAATTATAATACATTTTATTGCTGCTGTCGGGCAATTTCAATTTATTTGATTATATTTATAGATTATCATACAATTTTGTAAAAAAAAAGAAGAGGAAAACGATATAATCTAATGTACATGTACTTCGAATTGGGACTACACATTCCCAATCGCCCTACATTTTTTCTACATATTTAATAAGCAAATAAAATTATACCTACTTAGACCTTGAATGATGTACAAATTCGAAGAAGACAGTAAGTAGTGACGATTGACGAATAGACGGATACTTGGTGCCTTTAGGTACTATAAGCTCACTAAATTTCACAAATCATAACTGACTGACTCAGTCACTCACTCAGCACTTCCGCCATTCTAGAAACATGAAATTTGATACAATGTCAGATCCTGTGGTGCATACACTGGGAAAAGTCCGATTTTCCATTCAGGGGGTGTGGTATACCCCCACTTTAAACAAATAGTTATCATTTATTTGTAGCACAGCCTCCAGTTGGGCACTTTAAGTTAGTTGAGGTCCCCTTCCACTCGCGCGCACCACTTAAGGAGAAGTCTTCCTCTACTGCGTTATTCCTCCGGGTTGGAATCGAAGACTCTTCGAGGTTTTATATGGAGTCTCCTTAGTGTTTCTTGAGAAGGCTGGTGTTTGAAGTGGCCAAAGAAACAGCGGTTGGCAAGTCTAACACTTTTTGATTGATTTCTGCTGTGGTGGCATTATGAGGGTTTATAGGGGAGTCGAGGTGGACAAAGTCCCTAACCACCTCAAAGTTATAGCTCTCTTTCGTGACGTTCTATCTGATTCGCCGGTGTTGTGTTTCCCATGTTGACAGAATGAACGTTGTTTTGGCCCCCTTTTAAAACCATTTTTGCAGCTTGTGCTAAGCTAATACTTGTAAACGCACCAGTGGCAGCGCGCTGGGTTCTGTCAATTATGTAAATGTCGTCAGCGTAAGTATGCAAGTAGTTGCACAGACTTTTGAAAAATTATGCGCCCCTGGTGTTGGCTTGCGAGTTTCGCACAATTTTCTCAAGTATGATGCTGAAATCAAAGGTCTCGATGAGATTGTACTACCAAAGATGTCCTCCTTTTCTATTTTGGCGTTAAAATCAACTAAGACGATCATCACGTCATACTCAGGACATTGCTCATTTGTTTTGTCGAGGAGCTCGTAGAAACAGTCTTTGGTTGCATCGGCTTTATCTTCGGTTGTGGGCGCATATCAGGCTTATGTTGTCGAAATTAGCCTTGATGAGGATAATCATAAGGCATTCACTAATGTGCCAAAAACTCAAGACTTCTTGCCTAAGACTGCCGCTTACAAAAAATCCGCATCCAAATAGACGCTGCTTCTGTTCTCTGTAGCAATCACCGTAGTAGATGTCACTTCATCCTCCTTTTGCCCGGCTTATCTTACCGCACCTCCTGGATGGCGGTGATATCTGCTTACCGTACTTAGCTTAGCTTAGCGTACCGTCCAGTGTTAAATAAAAATAAATAAATAGATGGCGCAACAGGCGGGTGACACCCAAGGCCTAGCTTCTCGCAACCATTCGTTTTGCGTGAGTTTCTATTTTTGGGACGAATGGAACACCGAAAGAAAAAACATTGGTTGAATCAAAAATGTTTCGTTGTTAGCTAACAATGTGCTTAAAATTGTCAAATCAAATACGTATGTGATTAAATCAAAGAACGCTGCATGTTTGAAACAACTACTTTGGCGTTGTTGATTAAAATGCTCGTAAGTATCACAGATATATTTAGTTTGAACATGTTTGTAGTTGTTTCAAAAATGGTAACATTGTTAGCCTACAATTTAATTGTTGATTTCATTGTTAAACAACAATAAACAGGATGAAATTACAACTTAGGGACTTTACAATTAATTTGACCATACGTGTTTTTAATTAAACACAAACGTGGTCAATAAATTTAAAATCAACTATATTTCTTATAAATTAAACACATTCATAGTTGGAGTACAACGATTACAGTACAATTAAACACAAACATGTTCAAGGCAAAATTTCATTGACTATTATTAAAGTATCATGAACGTGTTAAAAGTATCTACGGACATGTTTTTATAAAAAAAAAAATTCTCATTATCACAACCTACATTCTTGCCAAGAAGTGTTGTAAAGCGGTCACGTGTAACAATCAGAAACGTTGTTAAAGTATCACACCTCAGTTAAATGTATCACGAAAATGTTGAAATAATAATGCAGCCAAGCATAAACATTGTTAAAGAAACACAAACATTGTAGAACTATCACGAATGTAGTTAATTTACATGTTTTCTTGTTAAACCAACCACAAACATCGCAGTCGCGACATTCTTAACGGAATTTGTCTTGTCAGTTTGCCTCGTTGGCGTCGGTCATCTTTTTTCTTGAAAAAATCTTCAGTATTCAGTCAGAAGTGCAAGTAGTAGGTGCATTACGTTACGAGCGAGTGTCAACAGTGTATTTTTCTTTGTAGTGTACAGTGACGTTTTGTTTTTTAGTGCGCTTTTTGATTGAGGCCGTGGTCTACCCCGGATTGTGAGCGCCATCTAAAGTAAGTTTTTTTCTCGTAAACTTTTACCACTCATAATTTTGAAATTTAGCTTAGATTCGACACCCGGATTTCAATACCCTGAAGTCAACACAGCCAACGGTGCATAGGTACGGTACGAGACAATACTCACAATTTATGTAGGTAAATATAATTATTTATAAAATAATAATTGTACTTCGTTGGGCCCCTGTTGTTGAGCCAACATATTAAAATATTAATTATTTATCACCATTTTGTTAACTAGCCTTAAGTCAAACTGATATATGAAAGTTCAATAAATACTAATGTAAATAAATGTAATGTAATTTTGCGTAGATTAATATTAGTTTTCAGTTTTTAATAGTATTTTCTGCTGGGTGCGAGTAGAAATAAAATGGTAAAGTAAGTATGGACGTTTTAAAAGAAGCACAAAAACATTACAATGTTTCCATTGCTGATGAACAATGGTCATGCATTATCAAACACTATCCAGTACGTGAGCATTGTAAAAGAATCACGAAAAATGTACATGTACAATGTTTTCGTTGTTGATTAACAATGATTATGCTTGATCAATCGCTTCCCTGTGATAAAGTAAGCACGGACGTGTTAAAAGAAACACGACCATTGTACAATTTTGAATTTGTTAATCAACAATGATCGTGCTTAATCAATCGCTTACCGTGCTTGCTTTAATACGAATAAACTTATGCGTGGTTATTTAAACACGAAATTGACAATGGCGTGATAGATTTATGAAAAAATACCCGTTATGTTTTTTTATAAAAAATTGACAATGTCGCATTTGTTGAAATGACAATGCCCATTGGTTGACGCAAAATCAAATAAGGTTCATGCTTGATTTTACCAACGTTTTTCTTTCGGTGAAGGGACCTACAATTTTATGCCGAGTCCGAACGGCTGAATTGAAAAGCTTTTTCATGACAGTCATACTCTCGGATGTTTGTCAGACGTTCGCGAGAGGTGGCGCAGTAGAAAAAAACTTTAAGATGTAATTTGTTTTTTTCCGGGGATCGAACCTGGGATCCCTCGCACCGCACACTAACCACTGCGCTACTGCGCCCACCCGTCCAGTGTTCTGTATTTCCGCGAACAATAAACAAACATAATTATCTGTTAAATTTGTGTATTCTCTATAAAAACCAACCAATCACGTATCTACCCAAACTTATTATAAATATATAATATAAAAATATATGATCCAGTTTAATATGTTTCCAATATGTTTCGTAGGATCTATACTTGGTCACATTTTGTATGCCATAGCTTGCCAGACTAGTGTGATAGGCAAATTTCGCTTTGTCATATATCGTACATTTATGAACAAAAATTATCTGACAAAGCCATTTGCCATATAAACTGGGCATATTTATATGGCATAGTCCATAGTGTACTACTTACTATCTATACTTATCGAGTATACCTACACAAATTGTGCCGTATTTATATAGATAAAAAAAAAGATTTATTTAAAAAATTTCGTGAATGATCCGATAGGCGGGTATGAAGCTGGTAGTCTATTACATATATGTAAATTCTTCGCAACATATTTGGTCCTGTTTGCGCAGACGTGTTCTAAAGGCGACGATTTAACGACGGGCTGTATGTATATAGCGACCTCGACATAATAATCAATAAATTTAGGATGTGTACAGCGAATAGACATCAACGCATCAACGGAGGAGAGGACATCACCTTGATGAACAAGAATTGAACAACACGATTGAAAATAAATTACAAAAAACAGTTGTGCTTAATATAAGAAGTTGTAAATAAAAGCTAGTTTTGCAGACCTACTTACATACACGCTTCATTTCTGTTAGTATTCAAATTTAATTTAAAAACTTTATAAATAGTATTAACAAATAATAAACCCCCTATTTGCCAATCTTTATATTAAACAATATTTTGCATAAATATTAATGTATTAGGTACAGTTTAATATTTGTGTTAACACGTTTTTTGTTGTTATCTTCGTAGGCTATCGAACAAAACTAATGGTTTCGAATAATATTAACTTTATTACCAATCAACGTTTACATTCACAAATAACTTAACAGATACAAATCAACGATATGACTATTCATTATTCAAGAAAAACGAAAACTACGATCTACGAATGACAAAGACATTGCTATCATTAAAGTGTTTACGATTTAACTTCAACTTTTTTCGTATTCCTCTTCTATTTACATTTTTTTATATAAACATTAAATTACAAAAATAAAATATTACACTCATTGACGTCGAGACAGCAGATGCAGGTACTTATGTACTTACAATCCAAATGGAGTTTCTTTAAACAGTTCTTTTATTTATTTTCCGAAGTAAAATATATTTACGATACGGACAAATATCCGCATCCATATGCACACACATTTTTGTATTGTTTACTTGTAAAATAACAAAATGTAAATATAACGAGACAGAGAACTTAAGGCAATAAAGGAATGAGAGAAGAAACTGAGTTTTCGAAAATAAAAAGAAGAAACATGAAAATCATTAAGAGCAAATACAAATAAATTTGTACACACACTTGGTATCTCGGGAATTCATTAAATGAAATGCAGAAAGCGTTTCCAATATATTTTTGTTTAATTTTAAAATGGGTACATATACGGAGACTTCTCGGTTGGATGTTTAAATATCTGCGCGATGTTGTGAAATTGTGGTAAACGAAGAGTGGGAATATTTTTATATTTTTGTAGGTATTGAGCAATAATATATCCGTCTTGACTTCTCTAAATTAAATAAATTTAAGGAAACGATCTATATAAAATGCTGCTGTCATTTTAGGAATGCAAATTAAAAAATTACATTCATTTATCTGTTTTAAATAAAAAAAATAAGTTTTAAAATTTTCTGAGTAGGTAGCTAACATCTTTTTCTTTCGTTGTAGAACTAGTTAATTTAATTATCTTAATAAGTTGTCTATATTAACAAGTGCTACAATCACTGATCAGTGATTAGTAGGGCCGATGTTATTCTATGAACTCGATTAGTAGTACCTATTTAGAAGAGGTTGTCAAAAAAAGAGCTTAATTGAAAAAAACCGGCCAAGTGCGAGTCACTCGCGCACCGAAGGTTCCGTACGTACGTAGTACTAGTGAATTACATTTACATAATCCTTTAGTTCATATATATAGGTATACTATGCATACTTAAGAACGCCGTCATCGTCACTCGTCAGTTAAATCCACCGACTCGGCTCCACCCAACTAGCAATAACAATAATACAAAGAGCACCCATGCCATGAATAAGAAAAAAATTAAGACCGCGGCCGATCCGAGACCACCATCATTTATCAACCAATAATTATGATGTATGATGATGAATGGAGAATGGGTAATGGATATGCAAAGGAAGTGAAACATGTATTTTTTGTAAATCAAGAAATAAACAGTAGGTAGCGAAATTAAAAAAAAAACGCATAAATGAATGGAGATGGCCGAGCGCGAGAAAAGAAACAAAAGTGTGTATGTGTACAATTGTATCTATTGAAGCTCCAATTCCATTTGGAAAGGATTAGGTTTAAGAGAACAGCCGAAGTGCCAATACCATGCCGACGCCCCGCCTCCGATCGACACACACAGCCCAGCGAGTGAGCCATGCCAAAGCCAAGCCCAAGACCCGAGAGCGAAAGAAGAAACAATATTATGTATGTGTGTGTGGATGAAAATGAGTAATTCTTGGAGTTCCACTTCCAATTGCAAAGGAAACGTTTAAGATAACACCCCTATTAATAACATATTGGACACATTTTTGTAAATATCTCGTAAAATATTAACTTTTTGCCAAAATAGTCAAAGATCTACAAAGTAGGAACATTTTTTTTGTTGTAAATCAAGAAAAAAACTGTTCTTTGTGCAAATGAAAATATTTTGTTCGCTTAATTACTTATTACTCCAAAACTTTTCAAATGTGTCGCTATTATTGGTATCTGTCGTTTAACTAGAGGTTATACCGTATGTTGTGTGCAAATTTCAGCCTTCTACGTCAATCACTTCTTGAGATAGACCTAGGTACAAAATTGGCTTAGTTTATCCGGACAGACATCGCAGCGAAAGCAATAAGGAAGGTTCCTCCATATGGAAACGGAACCTTAAAAAGGCCACCGTCTCTGAGACTTAAATATCGAGATATGCCCCTGTTTAATGTCGCAGCCGTACCAACATTTTGTCCAAAAAGCTAAAATTCTATTCAGGCGAATAGATCAAAGAAATAATAATTGCAAAACGAACGAAGGAAGACGTCATAGGCATGAAAATCCTTACTACATTTATACATTTTGCAGACACAGCAGTTAACTAACGTTTATGGCTTTCTCGTTATAATTTTCAAATTCCATATTAGAGGGTAACAGGCGTGTCGCTTGGTGTTTATGATTTGTTTGAATGCTCGAAAAAGTGACTACTACACTCAGACTGTTGTAAGATTTATCCCAAGCATTCAAACGTGCCCATTAACATTAACTTGGCAAATACCTACAACTGCTCCTATTTACCTACTTACTAAAAACTAAATATGCATTAATGCGAGGTTTTATACTCGAAATCTGATATAAATACAAATCGTTCTTATTATTAAAAAATAGTTGTTTTCTTCTCTTCCAACACAATCTTAATAATTCAGATAAAAACAAAATAGAATTTAAAAACAAACAGAGATAAAATCAATTTCAATAATTCGTAATAAAATCATAAAATTATTATCGTTATTATCATTCGATTTCTATTATTCGATTCGATTAGATTAGATCTATAATATTAAATAGCAGTTCTTTTAGTTTTTTTAGTCGTGTGATGTAATCACGTTTTTGTTCTTTCAAATAATCCCAATAAAATTCATATAGGTATAGCCGCCTAAAAAAACCTAATCTTTATTGGCGAAGATATAATAAATAACAATGTACAAATATATAATGTATAATAAATTTCGTTAGTCTTCTTAGAATTACGCACACGAACTCATAGGAGAGTACCGACAATCTAATATCAGCGTATACCTACAACTATGGAGGAGCAGGAAGAAAATAAAACTGATGAATAAATGCCGACAAAAACTTAATTTATAAATAAATAAATAAATATACAATATTGAAGACTTTCATTTATATATGTTGAGAAAAAAAATAAGATAGGACCATTCGCTTCAAACGATTATAGTAGGTCGTATACCTTTTGCTGCTCTCCCGTATGTCTGCCAACACGCTTGTTAGTGCTGCTGGATGGAACTAAACATCAACTTCTCGCTCTATACGGCAAACTCGAAACATCTGCACAGCATATGCTTCGAAAAGTCGAACGTAATAACAAAAATATAAATTTAACTTATTTAAATTGAAAAATGAAGAGAAATAATAAAAAAAAAAAAAACAAGTAAAATAAAAGATCTAAAGTATGAGTGGATAATGATGATGATTGCGGTGGAGGTGGATCTGTGGCGCGGAGCGGCGGTAGCGTTGCTGGAGGCGGAGGTGGTGGCTGTTAGACATTGCAGGCGGCAAAAGGAATGATTCTTATATTTTGTATGTTATGTTTTCTTTTATCTTTGTGAGCCTCTATGGAAGTCTATCAGGCTGTCTTTTTGCCTGCTATACGAAAGTCGTTTGTACAATCATTTGATTCTATTTCTCCGCCAACGCTGACAGACTGCGGAGTACTCGCACTTGGAGGGGAGGCGATTGAATTAGATATGTGCGGTGCGTGATGCATATTTGGTATCTAGATGGAGGCTATTAGATGTATGTAATTGTATGTTTTTAGCGCAACTGTGTATTCATTAACAGACAGACGAAAGCAGGTAAACAGCATCGGCCGACGCGGCGTTTTGTTTTTATTTTCCTCCCTTTTTTAAAATATATTAATACCTTCCCATTTATTGTAAAGGATCACGTCGAGTGGCGATGATCTTTCGGATGGTGTTACAGAAAACCAAACAAATGAGTTTTTATACATAGATTGATGGCTGTTCATACGATATTTACATATAAGACATTGAGAGATGAATTTCAGAATGCAGTTGGAAATGGATATGGATAATGGAAAACATATGTAGTTACCTATAAAAAATGTCTAGAAAGTAATGACGACACGGTTGTAGTATGCTATACCGATCAGTAATGGTTGGTTGATTTTTAAAAAGTATGGAAACCTGATCTTAACATACCTACCAACATTTTAATTGATAAAAATTCGGACAATCAGATTGTGCGCAGCGTACCTACCTATATACTTGGGGAGAGTACGACAACTTAGGCGCCAAAAATTGGTAACGGTATTTTGTAGAGGAGTTAAATACCTACAAGCATTTTTTTAATATCTATCTCGCTTCGTTTAGGCTGGGAGGTAATTTAAAAATAATAATACGTAAAAAAAAAAATACAATGGCAACACTTACACAGTCAAGGATTTTGGCATTTTCGAGAGCCAGGAATCTGTTCTTTAATATTACTTTTAAATAAAGTTATTTCTGTAAATAGTTTTTGTAACAAACAATTTCAAACTAGAAATTTAAGGACAAAAATTGGGAAGATTACGTGATTGGTTATAACTACATAAGCATATATATGTATGTATGTATGTATGTAATAGAGACATTAGCACAGGCCTCGGCCCTCATTGAAGCTAAGCTCTGGGCCTCCGGGTATCGTAGAATAGCGCCAATGCAAATGGACAAACTAAACCCGTAAATAAGCTGATTGAATAATTACAGAGACGTAAATATTCAAGGTTCTTACAACCGTATTTATCAGGAACATAGGATGTGGAGGTCGCATTTATTGTAAATCTTGAAATTACTTCGAGTTCTACTCTGTCTTCGGTATAGCTTCTTCATCAGCTCGTTATGACTGTAGCGAATTAAGGGACCATATTTTTGAATCACTCATCATTTTTGAACTTTTTGATTCTTGACGCTGAGTTTCATGTCTTTCTTTCTTGAAGATTGTTTCAACTACCGGAGCCCGGAGCGAAGTCTCGAATTGTCAATAATAACAAACCAAAAAATTAAATTTTCAAAAAAAAAAAATTAGAAAATTAAATTTGTAGATATGTCTTATTTATTTGACATAAAAAACCCGGATCTCAGGCTGCAGTCGGTTATAACTACATAAACATATATATATATAAAAAACAAAATTAATATTTTGAGGAAAAGCTTATGGAAAAAACCTCAATTTATCGTTTAAATTGATCGAAATGAAAGAAGTGCATAACCTTGACTTCAAAACTCATGCTGTTACATAAAATACAAATTATAGGTAAATTAACAATATGCATAAATTTTGAGTAGATACATTAACAATTGAAAATATATTAACATAAATTAATAAATTAACATAAAAAATTAATTGAGGTACATACCTACATATTAGGTATATAAGATAAGATAGTTTAACAAAAATAAATATGTAGGTATATCTATCTATAGGAGGTACAGTCTTGGAATTGGAAGCCAAAGTTTTTAAAATTTGTAACATTACTATAAATAATGAAAGTCAATAAATATTGTCTAGGTAATACGATTTCTGAAGAAAATAAAAAATGTTGTGTATCGCAAAGCATTACAATAAAAACAGTTTATCTATTTAACACACTACGAAGTGTGCACGGGCTACGCTAGTAAACAAATAAAAATTAATAAAGTGAACATGTTATATTTTTCGATTCGATAACATAAAATTTATTTGGTCATGTTTAATTCAATCAGCAGGAATCTGATTAAATGCTTAAATATTTAATAAAGTTTTGGCTCCCTTAGAACAAAAAAGCATACAAATAAATACATGTGAGAAGCTAGGCCTGTAGGGTCTGGTCTTTTATTTTCCGGACTTTTATTTCCGGCCTTTTAGATTGCAGTAAAACATCTTCAACCATAACTAAAGCTATTTCTAAGGAAATCCGTCCAAATTTTGCCCGCTCTTTCGAGCATAACTCGCCAAATACCTATTGCCATCCAAAACTTCAATAGTTTGGGGTTTTGTAATTATTAATTTGCTCAAAATAAATAGACAGATACATAAATTGATTCCATGTATCTTAAAAAAAATACCAACACCAGAAAGTTAATCAAACAAACAGACCTAAAAATGAAACGGATATGCTTGATTACTTTTCTCCTTTTTATTAATTGATTTTATAATCCCCCTCGATATGGGTTCAAACAAATTGAACTCATCTCACCTTGTGTCACCCTCTGTTCTTGCTTTGATGGGAAAAACAAAACAGAAACCCTTCCGCCTTCCTAAGGTAGGGACCTACTTTTGTACATTTTCATATTTCTCTTTCTTCGTTTCGAACTCGGCGAGTCTGTCTTAAAATTCATTTCATTTATTTATTTATTTGTCGGTATTTTATCCATCTACTTACCCACACCGCCCGATCCGGACCAGGCCGCCTTTTTCCATGCACACAATGTTTTGTTTATTATTTGTATGGTAGAGCGCATTTTATTATTATATCTTTTATGTGTGCATGGATGTAATAAAGTTGAAAACATTTTTCATCATTAAAAATAAAGTCGAAATTATATTAAAAATATTATCAACGGGTCTCAGTATAACAATATACCCCATCGCCACACCGCACCGTCAAGAAATGAATAATAACAACGAAAATATTTCTTACTTTTTTTTGTTGTTGTTTTTATTATTTATTAGTCTTAGCGGGAAAAGAGGGGCAACATTCGAACACAAAGACGTTATAGTTACTTTTAATGGCCATGGAGAGAAATAATGGTTTGTTGTTGAATTTTATGGTTCTCTGCATTTTTTTGTTTATTATATTTTATTTTATTATTATTATTCTTATTTGGATAGATGGATGTGTGTGTAGGTTAGGTGAGCCGTGCACGGATACACAAGTTCGGTCATTTATTGTAACACACGCTCAATTTGTTCCACGCATTTGATGGATACGAATATACAATAGACATTAGTCAACAAGCAATTTAAATCTGGTGTTCGAGAGATGCTTTACGTGTAGCAAGTGATACATGTATTCGGTATAATTCAACAATTGTTTTATTATACCGCATGGCCTCAGCGAAATTGATGTGCACCGTGTACGGATTATTTTCGGGATGCTTTGTGAATAAGAACACGCTAAGAGCGAAGAACATATTAATGTTTATGACTTAATGTATATATGGATAAAATGACTGAGAGGTGTTACTTTGGAAAGGAAGCCTTAAGTGAGCGTGCGTTATGATGATGCCAAAGAGGAAGTGAGGTGAAGTCATGAATGTAATTTTAAGATTTTCAAATAGTACCTACCTACTATCTATAATTATGTACTTATGTTCGATATTTAAGTCAGCCTAGGATATAACATGCCTAAGCGTAACACTAGTTTTGGGCTTTGAAAGCAAATAAATAAGTAGGAAGATCTTGTCAAGAAACATTGTGGAGACTCTATATGAGGCTGTCAGGCTTAGTGCTGCGCTATGGCGCAAAAACGTTATCTAGACGGTTGATGAAGTTTGTTCGTTTTTTGATTGAGTGGTCTTATTTGTGTAAGCTTTCGGGGAGATTGAACAACGAGCGTTAGGTACATACATCGATATTTACTTGGCCTGCAAAGTGTGTAAGCCGTTTAAAATCGTAAGGACGTGTAGAGTGAGAAGGCATCGAGTTTTCGGCCCGAAGAGAAATAAGAAAAATCTTACCTTATGTAATAATGTACTGTGCAATATACACTCAAATAATATAAAACATAATTACAAACATGGCTTACGCTGAGATCCTTATATTTACATAGGTCCAATTAACATACCCGGCTACCGGCATTCCGGTGTCGCCATAAAAAATGTATATGATAATCGGTCCGGTCCCGTCCGGTACCTTTCATACAAAACTAATATTAGACCGATTGGTGTATAGGTACATACTAACTCGCATGGCAAACATTTTGCTTGACTTTTATGCATTGGAGGGTATCAAAGCATCTGCCAGGCCGATGATAACACTTTTATTTGTTTACAATTCAATTCAACACATTTGGAAAAAAACGCTGATGTTGGATGTAGGTACCTTTACTGACCTACCCCCTACAAACGCGAGGAAGAAATTGCATTACAAAATGCCACTGCCCCTCCCAGTCGCAGGTCCTAACTAGCAATAATACAAAGGCAAAGAAAGAACAACCATGAGAAAAAAATGCATATACATACATACAAAAAAAAAAGAATTAACTGTCACACTCACAACATTATCACGACAGGACGAAACACTACAACATTAAATTGCAAGAATTAAGAATAAATGTAAAAGAAATCAGTTATGTGTGTATAAATATGTTCGCTATATCGGATAGCATTTTTCGCTATTTAGAGATGCCAATGGCTTTTTAATGAGCGTTATATAGGTAGCTAGTTCTATCAAAAGTTTGCTGTATCAACATTCGTTATACTGGACGTTCACTGTATTATTTGTATGTACCAAAAGCAGAATGTGAATGAATCTTGGGTTGCAGAAATAGGTAGGTACTATTTTCTTTGAACTTATAGCTGCTTGGTTGTCATTTTCTTCTCGTTGACTTATGCGGAGCCTACCTCAATATAGGTGTACCTATCTTCTATATTTTTGTATATATAAAAATGAAGACTCCGACTGACAGATGATCAAAGCCCAGCCTAAACCATTTGCTCTAGAAAGCTGAAATTTTGCGCAGAGATTCGACCCCTAAAGGGGTAAATGGGGGGGGGTCAAAGTTTGTATGGGACGATTTTTATTTTTCATCCGACTGACTTCAAACTCGGTTTGTTTACTATCTATGAAAAATAAAGAAAACTAATTTCACCGATTTTGCAAAATTCTACCCTTAATGGGGTAAAAGGGGGGTCAAAGTTTGTATGGAAAATTTTTATTTTTTATCCGATCGACTTCAAACTCGGGTTGAGTACTTTCTATGAGAAATTAAGAAAATACATTTCTCCAAATTTTTGAAATTTGACTCTTAAAGGGCTAAAAAGGGGGGTCAAAGTTTGTTTGGGAAAATTTTATTTTTCATCCGATTGACTTCAAACTCGGTTTGTATATTCTCTATGAGAAATAAAGAAATGTTTTCTTCGATTTTGGAAATTCTACCCTTAAGGAGGTAAGAGGGGGGTCAAAGTTTATTTTTCATCCGATCGACTTAGAGATCGAGATAATTATTTTTTCCGATTTTGAAAATTTTGCTAGGGGCCCAAGTTATTGGCGATGATCTCTTTTAAGGAGACGCTTATCATATCGCTGTATTTGCCAGCAAAGAAATATGTTTTGTTCCATAGATTGTGACTCAATCTGCTACAGTATGATCTGTGTTGAGATGGCAGCTCTTCACTAAGAAAAATATTGATCATATAATCTTTGAACTGTTTTCTCCCATAGGGCATTAAACACATTTTTCAGAGATACTAACTTCTCCTTAGGTAGGTTTTCTGCGCGATATATAAATATAAAAGAGGGAACTAACTGACTGTGAAGGAATATCTGTGTACCAAATCTTGAGGACTGCGCGAGCGAAGCCGCGAGCAAAAGCTAGTATATATATAAAAGGATTCATTTTGACTTTTGTAATAATATTTTTTTAAATGTTCTGTAAAATTAGTCGACTTTTCAATTATGTATTAACAAAATATAATTGTTTAATAAATTGAGTTGTTCACAGAGACTTTTCTAAAAATGAAGCTGTGCCTATCATAACATAACAGTTAGGGTATAAGATCGCGTGTTTGAGACTTACGCAAGAACTGGAAGAGAGTGCACAAGTTAATTTTGTTTAGTTTTTGTGTTTTCTGGCGTTGGACCTTGTTAGTAACATAATGTAAACAAATGTACTGATGTGCTATACATAAAACATATTCAAAAGTCATGCAATCTCCCAATCAATATGTAACGAAACAGACAAAAAAAAAGTTTCCCAATATCTTTCGCTTTAGAGTTAAAGTACGAGTATCTTTATATTTACCTGTGACAAGAGTACAAAAAATGTACGTACATATTCGTGTATCTGAAGAAAAAGTATTTATCTGCAAGACATATGGTGAACATGGTACCTATCTAAGAAGGGTACCTTCTTTCATATCCCTTTGTTCAAGAAAGTTGTCCGTTGTTCTTGCATCTTACATAATGTGTGTTGTTATTATTTTTATTATATTTTTTTTATATTTTTTTTAGAGATATATATTGTGTTCGTTAAATTAAAATATACCTTTTTATGGGCTGCCACTCTGTCCTCATAATAGGATTTCGAGTAATAATGCATAGCTGTATCGGTGTGTTATGTCTTTTTTCTTTTTTTTCTCACTGTGTTTTGTTATTATCATTCTCATTTTCTGACATGAATGTGATACATTCCAATACGAAATAAAAAAGAAACATCAACAGGAACCTCTTTTTCACACCTTAGTTTTCTTATTCGGATGTGCAACAAAGACCGTATTACTTATTATAAATTACAAAATATTATAAGCTGGCTATATATACCTACAGATGCACAGCACACCGCACATACTTCACACAACTTCTTTCAGACTTTTCTCTTTATGCTAGCTATCTGAGTAATGACTATAGATACTATAGGATAGGCCATGGTTATACACTGGGTTCGGGAAGTTTTCAGACACTTAGTGCAACGCATTATTTTTGAGACGAAACTTGCGAAAGTGATGGCAAATGTTTGTCTTTGTGATATAATACATATTTTCAAAAAAGTACAAAAGGTGCCGAGCGAGTAACATCAATGAGTATTCTTTTGTGCGTCGCTACGCTAGAATTGAATCTTTCATTAAATGGGGCTGTAACGAACACCGGTATTCTTGCAGTCGTAAAAGGGAAGTCGATACAAGTTGGCATTACAGAATGGTATAGGCATAGGTATTTCAATCGACATACCTGCGCTGAGAGTGTATAATTTCCCACAACAAATGTATAATTACTTCGAAATTATGTGTACATATTAGGTATATTTGTAAAGTAACGCAGTAAACAAATCAGTGAATGATTTATGCACCACCCTGTATAATTGAATACAGATATGTGCCCAAAATGTTTGGCCACAGAGCCCATAGATAAATTGCCTGTATAATTGAAAAAGTATCATCCTGTTCATATAGAATGTAACTCTCTTACGTACGTGCGTCATTGCTTTCTGCCCACACTGTAAAGTCACATTTCATACAAAGAATTCCTTCCAGATTTGTGTTGCAGAAGAAGAAGTTGAAAATAATATAAATGAATCCAGAAACGGAGTGTGAGAGCAAGTATGGAAAAAGGAACGACTTCTGTCGTAAAGGCAACGGATTAGTTGAAGAAAAAAAAGGATGGTCGGAGAAGGAGGTTTTCACCAAGAGAAAACTAAATAAATAAATACATTTTAAATTTATGATTTTGGGGCAAGAAGACGCGTTGATGTTGTGTATGTATTCTTTGAACCCGAGATGTTTCAGAGATTCGCTCTTCTCTTCTATACATGTATGTGTATTTTTGTTTTTATTATTTATTATTTGATTTTTAACTTTCATACGCAGCAACTAACTTTTCTCACAGATTTTTTTTTTTTGTATTTGGTCTCTGGATTTCCTTTATGATTTCATTCTTATTTTACATTTTATTAAGATACACATGCGGAGAAAATATCTTTTAAGTTGGTGTAAACACAACGCGCAAGATAGCGGGTAAATTAAAAGCGGCATTCATCCTTGTTTTCTTATTCATTTTACTAGACACATGTGGTATTTTTCATCGAGGAAATAAATAAAATGAAAAATAATAATAATTTTCGTTCTTCTTATTTGAGAAGTTGATGAATTTGATGAATACCGAGTGAATGAATGGGCATGGATATGGAGAGGTCATGTATCTACTGCATTATAGTATGTGGGTTTATGGGAGTGTGTTTGATTTTCATCTGTGTAAAAAAAATTTGACGGGATTATGTTAAGTACATATGAAAATCATTTGGAAAAAATAGGTTATTCAACTCTCTGTGAAAAGGAATTAAACGTTTGGAAGCTCAGAAGACGAAAAAGAACCAGAGTCCTTTCAAATAGGTATCTACACATACCTATCTGAATATGAATACGTATGCCATTTAGTATTTACTTAGTCATTATTTTGAGCTGTATCAATTTTGAACAACAAAAATAAACTGACAAACATTATCACATATGAACGAACGGACAAAATCCAGAAGGTAGGTACCTACCTAACCTACCATGCATGTAAAAATTAAAAAAAGTTATCGCCAAGTTTCTGAAGCTCAAGTGACTTTGGACAGGAAAGAATAGGAGAGTGTATATCTATCTACCTACTTGTTTGAATTTTCATTTTGAATGCACTTAAGTCGTAAAAAGGTTTCAAGTTTAGGAAACTGCTTATTCAAATCGTTTAAGTCAGGTATCAGCGACTTATGCAATGCATACCTATATGCGTACGTTTACGTACGTTTATTACACAAAATTATTTTGTCGTTAAATACTCCGTTTACTTATCAATTCTGAATAGACAATTTACGTTGGATTTTTGGCTGTGTATTGGTTCATGAGTTATATGGGCGTGGCACCTCCCATACAAACAATGCATTCAAAATCTTATATTTCGAAAACCACCGAATCGATTGAGTTCAAATTTACGTACAATCTTGGGCATTGGCTCAGGAGTAGGTATTCCTGTGAGGATTGGTCAAAAGGGGCGTGGCACCTCCCATACAAAAAATACATTCAAAATTTTATATCTCGAACCCCATTAAATAGATTGAGTTCAAATTTACAAACAATCTTAGGTATTGGCCCAGGAGTACGTATTCCTGTGAAGATTGGTCAAAAGGGGCGTGGCACCTCCCACACAAAAAATACATTCAAAATCTTATATCTCGAACACCAAATCGATTGAGTTCAAGTTAACAGAAAATCTTAGGTAGTGGTCCTGTGAAGATTGGTCAAAATTGGACAAAGGGGCATGGCACCGCCCATAAAGAAAAACATTAAAAATCTAATATTTGGAAAACCACCGAATCGATTGTGTTTCTGTGAAGATTGGTCAAAAATAGATAAAGGGGTTAGGTGGCGCTATTCTTCGACAGTCATGGGAGCTGAAGTTTGAAACATTTTTAATATTAATGTGCATTGTCCTGATAGACAAGAATATACGAATCCTGGAAAAACAAAAAATGTTGTGTACCACAGAGCATTACAATGGAAACTGTTTATCCCTGATTTAAATGAATTTGAAATTGATTTTTCTATTTTTCTATTTTGAACTACGATGTGTGCTAGTCCGCTAGTACATAGATACCTAAATTAAAAAACGAGAACACTATTTTGCTATCCCTAATCCAGAATACAGATAATCAAATGTATAACCCGAAGAGATTCTGCCGAATAAAGCGTAGGTGTACTGTATAATGCGAATCAAAAATTGTCCATTTTCTGCAGATAATTTTTACACAGAGAAGAACAACAACAAATTCTATCCGGCGCACGAGGAAGGAAATATTGGAATATATATGTAGTAAGTTTAATACACGATCAGTGGATCAAAAGAAGAAAACAAATTAATAATAACTCACCCTCTCTTCTTCGCGTATCATTTCGGCTATTCCGGGCTTTATTTCCAAATCGTCGACGTGACTCATGCCCATGGCCGCTGCTGCCGCAGATAATCCGATCGGATCCATCTGTGGACCGCCGCCAAGTGCTGAGAATGCCGCTGCTGCCGATGCTGGTGTCAGTGCGTTGGACGGGTGCGCAATTTGTTGTTGTTGCTGCTGAAGGTTTTGCTGTTGTTGTTGCTGCTGATTATGTGACTGATGCTGCTGCATAGACGATGATGACGATAATGGGGGCGTTGGCGGTGGTGGCGCTGCGGATTGTTGATGAGTGTTTGGTGTAACAGCTGCTGCTGGTGCGCTACTTGTACCGGTGGTCGTCGTGTGCGTCACATTCACAGATGACAACGGTGATGACAGGTCACTGCGAATTTCATGCACCGATTGATGAACGCCACCAGACATTCCGAATGGGCCAGGCGCACCAAATGACTCACCTGATGGCCAACGCCGTTTGCGTGCGTTCCGCATCTGTTGCTGTTGGAGTTGTAGTTGTTGTTGCTGCTGCTGCTGTTGTTGTTGCTGCTGGTGTTGTTGTTGCAGTGTGACATCGAGCTCCCCCCATTCACGTGAGATTCGCGGCTTTTTTGCAGCGATCTCCGGTTCGATGAATGGCGCTGAACACAAAGATTGCGATTGCAGTGAATTAACGCCATGATTGTCCACACTTCCCTCACTTCTTCGACTGCTGGAAGCTGCTGATGGTGTCTCCCCGCTAGCACTAGCACCAGTACCATTGCCACTGTTCTCTCCATTGACATCGGCTAAACCACGAACCTTCAGCATCTCGGCAATCCTCAGAAGCGGACCAATTTGATCTTGGCTCACATTTATTTCACCCTTGTACATAAAGTCCACGATCGCCTTTAGCTCGGGCCACTTGACGTCGCGCATGATGATAATAGGATGGTGGCAAGGGTTGTCAACAAACAGCGCCTGAAAGTACGGGCTACACGCCGAGAGAATCATTTTGTGGGCCTTTATGGACTGGCCATCGCAGGCGAGTGTCACATCTACGAACGACTCGCTCTGCAGCAGCTGATCGAAGACGCTCGTCAGGTTCGTCTGATAATTGTTCCATCGTAGACAGAATTGCTGATTCGGCGTGGTGGGGGTTGGGGTGACCGCACTTTGGGATGACGGGGATGGGGGTGGGTTGCTGGTTATATTAGCGCTAGCCTCTGGAGTGGACGACGTAGTATTGAACATCTTCTCAGGCGAAGATTGCAGCGATGGTGCTGATAACGACTTGTAGTTCGTGATGGTGTTACTAGGGGGAGAACTAACACATTGAGGGGACGAGGCAGGAGGCATCACAGACGAAGAACGAGCTGGCGATGAACTCCCAAATGACGTTACATCTCGTTTATCTACCGACGTGGTGTTCACGTGTTGCTGTTGCTGATAAGGCGACGAACTTCGCGGGGTCGACGCAGGTGGGGGTGTTGTTTCAGTCGACATACTTAAATCGGGTGTATTTTGCGAACGAATAGCCCTGGTAAGACTATGTAATTTCCTCAATGAAACTCCACAGATGGGGCGCGCTTTTTAATTTATCACTTTATTTGCTGTCTCACATCGGAAGCGCACCACTTTCTTGTACTTTTTCATTGCTTATGGAATTGTACGCCTACTAAGCCACCCAGATATGATAACACAAATCTCATCGAACTTAATTTGGATAATTAATTATGACCTATACGTCGACGCCAGACAGTAGACGGTTTTCGCGGCAAACTACAGTCATTCCGATCGCGTGTACTTTGTGATATTTCAATTTCGTTTGGCAGTTGTCTGCCCCTCAATTCTAAGATGATGTGTGTTCTAAATAATTAATGACCAATTACAAGCAATAACGAAGACGTGACACGAGTATTGTAGGTAGACTCTCCTCAGTGCTTGGGAATATTTTTAAACCTAAAAGTGGGAAAAACTCTTCCCAACACGAGCGTCTGAATTTGACTGAAATTATTTTGCACATTTTGATACGGCCAAACAGAAAACACTTGAATATAATTCACATCAATATATAGTACAGATACACAATACCATCAGCTTACACACGCATGCTATAAAAGCCAATAACATTGCCCAACACATAAACGAGGAACGACGCACGGAGGAAACAACTGTGCTAAGCGAGTACCGTACCGAGTGCCGATGCCGAGTTGCTCCCTCATTATTATTATGGGTCTGTTCTGTTCTGTTTGCCTTTGCAGCTTGCTATTGCTGCTTCAGTGGTGGTGGTGAAAGAGAAACATCGTAAGAGACTGCAGTTATCAAATCCAAACCAAATGTCCAGAACACAGAACTCTAGAATTTTCCCCAAGTAAAAAAGCGCCAATTTTCAAACTCTTTTCAAAAGATACATTTCTGGTTATGACATTTGAAGATGGAAGATGGTCCCTAAAATGAAAGAAACTCTTTTTTTTAACAGCCTCCGTCTATCTCTACTTTCGATCGCTCTTGCTCCACGCTAACGGCTAACTTAGAAAAACCAGCGTTTAGGAGCGTTTAGGTATAACGTAAGTATAAGTAGTACGTCAAACCTATCTCTCTTCATTTCGGGGAAGGAACAGCATTCAATTGGAACGCTACCACAAAGAGCGACTATCTAAGTAAATTTTCCTTTCGCTAGTTAGTATAGTACGATGTGTTTGGATGGATTCTCTCTTTCTTTTATGTTAACAAATGTATCTCTAAAGAGTATATACAGCTGCTGTGTGCTTTCACAACTTGTTTTGATTATTTTTTGCTTTCAGCTGTTTTTTTCGCTGTTGTTTATGGTTCGAATGTAGACAGTGCACATGCTACTGCTGCTGTTTCTGTCCATTTCGCAAATGGGGGCTTTTTTCTTTTGCTTTGTGTGGGCACTGCTGTAGCTGTGTGCTGTTTTATTGGTATTGGAAAGCCCGGCCCCCTTACCAATATTGTGCAGTAAATTTTTTTGTAGATGCAATTTGAAAGTGTGTGTAGGAAATTGGTGGCTGGTGGGTAAATTGAACTACGTTGTGTGTGGTTATAGCTGGAGAGTAGCGAAAACTGTATGCAAAAAAAAATGCTTGTGGATATAAAAATAAACATAAATATAGAAATTTTGCAAAATATAGTTTGCGTCCTTTTTTTATTGGTTTTCAGATTATGATGTCATTTGTAGGCGGTAACTATTTTAGAAAATTCAATGAGATTGTTTTTAAGTGGGTACACTTCCGTATTGTGATACCTACCTAATTAAATTACCTATTCATAATTAGGTAGTTATAAAGTCTAGAATATGTAGGTTCATACATACCTACCTACATTCAGTAGTGGAGATTCCCATAAAAACACTATAGTACCTATTTCATACATATTGTGTTGCAAATACTACAGACCTGGGGCCTATAACACATGACAATGACAAGTCGACAAGCCTCAATTCACTTGTCTGACTATTCTTGTCCGACAAGTATACCTAAACTAATTCTGTAACAGAACGTAAACCGTTGCACTTGTCAAAAGAATTAAATTTCCCTTTCATTCTTCGACAAGTGTTTAACAGGTGAAAATTGCTAAACAGTTTGATTAACTGGACAAGCCAGGCCCCAGGCAAAAACAAATCCTCTCGGCGATAGTCTTTGAAGATTCGTCTTGAGGTATGATTCAGAGCAGTGTTGTTATATCGTGGGATTTATCCATTTTTGTGGGATTTTCGATGTCCGAAAATCCTTCCGTGGGATAAAGGGAAAAAGCACCAAAATCGTGGGAATTTCAGGAACCTGACAAAACAAGTGTAAAAATCAATTTTTGTGAAATTTCATCAAAACTTTTCCAATTCACAACAATTATCAATTATCAATTATCAAAATGCATGAGCATCAAAAATGTATTTTGTATGACATAATGTATTATTATGTGAGAAGCTAGACCTAGGCTAATACGGAATTATTATTTTAGTTCTCTAAATGATGATCTGGACAAAATCTTGAAGTGGGGAAAAGACAACTTGGTTGTATTTAATGCAAACAAGACACAGCTCACAACTTTTTCTAGGAAAAATGCATCAACAGTTCCTCAGATCCAAATGGATGACCTTCCAATCCATCCCAAGGACTCAATACACCTTCTTGGAGTCACAGTCAATTCAGTAATCACATAGCAGGACCACATATCCTAAGTTGAGCTACTTATTTAGAGCAAAGAGGTACTTTAATCCCAAGCAAATTCTCCTTCTCTACAAAGCACAGGTTAGACCAGGCCTGGAATATTGTTCCCGTATAGGAGCTCGGCACTCTTAACCTAATTGACCGCATAAAAAAAACAAGCAAACTTTGGAACTCGCTTCCTGGGGATATATTTCCAGAAGACTACAATTTGCAGCAATTTAAGTGCAGAACAAACATGCATCTGCGAGCATCTCGGCCCTCGGGCCGCTGATGAAGCCCTACCTATAGGTTTGCCTTTCCCAGAAGAAGTATTTATTTAAAAAAAAAAACATTTATTTATTTATTCAGTTAATTTTGCGTTAGATTGACACATCTCGCAGAAAAGGATATTTCACAATATGTGCTAGAGAGATCTAGTGCAAATGCTGAAATGTCAGTTCTTGTATATGGAGTGTGGCATGCCGCTAGTCATTTAGCCATCAATGCAACGCGGCCATTGTGATTTTCTTTTAACATAATAAAAATGAATTAAACAATTTTTTTTTCATTTTCAAACGCATTACTGGAGTCGAGGCTAACACTAATTGTGATGACAATCGTACACTCCAAAGTTATTCATTCATAAATATGTTTATGATTGAAAGTAGTTTGATTAAAAAAAATTCTATTTCAACTAAAATAAGAGAGAAAAATATAGCCATTTTTTGCTTTCTGTGTGATGTCCTAACAAACGAAAATAAATGTTCAAATGGAAGGAAATACCTATACAGCCTGCCAAAAAGCGTAAACATAGTTCCGCAAAATAAGAATTGGACGTTTATAAGGGACGTATTTTGGCAAAATGATAAGAACGCGCAATTGTAAGTATACTAACTAAATAAGTAACATTAGAATTAATACGTTAATTACACAAAATAAATGTTAGGCATTAGGATTTTCATTAAAAATTCAATTGTCAGCTTTTGAAAATATTCAAATCCCCTGTCCCCATTGAACCATAGTTCTATACAAGTGTTTCTTGACGGGTATGGTATAACTCGCGGTTTTTTTCTTGCATTTAGTTATTTCGCTGCGATCATTTCGCATTTTATTATTTCGCAGTTTTTATTTGACAAAATTTCATTTAGCATTGTTATTATTTTACCATAAAATATTTTGCATTTATTATTTCGCTATAAGTTACTTTCGCATTGTTTTATTTCGCTTTTGCAAAACCTTTTAAGATTCTTAATTTTTAACTTTTTATAATTTGTTCCTACAAAACCCCCATAAACACTAAATATGTTTGTTGGAGGGGGGGGGGCATGCCCCCCTGCAACCCCCTGCGTGTGGTCACTATAGGATTTGGAGTAGTTGCGAGTTTGAGTATTATGCAAAGTAGGGGACCATTTTACATATAAAACAAACAATTTCCTCTTGAAAGTAACAAAAAATGCGCGGCATGGCGCGAAATAACCTTTTACAAAATAAGCAAAAGCAAAAACTACAAAAGCTAGTTGAAAGAATATCAAAACATATCAATGCTAAAGAAAAAATGCGAGTTAACCTTACAGCGAGATGAATGCAAGACGAAATGGCAATTTGCTACATGATTTCTGCGAAATAATTGAAAAATATTTAAAACGTCGCGGGATAATAGTTTGCGAAATGAAAACCGCGAATTGGCAGGAACCCGTTTCTTGATACTTGTCGTGTTCTATTACAGAAAGAGGGAAATTATATAATTGCCCACTTGTCATCTTTCATCGCGACATTTGTCGAAGTGTTCACTGACTTGTCGTTTTGTGTTACACAATTTTTTACAAGTTGTCGAAATTCACTTGTCCTACAACCTACAACCACTTGTCGCGTTGTGTTACAGGTCCATGGGAACACTTTTATTTTTTGGATGGTCAATCATCTGTAAGACCAAATTGAAGTAAACCGTTCTGTTTTTCACTTTCTAAATCAGCCCATATCATTAAAATTCCTCTTTTTGCAAAGACATCTTCGAAAAAAAGTAATTTTTAGGTGGAAGCTCCCATAAAAGCAGTCAAAGTAAAGTGTTTTTTATCAAAATTAGCCAATATTTTTTTTACTAAATAAATTGTTGTATTTTTTTTATTGGTTTAAAAACATACCGTTCGAAATCAAAGATGTCATGCGGAAGAATTTTGAAAGCGGAAGAAGGGAGAAAAATTGCGCAAAAATTACTTTATTCATCAAAGAATTTGGCATTTCTGATCGTGGAATTTCCAGAAAAATTGACAGATAAACACAGTTATACAGAACTTTTTAAGATTATAGGTGACAATTATAAAAAAATTGTTAGCCATGCGTATACCTAATAAAAAAACTTACAACTCGCTGGGTGCGATTGATATCCGATGAAGCATGTAGGTATAAATAAACTGTTTGCTTCCCAAATAAAGGCCAAACTTCCCGGTCGGTTTGGCATTTTGGTCCCGGTTTTTAATCTGTTCATCAAAATCTATTTTGAAGTAAAAAAAAATGCCAAACAGTCTGGAACTTGACCGTGCGTTTAGCTCTACATAGATTAATAATAATTATGTTTTCCTTTTCGCGAACTAAAAACAAACACGTTATTATATACTAATAAATCATTTTTTTTCCCGAATTGTTTCGAACTCTATCGGCATTCCTCGCCTCGTAGTACCTATACATACCTTCTCGGCACTCGCAGTGTCGCAGTACTCGCTCACGCTTACATTGTTTTATAAATAGATAAACTTTGTTCTAGCTCTGATCAAGGTGAAAAACGATTTTTGCCAATAATTGGCATAAGTGGAAATGAACTAACGGTTGTTTTCCTTCAATGACATAAACACAAGAGTTGTCGAACCTTGTCAATCAACCGACATGTCAAAGCCCACCTTAAGAGTGAAGCCATTCTTGTTAGCGCCATTGCCCCGTTTGCTGAAGACGAAGTACGTCCAGATCTTGAGAAAACAAACTTTGTGACTGTCAGCATGGATGCTTCTAATAAAAAGGAAGTGAAACTAGTTCCTGTGGTAGTTCGATATTTTCAACCGGAATCCGGAGTGCAGATCAAACTTCTATAGCAGTCACAGTCAATTCAGGAATCACATGGCAGGACCACATATCCCATATCGCAAGATCGGCGTCCGCCAAGTTGAGCTACCTATTTAGAGCAAAGAGGTACTTTAGCCCCAAGCAACTTCTCCTTCTCTACAAAGCTCAGGTTAGACCAGGCCTGGAATATTGTGCCCATATATGGAGCTCGGCCCCAAAACATTCACTTAACCTACTTGACAGCATACAGAGACGAGCAGTTCGACTTATTGGAGACACTTCACTCACATCGAATTTACAACCGTTGGTGCACAGAAGACATGTCGCTGAACTTTGCTTGTTCTATAGGCACTTCCATGGTAGATAGTCCGAGGAACTCAAAGACATTATCCCTCGAAATGCAACTTTTGGGCACCCCACAAGACAAGCAGCTAATGCTCATGAATCATGACCATACAGTACATTTGACAACCGCGAGGACATCAATTCTCAAAACTGCTTCTGTTACAGGACAAGCAAACTTTGGAACTCGCTTCCTGGGGGATATATTTCCAGAAGAAAATTTATAAATACTTCCATATTTATACTGTTCGTGTAACACAGCTCAAGGAGTTTTGTGATTTTGCAGGGATAGAATACAGAAAACTGTTGCAACAATGGGAGCACACGGTTTCTATCTTTACTTCCAGCAATCGAAAGAATATTGCAAATGTAAGAAGGATTGAAAGAGTACTTTTCTTCCCTGGAACTTTGTCATGTCCTCGTCAAAAAGATTTGTGATGATGAGAGGGGCGCAATCCACATGTGGTTTGTCCATGGCTAGCTTTTATTGTTCAACAAAGCTGTGCGTTCAATGGACTAGGACAAGTCTAGTGCAACTAATGTTGCGGGGTTCCCTTCAAAATTTGAAAACAATCCTTGAAGAGAGGAGGTACAACAAGTTCGTCCCCAATGGTGCAAAAATACGATTGAGAACTCTTGCCAAAATAGGTGAAACTGAATACAACTTGTCCGAGAAGATTTTAGAAAATTTTACGACAGGTAGATAAGTTTTGTTGAAAATAATGTCACAATTTTTTAGTGGGTATCGGTAGACCAAGGTGACTACTGCTGCAGTAATTACTTTTTAAAACAAATTAATAATTGTCTCCTTTTTTACGAGTGCGTGTCATACATTGAACTTTGGGAAAGTATTTCGGAGGTTCATACGATTTTCAATGGATAAACCATACCTCTATTGAATGGAAAGATGTAGGGAAGACTGCTGAGAAAATGAACGAGAGCTTGGGAAAAGAAGCTGTGAACACAGATGAACTATTTGATGAGCTTGTCGTTGCAAAGAAGGTCTGGAAAACTCTGATTGAACAGAAGCCAGAGAACAGAGCCAAAGCTTACAGGCGAAGAGATGTTGTCAAAGGTCATCTGTCACTGCAAGGAAAATGACATTCCTGTCCCTAATCTTAAACTCATTATGGAGTGTATATACTCTGTGTGCCAGGAACTCCAGCTCCAGTTGAGAGAGTTTTCTCTTTTATGAACAACACTTGGAAATATGACAGAGGTCAAATGCATGAAACACATGTGAGGAATCTCATTCTTTGCAAAATGAACATAGGGCTTGGTTGCAGCGACTTTTATAACAAGATACAAAATAACAAGAAATACTTTGAAAAGTTCCATTACAAGGAAAAGTATCCACATCAACAGCTATCAATGGATCAATCGATGGATCAGGATGATGACTAAATCTGAATCTAATAAATATCTAATATCCTACTAAGTTACTAATCTCTAATCTCGATTAAAAAATAAATACAAAAAAATTATTGGCTTTAACAACTTTTTTTCTTTTTTTTTTTTGGTGGCGTGTCCCGGTTAAAAAAAAAATAGGTGGCGCAACAGGCGGGTAGACACCCTAGGCCTAGCTTCTCGCAACCATTCGTTTTGTGTGAGTTTCTATTTTTGGGACGAATGGAAGGGACTTACAATTTTATGCTGAGTCCGAACGGCTAAATTGAGAAGCTTTTTCATGACAGTCATATTTTTCCCTGTTTGTCAGACGTTCGCGAGAGGTGGCGCAGTAGAAAAAAACTTTAAGATGTAATTTGTGTTTTTCCGGGGATCCCTCGCTCAGTAGTCCAGCACACTAATCACTGCGCTACTGCGCCCAGTGTCCCGGTTAGTCGGTTCTTAGGTATATTGCACTCACTTTTTTTCAGCAGTAAAGTACCTAATTTGGATCCAGACTAAGTCCAGTTGATATTTTAATAGTTTTAGAGCGCAAGTGATTGCTTTTATAAATTTATAACTGTTGTGTATCTAAAGCTTTTCGGTTTATGTCAACCTATGTATTTTCAAAGTGGCATGCTACCTGAAACGGTGATCGGTGGATTTTTAGAGTCTTTGTAGTTTAGTTTTAATTGTAGTTAGTTTTTATTAAATCAGTAGTGTTTTTTTTATACATATTTACAAAAAAAAATGAGCTTGGCTTTGCCGTCTGCCAGATTGACATTATATTTTTTTTACTAAATAAATTGTTGTATTTTTTTTATTGGTTTAAAAACATACCGTTCGAAATCAAAGATGTCATGCGGAAGAATTTTGAAAGCGGAAGAAGGGAGAAAAATTGCGCAAAAATTACTTTATTCATCAAAGAATTTGGCATTTCTGATCGTGGAATTTCCAGAAAAATTGACAGATAAACACAGTTATACAGAACTTTTTAAGATTATAGGTGACAATTATAAAAAAATTGTTAGCCATGCGTATACCTAATAAAAAAACTTACAACTCGCTGGGTGCGATTGATATCCGATGAAGCATGTAGGTATAAATAAACTGTTTGCTTCCCAAATAAAGGCCAAACTTCCCGGTCGGTTTGGCATTTTGGTCCCGGTTTTTAATCTGTTCATCAAAATCTATTTTGAAGTAAAAAAAAATGCCAAACAGTCTGGAACTTGACCGTGCGTTTAGCTCTACATAGATTAATAATAATTATGTTTTCCTTTTCGCGAACTAAAAACAAACACGTTATTATATACTAATAAATCATTTTTTTTCCCGAATTGTTTCGAACTCTATCGGCATTCCTCGCCTCGTAGTACCTATACATACCTTCTCGGCACTCGCAGTGTCGCAGTACTCGCTCACGCTTATACATTGTTTTATAAATAGATAAACTTTGTTCTAGCTCTGATCAAGGTGAAAAACGATTTTTGCCAATAATTGGCATAAGTGGAAATGAACTAACGGTTGTTTTCCTTCAATGACATAAACACAAGAGTTGTCGAACCTTGTCAATCAACCGACATGTCAAAGCCCACCTTAAGAGTGAAGCCATTCTTGTTAGCGCCATTGCCCCGTTTGCTGAAGACGAAGTACGTCCAGATCTTGAGAAAACAAACTTTGTGACTGTCAGCATGGATGCTTCTAATAAAAAGGAAGTGAAACTAGTTCCTGTGGTAGTTCGATATTTTCAACCGGAATCCGGAGTGCAGATCAAACTTCTATAGCAGTCACAGTCAATTCAGGAATCACATGGCAGGACCACATATCCCATATCGCAAGATCGGCGTCCGCCAAGTTGAGCTACCTATTTAGAGCAAAGAGGTACTTTAGCCCCAAGCAACTTCTCCTTCTCTACAAAGCTCAGGTTAGACCAGGCCTGGAATATTGTGCCCATATATGGAGCTCGGCCCCAAAACATTCACTTAACCTACTTGACAGCATACAGAGACGAGCAGTTCGACTTATTGGAGACACTTCACTCACATCGAATTTACAACCGTTGGTGCACAGAAGACATGTCGCTGAACTTTGCTTGTTCTATAGGCACTTCCATGGTAGATAGTCCGAGGAACTCAAAGACATTATCCCTCGAAATGCAACTTTTGGGCACCCCACAAGACAAGCAGCTAATGCTCATGAATCATGACCATACAGTACATTTGACAACCGCGAGGACATCAATTCTCAAAACTGCTTCTGTTACAGGACAAGCAAACTTTGGAACTCGCTTCCTGGGGGATATATTTCCAGAAGAAAATTTATAAATACTTCCATATTTATACTGTTCGTGTAACACAGCTCAAGGAGTTTTGTGATTTTGCAGGGATAGAATACAGAAAACTGTTGCAACAATGGGAGCACACGGTTTCTATCTTTACTTCCAGCAATCGAAAGAATATTGCAAATGTAAGAAGGATTGAAAGAGTACTTTTCTTCCCTGGAACTTTGTCATGTCCTCGTCAAAAAGATTTGTGATGATGAGAGGGGCGCAATCCACATGTGGTTTGTCCATGGCTAGCTTTTATTGTTCAACAAAGCTGTGCGTTCAATGGACTAGGACAAGTCTAGTGCAACTAATGTTGCGGGGTTCCCTTCAAAATTTGAAAACAATCCTTGAAGAGAGGAGGTACAACAAGTTCGTCCCCAATGGTGCAAAAATACGATTGAGAACTCTTGCCAAAATAGGTGAAACTGAATACAACTTGTCCGAGAAGATTTTAGAAAATTTTACGACAGGTAGATAAGTTTTGTTGAAAATAATGTCACAATTTTTTAGTGGGTATCGGTAGACCAAGGTGACTACTGCTGCAGTAATTACTTTTTAAAACAAATTAATAATTGTCTCCTTTTTTACGAGTGCGTGTCATACATTGAACTTTGGGAAAGTATTTCGGAGGTTCATACGATTTTCAATGGATAAACCATACCTCTATTGAATGGAAAGATGTAGGGAAGACTGCTGAGAAAATGAACGAGAGCTTGGGAAAAGAAGCTGTGAACACAGATGAACTATTTGATGAGCTTGTCGTTGCAAAGAAGGTCTGGAAAACTCTGATTGAACAGAAGCCAGAGAACAGAGCCAAAGCTTACAGGCGAAGAGATGTTGTCAAAGGTCATCTGTCACTGCAAGGAAAATGACATTCCTGTCCCTAATCTTAAACTCATTATGGAGTGTATATACTCTGTGTGCCAGGAACTCCAGCTCCAGTTGAGAGAGTTGTCTCTTTTATGAACAACACTTGGAAATATGACAGAGGTCAAATGCATGAAACACATGTGAGGAATCTCATTCTTTGCAAAATGAACATAGGGCTTGGTTGCAGCGACTTTTATAACAAGATACAAAATAACAAGAAATACTTTGAAAAGTTCCATTACAAGGAAAAGTATCCACATCAACAGCTATCAATGGATCAATCGATGGATCAGGATGATGACTAAATCTGAATCTAATAAATATCTAATATCCTACTAAGTTACTAATCTCTAATCTCGATTAAAAAATAAATACAAAAAAATTGTTGGCTTTAACAACTTTTTTTCTTTTTTTTTTTTTTTGGTGGCGTGTCCCGGTTAAAAAAAAAATAAATAAATAGGTGGCGCAACAGGCGGGTAGACACCCTAGGCCTAGCTTCTCGCAACCATTCGTTTTGTGTGAGTTTCTATTTTTGGGACGAATGGAAGGGACTTACAATTTTATGCTGAGTCCGAACGGCTAAATTGAGAAGCTTTTTCATGACAGTCATACTCTCGCCTGTTTGTCAGACGTTCGCGAGAGGTGGCACAGTAGAAAAAAACTTTAAGAAGTAATTTGTGTTTTTCCGGGGATCGAACCTGGGATCCCTCGCTCAGTAGTCCAGCACACTAATCACTGCGCTACTGCGCCCAGTGTCCCGGTTAGTCGGTTCTTAGGTATATTGCACTCACTTTTTTTCAGCAGTAAAGTACCTAATTTGGATCCAGACTAAGTCCAGTTGATATTTTAATAGTTTTAGAGCGCAAGTGATTGCTTTTATAAATTTATAACTGTTGTGTATCCTAAAGCTTTTCGGTTTATGTCAACCTATGTATTTTCAAAGTGGCATGCTACCTGAAACGGTGATCGGTGGATTTTTAGAGTCTTTGTAGTTTAGTTTTAATTGTAGTTAGTTTTTATTAAATCAGTAGTGTTTTTTTATACATATTTACAAAAACAAATGAACATTATAATTAATTTATGAACAACTTTATGGTTGTTAAAGATATGATATTGTTTATATTTTAAAATGTTAGCGGTAATATAATTTCAAAGTTCCCACTCAAAATTCTTTCTCTATACGATAAAGCGGTTTTGAAAAGCTAAATAGTTTGTACACATCGAGTTTGTTTAATACATTTATACCCGATTTCAAACTGCGAGCTTAAGTGTCGATCCAAGGATAAACTCAGAATTAACACAAATTTGGTTTCCACAGTGTAGGTTTCTAAATACATATTCATCAATTTCCTACATACTACAATAATCCGTATTTTAAATTTATATAGGGATGATTTGGATGATTGCTGCAATAGCATTCAGCGTAGTACTGCGACCTGCGTATAGCTGCTCCTAAAATAATTGTATCTAAATACAAAAGGTTAATTTTGGGTTTAAAATAAACAAATGAACTCAAACTCTCAGCCTACAAATTGCAAACCCACTTATGCACAGTTTGAAAAAAACTGCTAGAGGTACAAACGAATCCATCCTGTCGTTAAGAATACAGCTACCTACCACCACGCAGACAAACAGACAGACAGAATTGCGAGACTCAGTTTTTGAGCTGTACCTACTATCATCTTAATACCTATCATAATTAATTGATCTAAAAATTTGTACTTAAAACAATATCATTCTCACACTACATACAATATGAGAAAATTGAAAATTTAGATCGATCTGGGTACGTGATTTTATTTGCTAAGATCCAACCAAACTTCCCCACTAGTGCACCTCACATGCTCACCCACACCATAATAATTTTCAAATCATCCTAACCTACCCTTGAGACCTACAGTCATGTGAAAAATAATAGGGACACTTGCATAAAAATTGTTCAAGAGACGACTCTGTTTAAATTACCATAAATTGGATAGAAACGGCACATTCAATATTATTTGTTATGATGACGATAAGTAAAGTACCGTTACCAGAGCAAAAATATTTTGCGTCTTTTCGCAATTGTTGATCATTTTGTAAAGTGAGCTCATCTGGCGTGTGCGAAAAAATAGGGACGCGAATTTTAAATTAATTGTATTGTTGAAATATTGTGGTTTTTAAATATTTATAAACGATAAAGGTATTGTATATGAGATGCTTAATGAGTATAAATTGAGAAAATAAACATTTTTATATAATTTAGTCATTCAAAATGGGGAGGGGACAACACTGCAGCATCGAGCTTCGTAAACAAATAAAATGCCTTCAAAATAAGGGATTTTCATACCGGAAATTAGCAGAAACGTTGAACTGCTCTAAGGGAATGGTAGAGAATGCAGTTAAATATAAGCCCCAGAAGGAAACGCGTGGACGAAAATCAAAAAGGAATTTTCTTTGCGCGTCCACACTTCCACTATTCGCAAAAGGCTAATTAATACAAATTTAAAATCAAAAAGACCCAGAAAAGTACCCTTTGTGTCCAAACAAAATGTTAGTAAAAGGTTACATTTTGCTAACGAGCACGCCAACTGGCCAGTGAAGAAATGGCGCAATATCCTGTGGTCAGATGAGACCAAATCTAATTTTGTTTACCCTGACTGTGGTACTCAACATGTGCGCAGGCCAGTGAATACCGCTTTCAAACCGCAATATACAGTTAAAACTGTCAAACACGGAGGAGGGTCCATTATGGTGTGGGGATGCTTCTCCTACCAAGGTAGGCACGTAGCCAGGGGGGGGGGGGGGGGCTTGAGGGGCTGAAGCCCCCCCGAAAGTCTTAAATAAATTACAAAAACTAAAATTTTCTAACTGATAGCTCAACTTTTTTTTTTTTTAAATACTTTTTCCGGAAAAGGCGAACCTATAACGCTTCAAAAGTGCCCCGAGATGCTTGCAGATGTCTGTTAGTTCCAAATATTGCTTGTCCTGTAACAAAAGGAGTTTTGGAAAGTTTATGCCCTCGCTGTTGTCAAGTGTACTGTATGCTCATGAGCATTAGCAGCCTGTCCTGTGGGTCGCCCAAAAGTTGCATTTCGAGGGACAATGTCTTTGCGTTCCTCGGAACATATATCATGGAAGTACCTCTACCTATAGAACAAGCAGAGGTCAGCGACTTGTCTTCTGTGCACCAAGGGTTGTATAGATTCGATGTGAGTGTAGTGTCCCCAATAAGTCGAACTGCTCGTCTCTGTATTCTGTCAAGTAGGTTAAGTGAATGTTTTGGGGCCGAGCTCCATATATGGGAGCAATATTCCGGGCCTGGTCTAACCTGTGCTTTGTACAGTAGGAGGAGTTGCTTGGGGCTAAAGTACCTCTTTGTTCTAAATATGTAGCTCAACTTAGCAGACGCCGATCGTGCAGTATAGGATTGTGATCCTGCCATGTGATTCCTGAATTGACTGTGACTCCTAAAATGTGCATTGAGTCCTTGGGATGGATTGAATGGTCATCCCTTTGGATCTGAGGAACTGTTGAAGCATTTTTCCTTGAAAATGTTGTGAGCTGTGTCTTGTTTGCAACTGAAACTGAAATTACCGTAATGGAGCTTAATATAAATATAATATAAAGACTATCCCGGACCCCGGTAGGTATATACAGTATTCAAACGCTAGGTATGTACACTGTGCAAGCCATAGCTTTAACCTGGCTCTGCCATGTCAACTCCTGCAATTCGCAATTATCTTAGTGTAGTTAGTGAAAAAGCTAATTTCTTCCGCAACCTTTCAAATGCATATTATGTAACTTTCAAAACTGTCATAAAAAACACGCAAAAGAAAGAGGAAAAACTCGACTTCTGCGCCTTTGTGAAACAAAATTCATTGAAAGGCATGACAGTATTAATTCCTTTGTAGAGCTCTTCAAATGCATCTCAATAAGTATTGAAAAAATAACTAGCAGAACGTGGGTGATGTCTTCGAAAGTATCAACACTTTTGGCAGTGGTCCAAAAATGCGATTGTCTAGTAAGCCTCATTGAATATAAATTTCTTGCTTACGGTTTTAACAACGCTTCCAGTGACCGCAGCTAGTTTTAAA
Organism: Cheilosia soror; assembly: GCA_949372485.1. Lineage (NCBI taxonomy): Eukaryota > Metazoa > Arthropoda > Insecta > Diptera > Syrphidae > Cheilosia > Cheilosia soror. The sequence goes on along the minus strand of OX443561.1, from coordinate 1,693,049 downwards.
AGAACCCTTTCAGCTATGAAGCTAGGCCTAGGGTGTCTACCGCCTGTAGCGCCACCTATGTATTTATTTTTTATTAGCTATGAAAAAGATTGAAACAATGTCCCGAAGCGTTATGGAGAATGCAAGGTTAAGTTCACTTGCTATGATATCTGTTCATTCGGATATTATTGTGAATCCAGATAAGATGATTGATCTCATATCAAAAAAAAAAATGAAGACGTTTTCTGCTTTGAAAAAATGTGACTAATAGAAATCAATGAAACTTGAAAGCAAGCTTGAAAGTTATGTTGCCTTATGCTGAGGATAACATGCCGCTTCGATGGGTTTTCCAGCAAGACAACGACCCGAAGCACACATCAAGGCTAGCAAAGAAATGGTTCTCGGATAACAATATAAACGTATTAAGCTGGCCTGCTCAATCACCGGACTTAAATCCCATCGAGAATTTGTGGCAAGAAGTGAAAGTACCTTTAAGGGGTAAGAAAGCTACAAACAAAGATGCACTCTGGTCACTGGTACAGGCAACGTGGAAAGCTATTCCCCGGGCCACGTGCCAAAAATTGATCGACTCCATGCCTCGCCGATGTCTGGCTGTTATAAAAAATAAAGGATATGGAACTAAATATTAAAGAATTAAGCTTTTTTTTTTTTTAAATACAATTTCATTGAAATACTGCAATTGTCCCTATTTTTTTACACACCATAATTATGGTTAAGCTATTGGATTATTATTTTTTTTTCTTTTGTATTGAATTTGAACTTTTTTCTTTTATTTTCTTATAGTATGAACATACGCTTATTCAAAAATAAAAACAATACTCCAAACTTAATGAAAATATTCTTTTTCTTTGTATTCTTACGAAATATCGGAATGTGTCCCTATTATTTTTCACATGACTATAAGTCCAAAAGCCACGATCATGACACCCATAAATCCAGGAAATACAAAATATGTATTGTTAGAAATCCGATCTATGATTTCATATTTCTCCTTTCCACATTGTTATCCTCTTAAATATCAATTCCAATCGTCATCACTCAACAGCACCACACTCATCGTCATCATCATGCTAAAAAGTACTCTCCCCACACACCACCGCTAACCTGAAAAGTATAAATCGATCCGATCTTTCATTTCATATTGCTATTCTCATAAATACTAAAAGTACACTTCGCCTAACTTACACACCACCACCACTAACTACCTGTGAAAAGTACCCACTTACTTCCACTCCTTACTACTGGAGAATAAAAGACAACAAAAATAATAATTGTTCTTTCTCTTTCATCTGCATGTTGTCAATGAGACGAATAAGAAAAGCACAAACCAGTAATAACTAGACCGCTGACTTCCCGTGCACCTACCCGATTCCCTCCGGAAAAAATTTCCCTGCTGTGAATACGTCTAAATGTCAAAATTAATGGCGGCAATGATTTTCCAATGATTTTCAAGTATGCGTGCGTTAATGGCGCTCCTTTGATTTTGTACAGCACCAATACATGAAAAATCCTGGGCCCACCGGCAGCTTGTTGGCAAAGTCCGTTATGTGGGAGGAGTCGACGGTCTATTCTTACTGGTTTGTGAAGAAAAGAAGAAGACATCATTTAATTTCGTTTCAAATAATCCAATACAACTACCATGTTCGATGTGAGTAGTTGGTCTCAGAGGTGGTTGATGGCGCTAGTGCATAAATGCGAAGTGATAGTACTATAGTGTCTATATACAATGCTTCCTGAAGGATCAGACATTTTGCTATAGAGTGTAGGACATCTTCTCGTTCTCTCAAGTTACATAATTCACAGACGCATGGCAGATCCAGTACTTTAAATTCACAAGTTCCCCACGTAGCCTTATCATCACTGATATTTCCCGCACACTGTTTTTATCATGAAAATAATTATCCTCTGATAAATTGTGATTCAAACGACTGTAAATAGATCTATAAATTGATGATTCGGCTTCCTCTCTGTATTTTGCCGCATAGAGTTCATATAGTTTTTAGCAGTCGAAAAGATTCCATATTCATCAATTTTTGGGACGTAGTCGACCTGCAGTTTAAGGGTTTTAATGAATAATGGTGAAAGACCATTTTCGACCGCTAACAAATAGTTTGGTGCATTTTTGGAACTCGAAAAATGAGCTTAATATAATAAGCATTTAAAGGACTGTTTTCTTGCCTTACTACAATCTTTATTGAACCACGTGGCAGCTTGAGCTTGAGCGTGCCATATTCAATGTTGGGTAGGCCTCTTTGATGCTTTTTTCCAACGTTAAAAAAGTAATTTGGCCCTGAGTCCCTAGCAGTTGCAAGTTTAACTTTATCTGTATCTTTCGCTTTTAGATTCTAGCCATTTTAATTTCGGATGATAGGCATGTGGTCAGAATAAGGTGTACACTACTAACTTCAAAATCTACAACACATTTATTCCAGTTTCCTCCCAATAAGCAGTAATCGACCACCGAAGTTCCTCGTCCGCTTACAAAGGTCACCTGTACTTGTTCCATTCAGTATTCTCAATCCATATGTATCACATATATCCAGTGTTTTGATCCCTATCGAATTAATAGTTGTATCTTCAGATCGCCGGATTATACCCGCTAAGGCTTTGTTCGTACCGTGTACTTTACCCACTCTAGCGTTTAGATCTCCTATAACCATAGTATTTGGGTTAGTTGAAAGTGCCATTAATTCATTTAAATTCCTTAAGTCATTTTCTGGACTGGATATATTTTATAATTTTCGTTATGCATTTGCAGGTCAAAAAAAAAAAGATCGTTTACACGCTGCAGTACACGCCTTTGTATCCGACCTCTTTTGTCAGATGTGGATCATTTATGCATCCGAACAACAAGCAACAACAAATTGCTAGTCTGCTATGCTATATATAATGCAGATATTATACGACCGCCATGGTCGATCATTATCCTAATGGGTGGATGTACCGTGAAATTGGCTGTGAAAGTACAAGCAAAGAGTTTCTTTTCCGGGGACGCCAAATTAATATTTATCTACTATCTAATCGCCCAATATTCAGAACAGCCATCAGATCAACCAAACAAATTCATCAGGATTAACACAAATTTGGTTTCCACAGTGCAATAATATTCACTTAAATAGTGTGCTATGCCTATCTAACTACATAGGTATCGTCAATCCAGAGAATACATAGTTGCCATCAGTGCAATAAGATAATATAACCTACTTATGATGGGCACCGAAACCACAAGGCAATAGAAACTCAAATAATAAGGCCTCTAGAGATGATTCGCAGACGGTATTGAGAATATCGACAAACGTTGTAGATGTTAAACCCAAATTTTACTGTCAGGTAGAACAAATTATTCAACCTAGATAATGTGGGGTTGCCAAAGTCTAAACTCAAGTCCAAAAAATCTATAAGAAGCGGTCTATCTGAACTTTTTAAAGCAGTGGAGTATAACTAACTGATTTTCATAAAATGCTCAGACGAAAGTATCACTGAAAAATTAAACGTTAGCACTCGCCTTTCCATCATTTTTCCGATCCACAAAACAGTGAGGTTTTATTGAAAATACTCGCTCAATAATACTTGCTCCTATAAAGTCGTAAATCATCTCATCGAGACCTTTGGTGTCAAAAAAAAGTTAGACAAGTGACTTTTTAACATCACACTTCCGAAAATTGTTGTTGGTAGATATGTTTGGTACCGAAGCGGCCCAATTGAGTGGTGCTGAATAAAGGCAAAAGAAAGTTTATGCTGTAAATATCGAAGATTCAAACAATATCGTCACAGGCTATAACTTTTGACAGGTATGTAAGAGCCTTGTATATCCGCGTCTTTGCTATAAATTCTGACAAAAAATTCACATCAACAACGAAGCAAATACACTTACCAATGTTTAATTATTTTTACCCGAGATGGGAACTCGATATCGGTAGTAAGGTACTTTTCCTTATAGGTTACTTTGAGGAACATTTATTATAAATAAATGGAAAAAAAATAAATTTCTTTCATCCGGCGAAATCTTGACACCAATTCTCGCAATAGTCGCCGCGCATCCGCATGGGACCAGGGGAGTAGCGAGGGTTCGAGCCGTGGGGGGGTGACTTTCATTGAAATGCCGACTTATTTCAGGAACTTGCCGACTGTATCGGGCCAGCGGTTATCGAGGTATAACGTCATCGAGTTTCACCCCATAGAAGGTGTTTTTTGTATGGGAGGTGCCACGCCCGTTTGTCCAATTTTGACCAATTTTCACAGGAACAATCCCTGGCCAATACCTAAAATTGCCTCAAAATTTGAGACCAATCAGTGCAGTGGTTTTTGAGATATAGGATTTTGAATGTTTTTTTTATTATGTTCAGTCGGCAAATTCAGCTATGCCGACAATATTTTTTAAAATCGAATCGAAACTCGCTAAATTTTAATATGTTCAGTCGGCAAATTCAGCAATGCCGAGAATCTTTTTTAAAACCGAATCGAAAATCGATAAATTTTAATGTGTTCAGTCGGCAAATTCACCGATGCTGACCGTCATTTTTAAAATCGAAACTCGGAAAAGGTACATACAGTCAAAAAAATATAAATTCGCATTTCCGAAAGGTGGAACCTTTGAAAATGCCGTCTTGTATACATTTACGAGTTTGAAAACATATACCTAATGAAAATCCAAACTCACTTCTTATTTTTTAACATTTTGTTCCGAGTCAAATTTTAAAATTATTTTATTTTTTTTTGAAATTTTTAGATTTTTTTTTTTAATTTTTTTAATTTTACTTCCTTGATTTGCCGACTCTTAAAAACGGTGGAGGGTGTCGCACCTCCCCACACAACCCCCCCCCCCCTCGCTACGCCCATGCATGGGACGTTTGCAGGAGGTACAGAAAAATCTGGTCCTATGCATTTATGTGTACTCATAGAAAAGCCAAATTTTTCTGGGTTGTTTTTCAGAGTTCACTGGAATAAATGACAAAGTATCACCTAAAATGGCATCAATGTTCCTTTTTAGGCATCGCCTCAAAATTGGTACTTCGCTACCATATAACCCAACCAAGGTGATATCTCTTTCACATATGCTCCCTTTGTCAATGGTTTTTCTTTATTACGGCTGCCATTACGTAGGTGGATGGATATGGATGACAAAAAAGTTGACTAGACATATACAATATGTCAAAAAAGTAACATAATCCACGTAACTATAAGAAATTGTAACACTATTCATAAACATACGTACCCCAGTAGACCCCTTGCAGGTAAAATTAAAACACTAAGCTTTCCTATTTTTAAGAAGGCACTGAAAGGTACGTGTTTGTATCTCTTTCACACCGCATGCTATGACTGATTAATCAACTGAGAGGGTCTTTGAGACCCATGTTTATGAATCTAGGTTTAAAAGACTGCCTATTCATAGTTTGAGAGAAATATTATGATCAATCAAATGAACTTGTTTATTGTCTACAAAATCGGCAGATGATATCTACATAAATATATAGGTAATATAGGTATCTAGTATCTACCTATACCGCAGGACAAATAATAATTAATAAAAAACTTTTGAATTCGTTCATGCGTTTCGTACATTTTTGTCACCAAAGCTACGACGAAAAGAAAACAAAATTATTATCCGTTAGCTTCGTATTGTAACTGTGTTCCTTCCTTTGACTAAACTGCCACCACCAAAATAAAAGGCCAAAAGCAGGATATTCCATTGTGTTTGGTTGCAATTTTTTGTTTTTCTTTTCAACTCCGTTAGATATGTACCTATTTCTATTACAAATTCGAAAAAAAAAACAACCAAGCAAAGGAGTGCATACCTAAATGGAAAGCGCGTCCTCTCCCAGAAATCTTTTTATTTCGCCTAATGCTTCACGATGTAGGTATACACACAGACTCGTATATTAAATGAGAAATTGGCGGCTTAAATTTTTTTTAGTTTCTTTTTCTTATCCAACAAATTTTAAGCTAAACACAATGTTTTTTATTTTTTATTCTTTTTTTTTTGTGCAAAATGAATGTTACACACATGCACTGGGGTGTACACTGGTTATAACCGTTGCCGGAAAAGCATTTGAAGGGTATAGGCGGACAAACGTGAGAGTATACACTGGCAGTTTTGGCGAAATGCAAGGACAACGCCATCATGTGATATGTAGCGACGTGGCAAGTGGGTATACAGTTGTCCATCAAGCAAGACTCACCCCCATTGCCGGAAGCATAGAAAAGGGTGCTTCATATGGAGGCGACAGTGGTCGTCTCCACTTCTGTGCCAATTCTCCCGTCTCCTGCTTTTCGATAAATACATAAATTTCCTCTGTCGGATTTGGCTGATTCTCTTGTTTCTGCTGCGCCGCCGATACCTCATATAACGTCTCCACAAAATGAGGATGGTGAGGAGTTTTGTGTCATCTAGAATTCGGCGTTCTATGTTTGTTCTCTGCAGTGTGTAGTATATATCTATATGTAGATATGTATTTATGTTTGGTTGAGGTTATGTGTACGTGGGCTTCTAGTTTTGCTTTTCCCCAGCTTTGAAAACGAAACCCTTAAGTTTATTGATGGCAAACCGCGTTATTTATTTTTTTATACTTGGAAGTGATTTGGCGCGATACGAGGTCCAAAGTGTTTTGTATTTCCAAAATCCACTCCATGCTCAAGCCTTAATGTGGTAGACAAAGCCATCAGCAAGGCACCGCCGGAGAGAAGAGATAAAAAAAAACAATGCGCGCATAAATTAAAGCACATCGATTAAAGTGAATTTGTATTATGTATAATGTTTTATATACTATTTTGTTTATTTTATTTTATTGCTGAAGTCCGAAATAGTTTGGTTTTTAAAACAGAAAAGAAAATCCTCGATGTTTTAATGCTGATTATTTTTGTTCTTTGTATAAGTACCTATGTATTGTACCTACTCTTGCACATTTTGGAAAAGTTTTTTTTTTTTTAGGAAGCACAGGTATACATTTTCTCTAATAAACAACTCTCCTTCTTGAATTCGAATCGTCCATTCTCATCAAACTTTATATTCAGATCATTAAGTTTAATTTTTTATGGCCTAAGTGGCATTATCTCAATTTTTTCAACAAATATATATGTCACTATTATTTCTTTTAGAAGCTATAGCATGCAAACATTGTAAATAAAATATTGTAATACATTTTAGTGGTGTAGTTCGAAATAGCTATCATCCCTACTAAAAAGTTATAGTGTCTACTAGTTGTTATTGGTGTTCTTTCAATAATAATTCAAAGACTGAAATTCGACAATAATATCTTAACAGTGATTGTCAGGGTAAAAGCCCAACTATAGCGAGAATCGTTATAAGGTTTTAACCTACTCCTTGCTGTCAACTCAAGAAGGTATTTCGTTTGACACGAAATCAAAAGTTCGTAGTCAATTAGTCACCAGATCATTTGAATTGTACACATTACACGCCACTTGATATAGTCTTTAAAAGCTATCTCTTTAACTGCCCTTGACTTGCAGCTCATATCCACTGAATTATTTATTACAAAAGAGATGCATTTTTTCCAGCTAAATTAAAATGAATAGAACTTCTGTTCTTTCCACAGTTAGTCGGGCCTATTATATAAAAAATGATGCTCCGTTCTTCTTTTATCATCATTACCACCAGCAAAACAAAAAAAAAACCTTTCCTTTCACTTTCATATCTATGAATGAAACAGGAAAAAAGTTAAAACCCTCCCTCCTCCATCACTTAAATATTTAGCGCGTAAACGGTTTTCCCCACTCAAATCCATAACAAGGCTAACAAGTTGCATTCATTAATCCAAAATGATTCGAGCGAGGCGCCACCACCCGATGCACTCTCGTTGCCACCATCATCCCTAACCGTCATAAGTTTCGTCGTTGCGCGCTCTGTTGTAGCATAATCGTGTAAACACACCGCACCAACACTTTGCGTGTTGCCACAGGTGGTTTGGCCGCACTCCCCATCGATAGGCGAAAAAACGAAAGCAACCCATTATCAACGAACGCATCATCAGCCAAGTGGCGATGGCCCTAAAACGGGAAAAAAACGCACGCGAAATACAAAATTCTCACACAAAAAAAAAATTGCCACCACCCGCTGACATCGCACATCGGACTTTTCAATCACTACAATATCAGCGGTTTACACTTTCATACCTCAAACATATTTAACGAGTGATTTAACCCTTGGAATACCAGTTGCCGGTCCGCGGAATTACCAGCAGTAGAGGGCACACCAACCTATCACTGCATCACCTTGTGCAAAATTTTAAAACTGTGAAGCACAAAAGTCGAAGTATAATTCGACGGACGAATACAATCGGCTCACGCGGTCATGGTCATCTCATCATCCGTGCAGCACTCATCCTGCCCCGAGTCACGAGTGCAATGTGCAACTGCATCCATCCCCCAGCAAGCTGAAAAAACAAAAAAACAAAACGCACTACGAGTTGATTTTTATTCGCGCAAAGCTCACAACATTAATGGGGTGGAACTTGGCCCTGACACTGGGTTTGAGTAGTAATGTTCGGGAAAAAAAATGTTGCCCATCATAAGAAGCGGTACGAGGGGCGGCATCCACTACACTAGACCTCCAATTTGCGGTCACGGTGCTATTTAAGCGTTAAAAATTGCCCAACTGTCGGTTGGCGGCTTGTTTTTTATGTTTGCGGTTCCCACTCCAACTTGTTTTGTTCATCTAGCAATCCTGCAATCTGCCACTGCCAGCGTCATTTGAATAGGGGGTGCATGCAGTCCGTATGCAATTCCAATTCCAATCCCAATAACAACCCTACCAGGCAGTATCACTGATGCAACAGAGTGCAGCAGGTAAAATATGCGGCACGCGGAAAAACTGCCTGCATCGCGGCAGTGACCGGGGATGTTTTTTTTTCGTTCGGGGAGAGTACCCTATACCACCTACAGCCGACATACAGTGATTTTTGGACAGAATTCGATCCCCATTATTGCGGAGTGTGTATCTGTATATGGATGGAAAAATGAACAACACACAAAAAATGGAGTAGGCCGGTCATCTCCGTGCAACGAGAGACTATTGCACTCCGCGGTGGAGATAATACAGGATGCATTCAATGAACGCCCGAATGGGATGAATGAGGCGACATTGGCGCTGGTGCTATTGTGCATGCACGTCAGTCTAATATTGAAAAAGTGAAATTTGGCGCAAGCCGATGCGATTTTTTTGCTCGCTACGTGCCCTTCTAATGCAACAGCAGTTTACACCCCGTGCCGTTTAGTGGTGGAGCTTGTCATCAACCATGTTGCAGCCATTCACTGCTGTTGCACCCCTTAGCATTTGAGTTCCATCGAGTGCATTGAATACATATGACGTGTCATAAGATCAAACGATGGATAACTGCGAAGGGGTTATCGTGTGCCAATACGCGCGTTGCCTTTCGGGTACAAAATCGGTTTGGCGGTTGTTATTCATGATGATGGTGGTATCAATGGCTTTAATTGATTATTGGGCGAAATTTGCTTTTATTTACTGATATAGAATTCAGAGAATGAGGCATTTCTTGTTAGAAAAGATAAGGATTGACTGCAATTTGTCGAATAGTTTCTGCAAATAAATAGGTTATTGTTATTGGACGTGCCACAAAGCAGCGAGCCATCCAAATTAAATAAGCCCCCTTCTTATAAAATTGATAATTATGTAACTAACGTTGTTGTATAGTTACGGCCTTTGGTTATTATGTATTATAATACATATTTGTATTTCAAAAACTACAAACAAGTTGAAATACATAGTTTCATTTCTTAAATTAGGCTTAGTATTAGAGTGTTGGCTTAGTGAGTGGGAGATTATCTAGCAGTGAAGAAGGGAAGGAGTATACGAGTCCAGATCAAACAGTGTTATGAATAACAGCCCCTTAGAGAAACGCTCTGGGCGTAAGAAGGCATCTGCAGCTTGGGCACTGAGAATGCCCAAGAACACAATTCTAATGTATAGGATAGCACCATCAAGAGGCACATATCTTTAAAGGTAATTAAGGGAAGAGTGTTAAAACGTCTGAGACCGTAACCAAAATGTTGATATATATATAAAGAATGCACAATTAAACCCTCTAATACATATCCGTCTTCCAAATGACATATTCGACGTCCTGTATACGAAAAACCCTCATCCATCATTACTGGAAGTTCTATCGGCAGTGGATTACCTACGTTTTATTGTCCGCCATGGGAATGGAATGCACGTTACTTGGTCTTTTCTTGAGGACGACTTATTGTTGTCAGACTCGTAGGTATCCAATACCATAGTGGTCGTTTTGACTTTTGGGCGCACTTCAGATTAACTTCTACCATGATAGTAGAGAGAGTGATAGGGCAAGAAGAGAACCCACGTCCAGTCAATGAGGAACTAGTCCCACCGCCAAGTATAGAAGAAGTTGGCTTAGCTATAAAAAAGCTTAAGAACAACAAGGCCGCAGGCTCTGATGGTCTACCAGCGGAGCTCTTTAAATACGGTGGTGATGTTTTGTTTTGGTAGGGAGCATGCACCGAATCATCAACCAAGTATGGGTGGAAGAAAACATGCCCGATGACTGGACTATCAGCTCCATATGCCCCATCTTCAAAAAAGGCGATCCTATGTCTTGCAAGAACTATCGAGGCATATCCCTGCTAAATGTCGCATACAAGATCCTATCCAACGTACTGTGTGAACGTCTAAAACCGTTCTGCAGCACACTAATCGGCACGTACCAGTGTGGCTTCCGGCCCGGCAGATCGACTATAGACCAAATTTTCACACTGAGGCAAATCTTGGAAAAGACCAACGAATTTCAAGTCGAAACTCACCACCTATTCATCGCGACTTCAAAGCCGCGTATGATAGCATACATCGTCAGGAGCTCTATATGGCGATGGCCGAATTCGGAATCCCGGCAAAACTGATTCAGCTGTGTCGCGCGACGCTGGAAAACACACGCTGCAACGTGCAGTTTGGAAGCAGCTCTTCCGAACTATTTCAAACATGCACCGGATTTCGGAAAGGAGACGCTCTATCATGCGACTTCTTCAATCTCGTACTGGAGCAGATAGTGCGCAGGGCAGGTGTCAACACGGAAGGCACTATCTTCAACAGGTCCGTCCAGCTGCTTGGCTATGCGGACGATATTGACATCATCGGTCGCTCCCAGCGTGCCGTGATAGAAGCGTTCACGGCGATTGAAGAACAGGCGAAATCCGTTGGACTTGTAGTAAATGAGGACAAGACTAAGTACATGCTATCAACAAACAAGCAAGCATCTGTCCACCGCCTAGGACAAAACGTCACTATTGATAGCAATAATTTCGAGGTAGTTAAGGAGTTCACCTACCTCGGAGTAAACGTAAACTCCACGAATGACACCCTAGTGGAGATCCGGCGAAGAATTACCCTAGGAAACCGTTGCTACTTCGGTTTGGCAAAACAACTGGGTTCAAAACTCCTAACTCGAAGGACGAAATGTGTGCTCTACAAAACCCTTATCCTGCCAGTTCTGCTTTATGGCGCCGAGTGCTGGACGATAAGCAAGAAGGGAGAGCTGATACTGGGCTCCTTCGAAAGAAAAATACTTCGGCGGATTTTTGGTCCTGTGTGCGAGGAGAGCGAATGGAAGAGAAGATACAACCGCGAACTCTATGAGCTGTACCAAGATGTGGATGTAGTCCATAAAGCCAAAACACGTCGACTACATTGGCTCGGCCACATCGAGCGAATGGACAATAATGCTCCAGCCAAGAGGATCTTCGAATCCCAGCCCCCAGGTTCGAGAAGACAAGGAAGACCGAACCTCCGTTTCAAAGACCAAGCCATCGCGGATGCCAGAGCGCTTGGTCTGGACAATTGGAAGCAGCGTGCCCGGGATCGTAGAGGATGGAGGCTGCAGTGTCTCAGGCAGAGACTCTTCACGGGTCGGGAGCCCGATAAGTAAAGTAAGTATGATAATACGAGTACAATATTATTGTTTCGACAAATAAAATCGTCTATTTTTGCGAAACGACTCAACCAGCTTTTTACAAAAAAGTATTAGACTTATTTTATGGTATCTATCTACTTTATGCGCGCGCATAATTCGACGACATTGATATTGGCATCATTATTTGGCGCGGTTCGCTCTAAGGGGTCTAGGAATATCTATATATAGATATTCAATAATGAATTTGTTTTGCTTGAACAGAGCTTGAAGAGGAACAAATAGGCGATACAGTTCCATTATGTGATGGAATACTTAATGGACTAAAGGAAAATATATGGCAGCCACAGGAGAAAAGAACATTGTCCGAGGCGGTGCTGTGAAATAAAGTCGAATCGTGAAAAGTCGTACATGTTTCACTGCGTGGGATTTATTTTTTTAATTTTCGACATAAATTCCTTTTTTTCGACCTTATTACCATTTTGCTATGAAAATAAAGTCTTCCACAAAATGGGTGCTTTTCGACATTATTTCCAATCTGAAATGAAAATAAAGTCGATTCGACCTTATTTCTTCGAATTTATTTCACGGCACCGTCCGAGGTAAGGTTGCCATGCCCAAAGATTTAGCCATCTTCTCATCTTACAGTCATTGGTTTCTGTGAGTTTTATTTTTGAAACGGCTGTGCAATTTTATGCTGAATTAAGAGCCTTTTTTGTTTTGTTTTACGTATTCTCGATAATGGTCGGATGTTTGTTAGACTTTCGTGTAAGATGGCACTGTTAAAAAACCTTAATAGATAATTTGTATTTTTCCGAGGATCGAACCTGAGGCCCCAGCTCTGTAGTCCAGCGTACATTTTTCTAGGGACAACCCATTGAACGGCTGATTTGTGTTATTTTATCTTACCATTTCAACATGAGACTTACGAAAATTAGTCAAAAACATAACTTTGCTCGACCTCACCGCGGCTATTTTCCTGAAATATTTAAACAGTATTGGCAAATGTCATTTGCTTTTCCATCTACTATTTTGTCATGTATATATTTTATTTCATCAGTCATCGCTTTCTATTTTCTGAAGAAAATGAGTAATTTGGTCACATCCGGATGTCAAAAATCGTTTTTAGTGTTGTCCTTTAACTCCATAAGACCGGTATTTCGAACCATCCCAATCAATCAAAAAACCAAGAGCAAACAGAGTTAGACTTGCATCTTCGGGATAATTCCCTTCCTCTGCTTCGTAGAATGAGTTTCTTTTGACTACTGTTAGAGTTCGAGAGATGTCAAGTGAATGCTTTGAAGAGAACTCACTCTTACATCTGTAGCCCTACTGTCATATTTCTTAGGACACATTAGAAATCGCCAGTGTGCTGTCCTCGCTTTGTCAGTTACAATGCAGCCGCACTTTACCGGTCATCAAACGAAGGTATATGCAAGAGCTGTAAATGTTCGGTGGCAATTGCTTTAGCGATTAATAAGTAGTCTGTTGGACTATTGACCTTTTGCTGAGAGTGGTTTCCATAGGACTGACACTGCCTTCCTTAGTTTTCTCCTATCCATAATCTTGCTATAAATAAGCCAATATCTTCTTGAATACAATTCGTGACCCTGGGCACACTTCTGAGGAAATATCGGTCGAAGCACACCGCAGTACAGAATCAGTTCAGACACATCGGTTAAATAAAACGGCCGCAGAACAATTGACAGACAATGAAAATGTACGAGCAGGAAAAACAACGTTTACGGAGCCCACTAGTTTTTTTTTTATATAATTCGCTTGTTTGTTTCTGACGATCGCTTCTTCCCTAAATCATCAATTATATAGTCCGGCACTGTTCCGTCCTACAAATAGTTTCAAACGCCTCTGCGCTGTTTTGGGTCCTTAGGAAAATCTCTGTTCCTTTATGCGAATTATCGTACACCGACGAATATTTTATCTGCGTTTTCTGGCATATAAGTATTTTTCAAGCCAATTGCAATTTCTCGAATATCATAACCAAAATAACTACACAGACCTAGTTATCTCTCACACATTTACAACAATTGCCCTGTTTGTTCATAGGATGTCCCTATTTTCAATTATTTTCCTTTGAAACTCTAGGTACTAAAAAGTGCGCACTTTTTTGCATTATTCAAATGATTTTTTTTTAAATTACATATTTACAGAATTTTGGAAAACAAGAATTTTAAAAATACCAACCAAGCATAGCCAGTTCTCTGGCTTGTCTGTCTTACATAATATATTCAGTGGGTCCTTCATGATAATTTGACAAACAACACTGACATACGTATCCTTACCTAAGATGGAGTTTTTAGTCTATAATAGTTTTCTTTTGATTTTTATGAACAACTTCTTTCAATTCATCAAACCATGTTCATAGTTTTATTGTGTGTACACTTCCGTTAATTGCACGATCATATTAAAATTTACCATCATTTGTCAAGACCAAATTTGAGTACATAAATCGCATCTTAAAGTATACCTAAGCCAAGCAATAAATCAGGCGTCCTTCTGGGCTTTCCATTCTTTAAAAATCGACTACCAACCGACATTGCAAATTTTTATTATAATTATGCATGCCTGGTAGTTTGACAATCTTACGCGAATGCTTCACGTTCGGTTACTGCCATTAATGTCTTCCCATATGCGAATTCTTAAGCCATGGTAGCGTATCAAAAGTTTTTGCTTCTCCAAAAGTTGTTAAGTTTTTGTTTTACTTTTTTGTTCAATACCTCGTCATCGCCCACGATGAACACGAATTCGTGCAGATACCACCGCCACTGTGGCTATTGTAAAGTAGCCCGATTGTGGCTACTGCGGCAACTGGTACATTTGCATGAGCATACTTGGCATGGCTGGAACGGTTGCCCGTTTATTCGGACGGACAGGTTATAATAAATATGTTTGAGGAAATGCTGTAATTGTTTTTGATGCAAAAAAAAAAAAAAGAAGCAAAAATCATATCACAACAATCTTGTACGCGATCGGTCTTTATCGGCGAACCATTACTTTTGCATATATGCGATCTGTGTCACTGATTGTTTCGGACGGAAGCTGCAGCTGGAGTGCAGAACTGCAGCAGTTCGGAGTAGTAGTATAGTAGTTGTAGCAGACGTCTTGCAAGAGCCACGTATCATCGCATTGCATTGATCCGTAATGGAATGGGTATAGTGCAGTTGGCATATAGTGTCGATAGAACGCCTCATTTCCATAAAAACAAAGCAGAAAATAACTCTTTTAGTCGAGCTACTGTTTGGCAAAGATGCGGGATTAGCAATGCAAACTATATAGCCCAGCCGATGATGTGGATTCGTATGGTTATTAAAGTTGGACTGGATTATTGTTGTTGGTGTAATGAGTCGTACTCGTATGTACCTATGTGGACTATAGAAAAGATCGTGATACAGTAGATACATATCGTACTATGCACAGATTGATCATTGGAAACATTCTTCGTGGTAGGTTGGTATACAATTATTCTGTAGCAACAATTATTCGGTGGGGTATTCATACTACAGTTATCTGGCATCAACATATCGATGGAAAGTAAAATATTTGTATCTTCAGTCCATCATTTAATTGATGAGTGATGTGGGAACTGATCCTTTTGGTTGTGCTATACTAATATGTACATATCTATAGAGGTAAGGTATAGTTGGTGGGTGCATGTTTTCCCAAGTATTATAAAATCTATGGAGTTTTCAGTATATGTACTTCTCAATCAGTAATTTTTTTTGTTTATTATTGCTACGTGTTGCCGCAGTAGCGCAGTGGTTAGTGTGCTGGACACAAATTACATCTTAAAAGTTTTTTCTACTGCGCCACCCCTCGCGAACGTCTGACAAACATCCGAGAGTATATGACTGTCATGAAAAAGCTTCTCAATTCAGCCGTTCGGACTCGGCATAAAATTGTGGGTCCCTTCCATTCGTCCCAAAAATAGAAACTCACACAAAACGAATGGTTGCGAGAAGCTAGGCCTAGGGTGTCTACCCGCCTGTTGCGCCACCTATTTATTTATTTATTTTATTATTATTGCTACGTTCATAAGAGAAAAATAATAAAACGCTGTGTTTATCACGCATTTCTAGTAGAAAGTCAAAAATTTGTTTTGGGTAACAAAAATAGAACTGACTTAAAAAAAAATATCTGGAAAGTCAAAAGGCTATCAATTATTTAAACACAGTTAAGTGTATTATTTCGTCTAAAATGTAAGCTTTAAAATAAGTTTCTGTAGTAAGTATTAGCGGAGATATTTGTGTTAAACCGTATTATGAATAGGAAATGCTATACGAGTATATTTTAATCTTTTTATAGTAATATTCTGCAGAAATTGTGTGATGCTCGGTGATACCTAGACCTACCCAGTCCAGTGTAATTAAAGCTACACGTCAGTTCTGTTTAGTGTACCTGACCGGGCGGTGACCACCATGTATATCTGCTGGCTGTAGCGCCACACAGATATGTACCTACAGTAAGTAAAACTGTTATTTATATGCTTCCTACACACATTGTACACACTGCCTATAAGAACAGCGGCTTTAAGTCAGTCTTTGCTTTCTTTCATTAAAAATTACGTTTTGTTTAAAGCGCAGCTTGCTTTATCTGCAAAAGCAAGCTACCAGTAGGTTTCCCTGTATTATAAAAATAGTTTTTACCGCACCCTTGGACTTTTTCAAACCACAGGACTTTGCCATTAAAAAGTTATTTGTATAATATGCTTCTACACGTATTAAGTGTGTACCTTTGTTTTTATTTTTTTATTATAATGTATGCTCACATATCTACGACAAATGATTACGGTTTGGGCGGAACCCCAATTTAAAATTTATTTATCCTATTTTGTTAGTTAAGTTTTGTTTTATTTCCCTTTAGTAACGTACGTACCTACCTCCCCTATATACACATCTGAACTGTGTGGAAATGTGTTCTATCTCCCAGATTTCAGACATCAGAGACCTGGCATTATACACAGATACAAGCCGCAAGGTCTAAAACAAAGAAGAAAACAAAACCAACAATATGTGTAGCCGTCGATAAAAATTGGAATTTACAATGCAATGGGCTTTGAGTGCTCGAGCTATTTCTATTACTATATTCTCCTGCACAGACTTTTCGTCGCGAAATATTCGCTTGACAAAATACAAAATTCAAAAGCAAAAATCAAAGAAAAATTAAAAAATTAGAACTGAGATCCACCAACATGGTCAGGACAACGCCGTCGCGCGCTCGTCATATGACGGACGCAACTCCACTCTGTCTCTGATGTGCCACTCCACTACCACTCTGCCGTGAGCCCTGCGAACGAGAGCTCTTTAATAAAACAAATGCGCGCGAGGACTCTAGAATTCTAGTTTTGTTTCTTTCGTTTTTTATTCAAAAAAAGAGCCTCTGCTTTTCGTTTTTTAAATGTTTCCTTTCTTTTTCAAGGCTTAGGCTTTGTTGTTTGATTTTATTTCGCAGCGCGATGCGATAGAATGTTTAAGGTCCACGTGATGGTGGTGCCAAACCATTCACCACCCATTATTGGAACTCATCCTTTTCTGTTTCTCTGGATACACATGCATGCATCTATATGGAATAGGTGAGACTTAACGAACACACTGCTGGCTGCAGAAAAAATGCAAAAGGATAAAAATGGAATATTCCTTGACTAGATGGTGGAAAACGGTTGTAGGGTGCAGCAGCAACGTATAGTCAGGATATCTATTGCTACGGCAGCGGTATAGAAAAAACCATCAGAAGAAGTATCTTCGAATCAAACTGCGGACCTGCACATGGTCCTCCAGCCTCCACTCCAGCTCCCCTTGTTCAATAGAAAGTCGGTAGAGAGGTATGTAGATGCTTAAATTTAAAAAAAATCCCAGTATATGGCCGCGGCTTCGCAATCATTGTGTGTGCGCGACATGGAGACTGATTTCTTTTTATTTTTTAATTTGATTGGAACAGAAAAATAATAAAAAAAATCACCGGCGACAACAAAAACAACAGCAACAAAAACGAAGCGCAAGGCGTATAAGGAAGACAATCGCTGTTGTTGAGCTATCTAGCTGGGGGTAAGGTAAGGCATTGGGGTTTGGTTGGCAACCACCACCCCCGCGAATATACACATACGACGGCGCACTGTATTTGTCTCCCCCTGTACATGCAATTGTTTTGTTCCCATTTGTTTCTCTAGGAATATTTTGTTACGTGCTTTAAAGTTTTACGACTAATTGGAATGATACAATTTACACACAACGCGATATTAGACGGCATCGCATTCACAATAAATACAAAACGAAGGCATGACGGTTTTTTCTTGAATCACGAGGGACCCGGATGCGAAGCGAAACTTTTGCAATAAATGTTTTGTTTAATATAAAAATATAACTTTTTTCTTTTCGGTGGAAATTGAGCGGAAAGCTAACAAAACGAAAACACACAGTTTTCATTATATTTATTGTAAGAAATATGTTTAGGATGGCTGGTATTGGTTCTGCTGTCTACAGGGGTGGATCTCTTTTGTAAAATGTGTAGTACTTAGGTATTGGTTGAATTTGACGATGCTATTAAACTGAACTTCTAAAATACATTTTCATCTTGCAGATCGTTAAACGTATCCATCTACTATTTGTTCTATGGACGAAATAAACGATAATATCTGTATTAATTTTAAAGACATTTTTAGTTTAGTTTGCGATTTGTATTTATCACATTTATATGTTTTTTTTTTCGAGTGGCAAAAGTCGACTTCGATAGCAAAACTATTGGACTTTTAAATAGGGGTGATAGTTTTTCCAATAGAGATTTCTGCGTTCCTTAACTTAACTTACTTAACTATCTGTATAAAAAAATCAATTGAGTTGAGTCAGGGGTGGTTTAGTAAAAAGAAATTAGGAAAACACCGAACCGGAAAATCGAAAAAATATTAATTTCAATTTTGTATGGGAATATACACCACCTAACCGATTGAGCAGAAATTTTGAGAAAGTCTTGGAAAACAAGGCATGACACGATCTTAACAATAGCTTTAGCTTTAAAAAACGGTAAATGGACCTCAGTTTTTACATGTAAATAAAAGACATTGAATGCCAAACAAATCAAATTTATGTGGTATGAATTTCACCGAGTCGTCTAGTCTTAATATAAGCCCGATACTAACGGCTGAACCCCTGAAGCTATTTCACACCATAATGTCCATGTTGCGCCCCGGATCGTTTTTATTTGTGTTAGACCCCCTACGTCGCGCTGGGGTGACCCTTTTCGAAAATTGTTATTTATAACCCGATTTAATGTTTAAATAAAAAGAAAGTCTTTAGAAAAATTTGGACCCGATAGGTGGCGCTGGGGTGGAGATATTTACGAAAATATATAGCTCCCCTTCTACATTATGTAAAATTTCATATCAACAAGATCAAATAATTTCAGTAAGGTAATTTTTACGTCAGCATATGGTCCCAATGGCTACATGCCGTGTGCTAGCTCTCTTTGTGACACTCAAATATGGTACACGTACAAAGTTAGAGTTAACTCGAGGAAAAAATTGATTTAGTATACGTGAAATAATATAGTTTCGCCTTTTGCGTTATGAATACTCATATTCTCCAGTTCAATAAATTGCATACCTACGTAAGTAGACCGACACACGTGCGGGAGTTTTCTATACTAATAGTCTCCACTTAATTTTGTTCTCTCATGTGCATGCACTATCCAGCGGGATGGGTCACTGCAGTGTTGTCACTTCTACCACAATGTGGTAGATCTACCACAATTTCTTAATATTTTTTCTATCTACCACTGCTACCACTGCACCCAAAAAATCTACCACGTTTTGTTATTCCAGTGTTAAATATTTTATAGTTCTCTATGCTTTCATATCGATAAGAAAATGAAAGCGAGTCGCACTTTTGATGGATATTTTTATCATTCGTGTCGTCATTAACATCTTTAGTCTACAGTTTCATATCCCAGCAAAACAGGCAATTTCCATTTCGTTCGCTAAGAAGATTTTGTTCCTTAGTGAGTTCGATTAAGAATTTCGAGCGATAGATTGACATTTGACGCCCTGGACAATGGACATTGACGCCCTATGTTCGTGTATCCAATTAGTTTTCACGCGCGGTTTTATATCTTTTCAATGTGCAATGTGGTTTTCGGCGCACCAGACCAGATATGAGAAGCGTACTCAAGTTTGGGGCGAATGAACGCCTTATTATAGCTAAATCAAAAGGGGTAAAATATTTCTTGCACCTTTTGTGGCAACCTAGACATTTCGCAGCGTTCTTAATATAAGGGCCATTCATTGATAATGGCTGAAGGTTCGGTTTTTGCTTTAGAGATAGCAAACAAAATTGCGTTTTGGAAGCATTAAACTCCACCCTATAATTGGCTAAACCTTTTGTATAATGCTATCAAGGTCAGAATTTAATGAGCTTAACATATGTTGCCGTTCCACTTTTATGGCCGAAGAGCAAGTACGTGAGTCCTGGAATGAATATGAGAAGGTAAGTCTGCTGCATCAGCGAAGGAAAAAATTGGATTAGAAGTTGCAGACAAGAGATCATTTATAAAAATGAGAAAGAGAGTCGGAGACAGAACGGAGCCTTGGGGAACACCAGCATTTATATGGTGAGTTTCAGACGTGAAACCATATAAAATAACTTAAATTGAGCGGCCAGAAATGTAGTTTCTAATCGATTGAATAAAGGTCGCATCGATCCCATAAGCACACATTTTTGACAAAAGAGCTTGGTGTCAAACTCTGTCAAATGCTTTTAAAATATCAAGCGCAACAATCTTTATTTCACCAGAGTAGTGGAGTGATTGTTCCCGCTTTCCTGTGAGATAAGTCATCAATCATCAGTGGATCTGTTGCCACGAAAACCGTACTGCCGGTCATTGAGAAGTTTCCGTGATTCAAGATATTTCATAAGCTGACGATTTGTCAGCGTTTCTATGACTTTAGAAAAGAACGGATGTAAGTGCTATGGGTCGGTAATTGGTGGGAGAAGAAGAACCGCCTCTTTTAGGGACGCGCTGGAGTTGTTTTCCTTCACTCGGAAAGAGTCCAGAAGAATAGGACCGATGATTATATTAATATCAGCTTATGAGAGTTCTAGGAGAACTTATCCGACAAGTGATTGCTAAGATCGCACATTACCTATACATATTTACTGATTTTTCTGTGACTAATTGTAATGGTGCATATAAACTTCAAATCTACCACCCATTTCTTAAATCTACCACTCTTTTTACCTTCCAATCTACCACATTTTTGAAATCCCAAGTGACAACACCAGTCAGTGGTAATCGCCAATCGGACCACCGCGCCACCGCTGAATGCGTACATTGGCGAGCCAACACTTAGTCATCATGAACATATATATTTTTTTTTACAAAGCTGATTTTTCTTCCATTCATTCATTCATTCATTTTCAATGGTCCGCTTGTCTATTAAGTGGGTCGCGGGTGCAGGTTGCTTAAGTGGACCCTCCATAGCTCTCGATCCTCCGCCATCGACTCTAAATCATCAAGGGCAATCCCCATACGGGTATAGGAGAGATTATGGACTTGATCTAACCATCTCATCCTTGGTCTACCTAGAGGACGCCTACCCGATGGTACGGATTCCATAGCACGTCGTGGAATCCTGGTCGGGGACATGCGTTTAACATGACCAAACCACCGAAGCATGAATCGCTCCGTTCGGAGAAGTAGCTGCTCGACATTGAGTTCCTCACGTATTCTGGTATTTCTGATGCGATCTCTACGGGTCACACCAGCAATACTACGGAGAAATCTCATTTCGGCAGCTTGTATCCGCGATCTTACACGGTTAAAAATCTGGGGATGTTTTTTAATACAACCGCAGTATTACAGGTATATGCAATACAAGAAAAATTAGTTTTTAATATTTCCAGTTTATTACATTTTTTCTGTAATAATTTTGTGTTGAAGTTTAATATTTCTTTTATTAAAATGCCATTTTTAATACGGTTTTTCTAAATTTTAATCTATAAAAATTAAAGTTTAATAATTTTGTTATACAATTTAACCCAGTCTATACTAAAATTATATTTTAACCAAGTACTTATTACAATTAAATTATGGTTGACTTTAATTATAACACACATACTGATTACATTTTAATACCAACTTATGGTTGACTTAATTTATAACACATTGATATTAAAATTTAATATTTGGTAAACTATTATTCAATATAGTGTGCATTAAGCGCATAACCTTCGGCTGTATTAGTTTTTAATAAGACCGAAATATTATAATTTAAAATTTCACAAGCAGGATGCAAGTATTATTTTTCAATATTTCAGTGTTACAATTTAATTCTTCATAATAATAAATATTTGAATAAATATTATCTTGGAACATTTAAGTATAGATACTATACAGGGTGTTAGATTTATGCTTTAAAATGGGAACATATTATCAATAAATAAAATCTCAATAAACAGAGTTTGGTGGTAATTGAATCACCTTGAATTCGAATTTTTTAGGTACAATGTCCCAGTGGTCGTGCAGGCGATTGAGCGATGGGTCGAAAGAAAATTTAATTGAATTGTGGGTGCCTATGACAATAGGGGCCAGCAGACCATCAAGTGCCACCAAAAACATTAGGATTATTGAACAAAGCTTGTGCGAAAACCTGTAAGAGTTTCAGTCAAAGCGCCCGCTTTGGCCCTCCCTAATATGGTTGATGAGATTTTTAAGTACCTGATACTTCACTATCTTAAAATTCATTTGCGGTGCAGGAACAAAATAAAAAATATTTTCCAAAAAAAACTTTTGTGAAACAATGTTGGGGAGATTTGGCACAATAAATTGTATCTTCCGAAGCTACGAAGCCCATTTCCACCTACATAAATGGGAATGTTAACAAAAAACAACTGCCATAATGCTCCAGAAACACATAATCTACGTCTAAGAAACCAACCGACCTTAAATAGCCCGAAAGTAAGTATGCGGTACACCTTTTTACGACGAACGGAATCATCAAGTCCAACTTTTTCAGAAAATTGCAGAGAAAATAGATGAATGTTTACAGCGAAAATTATGTAAGGAATATTTTTAATTTTTACCAAAAGGCCCTTAAAAGTATTCTTAAATTAACGGTAGACCTTGATGTTCATCCGTATTTTACCCTGTGGTCCGTAGGCCCCCACCTCCAAAAAAAGTACCCCACCCTTTTTTTTAAGAATTAAAAAATTTCTACCAAAAGGTCCCAAAAAAAAATCCACCCGAAATGTCTTTCAAAACAAACAAAAGCCTTTTGCTGTTTTAAATAATTTATTACCAAAAACTCCTTGTAAATTGGATTTTTACCGAAGTCATTAAAATCCTTGAAATGGACATTTTATCATTTTACTCAATCAGAAACCTTCACGGTGGTGTTTAGAACAACTCACGAAAGTTAGGTACTACATCACAATCGAATGAAATAAGATAATGGCGGGTTTGACATTTTTCTTTTACTCACTAAATTCCCCACGGGACACCCTATACCAACATTCTAATATACACTCGGACTTATTTTTAATACATGCACATTAAATTATAATATGCAAAAACTGACTTTCAAAGTTTTAGTACTACTTTTCTAAACTTTAATATTACTTTCAAATATTTTAAAATTACTTTTTAGCCCTTGAGTATTACATTTTAACATTTTGGTATTACTTTAATTTACTGCGCGTTACTCTATATATTTTAACACACGACAGTATTACATTCTAATACAAACAAAAATTTCAAACCCTTTAATACTAAATATTAATCCTTCAGTATTGCTTTTTAATACTCCAGAATTACTTTTAAACCCTCCAGTATTAAATCGGAATATTTCGGTATTAATTTTTAACCCAAAGATATTATTTCGTAGCTTGGTTTTCCATCTCCAGTTAGTTTGAGCGCGTCATTGTCAAATTTTCAATGGAGCTTGTGATGGATAGTCTAGTCGGAGTGTATTTAAAAGTGAAAAATGTGCAAACAAAATCTATTAAATTTAAAAAAAAATAAAAAAATATAACGAAAACAACGAAATTTTAATATCAAATGAGGATATTCTCCTAACAAGTGAGTAATAATTATTATAAATTTTTGAGGAATAGTGATTAAAGCTCAAATTGTAGATAACTTTTACAAGCCGATGCTAATTAGATATTTGGTGATTTTTATTTGAAGTTTTGGAAGACGAAGAAATTTCTGAAACTGGATTCATTTTAAAAGACCGGGACAGAGTTGAGATTCCAGTTTATAGTCTCTGTGACATAGTGAGGCAATACTCAAACTGTGCTTGTTTTACAATCAATATTGCCTCCATTGTACAAGAGCCGGTTGATCCTGCAAGTGGCAATTTACAGAAGCAAGTCGCAGCGATTGGAAGTAGTCTCCTTGTATACAAAGAAGTAAGTAACTGGTTAAATAATAATAATGTAGGTATACCATGTTTTTTTTTCGTTATAAGGGTTTGTAAGCATATATAAAAGGGAGCGCAGCCATGTATATTTTGGAGGAGTACTCCCGCACCAATACGCTAAAGGATTCATCTCGAAGGGCACTAGTGACAACGGCAACCGACTACTTAAGATCAGTGTTTGGAAATTATCCTTCCAAAGAGGCAAAGATAGCTTGCGCGAAAGCTATTATTTCAATTTCCCCATGCTATAAAATCCAAGATAGCAAAATTGGAGGATATGTAAGTACACCTTTATTTCAGTATCTAATGTGTTCTTTATTTGATCTAACTTAAAGTATAAAAAAGGATAATTTTGGTTGAACAAATGTTATTTTCTCTCATTATGATTACATATCCGTACCACCACAACATAATTTTAGTTGTGTTTGTTCGAACTTATTCGAGATTTCGTTTTTTTTCGTTTATTAGACTTCTTTGAAGCAGTCAACTTGGAAATTACTTCCAAAGTTACGCTGGATAGTCTTAAAACTAAAGAATTTTTCGTCACAGAGTATGTTGAATTTGCCAATGAATTTCACTACAAGATTAATTGCTTTCTTTATTCTGAGCCAGGTCATTTTATAAAAATTGAAAAAATTTTGAAAATTGAAGATAATATATATTTTTTATGCATTAAATATAAACAAGAAGGCTTTGACAACCAAATTCAAATGTTTAATGTTATTACAAATGGCTTCAAAGTTTTCTTAAAATATGATAACTTTATTTTCAAAAAACCATTTGAGCACTATGAGATAAAAACCAAAATATACATATTGCAGCCTTATATTAATGAATTATAAACTTTTTTGTCAATTAACTAAAGAATTGTTTTGTTTTTAGCTTAAGCCTTTAAAATAAATAAAATGTGTAAATATATTTAACAAGAAAACGCACGACTTTTTATTTCGGAAGCTTGAATTTTTATATAGGTGGACGCATATAGGCAAGATCGGTAATGTTTTGGTAAGTTATTATGCCTTCAGAAAGATATACTAAAAACTTTTTAAATAGGTAGTATAATTTATATACTCAAATTGAATACAATATTGTATTAAATTGTAATACATTTTGTACTTTATTGAGTAATATATATCATATTTAAATTTAATTCAATTTTATGTTGAAATGTAATACGTTTTGTATTATATAATAATATTTATATACTAACAACTAATTTAACCTTGTATTATAATATAATACACTTTGTATTACTAAATAATATTTTAATACTTAATATTAATATAATTTTGTGTTAAAATGTAATATCTTTTCATTACAAAATAACCTACCTTTACTAAAAAGTAGTACAAAATTATATTAAAATAAAATACTTCTGGTGTTAAATTATATTCCATTTGTATTTAAATAAAATATTATTTAGTATTAAATTATAATAAAATTATATTCAATTTTAATATTCTATGGGTTTATAAAAAACCAAAAAAATATTGAATTTCAATGCGAACTTTATTTATTTCTAATAAAAATATATTAAAATAAAAAAAACATTTTAATATATAAGGGTTTGATTTAAATACTTTTGGAATAAAAATCAATCTTAGTCTATATTAAAACTAAATATTTTGGACATATTTTTCATTAGCCGACATTATTTAATTTCAATAAATCTATTATTGATTTTTTAAATTCAATATATCCGAACTATTAAATTTTAATATTTTTTCGGTGTTGTCATATATACAACCACGAAAATATTAAATTTAACGCCAGGATTTTTAACCGTGAATTCTTTCGGTCATTACCCAAACCTCATGACCATAGGTGAGAGTTGGAACAAACACCGAATTAAAGACTGACAACTTAGCTTTGACACCAAGTTCAGTCCTCCTAATAACAGAATGACCAAGCTGTCTCAAAATTGACCCAGCCTGACCAATCCTACAGGAAAACTCGGCATTGCTCCTTCCATCACTCGTGAATAAGACCCCGAGATACTTAAACTTCTCCACCTGTTTCAATGGGACTCCACTAACATGCAGAGTGCATTGAACAGGCGTTCTGGAGACGACCATCACTTCAGATTTGTTCACATTTACCTTCATCTCAGCTTCAACACAAACGGCTACAAACCGATCGAGTGCGCGCTGAAGTTCAGTCTGAGAGGACCCAAGGATGACCAAGTCATCAGCGAAGAGCAAATGACTTATCCTCAGATCTCCCAATTCGAAACGTTCTTCGCCAAGACTGCGCTGTAACATCCAGTCCATATAAGTAATGAAAAGGAGAGGCGACAAGACGCACCCCTGGCGAAGTCCAACGCCCACGGTGAAAGGTATTGATTTAACGCCGTTTACCCGAACACAGCTTTTACAGTTTGTGTAAAGAGATTAAATGGCTCTCAAGAGAGAACCATCAATTCCATACTCCTGTAATACACTCCAGAGTTTCCCTCGAGGGACTCGGTCATATGCTTTCTCCAAATCTGCGAAGCAAGCGTAAACAGGTGTAGCACTTAACCAAATATCGGCTGTGATAAAAAGGTCAAGAGATCTCTAATATGTATATTCTTTTTGTATGTAAGTATTACATTTTTGTACGTCTCTGGGTTCAGAACTTTTGTGGTTTTCCTCGTCATTGCTTTAATACCAAAGCCTTACGGATAAAAATATATCCGTAAATATGCTGTTTAAATTCCATAGCGATTACCATGTATTTATTGGCATTAAGTTGCGAAAACTGGCATTAGAAAGTAAACCTACTTTTCACATACTAGAAATATATACAGACGGGTTTAAGATGGTGTAGAAGAAGCTGATTTTCTTAGTTCCATTGCACCTAAACCATTATTTTTAGACTATCAAATACCTACTTCCTCTCTGTGGAAGGTAGGTATTTGGGGCAATGATTTTAATAAGAAAATTTTGTTTTTTATAAACGCAAAGAATAGGTAACCATTTTTACAAACCCATTGCTGATCACTTTTGTGCAAAGGCGACCATTAAAGGTGTGTCATAGCTTCATTTCATTTGAATGAAGAGTTGGCACTATTTTTTAGAGGCAAAAAGCCGACTGTCTAAATGTATACAAATGTTCTGCTATATGAGGCTAAACTCGTTTCCTGTTCGGTTGGCCCATTTCATGGCTCAAATGCGAACACATCATGTGGCAATCAAGTATTCAACTATACGCATCAGCACAAAGTTGTTACAACGCATCACGTTTTGATATTTAAATTTGCAATTCTTACATCCAACCACAGTAACTATAGGTAGGTACAGCTTACGCCCCTGTTGTTTAAGGACTTCTTCCCATGCCCAAAGGTGTGTTATTGGATGCATTTGTCTGTTTTGTTTGGTCCATATAGCATAGGAGAACTTTTGAGGCTTCCTTAATAGAATTTTAGAATACAAAACACTTCAAAGAATATAAATAATGACCATTCGAATTATCATGGTCTCACATTATATTCATGGAATGATAACTGTCCTCAGCACTCAACAGAAGCAGCAGGCAATCCCATCCAACTTATATGGTATGCACGAGATTTTCAGATTTCGAATTTTGGTATGTTCCATGAGAGTCCTCTATACTCAGCCGCCCAAAGACACCCTTGGCACTGGTCTGGTGGTATTGGTATGGAGTAGTATGGAGAGTGGTTGCAATAGCCAGCGACATGGAGCAGTTTTCGAAATAAGCAACTAAAATTTTCAAATAAATCATAATGGGTGACTGAACATTAGAATCAGGATTCGGGAGCACTGAATGTGTATAAGGGAGTGTGCATGTGCGTCGGTGCAATTGGGGGAGGACTATAGCGCTTGGGAGAAATTCCGTGTCGTTGTTATTATTTTTACTCGTACAATCATGAGAAGACAATGTCTCGGTTAAACTGGACGCACAACTATACCGTAGAACACGCATCTCTGGGCATAATATCCGACATAGATTAGTCCTACGCCTATTCTAACGCATAGGATATCATATGCACCACCAGAGCAGCAAAACAGGAGAGCACAGCAAAAAACCCACCCACTTACCGAAAACAATAGTCAAATGTCATACGACTGGTGACTGGAGACTGGGAGATTCTTTCTCGAATGTTTGCTCGCTCTTTACTCTGTGCACCAGGCATGGTAGCCTAGCCATAGCCGACCATTTATTCAACCATACGAGCATGTATCAGAGAATGGAAATGGTGGCCCAATGCAGCTCCTCTGAGGTTTCCAATAATAGCTGGAAGAAGAATTCAAACAATAGTTACAAAATTCAAGTAAAATAAATATGAGTAGATGCGTGCGTGAGTGGTCGCAGCAACTGTGGTACCTAGAGTGGGTGCATGCAGGCATACGATGTACCGATACAAGGGTACACAACACATGTGCATCGCATACAAACGACTATATTCGCTATATGCGTTGATACGATCCTACGCTGCGGATTGAGACTTTTGCGTATAAGTTTTGAAATTTATAGAATTTGCCTTTGCAAGAGTTAGGGGTTCGAGCGCACATTAACAACGATGACGACGATGCTGATGATGATGATGACGACGACTATGGTCCGTCGTCCACATCGATCAAATGAGTTAAATCAACAAACGAAACGGACGAATGAAAAATAATTCACTGGCGGGCGGAAACGACCTCCTGGACTATACACCACCTGCGCACCCTTTCATCTAGTTTATCTCGAACACACGGAAACACTCATGGAGTTGGTAATTCAATCGAAATTAAGGATGCACCCTATTTGGAATATTCTCTTCTCCCATACGGCCGACAATGCACAACGAGTATAGAGAACATACAATTTCAACTCATGTCCAGTTTGAATATTTTATATATCGAAATCGAAGGCTAAATTTATTTTGCCGTGAATAACTAAGGCGTTACGAATGACTCTACTGTAAGGAGTCGTACATACATACAGAGAGCGTCAAAAGTGAGTAAACACGAATGCTCTTTTAAGTTTAAGTTTAAAAAATGTCCATAAAAATGTTGAAAACCAAATAACAATAACAAAACGTATTTCATTTCGACAAGATAAAATATTTTTAAGATACATATTTGAAACAAATAGTTTTCAAGCTCCAAAGAGAAATCAAAACATCATTGGTGTTTACTCACTTCTACCTACATAATTTTGTTTCCTAATAAAGTGAATACACCTTGTAATTCCAGCCACTCCTGAGGATATTTTTTTTTTTTTTTTGTCATGTTAAAGCCTCGATGTATGCCAGGGTCCCTTTATTTCGGCGGCTGTCAGCTCCATACCTCTCTATTCTTCGCCATCGACTATAGATCATCAATATATCAACAATAACCATCTCAGCCTGGGTCTTCCAGTGCACGTCTTAGGGTCCTGGTTGGGGATATGCGTTTAACATGACCAAACCACCGACGCATATGGACCGCTCCGTCCGGACAAGTAAGTAGCTGCTCGACATTGAGTTCCTCACGCATTCTGGTGATCGTTATACGGGTCACACCAGCAATGCAACGGAGAAATCTCATTTCGGCAGCTTATATCCGCGATCTTATTCTTTCGGTCATCCAAAACCTCATGACCATACGTATTAAGAGTTGGAACAAACACCCACTCAACTTAGCGTTGACATCAAGCTCAGTCCTCCTAATAACAGAATGACCGAGTGACCAATCCTACAGGAAAACTCAGAATTGCTCCATTCATCACTCGTGAATAAGACCCTGTGATACTTAAACTTCTCCACCATTAAATAGGCGTTCTGGAGACGACCATCACTTCAAATTTGTTTTATATTAGATACGTAAATACGAACAATGTTAATAGTGAAAATGGCCGCAGACACCATGTTCTAAAATTAAATCTCTTCGTTGTATTGTTGGAAAAAGTTATTTTACAAAGTAATATATATAATTCTTCTGTACGTATGTTGTCACTAAACTCCTTCTGAACGGCTTTACCGGTTACACAAAATTTAACTCAACCAACACCCAACAATATTTTTTTTAAATGAGAAAAACAATAAGTTCATGATTAATAATATTGACGTTGTTTTGCTAAATCAAATCAAGTTCGCTGTATTTCGATATTCTATGTATGATGTATTACAATTGAGTGCATATACATAACACATAGGTACCTACATTGTGCAAATGTGTAAGGTGCGTTGTTCAAGATACATTATCTTAGTGTAAAACAGTTACGCGTCATCGGAAATAAACAACATGTAAGTTTGTTAAATAAATTATTATAGCATAATCGAAATTTAAATTTAAGTTTATGTGTTATTAGACCAAGAGCCCACAGCAAATTTTGGGCGTGAAAGTATAACCAAAAAGCTGATACATGAAGAGAAAGGTCTCCAAAAAGTAAACTCAAATGTCGAATTCTGGCAGCGCTTAGTTGCAGCTGTGGTTAGTAATAGTAGGTTGAAAACGTGTTTTTTTCCAAAATCTGAATTGCCATACCCTTGCCAGACATACTAAAAGTATGCTAAAAATCACATTGGGGAGAGTACGATAACTACGGCACCAAAAATTGATAACGGTATTTTGTAGAGGGGTTAAATACAAACACTTTTTACTATGGGAGGGGGGTGTATCTGGCTTCATTTAGACGGGAGGGGCAATTTAAAAAAATAATACTTAAAATAAAAAAAAATAATTTTTGAAACACAATGGCAAGACTTACAATAAAGAACTTTAGGATTTTTGAAAGCCAGGAATCTGTTCTTTGATATTATTTTTAAATCAAGTTATTTCTAATAATAGTTTTTGAAAAAAATGATTTCAAACTTGAAATTTAAGGAAAAAAAATAAAAAATAAAAGTTGTATGCTGATTTGTTCAATATTGAGAAAATAGATACTTAATTTCTTTGTAGTTTTTACTGCCGAAATCAATTCTTAATCGAACACTGAAAACCAGATTGATTTATGTCCTCTAATTTTTGAGAAAATTGAAAATTACTTTATATGTCGCTCCGCTTAGAGTACAACTTGTTACCCTTGCGCCTTGAAATGTGTATGGAGGGGCATGCTGCCCCCCTGCAACCCCCCTGCAACCCCCCTGCTTGGGGTCACTGTTGGATTTTGGGATGGGTGCAAGGCTGAGTATATGCAAACTTTCTTTAAATTATATTAGTTTACCCAATGTCAACAACTTTCTCCAGCTACAGTCTCTGGCCTGAAATTTCACATTGGTAGACAAAATTTTGCGGATTTGCATTTTAGATAATTTAGGACAGATTCCTGGCTTTGAAAAATGCTATAGTTCTTTGTTGTAAGTGTTGCCATTGTTTTTTAATATTTTATTTTAATTTTATGTATAATTTTTTTTTAATTACCCCTCCCGCCTAACCGGAGCCCCTCCTCCCATAGTAAAAAATGCTTGTATTTAACTCCTCTACATAAATCTGTCATTAGTTTTCATCGCCAAAATTATTGTACTCACCTCAATTTTTGTCCTTAAATTGCAACTTTGAAATTGTTTTTTTCAAAAACTGTTAACAGAAATAACTTGATTTAAAAATAATATGAAAGAACAGGTTCCGGGCTTTTAAAAGTGATATAGTATTTTATTTTAAGTGTTGCCATTGTTTTTTAATGTATTTTTTTCCAATTAAAGTATCAGTTTCTTTAAATTACCCCTCCCGCCTAAACGGAGTAAGATAGACCTCCCCTCCCATAGTAAAAAGTGTTTGTATTTAACCTCTCTACAAAATACCGTTATCAATTTTTGGCGCCGTAGTTATCGTACTCTCCCCAATGTGATTTTTAGCATACTTTTAGTACGTCTGGCAAGGGTATGGCTGCACGTAAGACGTCTGGGACCTATAGTTTTGTGATCAAGGCGTTCCCACAAATTTTTTGGTGTAACCAAATTTTGGTTATACCAATTATTTCAAAATGTGATTTTTAACATACTATTAGTATACGTCTGGCAAGGGTATGGCTGCACGTAAGACGTCTGGGACCTATATTTTTGTGATCAGGGCAGTCTGTTCTTTCATTTAATACTATATTCAAGTGGTTATATAAAAAATTCAGATTTTGGAAAAAAACACGTTTTTAACCTACTATTACTAACCACAGCTGCAACTAAGCGCTGCCAGACTTCGACATTTGAGTTTACTTTTTGGAGACCTTTCTCTTCATGTATCAGCTTTTTGGTTATACTTTCACGCCCAAAATTTGCTGTGGGCTCTTAGACTATATGTGTTCACTACTGACAATGGCACGTCTTCGAGGAGGAAATATAGGTCGACATCGACATACACGGAATTCAGAAATAGTAAGACTCCGGGCACGCTAATAGCAGGCAAGACATAACGTCTGTATCCAACATTGATTATTGCTCCCTAAAACCCTCTCCTGCTTGGAATAAAAGATAAATATAGTGAGCACTTTAGATGTGATATCCATAGATATATAGAGTACATACAAAGTTATTGTTGATTCCGCAGGCTTAGGCCTTGCTCAAGTTTTTTTTGGATAAAAGACTCAATATCTACAGTTTCTACACCTAGAAAAGTAGTAAATAAACACTCGAAAGATTCATCGACAGCGTAGTTTGCCTCTGTAATTTAATCGAAGAGTCAACTGCTAAGGAAGCCGCCTAATTGTGTAATCTACTCCCACCAATCTCCTATGCATATGCGTCAACATTAACAAGAATAACATTTTCGGAAAACGTATTTGTTTTCCTTTGTAGGTACTCTTGTAATCTATTTTATTTAATCATCATGTAACAAGATTTTTGTCGCTGGAAAAATAAAGAAACTATACCCACATGTTTTGAAATAACCAAAATCTAATAGTAAACAAAACAAAACAGAAAAATGTGATAATTGCACTGCTCGTTCATATCTTATCGTTTCGATATAAACTTAACACGAAATTAATTATTTTTAAATATTTTCTATCATAGTTGTTTGTTGCTCGTAGTGTGTTTTTTAAACTTTCTCGTATACCTACATAGTAAAAGAAAGATATTGTTTTCATACAAAATTCAAACACGAGATGTTAATCAATTCTGACATTACGATGACAAAAAAGTGACTATCGCAATTCCGCGTTTCTGTCTGTCTTTCCGTGGGCTCCTGAAGCCTACGGCTGAACGGATTTCTTTAAGATGTAGTATTTGTAGTTTGTGGGCTTACAGTTCACGCATACTTTTTCGGGCATGTTAGCAGCAATATGTATTACTTTTCATATCACTCGTTAAAAAGTTAATTTTTTTTCGAAAACAGCTCTATCCAAATTATGTATTTGAGTTGTTAAGATAGATGTATATGGTTTGTTAATATGACTGGATAGTACTCAGTTTCCCTCTAAAATAGAGTAAGATTTTAGCAAAAATACATTTTTAAAGTCATGGTCATTCTTACCTTCAAGCTAATTAAGTTTTTCTAAACATGATTAAACGTATAGTTGTTTAAAAAATGTATTCCTGTATTTTAATAGAAAACGGGCAAATTGGAGCAAAATGTAGTTCCCAGATTGGGTTCAGAAGAAGATTTCTTAGGACCTGAACCTGCGTTGGGTTTGCCTGCATCTGTGGTTAGGTCATCCATTGATACTTGCGGGTTTCTCGTGTGTCGTTGGCGTGACTGTGCTGGGTGTAGAGAGACCAAACGACTGCGTCCGGACATCTGCAAGAGGTCGGCGTCTATCCTTCTGTCTCTCAGAAGAATCGACTGCAGACTTCTCGTGGGCAGCGTTACCTTTGATAAATTTAGAAAAGTCGCAAGAAAAAGGGCCACGGAGAAAAAAAAGGGCACTTTAAAGTAATAACTTCAAAACAAAAGTAAACATAACAAACAAACAAGATATTGTACTGGTAATATTCTATTTTTAAAACTATAACAATTCAGTCGAGTAAAACATACCATAAAAAAAACATTAAACGTAAAATCAATTCTTTAAGCGGTGCAGGTTCTAATCCAAAATCTTCTGAATCATTCTCCGACCGCTCTGACCCCGATTCTGAAATTGGAGGCGCCGCATTAGTCGTTGAAGGAATGGACTTCGCCAGATCAAAGGTAACGTTAGTGCCCCATCCAAGTTCTCTAGTAAAGGCACTTACCTACCCTTCTTATAGGAACAAACTCAGGCTGTTTTCGACCTGCCTCTGACTTCGGAACCAATTAACCCAAAAACTTCAAACTTGAAATATTTACCAAGCTCATTAAAAAGGTCCACCTCACCAAATTCCATCTCTATAGCATTAGTGGTTTGCAACATACAGGAGGTCAAAAATCGCAGAAACTGACTGACTATACTCACTCACTCACTCATCAAAATTATGAAGCACTTCCAGCCATCATAGAATCGTGAAATTTGGCAGCATGCTAGATCCCGTGGTGCATATACTGGGAAAAGTCCAAATATTGAGATTTTCCCTTCATTACATTTTTTTACATTTAACCTCTTAAACTTGGCGTACATTTAGATCTCATTACTTTTCGTGGCTGACTAGTTACACACTTTTTTTTATACAACAGAGCTTCGCCCTTTTTTATTACATTTATGTTTTCGGTGTGATGTGTATCGATTGAGCTTGAAAATTTAATATTTTTGTTGTTCCAAATTGTAAAAAAGGGCCAAAATCATTAAATTTTAGAAAAGTGGTAGTGCCAAATTGCAACTTTAGTCTCACAACGGTCACGCTGCTCGTGGGCGTTCTTTCGGGCCACCAAGCTTTTGCCAAACACTTAAATGTGTTGGGCTTAAGCAACACCACCATCTGTCCTGCTTGTGGAGAGGATGACCATACAGCGGAGCACTTCCTCTGTAGTTGTCCTGCCTTTGCTCATCAGGTGGCGGATCTTTGGGGCTGACGTGGTGAGTGCCGAACATCTAAGCTCTTCATCACTGAAGCTCCTTCTCATTTTTCTTTGAAAGACGGGAAAACTAAGTACAGCAATGTAAGGTGTCTGTTTGGAAGTACAATGGACCAGTAGTTGTATCTGAGTGCTCCATCGGATAGTAACAACCATCGACAACGAAGAATGTTTCCAGAACAAATGCGTCCTCCGCTTTTTATAGAATTTTCGAACAAAACGTTGTAATACTTGCTAACATTTTATTAGCAGAATTTTTGGAAAATCACTCTAACAATAATTTTGATAATAAGATCTTGCGGTCTCCTTTGTTTTCCCATACTAATGCAAATAAAGCTGTTGTATAATGTAACATTTACATACACAAGCTATTCATTTTCCCCTTCTGAACTTAAATTTAACTATAGTAAAATAATAATAATACCTACAAAAAAAAAAAAAAAAAAACTTTTAATGCACGAGAAAGCTCCGTGCGACCCAGTCGTGAACTTTATGTGAATGAGAAATATTTGTTTCAACAAGTAATAAAGTTAAATTAGGATTTTGTGTTGATATTTAAACAGTGAAAACCAAAAAGTCAATTGATAAGGGAGTTGGTTCGACACAACATTTAAGTTAAAATTATTATTATTTCCTCTTGCCGCCGCCGGCCGCACTCACACCGCTAACTAATTAGGATAGATTTTAAGGCATGTTGTTCATGACCCTACTCGTGACTCGTGTATACAGATAATTCACTATTTTCAGGTGCTGATTGACTTACATTCGTGTTTGTAATCTACATAGCTGCAGCGTCTCTTTGACCCAACTGGGGAATGCCGGATGCAATTCAATGCGTAAGATGCTGCATATGTTTGTGTTTGCTGAAGCTCGAAGGATGTGCTCTCTATGTTGCAAGTGTCTATTAATTGGAGTCAAGCATATTTAAAAATTCCTTTTAATGGTGAATGCACTTTGATAAGAGAAATATTAAATGAATGGCAAAACATTCGTTGGGCATATTATACAAGAGTGCTGAACCAATCTGCGCCGCTTGACGAAGATGACGACGAGACAGAGGGAAATATTTTGCATTTATTTGTTAAGCAAGTATTTATATAAACACAAAAATGTAAATAAACTGCATATGGTCTGCGATGTGCTGCAGATTAAATCCAGTATAATGTGCTCTGCATTATTGAATTTTTGTTTTCTTTTGAAATACCGGCCTAAGGCTTTGACAGATGCATCTCCTCTCCGAGTGGCCGTTCGTTGATGTGAGATTCGGATATGCCTGTTAAATAGAAAGGACAGTAATTAGTCTATACGTTAAATTTCTTCGTATGCTACATTAGAATTCAAAATATGTTGTTGACATTATGATGGTTTCTATTGTCACATGTAAGAACATTATTTTCTTTAGATTATGCAAAATTACCAAAACTTGGATACAGTAAATAAGTGAATTTACCTGTGTGACTGTGCATAGCGGCTCAGTTGTTAGTGTGGTCTACTGAACCAGGTGTCTCAGGTCTTAAGGTTTTTTCCACTGCGAAACTTCTCGCGAACGTCTGACAAACATCCGAGAGTATAACTGTCATGAAAAAGCTTCTCAATTTATCTATTCCGACTCTGAATAAAATTGTATGTCCCTTCCATTTGTCACAAAATTAACAAATAATTGGTTGTGAGAAGCTACATTGTGGGAAATTCTCATAAAAACACTATGGTATTTCATACAATAATCTACGCCTAGAATAGGCTTTCGGGCCCATAAACTATTTATATAGGTAAAAACAGATTTTCTTCAGTGCTTATCCTATTTATAATAAAAGAAATACTAAATAAATTGTATGCTTAAGGTTAGGTTTGGGTTCCAAAACGGTGTGACTCTCTACAAAACACTTGGCAATCCCTGGGAAACCAAAAATTTATGAAGAACCTAACATCTTTCCTCGAAAACAACCTATATGCTGCTCATTATGAATGGTGCATCCTCTAGGTGCTTCTAAGTCAGCTTTCGCACACATTTGGTACCTAAAAACGAAAATAATGAACGAATTTTCGAATTTCGCAAAATTGAGAGGTAAGTCTTTTATTATTGTAAACTACCTACTATAACTAAGTTATAGAAATCCAACCAAATAAATTTGTCTCTCCATTCAAATGTTTTTACCCCAACCCAATACATAATGAAATGACTCTTTACTATTGTCTGACCTAGCAGAGCAGTAGCCAAGATATGTGCATATCCAAGCAGACCCGCAACGAGAAAATACTGT
Organism: Cheilosia soror; assembly: GCA_949372485.1. Classification (NCBI taxonomy): domain Eukaryota; kingdom Metazoa; phylum Arthropoda; class Insecta; order Diptera; family Syrphidae; genus Cheilosia; species Cheilosia soror. Next base: position 1,655,641 of record OX443561.1, on the reverse strand, counting down.
GAGAAAGTTCGAAGCCGAATGGCTGTTATCGTAAGAAACTGCCAGAGGCTTTGCCAACTGTGTTTTTCGTTTCTCCTTTCTCGGCCACCAGAAGTGCCGAATCCGACTTGCTGGGCTTCACCAGGCGGCCGCCAAAAAGAGACCCAAGATTCTAGTTGAAAACACTATAGCGTCCAAACGAATTGACCTAGGCAAATGCAATTTTGAAAGAGGACTTTTTTTTCGTTGTCAGGGTGGTATTGAAAATGAGCTATATAGCTCGAGTAGTTGTGGTACTTCCCATCCCATACAGAGCCAATATTAGGCCCATGTATGCATATTGCATGGCTTGGATACAGTGGAGGGTAATAAAATCATATAAAATCGGCCAGGCTGTTATTGCCATATAAAATTATCTATTGTGACATACCACAAATTTAAACTAAAGGCTCAAACTAATTTATTAGTAAGGGATTTAGTATTTAGTCAATTAAGTATTAGTTATGACAACTGCAAGGGGATGTGCACGTGGTGAGGATCATTAGAAGAAATGGCTCCTTTGGTAGGAAATACACAATCATTCTTAAGAATGCTGCCCATTCTCCCATAATCGGTGTATGGCCCAAAAAGTCTAAATTGAACCCTTAGTATTACAATGTGCTAGATGCATTAAACTAAATGCAATCACATCGATGGTGATAGGTTTTGCTGCACACTCGTGTGTTAGCTTAGGTTTAAGTGCTTTATGCATATAGTCATAGATGTGCAGCGACACGACGACCGACGCGACGGCCTACATCTCTATGGGATATACGCACTTAAAATGCCGACTCTATACATCAAGCGAAAGCCAGGCGGCTTCCTATAAAGAAGAGTATTTCAATATTAGAAAATAAGTGAACAAATATGTATAAACATATTTTAATGGCGGAAATGAGTGTGATTTATCTTAAACTTTATATTTATAAAATATTCGTCTAGGCATCTGCCCGTTTATATCTATAAACATTCTGTATGCACTTTGTTTATACATTCAGCGCGTGTGTATCTCCTCTCGGGTGTTTGTAAGAATTTCTTTCATTTTGTTTAAATACCAGATCAAAAGAAAACCTTACCATTGCCAGCCACGCCACCACCACCGTCAACATCATCAGCACAGCAGCAGTATCATCATCTGCGGGTGGCGGCGTGTCAGACGCTGCGATGACTATAAAGGGAACGTTTTGCATTTGTTTTATTTAATTGACGAAGAAGGCAAGATTTTAGATGTCAAGAGAAGATTGAGGCCTTAGATGGTATTCGTATTGTTTATATTTGAAATTTTAATTTAATCAACATTTGGGTGTCGATATTATGTTTTCGAGTCTTTATTGTGTCTGCGCGGATTGATATTTTAAGGATGGGATAAGATATAGTTTGGTTGGGAGTTGGGAGTCAAAATAAACAATTTCGCTATAGTGGTATAATGTGTCTGCTCTGCGATGATACTTACTAATTTGACAATATGAATAAGATTGGTTGAGGATTATCACATATCCCAAGACAATGGACCTCATGATTTGGTCATATTTAGGTTTTCCTGCAGACTTAACTTCACGCACTCTAAAGTTTTATTACCAGTTGTGTTAAAGCTGGGATGAATGTAAAGGTGAATAAACCTTAAGTGATGGTCCTATTTAAATTTTGAAACAGCTATAGATAAATCCTTTATTAGGAGGACAAAACTTGATGACAAAGCTAAGCCAACTTTGATTTGCTGTTTGTTTGCAGTGCATGATTGTAGGAGTTTTGAAGGCTACCGCTATAGCATATTGGGTGATTTCATGTAGAAACAATGTCGATTCCTGGGCTAATATTGGCATACCTCTCATAGCAAACGAGTTCTATGACGAGACAAAATAACCAAAAATGTAAAGAGTCAGAACACAATGACAAACTTGAACAAGTAAAAGTGTTATCATCGTCAAATGCCGATGATTTGATACTCTCCGCATACAAGTTATTCGAAATGTTAGGCATGTGAGTTAGTACGTACGTCTAAAGGTGCTAGTACACGATATGTAGCACGCCTCAATGGCTACATGCCGTGTGCTAGCACCTTAATATTGGTTTTATATGGGAGGTTCCCATCAGAACTAATCGACCAATATATAACCCATTCATTCAAATACACCGGAATCTTGCTTTAATATGCACCTACAAAAATGTTGGTGCGTTTTTGTCTTAAATTCAGCCCAATATAAATAAAAAGAAAGTGTGGGATAAAATTTGAACCCGATATGTGAAGCCGGGATGAGATTTACGAAAATGTAGATTTGCTGTATAATTTGCATACCTATATACCTATCAACAATATTAAATTTAAATATAATTCTTTCAATGTTATAATGGCGACATATTCCGGATGATTATTGGTTATTTATGGTGAGGAGGGTTAGGGGTAACTGAAGTAGAGAACCACTTAAGCAGATTTTGAAAATTCTTTATCAGCGTTATAAAGGCAATAGTATATAGGTTACTTAAATTTGACAAAGGGGATGCAAAGAAAACATTTTACACCATTTTCCGCGACATTTCGAAAAGTAGTTCGTGAAGTGAATTGAGCTGAAACGTAAACAATAATACATTTACTATAAAATAGGAGGCCCACCGGTAACTCTAAAGTTTTCAAGTTTTCCTATAGATTTCGTTGAATTACCAAATCTTAAAATTATCTTGACATATATACCAACTTTAACATTAAAAATTTGTAAATAAATGCTTATAGCCTGTTAAAATAATTGGATAAAATGTGCGCCGCATCGGAAAAGGGGCTTGACAGTCTTTCAATACTAAGGGAAATATATAGTCGTAAAATTTGAAACTTTGACACCTATGAATTGTCCTGATAGACAAAAGGCAATACCATTTTTGGGTAAGAGCAAAGTCGGACAGATTCAGCTACGCAGTTTATTATAATATACTTACAGCAAAATACAATTTCTTGCGTCAATGTTTTTTGAGCGTACCTACATCACAGCAAGTGTTTTGAGTGTTGACATACATGGTCATATTTCCGTAGGTTGTAAACATATCCTAACGGAGTCATTAAATGCAAATTAAACGATTACGTTGGGTTAGGGAATCAATATTACTGTAAATAATTGCAGCATATGTAATGCAGGCAGAATTAGGATTGTAACAATTTTTCGTCTGCATTAGGCGAAGTAAAACATGCAGTTATCCAAAGTATACCAAAACATCGTCTAATAGTAATTACACTATTTATGTGATCATGTACTGACAATTTATTCTGCAACACATATTTTGCACACCGGATCTTATGTGACTGTTATTTCTGCTCAGTACTTTGCCATTTCCGTCGACGCAATGAGACGACAGATTCTATTTTTAGGTCTGAATTAGTATTTCATAATATAGGTACATTTATTTTCACATCCACTTAAATGAAATGAAAATTTACGAATTTTGTCTACCTGGACGTTCCAAAATGTTGAACTCTGACTTGAAGGCGTACGACACACATTATCATTCGACATAATCAATACCTATATGTATAATATACCACAACCTACTTCCCCAAGCATAACCATTAAATATTGTCAGCCTATTGAGAACCAATAGGCAGTCAGACTTGCTCTGGGCATTCATTTAGAGAAAATAAGTAGGTACTTGTATATATTCTTAGTGCATTCCATAAACAAAACGCAAATAATAGCCAAAGACAAAAGCATATCCAGTAGCAATAGCAAGAAAATTCACACCGACGCGACGACTCGGCTTTCGTATACTTATTGGACAAAAATTGACTATAGTTGCTCAAATATGCAGAACTTGTCTGCGTAATAAAATATATTATTTAATGAATAGCACATTTTAGTAATAGAATAGTCATTCGTAGTATTGCAACAATGTTGCGAATGTGGCCAACTGCTTGGGTGTTGTTGCGGGGAAATTCAAAGAAAATACTCGTACATAGATGTTTACGATAGAGTTTCCTTGTTGCGGAAGTACATCGCATATGATCGACTTAGTATGCTCAGCGCGACTTGTGTCGACCGAAGTAGGGTATGAGTACCTACATATATGTTTCATAGGCGGACTTACATATTCGTTGATGGGTTTTATGTATAATGTTTGCAGTATTGAAAGCAAACGCCTTTGAATCGATATGTAAATTAAACATTTAGCATATTTTGGTCGGATTTTATGTTTAACACACAGCTCCACTAGATAACGGCTCTAGGCAATATTACCAAACTCCATATTATACATGGAATGGAATAGTTTTCAAATCTGAAAACATTTACTGATCAATGTTGTCAATGCTTGTCAATCAAACATAACCACTTATCAAGAAAAATAAATTGTCTGTTCTACTCTCTTAGCAATCACTATAAATAGTGTGCGAAAAATGATTTTAGGTTCAAAGCGTTACCGTTGATAAATTTTGAAAAGTCGCAAGAAAATGGGCCACTGGAAAAAGGTTTCAAAAGTAAACATAATAAACACACGAGATATTGTACTGGTAATATTCTGTTTTTAAAACTATAAATATTCAGTCGAATAAAACATACCATGCAAAAAAAATAAACATTAAAGGTATATCAATTCAATAACATAACAAATCAATTCATTAAGTGGTGCAGGTTCTAATCCAAAATCTTCTGAATCATACTCCGACCGCTCTGCGCCCAATTGCTCGTAGAAGGAATGGACTTCGCCAGATCAAAGGTCACGGTAGTGCCCCAGCCAAGTTCTCTAGTAAAGGCATCTACCCTTCTTACAGGAACAAACTCAGGCTGTTTTCGACCTTCTTCTAATCGGAACCAATTATAACCCAAAATCTTCAAACTTGAAATATTTTCCAAGCTCATTAAAAAGGTCTACCTCTTATACAGAGTAGTGTAATTTACACAGCGCGCCGGGCATTATGGAAATTGCGATAAAGAATATAGGAGATTCCGGTGCACACTCTGGTTTTAAACAAACCTGGGCAATGCTTTTAACCCTTCGGTTACTGCATCATTAGTTGTATTAGAATGTATAGATATAAACTAGGTCCTATATGTACTTGTTGGGTTTGGGACCACTATCAAACAAAATTAAGTCACAAAACAATTAAGAAGAACGAAAGAATGTGCATAGAACATTGCATATAGGGTAGCATACTAAACATGCGCAACACAGTATATCTCGTTGTGTATTTGCATTACATTCAATTTACAGACAGCTTTTAAAGGCAAGAACAACACCTACTCCTCATTGAGACTGGACAACTTGCATGCCTCGCGAAAGAGTATGTATAGGAGAAGGAGCCAACAACAGCAGATATCCAGAGGCAGACACACTACTCGTATATGTAATATGCAGGCATAGCCTTATCGTACGGTTCAGTCAAGTGTCGATTATAATAATTATCGATAAAATATTCTACAAAATTGCACACTAATGCAGATTGCAAAGCAGAGAAATATAAATATACATAAATATTTAATGGATTTGGTCGTTTATTAAAATGTTTATTCGAAATTGTTTGCTACAAAGTTGCAGTAAGCACGCGGCAAATATCATCTGATCGTCATCATGGGTCAGATGAATAAAGATTATACGATGTCATTACGAGAGTATATGCGCGTGTGAGTAGGATAGCGTGAAATGCAAATGTTATGTTGGCTGCTATGTTATGCTTATTTGGAGAAGATACCAAGGAATTGAGGAGAAAAGGGACGCAGCAAAATAATCACAATTTTATTATTTTCCCTATAATATATACAATGTTGCAGGATGAATGTTTATCCTGTTCGTTTTCATTGTAAACGAGTCTTTGATTTGGCAATGGAACACTTGAACGCGGTAGGAGAAGTTGAGCGGACTACCTTCTAGCAAGAGTACCTAATGTTTATTAATATAGGTACAATTCCATGCGGCCTCAGGCGAAGAACACGTTTTCATTGGACTGTGTTCATAGGTGTAGAAGGGACATTGCTCCTCGAGAAGATTAGATATAAAATACAGAGTTGTTGTATTGATTTTTAACAATTTTCAAAGTATTTTATTGAGCTACAATGAAGAGTTTATTACGAGCGTATACAAATAGCAAACCATGGGATTGGAAAGCACATTCACTGAACCTGGTAAGTGATAGTTCATTACAGTCCTAGTTTACTGTTCAATTTTCCTTAAATGCATATATACGCAGAAATTATGAGCATATGCGTTTGAGAAAATCGTATTCAAAAATGGGTGCACTTAATTTGATTCATCGGCATAACTTGCGGCAATTTAGACAATGATGTAGGTAGGTACATGATAGTAAAACACAATCTTAGGGTTTTTTTAATAGAACAACTAAGCGCATTACATTCAATGAAATATGGCGGAAGAATAAAGACATACACGCTTGAAGTAGGTTTGAATTGTATTTCGTAATCACATATAATTGAGTTATGGCACACATATTATTGACAATGATAATTATTTTTAATTTCAGCTGTTGGAGTGTGGTGCTCTAAGTATAATACATATTTGTGTATATAATATCTTTCCAATGGGATGATACTTTTTTAGGGGGACTGTCGATACTAACAAAATTACCTGTGCGCTGATGATAATGTATAACTTAAACAATTACACTCCTTATCGAATGTTTTTAGAGCATTCCTCATTTCAGACTAAACCAAAAAATTGGCTCCCGGAAATTACGCCAGAATTATTTTTTGGAAAAAACGCGAGAAAATTTTTATTTAAGTAGTCAAAATTGGAAAAAACACCCGAACATTGTTTGAAAATACGCTAGAAACGTTGGAAATTACGCCAGACAACTGTGGAAAAAGAGCCAGAAAGTAAAATGGAAATTAGGCTAGAAAATAAATAGTCTCTGAATTATTGTTTGAGAGAATTACATTAACAACAACTCGTAGACACAGTCACTTTGGTAGGAATGATAGCTATTTCGAACTACACCACTAATTGTAATCGTCGCTCAATTAGCGCAAGTGGTAGTCACTTGGTCAATTGAGAAAAATCGAGGTGCAAGTTCACTTCCTGACAGGGGAAAACAGAAATGTCTTCCCAAGCTCTGCGCCGCAAACGGCCGGCGCGGGCCGACGCCCTTCGACGCGTTAATTACTTTATTACTCACAAACTTTTATGTTATTAAAAATATGAAGTAACTGTTTAAATGTAAAACCTCATAAGTTTTTAATAACTTTCGCCTTTTTATTTCTCAATTTATCAATATATGTAACATACAATTATGTTACTAAATGTAAACTTGAAGTGTGTCTGCCACGATTTCCCGTTAGCATGGACATTTATAATTTTGTTGTCCATCTGCAACTGTTGCACTTGCAACTTTATGTTGCACTCAGAGCATACTTTCATGTGTTTTGTAACACCGAATTCATTCCAAATTTGCTCCTTCTGAAAAGCTTGAACAACTTCTACTGCTGACTTTGGCGATGAGACAAAGATTTTGCTAGTCAGGTACCTCGTTCAATTTTAGGAAAATGTATTTCTGATGCAGCTTGTTGATTACTGGGGAAATTGCATGTTAAAAGAGTAATTTATTAATTAAGTTAGTAAGATTTTATATATGCACCTACCTTGCACAAGCTGATCGATATGCACATCTGATTCCGCTCATTGCATTGGTGTCGTTTAATATATAGCAAATTTCATACATTCACCTTTAATTTTATTGAGTACTTTTAACAATATATCATACAATTTTTTTTTTCACTATGATTGTGCTCGATACATAGTTCATTTTTTGTACATAGTCCAACACTATTAATCATCATTTTTGCATTACAATTTTTTATATAGCATATATAGGTATATCACACTGTTCTAGTAGCTATATTTTTTTTTTATACAATTGCATTTGTTCGATAACGTATACAGAAGCTTACTACTTTTTTGCTTGCCACTAACAATTTCGTAAAAAAAAATATGCAATTTTTTTTTTTTACCACGTCACAGTCACTAATGAACACTCGAAAGCAACTAAATGACAACGCAAGCAATCATTCCGCCAACAAGAATAACTAATATTACTTGTGAAGAATAACTAATATTACTGTTAATTTTTCACTTCTTGTTTTGGAAAAAGAGCCAGAAATTGTGGAAAGATTGCCAGAAAAGTCAGACCTTTTTTCCTAGGAAAGAAAGCCAGACTTTTGTATGGAAAATTTTCTGGCATTTTTTCCAAAAAAAAAATCTTGCGTAATTTCCGGGAGCCCAAAAAATTATTGCTTTAATTTTGGGACGAATGAAAAGGGCATACAGTTTTATGCCGAGTCCGAACAGCTAAATTGAGAAGCTTTTTCAGGGCAGTTATACTCTCGGATGTTTTTCAGATGCGAGCAGTGGCGCAGTTGAAAAAACCTTAAGATGTACCTATTTTGTGTTTTCCGGGGATCGAACCTTCGCACAGTAGTCCAGCACACTAACCACTGAGCCACTACGCCAGCGCCTCCACAAAACAGGGGCTCAATATTTCAAATTCCGACGAGTAAACACAAAAAAAAACAAAATTTTATTATGAATGATTATCAAAATTTTGTGACATTGGTGTTCGTCTTTGGCCTTACCGCATAACAAATGAAATGATCGAATATTGGACTGAAAAAGTTTCCACAAAACTTCAAAATTGCGATGTAGTATCTCTGTAGAGTTCTGTTCTTCAAGATCAGTCGCGAGATAGCTCCAACTTTGTTCGGAAATGTTTGAAGAATGTGTATAGTGTTTACATACCACAATAAAAATCAAGAGACCGTCAATCGATTTTGGCTTTGCTTTTTTCCAAATACAGGAAAAATATATTGCTATGCGTGTAAGTTAATGTCCACTCAAAACACAAAACTCAATGGAGAAGGCTTCAGTAACTGGAAGCATGCATCTGATCGTCAATATGAACATGAGAATTCAAAGACTCATTTGGAATCAGTAATGAGTTTAGTCCAACAGGGAAAAGTACTAGGATGCATCGATCAAGAGCTAGCGATACAAGAGGTACAAACAATCCAGTATTGGCAAATAAATCATCAGAGTTATCGACAATGAAATCATTGGTTCACCGAGAAATGTAAATTTTCTGTGAATTTTGGAAATGCTAAACGAATATGAACCAATCCGGTCAACGCATTTGAAAGAGCATGGAAGTGGTCATGTCTATTATCTTTTGTCCACGATTTGCGAAGAACTGATCAGTTCTACGGCAACCGTAATAAAATGCTAACTGAAATAGTATTGAGAATAAACAAATCCAAATATTATTCTGTGTCAGTGGATTCTACTCCTGACGAATCTCATATCGATTAACTAACTGTAATTGTAAGATACATTGAAGGATCGATAAAAAAAAAAGACTTCTCACCTTTTTACCAAACTGCGGCCATACCGACGAGGCCATAGCAAAAGTTTTACTAACATTTTTAGGTGACCATCAAATAGACTTTTTGGATTGCGGCGGCCAATCATATGATATGACAATGCTCTAAGCATAAGTTGTAAATACAAAGGAATGCAGGCTCTTATTTTGGAGAAAAATAATTTATCAAACGCCTATGTAAAATTTTATTTGGAAATCCAGGGGGCCTCCATTCATTTGTTGCCCCAGGGCCTCCAGACCTCTAAATCCGGCCCTGCACTACGCACACATATTTAATTGTTAATGAAAAATGTTTTTAAACCTTTTTTCCCTATAGCGTTGGCGTGGCAATTGGCAAACGAATACCTTGAATAGATGAAGATGTATTCACTTCTGTTTCTCTAAAAGAGATCATCACATGTATTCATACATAAGCTATCTAATAGAAAATTTAATTTTACTTAGGATAATTAATTATCCCATCAAAATGTATTATGTATATGAGGGTCCATCTATAATGGACGTAGATACTACTCGTTTGTACCTGATGTAATATTCAAAACCTGCTTTTTTTGTGAGACCAAAGTCTCCAACACTCTGTATCCTTTGTCTACCACATGCAAACTAACCAAAATCCACAAGTTCTTCAGTCTGATTCTAATTTGACAGCAAAACAAAAACTTCAATTCAAATGTGCACACATCCTGTGAGCGGAACCAGTCTAAATCTTGCATCATTCGGCATCCAACAAAATATGTATAATAATTTTATAGGTTTCACAAGGAAAGCCAACGGCATTTCAACTTCTGCAATTGGCTGCTGCGACGATCGTCGTAATCCAGCCACCATCAGCAGCAGTTGCGCCGCCACATAAGACCTCGGTTGAAGCAGTGTGCTTCTGTTGTACGCAGTAATTTCTTAGGATGCATTCCATAACCGCTTATTACCATTAATTTTGAATTGTTCTTCGTGATGTTAACGATCGATGCTGCTGCAGCTACAGCCACTGCCCTATGTTAATGTCGATGATGTTAGTAATGCCTCGATATCGATAGATGTACGACCTCCAATATGCCAAAGCGACTAACATCCCCATTCAAAGAAGCACGATTCGTGGGCTGTGTGGTAAATATATTAAAATAAAAAAGAGAAAGAAAAACATTATAAACACAAAGTGGCTACTGATTTCCCGCACTTCAAGCGTTCAGTAGCCCCTGTCCTGGAGTGCGCCGGATTCGGCGAATAATTCTCCTTATTCAAATCAGTGGTCTTATAAATGAAGGAAATTCACAGTAATTATAGTAATCAGCAAACAAGAGCCAAGCAATGGGCCTGGGCCAGCAGCCTTTTTATTTTCGTGTAACAGAAGGAGAAATCTCTTGCTCCGCAAATAATATAGCATTATAAAAATCGCAAAATTATTTCGAGAAAACAAAGCGGATTAGTTCCCAGCATAGATAATTTGTAATTTATTGCCGTCGGATGTACATACCTACATATATGTGCATACTATTAAGTGGTCAAGAAGAAATACACATTCAGCTGCGGCAGCAGCATCAGAGAAATCGAGGCGAAGGATCGAAAACGCATTTCAAACTTTATAAAATTGGACATTTTGAACCCCATCGCTGGCGCTGGGTGCATTATGTATGTTTATGTATAAGTATAGTGCATATAACCACCCACACACGCATCATTACGCACTACGCGGGAGAGATGATGGTGGATATTGAGTGGTATAGGCGTTGAGGGTGGCAGCAGCAATGCCTTCTGATTCTGATATCCGCATTGAAAGTGGGATCTGGAAGTGGTGCTATTATTGCCTTTGCGAGCGATATGGTGGTGGTGTGATTTATTTTTAATTGAAACTCCAGAATGTGTGTATATCTGGAAATGGAATTAATTTTGTTTTGGAATTTCCTCGCCGGCCATCGCTGCATATTTGCAGATAATAATTAAGTGCACGCCCGCATATAGCTGTTACTTCTCTAATATTGATCGCATGTAGTCAGTGTATTGGTAGTGTGTCCTTGGAATAAGTCATCAGCCGCATATATAGCGCTAGAGGTTAGGTGTGTGGTTATAGTTTTCATTTCCAAAGAAGTCTGATTTTTTTTTCAAATGGTACGTATACGACGTATACATATGTATATTATACAAACAGACGCGTTGTTTCGCAAAGTTTTGAGCCAATTTTGTTATGGTATATACATAGTACCTATTACATATAAAACTTATCAAATTCTGAATTGATTTAATTTAATGTTTAATGTCCGTATGATCACGGTGGCCAGGTTCACGTCGCCTTTGCGTGCGATAACTATGGTTGGATGCCCACAAATCGCTCGTGCTCAATGTCCATGGTATAGCTTATAGCATGGGGCACGTAGCACCGACCTGTAAGAACCACATGTCGTCCACATCAACCAGATATCATCCAATTTGGACTAAAATAAATCGATCGGTAGCGCTCTTCGTTGATGGTCGTTTTCGAAAAAGTATACTTACTGATAATGCCGCCGGCACACAATTGACTTTTCCGCGGATGTAGAATTTTGCTCGTTGATTTACATATTGATGCAAAAATGGAACTCATCACTGAAAATCAGATTTTTGTTGAAATCGACTACCGCTCCAACTGCTCCAGAACCAAATCAGCGGACATACACAACGCCGTATAGTCGCGTTTTCCTTAAACTCCTCGGTCAGTTGGATTTTGTACTAATGTAGGCCCAAGTCCTGACGCAAAATTGATGCAAAATTAATTGCACGTGTTGCTCGACGCTGCAACTTGCCACGGTAATTTGTCTTTAGTGTCCGAAAAAGAGAGGAAGATTCGTCCATTTGTTTTTTTGATGAAATATATAGAAATGCATATGAGCGTTTTGGGAAGTAAACTGTACATCAATTCATTGAAAATACACAACAAAATTATGCATTTTCAAAATATGCTACTACCAAAGTACCTACGACGTTAAGAGCGCCAAACATACAGCGATATAGTATATAGGTATAGGGAATATGAACATTTTGTGATTTCTTTCAAGAAACCATTTTAAAGAGCCTTAAATATCACTTGAGCGAATCTTTGCCTTCTGTAAATGTTGGAACTGGAAACCTTAAGTAAAAATTCATTTCCGTTAGTACATGTGTCCTAGATCAACAGCTGCACATACTCTCATATTTGGTACCGACATTTTGGGAATTTTTAACCAATTTTCATACATATGCAGTGCGAATGAACTATAGGCATCTATATACTATACATAACATACCCCTCGATAAATTCACCCTTTCTATCCGTTTCGTATTTGTCATATTCCTTCAAAGACTTTGGATGTCCGTTCGGTCTTCATTTCGCTTCTCAACCATGTGCAGATGGGATACACCTCCAATCTAGATGGCAAACAAAAAATAAGAACAAGTAAAAAATAGAAGCAAAATTAAAAAAAATATTATTGACCAGGAATATACAATTTCCTGCATCGGGAAGTATGATGACCATATCTCACGTCCATCCAAGTCTCCTAGGTGCGGTAGGTACATGCAATGTTTTATATTCATTTTTTTTATTTGAAAGCAAAACTTGATGTCCTACCACTCAAACACTAAACTCACATATACTCGTACCAATCCACGAATGTGCACTCTCACACACAATCTTTCTCCTCCAATGAAGTCGTCGGATGTGCGCCTGAATCATGGATCTCGAGGTTGGATGTAGGATACCTAGAAACAGAAGCAGCACGTGAATATTCAGATACCCTGTCAATCAATCAAGGTTGCCGTAGCTGCTGCCATTATAGAACTAGAATAATGCTGGGAGGCTGCATAGTAGGAATAGAAACTTATAGGCGATGGCAAAGGATATGTCCTTCGTCCGTCCGCACAGAGCGAAAACTTATTTTCAACTTAAATCCTATAGCGCTGCACATTTACGATAGTTGTCGTGGTTGGACAACGAATGAATGTATGTAGACACGTGTAGGTATATCTCTAGGACGATAAAGAAGAAGAACGAAAATATACAATACATTCTCGTATAACTTTCGGCGAGGCTTTCAAATATTTTGCGTTGGGCACCTGCATAGCACACAGCACATCACCTCACATCGCCGATCCAAAGGATATTTCCTCATATGTAGATGTTGCTATCGAATGGACTTTTTGTGTACACCAACCGAAAAAATTTGCATATCACCTCAGAGCCCTTGTTTTTAATTTCTTTTTCTCTCCCTTCATCTTTTTTCGGTTCGAATTTTTCTATATTTTTCTGGTGGTAGCTGGGAGCGCCTAGGAAAAGAGATACACCTACCTTTGGAGAAATTCGATGATTCTAGTCATTGGATCCTTGGCCAATAGATGCGAAGAATATGCGAATGTGAAAGGCTGACGAATGTGTTTGTATTGGTACTATGTAGGTATACTTTTTTGGGAGAAGGAAGAAGTGCATATGACGATGACGATGTGCGATTGCATTTTGACGGTTTTTTCAGCGCGTGCGATGCGGTTAATGAAGAATTTTGGCTAAAATATTAAATCCAAACGCGAAATAAAACCATGAGGCATAGATTAAAGATATGTAGGTCCAGATATGCCTGATTTGTTATGCGACTTAGTTGTTGCTGTCGATATTTCTCAGGTTGTCACGATCATGACCCAAAAGCTCCCTGAAGAAATTCTAAGAGTGACAATTCATATCAATTCGTCGGGTCCAGGTTGACAATAATTACACATATTTGTGTCAGCACATCATTTTGTAACGACATAAGTGTGCGAGAGTAGATTACCCATATGATCTGCACTTCTGCTTTGGTGGTTTGACGGTGGCTTATTATGAAACAATGATGACTATAATGTATGTACTTTGGAAATTAGTTTTAAGCACTACGAGTCCAAAAACGCTGGCGGGTAAAACTACGTTGCTGTCTTGTTGTCTTGACTCTCCCATGAAGTATCATCATGTGTGCGATACAAGTCTAAACAAAGAAAACATGTTTTAGATTAGATAAAATGAATCGATGTTTTCTACCAATATGAGTGAGAGCTTCTTGTAGGCGGCCTCCAACTCTTAACAAGTCCTATATGTATGTGTGTCTATACACGAACTGCAAGTTTTATTAGTAATCTTGCTAATTGGTTTGTTCAGCTTTATTGATGAAATCTTATCTGGAAAATAGTGTTGATCTAGTTTAATGCAAGTGAGTTCATCTCGAAGTATAGGTAATTCGTTTTATTTGGCCATAACGAAATTTGTTTTAAACTTCGTATTGAGAGTTTGTTATTTATTATTGTATTTATATTAATCCTAATATTAACGGTACTTCCTATATAAAATTTTTACAAAATTTAAAACAATTTAGATTTTTTCGAAAACGGCTCTAATTTGAATTTGAACCAAAATTAATAGTTAAGTTAATGTAGGCATGCCTAATATGACTGCATATGCATACCCAGTCGCTGAAAAGTCCAACAACGGTACTTTTGAAAATCGGCTGTTTCTCGAAAACAGGAGGTATCTTTCTAAATACGATTTTAACAAAATTATTCTCTTATCTCGAAAATGCCATTTTCGATTTGGATAAAAATGTAACTGATGGCAGATAATGTATATATCTTAAATAATGCTTCGTAGTCAGTTTTTTAGCTAAACAGTTGCGAAACAATGCTTTTCGAACAATGAGTCTGTCCTTGGATTTCCACCCCAATCGCTAATAATAGTACTTTAAAAACTTATCATATCTCGAAAATTCCATTTTCCATTTGGATAAAAGTGTATAGCTGGTCGGTACTTCTTATTGCTTATATATTCCGAACAATACCTTTTACGCAGTTTTAAGCTAAACAGTTAACAAATTGCGCTTTCCGAACCCAAAATTGTAGTACATATTTGTTTGCAAATTTAAAAAAAAACCTCTAACGATTTCGATGAAATAACTGGCAGATTTAAGTATTCTCACTTCACTTGAGCGCATATTACACTTTCATCATGGCTGTGTACTGAACACAGCGAGCTGTGACAGTGGTGAATCAGGGCAAAACAAAATACACAATATATGCTGTCAAGAAAAAGGGACACACGATAGACACTAGATAGCTATAACTGTAAGGTGGTTAGGGTCTTTGTCTATACCTCAGCTCCACTATAAACTATGATAACGACACCACCACCAGAAAGAGTGGTGTGGTCAAGAACCATATAAGAAGACTCTATATAAGACATTCATCATCCTAGTCCTGCTCTATGGCGCAGCAGCATGGACTTTATGAAAGGCGGATGAAGATCTCTTTCGTTGTTTCGAACGTTGTTTCGAACGATTTTCGATCCCGTTTGCCCTAGGGGGCTTTAGAGGAGGAAATTTAACAGTGAACACTACGATCTCCTTAGAGAGTACGTAAAAATTGTATCAGTCGACTAAGATGGCTATAAGACATCCGGCCCGAAGAGTCTTCGATTCCAACCAGGAGGGACAACGCAGTAGAGGTGGCGGGTACAACTATGGAAGCGGTTAGCCAAAGATCGGGCTAATTGAAGAGGCGTGTTGGTAGCTGCCCAGGTCCACCCCGAACTGTAGCGTCAAGTAATTAAGTAAGAACTTGCTGTCAAAACTATACGTTGTCAGCCTTAAATTATAGGCATCGGTTCGAACTCTTACCTATGTTCACAACATTTGGGTAATAACCGAAAGGATAAGATCGCGGATATTCCTCCATTATATTGCTTGTGTGACACCCAGAAATGACCTCAATCAACACCACACAACACGCTTGGGAAACCTAAAATCGCGACCTAAGAGGATGAAAATGAATGGATGAATGAACGAAGAGCTCAATAAAAATAGAAACACAATTATTTAATTCATTGCAAAAGCAAAACTCAGATTTATAGGCCTTGTGAATTATATAAATCGCATCATTATCGAAGAAGTTTAGCTACCATTGAAATTGATTATTACCTACATCTAAAATTCCACCCGATCATGTCCACAAAACCTTGGCATACGAATTTGTCAAATCTTTATTATTAAGAAAATAGTTTCGGAATTTTCATTTCACATTTGTTGTTTTGTATAAAAAGTCCAAAGGCAAATTTGTTTTCGAGATTTTGTCCTGCGTGATTTTTGTACTCTTCTTGAGATATATTTTTGAGATTTTGTTCGTTCTTCTAGTTAACTATCACTCAAAAGCACAGGCGAAGCCGTTTATATAGGTACATGGCATTGAATGGATAAGTTTATGACAACGAAGAGGTAATGTGTAAACACAGAAGAATTGACCGTTATCACTGTTGTTCATCGACCTATCGCGACGTCAGCAACAACTACATTGACATATTTTTATTTCGTAATGCTTTATGCGTAAAATCATTGTAAGTATACCTATAAACTATTAAGCAATTAAGGAATAAGACATTATTGATAACTTAAGCAATTTTCTTGTATAAATAGAATTAATTTTGGTAAAGTAGAAGTCAACCAAACAACTTGTTTTAAATAAATAATAATCCCTACCCTCGCACCGCTCAAGGATGCTTCTAGTTTCGATCGAATAATCTACGCGCTTTACTGAAATCTTGAAGTGAATTTGTTTTCGTACCATAGTGCAAATATATGTTCTGTTATAAAATATATACATATGTAGAAACTAATGCCATTAGAAATAAGTCACGTTTGCATCTGAAATTTTACACCGGGCGGTATATGTATCTAAACATAAATATGCAAACACAATAGGGGGATGTTAAGGATTTTGAGTAATTAGTAATATTAGCTTTCATTGAAAGGGCATGAGTAGATAAAACGACAGGTAGGTATCTAAAATAAGTTAAACTATAATCGAAATCAAAAATCCGGCTCTACTCCATCTTGTAGGCCTAGTTCAGAAGGAAAACCCATTTAATGAAATCCACATTTGAAGCATTGTGGTCTTTCCATTGAATCCTTCTACACTAATAAAACCTACATTTATGTATATGGAATATAATTGATTTTGTAAATTCAAACATACATATAAGGATATATTTCTCAAGTAAAACTAACTATTTGAAGCACGCGCTGAAGAAGCAAAGCCCACGCCCATCAAATTCCAAAATCAAAAACAAAAGCGGAAAGAAAACTAAAACAAAGCATCTTATTGTGTTTCCCTATATACGTGTGGTGGAGCCATGAACATGAACATCGCCATAGCCTTGTTTTGAATCCTATATAGAGTCATCTGCATAATATTTATACACACTCGCACTATAGCAGTGAAAACGCAATGTACATACCCTACACACATCAGGCTTTGTTTATTCTCCTCCATTTTTAGGCCTAGGCGAATGGAGGATCCTGGATCCATCTGGCACCCAGAATTCAAAATCATCATCTCTCTACCCGAATAGATGAACCGTGGACAAAGCAACGGACGTTAAGGCAATTTATTTCTCGTTCTTCGCCTTGAATTCAACACGAACTTTCCGTACGAGTACGGGTATGGAATACTGTGTGGTTGGCATTCCCATGCCCGGCAGGACGATATTCATTCGAAGTTGCATCAAGAGAAACGATGCCTGCAAGACCATAACCAGACTAACACGCTACGCGGGGGAGTTTTTTTTTTTCGTTTTTGGCTAAGCCTGTGCTATTTTTCGCATATATGCTCGGGTTCGACACTAACACATACATATGTACCTACATATAGAGTAACAGAAGCAACATCAGTGAAGAAACAACAAACCTATGCCAGGCATCGGGATTCGTCGGAGTAGCGAATTCTGCGAAATGAAAATCTGTTATAGCTAAAATTTTCCAGGCTTTTACTACTTTTAGAAAACAAATATTGAGGAAGAGATGGACCCTGTATGTGTGTGGACGTTGGTGATGAACGTTGTTATGAGTACGAACTAGAGGGTACAATCTGCTCTACACACAGATATTGCAAAAGAGATTGGTGGAGAAAACGACGAAGTAATAATTTATGCGAGGATATACAGAGGACCTATCAGCCATTCTGCGGTGTAGAAAGCATTATCGAAAAGTCTGCCGTCTCTTAACTGCCGAATACCTATTTGGCGTTGTCGACTGTCGGGTGCCGACTGCCGATGCGAAAGCTTTTGGTACTCTCATAGTTGTAGTTTGTTTTTTTGTAACAGTGGGGTATATTGTAAATAGCTAGTTTAAAGACTAAACTAAAAAACATTAGTCAGTTATACCATAGACGACATGATGCTCGCATTTATTTGATTCGGTCGTATGAGATCGGATTTATTTTGTAGTACGCTGCTTACTTAATGAATTTTCAGTAAGTTATAAAGAATTCACAACCCTACAGAGTCATAAGGCAGCTTTTGCCAATATACGAACGAATACTTTACCAGTAACAATGCTAAGGTAAGCTAGATCCATTTAAGGTGCAAGTTGACAGAAACTCCAATATTAATAAATAAGACAGTATTCAATTAGCACATTATAAATAATTCCAAGATCATCGCATGTATGCACCAAACCGCATTTCCAATTATCAGCGTATATATATTTATTAATTGAAACATTTTGGAATTAGGGATCGTAAATGAAATACCAAGGTACCTTACGTACAAATGAAAACGGGCTTAATACTTGAAGTCTTCTGGTAATTCAGATTTTATTTTAAACTCCCTTTAAGAAAAGGTATTATTTTCGAATGAATTTAAGTTTAATCAATAGTGTACATTAGGATTAGAGTACCTACAGTTTTCAAGAATTTGTTTAATGCGAGAAACAGATTACCACAGCACCAGCAGCAGCAACTTCAACAGCAGAAGTCACATGAAATACATTGGAAACATCGACAGGAACTTTGTGATGGGAGGAAAAAAAATTTGTTGTGAGTTGATTGCAACATAGCATTACCAGATTACCTTTTATATCTTCCAAAATAAATGGTAAAAGCGAAAAAATTATATTAGGTACATGACGACCTGTAAAATGTACTTAGTACCAGTAGGTATGTACCAGTATAGGTACTTGGTGGTAGCTAAAGTATAAAATTCGAAAAACATATCTGATGTAATTTTCGACTGTGTTTTTCAGATGTTTGCTGCCCAATCAAACATCAAATCAAAATTTGTATGCACTTTTGTTTTCATAGCTTGTCAAACATTAATTTTAACACAACTCGCGAAGATTGAATTAGATAACTCGTTTCCACATTGCAATAGTAAAACCAGAATTCAAAATCACGTCCCACCGACATTAAATAAACATTCTTCACAAAAAAGAATTGATTTCTTTTGCAAATCGAAAATAAAAGGCAATCTAAATCAAAAGAAAATTAAAAAATGCTGAAACTTTTTTGTATATATCTGGTAATGATGCTGCACCTTCAGTTTGTCAGCATTCGAAAGTTGAGAGAACTGAAAAAGTCACCGTGGTGTTGGTAGCGTTTAACACAGCAACATTGAATTTAGGACTTAGGTCTAACGTCGATGTCGATGTTGCTGTGGTAATGTAACTTCAGCCATTAAAAAGCAGGGGCTCTAAAAAGTGCGCTGTGGCTGTCAAAGTTGCTGTTGCTGTGCCAATCTGTTTCTCGCATAAATAATTCAAAATGTTTCATCGAAATAGAGTCATAAAGACCGAAGATATAAGGTAATTAAAAAATTTTGCATAGGTAAGTTAATCGGATTAAAAAAATGTATTTTTTTTTTTTCGAAAGGGCAGTAGGTAAAGTAAAATCTAGCCAATAATTGTTTTTAACCTATACCTACCTTGAAAAAAGCTTAGGTCGTAGAATATTATTTTACACACAAAACAATTATTGTAAATTCGTACAATTATAAACATGGGCATTATTCAGTAACGCACTACGTCTCCATTCGAAAATACTCGGGTTGGAGGAATCTTAGCATCCAGAGTCGAAAGCGTTCTCACATTTCAAAATCCAATCGTCAAGGGGTAAACTAGCTAAACATTGTGATCACTCCGTGTCCGATGAATAGTGTACCTAATTAGCATAAATATCAGAAGCCATGACAAAAATTCTCTGGAGAATAACGTTTTCGAAATTTTAGCGACCATAGTAAGCTCTCTTTATCGGCAAATATAATAGTATTAATGACTAGCCGGGATGCACTTTTAAAACCGCCTTTGTTTTATGGACTACCAGCTACAAGTGCGCAGATTGAAGCCAGCGTTTTACTATCCAACGATAATAGTCCCGAAAAATTACTTAAATATGACCGATGGTAATATTCGTCGCTTATTGAATATCCGCACAGTATTATACCACTACAAAGCACCAGGTAATTTTGATTGGTCAAGTCAGATCTTTGAAAAACGTCGCTCAGTTTTGATTCTGTAAAGTCATTTGTTATCTCGTGATTGCAATTCGCGCAGTGATATACTCAAAAATTGTTTGTTGTCGGTCATATTCTTGTAAACTTTATATACAATCAAACAAAAATAGTTGGCGCACCAGGTTTATATAGGACCATAGACGCAGCCTTAAACAACCATTCGTTTGTTATATTTTTGCAACACTTTGATTCCTGCTAATCACACAGGCTTTAAAAGAACTACTTGCATCGGTATTTTGTAAAAACACTTTGTGAATTTTGCTTCGGCATGTACCAGTTTTATTTGGTGACGTAAGTCGTTGCATACCTT
This sequence comes from Cheilosia soror, assembly GCA_949372485.1. Classification (NCBI taxonomy): domain Eukaryota; kingdom Metazoa; phylum Arthropoda; class Insecta; order Diptera; family Syrphidae; genus Cheilosia; species Cheilosia soror. The sequence continues at coordinate 1,634,659 of OX443561.1, read as the reverse complement.
GTGTCTTCCACAAAGCCATCTCCTCACAACTTCGTAGTTTGCAATCTGGCTTAAAACTTCAATATTCCAAACAACTGATGCTTTTTTAGCCGATTTTAAAATTTCCTCATAATGTTTCGGTTATGGTTCAATTGCTCTGAAAATTCGAAACGGCTAAATACGGTGTACAGGCCCTTGAGGCCTATTTCGCAAAGCTACTCTGCAGCTACTTGAAAAATGTCTAAAATACAGAAAATGAATTCACAAAGAAAATTAATTTTGTATTATTATAACTGTAATTCCAATAAAATTTTCTTAAGAAAAGATATCAACAATGGATCCAGTCGACCCATCTGTCCTTTTGTTTGGATCTACTACACATAACATTTATATATGAACATGGCAACAATATTCAGTTGGGATGGCTTTCTGCGTATAGAATTATAAGAACAAGGTGAGATACCGGGTGATTGATTTTTTATTATTACCCTGACTGTCTAACATGTTCTATATGAGCACATATACACATACACGAGAAAGAAAATGGAAAATTGTTAAGAGGAGCCGCAGGAAGTTCAGCTTTCTTCACCAGTCACCCTCTTCAGTAGCCGTAATGAATAGTTTGTTAGGTTCAGCGGTGTTAGGTTAGGTTAGGTTAACGGGTTGGTGAAGCTGAGTAGCCTCCTCTTCACCCCACTTAGGTCCTTGTGGACCCATTGTGATACCCTTCGAAGGGGTTAGCCGTGTTGTACTGGCTTTATTTCATCCTTCCCGTGGTTACTCGACTCTGTCCAACCATCTCGCTGCCCTCAGAAACCTGTAAAGATTGGATATTGAGACGTTAGAGAGTTCTTGGATATCCTGGAAGCAGTAGCTTCCAAGTGTTCTATTCCTCAAGTGACAGAGACTCGGGCAGTGACAGAGAAAGTGAGGGGTGTCCTCGTGGGCCTCCTCATCACCGCAGCCTCTACAAATGTCGTCGTTCTTGAGATTTAGTTTCATCGCGTGGTTTCTTAGAAGGTTGTGACCAGTGAGGGCGCCAACAATCCTAGACAGCGATACTCTATCGTATCGCAGAAGTTTGTTCAGCGGTGTTACTCTGCACGAGTAATACGGAAGGTAGGAATGTAAACTAGGAAAATAGCAACAATTATAATTCGAAATTAAGTTTCATGTAGAACAGAATTAGACTCGATTATGGAATGGATAGATGTGGGATTCTGTACATGCACTATTTGCGTGTACCTTCTGAGGCTGAGATGATGTCCAAATGCATATCAACCCATGCCATTTAAAATGTATGAAATCAATTACATATTTAGCAAGTTTTTTTCCCGTATATAAAAGGATCCTCTTTTATTAGAAGAAGCATGGGCATACTTAACACCATACTGAAACATCGTAGCAATGCTTTAAACCACGAATTTTCCATCAGTGAGATAATACACCTTAAACACCAGCAATAACGAACAAATTTGTCTGTCATTTCTCAATACGAATGAAGAATCCATCTGACGAGACGAATTCTTTTGACACACTCCGTAGGTGCATCTAAACATCTTATAAGTGTATACAGCATACATACTCATACTCATACAGTATTGTCAGTCAAACGCTGTGCAGGGTTTCCTTTTAACCTGGATTCAACATCAAACATCTTCATCCCATTATATTGAAGCTTTCACTTTCGCGAACTACAACACTGCATAGGAAGTGCTGCTGCATGCCACTTTTGCTTAAGGATACACCGACGATTAAGGGTAGGTATGCTTCCTCTTCAGTTCAGCCATCGAGGAAAGTAGGCAGTCGGGTCCCACACCAGTCAACCGCCGCCAAAGCTCTGTGTACCATAGATGGTAGACCGCAATGAAAGTAAAAGTGGAATTTTGCCAAGATGCAAAGGACAACTGCTTGCCTCACACTTCATCCAAGATTTAAATAGAAACATCACAGGCAAAGGCAACTGTAGAACAGGAGTAAGCGAACTCCCTTACATTTCTGAGCAACCATCAACTATACACTCAAATCCGGGATCCCCTCTTCTTCTCGTTCCCCTTCCTCCTTGCTGTTCTCTCTCTGTTTCTCCCACTCGATTTATGTCCGGGGAAAACAAGATATTCTGATGTCTGTTCTTCTTCGAAGCCGTCGTCCTCATCATGGTCCTCTTCATCGTTGTGTTCTCGTCGTCGCATTCGACCTTTTTGGGTTTTCGGGGTCTTCCGGGTGAAGAGCGACTGAGACTATCTTCCTGTAAATTTACTACTTTTGGCTTAGGAAGTCAGTCAAGCAGCACAGCCATTCAACGCAGCCCTTACCAAGTACACATCCACTCATCCACCCAACTCGTTTGGTACAAGTTATGGAGTAGAGCAACAAATGGTTGTTTTTAGATAACCGGCTTCCTTGTGCGGCAAGTCTTGGCTTGGCCTGTTAAACAAGAAGGAGAAAGGAAGAAGACTAAATGCGGCCTTTCATAACACAAGAGTCAATTTCACCCGCTGGGTAAATCGGTTTTTTGTGTTGACCCTTTTTTGTACTACCTCTGTCTGTTGAATGAAACGAGAACTGGGAGTGTGTGGGAGTGATGAGGTGAGGAGAAAGGACATTCCCAAAGTAGATTAACACAAAGACGACAGTTTTGTTTGTTATTATAATGTCGGAGATTAACGGACATGCATGGATTTGTGGTCAAATTGAGATCAAAATGAATAAACGACACCAAGGGGTATTTGTGGTATAATTCTGGTACGGCATGGTGTATCGTAGAAGTAGCTGATGGGTACGTGTGGTTATTTCTCTGGGTCAGCTGGTCAACCTGTGGGTATCATAATTTGTATAATAATGAAGTTGGAGACTAATGTTAACTTCTCTTAAATGTGTTTGGGATAAAGTTGTTTTTGTGTTATGGTTTTATGGTGGGGTAAGGGCTACCCATTACAAAAAGGTTATCAGTATCACCATTTAGAAAAGCATTAATATTTGAATTAACGGCTAGGAGACTAAATTCAGAAATCGCACTGATTTCAAGGATTTTACTACCCCAAATTCAAATAACAGCAATTGAAAACAAAATGAATAAGAAACTAAGGCCGCATCACAGATTTAGCCTAGGGTAATAAACGAAGATGGACAGCAAATACCCAGATTAGATCAGAGAGAGGAAGATCTCAGTAACTATTGATCATCTCTAGGTACTGGTGAAGGAACTTTTCAGACGGTTTTTGATAAATTTGAGCGAGCAGTCATAGAATTTGAAAGAATGGATCCAACATGCAAGCCTAGAATACCTAAAGCTTATTTAAACAAACTTATGATGGATATATTATTAAACATTAACTATTTTATACCATGTCATTTGCACGAGTCCCATGAATTGAGTTATGTAGGAGTTCATTATAGTTTACTGTGCTGTGCAGCAATAGCTACATGTAGAGCAGCTGGAATTAAAATCTGCTCAACCAAAGTGAAAGGAAATCGACTTTAGAAAAATCAGCATGCCAAAGAAGATTGGAAAACAAAAAAAGCTGATTAAAAGCGCAATTGGGCAGTTTAAGAGAGACTTAAGATCTAGAAGTTTGTGCAAAAAAGTGGCATCCGCGTCTAAAAAAATATATAGATAGTCTAGCAAGAAAAATGGACAATACAAAATTTAATAACAATCAGCGAAGATTTTATGGTTCAAAAAAATTCCCAGTGCACATACCCATATCGTCAGAAACATTCCAATGAAACAAAAGGGATGTGCAAGAGGATATAGACTAGAAAATGCAAAGAATTAATAACCAATGCAATAAAAAATCAACGAATAATGGGTTACAAAAAAGCTTTTGACAGTCACCCCTATCGTGGAATCCGCCGGGGGGAATTATTCACGGAAAAGAATATTTTGGTATCGTCGCATTCGCAAAGTGAACAGTTCACAGAGTGGGTACTGTGAATAAGTTTCACTGTATCGTTAAAAACGTTCAAATCAAATTTTTTCCGAACGGGGAACTGTTCGCTTTGCGGATTCGACGATGCCAAAATATTCTTTTCCGTGAATAATTCCCCCGGCGGATTCCACGATAGGGGTGAGTATCCCATCCAAAAGTTATATATTTTTTCACAGAACCAGAACAAGCTGTCTTATCCAACCACCGAATGTGCATGAGGTCGGTACTCGGTAGTCTGTAAGACAAATATGTATTTAGTTTACAGGGCTATGGACACCCAAACAACAAACCGATTAAGCTAAAATGTCCACGCAGTATTCACGATTAGTTCTAGAGTACAGCGGCTCATCCCATACAAAAAAAAAATACATTGCAAACTATACTTTCCTCGACACTTCGAAAAGTATTCGGTATGCTGAACTGAAACACATTATGTTTCCTATAAACTGAAAAGTTCACGTAACTCAAAAGTATCCAATTTTTCCGATATAATGTGTCGATGAGTACCTAAATCACACTACATTTTGACATTTTTAGTAGCAGTGGCCTTGAAATTTAGTAAATAGACGTTTCTGCCCGTTAAAAGCATTGAATAAAGTGAAGGCGGGATCGAACAAAGGCGCTTGACACATATTTTATTTAATCAATATAATTCCTGGGCACGGGCAAACCCGGCCGGGTACTGATTGTAATACATAAATTAACAATATTTGCATTTTGTTAATTAATATAGGTGCTCATAATTCGTCTATTTTGGTACATTATGTTTTTATTTTTTTATTCTTTCAACATATCCAAATCGTTTGTTAGATCCTTGTTTAAAATAACATTTTATTAACATGTCTGTACATGCATTTATTAAATAAATTTATTTGTTGAATAAGATTAATTAATAAACCAATTGTAAGCCCAGCTACATATATTTCCTCATCTCAAAGCGAAGATCAATCACCTATTGCATTCATTACATTAATGGGTATACTCATTTGAAATGGGTGTACCCATTTGAAATGAGTATACTCATTGTACTCAGTGTACTCAGTGTAGTGCACCCATTCTATATGAGTACACTGAACTAAGTAGTTTGTAATAAATGGGTGAAATACTCACTCAGTAATCAAATATCAAGCGATTCATTCCATTTATGTTTCAAAATGTAAGTAGAGTGAATAAGGTACACGAAAAAATACTGAATGTCTTGAAACTGCTTTCAAGACATTCATTGCAGATGTCTAATACGAACAACCATGACGTCTTACCGGTTTCACCATCCGTTGTCTTCTAATGAAAGAGAGAGTTTTTCTGAGAGCTAAAGGAGGTCAAGGACTATCCAAGATCCAACATCCATAATTTACGTCATATATACAAATTGAAAATCTCCGAAGTCTCTTTTACAACTGCAGCGCTAACCCAATCGGACAGAAATTATACGCGTCTATGCGAGCATGAATTTCAACCATCAGTTCACATTTGTTTAAATAGTGAAATAATTGAACAATGGAAACATAAGGAAATTCACGGAAAATATCCTTACCAACTTCAGTCACAAGATGTCCAGGAGGAAAGTAAAACCCTCTGGCTGCAGAGAGGCCAGTTGTTTCCTGAAACTGAAGGATTAGCCATAGCGATGCAGGACGGCATCATTTCAACTCTCCAGTACAAAAGTGTCATTTTATATGAAATCATAGAAAGCGCCTGTCGTCGATGCAGACACAGTCAAGAGTCTATCGAACACATTATGAATGGATGCTCCGCATTAGCAAACAGCGACTATCTTCAACGGCATAACAATGTAGTTCAAATCGTCTATGAGGAATTGCAACCAAAATCCACACTAGTAGATAGAAGTGAAGATTTCACTGTACTTTTCTGTGTGTGGTTAAGTGGATCCAATGATGCTTTCGGTTCACAATTGGACCCGGTAGGCGGCGCTTCTATCGGGTTCCAGGATTTGCTGTGTTATATATTATATATTGGCAACCCAGTGTTCTGTCAGTTAGTATAGGTATGTATATACATATATAGATACATATAATACTCGTCCCTTTACACATTTCTGTAGGTACAGGGTTTTTCAATAAGAGCGTATATCTTTCCATCGTGAAATGGCAAACCTTACTGAAGAGAAATGTCAAAAGAGCGGCTAGAAATTCGGCGTCTTTTGCTGTCCCTGTCGCTCTACTTTTGTAGCGTCCCTGTTGAAAAACCCTGTATATGTATAAGTGAAATATTCTGTTTCCATCTGCAGTCTTTTTTTAGTCATAATATTATATTGTACATACAACGAAAGTCGTACTAACTATTATTTTTTGGGGACTGATACTTGGATATAATCTAAGAAAAAAAGTTCATCCTATGTGGACTGCATTAATCCAGAATTTAAGAAGACTTACTTGATGTCTTTGTTTTTAACTTTTAAGATCACTATTTACTTTTAAAGGACAAATCGCTTTTCTCTAAAAAAAATTCGTAATAAATATACCGTTTTCTTACTTTTTTTCGATACCCAGAAAAACAGAAGTTACCTCCTTTTTTTATTTATTATATCCTCCACGTCCACAAGAAGGTATATTCACTTTGCCATTACATTTTTAACTCCAAAAATGACTCACCTCACCGGAGACCCCATAAAATGTGCATATACACATATTCTGAATCAGGATCACACTCTGAATCGATTTAGCCGTGTCCGTCTGTCTGTTGAAAATACGATACCAAGTATCCAAACGAATCTACTTAAGCGAATGAAATTTTGTGAGAAGACTTCTTTTTTACGGTCGTTTGGTTGGTTTTAAAAATGGTCCATGTCGGTCAAGTAGTTCGGTGCAAAAAAAATATATAAATAAGACCGCCAACTTTTGTGCACCTATACCCGATTTTCCCCGAAAAAAAAAACCCCTCTTAATTACCCTGTCAGTGAATACGTGTACATAGACCACAGCTCGCCACACTTGATATCTCACCATAAACCAGCGCCAGGTGCAACTACCATAGGATTTGCTAAGTATTCGTATGCCGTAATTTCTTCCCTTTGATTTATACATCAATACATAAATAATCCTATGCCTATCACACAGCTATTGTTGGCAAAGTTCGTTTTGAGAAGGAATCGACGGTGGTTTGTGCCCATCTGTCTCCCTGTCTGTTGAAAGCTCGATAGCGTCCAAACGAATCGACTTAGGCGAATTAAATTTTGTGAGAGGATTTCTTTTTACAGTCCTCAGGATGGTATTAAAAATAGTCAAGTAGCTCTGTTGCCTCCCATACAAAACTAATATTTTTTAATAACTCACACGATAAATATTTTAATGACTTTTATGCAGTGGAGGGTATCAAAGCATCGGCCAGGCCGATGATAACACTTTTGCTTGTTTTTTTTTTTATTATAGCCAAGAATCATTTTCCATTTTCAAATCAATAAGCAATGTTGAATATAATGAAACTCATTTTCCTTCACACAAAACAGTTTTTCTCCAAAATGTTAATGGAATATACACAGTCAATATCATAATTATCTTGCACTCCTTATTATCAATGTGGGAATTGTTTAAATTTTAAAACTACGAGAGACTTAAATCAGTACAAAAATATTTCAAACTCTTGCTTCACCTCGCGGCCTCTTTACTAAAATCCTACAAAGTTTACTTTATTAACAAAAAAAAAAAAAAACAATTAAAAAGGGAGCAGTTAATAGGCATAGGCCATGCTTCAATTGGTTACAATTGTGAGCGGGACTTTGGTATGACTCTGATAAAACTTGTACCAAACCGATCACATAGTTGTAACCCTTGTTGGTCGGAAACCCCTTTATATTCGTTTTAGGCAAATTTATACTGAACAATATACACTGGTCGGCATAAGTATTTTGACAAAACTAAAGTTAATTCTACTCATAATTTGAACTTACTTCATGTAAATTTAGGCATCAATGGAAATTTCATTAAAATTCCGTTTGAAAATGATACAAAACTTTCATTAACCCATTAAGTACCTATTGAAAATTTAGAATTTTTGTGAAAGTCTACTTTTTTCACCTTTTTCCTCGGTCTCAAAAAAAATGTTTTGATACATAATATGAAGTAAAGCTGATGTATACAAATCCTAATTAAGTTACTGTTATTCATGTCATTACTTACTAAAACCATATTAGTATAAGATGTTGAGAGCAGTTGAATAAAGCTTTTCGTACACTACAAATCAATACAAAAATTTTCTTCATATTTTTTATGACTTTTTGAAAATTGCTAAAATAAAAATGACAATTTTTTTCTGAGATCATCCTATTCGAAAAATCATAAAAAATATTAGCGAATAAGTTTTTGAAAAAAAATGTTTGCAGTCACTATTAGAATTGATTGAAGAAACTTTTTGGATCAAAACTCTTTTTTTTTTTAGACCTAGGAAAAAAGTCAAAAAAGTAGACTTTCACAAAAATTCTAAATTTTCAATAGGTTTAAGGAAAGTTTTGTATCATTTAAACGGAATTTATATGACCTTTCCATTGATGCCGAAATTTACACGAAGTAAGTTCAAATTATTAGTAGAATTAACTTTAGCTTTGTGAAAATACTTATGCCGGCCAGTGTAAATAATAGAACATATTTCACAGCTTGCAATTAAATTAGTACACATTTTTCGGTTAATTTATTCTCTGTGCAATAAGAAACAATTACATATTTAGCCAATTAGTTTATGAAAAATGCAAGCAAATCCTATACGCCTATACCAGATACCTACTATGTATTCTATATATACATATAATAAAACTGTTGCAATTTTCGTTGTCAGCTAAAAACTCGAAAACTACTGGACAGATTTCAATGACACACTCAAAGTGTATAATTTTAAATGAACCAAATATAATTTTGTGCGAGTGGGCAAGGCGAGCACGGGTCGAGGTAGTAGGTTTACAATATAAGTAGAGTCGCGTTATTTGTATTTTGTAAACATTGTTTATTGCAAAATTTTAAAGCCACTACAGAGGTTCTAATCTCAAGTCTTTATGTATATGTATTAATAAATTAAATTGAATCATGTCTCATCAGGATTAGCAATAGGTCACACATCATTAGACATCCACATACCGCAACCAGCTGTAATACGAATGACAAACTCAATTGGGTACTCTACGCAACGCCTCTGTTAGTTTTGATTCTTTTGCAATAAAGCAATTGATGTTTAAACGTTCTAGAAAAATAATTTATTAATTTTCCCATACGAAAAACTTTTTCTGTTCACCTCATTATAGTCAATCAATGTTCCACTGAATTCCTATGAAATGTTGGGGTTAATCACATCTCAGATTATAATTTTAACTGGATTGGTCGAATGAAATTTAAAATGTATCTACTTACCCTTTCTGCATTTTTATCTCTCCGCTTCATGACATCTGATTCTGGCAGCCGCTAGCGCTGTAAGAATAATAGCTTTGCTTACCTTTTAGACGCAACCAATTTTCCGTCCCATCAAGTTAAATACATTTTTTACGATTAACTAAAAAATTTTAATAGATTTTATTTTTTATATTTATTACTTAAATAACTGATTTTCAATTTACAATATTTACATAGATGTATAAATTAATCGTTGGGCGTATTTTCCCAAGTCATTTTTAAAAAATAAACCAAGGGAAACTTTAATATTGTTGTTATATTCTTCGTTATATTTTCTTTTTTTCTTTAGTTTATAACTTATATTAATCCTAAATGGTAGAGTATACTTTATTTCGTATAGCTTTAAGTCTAACATGTCCAATAACTACATTTTAGCTTTCAATTCTACGGCGAGAGAGATCTCTTACATATTACACAACTTTTAGGAAAAGAAATGCTATCTATCTATAAATTATAGTATTATGTATATTGCTATGCCTGTTCATTATTTTTTTTTCTTTTTATAACCAGCACGAAAGAAAACAGTCAGTATAATCGAGTATACGCGATTTTGAATCTATTCCTCGTGGGTATCTGTGCTGTGATGCTGATGTTCTAACTTGATCTTCGCTATGGGGTGATCTTTCATGGGATAGCCAGCTGCCGCTTCGGAGACCGAATTCGATGCAAATAATTCGCTAACGTCTTGGCCGGGGAAGAAGTCTTCGAAGCGGGGCGATGCTTTGTGCGATTTCTGCAGGAGACCATTGGCGATCGCCTCGAAGTCGATGCCGGGAGTTAGACCCTCAAGCATTCGCTTATCTGGGAATTTATATGACCCCTGTTCGGCTTTTGTCTTGTAGTTCATGGAGAAGGGAGAACTGCTGTTGGGCTTCTGGTGGGAATTGCTGCTGCTACTGCTTTGACTGCCACTTCGTTGCTGTGCATATGGAAGCTGGGGTCTTGATGCAGCCGCTGCCGCCACTTGTGACATTGCATTCGACATGTGTTGTTGCATGCTTTCTTTGAGGTCTCGACTTGAGAATGAAGAGTTTGGCTGGAGATGCTGTTGCTGTTGGGAAATTTGGTGCTGGCTACGACCTTGTGGAATGACATTTAGACCGGGAATCCCCATGATGCCTAAAGCGCTCAGGTCTGGTAAATTGTCCGGCATTTTTCCTGAAGACATATGGAGGTCCGCAGAACTTCTTTTCGAAATCGGATCTTCCATTTCAGATCTCTGCAGGAAGGCAGGCGACTTGTACATATTTAAAGATGGCGACGGAGATTGTTGTGACATTTGGATTTGACGACGGAGAGTCTCTGCCATAGTTGACAAGGGGCTATTGGAATCTGCCGGCAAGGTTCCACTGGGATGACCAATTTTATTGTGGTAACCGTTAGATGAAGAGCCGTTTGATGGTGTTCCCGGCATTCCATACTGGGACTGTTTAAATTAAAAGGAAAACGTTAGGAGAAAGCCTTAACCATACTACCTAGGAGGGATGGGAATTATTTCAGTTTTTCCAAGCAACACCTACCGAATGAGCAACTGCAGCTGCACCACCTCCACCACCATTGGCGTACATTTGAACAGTTTCCTCTTTAATTTCGCGATAGTCACGAAATACCACTGCCTTAATGACCGAGCGAATCAACTCTTCTGGCCACATGCCCAGTAGAATCCTCTGTGGACGACCTCTGGCTTTGGGTCGAGGATCGGATCCACCATCTAACGAGGGCCCCAACATATTATGAACTCGATTCGCATAAAGAACGAAGGTCGGATATGGGATATCGAACTTCCGCGCTGCTTGTGACAGGGATAGACCCTCTTTTAGCACACTAAATATTGCCTCGGCCATTGATTCTGGTCGCCAAGACTTGAGAGGTCCACGTTCACGAAAGCGCAGCTGTTGAACTAAACTTTGCTGATTGGTGTTCCAGCACTTCTGCCACATTGATTGCAGTTGGTATTGATAGCTATCTGTTGATGAAAAATAAGGTAGAAGGGACAAGTTGTGCTAGATTTTAACGGGAAATGATATAAAAACACTAACAAATCTAATAAAACTTACCAGCAACAGAAGAGGAGGCCGCCCCACTCATCCATGGATGTGCTCCTTCGATTAGTTTAGCCTGGAAAGGAAAATTAATTCCCATTTTAATGGTGTTGTGTTTGACACTTTAAAGTATGTTTTTAGTTTCAAGTCAATTCATAAGGTATGAATACTATACAAAGAACACTCCACCTCATCTCTTTTGAGAAAGGCGGATGGGACGTGGACGGAGTCAACTGCAGAATCACTATCATATCACTGTTCTGGATATATCTTTGCGTGTTCTACTCAGGAGGTGGGTTGTTTTTTCCCTGCTATAATTTGGCCACAGCCTTCTGGATATGGTACAATTTGTTAGCCTACTCCATTTGAGATTGGCTTTTGATGGGTAAACCCTTCTTCGCATCCCTCGAGGAAGTCGCGAAGAATAGCATCAATGAACTTATAACCTTTTTGAATTCCACAGGCTGGATCTAAACCACCCTTCGACACACCTACAACAACCAGGTCAAATGAGTATGTGGTAACAAAACGGCACTTAGAGCTATTTGGGTTGTGAGATTATCTCAAACCGCCACTCCTACCTACCTACCTACCTTGAATTCGAATTTGACAGCATTCGGTATAGTATGTCGTGAAAACGCTCTGTTTTGACGAAAAGTACGGGAAAAGTACAATCAGCAGCAAGGCGATTTCCCTTAAATGTTTATATAAGCGAAAAACTTGCAAAAGACCTGCGTAGACGTAATGCAATGTTGTATGCGTATGCCCAATACTTGTCGTCAGTAATTTTCTTATATCCTTCATATTGTTGGCCTTCTAATTGCGTTTGCTATCTGAGATAACCCCAAAATATTTGGTTTTATCAGCAAACATAAGAGAGGTGGCAATTAATTAAACAAAAATCACTTAACAGACCATTTGGAAAGAATAGCAAAGGTGTTTTGCAAAAGTTCATATAGGGTACCAGGTAAATTTATCCCATGGCATGGTATATATGGGGACTGGCAAACAACGATTCCAGCCTTAGAAGTCAACACCGAGTGCCCCATTTGTGAAAAAATTGACCTGTAATGCGATAGTAATGCTATATTCAGTGCAATTCATAAAAAAATAATGATTACTCAATAAGAAAATGTAATGCAATCCATAAATCTCAAACCTCCATAGTCTCTAGACCAGCGTGTCATTGATGTACCCTATTGTATGGCCTCTTCAGATGCTAATGAGATAGAAAAACAAAAAACTAAAAACATAATTAAAGTATGATGTTCGTGTGTTGGAACATGTCTACAAAGGAAAGCAATAAAGTCGGGTTTTTCATTCGTTTTCTTAAATATCTTATACTCGTAGGACTATAAAGAAAGCCAAACGAACATAAAAAAAAACAATCCAATTACATCCTGCCGCAAGCTGTTCTGTCACCGTTTTTCTTTATGTTTTTTTAATATATAAATTAAGAATACAAAGTCCTGAAAATGGAAATTACAATGTATAGAGGAGGGAAATACGAAATGAAACTGTCGTAATAAGTAAATTCGAAAGTATCTGCAATCACGAAATATAATTTCTTAATACGCCAGGCAGCAAAGGGTTGTTGCCACTATACGAGTACCTACATATAGTTGTGGGTGGCCGCGCGGTAGGTATAGGTGGGTGGGCATGATTCGTTTATAAAAGTATTCACTGAAAAACGGAGTGTTGGAAGTAATCCTTTATTCTGTTTACTCCTATTTTTTTGTTGACTTGGCATTTATGTTATGGGACAGGTATGCCTCTAGGTTTTTTTTTTTTTTGTCTTTTTCTCTCTGTCTTCCAAACATGCAAAATGCTTTTGAACTTAATTTTTCTGTACTTATTCAGGCAGCGCTAAACAGCTACATATATTAGTCTGCTATTTGTACACTTGCATGATATATGGAAATGAAATTTTATTATTATCGGATGTGTTCACATTTAGACCTTAAACTATAGCTGACATTTCGAATATGAAATTAAAAACAAAACGAAAAACAGACTTTCGTTTTAAATATATTTACAGCAAATTGAATATTGATGAATATTATGCGCGCTCAGGTGAAGGGCTTAAAGTTTAAAATGATAATTACTTGGGCATAAATATAAATATATGAGACCTTGTGCAATGCATTCAATCATACACATATATAGCTTTCAATAACAAATTAAGCTAACACCAAACAATAGGGTGTTTTATAAATAAATACACATTAAGTATTAAATTATCGAAGAAGAAATGGAAGGAAAACGCGCGCACATATGCACAGCACATCGTTGAATTAATTGTCAGTTACAAGTTAATGTTGCGTAAGAAAATGTCAACGGGGTTATTAATTATGAATATTTACATCTATTGTTTATTGAGAGAACAAAAAGTCACGCAAGTTCAATACGAAGAGGAGAGGGCGTAGGTTAGTGCAGGCTATTTCTATTTTTATTTGTAATTTATTGTGTGATTATTGTTAAAAGTCTGTGTATGTATTTAAGTTGCCATTTAATGGAAAATTTTATTTCTAAGTAGCTATGTACCTTGTTGTACCTATGCCTACATGTTAACGACGCACGTACCACCCGGATAGCAGTCCAACCGATTTATATGTTAGAACAAAAGTTTCAATTCCTTCAAATTAAGAAGTATTCTGCAGAAGTCTTAATAAAATAAAATAAATAAATAGGTGGCGCGACAGGCGGGTAGACACCCTAGGCCTAGCTTCTCACAACCATTCGTTTTGTGTGAGTTTTTATTTTTGGGACGAATAGAAGGGACCTACAATATTATGCCGAGTCCGAACGGCTAAATTGAGAAGCTTTTTCATGACAGTCATACTCTCGGATGTTTGTCAGACGTTCGCGAGAGGTGGCGCAGTAGAAAAAACTTTAAGATGTATTTTGTGTTTTTTCGGGGATCGGACCTGGGATCCCTCGCACAGTAGTCCAGCACACTAACCACTGCGCTACTGCGTCCCTGCAGAATTCTTATGTATACATAATTGTACCATGACTGATTTTTAAAAGGGTAAAATTCCTAAAATTGACTGAAATGGTTGTCCTTTCCTTTTCTTACTTTTTTGGTAGGTACTCTAATTGAATATTGAATTTTATGTTACAGATACACACTCTGATGCCAAGTTTGCGATTTCTGGCTCTAGCTAGTTCAAGAATTCACAGAAGAGACGGTGAGTATCTACCAACTGATTAATGGTCTGTGCTGATTGCCCCGATTCTTGCAGTCTAAAAAGTTACGGTAGAGCCCAGACAACATTTTATAATTCTCGTGGTTCTACCTAGCTAAGAATGTCAGCTAACAACTGGCAGGTAGCTTCATAATGTATAAATAATAAATTGCAGAACGCTAAATATTGAGTGTGATGTAAGGAAAGAATTAAACTGTTAAAAACAATGATTTTTCAAAGTTTGTAAAAAATGCCGTAGGTGTCATCATAGTGCGAATGTATGGTTGTCACACCTGTCGTTTTGATATATAAGTAAAACTGGACCACGACACAATTCCAAAATTCACATCACACAGTTCAAGAGTCACTTGCGGATAGTCAACTGTAAACATAGATTTTGATGATTTGACAAAAATATAGTTGTATAGTATACACATATATGAACTATAGCGTTAAGTACGCCAAACACACAAAAAACATATGTATATGTATTAGATATAGAACAAAAAAAACAGTGTGTAACTATAGGTATAGTTAGCCAGACCAGACCAAGTTCTTAGATCAATGTCTTACATACTTTTTATTCTATTGAAGAAAACTCAGCTATTTATTTACATTTTTGCTGAGTGTTTTTCTATTAGATTTCACAAACAACGTTAAAAAGTCTTTGCTTTTTAATGTCAACAGACACTGACTATAGACTACAGTCACTTTGGCTTTCTTTCCTGTAAACTATTCATTAAAACTTCACTTAGCAGATAGATTAATTTCTATTCATATTTTAAGTGAGCAGATTCCACGCCCCCTAAATGGAAAATATTTATTAATTTTTTGCTGTTTGTAGATACTATATATCGCTCTACCAAATTTCAACACTTTATGATAGTAATCGGAAGTAGAAGTAGCCCAAATAAATAATAACCGATTTTCAAAAGTGGGCTGATACCACGCTTCCTTAATGGAAAAGATAAAATAATTGTTGATTCTTTCCTTTCTGTATATTTCAAGTCCTACCACTTTACCAATTTTGAATACTTTCCGACAATTGGAAGTGCTATACACAAAACTACATATACATATATTAAAAGTGGGCGTATACCACGCAAACTGAATGGCAAATATTAACTTTTCGACTTTTCCCATCATTGTATGGACGACAGAATCTGCTATGCAAAATTTCACGATTCTACGATGTCAGGAAATGCATCAAATTTTGATGAACCCTGCATCTTGAGAACCACTAATGCTACATGTTAATCAGCTTAGTAAATACTCCAAGTTTGTAGTCAATTGGTCCCGAAGTTAGAGGAAAGTCGAAAACAGCCTAAAATGGTTCCTGTAAAAAGGGTGTGTGTCTTTACTAGAGAACTTGTCTGGGGCACTATACCGTAATTTCGTGATGACAAACAAGGCCGAAATAAATGGAATTGGCATTACTAACTCTAAGTTTAATACCTATTGTTGATTAAATCAATGTCTGGGTGGAATTGAAAACCTTCGAACTTCGAACTCAACGCACAAACCATTCAGCCACTAACCATTTAGCCACTACATTCAACCTCTAATATATAGCAGAAATATACACCTGCCAAAAAGTGTAACTTTCGGCCACGCTGTTAACGAAAGACGCAACGGATGGTTGCTGACACTGCAGACAGGAATGGCGAAAACAAAAAAAAAACAACTGAGAAATAGTAAACTATTGCTAACAATTGCAATTTGAACTCTGTGTGTTGGGAAGAAAATTATAATACTACAATGAATTCTAGTGATTTACATGGTCTACTGGATCCTTCTTCACTCAGCAACTGTTCGTAAAAAAAAAGTAGAAAACCCTAACAAAACCTACAGCAACAATAATGTCGAAAAAAGCTACAACTGACTGAAGGAGAAAAAGGTAAGCACGATGATGTATTGTTACGAGATACACAATGAAATATCGTACAAAGTGTATAGCAGCGCGCTACTGTATGACTGCGAGAATGCCATATAGATACATTTAGATTATAAAGTACTTGTAATGCTACTACTGTGTGCTGTTGCTCTAACAGTCATTATTCTATGAATAATTCATTCGACCGACATGCATATTTTATTTGAAATTCGTGCAATAAAATACTATTAAATATTTAGTTGTATTACTACATAAAGTTGTATATCAAGCGAGTGCGACGACGTCGGCAGCGGCGACGGGGTGGCAGCAATGCTAAAACGAAGACGAGCTGTGCTGTAGTCGTTGTGTATACATCACCTTCGCGCCCCATCCCGACCGTAGCGAAAACAAGAGAAATTATATTTTATGTATTTTTGTATAAATTAATCACGTTTGCAAATTGCGCTCTGTTCGTCCCATATCGCCACCCACCGACCGCCGCCATCCCCATCAACCACCCATCTCTCCTTCTTGTCATGGCTTTGGAGGGATTTATTCTTATATAGCTGCTAGTACTGCTATTAGATACCAGCGGCGCTTTCGATTTTCTTCTTTTTTTCTTTCGTTTGAAGAAAAACCCAGCCATCAAGACGTAAAAAAACGTTCCGAACTCTGCGCTTGGGGGTGGTGCATTTTGCCACACTACCTACGTACATATATACACTCTTTTATATTTATGTATATGTACTTATTTATATAGAATTCTCTATACTACACAGTAAATGTTCCATGTTTAATGAGAGGGACAAGTTATTGCAGAGGAAGCGGCAGCCCAAGAGGAAGACGAAAGCTGAATTTCATTTTGACGGTGCCGTTTAAATTAATTATTTATTACGATTCTTATAAATTAATGAATGGAATGAGAACGGAAAAAGGAATATTATTGGACGACTCCGACTCCGACTCACTATAGGTAAGGTATAGTATATACTGACTGTGGTGGCTCTTTATAATATAGTAGTTTATGGTTTAACGTATATAAAATTAAATGAAAATATAGCCAACGTAGGTCGGTTGGCGCTGCTTCATCGGCGGCGGCGGCGGCGGTAGCCTGAGTATAGAAATTAAGAATTTACTGTTTGGATAGAGTAGTGCGAGAAATCGATAAGACCTCAATGGAATGGAATTTTATTGATTTGAGAATATCTTTTGTAACTGCAACCCCTTCCTTTCCTCGTCGTTGATTTCGTGCATCAAGTACACGTAGAGTTGGTGTTATTAAATAAATAAAGAAAAACTCTTCTTGAAGAAAAAGATGAAGGAATTACCTTTTAATGTTGCAAACAATGTAACACAAACACAACCAAACGGAAGCGGACAGACGGACAAACAGAAACGACAGAACAGACTTTTGTTCGGTATTTTAAGTTTATTATTCATCCTCACGAGTATAGGTATCTACATACCTACTTATTTTGCTTTGTATATATTTGTGGCGATTGGATAAATCGTTCTGTGGGAACGTTAGTTAGCTCCTTTAATTTAAAAACAATAAATTAAAAACTATATTTTTATGATAGGTAAGGTAGGTAGGTACATTCAAAACCGGCAATGCCCTATAAACAAGTGTTTGCATAAATATTTAGGTTGGAGTAATGAAATGACCTCTTGCATTGACAGATACAATATGTTTACCGTAAGAGACATACCACCTTAGTGATATAGGTAGTCCTTTCACTCCGACGAGGAAACTACTTTTTGTGGAAAATGGGACTTTATTAGCCAGCACGTTTGCAGAGAATATAATATCAATGTTCGGAGGATTCATCTAATACTTTCTTTACAATATACCTAAACGAACAGCGCAAATCGCTAATAGTAGAGTAATGAACATTTGAGATGCATTACACTAGCTGATTAAACGCGAATAAGAAGAGATTTTTGGATATGACAAAAAGGAGCCTGCCCATTTCGGAGTATAATATTGTATAGTTTAAAAAACACGATAACTCACGAACCGCCCCCAAAGCTTATTTTGGATGGGTACAAACATTTGTATGAAATGAACCGTTCTTCCAACTATTACTTGAAACTTAGTTATAGTACTCTACAATGCTATAATAATGAAACACTTTTATCAACGTTTTCCAATTTGTTCCGCTAAGAAGGAAGAGTCAAGATGACTCTTATCGTTTTAGCGGGACCCTTTCCTAAAAAAGAAAAATATTACATTGTATTGATTTAAAAGTTTACACACTCTACGAAAAGTAAAAATTATTAGACAGATGATTCTTTTTTTCTTAAAATGTCCAGTTTAAAAATTTTTTAGGAGGTTTAACTTTCCAACCGCTTATAGCAAGCGTTAGTTATAGACGTATAGATGTATAATTTTATATGGAGTATTGAAAATACTTGGACACGTGCTTAAGGAGATTTTTATGTAAGCCCAATAAGCTGGGGTAAGCGGTAACAATTTTTAGTCAGACTTACCTACTTGAAACTTAGTAATATATAGTACCTACATACGCTATAATATGTTTGTAATTAAAAAAGTATCTCAGCATTTTCCAAATCTCTTCACCTATAAGAAGTTTGGAAGTTAGCTTTTACCGTCTGTATGTGACCTTGTTTTCATAATTGTGAAAAATAGCAAGTAGTATTGAATCAAAACTTTACACGTTAATACAAAAATATGTACATCCTAGTCTTAGATGAGCATTTTGTTATAGGTTATAAGGCATATAAGTAACCTGGTCTGCAGTAGGTACCTACAAGCTACAACTCTAAATGAGTGACTGCCCCAATTTGAGAATTTCATGGTCACAGGTTTGCGATGGCGAAGTTGTTCAGTGTTCACCTCAATTTCCACTCTTCGCTTTTATTTTGAATCATTTTTAACGCGCAAATAGGTATTCGCCTACTTTCCTCTTAGCAATGTGCTAAAATCGCAATTCAACAAGTTACCAGCTATTTGAATGCAATGCATCACCAGCGTGAAATGCTGATGGATAAGGCATATGACACCGAAATTCCACCAGCCAGAGATCGGGGCTATAAACACAGTATTTGGCTGAAAAAGAAAAAAATGCCTCCTAGCTATGTACAAATATTTGTCGTTATACTGTGACATAACTGCTGAACAATGTTTATAACCGAACAAATAAACACACACACACACAAACAATGAAAAACCAGCCAACCAACTAGTACGGAAGCAACCGTTTGCTTTAACATAAAAAATTGCGTGTAAAGATTCATTAAATGTATCTAATAAGCCTGCATGCATCGAGTGAATGATGCTGTATTCCACAAGGATAGGTACATTTTCCGTATCCTGCATCCACAGCCTCACTGTTCCTTCCTTAGGCTTTTTAATAATATTTTCAATTACTAAGTACAATAATTCCAGCGAAGCTCTCTGTTCATTATTGATATGAAAGTGAGTGAAAACGTAGTAAAATATCTAGTGGGGTGGGTGGGGTGTGTTTCAGAATGAATGTGTGTTTACATTAACTTGATATACAGACCGGTGATGGGCGGTAGGGTAAAACAGAGTAGCAACAGCAGAAGGATGCAGCATAAAAGGCGAAACATTCAGATATTTATAGAAAAGAATGGCTTGGGAGGAGGCATACATTCCTTTTTGTTTTCTCGTCTCTTTTTTGCGCTGCCCATAGCTGCTTGATATAAAATTAAAAAGTAACGTCTGCAGGCTCTTCAGAGGGTAAAGTAACGACAGAACACAATTAAAAATTTAACAATTTTATATGAAGCACGTTAATGTAAACATTAACAAGCAATGTATGTGTTCTACTCCTGGTTGTTTGGTAAAGGATGACTCCTCGTAGGCTCCTCGAAGACCCTCTGTCCCGTACAATAGTGGCGTTGGATGATACCATTACCATTTTTTCTCAAGGAAATTTTCGAGAAGGACATCAAAGATCAGAGCCCGAGGACCGTGAAAACAAATGATGCTAGAAAAAGTACGAGCCGTGTAGTGCGACGCGGTACCAAAGTAATAGAATATGTTTTCCGCTTTTATTTTGTTAGTGTTACTGCAGCTACTGCGATGCTAAAAATCTCGGGGTAGAGTAGAAATAAATTTTGAATTGAAGTAAACAACACTGCAGTCAACACGCTTGTCCCTTCGTCTCTGCAGTGTCACCCATCATTATGTTGCATTTGTGTTAGGGAGCAAGCATAGAGCATGGAGCTTCTCGCTGCTGCTGATGTTGCTACACTGTTGACTGCCTGGCGTCTATTCAAAAAAATTAATGGCATTTTAAATAAGAAATTACATCCAATGTGAATTTTGTATGAACCCACTGAATGTGTCCTCAAAATGTTCTGATGTTGCTGATGCTGCTACTGCTACTGGTGCAGCTACTGTTGTTTTGTTTTGTTGCGACACGACCAATATATCTACGGATGGTTTGACGCTGCGTTGAAAAACGGGTGAACAGGAGGCTTTGGCTGTGAATACCTTTGGATTTTCTAAGTAACACTCATTTAATATTTATACCACTCTAAATATTAAATATTATTCGAGGGAACGAGACCACCGCACCAAAGCCATAGCCACCCGTCATCCCCTTCATATAGAACTAAACATTGAGTTGAATGTATCTATAGTCTATGTAAAGGAAATGCATATGTAGGGTATAGTGAATAAATAAATGCCAGCAAGGGAAAGAAAATACAAGAGTGCATGGAATTATTTGTTTATGTACCCACATGCATTGTAAATTCAGCTTAAAAGCAACAAGAACTCTAATCAATGAATTGAAAATAAGGTAGTTGTAAATATATTAATACAGGGGGTTGTATAGTGGGTACTTAGAATGGCAAAACAAATCATTAGGACCAGGCTAAGATGCATGAAGGGGTATAGCATGGAATATCACGCGAATATTTCCTGAAGGGCTTTGTCCATGCTATTAGAACTATTACTCATAAATATTTGATCGTTTCCTTTTCGCATAAATTGTGCATAACAATTTGCCCTTCCATAATGATTACTTATAGATGAATGTAGATGAGGAACACATTGAGTTGAGTCCTAAAAAAAATACACTAGTCGTATACGCGAATAGATAAAGATTGTTTTGAGAAAAGTTTCTGGCTAAATCGGTTTATTTTAAAACAAAAATAAATCTTACTTTTTTAATTCTTATTTGTTCTTTTTTTAATTTATTTATTTATAAAAAGTATGTTTTATTTAGAGTTATGCATTTATTTATCTATTATATTATTTATTTTTGTTATTAGCTTCAGTTATTAAAATGTTTTTTTTGCATTGAGACTCCTCAGGTAGGTAGAAGTGGTGGTTCATGCCTTTGAACCCAAATAGCACTATGGTGTGCCGTTTTGTTACCGTGATTATTGCCGTGATTCTGGCGATATCTGGGCGGGTTCTGTTTAGTAGGTTATTTGTTCTGTTTTGGTTGTAGGTAGGCCATATCTTCCTTGATATGAAGCACTGCACTCAGCAATGATCCTAATTTGTTCAGCTTTAGACAGACGCTTCCGAACTACCTACCTTCATTTTGCAGATATAGATAACTTAATGTTTTAAGAAAGCACTCAATCTCAAATAAAAGTAAAACAACATAATCGAAAAACAAATTATTCGAACTGCATCTACACAATAAAAAAAGAACAACTTCAACAAATTTCAAAGCAAAATAATCCGCAACGTATTTCATGTAACGTTTCGTTGTGCAAAACTGACAACAACTGAAATTAAATTTTTTGTTTAAACTTTTATTAACGATTTAATATATTTTTTAATCACCCCTATCGTGGAATCTGTCGGAATTGAGTTTCACTTCACCTATTCGATTGCCTTTCACCTTCTATTGCTATCGTGGAATCCGCCGGAAAAGCTTCCTTATCGATACGTTTTTGGGAAAGGTATTGCTGCAAATTGTAGTCTTCTCGAAATATGTCCCCAGGAAGCGAGACGGAGTTTTGAAAAATTGATCTCCTCGCGGTTGTCAAATGTACTGAATATGGTCATGATTCATGAGAATTAGCTGCTTGTCTTTTGGGGCGCCCAAAAGTTGCATTTCGAGGGATAATGTCTTTGAGGTTGGGTGAATTTAACAATACGGTTAATGCTGGACTAAACAAAAGCCATCACGTACTTGTGCTATTCATCGATTTTAGCAAAGCATTCGATACTCTGACCCACGAAAAGCTACTGGAAAGTGTTAGTAGAAATGGCTTAAGAGGAGTACTAGCCAATTGGCTTAGAAGCTATCTGACTGATAGAACGATGAAAGTCAAAGTTTCGGATACAGTTAGCAGTGAAAAAGCAAGCGAGTATGGTGTCCCACAAGGCTCCAAATTAGGCCCTATACTGTTCATATTATTTACTAACGAACTTTTGAGAGTATTTAAAAAATGTACTGCGTATGCCTATGCCGATGACATTGCAATCGTGGTAAAACACAAGTATCTAAATTCTGCCGAGGAGATATTACAGGATGAATTCAACGCCGTCTCGAACTGGTGTCATGATAACGGGCTGGTTATAAATGCGTCCAAAACAAAGGTGATGCATATACGTGCTCCAACTAAGCGGGCGGAAACTGTCCAGATTTTTCATCGAAATGGCTGCTCTTCACCATCAGCGAACATCGAACCAATAGAGGTAGTAAGATGCATAAAATATCTCGGAGTAACCATCGACGAGCATTTCCTGTGGCGAGAGCATATTAATGTCCTGCGTCTTCAGCTAAAGAGCACTATTTTTGCAATGGTGTATCTTAAGCGATATTCAAATCTTGAAGTGCAAAAGCAGGTGTACCTACTACTCGTTAGCTGAGTCGCGCATAAGATACGGGATCCTGGCCTGGGGAAACGCAGCGAAATCTCATTTAGACAAAATATCCAACCTACAACATCGTCTTCTTAAAACTATCAGAACTAGTAATTCTAATTTTAAAATTTTAGATGTAAAAGCAATCTTCCAGATGACAGCATTGCTGTACTATATGAACGACCAGCGCTTTCTGCAACCTATTCGCCACACGATCAACACAAGAAGACGAGCCCAAGAGATGTTAGACGTTCCTGAAACATACAACCTTTACGGAAATCGAGAGCTAAGATGTACAATACCCAAACTACTCAATGCACTTCCTAAATTTTTGAAAGTCATTCCAAATTTTAAAAAAAGAAAAAAAGAGATAAAGAAGTATTTACTTGAATTGTATTTTGTAAAGTAAAATTATAAAAACTTATTGAAATTATTTGAAACTAAAATTACTAATTAAATTGACTTGTGTAATGAAATAATTAAAATTTAAAAATCACTTCAAATCTAATTTTCTATACAACCACCTGCAGATAAGCACTTTGCTTTGCGGGTAAATTATATAATGTAAACTAAAAGTTAATAAAAATCTTTAAATCTAAAATCTAAAAAATCGAGTTTCTCGGAACATCTACAATGGAAGTACCTATAGCAAAGCCAAGGTCAGCGACTTGTCTTCTATGCACCAACGGATGTAGATTCGATGTGAGTGTAGCGTCTCCAATAAGTCGAACTGCTCGTCTC
Source organism: Cheilosia soror (assembly GCA_949372485.1). NCBI lineage: Eukaryota > Metazoa > Arthropoda > Insecta > Diptera > Syrphidae > Cheilosia > Cheilosia soror. Next base: position 1,610,688 of record OX443561.1, on the reverse strand, counting down.
TGTATGCTGTCAAGTAGGTTAAGTGAATGTTTTGGGGCCGAGCTCCATATATGGGAACAATATTCCAGGCCTGGTCTAACCTGTGCTTTGTAGAGAAGAAGAAGTTGCTTGGGACTAAAGTACCTCTTTGCTCTAAATAGGTAGCTCAACTTAGCGGACGCCGATCTTGCGATATGGGATTATATGTGGTTCTGCCATGTGATTGATGTGATTCTTGAATTGACTGTGACCCCTAAAGGTGCATTGAGTCCTTGGGATGGATTGGAAGGTTATTCATTTGGATCTGAGGAACTGTTGATGCATTTTTCCTAGAAAATGTTGTGAGCTGTGTCTTGTTTTAATGGTAAAAAAACGTATGAGTATAGGTATAGATTAGGTACTGAGCACTGAACGATTTTCATTCATTTTTAATTGCAATTTTTGTAAACAGATAAATAAGATTACAGTCTCATCTAACTGATACCCGCTCCACTACAATTAATTCAATTTTTCCTGGTTTTAAAAGTCGCCAATATCTGGTGACTAGTGCATATAAATTGGGCAGCCTCTCATTTGGCATTATTCACTCGCCTTTCAAATAAAATGAGTAGGGCTTCCACCCGTACGACATTTTGTCCAAAATCGGACATGTGGCCTATATACACAAAGATCGTGCGATTTAATGCCGCTGGCTGGACTAAAATACTCCAAAAATTGGTCGGACATTGGGCCTCCATAATTTGGCTAATTTGCTCATCTTGTGGATAATGTTGTTTCAATTTAAAAATGCACTGCTCTTAAAAAACAACCCAAAAAATTCTGTACCAAGTTTCCCTCACAGGAAGCGAGTTTCAATTTGAGAATTTGAATACAGTAGTTACTCGGTAAATCAGGGTCTGTTAATAGGTGCAACCAATTGTATCGGAAACCCGAATTTCCCACAAATGCCCCAAAAGTGTGTGTTACGCCAGCCGAGCCTATATAAGTTTTACATTTTTAATCACAACTGCATTCTGATTTTTTTTTTATAGAGGCCCCTTAAACCCTTAGGCCTCTGTATCATTAATAAGACGTTTTCAAAAAGTAATTTTTAACACACACAATCTTTATTTTGCTGAGTGGCTACTACATGCCTAAATAAATTGTAAACTGTTATATTTCACATGAACACCTTGATTTTGGACCTCTTTGTATTTTTTTAAAGTAGGTAATTCATTTCAATTCAATCACCCCTATCATGGAATCCGCCGGTAGGAATTATTCACGGAAAAGAATATTTTGGTATCGTCGAATCCGCAAATTGAACAGTTATTATGTCATATAGGTAGGTACATATATACATAATATTAACACATACTATTGGGTGTGGTTTTTTTTCAGATTTCTGTTCACTTTTCGGATTCGATGATTCCAAAATATTCTTTTCGTGAACAATTTCCCCGGCGGATTCCATGATAGGGGTGATTGCATCTTACTCTATGAATTATAACAGGATTCGTCATAAATAATCAATGTTCAATTGTTTCATATAAGAAAAAATATACACAAATAAAATATGTACATATTAAAAAAAAGAGCAAACCAAAACGCAACAAAAACAAATTCATTTAGATTCATAGAAAAATAAAAAAACAAATTCCATTATTCACTGCCTCAAAAACTAATAAATAAATAATCAACAATTCTATAATCAATAGTTAATTACGAGAGCAACGAAAAAAAGAGCATCCACAGCCCAATATATATTTATATATAGGTATATAAAATACGTATATAAAATAGCTTCTCTTCGTCATGTAGAAAGCAATCGAAAAAGAAGAAAAAAAACTTGAAAGCAAATAAAATGACGCGCCTTGCCTTGTGGCCCACAAGGAAAATAAGAAAAATGAATTAATAATTTAGCTTCATAAAAATTAATCGTAAGCGATTGTAAGTGTGTTTAATTTAAATAAATATTTCATCTTCGCTTTACTTTCATGGTATTGGTGGCTGGCTGGAGTCATCGTCGTTATTTCGAAATTGCTCACTATACAAAGTAAATAAAATGTGAATCAGCGGCAATAATAAACGCTAGCGTGTTAGCTATAACCTGTACAGGAAGTTAATGATTTCAAAAAAAAAAAAAAAGATTATTACTTATTATTTTCTTTGTTTTGTTTTTATTTCTTTTTTTTTTTTCTTAAAGAACATAGGTAACATGTCTATGTCTGTTCTAAGCAAACATTTTAGAAAATGTGGCAAAAATGTTAAGTTATTTTTTGCTCTCCTGTTTAATATTTTACTGTAAAATAAAGCGTATTTTCGCATTTCAAATTAGGTACTTTACGTCATACCGTGTATTGAGTTTCTTTTGCATTCGTACCTACAGCCGCCAACAAATACTCTCGTAGGTATCCGTTACGAATAATGAAAATCGGAATTTAGTCCAACACGTGCGATCGTTAAATTAATATATCAATACCTACACAATAGGCCTGTGCGATAATGGTATACACAGAGTTAAAATGAAAATAATACAAAATAAATATTTTCGAATTATAATTAATGGAAATTTTATCTAATATCCATAATTGCGATATCTCTTGAAACTATTATCTTTATAATAGTCAAATTTGAATTTTTAATGCAGTAATTAAATCATATCGACACATGGCATGGCCCAGCAGTAAATGTGAAATCTAGTTTAAATAGAGACACGGAGTTGAAAACCATTTTTTTTATTATATGTAAATTAATTTTATGTGTGTGTGCAAGTTTTTTTTTTTTTTTCTTTTTCATTCAAGTAAATGCGGGAATGATCTTTGTGGAAGTAATTAAATGTTTTCACATCCCTTTTGATCGAATAAACATGTGCTCCACCGGCCGGCCGTTGCAGTGGAAGTGAAAATAATTACATATTTCCTTTTGGTTATATTTAAAAAAAAAAAAAAAAAGAAGGAAAAGAAAATTTCTTGTTTATTCAAAATATAATTGTATTCCCTTGATCATTCTTTGCAGCGATTCTTGGAATAGGTATATTTATTTATCTTGTATTTATTTTATGTGGGTAGTTTACATGCCACCACGCCTTCTTTTGAAGTTTTCCCGCTCTATTTCTGATGCATTACATCAGTGTAACAACACATGGCAACAACTGTACTTTATTAATGTTGCCTTACAGAGAATCAAAAAAAGCAATTTAAATAAAATTGTTGTTTGTTTCTTATTAAACAAACTTTTATACAGACTTTCAAGGAAAAATAAAATAAATGAATAAAAGAACTTGTGGCAATGGGAAAACACCGTGTAAATAAAAGAGTATAGTAGTAGGTAGGTACAAAGTACCTCGCCCAGTTTTATTCCTTTGTTTCGGATGCTAAAGCCGACTGTGACTTGGTCGAAAAGCATATGGAAAATATGGGAATTTTTAAATATTTACTTTGGTTATTAACGCTCGCAAAGTACAAAGAGATAAAGAGAAAATAATGTACGTATCTACATAAATATATGCTTGTCCATATTTATTTAAATGAAAGAGTATTATTGTTCATCTGCATTCATACTGTCGAGACCATTTGAATTTCTTTTACTAACTATTCTGAAAAATATTTATTGTGTATACAGTATACTATATGGTGACCATATGCTGCATTCGATGGGTTCTCCATACTCTAGAGTTATAGTTTGTATTATTTGCACAAATGCATCGACCCTTTCTTAACAAGGGATGATGCCATTAGTGGTAATAAAAAGATAGGATGTGTAGATGCAGGAAGAATAAAACTAAACAACTGCTTACTTACAATCTATAGTGGCATCTGTATTATAAGAATTTTTAAGAATGGATGCGATATACCTGTATGATTCAGAAGAAATGAAAATGTTGTTCAAAAGGTACATACTTAAATATGAGAACGAGTACCATGTGTCTGCATAATAAAGGTTGAAACATGATGTGACAAAAATTAAGGTTGCAGCAATCAACCTAACAGAGAAGTTTTTATTTTTGGAAACTATTTTTACTTTATTGTCGCAAAGATGGAACAACAAAGAGAAAAGAACAAATATTTATTTTTTTCTTAACATATGCATATACATACATATACATACATATACATACCTAAATAACTATATAGAGCCATATGAAAGAATGCTTGTTATTTACTCCCCTCCCAGCACGTATTATTGCTTAGCCATATTTGAAAATAAAAAGTGTGTTGTTTATTTATTCATATGAATCTATTGAATGATTTAGTATAGAAACTCAGACCAGACTTCGTGCCTTCGACTTGGGTTTCTAGATACGTATTAGTTTTTCCTCTAATAAACCCTATATGAACTATACCTATTGGTTAGTTTAAGGTACCTGTGTATAGTCTACTCTTCTGAATATGAACTATAACAGACCGCATCAAAAAATTAAAAACTACCGACCACCAATGCATATTATATTGGCTTCTTTCTATGTATACCTAGCCCGAAATCAAAAAGCACGTTCGGTATAGCTTTTTTTAACCATTCGTTTGTGGGAGTTCTAGTTTTGGGACAAATGAAGGCGAGATAAACGATTTTATACAGAATCCTAAGACTAAGAGTTTCAATATTCTTCGATATTTGTCAGATGAGAAGTCGCAATATTATTTTCTCTCATTGCGCAATTTAAACCTCAGCCTCAATGCTGAATAACTTCGGAAAACATGGAGTGCTACTTTACTTTCACTATAGATAGCGCTCACATTAGGACTAGCTTTTGAACAAGGTCAACGTCGTTATATAGCCCGTAAAGTTCTTCGTTGAATCTCCTTCTCCACACTCCGTCGATACAAACTGGACCGAAAATCACTCGTAAGAATCTTTTTCTCAAAGCGTGCCAAGAGGTTTTCATCAGTTTTCGATAAAGTCCATGCTTCTGCATCGGCATCCTACAACAGGACCGAGAATCGGGAGGATTAGGGTGTTGTACTATATTTCCTTGGTTCTGCGAGAGAGGGATTTATTTCTTAGAAGACTTATTAGCCCGAAGAAGCAGCGATTGGCAAGAGTTATGTCGTTTTGCGAGGTAATTGAAGAGCCTAGATAGAAAAAGTCTTTAACTACTTCGAAGTTATCTGTACACTGTAACGTTTTGTCCGAGTCGCCGATGTTGAGATTCCTTCCTCGATGACAGCATGTATATTTCGTTTTGTCCTGACGTGCATACACTACTTGCAAAGATATCGCTACCCAGTCCTTAAGATCGTTCTTCAATAACTCGGAAGTAGCTCTAGACTGCCGTTGCCGTTAGTCTATCTTAGTTGCAGAGATGATAAGAAGCGGGACTGGCATTCACCTTCTTTGCAGCTACCTAGCTCTCTCAAGGAAACTCCATACAGTGGTGGACTTTCAAAAAAATTCAAAATTTTCAATGGGTACTTAATTGGTTAAGGAAAGTTTTGTATCATTCAAACGGAATTTAAATGACCTTTCCATTGATGCCAAAATTTACATGAAGTAAGTTCAAATTATGAGTAGAATCAACTTTAGTTTTGTAAAAATACTTATGCCGACCATTGTATGGGGACTTTTTACTTTAATGATCCTGTTTAAAATGGCTTTACGAGTAGTTTAGTTATGAAGAAATATAACATGATGCAGTTGGTCAGCGATTCTCAACCTGAAGTAACTGTCTTTTGTGAGTTTTGTAAATCCATGTTTAACTCATTTAAGTAGCCAAAAACATCACATAGATATGCAACTTGTGCGCACCACGTAAAATCATTAAAACGGTTGCGCAATTCTTTTCAAAGAAAAGAGTATAAGCAAGCATGAGAATAAAGCTCTTCTTCTTCATACCTGCATACATACAAACAAAAAATAGAAGAATCAGCCGACTATCGTGTCTTCTTTATTTATGTTTAACATGGATTTACAAAACTCATAAAAGACAGTTACTTCATTCTCAGCTACCCCTTGAATAGGGGTATTTGTGAGATCATTAGATCCTGTGGTAGGGCAATGGGCCTACTTTGGCCCACGTGAGGTTGCACTTGTTGCGGCCAGCCACCCTAACATGTTCCAATTTGAAGAAAACTCAACGCTTAAAAAAATTTCAACAACGATTTGAAAAGAAGGATTCTTCACCATTTTCTTACTAAATTCTTTGCAACTACCAACGATATTTTACCAGATTCAATTTTTTAATGTTTTGTCATACATTTCACTAAACTAAAAAAGAGTTTTATACTTTAAAATTCCTGATAACAGCAATTTATTAATTAAAAATCCATTTCCAACTGGTTTTAGTGAAATAAGCAGCTTATCAGCTATAAAATCAGTTTATTGATGTATTTTGCTTTAAAACAACTTGTATTTAAAAACACCAATCTTTATTAATTCTGGTGCTAGAACGCAATATCCTTTTATATCCGAAAGGGCTATTCCCTTTTCTAAATCATATTTATGTGAAAAAGCTTTTCAACTCTGGTTTATACGAAAAATAAATATAGAAATACATATAAAGGGCCCGCTATAAAAAAAAACTACTGAATATTTTCTCAAATTTCTTTTTTTATTTGAAAGTACAATCCTTCCGGTTAATAATGGAAAATAATTTCATTCAAATGGCTGCCTCGGCTGGCCATGCAGTAGCCTACACCCTACACGATCGGTCCAATTTTTAAGCACATTATCGATTGTGTGCAGCTGTATTTCACCAATGGCTTCACGAATATTGTCCTTTAAAGCGTCAATTGTCTCTGACATGTCGGCGTAATATTTATCTTTTACGGCACCCCACAAATAATAGTCCAACGGTATCAAATCGCAGCTCCGCGGTGGCCAAACGACATCAGCTCTGCCGCTGATAATGCGATCTTCAAAAACAGGGCGCAAAACATCGAGTGTAGCTTCGGCTGTGTGGCACGTAGCGCCGTCCTGTTGAAAAAAAATGTTGCCAATATCCTCCTCTTCAATTTTTGTGAACAAAAATTCGTTCAACATGGCCCGATAACGATCGCCATTGACAATGGCCCAATTATGCCTCACGCACACTTTCTGCCACAGCAGCAATTTTCTCGGGTGTACGCACTGTTTTTGGCTTTTCACGCTTTGGTTTGTCGATGAGGATGCCAGTTTCTTTCACTTTTTTCACAAGATAACGAACATACGGAGCTGACGGTGCTTCCCTTCTTCCAAAATCCGTACGCAATTTTCGCACACATTCTGCAACATTACCATGATTTTCAAAGTAATGCGCAATATTTCCCAGCGTTGTTCAAGCGTATACACAACCATATTCGTTCAGCGGAAGGATAAAACTAATTATCTGTCAAATCAGACATGAGCTAAGTGTTACCATTCGCGAAATAAGCACGAGTTGAAAAAAAAAAACGTTAGATGGCGGCCCCTTATTATACGTATATATATAACTTGGTAGCTAAAAACCAGCACCCGCCATCCCATTAATTATTTTACTAATTGCTTATGTACTTTCAGTAACATTTTAATAAATGATATTTTTATAAAAAAAAATACTTTTTTTAAATGTAACATTTTTACTTCTGGGAGTTACGTTGTTTATTAAAAGTTTATACCGAATGTTATAGCTTTATTGTTGGGAAGGGTCCCCCGACTGATAAATTCGTTGCTAGGGGTCCGCACACGCTAAAAGGTTGAAAAGCGTTGCAGTAGGTACTACAACGGACCTTTTGTTTCTCTATTGCTGATACGACTTATAACAACTATTTAAGTTCTACTTAAGTTAAATTACATTAAAAACGTATGGGCTACTTTTTGTAGCGCATAAAGTGACACAATAGAGTAACTTTGAGTCTCAATGAGTTGTATCAGCTATCGGCCCGAAATTTGCTAACGCTAGCTGGCCCTGGTATAGCCACCTACAACTATAACCTTACCTAACTGACTGACAGTCATGCGGGAAAAAAGTTCGCTGCAAGTCAATTTGATTAAAATATTAAATGCCGCACTTTTTTGTCATTTCGTTGCGTGGGGTTCAATGCCCTTGCGTCTGCCTCAATCGTTTGATATAGAGCAAATATAACTCTTGTACCCAGAGTGATCAAATTGGGACAGTCAATTTTCTTAAAAAGTAAATTAGATACTAAATTTAGCTTAAATGCAGCTGTACAACTATCTACTATGTATAAGCTATTTGCTTTTGCTTTGACGCAAAATGTATACTCGCCATACTGTATAGCAGATTTTGTTGAAATGTTTTGTTTTCAAGCATAAGTGTGTTTGAAGCTATGAAACCCGGAAGCAAAAATGTCCGACTACAAATATTAGAAAACCAAATCCCTGAAAACCGAGATCCAGCGAATCAGTGATGATAATAATCACTTACATATGCTATATAGATCACCTTGACTTTATTATTTTCAAACACTTTTTGGGATTTTATTTTTGGCTCAAGTCCATGTAGTGAGGTATCTACCTATGTATCGTTTCACCGAAATTGCGATAGTGCTGATGTAAATGATCTTTTATTAAAGATTTGCCTAACGTCTGCTTGAAATGCTGACCCCTACAAAATAAGTCATCAAAATATTTCTTGTAAGTCTTTTTTCTATAGCAACCACGGTATTGTACCTACCACAAAACTCCCATCATCATCATTTTCAATGATCCATCTATCCATTAGGATTCTCATACTCATACATATATTGTAAACCAGGTGATGCTATGTGTCCAATTATTTTAGCTACTTCCGTTACAGAAATCTCAGGTTGGCTATTAATAACCCGGTTCTTAAAATATTGCGCGCATACAATAGCAGTTTGTCAGCAAGAGCAATCGTCTGTTTAATTTTATGTCATAATGCCAGGGCATATATTTTAACAGTTGAGATACCCCCTGAGTCTGATCTTAAAAATAACTACTGACCTACACGAACTCGCTTAAGCACCCTATAGAAAATATCTATAGGGTGTATACGGTTGATGTTTCTAATGTTTTTTTTTTTTTTTTTTCAGCATTCACTTACTGCGGTGAAATCAGCAGCCCGGTTTTCAAAAACTTTTTTGGTTTCAGAATCTTAGGTTTAAGCTTTATGGTAGATACAAAACAAGTACTGCTCATTGTGTATACCTTGAAAAATCAGACTGCCGATAGATCCGCTTGGAGGACGCTAGAATAAGTATCTACCTATATAGGGAGTTTCTATATTTATATTACTTCCGACGAGATTCGCATTCGACTTCAGATTTTCCAGTGCGGAAAGCCGGTTAAGAGTACATAAGTGAGTAAAACAATATTTCTTCAGGTCTGTTGTTGCTGAAATATCAGCAAACACATTTCAAGGACTTATTTCTAGACAGGACACAATCGAATACTCGCCCTGTATGCAGATTGTAATAAAGCAGCGCACAGATTCTTGCTTGCATCCGTGCTCCTGTGCAAGATTTAAAAAAATATGATAAATGTTGATCTTAAAAAGTTATTAATTAATTAACAACAATTAACAATCATTTTTGACGCATATACCCTTAATGTGTATGTATTTAGAAACAAAAAGTGAGCGAATATATTTAGTAAAGCCTAAATGAAGATTGCAAAAAACTTGGGGCGAAAACCTATACTCGAAGCAATCCAGTGACTCTTTCATTGAGAGACCCCCGATCTAGTTTTGTTCGGTATATTAAAGCAGTCAGTTCATTAAGTGGGCGCAGTGGCTCAGTGCAGAAGTTAGTGTGTTAAAGTGCTAGTACACGGCATGTAGCAAGCCACACACGTATGTCGTAGCACTGACGTCATTTTTACGTCAGCTTATGGTCCCAATGACTATACATGCCGTGTACAAGCCCTCTTTGTGCACTCTCTGTTGACGTCAAAGCAACATACGTATGTGGCTTGAAACATGCCGTGTACTAGCACATTTAGACTACTGTGCGAGGGGTTCCCAGGTTCGATCCCCGGAAACACACATAACATCTTAACTGCGCCACCTCTCGCGAACTTCTGATAAACACCCGAGAGTGTAACTGTCCTGAACAAGCTTCTCTATTCAGCCGTTCGGACTCGGCATAAAATTGTAGGTCCCAAACACAAACGAATGGTTGCGAGAAGCTAGGTCTAGGGGGCCTTCACGCCTGTTGCGCCAACTATTTATTTATTTTTTAGCTACAAATTTGAAAATAAGCAATTGAATGTAAACGCTATCATCTGTACTTCCCCTAAATGTCGGTACCTACTTTTGTTTTAACATTCTACATTCTCGTTCTCTCTGTCCTCCACTAAAGCTTCTTAATTAAGTTTTTTTGTTCACGTGCCTATTTATTGTGTAATTTTGCACTTGATAGAGCTACAATATGAATAACAAATTAAGTACGCAACTCTGGGTCTACCAGATAGGGCAACCCATTATTTTTATTTACACCCATCGGTCGATAAAAATCAGATTTTCTTTGATTGAATGATACGTATGTGTTGCTTGGGTGAACAAAGCCACTTTTCCACATAATATAGTAAATGAATCAAAATCAACGAATTACAGCATTTACCTAAGCAGACGCACCCTATGGCAATTCACGAATGCTGCATGCGGGTAATAATTAAAGGTCAATTCCAAGCTAACATACATTTCGTAAAGACCTACTAGTTGGGCTATTGCAAATATCGCATCCTTGCATTCTAAGGTGTTGCAAGTGTAATTGACGGCGAAAAATACGCTAAAAATGGTTTTCCCTTTTTCCAAGTTTTCAGGCTCTCCTTTATGGTTGGACCGAGCCAACTCGACGTTCATCTGCAATTCTTATTTCCTGGCAAAAAGGATTACTGCTTTTGCTGCATTCACATTCATGTGCATTCAGCACGAACTTATTCCTTTGGTCCGTTGGTCGTGGTGTTAGCTGCTACAGCATCCATGATGCTGTGCCTCTAAATGCGCACAGAAGTGCGGAAGCTTTCATCACAAATGCATGTACGAATATACATCCGTAGAATCGAGAAAAACAAGAGATGGCTATGTAGATTAAACATGCGAGAAATGGGAGCCGTGCCTGTATGGGAAACTACTTTCACATTGGCCATCAGTTTTTGTCCTGCCGCAAAATAGGCTCCCCCGTCCAAACGACAAGCCCCTACTACTCGCGAACAGCTACAGCACTAGAAATGGCCGTGTGTGCATAGCATAGTCGAAGGGTTGACGACGACGACGATATGCTGGCGATGGTTGCCAGTTGCCATTGCCACATACGATGCAGTTGTGCGGCTCTACCATATCTAATTGCAAGAGTTTTGTATTTCCCTTGCATTTGGTTGTACGTCTACATGCATCTGTGTCTAGCAGGGGTGCTGGGTGCATAAGGATCGCCCCAAACCGGTCTGCACTTGCACCACTACTTTGCTTTTTTAATTCTCTTCCTTTTGCACGCGCTTTTCTCCTGATGCTACAAAACGGTCTATCACGTTGGCTTTTCATGGTGGCAAATTGCGTGGAAATCATTTCAAAGATTGCAGCAGAAAGGCGATGATTTGGCTTTTAAGAGGGTGAACGATTTGAAAGGGATCTCTCATTGAAACATTCGGTTTCATATTGGTTCGTTGTATCCAAAATAATTCTAGATTTATAACAGAACGCAAATCGCTACCCTCTCTATTATCCTATATTTCGGTAGTGGAAAAAAAAAGCTTTCTCTCGTCTATATTAGCTGCTGCTCTCTTGCTGATGCTGTAAGAAAACTTTCTCATCTCAATGCAAGCATGCCCATCAGCATAAGAAAAAGGTGCCGCCATACAGCTCCTTTGTAGCTCCATCAACACAGAGATAGACACATCCATGTGTGTCATTTCGACCGAGGCACGGCTTGCCATTGTTGTGTTCTCAAGAATGGATATGGAACATACGACATACCGCCACGCCATACCGGCTAAAGTGTGCGGCAGAACAAAACCAAATTGTGTTTACATTTCAAGTCTCTTTTGCTTTCTGTTTTCATTGGTATAGTTATTTATGTGCGATTGAACTGAAAACTGAATTTTAGGAACGTAGAATGAGCGGGTTTTAATTTAAAGTCTCCAACAAATGTTTAAAAATTATATTTAAACAAATTTACAATAAAACATATCTAAATATATAAAAATAAGTTGTATTGTGTTTGTAATTAATGTTCTCTTGTATATGTGTATTGGTTCGTGAGTTATAGAGGCGTGGCACCTCCCATACAAAAAAAACCTTAAACATTTTATATCTCGAAAACCACCGAATTGATTGAGTTACAATTTACATCTTAGGTATATTGGCCCAGGAGTATTTCAGTGAAAAATTGATCAAAATAGTTCAAAGGGGCGTGGGACCGCCCATACAAAAAAAAAAACATTCAAAATCTTATACAATGTCGAAAACCACCGAATCGATTGAGTTCAAATTTACATACAATCTTAGGTATTGGCCTGGGAGTGTTCCTGTAAGGATTAGTCAAACTTGGGTAAATGGTTTGTGGCGCTATTATTCGACAGTCATGGGAGCCAAAGTTTGTAAAATTTGTAACATTGATATGCATTTTTCTGATAGACAAGAATACTATCTACGGTTAGGCAATACGATTCCTGGAAAAAACAAAAAGTACCACAGAGCATTACAATAAAGACTGTTTGTTAATGATTTAAATGAATTTGAAATTGATGTTTTTATTTTTCTATTTTGCACTGCGAAGTGTGCGCGGGATTCGCTAGTATAAAAATAAGTTATATTGTGTTTGTAAATAATGTTTTCTGTAATGCGTGCACCGATTTTGATTCTGATTTCCCCTGAAAGGTGACGTCAATACCGTGGTTTATATATTTTATAAACGGTCTTTGTATATGCATTGCATATTGGTTCATGGGTTTTAGGCATTTTAGTGAACATACCTGTATTTCTGCGTACCTATATGGGGAAATATTTGCATATTTGGGTTAAGTTAGAAGTTGAAAATATGTAAATGGTACCTATAGTGGAATAGTTTGACAAGAGTCAATGGTTTGCGTATTAGCACGAAAGGGTTTCAGTGAAACTCGGTCAAAATTGGACAAAGGGGTGTGGCACCTCCCATGCAAAAAATTCTCTAATTATTAAAAATGTTAAGTTGGTTTGTGTACGCTTCAAAAACTAGAAAAGTTCTGCATCGATTGAGCTCAAATTTTCAGGCAATCGACCGTGAGTATTGGCCCGAGAGGGTGTCTGAGATACCTCGCATACAAAAATGAAATTTGCAAACGCTTTTTCTCAAACTTATAGGAGCTAGAGTTGTAAAATTTGTAACCTTGGTGTGCATTGTAATTCCTGAGCACGGGCAAAGAAGAAACTAACAAACAATGAGAGCTGCGAGGGCGAAGCCGCGGGCCCTGACTGGGCGTTGGGAAATAACCTCCAATAACAGAACTGCAAAGGGTTTTCTATGGACGTTTGCAAATCTTTTCGGCACTAGGTAGGTACAGACAACACAAATAAACAAAATTATCAAAAATAGAAAAATAGGTGCGAAAAATCAAGTACAATATAAATGTAACAACTAAACAATCAGAAGCCTAATGTGCTAAATTATTCGGGAAAAAGAGAGGTCATCTCAATATGTATTAAAGTAGGTAGACTAAGTACATTTGATTGATCCAAATCGATGGTTCCAAGATAAAGTTCGAACTTCGGAATCGGAGTCTAGGAATTATACCGACATAAGAAGAAATCCCGGGTTCAATGTCACTCCCATTTGGGTCTCCGGTAGACATTGCCTCGCTTTTACTGTCTCTCTAGCGCAGACATTTGATATTTGAGTGCCCTAGGACTCATTAAATCGGCCTCAAAAGGTGGTAGTACACGGCATGCAGAAAGCCACATACGTATGAAGCACTGACGTCAGTATATGGTCCCTATGTCTACATACCGTGTACTAGCTCCCTTTGTTACACTCAAATATGCTACACAAACGTATGTGTATGATATGTGGCACTCTCTGTTGACGTCAGAGGTACATACCTATGTGGCTTTCTATAAGTACATGCCGTTCACTACCAGCATAAGTAGAAAAACACGGAGAACTGCGTGATTTCGCAGCATTTTTATTGTTTTTGGTGCGAATATGCAAATGCAAAAAAGACAAGTAAAAGTGTTATCATCGGCCTGGCCGATGCTTTGATACCCTCCACTGCATAACAGTCATGCAAAATGTTTCCATGCGACATGTATGGACAAAGAAGTCCTCTCAGCTCTCACAAAATGTAATTTACCTAAGTCGATTGGTTTGGACGATATCGTGTATTCAACACACAGAAAGGTACATTGGTCTAATAGTGGTTTTGTATGGGAGGTACCAGAACTGCTTGACCGACATAACTCATTTTCAATACCACCTGACGGCGATAGAAAGAAGTCGTCGTGAAGCACCCTGTCAAAGTAGCAGCGGGTTAACTCCATACCTCAACCATACTTTTAACGAACTGTGGACTTGTCGATTTGCCCCCAATCCTTCACCACCCAGATCTCCTGACCTTAACACCCATGGATCCTTTATTCTGGGGTGCTATGAAAGAAAAAACCTTATTTTTGAGAAAAATCGAGTCTGTTTTGATCATTTTTGTCTTACAAAAAACTGCTTTTAATACTGCTTCTGCTGATCGTACATAAAAAAGTCACTTAACATAATTTTGAAGAAATTTCTCAAGAATTAAAATTTCAGAAAAAAAATAAAAATTTATTAAGTAAAAATTTTGAGAAAAAAGCATTTTAAGTAAAAAAAAGGAACAACAAATTTTAAAAATTTTGACTTTAAGGAGCCATAACTTTTTTGTAGCTGCACAGATGTGCCCGAAGTGCTTGAATTGTATGCGGTAATAAATTGTATTTTCAAAATGTTCAAAATCATTAAGAAGTTATAGCGTTTTAAGTGGTAACACCTCCAAATTAGAGGTCATCTACTTTGATGAGCTATAACGGGAAATACGATGAAAATATAGACCCTCCCCTCTTAATACAATTTTTTGTTTGGCAGAACTTCAGGAATCTTAACTTGAAGGATTATACTTCTTAACTGGGACACCCTGTATATAGTTATTTTTTCACTCATCATAGCTGATAACGAAAAACCACATTAAAAAACATTTTACAGATTGAAATCCGTAATTTCTGATGGAAGGAACAGTAAACAAAATAAATATTTCGCAGTAAAACAATTTGTGACATTTTTCTGAACAGAAAAAGTTAGTATCTACTTGGCACGAAACAGCTCAAAGATGTCTGATCAATTTTTCGAATGCTAAAAGTGGACAAATAGGCGGAGTAAAAAAAAAGCGAAACATTTGTAAAGAGGTAGGATATAAAAGGAGTGGCAATAAATAACATATTTTCCGACAGAACAAATTCTAAAATTATCACCATTAGTGTATATACGAAATTGTTTATACTCAAGTATCTACTTTTAATGGTTATACATTTTTTGCTCTCGAAGAATGTTTCGTTCAATTTATTAAATTTGACAGATTTTTGCTTAGATTGCAAACACATTTCGCGGTAAAAGGACGCATGCTTAAAGCCCAGCTTTTGATGAGACATGTCAGCCGATACGGCTCCTTGTTTGACCTTTTTTCTGCTATGCATTTTTATGCTGTGAATCAAATGGCAGCATTAATTTTGATCAGTAGTACCTACCTATAACTTTGTTAAATGAACAAATAGTAAGTGCACTGCAGATGTTGTGGACAAAATTTTAGTTGAAAGATGGCCCTGCTCTACGCATCGAATTACAGTTTTTTTTTTAATTGATTGCAAATCACACTGAATCAACTTTGTGACTATTCGCGATCGTTCTGACAAGATCAGTAGGTACGATCGTACGCATCAACACAGAATTTTTCAAATTTGATTCAAAGATACATAGATACATATTAAAAACTTATTTTTATAAAATCTCTCGTTAAAAAAAAAATAAGTTCAACTCACCCTCTCCTCCTCGCGGATCATTTCAGCAATCTCAGGCTTTATCTCCATCTCATCCACATGATTAATACCCAAAGCTGATAAGCTCATTGAATCACCTGTAGGAGGTGTAGCGATCGTATAGCCACCAGCGCTACCACTGCCAGTCACACCACTACCGCCGCCACCTGCAGATGACGAATGATTGTTTGAAGTTGAAGATGACAAATGTGGTATGGGCGATGCGAAAGGATTTCGCACAGATGAAGACATCGACGGCGAAGGACATTCCTGTGGTGGTTGCTGCTGTTGTTGCTGCTGCCGTTGTTGGAATTGATGTTGTTGTTGTTGTTGTTGCTGCTGCTGCTGTTGGTGCTGGTGTTGCTGTTGTTCGTGTTGCATTTGCTTCAGTTTCTCTTTTTGGTATTCTGTGGTGGCCGGGGATGGAGATCTACTGCGCTTGCGTCCTCCAGCTAAAGACAAATTCACCTCCAACAGCTTTTCGGTGTTTACGTGAAGACGTGGTTTTTTCGGCGATGGTGGTGACTTGCGTGGATTTGGTTCTTCGCTGACCAATGTTGCGCTGGCCAGGGCACTGATGTCATCCGCTGTTTCGGTGGTATTCACCTCGGCTAGACC
This sequence comes from Cheilosia soror, assembly GCA_949372485.1. NCBI lineage: Eukaryota > Metazoa > Arthropoda > Insecta > Diptera > Syrphidae > Cheilosia > Cheilosia soror. Next base: position 1,594,208 of record OX443561.1, on the reverse strand, counting down.
GCGTATTTTTAGCATTTCGGCGACCTTTAGCAGCGGATTTATCTGATCCTGACTCACATTGATTTCGCCTTTGTACATAAACTCCATGATTGCTTTCAGCTCATTCCACCGGACATCACGCATAATTATTATTGGATGTTGACACGGATTGTCGTAGAAGAGGGCTTGAAAATACGGACTACATGCAGACAGAACCATTTTATGAGCTTTAATGGATTGCCCCTCGCATGCCAGTGTTACATCGACAAAGGACTCACTCTGCAGCAGTTCATCGAAGACGTTTGTCAAATTGGTTTGGTAATTATTCCATCGCAAGCAGAATTGCTGATGTGACTGACCACTCGACGATGACTTCTGATTGGGAGACGGTGCTGGTGGCTTTGTCAGCTCGACTGGGGGTTTATTTTTGGTAACAATGGGCTCCAGGTTCTTCGCTGAGAAATTGATTGCTTCCTTGTCCTTGAAAATCGGTGGAATGTTGGGCACATTTAAGTGATGCTGCGGAGAGGCTGGCAACGACTGTGACTTTGGCATCGGCAATTCTATGCGTTCGTCGTCTAGACGGGGTGATGGTGGAATGTCACCTGTTGAAGCCGGTGAAAGACTCTTGAGGAATGGCAAGGGCTCACCGAACGACGGTAAATCCTTTATTACATCCATTTTTTTTTTTTTATTTATCTACTAAGTACACACTATCACTATACCTATGTGGAATAATTAGTTAAGTATCTACGCACTTTGCAGTTCTGCGTCACGAGGAAAATCGATTCGAATACCGAAATGTCCTTATTAATTAAGAACGTGATGGAGCGCAAGCACTTATGATATTTATTTTTGACTTAGTTTATTCACATTCCTTTACACGGGGAGAACTTCCACAATCAAATATACACCATCTTACATCGATTTTATTGATTAATATAGAAAAGCACTTTAACCGACGGAGATGTTATATTTTCATTTATTATTCCTTTTTATTAGCAATAAATTAACGTAACGTTTTTAGTAAAAACAGACCTCGCGCTCCTTTTCCTTTTCCCTCCAATATGTCATATACTTAGTGTCTTGTGTGCACTCTTGCACACTAAACCAAACCGTATACACTTGGTCTCACTCTTTCTTATAAAACTCGCGCTGACACAACATCAACCCCTAGTAGGTCGTCTTTATCGAGGGGGTTAGCACAGCGTTGAGAAAAACAACAAAATTAATTTAATTTTGTATAGGAGTCTCGCTCCCTAAAATCGATTTGTAATTACGTGAGACGAAGACGTCGACGACAACGGCGGGGGCAGACGTGAGACGACACGATGAATACTGCAAAAGATACATTCCATTCCGCGAGAAAACGTCAAATATAGCTACACGTACACAATGTAAGTGTAAACAAAAACACATTTATAATATATATTACGGTACGATACAACTTGAAAACACTAAACTGTTTTTGTTTATCAGGGGCGCGGTATAAAGGGGGCGCAGCAAGAAACGTGATAAAGTGGTACGCTCCACGCACCAAACACTCTTAACAAGCCGACAGTCAGAAATGGACTGAAATGCATTGACATGACAGCAATGAACAGCGTGTAACGGAACACGAGAGAAGGTTGATAATTTGTTTTATCAGTGGGAGAGTGTTAAGTAAGGATGTGTTTGTGTTAAGAGAAATGCAATGGTGTGTGTTTAAAAGTAGACAAATTTCTTATTAAGGGAGTCATGGTCCATGACTCATGGAACAACACAAAATTCAACTTTTAAAGAGCAAAAGAGGAAGAGAGAGTTGGTTTTTTTTTAGATTATATTAATTTATGAAATGTACACAGCTGCTGATGTATTAATAAAAAAAACCATACCGCTCTTTAACCCATGTTTTAGCTAGCAGACGGATAGTGGACTTGTTCGTTTGATAACTTTTTTTAATAATCTAATAAAAATATATCTTACGTCCATTTTATATATCCGCTATTTATTATAATAAAACTAAACGTATGTATAAGGAGATCATAGGAGAAAAATATTTCGGAAGATTCCATTTGTAAAGTCTGATCTGATCTTAACCGAAATGTCTGACAATTTTCTTGCTTTCTAGAAATCATGCAGATCATTTGTTTAAGCATATACATAAGTATAATGTACAGTACATAGTTATATAATTATAGTTTTTTGATGCAGTCAGCTGCCAAATTATGCATTTCAAGGAATTTGTGTCCCTTTCGTATTTTTAAAAATGTTCGTTAAAACTTATGGGAAGGCAGAGTGTAAGGGTTAAGCACATCGATGATTTAATACCTTCGCGCACTTCTCGCGCTAAATCATACGCTCCAAAATATAAAAACATTCAAAACATTTTGTAGACAGGTGCAGTACCTACGTACTTTGGTTTTAAATATTAACTCCGCAGCTGCAGCGCGAACTGATTATAATCCATGCTTCACCTTCAGCGTGCACTACCTACACGCTCAAAATTAACAATATTTTTCTAGAATTGTGCAAAAAGGTTTTGACAACATTTTAGATCGTGTATACGGAACTTTCTCATTCAAAATATGTGGAATTTGTGTTTAAGATGTTTTTTTTTGTATTTTGGTTTTTGGGGATCTTCGGGTATTTTTGTTAAGGAAATAAGAGGCAAGGCATATTCAAAGCAGAATACCTAGGTATATGTCGAGTCGAACACAGGTAATCGAATGTGAACAAATTAGTTCTCTAAATGGTGATCTGGACAAAATCTTGAAGTGGGGAAAAGACAACTTGGTTGTATTTAATGCAAACAAGACTCAGCTCACAACATTTTCCATCAGGAAAATTGCATCAACAGTTCCTCAGATCCAAATGGATGACCATCCAATCCATCCCAAGGACTCAATGCACTTTCTAGGAGTCACAGTCAATTCAGGAATCACATGGCAGGACCACATATCCTATATCGCAAGATCGGCGTCCGCTAAGTTGAGCTACATATTTGGAGCAAAGAGGTACTTTAGCCTCAAGCAACTTCTCCTTCTCTACAAAGCACAGGTCAGACCAGGCCTGGAATATTGCTCCCATATATGGAGCTCGCCCCCAAAACATTCACTTAACCTACTTGACAGCATACAGAGACGAGCAGTTCGACTTATTGGAGACCCTACACTCACATCGAATCTGCAACCGTTGGTGCACAGAAGATAAGTCGCTGACCTATGCTTGTTCTATAGGTACTTCCATGGTAGATGTTCCGAGGAACTCAAGGACATTATCCCTCGAAATGCAACTTTTGGGCCCCCCACTAGACAGGCTGCTAATGCTCATGACCATACAGTACACTTGACAACCGCGAGGACATTATCTTCCCAAAACTCCTTCTGTTACATTACAAGCAAACTTTGGAACTCGCTTCCTGGGGATATATTTCCAGAAGACTACAATTTGCAGCAATTTAAGTGCAGAACTAACATACATCTGCAATGCATCTCGGGGCGCTGATGAAGCGTTATAGGTTTGCCTTTCCCGGGAGAAGTGAGCTGTCACTGGTGCGTTTGCAAGTATCAGTACAGAGGCGGCAAAAATGGGTTTAGTGGTGAATGAGGGCAAAACGAAATATATGCTGTCAACAAGAAGGGACACACAACATCGACAAATCGGACAGAACGTCACGATAGACATCAGCTATAACTTTGAGGTAGTTCGGGACTTTGTCTACGTCGGCTCCGCTATTAATTCTGAAAATGACATCACATCAGAAATCAAGCGAAGAATTACACTTGCCAACCGCTGTTACTTTGGCCTAAGAAGGCAATTGATTAGTAAGGCCTTGTCGAGAAACACCAAGGAGACTCTATATAAGACCCTCATCATCCCAGTCCTGCTTTATGGCGCAGAATCATGGACGTTGTCAAAAGCGGATGAAGATCTCCTTGGGCGTTTCGAACGCAAAATTCTTCGAGTGATTTTCGGTCCCGTTTGCGTTGACGGGCTTTGGGGGAGGAGATTTAACAGCGAACTCTACGAGCTGTACAGCGACATCGACTTGGTCAGAAAAGTACGTATCGGTCGACTAATATGGCTAGGACATGTAGAGCGAATGGACACCAACGCTCCGGCCCGAAGAGTCTTCGATTCTAACCCGGAGGGACAACGCAGTAGAGGAAGACCTCACCTTAGGTGGCGCGCACAAGTGGAAGGGGACCACAACCAACTTGGAGTGCAAAACTGGAGGCAGTTAGCCAAAGATCGTGCTAACTGGAGAGGCGTGTTGGTTGAGGCCCAGGTCCACCCCGGACTGTAGCGCCATCTAAGTAAGTGAGTAAGTTCCCGGGAGAAGTATTAAACTGCGGAGATTTCACTTCAGACTTCACCCAACCCTATTGTAGTAGTGCTAGTGACAAGTTGTATTCATTATTTGTTTATCCTTACGTCTTACGATGGGAACATATTTGACACCTATATTATCTCTACATAAAATAAAATTGTAAATTTTTTTGTTTGTTCCACTATCACGTGAGAACTACTAACCCGATTTGTATGGATCTTTTTGGAAATGGTAGGCCTTAATAAGGGGTTTTATTTTATTGCAATCGGATTACTCATTCATGAGATATACGACAAATAGCTAACGGAAAATCAATGCTAACGTCCACCACCCCAAAGCAGAGAAACCAATAATTTTCTCTTGTTGCTCTGCTTTGATGCGGGTGGGGGTAAATCGCAGCATGATTTATGTGGGCTATGTAGGCCTTGGTAGTAAGAATGAGAGATACACGGCCCTATCATGGTATCCGTTCCGAAAGAAAAATTCTCCGATTTTTTACGAATCAGAAAATTTTGCTTCATGGTAATCGTTCCGATAAGTTGTTCCGAACATTTCTCCGACAAAACGTAACGCACACCTGCAGTCTACGTTTCATTGCGATGGGTTGCGTTTTTTTCCCCTGGTTTTGACGGCCTCACGTCAATTTCTCTCCGATGGTCTCCAAAATCTGTTCATCGCGGAAAGATTTTAGTGAACAAAATGAGTTGATGCATTTTCGGAAAACGGATACTATGAACGTAAATTCAGTATCCGACTGGATTTGCGTTGCGGAGAAAATTACTCTTCGAACGGATACCATGATAGGGCCGACAATCTGCCCTAGCAAGGTATCCGTCGGAACCTTGCTTCGAGATCGAGGTATTCTTCCGAACAGCTTTTCGGAATTTCGTTCCGACAAATATGTAACGCGTGTTTCCTTTTCAGTGCGATCAAGTGCGTTTTTACTGATATTTTTTTAAATATTCATAACGCGTTGCGGAAAATTCTCCGTTCCGACGGATACCTCGCTACGGCTGTGTTCGTTAATCGTGCCATATTTTTTACAACTGTTAATTAATGTGTTGAAACTTTTAAGGCAATATATTTAATGTTAGTTTAGCACATAATCTAAAACAAAATAAATAAACAAAAAATTATCCAAAAGCGTTAGATATTTATTTTTCCTGTCGTTACAAGCCAATCATCGAAATTGTGTCCTCGCATTTCATTTCTTCCAAACTTTTTAAGTTCGTGTTGTCACTCAAAGTGTAATCTTAAATGTGCCAAATATAAGTTTGTTTGTTAAAGGCGAGCACGGGTCAGGTAGTATGTACCTACATGCTACATACATTTTTTATAAGCAAGACAAAAGGCTTTATGGATGAGGCCGCGGAAGCCCCACCCCCCCTTCCTTTCTTGCTATGCGCATGGGTGCATCATATCAGACAAAGTAGGTACCTATTCGACCCCCAACTTATTCACCTACCGCTTCGTTTTTTGTCTATCATTACATAATTGATATGTGGTGTTCTTCGACGTTTTTCTTTCTTATTTCATAATTTCCAAATGCATTCTTAGTCCTAGTCACAGCAAGGATGATTACCCACCTTTATTCTCTTTATGAATCATCAAAAACTTTTTAACTTTTCTTCTCTTTCGAAATGTTAAAGAGCATCTAAATATATGAACGCTCTTACTTTCCATTAAAAGTGCAGCGGCAGCCAGTCAAAGCAGGCATACAGAATACAGAAACAGAATCAGAAACAGAAAACTTTTTTTTTACACACAAAACTTAAAAGCAAAACAAAAAAACTACACAATGTCCATTCTGTTTCCCTACACCAACACTAATGTCAAACACTATCAAGCAATTTTCTTGACACGCCCAGTTCATACATGTGTGCACAGAGCCCCACCACTATTTTCTTTGTATTGGCGTCAAGATCAAAGAAGAAACCATAGCAGGTGCATAGGTAGTGTGAATGCTAGAAAAAGAAATAAAAGGAGAAATTCAAATTGGCAGCAAAAAAAGAGCATTTTCATTCATTAAACAAAAAATGACGTCAGAGGGCGGTGCTTCTGCAACCAAAGTCACGTGCTTTAGCTATCCAGTAGGTACCTTGCTGGCCAAATTGTTTACCTGTGGACATAGGTTGCATGTGTGCTGATGAATGCATGCGTTTTATCAACGACCAGCCAAACACATACCTACATGACACAGCGGATAAAGTTTTTCATCCGAGGAGCAATAGGTAGGTACATACTCGTAGTAAAAAAATAAAAATTCCTACAAAATATGGGCGAATATAGCCAGTGAAATTACGGTTATTGTTATTCATCAATTTTTATTGTGTGAATATATTTCTCTTGATTTTTTTCTTCAGATTTATTTTCTTCAGGGAATCGTAAGGCAGCTTGAGCGAGTTATGCTCGTTGGTCTATGTCTTTCTAGACAATTATTCCGAAGATTTACTCTTTTAATTATGATTTTTGATGCATGTACATAGGTACCTAGAAATGATATTAGGTAAGGTAGTAAGGTAGCTCAGGTGGGTATGTATGTATCATCGTAAGTAGACGATAGACAATTGTTTAGCTTTGGAGAGCACAACAATCACTACATACCTACCTATTTAGTTTGATTCTAAATGGATCTCAAACACGAAATACTATCGCTCACAATCAGTGATGGGACTTCTACCACTTAAGTGGTAAATCTACCACTTTTTGCTCAACCCAAAATTCTACCACCCTCAAATCCAAGTCTACCACTTTTTCAGAAGTGGTATAGAAAATGGAACAATAAAGCAAATAACAACAAATGCTCACACACTCGGGGGCATAGCGAGGGTTCGAGCCGTGGGGGTGACTTTTATTGAAATGCCGACTTATTTTAGGAACGTCTTGCCCAGCGCCGGATTTACATTTTTTGGGCCCTAGGCCTTTACAACAAATGGTGCCCTATTTTATATTTCCTTTTATATTATCTGGTAAATTTTGTCTTTTGACAATGGACCTTATTATCATTTTTAATCATCAAATTAAATATTTTGACGGCCACAATAGATAATTTTAAATAAAAATATTCACCATTGTGAATGCCTGGACACTAAAAATGATTTTATTAGTATTCGATATGTTCCACTAAATCTGGCCATCGACTTTAAACCAAAAATCAGTGGCTGGGACACGTCAAATGTAACGCTTGACAAGTTTGTTGTGCAAGTGTTTTTATTGAGGATTTAAAAAATAAGTTTGTCTGCATTGCCCATTTTGAATATACTTACAGGGTGTTTCGAAGTTAAGTCTCAATACTTTGAGAAATGATTCGTTGGTATAATATAAGAAAAATAGCTCTACAATTCAATGTGAATATCATTTGCTAAGAATTTAAGAAAAGGCTTACTTTGGTGTAGGCACCTTGAGCCAAGATAACATAAAGAGTTCAGCAGTGTATAAAATAGTGACGAATATCTCACATATTCTTCTTTACAACCAATGGATCCCCGTAAATTTGCAAACGGTTTTCCAATTCACATAAACTTTCTATAGATGTTCGCATTTTCTTCTTTTTTTATTTCCTGACGATTCCTAGATTGACATTCGCACCTAAGCCAAGCATTTAACAAAACAAGGTATAGGTGAGGTGTCGCTTGGGATTCCCAAATGAACTCGCCGGCGAACACAATCTTCTTCCGGGGCATTTGAAGCGAACGAAATGCGAACTCTAGTATTTTTGGGGTACAGTGATAGATTTTAAAAAATATATTCAGAAATTGTGGTAGATCCAGCACATTGCGGCAAAAGTTACGCACATAGACGCATAGTTTATGTCTATTCATAAAAAAAAACCAAACCAAACGAAAACTGCACACTATGAATGCCTAAGACATTAATCTGTTTTGAAATATTTAGAAGAATTTGGTGAAGTTTTGTTTTAACCCTTCCAATCATAGCTTTTTATACCTTCCCGTCAACCACAAGGTCTGGCCAGACTCGCACAGGCACACATTTTGCATAAAAATAAAAGTGACAAAACAGAACATATAAAAAAAAATTATTTCCTTTTTAAAACCCTCGATTTTTATAACCCACGGATTCTTCATTCGCTCTCCTATCTGCAGTGTTACCAACGACATGACTGACACAAAAGAATGAGAAAAAAAATGCATGCCTCAAATAAAATCATAAAACATGCATAATTTGAATGATTTGTGCGAAAGGTGCATGAATTGACAAGCTCTACTCTCTATCTAACTGTTTTCCGGTATATCTACGGATTACCAAACCACAGAACATTCGTGTTGACTCTATCATGGAATTTCAAAAAGCTGTGGCCATTGTTTCTTAGAGAAAACTCGGTTCAAATGTCGGAAAGTTTAAGTGATGAAGAATAGGAAGAATTGGAAGGATCGTCATGTAAATTCAATTTCAATTGTTGCGCTTGTTTTGCAGTTTTCGTGGTGCCCCATCTGTCGTGATGCCCTAGGCCTGGGCCTAGTTGGCCTATGGGTAAATCCAAGGCTGGTATTGCCGATTGGATAGGAATCATCAAAATCGGCCCAGCGCCAGCGGTTATCGAGTTATAACGTCATTGAGTTTGACCCCATAAAAGATGTTATTTATATGGGAGGCGCCAGGCCCCTTTGTCCAATTTCGACCAATTTTAACTATTTTGCGCCAATACCAAGGATTGCCTGACGACCCCACCCGTCCTTATTAAAATCGAAACTCGGAGAAGGTACTTAAAGATAAACAAATACAAATTGGCATTTCCGTAAGATGGAACCTTTAAAAATGCCGACTTCTCTGCATTTTGAAAACCTATACCTACCTAATGAAAATCCAAACTCAATTCTTACATTTTGTTCCGAGCTAATTTTTGAATATTTAGGTATCGTTTTTGCCAATTTTTTTTTAGTTGCTGAAATTAATAAATGTAGCTTCCTTGAGAAGAAAAGAGCGTTGTTTAATTTTTTTCAGCATTTATGGTATGGGTATATGTTTTAAAAATCGACCACTTTCTACCACTTTTTGGTTTCCTAACCACCTTTTGCCTACTCTCAAGTCCCAACACTGCTCACAATTATTTTGCTTTGAATTAAATAAGAGGTCTAACATCGAATCAACTTAATATTGGTCAAACGAACAATGTTTCTGATTGAAGCAATACATATTTATCGCTGGCGAGACACAGGACACAGCGGATGTTGAAAAGCAACAAATACTTAGGTATTGCTTCATAGCAGCAATATTTCTTATTAGTGACATGACACGTCGACGTCGCTATATGTTTGCGTGTAGATACCTAGGTTTTATTTATTTGAAAAATATGTTGGGCGATCCAGTTTTTAATACAAAGTTCATAAAAATATTAGAAAAAATATCCCGATAGCTAGAACGAAGCAATTGAAACTGAAATTACATGACGATTCTTCCTAGTAGATATCTGTAAAATACAATTAAGTATGTAGATACTTATGTACTTCATATGTAATATACATATTTCAATTGTGAAAATAATACTACACAATGAAAAGGGGTTCATATATATAATTTTTCTGCCGGCAGAAATCATCCCGTGTGCGCTCGAAGTATGGTTTAAAAACCGGTTTCTGCCGGCAGAATTAATCTCGTGTGCGGAGCAGGCACGTAGCCAGGGGGGGGGCTTGAGGGGCTGAAGCCCCCCCCCCCCCGAAAGTCTAGACAAAAAACAAAAATGTTCTAAAGTCCAATTTTGACGATCATTTCAGTTTCAATTTTAGTTGCAAAAATGAAAGCGTTTAACTGAAACTAAAACTGAGACTGAAACTGATGGAATTCCCAAAGTTTTCAGAAGTTTTATAGTAGATAAATCTTCTAACCTTCGGCTAATCACGAGTAAATTGAAAGCTCAACTGCATACTAAACTGATGTCTAAATACACTGCAGAACATCAGTTTAATTGAAAGCTTAACTGATAGCTCAACTGAAACTGAAACTAAAATGATTGTCAAAATGGAGCTTTAAGCACTAAATTCAAATCTATACAAATAAGGAGACTATCCCTAGGTATACAGTATTCAAACGCTAGGTGTACACTGTGCAAGCCATATCTTTATTCTGGTTCTGCCAAGTCAACCCCTGCTATTCGCAATTGCCTTTGTGTAGTTTGCCGTATTTTTTAGGGAAGTGAGTATAACAAAACCAAAAGTGAGTATAAAAGTTTTGCATATAAAAGTAAAAGTGAGCTAGCTATAGATTCTCAAAAACATACGCCCGTTAGTGAAATTTCTTCCGCAACTGTTCAAATGCATTATATAACTTTCAAAAATGTAATTAAAAAGCAAGCACCAGAGAGCTGAAAAACTCGACTTCTACGCGTTTGTGAAACAAGGTTTATTGAAAGCCATACCAGTATTATTTCCTTTGAATTGTCTTCAAATGCATCTCAATAAGTCTTGAGCAGAACGATATCTTCGAAAGCATAACCACTTTTGGCAGCGGTCCGGAAAAGTCATTTCCTAGTACGCCTCATTGCATGCGAAAAACTGTTCATTTTAACGCTGCCCTTATCAATTTTCTTTAGATTTCGTTTCTGCAATCGACCGCACAAAAGAAGTTCTGAATTCTCTTAAGAACATCAGAGAAAATACCGAAGATTTTTTCAGATAGACTTTTCAATCCGCATCCCAACTTGCAGAGGACTTATTTGAAGTTAAATTAAGAGCTCCAAGAACTTCATTGGAAGAAATAACGCGTTCTAATCCAGAAACCTTTCTACTGAAGCCTATTTTAAAGTGTCTACATATACTGATTCCTTGCATTACATAGACTCGTTAATACAAATCTTACGGACAGATTCATGGTCAACGATGACGTTCTACCACCGTTTCAAGGTCTTCGAGTGATCCTTCTACCGAAGTTTTGAAATTGCTTGAAATATGTGACAAGACTTACTTTCGAGGTATAAATTTCTTGCTTATGGTTTTATCAAAGCTTCCAGAGACCACAGCTGGTATTGAAAAAACCCTTTCAGCTATGAAAAGGATTAAAACAATGTCCCGAAGCGTTATGGAGAATGCAAGGTTAAGGTAGCTTGCTATGATATCTGTTCATTCGGATATTATTGTGGATCTAAATAAGGTGATTGATCTCATGTTAAAAAAAATCAAGAAGTCTTCTGCTTCGAAAAAAATGTGTGTAAAATAATTATTTAAGTATGTTCGTTTAAGTACATCCGATTTAAAAACTAATACGAATCAATGAATTGAAATATTCTTAGTTTTTTGTTTTGTAAGATTTGGATGCAAGCCCCCCCCGAACCAAAATCCTGGCTACGGCCCTGGTGCGGAGGCCCATTGTTTTTATTTTTAAGTAGCCAAACCAAGTTTTTAACAAAATTGCACCTCTGTATTTAAGTGACTGAACTTCTTTCCACAGCGCAGATAAATGCTGGCCATTTGGTAATCTCGTTCACTTAAATCGTTTTTCAAGTAAGTATCAATTCATAAGTTTAAGGGGGAAGGGATTTTCGGTGTAATTTACTCATATTTTCTGAATTAAACTAAAAATCCACCTGTCTCACCTGAAACGACTTTCATGAGAAGGCTTACCTGTGTACATTTAATGCACCAGACAATTCTTCCACAAAAATATTCTACGACAAGAAAAGTAAAATAAAAGAGATTGTATTGTTATCTATTTATTCATTTTTACTATGTTGAACAAATGTCCTCTTAATCTGTGTACTAAAAATAACAATTATAAACAAAAATGAGTAGACTTGCATTCTGCTCTGAATTCGGGTATATTAACATAAACCAAACAGAACTTTCAATCTCTCATACCCTAATCTCTCAACACGCCAACGCTCTGAAGCGGCATTTAGTTTTGGAAAACTGCGCCACTGCGGCTTGCGCGCGTTGACATAAAGTATAGTAAAGTCTCTAAAACGCCTGTCAACGCACGCAAGGCGGCAAAGCGCCGTTGTGAATTGACCTTTATAATCTACTCTCGGATGTTTGTCAGACGCTCGCGAGAGGTGGCGCTGTGAAAAAACTCTTAAGATGTAATTTGTGTTTTTCCGGGGATCGCACAGTAGTCCAGCACACTAACCGAACTGAGCCACTGCGCCCACCACATCGGGAAAGGTATATTCCCGTTGCATAAGGCATACGCCAAGAAGGAGTTCCTGGAGACACCATAAAGTATATACATATACATATGTACTTATATTCTGAATCAGAATCACATTTTTAATCAATTTAGTTATGTCATTCCGTCTGTCTGTCTGTCGGTTGAAAACACGATAATGTCCAAACGAATCGAGGTGCCATGAAATAAAGTCTTATGCAAAAAGGTCAAAAACGTAATTTTGAACTTTATTGCACATTTTTGGACTTTATTTCATTTTCAAAAGTGCAATAAAGTTCAAATCAAAGTGGAAATAAAATCCACATGCATAAACAGTACAATATGTATGGGGGGCATGCTGCCCCCCTGCAAACCCCCTGCTCGTCTTTCTTTTAAACAGCTGAGTGCAATAATTTCCAATGACTTTATTATTTATTGCACTTTATTCCACTTTCAAAAATGAAATAAAGTCCAAAACTCGAATCGACTTGGGCCATTGAAATTTTGTGAGAGAACTTCTTTTTACCGTCGTTGGTATTGAAATGGACTGTGTCGGTCAAGTAGTTCTGGTAGATACCTGCCACTGATTTATATGAAACTCCGTTTGTCATTTACAGCATTATCTTAAGTTTAAAACAAAGATTCGGCGTTCATACAATACCTAAATGAATGAAGCATATGATTGAAGATCGCTGATTTTTTGTGTGTGTACAGTACATGGCATTATTCTTGAACTTTCGGCACGTTGGTGAGGTTTTTATGATCTGCATTCTGCACTGCATATCAAGTCTAAATTTACAATTATATGCGCTATTTAACGCTGCCCTTATCAGTTTTCCTAAAGAACAAGTCCTTAGATTTCGTGTCTGCCATCGACCGCACAAAAGAATTTCGGAATTCTCCTAAGAACATCAGAGAAAATGCCGAAGATTTTTCCAGAGAGGCTTTTCAATCCGCATCCTAACTTGCCGAGGACTTATTTAAATTTGAATTAAGAGCTCTAAGAACTTAATTGAAACAAACAACGCGTTCCAATCCAGAAACCTCTTCTAATGAAGCCTATTTTAGAGTGCCTATATACTAATTTCTTGCATAGATTCGTTAATACAAACGCGTACGGACAGATTCATAGTCAACGAACAAGTTCTACCATCGTTTCAAGCTCTTCTTCTAGGTTTAGCTGCAGTTGAGCGAGTGAACGAAATGGAAAAGCTAACACGTTACTTTGATAATTCAATTTCGTTGTCAGCTGTGAAAGCTGAGTAGGTACATTCTTTGGTGCGAAAAAATATCGTCGAGTGATCCTTCTAGCGAAGTTTTCTATATATATATGTGACAAGGCTTATACTTTAGTAGAGGCACAAACTTCTTGCTTACGGTTTTAGCAAAGCTTCCACTGACCATAGCGAATGTTGAAAGAACCCTTTCAGCTATGGAAATGATTAAAAAAGGTCCCGATTTCAAGTTATTTCCCTTCGAATTGAGACACCTCCAATTTAGAGGTTAACCACTGTAAATGGTATTACATACTTCTGAACTATTATTATATAAAAAAAAATGATTTTGTAGATACATTTTAATATCGTACACAAAAGTGTTAAAAACGTTGTATAATTTTATGCAGTCAAAAAAAGTTATGGTTTATGGAAATTAAAATGGACGGCCCTCGTTCCTTAGAAAAGTTTTGACCGTTACACATGGGTCTTCCATATCCAAATTCTCGGGTTTTTAGCCTTTTTTGTTGGTGGACTGTTCCAGGGACGTCAACCCATTTTTGCCGCTTCTGCGCTAATACTATGCAAACGCACTAGAGACAGCTCTCTGCGTTCTGCCAATTATGCCAATGTCGTCAGCTTATGTATAAAGTATAAGTATATAGTTGCGAAGACTTTTGGAAACTTGTGCCCTTGGTGTTGGCTTGCGAGTTGCGTACAATTTTCTCAAGTATGATGTTAAAAAAGTCACATAACAGCGCATCATCTCGTCTAAATCCTTTTTTGACATCAAAGGTCTCGGTGAGATTGTACTACTAAAGATGCCCTCCTTTCTTATTTTGACTTTAAAATCACCTAAGACAAGACTTTTGGTTGCTTTTTTCCTTGGTTGGGTAGATAACCGGCCGGATATTCGGAAGTCAGCAACCAGCTTCGGGGATTTGAGTCCCGCCGTTGATCCATTAAGGGCTCTTCCACCACCATCTCTATTTCAACACAATGACTAGTATTGAAAAATCCTTAATGACATCAGCTTCAAATACGATGAAGATATCATTAAGATATCTGTCATGCCGACTGTTGACGTCACCGTTGATTCAATCGCGTCTTCTTTCTAAAGGACTTATGTTAGACTTCTGAGACTGAGTGTTGCTATTTTCTTCGTGTTCAACACTCGCGCTTATAAGTTCAACAAGTCAAGCCCGGGTGAGCAAGACCAGTACCAGGTGGTTACCACTGGGAGGTAAAATAAGCACAATTGATTTTTGATGTGTATGAAGTAGTTACAACAAGGTAGGCACCTCAAGTTGATGCCAATCAATTTCACACAACGCCCAACCACCACCAATGGTGGTTACAACAACCGTAGGTTACAATATAATGTAATTTGATTCATTCATATTAACTTTTATGATCTGAAATAGCTTTGATTAGTATAATATGCTAGTATATGCTATGAGATACTGTATACTTTGCAGGCAAACGGCTCTTAAAGTTCATCTGAAAACTGAAACAAATAGGCCATTTAGTGCATATGAGTGTGCGACGAATTTCTTAAGCAAACAAAAAGATTTAGTTACCTCCCTTAGGACACACTGTCTCGCCCATTTGTAGGCGGAATAATGAATACATTTCTACCAAACGCAAAACGCATCACAAAAACTAACCGCTATACGTATAAAATTCGCAAAAAAAAAAAAACAAAAAACAAAAAAAGAGGAACTAAAATTGCCAGATCTAAAAGACACCCTTCCATTTCCAAGTAGTATGTGCAAAAAACATAAAGCTATTCAGTATAGCAATCAACCGCGGTCTTTTCGTACAACTATAGTCTTGCACCCAGAAACGAAAACCTCTTTCGAACAATGACGATGATGAAAAAGAACTTCAAAGTAAAAATATTGAAATTGCATAAGGACAACAACTGCCCACAGAAATGGGCAAAAAAATGTACACAATGAAATCGGAAAATATCGCTGCTGTTCAAATATCTAAAAAGAGACAGAGAGAGAGGAACATGGACCTCTCAAAACGAACGGGTAAAGGCACCCAAACCTTGGACACCATTACCTACACCATCGCGCCAGTAGGTACCATTACTCAGCCATCATCATCACCGACGCTACGGCTTCGTACAAAGCGGCGACGGGAGCAGCAGCGGTAAAAGCAATAAGAACATTAATGCCTGCACCCTTGGTCATACTGTCATATGCAACAGATACATAACTACGTTTAGAAAATAGAAATAGCTTGGTAAGGCAAAGCAAAGCAAAACATTCCCTTATACCAGCTCTCTAACGAATGGCCACCCGAAAACATTTGTTTCTTTAGTTCTGTGCTATGTTGGCCCAGTCTACAGTCGGGTCTCCTTTGGGCCACCTTCTCATGCCCAGAGTCCGGCTCGGAAACTTCAGCCCTCTAACCCATGTGTGTACCACTTTGATGTGCGTTGTGTATCTATTGATTCTGCGAAAAAGTTTCGCCCTCGCAATAAGGTTGGCTATATTCAAGGCGAAGCTTTTCGGCCAGTAGGAGCAAGAAGGTCTGCACGTTCCGTGTATGTATGTCGCGCAATATTGGAGGCTGGTCGGAATCATCTACAATACAACAATCGCAGCAGCCTCTATTTCTCTGCCTTTGCTACTGCTGATGCTGTTTGAGAAAACTTTTAGAAAACCGAATTTCCGGCAATCTCCCCCTGACAACGTATGCGAGTATGCATATACCAATAGCAGGGTGACACACGAATGTAATAATTTTCGAAATTTTGAAAGTAAGCAATACAATCGACTATGCCCATCAGTTTCACAGTAAGAGTTTAAACTCTCGTTTTAGATTAAACTATTGTTGAAAATATTGCGGCTTTACAGTGCTCGTTTAATCCCAAAGAGGAGTTTTCCTCGTGGTTTAACTTAAAAGCCAGTATTCCGGAGTGGAGGTTTCCTCGTTTATCATATTCAGGTCTATTTTAAGAGCTGCAACTGTCAGACGAGTTTAAGTCAGTATAAATACATAAAAAATTAGTTTGTGGAATATTAAGTAAAGTAAATTAAATTAAATTGTGGGCGCAGTGGCCCAGTTCAGTTAGTGCGTTGGACTAGGTACCAGTGTTGCCACTAAAAAAAAAGTGAATCCGGTCAAATCTGACCGTATGACCGGATTTCTATTATCTAAATCCGGTTAAAAAATCCGGTCAAAAATCAAAATCATAGTTTTTGACCAGAAACCCGGTCAAAAATAGATTATGGTAACATAATATGTATTTTTAAAAATACAAAACAAAAGTTAACTATCATTACTCATTAGCCATTTTTTTACATTATAAACATTATCCATGTGGGCGCAGTAGCGCAGTGGTTAGTGTGTTGGACTACTGTGCGAGGGATCTCAGGTTCGATCCCCGGAAAAACCCAAATTACATCTTAAAGTTTTTTCTACTGCGCCACCTCTCGCGAACGTCTGACAAACATCCGAGAGTATGACTGTCATGAAAAAGCTTCTCAATTGAGCCGTTCGGACTCGGCATAAAATTGTAGGTCCCTTCCATTCGTCCCAAAAATAGAAACTCACACAAAACGAATGGTTGCGAGAAGCTAGGCCTTGGGTGTCACCCGCCTGTTGCGCCACCTATTTATTTATTTATTTTTTTTTAAACATTATGCATGTTGAGAAAACGTTTTTATAATATGCGAATTTGTAAACTTGTTTTTTATTTCGTTTGTTTAATATTTACTGAAACTAATTTTTCATTTTATATGACGTGTTTTAAGTCCTGAAATACACTTTTAGTGCATGACCATACAACGTCTTCCATTCCAATGTCCAGCGGGGCAGGTAGATTTTGAGTGATTAGAAAGGAGAAAAGTATTTAGATAAGCATAGAAAATGCGCAGAAAATCCATTTTCAGAAATAGTTCTGGCATGGCCTGGGCAGGGCGTAAAGGTTTTTTTTCGTACCATTGTGCTTTCGATATAAATCTGCATTTGAAATTTGCATTCATAGAGTGAGGGCGTCAAAAACGGGCATCGGTTTCGGCTTTACTATAAAATTGGTTTGTGTTTCCGATTTCAATATTCTTTTACCTGTCAAATTTTATTTCATTGCAATGACGGCTCGTTTTTGTTTGTAGCTAAGTCATTAATGGAAACGAAAGTCATGGGAAGACGTGTATGGCCATATGCATACACTAAGGCCATGTGACAATTGGGCTAAATAAGTATTTTGGGATAATTTTCTGACACTTGAAAAGAGTAATTCACCAAACTTCAATCTGAGATTTATCGAATTTCACACTTTAATTAATTAAAATTCATTGTTTAATTTAAACATTCTAGCAAAAGAAAACGTCCAAAAATTAGCCTATAAGATAATGCTCCCGGAGCAGAATTACATGCGTCATGTTGTAAATATCCCATTATTCGCAGTAAATTGGTTTCTGTTTAAACATGAGAGTGTGTTCGTAATGTAAGCCTAAGTTTTATTCAAATTATATAAATATATCTTTATTTATAGTTAATAGAGCAATTTTAATTTTCCAGTCAAAAAAGCGTTTTCCGGTTAAAAACATTTTTCGTTCCGGTCAAAAAACGGTTAGACCGGATTTCAAAATTTTCTCCGGTCAAAGTGAATCGATTTCGGTTAGATATGACAGGAATCCGGTCAGAATGGCATCACTGCTAGGTACTGTGCGAGGTGTCCCAGTTTCGATCCCCGTCTATGTGTCAGGAAATACATATATATATATTTCACAAACTAATCGAAAACATATACGAATTTGAACTAATTTTGCACTGCAGTGTTAAAATATGCGATACATGTGACGTAGAACACAATGTTTTTCCGGAATGTCATACCATGTTATTCTAATTCAAGTGCCCCATAATTCACGCAAAATGTAATTTTCATAGAAAATACAAATTTTTAATTATAAAGCTAAAACATTTTATTGATTCAGTTATGTATGGAATAGCACATCGGATAAATGGCCGCCACGGCTTTACTGGCAAGTATACTCTTTTATTGAAATTTTCGATATGGCCGTTTCGCATAAATGTGGCTGAATTTCATAATACACTTCCCAATTTCCTCTTTCAAGTCGTTGGTGGTCGTGGGGTTGTTTGCCCAGATCTTTGAGTTCAAAAAATCCCTAAGAAATAAGTTCAATGGCGTTGAATCCCAATATCTGGATGGCCAATTCTGATCGCAAAAACGACCGAATTTAACATTAGGAAATGACTCATGCAGTAATTGAATTGTTTCTCTGGCTGTATGGCATGTGGCACCGTCTTGTTGAAACCACATGTTGGTCACATCCATATCTTGTAATTTAGGGCCTAAAAACTGGGTCACGATAACGAACACCATTAAATGTTACTGCCTGATCAGAGTAGATTTCCTAAAAAAAATAACCGGAATTAAAAAAAAAAATTACAAAAAAATGGTAAAATAGATAAAGTAGAGAAAGCATTAACCATTTAATTTAATTAAATGCGCTATTAGCAAGCATTGCCTCAAGGGAAATTGTTTGCGTTTAGTTAACTGAATTAGTTAAGTCAGGTTAAGTTTTAAACCTCAGTTGAAACTCTCACTGTGAAAGTGTGCATCAGTTTTAAAATCTCCAAAAGACGTTTTGAAAAAGTAAAAGCGTTATCATCGGCCTGGCCGATG
Organism: Cheilosia soror; assembly: GCA_949372485.1. Classification (NCBI taxonomy): domain Eukaryota; kingdom Metazoa; phylum Arthropoda; class Insecta; order Diptera; family Syrphidae; genus Cheilosia; species Cheilosia soror. The sequence goes on along the minus strand of OX443561.1, from coordinate 1,574,941 downwards.
CTTTAATACCCTCCACTGCATACAAGTCATGCAAAATATTTGCCGGGTCAGTTAGAACACTCCGTCTCACTAGATCATGAACAAGAATTTTTTTTGTTTTAATTTTACGATATCTTTCAAATCCTTCGCTAATCCGGGAAAACCCAAATGCACAAGAAATGAAGTATATATTATGTTTATATTGTAGAAAAAAAATGGGATTAAGTTGATAAATGTGATTAAATTTGCTCGTTAATTTTGTTTCACATGATTACGAACAGTGACTTAATCTACCTGTTACCATGTTTTAAAACAAATAAAAGGATACTTCGAGTATTAGGGAGCTTAGTTCAAGAAATAACTTCATACAATCCATAACTATAGGTATAAAGGAAAGACATTAACCAAGGAGGAAATAGGCCAAATTTTATTAAGGACCTGGAGAAGTATGGAAAAAACTGCAAAGGAAGAGTCAGCAACGCAGCAACATGTTAGGAAAGCTGCTTCAAGTTCAAGCCTCTCCGTAAATAAAATTAAGGCAGAAACTGGAGTTACAGCTAGCAGATACAGAAGGCCAGCCATCTCAGCCATGAACAAATGAAGAGGAAAACACAATTGAATGCGTCACGTAAAATCCAGCACCTTGAGTTTGCAACAAGTGTGACAGGTGGAATCGGGAGTGGCATACCGTCGTATTTTCTGATGAAAAAAAATTGTATTTGGACGGAACTAATGGATACAGTTGTTATTTCCATCGTTTGAGAAAAGAAGGAATACATCTTCAAAGGCATCATGGACAACGTGTGGGGTTCTCTTTCAAGAAAAGTCTACAAAGGAGGAAAGCATGAACGGAAGAAATTATGGAGCTATAAAACGGGCGTGGTCCGAATTTGCGCTAGATTATTTGACAGCACTCTTTAAATCTCTATACAGCAGGCTATTTGAAGTGATTTAGCGATCAGGTACCCATTACTAAAAACAATTGATGCTCTTTGAATAAAAGCATTATATATTTATACAAACAAATTTTGTATTTTTTTAAGCTTCTAACAGGTAGATTAAGCCACTGTTCGTAATCAAGTGAGACAAAACTAACAGGCAAATTTTATGACCTTTTTGGGAAAAGCGTCATAAAAGTTGCATTTATCAACTTAATCCCATTTTTTTTCTACAATATAAACATAATATGTATATCCTTCATTCCTTATGCATTTGGTTTTTCCCGGATTAGCGAAGGATTTGAAAAATATCGTAAAATTAAAACAAAAAAATTCCTGTTCGTAATGAAGTGAAACGGAGTGTATGTACCGTACCTACACGTACACGCATGGATCTAATATTGGTTTTATATGGGAGGTACCAGGGCACTCATTCCGTATGTCGATTATCTTCAGACGATAGCGTTTCGACGATAGCTTTGCTTTCCGTAACTTCAATAATCGTCTATCGTCCGGGCGGTATCGTTTTGACGATTCCACATTTCCTTCACGTAACTCAATAATCGACAGAGCACAATCGTCAAGACGAAAGCGTTTGCACGATAGCTAAGTAGGTATCGTCTTACATTGATTTGTATATTTTGCAGAGAATTTTAACCTTTTTGCATGAATTATAAAGTGAATAATTGACTACAGACTCAAAATATATATATTCAAAATATAAAAACTCATCCAACATTATAAATTATCAATTTTGTTTTCCCTAAATGACAAAGAAAACGAAAATTGCAAACATACGAAGACCGACACAATAAAAACCAGTAAGACAATTATCTTCGACTATGCCGAAGCTCAAATACCCGGTACTATGTTATTGTAAAAATAAAAAATAATATTCTAGTACTAAAAATATATATATTTGTATGGGAGGTATGGGTAGTTTTTATTCGACCAAGCTCATTTTTTGTCAAAAATGTTTAAATATTATTAAAACAATATGCGCAAAGTTTAAACTTGCTATCTTTATTGTAGCTATTTAAATTTAATTTTTAACATCAAAAAGCTATATAAATCCGATATTTTTGTATGGGAGGTAGTAGTAGTTTTCATCCGATCTTGCTCATCTTCGAACTTAGCCTCAGTTTGGTGGATAAAAGCTTACGTACCAAATTTCAAGTCGATAGCTCTTAAATTACGGCCGTAATCGTGCGGATGGACAGACGGACAGACGGACAGACAGACGGACATCGCTAGATCGACTAAGAAAGTGATGCTGATCAATAATATATATAGTTTGTCATACCTACAACGCCTCCTTATGTGCGTTACAAATGGAATGCCAAAGTGAATATACCCTCGCCACAGTGTGGTACCGGGTATAAAAATGTGGAAGAGGACTTCTAGGCTTCTGGTATGTATATTATGGTATGAAAACCATTTTGTAGATGACGCATACCAATTGGTTTACTTATCTTATGCACAAACCAACACTTCCTTTTGCATAGAAAAAAAATTAGAGAATATCCAATTTTTTTTACCAATTCTCACTTTTATAGCAAATAATTGCATACTTTTACCAGAATCAGCCCCTGAAAGATGCCGCAGATTTTAAAACTTTCGAGATCGTCGACTACTATCGCGCGGACGATTATCGTTCTCAGAGTTACTGAATGAGTTCCCAGATCTACTTGACCGACATAGCTCATTTTCAATATCAAGCTGACGACGATAAAAAGAAGTCCTCACAAAAGTTCATTCGCATAGGTCGATTCGTTTTGGACGCTGTCGTGTTTTCAATAGACTGACAGACAGACAGACATAAAGACGGACATGGCTAAATCGATTCAGAATGTGATCCTGATTCAAAATTATGTATACTTTCTGTGTCTCTGGTGACTACTTCTTAGCGTTACAAATGTAATGGCAAAGTGAATATACCTTCCTGTGGAGGGTATAAAAGCGATATCCACGCGTTAAGTGTACTGATAGGGGTGATATGCATTGGTTGTATATCCTGGGGGGATAATTTAGTCAAGTTCCTCTGAACATCTGCTCTTGGGCATGAATTCCTGGGGTTGGACGTACATTTTATTATGTAATATAAAGTCTATTGTATTGTATTATATTGTCGACCAATTTTTTCATTGTAAAAATGCCGAGCTTTGTCTTCTGTGCATAAAATACAACTAAGATGTTGTCCAGATTTTCATTGAGTTATTGTGGAAATCCATAAGGGACTAATTTGCTTAGTAGGGCTCTGATGTGACAGATCGGATCAAAGCCTTTGAGATGTCCAAGGATACAGCTCTACTTTCGCCATGTTGTTTTGTTGCATGCGTCCATGAGTAGGTAACATATCTCAAAAGGAATAAAACGACGGATGGGTAGGCCATATTTCCTGGTTATTTAATAATCGATGGTATTCTAGATATTTTTGATTCTTTCGACATTTACAAGTACATGCTTTTTCTATTACCTTTGGACAGCATAGTACGCAAAGACATTGAACATTTCGTTCCTCGTTTGGGAATAGGTTGAATTCGGGCGGACTACTGCATCTTGAACAGCTTACACAGTAGATATAGGTGCAATACAAATTCTTGTTTAACTTTTTAATCATTTCATCGGGTCGAATAGCTCAGGATGAATGTCGGTTCCAGTTGAGTAGAATTCTCTGAAAACATTGAAGCAAAAATATGCGCTTTATTTAGGTGTTGATTCGTCTTTAGTAGAGGTGGAAAGGATTTTGCCATATTTAGACCATAAGCAAAATTAAATCTTTTTTTGTTTCGATGGTCGTGCATTTGCCTTGCTGTCATTATATAATGAAACATAGTCTATTCAAACCTCTTGATATTTTGCTGAGACGTCTGTCTTCCGAAAACACATATTAGCCCATGGTAATTAACTATGCAAAGAAATTACTCAACTCATTGCTATAACCCCGAATATTTTCCCAGAACGCAAAAAGCGATCACGTTTGGCACCGTCCTCGTCGGCTAAGAAGGCATTCCTGGGATGACAGAAAAAAAAATTAAAAAAATGGTTAACTTTTGCGCATAAAACAGATCGTTTTCGAACCACCCAGTTTACGTCGACAACTAGAAGAGTATCAAGTATAAGCGCACCAGAAGCATCATCATCAGCACAAGAGCAAGCAAGCGTCAGGTATGCTGTCGCTACCGGTAGTCCCAGCCTACTTTCCCGGCGCGTTCCTCGATTAAGCCCACGTATATTTCTTTTCTATTTTTGGTCTGCCCTCATCTTGTTCGGTTTTTGCAAAATCCTATCCACAGGACGTTCGTCGTTTCAAGGAGCCCTCCTCCATAACCAACCTTCTGGCCCGTGTGATAGGAAACAGAAACCTACACACAGGATATTTTTCGCAAAGAATTAAAACAAGGCCAAGATAAAGTTGGGCGCTACACATACGAGTTTGTATGTGGATGTACACATTATGTAGCCACGTATTAGTTTTTGCTTATACCATCGGCATCAGAGAATATGGCCATATCGAACAGCGACAAAAAGAGATAGACGAAAGGAGAAAGGAAGGATTGCGTGCAAGACTGCTCGTTGTTTTGTCCTGCGAAATGAAATAAAATCACCAGCTCCACCATGTAGTCCTTCCGATCTCACGGCTTCTCTGCCTGCATTCATAATGCCCCATACCCCCATCGATTCTTTTCGGTCATCTTTCGCCAGAGTCATTTTCCCCTAATTCTTGGAATCCTAGCCGATGAAGGATAGCATAGAGGATGGAAAATCCGAACCCAACACTACCTATATTCGCTCACATATATAGGTACATATATGGTGCGTTGGATGTGGTTCTGTGATTCTTTATAGTTGATGACTTACTATATTGATGAGAATGTGTGCGTCTACCATTGCGTTTTACTTACACCCCCATGCACTTGGGCCTTACCAATAATCATTTTTAATCTTCAACTTAAATATTTTGACGGTCACAATGGATAATTTTATATGGAAATTTTCGCCATTGTGACTTCGTAAAACGTAGCCTGGACACTAAAAATGAATATTAGTACCGTAGAAGATTTCTTGTTTCTCTTTTGCGGTTTTTCAATAAAACACTGGATCGAGGCCAAATCAAATTTAAAAATTTGTGATGACAATCGACACTCCAAAAATGTATTCATTTCATAAATACATATGTTTATGATTTGAAAACAGGTTGGTTAATTTGACAAGCCAGGTCCTGGGCAAAAAACAAATCCTCTTGGCGATAGTCTTTGAACCAAAGATTCGTCGTGAGGTATGATTCACAGTCACTTGTTGTGATGACAATCGACACTCCAAAAATTTATTCATTTCAAAATATGTTTATGATTTTAAAACAGTTTGATTAAAAAAACAACATAATATTTATTTAATGTTTTGATTTCAATTTTGAATAAAGGAAAAACAAAATTAAGCACCAAAATCTTTCCGTTATTTTTAAACAAATGATTTTTGAATGTAGTCTTAAAAATATGCATTTTTCTCTTGCAGCACTTGAATAGGGAAGGGACAGTAACTGGAAACTGTTATCCTGCTGGAAAGGCCATTGCACGGGTCCAAACACATTACAGTAGTTAAGAATATAGCCTCTGTCAATATCCAAGTGCTGCAAGTGTGACCTTTTTTTGCATGGTCAAAGAAAAACCGATATAACATCTAACTGCAAAGTTGAGAGAAGTTAGTTTCGCTCCTAAAAGTTATTACTATTACTATGTACTAATAATAGCATAAAGGAAATACCGATATTTAAGAATGACAAAGAGAAACACAACATGAAATGATTAAAAAATCTTGTCCCTATTCATGTGCATGGGAGTGTATTTTTAGCCTGGCTTATCCTGTCCTTCTCAGCTTTCACACAAATACATATTCATTTATAAACGAACCTATCATAATTATTGATGAATGTTTGAGAGCGTTCGTTTAAACAACAAGGCGATGACGGCGTCGGCTCATCGGCTGAACCTGAATGGTGGCCGTGGCGGTTTCTTCTGCTAGAGCGCGAATGTTCCGCATGAGATTGAGAGAAATAGGGTGTGAAATGTGGATAATTGAAGTCTTATTTATTTATAATTCGCAACAACGTTCACAAAAAATCGCGTTTGTCGAAAATTTGTCGAAGATTTGGTTCTTATTTCGAAAACGCCATTAAATCAACACCCGACGTATACCTTACCTACAACCAAACAACTCATTTAAACCAAGAAAGGATTGCACACAAAGTTCTTTTTGCAATGCTGTGTAAACAGGTAAAATCGTTTGTCAAGGAGCTGATTGGCCAGTAATCAGTATGTTTTTAGGGCCAGTAAATCTACAACGGACCAAATATTCACATTAGAAAACATCCCGAAGCAAATGTCCAGAGGTTAAGATCGATAATCACAACCATCTTCCGACAGGTACCAATTTTTTAATATTGATCCTTCATAAACTAACAACTTGGCATACATTTAGATCTAATTACTTTTCGGGGCATATATATTTTTTTTATATAAGAGAAATTGGCTCTTTTTAATATTTTTGGTTTGGTGTGATTATAGCCGCGCACCTATCCCGTAACCTAGCAGTGAACACAAGCAGGTGGGTTGCAGGGGGCCGCATGCCAGCCCCCTTCCCCCCATATCTATTCCACTGTTTATTTATTGTGGACTTAAATTCAAATCGTTAAGAATTTAACTTGAACTGAGCAAAATAAGGCCCTCAGGGCATGAGGCATCTTTTGTCCTATGTCGCAAAAAAATATGGTCTTATGACGCTTTTGCAAAGTGACGTGGCCAAGTGACCAACGCCAATCACCAGCTGCCAACAAAAAGTGACACGCAACGTTGACGAATCTGACAGATTCACACAATAGACTAGACAGTTAACACCTTTATGGTAATTATCACCCCTATCGTGGAATCCGTCGGAATTGAGTTTCACTTCACCAATTCGATTCCCCACCTTCTACTGCTACTGTGGAATCCGCCGGAAAAGTTTCCTTATCGACACGGTTTTGGGAAAGGTAACTTCACTGTCAAACGGCTGTCTTTCATTTGTCAATACAAATCTGTAGTTGCATTCGTCGGAGGCATATGAACAGTTTTAAAAGTGATCTAAATAAAAAATAAAGTGTTTAATATAGTAATGGATACGATAGCTCTATTGTTAGAAGCATAAGAGGAAGAACTAAATGAGCGGGGTTCTCAGAGAAAAATACGAGACAGGTTAAGAGGAGCAGTGAATGATTTCACGGTACCTCCGGATGAAATGTGTTTTTAGAATTTTTATTTTTTGATTTTAATAAAGTTCAATACTGCACAGATTTATTACAAATGCTCGGCTTAATAAAGCAGCTTTTTATATTACATTTTCTTAAAAAAAATTCTCACGATCGACATGCAGCATGCAAGAAAACCTATGAAATCTGCCATGATTTTGATGTTTGCAAGAAATGTTATTTTGTTCGGGAAAAAAATCGATTTGAACGTTTTCAACGATACAGTGAAACTCATTCACAGTACCCACACGGGGAACTGTTCACCTTACGGATTTGATCATACCAAAACAATTTTTTTTCGTGAATGATTCCCCCGGCCGGCGGATTGGACGATAGGGGTGTATACTCACCGGCACAATTAACCGCCAACCTATCTTTAGTGTCACCAGCTTTGTTTATGTGAAGTAATGGTTATCTCAATGAATGTTTTTTGTCAAGTGGGCATTTTAACCGTTACCTAAGCAATTTTCCTATCTCTTATTTTTGTAATTCATTCCTAATTTGACGTTTTTAGCGATTTAATTACTGTGATCTTAAATTTCTGTTTTCTTTATTTCTGAATAATGGAAAGGGAAAGGGTTTATTTAGTGTTTGTGACCCTATGGGTATTACAAATCAAAAAGAAATTTGGCATTATACGCGACCGGAGCAGCTAGGTCTGTAGCTTTGGCAGATGCTGGCTACAGCCAACGTCGGGTTGCGGTGACAGTTTTTGTGCCTCGAACCACTATAAGGGATGCCATTAGACGATTTCGGGAGACTGGATCTTACAATAGGGGGCCAGGTCAAGGTAGACACCGGTGCAACGACCGCTTTGTTGTCAATAATGTGCTGAGGGATCGCTTTTGTACAGCTACTAAAGCACGCACTCGTCTTTTGAAAGTGAAAGATGTTGCAGTTAGTGATCGAACAGTAAGCAGAAGACTGGCAGAGAGAAATCTTAGACCATTTTGCCCAGCTCAGGCCCCAGAACTACTCCCACAACAGCGTAGAACCAGACTTCAGTTTGCTCGAGAACACGCATGATGGATGATGGAGCGGGGGCCGGAATCTTTTCAGAATATCTGCAACTAGCCCGTCACATTAGCCTCGGGAAACACACTTCAGTATACCAGGCTGAAATGATTGCTTTGCTGCATGCATTGAATTACTTGCTTAAGAGTCAGGAGAAGGAAGAAATATCCTAATAGCACTGGACAACCAGGCGGTGATTAGATGCATGGAGCAGACAACCATCACAACATCACTGGCACTGGAATATGTATTCAAGCTCAATAAACAATAAGTGTTCATCTAAAAATCAGGTAACACTGAATTGGGTAAGAGAAGAGGACACATAGGGATCGACGGCAACGAAAAGGAGGACTGCCTTGCAAAACAGGAGGGGTCAACTGAAAAGTTGCTGGGACCAGAACCATTCTCTTCAATTGGTAGAGGAATGGTAGAACACAAATGGATCACGGCAGAACACCTGAGAAGGTGGTCAACCGTGGAACAATGTAGACAAGCTAAAATGACAATAAAATGGCCGACCTGCTCCACTCAGAGAAAGGTTCTAAGAATGAGTCGAGGAACATTGAAATGGGTGGTGGCGGTAACTTCAGCACATGGTAATTTCGGGTATCATTTAAGGAAGATGGGCCTTAGAGGGGATGATACTTGTAAGCTATGCCTGGAGGAATCTGAGACAGCGGCACATATATTGTGTCGGTGCCATGAAATAAAGTTTTATGCAAAAAGGTCCAAAACATAATATTGGACTTTATTGCACTTCTGAAATTGCAATAAAGTCCAAAACGATTTTTTGACTTTATTTCATTTTCAAAAGTGCAATAAAGTCTAAATCGAAGTGGAAATAAAATCCACAATGCATAAACAGTAAAATATATTTGCACTATATATATTGCATGAAATAAAGTCCAAAACTCGTTTGCAATTTCAAAAGGGCAATAAAAACATTGGGTCGAGACCCATTGGATGAAACAGATATTACATAAACAGATGCTAGCGTTAACACTAGGAATCGAACTCAGGGAAGAACTCAGGAGAACTCCAAAAAGTCTCTCTGGGTAAGGTTTATAGTGGTAGGGAGACGAAAAGAGACCCGACAATGGTGGTTTGATTCGAATAAAAAAATAAATAAATAGGTGGCGCAACAGGCGGTAGACACCCAAGGCCTAGCTTCTCGCAACCATTCGTTTATGTGAGTTTCGAATGGAAGGGACCTACAATTTTATGCCGAGTCCAAACGGCTGAATTGAGAAGCTTTTTCAGGGCAGTCATACTCTCGGATGTTTGTCAGACGTTCGCGAGAGGTGGCGCAGTAGAAAAAAACCTTAAGATGTAATTTGTGTTTTTCCGGGGATCGAACCTGGGACAGCGATGCCAAACCTAGCCCAATTGTGAAATTCTAGCACTGTTTCATTCGATCAAGCACTGTAAATTGCTCTTTTAGCACTGTGTTTAATTTACATTTTCAAGCAATATGCATTTAATTATTGCTATAAAATTGTTTTTCTGAGAAAATTTAGTTGATTATTTAAAACTGAAATTTTGTTTCAGTATTTTGTTCGTCAAAAACGTCAAAACAGTGCAGATATATACTAAAGTCGTTTGGTCTGGCCCTGAACTAGCCCTGAAATCGCATTTCTGGCTCTGGTCCATCGTGTCGAACTTGAACAGTCACAATAATACACACAACAAATTTAGCAATTCGATGCTTTTCATGCTTTGTGGGTGGAAATAGTTTCAAATCACGAATTGTTATTCAGATCGGTTGTTATTAACCATAGATCGTAGATCAATGATATTCTATACTATAGATCAAAGTTCAGTTCAGCCTTCTACGCAAAATCAAGTGCTATTGTTCCAAGTGATCCACTAAATTAGTGGAAGAGACGTAATTCGATATTGCTGATCAAACTATAAAATTAGCTTAGGTATCTTTCAATCGTCGCTATCTTCAGCTCGTTATGTTCTTTCAGCTAGCTTTTACTTCGACATTTTTCTTTTTTAATTCGCTGAACTATCTGAGTTTTCTCAGACCATACTTTAAAAAAAGAAGTCCATACTTGTCTCCATATATTTATCATTAATCAACTTTAGTTTTGACTGCTAGCGGAGCATCACTTTCAATTAGCTGTCCAATTAGGTATATGAAAGTCAAACGAAAACTCTGTAAAATATCTACAACAAAATCATAAAAATCTGTCAATTTATGACGTTTTACTTTGTTTGTGTGCTTTAGTCAAGTTTATGTTTATGTAGCATCTGAAGTGCATACTGTGCATGCAAAGAAAAAAAATATGTAATCAAAGCCAGTCTCCATTTTCGATGTCGTTTTTTGACAATTCGATTTCCAAAGCGTTTTCCTGAAAATATACATAAATGTGATTATGGGACCGTCCATGCAAAGTGCATTTTGATGATACACATCCTTCCACCTGGAGCAGGAACAAAGAAAGTAAACCGAAGGAAACAAAAAAAAATTCAAAAATTATCATCCGGCCGGACATCTAAAATTCTCATGTTTGGTCATTTTATATTAAAGGATATTTCTTTCCATTTTGCTGTTGTTGTTTTTTATTTATTTTTTTTTTATTTTACTGCTCCTTTTATGGTTGATGCGCTTGACAGAAGAGAAATTGCTTTTAGTTTCCACCAACACAGACGCCTGCGGCAGCAACAAAAATGTCACTGTACTGTAGCTAAATCAAAGACTATATGATTTGCAATTTTTTTTTAGTTGGAAAAATCAAAAAAAATTGATTTTAATGTCCACCCCTAATGGCACTATGCGATGCCATAGGCACTATATGTAACGGACATATAGGCATCCGCATCACCATCTGCGATTTTTTTACTCACGTCTAGAGGAGCAAGGAAGGATATGAAGTAAAGATAGAATAATGCTAAAAGGATTTCTTCCTTAGATGGTGGGGGGAGGGTGCACTTTTTGCACCAAAAGTCTTTCGAAATTGATGTGGCTTAACGTTATATGATGGCATCAGGTAATGGAAGGATATATATGCGTTCGCAGAGATCAGTGGATGAGAAAGCGTAAAACATAATAACATAAGTGAATGATGAAAAATGCTCAGATGTCGGACATGGTGTGTTCTTTTTTATAAACCCTGAGTTTGCTTTGAATATTCCACAAAGAAGAACGAATTTTAAGATTATGAAATAAAATCGATGGTAATTAGGTTGTTTTAGTTAGGTATAATAGTTTGCTGCTTGGACAACTTTTGATTGATCACCTTTCTATTTTTCCTTTGAGAGTAGGTATTTTTTTCAGTAGTACACATACACCTAAACTATGGTTATGCCCGAAAGTGTACATAATTGTACATATTAACTTTGGTGATTGACGTCTTTTGCAAAAGCTATCAAAAACAGTGAATGAACGGATTTATTATAGTTCGCGTGCGCTTGCGTACAGCGCCTGGTGACCTATATATACATGGGCCTTACCAATAATCATTTATAATCTTCAGCTTAAATATGTTGACGGTTACAACGGATAATTTTTGCCTTTGTAAAAGTTAGCCTGGACACTAAAAATTATTATTAGTACCGCGGATAGTTGTGTTGATGGGTGGAGTGGAGGTGTAGGTAGTCGAGGAAATAACTCCGCTGTATTCTGTTGGATACTCAGAAGTCCAACAAGGCTGCTCCAGCAGATGGCCTACCTTTCGAGCTGCTTAAATCTATAAAAGGGTAATCTTTGCAGATTTTTCCATTTTCTCTTCAATCTTTATTCCGTCAGACTAGTTAGTCAGCTCTAAGTTTTTCTAGTTCGTAGACTTGCGCCAATGTTCGTCGAAATGATTGGAAACGTGACATAAGGTTGTAAATCAATAATAGGTAGTGTGCATGTGTATGCACATATATTTATATATACAGAATATGTATATACAAAATTACAATATGTGATGTAATTATTTATTTACTAATACTAATATAGATACCATTTTGTAGTTATTACCGAAATATACCTACGATTAAACCGTACGTTTGCGAAATTGACGAAATTACGACGCATAGCAACAAAAGTTGCATAGATATTTCCTAACAAAATTTTGCTGAAGAAAATGAACTTATCAAGATCCTCGTGCAATTGTGTATTGGCTACATACAATTATTTCCCTTGACTTAAATTATTTGACAACTCGCGCTAGACTCGATCTCGCTCTCGCGCTGCATTGTGGAATGTGAAACAGTCACTATGTCGCTATCTCCGCAGGGAGCCCCAATGTATTCATAGCATTACAAAGCTCCTGACGATTTTACAGTACGATTTGAATTAATCTTTTTTATGAAAAACTTGTTCAGTTTTTATACAATTTTAAAGTGAAACCTCTGTGGCAACCCTGCTCACGCAACCTCTCCACAAAAAATATCTCATCGTTGTTGGATGCCTAATTCGACACACACTTAAAGAAACTTATGAATACAAACATTGACCAGACAGCAGCTGCAAATACGTTAAAAATATTTTCATCATCGAATCCGTAATTCATTTTCTGTTTTTGTAAATATAGTTGATTAAGTTAATAAATAAATAGTGTTATCGGTTTGGTTTAAATAAGCGTCAAATTTATTGAACCTCCACAATTGGTGACCCCTAAATCAAAAGGTAAAATAATACATTTATTATTTTTTTATCGTGAACATGACAAAACATGTCCTACAATGAGGGAAGCTATCAAGACGCGAATAAGACTCTTGAAGACGAGGGAACATCTGGCAGCAGGAAACAATCTATGCAGACGTCCAACACAATTGCTCAAAGAACAGCAAGGCCTCGCTGGGACAAAGCTGGGAGACGAGTTTTTAAAGTCACTGCAAAGGCTTCCTTCTACGGTGCGCTCAATACTTCAGGCATCAAACGTAGATTCTCTTAATGCCTTAGGAAACCTTGCTGATAAGGTAATGGAGATGAAAGATTACAACACTATAGCCTCAACTTCATGACCACAAACTTCCGAGCGACATTTGAAAGAGTTAAAAAATGCCAAACCACAAAAAGCTGAATCGCAGGAAAACACATCGTTGGAGCAACACATATTGCAACTTATGAAGAAGAAGACATATGCTGGTTTCACTATAATTTTGGTGATAAAGCACGCAATTGTAGATCGCCTTGTTCCTACGAGTTGAGTCAGTCGCCACTCCACTCAAGTAACAAATATTTCGTCTCTAAGCGATGAGCGGCTTAATCACAAATTTTTAATTGACACGTTTCGGTTTTGCCACCTAAATACAACGAACGATACAATAAATCAACATCTTTCCTTTTTGCTGAACGCATCCATTCACGAGTGATGGAAGGAGCAATGCTGAAACAATTTTTTTTAAGAAAGGCCATTCAATTTCCATGCATTAAAATTTTTATTATTTTACTGAATCAATATTTTCAATTTTGACGAATCATCGTTCGCAAATTTTGTAAGTCATCGGAAAATGCTGCAAACAATTTTTGAAGTTATAACGATTTTAAATAAAACACATAAAATACATTTTGCTAGTGGAAACTTTAATATGGCCTGAAAGAACAGTGTCTGACTTTTAAATGAATCACCCTTTACTTCTTTTGGGGCATTGAGAGTTAAGTGTTCATTGTTGCGCAATTATATAATACATACTTTACAACTGCAGTTTTTCGACAATTCTGCCAAAAACAAAAAAAGGTTTTGATTGTACGTCCACCCTTTATTTTGCAGAACGATATTTAGGCTTTGGCCAAAACTAAATACTCCCTCCCATGTTATTCTTTTGACATGGAAAATGCAGGAAATATGTACCAGGGGGCTTATTCCCAAATGCGCGGCGGATCGCTTTTCATGGCGGATTGGTATTTTTATATTTCCAAAAGCGATTCGATCCATTCAAAAGCTGTCAAAAGCGATAGCTATTGTGAGGATTGCTAGCAATAAATCCGCCAGCAATCCGTCACCTGAATAGCTATCGATTTTGACAGCTTTTGGAAATACAAAAATATCAATCCGCCATGAAAAGCGATCCGCCGCGCATTTGGGAATAAGCCCCCAGAATACGTACGAGGAACTCAATGTCGAGCTAGCAACTACTTCTCCGGACGGAGCGGTCCATGCTTCGGTGGTTTGGTAATGTTAAACGCATGTCCCCGACCAGGATTCCACGACGTGCTATGGAATCCGTACCATCAGGCAGGCGTCCTCTAAGTAGACCTAGGATGAGATGGTTAGATCAAGCCCATAATCTCTCCTCTACCCGTATGGGGATTGCCTTTGATGATTTAGAGTCGATGGCGGAGAATCGAGAGCTATGGAGCAACTTGAGCAACCTACACCCGCGACCCACTTAATGGACAAGCGGACCATTGAAAATGAATGAATGAACGGAACGCCAATAACATATACGGTGAAAGACGTCTTACGGTGAACCTGGGACTTCGAAGGCCATTCGTTTTGAACTTTATTATAGCTGATGTTACCACTCCAATCATCGGATCCGATTTTTTAAAGCACTACGGCCTCCTGATAGACGTACGCAGAAATAAACTCATCGATGGAGAAACCAAATTGGAATCCCTTGGTACAAAATCCAATTCAGGTACTTTTGGCATAAAAAAAATTAATTCCAAAGATCCTTTTGCGAGTATATTGGCAGAGTTCAACGACATCACGGTTCTGTGTTTCAAGAAATCACCGTGCCGTGCAACACCTCGATCACTCATTATGTCGAGACAAAAGGTCCACCCGTATACGCTAAACCAAGACAATTGACTACAGACAAACTGAAAGCAGCGAGGGAAGACTTTCCTTTTTTAATGGAAAAAGGAATATGCACTCCGTCAAAATGTATTTGGTCCAGCCCGTTGCATATGGTGCGCAAAAAGAATGGTGATTGGCGTCCTTGTGGAGACTATCGGGCATTAAATGCTCACACAATCCCCGATAGATACCCAATACTTTTCATACAGGATTTTGCCAGCATAATGAACAACAAGCGAATTTTCTCAACCATCGATTTTCAACGAGCATACCATTAAATTCCAATTCATCCTGCAGATATTCCAAAGACTGCGATAACAACTCCTTTCGGGCTGAGTTAAGCTTTATGACATTTGGTTTACGAAACGCTGCCCAAACCTTCCATAGGCATATGCACGAAGTTCTCGATGGTTTGACAGACTTTTGACATACAAATGCTACCAATGCAAGAATTTACTACATTCTAGTCATCTACAAATTTGGCGGATCGTCTGTGTGAGGTAATGAGGATTGAAAACCGACACGACTCAAGAAACGACAACGGTAATCGAGGTGAATGTTTAATTTGCTAAACTTTTTCTTCAAATAACTATAAATCGGAACTCAAATTACCTCCAGATTATTTACAATCATTATAATCACAATTAACACATGTAAATCTTAGTGGAGGGCATGCCCTGATCCGTGAATGGCCGCTGGCGACAAAAAGAATCGCAAGTAATCTTTTTATTTAAAAACATGGCCCGGAGGCATGTCCATTCGAAAAAAAAACGGAAACAAAAAACCACGAACACGTATAAATGTTATAGAAATAAAGAGACATCTGAGGGATTATCGTTCCGGACGCTTGGCTATCTAGGATGACAACACACCGCAGATGTTTCGCACATAAGTAAAATAGGTTTAAATGCTCAAATCCGACCACAAACGGCACAGGACAGCACTCTTGTTGTATGGAATTTGTTTTCCATTGCGATCTATATCTTGCCACCGAATGGAGTAAGTATATATTAGAAATATATATACATACACATATAAATAGATATGCATTGCATATGTTAACCCGTATAAAAGACTTGAGTATTTTTCTCTAACCTGGCAGTATTAAAAGTTTTCGACTCACAGCAGAGTTTCTGTGGTTCATTGTTTCGGGATAGCACACGGCATGCTGCCGCTTTCGGTCCTTTATTTCTTCTTCATCTTACACTCCCGACTTGTTTTTTTTGTTTGCCTGAAAACCAAAAAAATGTGTGGGCGAGCATGTACTGTTTTAAGAGGACAACTTTTCGCCACCGCTGTGGCACAGATTGGGGTTTTTCCCGGCTCCGCAGTGGTAAGTGACCGGAAAATTGGAATTCTTTTCGGGCATTTAATGTCGACACCATTATGGGTGCCATACTCTTGTCGGAGGATGGGATATGTGACGTTTAAATCTATGTGTGATGTGTGAATGCAATTCATATGTGTATGACTATATCCTTTATGCAGATGGGAACGGGGCATGGGGCATCTAACAAGAAGATGGAGATTCGGAGATGGGTTCTTTGATGATAAGGTAGATGTTGATGATGCTGATGGCGATGAGTATGATTTACCCTTAGCACAGGATTATCCCTAGTGATGTGTCCTTTTCAGCTTTGGTATTCCTTAGTTATTGTGGAAAGAGGAGGTCAAGTGGACGAGAAATATGTTCTTTTCATGTGCTGTTGATAAGGAGTAAAGTATTTTTCTGGGGTGGGGGCAAGTCAATTAGTGTAGTCTTAAGTAGGACACTTTTCGCCTGTATTTGTCCTTAATTGTTTTTTATTTTGTTAGATTCATGTAATAAATTTAAAGCCGTATACCTAATTGCGCTAATTAGAACTGTCATGCGGCATCATATATAATATTAATATGTATCTCTACAGAAGACCAGTCTTAGAGTTTGTGTTGTCGGGTGCGGGAGAAATGTCATAACTCACATTTGCCTGATGGAAGCAAGAATTCGAAAAAGAAACCTTATATCCTTGGTGGACGTCGGTCGGTCGAAATAGCTCCGCCTACCATGCTCCCATCTATACCTTCATGTATGTATGTATGTTTCGATTCTTTGGAATAAATCAATCACTCAGCGTCCCCATCATTCTTCGCTTCGTTCAGCAAAATAGAATTATAGTTTTGCAGTAGGATCCGGGGCTACACACACTCTAACCCACATCAATGCTACTTGCAATCATACATATGTGTATGCAAACTTGCAAGTGGAGCTCCTATTTGGAAAATTTCTCTCGTTCTCCTTCTAACATTGGACCACGTTCACGATATTCCCTCGTCCTCATACCCTATCTAACTCTCTCTCGAGTCCTTTCGTTCTTTTCTCATTTAAACAAATGTACGTTACGTATACGAGTATGTGGGGCATGTAGGCTTGACGTGGATTTTAACATTCATTAGGAATGGGACCCAGCCTTCTTCTCCTCCTTAATATACACTTTTTGTGGCTACACTATGGTGTACCATCTACGAGAGCATAGGAAGTGCGGAGGAAAGAGCGAAGCGAGGCCGTTTGCATTGCTCTTCATATGTGCGGCTTGACCACCTTTGAATGGGGAGACTCGGCCGTTTGTCCTTCTTCGTCGGCGTCATCATCATCGGCGAGTTGGTGCCGCCGCCGCCGCCGCTGCTGCTGCTACTGCTGTTGGTAAGGACGAAAAATGGTATATCAGTTTGTAGCAGGGTAATTTTAGATCCAGAAACACATACACCCATATATATATATATATATATATCATATACATACCTACAAAACTACAGCAAATGTTGGCAGTGATGTGGAATTGGGGATCTGCTGGTGGTGCATTGGGTTATTTCTTTTGAATACAAACGCACACACGGGTAGACAGAGAAACAGTCGATTTATCGAGGGATTTGAATTCAACTTTCGAACGTGCAATCTAGAATTCAAAGTGTAGTTGTGCGTTTTAAGTTTCTGTTCGTGTGAACAAAAGTACGTACTGCAGATTTTAACATCCGTATACGCAATGCTTACTTTTCATTATCTAACTTTTTTAGAAAGGATTTGGAACAACTAAAATTTTACACAAAATTTTGGTTTAGCTATCGCTATGTAATCATGAATTGCACTTGGTTAAGGTGGTACAGTAAAGACTAGAAAAAGTTAAGACGCGAAAAAGTTAAGTATACGGAAAAGTTAAGTAGGTTCAGACTCCACGGCCGGCGGTCTCTAAAAAGTTAAGTTTGTCTTAAGTTTGTCTTAACTTTTTCAGTCAGTTTTGTTTTTAATTTATTTTTCCATTATCGCTATATTATTATGTAGTGTTTTAAGTAGGTATTGTATGAGCACATAAAAACATGAATTTTTTATTTTACTTACATACATAGCGCATATTTATATGTTTTTGAAATTGATTTAGTGTCTTGGAAAAGTTAAGAATTCGCTAAAGTGATCTAAGCACCAGAAAAACAAACAAACTTAACTTTTTCGAGTCACTACTGTATTACCCTAGCATATTGTACATTCTTGCCATATTTAAATGTTTATGCCGAGTTTCCCGGATAGTGAACCAATTTCTTACGGATAACATAATTAATGTTTTGGATTGGCCCGCGCAAAGTTCCGAACTAAACCCAATTGAAAACTTATGTCCCGACGTCGAAAGAGTTTTAAAAGTTAAAGAATCAAGAAATGCTGAAGAGCTTTTCGAAAATATTGAGGAGTTCTGGAACAATATTATACCACCATTAAGATGCCGTATTTTAGTGGAAAGTTTTCGGAAAAGATTGGCTGCCGTTTTAAAAAATTAAGGCTATTGCATTATTGGTATTTTTAACTTTCTCGTACCTATACCTACGTAGTAAAAGAAAGATATTGTTTTCTTAAAAAAATTGTAAACTCGAGATTTTAATCAATTCTGATATTACGATGATAGGGGGGAACTCAAAAAAGCGGGACTCGCAATTCTGTCCGTCCGTATGTCTGGTCTGTCAAATAGCTATAAAATCTAAACGCTTGGATGGATTTGTTTCAAACTTCGTATTTAGATCTAAGAGTTTGTGAGCTCCTCGCTGGGAGGCGTTTTTTTTTTCTAGCCGTAATATTAGAAATTTAGAAATTTTCCTAATGCCCATGGGATCCCCGGCATTACCAGTGATAGCGGACATAATTATGGAAGAACTATTAGATAAATCCATTGACGAGCTGGAAACTAAACCGAGATTGGTAACCAAATACGTAGATGACCTTTTCGCGATAATTAAAATTGACCAAATAAACGAAACTTTAAGTAAATTGAACGCATTCCATCGAAACATTAAATTTACTAAAGAAGAAGAAACCGACGGATTATTACCATACCTGGACTCTGGACACACTTATCATACGCAAAGGAAACAAATTAACAATTGACTGGTACCAGAAACCTATGGCCTCAGGACGACTCATAAATTTCTATTCGAAGCATCCTAAAAGAATTATATTCAATACTGTAAAAATTTGATTAGAAGAGTAGGTACTAGATATCAGTGACAAACAATTTCATAAGGACAACATTAAGAAAATAACCACAATACTAAACAAAAATGGATTTCCAAAGAAGACTACGAGGGATTTAATCAACAATTATTATAAAAGAGACAACATTGTGCTGAAAGAAAAGCCTAACATAATATATAAATCAATGACGTGTGTTACTGACTTCTCGGAGAGATTTACAAAATCAGACATATAGGTATGACAAAAATAAATATCAAATTGCACTTAAGGCAACAAATACTTTACGACAAGTATACATATACATACACACATTTTCAATGGCCCGCTTATCCATTAAGTATGGGTTGCGGGTGTAGGTTACTTACTTTGGATCCTCCGCCATCGACTTCAAATCATCAAGAGCAATCCCCATACGGATAGAGGAGAGATTATGAATTTGATCTAACCATCTCATCCTGGGTCTACCTAGAGGACGCCTGCCTGATGGTACGAATTCCATAGCACGTCGTGGAATCCTGGTCGGGGACATGCGTTTAACATGACCAAACCACCGAGGCATGGACCGCTCCGTCCGGAGAAGTAGCTGCTCGACATTGAGTTCCTCACGTATTCTGGTATTTCTAATGCGATCTCTACGGGTCACACCAGCAAACATTTTTCTTGACAGTCCCAGAAGATGACTTTCGAAGAAAGTCGAAATATTGGACAAATTAATAAAGAGATTTAAAATACAAAACAAGAGTATTTTTAAATTTTGACTTATAGCCCGTCAGCAAACATACCTACGGCGTTGCCATTTTGACTGCTTTCCAGTCAGATCTGATATGCATTTAGCTGGAAGATTTTTTAAAATCCAGCCGGCTGGTTTTTTAGCTGGATACGAATTTTTTTTGACTGTTTTTAAATCTTTCGTGTAATATCACTTTTCTATCAATATAAATTTTTAAATTCAAAGTGGAAATAGAAAAAAATAAAAATACGAACAAATATTGCATGAAATTCACTTTTTTGTTGCTCTGAGCTTGGAAGCATATCCCACTCATACAATGAACCAATTTATACGTTTGCATATGCACAAAGTACAAGTACATACTTGCCTTTGCCAACTTACAAACAAATATTTGAAACTGAAAATTTATCAGTTGTTTGTGTGAGGTTCAACTTTTCTATACCGGCCGAAGTGACAAAATAATTCGTTGGTACTAATATTACTTACAGAAGCAGCAATAAAATATTCGACATTATGTATGTAGATGCAAATGATGAGGAGAAATAGGAATCGCTCAGAAAGATGGCTATATAAACTTCATTTATAAGTTAATACATTTTGTATACCCTCCACATGAAGGAATATTTGCTTTGTCATAACGTTTGTAACTTCAAGAAAATGTCACCGGATTTGACCAGTATTAAGTTCTGAACCGATTCAGCCATGTCCGTCTGACTGTCTGTCTTCTGTTGAAAACACAATAGCGTCAAAAAGAATCGACCTAGGGGAATGAAATTCTGTCAGAGGACTTCTTTCTACCGTCGTCAGATTGGTATTGAAAATATAGGCTATATCGGTCAAGTAGTTCTGGTTCTGGTACCCCTCACACCAATTCAACATTAGACCCATGCCCTGAACATACCTGCACGTACTAACTCACATGGCTAACTTTTTGCATGAGTTGTATTATGTTGCAGTGGAGACTGGAGAGTGGAGACTGAAGCAACGGCCAGACCATTGATAACACTTTTACTTGTATTTTTATTTTTTTTAGATTTTCATGGCTGGATTTTTAGCTGAATTTTAGTTTGAATTTCTTTGACTGTTTTTTTGACTGAATTTTAGATTTTTGACTGTTTTTTTTTTTCAGTCAAATCTGACTGGAAGGTAGATTTCAAAACGGCAACGCTACCTATATATTAATATAATTGGAGGTCGTTAAAATTAAATCATTTATAAAAATTTTCTAAAATTTTAAACAATTTACATTTTTTCGAAAACGGCTCTAACGATTTTAACCAAAATTGATATGTAGTTGAGTTAATGTAGGCCTTTGAGATCAACCCAAATCGCTAATAATAGTAGTTTAAAAAAACTGCTCATATATCAAAAACGCCATTTTGTATTGGAACTGGCAGGTAATGATTAAATCCAGAATAATACCTTGTGCACAGTTTTGAGCTAAACAGTTGCAAAACAGTGTTTTTGAACCATGAATGCGTCCTTCGATTTCCACTCCAAACGCTAATAATAATGGTACTACTTTAAAAACTGCTCATATCTCGAAAACGCCATTTTCGATACAAACGGTAGGTATCTTTTTGTAAAGGCCAAAACTTCAGTGGTAATATAATTCGAAATTCATTGCCTACTTGCCTCCTTCAAGTGTCAGCTCGGGGTTAAATTTTAAAATAATAAAAAATTAAAATAATTACCGTAGGTCGTTAAAATGGTCATATTGGTATTGAAAATGGTCTATCGGTCGATTAGTTCTGGTACCTCCCATAAAAAACGAATATTAGACCCATGCGTTGTGTACATAACGTATGTATATAACATATTGAATGACGTGTATGTAGTGTAGGGTATCAAAGCATAGGCCGATGATAACACTTTTACTTGTTTTAATTGAAGTTACTTATTTCTGCAGTAAACTTATGGTCAAAATGAAACAGTTCAATTTCTTTACTACGTTTCGGTTTCGTCCGTGTTTATGGACATCTGATGAGATAAAAAGTGGATCTATAATTAAATGATGATGTCCATTGACATGGACGAAACGTATAGTGAACAAATGAAATCAAATTGTTTTAATTTGACCTAAAACCCAACAATTTATAAACAAAAATGTCACAGCACATACTCGCTGCCAAACATCGGTGGACCTAGATATAGATAGATAGATTTTTATTTCGTCATAAAATTACAAAGGAAAGCCATCATACATGGAAAACTTTACTACTCACTTTTGGTTTTGTTATACTCACTTCCCAAAAAAACACGTTAAGTATTAGATTTAGAACTGCCCACACTCTCTGAGCAAAACCAACGCCAAAATAACCCGAAATTTGTATGTCGGGTTCGGGTTTTAAAATCTCTCGCTGGATAGAACAAATTTGTCTCCTTTCTCTCTTGTACACTTGGGATTTCCTGAGTTTGGTCCTCTCTGTTCAAAGCCCGCTTTCTTATGCAAAAAATAAACCGCTTTTCTTCGAGTTATTTGGTGGGTTTTTGTGTGTATCTCACACAGCAGCTGCGCTGCTGACTATTTCAGTAAAATAACACGCTTTTCGCCGACATATTTGGTGAATTTGAATTGTTTGTGTGTGCTGTGCTGTGATGTAGAATGTAGTAGGACCTACTACAGTTCCCTTTTTTAATTTTCTGGACTTTTTCTGGAGTATCTTCTGTTCAAAGGCTTCTTTCTTGCAATAAAATAACACGCTTTTCTCCGACTTATTGGGCAGATTTTGTATCTTGTAAAAAATAAATAAACTGTTGTGTTTATAAAGTTTATAAACAAGTCGCTAAGTGATAAATCAAGTGCTTTGAGTCTTGGATATGATCTGCGTAACTAAATAAGTTTGATGATTTTACATGATTTTGATTTAAATACTCATTTCAAGAACCTTTATGTAAAAATAAAAAAAAATATTATATTACAATATATAAATCGTTCACGCAATTATTATTTTTTTTATTTATTGAACAAATCGAAATATGAAAGTTTTGCACTATTGAATCAAGAGTTTTTGATTTTATGGTTTCAAAAAATTAACTGAAGGTTTTGTATAGGGTAAAGGCGGGGGATATGGTATACCTTTATTTGTTTCTTTAATATTTTCCCAATTAAAAGACATTTTTAAACGAAACTCAAACTGAAATGCTATTTAATAAATTGATTACATAAATATTAACATACAAAGCAACACAAGCATTTCTTCAATCATCAAAATAAATAATACATAAAACATTACAAAAAACCATATCCCCCTATAGGGAGGGTGATATGGCGCACTATTGTTTTTTTTAAGTTTTCATTGCCACATTCGTTACAAGTGTTTTTGTGTGATGTGCATGTATCATGGGACCACTTTTGACAAATGATGCATTGTAACCAGTCATCTTTTTTTGTGGTAACATTATAATCTTCGCCACATCCTGCGCAGAGTCCTTCCTCAAAATCGCTGCAACTTTTTTTGAGCCCTTTTCTGCAACCACTAGCTCTGGACGATTATTCAGTTGGCATCCAGTCTCGTCCATGTTAAAAATTTTTCGAGGTTTGGCCATTAAGTCATTTTCAACTTAGAACACTTTCTAAGAGCTCGAAGTAGATTTTAAGTTCGTCTCGGTTCATTCCCAATGCCAGAGCTTGAGAAACCCCTTCCGATTTTCTAATGGACAGATGTGAATGCCGTTTTAGAAATAGTTCAAACCATCCTTTCCCAGCCTTTTTTTTTCTTTGCGTAATCGGTGTTCAACTTTGTACCTTTCAGCAATCCCGAATGCCATTCGCAACACCTCGTCTCGAGTTGGGCCTGAAGCTTCTTGATATGGTTTACTATTTTTCGTTCGACTTCGTCGCCCAAACAAGACGGACATCCTAAAGGTACTTTTTTGTCGCATTCATTTTTAATATGCCTTCGCAAAGTTGTTTCTGGTATATTGTGAAGCTTTGCAGCGGCATTTATGGACAGGGCATCGTATTAGATTTTATATTTTCCTGGGAATTTTTTAAATTTATATCCGACCATAAACCCCGGTTTGCGTCGGGTTTTCTTTTATATACGCGTTTGGCATTTCTGAATTAATTACGCTGTGCAAATTTAAGAAGAGGTGTAAAAAGTGATAATCAAACCTAAACTACACAGAAAATTACATGGAGGGGGATATATCACCCTCACAAAAATGCGCCATATCCCCCTTTTCGACTAAAATTCGACTGTATCCGTCTAAACAAAACTAATGTGTTTCTATATTGCTCTTTATATATTCACGAAATTTTATTTCCACCGTCTTTTTGTATAAGAGCGGCGAACAGTCGCCAATGACTTACCGTAAAACCGAAGCACAAAGTAGGCTGGACAATTTTTTTCAACGGAAAAAAAAGCCACATTTTTAATTTTTTGTCTGTATACACAATATTAAACACAGCACGACAAGTTGTTAACTTTTCAAGTTCGGGGGATAAACTAAAAAGAAAATTGTACAATGTGTATACAAGGACTAGTTGGGGTGGGAGAAATTGAAGGTCCACCATATCTCCCGCTACGCCATATCACCCACCTTTACCCTACCTACTAATGTTCCCTTCGACATTTTGATATTTTTCGACTTCGACCTACCATTTAAAATTATTCACGCCACGCCACTGGTCCTTAGACTGTGTTTTAGAGAATTTTAACGCGAAATTGAACATGTTTTCAGAGGATGAAGAGGATAATGTATTTGAAGACTTTGAGCTATTAAGAAAATTTAAAACCCGGTCAAATCCTTTCGGAAAACTTAATGACGATGTTGACTTGATGTTGCTCCACCAATTGCCGCAGCATTTGCATCTCACCACCATGCCAATTATTTTCTCGATCCATCTAACCATCACAAAATAAAATTAATTTGATCTTTATTAACGTCGTAAGTTTATTATTTGCGTAAAATGGTAAGTTTACGGCACACGTTTCATTAAGCCCCAAATAGCTGCTTGCATTAATTTTGTATTAAGAAAACAAGTTTTAAAATGGTTAAAAAGTATTACAAATGTATGCAAAGTTATTATTATTTTTTTTTTTTTTTTTTTTGATTTCGCGCCTATTTCAAGTGTGAAATGTCATAATGACGTCGTCGTAAGTTTATCATCTCGATTTTCCACCCAAATTCGCGTAGTAAGTTTACCATCTTGTGGTAAATGATTCATTCATTTTCAATGGTCCGCTTGTCCATTAAGTGGGTCGCGGGTGTAGGTTGCTCAAGTGGACCCTCCATAGCTCTCGATCCTCCACCATCGACTCCAAATCATCAAGGGGAATCCCCATACGGGTAGAGGAGAGATTATGAATTTGATCTAACCATCTCATCCTGGGTCTACCTAGGGGACGCCTGCCCGATGGTTCGGATTCCATAGCACGTCGTGGGATCCTGGTCGGGGACATACGTTTAATATGACCAAACCACCGAAGCATGACCATAGGTAAGAGTTGGAACAAACACCGAATTAAAGACTGACAACTTAGCTTTGACACCAAGTTCAGTCCTCCTGATAACAGAATGACCAAGCTGTCTCAAAATCGATCCAGCCTGACCATCCTACAGGAAAACTCGGCATTGCTCCTTCCATCACTCGTGAATAAGACCCCGAGATACTTGAACTTCTCCACCTGTTTCAATGGGAGTCCACTAACATGCAGAGTGCATTGAACAGGCGTTCTAGAGACGACCATCACTTCAGATTTGTTCACATTTACTTTCATCTCAGCTTCAACCGACAAACGGCTACAAACCAATCGAGTGCGCGCTGAAGTTCAGTCTGAGAGGACCCAAGGATGACCAAGTCATCAGCGAAGAGCAAATGACTTATCCTCAGATCTCCCAATTCGAAACGTTCTTCGCCAAGACTGCGCTGTAACATCCAGTCCATATAAGTAATGAAAAGGAGAGGGGACAAGACGCACCCCTGGCGAAGTCCAACGCCCACGGTGAAAGGTATTGATTTAACGACGTTCACCCGAACACAGCTTTTACAGTTTGTGTAAAGAGATTAAATGGCTCTCAAGAGAGAACCATCAATTCCATACTCCTGTAATACACTCCAGAGTTTCCCTCGGGGGACTCGGTCATATGCTTTCTCTAAATCTATACGAAGCAAGCGTAAACAGGTGTAGCATACTCCCAAGCCTTCTCAAGTACCATTCTGAGAGTGAATAACTGGTCGGTTGTGCTTCTGCCGGGACGAAAGCCGCACTGCTCATGTCCTAATCGTGCCTCGACCATAGCTCTGCAACGCGTTTCCAGCACCTTGGCAAAGACTTTTCCGGGGAGACTTAAAAGTGATATACCCCTGTAATTGGAGCAATCCCTTTTATCCCTTTCTTGAAAAGGGGCACAATCACCCCAATCTGCCAATCGCTGGGAGTTTCGCCGCATTCCCAGGCCACTTTAATGACACGAGAGAGCCATTTGACTTCCTCTTCACCTAAGGCCTTTAGCATTTCTGGCCGGATTTCATCCACTCCGGCAGATTTGCCAGCTTTTAGCGATTTGATCGCAAAAGTGACTTCCACAAACCAGTAAGAATAGACCGCCGACTTCCCGTACACCTACCCGATTCCCCCCGGAAAGAATTTCCCTGTCTGTGAATACGTGTAAATGTCAAAATTAATGGCGGCAATGTTTTTCTATGCAATATCATGCGACCAGGATTTTTCAAGTATGCGTGCGTTAATGGCGCCCCTTTGATTTTGTACAGCACCAATACCTGAAAAATCCTGGTCTCGCCGGCAGCTTGTTGGCAAAGTCCGTTATGTGGGAGGAGTCGACGGTCTATTCTTACTGGTTTGTGGTGACTTCCTCTACCGTGGGACTATTTTCCGCCCTGCTTAAGGCGATGGATGTGTCATCCTCAATGCCCTGGATTGGATTGAGCAATTCGGAAAAGTGCTCGCTCCATCTGATGGTAAATGGTGGTAAATGATTTTCCATACAAATTTTAAAAGTTCATTTACCACGTGTCGGTCGTAAACTTACCAAGTTTACTACGTTTACGACGAGTTTACGACCTTGCATGAATCCCCTATTAATTTCAATTTGTTGTCCTTTCGCTATTTGTCAGTTTATGATAGGTAATTTGTTGAAATACAATTCCGCAAACTGAGTTTGGTTTTTCAAACTGTGAATTTGTGAGCCTGTTTGACAACAGTTTGAGTCAGGTCTACACTAAAGTCGGTACTAGTTGTAGGATGATAAAAAAGCGTCTATAATTAAATAAAAAGTTAGGCGACAGTTTTGGATTTAGAGTGCCGCTACTTAGTGTCTACTAACCTCCCTTAATACAAGGCGACTATAATTTTCCGCCAATGATTTTAAAATTTGGACAAAATATAGTAAACATATGAAACAAACATTTTGCCTCCCCTAACGAAAAAGTCGATAAAACTTTATATTCGTCCATTAAATCAATAAACTTGGATATAGTTTTCCATAGAGGGTAGAGAAATCAGAGTCCTGCATACGCATACCGCATACGTAAAATAAATTCACCAATACATACAAATTGAAATGTTTTGAATATTTTTGTGTCTTATTGTGTTCCAGCGAAAGTCTTCATATGTAATGTTGATGAGCTTTACCATATCGCACAGACAGGTCCTAGAAGTATCGGACGAAAATACACTCCAAGAGCACACCCTTAACCATATATGTCCTTTGGTTACCTCTAGCTCCAAGGGTGAATATCATGCCGCACACTTCATTGCATTCACCCCAAGTTGACCTGTCTCCGAATATTTAAAATTCACAACATTCATCGTTTTTGTATACATAACCTTCGTTTCTGGGGCTGGGATTTCCATTGCAACGTTTTTATTTTTCCATTTCTATTATTATTATCCATTTTTTTTATTTTATTTTTTCGTTTTATAAAAAAATTTGGTTTAAACAACGACTGGGGGACCAGAAGAGATAAATCTCACCTCCTTAACGTATATTCATGTTTGAAGTCGTTACAAACACATGCTACAAATAAAAGTTATGTATTGCAAGAGTATCTATTTAAAATGATTTTTGTGTAGATACTTCTACGAAAGGAATGGCTTTACTAGCTGGAATACCCGATAAAGTTAGTTAGTTATGGCGTATTTTTTTGCGAAGTGAGTATAACAAATCCAACAGTGAGTATACCAATTTTGCATGTAAAACCAAAAGTGAGTATAACAAAACCAAAAGTGAGTATAAAAGTTTTGCATGTAAAAGTAAAAGTGAGCTAGCTATAGATTCTCAAAAAAATACGGCTTTAATTAAAGCAAACAGTGCAAAAATAGTTTTTCTGCATAGCACGGTTTTTCTGTCTTTGCAAGATAAGATTTTTTTTATAGCTCGTGGACGAACCAAAATGTTCTTACCTATCTTCAAAAATAATAGAATCAAAATAAAATACAACTGCAGGACCCCTGCACCAAAAGTGATGCGAGTGAGTGAGATCTCACTGCCACCTGTACAGTGGGACAAAGTACTCGTGCCGCTGACTTAAAGTTGTACAGAAAATGAACAATTTTTTTAGGTAAGTTGTGTAGAGCTCAAATTTGTTTTAGTCACTAGACTAACATTTAAAATAATAGAAAAACTATTCCTGCTAGCTGTATGCTGGGACAAAGGCGTCGCAGGCAGGACCAAAAGACCATAGTCTATAATAGTCCAATTATGTTCAATTACCTCGGAAATAGACCGTCGACTCCTCCCACATAACGGACTTTGCCAACAAGCTGCCGGCGGGCCCAGGATTGTTCATGTATTGGTGCTGTACAGAATCAAAGGAGCGCCATTAACGCACGCATACTTGAAAAATCCTAGGCCCATGGTATAGCATGGAAAATCATTGCCGCCATTAATTTTGACATTTACACGTTTTCACAGACAGGGTAATTTTTTTCCGGGGAGGATTGGGTAGGTTGTAGGTACACGGGAATTCGGCGGTCTAGTTCTTATTGATGGTTTGTGGTAGGTGTGCTGAAATGATCTTATTGAAGTGATTGATATTACATAAATTTTTTGAAATAAAGTCAAACACACAAATTTTATGGAATTCAAAATAATTTCCAACCTAAAATGGAAATAAAGTCGATTCGAAATCTAGTTCTTATGATCCGTTTTTAATATGATTTGGCCTGCGAGCGCATACAGCTAGCGCTTGCCGGCATTCGTAATCGAAAAATGGATTTCTTCTTGGTGGTAGTCTGGTGAAACCTAGTATACCTATTGTACCTTCATCAGAGGCGGCACTCTTGGTGGTTTCCTATGCAACGCAAGAGAGTTATATCTAGCAACGCCGCAGACATGGACCACGGTCGATAGAAAACCCACTTATGACACCTTTGGACAGAGGAGAAAAGAAGAACACAAACTTTCCGAAGACAACATATCAATACGAGAAGTGTGCACGGTTGAGTCGATATAGCCTGTAACTTCAGGAACGAGGTTCAAAAGTCTTACCAAAAGGTAAAAAGCAGTATATCCAAAGTCTATGCCGAAGCTTACAATGACGGACAAGGGAACATTGTGGTAGAAGCACATATACGGTGATTCGAATTTGGAAGGACCAATCAAGCAATGACATGAGCGCTGAGATCAATCCCTGTGTTTATGGGCTAAAAAGGCAATTGAGCAGCAAAGCCCTCTCACGTTGTATAACGTATAAGACCCTTTATCATCGCTGTCTTATCGACACCGCAGCACACTATATGGACGACACCTCGATATCTTGATCGTATATATTTTCTAATTGAAGAGATTTGTCACGAAGTTGTTTTTAGTAGAACAATGCATGTCCGTAATGACCGATTTCGATCGATCTTTTATGTAGGTAATTCAGATCCAATTCTTATAACAATAACAAACTTTTAATATGTGCCGTTGAAACTTACACTTTATATAATGAACTATCGCAATCGCTTCAATAATTGATTACTTTTGCTCAGTAACATAATTGAGTTATGTTTTTCACAATATGAAACAAGTATAGGAGCTTGTGTAAATCGATAATTATGTAATTCTTTTATCGATTTGGGGATTTTTTACTTATTATGTTGCTCCGTTAAGCAGAAAATTATCCAGAGTGTGTTCAAATATTAATACCATTGTCTAGTTCCAGTTATTCGCGTAAAACAAATTTTAAAAGTTTCTTTAACATATTATGCCTACATTGCCTGTGCAGTAAATCCGGGCCTTAATACAGGCCGTCCCTAAAATTGGAAACTGCTATTAAAATAGCTTCTTCAGTGGAGATTTAACTATGTTGATTTACTTTACTTGCAACTTTTTAGAGTTTCAGAACCGACAAAATCTCCTACTAAATGTATTAATTGCTAACAATTCAAAAATTCTTCGCACAAACATTTTCGTTCTCACTCCATATATCCATAGAGCCAACATTATCCTTATCTGGTTACCTTACTTCTACAATAACAGCGATGTAAACAAACCCGGCCTTGACACAGTTCTAACACACCCAGGAGTTCTTCCCGCAAATCACTACGACGAGAATCCACATTCATTGGGGTATGAGCGGGTGAAAAGGAATATTCAATTGAACCATCTCAACATTATCCTACCCACCGACTTTACTGGTATACCATCCCCCTCCTGCCTTTTTAAACGAATGCCACAAGCTGTGGTAATCCTTTTTATTCACACATTTAGGGATGAATCCGAAAGGAAAGTCGACCCAAAGCAAATTTAAACCAGGACTTGTCTTCCAGACATTTTCACATTATACTGTATATACTATACATACATGCTTGTGTTTATATATACATATTATTCGTTTGCCCTGATGTGCACTGCATAGCATATATAAAATATATTGTCTACAAAGCAGTACCAGACAACCCTGAAGAGCTACTTGCCTTAACACATTTGGGGCATAATAAGAGTACGAGTTAACCTTCGAAATCAAGTAAAGGTGGTGTCCTTGTGGACAACCGCATTCTCTAAATTTTGGGGGAATGTTTTTCCTCACTCGGTGGGAAAGAGAATATGAGAATAGCAATAGATATACAGTTACAGTATACATCCGGTTCTGAAGCCAGTCTATATAAGCTAAGGAATTCTCAGCAGAAAGTTCTCATGCTGTTGTGGTCTTTGTTGCAGCCAATTCTATGCAAAGGCCGAATTTTGAATGGTATTATGCTATTAGGTAAGGATTATCTACTGTGTGAGAGATATGGAACACTTAGAACGGCAAAGACGAAGAGAAGGATGGATGACACTGATGACGTGCTGCAAATGGTATTATTTCCGCATTCCACCCAACAAGTTGATGAAAGCACACTTTCTCACTTGTCGATAGAATAACTTTATCGAATTGTTTAAAAAAAAGGGCTTTTTCATATTCGTACTGTTTTATGTGGGTACATTTTGATGGAGTTAAGATTGACTCCAGGTAAGACAAGGAGGTATATGACGCAGGATACACAAACGTTTTACATTTTGTTTTGTTCTGTTAAAAATGTGTTCTAAAGCTCTTTTATATGGGTATCCTTATCTTAAACCTTTCTCTACATCAAAGAGTTGAATCTGAATTCGATGGAATAGCGAGAAAGAAAGACAACCCAGTCACCCAGGTCGAAACTATCTTCCCTAACATACGCTCTCCAAGGCGACTTAAGTATCGATGAAGTGGTGGTATGCTCTATACTGATATATTGGTTTTGTTTTAATTTTCACCGAAGTGTAAAGATTTAGTCTATGGTTGATTTTACTGTCCTGTAACCACGCTGCACTAAGGGCCGATGAGTTTATTGGCGAAATTATACCCGACTAGATCTTATACATGACATATGGGAAACTTATTCGTCTGAATAGTTAACGTAAATAAATTCTTGCGATTGTTTCACAAAAGAAACTACAGTACCTAATGCAAAACACAACTAATAAAACTAAATTTTACCATCAGTTTTTTCCATGCCATGCAGCAGAAACAATATTAATTTTACTTATTAAATTTGTTTGCTTTTAAGTTTACGGAACCACATTGTACCTTCATTTAAGTTGCTGTGTCTATATCTCTGGTCCACTATTAAAATCCTTCTGCTGGTTTGGTAAGCTACATATTACGTAAGTACATAATCACCCCTATTCCCGTTGGCGTTTGTCGGATACGACTCATGTTTCGTGTCGTTGTAAAATTATGTTCAAATTTTTTTTAAAACTTTTGTTAACAATTTTATTTTATTTTCTATGTGTTCACCATTATTTCAATTCATTTGTCTCACCGACTAAAAAACGAAGTGAAACAAACAAACGCCAACGGGAATAGGGGTGAATATTTAACTCTAATATTGGTTTTGCATAGGAAAACAAAACTACTTGACCGATATAGCCAATTTTCAACACCAACCTGACTAAAGTAAAAAGCAGTCCTATCACACAATTTAATTCGCCTAGGTTTGCCCAGATCGATTTGTTTGGACGCTATCGTGTTTTCAACAGACAGACAGACACGGCTAAATCGGTTCAGAATTTGATCCTTATTCAGAAAATGATACATATGATACGTATGTTATTGAGGTCTCCGATGACTCCTTCTTTGCGTAAAAAAATGTAAATGACAAAGTGCATAATACCTTCCTGTGTAGGGTAGGTATAATAATCACGCACTCACATTAACACAAGAGCATTGCATGCACATACTATAAAAAAAAAAAGCAGCGCCATCTACCAGAAATAGGGTTGCTATAATAACTAAAGCTAAAAAGCTTTAAATGAAATATGCTTTTCACACAAAAGTTTATTTAAATTGGTACAAAAAAAAGCACCTAAAATAATTGCGTTTGTTATAAATCATTAAAATATACTACCTAATAAAAAGAAAATGCATTTTAAAAAGCACAAAAGTATTAAACAGAGATAAGCACATGAAGCTTCTTCACTTAAAATTAATAGAAATACGCGGACATTCATTTTTGTTCAATTATTGTTCATTTTCGAACTATCATTAGCCGTGTAAACTAAATATACGAGGTAAAACTCTTGTGTCACTATTTATACTACAATATAAACACAAAACACTGTTATCCACATTAATTACTACTCCTTATCAATTTGGTTGGCAATCGTAGCATATAGAATGGCAATTTACAAATACTGAAGGTTTCCATCGACAACAGGATTTTCCCAAACTCCAATAGATTCCGTATGAGCTCCTTAGCTAAATGAAGCAGCTTCTTTGGTCGAAAAATATCCCTATATTCCAATTGTGGACCAATTTTAATGCTATCCACTTTTTCGCACACATCCGCTTTTGATGTAAGTATTCCAGTTATGATATACATCAGCTTCACATATCTTTCGAAAAAATGCAAGACTAAAATATCGCTCGAGTTTAATAACAAAATAATAGTAATTGATTACCTCACGGTCTTTGAAATCATTTTGCACCCTACGGTAATGTAGGTACTCGAATTGAATGTCTGCAGACTAGAACAAAACCTGATGATATAGGTATATTTAAGCGTTTCGTAGTTAAAATGATTATTTTATTATATGTACTTTGAGATTAGTTGTCTATTTGAGGTTACAAAGTTCAAATAATGACACGAATGTGTTCGCTTTAAAAGATCAATTCCAAGTAACACTTTATCCAAGTGAATGCACAAAAAACGCGTTGATTAAGTTCAGTTACGCAGCTAGCATTGAAGATTTTCGGTGCGGTGTAAAGACGAGCTCAAAAATTCAATAATGTGCTGATAAGGAATTATCATCATAAATTCTGTTTTGAAGTTGATAAGCGTTTGTAGAGAATCTTAATACAGTACATACAAACAAATATGTAGGTAGCTATGTGTGGTGGAGGTTGAGAGAGTGTGTCTTCATTTAAGAGTTTCCAAATGCATACAGTGTCTGGAAAAAGTTTTTAAACAATTATACATTTTGTTTTGCTAAAATTCTCTTAGAAAGGGGCACGGCGCGGCGCACGGCTTGTAGATTTTTTTGATTTTTATTTATACCCTCAACTTTAAGGTAGGTACACATATTTGATCTGATCACTATCTAATAAAAATGAGCAATATGGGCATTTCTACGATAACAAAGGCAATCGTCAGCTGGCCAAAGATCGTGCTGACTGGAGACGCTTGTTGGTTGAGGCCCCGCCCAGGTCCACCCCGGATTGTAGCGCCACCTTAAGTAAGTAAGTATATACTTTATGGGGTCTCCGGTGACTCCTTCTTGGCGTTACAAATGTAATAGTAAAGTGAATATATGTACTTACTTATTCCTATAGAGGGTATAAAAACAATTCACGCAATTGAATGTTTGGGAGCACCTGGACCTAAGATTCCATAAATTGGAATAAGACGCATATAAATAAAGCTTATAGGGCCCATACACGACAAAGACACGTCGGTCGCTGCAGAAGTGCAGACCTTAAGTCTGTGCAAATATGCCTTTGCCCACACGGTGCAGACAATCTTTTCGTCTTGGTCGTCGGGTCGAAAAAATGGCGGATACTGCCTGCCGAGGCCGACTTCTTTAATTTTGGCCGAATGGATTAAGGAAATTTAATGAAGCTGCTATAAAAAATAAGTCCATTAATAACTAAACAAAAAACTTGAATGAGGAAACCTATTTCTCCAAGCGAGAGGCTTTCAAATATGTTTACGCCGTGAATTTTCTCGCTCGTCTGTGCAAAATTCACCATACACGACACAGACATGTCGTTGCAGACTAAGAAAAAATCAAAAAAAATTTGAATTCACGCAGACGGTCGCTGCAAACAGTCGACATGAATACACACGACACAGACGGTCTGCGCGGACATGTGCACAACAACAAAATATTTTGGTCTGCAGCGACGTGTCTGTGTCGTGTATGGGCCCTATAAACCTCCACTTTAAGCGATTGTGTTATTTTTTTTAATTGAGTTTTATGTTTAGGTACGTCTGTTTTTGTTTAGTTATTATTGGATTCATTTTTTGTAGCAGTTTCATTAAATTTCCTTCATCCATTCGGCATTAATGGAGTCGGATCGGCTAGCAGTATCCGTCATTTTTCTGACCCAACGCCCACGACGAAATAATACAAACTAATGTCTGGGCAGATTCTCTGCACCGTGTGTGGCGAAGGCATGTTTGCACAAACTTAAGGTCTGCAGCGACGAGTCTGTGTCGTGTATGGGCCCTATAACGACATTTATTACTCTAACAAAAATATCTAGTCTAATTGGCATTATCGCATTTTCAGGAGAACTACCTACGTGATTCTGATTAGCTCATACCTAATTAAAATTTTCAACAAAATTTTTACAAACTACATTGTGTCGCGATATCAATTTATGTAAGCTTGATCAATTCTCTGTAAGTCGGCTCTCACATTGAGGCAATATTCAATAAGCAACTGGCAATAGGAAACACTCAATATTATCGCTCACAATTATTTTACTTTGAATTAAATTAGAGGCAATTAAATATCGCTCGAACGAAAAATGTTGCTGATTGCTTATTGGCAGTTGCTATAATAGTTGCTTATTGATTGTTGCCTCAATCTGAGAGCCGCCTAAGAGTTTATTTTAAGTCGTTTTAATAATTGTGCATAATAATCGGAAAAAAATACCTAAATTTTACAGTTTTGTTTATTATGCCCAATTCTTGGAGTGCAAATATGTATTTTGCTTAAGTGTTTCATACCTAATGTATGTTCACATTTCGAATGCCCACTTTTGTCTTGGATTTCAAAATATCTTGACTAGTCGGCGATCTAAAAATTCGGGCACTATAATCCATACCTATATGTATTATAAATACGAAAGTATTATTTCTGTCTGCCTGTTTCTAACATTTTTACGGCTAAACATTTGAACCAACCATAGTGTAATTGGACTGTACCCCGCCTGGGTACCTTCACAATTCGTACACAACCTATCAAACATATATTATATCTACCTACTAAATTATAGATCTTAAAATACTTTTATTCAATGTTAGATATATCCCAATCTCCCCTAAAAGTGACCTACGGTTTTTACTTCAAAACAACTATAAACTTTCTCTCACCACTGTATTGAAATACATAATACATTGCATTATCCCCCTTCCCATCTAACTTATACATTGCTGCCTGGGCCTGCCAAGAAGATCTTTGTCTTCTTCTTTCTACGTGTGGCTCTTGCTGTCTCATGTTTGGGCACAGTTGCGAAAATTATTCGGCAATTTAATGCGAATAGACATAATTATTTAAGTTGCTTGCATCAGTCTTCCATATACGAATACGACCCCTCAGTTCAGAACCAACTTAAATTAAATATTGCTTGATTAAATTGTTAGAAGGAAACTGCATCTGGTAAGCTACAGTTGCATGAAAGACCGCATCCATCAATTCAAAATACACATTTAATGTTTTCTGCACAGTATGATATAACAGTAATTTTAATATTTGTTTATAGTAAGCGCATCATCTATTAATTATTGCCTTATTGGTCTCTTTGTTCCCTTGGTACTTCTGCTGTCACAAAATTAACTTTTGTATAAATAGTTTACGTAAGTAGGTAGGTACTTATTTTTTGAGCCGGTCTTCAATAGAATTTTGAGAGTTATCCGAGTTGTCTGGGCTGATAGAGCTAATTGGACTCTTATCTCCACACACCTGTAACATATTAAATTATTTGGTTACATGAATTCACTTCGCTTTGGGTATTACTTACATTAAGACTAGTGTGTAACATATTAGTAACTGCTTCTAAATCCAAGTTATCGTCTTGGGCGGATATTTTCCTTAAGGCGGAAAATACAATACTCAAATCGCCTTTTAGTTCCGAAACGACAGCGGTGATTTTTTGAGCATTAGACAATACCTCAACACTCTGTGTGTATGCATTGTATCTCACCCCAAATGGACGTTGAATGCTGTCCGCAAAAGCCCTAGAATTTGAAAAAGTTTACACAGACGTGTATGTGGACATAGGAGCCACAAACCTCATTTGTTCCTTCGCTTCCTCAAACGAATCCGTATAGTAGTACGCATTTTGGTATGAGGTGATGATGCATTCTTCTTTGCATGTAATCTCTGGATCAAACTTTTTAATTTTATCCTTGGATTTTATAGCATGAGTTAGTTCTGCTATGGAACTTAAAAGTCCTGCCCCATACACCTTAAATGTGCTATCAGGTTGTATGCAAAGACCAAATTCAACCGTAAAAAAATAAAGCTGAAACAATACAAAAATTGTTCTCATTTGAAAAACATATGCCCACAACTGTTGCCAACAAATACCGTTGCAAGTTTTTCAATATCTAGATCGGAAGCGCCCAGAGAGGCTAAGCCAAGTTCTTGAGAGAATTGAGCAAAGCTGGGGTTCGCAAGTAGTGGCATGTGACCAAGTAGCTCATGACAGCAATCACTTAAGAAGTAGGAAAACATTGATTACTCTTGGGAGGAAATATATTCATAACTTACGGTTCTGGTGTGTAAAATGGATCTGACGAATGACGAATATACTGCGTGCAATGAAAAACTCTAAATGCTAATCCAGAAAGAAAGTCTCTCGGTGAGAGATATCCAGCAACAGGTCG
Organism: Cheilosia soror; assembly: GCA_949372485.1. NCBI lineage: Eukaryota > Metazoa > Arthropoda > Insecta > Diptera > Syrphidae > Cheilosia > Cheilosia soror. The sequence continues at coordinate 1,537,231 of OX443561.1, read as the reverse complement.
GAGCTGAAACCCAGTTTTACGTTTCAGATAATTGCTGACATCTTGTAGTTGAGGTACGTTGTCCTCGCGATAGCCACAATATTTAACCAACTCTGGCCAGTTCTCCAAATATTCTGGCACTGCATGTTTGGCATACAAGCGCTGAAGTTCTTGGAAAACGGTTCCCCTATAGACAGTAAGTTGTTAAATTGTTCATCAGTCTGAATAAGGAAAGAGTGCAATTAACAAAATGAAAGTCTTAAAACAATTCTCCCCAATCTGTTCAAAACTAATCTGTGAGGCCAATTTACCTGTGATGATTATAAAAATTATAAGAAAATAGAAAATCCAAATTAAGTTTAATATCTTCCCTGTTAACCTTTAGCAATTCAAGTTGCTAACTTATTTGGGCCTTAGGCCTTAATAGTGCTATTGTCAAATTTCAAACATACGAACCTTTCGAATTTAAAACACACTCGTATACGGACTGAAACCCCGTGTGTGGAAAATACAAGTTATTTAAAAAGGAATATTTTAAGTACCCAAAACAATTTGACTCATTCTCAATGCCTTTATAAAGAAATATAAAACTAAACTCTTTACACATAATATACTCTGCTCAATTTTACCTTTAAAGATGAACTCTATTATACAAATTAATCAAACATACCTAATCATATGAACATACATACCATGTCGTTATTTCTTCGGCGGTATATTGCACTCTCGGTATTGGGTTGCCACTGCGAATAAAATTCGATTACAAATAGAAAGAATTTCTCAGGTATAAAGCTCACTATTTATACGAATTCGCGATGGCAGAGAACTGTTCTCTTCTTTTTCGATATATTGGGTCCCGAAAACCGGGATGATCTGCATCTAATTCCGAGCCATACATCAATACATTCTGAGCCTTATCCAAGTCGGCAATTTTCCTCGGAAACCAAACCATGTCACCAAAATCTATATTATGAAACAAGAAGCAACCCCGCCGCACAATAAAAGAAAGCTACATTTTACCAAAACTAGAGCAGGCTGACAGAGTTCCCCTTCCAATTTCCGGCGCATTATTGCCATCTATTGCTGATGTATAGTTAACCGACTGAACTTCCCGATTTAACATTACTAAAACTTGATCCAGTCGCTTTCGGTCGCATTCAACATCAACTAGGACATCAGCTTGATTAGTTGCATTCTCGATCGGTGATAGCTCCAGGTGCAAAACATTTATGCCCAGCTCTTGAAAAACTTGCAGAGCCCGTGCCAAATTTCCAACTTGATTTTTTAAGGTAAAAATTATAGAAACCCTATCGCCTGGCGATGAGGTGCATTTCATTTCTTCATCCAGTCTTGTTTCCTTATTATCCTGTGGAGCGACTAATAGTAATTAGAGACTCTCATAATTTCAATCATAGGTCGTTCTCACATTGCTATTGGACTTCTTATGCAACGGACTTCCCTGTTTAACAGACCACTCCTGCTCACCACTGCGATATAACCATAGGCCAAGAAGACTTTTTCCCGATGCACTCATTTTTATCAAATTTTCAATTAGCACTTAATTCAACCCAACTATCACTAAGGTTTAAAAAAGGAGCAAGTAGTACCGTTCACGACCGATTTTAAAACTCGACTAACGATGTACACACCGAATGTAGCTCCTTTTATAGCCGTATCGCAGGCGCTTGAAAAAATAAACGAAAGTTAAATCATGTTACTTTCATTCTTTGAAGAAGAAGGAATGAGTCTCTCATGGGATAGGGAATGGAAACATTTAAGTTCTCCTTCTACGGTCGATTTTATTGCAGTGCATTCGGAAGTATTATACAAATAGTTATTCATTCTTTACCTACACACATTCAGTCCTCTTCTTCCAAGTCATCAATTAAAGAGGGTACCTTGGCTTCGCAGCACATCTTTTCCATGGAGGAGTGGAGGAGAGGAAACAACTTGTAGCTTTGATTGGCCGAATCAAGCTAAATCAGGACTTTATTGTTTCACACTCGTTCTGACGCAAAAGGCATATCTTAAGGACGATGATGCTGGTTGTGCAGATATACCTATAGATGTACAGATAAAGATATACATATACTTATGGATGGAATGGATGGAATATATTACTGAATCACTGAATAAATCTTGTTGATTTTCACTTTGGTAAATGGTTATTCACATATCTATCCAATAGTCCTGTCATCGTCGTTGAATGTGTCTGAAGAAAGAATGAGAATGGAGGTCATATCTTCTCCTACTCCAAGAGGTTTTAATGTAATGTGTTTGCTTTTCACCACTTAAAGTTTATCATCATCAGACTGAAGATACATATTCTCTTATCAAGCTGTATGGATGGATGAACGGACTGTTGATGTTAAATGTGGGACAAAGTTTGCATCACCCGCACCCTTATATTGTTACATGCAACATAGTATACATTTGAATTAATTTGCTCTCTCTGTGCGAAAAATCTGTTAAACAAGTTGGTATTAAAGTGTATCAAGTTGACTCGTCCCGAACAGGCAAATGATTGCTTTTGTATGCAAAATTGGATATTCATTGTGGAGAGAAAGATGAAGATAATAAATTTGTAATGATTTTGCATTCAGATAAGTAATGAGAACTTTTTGCGAAATTCATTGAGTATTGTTATGCGTAAAATAGAAGATGAATGGATGGCTAAATTGTACTCGTGTAAACGGCTTCCTTTAGTATTAAATGGTTGAAAAGTCTTATAAATGTGTATAAAGTCCACGACGGATATAAGAAACACTTATATAAGAACACATCGCTTATAAGAAACGCATGCGGAAACACCGTGAAACTTTGTTTTTTTTATACGCGTTCGCCTATAAGAACAACTCGGATATAGAAAAAAAAAAATTTTTTTTTGATTTTAGATTCCAATTTCGCTAGTAAAGCGCACACCCTTTTTAAAGGGTCACTCACTCACTTAGATGATGAGAACATCAAAATTATGAGGCACTTCCTGCCATCGTGGGCGCAGTGGTTAGTGTGGTGGACTACTATGCGAAGGATCCCAGGTTCGATCCACGGAAAAACACAAATTACATCTTTAAGTTTTTTCTACTGCGCCACCACTCGCGAACGTCTAACAAACATCCGAGAGTATGACTGTCATGAAAAAGCTTCTCAAGCTAGGCCTTGGGTGTCACCCGCCTGTTACGCCACCTATTTATTTTTTTTCCTGCCAAAATAGAGAAGTTAAATAGAGAACTTAAGCAATCCATAATTGGTGTAGATTGCTCATCACATATTGATATTATTGACAATGCGCTTCAATTCAAACCACTACTAATATGCTTTCGGTTGACATAGAAAACATCATTGTGAAAATATACTCCCATTTTGGCAGTGCCCCAACCAAGTTCTCTAGTAAAGGCGCTTAAGGTGGCGCTACAGTCCGGGGTGGACCTGGGCCTCAACCAACAAGCGTCTCCCAGCCAGCGCGATCTTTGGCCAGCTGTCTCCAGTTTCGCACGCTAAGTTGGTTAAGGTAACCTTCCACTTGCGTGCGCCACCTGAGTCGCGGTCTTCCTCTACTGCGCCGTCCCTCGGGTGTGGATTCAAAGATCTTCCGGGCCGGAGCATTCACGTCCATTCGCTCTACATGACCCAGCCATCGCAGTCGTTGGACCTTCACTCTTCTGGCTAGGTCAATGTCGCTGTACAGCCCGTACAGTTCGTCGTTGTATCTCCTCCTCCATTTCATTCACCGTCCATGCAGACGGGACCGAAAATTACTCGAAGAATTTTCCTCTCGAAGCAACCAAGAGTAAGCTCATCCGCTTTTGATAGAGTCCATGCCTCTGCACCATAAAGTAGGACTGGGATGATTAAGGTCTTATAAAGGGTCACTTTAGTTGTTCGAGAGAGGGCTTTGCTACTCAATTGCTTTCTTAGCCCAAAGAAACAGCGATTGGCAAGAGTTATTCTTCGCTTAATCTCAGCGCTGGTGTCATTGTCTGAGTTTATAGCGGAGCCTAGGTAGACAAAGTCCTTTACCACCTCAAAATTATATCTGTCTATAGTGACATTCTGTCCAAGACGTCGGTGTTGGGTGTCCTTTCTCGATGACAGCCTATACTTTGTCTTGCCCTCATTGACCGCCAAACCCATCTTTGCCGCCTCCGTCTCAATGCTCACGAACGCGCCAGTGACATCACGCTGCGTTCTCCCGATTATGTCGATATCGTCGGCGTAGGCGAGTAGATGGACGGACTTTTGAAAGATAGTGCCTCTGGTGTTAGCGTTTGAGTTTTGCACTATTCTTTCAAGAACGATGTTAAAGAAGTAACATGACAGCGCATCGCCTTGTCTAAATCCTTTTTTGACATTGAAGATCTCGGTGAGTTCTTTACCGACCTTGATGGAGCAGCGTGCATTCTCCATTGTCATCCTGCACAAACGGACGAGTTTGGCAGGGATGCCAAAACTAGACATTGCTCTGTATAGCTCGTCTCTATAAATGCTGTCATAGGCGGCCTTAAAATCGATGAAAAGGTGGTGGGTATCGATTTGAACTTCCTGGGTTTTCTCCAAGATCTGCCGCAGTGTGAATATTTGGTCGATGGTAGACTTTCCTGGGCTTGAAGCCACACTGATAGGGACCAATCAGGTTGTTGACGAAATGCTTCAGGCGTTCACACAACACGGCAGATAAGATCTTATAGGCGATGTTAAGAAGACTAATACCTCTGTAGTTGGCGCAGTTCACAGGGTCTCCTTTCTTGAGGATCGGGCAAACAATGCTGAGGTTCCATTCATCGGGCATACTTTCCTCCGACCATATTTTACAGATGGGTTGGTGCATGCTCCTAACCAAGTCATCGCCTGCCGCTTTGAATAGCTCGGCGGTTAGGCCATCTGCCCCAGCGGCTTTGTTGGACTTAAGCTTAGATATGGCTATCTTCACTTCGTCCAGGTCGGGTGGACGGAATTGTTGGTCTTTATCGTCCAGGTTGAATGGTTCATTCTGCCTGACAGCGGGATTTAGTTCGTCATCGCCGTTAAACAGTCTGCAGAAGTAGTTCTTCCATATCCTCAGCATCGACTGCGATTCTACTACGATGTTCCCTTGTTCGTCCTTGCAGGCTTCGGTTCGGGCTCTGTAGCCTTGGCAGGTTCTTTTTACCCTTTGGTAAAACTTCCGAACTTCATTCCTGCTGTAGCATCTCTCTATTTCCTCGATCGCGCGCTTCTCGTGCTCTTTCTTTTTCCTCCTGAGAAGCCGGTGTTCGTCTCTTCTTTTCTGCGCGTAGAGCTCACGAGCAGCTCTGGTCCTTCTTTGCAGCGCCGCTTTGTATGCCTCTTGTTTCGCTGCAGAGGTTTCGTTGTGGTGGTCGAGTGAAACCAAGCACATCAGAGGCGGCGTCTCTGATCTCTTGCGATTTTAGCCGTCCGACGTCAAACTTCCTCACAGTATTTACTTGTCTTGGCGGTGTTCGGGATATCCGAAGGCGTACCTTGGCTACAACAAGGTAGTGGTACGAGTCAATGTTGGGCCCTCGGAACGTTCGGACATCCATAATACTGGAGGAGTGCCTTGCGTCGATCGCAATGTGGTCAATCTGGTTGACGGTTGATTGATCGGGAGATCTCCAAGTGCCTTTATGAATATCGAGATGCGGGAACCGCGTACTTGATATGAAAACATTTCGCCCCGCCGCGAAGTCGATCAGCCTAAATCCGTTATCGGAGGTGGTGTCGTGTAGGCTGTACCTCCCGACAGTACTACCAAAGATGCCCTCTCTTCCTATCTTTGCATTAAAAGCACCTAGGACAATTTTAATATCATATAGTTAGGGCACTGCTCGTATGTCTCGTCCAAGAGCTCGTAGAACCTCTCTTTGGTATCGTCGTCTTTCTCCTCCGTGGGGGCATGGGCGCATATTAGGCTAATGTTGGCGAATTTAGCCTTGACGCGGATTGGCGTGAGGCGCTCGTTCACACAGTTGAAACTTAAGACTTCTTGCCTAAGTCTGCCTCCAACGACGAATCCACATCCAAATAAGCGCTGTTTTTGTTGCCGATAGCAGTCGCCATAATAAATATCGCAGTCTTTCATCCTCTTCTTGCCCGGTCCATCCCATCGCACCTCTTGGATGGCGGTTAGGTCTGCTTTAAAGCAGTTCAGGGCCTCCGCTAGTTGTTCGGCTGCACGTGGTCTGTTAAGGGACCTAACATTCCACGTGCAGATCCGAAATTCGTTGTCCTTTATTCGTTTGCCAGGTTCGTCAACAGTAAGATCATCCGTATCCGAGGCTTGTGGTAGTTTCGGAACTAAGTAATTTTTTCCGCAGTCGGGCAGTTACCCCGACGTACAACCCCCAACCTGGAGGGCCAGGCCCTTTGTTAGACCCCTTGGACGAAAGGGGCCGGATTCCTCCGGTGTCAGTTAACCCACTTCGGAGATCTGAGAGCTGCCGTTGGCCCATAAAGGGTTCATCCGCCACCATCTCTGTTTCAGCACCCTGACTAGTCCTGAAAAATCCTCACAGACCTCAGCTCCAAATATGTCGAAGTAGCTCAAGTAAGGTAACTGTCGTATTGACTGTTGACTACACCGTTGATTCAGTCTAATGAATTCATCCGCCGTACGTCCTCTTTCTGAGGAGCTCATGTAAGACTTCTGAGACTCGTTCAGTCAGTCTTTCCGACAGAGCATTATAGTGTTGCTATTTTCTTCGTGTTCAACACTCGCACTTATAAGTTCAGCAAGTCACACCCGGATGGGCAGACCAGTACCCGGTGGTTACCACTGGGAGGTAAAATAAGCACAATTGATGTGTACGAAAGGTTACAACAGCTGGGCACCGCCAGGTTGATGCCGATCAGCGCCTACCCGATTCATACACACCCAACCACCCTCTAGTAAAGGCACTAACCCGTTTTACAGGAACAAACTCAGGCTGTTTCGCCCCCCCCCCCCCCCCCCTCTAACTTCGGAACCAATTGAGCCAGAAACTTCAAACTTATAACATTTGCCAAGCTCATTAAAAGGGTCCACCTCACCAAATTTAATCTCTATAGTTGTAGTAGTTCTCAACATACAAGACTTAAAAAATCACCAAAACCGTAACTGACTAACTCACTCACTTATAGACGATCATCAAAATTATGAAGCACTTCCGGCCATCCTAGAATCGTGAAATTTGGCAGAATGCTACATCCCGTGGTGCATACACGGGGAAAAATCCAAAACTTGAGATTTTCCAGAAGGCGTGGTATCGCCCACTTTTGAAAATTGGTTATTATTTATTTGGGCCACTTCCCACTGCGTAGAATGTTGAAATTTGGTAAAGCGATAGGACTTGCAGTGTACGAAAGAAGAAATAATATCAAAAATTAAAAATTGTCCATTGAAAAGGCATGGAATCTGCCCACTTAAAATATGAATAAAAGTTAATCTACCTGCTGAATATAATTTTTAATTAATATTTTATAAGAAAGAAAGCCAATAGGTGATTGTAGTCATTGTCTAGTCTATTGACATATTAAAAAGCGAAGACGTTTCACCGTTGTTTGTGAAATCTAATAAAAAAAAAAAACTTTTCAAAAAGTAATGAAACCGCACCAAAAACATATATGTTAAAAAAGACCCAAGTTCTATTATATAGAACAGCAAAAATTAGGTGCGTAACTAGTCTGCCAAAAAAAGTAATAAGATTTAAATGTACGCCAAGTTCTTAGTTTAAGAAGGTTAAATGTTAAAAAAAAAATTGGTAGGTTTACTTGGCAAGTTTTTCGTTTATAACTTCATTATATTGTACAAAGTACAACATATTAGAATTTGAAAACTTGACCAGTTAAACTACCATTTTTTTAACTCATTTCTTTTCGTGGCTGACTTGTTACGCACCTAATTTTTGCTGTTCTATATAAGAGAACTCTTTTTTTTACATTTATGTTTTTGGTGTGATATATACTAGACTGTTAAGGACCATTTACATGAGAGCGAATGAACGAATAGATGAAATACGAACAAACCACTTCTGAGGCATTTGTAAACAGAAAATTGCACATTTTACTATTCCAAGATTACGATAATTAATTATCCCATCAAAATGTATTAAGAAAATAAGTTTAAAAATAGTTTAAAGAGAGAAATTTGGAATTTCAAAATTCTTGTCGCGAATTGCCAAAGTTTATTCACAATCCATAAATTAAACCGCGAATCGTCATTTAGAGAAGAAAAATTGAAAGAATTTTGCCGCGATGCGCAGGTCGAATATAATAGATTGCTCGGGTTCGGCAAGACCATATATAGCCCGAAATCGAACGTGTGTTGAAATTATTTGAGCCGTTAAAGTCCATATACGTGTTACAAACATTTTTGAAGATCCAAAATCTGAGTTGTGTCCCGCATTGTCTTTAAAAAATGATGGTCACTATACCCTAGGATATTGAAATTTATTAGAGCGGTGTAGGACTTGCAGTGCAGACTGCAGAGGATATCACTGTGTGCCCATAGGTTGCAGGAATGACAAAAAACCCAAACAAGACAATTATCGTCTGAGTACCTACATTTGAGAGCAGAACATGCAACTCACACCATTGTCTTCTACTGTTGGAGTGCTGAACGGAAAAGATATTGCTGTGTTGGATTCAGATGACGTTTCCAATTCATAAGCACTTCTATGCCTAGTATTAAACCCACAGGCACCACGTCCACCGCGTTCACCACGTGCTTAACGGTAATATGGAATCCGGCTCCATATTAGGTTCCTGTACGAATTCCATATTACAAGATTTATATGTTTACCTAGACATGGCTGACGAAGCACACACCCAACGATGACAAGAAGAACTAAAAGAGCCTCGGATATTGCCAAGCCTGTCATAATAGGGCGCCCTTTGGAGCCAGGCCTGGAGGGTGGCAGTTTGCGAGCGTCTGGTGGTCGGCTTGTCACGCTCGGCAGTCGGCCGGGTTTAACCCGAAACGGCTACGAGCTTCCTATCAATGGTCTCGCAAACCATTATGGGGGTCAGAGGGTGGATGCGCTATGCACCAATAGGGGCATAAGTGGACTTTCGACAACTCGACAACGGCATCGACTTAGGATAGGCACGTGGAACATCTCTTCGCTCACGGGAAAAGACCTGGAGCTTGTTGGGGAGGCTGTTAAATATCGACTAGATATAGTTGGTGTTTCCTCAACAAAGCAAAGGGGTTCTGGAACTGTGGACCTTGCGGATGGGTGGAAACTCTTCATGTCGGGAGTAGCACCTTCAATGTCTGCTCAGGCGGGAGTGGGGATACTCACAAGTCCCAGGCTGTCAGGCAGAGTATTGGAGTGGATTCCGTTAGGAGGGAGAGTTGCGATCTTAAAGCTTAAGCTTGAAAGATCAACTCTGGCTCTAGTGCAGGTGTATGCACCGAATCCGGAGTCGGGGTACGCAGCTTTCTTAGATGAAGTTGATGCAGCCCTTGAAAAGGTTGCAGAAATGGATTCTTATATCCTGATGGGTGATTTCAATGCTCACGTGGGTGCGGATTTCTTGACATGGGGCAGCGCGATTGGGAAACACGGTGACCCCGATCAGAACGCGAACGGAGAGAAGTTGTTGGACTTTTGTTGTTCAAATGGAATGTCCATTATGAACACTTTCTTTCCACACAAAGATATCCATAAATACACATGGTACCGTCGAAGTCTGCAGCAGAAATCGCTGATAGATTTCTTTGTGGTACCGTCGTGTATTAAAAGGATGGTTTGTGATGTTCGTGTGTTGAGAGGGGCTGAACTGTCAACTGATCACCACCTGGTGCTGTGCAAATTGTATCTCAATGATCAAATACCTATCCTGCCAAAGCGTAAACCAAGGATGGTTACGCGCATACGGTGGGAGGGGCTGCAGAACGATGAGATACGGGAGAAATTTGCACGGCAGGTATCTGAAAGGTTTGAACAAATTCCAAATGTTCCATTGAATGTAGAGGAAGAATGGCAGCTGTTTTCAACAGCAGTTATTGCCTCTGCAGGACATGTTTGCGGAGTGAAGCGGCTCGGTGTGGCGGCTGGTGGTGAGAAAAGAACTGCGTGGTTTAAAACCCCCGGAGTTCAAGAAGCTATCAGAGAGAAGAAGAAGGCTTTCAAGGTGTTGATTCACTTGGGGGACTCTCCTTCTCGAAACCGGTACATTGAGGCGCGAAGAACTTGCAAATTGGCTGTTAAAGCAGCCAAAGAACAGTCTTGGAAGGAGTTCGGCGAAAAATTGGACCGTGATCACAGATCTGCAAGCAAGGTGTTCTGGCAGACCATCCGCCGTCTTAGAGGAAGGAAGTGGAACATTATCGAAGGAGTCAAATCCAAAGATGGTGCACTTCTTTCTAATGAGGAGGACATCTTGCGCAGATGGAGCGAGCACTTTTCCGAATTGCTCAATCCAATCCAGGGCATTGAGGATGACACATCCATCGCCTTAAGCAGGGCGGAAAATAGTCCCACGGTAGAGGAAGTCACTTTTGCGATCAAATCGCTAAAAGCTGGCAAATCTGCCGGAGTGGATGAAATCCGGCCAGAAATGCTAAAGGCCTTAGGTGAAGAGGGAGTCAAATGGCTCTCTCGTGTCATTAAAGTGGCCTGGGAATGCGGCGAAACACCCAGCGATTGGCAGATTGGGGTGATTGTGCCCCTTTTCAAGAAAGGGGATAAAAGGGATTGCTCCAATTACAGGGGTATATCACTTTTAAGTCTCCCCGGAAAAGTCTTTGCCAAGGTGCTGGAAACGCGTTGCAGAGCTGTGGTCGAGGCACGATTAGGAGATGAGCAGTGCGGCTTTCGTCCCGGCAGAAGCACAACCGACCAGTTATTCACTCTCAGAATGGTACTTGAGAAGGCATGGGAGTATGCTACACCTGTTTACGCTTGCTTCGTAGATTTGGAGAAAGCATACGACCGAGTCCCTCGAAGGAAACTCTGGAGTGTATTACAGCAGTATGGAATTGATGGTTCTCTTTTGAGAGCCATTCAATCTCTTTACACAAACTGTAAAAGCTGTGTTCGGGTAAACGGCGTTAAATCAATACCTTTCACCGTGGGCGTTGGACTTCGCCAGGGGTGCGTCTTGTCCCCTCTCCTTTTCATTACTTATATGGACTGGATGTTACAGCGCAGTCTTGGCGAAGAACGTTTCGAATTGGGAGATCTGAGGATAAGTCATTTGCTCTTCGCTGATGACTTGGTCATCCTTGGGTCCTCTCAGACTGAACTTCAGCGCGCACTCGATCGGTTTGTAGCCGTTTGTGTTGAAGCTGAGATGAAGGTAAATGTGAACAAATCTGAAGTGATGGTCGTCTCCAGAACGCCTGTTCAATGCACTCTGCATGTTAGTGGAGTCCCATTGAAACAGGTGGAGAAGTTTAAGTATCTCGGGGTCTTATTCACGAGTGATGGAAGGAGCAATGCAGAGTTTTCCTGTAGGATTGGTCAGGCTGGATCGATTTTGAGACAGCTTGGTCATTCTGTTATCAGGAGGACTGAACTTGGTGTCAAAGCTAAGTTGCCAGTCTTTAATTCGGTGTTTGTTCCAACTCTTACCTATGGTCATGAGGTTTGGGTAATGACTGAAAGAATAAGATCGCGGATACAAGCTGCCGAAATGAGATTTCTCCGTGGTATTGCTGGTGTGACTCGTAGAGATCGCATTAGAAATACAAGAATACGTGAGGAACTCAATGTCGAGCAGCTACTTCTCCGGACGGAGCGGTCCATGCTTCGGTGGTTTGGTCATGTTAAACGTATGTCCCCGACCAGGATCCCACGACGCGCTATGGAATCCGTACCATCGGGCAGGCGTCCCCTAGGTAGACCCAGGATGAGATGGTTAGATCAAATTCATAATCTCTCCTCTACCCGTATGGGGATTGCCCTTGAGGATTTGGAGTCGATGGCGGAGGATCGAGAGCTATGGAGGGTCCACTTAGGTAACCTACACCCGCGACCCACTTAATGGATAAGCGGGCCATTGAAAATGTATGTATGTATGTATGTATGTAAGATTTATATATATTATATATATATATTTATTAAAAAAATATATATTTTAATAAAACCATTGTTTTTTACAACTTATATATAGATATTAAAAAAATTGTACCTGAAAAATAATATAATACTCTACAACTAAATAATATTTGTAAATTGGCTGCAAAATGTCCCAGAACAGCAAAAACAATGGAAACAAGTTTTCAAAAGCGGTTTGTTATGGGAAATCCTTTTGCGACGAGTTTATCGACTTCATTGTTGTTCTTAAAGTCTAATAAAAACAAAAACAAGAATGTTAGCGGCGTTGGTATTATGTACCTCGATCACAAAGATCATGAAGAAAATATTTTCCTAAGTGGGCCTTTTTTAAATTGAACACGGCAAGCAACAGCAAAGGCAGTGAATGACGGACTCGTCATCCTCTTCATCTCTGCAGCTTCTGAAGAAGTTGACGACAACGTCAATAAGGGTGATTGTTCATTTCTCTCCATCAGCATCTGGCTTATATTCGCAGAATGCAAATTCAAATCAATAAACGATCATTTCGGGATCACTAAAAAATGAATGAATGAACGTTAAAAATATACTGGGTACATTATCTTTGAGCGTCGTAAATTTAACAAAATTTACGAAATAAATCAACTTTTCAATTTACGGACAGCTTTGAACTTCATAACCAAAAAACATTAGTGATGATTATTTTAGAATTTTAAGTTTGAATGCATCGAAAATGTTCGTTATTAACGTTATAATATAAATATAATATAAAGCTTATTGAATCAAAAACCATACAATGAATATACAATACTCTGAGTATGTATAAAATGCACCGTTTAAGCTCATAGAAGTTAAATGATTCTTTAATAAATCGGAAACTAATATATGTATGTAGGTATCAATTTTTTTTAATGGTGAATAAATAGTATAATTCCATTCAATACTACCTACCATATTAAACTGATGCCTTTGCAAACAAAAATACCGCTTCCGCCACCCACATAACTTTTCTTTTGCAATTGTTTAAGTATCTACTTAAAGAATCGAAAGTCCTTTTAAAGAGACTCTCATAAAAATGCTACATTTTGCATTCAAAAGATAATTGTATGGTCTCTTTTTTAAGAAAATTAAATAGTTTAAAAAATACCGCCGGCGCCGGTTCACAGTACGCATGTTCTTGTGTCAGCCATTTTTATAGGAAAACTTTTATAGTGATGAGGCGATACAAAACAAAACCAACCACCACCCCTGCATTTACGAACGTTAGCGATTCGCCTTAAGGAAATCTTATACTCGCACGTAGGGGAAGGTATCGATTTTTATTCAACACAGCCCAAGAGTGAGTGTGAATTTGTTTTCTTTTTTAATTTCGTGTCCATCAAAGTCGGGAGCGTGCAAATATCTGTAATATTTTAGTTAATTGAACTTTAACCCGAAACAGGGAATTTTTCCAACTTCACAGTCATTCAAAGAGGTATATTATGGCTGACAGCGAGTTTGAGGAATTTCGCAGACCTTTTGACCAGATACCTACTACAAAATACACCAAAAACAATACACAGTCCTTTTATTCGTAAGTGTTACTTCACTTTTTTTTCGACAAGAAGCTTAAGCAATTAAATCAAAGCGAGAACAAGTCCATTTTCTTTTTAATTATACATTTTCCACAATCGATTTGACCACAACCATATTTTTTCACAGTCTCATTCCTAATGATGACTTGGAAGACTCCCCTTCATCAAAGAGTGATTCCTCTGATCAGGAAGATACCTGCGACAGCGGAATGCCAACGGTGGAGAATTCGACAAAAATGCGGAACTCTTGTCAAGTTGTTGAGGACGATGAGATCGGGGATGGCCTAAAAATAAATTTAAAACCTGAAAATCTAGATGGGACATTTACGACATCCCAAAACTTGAACGGGTTTCTACCACCAATGGGCACCCAACGAAGGAGACGAAAGCTGCCAGAAATTCCGAAAAATAAGAAATGTAAGTACATATAATGTGTGCTCTAATAGAGAGGTTTTATGTGTCCAATAACCCGGTCTGTTCACCTGCCCTATCCCTACCCAATTGTTCCATCCTGCATGCTATACCTTTCAGCTTCCATTCTGCATCTTCTAGGGCAAATGTCATTAGCCGATGAAATGCAGTCTGAAACTCGTGGTGGTGGAGGTGGAGGAGGAGGCCAAATCACTTTGATGTCACAGCAGTTTGGTGCAGCAAATCAGCGGTCTTTCTTATCCCTAAAGTGTGGTTACCTTCTTGATGAGGATTCCAGTCCAGACTCAGAGCGGCTACAGAGTTTGGGAGATGTGGACAGTGGTCATAGTACAGCTCATTCTCCAAATGATTTTAAGAGCATGTCTCCACAAATGCCTTCGCCAGTATCTCAGTCTCCCTTCCCGACTCCATTCGGAGGTATACCCTTTGGTCAGTTGGAAATGCTTGAAGCTACGCATCGAGGCTTGCATAAATTTATACCTCGGCATCATGATGAAATCGAAGTGGAAATTGGTGATGCTATCTATGTGCAGAAAGAAGCGGATGACCTCTGGTGTGAGGGGGTCAATATACGCACTGGAAGGCAGGGCATATTTCCATCGGCCTATGCTGTGGATTTGGACTACAACGATTTTGATCCAACTGCACAACAGGTGAAAAAGGAAAGGTATTTGCTCGGATATTTGGGTTCAGTAGAGACGCTGGCTCACAAAGGGACAGGAGTTGTTTGCCAGGCAGTGCGGAAAATTGTCGGGGAGTATGGAAATTCTCCAACTGGGCAAGTGTGTATCTTGGAGGTGTCAGATCAAGGATTGCGAATGGTTGATCGTTCGGGGCCAAAGGTATGTCTTATATTTTAATCATAAGCAGATGTAATTTTTTAACTTGTGGTTGCAGACTAAAAAGGATAAAAAGCCGTGCATAGATTATTTCTATTCCTTGAAAAATGTTTCTTTCTGCGCTTTCCATCCCCGTGACCATCGTTTCATTGGATTCATAACAAAGCACCCAACTGTGCAAAGATTCGCCTGCCATGTCTTTAAGGGTTCCGAGTCAACA
The DNA here is from genome assembly GCA_949372485.1 of Cheilosia soror. Classification (NCBI taxonomy): domain Eukaryota; kingdom Metazoa; phylum Arthropoda; class Insecta; order Diptera; family Syrphidae; genus Cheilosia; species Cheilosia soror. Next base: position 1,522,185 of record OX443561.1, on the reverse strand, counting down.
AGACCAGTAGCCGAAGCTGTAGGGTAAGTGCCTATTTAAAGTGTCTTGTGTAAGTACACATTTTCAAGGATTCCTAAAAACTTGGATCTGGCTCGAATATCATTAATTTATTCAAGCTATAATCGAAAGAGCCATTGTAGATGTATATATCGCACCCTCAGTGCAACAGAGCGATAAACCAAAAAATGTTATTTTTTAGGTAATGATGAGGATGTGTTGCTTTCAAAAGTATTGTACTTTTATTTTAAGGGGCTTGCCGTTTTCTAAAATTGTATAGAAAACATGTTTGCTGGCTTTTAAGCAGATCACTGAGGTGCTGAACCTCAATACGTCACTGATCGGCGCCGGCGTCCAAGTTAGTTAGCGACTTTACGTTGTGTTGTGATTGTGATCACGTTCAAAGAGACAACAATCACTCTTATTCCCGTTGGCGTTTGTCATATACGACTCTTTTGTCGTGACGTTATAAAAACTATATTCAGATTTTTTTTCAAACTTTTGTTAACGATTTTGCTTCTTTTTCTATGTGTTCACTGTATTTTCAAATTGCTTGTCTCAAAAAAGTTACAAACACTGACTTAAAACCGAAATGAAATATTAGGCGTTTACGACAAACGCCAATGGGAATAGGGGTGTATTCTGAGTGTGATTTGTCGAAAAATTCACATTTGAAAAAAAAAATACGATATGAAGAAATCCTTTTTGATAACCCTGAAGAGTATTCGTTTATCGTCGCAAGCTTGCGAACAGAAAACGAAACATTTTTAACATATTTAAACTAAATTTATTACTCGTGACACTAACACCACAATATCAGTGTAATTTCAATCCTATCAGTATAATTTCGCTGTGCGTGCCGTAATTGTTATTTTAGTGTCGAATTTAAATTGTATAGTTACGAACTCAATAGTGTCAATAGCGATATTTTCCATACATGTACATACTATGTACAACATTAGCTAGTGTTACTGTAAGTTATTGGATATAAGTACATACATAACCTAGATATTGTAAGGAAATTCTTTATTTCGGGAGGGAACTTTTTAAATTTGAATTCGAACTTTAAAAAAGTTTTGCTATTGTGAACTGTATCAAATGGGTGAATAGCCACATAAATTTAATAGGTATCTAATTACTGCACATTTTTATTTTTGAAGTTATTAAAGCTAAGGAGTTATGTATTGTATACAAAAATTTGTAATTTGCGATTTTTATATATACCTGCATATGTATTATGTATACATACATACCTACATACATATTTATATTTTTAAAATAAACTAAAAAATACTTTACTATCATTTTCAGGAGGGCATTTCAGCGATTTTATCAGAAGTTCATAGAGACAGCATATCCAATCGAAGATATTTACATTGAATAAATATGCCGCAGTTAAAGTGTTACAGCATTATTGTATATGAATGAATATACAAAATCTCTTTATACTCATGTTTTGTCTTCAATAGGATAATTATTTAAATAAACATTTCAAGGCAAACGAGCGAAAGAGAGGTATCCAAAGATAATGAATAAAAAAAGAGTAATTGTTTAATATCAATAATTAATGCCATGACAACACGTTCTGTATAAAAAAAAGCACACTAGTTTTAAATTACCTATGTAATTATTTAAAATAAACTTTATACGATAATAATAAAAGCTTTTGAATAAAGTATTATCTACCGATATGTTAACCAAGTATTTTAAAAGCAAGGTTACATACCTTTGCCATAACGATAATAATGATGCCTGCGAGCATAGGAAAGAAAGATTTGAAATACAAGTTAAATCAGCACAAATATCTACTTAATATCTAACTTTGTTACTTTATAAGAACAAAAGGGGCAATGGTGTAGGTAGCGGTTAGATTTATTGCTAGTGAAGTGACCCAAGGTTCGAGTTCGAGCCCTCCGCGTTTGAACTGTACTCTTCCACGGACCATAATAATAAAGAGAACAATAAGTATTGATTCTCTTCATACGTTTAACAAATTCGATCTTCGGGTATTGTCCTAACGTAAACTTTATTCAGTGGCCACGACCTCGCAAAGGTAATACAAAAACGTAACTCTTATTATCGATTATCATTTATCACAATCTATTGTGAAATCCCCGAAAGACCGGATTCGAATCGTGCGCGTGAGCAATATATTTAAGTGACTGAACACTGCTTTGATTAAAATAAGTTTGTGGTACCTCTACTGTGAGTTTTAAAACATTCTTCTGATAATCACGTCCCAGTCCCTAGAAATATATGGATATATTTCTATCACTATTTCTCTTATTTTGTTTTCCATTTAATACGTTTGCCTGAACGTTAAAGCTTTTATCGACGTTGCTCTGCAAGAATAAAATAACGGTGTGTTCATAAGCCCAAAGACTTTTTTCTAATAGAATTTTTTTTGAATAAGCTAACATTTAAATCTAACAATTAAGTTTAACCATGGGAGTAATTCCCTCCTTAATTATTCAGATAAACACCTCAAAGAAAAGTTTCTGCAGTAAGCAAAAATACATAGTGATGATGAAACGAATAAATTTATATTCAAAAATGTACATATATAGATCACATAACTTACAAAAGTAACAAAAATGTAACTACTATTTTTATAACAGAACGGAAAAGCATAAAAAGATTTAATTGGAAGTATATCCGTTACTAACTGAAAACAACAACTCGAAATCTTTTAAAGTGATGACAAATGATATACCTATGTTCTTATATTACAAAATAAAATAAAAACTTATTAATTTATCTCAAACTTGTTGAAATATATGAAATTAAAATTGTAATAGTGAGTATTATATATCCCATTGTCACCGTTGAGTAAAAATCAAACCTATCTGTAAAAATATATTTATCATTATTGATACAATTTTATCTTAGATAGAAAGAAGCATGGTTCTACAGACAATTTAAAGAAACTGTCGCGCGCGCATGTATAGCACTCACTCTTGAGCTATTAACGACAATTAAGTGGGTATCTATATAAAAAAAACGGAAATTCAAAATAAATTCATAAGTACAAGATGGTGGATATTGGCAAGTGTTGAAATAGCGAACTGATGGAAAGATAATATGTAGATTGTAAAGAAATGAAATAATTATTTTAATGAAACTATTATAATATATTGAGTTTTAACTAAATATTTAAATAAATATAAAATCTACTACAAAATGCTTTTTTTTTATTATTTTCCTTAGAAAAGCGCATAGGTATAATCTTATGTATACCAACGTGAAGCTATGTTGCTTAATTTGGTTGTACATACAAACATTTTGCAAAGCAAAAAAAAAAAAATTACCAATCTGATTTTATGGTTTATCCTGGGGCCAGATCGCGTAAAATAAAAACGATCGAACGACATCGTTTTCACTAAAGCTGTCTATATAATATCTGACAATAGACAGAAAACGACGTCGCTCTAAGATCTAATTTCAATTCATTATATTACAACCTCCGGATGGACCAGAAAGAATATTAGCTTAAAATACTCGGTGAAGTATTCCCTATGGCTATGAATTAAAAGCATTTCTTGAGTTAACCTGCATAGATGGTGCCGTGACATAAGGCCAAGCGTCATAAAGCCAAATTTTCGCTTATTGCATGTTAGCGTTAGGAATCGTTCGTCGCGGGTCCGGTTACCGCGCCGCCCTCACCGCGCCAGCCCCCATTCCCCCCGCGCCGATAAAACAGCTAATTTTAATATATTAATAAAGTAATTTATATATCCACAGGTATTTCCATTCTTGTTTGTCCTCTTGGATAAGAAGTCAGAAGAGTTACACAACTATGTTCACATAGATACATTATAATATAGTAAATTTGACATGACCGAATTTGCTGACAAATTGTTGAAAACAGCAAAAGAATATTTTGTTAAAGATACTAATGATATATACATTATATACAAGCATATGAAATTTTCAATTTTGTCAAGACAGTTTGAAACTCTCAGAATGGTTACTGAATCGTATCTACGCATCAGGTAAGCAAAATCGAATATGCACTCAAAAGTGTCATTAAGCCAAATTGGACTTATGACGCTTTATAAAAGTGTCATAATGCCAAATGCTAAAATTTGGCCTTATGTCACGGCACCGCATAGATTTGTGAGTTTAATGGTAAGTTGAGCATAGTAAGGTCAAAATAGAAAAGTTTCCACCCCCTTTTTTCAACCCTTTTAGGACGAATTTGTAACGATGAAAAAGGCATGTAATCATTTTGACTTAGATACATTACATATCAACATACAAAGTTTCAAATTAATATACGCCTAACGTTTCGCGTGTTATCAAAAAGCCGTCTTTAAAGGGGTAGGAGAAGTCTAAATCCAAATTAATACACAACGGACTAAAGATGACTTTACTGACTGATACGTTTGAAATGAAACTTTTATACCTACACACTTTGGCATTCCAAACACCAACATTAGCATAATAACTGACCCTATTTTCTACTTGTGTTGTGACCTTAATTATACGATAAAATCTTGAAAAACTAAAATAATACACACTCCAGAAATTTGGATTATACAAAACCACAAATAAAAATGTTGAAGTAAAACTGCTCAATTCAACTCAATGCCTAACCTGTAACCAAATAGGCCAATACATACATATATGTATTCTTCTATGGGCGGCGAATGTCGTTATAGTACAAGCAACATTTGGAACTCACTGCCTGGAGACAAGTTCCCAGAGGACTACAACTTCACTGCTCCCCCTCTGAAGCATCTCAACATCTAAAAATACCCTAGAATATAACTAGTAACCGGTAAAAATATGTAAAAGTATAGGACTCTCTCCATTCTTTAAGGTTCCAGAAAATGTGGGGAGGTTTTGGAGGAAACCATTTAACGAAAAACTTTACGAGTTGTGCTCTACAGCAACACCGAACGGATTAAAAACAAGTAAAAGTGTTATCATCGGTGTGGCCGATGCTTTGATACCCTCCACTGAATGCAAGTCATGCAAAATGTTTAGGCATATTCTGTGGGGAGAGAACAGACGAAACAGATGAAACAAGAGACCAGTGATATTCACTTAACGACGGTTTATTAAAAACTGAAGCTTAACAGCAATCGAAAGCTGTATTTACTGCTAGGTTCCACATTTCACTTTCACTCGAAATGAAATCGGCAATGAATTTGTGTGCTCTACATTTCACTGTATTCGATTTCGAATTCAAAATTTTCGGAATTAATACGAAGTGAAATTGTGATTTCGAAAAAATTTCGGAGTTTGCGAATCGCTCGAAATGCAGAACACTGAAAACGAATTCACTCGATTTGCAATTTCGATTTCACTCGATTTCTGGAACCTAGCTGTTAATGTCTAATACAAAATACGGGATACTATATACTAGCGGGAGGATCATACGATCAAGAGGCCACTATTTTAGACTTAGATATCGGGTTCTATTTACATAGTATAGAGTTACAGTGTGACACAAAAATATGTGACTGATCTTCTAAAAATTACCTACAATTCGTTTGTGCGTTCACAACACATGGGTATAATATTGGTTTTATATGGGAGGTACCACAACTATGCGACCGATAAGCTCATTTTCAATACCAACCTGACGACCGACCGACGCGACGCACCGTAAAAATAAGTTCTCTCACAAAATTCCATTCGCTTAGGTCGATTCGTTTGGATGCTATCGTGTTTTCAACAGACAGACGGACATGGTTAAATCGTTTCAGAATTTGATCCTGATTCAGAAAATAATCACCCCTATCATGGAATCCGCCGGGGGGAATCATTCAGGGAAAAGAATATTTTGGTATCGTCGCATCCGCAAAGTGAACAGTTCCCCGTTCGGGAAAAATTCGATTTGAACGTTTTCAACGATACAGTGAAACTTATTCACAGTACCCACTCGGGGAACTGTTCAATTTGCGGATGCGACGATACCAAAATATTCTTTATCGTGAATGATTCCCCCCGGCGGATTCCATGATAGGGGTGATTATACTTTATGGTGTCTCCGGTGACTCCTTCTTGGCGTTACAAATGCAATGGAAAAGTGAATATACGTTTCTGTGGAGGGTATAAAAACTGCGATATGTCTAGATTACCGCTTTCGCGAAGAGCTCAAGTTTCTTGGCTCGCAGCATAAGGCCAAGGCCACGCGCTCAGCGGCAATGCGGCATTTTAATTTTTTTTTTCATTTCAGGAACAGAACATTCTTAGGATATCAGGAATCAGGCAGGATAGATAGACAGCTTGGGGTAAATACAACTTAGGAGGGAAACGAGGCCATAGCTAAAGCTGCTAATCCCCACAAAGGTCCAAAAGAACCTAATGTCGTATACTAGGCTAATAATAGAAGTATGTATTTACTGCATTTCCTAATTGAAAAATAAACATACAAATAATTAATTTGAAGGTGTATGTAGCACGCCACATATATTATATAGCACTGACGTATTTTGACGTCAGCGAATTGTTCCAATGTGTACATGCCGTGTACAAGCTCTCTTTGTGCACTCTCTGTTGACGTCAGAGCCACATATATATGTGGCGTGCTACATACCGTGTACTAGCACCTTAACTTAAGGGGCAAGCTAAGAAAAAATGTTTGCGATGCACAGTGGGGCAGAATGCCCTAAAATGTGGCATCAAATCAGCCGTTACAGCTAAAAACCTCAAATTTTTCAGGATAGCTTCTGACACCAGTCTCAAAATATTTTCCGCCCACTAAAACGCCCACTTTTCTGAAATCTGCCTATTTTTCAAAATCTACACTTACTTTTCCCACCCACTTTTACGCCCCCTTTTATAGTGAAGAAAAACAAATTAGTAAAACCATTTTTTAAATTGTTTATACGTATTCATTGAGACTTATAAATAAAAAAAACAACAATTAAATTAAATTTGTCCATTAAATAAAAAAAAATCCAATTTTTGATATCCTGATCTCTTCATTATATCAAATAACTCCATTCCAGTAAGAAACAAATCCCTTGAATGCGAGCCTACAGCAAATTAGAGCGATCTAGATCTATGCACGAATATTCAAGATTTTATCTACTGATCATTAGCGAAAAAAAAAATAAAAATAAAAAAAGGCGCAAACATGCGCACCGATTTTATTTATATTCTACATGAGTCAAGGTATAACATAATGTTAGAATCTCGGTGTAGAAGCATGTAGAAATAAACTTTAACTTTAATGGCTTGGGACAGTTTTTTTTACCACATAGGAGCATTTAAAAAAATATATATAAAAAAATGGGGCCAGTGCGGGTTAAAAATGTTAAAGGTTCTAAGGAGGTGCTCAAATGCCACTCCATAAAGTTCAATCAAATTTACAACCAGGACTAACCCGGAACATTATTAATTCGTTCAATCTTTAAAGTTAAATGGAAAAAAATTGCCATTTTACAGTGTCATGAGAATTATAAGAAAAACTTGCAGAATATAGCAAGTTAAAGTTAAAATTAATAATTACTTAAAGCTTATTTAATAACTGAACCTGAAGGTTCCAGCAGCGAAAAAAAAATAAAGAAATACGCAAAAAAAAACAAAGCTAAACAAATTTGTTTTCGCTGTAGGCTAGTGACTCCAACTGATACATATTTTGCGAGATGTGTTGTAGATAACGTGCTAATTCATTCGGTTTGTGGTAGTCACGTTCGAATTTTCGAATTTATGCCAGCTTTTAGTGCATTCTGCCCCTCCTTTGTGCGATGGACACAAAACTATAATGCGAGACATTTATTGTCAAACATGCATATTTTGCACGAAATTAGAAAGAGAGTCACACATGAACCACTGAACCCACCCCAACTTACCTTTATATAAAATATCATTGCCTGCAAATGTAATCCCAGTTGTTGCAATTAAAAACAATCCACAAATTATATTTTTAGCCATAATTCTTTCTATATATTTGTATTTATAATACAACTTAATAGTACATATTTTGTTTTGTTTATTGTTTGAAATTTTGTAAATTATTTATCATTACTTTCCATTTAACATTACTATTTACTGCTTAAAATTGATTTGTTTTATTTTCTTGTTATTTCCTATAATTAACAGACAAGTTGATTTTTTTTTTGTTTTAAATTATGGTATATAACTATATTTTCATATTATTGAACAAATAAAAAAAGTGAATATAATAATAAAAACAATATATGCGAATAATTCGAAATATACACTTTGTTGTGGTTAAACTCAATTGTTTTTTATGTATATATCTACTTAATACTAAATATTACACAAAAGTATGTTTTTTATACTTACACGCTGCATTATGATTACATTTGACAACAATTTATCATGTTTTCTTTTTTTATAAATCGTTCGATTAATTACAAATCGAATTAGTGTTTGTTTTTATTCACATACATTATGTACATAAACCATTTAATATACATAATGTTATAGATTTTTCTTTTCTTTTTTACGGCATCAATCCTTTTAATCTACTATGTACAAAAGTAACTTTAGAAAGAGTATTGTACTTATATTGTAAAAAGATCCCAACATTTTGAATGTGGAGAGCGCTATTTTTGTTTGTTTGTGTTTTTTTAGTATTTGCTATAACATTGTGTTATTTCTGTTAAATGGTGACTTCATTTTCTCTAGTTGTTACTCTAAATGTTTGTTTATTCTGAAATTTAGCTTCATTTTAAAAATTTTACTAATGACTTTATTATAATGGTGTTTCTTTCCATTGTTCACTGTTTTTACAAACTAAAAACTATAAAACAGAAACAAACAATATTCATTTTATTATTCAGTTGTGAAATACATACATGATTTTTGTTTTTATAAAGGTTTATACCTCAATGGTTAGTTTCATTTTTTACCAACTTTGGACAATATCATTTTGGGAAAGAGAAACGAATTTACATAAAACGGATTTGATTGGCATAGCAAATGATTTCTTCTATTAAATATAATATAATCTTGAATTTTAATAAATACGTACGAAAGATTGTTTTTTTATTTATTTATTTTTTACGGCTTCAATTTATACACGATTATGACATGTTTAATCGATTTCTTTGTCTTGAAATGAGGTTACTCCTGTGATATCTAGTACAGCGTAATGATTATATTGCTAGAATTTATTTTAAATTTCAGAAAGTTAATATTTGCAATTCATAATTAACAAATTAGCATATTGAACCGATAAAAAGAAAGGTCAAGAAACCATTGTCATGTGATACTTTAGCACGTGGCTTACGCTTACAATGTTTATTTAGGTAGCAAGGCATTTTACACCTTTAAATGAAAAAAGAAATAAAGTTAATGCGTCGAAAAACAAAATAAAATTATGGGTATTTGGCACAATATGATTGAAAATACAAAAATAATTTAAAACAAACAACTTAAATGGTCACAATTTGTAGCCAGGCTAACAAAAAGTGATTTTTGCAGAAGCTTCATATACTAGGCTATGATCTTTTAGAAAACAAATGTTTAAGACATCATCATCTTCCAAGACCGAATTTACCCAATTTATTCGGCGAGTCGCATCCATTTTAAAGTATCAGAGAACGAGATGATGCTAGATTTACATACACGGGCTGTTTGTTCCGCACCAGAAATGGAGAAGCATTTTTTGAAATAATTAAATGTACATATTTGCATTTAAAATGTTTGAAATCGAAGGACATGTTTTGAAACATAAGTCCACAAAAAAATATAAATAATGTGATGCGCAACCGTTCTGTACAAGACCATAGGCACAGTTTCTTGTACACAAACGTTTTTATTTCTGGGTCAAATGGAAGGGACCTCCATTTTTGTACCGGATCCGAACGGCTGAATTGAAAAGCATTATGTGAAGGGAAATTATTTATCGTTATCAGGTTTATTCGTATCGGTTTAGTATTTTACTTGGTGTATGTTATTACTTTTGACTTATTTCAAAGTCGGCATAAAGTTTGAGAATTTAGAGAGAGAATTTGGTTAGAATTTAGATATATGTATTTTGCTCAACGTTTTAAGGACGATAAACTTGGACTTTTCGTGATTCTGTATACACGCGTTAAAATCAGACGTTTTTGTGTTTTTTTTACCGATGGATAAGCCATATAAATAGCCCATAAAACGATTGCCAAACATTTGTGTATATGCTACTCATTCTTTATTTCGGAATCACTGTTTATTTAATTAAATAATCTTAGTTTTGAATTCTGCTTACGAAGCAGTCAAGCGGACGTACAATCTGAAGACTCTTTTCGCTTAGACACATTCGATAGAAATTACTAATTTAATAGTTCGTTAGCTCAAAGCAAAAACAGGCGTTGCTTACAAGGTGGCTACCAGAGTGGTTGTGTCTGGTCGAAGTGAATGCACATTATGGTGTTGACAGCATGTTATATGAACCCAACGCGTTAATTTTTCACACGTAGAAGCAGTGACGATTTTATTCCAAAATTTGCAAAAGACATTGGACATCGCAACAGAAACTCGCTTTTTTATTCATAAGGTTGTGCCCAATAAATTTCTTGGACTTGAACTCCAACTACGACTCGTGACAAATCTAAGAAACTTTATGACATAAATATAAACGTGCTTTTACTTTTTAACCTCTTTTTTTTTAAATATTCCAGTAGTACAACCCTACGACGCGTGTAAATATTATGAAATGGGTTCCATACAACCTGTATCTCTTGTTTCGTTGATTAAAGGGAGAGCCATAATAGGTTCGGAAGGGAATAATCCAAGGTAAGCCAATTTACGATTACATTAAAATAGTATTGCATAAAGCTTGCAATCCACATAACCACATACAATTCACTAGGGACATATGTAGCAATTTCTCATAAAGTATGAGCATAATAAAAGAAATTATATTTAAATACGTGCATTTATTATGTACAAAACAAACTATTTAAAAATAAACATTTGTTTGTGATATGCCTTAGAATGACTTTTTATTACAAACATGATTAATTATAAAGTAGAACACGGCTATAACATGGTTCAAATTACAGTGCATCGACTTATTTTACATAAGCTAAGAGCTTGTAAACGTTTCGTTTTTGCACCGAAGCGTACATATCTACGTATTTGTTTGCCTAAATTATGGAGAGCTTATTTATAGAATTTACAAAATGTTTAGTGGTTAATCTGCTCCATTGAACCGCATAGTTAATAGAGTCTCGACAGTATATGTACTAGTTCATTTAAAAGACCGCATTCTATATAAGTGGAAATCGTTCTAGGTACCCTCGGTGGTCCATAACAGTGACAATGATATACAACTAATGCGCGAACCAGCTTCGTTTAATATCAGCCGTCTCTGAATATTGGCAGATTTTATTTGTAAATATTAATTTAAACGATAAATTGGAGCTGCACGTTTGTCAAAAACATTTATTTTATTAGTATAGCGCATTATTTATTCATTTATTGTACCTAAACAAAGAATTCCGCGTCAAAAAATATGCACAAGTATCACATTAAACAAAAATATTGTGTACATCAAAAATATTAAGAAAATAATTCAATCTGCAATGTACGTGTGAATGCACTTTCCGCCGGCCTTTGGCCAAACAAAATCATAAAGGAATAAATTAATAATAAAATAATAAATAATATCTATTCAATTTGTCTTGAATTTCATATTTTAGGTTTTGTTTTAAATTTTTTTTATATATATGTATGTATTTAGATATTTCTGCGTATTTTTAATTCAGAAATAATACTTTTTTTTAACTTAAATTTAATAATTAATGTACAAATTAAATAAAACGAAAAGAAAAACAATAGTCTAAGGCTCTAAAGCTGAGAAACAATTATAAAAAAAATCTCCTTCTCTACATCTATTTTTATCATTAAAGACTTTTCTTCTTTTTGAATTCTTAATTTAAACTGTGTTTTTATTTTTTAATTATTTATATATCTAAGTTGCCACTAATTAATTTTTGTTTTAGTTAGGTACTATACTTATTACTTAAATATATTTAAATAAACTACAATTTGCTGTTTTCTGCATACTTACTTAATGTTAATGCTTTTTACTAATAAACATATACATACATTAAAAATTTACAATTACCAAAAATGTACAGACATTTTGTTTAAAAAGATACATACATACATATCCATATACACGCAGGCACGCACGTACATACACCACACATACATACCTATATATGTACATACTAAAAATGTTCTTTCATAAAGCACTCTTCTTCTTCTTCTTCTTATAAAAAACTTGTATAGATCAACGTGTGTGGTGATCATATTTATGTATGCTTAGTTTTTGAAAACTTTTATGTTTTTTCTTAACTAATATATATATATATATATATAATTTCATGCATTTGACTAAAGAAAAATTAGAATAATTAAACGATTGCTCGCCTTAGATATCCACATCACTCATATACTATATAATATATATGTATTTTGTTTGGAAGGCGATAATTTACTCGAATATAAATTAATTAAATAAATTTATGCATAAATATTGGAAATAAAGGCAAAATAAAAATAAAAATAACTAAAAGAGAGAAGAAAAACTATAAAAAAAAAAACTTAAAAGATTATTCAACAAAAGTTAAAAGAATTAAATACAGTAGGATTATCATCTAACTTCACAGTCTTTGTTCAGTGGAAGTAAACTGCAGTCGTTTGCCGCTGCTGTTGTCGATAATGGCTTGGCCATGGAGGAATCCGTGGGCGCTGCCATAGACGCAGCAGCATTCGTCTTAGCAGTGTCAGAAGCTAGTGGAGGTAGTGCTGAAGGCGGCGTACTACAACTATTACTACTATTGCTATAACCAGCATTAATATCTATCGCACTTTGTTCATTATGAAAATTGGTCCTTAATTTAAGCGGAGGAACTGGTTGATTTATTTTTGTTGTGTCTGTCTCCTTTGGCGTCTCCCCTGACAATCTATCTAATGGGTTCTCGTCGGAGTGATCTTGCTGTTGGTCTGCAGATTGTTGATTGTTGCCAATTACGTAACCTCCGCCGTCGGAGTTGCGCGCGAGTTTCAGCCGAATTGGTACCATTGGCAACGCTGCTTCCGACCCCTTTGTGATACTATCGTCTGCAGCAGCTTCTCCTTCGACTTTTCGTTTACCGAAACGGATGATGAGTTTCGGTCCGGCGTCAGATGCGTTGTTTTCAATCACTTGTATGTGTTTGTCCTGCTTCTTCTTCTTCTTTTCTTTCTTTTGTTTTGAGGATTTTTTCCGCGAGGTGTTCGGTTGCACTTCAAGATTATCTGCACTGGCATTTGGCTTTTCTTCGTCATCGTCCCCAAAGTCGGCCATAACCTTCTTTCGATAGTTCATACTTTCACGTCGAAGCATCTCGAAGGATGGGATGGCATAGTTCGAAGTCAAGCGTTTCTTAGGGGGACACGATACGATGCGCATATTTGTCGAAGCGGCAACACCACTATTACCAGCGGTTCCTCCACTTGCCGTCGTCGATGTGGACTCGTAGGATTTTTTCCGAATTTTGATCTTCAGTTTAGGAGTTTGTTCTTCCTCGGACTCGAGTGTTTTACTACGTCCTCTGCGCTTTCCAGTCGTTTTGCCGCCAGTTTCATTACTCACGGAGAGGTTGCTGCCAGTCGAACACCCGCTGCGACGTCGCTCCGGATTACCTTCAGTGACATCATAACTCATGTCGAGTTGACGCAATTCTCGCGAACCAAACTTTTTTCTCTTTGACGTGACCTCAGTGCTGTTGTATCCCTTGTAGTCGTCTTTCGTGGGAATCGAGAGCATTGAGTCAACGGCCTTTGGAATGCCTACGCTTCGACTTATCATTGTATTTAAAGAACTAGCCTGTTTCTCCGCCAATTGTGGAAGACCAACTGTATCGTCAAGATTCGTTTCCTTCTGACCCCAATACTGCAGTAATTCCTTCTTTCGCATACGACGAATACCTGAGGTCCCACCTCCACCGCCGACAGTAGAGCCTCCGCCGCAAATTGCTGCCTGTGAAACAGAAACCTGTACAGACGACTGTTGGACGACACTCAAACTAGTCGAGTTGTACGTGTCGGGATATGACAAAGGACCCTTGATCTTCAGTTTCAACTGGTTTCTGGAATCTGAAAGTGATACCTTTGTGTTGGTCGTGTCAGAGTCAATGGAGATCTCCTCTGAGGTGGTTTCCATGGAAGTCTGAAGTTCTGCGGGCATAACTACTTCCGGAGCATTTGCCGGTTGGTTATTTTGAGTATGTCGGATACCTGTTCCACTGGCTTTGAGGGCAGACTGGAACTCCTTTTCAACCTCCTCATCGATGTCGGGCAAAGTCTGGTCAGCGGTTCCTGAATCGAATGCGCCTAATAAATTGTTGTTATACGCCTCCTGACTGGCAGAGGAATGCTGTGCTTCGAAATCGAGACTGTATGTGCGCATATCAACTGGCCCGGGAAGCACTGGCCTCACCATACTATACTCGCTACTTGTGTTTACTATTGTGCTGGATGTTGGTGTTTTCAGATCTCCCTGTCTATTGTTGCAATTATTGGATCCAGTTGTCTGCGTGCTACTTCGCATTTTGCATGTGTATGATGGGCTGGAGAACTTCTGCTGTTCGGGTGTGGTGTTTTGCTGCATATTGCCACGGCAATCAAAAGAACGTCGACGGTCACGTAGTGACTGAAGGTTTTCCACGTTGGAGGATGCCATGTCTTCCTCATAATTGAACTCGTAGGGAGTTCCAACAAGATTATTGACGATATGTGTGTTTCCATATTCAATTGCAGGGGGAATCTGAGAAGCAGAAGCTAGACGCCCACCTCTGCCTCGACCTCGACCACGTCCTCGACCAGTACCTGTCCCACGCGTTAAGTTTTTTCTTTGTCGACCTGTACTTTGCCCATCAAACTTACCACTGCTAGATTTTGCACCCATTTGTTTACTAAGCATTTCCATTTGGCGCGGGCTCTTGCCAGGGCTCTTGTGCATTTGTGGGGACTTACGTGGAGGAGGCTGCTGCTGTTGCTGACTAAATCTCGCCGATGTGCGTTTTGACGGTGATTCCTTGATATCAATGCTGCTCGTGGGAGGCATTAGTTCCAGCAAGGAGTTAAATTGTGCAGAGGCGGTATTAAACTGAAGATTCTGTGGAGAATGGTGGTCCAAAGTGGCACCAGGCGTAGAGACAATCGCCGCAGTAAGCGCTAGATTGTGCGAAGACGAAGTAAATGCTGCACCGCCACTTCCACCGTTCCCAGTTGACATTGCAGACATAAACGGAGATGGTGATGTTTCCTGTTGGTGATTCTGACGATTCCCTCCAAAGATGGAGGTGTTCTGTTGTTGTTGTTGTGACTGTTGCTGTGATTGCGAGGAGGAGAGAGGAACATTTCCCGCTAGCCCTGCAGAAGGAAACAATACCGCCCCGGGCGTAGGAAATAAGGTCTGATTCATGTGATTTTGCATGTTGGCGTGCGGTGGTGGAGCATGAAACAAACTTACTGGGCCATTGTATTGATTCTGCGAATGATTCAGCTGCTGTTGCTGGGTAAATCCATACGACGAACTCAACATATCTATGCCATTCACCATGTTCTGACTGGTAGTGTTCTGCTGAGCTATTGAATTGAATTGCGAACTTAATGAGCCGCCAAACGATTCAATTCCTCCGCCGAAATGGTTCTTCTGGTTCACAATTATGCTACAGTCCTCATGCTGTTGCTGTGGCTGCTGATTGGATTTGTTACAAGGTGTCAATGTGTGTGGCATATCATTTGATTCCGATACTGAACTTGGTGATGTGGAAACCGATCTTCGAGTCTGAATAAGATCGTTCTCGTTCCACATGTTGGGCACATTCATGTACGGTGATTGCATTCGAGTGTTCTCATCATAATCACAGTCAACCAACTTGCTAGAAACCGATTCAGCATTTGTAGTGAAATCCATTGAAGTCTCCTTCGTCGCATGCAGATCCACAAAGTCTGGTTGTTTAAAATCAGCGAGCTTATTAAAGCACTCAGTATTGTGCGACGCATGAGGTGTTTTCTTTTTCTCGGTAATGTCAGTCCCACTAAGGAATATGGATCTGGCATCATTTAACGCCGTCGAGTCCTGCTGTACATGGTGTGATTGTTGCTGGTCGTTTGAGGATTGCAACAAAGGAAACTGCACCATAGAGGAGTTTGTACTTGACTTCTCCGAAAAATTGATGGCATTTTCAGAAAATGGCACTGTGAGACCGGAACTGCTGTTGTTTGTGGGTTGTGGCGCAACAGGCGGTTCGATGACAGATTTGTGATCCGCTAGCAGTGAATCATCTTTAACCTGAGGTGTAGGAGCCGAGTTCTCTTTTTGTTGGAATAGATCATCTGCGTGGTGATTGTAGGGGAATGTTGTAGGTATCGCAGGTGTGGGTGGTGGTCCAAAATCAGCCGGCACGTCATCACACTTGTTATGATTCCGTTTCTGTGACTGAGATTGTCTCAGCTTTTTCACTAAATCCATTGTCAGCGCACTATCATCTTCTTTGTGTAAGTCGAGATCGGCTGTTGCATCCTGTGCTGTGCAATCTACGTCGGGGGGATCAAGTACCTGACCAAACGAGAATTCAGTGAGAACGGCAGTGCCATCATCATCGTCATCTTCGTCATCATCATTTTCATCCGGCCCTTGCATGTTATCCAGTAAGTTAATTTGATCTTCAGCTATCGGATCAAAAGAAGACATACGGTGATGATGGTGGTGGTGGTGAGGGTAAGGAGCTGGTGTAGCAGGAGATTGTTCGATAACTTTCTGAGATTCCTCACTACTTGAAGGCATAGGCGGAGTTTGTGGAGGTTTCTCAGGCAATATATCCTGTGCTTCTTCATCTTGTGGCTGGTGCGGATGCTGCTGTGGTTCGTTGGAATCGATTTTAAGACTTTGTGCAGAGCTGGAATCTAACTCTATAATGTCGGGATCTTCTATTCGTATTGAGCGGCTTAATTTTTCCTTGATCGATGGAGTTGGAATTCGTTCCTCCTGGGCGAGTTCTTTCTCTCGTTGTTTTTCGCGTTCTATCTCTATAAAATTGTCGTTTACAATGTTGCTCGTGCAGTCTGCTACCGAGCTAATTGATTTTATCTCGTCGATTACGCTACTACTATTGCTGCTAATTTCGCGTTCCTTTTTGTTTAGCAACTTGTCAAGTGATCCAAAGTTACGATGGGATTTGCTGGTGGTTGATAGACTTGTGGCTGTGCTTGAATTGTTGTAGGTAGACGATGAGGATACCAAGTCTGCTTTTCTTTGGGCAATCTCTTCTTCTAAGTTGGGTGACGGAGAACTAGACGGGGACTCTTTCGTGGCTTCGTCGTCATCGATTTCAATTGTTTGAGGTGCTGTTACGCCTTCCTCTTTCTCCTTTTCGGGAGAGTTTTCCATTATAGGCACTACCTCTTCCTCATCGTCGTCGTCATCGTCGTCAACCAGAACAATAGGTGCAGGTTCATTTTCATTCTCTTTTCTCTGGATGGCTGGTGACTTTGCAGGTGGAAGCGGCAGAACTTGTTCCTTTTTGGGCGTATCCTTGGTTCCATTTATGCTGCTACTGTCGTTGCTATGACTAACACTTGGTAATTTAGACCGTACTGGTGATTTAAGTTCCATGGTGGGCGGTGACTTGGGTAGTTCTGTTTGATCCACTGCAGAAGCCTTTCTCGTCGGCTTCTCGCCACTGCTACTCTTTGTCAGTTTTCGAGTGGTCGTGGACTTGCGATTTTCCTCGACCTCACTTTCGTCAGAGGAACTACTACTGCAAGACGATGATGAAGAACTGCTCGACTCAGATGATGATGTGAGGCTAAGATTTCGCACCGACAAACGACGAGATCCTTCCTTTTCTTTTTCGTCTTTGTTCTTGTTTTTCTCTGGCGAAAGTAAAGAAGGGGGTGATTGCACTACAGGTTTTGATACTGGTGCTAGGGTAGTCGCAGGTGCAGATGGCGGTATTGCAGTTGGAATTGGTATGGGCTCGGATGCAGGCACAGGCGCAGGTGCGGATGCTTTTGTTTCCAATTCCTTGACATCGGCGGTAGAATCTTTTGATCTTCTAGTAGCCGTCGTTCTTGGCGTTGCCGCAGCTTCTTTCTGACACGCATCCTTAGTTGTAACCTCTTTCGACAGCCTACGCGGCTTTGTGACATGGGACTCAATTGAAGTCGAAGACTGTTTTTTATTGCTCTCCGGAGACTTCAATTTACTCTCCTTGTCTTTGCTATCTCTTTCTTCGGCGGACACCTCTGTTGTTGATGACTTAACCATTCCACCGCTCTTAAGCTGCTCGGCAGCCTTCTTAGCCGCTTGCCTCTGTGGCACATAGCTAACGGCCATGTTGTTTTTGGTCATGTCTGTTGGTGGTTTTACACTATTTGGTGACTCTGTTGATTTATTACTTACGGGCTTCACGCCTTCTGCCTTGGCTTGTGCCTTTTCACGACGGGGTGAGACGATGTCCTTGGAAGATATGGTCTCATTTTTCGAAGTATTCTTTGGAGGTCTACCACGTTTTCCAACCACCTTGTCTGCTGTTTTATCCTTTTCTTTTTCTTTCTCTTTGGATCGATGTTTCTCATCCAATCTGTTACTACTTTCTTTTGGTTTATCTTTTTCTCTTTCCCTGTCTTTTTCTTTTTCTTTATCCCTACTTGAGAATGCTTGGGTCCGATCTGATTCGCGATCATCGCGAGAATCTTTCTTGCCAGCAACAGCCCCTGCTGTTGTTGTTGTACTAGATGAATAGATGTTTGTGGAACGCATGTTTTCTGATGCCTTCTTAGCAGCTTGTCGCTGTGGAACGACCAGTAAATCGGTTACAAATTTCTGCTTTTCAGCAGATTTTGGTAGAGCACCATCTTGATTTTTACTTTTTTTGTTTCGGTCATCTTTCTTGTCTTTAGACAAAACCTCCGTCCGTAGGTTCTCCTTTGCAGTTTCATTTCCTTTTGTTTTCTCCTTCTCCTTTTCCTTACCTTTCTCTTTGTCCTTATCCCTGACACTGATGACGTCTTCTTTAGCCTTTGCTGCTGCAGCTTCTTTCTTTTGTTTCTGTATCGACTGTAGGAGAGTGAACTCTTTCATGGCAGCCTTTGTTCGTACGTTTGTTTGATAATCGCTTACATTACTCTCCGTTTTATCCTTATCTTCTTCCGAAGTTGATGTTGAACTATCGCTGTCTGAGTATATTTGCGATGTTGCTTTGTGGCTAACATTCTTACTTGTGCTATCTAAATTCTTTAGAGGAATCAATTCCTCACTCTCGTTACTCGATGACAATAATGAGTCCTTCTCAAGTTCTTTTTCCATTTGAGAAAGATAGTTGTTTCTTCGCTTATGTGATTCCTGTTTCTTTTCTTCCTCATCACTTGAGCTGGATGCCGCTTTAGCCGCCGTGGATGCAGGGGTACTGGCTTTCCGTCGCTTTTGCCGCATTTCAACAGAACATAAGTAGCTTTGCTTTTTACGCTGCTTTGTGGGAGAAGATTTCTTTTTCGTTGATTCATTTTCGCTAGCCGAAGAAACTGATGAGGCAGATGATGCTGATGAAGCCGACGACGAAGATGATCCAGATGAACCCGACGAACCCCCTGATGTAGACGAATTAGTTGAAGATGATTGGGATCCACTGCTGTCGACTTTTCGTTCACCTCCCCCATTACGACGAGTAGTCTTGGCTCCATTTACATTTATCTTCTTATATTGAGAAATCGATTTTTTGCGATTTGCTGTGGAGCTTCCAACTACAGTCGAAGAACTAGCTATTGCTAAAGATGTCTGTGGTTTATTACCCTTACCTGCACCGAGAAGTTTTTCTTTAATATATTCTAAACTTAAAAATGAATTATCGCCTTGGTAATTTGAGCTAGTATAAAACCTATCGTACAATGCTGATCCATCGTTTGCATAGATCACAGCATTCGTGAAATGTTCATCGTACTCCTTAGTGTTTCGAAGCGAATCATCGCTTAGCACTGTTATCTGCTTATAAAATATCTGTTCTCGCAACTTGAACAATGAACGCGACAATTTTTCCCTTCGACTAACCATATAGCAAAGATTTCGTACCCTTTCCAAGTCCTGTCGCACGTGTACAACAAGTTTATGATTCTCCATTTCAACTTGCTCTTGTTTACGGGCGATTAATTCCACATCTTCGGTTTTGGGAGGAATAAGTGAATTGTTGTCGTGCGATTTTCGCTTTAATTTCCAGTAATTGTAAATGCTGGTAATTGCATCTTCGTCGCACTCAAAGAGATGGCAGCTGATGTCTCTGATGTTGACGTGTTTGTCAAACTCAGCTTCCACTTCCTATAAGAGTATTTTAAAAAATAAGACGATTAGGTGGTTCAAATGAGATATATAAATGTATTATCTTATCGCTAAAAAACCAGCCATTCTGTTGAGAACACCATTGGAATCTGGCATTAGGTCTATTATTTCTATCATAATTATGTATGTACTTGAACATATTTAGAAAAATGAGAGATATCAGTGCTTTGGATTTTTCAACCATGGAAATATAGTTAAGGTTGGCGTTTTCCTATTTATTTTTGTCAGTGTTTCGTGTGTGCCAATGCTCACAAAAATAAAACCAGGTAAAGAGAGGTCGCTCTATCAGTCACTATAGTTACTATATAACTTCAAATTGTTCTACGTCGAACCTTATTATCTCTATCTGGTGGAGTGAAGTGTACAGTACATAATTTAAAAATAAATAAATAGGTGGCGCAACAGGCGGTAGACACCCTAGGCCCAGCTTCTCGCAACCATTCGTTTGTGTGAGTTTCTATTTTTGGGACGAATGGAAGGGAAGGGACCTACAATTTTATGCCGAGTCCGAACGTCTGAATTGAGAAGCTTTTTCATGACAGTCATACTCTCAGTCATACTCTCGGATGTTTGTCAGACGTTCGCGAGAGGTGGCGCAGTAGAAAAAACCTTAAGATGTAATTTGTGTTTTTCCGGGGATCGAACCTGGGATCCCTCGCACAGTAGTCCAGCACACTAACCACTGCGCTACTGCGCCCACATAATTTGGGTCTATCTATAATCTATATAAATACATATACTATATTATAAATATGGAAATCACGACTCTGTGATCATCAACGCCAAGCCCAAATCCTTTGCTCTAGAAAGCTGAAATTTTGCACAGAGATTCCCTTTATGATGTATAGAAAGAATAAGGAAGGATATTTCGAAATTCAACCCTTTAAGGGGTAAAAGGGGGAGTCAAAGTTGGTATGCGAACGAAAACACCCTGGCGCGAATTGTCAGTCTATAAACAATCCACATCATTTAAATCGCGTTCCACAAAGTAGCGAAAAAAAATTCGTTCGAACTTAACCTTATTCCAAGAGGGGGATATCTTGGAATAATAAAATGTGCAATTTTCTGTTTATAAATGCATAAAAAGTGGTTTGTACGAATTTCATCAATTCGTTCGTTCGCTCCCATGTGAATGATCCCTTACTACAACTTCTGTTGATCGTACGTAAAAAAAGTTGCTTAACATAATTTTTAGGAAATTTCTCAAGGATAAAAATTGTAATTTTATTCAGTAAACATTTTGAGAAAAAAGCATTTTAAGTAAAAAAAATTAACAACTAATTTTCAAAATTTCGAGTTTAAGGAGCCATAACTTTTTTGTAGCTGCACATAATCTACCCAAAGTGCTTAGGAATTGTGTGCGCTACTAAATTGTCTTTTCAAAATGCACAAAACAAATTTTGTACCAATAATACTAGTTTAGAAGTTATTAAATTAGAGGTCACCTACTTTGATGAGCTATACCGGAAAATATGGAGAGAATAGACCCCCTCCCCCTGCCATACAATTTTTTTTTGTTCGGCAGAACTTCAGGAATCTTCCCTTAAAGGATTATACCGCTTAACTGGGACACCCTGTATAGTCATGTGAAGAATAATAGGGACCCATTGCGGTATTTCGTAAGAATACAAAGAACAAGAAAATTTTCATTAAGTTTGGAGTAGTATTTTTATTTTTAAATACATTAGCATGTAGTACATACTATAGGAGGAATCTGAATTAAGTACTAATATACTAATGTCAGTGTCACCCCATGCGTTTTTTTGAGCAGATCTTAAGGCGAACATTCGCATATAACGAACCCTTTTGCCTTTGTCTTGAGCATAAAAAGTGGTTTGTTCGCATTTCATCAATTCGTTCGTTAGGAGGTATACTATTTTGAAGGTTTTTTTTTTGTATGGGAGACGACATGCGCCTTTGTCCAATGTTGACCAATATTCACAGGAGCACACCAGAGCCTATACCTAAGGTTATCTGTAAGTTTGAGCTCAATCGATTCAGTGGTTTTCGAGATATAAGATTGTGAATGTTTTTTTATGGACGGTGCCACGTGCCCCTTTGTCCAATTTTAATTAAACTTCACAGAAACCATTACCATTATCAAAGACGTGTGAAAGTTAAAATCGGTTAATGCGTTAAGGCGTGAATCGGCGACAAACAATTTTAAGGCTAGATTTTAATTTGCCCCGTATATTTTTTATTTATGCTGTCAAATTATGTAACTCTCTACAAAATAATATCAGAACCATCTCTGATGCACTTTTTTATATTTCTCTCGCCTACCCTAATTTCTAATCTATGATTTTAAAGGTTTACTTTTTTTACTTTACTTCTCCTACTTTCCCCTTATTCTATTATTGCTATTATATTTAACTTCGTTTCGTATTCTTTCGTTTTCTTTTTCTTTTTTCATAACAAAGCTTTTAATTTAATGTATGTAAATGACTTTTACATTGTTTAATTGAAATAAATTTCTTATTGTCTTAACGTATATATGTAGGTATGTACTATAAAAGATATTTATCTTAAGGTACCTTAAACATGTATTATAATAATAAATTGAAAAATTGAATTGAACTGAACTGAATTTGGGTTGATTTATAAAATAAATTAAAATTGATTTTAAGAATAAATCTCTGTTGCAGACGTTTCTATGTTTTTCATGCATAGTCATTGAATTGGCGGACACTATTGCCAGTTCGAGTTAATTTCCCTTTATGTCTATGGGGTCGGTCGGATTACTATACCAGATTAATAAGTCTGACAGTCAGTGTCAGACTTTTGGTTGGCCTATATGAATCACCTGATTTTTTTCCAGCGGTGCCTATTATCTCGAATTTTTATTTTGATTACTGTTCGTTTTGGTCACACACATTCTTGTTCACTTTGCAAAAGCAGTTTTCGTTTTTTCTTACTTTGTTTTGTAATCATTTTGTTTAAGGATTATATCGCATTTATTATTTCCCATTTTAGAACAAATCTATCTCGCTTAGTAGCTTGTCTTACTTGATGTTTGGGGTCATTAGGTCTGTTTTTTTCCTCATCGCTCTCAGTGAAGTAAAGTAAAGTAGGATTTTCAGCACGCAATTACAACAACTGCACTCAATTTGACACCACTGAGATTCACACAAGCTATTCATTTCCAGCAAGACCAACTTTGGAGCATTCTTCAATTCTGAACACCAGGGGAGCACATTTTTGTGTAATTTGGATCTGTTCACAGAGTGTCTCCTTTTATGATACCTACTATTTTGTCGGCTGTGGTGGGTGTAAATGTACATATAAGAAATTGCATATTTTAAACAACTTTAAAAATGACAACTGAATATTACGGAAAGTAATAAAATACTAAATATTTTCCGTTTTTATTTAAGTTGCATTTTGTTTACAAAATATAATTATATATACACATAGACTTGTAATAATTGAAAACTATCTTTGATATGTTATGGGATACATTTTTTGTAGATAATAAATAGGAAATCCTCCCATTTTGTATTCCCTGTTGATTTTTTAACTGAAGTATGTAATAAAGGTTAAGTATTATTTACATAGCTACTCTTTTTTTTAAGTGAAAGTCATTCGATTTCAGCCAACTGACATTCCAACTTTTGATTTCGATGGGGATTTTTTTTGTTCATTTCTTCGCACATTCTCATTTTCGATTGCATTACCTAAGTTAAATGTTATGAGTTTTTTCGACTGAAAATGTGGTCTAAGTCTTTATTTAAACAATGTTTATAGTGAAATTTACATAAAACATACAAAATTGGAAGCAACATTTGTTCGTCTTATGGGGAAAAAATTTCAAATGTAAATAATCGTATGTCACAATCAAAATGAACAAACCAAAACGATTTGAAGTGCTCATTTATTTAATTTTTATTGCATTTTTTCTGTTCAATTTGATCTTTTCTTCCTCCAAGAATGTGTAAATAAACCCATCCTTTCTCAAATTACAGTCAAAACCAACGCAATCGACAGTGATATATTTATACAGCTGATTTCGAAAATAAAGTTCATACAATTAAATCATTTGATAATGACCTTCTTTCCTTCAAAACTTAGATTGTGAGAAGTTCATTCGATTGAAAGTTTTAAATTCGAGGAATACTCGATTCGATCTAATCTCAGAATTAGCACGTTCTTCACTTTAGGGCTCACCTAATAAACACACCCACGCATGTTTATGTTTTTTTTTCTTTGGCAATTAATTTGTGACCATACAAGACGCTAGGAAGAGACAAAAAGTAAACAGAAAAAGTAAATATTCTGTACAAATTGATAATCATTATTTTTTTTGCGCTAAAAGGTTAATTATTCATTTTTCTAGAAGGATTTTGATTTTGAAATTGAATTTTTCATTGATGGCCATTTTGACAGCAATGCCAGCTGTTAACTTTTCAGGGGTAAGACCGACTGTTCAGAAAAGTGGTTGGGGACTGTTTTTTTGCACATTTTCTTACTTTACTTTACTTCACTGAGATGGGTGAGGAAAAAAACAGACCTATTGTTGGATTTGAAAGAAAGTCGAAATATCGAAAATGAAATACAAAATACAAGTAGTATTTCATTTTCTACTTAACTTTCTTGAGAACAAATATTGAGAACGTCCATTAAATATTAATTTCAAAACATTGAACTGGTGCCATTGTCTAATGAAACTGCTATTTATTCCTTATCCAAATAAAAATGGCTTTTGTTTAAAATAAAAATCATAACTTATACCCTCACACCAAGCCGAAAACTGGGTTTTCGCGAAAACAGTCGAAAACTTCCTCGAAAACAGAAGTTTTCCCATACATATTGCAGTTTTCAAAACGAGTTGTTTGAGGTCGTTTTCCATGAAAACGCCACGAAAACGAGTACAATCGTTGGGTTGTTGAAGCAGACACACCTTTTGCAACATTCAGCGAGCTCAGCAAAACTGCTGACAGGATGTGAGAGACTGAGTGAGAGTGAGAGTTTTTTGTTATCTTTGCTTGCACCATAAAGAGCAAACTACCTGCCACAAATAAATGGTATTTTCAGATGTTTTGATTTTGAAGTTGCTTATGTTAATTATTTTATGCATTTAACCATAAGTTAACGATTATCAAGTAGCTTAAACAATTTTTTTTTGTATATTATGTCAATACGAGCGAAGTTTAGTAACTAAAATAAAAGTCTAGTCGCCACAAACATTTCATAGCTAGTTGTACAGCTAATTGAAACGTCAAACGAAAATGAGTTGGTGTTCGGTGTGAATGCATCCACGAGTTTTCTAAACTTTTTTGACGAAAACTCGATTTTCGGCTTGGTGTGAATAGGAATTTCTTTCCTGGAAATGAGCATTTTATGTTTTGTAAAGCAATTACCTTAAGTCGCCGTGCCCGCACTTGATTACGCTCTTCTGAGGTCATATCCTTTCGACTCTTTCGTCGTCGCCCATCATCATCGTCAATTCCTGAACACACTCCATTATTATTCGTAGCTTTTTGGTTTCCTTTTTTGCCCTTGCTTCCCATGCTGTGCTTTAAGCAGTACGAGCGTAGTTTAACTCCATCCTCGGCATTGCCCTCCTCTATAATTGCCCGCATCTCCAGTCCATGCTGAAATGCGCATGTCACATGATAGGCTGTCTTGCATGTTTTCACTGAGCATTGTATACAAGCTCCCACTCGTTCTTTGCACAGCACACAAATTAAAGCCCATCGACTTTGTGGAATGGTTGAGATTTTTGTTATTGGTTCCATGCGATCCACACACCCAATACTAACTTCAGGTATCCAAAGAGCACACGAAACATGCGCCCAGTTCTTGCCAGACTTTGTTGATTTCATTGCGCCCCCCTTGTTCGGACAAAGAACACAACCTGGCTTAATGTCCATTGAACAAGTTCGGCATAGCCATTGACCTGTTACGATGAAAATGTATGTTTACGAAATTCGTTTATTGATTTCTTTAATTTTGTACACATACCCGATGGAATGGCCGTAATACCATAACACGCCTGGTGCACACATATATTGCATTTATCACAGAATACCATTTCGTTTGCCTCCTCTGAATCAGGTGATCGACATACATCACATATAACGTTCTCATCGTATTCGATGCCAAGACCTTCTTCGTTTTTTAGTAAGACTTGAATTTGTTCCCAACATCGAATCTAATTGTACAAGTCCCAATTAGATACAAACTCTAATACTACAAAAAATAAGAAACTTACCTCCAATTCCTCGATAACACGTTCGAATTGCTCTGATGTTATTGGAGTAGCACCGCATAAAGCTCGTTCTTTATTAAGTAAATTTAACCAAACTTCATCGACCTGGTCGATGTCGTAGGCACAGGTATTTTCAGCTAACGCCACCACATTTGTAAGGTAGTGCAATTCGGAAGTGTATGTGTCGTCCTTAGTTATTCGTATATATCGATTTTTTGGACTAAAATTAAAGTAGAATATGATTTATTAATTTGAGGAATTAAATTAAAAATTAAAAAATAGTTAAGTACAAATAAAATTATTATATTCGATAGCAGTTCAATCTATATATATAAAAATTGAGCCTTAAAATGTTTGTCGCCGATTCACGCTTTAACGCATTTACCGTTCTTAACCAAACTTTCGCACATTTTTGGTATTGGTCCATACATGAATCCTGTGACGTTTGGTCAAAAATGGACAAAGGGGCGTGGGACCCCCCATACAAAAAAACATTCAAAATCGTATATATCGAAAACCACCAAATCGATTGAGCTCAAACTTACAGATAATCTTAGTTATTGGCCCTGGAGTTGTCCTGTGAAGTTTGGGCAAAATTGGACAAAGGGGCGACCAACAAGCCTGCCTAAACCAAAATTAAAACACTATATACATAATTTGTTAACTATATCATCAACTCAATCAAGGAATATTTTGTATGTTTAATACTTTTTTTCTGTATTAATATTTTTATTAGCATTCTATAGCTCCACCAGCTCTCGAAACAGATTGATTAATTTGTGTTTTTGCTGGAATTGCAAGCCACCGAAAAAATATCCGTTTCGTTGCTTTTAGTGTGTGAATCGTAAGTGTTTCATATGTTTTGTTCATAGAAAGAAACTGATTTTTTTGTTCTATTTTGTTGTGGTATTGCTTTATTTAATTCATTCCATTTCAATTATTTTAAGTTTACTTATTTGAAATCAACTTATTATGCGGCCAAAAAAAGATAAATTTATTTTCAAGATTGAAGATTTCATTGTTTTATTTTAGTTTGTGTCAAAAATGCCACGTCAGCGAAGAAGTGATATTGGTCATCGGTCGCGTAGGACTCAAAATAGATCAAATGAAAGGCAAAATCAATCACAAGAAGAGCGAGAAAATCAAAATCAAATTCAAAGAGAACGTATGGCCAGATCACGTTCAGGTCATTCATCTGAACAACGCGAACAACGTGCTTCAATGTTAATGTTGCTTTGAATGGTGCTGGATTTCGATATAATAATGCCATTGATTATAGTTTGCATAAATTTGTGGTTATTGGCGCAATGAACAAAATATGTCAATATTGTAATGCATTCAAATTTGGAACTGAAACTCCTGGAATGTGTTGTGCTTCTGGGAAAGTTCGATTACCAGAATTACAATATCCACCTGATCCATTACAATCATTACTTTCTGGCACAACACCTGAATCAAAACATTTTTTTGGATAACATTCAAATGTACAATTCATGCTTCCAAATGACATCTTTTGGAGCAACGAATATAATAAGAAATAATTTTATGCCGACATTTAAGGTATGTAATTGTGGCATAAGGCATTTCAAATGAAACATTTGGAAAAAAAAACTGACAAATTTGTGCGGTTTTCACAAGTTCAAGCTCATCACTTGAATACTTTGCTTCTACATCTATATATATAAAAATTGAGCCCTAAAATGTTTGTCGTCGATTCGCGCCTTAACGCATTTACCGTTTTTAACCAAACTTTCATACATCTTTGGTATTGGTCCCTATACGGTTTCTGTGAAGTTTGGTTAGAGTTAGAGGGGCGTGGCACCACCCATACAAAAAAAAATCAAAATCTTATATCTCGAAAACTACCAAATCGATTGAGCTCAAACTTACAGATGATTCTATTTATTGGCCCTGCAATGGTCCTGTGAAGTTTAGTAAAAATTGGACAAAGGGGCGTGGCACCACACAAAAAAAAAACATTAAAGAGCTTATAGTTACATACCTCCTACAAAAAATATCTTCAATGGTCTGAAACTCGATGACATTATATCTCGATAACCGCTGGGCCGATTTTCATTACCCTTTCTTTGATTCGTTCGTATTGCTGTATTTCAGGTTTGGCCAGAAAGAAAATTCCAGCAAGTCGATTTATTCTCATTTCTCGCATTCTACGAAACAAACTATTACCTAAGACCTAAACAATACAATTCCTGTGCACGGGCAAACCCGGGCGGGTACAGCTTCTTCGACAGTCTTGGAATTGAAAGCCAAAGTTTTTAAAATTTGTAACATTGATGTGAATAATGCATTGCCCTGAAAGTGAATAATATTGTCTAGGCAATACGATTTCTGGAAAAACAAAAAATGTTGTGTGAGCATTACAATAAAAACAGTTTATCTTTTTAACTCTTTTGCACTACGAAGTGTGCACGGGCTCCGCTAGTATAATATAAATGAAAAGTCGTTGCATTCAATAATTCCAAATATTAGAATTAAAATGTGTTGACCACTGTTTTCGCTCTCGCCGAATTAAAAAATGTTATTGAAATAGAATTGATGATAAAACTACAGTTGAGTTGTCTCTTGGTTTTATGTCATTCAAAATTCCGTATTGTCTGTATCGTTATACACAACCTTGATAGAAAAGTTGTCTCTGTCTGTCAAAACTGGTCAAAACACAACAAATATGGCGGTGGTTGTCTATAAGCTGTTAGTTCTTTTGCATTGTGTGAAATTTGGGTTGAATTGAAGACAACTCAGCTCAACTAAGTTATGTTGTGTTCCATAATAGGGGCATGAGTTATACAGAATGCTTATATTGTATAGTTGTATTAGTAATTAGAGGCGATGTTGTTTCGAAATAGTTTAGAAAAAATATAATGATTGCGGCTCGTAAACTTTTTTTTTCAGCATACAAATATGTATGTTATATGAAGTACATATTAATAAACAAGATTAATTGATGAGAAAACGAAATAAAAGAGCACACACTCTCTTTCCCACATGATAAACTCGATCTTTCAATTTGCGTTTACATGATAATTTTCAATCCGATCACAGAAAAATTTGTGATTTGTAATCAGTGATACTCGATACATTAGGCGTTTTTCTTTTTTAGTTCAGAGCTAAGCTTCGGATTTCGGAAAGAGCAATCCACTACAGATGCACTTCTCAAGGTACATAATGATGTATCCCTCAATCTTAGGGCAGCCTACTCTCTTGATATTAAAAAAAGCCTTTGGCAGCGTTTGGAGGAAAGGTCTGCTTTTCAAAATCTTTCAATTTAAATATCCTGCTCACATTTTCTCAATTCTAAGCAGCTTCCTCTCTGATAGACAGTTCTACATTCAAATACAAGACTCTCACTCTGGTCTTTACCCTGAGTCCTAGGCTTTACAACTTCTTTTTATACGATTTTTCGCATACCCTCTTTTTAAAGAACTTCATCGCCTCCAAAGCGATTTTGTACGCTGACAATACCAAGACAAATACCTCCGCTGAACAGGACAGGCCCCACAAAAACGACTACGAGTGCACCTGCTACAGGAGCACTCACCACAGTTCGCAGCAAAAAGAGAAGCCCTACTGTTTCGGGAGGACCCTCTGCGGCTGCTGCCAAGAAGAAACTTCAATGACCTCAAAGAAGGCGAAAAATGCTGATGCGGCGCTCAGACCCTTCAATGAAGTCGTCAAGGACCACATGATCTATGGCATCTGTGACAATAGTCAGGAAGACGGAAAAATGAGCGGGGAGAATTGGCTGACCCTCAAAGCGTTCCTAGCCGGAGAAGTTCTTAAATTCTTGGACGAGAACTCTTCGGCAGAGCCGCCGTCCTTCATGGATGGTGGGTATTACACTAACGGGGTCAAGCTCATTGAATGTAAAAATAGCAGTGCGGTCGGCTTCTCGAAAACAACGGTCCCGAAGATAAGTCCCTTGTGGACTAATGCCAAACTGCAGCTAATGCACTGGAGCGACATTCCAGTTCGTCCAAGAGGACGCGTCTGGTTACCTCCGGGTCCCACCAAGAAAAAATACATCCTTAGGCTAATTCGTCTGCAGAACCTCGATCTCCCAGTAAGCAACTGGAGAATCATTAAAGCCGGTGAACCGGAAGAGAAGGGAACCTTGTTCCTCATTAACAAGGAATCTCTTGACCTGCTTAGTAAGAGAGGACATAGTCCTCAGAGTTCAGGAGAAGGAGGATAGACTTATGTCAGGAATGGTATCCTCGCTAGGTGACCTTGGCCTGGATGCCGAACCTGACGGTCCCTCAACCTCCTCTCAAGGTGGTCAGGCAGCCAGCTGATACGGATGGCGCCAAGAAAAACGTGGAACCCTCGTGGAGAAGACATCGTCCTTATACAGGAATCGTGGGTTAACCAAAAAGTCACATACTTGGACTGAGGACAAAAAACTACACGTTATTCTTTACAAAAAACGAAGGTAAACGCAAATCATTCATCTTGGCAAAGAAAAAAGCTTAAAAGCTCGTCTTATACCTAATTTCAGCGATCTAGATTTTTTCTGTGTATACAGATAGACAGAGGCAGCAATGGAAAGCTATGGCTAGCATCTGCACACATGGCTTATGACGACACAGGGCCCGTCCCCGCAATCAACGTGCGCAACACGATATTAACGGCCGATAAGGACTCTATTCCCCTTGTGGTGGGCGCAGATGCCAACGCTCACCACACCCTCTGGGGCAGCAGCGACATAAATAACAGAGGTGTGTTTTTGATTTTTTTTTTTTGATTTTGACAACTAATCTCGTATTGTGTAATAAAGGCTCAGAGCCTAATTTCATCAGTAATGTTAGACAGAAGGTTCTAGACATTACCGTATCTACTAACTCTCCCAAACTAAGAATTAGCAATTGGATGGTATCGAGAGATGTTTCATTCTCGGACCATCGATATATTCAATTCAGCATTGACCACTGTCTGCCTCCAATCGTACCCTTTAGGAATCCTAGAAAAGTTAACTGGCAGGCATATAACTCTGTTCTAACGCAGAAGCTTAATCACGCACCTAATCAACCGAATTCACCATCATATCTAGATCTCATGGTGGACCAGATAACCAAATCTATGAACGACGCCTTCAGAAGAGCTTGCCCAGTCAGGCACAAAACTGGAAATAAACCACCCTGGTGCAGTAACCACTTAGCAAAACTGCGGAAAGATAGTAGGAAATGTTTAAATTTGGCAAAGTCCACGAGACTTCAAGAGGATTGGGATAAATACAAAAACAGTCTCAGGATCTACAAAGCTGAGAACATAAAAGCCCAACGAGATTCATGGAGAATATTCTGTGGCAATAAGAAACTAATAGTACCTTTCGCCAGTAGGAGTTCTTCTTGAAAACACCAATGCAGCTCCTGATGGACCTTTTAACAATTTTGTACGTTAAAGCGACCCGTTCGTTGTCAAAATAGAGGGTAATGACACCCCACCTCTTTCAACAATATCAAACCCTATACATTCCCAACGTTGAAATTAAATAGAAACTAAAACTAAATAAACTACTCTCAAGTATTGAACTCTCGTCTTTTATGGGCGCACTACATCTTCTTTGCAGTGTTATATGTATTTTATGTATCTTATATTATGAATCGTATGTTCCTATGTTCTTATGTTTCCTTATCTGAAGATAAATAACCAATTTGTCAATCAATGTACATATATTCAAATACTACAACTAGTCTTAACTCAAATTCGATACTAACTATGTATATGTGTAACTCATTCTAATTCATTCGAAACTAGAACTAACCCATTCTGGGTGTATCTAAGTTTTATACTTTTTCTGTGATAGACTCCTCGTCAACTCAATGGTCATCTGCTTTGGTAGCAATCGCTTCTTTATTTGTTCATTCAAAAAAGACAAACATAACGCCATGTAGGCACCAAAACTCATATTTATCATATGTATGCTACTGTATGAGATGGCCATACATTTCAGCCTCTCAAACTCACAATTTATGTAACTGTATATTATCGTTAAGTACTTTTCATGTACACAAATTTTGGTTATTTAAGCGTAATAAAGAAATTCAATTCAATTCAATTCAGCCTGCTCGGTCAATTTATTCTGAGCTCATAGAGCACGCTCTAATCATTCTCGTTGTCGCACGTATGTGTCGCTAATTTGATGGTAAGACCCGTCTTATTTCACAATCAAGGCACTGAACTTGAAAAGACTGACCGTATAAATGCAGCATTAAGAAGTGTCGTACGACACTTACGTACGTATAAATCAGGTGGAATTAGCGGACAATCCGTGTTGGGCTATCCCCGCACTTTTCATCTGAGCTAAAGAAAGAAACACGAACTTTTTTTTTACTTTTCAGGCTCTGCTCGGAACTAAAAAAGAAAATCGCCTATTTCAGTTGTTTGGATGGAAGCGTAAAAGAAGTAAAACGCATTAATGAATGACACCACAAACGACAGAGAGCTCAACCAAAACGTGATTATGTATGGGTATGCATTGGAAGTTCAAGTTTGTTTTTTTGTTGGAAAGAAAACATTTTTATTGGTTAAACAAAATTGTTTAATTTTAAAAATAATTTACTTTTCGACATAGTTTTTACTACATACATAGTTTCATATTTAAGACTTTGTCAACTGTGGTTAGAAAAGTAGGTATGCATTTTTCAATTTTTAAGTTGATATAAGTTGAATTAAAAACATGTATTATGATAGCTTTTTTTGCAAATCGAAAACGGCAAAGTTGTCACTTGCTTGGTAGAAAACAAAAAAAAAATCAAGCACAAAGAAATTCGACATGTGAGTTACAAAATGTGCGATTAAATTATTAGCGGGCGCAGCTTTCCACTTTTTATTTCAGTCTGCAGTCACCATCTAGCCTTCGAGCTAATAACATCGTTCTCATTGTCAGTCATCTGTGCGCATACCACCAGATCAAACCTTTTACCCCCCCCCCCTCCCCCCCCCGACCGACAATATTTCTAACTCGGGATTTCAACTCTTGGAGCCCTCTTCGGGGCTCACCCAGCACCAACCGTAGAGGCAAACTTATCGAAAACTTCATAGCACAGACCGTCAAGCCTTCGAGCCGATAACATCGTTCTCATTGTCAGTCGTCTGTGCGCATACCACCAGGTTAAAAGCTTCAATTTTTGCATTTAGACATCAGTTTAACTGAAAGCTTAACTGATAGCTCAACTGAAACTGAAATGACCGTCTGAATGGGGCTTAAACTTATGACAAAGATACAAAAACTATCAAACTAGACAACCTTACTTAATACTAAACATCTAATTCCATAGTAGCCGAAAGCCCTAGTAGCTAGCGCTAGTGTATTATAACTGTAATTTATTTTACTGTGTAATCTTTAATAAATAAAAAAAAATATTTCAGCTTGACTTCCAAATTTCCATCGTTTCCCAAAAGCTTTAGTTTGACAAGAATTCTTTGTAACTGTCACTTTTACTACGTCAGGAAACTAGAAACGAAATATCAACTAATGCTGAAAACACATGGATAAAGCAAAATCAGTTTTCTTGTTTCGTAAAACACACACCAAAGCAAACGAAACAAAGCACACGTTGTGGTTGTCGATAATTGCATACTTTCTTATGGCGCAACACACACCAAATGAAACGAAACATAAAAACCAAAGCAAAACAGAAAGACATGTTTCGTTGCCGATAGCTGACCTCTTGTTTTTGCAAAACAAAATGTTGATTCCGTTTTTTTTATACTTTCTTCTTTCATTGCACCTTTCAGCCTTATTTGGATTAGCTCTATGTTTATTTTGTGCCCAAATTTGAAGAAGTATGGACATATGTAGATGGAGAAAATTTAATTTTTTTTAATTGAGGTAAGACCCTACATAAAAGTTAACTAAAAAAATTTCGCAATCGAAAGGACAATAAAAAAATATTCACAAAGATTTTAGACACATTTAATATTACGATATTTGTAACCGCTTAATCTGCAATGAGAGAACTAGACAATGAAACTACGGAACAACTTTTGCCAAAAGGAATACACATAATATAATTATATATAATAGGTTTTGTACACGGTGGCGCAAAAGTAATCCTCCTATCAGAAAATGCTATAAATTTTGCGATTGGCCCCTAATGTCAGTTCTGTTTTGACATTTGTGTAGTAAACACATGCGAAATACACGTTAATAAACAATGTTACGCTACACTGCTCCAGAACGCGGAATATTGGTGACTATTTATTTGAGCAATAATCGGTCGGTAACTTTGGCACAACGTGAATTTCGTCGCAGATTTCCTAGCCGTCCAACGCCTACTGGTGAAACACTGCGACGTTTAGCCGCTCGCCTCGAAGAGACTGGCACAACACGAGATGCTGCCAACCGTCGCAGACCCCGGAGTAGCCGTTCTGCAGAGAACGCTGGAGGAGTCATCGGACCTTTTTTCTTCGAAGACGTCGCGGGCCAAACGGTTACTGTGAATGGTGAGCGCTACAGAGCAATGATCAACGAGTTCTTTTTGCCGCAACTTGATGAATTGGGATTGGAAAACATGTGGTTCCAACAGGACGGTGCAACAGCACACACTGCACGTGCCACAACCGATTTCCCGGGCGCCTAATCTCCCGTTTTGGCGATTTGCACTGGCCAGCAAGATCGGCTGATTTGACCGCTCCAGACTTCTTTTTGTGGAGCTTTTTGAAGTCGCGGGTTTATGTCAACAAGCCTCAGACTCTTGCAGCTCTTAAAGACAATATCCGTCAAGAATTTGAGGACCCATCGCCGGAAGTTTTGGCCAAAGTGATGGAAAATGACATAAAAAGGGCTCAAATGACAATCAACTGTGGCGGCGGCCATTTACATGACATCATATTCTCGACTTGATGTAAAAAAAATTAAAAGACCATAAAAATAATCCACAAGAATAATCAAAGTTTTTTATTTTTTTTTTTTTTAATTACAGCCAAAAAACATCGGAAGGGTATTTTTGCGCCACCTTGTATTTTGAGCATGTTTTTGTTCTCCATAAGAAATAATTTCAGGACCATGAAAGCAAAAGAGATTATTGAGCTTATGCGCAGTACGTCCATAAGCAGTTTTAACGTCCATAAGGAAAAACGAGATACATACCATAAATTCGAAGAGTACGATTGGGTGGGCGGTAAAAAATGGAAGACTAACTTTTAACATTACCTTATATAAGACTATCAGAAAGAGCGATGGATGATTTACGCATGAGATTATACATCTGGAGAAAGTGCTTGACTTTATATTGGCAATACAGCTATTAAAAGCCACTGAAAAAGAAACTTATGTTCGCTTCGTTTACCGCAACTGCTTGGGAATGAAAACATGAGAAATACAGAGGCGTCATTCTTTTCAATATTTCTTACACGATTTGGTTGACCGTTCTATGTAATCTCCCAAAACAGTAATATTGTACCGTACTGTTTTCCTTGCTTCCCCATAATCGTCTTATTGATTGTCCATTAATTTTTTTTTTTTTTTTAATTTTTACTTCTAAACTTTTCCACATCAATAATATTATGTAATGTGAATGAAACAGACGAACAGACTTTTTTAATTAAATTGAAAAATTTTGTCTGTAAATAATTAATATAACCGCGATTCATTTTTAATTTCACTTGGTAAATTGTTAAAAAGAATATATATATATATCGTGGTACAACAGAAAATGTTGAGTGCCTTTTTGACTGCATATTTCCGGCTTTGCTCTGATCATTGGTTCTCAGTTCATGGGGCTGGGGGTCAGAGGCATTGACTATGCCATCGTTTATATATTTTGGAAGCAATCCATTTTAGCCAATATATAATTAATAATTATCGCGTTGTACGTCTATCCCATTAAAACATATTGCAGCGAAATATACGCTTCGGTTTATTGTTTTAACCATCTGCGCCAATAAAACTGACCCAAGAGGCCACAAGAACTTGGGTCAAAAGCTACTGGAGCCTATGACACCGCCACTACAAAAAGGTAAACCCCCAGAGACTGAACCCTATATACCTCACAACACCTTCTAAACAACAAATACAATATGATATGTGACTAAATGCGATTTGAACTAGTATCTATGTATATATAAACGGTTGTAAACCCACCCTAATTAATAATTTAATTTCGCCGGTAAGTGTTGGGAGCATTTGCCCCTATGGCTACATACACTCCGCTTATAAACTGTTAGCACAATTTAAATATGTACCATTCAAATGTTGATCGTAAATAATAACACTGTAATCGTAACTGAAATAAACATGAGACCACAATTTTTGAAAAATGTCAACGACTCAAAAAGCGTACATGTACGACGCAAGTAGGTACAATAGTTGTGTTCAAGAATATCCAATTTTTAGGGAAATATATATGCTAGGGTGTTACTTACAGTTTAAAATCATGTGCCGGCTCAACAATAGGATGTTGCATCACCCCCACCGATGGCTCTGGTAAAGAGTCTGGATTCACTGGAACCTGCACACCTTTCTCCCATTCCTGTTTCCATTGGTCGGTGACAATTAAATACTCATTGCTGGCCAGTGGCTCGGAATCTGGTAACTTCATTGCGCTAATGAGATCCTTCCTGTAAGTCAAGATCACAGCAAGTGTTAGCCGCAAAAATAATTATACAACAACCATAACCAACCTGTAAAGTTCAGCAGGTGCCTCCGTTGAACTACGATTGTATATACTAGAGATCTTGATGTCAGCAACCGATCTCGCTTGCCAGGGAACGGAGGATGTTCCGGACCCCAATTTAGATGATATTGTGTGTGATGTACTTGCCGCCGAGGCCATGGGTATTGGTGGTGGCAGCGATAGAGATGAACCGCTCCCACTTGCTCCTCCTCCTTCAGGATGATCATTATCATTGGTACTGGTTGATGTTGTTGCCTTAGAGCCTGTGGCTCCCGCCACCACCCCTATCGTTGTGGATCCATTGGGTGGCCGCCCTTTACGTCGCTTCGTTGGGGGCGGTTGTGGATCGCTTTCTAGTCGGTGATTATTACCTCGTTTACCTCTTTGTGACATTTCAATGTATAATTGAACATATATGATGATTTTATTGGCCTATTTCTTTACAGAACTGCGGCTTTTTTGTGTTTCCATATAATATATGGACTGATTGCTGTTTATTGGAAGTGTGAGGCTAGGCGGGCGCGGGCTACTCCTACTATACCTGTTGGCAAAGACTATTTTATAAAAGCACAGGACAATGTCCGCCTACTTACATTACATTATTATTACGATACTGTTGCTGCTGCTTCTTCTTTGGTTGAGTTCCCTGCTACGACGAAGACGACGGCGACAGAAAAAAAGGCTTTTCCACAATTCCAATTCACTTGCTGCTGATTAAGAGCAAAAAAAAATGTTTTGCCTACTTCGCCAAAGCTGCTGCTGGGATGTACCCATCCGCGCCTATAACTATCTCTCTACACGGAGTAAGTGTACATGTATATGTATACTATACTATTTTCCTTGGGTGACTTATTTACAAAAATATATTTTGTGTATTTTTTGAGTTTTTGCTGGGAACTTGTGCAATTCCAACCGTAATATACATAATTTGCTGGAATTTAGCAAAAATTTTGTTTTCTACATTTACTGCACACTGCATCACACACGGCTGCAACAGAAGAAAAATATTTTTGTATTTCTCGTTTTTGTATTCTGCGTTCTAAGAGTTGTCAAATAATTTTTTGTTTTTAGGGTTTATTGTGGGTTTTTCGGTTTTCGCGATGGTACTTGCTGGCCCGAGGGAACGGAAAGGATTTCAGGTTAAAACTTCGACCTTTTAAATCTTGAATTCGTGATAAAAGTCAAGTAAACAACACACAACACATACAATTCTCGTTCACTCAAGTTATCCCCGCCATAGTTAGTTTTAGTCAGAAATGCATTACGTTGATTTTGCAAATTTTGCACATTGCCTGTGAAGTAAAGTGCGGCACGATAATATTGTACGTTTATTTACGAAATACAATTGCGTTCAATTGGATTTGAGTCGAATAATTAAAATTTGGCCGTAATTTTAATAGAGTTGATTTTTAATATTTACAAGACGATAGACAGTCGCCATCATTAATTTGACTCCATTTTTTTTTACAAAATTCATTAGACTTTCATGGTTATGATTATTGCCGCAAGATGTCATCGCTACCTTTAGAGAGATTTGTTGGATAGAATACAATTCGCCGTACTTTTTGTCAAAGAGGGATGCTGCGCAGCGAATTGATTCTAGTGAATAATATTATTGAATGATTTTAAATACATTAAGTAGTCTTAGTATAGAAATAGATTCGTGCTAATAAAAAAGTAAAAGGAATTCTTCAGAAATGTTTTCCCATAGAAAAAATACCTTATGACAGTGTGGCGCCACCTTTTGGCAATACCCCTTTAAGGCAATTGGTTTCATTATCTTAGGTCAGTGTTACACTTTTGTAAAATGCTTAGAAATAAAAGCTATAAAACGAAATAATAAAATTCGACCATCAATAATCAACTGTAGTCTGGCAGCTCATGCAAAGACCAAAAGAAGTTAATATCGACTTCCATTGGGCAAGAAAGAGCTCCTTTTTAAGATTCAGAGCAGTTTTTTTTTTAATCTCTAATATCATTGGGCGCAAAAAATAAAATACTTTTCAGATTCAGAGCACTTTTGCGAATTTCTTTTTTTTTTCACTAAAGGCACCAAGTGACAAAGAACAGAAAAAGGAATAGAAACTGAAACAGAACAGAAAGTTTTTTCGTTCTGTTGTAAATTCTGGTTCTGTTTACCTTGCTCGCTCAGCTACACAAAACTGAAACAGATCCAGAAAAAGATGTTCTGTGCAAATAAAAAAAAATTCCCTCCCACGATAAATTGCATTTCTGTCGCTGGCAGCAACAGAAACAATCAATACAGACTTGTTTACGTTCTGTCGTCAAACAGCCATTTTTCTGTCGCTAAATTCTGCTGCTGAAAAAAAATGTTCTGTTCCTAATTCTGTTTCTGTTGCAAATGTATGGGATTCTGTTTCTGTTCCTGTTTCTGTTCTTTGCCACTTGGTGACATTGTGTCATTCTTCCACAGAATGAAATAAACGTAATTTTATAAAAAAAAAACTGCTGTCAAATGACACACCAATTCAAATGCAAAAGAAAAGTGATCTCATTTCATGTTCGATCGGGCAGGAAAAATCTGAGAGCAAAACGGTAAAAGCCCAATGGAAATCGATATAAGTTGTATAGTTCTGTAGGGTTTTACACATAATATACATTACAACAACAATAATATATTCCTCATCCGCATTTATTATTTCTTCTAATGTAAAATCGGTGATGACACTCTGCTAATGGTGGTGGATCATCTTCCTGATATTGCTGCTCCAATTCTTCCGAATATAAAAATTCAATATCGTCCACTTCGTGAGATTACAAAAAAACAACACAGAAAAAAAATGAAATGTCAAATTTTCGCAAGCAATTAATATCCCGGACAATAAATAATTCTGTGCGAAAAGAGAGTGGAGAATTATACGAAGCAATCTACTACAATTATCCATTTTTTGCCATCATTTCACAGCAGCAGCGTACTGCAAAGCGAAGAGCAGAGCTAAATTTTTCGTTTATTATTTCGTTCTGTCACTTTTTGTATGGGATTTTTCGTTCCGCAACAGGCTACACTGTTGAAGCTTTTAAAATTGGAAAGACATTTTTTTGGGCAAAACGGAAAGCAAAGCGAAATTATTGTTCGTTCGTGATTTCAGTGTGCGTCACTTTTGTACTAGGCTTTAGATTGCAGTCCGTGATTGAATACATTATTGATAATTGTCATGCGATTTTCATTTTAGGCATTCAAAAGGAGAGAATACAATATACAATTTTTAATTTATTTTCCGCGAAAGTGAAAATTAAGCCAAATTCGATGAATTTCGATGATTTTTTATATTGTTTTTTTTTATTTTTGATAATTTTAACAATATGCTCAAGAAAAGAAAAATAATGCAAAATAAATCTTTGCAAACAAGTTAGGGACTAGAGATTGTCAGCTAGCTTATGCCATTTTTGATATGTATATTTTCTGTTTTTCCGCCAAACTTCGTTAAAAACAAACAAAAAAATTGGATTATGTACCTTCAACATAATGGGCCTTACCAATAAACAATCACTAAACTCGAGTTTTACTAATTTCGAAACTAACTTTAATTTCGACTTTTAATTTTGCCCTGGGTACCAATAACCAATATTTTTTAGTTTCGACTAAAAATAACTGAAATAACCAGAATTCTCTAGTCAATTTTTGAATACCTACATAATAATACCACAACAAATACTGTGAAAAGTGGAAGTAGGTATTGCATTACAGCAAAAAAATTAAATATGAAAAGTTCATTTGTACTAGAATTTGTACCACTAAAGTCGTTTTTAGTAAACCCTTCGATTAAATTGGTTATTGGTAGGGCAATAAATTAAAAGTCGAAATTAATAAATAATAATAAATGCTAATTTTGATTAAAAATCTCAGATTTCTGTTTCAGATGTCTGATTTCGGCTGTCCAATCGAACAAAAAAAGTAAACTGAGCTGTTTTTGTTGGTGGTCAGCTACACCACCACAATTTGTTTACCTTTTTTTTTGTTGTGAAGATTTTTTTTTTCGTATAGTGGTTGCAACTTCCAACTTTTACATAAATTATCAAATAATTATAAAAGATATCTCATAATATATATTCCGAATGTATGTTTACCATGTCTTCCACAAAATTGCATGATGCTTTTTCTCCCTTACAAATAAAATACTGCAACTGGAGAAATTGTTGGTATGAAGAAGACGAACCAGTAGGGATAATTCCCAAGACGACAACGAGGACGATGAAGATGTGGCACATCATGAATATGAAAATAACATATCTATTATTTGTTCCATTTTTATCCAATTTTTTGTTTAAATTTATTATGGTTCTAGTTCTAACTTTTTCGGCCAAAAACTTTCCGGAAAACGTAAACAAACAAACACCAATTCGCTGGCTGAGAACTATAATGTTCTATGTCAAAGAAATTGAAAAAAAAAATAAGTTTTCTATACCAAAATGTTCTACGTATCATTGGCTACCAGAAAAGTATAAAATTCTATTAAATAATAACGAAGTGGCAGCTCTGTAGCCAAAAGAAACTTACAACTTATTGATATTTTTGACCAAACGCTAGTGTTCTTATAAAGTTCTAAGTGAACATAGAACCACAAACCAGTAAGAATAGACCGCCGACTTCCCGTACACCTACCCGATTCCCCCCGGAAAGAATTTCCCTGTCTGTGAATACGTGTAAATGTCAAAATTAATGGCGGCAATGTTTTTCTATGCAATACCATGCGACCAGGATTTTTCAAGTATGAGTGCGTTAATGGCGCCCCTTTGATTTTGTACAGCACCAATACATGAAAAATCCTGGTCTCGCCGGCAGCTTGTAGGCAAAGTCCGTTATGTGGGAGGAGTCGACGGTCTATTCTTACTGGTTTGTGCATAGAACACTGTATCGGATTCAAGTGCATAACAAAATACCCACAGATTAAATGACATAGAACTTTTTCGCACTAACTTTACAACGGCATTTGGACATAGAACATTATTACATAAAATGATCTGCAAAAATACTAAAAAAGTTCTGTGTTATGTCCTACATAGAACATTTTGATTCACTTTTTTATTTTTTTATGTTAATGAGAGTACTGTTATGCATAGAACATTTTGCACTTCAGTAAATTGACAAAACCGTTCGCACGTTTACATTTTGTCAGTTTGTGATACGAATTCATGCAAGTGAAATTAATGGCTTATTTTTGTGATACTGGTATATTATATCAGTAATAATATTGTAGACCTAATATTATGAGTTCTACTGATTCAATGCAAGATACTGCAGGACGAGGACTATATTATACTTCAAGAATATCTCGACGAAATCTTGTCGCCTCGTAAGTCCTCCAGAAAAAGTGTCCATTTTCTTGGTACGAATCACTTAGCTCATTTTGTCAATTCTAATTTTCTGCACTATGAATCCTTTATTGAAATTTTAGTTCAATGTGATTCAAAATGAGGCTGAATTAAACTCGATTAAAATAGCTGTCAACTCCACTCAAAATGCAGATCGAGATGATTCGGACATTCCAATGGATTTAGGGTTACATGAGCCAATCGAGGACTTGAATGCAAATTGTAATAACGAGGACGAAGAAAGCCAAATTCATCATGCAGTTAAACGACACAATACTTAACAAGTAATAACTTAAATAAAATTATACTTACCTAAGAACGTACTAGAAGTAGACAAAAACAAGAATAAAACTGGAAACTCAACACAATGAAGAAACTTTGAGAAGGAGGAAAAGAATATAAAATCTGAATCAAAATCAATGCCTTCAAAAAAGATAAAGTCCAAGACGGACGATGTACAAAAAAAATTTCTTTTCAGTGAGTTAATTATTTTATTAAATTGTTATTTTGTTTTAAATAAAGCTTGGTAAGGCTACGAAAGCAGTGTTACAAGTACAAAATGTGTTTTAAATGAGTGAAAAACTGCCTGTGTCCATATTATCTCTCAATGTAATAATGTTCTAAGTTGAACATAGAACAGGGTTTCTCATAATAATCCGATACTAATAAGCAAAACGTTCTATGTCAAAACTTAAAATCGGCTATAAAATGCATTTTATGCAGAAAAAGTAAAGAAAATTTATGCAGAAGAAGTATACAATTTATTATATTATTCTATCTAGTTTTATTTGTAATGGGTATCTTATATGTGTTAAATTATTTTAACTAAAAATCAGCAACGTAAATCTTTTCATTGATATTTCTCAAAATGGGGGTGCCTTTACATAGAACATCATAGTTCTCAGCCAGCGAATTGTCAAATCATATGTAAGTGTATTGGTAAACCTCCAGCGAGTCTGAGAAAAAATCTAGATTCTCAAAATTGCTCTCGACTCTGGAAAAGATTACTTTTTTTTGTACCAAACGAACGAGAACATTGATCTCGGGCAAGAAAAAGTGATTTTTTTTTTTGCCAATCGAAATTAACATTAGTTTCGAAATTAGTAAAACTCGAGTTTAGTTGTTTCCGAATGTGTTTCCCCATTGTGACCGCACATAATTATCCATTGTGAACAGACAGTCTAGACTGAAACGAAAAATAAAGAATAAAGAAGTTTTGCACAAAAGAAATTTTGTGAAGAAAAAATTCTCTTGCTTTTTATATTTAAATCTTCAAGAAATCCAAAATTTGGTTGGACAATTTTTACAAATTATTATAGAACTTTTAAACGAACACCTGCCTACATAAACCTGGTCAGGCTGGTGAATCTAAATTGGTGTTCCTACATTTCGAACTTCCTCATCACAAGAAAAAGTGAATTAGGGGACTGCACTACGAGGAAAAACTTTTCAAAAATGTCAACTAGCCAAAATTCCAGCAGCAGTTTAAAAAACAAACAAGACGAAGCTTCCTACAGCAGCAGCAGTAGTATTGAAGAGTTCAATGAAACAGAGGAAAGGCGTCGCAGGATACTCAAAAATCGGAATCGGTAATTATTGTCAATAGTTCAAGAAATTTATTAATTTTAATTCTGCTCATAGAATTTCTTGTTTCTACGTACCTTGTAATAAGACAAGAATATTGTTTACAATGACTCACTTGATTTCCAGATACTTCAATGTACATAGTTGAGCTTTAGCGAGGAGGATAGGGATTTGGCATTTTTGGCTTTTGAGATGCATTAAATATTTAAAAGGTGTTGTTTTTTGTTGCAATGACCTACCAAATTTTATGTTTTGTTTACCTGCCTGGTGTCCTCGACTATTTTTAAAACAACCAAGCATCTGTTTTATTCTTCCGCTAGATTTGTGGTCTATTACATTATTTGCTCTTGGGTGGGTAACATATTAAATTCTCACTGCTATTTTAATTAATTTTTCACCGATGTTTCTGCAGTGCACGAATAGGTATATGTCTATGTTAGTTCCGCATATGGTAATACGTATTCGCATTCTGAAAATCTTAGAGAAGTTAGTATTAGATTCAGTTAGTGCATTATATACATTTAGAACATGCTTACATGTATTATTTTGGAAATACGTATGTAATGTGAACCGCGAGGTCACCCCTCAGTAGCCACAGACATGCAAAATGTAATCAAATATCAATTTATTCTTAAAGGAGCACTTCATACATGAACCGTAATATTATAAACAACAAACTTCAGCCACAGCT
Source organism: Cheilosia soror (assembly GCA_949372485.1). NCBI lineage: Eukaryota > Metazoa > Arthropoda > Insecta > Diptera > Syrphidae > Cheilosia > Cheilosia soror. The sequence goes on along the minus strand of OX443561.1, from coordinate 1,477,435 downwards.
GATGCAACAACAAAAGGGTGGCGGAAGTGCTGCCGGCAGTATGCTTTGTAGCTCTGGTGGAGCGATTTCAAAAACCGACATAAAGTCTAACACACAACAAAGTTCAACTGTACCAATGATGGCCGGACCGTCAAAACCTTCACCAGGTGAACGAATCACATTGCTCGTTGACAATGTACGCTTTGTATTAGATCCAGCTCTAGTAACTGCCCATAGGAATACGATGCTCGGCACAATGTTTAGTTCGGGTTTTGAGTTTGTACACCCAAATGAAAGAGGTGAATACGAAGTCGCCGAAGGAATCTCACATATTGTGTTTCGTGCTATTTTGGAGTACTATAAGAGTGGGATTATTAAGTGCCCACCATCGGTTTCGGTGCCCGAACTCAAAGAGGCGTGTGACTATTTATTGATTCCTTTTGATGCCACAACAGTACGCTGCCAAAATTTAAGTAAGTTCAGGAATAGATGCATCATTCATTCTGATTTTAATTGTTTTGTATGCGTCTGCCGCATAGGAGGTCTTTTGCATGAACTAAGCAATGAAGGAGCACGACAGCAATTTGAAGTTTTTCTTGAGGAGCTGGTTTTACCACTAATGGTTGCATCTGCACAAAGAGGAGATCGCGAATGTCACGTTGTAGTTTTGTTGGACGATGACGTTGTTGACTGGGATGAAGAGTTTCCACCACAAATGGGCGAGGAATACTGTCAAAGTATGTAGAATATTCAGAGCCCGGTCGCAGCATAAAACACCAATTTTCTTTACAGCCGTTCACAGTACGGCTATGCACAGATTTTTCAAATATATCGAAAATCGAGATGTCGCTAAGCAAGTAATGAAAGATCGCGGCCTGAAAAAAATTCGCTGTGGAATCGAGGGTTATCCTACACACAAAGAAAAAGTTCGGAAGCGCCCAGGTGGTCGTGCCGAAGTGAGTCCATTCGGTTAGATTTTTACTTTTCCTTATAACCATTTCTGTTAATAGGTTATATACAGCTACGTTCAACGTCCGTTTATTCACATGTCATGGGAGAAAGAAGAAGCAAAAAGCCGTCACGTGGATTTTCAGTGTGTCAAGTCGAAGTCTGTTACCAATCTAGCTGAAGCAAATGCCGACCCGCCGTTGGAGCTCGATGCAAGTAACTTAAAACTCCGTTTTCCTGTTTCATGTCTGTTCACAAGCAATTATGTTTTATTTATTTCAAGGCGGAAACCCAATACCACCTCCAGATGTCGCCATAATACAGGAAATTCGACCTTTTATCGGAGCAGATGGCGAAGAAGCAGTAGGTGGCATACTTAACGACATGGATCAGCCCGGCTTAGCCGAAGAACAACACTAGGATAATCATTTTTCCTACTCTCATTCGCAAAAGAAAAAAATATCCATTTTTTTATTAATATTTATTATTTGTTTTATTCGTTATTTATTCAACTTTTTTAATTTTTTAACATGAGCAACAAATCGTTGCGCTTAAAAAGAGATAACCCACATAAAGAAATCAAAAACAACTAATACTGCACTTTAACTTTTAGAACGATGACGTTAAATGCCTACTATCGGAGTGGCAATCCCAGCCGAATGAACGTTCCACAGCCATTTTCCACTTAGAGTAACGAATGTCGCGTTCATTTTCGCGGATTTGAGGCTGAAAAGTGGTTATCGCATCGGCACTTGATACCGGCGCGTTAATATCGGCGTCCATAACGGCTTTATAAGCAGCCAGAGCGGCCCCCTGAAAATATTATTCAAGTGAATGTATATATTTAGGGTCAAGTGAGCAATTTAGTTGGGAGTTGAGTTGAAAATAACATATTTAGGTAGGTTAAATGAATATAGGCCTCACACTCGTGCGTTATACACTGGCGATAACTAGGATGAGACCATACTTTTTGCAATCGATTTTCACTCTTTATGAACATGTTTTACCCGGAAACTTTTGCTATCTCCGAACAGGTACATATTTTCCCAACAGTAAAGGTGCTAGTACACGATATGTAGCACGCCTCATATATATGTGGCTATGACGTCAACAGAGAGTGCACAAAGAGAGCTTGTACACGGCATGTACCCATTGGGACCATTCGCTGACGTCAAAATGACGTCAGTGCTATATATATATGAGGCGTGCTACATATCGTGTACTAGCACCTTATGTCATAAAATTTAGGGGTAAATAAAAAACTACGGCCGGAATTTCCGAAGATCAAACAATGAACTACCTGAAAAGCGTTTAAAAAGATGCGCAACTAGGATGAGGCCACTGCGAATACTTCGTTGCAGGAGTGCACATTAACGAAATTTAAAAAAAAGTTGAAAAGAACTGTTTTTATTTAGTTAAACAAAATGGGTTCCGGAAAGACTTTGACAGCGACAAAAAGAGGAAAACTATATGCTCTCAAGGAGTTAGGACTCTCAGGCCGAGAAATTGCAAGGAGGCTAAATAGAAGTAAGACTGTTGTAAACAGTTATCTTGCGGATCCACAGCACTATGGGAAAAATCAAAAATGACGCTCGGCAGAAGCGACAACATCGCGAGAAAAGCGGTTAATTCTACGGCTTGCCTCAAATTCTACTCTACCAGCGACTAAAATAAGGGCCAACAGCCAACATTTTCAACAGGTATAAAGAGTGAAAATCTATTGCAAAATGTATGGCCTCATCCTAGTTATCGCCAGTGTATATATTTTTGGTTCGAATAGAAAAGAGTTAAATAATCACCCTTATTTTTTTTTTTTTTTTTTTCAAATCCGCATAACGTGTGTGGCATGGATGCATTTTATGTCGTTAAATCGTTTTAGTTGCAACAAATTAACCGCCGATTCTTTTCGATTACAAATTTACAAACGACACTGAAGCTAGGTACTGGACCCAAAAAACTCCAGCTGTTGTTTAGTACAAACGCCAAGTAGAATATGCTTAAATAACATATTTGAATGACGGAAGTTAAAAAAAAAATAAATAAATAGGTGGCGTTACAGGAGGTAGACACCGATGCCTAGCTTCTCGCAACCATTCGTTTGTGTGAGTTTCTATTTTTGAGACGAATGGAAGAGACCTACCATTTTATGCCGAGTACGAACGGCTGAATTGAGAAGCTTTTTCAGGACAGTCATACTCTCGGATGTTTGTCAGACGTTCTCGAGAGGTGGCGCAGTAGAAGAAACCTCAAGATGTAGTTTGTGTTTTTCCGGGGATCGTACCTGGGATCCCTCGCACAGTAGTCCAGCACACTAACCACTGCGCTACTACGCAACTAAGTGTCGAGTCTAAACGGCTGAATTGAGAAGTTTTCTCAGCAGTTATACTCAGATATTTGTCGGAGATTCAGGAGAAGTGTATGCATTGAAAAATATGCTATGATATCGATGACGATATTTCTTACCAACGCAGTTGTTTCAGCTACTTTTGGTCGGACAACATTGATTCCTATTAAATCAGCTTGAATCTGTAGAAGGAGGCTATTGGCAGTCATGCCACCATCTACTTTAAGTTTAGTCAGAGGGATACCACAGTCATTGTTCATTGCATCGAGTATGTCTCGTACTTGGAAGCATACTGCTTCCAGGGTTGCCCGGACTATATGTTCACTAGTGGTTTCTTCACTAATACCGCAGATGACTCTGTAAAATCTTTAAATTAAAAAAATCATGTAGCGATTTAAAAGACCGAACTTTACCCTCGAGCTTCCTGATTCCAATACGGTGCATACAGACCGCTGAAAGCAGGCACAAAATAAACGTCCGAACAGCTATCCACTGATTTCGCCATAGGTTCTATCTGATTGAAGTTGTCTATCAACCCCATGTTGTCCTTAAGCCAGTTGAAGGCAGCGCCAGCAATGGCAACGCTTCCCTCTAAAGCGTAAAATGGATTTGCATGCTTCCCCAGCTGATAGCCTACAGTTGTCAGTAGTCCATGAGATGAAATAACAATAGAGTTCCCAGTGTTGTAAAGGAGGAAGCAACCTGTTCCGTATGTTGCTTTCGCTTGCCCTCTGTGTAAGCACTGTTGACCAACTAAGGCAGCTTGTTGATCACCCAGACATGAAGCTATGGGAATATTTTTTAGACAGTCCCAAATAATATTCCCATAAATCTCAGCACTGGATCGGATCTCTGGCAAAATAGTGTTTGGTAGATCAAAGAATTTTAGCAAGTGTTGATCCCATTGAAGAGTCTCAATATTCATTAACATAGTACGTGATGCATTGGTAACATCAGTTATATGTAAGCCACCAGTTAAATTCCAAATTAACCATGTGTCCACGGTTCCAAAAAGACAGCTACCATCCTTCATTGCCTGCGCCACACGAGGTACGTTATCTTTTAGCCAGCGAAGTTTGAGAGCAGAAAAATATGGCGAAAGCGGCAACCCGCAAAGGGGCTTTAAGTAATTCTTGTTTCGCGAGTTGTTTGGAATATTTTCGACAAGTTGGTCAACAGTTGAAGAGGTTCTCATATCTAGCCAGATTATCACATTGTGGAGGGGTTTACCTGTGTTCTTGTCCCACACCACCGTCGATTCACGTTGATTGGTAACTCCAACTGCTATTATGTCCTGTGGGTAATAAAAATGATTATTTCGTTTGTTACCTAATGCAGTTTAAGAGTTTCCGATCGATCGGCCTTTTTAGAACCAATACTAATACTCTGGGTGATCACAGAATCCGTCGTATTCGGAATTCACTGTGAACTACAACGGGTTCTGTGATAGTTCTTTCGGGGTTCGTAGCAAAATTCCGAATACGACGGATTCTGTGATCACCCAGATTGTGAAATATGAAATCACTAGGTGGTTTATTTAAACCTAATACTTCTTTTGTGAAGCGACAAATGTTTCCTTATTCGTCTATTCTACTTACTTCCACATTCCCACCAAGTTGCACAAGCTTCTTTAGGGCCTCCTGCATACATGTACGAACTACAGACAGTAAAACTAAAGGATCCTGCTCCACCCATCCCTCTTGGGGATAAATCTGTGGGACATTCAATTGGTGATAGCAAACGATTTCGTCTTTTCCTGCTTTAAAGATCATAAAGCGAGCTGAAGAAGTTCCTTCATCGATAGCACCAATAAGTTTTCCAAATTTCATCTTCACAGTCACTGTTATTCAATTTTTGATTTGAACTTTGATCACATAGGTGATGTTAACTTACTTATTTACGTAGGAAGTGGACACATAGCCAATCCTCCAGGAAATACAATAAAATAATTGATAAGCACAAATGTTAAAGCCAAGTGCTGCCATTTTCCTCTTTTAAGTCATATTGTCAATACAGCGGATGTTTCTTCCTGTAACGAGTAAGTGATTGACCGCATTCCATTGACCGCTAGATGACTAGCGGCATTTCAAACTCCATATAAAAAAACTGAAATTTTACAAATATGTGCTAGAGCTCTAGCGCAAATGATAAAATGTCAGTTTTTTTATATGGAGTCTGTCATGCGCGCTAGTCATCTAGCGGTCAATGGAACGCGGGCAATCACATACTACACATTGACTGCTAGTGAAATGTCAGTTTCATACAAGCCTGCGAGGATTGGTTCAGTGCGGCGAAAGAAACTATGAATTACTGTTTAAGAGAATTTACATTAACAACAACTCGTAGACGGTCACTTTGGTAGGAATGATAGCTATTTTGAGCTACTACTACAGCAGGGTTTCCACTTGTCGATTTGAAATTGGCAATAAATTGGCTTATTTTTATGCCAATTAAAAAATTAACAAGTTTAAATAGCGAAAAATTGAAAAACAGCGTTTGCCAATAACTGACAAAGAATTTGACTGACTGATGTGGAAATAGCTGAATTGTCAAACAAAATGTCACTTTGTCTATAATTGACAGTGAAAATTAATTGGCATCAAGTTCATAAGTTTGTCAATCAACTATAACACCAATAATTGACATAACTGACTGTGGTTTCGTTCAATGACATAAGTGCGAGAGCTGTCAAACTTTGTCAATCAACCGACGCATATGGAAACCCACCTGCTTTATTCATCATCAGACTCCTTTTATGTAAGTGTTTGTTTGAATAGTTTGAGTTCTGACAGTCAATTCTCCGTATATAATCCACTTGGGAAGACATTTCTGCTTTCCCTTGTCAGGAAATGAACTTGTATTTCGATTTGGCCAATTGACCAAGTGACTACCTACCACTTGCGAAGAGTTTACGGCGTTGCATGAATACCCCTGTTATTATTTCCCACTATTGGGAGGTGGTCTACTGCCTATGCTGCCACCTTAAAAATTAGGTTGTTGTCTTCACTTTATTTAGTGGTATGGTGAAAATAAGAAAATATAGAAAATGCGAAAATGGCGTCAGTGTTGTGCTGTGTCGTGGTACGTATTGGTTGAAAACTTTTGAGACTTAATTTTTTATCAAAAAGTGTTAAGTTTGCAAAATAAAATAACTGTATTTAATAATTGCATATTTCGACAATGAATAAAGCCTAATCGTAACGAAAAATTTCACAAAAACAAACCCTTAAAACTGAGCCGAAAAAACACTGAGCTAACTTTTTTTCTGTTCACCATTCCGTAAATACTTCCTAATTTTTCACAATGAACCTCTCCTATTTTGCTGTCTGATCTCTGCTAGTTGAGAAAATCGAAATAATTAAAAGAAAAACTGAATTGGATTCCTGGCAAACAAAGTTTTTGACAACAAATAAGCAATTTTTCGAGAAGAAAATAACATTAAGACATTTTTTTTTCGTGTAAGGAAGAAATCGATACTGCAACGTACGTTATATATGTATGTACTCGTATATTAGTTGCTGATTGACATTTTGTCTTGTGGTGCTGCGGTTGCTGGCTACGGATGCTTCTTCTGTACTCCTTTCTATGACCATGCTAAGGTTTATTTTTTTAATTGGAATATAAATATACTTGTACAGCTTCAATGTTCAATTCTTGTGTTTTCATATTTCCAAAAAGTTGCTCTTCCGACGGAACAAGAAAGATATCGTAACTATACATAAATTATTGTCGTATATACATGGATGTGTCCAAAAATTGTATTTGTGCGTATGTGAATCCGAACACGGTATAATTAGACTGACAGAAGTACCTAATAATAATTGATAAACAAGTAAAGTGACTTTAACAGTTTTTGAGCTCGGAAATAATTAAAAAATTATATGTATGTAGTATGTGCATTGCTTATAATACGCAGAACACTAGGCTCCATTTTATATTGATGAGCATTAAAAAAGTCGAAAAAATCTGACCCAATTAGAAATAGAAAACTTGCGAAAAGAAACATTTAGTGGCCCAAACCAGAAACTAATACTTAATAAAAACAAATTTGACACTAACCCCCACTTAGGTCTCAGCTACTCTTGTTTGCCGGCATGGAACCCTAAAATACGTTTAGTTTTTAGTTATTCGCCCCCTTGCATTTGTACTTAACTGGCGTACTAGTCCTTCGATACACGACTGGGTAACGTATAATATTTTCGTAGCCGTGTCTCGAACGTCTGGTGAATAGCAACAGCCTTAGTGTGGTACGGTATTGCAAGTCAGTTCACATGATGGAGTAAGGTGGTGTTAGCTTGGTAATATTGAGGCGTTTGGCAATTAAGCTGGCCAGATGCAGCTCTGATTTGGACATGCTAATAGCTGACAGGCCAATACTACCAGCTATCGACAAAGCTAAGATCTCTATTTATGGTTTTGCCATAAGAGTTCACAGTGCTACGTTGAAATCGATAAAATGCGTTTTAGAGGACAAAATAGGTTATAAAAACATTACTCAGCGACGCAGCCGCGAAAGGATATCCTTTACCATGGTCCTTCGTGGTTAATGAACTGCTTATTATTATCGGTAAAGATGGATTCTGTATCCAGATGGCCTCCAATAAGTTTAAACCAAGTTTGTACTTAGTTGGTGAACAAAGGTTCATCCTTCATCCTAAAAAAAAACAACTATAGGTATATTCCAATGAAGAAAGCAAGAAAAACTTGAAACGCCACCACTTTGTTTCGTTACCAAGCGAAATCTCAAATAGGTATCTCTCGGCCCTATATAATTACCTTATACATGTAGAAATTTCAACTTAACATGTACCTATCTTCGGTCTTCGGTCACCATTCCCTTACGGGATCTATATTATTACTATATTATTGTTGTATATCATAATTTATCATCGCATCTATCAGGACAAGAACTCTCTCCTGTTTCTTTATGTTTTTTATACCCTCCAAAGGAAGGGTCATTCAGTCATTACATTTGTAACGTCAAAAAGGAATCATTATCGAATTTTAAATCGATTTAGTCATGTCCGCTGAAATGTTCCGGTGGTCTCCAATTCCACAGCGAAACGTCTGCGAAAAAGACAGCCGAAAATAATTTGTGGAGCGTTCCATCAGTTCCACACAAGTAACATTTGACAACAGCCAAAATTTGTATTTTGTAATTGGCCGCGTTCCATTGACCGCTAAATGACTAGCGCGCATGCCAAACTCCATATAAAAAATACTGACATTTTATCATTTGAGCTAGAGCTCTAGCACATATTGTGAAATATCACCCCCCTGCTGGGGGGTTTGGATTTGGATTAAGTGCGAGGTTGGGTGTATGTAAAAATTATTTTTTCGTCGAAACAATTTAAATTAACTAACTCCCACTTTCCTCAAATTGTGACTAATTCATTGGGAATTTGTTTATAATGAACTAGGTATCTCCCAAACGTATGAACTAAATCCCACTGCATATTTGGTGGGACTTAGTTCATTTGGCCAGTGGGAGTTAGTTCCAGTCGGGACTTAGTTCGTATTGAAAAAATAAATGTCATAATTTTACAAGCAATTGATGTCCTGGACAATAGAATGTGTGCGAAACGAGAGTGGAGAATTGTACAAAATAATCTACTACAATTACGAACTTGCGCCATCATTTCGCAGCATCAGCGTACCTACAGCAAAACGAAAAGTAGAGCGACATTTTTCGTTTATAATTTCATTGTGTCACTTTTGTATGGGATTTTTCGTTTTACCACAGCAGCGTACTAGTGCAAAATGCAGAATAATATCTTCCTCCTTTTTTATGCAGCTTATACAAAAATCGTTTAAACATACGCTAAGCTATATTGCATGCTTTCTTTTGAGAAAGTGAAATTGGTAATTATCACTGACATGCAGTCTGTCGAGTGAGATCAAACTTTAAACTTTTCCTGTATCTGATTCTTTACCTAAGGTATTTTTTATAGCATTCTGCTTTATAATTAGTTTGCTTATGCAATAGGTTGTGTAGTTAATTGTTTGGCGAGGTAATCAGTCCTATACATAGGTTAGGTTAGGTTAGGTTGAATAGGGTGTGAGTTCATCACATTGGGCCAGGCACCATATTGGACCCATCACCTTCCCTGGGGAACCTTAACGGTCAAATAACCTAAACCACTTCGCCCAAGCAATTAATTTCCCTACAGAACCTGAAAATTGTTTCAGTTTTGTTTGCGAGGCCAACCTCCTCCAAATTGTCGAAGAAGTACCTACCGAGGAATTTCCTCCTATACCGAGCAATAGCTTGACATTCACAGAGGAGATGAGTTATGTCCTCTGTGACATGCAAGTCTTCGCAATACCTGCAGATGTCCGTATCTGTTAGACCTAATCTCATAGCGTGCCTCCTTAGAAGACAGTGCCCGGAGAGTATCCCTATTACCATTCGTAGCCTTGATCTACTGAGCCTTAGTAATTCTACAGATTTTTTCCGATCTAGCTTAGGCCACAGAGCCTTAGAGACCCTGTGCCCTACTATATTCAACCATCTCTGATCTGCCCTGTTTTTAATATTCTCGAGAATAATTCTCTTGGCCACGGCTATTGGTGGTCTAATGCCCCCAATTGTTTCATTAGGTGGGAGCTCTGCTCCGGTTTTGGCCAGAACATCAGCCCTTTCGTTACCCTCAATATCACAGTGTCCGGGTACCCAACACAATCTGACTTGGTTCTGCGCGCATAATGCTCTGAGCATTGTGCGGCAGCTCCTGACTAGGTCAGATTTGATGATAAAGGACTCTAGCGCTTTTAGCGCAGCCTAACTATCAATGTAGATAGCGATATTCTTGTTGGATATTGATCCCATATCAAGTAGATCCGCGGCTTTGAGCACGGCCAGAACCTCTGCCTGGAACACACTGCATGTATCCGGAAGTCTTAATGACACTTGTAGGTCTATATCCCTGGAGTATATACCTGACCCTGTACCCTCCTTAGTTTTGGAACCATCCGTATAAATCGAAATTTCATTTTCATTCGAAACCTCATTCTTTTGCCAGTCCTCCCTATCTGGATATTGTACTTCGAACGGTGTGTCGAAGTCAATTTCACCCAAACTTTCATCCGTTTTATCGGGGATGTTGGAGAAGGATTCCATTAGTATGGAGCTATGTCCTACCTGTCTGGTTCTGAAGAACCCTGCGTTAGTTAGCCGAAGCGCACTATTACCTGCTTGCAATTTTATTTGTAGGTCCAGGGGTAAAAGATACATAAACGCCTCAAGTGCTGCTGTGGGTGTGGTGCGTAAAGCACCAGTGATGGCAGTGCAGGCTGTTCTTTGTACCCTGGTCAACATATCCCGTACATATAACTTATTTGTGGCTTTCCACCAAACAAGAGCTCCATAGGTAAGGATGGGTCTAACCACCATGATGTATAACCAATGCATCATTTTTGGACTCAATCCCCATTTTTTTCCTGCTGTTCTCTTACAGAGGAAGAGAGCATTATGAGCCTTTCGGACTCTTTCCTGAACGTTAAGTTTCCAATTCAATTTTTTATCTAGGACCATACCAAGATATCTTGCGCTATCCGAAAGGGAAAGCTCCACTCCACCAATCCTGGGTAGTTTCAAGGGTGGTATCTTGTATTTTGTACTAAAAAGTATACATAGTATACTATACATATATTGTTTATATTGTTTCATCAATCAATTTATTTTGTATTTTTTTTTATATTTTCCACATATCTTTCTTTTCAGCTTTTGTAACTAAATCTCCGTTTTGACATCACACTATTTTCATCATCAAAACTTAACCAAATCATAAACAAAAAAAAAAATAATAAAAAAAATACTACAGATCTTAGAGTTAAGCTAACTTCCTGAAAATAGCGTCGTTAGATTTCCATTCTATGGAAACAAGCTCAAAGGACTCAAACAATTTAAACCAACCAAATCAATTTTTCTCAAAATTAAGTAGCAACTACAACTGAAGCCAAAAAAGTATACAGCAAAACAAGGACACAAATGCAAATCTAAAACAAGAAATAAAACTTTAAAGCTTAGTGTAATATATATATTTTTTTTGTTTTTTTTTATAATATTTAAATAAAAAAAAGCCATTTGAAAGGATTATCATTTTCACGTGGTTCTCCATTGTCTTGGAGCTAAGTGCTACATACAACAAAAATAAATCTACTTTTCCAATATCAATACTCAAAAACAAACATAAAAAAAGATAACAAACATTTTACAGTGAAAATAGTGTTGCGTGTAAGCAAACACCACCAACGGCCAAAAATTAAAATTTGAATTAAAAAAAAAAAAAAAAAAAACGAAAATACTAGTTACAAGTCACAATTCAACAGCACACATTTAACGAAAAACATATAAAATAATTTTAATCAACCTCAAATATATAAATGTATATTACAAAGCAACAACGGATCATTGTTAACAAGTGTTTATTTTAAACGATTTTTTTTTTCTTTTTTTTTTCCAAAAAAAAATTTATTTGTAAATTAGAAAATTTGGATGCCAACGACGGATAATAAACACAATTTCGTTTTCTAAACAAACCAGTAGTATATAAACGGCGATTCTAAAACAAAACGTCTGAGGACACGGAAACAAAAACACACACACCCACTGTTATCCTGAAAAATTAAGTCTTAACAAAATATATATTTATTCAAATTCACACTGAAAGAAAAGAATAAGAGTACAAAGATACAAATTAAAAAGTAATTATCATAAGGTTTATACAAATTAAAAAACAAAACGGAAACTGTTATAACTAACAACACAAGTGCGGACTGTTAAATTATAATTAAGTGAAAAAAAAAATACAAAATACAAAATACAAAATATTATACTAATAATCGGAAACAATAAAAAACGGAATAATATAAGGCATTTTTACGTATTAAAAAAAAAAAAGTAATATAAGCTAAATATTCATATATATACATATATGTGAATGTATATAATATGTGCGTGTGAATTGCGTGAGTGAAGAACTAAAAAAAAAAAAAAAAACAAAGTTTATGCAACATAAAAAATTAACATCACTGTGATAATTATTATAAATTTATTATTAATTAAAAAATAAGAATAAATGGAGTAAAAATTCAAATTAAATAAAAAAAAAACATTGAAACAAATACGTGATATCTTAAAGGACTTCGATACATATATATTATATATAAAAAATAACTCTTAGGTAAATTAAAAGACTTTGCAATCTTTAAACAAATAATAGAAATAAATATATATTTAATAATAATAGTGGTTCTCATCAAAAGTAATAATAGCAACACTTCAATTGATAAGAATAAACGAAAAATTTCTCATTGTGACATCAACTGCAACAACATGAACAATATTTAAACCTACCTACATTCTAAAATAAAAAAAAATATGAAACGTGCAGCTAAAAAAATTAATAAATGAATTTATTAAATAAAAATAATATTAAATAAAATTAAACTCGAATTATAATAAATTTATAAAGTTCTTGCGTACCTTTCGACCTCCTTCAATTTGTTCGATATATTTGTTTAAATTTTTTACGCCCTTGCTAAAAGAAAGTACGTTTAAATTAAAAATAATACAAGTAAAAACAAATAATAACAATATAAACAACAAAATATAAATAAAAGCGTAATATAGCGGTTTTCGGTTAATGAGAAGGCATTATTTAATAATACATACATAAATATATATATATATAACAATAAAATAAAAGCAGCTATCTAGACGAGTATTAAAACCAAACAACCAGCCGTTTCGAAGTCAGCAGCGACTCTTTAATATGAACACCCAAACGAAAAACTTTAGAGTCCTAGAAGGTATGTACATCCATATCCATACAACAATAAAAAATGCAACGTCTGTTTGTTGATTGGTTGCATAACTCGAGAACCATTTATTAAATTTTCATGATCTCTGATTTATACATGTGTTGATAAGCGGTATATGTGGAACTATTCGGCGGATTTTATAAATGGTGACAGGTGACATCCGGATCCGGATCAGTATATGTGATTTTTGGAGGGTTGTTAGGGAACTAGTCCGTTTATTTTTAAAATTCGTTCAACGTTGAAATGGCGACTTATCCTCCTTATAGGTTACTTATGATATGAGTATTACTGGGACAACTGGAAATAATTTCTAAAACCGTACTTTATAGCGCTATAATTTTAGAGCAAAAGGGTCTTATAAACTAAAAACTACTAAATTCGTGAAAAAAAAACAAAAAAAAAATCTCACACTACAATTGCTTGTTTAAATTATAAATTGTTGAAGTGACTTGTGGTGTGCAATTGAAGAAAGCGAAATAGAATTGGATTTGCAATATTACTCTATTGGTACATATTGGTATTCAGTGCCGTAACTAGGCTTTTATGCGCCCTGTGCGAGCTTCTATCAGCTAGGTTCCAGAAATCGAGTGAAATCGTTTTAAGTGTTCTGCATTTCGAGCGATTCGGAAACTTCGAAATTTTTTCGAAATCACAATTCAAAACTTTGAATCAATTCCGAAAATTTTGAAATCGTAATCGAATACAATGAAATGTAGTACACAAAAATTCATTTCCGATTTCATTTCGAGTGAAAGTGAAATGTGGAACCTGGCAGTATATTTGCACCCTCGAAAAATATACTGATATTTCGGATATCTAAATTTTTGTTTAGTTTACTTGTTGGAATTAAAAATATATTAACTTTAGTCAAACAAAACAAATACAGTAGACGCCCGATATAGTGAACTAATAAAAATCAGGCCTGTTCACTATATCGAAATTGTTCACTATTTCGAGCGGGAGTTTTTAAATGTTTACCAATGCTTAATTTGATATAAATATATATTTCTTCAATAAAGAACGAATGAATTTAATTGTAAGCGTTTCATAACTAAAATATCAGAAAAACCACAAATGAATGGTAAATTGTTCTGAAAAATAGTTGACATGCAGGCGCATTTCAAAACTGGCACCTTTTTCGTTGAATTTTGCGAAAAAAGTGTGAGTTCACTATATCGAGATTTCCATAGTTCACTATTTAGAGTAGTCTGTGTAAAATTTTTTGGTTCACTATATTGGATATTTCACTATACAGAGGTTCACTATATCGACGTCTACTGTATAGCCAAAATATGTACATACAGCTAAGTATAACAGACATAAAACACCAGTAAACGTAAACAAAATAGGACTACTATTTACTTAAAAATTTAGTCGGCTCTGACATTGAGGTAACAATCAATAAGCAACAACTGGCAATAGGAAGCCAGCAATATTGTCGCTCACAGTTAATTTACTTTGAATTGAATCAGAGGTCTCACATCAAAGCAACTCAATATCGCATTTACGAAAAATGCGCTAGCGATACACAGCGCATATTGAAAAGCAAAAAGCTTCCTACTAGAAATATTTGTGATTATTCACACTTTTGCGATTACTACGTTTTACAAAGTTTTGGAAAATATGTCGGACGATCCTGTTTTCAACACAAAATTCGTTCTTTTTGCTTCGATGTGAGAATAGGTTAAAACAAAATTGCGTATTGCTTATTGATAGTTGCTAGTTGCTAGTTGCTTAGTTTTTTATTTGCTTAGTTTCTTACTGCTTGTTGCCTCAAAAAAATCGTTATCAATGCTTTTAGCTACTAATACACTTGGAAACATTTCCTTTAAGTTCAGTTGTACTATCCTCTTAAGGGACTTAGGCTTCATTGACATTCGCATTTTTCAAAGTCGCTTCAATTTGATTATTTACAGTTTCTATTTCGGCCCAAAATTCCTTCGGGGCAAACATTTTTAGATCGAAATTTCGTTGTTTAAACTCTTTTCAAACTTGTTTCTCCCATATTTTGATGAATTATTTTTTATTCTATGTAGGTACTCTTGCAATAGTAAAACGATATTTTTTTTTATATAAATGCTCGCATATTATTCGTTCATTTTTATGTGAATATTCTTTTACATCGCCAATTTTAATTGATGAACAGTTTGATCAATTCAACATTTCCTAAAACAAAACTGTGATGTGAACAAAATGTAACTGACAGAGAAAAAGCCTGAAAAACACAGTCCCAGTCCCATACTTGCAATAACATCAAAAATATTCTGTTTTTAACTTTTACCGTATGCGTTTACCGTATGGGGAAAAAATTAGACAAATATTTACAAGGTTCCGTAAATACGCCGGAACGCCGTCATCGTCACTCGTCAGTTAAATCCTCCCAACTAGCAATACAAGTCCCAAAACAAAAGAAAGATCCCAACATGCATAGTAGCACTTTATTTAAGGTAAATTTGTTCTCTTAAGGTATTTTTCATCGCATGAAATTTTTAATGCTTTTCTCTACTTTATCACAAACAGCGCCGCTAACTACTTAAGGTGCCAGTACACGATATGTAGTACGCCTCATATATATGCAGCACTGACGTCATTTTGACGTCAGCGAATGGTCCCAATGGGTACATGCCGCGTACAAGCTCTCTTTGTGCTCTCTCTGTCAGAGAGGTACGTGAAAATTTTCAATTCAATCGCAGAAAATTTAGTGATCGGATTAACTAAATTCTGTTTCGATCCGATCTGTGTTTACATGGGATTCAATTCGAATTGAATCCGGATTGAATCGCTCATGTAAATGGGGTAATAGTGGGTTTCACGCTGTTATAATAAAGTTACTCAGAACTCAGACATTCATTACTAAATACACATAGCTATTTGAGAATTGCAACACCCAGCAAATTTCCCTCTTCTTTAGGGTGGTTAAATGTGTATCTTTTGCACACGCCAACGACGGTGCTGAGCAGCCCGAGCGATGCCAAACCTAGCCCAATTGTGAAATTCTAGCACTGTTTCATTCGATATGGCACTGTAATTTGACCTTTCAGCACTGTGTTTAATTTATATTTTCAAGCATTAAGGTGCTAGTACACGATATGTAGCCCGCCACATATATATGTGGCTCTGACGTGACCAGATAGTCTACACATATAGCACACATTTCGTTTTTCGTTTGTAGCGCAGTGGCTACATAAAATTGTGCTAGTACACGGAATGTAGCACAACGCGCAAATATTGGTTGGCTGTTGGTTATTCGTTTATGATGATGCTATCCACAGTTTTATTGCCCTGTGTGCAGTTTTGCACTAGAACTGCAGGTACTAATTGTTTATTGCTTTGGCTGTATTTAAGTTATCCCGTCGCGTTCGCTACTTTTATGACCCACAAAAAACTAAATACCATGCTGCTCGTACAAAACACACGGACACAACTGGAATGCTGAAAGTACATTCAAAAAACATACGAACCGTGCAGTGAAGATATATACTAAAGTCGTTTGGTCTGGCAGTGAACTAGCCCTGAAATCACATTTCTGGCTCTAAATCACATTTTTGAGTTGGCGTCGCATGGGCATGGCTCGATCGAGAAAGGAGAGATATCTTCGCAAGCAGGTGTATGCTTGTTGTTTGAAATGCGCACTTATTTTTTTAGCTGTAGTTCTGGCTAGTGGCTTCTGGTTGGAAAAGTTGTTTTGTTGTCGTTAAGAGAATAAAATCCCTAATATGAAGAGACCTGCGCAAGAAATTTTCGGCCGAGCCGAGAGCACCATCAACCAATAATGATGAATGAGTAATGGATATGCAAAGGAAGTGAAACATGGAAGTTCCAATTCGACCGTATTTTATATGACAATTGACTAATTTTTGTAAATCTTCTAAAATATTAACATTTCGGCAAAGTAGCCCTCAGCACATACTATCTACGAACATGATTAGTGCATATATGTATTTTTTGTAAGTCAAGAAATAAACAGCAGCGACATTAAAAAAATTTTGCATAAATGAATGGAGATGGCCGAGCGCGAGAGAACAAACAAAAGTGTGTATGTGTGCAAGAGAATGAGTATCTATTGAAGTTCCAATCCAATTACATTTGGGAACGATTAAGTTTAAGAGTCTTTGCCAAGGTGCTGGAAACGCGTTGCAGAGCTGTGGTCGAGGCACGATTAGGAGATGAGCAGTGCGGTTTTCGTCCCGGCAGAAGCACAACCGACCAGTTATTCACTCTCAGAATGGTACTTGAGAAGGCTTGGGAGTATGCTACGCCTGTTTACGCTTGCTTCGTAGATTTGGAGAAAGCATACGAACGAGTCCCTCGAGGGAAACTCTGGAGTGTATTACAGGAGAATGGAATTGATGGTTCTCTCTTGAGAGCCATTCAATCTCTTTACACAAACTGTAAAAGCTGTGTTCGGGTAAACGGCGTTAATTCAATACCTTTCACCGTGGGCGTTGGACTTCGCCAGGGGTGCGTCTTGTCCCCTCTCCTTTTCATTACTTATATGGACTGGATGTTACAGCACAGTCTTGGCGAAGAACGTTTCGAATTGGGAGATCTGAGGATAAGTCATTTGCTCTTCGCTGATGACTTGGTCATCCTTGGGTCCTCTCAGACTGAACTTCAGCGCGCACTCGATCGGTGTGTAGCCGTTTGTGTTGAAGCTGAGATGAAAGTAAACGTGAACAAATCTGAAGTGATGGTCATCTCCAGAACGCCCTCTGCACTCTGCATGTCAGTGGAGTTCCATTGAAACAGGTGGAGAAGTTTAAGTATCTCGGGGTCTTATTCACGAGTGATGGTAGGAGCAATGCCGAGTTTTCCTGTAGGATTGGTCAGGCTGGATCGATTTTGAGACAGCTTGGTCATTCTGTTATTAGGAGGACTGAACTTGGTGTCAAAGCTAAGTTGTCAGTCTTTAATTCGGTGTTTGTTCCAACTCTTACCTATGGTCATGAGGTTCGGGTAATGACCGAAAGAATAAGATCGCGGATACAAGCTGCCGAAACGAGATTTCTCCGTAGTATTGCTGGTGTGAGCCGTAAAGACCGCATCAGAAATACCAGAATACGTGAGGAGCTCAATGTCGAGCAGGTACTCCTCCGGACGGAGCGATCCATGCTTCGGTGGTTTGGTCATGTTAAACGCATGTCCCCGACCAGGATTCCACGACGTGCTATGGAATCCGTACCATCGGGCAGGCGTCCTCTAGGATTGCCCTTGATGATTTGGAGTCGATGGCGGAGGATCGAGAGCTTTGGAGGGTCCACTTAAGTAACCTACACCCGCGACCCACTTAATGGATAAGCGGGCCATTGAAAATGTATGTATGTATGTATGTAAGTTTAACAGAACAGCCGAAGTGCCGATGGTCCGATTCCGATGCCATGCCGACGTCCCGCCCACGATCGACACACACCGAGCGAGCCAAGGCCGAGTAGCCGAGAGCGAAAGAAGAAACAATATTATGTATGTGTGTGTATCAAAATGAGTATTTCTTGGAGTTCTAATTCCAATTGGAAATGAAACGTTTAAGATAACACGCTTATGAATGACATATTTGACATATTTTTGTAAATATATTGTAAAATAGATATAAACTTTTCGGCAAAACAGTCTTCAGCACATATAGAGCTACGAATATGATCTACAAAATAGGAACATGTCTTTTGTTGTAAATCAAGACAAAAACTGTTTTTTTGTGCGAATGAAAATATTTTTTTCGCTAAATTACTTATTACTCCAAAAGTAATCAATGTATCGCTATCATTGGTTTTGTCGTTTAACTAGAGGTTATACTATACCGGATGTTGTGTGCAAATTTCAGCCATCTACGTCTATCAGTTCTTGTGAAAGACCTAGGTACAAAATTGACTTCGTTAATTCGGACACACATCGATCGTGGCGAAAGCAATAAGGTTCCTCCATATGGAGACGGAACCTTAAAATGTAATTTTCTTTATGCAGATTTTCGATTTACAAAAATATGAAAACAGTTAAATGAGTGACAGTTTATTTCAACCAGATTTGTCTGCACTAGGTTTACGAACGTTTCAACTTGACTTTTCAAAAAAAAAAAATGTCAACTTAAGCCTTATTGCCTCCGTTTATGTGTCCACGATTGTATGTGTTAAAAGAAATATACCACAACTCCCTTGCATTGTTAGGTTTTGAAATGTTTCGCTGCTTTATTTTCCAAACTCCAACAATTTTTGTTAATTCAAATAACTACGAGGGCTTGAAACATGTCCTTTTGAAATATCAACTGACTGGATTGGTCGGCTATTCCTCCATCAGGAGAATGTTTAACTACTTTTGAGGGATAGCGGATGACATTCAGTAAAAAATCCGTAAATATTTTTGGTTGGCTGTTTATTATATATTTTTATTGATCAAATGTACGCAAATGTATGGGAAATGACATTGTTAGTTAGTTAGTTTATTTGACTTTTATGTTCATCTTTAAATCAATACAGTCATCGAAAAAAGAAAAAAAATATATATGTGTTGTGTACTTAAGTCTATTAGGGTTTGGCTTATGGCCGTCTACCAGATTGACAAAATAGCGTAAACTATAAAAATCTTCTTCAACTATACATTTTCTATAACGCAGCGCATTTGTGCAGTAGTTGTAAAGTAAATCCCATCCTCGGTCTCCATTTAAAATTTTAATTGCTTCATCTATTTCTAAGATATATGAATTAAAAATTTTAGTTGTATTTCTTTTAAAATTGGGCATATTGCAAGAAAGTAAAATATATCCTCTCGTATCTTCATATTAAAAAGATTGCACATGATAGGTAGTTCTGGGCGGTGTTGAATGAAATTCAGGTTCAGTAGCTCTCCTCTGATTTTAAAAATTAAACTTTATTTTCTCTATTAGATGGTTGTTCAGAAAATACGTTTTTTCTGCCAGTTGATATTTCAGCGTACTGTAGTATGTCCTATACTGAGAGAACTGTGCCGTGTGCATCTGTTACAAAACGATCATACATATTTCGACCTACTTTTTCCAATAGGATGTTGAGTAGGCGGTGCACCAGTCTCCAGATGTAGCATGTAATTAGGCGTAGCACTTGGTAGACGTAACATTCTCTTTAAGAAATACTGAAGAAACTTATCAACTTCAACATAGAAACAGTATCCCCATACCTGCGCTCCATACAAAAGAACTGAAGTTGCGGTTGTGCGAAAGAGTTTCTGCTTCGAGCTATGGTTTGTATACTTATTATTGATGCAGCGTCCCCATACCGATGATATTGCTCGTTTGGCTTCAGATAGTTTGGCCTCTAGATGCTTTTTCATATTCAAGTTTGAGGATATTAAAATTCCAAGGTACTCACGAACAAAATCCACCATTTCTCTTTGATACATCCACCTTTCACTTTGAGTATATCTGCCACCACCACCTCTGAACACCATTACCTTCGACTTATTATTTTCACGCTTAGATTCCACTATTTGCAGTATATGCTGAGCCTATTAATCATAAGTTGCAAACCACCTACCCACAGTATCGGACGGAAAAACTATATCATCTGCTTATTTGGAAACCGTAATTTTTATGTTGCCAAACTCGACTCCACTTTTTACCGCATCTGATATGTCAATGAACAGGATAAACAGTAACGCACTCAAAATACATCCTCGCTTCACACCCATCGTTGTTGCAAATTCTCCAGAAATTGATTCTCCATCTGAAATATACGCCACATTATTTGCATACATTGCTCTTAGGATGTTGATTA
This sequence comes from Cheilosia soror, assembly GCA_949372485.1. Classification (NCBI taxonomy): domain Eukaryota; kingdom Metazoa; phylum Arthropoda; class Insecta; order Diptera; family Syrphidae; genus Cheilosia; species Cheilosia soror. The sequence goes on along the minus strand of OX443561.1, from coordinate 1,456,600 downwards.
TTTTCGTTGAAAAACCAATATTGTACAATTTGTAAAACAGAGTTTCGCGTGCTATAGTGTCGAAGGCCGCTCGAAAGTCAACGAAAAAGGCATACAGTTTCTTATGTTCCTGTTTATATATCACCGCAATATTAAGTAATGCGAACACTTGATCGATTGTTGAGTAGGTCTGAGACTCGTATCAATTCGTCCCAAAAGTAAAATAGACAACTAAGTTGGGTGTCCTACAATATCCTCCGCAGAAAATGCAATGCCCGTTTGGGAGAATCAATAAAAATAAACTTTACCAATAACATGTTTGGTATAAACTCAAATTTATTTATTATATCCTTCAGTTGAGTATTCGGTCTAGAATAAAAGCAATATTGTTGTTTTACACTTTATTTACTTTTTTTTATTATGTTTGGAGTCGCTGACTGTCTGTTGTGTGTTTTTAAATTAATTTACAAAAAATCTTTTGTTTGTAAAATATATTTAAATTATTTGGTTTTTTTAATAGAAATCTATGAGAATTACGATAATGGTCAAAACGATGATACCTTCTTTGTGAGTACCATGAGAAACCTTAACATGCAAACAAGTTTCCCACCAATTGGAACTTTTACTCTCGACTCAACTTTGGCACCACCACCTCAACCTCAAAGCACGATCGGGATTTTTGATGCCAATGAAGAACCAACTACCATCGGTGTGTTCTCGTCGAATAGCGTCCTAACGAATGGTATCAACACCACTGGAAACTCATCGTCGTCATCCTTTGGAGCATCAAGCATTACGGGTAACAATGATTCAAGTCAAGCAACTCGCGAAACTGGGATCATTGAGAAGCTTTTGGTACATTTTGAAGGTCATGTCTATAAGTCCATATTTGAATAATCGAATTGTTTCGTTTTAGCATTCATATGGATTTATCCAGTGCTGTGAACGTCAGGCTCGTCTGTTCTTTCATTTTTCACAATTTAGTGGCAACATTGACCATCTCAAGATTGGAGATCCGGTTGAGTTCGAAATGACTTATGATCGACGTACTGGAAAGCCCATTGCAAGTCAAGTTTCAAAGATCGCTCCCGAAGTCGTAAGTACTAAAAAAGATTTCTCCTTAAATTTACAGACGCACAAGAATTTTTTTTTTTTTTTGTAAGGTCCTTTCGGAGGAGCGTGTAACTGGTACTGTGACAACTGAACTTCGTACCGATTGTGTCAATAACCTTTTGGCATCTAACGAGACTACTGGTCGTATTAGCTATGAGAATCGTGGCGAATGTTTCTTTCTACCCTATACCAAAGACGATGTTGAGGGCAATGTCAATCTAAGGGCTGGCGATAAAGTTAGCTTTCAGATTGCTACAAACCAAAGGTAACTGCAGGGTAGAATACAATTGCATAAAATCAAGTGCACAAATGGTGTTTCACTTCACAGAGGAAATTTAGGTGCTTGTCATATTCGTCTAGAGAATCCAGCGCAGCCAGTTAAGTATCGTGGTGTTGTTTGCTCGATGAAGGAGTCATTTGGGTTTATTGAAAGGGCCGACGTTGTTAAGGAAATATTTTTCCATTTCTCCGAAGCTGAAGGCAATGTTGAGTTGCGTCCAGGTGATGATGTCGAATTTACCATCCAAACAAGAAATGTATGCTTTTACAAATTATTATATGACTATATGTAGTAAGTGAGTTGTTTTATGTAGGGACGCGAGTTCGCTTGCAATATAACTCGCCTGCCTCCTGGGTCAGTTATATTCGAGGATGTTGATTCATCCATATATAAGGGACAAGTTCTCAAGCCGTTGGACCGCAATAATCCAGCTCGTCAGACCAGCGACCCTCTGCCAGGACGCATTCGATTCCGGGCTGCGGATTACTCTGAGGATGAGGTTCCCTTCGGTGACAAAGATCAAGTAAGTAATAGCATAAGGTTAAAAAAAAACGAATGGAAACAACATCAATATCATGTAGTAAATCGCATGTGTTGTAAAAAAAGAACGGTTTACCACTTTTACATAACATGTAAATAAATGTATACAAACTCATTACCATTCGCAAGTACATAATTAGCGATTGTGCATTTAACTTAATCATTGTTTCACATACAATAATGTATGATTCTTTGAAGATATAATTATGTTTATTTTATTTTAGAAGGGCGATTTTACTCTTCGTCATGGGGATTGGGTACAATTTTTGTTGGCCACTGATAGACGGGATCAATTGCAAAGGGCAACGTCTATATCACTGCTCGATGAGACATTCAAGGTATCAGGAGAAAAACGTGAGCAAGGAATTGTATCATCCTTAAAAGATGGCTTCGGATTTTTACGTTGTGTGGAACGCAACGTTCGTTTATTCTTCCATTTTACAGAAGTATTGGATACCGTAAGTCAACTTGAATTTATAAAAAAATAAACTAAGTGATACTATGGTAATATTTAGAGCCGTGAAATTGCCCTCGGAGATGAAGTGGAATTCACCGTGGTTCAGGAACCTGGAATTACCTATAACAATTCTCGACTTAACGCGATTCGCATAAAATATCTTCCACCAAATACGGTTCAATTTGAAACCCTAATGGCAAGCAATATTGAAGGTAAGATTAGATATCTAGAGAAAGGAAAAGTAGAGCACTAATAATAATTTTCTGTTCCCACAGGTTATGTTACTCGTGAAGCACCAAAAAGCCCAGTAAAGTCACAGGATCGTGTGGAGGGTGGCGTTATTACATACGATCACGGTGACAGCAAAAAGACTATTATGTATTTTCTTAAAGACTGCGAAAAACCACCAAGAATTGGCGACAGAGTTCGCTTTGATATATGTTTGGTAAATTTAGGAAATCATTACCCACGCGTGCTTAATTCTAATTCGAACGGTTTTCATTCGTAGGTTAAAAGAAATAAAGAATTCATTGCAGTTAACGTAACGCAGCTGCAACAAAACGCAACGAACCAAAACAATCAGCCAGACGAAGTAATAGCAAATGGAGGCACCCAAAATGGATTCAATGCTCCGAAAATCGAAGATTTTAAAACGGAGAACAATAACGTAGCGGAACCAGGCCACACCTACCGCGGATTCATAGCGGTTATAAAGGAGAATTTCGGTTTTATCGAAACACTTTCCCATGACGAAGAGGTATTTTTCCACTTTAGCAACTATGTTGGTAATCCAAATTGGCTAGAGTTGGGTCAAGAGGTCGAGTATACCCTTTCCCCGAATGGCAACACTTCGGCATCGGGAAATTGTTTGCCAGCGGAAAATGTTCGCACATTGCCAAAGGGATCAATCAAGCAACCAGCAGTTTTGGAGCCTGTCAATAACGGGGTGGTTGCTCGCCCACTGCGTTGCATCAACCCCGACCAACAAGAGTATGCTGGCCTCATTGAAATTTTAAACGAAAACAAGGTTGCAGTGTCACAACATGAGTTCGGCATAACAAGCTTGACTAATCGCCGTGATCTCCTACAAAAGAATGATTTAGTTAGTTTTAAAATTGATGAAACAGGACGTGCTGCTGAGATAACTGCCGTACGCCTAAAGAAGCGCTCCACTGTGGACTCAATTAAGGGACAATTTGGATTCTTAAACTATGAGATTGAGGAGGGAAAAAAATTATTTTTTCATATGTCTGAAGTTCAAGGCAGTACTGCTGCCCTGCACCCAGGAGACACTGTAGAGTTCTCTGTGGTGACCAATCAGGTAAGATTTAGTTGTTAAGTGTAAAATAAAAACTTACACAAACGAAAGGTTACGAGAAGCTAGGCGCCAACTATTTATTTATTTTGTATGAAGCTCGTCTATATTTCAACCATTACTTTCCAGAGAAATGGAAAGTCGTCAGCATGCAACGTAGTAAAGATAAACGATAGGCCAGACAGACTCATATCCCGCTTAAAGCTCAACAGTACGACCGACGATTCCTTACCGCGCTTAATTGTGACTAGAGCACCCAAAGGGCCGCAGGGAAAAGGATTCTCCCCACAAGCCCGCCTTTACAGAATTCCTGGTACTAAATAACACTATCTTAGCTGACTTAAATACATTATTTTTCTTTTCGCAGGAACATTAGTAGAGTAAAACTCAAAACACACACAGACACCAAGTGATGTAAAGGGAAATAACAGCAATTTTTGACGCGATCTTCATAAACATGCCTGATTACTGCTCGTCAACTGAAACAAAATAATTAACAAATAATAATTAAGTAAAAATACAGAACAAAACAATTATAAAAAAATTATGAAAAAATTGAAATAAACAAAAAACAAAAAAATACAAAATAAAAAATAAAAAACATTGCAGATTGCTGCTTATGTATTGTAATTTCCCAAAACGAATAAGTATAAAATGAAGTAACGTGATGACTCTCTTTCTATCTCTCTATTTCTATTTTCCATGTACTTTGCTCGGCGTTTAGTTGCTTTTAAAGTAGAATTAAACATAACTAAGCAATGACTCAATAAGATACAGTAATTCATTTAGTTTCTACTTAATTTTTCTTAATAAAGGAGATTTTAACAAAACTAACGAAACAATAAAACCTTAGTACATATAATAACATGTATGTCAAAATGTTAAATACAAAATAAAAAAAATAAAAAATCAAAAGCATTAATGGGGAACAGTAACGGGCAAAAAGGGACTCATAAAAAATTATAATGTATATTAACATTTGAAAAGAAAATATATTTCATGAACCTAACATATTTTATGGTTGCTCGAAGCTTTTTTTTAATTGTATGTGTAGGAAGGTACATCATTCATTTCGTGAAATCCGCCGGGGGGAATCATTCACGGAAAAAAATGTTTTGGTATCGTCAAATTCGCAAGGTGAACAGTTCCCCGTGAGGGTAATGTGAGAGAGTTTCACTGTATCGTTAAGAACGTTCAAATCGAATTTTTCCCGGACAAAATGACTCCTTGTCCGCATTAAAATCATTGCGGATTTATTTCATAGGTTTTCTTGCTTGCTGATCGTTCTGAGAAATTTAGTTAAAAAAATGTACATACAAAACAGCTGGGGGCTTATTTCCAAATGCGCAGCGGATCGCTTTTTCATGGCGGATTGGTATTTTTGTATTTCCAAAAGCTGTCAAAAGCGGATTGCTGGCGGATTCATTGCCACCTAAATAGCTATCGCTTTTGAATGGATCGAATCGCTTTTGGAAATATAAGAATACCAATCCGCCATGAAATGCGATCCGCCGCGCATTTGGGAATAAGCCCCCTGCTTCATTAAGCCGAACATTTGTAATAAGTCTATTGCACAGATTGAACTTTATTAAAATCAAAAAATAAACATTCTAAAAACACATTTCATCCGGAGGTACCGTGAAATCATTCACTGCTCCTCTTAACCTGTCTCGTATTCTTCTCTGAGAACACCGCTCATTTCGTTCGTCCTCTTATGCTTCCAAGAATAGAGCTATTGTATACATTATTACATAATAAACATTATTTTTTATTTAAATCACTTTTGAAACAAACTTTTCATATACCTCCGACGAATGTAGCTACTATTTGTATTCACAAGTGAAAGACAGCCGTTTGACAGTGAAACTACCTTTTCGAAAAACGTGTCGATAAGGAAACTTTTCCGGCGGATTCCACGATAACAATAGAAGGTGAAAGGGAATCGAATAGGTGAAGTGAAACTCAATTCCGACGGATTCCACGATAGGTGTGATTAATAACAAATTAGCTCATACGCATTTATCCGCAGCGAACACGTAAAAAATATATTAAATCGTTAATAAAAGTTTGAACAAAAAAATAGAATATCAGTCATATACAAAAAACGTCAACACGAATAGGGGTGATTAATTAATTCTTGATTTTCAGCTTAAAATCAATTTTAATTACTCGCCATAGTTTGGTTGTGTTGTTGAGGCTGTATGTGAAGGGTGTAATACCGATTTCGAGTCAATGGTGGCTGAGCTAAGTGCGGTTTTTATACTCATAGCTGCTTGACTAACCGTGCGCAGTTCGTCCTTAATGCCCCTATCACAAACCAGTAAGAATAGACCGTCGACTCCTCCCACATTACGGACTTTGCCTACAAGCTGCCGGCGAGACCAGGATTTTTCATGTATTGGTGCTGTACAAAATCAAAGGGGCGCCATTAACGCACGCATACTTGAAAAATCCTGGTCGCATGGTATTGCATAGAAAAACATTGCCGCCATTAATTTTGACATTTACACGTATTCACAGACAGGGAAATTCTTTCCGGGGGGAATCGGGTAGGTGTACGGGAAGTCGGCGGTCTATTCTTACTGGTTTGTGGCCCCTATTGTGTAAGACAACTACAACTACAGTTGAGTTGACTCTTGGTTTTATGTAATTCAAAATTCGGTATTGTCCGTATTGTCATAAACAACCTTGATAGAAAAGTTGTCTGTCAAAACATAACAAAGATGGCGGTGGTTGTCTATAATGTTAATTTCGATTCGCCAGAAAAAAGCACTTATTCTTTCCCGAGATCACTTTTTTCGTTCGTTTGGTACCAAAAAAAGCAATCTTTTTCAGAGTCGAGAGCACTTTTGCGAATCTAGATTTTTTCTCAGAGACGCTCGAGATTTACCAATACACTTACATTATGATGAAAAAAAAATCTTCACAACAAAAAAGGTAAACAACTTTTGGCAGCCACACCATCAACACCAACAAAGAACAGCGCAGTATACTTCTTTTTGTTCGATTGGCCAGACGAAATCTACAGAAATCTTAAAAATCGAATTCAACATAAGTTGTCAGTTATGTCGTTTTCCATTGGGACCATCAGATTTTTATTTCAGATCTCAGATTTTTCGTGGCGAATGGAACACGATAGCAGATTGATCTGCTTTTGTGAATGCATTAGTGCGTTATTAGACAGTACAACAGCTGTGCAATTTTTTTTTCGTTTGTCGATCAAAACATACGAACTTAATGTGGGTAATCATATCGACGCAGAATCGAAATCCACCATTGGTGGAAATATAAGATAATGAGAGAAACTGTCTCTCATATATCATCGGCTGTCAACGTATGCGACGAATTCTATGGGACTGTTCGTTCCGTCGAATACGCCAATCCGTCGACGCAACGGTTGCGACGGATTCTATGGGTCGGGGCCTTTATTCCCAATTTCTTGGGGACTGTTTTCCCGGGGAAATAAAATATTACTTGGGAACAAAAGTTTCCCATCGTGAATCTCCCACAGATGCATTTTCCCACGAAACAAGTCATGCAACAGACAACCGCCCACAAATTATTTTCGAAATTATTTTTAATCGAATATTTTGACAGCCGTGAATTGTTTTGATTTACATGTGATTATTGTAATCGAAAAGTTTATTAGTTTAGCTTGAAAAAAGTATACCAAAAACTTAAAATGATAAATAGCTAGCACATATTGCTTTTGTGATAGCGGTTGAAGAGTTGAAGAAATTCTAAGAAGGAACCAAATGGCTTTTTTAGAGCAGGACCTTCCACAGTCTCATTCAATTAAATTGCACAAACTTTAATTATAGTGTCCTCCCAATCTAGTTATCTACTAGGGCCCCACGAGTGGATTTCTTGTTCTCTGGCATTTTTTTAAACAGAAAATTTAAGTTAGTAATATTATTATCGTTAAAAATAAGGAAAAAACAAAAAATGTACCCTTTTTCATTCAAATTCAGATTTTGATGGTGGCCCCATGCTTTTTAACTCCTTTTGGATTGTTTTCCAAATATTCTGAACTTCGTATTTACTCCTTTTAGAGTATCCTGTAGCAGTATCTGGATAATTTCCATTAAACTTACAAAGATCTCCAGCTGTCTTTTATTTGTTGCATTAGATCTTATAAAAGTAATTCACCCCTATTCTCGTTGTCGTTTTCGACTCTAAACAAAAACGACACTGTTTAGTATTGGCGACTAAAAATAAACGACTTCTGTCGCGCCATAATGTCGTCTGAAATGTCAAAAAATGTGGATTGTATTTTTCGACGACGATCGTCGGTATTGCGCAAATCGTTTTGTGACGACGTTTGTCGTGGAAATGATACATTTCTGTCGCGACTATTTGCGGACGACTGTGTGATAATCTGTTTAAAAAAAGTATGTGTACTTAATTTTTAATTAACTAAAAGACAATTATAGTTATTTTGTAGAATGGAGATAACAAAAAAAAAGAAAACTTCTACATTTAGTGAATGCAGAAAAATATTCCATTGGCAAAATCGTTCACAAAGTGATGTTAATCGGCAATGGGGCGGCATAGCCTTAATTGATCCGAATTGTCTTGGAACACCTTCTAAAATACATTTTAAATCTGAAAATAATTACTGTTATTAAAACAATGTTTGAAATTTAAATTATTTCTACCACTCACTTAACGTCGCGTCGGGCAAATCCAAGCGATTGGATTTGGTTCGAATTTCCTTTCATAACTTTATGGTTTTCTTCTTCGTCACTGCTTTCAAAAATATCTCATCACTGTTCATTTTTGATTTGTTTTATTAAATTATTAATCAACTCACAAACAAAACAACAGACCAAATGAAAATTCGTTGACTGTAATGTCGAACAACATGTGTCATAGCTTGTGGAATGTGAGAGTTCGGAAAGTCGAGTCGTTTCAGTTACGCAATACCAAATTCCAAATGACTCGACACGACAAATTTCGCCAGTCGTTTGCGACAGACGACAACGACCACAAACCACTAAGAATAGACCGCCGACTTCCCGTACACCTACCCGATTCCCCCCGGAAAAATTTCCCTGTCTGTGAATACGTGTAAATGTCAAAATTAATGGCGGCAATGATTTTCCATGCTATACCATGCGACCAGGATTTTTCAAGTATGCGTGCGTTAATGGCGCCCCTTTGATTTTGTACAGCACCAATACATGAAAAATCCTGGTCTCGCCGGCAGCTTGTAGGCAAAGTCCGTTATGTGGGAGGAGTCGACGGTCTATTCTTACTGGTTTGTGACAACGACAATAGGGGTGATATGTACTTTTTATAAATATTTCTTTTTTGTAGTATGTAGGTATCTATATAAACTAATACTTAACTTTTTTTTCTTTGTTTCGCAACAAATCACTTGCAAAATTCGCCCTGAAATAATCAAAAAGTTCCCCAGAAAAAATTATTCACGAAAGCTACTTCTCTAGAGGAAACATTTTTTCCTTTTTCGAAGTTGATTCTCGATGCCAACTTTCCCAAAACGGGAAATATCTCCGGGGACCTTTTTTTCGTGATAAGGCTGATTAGTGATTATATTATACTTACAAAGTCTGTCGACAAATGTTAGTTTCGATTCGCCAGAAAAAAGCACTTATTCTTTCCCGAGATCACTTTTTTCGTTCGTTTGGTACAAAAAAAAGCAATCTTTTTCAGAGTCGAGAGCACTTTTGCGAATCTAGATTTTTTCTCAGAGACGCTCGAGATTTACCAATACACTTACATTATGATGAAAAAAAAATCTTCACAACAAAAAAGGTAAACAACTTTTGGCAGCCACACCACCAACACCAACAAAGAACAGCGCAGTATACTTCTTTTTGTTCGATTGGCCAGACGAAATCTACAGAAATCTTAAAAAATCTCAGATTGCCAATCGAATTCAACAAAATGCATAAGCATCTACAATATTGTGCGATGGGTCTTTGAAAGGACATAGGTACTTACTTGCTTTTGCGATGAGGACAATTTGCTTCTACCTCCCTTAGCCGGCGCTCACACTGAGCAAGCAACTGGCACTAGGAAACATGCATTATTATCGCTAACAATTTAGTTTACATTGAATTAAATTAGAGGCCTCACATAAAAGCAACTCTAAATCGGACGAATGAAAAAGTTGCTGATTGCAATATTTATTGCTGGCGATACGCAGTGCATGTTGAAGAGCGACACAATTGCGTCGTAGCATTGTATATAAACGTATTGCTTATTGACAACTGATTCCAAAATGTTGCTTCCTTTATGTAAAGGAATGATTTCAAACAAAACATTTAAACACCCTCGATAATCAGAGTTTTCGATTTTATTATGTATATGCTATGTATATTAAATGAGTAAATGAATGAAATAGGAAAATGTATGCAATAAACTCGTTCTTCCTCTCATTTTTTTTTCTGAAATCTAATTTTAATTCTCGATTTAATATCGCGTTAAGCAAATTATTGCTCATTCAGTACTTGGTACCTGAAGGATATAAAACTGAGTTAATAATTTCGGTTATCGTCCTAACGGGACATCATCAATGTTTTATCTTTAAATTTATGAGTATTTAGCAAATTACAATATTGAAATTAAAATATTAACCATTAATAAATATATATTTTGCTGGCTTCTTACAGATTTACAAATAGCATATATTCTATATGAATGTTTATAAATGTAAAATGGTTTAAATATTGCGTTATGTTGATATTTATGAGTGCCTTATGATTTGTATTTTGGTTTTTCAAAAAACAAATTTTAATGTTTAATTTAAATGCAATTAGGTATGTATACTGCATAGCATTTTTGTTGCAAATATTCGTACCATCCAAATACTCGATAATTAAATTGTAACAATATTTAAACTAGAATACCTATTTCAAAAATAACTTGCCATGCTTTAGAAAGGTCAGACATTTTTATTGGTTTACGTGTATAGCGAATTGTGAACTGCACACATCTAGCCAAGGCATAATGTGTATTAACTCGACATGGTAACATCGATTACTGAAAACGCTGACCTATTTTTTTCTGCTAAATTTTTCCTAAATGAATAATATTTTTGATCCCGTGTTCTTTTGTCTATTCTTTCCAATCGTTGCTTAACATTTATAAACAATATGTTATAACAAACGGATATTTGCAAAAAGTTACAGAATACCTACCTATTCGAAATTAAAAATGGGTGTTAAGATAGAATATCTTACAGAATCCGTCGTATTCGGAATTTTGCTACGAACCCCGAAAAAACTATCACAGAGTCCGTTGTAGTGGACATTTTTGCTACGAATTAAATCCGTCACTTCTGTGATAGTTCTTTCGGGGTTCGTAGCAAAATTCCGAATACGACGGATTCTGTGATCACCCAGAATACATAATTTTTTTTTTAAATCAACAAATAGACGAGCAATTAGATGTAGACATTGTCAATTGTGAACGAAATTAATAAAATTACGAGTACCTAAGTGTGATTATATTTACAAAAGAGGTATAGAACTGATTTTGAGTGTCTTTCAGTATGTAATAATGGTAAAACGATGTATGATAGTAGGGAGTGTGAGTAACAAGAGTATGCAAGTTGAAATATGTATGTATGTATGTATGTATGTATATGTATTATCTATAAGAACATCGTTCAAAAAATAATTCCTTTTAAATACTACTCTTCGAAACAAATTCGTGTAGAATATCACATGCCATTTCTATATTGTTCCTTGATATGCCCAGTGCTGTTATGGCGTTCTCTTTGGAATAGCCTTCACTCATGAGTCGAGCAATATACTCCAAATTGATGTTTTCGTATGGCACGTTACAGTCTTTGTTATTGATTGTCACATTTTCGTATAACAGTGGATTTTGTTGCTGATGATTTGAACCAGATGATGATGATGAAGATGCTATATGTTGACTAGATGCTGAGTTAGGAAAGGCCTGTTGATTGTAACGCACTTGTTTGGTGTATGAATTGGATATAACGGACGCAGTCATATGTAATACACTATTGCAAATATCGGGTGTGCTTGAACTATCATCGTTATTCTCAACTGATGATGTGTTTATAGCGACAGGAACTCTCGCTTCTAGAGGTCTCGTGTCTATAATACCGGATATGGTTTCAGCTGGACCTACGATCTCATCATCAGCAAGAGAACGCTGTGTTGGTGGCATGGCTGACGATGCTGTCACTGGAGTTATAGTGGAAATTCGCTGGAGTTTCAATTCATCGGCAAGGGTGTCAACGTTCTTTTGAACCTGGTTGTGACGAGGGATCGGTGGGGCTGTGGTTTTCGGCACTTCGACTGCTGCTGTGATATTTTCTGAACTTCTGCTAAGGCTACATGACTGTAATGACATGCTGTTTAAATTGAGCAAACTTGAGGTAACATTTGTTTGGACTGCTGCTGGTGGTTGTTTGGCATGATATTGCTGCTGTTGTTGTTTGTTGGTGCTATCTATACCAGGTGAGGACTTTCTCGGTGGTAAGGGTGGGGCAACTGCGTTGTGGTGACCATTGTTCGGATTTTGCAATATTGCGTACGATGAATTGCAGTTTTCGTTGTTCTCTGTTGACATTGCTTTTGAAAATGGTTTGTTACTGCTGCTAGCAGCAGATCCCGTCGAACTGGTGCTCATTGCAGGTGCACTCATACGATTTGTCGATTTAACCGCCGACGAACCAACAGCATTGACGCAGGAAGAAGAGGAGGACAAGTTCGATGTTTTACCGGCACTGTTTGCTGCCCCATTGACGACGTGCAGGGGAGGTGCTGATGGCTGGGGATGAGATTGGGGAGCAGGTATAGATAGTGTGGGCTGATGACCAGAGTATAGATCATTTTGAACTGCCATTAGGCTTGGTGTGGTGCTGCGACGTGTCAATCGAGGCGATGAGTGGGGACTTTGTTTGTCTGAACGTGATGAAGAACCCATACTGTTGCTGAGAGCGTGCAAAGATGAAGTTGCAATGTTGAATTCCCCAAAATCCTACGAAGAAAATAAAATATAGAAACTTAAGTCGTCAAGTGCTAACTAAGTGCAAATGCGCTTGCATCATTTCTTGAATGCTTTGTATATTTGACAAAAATTTTGCAGGTAGTGCGCAGTACATAGTACCTACATAGATTTTTAATCGTATCGAACGCAAACTTAAATGACTACCAAGTTCCAAAAGTTGGACAATACTATAAAATGTAATACCTATAACCTCCTGTAGGTATACATACCTCCCTCAAAATAGTTCAATGTCCATTAAGATAGAATTATTTCATTTAAAATATATTTTGGTGATAGACATACACATACACATGTCTTGGCAAATGCAAATGCTTTGGATGTAATGTAAATGTAAAACGAATCAAGAAATGAGCTACGAAAGTCATAAAATGCATGCATTTCAAAGCAGCTAGCATTCTATTAAATGCGAATCTAATTTTGAGAGTGGTCTTCCGATAATGTACAATCACCCATATCGTGGAATTCGCCGGGGGGAATTATTCACGGAAAATACTATTTTGCTATCGTCGAATCCGCAAAGTGAACAGTTACATTCAAAAATGTATATTGTGGATATGGATACGGATATTTCGCATATTGTTAAGTATATGGGCAGAGTATAGGAAACCAAGTGGCTCAATCATTATGTAACGCAACACACAATTCTTATCCAGAGCAATTAGCTCTTTATTCAGCTACTGTAACCGATTTTGGCAATAATATAATACACCTGTTCACGACCATAAAATTAATTCTTCGAAATTATCTCCTGATGATAAGCTAATTCTCCACATGAGGATTTAATTTTTTTTAATCTTCTGACTCCCAAGGGAATGAAAAGGCCGTCGGTTTTTTCAGATCCATTGCTCTTGTCTGTCAAATTCTCGTTAAGCTACGCAGATTTTCCTGTTAAATCTTTCTGCGACAGCCAGACCAATTCCAAGTCGCCTTTATTTATTTTATCTTGATGTAAAACAAAACCAAATAATGTAATAATTTTGAAGTTTCAATTAAAAAATATACATACATACATGGGCGGAAAAAAAAACGGTGGCCCCTATTGTGAGTGTCGATAGTTAATCGTTGATCGACAACTGTCGATCGATCGAGAACTGTGATTGTCGATTGCGTTGATATTTGTCGATTGCGTTGATATTTGTCGATTTAACAGTCGCTTGTAGACGATTACAAATGTCTGATCGATGCTTTCTCTTGGAAGTGAACAAATTTTGTGCGTACGAATAGCTAAAATCAATCGCCGCAATCGACAATTGTCGTGACGATCGCTGATCGACAATCACAATAAGGGCCTGTTATTTTCCATTTTGCGGATCAGATTTTTTGTGGCGAATGGAACACGATAGCAGATTGATTTGCTTTTGTAAATGTATTAGTGCGTTATTAGACAGTAGGGTCAGTTGGGGCAAATGGAAACGGCAGTTATTTTTGCCATTAAAATCAAAGTTTAAATTCAAGAAACATAATAGGCATACATTTCGAATTGTCGGGCAACTGGCGCATTATACATCGGGTCCCTTTCTTTAAATTTTTGGTTGAAATTTTGGTTGATACTTTTTCCGATAAAGTATGAAAACTAATTTTTTTAGTCATCTTTTTTTTTTTTGCTTTAACGTGTTTTTATATAAAAATGTGAATAATTTTATTTGTCTTCAATAAGTTAATCTATTTAAACAGTTTCTCGTAATAAGTAGTTAGTTTTTTACATTTACGTGTTCTCATTTACCCCAGCAAAATCAACGTAAGGGGTAAATGAAAACAGTATTTTTTTAATGGAAATGTGTTGAATTTTTTGATTGACAGTAAAGTAATGCCCCGCACATATCAAAAAAAGAGATCCCCTGCCCAGTTCGACATCAATGATCTTAAGAGTGTGGTACATGACGTAGTCAGAAAGAAAATGACATTCCGACAGGCTGAGGAATATTATCATATTCCAAAAACTTTTAAAATAAACGGCCGAAACACACCTCTTCAAAAAATTGGATCTGGGCGTACATCTGCCATTCCCAAAGAAATTGAGGATGAGGTAGTTCGATGCCTTATAACACGATCAAAAATGGGTAGGTATTACTTGTGATAAAAAAGATGACGTTTTCATTTCCCCCTGATTTCGAAATAAAATGGGGTAAATGGCATCATTTCGCTTGTCGATGAAAACATCCGAACTTAATGTAGGTAATCATATCGACAAAGAATCGAAATCCACAGATGACGAGGAAGAAGACGAAGATGATAGTAATTGCTCCAAAATTAAGTCCATGCCCATTATTTACGTTTTTGTTCTGAATAATTGTTTTACACGAGGCTTTTCGTAATTTTGTTTTGAAAACAAATTCTGAATGACGTAAAACAGCTGTGCAAGGTATATTGGTATTAGTGAGAGTATGTGTAAATCTAAAAAATTATCGAGATCTGCAAAAAGTGATCCGGATCAAAAAAAGATTGATTTTATGTCCCAATTGATTTTATGTAATCTGCCAGATTTCATAAGTTTTAATGTCCGAAATTGTACTTATAAATGTAAGATTTTAAAAGTGCATATTTTGTATACAAATAAACGATATACATACTACAACTACAATTTAGATTTAAGATTCTCTTGGCGTTCTTTTAATGGCCAAATTAACACCTTTTTTAAGGGTACTACGGAAAGCTTCACGTTACGCTAAAATTAATTTCTAAAGCTCTTCTGGGTAATTCATCGGCTTTCTCGTTTTCATCAATCACCTCAAGAACACACTATAGCCCATTTTTATTTCTGAATTCGATTTTCCGTATTTCAATGCGTTTGATGTTTGGTGATTTCATTCCGCTTTCGAAAATAAGGAGTACAAAATATTCGCCTTTGGAAAATTTCACATTTGAAACAAAATACAGAGTAGTGCCCGAGCTCCCATATTGAAGTCGATTTTAGAACCACACGCTATTATCTATTAAAATGTGAAGATTGGAAAGATCAACAAATTAATGTGCTAAAAAAAAAAAATATTGCTTTCTATAATAATGGATGCTCATTCAACATATTTACGTTTTCGTTTTCGTTAAGTAAAATGTACAGTAATTCATTTTAGCCATCCTGTATAAGTATTGCCAAAGCTATGATTTTAAAAATAAAACCCTTTGGGCTTCGCTTACTTACAATTATTATTATAGTCTTTTAGTCAGAAGTTTATGGTATTCCAATTTAAAAACTAGTAAATGCTTCGTTGCTTGAACTAAGAATTAAAAATTAAATCAAACAGTGAGACATGCGAAACACACACAACTCCAAGAAAGATCATGCCTGCAAAATCTAAAATCAATTAAACAAAAACAAAAATGCCTGCCAGCCAAACCACAACTCAATCAAAAAGGTAAACAAAAATAAATAAATAAAATCGTTTTAACGTAAAATTTATATTTATTAAATTCATTTTTAATTTATATAACTAAGAATAAAATATTAATTTATGTATATATGTACTTTTTGTAAGAAAAAAAAGCTTTTTTAACAACGTTTTAAATTTTGTTTTCATCTAAACAGGTAAATAGTAGTAAAGAAATTAAAATTAAATAAAGAACAAACATAAAAAAAAAACAAAACATACACATTTTTTATTGTATTGTATTATTGTAGTGTACTGTTGTTCGTAGTTTGTTTTGTTTTAATAGCACAGTCTCATGAATAATGGTATTGATTTAAAAACAAAAACATAGCATACATTTTATTTATCCTAATGGATTTAATAGAAGTCATAAAGTTGCTAACTTAATGTCTACGATCAGCATCTTCATTTGATAATAATTATCTTTGGAAGCACAAATAGTACTACGTTGCTTTTGTTTTTAGTCAAATATGTATGCCTTTTATATTTTTTTAAGCGACAACGCAGCAAGGAACAACTATTTCGCCTTTATTATAAACAGAGGTTTCTCCACTACAAGAGTAGTATTTAGCTGTTTAGTCTATGTATTTAAGATTTGGTGGTGGATAAACTTATATATTAAGGTAGTTCAAAAAGAGCTATTTACATAAAAAAGAAAAGAACGATTCGGGCATGAATGATTTGTTTAATAAATGAAAAACAAAAAAAGTGAAAAAAACATATACATAAATACATATATGTATGTATATACATATACAGAACAATAAATAATAAATTAGTGGTTTTAGGAAGCGAACGAACACATTTTACTAATGTTACAATTAACTCGTTTCTTTCGTTTTTGAAATTAGAAATTTTAGCGCAATGTAAAAAATATTAAATGCGCAAAACAAGATACCAACAAAATAATGTAAGTATACCCTTCTTAGTAGAGCTACTTATTGCTAACAAGTATGAAAACCTATTTTATGTGCATTATATTTTCTAGCTAATTAATTTGCTTATCGATTATTTATATTTTGTTTTACATACAAAAGAAATAATAAAAATACGAGGATAAATAATAAATCATATCTTTTCCTTTGATTTAAAAATTGGTTTCTAATAATATTAGTAGTTTATTCACTATACCTCTGTATCATCATCGTCAACATTCTGATGTCGCCCATTTGTTGAATTCCGATTGTGCTGTTTTCGGGGGTCAAATGCATCGACCACTATTTGTTCGGTTCCCTTTATCTCTGCTCTACAGAATGGGCAACCCTGTAATAGGAATTGAATATAAATGAATTTTTAAGGTTTTGCACAAAATTACCTGGCCTTCGGAGTCCACTTGCCATGACGTTAGGCAAGGAGTACACAACAGATGACCACATGGCTCAATTCGAATGTCTTTGTCATTTTCAGCGCATATTTTACAAAGTTGAAATGTGCTTCCTAAAAATGAATAAAAATACATAATGTTCAGGTACTTATTGGAAATTCCGTAATAGCTATTTTTAAGTACAGTAGAAGTTCGGAAATGTTGACTCTCAGAAAAGTTTACTATGCAGAAAAGTTGACCAAATTTTAGCTACCATACGTTACCTTAAAAAGTTGACTTTTTCTTACGTGTATTGTCCATTCGCACAATTAATTTTATTTCCTGTCCGGTAATTAATTAAATTTTGGCAAAAGAATGACACAATGGAACAAAATACCTACTGATTTTCTACAGATATTGAAGTGTCCAGAAAAGTTGACTTTTCGGAAAAGTTGACAAGCTCTGGAACATTTCGATCAACTTTTCCGAGCTTCCACTGTAATTCATTATAATCAACAAGAGTCGTTGAGCGAAAAAACTATCACCCCTATTGTCGCTGTCGTTTACGACTCTAAAAAAAAAACGACACGACTGTTTGGTATTGGCGACTAAAAATAAACGACTTTCGTCGCGGCGACGATCGACAAATGGCGTCTGAAATGTCAAAAAATGTGGATTGTATTTTTCGACGACGATCGTCGGTTTGTCGTGGAAATGATACATTTCTGTCGTAGAATATTTTGCGGACGACTGTGTGATAATGTGTTAAAAAAAAGTATGTGTACTTAATTTTTAATTAACTAAAAGACAATCATAGTTATTTTACAGAATAGAGATAACAAATAAAAGACAATTTCTACATTTAGTGATGCAGAAAAATATTCCTTTGGCAAAATCATTGAGGAAGGCCTAGAAAAAATTATGTTAATCGGCAAAGTCACGACATAACCTTATCTCAGAAAGAAAAGTATATGTGTATTTAATATTTAACTAACGAAACAATAGTTACTTATTCCTTAAAATTAAAATCACAAATAAAAGAAAGAAATGGAGAAAAATATTTCATTCGCAACATCGTTCACAAAGGGCCTAGCAAAAAGTGATGTTATCGGCAATGGGGCGGCATAGCCTTAATTGATCCGAATTGTCTTGGAACACCTTCGACTTCGATAGTCTAAAATACATTTTAAATCTGAAAATAATTACTGTTATTAAAACAATGTTTGAAATTTAAATTATTTCTACCACTCACTTAACGTCGCGTCGGGCAAATCCAAGCGATTGGATTTGGTTCGAATTTCCTTTTATAACTTTACCAGCTCTTTTTTCTGGTTTTCTTCTTCGTCACTGCTTTCAAAAATATCTCAACACTGTTCATTTTTGATTTGTTTTATTAAATTATTAATCAACTCACAAACAAAACAACAGACCAAATGAAAATTCGTTGACTGTAATGTCGAACAACATGTGTCATAGCTTGTGGAATGTGAGAGTTCGGAGAGTCGAGTCGTTTCAGTTACGCAATACCAAATTCCAAACGACTCGACACGACAAATGTCGTCAGTCGTTTGCGACGACAACGACAATAGAAGTGTATGTAACTACATATTTGTTATAGTACATCCACATCGTAGTCAGAAAAAACAAGAATCACACTGATCTTGAAAGGGCTATGTAAATCACTTGGCTACTTAGCAGACCCTTAAAAAAGAAACAGTAATTGACGGAGTAATATTCTTCGATTGATCTTTGCACTGATGTCATTAATATAGTCACTGCAGGGTGGACAGTCATTTACTACTACAAAATTATTACTGTCCAGTTTGGCATTCTGGCGTACGTAAACGTGGCTCAGCTAGCGCCTAGTTCTAATAAAAAGATTATAAATCGAGAGGTCATCAAAGAAGGGTTGCCTATTATCCTATGTCTTTTTTTCTCTTGTGCCAAAAATACACAAGGAAGGTAAAATGTATTATTAGGCGAATTCTTATTTACGATAAGACTAATCATAGCTTGTTATACAAGTAGTCTAAGAGCCCGAAGTAATTTTTTGGTCTGAGAGGTAACCGAAAGGTATTTGCATTACTGTGTAGCCTTAGTAGAGAGTATATCGAAAATAAAAGTCTGGCAGCAAATCGTGGCAGCCGAAGCATGTGACAGCGCATTGAATATGCATCATTTTCCATAATAGTAATAATATGTATAACCACTTGATTATAGCCCTAAGCAACAGAGTCGATCAGCTTAAACATGCAAATAAGAGTCTAGGACGTTTTGCGCGCAGCCAAGTCTCAAGCCTCAGCATTGTTTTCCCGATCCATAAGAAAGGAGACCCTCTAAACTGCGCCAACTATAGAGGCATCAGTCTCCTTAACATCGCTTACAAGATCCTGTCTGGCGTACTGTGTGAACGCCTAAAACCATTTGTAAGCGAACTGATTGGACTCTATCAGTGCGAGGCCCGGTAAGTCCACAACCGACCAAATATTCACACTACGGCAGATCCAGGAGAAAACCCAAAAAGTCCAAATCGATACTCACCATCTATTTATCGATTTTAAAGCCACATATGGCAGCATTTATAGAGACGAGCTATACAGAGCCATGTCTAGTTTTGGCATCCCTGCCAAACTTGTCAGATTGTGCAGAATGACGATGAAGAACGCTCGCTGCTCCGTAAAGGTCGGAAACAATCTTACCGAGACCTTTGATGTCAAAAAAGGATTTAGACAAGGTGATGCGCTGTCATGTGACTTTTTCAACATCATTCTTGAGAAAATTGTGCGAAACTCGCAAGCCAACACCAGGGGCACAATTTTCCAAAAGTCTGTGCAACTACTTTCATACGCTGACGACAACGACATCATTGGCAGAACACAGCGAGCTGTCACTGGTGCGTTTGCAAGTATTAGTACTGAGGCTTCAAAAATGGCTTTAGCGGTGAATGAGGGCAAAACAAAATATATGCTGTCAACAAGAAGGAACACACAACATCAACGAATCGGACAAAATGTCGCGATTGACAGCTATAACTTTGAGGTAGTTCGGGACTTTGTCTACCTCAGCTCCGCTATTAACTCTGAAAATAACATCACATCAGAAATCAAGCGAAGAATTACACTTGCCAACTGTTGTTACTTAGGCCTAAGAAGGCAATTGATTAGTAAGGCTTTGTCGAGAAATACCAAGGAGTGGAAGGGGACCTCAACCAACTTGGAGTGCGCAACTGGAGGCAGTTAGCCAAAGATCGTGCTAACTGGCGTGTTGTTTGAGGTCCAGGTCCACCCCGGACTGTAGCGCCATCTATGTAAGTAAGCTGATCGACTCTATTGCTTAGGGCTATAATCAAGTGGTTATACTTATTATTACTATTGTGGAAAATGATGCATAGTCAATGCGCTGTCACATGCTTCGGCTGCCACGATTTGCTGCCAGACTTTTATTTTCGATATACTCTCTACTAAGGCTACACAGTAATGCAAATACCTTTCGGTTACCTCTCAGACCAAAAAATTACTTCGGGCTCTTGGTCTAAAGGGAGTGACAAAATTGCTATATGTATACAAATTTAGACAATTTTATATGGCTTACCCATTTCACAATATAATTCATATTGCTCTTGTGTTACTGTTATATGATCCTCAGTGGGACTTTGTACCGCCGAAGATAAATCGGGATTATATGGTTGTCCATCTGGGTATAAATAAAAGCCTTCTCTGTAATAAGAACATTATTTTTAAAAAAAAGTAACCAATTTTGTACGCCATATATGTATAATCCAAACCTGTGTCCATCCAGTAGCGCCTGGCAAAGAGACTTATTTTGCGGAATTGTTTGCAAAATTTCTCCATCGCTTGTTACGTAACCTATAGCCCATTGTCCCAATCTTGTACATGATAATCTACAATTTTTTTTTACATTTTATATTACAGAGCATAGTTCATTAAATTGTGTTGTAGGTATACTTGTATTACCTAAATACATAACTGCCAGCTTTGTGAATATATCGCTGCAGTCTAGCTTTGACTTCGTCATATGTTAGAAATGCTACATATCCTGGATGAGTAACGGCTAAAATTTGCCAATTTCGTAGAAGCGTCACCCATGGTTGAAATAATCGTGTGAAAACGTCAAATTCAAAATTTGAAATGTAATCATTGCACGTTAAATCAATCGTCGTTTTTAATGCCATTGCTTCGAGACCCGATGATATAGGGTGTACTTTATTCAGTTCTTGCCGAAATATTTTCCATGGGACTAGTGTGCTGTAAACAAAGGTAGGCAATTAGAAATATTATTATAGGAGCTCATTGTTATTATGTAGTTGAATTGATCTGTATACGAATGCAAAACAACGCTAACGTCTTATGTCTTGCGCACAAGATGGTATTATTATTAACAAGTAAATGTGTTATCATGCTTTGGTACCCTCCACTGAATACAAGTCATGCGAGATGTTAAGGCCCTAGTACACGGCATGTAGAAAGCCACATACGTATGCAGAACCTTATTTTTTAAGTCAGCATGGTCTCAATGGCTACATGCCGTGTACTAACTATCTTTATGACCCTCAAGTATATGGTACACATACGTATGTGTACAATATGTGGCACTCTCTGTTGACGTCAGAGCTACATACAGAATTACTCGACCGATATAGCCCATTTTCAATACCAATCTGACGACGGTAAAAAACAAGTCCTCTCACAAAAGGTCCATTCCTTTGACCGCTATCGTGCTTTCAAAAGACAGACAAACGAACATGGCTCAACCGATTCAGAATTTATAATAACATGGACAGCCAAATAAAAATCAAACCAACCTAAATGTTAATTATGTTATTAATTATATATTATTATAAAAGTAAATAGATGAATACAATACAATCCTGATTCAGAATATGTATATACATATACTTTATGTGGTCTCCGGGGACTCCTTTTTGGCGTTACAAATGTAATGATAATGTAATGACGAATGACAAAGTGAATACATGAAGTGGAAATTCTATTATGAACATATGAGGGTTTTCACATTATTTTTACAAATTTGGTTGGAATTTGTCTCATTTTTTTGTTGGTTTTAATAACAAGTGGGTCCGCCTCTTTTGGACGCACATCTTTAAGGCGAATTGACATTGATCTGGTAAGGCTCTTAAGGTCTTTATGGCTGATTGACGACCAAGCCTTTCGGATATCTTCTGTAAGCTGATTGATGCCGTTGAATTGTCTGCCATGTAAGTAAACTTACGTGCAAGAATCCCTCCCCCACAGATTTTTGATGGGGCTGTGAAAACCATTCTTTTACGGACTTGCGTTTATCCTGTTGGAATAAGAACTTTCTGTAAAAAAATCCTCGGACATGGGTACTACATTGGTTTCTAGCACGTCGATGTAGAAAGCGTTCAAAAATCTTGGTAACCCGCAGAGCAAAATGCCAATTAAATCATAACCTAACCTCCCCCACCTCCAGAAATGCACTATTTCCTATGACGGTCGCAACAAATTACAATGAGCTCACTAACAAAGAATGAAATAGCTCTTCAAATGTAACGGTTTATTGCATAGAATGTCGACATAATTCCTTAAACGTGCTTTAAAGAACGAGTTGGCATCCTAGTGTTTTAAAATGATCAGTATGAGTGGAATAAGTACCTTCAATATCTTGTGATTGTAGTCTCAACCAATGGCGCATCCAAAAATGATATTGAGAGCATAATCGGCAAGGTAAAGAATGCCTAGTTTATGTAAATGGAAGGTAAAAAATATTATAACAGATGTCCATGAAAAAGGTAAAGCATTTTGTTAGAGAATTAGGTCCAACAACATGGTGCAGTTCGATTCAGTATGAAGAAACATCATATAACGGCGCGTAGTCATAGTAGAGGCCTTGATACTCAGTATCAGTATGTATATATTATGTATTCATTCAATATGTCATATATACTTGAGTTCATATGGTTCTGCACAATTTCAAAATAATATCCTGTAAACCGTTTATCATGCATTTAGGGACGTTTGCTGACACGATTCATAGATAGTCTTATGAAACAGTTTATTTTATTTTTTTTTTTTTTGGGGCAGAGCTTAGTTATTTTCAATTATAATAGGTATTTAAAAGGGGTTGATAAGGACAGAATACAAATTTCTTGAAGTAGTCACATAAATGGCCAATAGAAAGCCATTGCGTTCTAAATGAGATTCATCTGATGCCAAGCTTACAGACAAAGCCAAGCTATGTTAAAAAAAAATATTAAAATTGTGCATAATGAATTATTGTGAACAATAATATATTTACAAACATTTCATTTCATACCTATTTCCAAAATTAAATTTCCAAAATTCGGCAGCATCCGCTTTTGTGATTCGAAATTGATCTCCAGCGAATACTCCATTGGGAAATATTGCCTTTAGCTCACTCAACATGTGCGAGAAGACCAAACTTAGCTTTGTAAGATTTCTACGATAGTGGGAGTTCTCATCGAACATTTTTTCCTTGCCCTCCTTAAATAGTTTAATCGCCTGCTTGCATTTTCGCATTAAATTGTTTATAAACACATTAAAATGTTCGTTCTGATGCAGAATATGCATCTGATCCTCATTTTTTGAATAAATTAATCGCAAACGCTGATACGTGTCTGGCAGGATGTCCAGAATAAATGGTGGGCTGTTCTTGAGATTCATCTTTGGTTGCTGACAGAGTTTCACAACTTTATCCATTAGCTTCCAAGTTTTCTCAAGCGTTTTTTTATCGGTTGACATTTTCTGTGGCCCACAAGCATCGGAAAAGGCCCCTTGCAACTTTGATAGGATAGAACTAATGTTTTTTGATTGTTGAATTCGAGTGCGACTTGTCGCCATCTTATATTTTTATTTTTTCCCGTTTTGTTTATCTCTTTGCACTTTTGTATTTATTGCGAGTACAATGGGAGAAATAATTTGTTTCGTATACTGAATGGGCTGTGCTCGGTTATAGCACAAAAATTATTAAGGTAACATAAACTAAATTAAAAAAATGCGATCTTCACAGGAAATTATTTATCTTTGACCATATATGTGTGTGTATTGCTTTTTCTTTCTTCTATGCACTCAGTTTATCATTTCGGGCAATTCTTCTTCGTTTGTGCGGAAAGGAAATCGAAATGTCACTTCACCTCTCACTCAACACATACACAAATTGCTCTTCCTGTCAAACGGTACGAAAGGACAGAGACAACATGATTTTAGTGCAATAGAACAGACGGGCGGAGAAAATTATTTTTTTCCGCAAAAAGAAAAAAACGAAGAGCCAGTAACACTTTACACTTAAATTTTACCGGATTTACTTAAACATTTCTGTAAATTAAATTATTGCATTATTTCGAGTGAATGCTGATCTATCCTTTAACACTACACTCATCACGATTTCGAAAACAATTTACCACAAAAAGTATATTTTTAAAATGTTTCTACAGCAACCGCGTTACAGTCGCTCACCCAAGCTTTCGAAACACTTGCACTTGCCTTCTGACAAAAGGAATGAAATGAAACTGAGAACAGAATACACAATGGCGAGGCTACATTTAAAACTCCGAATTCACGCGAATAAAAATGATTTACACACATGGGAATGCAGGAGAAAATAAAAATTCGGTAGTTTATACGCATATTTTTGGCAAAATGCTTTGATTTTATTTTTAAATTAATTTTGTGATGTCAGATGTCATTTATCACAGAATCGATAGCATTTTTCGATAACATTTAAAGCAATTATAATTTGGTTGCACAGATTTTATCGGGGCTAAGGAATAAGCCCCGATAATTATCCGGGCTAACGAAATCTATATAGAATTCACTTTGTATGAACTTATTTTGCTAAGCCTATATAGAATAGCCAAAAAAACGCACCTACATATAAATTTGCCAATAACACACCTATGAATGAAGTATTATATGATTCTTGGGCAACCCCAGTATAAACATCTACTGAAAAAAAGGATAACTTGCCTCTAGGAAAAACTGGGTACCTGACTAGTACATATCAGCTTTAGACTACCTAAAGCTACGAGTACACGACATGTCAAATACGACATACGCATGCCAGTCTGATGTCAATTCGACGTCATGTAAACATGTAAAAGTAAAAGTGAGCTAGCCATAGATTCCCAAAAAATACGCCTATAGACAAACGTTATCTAGCTCACATCTATAAGTATATAATAATACATTCTTATCCCGGTTGAACTTTCTTTGTTATCTGGCTCGTTGCTTTAGTACCGATAGATTTTGGCGAATTATATTTCGTAAACAAAGGCCTTGCCACGTTTTTTTCTTTGATCATCCGATCCACTGTTGCTACGGCAGGAATATATAATTTTCGTTATTTTTCTACGATAACTAACAAAAATGGCCAATGAAAATGAAAATACTCCTGAGGTTTCAGTTGAACCCCAGCCACATGTTAGTGGATGTAGCGCTTCTGAAACAACAACGATCTACTATGAAGCGAAATATTTCAAATATCAAAGCAACCATAGAGAAGGAAGGAGATAAGGTAGACACCACAATTCTAGAATGCCGCCTTGAGATTTTAGAATCATATTTTGAGCAATTAAGCCACATACAGGGACAAATCGAAAAAATGTATCCAAACGATCTTGCTAGGAGTGATTTAGAGAACTTTTCATCAGTGCCAAAACTCTACTTATGTCCCTGTTAAGGGGAAGACGCGGTTCTAACTACCGAGAAACCACGATGTCCCTGAATCAGTCTCTTTCTTCCGGCCTTTTACAATACAACCGTTTACCTTTCTTAAAGTTGCCGAAATTCGATGGAAAGTACGCGGTTTATAAAAGGTTTATTCGTACGTTTTCGAATTTTGTTCATAATGACACTAAAATCCCCCATACCGTTGATAAGTTCAACTACCTGTTGAATTGCTTGTCAGGTACAGCACTGGCTGTTATCGAACATTTTCAAGTGACCGAGGCTTTAGCTTTAGACAATGATGTCTTAATTTTTCTTAATTATATAAACGCACTCTTCGAAATTCCTGGCATGACAAAGGCTGATCCCGTTTCATTACGCAGTATTATCGAGGTTCGCTGCTTTTGTTGGGATCTGAAATAGACGTTATGAATTCCATTTGAGTTCACATGGTTTTGTCAAAGGTTGATAATGAATCCAAGTCGACGTATAACGAGAAAATAGAACTAATAAAGTTGCCATCATGGGAAGACTGTTATACAAATTTTAACCGCCGCTAGCAATTCTTAGAAAGTAATAGTAAAGGGTGGTTAAGTTTTAAGGGCCGATGTTGATTTTGAATAAAACACAAATTATTTAGGAAATTATTGTCATTTCTTTTATTATGATAATATTGGTATGGTTCAATTATGTATGGAATAAAATATCGGCCAAATGGCCGCCGCGACCTCGGCGGCACACCTCCATCCGATGGTCCAAATTTTCGATGACGCTGAGGCATAATTGAGGTTTTATGCCATTAATGTGCCGAATTATCTCATTCTTTAGCTCTTAAATTGTTGCTGGCTTATCGACGTACACCTTTTCTTTCAAATAACCCCAAAGAAAGAAGTCCAACAGTATCTAATCGCATGATCGTGGCGGCGAATTAACACCGCCACGACGTGAAATAACACAGCCATTGAATTTCTCCCGCAAAAGAGCCATTGTTTTGTTAGCTGTGTGGCAAGTGGCACCGTCCTGTTGAAACCACATATCGTCCACATGGACGGCTCTTCAGCCACACTATCGCGAACAACAGCATTATTTTCTGCAGTACGAGCTGTACGAGCATGCACTCGTGTTTTCACATCTCCTACAGACCCGGTTTGCTCAAATTTTTGCACGATTTTTCCGATTGTACGCACATTTGGACGAATAAATAGATTTAGATTTAGGTGTGGTTCACATTTAAAATCGGCCCTTAAGATTTAACCACCCTTTAGTAGCAAATCTATGGAGAGGAATAAAAAACGAGAAACAAAGCCAAAACCGAAATCAAATTATAACAGATCCTCTCATTCATATGTCAACGCAAAGGCAAACTGTGCCTTTTGGCAAAATTCAGAGCATTCATTGGGATTTGGGAAACTGTTCATCTTTTTTATTTCTAACGTTTCTCAACGTTTCGACTTCGTAAAAAATCTGCATTATGTATTAACTGCATGCGTAAGGGCCACACCGTTTCCAAGTGTCAATCTCAGTCTCGGTGCAAAGCGTGCAATTTTTCTCATCATACTCATTTTGTCACCAAACGCTCCATTTTATCGGTTATCGCCAGAATTTTTGATTTACTCGGTCTGTTAAGTCCCATCATTATTCGGTGCAAGATTCTGATGCAAGAGATGTGGATTAAAAAAATAGCATGGGATGAGCCACTTCCCGAAAACCCATCTAACTTATGGCTCCAACGGAAAGACGATTTAAACAACATCCATCATCTCGAAGTTGTAACGAAACGTACCCGTTCGTCACACTTTTATGACGCATATTGGAGCCACGCTTGTCGCTGAGCCGCACATAGGAGCCACGCTTGTCGCTGGGCCGCATTCCGTAATACGGAGCCACGTTTGTCGCTGGGCCGCATATCGGAGCCACGATTGTCAGTGGGCCGATTCTTGTAATACGGAGCCGCGCTTCTCGTTTGGCCGCATTATTGTAAATTTCTAGGTTGAGTATACGCTATACAAAATAGCGTATACTCAACCTAGAAATTTAATCATTGTTAAGCTAATCATAAGACAGTAGTTTATACGTTGGTTATTGAAATAAATGATATCTCTTAACCAAAGTTTGGTGTTTCGAGTCTCAGAAATTTAAGACAAGACCCAAGGTATTGCTTGGAAACACGTTCCACCAAAAAGCAATCCGGCCGATATAGTTTCTGGTGGGTAGGGCAACCGGAATCATGCAAGAGCATATTTTTTTTGGGAGGTCGTATTCAAAATTTGAATATACAGAAATGTGTTTTATACAAAACTAAGTATTTTGAGCCCTATTCTTTAGGGCATATTTGTGCATATTTTGATATAAATGCATATTTTTGTATATTTCACTTTTTAGAGCATATTTTGGCAGCATATTTCGTGTGAAAATACAGCGAAAAAAGCCATAATGCTGGATTTACATTACCACGCCACGCAATTTTGCATGACTTCAGACAGAGAGATCCGTTTTCTACAGTCAAGGCTAATGATCTGTAAGAGTGAGACCACAAATCTCAATAAAAAAGTTGGCGGCCTAAATTCTCTTACACATCATTAGCCTTGACATTAGCGTCGCCACAGTCAGCACTTGGAATCTTTAAAACAATATTTGCAATTTATTAAATTGGAAACTATCTACAAAATTAGTTTGATTTAACTGTTATCTGCAGCATTTGATAGTTTCCCACATAATTTTAATATTTCTAACCAATAAAAGTACTTCCTTTCATCCGTCGCATCCGGCACGTGCGCTTAAGAGGTGGTTTTGAATAGTTTTACTTACAAAAAAAAAAAAGGTTTAAAAAATTTTTTTTGTATGATTTTACCACCTTTTAATAGTTTTTAGAGCATATTTTAGAGCATATTTATGCCTTTTTTAGCGCTATAAACGGTTTTTTAGGGCATATTTCCGATTGCCCTACTCGTGGGTGTAGCGTTGCAGAGCTTTCAAGTACCATATGGTTTTTAGGACCCAAAGATCTTGAACAGGATCAATCTGAATGGTATACAACAATGTAAGTGATGTGGCTAGAGCCAAGAAAGGTGGTATCATTTAAATGTAGCAACAGTGGCAACGAGGGTATTATCAACTCTATCGTCAACAATAATTCATCATATTATCGTATTCTTCGCATCGTTTCTTACATTTACCGGATTTTCAACAAAGTTCCTGTCGATGCAACGTTGAGGGCCGTCAAAATAATGTATGTACCTCACCGAGAATTGGATAATACCTTTTGGAAACTTATTGCAGATATCCAGAGAGTTTACTATTAAGACGAAATCGATTGCATCAGACACAACAAATCAATTAAATCGTCTATATATCCGCTTTCGCCGTTTTTACAAGAAGTGCAGCTAGATTTTTGCCTAATTAGAGTCGGGGGTAAATTATCGAACGCTCCGATTCCATATGATGCTATAGGTTTCCTGCACTGCTCCCGAAAGAACATCGATTTATACGACACTTTTCATCGAATTCCTGCACAGAAAGCATCTCCACGCGGGCCCAAAGGTTCTTATTAGCTTGCTCCGACAAAAACTTTGGGTGGTAAATGCCAGAAAACTCGTGCGAAAGCCGCAAGTCAAGGACCAAATTATGGGCAATTTACCCGCTGACCGCCTAACGGGTCAACGGCCTTTCCTAAAAACAGGCGTCAGTTGGTTTCTGACTTGTCAACTAATTACTTTCTTTTATGTCTTAGGAGATTTATAGGGAGACGCGGAACGCCTTTTTTGCGACAACGGCAAAAACTTTGTCGGCGCTCAATTCAAGTTGAACGAATTCCATCAACGGTTTTTCAATCAACCCGTGGTCGACGAAATAATGGTGCTCAGCAGCAAAATTGGATTTGAGTTCAGTTTCATCCCACCCCGCGCTCCACATTTCGGCGGACTGTGGGAAGCTGCCGTCAAATCCACAAATCCCTTTTAATGAAGAAAATTGCTCATGCTAACCTCACATATGAAGAGCTACACACCGTGTCGTCGTTGAAGAAGAAGCCATCTTAAATTCCCGTCCTCTAGCCTTGATGTGCAATGACCCAAATGATGGCGAAGCAGTAACTCCAGCCCACTTGTTGATTGGGACATCATTGATAGTTATACCCGATGAACGATTTGATTGCAACAAACCTGCATACCTAACACGATGGCAGCAAATCACGTTCTCGAAGCAGCGTTTTTGGGAGCTATGGTCACGCGACTACATCTTAACACTACAGCAACGTTCAAAATGGTCCAAGCCAGAAACAAACATCAAGGTACAGATGGTTATCGTCCACGAGGACAACATTCCACCGCAGCAATGGATGCTCGCACGTATCACTGAAGCGATTCCTGCCGCTAATGGGAGTTAGAGTCGTCGATCTTCAAACATCTGAGGGCACATTCCGTCGGCCGATACACAAAGTGGGTCCTTTACCTACAAGCGAAGAATTTTGAAAGAGAAGCCCTTCAGCGGGTGGAGGATGTTGAGCCAGATCACCCCATATCTACCTAAACCTACATTCATATTAAAATTTAAATTATGCTATAAAAATATTGAAGTAAAACCTAAATTATGCTATTGTGAATTACACTTACATTAATCATTTATACATGACTCACTCATTCATTCCTTATTTAACTCATTATTCATGCTCATACCTATACGATACCTATTATATACGCTCACACAAACTAAATAACACTCAAATGTTTAAAATTAGTCGCCAGGTAGACACCAGCAATAAAGCACTCGAATTATACTGATTGCGGAAATATTCTTTTATTTCTTTACTTCGACGACACACGAGTACATAATTTATGACACGATCATCGTCGAGACGATTGAATAAAACGACGTCGTTTTATGCACCTGCTTCACATAACATCACAATCACAAACCAGTAAGAATAGACCGTCGACTCCTCCCACATAACGGACTTTGCCTACAAGATGCCGGCGGGCCCAGGATTTTTCATGGATTGGTGCTACACAAAATCAAAGGAGCGCCATTAACGCACGCATACTTGAAAAATCCTAGGCCCATGGTATTGCATAGAAAAACATTGCCGCCATTAATTTTGACATTTACACGTATTCACAGACAGGAAAATTTTTTCCTGGGGGAATCGGGTAGGTTTACGGGAAGTCGGCGGTCTATTCTTACTGGTTTGTGATCACAATCTCGTCGTTCATCGTTTTCATTTTGGACAGTTTGAGCATGACTGGAAACAAACTGTGACGCTGACAACTTAAAACTAACGCCGTCCTTTTCCATTGGTTTCACTCGGAATTCACTCATTCCGAAATCCAATGGAACAAGAAAACTGCTTCTGGCCGACAACACTCACATATAGGTGAAATGTCAAAAAATAGTATGTATATGGCTGCTGCCAGCTGACTTGTATAATATAGGTAGGCAAATAAATTGCACTTGTCGCTATAAGTGCTTCTTGAGTGGATTTTGTTTCTGACTTGAAATCGAGATCGAGAAGCGAAATTCTCTCCTCAGAATCAACAGAAGAGTATTTTTTGCGCCAATGAAACGGTTTCAGAACAGAAGTGATTTTCTTGATTCCGGAATCCGGACGCTCAAGGAAATAATAAAAAGGGTACCTATATAATTTGCAACAACACGCCTTTTATGGTAAAATTATATTGATAAAGGGTTGTAATGTATTGGTTGTTTGTTTTTAAGTCAAATTGTTATTACGCTCAAAATAGCGAACAAAAATAAAGATATAGGTACGTACAAGAAGAGCGGTTGGTTATGGTTATTTTCCACATGATGGGTCATAATAAAATTCATTAATCTAATTTCCAGCTAAAGAAAGTGGTCGGAAATTAGCATTTGTTGACAGTGTCATTTAAAGCAATTGACACATGTGTATAAACTACCTTATCTTGGGCGGACCTAAGAGCGAAGAAAACATCTACAAACGGACAAATAGGTATATAAACTGTATGGTTATATTCAAATAATCAAAATTCGTTGTTTATAGTGCGGCTCACGATCAGGTTATTAGTCTCGGTGTTGCCAGATTTTTTCAGTGGAAATTTCCCATTTTGGAGGCAAAAATAAGATTTTTTCCCCATTTTGCATTTCGATTTTCCCCACTTTTTCCCCACTAGGCCACTGATTTGTGATGTCGAGTTGCGTAGCCCGATTTATCTAGTCTTTCTGTTGTTTCTATTTCTACACCGTACTTAAGTATTAAAAACACTAAATTTCGCTAATCGTATAGAGACAAAAAAAAATCAAGATTTACACTGTTGAACAAAAACTAGATAACTTTCTTCCGTAAGTCTTTTAAATATAACTCAGTTCTTAGGTATTAAACACAATACACAACTTAATTAATTTTGTCAGCATG
Source organism: Cheilosia soror (assembly GCA_949372485.1). NCBI lineage: Eukaryota > Metazoa > Arthropoda > Insecta > Diptera > Syrphidae > Cheilosia > Cheilosia soror. The sequence goes on along the minus strand of OX443561.1, from coordinate 1,424,164 downwards.
CATCCGATATTCCGATGACGCATTATATTATTTGAAGGCAACATGAAGGATATTAAGTAGATATAAATCAGTACAGAATTTGTTGTACTTTCAAGTGGTATTTACTTGCTTTTTTTTTCTGCGAACCATACCAAATTTGCTTGCGCGAGAGCAACCGCTGAAGCTCTATCCACCTATTGAAATACATGTTCGTCCTCAGGCAAATTTTTTTAAGTTCATAATAAGAGTCGTCGTTAAAATGCATATTTTTGTTTCTAAATGAGAGAGCATTTTATTTTAAAATTACATAATAAATAATGAAAAACTAGAATTTGGTTTTTCCCCATTTCAAGTGTGTTTCTCCCCATCTCCCCATTTAAAATATCTCCAAAATCGCTGATTAGTCTTCTTCATCTGTAAAGGACATAATGTATGTAGGTATATGTGCACCACTTTGAAGCTTTGCAATCATCTCACTTCACTATATCAAACCGAAACCGACTTACACATTTGGCTTAACTAATGATTACCTATACTGCCTTATAATTTAAGGCGTAATAGCCTCATGCGTACCGGTTTGGCTGAATCATTTTGTATCGTTTGTTTCACGTGAAACGAAGTCATTACCGTATCAAAACAAACGGAATCAGCATTTCTTTAACATTTAAAAGTAAAATAAATAAAAGAACTGCTAAAACACTTTCATTTGTTAAAGACATTTTCTTGCATGGACATTTCTTTACCCTTCGCGCTGCCTAATTGACCCAGAAAAAAATGATTACTACTGTCATGAAGGAACAAAATCTTTATGAGTTTAAATAGAGAATAAAAAAGTTTAATTACCAAACTCGTAAAATAGCGAAATAGCGGCACTCGTACATCTACACGCTTTTGGGAAACGGCTTGACTAATGTGTGCAGATAGTAAACGGTATGTACTTAAGAAAAGGCGGTCTTTTTGTTCATAGCCAAACAAAATTTCTCTCCCAAAGAAAGTACGTGTATATATACCTTACCTACCTACTGCATTAAACATTATGTCTAATATTCATCCCTATTCCCGTTGGCGTTTCTCGTAAACAACTTAATATTTCATTTCGTTTTTAAGTCGCAGAAGTTCGAAAAAATCTGAATATGTACCCTTTTTACAAGGACACGGCACATGAATCATATTCTCATATTCGTATACGACATAGGTAGTAAATGCCAATGGGATTAGGGTGATTATATTTCTATAAATAAATAATTATACCGTTAGATTTGAATGGAAATAAATAATTTGAATTACTTAGCTATGCAAATTCTCAGAGACCTAGGTAAGTAGGTACTATAATTTAAATCGGAAAAGCAAACGGTGACCATGGAATGCACAATTATTAAGCAGTGCAGCAACAATGCTACTTTTTTTTATACATGAATTCGTTTTTCCATCAACCACACAATGCAAATAAATAAAACCAGATAACAAGAACAAGGCAAAAACAATCAAAAACCCGCGAGTGCTAAAAAAGAAAATTTCTTTTTACAGCATTCAACTACTTTCGAACGCGATGGCCAAGCCAACTACATTACTGCCAGCCAACCAACTTATCTACCTACCTATAATCATCATTCGGCTCACCATATTTGCGACTGTGTACGCGTGCATTATTATTTCTGCACAGAAGCATTTGGCCCATTCTCGTGGCACGCTCTTCTCTATTGCTGGGCAGCCTTTCATTTGGATGTCTCTACTCTAGTCGTAGAAATAAGTATGTATCATGTAATTGGAGGAAATTTAATCAATTTCTGATTTTCCGTTGAAACATTGATGTGAAAGTGTATGTCAAGACAAAAGGTGCTGTCATCTAGACTGGGTGAATATAATAATACATACTTTGTACCATCATGCATATACCTACCATTTATTTCACAGTATGTATTCTCGCTTTTTCAAAAGATGGATTTGCAATGGGTTTCTTCTATTCTACATATATTTCGATGCTGGACAGTGAATTGATTCTCTTGATTGAGAGAGAGATACATTATATTATTTGAATCAATAACAACTGCCAGCATTTGTCTACAACGCTATAAATTATCCGCGGTACTAATAATCATTCGTAGTGTCCAGGCTAACTTTTACGAAGTCACAATGGCGAAAATTTTCATATAAAATGATCTACTGTGACTGTCAAAATATTTAAGTTGAAGATTAAAAATGATTATTGGCAAGGCCCTGCTTTACTACTATACTACGACGCAACAGACATTCCGCGGTAATCATTTTTAGTGTCCAGGCTAACTTTTACGAAGTCACAATGGTGAAAATGTCCATAAAAAATGATCCATTGTGACCGTCAAAATGTTTAAGTTAAAGATTAAAAAATAATTATTGTTAACGCCGATAATTACTAAGGCCCATAAAATGTTCACTTTAAATGTGATTGCCCTACCTATACCTACTAACAAAATGCCACTCGAATTCATGCAGCCAAAACTTATTTAGAAAAACCGAGGGAGGACTACAACTTACAACAATTAAAGTGCAAAACTAGTATTTATCTGGAAACATATCGGGGCGCCGTTTCCCGAGAGAAGTATTAAAAAAATGATTTGTGTAGGTACATACCTACATCTTCGCAGATTCCAGAGTCGTTGCCAACAAGATTTCGAAATATGGAACTCTGTGCCAACTACTTATTTAGGTACCTATTTAACATAAATTGAACACAGGCTGTGACACTTTCAAGCACAAGTACCTATTACAAGAACTCGCAATAATTGCGCTATATATGGGTACATATATATGTATACATATAACATATGTATAAATACATAATATTCCTTAATCGGAACGTTATTTTTCGTAGCTTGTATTTATGTTATGATGCTTATAAAAATCATGTTCAAATTATTTACATACACTAGACAGCACCGACAAAGACTAATAAATGTTTAAACAATACATTCGGTCAATACCTTCCTCTAGGTTTATAGAATATAGGCCCGCGGTTATTTTTACTGTTCAAATACCATAGTAACTAGAGAAAGCGCCACATGTGCCTTATGTTACATACTCTGATAACATTCTCCCAGTAAAGTTAAACAAGAAAAAAAAAATCACATCAACAGCAGAGCTGAATAATAATAAACAGTAGATGGGTACATGGAACTATAAAACACAATTTCTAAGATACACTACCTCAAACCAACAATTTGTCAACTCTTTTGGGTTTCTTTCTCTAATATCTATTAAGATATTGTTTCATTTCAATGAACCACAAAGCCAAATGCACATAACGGATATTCAGACTCGGTGAATAGAATATATGTAGGAGCGGTACCTTGCCTGCACCTAAAAGATTCAAAACAAAAGTCAAATTAAGAAGTTTATTATGTCGACTGTAGCTGTAGCCCATTCGAAAGAGAGGCTAGACACAGTGTCAGAGTCAGAGGCAACGCAAAAGCAAATGCAATACCAAATTTTAACATATGCACAAGAAGAGAATGCGATGCTCGTATAATAAATACTTGTATCGTTTTCTGTGTACATAATGTATGTATATATACAGTCCATTGGGATGCAAAAGAGTAAGTTGTTTTTCTACTATGCTGCTGCAGCATTTCCCCGAATTCAAACTTCCTCCTATAGTAATATTAAAACTCTTTCTCCGCATTAGTTGTAGATACATCGGGATCGGACGAGTTTTATTATATTTTGCTCATTTAGTTCCTTTTTTTCGCCTCCGCTTTAGTTAAAGCATTGCATGTTTTATCTTTTTCGATAAGCAGAAGCAAAACCTCGAATACAAACTTCATCTTTCAGCGGAGTCGTATAGTCGTAGACATACGTTTAGGTAGTATTCTTATTTTTCTCTTCCGTCGGACTACACAGACTGAGTTCAATTCATTTCCACCGTCTACAAACTACAACTGCCTTTCTCTATAAATTACTAAACCTTGGCAATGAAATCTCATTCTGGATTAGAGCTTGAAACCTTTCTCATCGGTGGTGGAGTCTTTGGCAGAACTATCATTTCCATACAGTGTAGTTTTATTCGTACGTTGTTCGTTATAAGACGGTTTTTCAGAAACGCGTTTTTTTTTTTGTTGTGCTTGGGAAAAACGTTTATTTTTCTATACCTACAGTGTTGTTAAAAAATAGAACATTTTATAAATTAAACGATCTAGTGCATTTATATTCGTTACTTACCTACCTCTTATGAATTTAAATTTATAAAAAAAGTGGATAACTCAGTTTTCTCGCATAAAATGTTCAAGTAATAATTTTAACGATTATTCGCAGTGCCATCAAAGTCAAATTGAATATTATTTTATTGTCTACGTACCTACTACAGAACGCACAAAGGAGAGGATTTTGCTGAAATGTCGAATTTTAAATATTTAACCGTTGCGATATTGCTGTCAATAATGCATGTCGCATTGCTCGAAGGTACAGTATAATCTATATCTAATTTTAGCAAGTAAATATACCTATGTATTCTGAGAATTAGGAAATACATAATTAAAATTAAAGACATAGTGGAATAACAACTTAACTTGGTTACCTATTAGCATTTTGCTCTTCCAAGAAATGTGTGGGATAGGTGAAATGTTTCAAAACTTTACCTAACATTTAATAATTCAAATATTTAGTTGATTTGAGGTTTCGATAGCTCTTTTTAATAATTGAATTGAAATAGATATAGCTACGAAAATGTATTTTTGTTTTAATAGTACAGGAAATGACAGGTCATAACAAATTATGCATGTAGGTAGAGAAAGAAAAGGGCTTAAGAAATAATGTTTTTATTAATAAAATCAAAGTACATAATTGGTGATAAAGAGGACGTTAAGACATAAAATGAGATATTATAGTTCTGAATACACCTTATTTTTAATCGAATCTAGGACCAATATAAATTGTAACACATTTAAGAAATGGTCAATAATATTGAATACATGTACCTACGATGTAAATTATTCTTAATCGTCCACATTGAGAACATGTTTTACCAAGTATACGTTCATATTTACTCGCTTACTTGTCTATCTGTTTGTTTTCTGATGTTCGGAAAAATGTTGCAATAGATTTTAAACTAACCTCCCAATTTAAGCTTTCAGGATGAATTATTAAACATTTACAATTAGAAATGTTCAGGACAATTTGTATGGGGTAATAAATCTATATGAAGTTTACAGAAATTATGTTATACCTATAGGTACCTACGTTTTAGTTCCCTTTTTTCCCGATCAAAAAAAAAATTGATTCTTTTCCCCAATGAAGGGAACATGAAAAGTGATCTCGAAAAAAAAATGTTTGTTTGTCCCAATGGTAAACCACATTATCTAGTGTGACATCTCCTATTAATCGAACAGCTGGCCTGTCAATTTCAATTCAATTCAATCAATTTTATTCATTTCCACTTAATACTAATTCTACAGTGCCTACTTTAAGAAACTAATATAAATAACAAAAGAAGTGAAAAGGACTAAATCAAGGCCAATCTATAGCTATAAAAGCTAGTGATGAAAGGCTACAAAATAATATATTTAAAATAAAGAGTAACTGACATGGGGTACTATCAGTTTTTCTTTAGTTAATTCATATTATATACATCAAATCTAACATTAATCTTAATTCGTACACCTAACTTATTCACGCTTTTTCGTTATTTAAAATATTAGTAAAAAACAAAAGAAGAATCTTTTATTTAAATGCTGATTTAAGTTGTAACACTAAATAATAATTCAACAGCATTTCAATCAATAGTAAAAAGCCATTATTTTTTAAAATTTTTAGGAATGAATGAAAGTTGCGATTTGTTCTTATATAAAACGGAAGTTTATTGAAGAGCTTCGGTGAAGTCACAATATAAAAGTTTATACAAAATGATTTGTGAGCAAGCGGGACGTTGACAAGTGCTAGATTGATCCTTGTGGAACTAAATTTTTTAACACAAGTGATGTAGGTACTAAAAACTCCATTTACTTTTACTCTCTGTTCTCTATCCATAAGGTACGATCTAAACCAAATTGATCCTCTGAAACCTGCTTTATATAATTTGCATAAGAGCAATTCATGGTCTACCATGTCGAATGCTTTAGTCATATCGATGAAAAGAGCTATTGTTGCTTGATTTCGCTCAACTCCAGTATACAAATTGTAGCATACTTTTAATAAAGCATCTTCTGTCGATTTACCGGATCTGAAACCAAACTGATCGTTCGAAAAAAAAATCACTTTTTAGCAAAAATGACATCATACGTAACTTTATAAGTTTTTCAAAAATCTTAGCAATAGTAGAAAGCAATGAAATAGGTCTAAGTATGATCACTTAAATTCTGTTTGTTACCTTTTTTGACGAGAGGAATTACTTCCGCATGTTTAAGCAGATTTGGGAATTTACCGCAACTTACACAAAAATTAAAAAGATAAGTCAAAACATCTATAATTTCCCAGAGACATTTTTGAGAAGCGTTCCAGAGATTCCATCACTGGTACAATGCTGTCAAGAAAGTTAATTGAATGTGATATCTAAATGTGATGCAATTTTCTTAGAAAATGTGGTCAGCTGTGACCTCTATATGCATTCGCAAATTGTGTTTTTCTTTTCCCCATTTGAAGAGGCGAATGTGCATAATAGGGCCTACCCTGGCAGAAGACTTTGAGATGTCCAAAGGCTACAGCTCTGTATTCGCCATGTTGTTTTGTTGCCAACAACAACATAGTTCAATACGTTTCCTGAAAAAAGACGACGCACGGCTGCAAAATCATTACGGCGTCTCTTATTTGATTATTTAGTTGTGTATTGCCTTCCATTATTTTCAATATGGCATGGAAAGTATAACACTAGGAGTATTTTTTTGAGAATCTATGGCTAGCTAACTTTTACTTTTACATGCAAAACTTTTATATTCACTTTTGTTTTGTTATACTCACTTCCCAAAAAAATACTCATACTATTACAAGTTATTTTTATAGCAAGCATTTCCTTCCTTCTCAGTAAGACATGTTCAACAGTTTAGATATTTAGGTATCTACTATAGATTCTTCGAAAACGTTGAAACACATGGGGTTGTATTATCACATCCGTGAACGAGAGTAGTATGTCCACCATACATTGTGGCACATGGAATCAATCCCCAAACTTATCTTTGGTGGAGTTAAATACCTAACAGGATAATATTTTAGCCAACACTAAGGTATACCTACTAGTCTATGCACAATATATACTAATAGCACGATACATACTTTTTAGTTTTCAGGCTTACTAACTTACACAATGGCGAAAACTCTATATAAAATGATCTATGTATTTAAGTTGAAGATTAAAATAAAAATGGCTATTAAGTAGGTACCTATCAAAATCTATACCTATATATACTCAGGTGAAAAAAAACATCGAATCGAATAGTCGTCTTGTGAACGAGGCTTTTATCTATAGTGTAAAAATATTAGCCGACGATAATTTATGCCGTCTCTAATGCAATGCATATTTGGGTCCAATAATAATAAACTGCCCTGACTAGACTTAGACTGCCCTGCCCACAAAGCAATCCACGGCCAAGCGGGGTTCCTGCATGGTCCTTTCTCATCAAAGCCAATAGGTAAATTGAAGTGAAAGTTACAAAAAGTGTTCTACATATTTTCAAATTTCCACTTTTTTTATTATTTCTCCTCTCCAGTGAACAAATTAAACTCATGATGAAATTGCAAAAACAAGTAAAATAATCCTCATAACGTATTCCATACGGGTGAACAAAGCATTTTAGATTTTTATTTCAAAAGGCGCAGGCAAGCTGCATTCGGTAGTGCCCGTACATTTCCCTTTATTAATTGTTTTGATTTGAGGTAATGTGATCATAATGAATGTGCATTATAATATAGGCTGGGTATGTACACGACACCGGAGCACCGCGAGTCTCTTTAGATTAGAGAATAGCATAATCGCAAAGCGTAGGTACTATAAAATTGGACATATTCCTACATACATAGTACCTACACATAATATGTCAAGTATACCTACCTACTTTTGAAGCAGCGCGCGGTGCGGTTATATTTCGGAACTTACATTTTTATGATGAGAATCGCTTTTCGCATACCATTAACACTTCCGTGAGCTCGTTTAGCGTGGAAGTAAGCGACGACGACGCACGGACGGAAGGTATTACAAATAGGGTACCCGATCATTAAAATTGACCCAGATTTTTGATTAAGTTCTTTTTTTATTTTTTTGGGAGTTACGGTGACACCTGCTTGAGATCACATCTTCAATCTTCACACGGTTGGCTTTTTAATTATTGCTCACCATAAAGGAAAGGTTATAAATCAGCAGATAGGTACTGAAATGCAATGCATTAAAAGTTTAATGTGGCAATGAACTTGCTAACTCTCTCAAATGGCGTTGTGCTTGTGGTGTGAGTGCGATAGAAATTCAACATGTAGGTAGGTATAGGTATGGTATGGTATGAGAGAAACTTCATCCGTATGGTATAGGCCGTTCGTCGCTCGTCGGTCGAAGGTTTAGAGTCGCGTTGCATTCATCCGTTTGCTCGGCCTCGGAGTACCTACCTACCATATTTTTCGACGGTTAAATTATTATTGTTATACCGGAGCTTAAATGTTTCTGTGTAAAGTAATAGTATTTGGCGGCTTTAACGCTTTCTGCATTCAGTTTTTTTTATGCCGATGTATTTTTTCTGGCATACCCTTTTGCTGGAGTTTTCAACGTTGGACTACAAGAGCAAGTACCTAATACCTACCTATTTGTTTTCTTTCTGATGCAACAGTAAGATGAAGGAAAAAATGGGTATGCTGTATGCTGTATGCACCATTTAAGTTGCATTATGTTGTACATAATGTATAGGTATGTGTTTCGTATTTGTTTGGTGAATTTCCGCCGTAATTAAAATGTTGAACTATTAGGTACCTACCTACCTACAAAATGAAATGTATGAAATAGTGGAATTTTTCTTTAATCACACTGAGTTATTATACCAACTACCGTACCTACCTTTGGGTTGGAGTTTCCATTGTGTTTTCGTTTGAATCGTGTTCTCCGTTTGTTTTCTAATGTGCATTCTCGGCCAGTACAATTTTTAAAAGCTAACATTTTGTAGTTATGTGAAAAATAATAGGGTCACAATGCGGTATTTCGTAAGAATACAAAGAACAAGAATATTTTCATTAAGTTTGGAGTAGTTGTAATGTTATGTTATGTTTACTTTATCGACATCCCAACAAATAATTAAATGTACCGTTTCTAACCAATTTATGCGAATTAAAACAGAGTTTTGGACACGAGTACAATAACTTAGGCGCCAAAAATTGATAACGGTTTTTTGTAGAGGGGCTCGTTGAGGCGGGAGGGGTAAATGCAAACCAATTCTTAATCGAACATTGAAAATCAGATTGATTTATGACTTACAGTTTTTGAGAAAACGGAAAATTACTTTTATGTTGTTGTACAAATTTCTTGGACAACAGCAAATACCGCTCTGACGTCAAAGCCACATATGTATGTGGCCTGCTACATATCGTGTACTAGCACATTTAGCCTTTACCTTGGAATGTGTATGGTATGCAGCCCCCTGCAACTCCCCTGCTTGGGGTCACTAATGGATTAGGTATGAGGTGGGTGCGAGGTTGAGTATGTGCAAAGTTTCTTTAAACTAAATTAGTTTACCCAATGTCAGCAACATTATTCAGCTGAAATCTCTGGCCTAAAATTTCACATTATAAACAAAATTTTGCTGATTTGCATTATAGACAAGTTAGAACAGATTCCTGGCTTAGAAAAATGCTATAGTACTTTATTTTATGTAAGTGTTGCCAATCTTTTTTAATATATTATTTTTATTTGAAATATTATTTTTTTGAAAGTACCCCTCCCGCCTAAACGAAGCGCGATAAACCCCCTCCCTTTACAGTAACCGTTCTCAATTTGTGTCGCCTGCGTTATCGCACATTCCTAGAGTTCTGTTTTGAACAATTTTTTTGCAAGTACATTACCTATGTCTCTAATATTTTTCACATGGCTGTAATGTACATATTACTTAAATAAAGTTATAGTGTTGCCAGAGATTGTTTCAATATGTAGTTCGTTAAATTATAGTTTCTAGATAATACTTATTTAACAGTTAACATAGTCGATAAGGTAAATACGCTTTGTTTGTAGGATTGTACTTGGCGATTGTAAACGACCTGTGACAGCTGTGTTGCAAACCAGCCACCTCTCGCGAACATCTGACAAATATCTGAAAGTATATGAATGTCAATGTCAATGAAAAGGAGCTTCTTAATTTAGTCGTACGGACTCATCATAAAATTGTAGGTTCCTTCCATTCGTCCCAACAAATAAAAATTTACACAAACATTGTAAGAGCTAGGCCTATGCCTATACGGACCTGTTCAAAGTTCTATTTCATTATATTTAATCCATATCAAGACAGTATTTATAACACCAGAATCGGATGTCCATAAGATAAGTGGCGCCGTTGATGAGGTTAGAAAAAGACACATAAAGCTGTATTTTCTTGTTCTGTTGTTAGGATCTGTATCACTTTTTAGCACAGCAACAATACGGATCGACTGTGAGATTCCAACTAAAACTTCTTGCTTCCACCTGAAGATGCCGCTGATTGTATCCGGATGTAATATGAAAATGTGGCATAGGTTAACGAATTAATATACATATGTCGATACAATTTGTTTGCTTAGTATTGCAGGTACATGTTATATGTATAATACGATTAGGTATGTGGGCTTAAGCTGGTATCAAAAATGGATAACGATTCACTCAACACTGAAGTTCCATCAAACGCTTGCATTGGGCCATTTATTTAATTACACATTGCCTTAATCAGAATTACTATTAGGTATTACATGCTTTTTTTGAAGAAATTAAAAATTAACGCAGCTGGATGCGTTGCAAAGCAAACACAAAAAATATGTGAAGAGAAATGAATAGGTTAGAACACAAGAGGACTATAGAGATGCTGAACTTTGGAACTTTGGGTCCTCACGAAGAAAATTAAAGTGCAGGAGAAGTATGCGATCGAAAAAAATGATCTATGTACAATGTACGGAAGTTTTACCAAAACGTAAAAAGAAGTATAGAGATAATAAGGGGAAATCTTGTATAGTAGTCGCAGCCGGTGCAGATGTGAAAAAGTAATTTTTAGACTCTGTAACAGCGACGGAGAATGCCACTATTAGCGAGAACATTCCACTTGATATAGTCGACGATAAACAAAACTGATCAAAACGAAGTAAGGATAGCAATATCCAAGCTAAGGCCAACAAAGCTTACGGGCCTCACGGTATACCTATTCTAAGCATTTAAGATCAGCAGGAGCATGCGCCAACTCATTTCCAAAGTTTGATTAAATGAATGCATGTCTGATGAATGGAAACTCAGAATCTTGCCCGGTCCGCAAGAAAGGAGACCCCTTCATAGCTGCGCTAACTACAAACAACGTACCAGTCTGCTAAACATTGTATCTGCCATATTGTGTAAACGACTAAAACCCTTGGAAAATTTGTTGATTAATGAATCACTATCATTGCGGTTTTAGGCCAAGAAAGTCAACTTTCGATAAAAAAAGCAATCGATAGGTACTCACCATCAGTTCGTCGATTTCAAAGCCGCGTATGGTATCAATCGAGCTATACTGACTCATGTCTAGTTTTAGCATCCCTGATGAAAAACTCCTTCATCCTCGTAGGATGACGATAGAGAAAGCTTGCTGATGAATCAAGGTCGGTAGCGAGCTTACCGACATTTTTGATGTCAAAAGATGGCTTAGATAAGGTAACGCGCTGTCAAACGACTTACTCTTTAACTTCATAACATGAAAGAATTGTCAAAAACTCACAGGCCAACACAAAAGGCACGATATTTCAAAGGTCCACTTGCATACGTCCGTCGATAATATAACGTCCCACAACGACTTAACGACTTTAATAGCTATTCAATAGCTACAATTAAAAAAGTTCCTGGTTCAAAGCCATCCAAGGTCATAGAAACATACTACATACTTCAATATTTATAGCGTGTTTTCAATCGCATTTATTAATCGAAGCCTGCAATGTACTTAAAATGCAGACAATTTTAATTTTTTTAATTTGCAAAGAGATTACCTTTAATTCGTTTGAATTCATTAGTTGCAAATAAAAAATAACACAATTTGCAAGGATTATTATTATGAATGGAATAATGTTAAAGCAATAACAATTTGTTAAGTAGGCTTAGTTGTTGATAATATGGTAGGTAAGGCTTGTTTATAATAAAAGCTGTGTTTTTTTTTATTGTCATTGAAATCAGACATAATATAGGTATACGCGTACCTACCAATAGAAGCATATTGGTTGTGCACTTCCAATCATGGAATTTGTGAGGAAGTGCATTATAAATAATTCAAAGCAGTAAAAGTAAGCCCATACAAACGAATAAACGGAGTGATTTATAAGCAGTAAAATAAGGGCCAGTTTCAAGACTAACTGATAAAGTCTCGGATAGACTATCCGGAACTTATCTGTCGGCTAAACTTCAACTTTTGGTTTTAAAGGTTTCGGATAGTGATATGTGACAGATATAGTCTCGGATATAGAGTATCAGCCGGTTCAAGTGGCTGTTAAATCCTATATATCCAGAAGATAAACAAAATATTTATTTGAAGTGGCTGGAAAAAATATAATTTCAGAGCATTTTTTCGTTGACGACTGTAGATTACCCCGTAGGAACAGAGTATATCGCCCAAGGTCCAAAGCGACTTTAAAAAGAAAATTGTATTCACCTTTTTCCTAACATTTCTACCACGAAGGGGTGGTCTCCTTGCCGTTGCGTCCTTTCTGGACGTTGGTGGTGTGGAGGTGGCTGTCGGCGGCTTTAGTCCCCATGACAGAAATTCTGTTTTGATAAATAACGAACTAAGAACTACCCAAAAGCTCTTAGTTAGAGTGCTCCTACTTCTATCCGCAAATCACCATTCTCTCTATTTCTTATCCTAACCTATACCCCTTTCCCCTGTGCTGGCCGAAGGTGTCATACGACCCGTGCTGATAATGAACCTGATGGTTGGTGGCCCAGTAATAGCTTAGCTACAAAAGGAATAATCGGATACCTGCTTCAGCTCCTCTGTTATATTTAATTCTTTTTTGGATTTTTGGAGCTTCAATTTTTTCTTCTGTTAAATTTTCCAAGGTTCTTTTTTCTTTTGGTTTACCTAAAACAACACAAAATATTAGAAAACATGAAACAAAACCAGTAAGACAATTATCTTCGACTATGCCAAAGCTCAAATACCCAGTACTGTATTATTGTTAAAATAAAAAAAAATATTTTGGTATTAAAAAAATATATATTTGTATGGGAGGTATGGGTAGTTTTTATTCGACCCAGCTCATTTTTTGTCAAAAAATTTTAAATATTATTAAAACAATATGTGCAAAGTTTAAACTTGCTATCTTTACTGTAGCTATTTAAATTTAATTTTTAACATAAAATAGCCATATATTTTGTATGGGAGGTAGTACCTAGTAGTTTTCATCCGATCTTGCTCATCTTCGAACTTAGCCTCAGTTTGGTGGATACAACTTTACGTACCAAATTTCAAGTCGATAGCTCTTAAATTACAGCCGTAATCGTGCGGACGGACAGACAGACGGACAGACAGACGGACAGACAGACGGACATCGCTAGATCGACTAAGAAAATGATGCTGATCATTGGAAAGCGTTATGTGTCGGCTAACATAAGCTGGGCCTAGGGTGTTTACACGCCTGTTGCGCCAACTATTTATTTGTTTAGTACCTACTACTATTTAAGTATTTCAAACATAAACAAATACCTAAGAGAAAGCTACTGAATTTACTTACTTACTTAGATGGCGCTACAGTCCGGGGTGGACCTGGGCCTCAACCAACACGCCTCTCCAGTTAGCACGATCTTTGGCTAACTGCCTCCAGTTGCGCACTCCATGTTGGTTGAGGTCCCCTTCCACTTGTGCGCGCCACCTAAGGCGAGGTCTTCCTCTACTGCGTTGTCCCTCCGGGTTGGAATCGAAGACTCTTCGGGCCGGAGCGTTGGTGTTCATTCGCTCTACATGTCCTAGCCATCTTAGTCGACTGATACGTACTTTTCTGACAAGGTCGATGTCGCTGTACAGCTCGTAGAGTTCGCTGTTAAATCTCCTCCTCCAAAGCCCGTCAACGCAAACGGGACCGAAAATCACTCGAAGAATTTTACGTTCGAAGCGACCAAGGAGATCTTCATCCGCTTTTGACAACGTCCATGATTCTGCGCCATAAAGCAGGACTGGGATGATGAGGGTCTTATATAGAGTCTCCTTGGTGTTTCTCGACAAGGCCTTACTAATCAATTGCCTTCTTAGGCCAAAGTAACAGCGGTTGGCAAGTGTAATTTTTCGCTTGATTTCTGATGTGATGTCATTTTCAGAATTAATAGCGGAGCCGAGGTAGACAAAGTCCCGAACTACCTCTAAGTTATAGCTGTCTATCGTGACGTTCTGTCCGATTCGTCGATGTTGTGTGTCCCTTCTCGTTGACAGCATATATTTTGTTTTGCCCTCATTCACCACTAAACCCATTTTTGCCGCCTCTGTACTGATACTTGCAAACGCACCAGTGACAGCTCGCTGTGTTCTGCCAATGATGTTGATGTCGTCAGCGTATGCAAGTAGTTGCACAGACTTTTGGAAAATTGTGCCCCTGGTGTTGGCTTGCGAGTTTCGCACAATTTTCTCAAGAATGATGTTGAAAAAGTCACATGACAGCGCATCACCTTGTCTAAATCCTTTTTTGACATCAAAGGTCTCGGTGAGACTGTTTCCGACCTTTACGGAGCAGCGAGCGTTCTCCATCGTCATTCTGCACAATCTGACAAGTTTGGCAGGGATGCCAAAACTAGACATGGCTCTGTATAGCTCGTCTCTATAAATGCTGCCATATGTGGCTTTAAAATCGATAAATAGATGGTGAGTATCGATTTGGACTTTTTGGGTTTTCTCCTGGATCTGCCGTAGTGTGAATATTTGGTCGGTTGTGGACTTACCGGGCCTCGCACTGATAGAGTCCAATCAGTTCGCTTACAAATGGTTTTAGGCGTTCACACAGTACGCCAGACAGGATCTTGTAAGCGATGTTAAGGAGACTGATGCCTCTATAGTTGGCGCAGTTTAGAGGGTCTCCTTTCTTATGGATCGGGAAAACAATGCTGAGGCTCCATTCTTCAGGCATACTTTCCTCTGACCAAATTTTAGAAACGAGTTGGTGTATGCTCTCTACCAAGTCATCCCCCGCTGCCTTAAAAAGCTCGGCCGATAAACCGTCCGGTCCTGCAGCTTTGTTGGACTTTAGCTTGGATATTGCTATCCGTACCTCATTTTGGTCAGGTGGACGGAAGTCTTGGCTTTCATCGCCCAGGTTGAATGGTTCATTCTGCCTGACAGCGGAATTTGTGTCGTCTTCGCCGTTTAACAGTCTACAGAAATGGTTTTTCCATGTCCTCAGCACCGACTGTGACTCTACTACAAGGTTTCCTTGTTCGTCTCTACAGGTCTCTGTTCGGGTCTTGTTCCCGTGACACGTTCTTTTTACCTTTTGGTAAAACTTCCGAACATTGTTCCTGGAGTAGCACCTCTCTATTTCCTCGATCGCGCGCTTCTCATGCTCTTTCTTTTTCCTCCGGAGAAGCCGGTGTTCTTCCCTCCTTTTTTGCTCGTAGAGCTCACGAGCTGCTCTCGTCCTTCTCTGCAGCGCCGCTTTGTATGCCAGTTGCTTTGCTGCATGTGCTTGCCGGCACTCTTCATCAAACCAGGGGTTTCGCGGTCGTGGTCGGGTGAAACCTAGCACATCAGTTGCGGCTTTTCTGATGGCTTCTTGGCATCGATGCCACTGGTCTTCAGCACTTGATGCTGGCTGTACAGGAATTCTCGAGAGGTTGAGGGAGACGCGATCGGCAAAAGTTCTGGCGGTTTGTTGCGTTTGTAGCCGTTCAACGTTGAATCTCCTCACAGTATTTCCTCGTTGTTGTGGTGTCTGGGATATCCGCATACGTACCTTGGCTACAACAAGGTAGTGATCCGAGTCTATGTTGGCCGCTCGGAAAGTTCGGACATCTAGAATACTGGAGGAGTGCCTTGCGTCGATCGCAACATGGTCAATTTGATTGACCGTTTGATGGTCTGGTGACCGCCATGTTCCTTTGTGAATGTTGAGGTGTGGAAACCGTGTGCTTGCTATAGTAACATTACGTCCCGCAGCAAAGTCAATTAGCCTAAGTCCGTTTCCAGACGTGGTGTCCTGTAGGCTGTGCTTTCCGATTGTGCTACCAAAGATGTCCTCCTTTCCTATTTTGGCGTTAAAATCACCTAAGACGATTTTAACGTCGTACTTAGGACATTGCTCATACGTTTTGTCGAGGAGCTCATAGAAACATTCTTTGGTATCATCGTTCTTATCTTCTGTGGGGGCGTGAGCGCATATCAGGCTGATGTTGGCGAGTTTAGCCTTGATGCGGATAGTTGCAAGGCGCTCACTTACGTGTCGAAAGCTCAAGACTTCTTGCCTAAGTCTGCCGCTTACAACGAATCCGCATCCAAATAGACGCTGCTTCTGCTCTCTGTAGCAATCACCGTAGTAGATGTCACAGGTTTTCATCCTTCTTTTGCCTGGCCCATCCCACCGCACCTCCTGAATGGCGGTGATATCTGCCTTGTAGCAGTCTAGGGCCTCCGCTAATTGTTCGGCTGCACGCGGTCTGTTCAGGGTTCGAACATTCCACGTGCAGATCCGAAAGTCATTGTCCTTTTTTCGTTTTGCAGGGTCGTCAACAGTGAATCCATCCGTATCCGAGGCTCTTGGTTGCTTCGTAACCATTATTTTTTTTCCGTGGTTGGGTAGTTAGCCCCACGCACAACCCCCAACTTGGAGGACCAGGCCCTAAGATAACCCTAGGACAGCGGGTCGGATACTCCGTTGTCAGTAACCCACTTCGGGGATATGAGTGCTGCCGTTGGCCCATAAAGGGTTCATCCGCCACCATCTCTATTTCAGCACCCTGACTAGTGCTGAAAATCCTTACAGACCTTTGCTCCAAATATGTCAGAGAAGCTCACGCAAGGTATCTGCCATCTCGATTATTGACAACACCGTTGATTCAATCTTGTGTATTCATCCGCTGTATGTCCTCTTTCTGAGGGGCTCATGTAAGACCTCTGAGACTCGTTCAGTCAGTCATTCCGACAGAGCATTATAGTGTTGCTATTTTCTTCGTGTTCAACACTCGCGCTTATAAGTTTAGCAAGCCAAGCCCGGTTGAGCGAGACCAGTACCCGGTGGTTACCACGCGGAGGTAAAATAAGCACAATTGATGTGTATGAAAAAGTTGCAACAGCTGGGCACCGCCAAGTTGATGCCAATCAGCGCCTACCCGATTCATACACACCCAACCACCTACGGCTACTGAATTTAGCCGTTAAAATTGTATAGCCCTTCATTTCGTGACAAACATAAAAAGTTGTCGTATGTATCTTGTCCTAACGTCCAATTTATTTTTATTTTTTTTTTAAATACTTCTCCCGGGAAAGGCAAACCTATAACGCTTCATCAGCGCTCTGAGATGCTTGCAGATGTATGTTAGTTTTGCACTTAAATTGCTGCAAATTGTAGTCTTCTGGAAATGAATCCCCAGGAAGCGAGTTCCAAAGTTTGCTTGTCCTGTAACAGAAGGAGTTTTGGAAAGATGATGTCCTCGCGGTTGTCAAGTGTACTGTATGGTCATGAGCATTACCAGCATGTCTTGTGGGGCGCCCAAGAGTTGCATTTCGAGGGATAATGTCCTTGAGTTCCTCGGAACATCTACCATGGAAGTATCTATAGAACAAGCATAGGTCAGCGACTTGTCTTCTGTGCACCAACGGTTGCAGATTCGATGTGAGTGTAGGGTCTCCAATAAGTCGAACTGCTCGTCTCTGTATGCTGTCAAGTAGGTTAAGTGAATGTTTTGGGGCCGAGCTCCATATATGGGAACAATAACTAGGACTCAAAACACTGATTATATGTCTATAGTCCAAATGTAAGTGCCGTCAGCTCTGCACATCCTAAAGAAAACTTACAATTCGGTATATGTATGGGGAAATTATTTTTAAAATAAGGTACCGCACTACGTACTTCTTATTTTGAACGCCCGGACGACTGAGCTTACAATTACAACCCAGAAAGAAAATTCTCGCGTTAACGATCAGACGGATAACAAGGCCATGAATTCGGAATGTCTAATTTTATCAAACAAGCAAATATGAAAGAAACTAAAAAAATTACAAACAACTTCTGTTATGTTATTTTAATTAAATTTGCTCATGTTTATGATAATTACGAAATAATGAACATTCGCAAATATAAAATTTTAAAAACATATATGTATATATAATATTTTAATATCATTTCAGAAACTCGAGTTAAAGTTATCACCGCAACAGACCATCTGAAAGAATTCAGATTCAGTGATACTAATTTGGAAAACTTGACACTCCCAATAAACGCTGAAGGCATCTTTAGCTCAGAGATAAGTTTGCAGGATGGTGTGAATACAATAAGTACAGGAAGTAGATTAACGATGGTGCAACGACAAAATCGTGCATTGTCCACGAACTGCCCACGCTCCTGTCCGCCAACAGTCACGATTCAAGCAGAGCCCGTTTGTGGCTCAGACGGTCTCATCTATTCCAACCTATGTGAAATGAAAAAGAAAACATGCTCAAGAAATGGAGCAAACGGAGTGCTGAAGGTATATACAAAAGGTTTTAGGATACTTAGCAAACAATGAATAAAAAAAAACGTCCAGAGAGTGTTTATTTATATTTTTTTTAATTAGGAATGGAAAAAGTTAAGAATCTGATTGACGCTGATAAATTAATGATCCCTATTTAACAAATGTTAAAAACGTAAAGAGTAGTATAATAGTCGGTTGCCATACCAGGTATTTTATTCCTTGGTATATATCTCAATGGACAATCTTTACTATACGTTAATGATCTTATCCATATGCAAGTGGGGATAACCCAAATAGTTTGCGTTTTATAACTATTCCAGTGGCAATACAACATAACCTGCACTGGCCTTATATGGCGGATATGGAAAACATAGTTGAAACCTCCGCAATTGATAAGCCGCACCAAGACAAGATAACTTGCATTCACTGCACCTTCAATGACAGCATGTATTGCGGTTTTAACATCTCAAACGTGAGTGTGGTATAGAAAAAGTCGTCAAACATCATAGCTTCAGTTACGAACACGGCTAATTTAACGTGGCGGTTGGTTTCCCTTTCTTGGCGGGCAAGATTATTTGAAAGATTTCACCGCTAGCCTTGGTTGTTAGAAGATGTTGCCAGAAGAGGTTGCATATGGGATACCCGTGCTATCCCCCGCCGCGACTGCAATGTTGACCGAGAGTACGAGTACATGTTATTATTCTTTTCTGACACACTGACACATTTCTTTTTATTTCTCAAATGCATTACGAACCTGATCTTAAGATAAAAACGTGTTTAATATTACTCTTGGTTTTGTTTGATTGAATTGGGTCATTTGATTGTGCTAATTTTTTTATATACTCTTCCCAACAGGAGGTTAAAGAAGGATGTGAACGAGCTAAGGGGTCTGACTGTAAGCACCGATGTCCATCGGAAAAGGACCCCATATGTGGTACCGATGGCAGAACATATTTAAATAGGTAAATAATGCACACCCACAATTTATTATAGCCTTATGTATTTTTATAATTAACAAGTGTCTATATAAATAATGCTACATTCATCAAATCTAGCGCTACTTGTTCATCACAACTGCTCTATTGTTTCAAAACCGCAAAATGTTTTACCTTAACTTGAAGCGGCCGTCCATTTGGAAAAGTATTTAAATATTCAAATTATACCTACAGCAAAACAAGAAATGGGCTTAAAATACATTTGTAAGTTCGTTTTAAATTTGGGCAACAAGAGGCCTGTTATTTAGACAGTGAGCCTAAAAAAAGCTTTATACATATTTCTTTTTGTTTGGCGTAACATCGCACGGCGAATACCCGCTAGTATACCAATGAATGACAAAATGAAAACATTACAGATCAATGACAATGGTACTGTTATTTTGTTGGTAAAAACTACAAGTGATTGGCCGCGTTCCATTGACCGCTAGATGACTAGCGGCATGCCAAATTCCATATAAAAAAAACTAACAATTCAGCATTTGCGCTAGAGCTCTAGCACATTTTGTGAAATATCCTTTTCTGGGAAATTTTTCAAATGTAGCACAAAATGAACTGCTAGATTGAAAAAAAAATAACGTACTGTCAAAACAAAAGTAAAAGTGCTGAAGTCAAATATTTCCAATTTGGTTTAAAATGGGAATTCAAACTTGTATGTAATTAATACACATTGTATTTCTTTATTTAAATTATAGTGTATGTATTAATAAATATGCGGCATGATGGCACACAATACATTTTTGGCTCTCATGAAGATGAAATAATACGAATTCAAATTGGATCTAAAGTCACTTTGCCGCTGCCGCTAGATCTATAGCGCCAGCGTTCCTCCATCAGCGATATTATTTGCTAGATGCCTAGCGGTCAAAGGAACGCGGCCATTGTGTATAACAATAAAGGTTATACACTTAATCTGATAAATTTATGCAGCTCGTAAACGTATAAATTTTTGCTGTGCTTTAAGTGAACACCTTTAAGTGAACTCTCGGAAATGTCATTGCGTAAATCGACTGTAACGCTGGATTTACATTACCACGCCACGCAATTTTGCATGACTTCAGAGAGAGAGAGATCCGTTTGCTACATTCAAGACTAGCAGTGATGCCAGTTTTTTTCAGTGGAAATTCCCCATTTTGGAGGGAAAAATAAGAGTTTTTCCCCATTTTGCATTTCGATTTTCTCCACTTTTTTCCCCATTTCAGATTATGTAAAAAACTATGTAATTTAAGTAATTTAATTTTAAAATTAAGGCATTTTGTTTTTTATTCAAGTACCTGCATATTGGGAGTATTCTAAAGAGTAAAAGCTACAGTTATTTCTTTTTAAAAAAAATGAGACTATTGACATATAACCTATTTAAATACGGACTGCCAAATAAGATTGGTATAAAAAACTTCAAATACGTAAATTCGTAAATGGATTTCATCATTTTTAAATTTTTATCTGGAATTTTCTGCCATCTTTCGTGTCAACCAACCCGTAAAAATATGTAATGGCATTTAGGTAGAGTGAGTACTCTGACAATTCTATCAGATCAAGATTTGGGCTTTGATATAGATGCTTAGAAACAGCGCCTGTTATGATTACGATAGTGTGCTTGTGGCCTACGAAGATTATGGAATTAATAATCTAATTTAAGCACTCTCATTTTTAAGAACGCGGCCATTGGAGACCGCATTTTAGGTTCTTAAGAAAAACTTTTATTTTGAGCTCTGATTGAACTGAAACAAAGCAGCCGATAATCTGACCCAGTTCTTATAGGTAGGTATTAAACCCAATACACAACTTAATTAAATTTGTCAGCCTGCATCCGATGGCGCATTATAACATCTGAAGACAATATTAAGGATATTAAGTAGGTATAAATCAGTACCTACAGAATTTGTTGTCCTTTTAAGTGGTACATTGTTGTAATCCTTTGATGGTTACACAAAATAAAAGTCGTCTGTTTTTATACTCTACAAAATAATTCATTTATTCTTAAATGTAATTGGAATATCTTAATTGGAGCTTATCTAAAATCAATCCGGCTTCTTGAAGTTGGCTACCAAAAGAGAAAGAAAAACGAGGCAACATTTGACAGCTGCAGTTTTGGGTGCATTCAAGTAAAGTACCTGTACGGGCTGCCTTCAGGTAGTTAAGTACCTCGTTAGCTTTGTTCCAACATCTCCCCTGTTTTTAAGTTTGGTAGCCGGCTAGGTACGCTGGCTTCTTACTGGTACGCGACGACCTTCGTACTAACAATGGATCACCTTCTCTGCTGTTTTCCGCTTCTGGTGTAATAGCGCATGTTTCCATATTACTTTCTGGCGGTGTGCCAAAATCCGATGATGTGGATGCTTGAAGATTTTGATCCGGTGTTGATGCTTGCCTTTCGACGTTCGCTTCCGATGCGGTGGATATATTGCTGCTCTCTGGTGATGTTGTTGTTGTTGTTGTTGAATGACATAAGTCGATTTTTTGTTGTGAAATTCGGTTAGAGTCCAAGTCAAAAACGTCCCACAATGCATTATTGTTATGCTTTGCATGTCGCATACGCAGCTGATTTGTGTGTGAGCGAATGAGCTTTCGCCTGGTTCTGATCTCGACCAAAACGTTGTAGTTGACACTGCCTATCCGTTCTATTATAGAACCTGGAACCCAAAATTCTTTATTACGTTGATATAACCTCGCGTAGACCATGTCGTCTCTGGAGAACTGTCGTTGTTTAGCGCCTCTCTGCCTGTTGAATGCGGCTTCCATAGAACTATTCCGCTCAGTAGATGTTTGCATGGGCTTCCGAAGAAGATCGATGTTCGTTGATACCTTTCTTCCAATAAAGTTTTCCGCAGGAGATTTTCCTTCTGGAGAGTTTGGATTAGGAGTTGCTCTATACACCAGCAAAAATTCGTGAAGACTTCCAATATCGGACTGTTCTCCCCTCATTTTAGATAGAGCCCTCTTGAACGTGTCGACAAAACGCTCAGCCTGACCGTTTGACTGAGGATGATATGGTACAGTCGTGATGTGCTGAATACCTCTTTCTTGACAAAACTGCTTGAAGTATGTGCTCACGAATTGAGTACCATTATCTGAAACGATAGATTTCGCCTGCCCAAAGTGAGAAAAAAATTGAGATAACTTACTCGTAATGACAGGTGAAGTGATTGTGTCGGTTTGAAAAATCTCGGGATACTTCGAGTAAGCATCTACAATGACCAGGTAGTACTT
The DNA here is from genome assembly GCA_949372485.1 of Cheilosia soror. NCBI lineage: Eukaryota > Metazoa > Arthropoda > Insecta > Diptera > Syrphidae > Cheilosia > Cheilosia soror. The sequence goes on along the minus strand of OX443561.1, from coordinate 1,401,205 downwards.
TCCACAAACGGGTCCAGCGATATCTATATGGATGCGTTCCATTGGATGATGTGTTAGCGGCCATGATGACAGAGTTGTTTTCCTTGGCGATTTTGCCTCCAAAGAACACTTTTCACATTGTTGCACCCAGTTTGCGATGTCAGCGTCAATGTTGGGCCAATAAACATGCTCTCTCGCTATTGATTTCATCCGTGATATCCCTTGATGAGCTTTATGAAGTTCTGCAATGATGCGTCTGATGTAGTTTTTTGGAATCACCAGTCTCTCTCCATAAAAAAGGCAATTCTCAATTGTAGAGAGTGAGTCACGTCGATTGAAGTATTGTACTAAGTCTGGATGCGGTAACTGATTTGATTTTGCTGGCCACCCCTTGCGTAAGTACTGGATAACTTGTTGAATGATGTTGTCTTTCTGTGAAGCATCTTTTATCATGTTGAACGTTACTGGTAAAACTCTTATGGTGTCGTACAGCAGCGTTTTGACATCTGCCTCGATGTGTGAACAGGCCACCACAAAGTCTTCATTTGGTTTCGCTTGTTTGTCAATGAGACGTGATAAGACATCAACAAAACCAAATTGTTCGGTCGGAATATATTTGATCTGGAAATCATAGGACATGAGTGTCAATGCCCATCTCTGGAGCCGGTTAGCAGTGTGAACTGTGATACCACGTTTGGAACCAAAAATTGTCAACAGCGGTTTGTGGTCCGTGAGAAGAGTAAACTTCCTGCCGTAGATCATCTTGTGGAATTTTGTGACAGCGAAGATGATCGCAAGCGCTTCCTTTTCTACCTGGCTGTAATTTTTCTCTGGTGCCGTTAGCGCTCTGGATGCATGAAAGATTACTTTCTCGGAACCGTCCGGTAGTTCGTGCGATATTCTTGCTCCCAGTCCAACGATGGATGCATCGGCTGCTACAACGATGGGTAAAGCTGGATCATAGTGCGTGATGACCATGTCTGACGATAAAATCCGTTTGAACTTCTGGAAGGATTTATCACAATCAGCTGACCAGTTCCACTTCGTTGTCGTCTTAAGTAACTCGTCCAACGGCGCTCGCAGATTACGCATTTGTGGTATGAACTTAGCATAATAGTTGACTGCGCCCAAGAAGGATCTTAGTTCCTTGACATTCGTAGGGGCAGGCATTTTGACTATTGCCTGAGTCTTTACCGGATCCGGGCGTAGGCCATCTTCACTGACAATATGTCCCAAGTATTTGCATGTGTTGGTGAAAAATTCGCATTTGGCAAAATTGATGGTTAATCCGTATGACGCGAATCTCTGGAGGACTTCTGTAACGATACTGATGTTATCTTCGAGAGTTTCGGTTGCAATGAAAACGTCGTCGAGGTATGCAGAAACGTTATCTACCCCTGCAACGATTTGGTCTATACTCTTTTGGAAAGCCCCAGGAGCAGATTTGACTCCGGGCACCAAACGATTGAAAATAAATAGACCCCGATGTGTGTTGATGGTGAGAATACGTTTTGTCGGCTCGTCCACTTCAAGTTGCATGTATGCATCCGACATGTCGATCCTCGTGAAATGTTTGCGTCCGGACATCGTAGCGAAAATCTCGTTAGGTTGTGGCAGGGGGTAATTGTGTGATTCGACACAACTGTTGAGCCCTGTAGAATAATCTGCACACAACCGTATTGTTCCATTAGCTCGCCTAACCACAACAATAGGAGCCGCCCATTCCGAAAAATCGACAGGTGAAATGATACCTGCATCCAGTAGTCGCTTAAGCTCTGTCTCCACTGCTGTTAGAGCTGAATACGCCACGGGTCGCTTAGGAATGAAAACTGGTTTCACGTCTTGTTTCAGTGGCAAATGAATTTGAAACTTTGTGCAATGTCCTGGAGTGTTGGTGAAAACGGTTGGAAATTGCGTCTTGAGATTGGCAATCACCATTTTCTTATCCTGCATGGACACTACTCGACAGAATGCATTGAGTGGAACACTCCATAGATTGAATTTGTGAATGAGATCAAGTCCGAAAATATCCAAATTTGTCTGACTCACATAAATTGGTATTTTAAAAGAGTTACCTTGATATGTGACATCAGCTTCAAATTGTCCCAGCATAGAGATCGTATTTGCTGAAGCATCCCTGGCTGTATGCTTTGATGATGACAGCGCCGGTGATCCAATGCTCTTCCATAGTGCCTTTGAAATGATGGTTATGTCTGATCCTGTGTCCACTTGTAGTTTGACTTTGCGTTTGTTAATAAGAAGCTGTATGAACTTGCGTTTCGCTTGAAAGTCTTTGCTGCTGTTGACTGTAAGAACTTGGCTGTTTCTTACTCTGGCTGCTGGTTTCTTGCGTCGGAAATTGTTGTTTTTCCCTGGTACATTCGACTGATGTAAGTTCCCAACAGGCCCTGCTGCTTGTTTTAAGTTACAGGAACAATATCCATCTTTGTGACCTTCCCTATGACATTGATTGCATTTGTGATTGGTAAATGGACAATCACGAACAAAATGCAATCCACCACATTGCCAACATGGAGTTCGCGGCTTGGATCGTTGCTTATGGGGCTGTGCTTGTTGCTGATCAGTTGTTGACCGTAATTGCTTTTGATTGGGGTTACGTGCAATCACATTGACCTTCGCTGAATTACCTTCTTCTATAATGGATGTATCGCGCTTGAGACTTTGTAGGCGATGAACTTCCGTGACAAGTTTATCCAAAGTTGGTACTTCATCGGTCTCTTTGTCAAGTACTGCAAGCAGTCTGCTACGGATGTCTGCATCTGCTGAAGACTGCAGTCCCATAACGAACACAATGCATTTCAGATGATCTTTTGTGAATTTCTCCAATGAAAAATTTTCACAGCGTCTATTTACCAGTGCTGCATATGAAACGATGTCATCTGATTCCGCTTTTGCTATCTGTAGACATTTATAGCGCGTGTAGAATGTGGATTCAATTCGGCCAAAGATCTTGCTGAGAATTTTCACAGTGTCGTTGAATTTAACAGCTTTTGGTAATTTTGGGAGAATGTAATCGACGTATTTGTTGTGTGCTTCTGCTGATAGCTTCCTAAGGAGAAGTCTGACTCGAGCTGCATCATCCAGTTCGCATGCTTCAACCAAAAAAAAATCCTCATACCGCCGAAACCATACTTCAAATGTGAGGTTAGATTGTGCATCGTATCTGAACTCTTGTATGCTCTTGAGTTGACTTTCGATGTTAACCTCAATCCTTGCTGTATTGCGCTCTGCCGGAGTTGATATACCCTGTTGAACCATATCGGAGAGTCTTTCGAGCAATCTCGTTTGCGCCAAGATTTGTTCTTGCTGCTGCGCCACAATGTGTGCGATGATTTGGTCCGGGTTAGTGACAGACATTTTACTTTTCGATTGGTGGGTTTTGTTCTTCCACAAATCCTCGTCGCCACTGTTGTAATCCTTTGATGGTTACACAAAATAAAAGTCGTCTGTTCTTATACTCTACAAAATAATTCATTTATTCTTAAATGTAATTGGAATATCTTAATTGGAGCTTATCTAAAATCAATCCGGCTTCTTGAAGTTGGCTACCAAAAGAGAAAGAAAAACGAGGCAACATTTGACAGCTGCAGTTTTGGGTGCATTCAAGTAAAGTACCTGTACGGGCTGCCTTCAGGTAGTTAAGTACCTCGTTAGCTTTGTTCCAACATACATACTTGCTTCTGCGAACAGTACTAAATTTGCTTGCGCAAACACTGAAGTCATATCCACATATTCAAAATTATGTTCGTCGCCATGCAATTTTTTTCAGGTTAGTCGTCGTTGAAACGCAAAAATTACAATAAATAAAGGAAAAGTATAATTTGGTTTTTCCCCATTTCAAGAGTGTGTTTTTCCCCATTTCCCCATTTGATTAAAATATCCCCAAAATGGGGAAAAATCCCCACACCTGGCATCGCTGAAGACTAGTGATGTGTAAGAGTGAGACCACAAATCTCCATAAAAAAGTTATGGCGGCATAAATTCAACTGTTAGGCTCGTGGTCTCAGTCTTACACCATCATTAGCCTTGACTGTGAAAAAACGGATTGGTCATGCAAAATTGCGTGTCGTGGTAGGTAATGTAAATCCACCATAAATTTGGAATCAAACAAACAATTCATACGACTGTCTGTCAAAGTATGACATTTGTGTTTTGCGTAACTTTCGGCGGTTGATATTCCAGCCTAAATCGTTGCGGAAAGTTATGAGGTCTGCGTAAATTATTCCATTTATTGCCTTTTCCATTACTTTTGAGAGCATTGAAACTGAAAGTAACGCTATCGGACGATAGTTTTGTGGTAGACATTTCCTCCCTTTCTTTGGAATAAACCGCTTACATATACAGGTGCAAGTTCTCAAATTTTCAAGGTCCGCCACTTTTTTTGTAACTCAGTGCATAATAAAAGACGCGTGCATCCAGAGTTTAATTTTGGGAGATGGCCCCAGAGAACCTTTAGTGTAAGCATTTTGTGGCCCAAACATGACATGAATAGATTTTTCGGACGTAGCCTGCTACGAATGTGGATGTCGATCAGTTTTCAAAAAGAAGTAAGTGAGGCTTACTTTGGTATACAAATTACAAATTAATTAAAATATTACAACCACTGTAGGGAGTCGCAGTATGAAAAAGAGGAGGACCTGACTGTGGTGTCAGACTATACCGTCCCCCACCCTCCTCTTTCTATCAGTTCCATCCGTGGAATTTTGATGGCCTCTAAAACTTGAACGTAAATAAAATTTCGAATTTTTTCAGCCGTATTCAACGTTTAATTGCAAATATTCGACACATACCTACATATCGTTGAGAAGTGCGCGCACATATGTTTCAACTTTTTAAATCGAATTTTGTCAAAACCGTTAGTCTTACGAAAAAAATTAATAAATGGTTTTTGTAGGCAATTACCTAAGCTACACTATTTTTCGATTGCAGGGTTGGTGTTATGCTCTCTACCGAGGACGATTTTAACGCCATACTTTACCAGGGGGCCTCTTTTATAAAATCGCCTTAATACGCGAGACAAATAAACACAAACACTTCTTTTAGTCAATCGGAATTTTATTAGCTTCAAAATATATGTCCGCACATTACAATTGTTACACTTCGACTGTGTCGATTTCTCTTTCTATATATGAATTGAGTGCAACCCATGTCGTCATGATGCACCTTTGGCCCCACCTTTCTATACACTAATCCATTCCTCATTTCGTACAACTGGCTCTCTTCTATCTCAAGTTGTTTCCTAATCTTATTAATAGCCTCATCTCTATGTTGATTAATATAGATAGGTTCTGTTCAAACGTATTCTCCTCTAACACTAGGATATTCGTCGCACGACTTAACGCATCACCATGCTGCATCTTCGACCCACTACGATGTTCCAAAACAAAGTCATTCTTTTTGAAGTTCCAACGCCCATCGCGCTATTCGTGGATTTATCTCTCTCTTATTTAAAGTGAGAGTCAATGAATTGCAATCAGTCACTATTTTGAAACGAAGCCCATGGCCAACGATCCGTTGTTCTTTTCGAAAAATAAAACACTGGGTGATATTTCCCGTCAGACTTCTTCTGCAGAAGTATCGCACCGAAACCCAACGAACTCGCATCACAGTGGAGTTCCGTTTCATCCTTCGGATCGTAGAGTGCTAATATCGGCGCGTCTACTAATTTTTCTTCGATCTTTCGAAAGTAGAACACAGTCCTAGAAAATTATGCACCGCCTTTGCACTATGCGGTACCGGGAAATCATTTACAGACTCAATGTTCTTCGCATCCGGCTTTATTCCCTCCTTTGATACCGTATAACCTAAGTAACGAATCGGAGACTTCATGAATTGGCATTTATTCAATCTTAACTCCAATTTGTTTTTCACTAACGGATCAAAAATTTCCTCAAGTATATCAAAATGTTTCTCAACTGTCTCTGTTGCTATCATCAAATCCCCAAAAACCTGATTTACGTACCTCTGGAAAACTGACGGAGAATTTCTCAACCCGAAAGGCATCTTCAAATACTCAAACTGTCCTAAGGGAGTCATAAAAGTAGTACACAGACTCAATATGCATCTGAACATGGTGGAACGCACTCTTCAAGTCTAATAGCGTAAAGATGGTCTTATTAACCAATCCGTTCAACAAATCCTCGATCAAGGGGATTGGATAGTTATCTTTCAGCGTTACCTTGTTCAATACCCTGTAGTCTACACATAGTCTTATTTCGCCTGACTTCTTTTTGACAAAAACAATCGGAGAGGAATACTAAGATCTGCTTGGTCTGATAATCCCTTTTTCCGTCAACTCGTCTAATATGCCCTGAACCTGCTCTTTTTCATAATACGAAAGTCTCCGCGGGGGACAGTGGAAGGGCTTTTCATTTTTCAACATTAACTTCATCTCCCCTAAAACTTCTGGGACTTCAGGACGGTTAGCTTTCGAATAACATTCATACTAAACATCATACTAAATCTTTTGTTACATCAAATCTACATTTGAACTTTCTTCATAGTCTTCAAGATTACTCACATCAATTTGCATCAAGTTTTGACATTCTTCATAACTATTATCGTTTTCAACAATATTTGTTTGTACCTCAACGGGTACAACCTCATTTTTACATTCGCCTTCTTTAAAAAGTATTTTCCTAGCACTACCGAGTACTCCATGGTACCGTCGGGTACGACCAATAAGCTTCCTTTAATTTTTTTCCTTTGAACAATACAACACTGTCAACTTTCCCGTATGCAAACAATCTACTTTTTTTGATCCCAAACAAATTACATTTTTCATCATATAATTGTATCAACACAGCTATTACAAACTTCTGTCTCACGAAACTTTCTGGGCTACCGGTGTCTAAGAAGCTTCCTAATAATGTTTTATAGTTAAAATCTCTATTCGTAAAAATATGATACAAATCACTTACATAATCGTCGTCACTGCACTCCTCTGTCACATGGAAAATCGCGTTCATTCTCTCCTTCTTCTTTGGGCAAACTGCTGAAAGGTGCCCCATCTGGCCGGTGGCCGCATACATGGCACGCTCTTTTATCACGCTTCGGCTTCTCACACTCGTAGGCCATATGCCCAAAAACATTGCAATTATAACATCTGATCGTCCGCGCAGCTCGGGCATCATCGGCCTTTCGAGATGTTGAAGGCTGCGTCACTCTCGGCTTCGTCAACTGGATTTTACTAAACGCTTCGAGCAATTGTGATCGGCGATATGTGTCGGGAATCCCTTCAACCAGACACTCCAGGAGTTCCTCATCGTCCATCAATGTTTTGTTTGCTAGGATAATCTTGTCGTGGAAGTATTGTTAGAAGGTCTCGGATACTTGCCACTTCCTAGCCTTAACTGCTCGCTTCATTGATAATCGGCTCGTACGGTCGCCGAACATCTCCCTCATTTCTTCCAGCAGCTTCGTGATCGGAATGGTGGTCACGACCGACATAGAGTGAAACCATTCTTGTGCTCTTCCTTGTAAACGGTAAGAAATGAGCACCCGCATACTACTTTCGTCAAGCTGATATGCCGTAGCCACGTTCTTGAGCCGTGTTTCCCAGTACGAAAAACAATCTCCTTTACCGGAGAATTCTGCCAGCAACAGCATTTTTCAGCAATATGTTCTTCCTTCTCTGCAACTCAAATTCTCTTTTCAACATTTCCAATTCTTTCTTCATCATCGTCTACTCATCGTCGCTCTTCTTCGTTGCACTCGTCCGTCGTATTTTTTTCCTCAATGTTTTCACGCATCTTCGCATTCTTGTCTTCATTTCGCTCAACCATCTCGCAGCTGTCTTCTTCGTGCCATGAAATAAAGTCTTATGCAAAAAGGTCCAAAACATATTTTTGGACTTTATTGCACTTCTGAAATTGCAATAAAGTCCAAAACGATTTTTCTCACCCCGTTCGTCTGTTGGTATCTCCAATAGGCAATAATCGCAGCAGCAACTCGCTCTTCTTTCCTCAATCAGTCAATTTTATTAGCTTCAAATTATACGTCTGCACATTACGATTGTTCCACGTCGACTGTGTCGATCTCTCTTTCTATATGAATTGAGTGTAACTATATAGTACGAGATTTGGTGATTGAATTCCTTATTAAACAATTTTATTATAGATTCGCGGTCGATAATACACCCTTAGTTACCTTATCTGTCACTGTAGCAAAACATAGGTAGAGTAAAGACAGGTAATATGGACCGCCTATCATATTTTTGCTAATAATACACAAACGGTGTAAGTTTTATTAATTGCATTTGTGAGAGATAAAAAAAGCTGGTAGGTATTCCACATTACCCGACTTTACTCTAATCATCCATTGAATTTGATGGAACAACTTCATGGAAATTATTTTGCATTCAATCGGGATTCTCACCAAAATTTTTAAAATTGTATGGAAGTTGAATGACAAATAATTGACGTTAAATGTCAATATATTCCGCCATAACGCTTTAACGATTTCACTTATTATTAACTTTAAAAATATTAACCAGACTATTTTCTATTGATATATGTACATTATTTTATTTTCCCAGGTGTATGTTGCGAGTTCAAGCTTGCCGAGTGGGAATTGCTGTTGTTACTATTGCTCATGTTGGTCCATGCAGCAATACAAGTGCCATTCGTGAGTCTTGCCCAGTCGACTGCAAGAGTGCACCCAAAGATGGTCCAGTTTGTGCATCAGATGGAAATGTATACAACTCTACTTGTGAAATGAAACTGCTTACATGTGGACAAGGTGTTGTGAAAACCTCTCGTAAGCACTGTCAGTCAACTAGAATGTGTCGTGAATCTTGTTGGCGTGTAGCCAGGCCAACATGCGGTTCTGATGGGCGTCTTTATGCTAGCCCCTGCAAAATGCGATCATCAAATTGTGGAAAACACATCTTTGAAGTACCATTGTCTTTCTGTATGTCTCAAGAAAGAAATGGAAATCAAATTGAGAATTGTCCTACTGATTGTCCAAAAACTGAATCACCGTCCCAGTATGTTTGTGGTAGTGATGGAAATATATATTCATCGATTTGTGAGCTCAAGATGTTAAATTGTGGGTGAGTATGTTTAATAAATGAGTGCATGATTTATTTTAGAACTTCTTGGTTTATTTTAGACCACTGCGTAAGTCAATTCAGAAGATTAGCATGGACAAATGCAAGAACCGTTTAAATCGCTGTAAGCAATTACCACCTTGCAAGGACTTCAACAACTTATTTGGATCGATTTTCTCATCAAAACAAAATGATAAACTTTGTGGAACTGATGCGAAGACATACAATAACGAGTGCGAACTTGCACATGCCACTTGTTTGTAAGTTTAAATTATAATTTCGTGCATGTTTTCAACAACACAAACAAATTCTATGGTGAATCGGACGCCCGTTTTCGGCGTCCTCACTCTATCAACGCAAATATCAAAAGAAGATTTGTATCGAAAGCGCAGTTGTGCGTTAAAGAACCTTCATGCACATGCGAAATTTAATTTCTATTCACTCAAAATTTACCTACCTATGTTTCTTTGGAAACGATGTCCATTGGACGGCGTATATGGCCATGGTCATTGTGCTGAGCCACACATTCCCTCCCATGAAAGTCGAGTTGGGCAAGACAGGTCGATTTTAAGTAATTAGAAAAGAGAAGAGATTTTCCGTGTAATCTACCCTTCTTCTCTCACTTAACCTAAAAATCTACCCGCATGTGTGGCTCAGCACTAGATATCATCAGATTTAAGAATTAAATTTTCTTTGGAAAAGTGAATTTTAGAAAATGGCGCCCAACGTTGGATAGATCTTAATGACCACATAGTGAAACACAGATACTAGAAACTTTCTAAACTGCACAATGGGCGCTTTCGATTCATGACCATAATATAATAATTAGTTGTGCTTTTCATGCGCTTGACAGATTACCTGCGCTTGACACTAACTTAAGCGCAGCTAATCTATAATGGTTGACACTTAACGCTTTCATGCAAAACTGAGATAAGACCTGATCCTGATGAATGCAGCATCTAGGTAAACTAGTTTTTTATTCAAATTTGGCCGAACTCCGTTTCCATAGACAAAATTTAGCCAATGCAGTTACCACTCTGAACGACGAATGAGAAAGAAAGGAAACACAATTTGAAAGACAATTTGAAAATCAAGGCACTGAACGTGGAAACACTGAACGTATAAATGCACGATGCGTGCCCAAAAGAGAATTAAGAAGCCTGTAAATCGTGTCAACCGAAATAGTTTGCTGTGAGTTTGCTCAGCTGTATGTAAATGCCAATTTGAAAGTGACTGCGCAATTTCATTTATTTTTTGTTTGAGCAAAATGGAAATCTTTAAAACACATGAATTACTTTTAATTAAACTAGGTACCTGGAAGGAGTTTCGAAAAGTTCATTCCTTTAATCACCCCTATTCCCGTTGGCGTTTCTCGTATACGACTCATGTTTCGTGTCGTTGTAAAACGATGTGCAGATTTTTGTTTTAACTTTTGTTAACAGTTTTGTTTTGTTTTCTATGCGTTCACCATTATTTTAATTGATTTGTTTAAAAAATGTTACAAAAATCGACTAAGAAACGAAGTGAAATACGAGTCGTTTATGATAAACGCCAACGGGAATAGGGGTGAATATGTATTACAAGGCTGCTACTTTTGTACATACATATATATTAATTTTTTGGATGTCTAACAAGTAATCTTTACCTTTTTCAGACGCGGAGTTCAACTGGCTCACATCGGTCAGTGCACAGATCTGAAAAGCCCACCTAAGGACTGCGGAGAGCGGTGTGCTTACGAAGACGTAGAAAGCGGTCCAATATGCGGTTCAGATGGCAACACATTCCCATCAATGTGTGAATTCAAACGACGAACTTGCCATTTGAGAGTAGTTCCGGTTTCGTTAAAGAACTGTCCCCTGACAGAGCATTGCGAATCAGACTGTGATGCACAGCCACCAAGTTTTGTTTGCGGTTCTGACAATAAATTCTACAAATCTGAGTGCCATATGCGCAAAGAGAATTGTGGAAAGCATGTTTTCGTTGTGCCAATTAAGCGTTGTCTATCATCCTTTCAATTTAAGGGATGTGTCAAGATATGTCCTAAAGAATTTGAACCAGTCTGTGGAACAGATGCTAAGACTTACTCAAATGAATGCTTCTTAAGCTTGGAGAACTGCCGACAAACTACAACTCCTGTAAAAATTAAGCATTTTGGTGCTTGCGGAAGACCTGAGGCTCCGTCAACAAATTATCTTTACTAGAGGAGACACCTAACTGTTAGATAAGTAGGCATTAGTGTAAATAAATATTGTATGTAATTTTGTTTTGTTTCAAAAAAGAAAATCAAATATCTGTGGTTCGTTTTTTTTTTTGTATTTATATAATGATTTTATTTATGAAATCATAGAAAGTATTTATATACTTTCTGTGCATTATTGTATGCAAATATAAAATATACATATGTACGCTTTTTTTTTACAAAATTATAAGCTGAAAATCATTACCAAATAAAAATAATAATACATTTAAAAAACAAACTATTAACTACATATTTTAACCAAACTTCTAAGCGGAGTCGTCAAAGAGTTTGCTTAACATGGCATTGACTTCATGCGGCCTGTATCTTATATATTTCTCTGGATTTTTACTGAATTGAACAGCAACATACCTGTAAGAATACAAATAGAGTTATTACGCGGTGGTAATCAATTTTTTCAGTGTATGTACATGTTAAATTTTACGAACTCACAACAGCAGACTTTTTCATTTTAAATAATCTCTTGATACCCACAAAATATTAACAGCTTGGTTCCTGAAATCGAGTGAAATCGAAATTGCAAATCGAGTGAATTCGTTTACCTTTTCAGTCATTGACATACTGTACATGGACTGCTAGCAGCCAATTTTTCGTTGAAGCAAAAATAAGCACTAGCTCTTTTGGTTCACGGCGGAGAGAAACGAAAACACTCAAATGTCATCGAGCAATTCGTGCGATTTGGTTTGTGGCGAGGTTTGTGTGCTGAGTGTGCCATACTGCCATCTGTTATAGTTCGTTTGAAATAATTTGAATAAGTCGTTATTTTTACGCAGTTGCAATGTTTCCACAATGGATGGCACTGGTGTTCTATGTAAAAAAATAGCAAAGGCGCGCAGAGGTTGAAATCTCTTTCCTACTTTCGCCGCACTGAACCAAAAGGGCTAGTGCTTATGTTTGCTTCATTTTTCCTCGTAGGTTTGTATGAAACTGACATTTCACTAGCAGTCCATGTATAGTATGTCAATGATGCTGACTAACATGCAGACTTTCGGATATTCATCAGACTCGCGATAAGCGCCACTTATCTGGAAAAAATCTTAAGATGTAATTTGTACTTTTCCGTGAACCAAACCTGAGACAGTTCGCACAGTATCCACTGAGCTGTTCTAGCTAAAAACAGAATTAGTTACTGTCAGCTAGGTTTCAGAAATCGGGTGAAATCGAAATTATAAATCGATTGATTTCGTTTTCAATTTTCTGCATTTCGAGCGATTCGGAAACTCAGAAATTTTTTCGAAATCACAATTTTGTCTCAATTCCGAAAATTTTGAAATCTAAATCGAATACAGTGTAATGTAGCTTATTTTACAAGAAATATATTTAAAACAGGGGGCAGGAGGGAATATTTATTGATTTTATGGAGTCGCAAAAACGCTAAACTTCGTCTAGCTGCTAAGTGGAAGGAATTGAATATTGTTGAAAGTGTGGTTCAACGATTTGCAACACCATTAGAAATACACATTTACTTAGACGGTAGTATGAAATGAACCTCTATTAAATGACAGATAATTGACAAAATTAAACTTTAGTTTTTTTAGCTTTTATAACTTGCGCAGCATTTTTTTTTTTTAATACTTCTCCCGGGAAAGGCAAATCTATAACGCTTCATCAACGCCCCGAGATGCTTGCAGATGTATGTTAGTTCTGGACTTAAATTGCTGCAAATTGTAGTCTTCTGGAAATATATCCCCAGGAAGCGAGTTTCAAAGTTTGCTTGTCCTGTAACAGAAGGAGTTTTGGAAAGATGATGTCCTCGCGGTTGTCAAGTGTACTGTATGGTCATGAGCATTACCAGCCTGTCTTGTGGGGCGCCCAAGAGTTGCATTTCGAGGGATAATGTCCTTGAGTTCCTCGGAACATCTACCATGGAAGTACCTATAGAACAAGCATAGGTCAGCGACTTGTCTTCTGTGCACCAACGGTTGCAGATTCGATGTGAGTGTAGGGTCTCCAATAAGTCGAACTGCTCGTCTCTGTATGCTGTCAAGTAGGTTAAGTGAATGTTTTGGGGCCGAGCTCCATATGTGGGAGCAATATTCCAGGCCTGGTTTAACCTGTGCTTTGTAGAGAAGAAGAAGTTGCTTGGGGCTAAAGTACCTCTTTGCTCTAAATAGGTAGCTCAACTTAGCGGATCTTGCGATATAGGATATGTGGTCCTGCCATGTGATTCCTGAATTGACTGTGACTCCTAGAAGGTGCATTGAGTCCTTGGGATGGATTGGATGGTCATCCATTTGGATCTGAGGAACTGTTGATGCATTTTTCCTGGAAAATGTTGTGAGCTGTGTGTTGTTTGCATTAAATAGAACCAAGTGGTCTTTTCCCCACTTCAAGATTTTGTCCAGATCACTATTTAGAGAATTAATTTGTTCACATCTCTGACTGTGTGATGTAGCCGCATTCACAGGCCCACTGTTCGAGATAGAGGATATAAGAGCGCTGTCATCAGCAAAGCTGTAGATATTATTATTTGTCGATCCAAACAAATCGTTGATGTGGAGAAGAAATAGAGTTGGGGAAAGAATAGATCCTTGGGGCACTCCTGCATTTATAGCAAATGAATTAGATGATACAACATCTACCACAACTTGGATCGATCTTTCCAGAAGAAAATTTTGCATCCATCCGCAGAGTTGTTGTGGTAATCCATAAGACGCCAACTTGCCTAATAGGGCTCTATGCCAGACTCGGTCAAATGCCTTTGATATGTCCAAGGCTACGGCTCTGGATTCGGCGGGTTGTTCAATTGCTTACGTCCATAAGTGCGTTACGTAGCTTAACAGGTCTCCAGTGGAACGACGGCTCCGAAATCCGTATTGCCTGTCACTTATTAATCGGTGGCCTTCTAGATATTTGATTATTTCGACATTTATTGCCTTTTCCATTACTTTCGAGAGCATTGAAAGTAACGCTATTGGACGATAGTTTTGTGGCAGACATTTCCTCCCTTTCTTTGGAATAGGTTGAATAAAAAAAAATAAAATAAATAGGTGGCGCAACAGGCAACAGACACCCAAGGCCTAGCTTCTCGCAACCATTCGTTTTGTGTGAGTTTCCATTTTTGGGACGAATGGAAGGGACCTACAATTTTATGCCGAGTCCGAACGGCTGAATTGAGAAGCTTTTTCATGACAGTCATACTCTCGGATGTTTGTCAGACGATCGCGAGAGGTGGCGCAGTAGAAAACACTTTAAGATGTAATTTGTGTTTTTCCGGGGATCGAACCTGGGATCCCTCGCACAGTAGTCCAGCACACTAACCACTGCGCTACTGCGCCCAGTGGCGAGCGGTTTTCCAGCAAGAAGGAAGTACGACATGCTAAACAGCTTGCATAGTACAAGTTCTGGAGCACAGCTCTTGAGTACTATAGCCGGAATTCCGTCGGGTCCCGTTGCCTTATTGCAATCTAGTTCCTTAAGGTTGCGTTGAATTATTCGAGGTCGAAATTTCACTTCTGCCATCGATGTTTGCACCCTCGGGATATTTAGTGGCTCTAGTTGTGCAGAATTTAGGGTGGAGTTCAGTGAAAACTAGCTAGCGAAAAGGTCTGCCTTTTCTTTAGGAGTTGTTGCTAGCGTGCTATCTTCTTTTACTAGAGGTGGAAAGGAAGAGCAACTAAAGTTAGAACTGATTATCTTTGCCATGGACCAGAATGCGCGTGAGCCGTTAGGACATCCAATTACTTTGTTAGTGACTCTTTCGTTGTAAGTTGTCTTCGCCGATTCAATAATTAGGTTGCATTTATTTCGAAGAATTATGAATTCTGATCTTTTTTGCTCCGATGGGTTTGACCGCCATTCACGGAAAGCCTTGTGTTTCGCTGCGGTAATTCGCTTGCATTCTTTGTTAGACCATGGTTTATTACCAGGGCTTTCTGGTGACATTTCGAAATAAATGCAGTATATATCCCAAAATATAATTCGTATTCTTTTTATCAAGCCATACAGTAACAAATTCCATCAAAGGATGCCTACGATATCAATGGATTAAAAAACGTTCAAAAAATCTTCAATTCAAAGGATTTTTTTTTGTATTCTCCAAAATGTACATGCCATTCTGAGTCGGACGTATGAGGTGTCAGACGCATACCAACATTTGTCAGCGTCAATAATACGCCGAGTACTCGACATGCACCCTTTTGCGACATATTCCGGCATGCGTATGTGTGTTTGGCCGGAAGAACTCTCCGCGATTCTGAATTCAAATCCAGAAGCAAATTTCTCTTTTTTTCAGGAGAAGAACTGTCGGCTTTCAGCAGCGTTCGGATTGCTTGCGAACGGTTTTTGACGACCAACCGAAAATGACAAAAGTTTCACGGTGTTTCCACATGCGTTTCTTATCAGCGATGTGTTCTTATATGAGTGTTTCTTATATTCGTCGTGGAGTGTATAAGCAAATGGCATAAAAATCAATCTTGTTATTATCACGTAATTTTACGGTTACGCCCCACTCTCACGGGTAAACGCAAGGTCACCTGATTGCCAGACTACCCGCATCCGTACTACACCATAGCGTGGAAGAATATGTAAAAAAAACGAGCCTTGCTAAAATCACGTTCCAAAAATGTTGCTAGATCTTAGGCTATTGGTATTTGTCGTTTAACCAGAGGCTTTACCTGATGTTGTGTGCAAATTTCAGCCTTCTACGTTAGTTCTTGAGATAGACCTAGGTACAAAATTCGCTTTATGGATTCGGACAGATACCCAGACATCGTAGCGAAAACAATAAGGTTCCTTTTGTCCCTATGGGAACGGAACCTTAAAAAGACTTGCGAAGTTGGATATATGCAAAATAAAGGGTAATTTTGCTTACATAAAAAGAAACAATGTTCCTCTATGAATTTTTTTACACAGTTATATCTAATGCTGCTCGTCCACTTAGTGCCCAACGCATCAATTTCGAATTCAACGCATTCAACTCTAAAGGACCATTCACATGGGAGCGAACGAACGAATTGATGAAATGCGAGCAAACCACTTTTTATGCACTTATAAACAGAAAACTGCACATTTTACTACTCCAAGATGAGGATAATTAATTATTCCATTAAAATTTATTAAGAAAACAAGTTTATAAACAGTTTCAAAAACGAAATTTCGAAATCCAAATTTTTTGCCGCGAACGAAAACACACTGGCGCGAATTGTCAGTCTATCCACATCATTTAAATCGCGTTCCACAAAGTAGCGAACAAAAAATTCGTTCGAACTTAACCTTATTCCAAGAGGAGGATATCGTGGAATTTTCTGTTTATAAATGCATAAAAAGTGGTTTATTTGCATTTCATCAATTCGTTCGTTCGCTCCCATGTGAATGGTCCTTAATGTACGATGCCCTCAACTTTATCTAACCAACGCGATTGAGCTGATTGGAAACCGTTGCCCACCGCGTTGCTAAAGAAGTGTCCGGGTAGTGTACGAGCACTTGTTGCTCGTTGAACATGCTTGTGCAACGCGTTGAGAAACGATTTTACAATAAAGTGCTGCACATTGGATCTCTAGCACATTTTGTGAAATATCCTTTTCTGGGAAAAGTTCGACATTTTTTCAATCTAGCAGTTCATTTTGTGCTAGATTGAAAAAAATAACGAACTGTCAAAACAAAAGTGAAAGTGCAGTCAAATATTTCCAATTTGGTGTAAAATGGGAATTCAAGCTTCTATGTAATTAATATACATTGTATTTGTTTATTTAAATTATTGTGTATTAATAAATATGCGGCATGATAGCACAAAATACGTTTTTGACTCTCATGAAAATGGAATAATACGAATTCAAATTGGTTTTAATGTCACTTTGCCATCATCAGGGATATTATGTGCTAGATCACTAGCGGTCAATGGAACGCGGCCATTGTCTGTCCAACCCGTTGCTCAACTTCTTAAATTTTTTGTTGACTCGAGTTGTGTTGGGAGCGACGAAATTTGTGTACCTGTGCTAGTTGAGCCATTGGAATCAATCAACTGACATCTGTTTATGCACTGTGTATGGTTTATCATTAAATTGCAACTCAGTTGTCTAGAACAAGACGACGGACTAGATCTACCCAGCGCAGATCATTGCGGAAATACCAGTAAAAAAACATCTGCGCGCACAGGTAATTAGTGCTAGACCACACATTCACCCCTAATAAAGCAATAAAGTCATGAGAAAAATCCAGAAAGGGAAAGGATGCAAATGAAAGTAAAACGAAGTATGTATTGCTTTCAGTCACAAATCAAATGAAAAAATAAAAATAAACAAGAAACAATGCTCTGTACCCTAGGAAGATCACTACCAAACTGCTGATGTCGAAATCGAAAGCGAAACTCGAAATATTTCATGAGGGTGTGAGTGTGAGAAACTGTCAGCAACAATGTGCGTTCAACGCGTTGCTCAACAAGTGATGCTTGATTAAATGTACGAGGGACAGAGGGTACATTTTTTTGCCAAAATCAGAGTTGATTAGCTAGGTGTACGAGGTCATTCAACAATTGAATGAGTTGGTCAACTAGGTGTACGGGGTCATTCAACAGTTGAGTGAGTGAGTGAGTTGAGTGTACGGGGTCCGCAACGCTTTCAACACAGAACAGATATGTTAAATTTTAATTGGAAACCTCAGCCCTCGCTCAGTTCATATTCGGAATTTTGTTACAATTATAACTGAAGTCAATCAGCCGCCATAATTGTAGCCTGTTAACTCGGACTTATTCTTTCCTTCTACTCCATTGTTGGTAGAAGAAACACCTTTTTCAGACGATTATTATTTGTTTTCAGACGTTTTAAAAACTATTTCAGACGTTTCCAATATCTGATTTTCAGATGAATTCTATTTATTTTCAGACGATTTTTATTAAATTTCAGACGTTTTTCGATTTTTTTCGACGCTTCAATTTTTTTTTTCTGACAAATACTATTTATTTGTAGACGAAAAAATTGTAGCCATTTAAAGGCTAAAACACACCGCCGCGATAGCGATTGTGATAGCGATCTATCGCAACACAAGTATTCAAGTTTCTACTCGGTGTGCATGAACAAACTTAAATACACCATCGCAATCGCTATCGCGGCGATGTGTTTTGACCTTAAAACCGTTCCCTGAAATTCGTCTATTGAGGCTAGGTACCCACCCTTTACCTCTTGATAATATAATACCATACTTACATTTCGTAAAATCTGTTATATTTTGGCAAAATATGTTCTGCATTGTCTCGCTTAATTCCCTCCCTCAATATCACATCCGGAATAGAAATAGCGCGTTGAGTTTTGCACGCCTCTTCAAAGTCCTTGTTAAAAGTCTAAAAACAATCTACAAATAGTTTGCGCAAAATCGTCACTTATAATGTGCTTACCGCGAATCTTTCTTTAAGTATTGCCCTGTCCTTATCTTTAACTTTACCCTGAACAGGTTTCGGCAGCTCCTCTAATGATGAAATACTACCCAGCATTTTAGACCATGTCTTCTGGTAGGAGAATTTCAACTCACGAATCATATCCAAATAACTTCGTTCACAATCTGGTTCAGCAAGTGTGACTAAATCAATAAGGTTCGATCTTTGTAGTGATTTCAAAATATAATGGATGTTATTTAAGCGGAATAAATGCTTCGTCGCCTGATCGCTATATTGCTCACATTTGCTCATAATAGTGAGATTAAGTTCAGCAAGTGCTTTTTCTATAAAAAAAAATGTTAAAACAATCTGTTTTCAAACATTGTCCGAAATAAGTATACTTATATAAATAGCAAGAAGCGCTTTGTTCCTCTCTTCTGGCATAAGAGACTTCTTCATCAATATAGTATCCAACTGCGTTGAATATAAAACGTCGTGTTGCAGAATTTCGCCAATAACATCGAAATGTTCAAACAGATGCTCGACGAACCATATGGTGTTGGATGTTAATTCATGCACCGTAGCATCTTTGGGAACTGTTGAATATCCCAATGTACTGGAACTCATTCCAACTAAATTAGTACCAGACTCGCCCTTTACGACTTCCAAGAAATGCTCTAGTGCTTTGGAACCCTAGGCAAATTTAGTTTAAAAGAAGAAACAAAGTAATGACAATGAGTAAACAGATTGGCTTACGGTTTGCTGGAGACGATTAAGGACTTTTGTCAGTTGATCTTTCTGATGTGGATCACAAGTGCGTTCTATATCTGGTTGAAGTAGAATTACGCGCTTCAGAGCTGAGAATATACCTAAAGCAGATGTCCACTCTTTGCGCGAAATGCATCGAAGTATTCGACTTGTTATAGCCTAAACGAAATGTAATATGTAATGATAATTTTTCAATATTATGATATTTGAGTTCGTAATTCAGCTAATTCTTGACCACTATGACTCTGATAGGAAAAAGCAATTAGAAACAATGGTCTATTTATACGTATGCTAACAATAGTATTAACTATAAATGAATGCCCCTATTATAGAACACAATTCAACTTAGTTGAGTTGAGTTGTCTTTAATTCAACCCAACTTTCAAACAACCCCAACTGTTGTAGTTGTAGTTGTCTTACATAATAGGGGCAGAAAGCTTCCACACCGCATTACTCACCTCCGCATCCCTTACAACTAGCTCAATTGAGTTGTATGCTAATTTCGAAAACACTTCTATGTGTTTTGACGATGGGATTATGTCGTTCATTAGATTTCTCTCCCATACAAGCAAACGTTGAAGGCCAAGCAGCAATACTATATATTTGTCTAATTCTTGATCACCATCCAAATAATCTTCAGATGAGAGATGGTCGGAATGTGAAACAGTTTTTTTAATAGAAAATCCCGTTGATTGTTCAATAGTTTGGGTTGCTCGTAAATAAAGTTTATTCGCTTTCTTTTCAAAGCTGCAAGAATTTTATTTCGAGAGAGAATTTATATAATATAATGTAGATAAATAGTTGGTACTTACATTTGTTGCAAGCGTGCTGATGTTGTCTTTTTGGGTTCAACACGGCTGCTATGACGTGTTCTCTAATGGAGAATATTGGCAATTAACGGCATTTCTTTGAATTTTGAATCCATTAACTTACCAAAGGCTCATTTCCCCAGCTACCACTCTTCTGATGGTCTTTTAAGTTTTGAAGTGATCTATATATTATTTCACTTCTTTCCAATGCATAGATTAACGTGTATTCTCTACGTAAATTCTGTTCCAACCATAACGATATCGTATTCAATTCGTCCCTTGTACTTTGCGAAAGTTGTTTTAGAGAAATGTAGTCTTCATTGGACGAATCATCTTCGATATATATTAAATCTAGCAAATCCACAGGTTTTAACACACAACTATGCTTTTTTAGAAGCATTTTATAGTGATTGTTAAGACTCTCACAGCCAGTATTAAATAGACTGGTAACATTTTCCAGCTCTACGCTTTGTGAATTATTCTTTAAGAAATAATCAATTGCGGAACGTAGTTTAGCAAGTGCTTCTAAAAACACATGAATGTTTCCTTCGGTTGGGCCTTGATGTATAAGGTTGCAAACTTCTTGCGAAACCTCATAGTGCGATAGTACTGTATCCAAGCATTGTAATGTTGCATCTAGATCTAAAAAAAAAAGACATTGGCGAGTATATATCTAATGAGTTGTGATGGGTATTAATTTGTATGGTACTTTGTTGCCTCTTTTGCAGATATTCAGTTTGATTGTAAACAGGAAGCACTGTTTGTTCAAGTTTACCCAATCTATGTTCAAACGTAGTGAGGATAGTAGACATCGATATAGTTAAATCATGGTATTTATTAACTCGTTCTTTTAGGAGGTTCAAGTGCGCTGTTTCCTTTAAATACATACATAGTTATATTAACATGGTAATTATTCTTGAAATTATTAATACGCCAACCTTCTCTAATTTATCGCCAAATTGCAAGGAATTTTCAAAATTATTCATTTTTATTTACGGGGCAGATCTTTTCAACAAATAAATTGAGTTTCTAGTCACACACACAATTACCGAAATCATACTGACAATTGACAGCTTGGCAAGTGACAACTAAAGTTTGTTTACAAGGAACCAAGGTTCGAATTGTCTTATGCTAATTTCGATTGGTACCTCAGATTTTTTTAGATTTCGTCTGGCCAATCGAACAAAAATATGCTGAGCTGTTCTTTGTTGGTGTTGGTGGTGTGCCTGCCAAAGTTGTTTACCTTTTTTGTTGTGAACATTTTTTTTCGTAGAGTGGTTGCAACTTCTAGCTAATTTCGATTGGCAATCTGAAATTTTTTTTAGATTTCTTTAGATTTCGTGTGGCCAATCGAACAAAAAAAAGTATACTGAGCTGCTCTTTGTTGGTGTTGGTGGTTTAGTTTAGTTTAGTTTAGTTTAATATTTATTTGGCACAGTTTGCCATTTTGTAACGGCAGCGTATAAACGCAATTTGCTATAATCTTGCCATTCGAATGACGTTTCAGTTGAGGTGTTTAATGTTTTTATTTCTGTCAGTCATTTGTCATAAAATGTTTTGTTTGTATGAGCTTCACTGTCCCGAGCTGTGTTGACATCGTTACATTCGTAAATGTCAACGACAATCGAAGACCCGAACCATCGATGGTTCGATGGTATAATTAATATTTCGAATGTACGTCATGAAAGAAAGGGTTTAATAAAGATTTTCACTCAATAGCGGCTATATCGGACGATGGATTGAACAGCACTTTTGGGAACAATAGGGTGATGTTGCGGGATTTTTTTTGTGTGCAGCAAAGAGCGTGTCAATTTAAAAATGTTCGTTGGCGAGGAAACAAGTCTCGACCGTGTGTGCTAAAAGTATTAATTATAGTAAGTCAAAGTGCATTAGGACATATATATCTATAGTATACAAAAAGAAACGACCAGAACTCAAACACAATACGTAGGACGCTACGTGCATAAATTTTAAATAAAAAAGAAAAATATATCGCAGGTGAGTTTTCTTTAATTATTTTTAAACGTGGATAGAAGTGAAAATATTTTCGTATATAGTGTATCACGGCGACCACTGACTGTCCTCATGCTGAATGGCTGAAGTCGTGGTCGCCATCAGAAAAAAGTGCGGAGTGGGGTTAACCGACCGATGTCCAGGCACAAAATCGACGTACAGCTTTCGAGCTAGCGGGGCCCATATTAATGCCGCTAAACGCAATTGCCTGTCGTGTCTGATCGTGCCTATGAACACGCCCCAATTTAAATGCAACCAAAAATCAATCACTGGCTACTAATCAGTCAAACGAATCTGTGAAGACAATATTGCATACAATTTGTAATAAATGCACAACAAAACCTGCATATATACGTACAAGTCCTAGTCCGTTCGAGCCATATAAAATACCCACCGTTCTCTACTGATCCTCGCCTAAGTGTATGCAAAGGTGGAATTGCACTGTTTTTTTTTGACGTATTATTTTATTTTCGTTTATATTCGCGGCGTGACATAATTTAATTTGAATTTTTTTATTGTATAAGGTATATTTTAAGTGGTAATAATCCAATTGTGATAGGTTTCGTTTTCGATTAGTTTGCTTTTTTTTTGTCTGGGGGATTCTGAGTAGTCGAATAACCTAAATCGAGCTCCATTTAGGTAGGAATCGTTAGGAATCGCGCCTTAAATTATACGTGTCGAAAATAAAATTTATTTTAAGTTTTTTTTGTTATTTATTATCCATTACACATTTTTTTGTTATCGTGTAGTTTCATGCATAAATTACATACCTAGTTAAATTCAATTTAGGCTAAGCAGTTTATTTATTTTCTTGTTTAGTACATAATAAATTATTGTGAGTCACGCCTTAGCATGAAAAAGGGTACGTGTTTCATTTGAACGCAAAAGTGTTGATGGCGTGGTAAGCTTCATATTTCAGGGGGTGCGAAAGGAGTGAGTCAAATGGTTTGAGCTGCGGACGACTTCCGCATTTTTTTGGGGAAATCGAAGAAAATATGGCCACCGGATTTCCAGGTGGGGAGGGAAATGGCCAGCGCTAAATTCCAGCAACAGCGCCCCTCGATGTGGTGAAGTTCCGTCCGCTTTGGTGAAGGTAAGATGTATGTACCTTGTCTTGGCATGATCTGTGTTTTTGTGGTAGGTTAGGTCGAGTTGTGGGGACAAGAACCACCCCATTCCGGCGAGCAGAGCCGTGCTACGCAAGCATGCCACGCTCCTCGCACTCGGCACTCTTTCCCTTTCTTTTCCAATCCCATCCTAAAGTCCCGTCCACATCCTTGCTTCCTGTCATTTTTCTACTCATAGCTCCCTCTATTCATCCCATATAGGCCTATTACAATTTAAGTAAATTTTTACAATATGTACATATTTTTTATTTTTTATTTTTTTTTTACTTATAATTTATAAACGTTACGTAAATATTCATCTATGAAAAGAATATCCGATATTATTTTATATCACATTTAGTTTAATGTACTGAACAATTTTTCTTTTAAAATCATTTATGTTTACAGCATTCTTTATTCTGTCTGGAAGACTGTTGAATAGTTGAAGACCCATATGGTTTATTGTCCGCTCAGCTCTTCTCGTTCTGGTTCTTTCCACCCGAAAATCACCTTCACTTCTTAAGTTGTGCGAGGATCCATCATTTATTGATATATATTCTTGCAAATAGTTTGGGCAAGTTCCACATTCTTTGGTTAATGTTTAATGGTGTGGCTGCCAAAAGTTGTTTACCTTTTTTGTTGTGAACATTTTTTTTTCGTAGAGTGGTTGCAAATTGCAAGTTTTACATACATTTTCAAATAACTATAGAAGAAATCTCATAATAAATTTTCTGAATATAATGTTCACCACGTCTTCCACAAAATTGCAACCGCGATGCTTTTTCTCCCTTACAAAGAACGAATACTGCAACTGCATAAATTGCTCGTATGACGAAGACGAGCCAGTATTATCCGAAGAGACGACGACGACGATGAAGAAGATGTTCCACATGATGAAGATGAAATTTACACCTCTATTATTTGTAACATATTTATCAAATTTTGGTTTAAATTATTTATGTAAATATTGTTTTTCAGTAGCTTCCTGATGACATTTTGAAATAAATGCAGTATATATCCCAAAATATGGTTCGTCCTCTTTCTATCAAGGCATAAAGTAACAAATCCCATCAAAGGATGGCTACGATGTCAATGGATTAAAAAACGTCCAAGAAATCTTCAATTGAGTAGTTTTTTTCCCAGTCACCGTCGACATACGAATATGCCAACTTTGAGACAAAACGTGCATGCCGTGCGCTCGGCATACTTTTCGCACATGCCACAATATATAAAATGTAGCATATTCTACAATATGTCGAGTAATTATAGTGACATCAGAGTGGCATGCGTATGTCGTGTTTGGCATATCGTGTACTCATAGATTTAAGTGTATTGGTAAATCCCGAGCAACTCTGAGAAAAATTCTAAGTTGCCCCGAATACAAAAAAAATTGCTATTTTTGTACCAATAGAACACGAAAAGTGATCTGGGGCAAACAATTATAAAATGGAGCCATAAAGTTCATATTGGCCGCGTTCAATGTGCTTAGGTACTTAAATATTTAGGTGACAGTTTATCATTGAACGGAAAATTGCCTAGTACCTAAGCTAAATGTCAAATGCCTTACATGTGTTAAGAATTGAGCATTCACTTGCTGTTTTGACATCAACTGATCAACACATTGACTACCTACTAAAGAAAAATATAAAATTAATGAAGTGTAAAATGAATGATTCTATTAATTCTTTCCTAAAGGCAGCTTTACAAATTGTCGGGTAAAACCCCATCTAAAAGACACATTTTATTTAATTATTATCACGCTTGTGTACGTGTTGATTTTATTATCCGAAGTCAATTTGTCGTAAGTTTCCTGGGTATCATCGATGTCATACAAAACACCGTCAATTGTAACTTGAAATTTCATTTTTGTTTTTATTTTTCCAACTATAATAATAAAACCACATACAAATCTCAGCAAAGTTCAACAATGGAGTGAAAAATTCTTCGATTTAAATCAGCTGTTTATGACATTTCTCAAACCCACTAAGAACTCAGGCAGAAATTCTTGCCTAACTTTCCAGTCACCACAGCTGACCGACCTCACGAAATTTGCCTAGATTTGCAGTCAAATCGACCAATCAGAGGCTATTGACTAGCTAGGCAAAAGCGTATTGAACGCGGCCATTGCTCAAGCAGCGCCATTTTCATAATTTTTAAACGAACCTTGTTTTTGTTATTATACATTATTTGCAAATTACTAATCATTATTATTTGCGAAAGTGAGTTTATTGGATTCCTAGTTGTTTGTAAAATGGATCAAAAAGTGGTTCAACAACATTTTATTCAAATATGTGCTGCATATGGAAGTCTGCGAATAACTGATGCAATCGAAATATTAAAACCAATTTGCACCAAATGTGAATACATTTTGAAAGCCTTTTTGTATAATAATTCATTTTTTATTTTATCTCATTGTAGATGAAGTTGAACTGCCCCAAGGTACAAAATTCAAGGAATTCATTGGAAATCTCAATGATGGGCTTAATCAGTACGACCACGATATAGCTTTATTAAAATACCCAATAACTAAGGAAGACTATATAGTCTTTCGTACGGTTAATTCAAAAGTAATTCGATACTTGAATCATCTTACCCAACAAGACCGTAATTATTTTCGGTTTCTGCTCATGAATATTGCTGCGGCAGAAAACTATGGGATTCCAGAAATTCGGGCAATAAATCTTACATCTCAAATGCCAGACAAGCCTTTAGCAAAGAATCGAGCAGAAACTTTGCTTCAAAATTGGAAACAAGTTGGGTATTTTATAGAGTATGATGAAATTCTATACTTGGGACCAAAAGTAATGGCTGAATTCGATAGCTATCTGTTAAAGTGTTTTCCTGAAGATATTAAAGAATGTTCACTCTGTAAAAAAATAGTTCTTTGGGTAAGGAATTAGAGTTCAATATCTATTGTGAAAACATTTTTTTTTATTTATTTAGGATCCTTCGTGCACAGACTGCCAGACAAAGTTTCACTCGGAATGCATTCGGAAATATTTGATTAAAGCTTCTAACTGTCCGGCTTGCCAACAGCTTTGGAATACTTCATTTGCGTCCTAACTTATTTAACAACTTTAATACATATTTAACTTATTCCGGTTCGAGTTTTTTTTTCTTTAAAACATTCATTTTATTTCTATAGACCTACATTTAGAATCCCTTTGTGAATGGACACAAAATCATAGACCATGGCTATACACGCCTTCCCACGACTCATTCCTATGAACGACTTTGCTACACACAAAAAAGGAATGAAATAAAATAAACCTTCATAAACTAAGAACTTGGCGTATATTTAGATCTCATAACTTTTCATGGCGGACTTGTTGCAGACTTTTCATTTTCTATGTAGCCCTTTTTTTTACATTTATGTTTTTGGTGTGATAATTCTATTGTAGTAGTTTAGTCAAGTTAACCGGATGCCACACTTCCGATAGATACCTACGTGAAGTGGAATCCGTGCCCTCAAGGGGTTTTCTACCTAGGGCATAGCGACATATCTCCGCCCGGTACACGTTTCGAGCGGAATTATGTCGCTTTTTTCTGGCTGAGTTATGTCGTTTTGAAAACGTCATATCTCCGCGCGGAGCTGTGTCGCATTTAAATCCGCGGGGATATGTTGCTTTAAAAGTTCATATCAATCATTTATATTAAACATTTATTTAAAAGGTAATTACTTTTTATTTTTCTGCATAAGTCTATACCTACCAAAAACTGTCAGATAGGCTGTCTATATGAAAGTTTGGTGTATTTAAAGTATGGGGCTCGGGTCACCACAGGCAATGACTCCCAAACCGGTAGTAGATAGGCCAGGCAATTGTATATAGCTGCTGAAATGAATGAATAAGAAATAAGAGCAAAATTGAATAATTACTAAGACAAAAACAATCATTTATTAACTGCTTCTTCTACAAGTTAATATTCGTACATATTTCAGAATCGGAATAATCGGTAACGAGTTTCGCTTCCACATCTAAACTCGCCTCGTACTCTTGGATATAATAGGGCATTGTTGTTTGTGGGCCCTTCTTTGCATTTTCTTTAATGAATTTCACGACCGTAGAAACGTCAACAACAGACATTTCCAGACTCTTGCCCCAAGCAACAAGCGCGAGCGGTCGTTCTGGCAGAAGTAATATCGACGGAGTAATTATATGACGATATAAACATGCGTTCAAGATTCTTCTTAACTTCTCAATTTGCATTTGATTACCGCATGGGTGATAAAGCATTACGATGGCACCGTATTCTAGATTATGTATCCATCTTTGGATTGGCAGGAATTTATATTCGCCATACTTCGGCAAGAGATATCGGTGGGCGCCACTGAAAAGAAAATGTTTTTTTTTTTTTTCATTTGTCATATAGTATAGAATAATTGCTCATACAACGTAGGAAGCCGCTCTTCGTACTCGATCGTCTCGTTGAGGCATCTTAAAGGGGCCTATAAACGTACAATCATAAAAAGAATATTTAATGGTTTTATGCAGCTTGATATTACTCTATAAGCTCGCGGGACTATATATTCTCGCTGTATGGGAAACGTGGCAAACTTTGGCTCATACTTGGTTTTTTGGCTTATACAAATATAATTGTATGATTGCCTTTTATCTTCAGGGCCGAAATCGATGTCAATATTTGTCTGCAAATTAAGAGAAATCAAACAAAAACTTATAAAACAAAAAAAACAAATCAACCTTTCCGTCGTCACATTCTGGATGAACGATATTGTTATGAATGGATGAGCGAGTTCCTTCAGTTGGAATATTCGGAAACCATTTTCCTGACCATGGTTCTTTAGCGTTATTTTCTATACTATTTGTCTTAAACAATTCATTTAAATCGTTTTCTTTAACTGCGTTTGGATTCTGGGGGAACCACTTGCCACCCCATGATTCTGTGCTATTCTTTGGTACTGTATTAGCGTTGGAGGTAAAAGTTATTATGATCAGCAAATATATATAGTGCGGCATGCTTTTGCTGAGTTAAATATTTTTTTCTAAGTATAATTGCTTAAGAAAATAAAAGAAATAAAGAAATAAAAGGCACTAACAAACTACGCAGCTATTTCCTCATAATGTCACACAGCTGTCATCAAATCAAACGGAATAACATTGGCCGCGTTCAATGTGCCTAAGCGCCTAAATATTTAGGTGACAGTTTATCAAAAAACTGACATTTCATCATTTGCGCTAGAGCTCCAGCACAATATCGTGAAATGTCAGTTTTTTTATATGGAGTTTGGCATGCCGCTAGATGCATGCCAAACTCCATATAAAAAAACTGAAAGGGAAATCGCCTAGTACCTAAGCTAAATGTCAAATATGCCTTACGAATGAGCATTCACTTGCTGCTTTGACATCAACTGATCAACACATTGGCACCTACTAAAGAAAAATATAAAATTATTGAAGTGTAAAATGAATGTTTTTATTGATTCTTTTCTAAAAGCAGCTTTACAAATTGTCGGGTAAAAACCCCATCTAAGAGACACATTTTATTTAATTATTATCACGCTTGTGGGCGTTTTGATTTTATTATCCGTAGTTAATTTGTCGTAAGTTTCCTGGGTATCATCAATGTCATTCAAAACACCGTCAATTGTAACTTGAAATTTCATTTTTATTTTTTTTCCCAACTACTTATAATAATAAAACCACATACAAATCTCCAATCTGCTGTTTATGACATTTCTCAAATCCACTAAGAACTCAGGCAGAAATTCTTGCCTAACTTTCCAGTCACCACAGCTGACCGACCTCACGAAATTTGCTGTCAAATCGACCAATCGGAGGCTGTTGACTAGCTAGGCAAAAGCGCATTGAACGCGGCCATTATCGGTTGTGTCACAGTTGCAAAAATGCTTACTATTGTACAAATTCAGTACAATTTGACTTTCCCGAGTACGCAAGTACCAGTTCTTAATTTTCAGTACTACGAATTTTTAATTTTTGAAGGTTTATTTTTATATCTTTCAAATCAAACAATGTAGATTTGGATAGCCTCACGCATTGTATTTTTTAAAATTAATGTCGTTTTCCATTGGGACCATCAGATTTTTATTTTAGATCTCAGATTTTTCGTGGCGAATGGAACACGATAGGCAGATTGATCAGCTTTTGTAAATGTATTAGTGCATTATTAGACAGTACATCAGCTGTGCACAATTTTTTCGTTTTTCGATGAAAACATACGAATTTAATGTGGGTAATCACATCTACGAAGAATCGAAATCCATAGACCGCAGATGACGAGGAAGAAGACGAAGATGATAGTAATTGCTCCAAAATTAAGTCCATGTCCATTATTTACGTTTTTGTTCTGAATAATTGCTTTTCACGAAGTTTTCGTAATTTTGTTTTGAAAACAAATTCTGAATGACGTAAAACAGCTGTGCAAGGTATATTGGTATTAGTGAGAGTATGTGTAAATCTTGAATATTAACGAAAATATCAATTTTTTGTCCCAATGGAACACGAAAAGTGATCCGGATCAAAAAAAAGATTGATTTTATGTCCCAATGGAAAACCACATAAGTGTTTCCGTTACTTCTTTTATAAGGAATTATATAGTGAGGGACAAGTAGGAGACTGCTCTCTGAGACTTTAAGGCTATTCATGCAACGTCGTAAGTTTACCATTCGCGTAAAATGGTAAGTTTACGACGCACGTTTCATGAAGGCTCCAAATAGCTGGTTCGTAAATGATGGTAAACCAGTCAGCTGTTTCACAAGAGAGGGAACGAATGAATTGATAAAATACGAACAAACCACTTCTGATGCAATTAAAAAAAAAAAATAAATAAATAGGTGGCGCAACAGGCGGGTGACACCCAAGGCCTAGCTTCTCGCAACCATTCGTTTTGTGTGAGTTTCTATTTTTGGGACGAATGGAAGGGACCTACAATTTTATGCCGAGTCCGAGCGGCTGAATTGAGAAGCTTTTTCATGACAGTCATACTCTCGGATGTTTGTCAGACGATCGCGAGAGGTGGCGCAGTAGAAAAAAACTTTAAGATGTAATTTGTGTTTTTCCGGGGATCGAACCTGGGATCCCTCGCACAGTAGTCCAGCACACTAACCACTGCGCTACTGCGCCCACCTTCTGATGCAATTATAAAGATAAAATTGCACATTTTACTATTCCTAGTGTAGAATAATTAGTTAGTCTAACAAATTGTATCAAGAAAACAAGTTTTAAAAGGGTGAACGAAAACATCCTATGTTTGGAATTGAAAATTTCGTTATTTAAACTATTTTAAAATTTGCTTTCAATACAATTTGATGTATTAATTAATTATCATACACTTGGAATAGTAAAATGTGAAATTTCTTTTTATAAATGCATCAAAAGTATTATAAATGCATGCAATTTAATTTTTCCCTGATTTCGCGCCTTTATTTCAAGTGTGAAATGTCACATTGACCTCGTCGTAAGTTGACCACCTCGGTTTTCCACACAAATTCGCGTAGTAAGTTTACCATTTCGTCGTAAATGATTTTCCATACAATTTTGACAGTTCAAACTTCGTAAGTTTACGACGAGTTTAGGACGTTGCATGAATGCCATGAATGAATGTCAAAACTTAAAAAAATTTCTTAATGCTGGATTTATATTACCACGCCACGCAATTTTGCATGACTTTAGAGAGAGAACCGTTTTTCCACAGTCAAGGCAAATGATACGTAAGAGTGAAACCACGAGCCTAACCGCAGAATTTAGGCCACCATAACTTTTTTATTGAGATGTGTGGTCTCACTCTTAAAGATCATTAGCCTTGACTGTAGCAAACGTATCTCTCTCTCTCTCTGAATTCATGAAAAATTGCGTGGCGTGATAATGTAAATCCACCATAACGCTAACGGAACTTTCGAAACAAATTTTGTTTGCAGTCACTAAAATTTGGATTTTTTTTGTAACATTAGAAAAGCCTCAATCACAGTTTAAACGAAAATTTGGAAGCGTGAGTGTCGAAAAGCAATCGGGAAGGGATAAAACGGTTTTTTTCTTTGTTTTAACTGTTAAAATGGGTAGAAACAAATCATCAACAGTTGCAGAAATTGTCAAAATAGAAGCCTATCATTAGCAGGACCGTTCTAACCGCACTGTGGCTCATAAAATTAATCGAAGCTCAACATTTTATTATTTAAAAAATCCGTCATTATACCGTTATAATACCCTTCTTATATTGAAAAACTATAAAGGCCGCACTTCTTCAGTACTTTCTAATCAGACAAAGTGTGGGACACCTAAAGCTGAAGAGAAAACCACAACTAAACAATGGGCGTACTTTTGCTCGTCGAGACGCGGTGTTACTTTACTTAAGGCTGCAGTTATAGCTATCAGTAAAATGCATCCGTAAAAAAATTGTTTTACTTTTTTGGAGCACTTAAACTTAATCGTTGAACTTAATCTTGGTCTTAACTAGTTGCTTCTGAATTATAAAACTAGTTCGTCAAAAAAAATTAAGCAATTGATCTTTAGATTTAAAAAAAAAAGAATTTCTTTATTTTTCCGTACGAAAAACTTTTTCTGTTCAACTTCTCAACCAGTTTCACGAAGTATTCCACTGAATTCCTATGATATGCTACGGTTAAATGTTTTAGTTTTGTTCTGTTGCGTGTTTTTACGGATGGACTTTTCTGATAGCTATAACTGCAGCCTAACTTAGATAGTGCAAAAAAACCGACCTATTCTCACCGAATTGAAAAATTGCATTGAAATGGAATGGAATGGAATTATACGGAATACGTGTAGGTATTATTTCACTACTGCACACAAGTCTTAGGCCCTAGTTATAGCTATCATTGAAATGCATCATTGGAAGAAATCAGTGGAATGGCGGTTTCATTTTTTTGACAAGTCGGTTATAGCAATCATTGAAAAATTCCTGTCAGTGAAAGAACCTGTCAGTGACTTTTCAACAAACGAGTCTAGGTTTTGAGGTTAGAGTTGATCATTGAAAGCAAAACTGACAGCTGAGAATAGAAAGAGAATCGAACACATCAGTAAAACGATTGGGTTCCAAATTGGGGAAACGAGAATCGGCTGTTCATTGTATTCGATTTCATTGAAATCGATTGAATGGGCAGTAAAGTAAGATCTTGCCGCGTGCATGTAGGTTCCAACTTTTTAAATCGAATTTTCTCGAAGACCGTTAGTCTTACAAAAAAAAGTAATAAGGTGTTTTTTGTAGGCAATTTCCTAAGCCACAAATTTGTACACTAGGTCTGTTTTTTTCCTCATCGCTCTCAGTGAAGTAAAGTAAAGTAGGATTTTCAGCACGCAATTACAACAACTGCACTCAATTTGACACCACTGAGATTCACACAAGCTATTCATTTCCAGCAAGACCAACTTTGGAGCATTCTTCAATTCTGAACACCAGGGGAACACATTTGATGTTGCCATTTGGATGTGTTCACAGAGTGCCTCCATTTATGATGCATAATATGTGTCGGGTGTGGTGGGTGTAAAATGCATAAAGTGCATATATTTTAAACAAATTTCAAAATAGCAACTGAATATTACGGAAAGTAATAAAATACTAAATATTTTCTGTTTTTATTTAAGTTGCAATTTGTTTAAAAAAAAGTATACAGTTTGTCAAGGAATTGTTTTTACAAAGGAAAACAACTGGTAATTTAGACAGTTTCTTTATAAAACAAAACAAATACTAAATATTTTCCGTTTTTATTTAAGTTGCATTTTGTTTACAAAATAT
Organism: Cheilosia soror; assembly: GCA_949372485.1. NCBI lineage: Eukaryota > Metazoa > Arthropoda > Insecta > Diptera > Syrphidae > Cheilosia > Cheilosia soror. Next base: position 1,368,168 of record OX443561.1, on the reverse strand, counting down.
AATTATATATACACATAGACTTGTAATAATTGAAAACTATCTTTGATATGTCATTTTGGGATACATTTTTTGTAGATAATAAATAGGAAATCTTCCCATTTTGTATTCCCTGTTGATTTTTTAACTGAAGTATGTAATAAAGGTTAAGTATTATTTACATAGCTACTCTTTTTTTTAAGTGAAAGTCATTCGATTTGAGCCAACTGACATTCCAACTTTTGATTTCGATGGGGATTTTTTTTGTTCATTTATTCGCGCATTCTCATTTTCGATTGCATTACCTAAGTTAAATGTTATGAGTTTTTTCGACTGAAAAATGTGGTCTAAGTCTTTATTTAAACAATGTTTATAGTGAAATTTACATAAAACATACAAAATTGGAAGCAACATTTGTTCGTCTTATGGGGAAAAAATTTCAAATGTAAATAATCCTATGTCACAATCAAAATGAACAAACCAAACCGATTTGAAGTGCTCATTTATTCAATTTTTATTGCATTTTTTCTGTTCAATTTGATCTTTTCTTCCTCCAAGAATGTGTAAATAAACCCATCCTTTCTCAAATTACAGTCAAAACCAACGCAATCGACAGTGAAATATTTATACAGCTGATTTCGAAAATAAAGTTCATACAATTAAATCATTTGGTAATGACCTTCTTTCCTTCAAAACTTAGATTGTGAGAAGTTCATTCGATTGAAAGTTTTAAATTCGAGGAATACTCGATTCGATCGAATCTCAGAATCAGCACGTTCTTCACTTTAGGGCTCACCTAATAAACACACCCACGCATGTTTTTGTTTTTTTTTCTTTGGCAATTAATTTGTGATATTATTTTGACCATACAAGACGCCAGGAAGAGAAAAAAAGTAAACAGAAAAAGTAAATTTTCTGTACAAATTGATAATCATTATTTTTTTTGCGCTAAAAGGTTAATTATTCATTTTTCTAGAAGGATTTTGATTTTGAAATTGAATTTTTCATTGATGGCCATTTTGACAGCAATACCAGCTGTTAACTTTTCAGGGGTAAGACCGACTGTTCAGAAAAGTGGTTGGGGACTGTTTTTTTGCACATTTTCTTACTTTACTTTACTTCACTGAGATGGGTGAGGAAAAAAACAGACCTACTATTTTTCGATAAAAGGATTTATTAACGAGATAAACGCGAAAAACGGTTTATCGTGACCTTTGACCCCGCGTTACATTTTTAGCGCCACACTTTTGGTATATTTTTTAGAACCACATAAGGAAGGTTCATGCAAAAATCCAACTTTCCCATAATTTTTCCGAAATTTGGTCATTATTTTTTATTTATTTCCTGGACTAGGATTTGTATTTGCAAGTGAGAAAAAGCATCGAGTTTGCAATTTTGTGGAGGACGTGGACCGTGGTGAACATATACTCGCAATTATCGGAATATTTGAAAATGTTTGTAATACTTGCAAATTGCAACCACTCTACAAAAAAAAATCTTCACAACAAAAAAGGTAAACAACTTTTGGCAGCTACACCACCAACACCGACAATTCGGCAAAATTTCATCCATTTTTCCTGTTATTCTGTTATGAATTTCCATACAAAACTTCGAACTGTCAAAAAAATTGGCATTCTGCGTGCAAAAATCTTTTATGAAATCTGTTATAAATCATAACAGAATTTTCTGACTTTTATCATAAAAATTTTGATTTATTAGAAAGTTTTGGATTGAAATGGATATCTATACAATTTTTCGTCAACGAAATGTTTACAAAAGAAGACAAATGTAATAAATGTGTATAAAAAAGTGGGTATGTAATTGAAAATAATTTAGCAATTTATATTTTTGGTTTAGACGAAGACACCAACCACTTGCTGGAACTAAGATTAAATAGTGATCCATTCGATCTTCCTGATGTGCGTTTTATTCAGCTCTTTAGATTGAATACGGTGAACGCTAGAGTTCTAATGAACAAATAGGAACAATTTACACAAAACACGGCAATAACCACGGGGCTTGGCCAAACTAGGTATCCCATACAACCCTCATTGCCGCAGTTACGTAAACAAATGAGAAAGAAACTCTCTGATTTCCTCTGCAAATGTCCAGCATCAGCTGTGCCTGCCCGATCACATCCTTAACAATCATCACAAAGTAAGTCACACGAGTCGTGGTAACAAAACGGCACATCCTAGTGCTAATTGGTTTCAAAGGCATTCACTTCTACCTACCTACCCACCTTCTTTTAAGGGTGTCGTGTCAGTCACTGGGTACTTGTTGGTATTAAAAACATAATTTGGCAGCACTCTTTTGTAAAACGTTTAAGTTTCAATTACAATAAAGTACATACTCTTCTTTTGTATCTCAAAGTGTAAAGATATCTTTTATTTTATCTCCGGAGCTATTTCTTTTTCCAGATTAATCTGCGTACCACATCAGGTTATGGGCCCAGAAAATAAGAAATAGTTTTAATAAGAAGAATTTTGAGCAATAATTGAAATCAATAGTTTGTGCGTTTTGATAATTTTAATTTCGTTTGAGAAAATGTCGATGAGTAATTTGCCCGCCATTGAACGACTAAAGGGTCGTGAAAATTTCGATAATTGGAAATTTGCGGTAGAAAATTATTTAATAATTGATGATTTGTGGGCATCTGTGCAGGGTACGGAAACAAAACCTGAAAAATTGGCTCAGGCTAAGGCAAAAATTATTTTGTTGATAGATCCGTCATTATATGTGCACATAAAGGAAGCAAAAACTCCAAAAGATGTCTGGGAAAAATTATCGGCGGCTTTTGATGACTCGGGATTAACCAGAAGAGTTGGACTCCTACGTGAATTGACAACTACTCGCTTGGATGAATGTGCTTCTATAGAGGAGTATGTCAATAAAATTATTGGAACTGCACATAAGCTCAATTCTATTAATATGAAAGTCGACGACGAGTGGATAGGTAGTTTGCTTTTGAGTGGTTTGCCAAATGAATTTCAGCCAATGATAATGGCAATTGAAAGCAGTGGCATACAAGTTACGGCTGATGCAATAAAGGCCAAGTTGTTGCAGGACTTTGATTCTTATTGCAAAGCGTCGAATTCGAAGGTGCAAGCAATGACAACATTTGGTGGCAAAGGGAAAGGCAAGGCCAAGTATAAAGGCAAAGGTGTAAAGTGTTTTGGTTGTGGCGGTCAAGGTCACATAAAAAAGAATTGTCCACAGTCGACGTCTGGAGACACTGGTAGATTTGCAGCATATACATCATATTCTGTACAACAGGAAAGCAGCTTAAACTGGTTTGTTGACTCAGGGGCATCGTCTCACATGACGAAGAATGCGGAACTATTTGAGAATTACATGCAGTTTTCCAAAACAGATGTTGTCATTTTGGCAGATGGTTCCAAGTTGGATGTTCTCGGCAAAGGTGATATTTCAATGCAGGTATGTGGAAAAAATACGACGAATGAAATATTTCTACGTGATGTGCTGTACGTTCCAAACATTTGTGTGAATCTGATGTCCATAAGCCAAACTGTGCAGAAGGGGAATACCATTCAATTTGATGCGAAGGGTTGTTCAATTCTTGATCGTGAAAGGAGAGTTTTTGCAACTGCAACTGAAAAGGATAAGGTGTATAAGCTGAATGTTCCAGCGACGAATGCTGCTTATATAACAGCAAACAAACAGCTTTGGCATAGGCGTATGGGTCACCCGAATAACGAAGTGTTGCGAAAATTGCAATCAGCTGGTGTTGGAGTGGAAAGTGGCAGTGCAGGTGACAAATCGTGTGTTACTTGCTGCGAAGGGAAGCAGTGTAAACTTCAATTCAAGCCATCTACAAGTTGCACCACAGATGTACTGCAATTGATACACTCGGATGTTTGCGGGCCAATGGAGAAACCATCGCTAGGAGGAGCCAGGTATTACGTTTTGTTTTTAGACGATTTTTCTAAAAAAATTTTTATATATGCAATAAAAGGGAAAAATGAGGTTGCTGTAAAATTTTTTGCGTTTAAGAATATGGTAGAAAATCAGACAAATAAAAAAATTAAAATCTTTCGCTCCGACAATGGGACTGAGTTTGTCAATACAGCAATGCGAAAGTGTTTTGAATCTTCTGGAATCGTGCATCAAACTTCTGCTCCGTATTGTCCTGAGCAAAATGGGAAGTCCGAGAGGATGAATCGCACCTTAGTGGAGAAAGCCCGATGTCTTCTGCTTGATGGTCGTCTAGATAAGCGATATTGGGGGGAGGCAGTAAACACTGCTGCGTATTTAATAAACAGATCGCCAATCAAAAGTCTGCAAAATCGTTGTCCGGAGGAAGTGTGGTCTGGTGTAAAACCAGATTTGTCGCATCTGCGTGTCTTTGGTTCAGTGGGTATGGTTTTGATTCCAAAACAAAAGCGTTCTAAATTTGATGCTAAATCCATTAAATGTATAATGGTTGGATATGCTGAATATACCAAAGGATACAGAATGTATGATCCAGTGAATAGAAAAATGAACATAACACGAGATGTCAAGTTTTTGGAAGATCGGCGTTTTAACGAAATAGTTCTATCAGAAAGCGAAACTAATTTTATTGAATTGTCTACAGATCATAATTTAGTGGGGAATTTGAAGAGAAATTCTGATCTTGTTACACGAGCTGAAGAGGTTGCTGCTGATGTTGGTGAAGTGTCTGCTGATGAGGAGAATGGCGAAGATGAAAGGGCTATGGTTAAGTTCGATGGTGATGCTGTTTTTTCGGAAAATGAGTCATTCCTGACTGCGACTGATAGTAATTCAGATCCAGATGAAACTTCCAGTTCGGATTTTATTCCATCGCCATTAGTATTCAGTGGGGATAGCGTTGGTACTGTGCGACGTTCCGAACGAGTACCTAAGCCAACAAAATTTGAGAATTATGTTACGTTTGTCAACGAGGAATCCGAAGATGATGACCCGGATACATATGATGAAGCAATTTCTGGACCTAATGCAGCAAAATGGAAGGAAGCTATCAAGGAAGAGTACGATTCGCTGGTGAAGAATCAAACTTGGGACATGGTTGATCTTCCAGTTGGCAAGAAAGGACTAAATACGAAATGGATTTTCAAGAGTAAGAGAGATATAAGTGGCAAAGTGGTTCGATACAAGGCGCGATTGGTCGCAAAAGGTTGCGCTCAGCGAAAAGGTGTCGATTTTGATGAGGTGTATTCTCCGGTCATAAGATATAGCTCTCTGCGATATTTGCTGTCGCTTGCAACGAAGTTGGATCTACACATCGAACAATTGGATGCAATAACAGCGTTTTTACAGGGTGAGTTATCTGAAGATATTTTTGTTCTCCCACCCAAAGGCTTAAATATTGCAAATAACAAAGTTTTAAAGTTGAGAAAATCCATTTATGGATTGAAACAATCATCAAGAGCATGGAATGCTAAGCTCAGTCAAGCTCTTAAGAGATTTAATTTGCGTCAATCAAAGTATGATCCGTGTATTTATTTTAGTAATGAAAACAGTAGTGATTTATTGATAATGGCTGTCTATGTTGATGACATATTGATTTTTTCAAAAGATTTAAAAGTATCCGAACATTTAAAAACTTATTTAAAATCTGAATTTCAAATGAAAGAGCTAGATAAAGTAAACTCATTTCTTGGTATGAATTTGATATACGATAAAGAATCCGGCAAGCTGTGTATTGACCAGGAACAATATATTTTGAAAATGTTAAATCGTTTTGGTATGCAGAAGTGTAATCCTGTATCAAGCCCGATGGATGTAAATGTTAAATTGAGCAAAGATAATTGTCCACAATCTGAACACGATAAAGCTGAAATGGTAAATGTGCCCTACCAGGAGTTAATTGGTAGTTTACTCTTCGCGGCTCAAATTAGTCGACCTGATATTTGTTACGCCGTCAACTTTTTGAGCCGATTTAATAATAATCCAGGGAAAGAGCATTGGTTAGCAGCGAAACGAGTTCTTAGGTATCTAAAGGGTACTTTAAGTACTAAGCTGTGCTATTCTCGGAATGGAAATCCTGATATAATTGGCTATTGTGACGCTGACTACGCCAATGATTTGGATGAACGGAAATCCATAAGCGGATATGTGTTTGTGTCACAAGGCGGCGCGGTGTCATGGGGGTCCAAAAAGCAAGGTACGGTTGCCTTATCCACAACGGAGGCTGAATATATTTCAATCGGTGCAGCGGTACAAGAGGCTATATGGCTACAAGGTTTGCAGAAGGAGCTGATGCAGTTATATTCGACCACTAAGCTGTTCTGCGATAGTCAAAGTGCTGTACATCTAGCTTCAAATGAAAGCTACCGCCCTCGCACAAAGCACATCGACATTCGCCATCATTTTATTCGCGACGTCATCGCCGATGGAAAAATTTGTTTAACGCATATTGGTTCTGATAAGATGACTGCTGATATAATGACTAAGGCGCTGCCATCTCCTAGGGCTAAGAGTTTGGTCCAATCATTAGGATTAAATACAAATTAGTTTTAGTGGGGATGTTGGTATTAAAAACATAATTTGGCAGCACTCTTTTGTAAAACGTTTAAGTTTCAATTACAATAAAGTACATACTCTTCTTTTGTATCTCAAAGTGTAAAGATATCTTTTATTTTATCTCCGGAGCTATTTCTTTTTCCAGATTAATCTGCGTACCACATCAGTACTTTACCCTATATCATATTTTCTTTTATCTCCGCTGAGCAAATCATGCTATGACAAATGACATTACGTATCGCATTCGCAACGGCACCGGCACGAGAGGTTGCAGGCGACGTTTTGTGTTGTGGACAGATAAAATATTCGGGTTTGCGTTTTGTTTACAGCAAAAAACATGTGAAGTGAAGACCCAGAAAACTTGTTAACTAGATCACATTTTCAGAATACGCAAATTTTTTTTATTGGGAAATTGTATTATTAAAACTTTAGTGGGAACACTGTTTTTAGAATGACGTCAGAGAGGGCTCGTCTCGCGTCGCCGTTGCATCAAATTCCAAAGGCAAATAAAACCAAATCAAATTAGTACATACGCATATATCTGCCAGATCTACGGTTCTCTACTATCGGGCTAGTCAGGTTATTTTTGTCTATAAAAATACTAAACTGTATACTAAGTCTTGCAACATTGCGGAATTAATTTTACATAATTCTACTTGAAAATACCAATCTGCAAAAATCAGCAATTTTGACAGCGTGGCTCAACCATCGATATTACGAATGCAAATAATGTGGTATAATCGTCTAACCAAAACGTCTTGATAAACAAGTTTAGTGTGGACACTTCACTCCATTAAAATTGTTAAATTTATCATTAAAATAAGTAAATGTCTGGCAAAATTGAAAATGTACTTTGGTGTTATATACTACCGCAAAATATTTTCACTGGACGTTTATTGTCGACTTAATGCTAAAAACCATTTCACCAGCATTGGAAAAGAACTGAATTTAGATTTGCATCGTTTTTTGATTAAAAATCTTCGATCCCAATCGGAGAACCGGAAAAAAATTCGATAAACGACAGCAATGCCAAAACCAGATAACGACACTATGACGAGCTTGGTAATACTACCAAGCACTAAAAAAACAAAACAAGATTAACCCACAAATGTGATTGATAATAAAAGCAATCGGCAGCCGCTTGTATTCGAACCTTGCTGCCTGTTGTTGTTCTCCTTGGAATTTTTGTGATTGGGGCATATAGAGTGGGCTTGTCCCTTATCGACATGGTTAGTAGAACATTTTTATTTATTCGTGTGTTAACTGAAGAGCTGTGAGGTAAACCTTTTTAAAAGTTCCTAACACTTCCTGGAAATAGTCGAATTGCATTGTAAGTACATTAATCCAATGCTTGCCAATTAGTTTTGTAGTCTAGAAACCGATATTATAGAATAAAATAGTAATTAGTGATTGCCACGAAGGCAGTACATATTCTCTAAATTTGTTACGATAAAAGTGCGCTGAATGTCTGTTCATGATGCAACAGATGGTAGGTATTCGCAGTATATATAATTATATTCCGCTAATGAGGTGTTATAATTGTAACTTGTAAATGCAAGGTTATCACCAAGTCTTAGGACGCTCGAAGTATACAAATACTAGGGGCATCGTAAACATGGCTGTCAGGCAGCCAATTGATGATGATGTAACTGTAAAAATGTAAAAAGTTTCAAAACAAATGTGTATCTAATAAAATTTGGATGGAATCCACTATGTTTCTAACTGTTAACTTGGCATGTGTTGTCTTTTTTTGATTTATCAAGTGACAAGTGGTCTTATAATCATAGCAGGTGCATGAGATCTTTAATTAAAACATGTTTTGCATTACAGTCTACGAGACTGTATTTTTCTACAAAAATCGTACAAAATGCGAATATTCTATGACCATTAAATTGCCAGAGTGGTTTTGCCGTAATTAATATCTACTTTTTCCAAGTTCCTCAGATTTGATTTGGGTAATACCTACTAGGTATCTACATACAGGTACCTAAATAGGTAGCTAGTTTGCAAATTTTTAAAGTTTGTGTGTTTCGATTTCTATAAGATAACGTTTATTTGAATTCCCCAAAATACGCCTGAAGGCTTGACTACATTGTACAAGTGCCACACGTTTATGTTTAATGTTTTTTCATGCCTTCCGTGAAGGAATTTCTATTCTAACCATTACATACCTATATATGAAAGATCGAATACTATTCTCTGCAAAAAATCAAATGACTTATCAATGCATGTTGCAACTAAAGCAAATCATGCATTTCGATGCGTTTAGAAACACGTCCCAAGCATTAATTTTTGTTTGATAGCTCTGCTTTATCGCACTTTGTCAAAATCGTTAATAGCAAAAGCTGTCATTTTATCAATTTAAATACCTATGTAGATGTAAAATTTCAGTTTCAGTTAGTGTATTCTCCTATTTCTTGTAGTTACTGCTCAATAATGTGGAATGCAATCCATCACTGCAGTTTGTAAATAGATATTTACTTTTTTACAACTTTATCTCTTAAGCCCAGATAATGACTTCTGTTTATTTGTCTTATCATTGTTTATCCGAAAAGACGTATTATAATTCATGTTCACATCCATATATTTTATTATATCTTACACTTTTTTTTTTAATTTACAGAATTATGTCGGAAAAAAAGCATGAACGCCTAGTCGGAGTTATTGATGAAGGAACGAATACAGTGGCATTTTCCATATATACTACACCTGAGTTTAAAGAAGTTACAACTAGCAGACTCGAAATAAAATGCATTCATCCAAAAGATGGTTGGGTGGAGCAGGATCCAATGGAAATAATCAATAATATTCGCATTTGTGCCGCCGAAGCGCTGGGAAAACTCCAACATTTAGGTTACAACAGGGAAGATCTTGTTACGGTGGGTGTAACTAACCAACGCGAGACGACAATTGTTTGGGATAAGGTGACGGGTGAGCCACTGTTCAATGCAATTGTTTGGAATGATATTCGAACAACAGTCACTGTTGATAAAATTCTGGCAAAGTTACCAGATCAAAACAAGAATTATTTTAAATCGATATCTGGTCTGCCGATCTCCTCATATTTCTCAGCACTGAAAATACATTGGTTGAAGGAAAATGTTGTGGCAGTGAGGAAAGCTTGTCGTGAACGTCGTTGCTTAGCGGGCACGGTAGATAGTTGGATAGTCTGGAACCTTACGAAGGGATTGCACATCACCGATGTAACAAATGCCTCACGCACATTGCTTATGAATATAGAAACATTGCACTGGGATCCAGTCCTGTTGAAGACATTCTCTATCCATCCGGACATGCTTGCTGAGATCCGTAGTTGTTCAGAAATATTTGGCAAAATAACAGATGGTAGTGCATTGGACGGGATTCCAATTAGTGGAATCATAGGAAATCAACAGGCATCACTAATGGGGCAGATGTGTTTTAAACCAGGACAGGCGAAAAATACTTACCGCGCGGGATGTTTTCTACTGTGTAATACTGGTGAAAAACATGTAATCTCTTCGCACGGCCTCTTGACAACAGTCGCGTACAAACTTGGAAAAAACGCCCCAGTGACATATGCACTAGAAGGAGCAGTGGCAATTGGTGGTGAAGCTTTACGATGGCTGCAGAGTAACATTCGGATTCTTCCTCAAGCAGAAGAAGCTGAAAAAATGGCTGATAGTGTCGCTTCCACGGGGGATGTTTATTTTGTACCGGCATTTACTGGCCTATACGCACCATACTGGAGAAAAGATGCTCGCGGTATCATCTGTGGGCTGACGCAATTTACAACGAAAAATCATATCGTGAGAGCGACCCTTGAGTCTATATGTTTCCAGACACGCGACATCTTAGACTGCATGCACCAAGAATGTGGCCATAATTTAAATAAGCTGCACGCTGACGGAATATTGACAGGAAATAATCTGCTTATGCAACTACAGGCAGACATTGCTGGTATTCCAGTATTCCGATCACAACTGGTTGACACCACAGCATTTGGTGCAGCAATGTGTGCAGCACTTGCGGAGGGTATCAACGAATGTGAATTCACTCCATATAAGCGATACTATGACAATGTTTTCTATGACACATTCTTGCCAACTACAACAGATGAAGAGCGAGAGCTTCGTTGTGCCAAATGGAAGAAAGCAGTAGAGCGTAGCATGGGTTGGGTAGTAAAGAAGAAGAGTCAAATTATGACCGATGAACGTTATAAGCTGATATCTTCCATACCAGCCGGCATATACCTCATCACCGTTTTTGCAATGTTAGCGCACTCCAACATGCTCTCATCAAAATAGCTAGGAATACTAATATCTTCAACATATATTTATTAAGCGCACTGCCGCTGGTGTAAGTGCTGTAGAAGAGGTTGTGATCTAAACCCCTAGAAAATGCAGAGTTAAATTTTGTTTGTTTATGATAGATATTTAGGGCCAATGAATTTTAAAATGTTTTGAGTAAAAAAAGTGTACACGAATCAAAACATTTGATATTTATGTCTGGTATTTATGTTTCACTTTCCACCATACATCAGAATAAATTTATTTACGTAAAATAAATTTTTGCTAGCCGATTAGCGATAGCGCTTTTTATCAAAGGTTGCAGTTATCACAGGTTTTGCTAAATAGGTATGTTGTACTTTTGAACCTATATACCTATGTATAAAAATATACTTTGATAATAGTTTCGTTTCGTGTTTGTGTGATTGTTGCTTAATTGCTTTGCAAAGATCATAAATAATACACCGATTTGTGCGAAGATATAAAATCAATTTCACGTATATGCCGACCACACTTGCCTAGCAATCCTTTTAATAAATATGCTAATAATAATAAAAGTGTTCTGCATTTCGAGCGATTCGGAAATTTCGAAATCACAATTCACTTTCTGCTAGGTTTAACATTTCACTTTCACTCGAAATGAAATCGGAAATGAATTTTTGTGTTCTACATTTCACTATATTCGATTTCGATTTCAAAATTTTCGGAATTGAGACAATGTGAAATTGTGATTTTGAAAAAAATTCAGAGTTTCCGAATCGCTCTACCTCTACCTAACCTAGCTGTTCGTTTCAATCCCGAAAATTTTGAAATCGAATAAAGTAAAATGTAGAACACAAAAATTTATTTCCGATTTCATTTCGAGTGAAAGTGAAATATGGAACCTAGCAGAATATCGGAATTTTTTTTAGTTCTTTAACGTAAATCGTCTGTGAAATTCAAAGTGATATCTAGATGTTTATGGAAATATTTAAGACAAAATACGTCATATTTTTATACCGCGTTATATAAAATGATTATTTTTATACTTTAGTTTGAATTTATACCCTGTACATTGCTCAATTTGCACTCTCCTATTCTGCATACAAATACAAATTTGTCTTTATTTTTCTTTTTGGTAAGGTACTTACAATTAAGTTTAAGTTTTTTGTTTTGTTTTTAAACAGGAAATCTAATAAAAATAAATATTTGATATTACGTGTTCCTTTATTTTGTTAGTTAGATCAATTTAAAATCACTTCTCAAAAACCCATACTTTGCATTAGGTACGGAACGGATGGTACGGTTGTAGTAAACTGAATTTAAGCGTGAGAGAACACGCCTTAGGAATGACTCTAATATGGATGGATGAGTATGAGTAGAATTAGAGAATGCCTATGCATTGGAATCAATTTGGAAATTCACACTTATTTGAAGTGACATCTATTGTTAAAATTGGCGCAACAATTTGAATTTCAACCGTTTTACTTGCCAAATTCACTAACGCCCAATAGGTGTATCTAACAATCTATGGAGAAATCAAAGATGGTTGTCGCATTTGCTGCGCTTCCCAATGCCATCTACTGTAAACAGTAACGCAAGAATTTGAATTTCAACCGTTTTACGTGAAACCAACTTCCAATTCCAATTTGGAAACGATTAAGGGAACAAGAACACCCATTATGAATGAGAATGGAGAAAGGAGTGTATTTTATATAGTAATTTTGTAAATATCCTGTAAAATATTAGATAATTTTTACGCAAAACAGCACATATAATATAGCTACGAATATGATCTTCAAAATAGGGAATATATGCATGTAAATCAATAAATAGTTTCTTGTGCAAATAAAAATATTTTTTTCGCCAAATTAATAATTACTCCAAAACCAGCTGATGTATTTTTACCATTGGTATTTATCGTTTAACTAGAGATTATACCGGATGTTGTGTGCAAATTTCAGTCTTCTACGTCAATTAGCTCTTGAGATAGACCTAGGTACAAAATTAAACCATTTTTTGTATGAAGAAAAATGTTTTTTTTTTCGCTAAATTACTTATTACTCCAAAACTAATCAATGTATCGGTATCATTGGTATTTGTCGTTTAACTAGATGTTATATCTGATGTTGTGTGCCAATTTCAGGCTCCTACGTCTATTAGTTCTTGAGATAGACCAGGTACAAAATTTGCTTTGTGGGTTCGGACAGACACCCAGACTTCGTAGCGAAAACAATAAGGTTACGTTTTATCCTTATGGGAACGGAATTTATTTATATTAATTTTATATTTATATTAATTTAATTAAGGTAGACAAAGTCCGTTGTTGTCAAGGTTGTAGCTATCATTTGCAAATAATTCGACGGACTTTTAAAGAATTGTGCTTGTTATGCTGTTCTGTGCGTTAAGCTGGGATCATGGCTTCCAGAATCATCGACAACTGCTACTAATACTAACGAAACTAATCATTTTGTCCACCAATATTTATTTTTGGCGCTTATATTGGTTATATTTCTAATAAAAGAAAAAAATATTATTTTCTCAAATTATACTGAGGAGTGAGTTCAAGAAGTCACGTGCCCGAGATTTTTTTTTAGATATATTTTTAATTTGATGACTAATGGTAAAAATTGGTTTGGTTGTTACATATGTGGCATCCTCTTGGAGGCTCTCTGCTGAATAGATGTTCCCTAATTGTTGCCTTTGCGGCAGCAAAGCTTTGAACCTTGTAGCTCATTAATAAATAATTTAAGTCTTATCATTTTGCTTATATATCTCGTAACTCCAATGCCGACAAAGTTCCTGAGGAACTTCGTAACGCCGACAAATTACTGAAGAGCAAACCTCGTAACTCCTGCTTAATAATCAAAACTCGTAAATCCACTATAACCAGAGGCATTATAGTTATGTGAATACCTAAAAATGTCATTGCCCAACAATTTTTACTAGCTTTACAGTAACGTACTCCATTAGAACTAATAAAATGCTTCTTGTAATTTATTATAATGTGAACGTTCACTAAATAAATAGCGTTTATACCTAAACTAGTACTAGTAGACGTTTAGTTTTCAATAAAATTATTTATTAAGAAGTTTCGAGATTTTGGTGACTATATAGGAGCAGTTGTTTATATGTTGACTGCAGTAATTGAAGACAAACTAACAGTAATAATTATAGTGTATCTTGTGTAATAGGTAGACAATTTCTTTTTGAGATCGAAGAAGTTAAGGCGATTTTTTTCACAAGGGCTTTTAGTGTGGCATAGTCCTCAGTCGTGAAGATTGATAAGAACTCGGATAACCTTTAGAAACAACTGTGACATATTTTTTGACAACGGCATAGGCTACGCCATCATCCATTTTTTAAGCGTCCGTCGGTGAATAGGAACTGGCAGCCGGTTGTCTTGTAACTGTTTGCAATTTTAGAATAGTCTGCTTTAAATACTTCGTGGCTGGAGGACGTTTTAGGATGCTTTGTAAGCTCAGTGCATGTGGAGTTGATAGGCAAGCTCCAGGGTGCATATGAGGGCTTCTTTTCTTGTTTGTGATGAAGGGATATTTTTTTTTTTGTGTTTTAATAAATTTTGTACATCGTCAGGAATTGGTGTGGCCTCTGGAGTTTATTTTTTTGCGCAATAACTGATGTAAATAAATCTATTCTTTCACCAAGTTTGGGTATACCAGTTTCCGTCAGTATGTTAATTATTTGTGCTGAATCTGAACGGTTGAATTCTGTTTTTTTAGAAACTGTTATACTCTTGGATGTTTATTTGACACTAACCACTGACTTAGTCAATTCGCTGAGAAGAAAACTGTAAATCTGGAATCGCTCGCTCTGTGGTCCGCTACTATACCGGCATGAATGAATAATATGCGTTTAAAATGTCGTATTCAAATTTATTTATATATATTTCTTTTAAAAACCTATTTTCCCATACGTCTATGTACTTACATTAAAATATTCATATAACAATTATATCTGAATTTTGTTTTGTTTTACAGTGAATTCCGTTATTGCAATTATTGAGTAAGAAGGGAATAAATACCTTATTGGTTCTATTTAGTAAAAATATGTAAACTTCAACGATTTGTATCAAAATGATGGTTTGCTGGTACCAATACCTCTAGCGGGAAGACTATTTGTTTTTACTGTCGGATTATCGCGTGCTTGAGAATGTGCCACCACTATGCTTAAGTATTGTACCCATTCCTCAGCATTTTTGCCATCCTTGGGTTTGAGTATTAAAGTCTGATCAGCAGTGAATATTTCAAATGCTTTAGGTATGTTACGTGCCCCTCGAGATACCTTGACTGATCGTATTTGATTTACGTCAATACTCTCTCCACCACTCTATAAAAATTTAATGTTGTTCTTTAAATGCTGTCAATGGTGAATTTTAAATTTGAATTTACCGATCCTTTGCATGAAAGGTGCGCTCCTGATAGTGTAAAATAACGAGTTCTCCATCGTCGAAACAATCGCCATTTGCCTTTCTTTTCCTTCAATTGGCCCTCAATAACGGGTTGATTGCTTCCACTAAAAAAACCAACTGCCTTCTCGGGATGATTACAAAGAAAACAGCCCCACTGGTATTCCAATTCATTGCAGTTGGGATTGGCTTGATCTGTTTTAGAGACCTCAAACACATCAAGAAAGCCCGAGTGACGTAATTCATTTACTAGTACTTCACGTTCCTAGAAATAGTACACATCTAATTGCCTTATTGCAAAATTAAAAACATCAATGTACTTTACCTTTGTATTTGGAAACTGACTGGTAACAAGTTCTGTAAAAGTTCGGCTCTCACATTTAAGTATTTGCCAAATATTTTTCAAGTTACTGATTCCCGGTTCTCTTGTACTAAGTACACATTTCTCCTTGACCTGTTAAGATTGTGAACTATAGAAAGCACTTCAAAATATTTAATTAAATAGGACTTACATAGTGCCGAACTTGAAAGTCTAAAAACATCAAGTGAATCCAGGTTTTTGGATTACGCGTTCGCATTGTGAAGCATGTTTTTGAGTAAAGGCAGTGTTGTCCCCGTATTTGACAAGCAAAGTGTAGCTTTGCTACTTTCTTTGTACGTCGTTCTGGAAAATATTGTTCGTAGAGCATAATAGTTACTTAAGTTATGTGGAATCATATATTTTAGTGAAATTTCTGTCGGATGGCTGCAGAGTCAGAACCGAAACCTGCAAGGACGAACAAGGGAACATCGAAGTAGAATGGCGGCGGTCTTGTCAATGCAACATCTAGCCGAGAGAATATTAAAACACTTTAATGCCCAGTTTAACAGTGGAGTTTAAACTCTAGTTAAACTTTCGTCGAACAATTTGTCTGCATCACAGTGCTAGTTTTAACGTAAAGTGGAGCCTGCATACTGTTATTTGCATTTTTGATGCGAATCATAGAGGTTTAAGTTGCACATAAACTCTTATGTGACAGTTTATGACTTACAAAAAGAAATCGTTATGAGTCGTATCAGCAATCGGGCCTATGTCTATTTGGCAGCTGTCATTACATACATATTCAGATCAGACGAGTGAAAGCATTATATCCGTACACATTCTTTTTTTTGACAAAATTCAATTGAAAATACAACGAAATGGTATGTAATGTGAAAAGGATTTACCCACCCTTGAGAAAAAGGAAATTGAATACACTTCTTAGATATATGAGAATTAAAACTAGAGTTTTAAGTAACTTAAACATTACTGCTATAAACCCACTGTCAATGACACTTAAAGCATGTATCAAAAATAAAGGCAATTTCTTTAATACCACAACATAGTAGTAATATTACACATATTTTCTTTTATTTTCGAATGGTAAAATAGATAAAGCAGAGAAAATTATGAACCATTTGTTTGATCAAAAATGCATTAGGAGAAAAATATCTCCTCAAGTGAAATTGTTCTGCGCTTCCACACCTGCGTTTAGTAAACTGGGAGATTGGTTTATATTGTGAACCCGAACGATTTAAACTATCGGTTTTAAGGTTTAGTTAAAAGAATGATATTAAAATTTTGTTCAATCTTTTTCTAACGATTTTATTTCCTTTTTTTCTAAAAACGGAGGTTAAATACTTTGCGAAGTAATGGGCGATTTCAACATTCAGTGAATTTAGCAATTCAGGCTGATAACGCAAACAAAACATAATGACAGTTTTGCTTCTGCGGGAGAGGAAGTTGTTAAAGCATTTTCTACAATAGTTAAAAATATAGGTGATTGTGCTCCGCAAAGTTCTTGAAATCACCGCTCCTGCTTCGTTCTTTAATAATTCGAAAGCAGTACTCACCTTCTATACTGCACCTAGTCGGCGGAGGTAAAAAATTAGAAACTTCGTCCATATAACTCTTGATAGACGGGAAATGTTTTTCACAAAATTGCTGCACTGGATCCCGCATATATTGATATGGTTCAAAAGTACTCATTCGCTGATCCAATATGCTATTGTTGGCGTTTAATAGAGTTCGGCTTGTGTTGTCATTTCGTCGAGGAGTTACATTTGTTGTTGGGCCTGATACAACTACCTCATGATTGCTCTAAAATAATAACAAAAGGACGACAAAAATATTGAGGCTATTGAATGAATCAAGTTATGCTTTTAACAAACCGTTCCATTTACTGGTAGTTTCATCACAGATTTCTGGTTTCCATTCAATGGTGGTAACGCTGGCGATGCATGATGTACCGAAACAGTATTTTGTGGTATTGAAATCGATCCTACAAAAAACAATATTTGAAAAGTAAAGAAAGACAGATAGCTCTTAGGAAAATGCTTATTGTTATTACCGATTGACTGATTCAATGCATCGGTACTGTACTTCAGCAAAGCATTGCTGGAGGTCAGTAATGTTGTTGGACCTTGAGAGTGCGGTCGGCACTTGTTTGGAGACGTAGTCACAGTGACCCCACCGGAAGTTACTTGTGTCGATGGAATACCCCATTTATTGTGACCAGTGATGATAACATTGTTACTCAATGGTGGAACTGGTGTAATGTAAGTGGGATTATGTGCCGCAGGAGAACTGGCTGGTTTTTGATGTAACGCTGACATTTGAACAATTACATTTCCACTCGACTGACTATTTGCTGCCGAATTAGGTACTGCATTATTCGAACTTGATCCATTTTGATTGATATGCTGCGATGAACTCAAACGTGTCATACTTTTGTGTAAGCCTCCAACGGAGCCGCCTAATGGAAAAATCAGTTATTATCGGTTAAAATTGATTTAAATGCGGTTTCGTACAAAAATATTTATTAGCAACGGGATGTGTATATGATATTAGTACAATCACCTGCTCTAACAGTGTATTTTATAAAGCAACTTCAAAATATACCTGTAACGTTTAAGCGAGTCATGCTTCTGTGAGTATTACTAGAGGGGTGCAGTCGCCCAGTGCTCCTCGAATCACCTAGTTTTGCGCGACGAGTGTAGCCCGTGTGAGGAGGGGTTGGTGGAACTGCAGGTGCTGCGCTTGGTGCTGGTGCCATTGGCGATGCTTGAAGAGGCGCCGTTACAAAAGGTGCAGTCACCGAAGCTGGCCAATTTTACTTACGTGAATTTACATCTTAATCAAAAGAACCAAATTATACTTACAAATCTTGTTACTTGGCAGTGCAACCGATTTCCTTACAACTTTTGGACTGCTCGGACTACTTCGGCTCTTTTTACTTATCACAGTACTGCTACTATTTACAATATTACGGCTTCGTGATATGTCTGTGGATATTGTGGTAGCTGTGGTTGGTGCGCTGGAACCTAATATAACCGGCGTTGAGTTCAAATTAACAATTGTCACACCTCCTGAAGTCTTATTACCATCCACATTTACATCAGATGATGCCGAAAGCTTCTGCTGGCTGAAGAAGATTGTGAAATTCAGTTATAAATATTCAGTACAAAATTCGAAAACAATTAGCAACCTTATGACGTTCTTTTGTCGAACACATGCCAGTACTTTGTCGTTAAATAGTATCGGAAACGTTGAACATAACATAGTGGCTTCATGCAGTAATATTGTTTGTGAAGTACGGTCAGCATGCGGTAAATGTTCTAGCACGAAGTCAAGAGCATATTGTGCGTTATCCTAATAGCGTGATTAAGAGAAAAACAAAATCAAAATTTTCATTAGTGTTTACTGTAATTGTTAATGCAAATGATAGTGCAGTCTATACTGAAACCAATTTTCGGAACAAGTAGGTGTAAGTACAAGACCAACACGAGCTTTAAAAACATAATACGAGTTAGGCCACAGAGGCCTAGTAGTTAGTGAGTTGACCTAATAAGCGAGGGGTTCCAATTTTAATCAGAATATAAACTAATCAATCTTCACAAAAAAGGAGGCCATTACCATTGTCCAACGAAGACCATCTACACAGTGAATGAATGATGCTCCCAATAATAAAGCACTACATAGTGCTTGCACAACAATTTCGACTAGCCTGTGACCTGCCAGAATCAGAATTTGACAACGGAACCTAAACCACCTTGGATAATAACCAGATTCATCACACGCTACCAACGAGGAATAGACAAATTTACTCAACCACCCGGCATTAACATGTAACAGTACTAAGAAGGCAAAAGCCACATCCATCAGACATCTGTGGCCAATGCAATCAATAGCAATATACCTATCTACCTCATCGGCATGTCAACGAACAAAGGCAGCTTCCTCGCCACACTACGACACTTAAGCGCAATTCCACTCAGGCTGATGCCACTGAAAACAGATTCACCCCAAGTGTAACAATGGTCCACACCATGTTCAATATTTGTTCACCTGCTCATCCAAACCAAGCAATTTAATCCCAGAAATGTTATGGACCCAATCAACCAATGTGGAACTAATTGACAACTATAACAGAAACTTATGACTGTTCACATTTGTACGGAAAGTGTAAATTCCAATTAGTTTTAGACTCGCGCTACATATTAATGCTATTAAACTATGAAGTCTACTATACATGCAACTGGCATACATTACATTTGCCTACCTTATTATTCCGTCCAGCGGTTGCAAGTACCTGAGCGGCCAATGAGATTGTGGCAGGATTGTTCTTGGCTGTCGCTTTGATTTTATCAAAATGCTCAACGATTAATTTTGGAAAAGACTCTGCCATTTTTAGAAGTATTTGCATTGTGGCCGTTGCAGTTTCCGTGTTCAAAAGGAATTCACATAGTTCTGAAATACTGCCTTCAAGGACCTAAAATCGATTCGTCAATGATACTCAAATATTGTTATAAAATATACTGTACATTTGGAGTTTTTTGTGCAATCAATATATACAGCTGGAGTAGTGCAAGCTTCTCTTGTAAATCACATTGAGGCAAAAGTCCTATAAGCAGCGGTGCATGTGGTGACACTTGATCGGGTGATACTTCATAGATTTGCGAAAGAACTCGACACAATCCATAGTTGCCTTTAAATGATGATAAATTTGATAACACTTAAAAAAACACTTTATTTAATATTTACCAGCAAGAATTGAGTCCATAATCGAGTCCACATAAGGACTCAATAGGAAAGCGTAATCAATAGCAGCTAGCGATAGATAACTAGCCAAATTCCGTGAAAGTTCCTTGTTGCCTTTTGGAAGAAACTGAACTGCCACAGGCAGAGCAATTTTCATTAGTTCTTTTTTGTCATAATTCTAAAACAATGTAAAATTAGTCAACTGTCGGTGAGGTTAATTGAAAAAAAACTCACTAAAAATATACTGGAAATAATATCGGCAGCAATTTTTGCATGAGGTGGATCCTCTTTCAATGGCCCGTGCGGTTGCAACGGCCATAGTAGACATGTTTTTAGTAAATCTACTAGAGCAGAGCAGTACCGATCCGCTGTTTTCGTCTCGCGTATGCATGATAGTATTCTCGTAACACAAATCTCAACCACCGATTGGTCATTGTTATTCTTTAGATAATCTGGTTGTGAAATAATTGGTCCAATTTCTAAAAGCTAAACAAAAAATGGTCTAGGTCTGTAGCTCTAATCGATAATTACTTACAACTTTTGTTATGTCATTGACGATTTCAGAGTCCGACACGGAAAATAGATCACCCGCTCTTGAGAGATCACGTTTCGATAAGACTATCGTAAAAAGTTCATGCATTGTTCTTGCAGAGTTTTCTTGAACAACAACTTCTGGCTTTTAAGTACAGTTTAGCAACATCCTGACGCAAATAATTTATATCTAAAATAAAACAAACGATTATTATTTGTAAATAGGTACACCTTCCAAGACCGTCGGATAGTTATATTGCTCTAAGTTCGAAATGTTAAAGATCGCTAACACTGAAACTAGATATAAGGGTTAATCGAAAGAATTCTAAAAATCTCACGCAACCCTTGGTGAGGGAATACCATTTCAGATTATCAGCTCAATGCGTAAAGGCAGCGAAAAGAATTCGTATTAAAAGATTAGGGAAATTGGATTAGTTGAAATAACATAAAACCAAATGCAAGTTTAGATTGAAAAGGAATGTGAAATCTTTGTATTTAAAATATTCTGACTTAATCATTCCTTTTACTTTATGTTGTGTCAGTCACACAAGTAACACTATATTAAGTGCTAAAATGCGATATAAGATGAGGGCTTTTTTCTTTTTGTGGCAAGTTGAAGAAATAATTCTATCGGAGAGGTGGTACATTTGAAACTCACCCGGCGTGCGCAAAGGCTTTCGGGATAGAGTGTTGGACAGTGAATGAATGCAGTTTTTTAAATGCATTGGGCTTCAAATTCAACCAAATGGATACACCTCGGGTGTGTTAAGCCAGTAGCGCAATAGTTTAGTGGTGACTGGTGTGTGTGCTGAACTACTGAGCGTTGCGTTTCAAGTTCAGCCTCCGGAAGAACACAAAATACATTTTAAGGTTTTTTCACTAACATCCAAGAGTATAACTGTCTTTAGAAAGCTTCTCATTTCAACCTGTAGCTTTATCTGCAAAACACCTCTAGCTAGTGTACCTAATTAGAGCTCAAACAAAATTGCGATAAATTGACATTTACTGCTGTTGGCTTAAAAGACTACAATTTGTGTTTCATACTTTTTCTCAGTGTTGTAGAACCAAACGGAGTTACCTATTCTGTTGCATGTTAACTAACAAATTGTTTTAACGCAATTATTGTAGGTTTAATGTTGTTCAATTCAATTACCAGGAAACTAGGTCAGTATTGCATATTGAAATGAGGTACACCGAAATCGAGCTTTTATGTACCTTGCGCTTTCATAATAATTGTAATACGAACACTGGGAAGCAACCCCTGACGAATTTCCGTTAGAAATTTTGTCGAATTGTTAAACATACATAGGTACCTACATAATCTTCACATTTCGAAATTGCAATTCTTCCGTTAGCGATAATTATTCTTTCTTTTACATAGGCACCTAATTCGCAAGCCGATCCTAAGCGAAACTCATGACAACCGCCACCACATCACTCTAAAAAGAATGCGAGATCCAATTTGAATTACCAAAAATGATATCAAAGGTTACAAGAACACGGAACGCTGACCACTGATTACGTTTGATTGCTACTCTACTATTGCTTCACATTTAGCTTTAATCCAGAGAGGTATTTCAAGTCGATTGTACACATTTTTCTGGAAATTATTTCGATCACACTTCTCTATCTATTGCTTCCACCGCCCAAACCGGTGTAGCAGGTTCACTAGGTATGTGTAAAGCGGTATTGATGGAACTCTTGTATAGTTGTAGACCCACTGCTGGTCTTCCAAGACATCAAACTTATTCCTATTAGAAAGTTTTCTTTTAATAATTTCCTGGAAGTTTATTTAAACTAAATGCATTGCTTCAATATACTTCCACGACCTAAGTTAATATTAATATCTTTTTTTGTCTTTGCAGAAGATACGTTTTGCAATGTTAGCATTATTGTACTAAAACTGAACTAACCTTTACATAAGCACAAATTTCCTTCCTCTTTTATAGTCTCTAATAAAACAAATCGAACGACAAACTTTTAATTACCTATGCCTCTACAAACTTATTGGATTTTTTTTGTTTGCGTTTACAAAAATACGCAAGTAAAATAGTTTCTTGCAATTTGCACGGTTAATCTTAATCGAGATCGGGAAGCGGCCAACACCAGCAAATCACAAACCGTAAACACAACAAAAACAAAAACGATTGAGACCACATAGAAGAAATAATACACCTACATTTTTTACTTTACGAAAAAATACTTTCATGTAAAATCAGAGCAACCGGCAGTATCCGCGAACGAAAGAGATAACCCTCGTAGCCACATATCGCGATACAATTCACATAACCGTAACAAGATCCATTGCATTTTATTGTTTTAATTATTTGCGTTCAAACATTTTTGAGCGTTTGGTAAGGATTTTCAAAAACTAGTTTCTGAATAGCTTTTCCGCGAAATATCACAAGGAGAATAATAAAATACATGTATATTCCAATAGCCGTTACTCAACACACGATCACTTAGGAAGGCGATTTTGACAAAAGACATTTTGCAGAAGCTGCTGCTGGCGAACGTATATTTTAACCTATACCTGTCCATTTCTTTCCTTAATAATGGCGGTGGTGGTGGTTATGATGGAGAAGTGTGACTACACTACACAATCGTTGTTTCTGCGGGCGCAAGTTGGCAAGTGTCATCATCAGCTGGTTTTAATTTGGTTTTTCTGCACTTTTCACTTAGAATTTTTCTGTCTCCCTTTGGTTTGTTTATTAATCGCTCTAGCTGCTAGCAACATGTGGCATCCAAAACACTAGACTAGACACACTTGACAGGTGCATCATATTTATGCTAATTTCGATTGGCAATCTCAGATTTCGTCTGGCGAATCGAACAAAAAAAGTATACTGAGCTGTGGTGGTGTAGCTGCCAAAAGTTGTTTACCTACCTTTTTTGTTGTGAAGATTTTTTATTCGTAGAGTAGTTGCAACCAGCGTTCGGACTTGAGAAATTCATTTGTGCGGTCGATTTTTCAAAAAACAGCAGTAAATCCAATTTTTGCGCAGTACATTTTTTGTTTGTATT
Organism: Cheilosia soror; assembly: GCA_949372485.1. Classification (NCBI taxonomy): domain Eukaryota; kingdom Metazoa; phylum Arthropoda; class Insecta; order Diptera; family Syrphidae; genus Cheilosia; species Cheilosia soror. The sequence goes on along the minus strand of OX443561.1, from coordinate 1,344,395 downwards.
GAAAACCTACATTTCATGTACATAATATGTATATATTAAAAAAAAAAAATATTTTTAGTTTTTTTATAAATCGATCTGTTTGAATCTTTTATTTTTCTTTATTGGTCATGAGAGCAGTTTTTTTATAGCGTTTTCGACTGAGCTCTTCAGATTCTTCCCTCAGATTTCAAATTTGCCTTTGCAATCGAATTCTATTCACTGGTTAAATGTTAAATTTAATTATTCGAAATGTGTCTTGTGTTAATAATCTGAAAAGTGCTCTCGATTCCAAAAAAAGATTCCAGTTTTGTGTCAATCGAACAAAACAGTGACCTAGAGCAAAAAAAGTGATCTTTAGGTACTGAATATTTAGTTGTTGACATATCTACCACAAACCAGTAAGAATAGACCGCCGACTTCCCGTACACCTACCCGATTCCCCCCGGAAAGAATTTCCCTGTCTGTGAATACGTGTAAATGTCAAAATTAATGGCGGCAATGTTTTTCTATGCAATACCATGCGACCAGGATTTTTCAAGTATGCGTGCGTTAATGGCGCCCGCCCCTTTGATTTTGTACAGCACCAATAATACATGAAAAATCCTGGTCTCGCCGGCAGCTTGTAGGCAAAGTCCGTTATGTGGGAGGAGTCGACGGTCTATTCTTACTGGTTTGTGGTATGTATAACACCGCGTCTCCACGAGCAATATTTCATGCAAGCTATGAGCTGAGCAATAGATGGAATACCATTTTTATAGAATACTATTTGTGGTCTCCACAAGCAATTTTCATAGAATACTATATGGCAAGCTATGAAATATTGCTCGTGGAGACGCGGTGTAAGGAAGTAGGTAACATAGAGCCTAGATTCGTAGATGAAGATTTCTTATTGAAGGACTAACTGATTAAAATTTCAGACATTTTCAGATAATTCAAAATCGAAAGAAGGGACTGACTCGAGAGATCGGCAAACTTTTTAAGCAACAACAAAATGCATTATGGTTTTTAACCTTTTAGTTTTATTCAAAGGGCCGATTACGGCCCTAGCGAGGTATCCGTCGGAACGGAAAATTCTCCGATTTCATACGAATCGGAGGATTTTTGCTTCGAGGTATACTTCGGAAGACCTTTTCGGAACTTTTTTCCGACAAATATGCAACGCACACTGGCGTTTTGCGTTTCAGTGCGATCAAGTGCGTTTTTACTGATATTTTTGACAGCTTCATACGAATTTTCTTCCGATATTCTCCGACAGGAATTTGTTGCAGAATTTGTTTACGATTTGCTGTGAAGTATTGATAAATGAAAGTAATAAAGAAAAATACTTTTAACAAAGTAATCAGGGCCGTAGCCAGGATTTTGGTTCGGGGGGGGCTTGCTTCCAAGTCTTACGAAAAAAAACTATGTATATTCCAATTCATTGATTTCTATTAGTCACATTTTTTCAAAGCAGAAAACGTTTTGATTTTTTTTGATATGAAATCAATCACCTTATAGGCTAAGAGCTAGCAACGTTTTTTCTCAAGTCATTTTAGCAAGACTGTAACTTTGTGAGCTTAGTTCGTGGTGACTACTGAACACGAAAATACATTTCTGGCAGCGCTGCGTTGGTTTATATATTAATTCCATAACCTGAAGAGGGCAAACAATTTAGGTACCTCATTTTAGCAAACTTAAGATTTTGGTATGTGTTAATTTACGACCGATGTAGGCAGAAAATGCAATTGCGATATCAGTTTTTGGCGGTTTTAAAGTGCAAAAAAGGCAAAATTTAAGTCATTATAGCAAAGTCAAATTTTTCATATTATGTTAGCGATATTATCACTCTACTAATTCCTCAAAGCCAAACCAAAACTCCGGTTTCATCATAGACCAAAATCTTAAGTTTGATAAAATGAGGTACATTTCTTTCACTTTTGAGGTTATGGCATTCCAATATAAACCAACGCAGCGCTGCCAGAAATGTATTTTCGTGTTCAGTAGTCACCACGAACTAAGCTCACAAAGTAACAGCCTTGCTAAAATGACTTGAGAAAAAACGTTGCTAGCTCCTACTCTAATTCACAATAATATCCGAATGAACAGATATCATAGCAAGTGAACTTAACCTTGCATTTTCCATAACGCTTCGGGACATTGTTTTAATCTTTTTCATAGCTAATAAAAAATAAATAGGTGGCGCTACAGGCGGTAGACACCGTAGGCCTAATGAAAGGGTTCTTTCAAATCTAGCTGTGGTCACTGAAAGCGTTGCTAAAACCGTAAGCAAGAAATTTATAAGTCTAAAGTAAGTCTTGTCACATAATCAAGCAATTTCAAAACTTCGGTAGAAGGGTCACTCCCACTCGACGATTTTTTTTTCGCACCAAAGAATGTACTCAGCTTTCACAGCTGATAACGAAATTGCATTATCAAAGTAAAGTGTTAACTTTTCCAACTTTTCGCTCAGGCTAAACTGTAGCAAAACCTGGGAGAAGAGCTTGAAACGATCGATGGTAGGACGTCTTCGTTGACCATGAATCTGTCCGTAAGATTTTGTATTAACGAATTTATGCAAGAAATCAGTATCGGCACACTAAAATAGGCTTCAGAAGGAGAGATTTCTGGATCGGAACGCGTTGTTTGTTTCAATGAAGTTCTTCAAATAAGTCCTCGGCAACTGCAAGTAAGGATGCGGATTGAAAAGACTCTCTGAAAAATTCTTCGGCATTTTCTCTGATGTCCTTAAGAGAATTCAGAACTTCTTTTGTGCTGTCGATTGCAGAAACGAAATCTAAGGATTTGTTCTGTAGGGAAACTGATAAGGGCAGCGCTAAACTGAAAAGTTTTTCGTATACAATAAGGCTTTACTAGGCAATCGCATTTTTGGACCACTGCCAAAGGTGTTGATACTTTCGAAGACATCACCCACGTTCTGCTAGTTATTTTTTCAATACTTATTGAGATGCATTTGAAGAGCTCTACAAAGGAATTAATACTGTCATGCCTTTCAATTAATTTTAGAAAATTTAGTTTTTGTCTTTTGTTAACCACTTTCGGGGGGGGCTTCAGCCCCTCAAGCCCCCCCCCTGGCTACGTGCCTGAAAGTAATTGGTTGTATTTGTTGCTTAAATTTGTGTTTCCAGAGCAAAAAAAAAAAAAAAAAACAAGCACAAAATACGAAAACCCCAATGTACCAACATTATGTCAAATCAATGCGTCGTCGCATTTTAATTATTCTTTCCGAAGGCGGATACCTCGAAGGTAATTTGAGTCTCCGACGGAATATGCGTTGCGGAGAATTCTCCGTTCCGACGGATACCTCGCTAGGGCCGATATTTGGTGGCCAAGTGCTTATCGATCAGTGCAGTTTCATTTTCCGGGAAAACAATTAAAAGCCTTCCGAAAGAGGAATACGAATTCCTATATACGGAGAATCGACTTTCAGATTTCAACTGTTCAAACAAATTACATACTTAAGTAATCTTATGATGAGTATGGAGTGGCACAGTTCGAAATAGCTGTAATTTCAATCGAAGTCGTTAATAAATAATTGTTGTTCTTTGAAACAGCACATCACAATTACATAAAGTTCCCTGCCCTATTGGCTGACACTGTCACCTAAAAAGATCTATTGTATCGAAAAAAATATATGTTAATTTCCAAACTAAAAATATCAAATTACTTCTCTGAAAATGTGCAGTAGATTGGGGCGTTAATTTTGTTTACGAAAAGAGCAGCAGACTGCAATTGCAGTAAAGTCCGAACCCTGGTTGCAACTTGCAAGTTTTACAAAAATTTTCAAATAACCATAAAATAATGTCCCTATTATGTAAGACAACTACAACTATACAGTTGAGTTGTCTCTTGGTTTTATGTCATTCAAAATTCGGTATTGTCCGTATTGTTATACACAACCTTGATAGAAAAGTTGTCTATCAAAACAGAACAAATATGGCGGTGGTTGTCGATGCTTTTTCTTCCTTGCAAATACAAATACTGCAATTGCAGAAATTGCTCGTAGGTATGACGAAAACGAGTATTATCCGAAGAGGACGACGATGAAGATGTGCCATATGATGAAAATGAAATTTGCATATCTATTGTTTGTTCCACGTTTATCAAATTTTGGTTTCGATTATTTATTTTAATATGGTTTTCCAGTAGCTCTAACTTTTTCGACCGACTTTCATTCGCACTTGCGAACAAAATTCCCTGAAAAAAAGACGCACCTAAATTTAAAAACAAAAATTTTATTCATAAATGTTTATATACATACTTATATTCTTGGTTTAGAGACGAAGACACCGATCACTTTTGCTGGAACTAAAATTGAATAGTAATCTATTTGATCTTCCTTATGTGCGTTTTATTCAGCTTTTTAGATTGGATAAGGTTTAAGGTGAATGCTAGAATTGTAATGAACAATTTGTATTTCTGATGATGCAATGACGGTGTAAAGTTGGATATCAAGTTTCTCGCGACACTACATTTTTACGGATACAGTTCAAATCAGGCGTCAATAGGAAGCAATCACATTACTTTTTGGTTTCTCGCAGCCCAGTACCTCGAGATCGATTCAGTTGGTTCTTGCATTGTGTTTTCTAATTGGATTTTGCTCCATGTAGGAGCAATATATTTTTTTTGCTCTGTCGTGGGTTTTTGTTGTCTTTTTCCTAAAAGATGTTCCAGTATTTATTATCTACACAATTTCCAGCCTGCATTTTAATATGTTTTTTGCACAAATTCGATGAGGTGCCTACCGACTGCATAAAAAAACTCGGCGGTTTGATTTGACAGCTTCGTAACAGATTTTAAATTTTCGAAGTTCCATAACAGAGTTTCATAAAAGTTCGAAACCGTGAATACGAATTATAAAAGATCTTAAGGTCGAAAACTTTTATGATTCATAACAGAAAATTCATAACAGAATAAAAGATTTTGCCGAATAGGCCTAATTATAGAGAGTTTTAAGTGTAGGTATATAGATCATTAAAGTCTTTAGAGTTTCGAAGCATAAAACCTAGCATTTGATTAGCTCTGCCAACTATGTACATAGTCGCAGTGAAAATTTTAGTTCAGTGTCAAAAATGACCCCCAAGTCTTTTTGGTCAGAAATAATACTCAATTTCGTGTTTTGTATTCCATAATTAAAAAATATAGGGAACTTTTTTCTGCTAAAAGTAAGAACCGATCTTTTTTTTATATTAAAATAAAGGCCATTAAGAACACACCAGTCATTTGAACGGTTTAAATCATTTTGCAATGTTAAGACTTCTGACATACAGTTTATTGTCTTGTAGATTTTTAGATCATCTACATACGAAAGACGTTTTAACGACGTTTATGCCAATGGGCAACCCACTCTCGCCCACAATTGCAGATCTGGTGATGGATCATTTACTGGATGAGTGCTTCAAAACCATTCCAAAGCCGAAATTTATAGCCAAATATGTTGATGACATATTCGTGGTTATCGACCATCGAAATATTGAGGACATGTTGGAATGCCTCAATAAATTGCACCCCAGAGTCCAATTCACACTGGAGAGGGAAAAAAATAGTGCGATAGCGTTTTTAGACGTTATGGTTCATCGCGATAAAGACCGGCTCTCATTCAACTGGTACCAGAAAGATACGGCATCTGGAAGATTGATCAACTTCCGTTCAAACCAAGCCAGGCATATCATCACCAACACGGCTTCTAACCTAGTCCACAAGGTCCTCACATTAAGTGACGAAAAGTTCCACCTTGCCAATGAACGTAAGATTACGAAAATGCTCAAAGACAACAACTACCCTGATCGTTTCATACGTAACATTATACATCGACAAAAACATAAAGTTACCCTGGAAGAAGGATCAGATGAAGAGCTGCGGATCTATAGAAGTGTGGTTTACGTTCCGAAACTTGCCGACAGCTTCAAACACATCATCAACAGGAGCTCCATGGATGTTAGCATAGCTTTCAAATCCCATAAAACGCTGGCATCATCATTTTCTAAACTAAAACCCAAAACTGACCAACAAAAACGCACGGACGTAATATACAAGATTGACTGCATGGGCAACGCCACTGAAAGTTGTGACCTTTGTTACATCGGTACCACCAAACAGTTTCTATCCCAAAGAATGTCCAACCATCGGTCGGACATCAAATCAAAAAACGGTGGAAAAACGGCACTCGCAAACCATACCATCCAAGCGAACCACAATCCGGACTTTGACAACGCAACTGTGCTTCAGACGGAGAGACATACCTCAAAACGGTATACGCTCGAGACGCTACACATCATCAACAACAGGAATAACATGAATAAAAAACAGGACATCCAAAATATATCTGCTATATATAGCTCGCTTGTTGGTCCCCAAAAATAAGTTATAGACTAAACTTCTATTGAAGTGTTTCACATCTTAATCAGTTTTGTTTCATATATTCATGTCATAGTCAAGGTTCATTGTTTTTGCTCGTTAATTAATTTTTGTAAGTTTAATGTTCTTTTTCCATATTTATATTGTCATTAACCAATGTTTTTCAATAAAGAACCCCTGAAGAAGGCAGCAACCCCTGCCGAAACGTCGGGAAATCAAATGAAATAATCGAGTTTCATTCACCTACTTATGACCAAAAAAGCCGACGGAAATATATTCCAAACATTATCACGAAAGACGTTTTAAGCTTGATACGAAAAAGGGTAAGTCATTGATAGAAAGAAGAAAAAGAGGACTTCCTTGGGGAACACCTAAAAATTTCGAATTTCATTTCATGAATTCCAAAAAGTTTAAGTTTATTTAAAAGAACATTGTGCTGAACACGATCAAAGGCTTTTGAAAAATCAGTATACACGCAATCTACACACACAGAAAAAAATTGTAATATTTACAATTTTCTGCGTACAATTTACAAATTTGTAACTATAGTCATTACAATTTAATAGTATTTTATTTTAAACTATCCGATTTTTTATTTTTGTCTGGAAAGCTTCTCCGAAAATGAGGCTGGGAACACATTTTCGGTCAACGGTGGGCGTTACAGAGCCATGTTAACCGACTTGTTTTTTACATTCCCATTAATTATGGTACAAAACGTCGTTCAAGTGGCTGCCTCGGCTGGCTTCGCAGTAGCGCATTCTGTAACTCCAATTTTCCAAGACCTTGTTTATGGTGTCGGGCTGTAGCTCACGGATTGCTTGGATGATATTGGCCTTAAGTGCTTGAATCGTTTCCGGATTGTTGGCAGAACATCGGTCCTTCACGGTTCCCCACAAAAAAAAAGTCCAAAGAGAGGAATTTTATTTCAAAATTGAACCTATCTCTCGTTTTTGCTCTCAGCTGGCGGTCTATTATGTATGCAGTGTTGCCACTAAAAAAAGTGAATCCGGCAAATCTGACCGTATGACCGGATTATTATTTTCTAAATCCGGTTAAAAAATCCGGTCAAAAGTCAAAATCAGAGTTTTTGACCGGAAACCCGGTCAAAAATAGATTATGGTAACATTATGTATTACAAAAAATATAAAACAAAAGTCAACTATCATAAGCCATTTTTTTTACATTATAAACATTATCCATGTTGAGAAAACGTTTGTATAATATGTGAAACTTTTAGTGCATTGCATAACCGTACAACGTCTTCCAATGTTCAGCGAGGCAGGTCGATTTTGAGTGAGTAGAAAAGAGAGTGGTAGAGAGCATTGAAAATGCGCAGAAAATCCATTTTCAGAAATAATTCTGGCATGGCCTCGGCAGGGCATAAAGGTTCTTTTTCGTACCATTGTGCTTTCGATATAAATCTGCATTTGATATTTGCATTGATAGAGTGAGGGCGTCAAAAACGGGCATCGGCTTCGGCTTTACTATAAAATTTGTTTGTGTTTCCGATTTCAATATTCTTTTACCTGTCAAATTTTATTTCATTGCAATGACGCTTCGTTTTTGTTTGTAGCCAAGTCGTTAATGGAAATGAAAGTCATGGGAAGACGTGTATGGCTAAATAATTATTTTAGGATAATTTTCTGACACTTGAAAAGAGTAGTTCACCAAACTCTAATCTGAGATTTATCGAATTTCACACTTCTAATTGAAATGCATTGTTTAATTTCCTCTTCAACATTCTAGCAAAAATTAGCCTATAAGATAATTTATTATCCTGCTCCTGAAGCAGAATTCCATGTGTTATGTTGTAAATGTCCCAATATTCGCAGTAAATTGGTTTCTGTTTGAACTTGGGTGCTTGTTCGTAATGTATATGGCAAAGTTTTATTCAAATTACCTATAGAAATCTATCTTTATTTATAGTCAGTAGATCAATTTTATTTCCAGCCCAAAAAGTGTTTTCCGGTTAAAAACATTTTTCGTTCCGGTCAAAAAACGGTTAGACCGGATTTCAAAATTTTCTCCGGTCAGAGTAAATAGATTTCGGTCAGATATGACCGGAATCCGGTCAGAATGGCATAACTGTGTATGACATATTGACAGTCGCTTGTAGTCTATTACAAATGTCTGGTCGATGATTTCTCTTGGAAGTGAACAAATTTTGTGCGTACGAATAGCTAAAATCAATCGACACAATCGACAATTTTCGTGACGATCGCTGATCGACAATCACAATAAGGGCCATATAGTCTCTTCAGAATAAGGAAGAATGCCACTTTGAAGGATCTCCCCGAACATGCAACTACCTATATATCCAATATACCGCTAATTTCCTTGACTGGAAAAAAATCCCCAGACAATACCTCCCCTTCTGTACTTTAGTGTGCCACTTCAAGCAATGGGTGTAAGTCGCTCCCCTTTTGGACATCGTCGTATACTTATAGTCTGAAAGTCCTCAAATTAAGTTTAGACTCATCAAAGAATAGCGCCATCCTCCATCCAAATAGATACTGACGCTGATCTTACGCTGAGAAAGCTTATAAGTTGTCATTTTTATTATGTTGAGTATATATACGAAGTGAAAGACGATGCAACATAAAAAGGTTCAAATCGAGACCTTTGCAAGTCAAGTTTGTAACCGAACTCCTGCTAAACGGCTGGACGGCTGTACGGATTTTAATGAAATTTTGTGTGTGTGTTTGAATGGGTCTAAGAAGGATGGTTTAGATTCACAATTGGACCCGGTAGGTAGCGTTGCAATAATAAACACTCAACAATAAAACAATTTAAAAAGCAAGAATAAGCTCATGAATAAAATATCAAATAATACACACTCAAAAAAAAAAAAATCATAAATAAAATTTCAAATATTAAAGCGGCCGCAGAACAATTGACGGACAATGAAAATAAATAAATACGAGCAGGCAAAACAACGCAACGTTTGCCGGGCCCGCTAGTAAGTATAATATTTATTCAAGAAAGAATAACCTACCCATATCGGGAAAGCTGCTTTTAACATTTTCCAGAAATGTTTTTTAATTCACATAATTACAATGTATTAACCCTTTAAACTTTGCATACGACTTAATTCATGTTTATTTATAATTGTTTTGAAAGAGAAAATGAATAATGTTATTTTGTTTCCAATACATATTACCCGGGTATTATATTTGTTAAACGGAAACACTTAAGCTTTGTGTCCGTTCCGTATATACTTTTGGTTAGGGAATAAAATAGTCAAGGTCATAGCGGGACATAGCAAGAATAAATCATTATTCCAACATAGCAATGTGACAATAAAAAATGTGTATCTTTATTTTTAGTAATTCAGTCGTTTACAAGTACTTTCCAACTAGTTTTTCCACCAATGCAATGTATTCCTCTTTAGCGGCATCTTGGCTCTTGCCCTTGAGATCGCCCCAAGATTCCCACTTAGCTCGGCCCTTAAGGTCAAGCATACCTGGATTGCTAGTGTTATTATCTCCAAATGATCCCTGCTTGAAAAGAGCATACAATTCCAATAGCTCGTTGTCGGTGGGACGTTTTGTGAGGGTCTTAACCTTCACAGCAGCAGCATTGAATCTCTGAAAGAGTAAATTAAAAAAAGTGCAAATCATCATAATCAAAGATACATTTAATACTTGTCACAAAGATACTTACTTCATCGAGCGACATGATATTAGATTTAAATTGAAATCTGAAACCAGTGAACTGAAACCAGTAAGTAAAAACCAAGATTAGATAATCATTTAGCTATAAAGATTTTTTAAATTAGAAATAAGTGTTTTTAATATGTTTTTGCATCACATACACCGTTACTAAGTGATATTAATAATGTACAATTACATAAAAATAACAACACTTTCGCAACATTTTTTCTTCATCTCTGCACTATACGTATGTATCTAATATACCTATTTTGCTTAGAGAAGAAGAAGCTAGGTACCTATCCCGGTAGAGAGAAAATTCGTAACAGTACAAGAAATGATATCAAATTTAAATTAGATTATCATGGAATATGTTAACTAAATCATGAGTTGAAATTAATTTAAACAAAACGTGATTATAGAAAAACGTGAGTGTCATTTAAATTGCAGTGTTTAAATTTTAACGACTCTATATAAACTCGATGCAGACTTTATGTACCTATACACCTACTAGGTATATGTAGATATTCAGTTTTCAAGTATATGTCTAATTAATGAACAAAATTCGCGAAAATAGGTACTTATTTATTTTTTTATTTTGTAATTTATTGCTGGCGAATTGATTTCAAATTACAGCTGCTTACTTACCGGGAGCAAACTATAAAGGCAGCTACAACTGGTAATTGAATGACTGAGCCAACTCGCGGTTTGGGTGCTTTAAATTCAGTTGTACATGTACTTTGGAAAAGAGGTACAACCAAGCACTTTCAGCCAGATAATTCGATACGAAAAGCTTGGAGCTTTTAACACTTACACATCGGTAGTTGAGGCAGCTAGATCCAACGTCAGGTGGGTACTTGTAGGCGAAATCACTACTTAGATCTGTTTTGATGATCAGATATCGCAGTGTAAAGTGCAATGCGTGCGTACATATCTATAAATTAAGAAATAACAAGATTACGTATCTAAATCAGTTATTATCGTAAGCTTGCTGGATTTAAATTTGGAATAGGATAGGAAACGATCGGTTACTGTGTTAAGTATGTAATTGTTAATTTTAAAATGCTATGCTTGTACCAGTTTAGTTTTTCCATTTGCCATTTATTTAGATGATGAATCTTTTTCTTATCAATGCCCACCATTGCCGTCCGTATTTAGAGATGCCCATTACTGCTTAATTGGTTACTAATCGGGAGATTTTAATTCATATTCAATCCTAGTTCCAAATACGGGAGATGAGTAAACACAAAATGTTTCTTTATAATAGAATACCTTACGCATAACATTCCAAATAGGATTTGGAAGTATTTTTAGTGTATGTACCTAACAAAATCTGTTAATTTTCTGCCGAGAGCTATTGCCATAAGAGTAGACTGAAAAATGTCCGAGAATATTTTTCTTATGAAAAGCTTGTTCATTTGTTCCACAAAATAAAACGCACACACGACTTGTTACAACTACATAGTTAGACATAGATTCCTATTAAGGGGTGCAAAAGCCGAAAAATACAAATTTCGGTATACTTAGGCCGTGTGTGTGGCGAGGTTCCTGCCCAAGAAATCGATCACTTCGATAAAACCGATTCTCAGACGAAAATGGCGGAGGAGCAAGAAAATCTATTGCTTCAAGAACCGTTAATAATATTGATTTCGATTCGCCAAAAAAAAAAAAAAACACTTTTTCTTTCCCGAGATCACTTTTTCGTTCGTTTGGTACAAAAAAAAGCAACCTTTTTCAGAGTCGAGAGCACTTTTGCGAATCTAGATTTTTTTCTCGGAGTCGCTCGAGATTTACCAATACACTTACATATGATTTGACATTTGTTTGTTTACGTTTTATGGAAGTTTGTCCAAAAAGTTAGAGCCACTAAAAAACCATATTAAAATAAATAATTTAAGACAGAATTTGATAAATATGAAACAATTAATAGAGGTGCAAATTTCATCTTCATCATGTGGCACATCTTCTTCATCGGCGTCGTCGTCGTATGGAAATTTTGGAAGTTGCAACCACTCTACGAAAAAAAAATCTTCACAACAAAAAAGGTAAACTGCTTTTGGCAACTTTCTGAGATTGCCAATCGAAATTAGAATAATTATAGGGCTGCTTCGCTTGGGGGAAGGAAGCAAGACAACGCGACGGTTGATTTCAGAATTTAAAAAAAATTTTCTTGATGATGACCGACCATGACAATCTTCCAACGGAAGCCAACGGACACTCAATCTAACGGAAGCCTCAGCTGTGACCGTGACGAATTTGGTGGACTTGAGTAGGTCAAAACCCGAAAAACCAGTCGTCAGCTCAGCTAAAGACTTAGTAAGGATGAGGAGACAGCAAATTAGGGTTGAGAAAGCCTAGAGCGCAATTCTCTGGAGGAGCTAACATGAGACTGATGGCATTAGGCAGCGACAGGGTTGTCAGGTTTTAAAAACCAGAATCGCCAAACGTAAAATATAAAACGCCAAAAAATCGCCAAATTTCAAAATTTTTCACACCAAATTCAAAAACCATAAAAATCAAATGAATTCGCGCAACTCGTAATTTTTGCGTAAAAAAAACTTAATGCAAATTCCCCAAGCTCCCGTAACTCTGGCTGTCCTAAGGCATTTGTCATTTTTTACACCTTGTTCCAAAACTTCAAAATGTTTCTTCGGGTACATTTTCTAGATAAAATTCATTTGACCAATTGACAACTATTAATTCTTCCGACTGAGCCTCATAAGTCTAAGTCGTAAGATTTTGGGTGGAATCAAGCTTACAAGCAGACCTTCAAAACGGGGTCGCAATTGGCTTAAAAAAACGCCCAAAGAAACAAAAAGTCTGTTGCAGTTAGACAATCTTTTTCGCATTTCTCTTAGCAAAGCAAAAATTAAATCGTTAACTTGCTTCTTAACTTAATTCACATGCTCTGTGCTAACACTATTTCTATCGCCATTCTTTCAAAATCCGACCCTAAATCAATATCCTTCCAAGCTTCAAAGTTGTCTGCATTCGTTACTAATTTTAATATTTCTTCACAGTCATCACAGATGTAAGGCTTGGGTGAAAATTATAAAAAAAAATAAAATATGAGGATTTTGGTTAAACAAATTTAAATCGCCAAAATCTAAAAATATCGCCTTTTTTGGGGTGCGTCGCCAAACCGATTTTCGTGTCGCCAAATGAAATTTCAAATCGCCTGTTTGGCGACAACCCTGGGCAGCGATCGAAACAATCAGGCCTATTCGGCAAAATCTTTTATCCATTTTTTCTGTTATTCTGTTATGAATTTCCATACAAAAGTTCGAACTGTCAAAAAATCTTTTACGATCTCCAAAATTGGTATTCTGCGTGCAAAAATCTTTTATGAAATCTGTTATAAATCATAACAGAATAAAAGACAGAATTTTGTTAATTAGAAAGTTTTGGATTGAAATGGATATCTATACAATTTTTTGTCAACGAAATGTTTACAAAAGAAGACAAATGTAATAAATGTGTATAAAAAAGTGGGTATGTAATTGAAAATAATTTATCAATTTATATTTTTGGTTTAGACGAAGGCACCAACCACTTTTGCTAGAACTAAAATTAAATAGTGATCCATTTGATCTACCTGATGTGCGTTTTATTCAGCTCTTTAGATTGGATACGGTGAATGCTAGAGTTCTAATGAACAAATTGGAACAATTTACGCAAGACACGAATGCAAACATTTCATTTCAAATTCGGGTCAAGTGCATTTCTAATAATGTAATAACGATGTAAAGTTGGATATATATTTCAAGTTTCTAATGACATTTTTACGAATACGGTTCATATCAGGCATCAATAGGAAGCAAACAAAGAACCTACTAAACATAACCCGCCCAGATATCGCTAAAATCACGGCAATAACCACGGGGCATTGGCCAATTGGAGACCATGTGGCCAAACTAAGTATCCCATACAAATACAACGCAGTTCCGGAAATACAAATGAGAAAGAAACTCTCTCATTTCATCTGCAAATGTCCAGTATCAGCTCTAGCAAGAGCCAGACTGCGCGCACTGAACCAATTATTCTTTGACGACTTTAGCGAAGTTTGGGGCAATTCTACAGGCTGGCTATAGGTACCGACCGGATCACATCCTTAACAATCATCACAAAGAAGGCCATTTTTGGTTTATCGCCCAGTACATCCAAATTCATAACAGAATAAAAGATTTTGCCGAATAGGCCTGAATGCTTTTTGCTCGCAGCACACCACAAATCTCTGCTGGGTCCCTGTACACACAGACGGCTATACATGTTAATTTTTGAAACTTTAAACCGCTCTCCTGAAAAATCGTGTTTTTTGAGTTATGCCGGTTTTCTTAAACAGCGACGATATATAAAATACAAGAATGCGAATTGAAAGTTTTTTGATGAGTTGAATTTTTTTTTGTATTTCTATGTTAATGCTTTAGTGTTTGGTCCTTTGGTTATTCAGTATTCAGTACGCAAATTGGCCTTGGAGCGTTAAGACGTAGGTATGGGCATGTGATGGTAAACCAGTCAGCTATTTCACATGAGAGGGAACGAGTGAATTGATAAAATACGAACAAACCACTTCTGATGCAATTATATAGAGAAAATTGCACATTTTACTAATCCTAGTGTAGAATAATCATTAGCGGTTAGCCTATCAAATTGTATTAAGAAAAGGGTTTAAATAACGAAATTTCCAGTTCCAAACTTTTTACCGCGAACGAAAACATCCTTTGTTTGTTTTCTTAATACAGTTTGATGGATTTATAATTTATCTTACACTTGGAATAGTTAAATGTGCAATTTGTATTTATAAAAGCATCAAAAGTATTATAAATGCATGCAAAGTAATTTTTTCCTGATTTCGGGCCTTTATTTCAAGTGTGAAATGTCACACTGTGTTCTTTAGTAGATGACTAAAGAAATTAATTTGCTGGAGAAGGCGTCTCAGCATTAAGTGAATTGATGATTCACTTGAGAATTAATAAAAAACGACACAATAGAATTTCGTACACGTTATAAATTCTTTATTCGTTGGTAACTGCCAAATTCGAATTGAATTTGAACTGATCGTGCAACTCATTGGGAAGCCTCGGTGTCCTTATGTACACAATCAGCTGTGATCTTAAATGGTCATTGCCCTTGACATTGAATTTCTTACATTTGTATTAGTTTACATTTTAAATATTACATTTAAACGTTCACATTAACAATTAATTGACTAATACACCCTTAATTATACCATTTACATCTCTACTCCTATGCGAGAGTGAGATGGCAAGATACTTGATGAGCTCTGCTTTCTGCTCCCACACTGCTTAAATCTCGGTGCGACTAGTTCGGATGAACTCGCTTTCGTGGACTTCGTCTGCAGGTAGAGGGGACCGACTATAGGCTCGTAGCTGTGTCGTCGATTATTTGACAGTTCGGCTTGGATTTGTGTCCTTTACTTGGTCGCGTCGGTCGGTTTATTTGTTGGCTCGGGTTTGTGCGGTGTAATTTATGTATTATTATTATTATTATTATAATTTTATTAATATGTAATAAATTACAATATTAATTGACAGAATTATTAGCGCTAGCTGCTAGGGCTTTCGGCTAGTAGTAAGGAAACAGAATTAGAATTTAAATACAATTTTCAAACTTAATTTCTAAAATTAAACTATATACGTAATTTATATTTTTATCGCTGACTATGGTCAATAGTTCTAGAAGGCTTTTGTCGGAAATGGTTTTGCAGATTCGATCGACTTCTTCGCAGACAAGTAGGTGACTGATTGTTAATCTTGGTTTAGGGGAGCACAGCTGACAGAGTGGGGGTGGTTGTTTTGTGATGAGGTGTTCATGGGTTATGCTCGTGTGTCCCATCCTTAATCTGATATAGGTTTTTATTTTCTTTTGTGACAAATTTGCAGGGTACAAGGTCTGTTGAGCTTCTGGGTTGAATGTGGCGTAAATATTACGATAGTTGGTCCAATGTGTTTTTCTTTTGTATTTCCAGGTGGTCAATAAGTAATTTTTTAGGTCCTTACGATTGTAGAAGTAGAACATTTTTAACGGTTCTTTTACTGCTGATTTTGCAGCAGTATCTGCTTGTTCGTTACCTTTAATGCCACTGTGGCCTGGAATCCAAATAAGTTTTAGATTGTTGTTTTTGGAAATTAGTTGGTCTCGAATGGATTGAATAATAGGTACGTTATTGTTAATTTTTTTAACAGCAGTAAGCGGTGAAAGGCTATCTGTAAATATAACAACTTTTTGGCTGTTTGTTTCTTTAATGCCCTTTAGGATAGCAAAAGACTCAGCTGTGAAGATTGATGTGAAAGCTGGAAGGAGGCCCTTGGAGACAACTGATCCATTTTCGTCGACAACCGCAAAGGAGGTTCCGTCAACTGTTTTTGAGGCATCGGTGAAGAGGAAACTATATCCGCGTTCTTTATAATAAAAAGCAATCTCTGAGAACATAGCTTTATACATTTCGTCGCTTGTTGATGATTTAGGGTACTGGTTTAATTCGGTGTTAATGGCGTTTTTTGGTAGTTTCCAGGGTGGTTGTGATATCCTATTGTTGTTTTTGATTAAAATTGGTATGCTCAATTCCTTGGCTGCAGTTATTGTGGAGGTGATAGATGATGGGTATTTTTGTGTCTTTTTGTGCTTTAAAATTTTTTTGACATCAGTGTGGATGGGCGTTGTTGTTGGAGCGTTGATTTTTTGTATAACAAGTGCGGTAAGGTAACTAATTCTTTCGGTTATCTGGGGTAATCCAGCGTCGGTGAGAATATTGAGAATGGGAGTTGTTCGAAAGGCTCTCAAACTGGCTCTGATGGCTGCGTGATATGGTGTAGAGATGAGTTGGATGGATGATTTCGAACATTTGCCATATATTGGGAGACCATAGTCAATTTTGGATAGTATAATAGATTTAATAACATTTATTAGAGTGTTAACATTACAACAACTGTTTTTTGACGAAAGATATCGTATTATATTAACTCTTGGAATTAAATGTTTTCTTATGTGAATGCAATGATTTTTAAAGCTATACTTAGAGTCGAAAGTAACACCGAGTATTTTTGTGGAATTTACATTGTTAATATAAATATTTTTAAAAAGGACTGGAATGTCCTTTTCGCAACTATATTTTTTACATATGTGGAGTATGTTACATTTTTGGAGAGATATGTTGGCGCCTGAATGTTCTCCCCATTTTGAAAGGTCTTCAAGAATGGTAGTAAACATTTGTGCCAGCAGGGTTAGATCTTTGCATTTGGAGAAAATGATGAGATCGTCTGCATAGAGTGTGTGCTCAACTAATTTATATTTTTCAATTATTTGGCTTATTTCGTTGAAGGCTATTATAAATAGGATAACCGAAAGTGGCGATCCTTGGGGTATGCCATTTTGCATATTGTGAATTGTTGAGTATGTATCGTTCGTTTTGATACGAAAACTTCTGTTGGTAAGAAAAGATTTTACGTAATTGAATATCTTTGGACCGACTTTCCATTTGATCAAGTTATTTAGAACGACGTGAATGCCGATGCGGTCGAAAGCCTTTTCAAAGTCAATTATAAATAGCGAAGCATGGTTTTTTTCAGACAGAGCTGAGGAAATAAATTGGTCTAAATGCAATAGGGCATCTGATGTACTTCTCCCTTTTTTAAAGCCAACTTGCCGGTTGTCGAAAGCCTTGCTTTTTTCGAGGAACCAGTATAGTCGTATGGATATTATTTTCTCTAATATTTTTGCCGTGCAGGGAAGGAGAGAAATTGGACGGTATCCAGAGACCGTAGATTTGTCCTTATTGGGCTTAGGTATTGGGACGATGGTGGCTACTTTCCATGCATGTGGAATAACTCCATTATTAAGGATCCGATTAAACAAATTCAATATTCTTTTTTTTAAAGATATCGGACTGTTTTTTAACATTGGGTAGGATATGCGGTCAAAACCGGGAGTTTTGCCTTTGACGGAGGCCAAGCAGCTTTCTAGTTCTGTCATGTTAATGTCTGATTCAATTAGGGATGCAGATGGACCAATAGCGTGAGATGGTAGTTGATTTATTAACGTGAAGGTTTTATCGTTAATAAATTCGGGGTGAAAATTAGAGTCGTTTGCACAGTTCTCCCAGGTTTCCGCAAAATGTTCGGCAATTTCCCTTGGACAGGTAATATGCTTAGTTTCTGCCTTGATTACAGTTATTGAGTATGGTACGTAGCTGCCTGTGATGGTTTTTATGTCCGCCCACAATTTTTGTGAGTTGGATTGGGGATTGATATTGGAGGTAAATTTTTCAAAACAGGCTATTTTTTTCGTTTTGACAGCTTTACGGAATATGGCGTTAGATTTTCGATAAGAAATAAGGTTATTGTTAGTTGGAAATTTTTTAAACTGTCGCCAGGCTGTTTGTTTTTCTTGGCGGAGGTTACTTATCTCTTGATTCCACCAGGGCACTGTTTTTTTGTAGGTTCTTCGTTTTGATTGAGGAATGGCCTCATTCGCTGCGTAGCGAATGCATTTTTGAATGATAGCAGCCTCACGGTTAATGTTAGGGGAGTGTAGTCTGAATTCGAGTTGATTGGAAATTTTAGATTGGAATAGATCCCAGCACGCTTTATCCAGAATAAATCTATGTTGGGATTTTTTAGGGGTGGAGTTAAGTGTGAGTGTAATAGTTATAGGGAAATGGTCGCTGCCGTGAAGGTCTTCGGAAATAGTCCATGTACAGTAAGGGATGAGAGAGGGTGTAACAAGAGTTAAGTCGATGTGGGTGAAAGATCTGTGCGTCGAGAAGTGAGTGGGGTGACCATTATTTAGGATTGCTAGTCCTGAGTTTGCGATGAAACTTTCAACTACTTTCCCGCGCTTGTTGTAGGTGTTGGAACCCCAAGAAGGGCTCCAGGCATTGAAATCCCCTGTTAGAATGATTGGAGTACTAATGTTGCGTAAGATATTTTCGAGGTCATTGCTGGTGAATTGTTGGTCTGGTGGGATATATAGAGAGATGACCGTTATTTTAATTTTTAGGGTTAATTCAATTGCTATGGCAGATATGTTGGAGTTGATGTTAAGAGGATATTGTGGAATTGATTTGTGAATAAGAAGACACGTGCCTTGTTTCGAGGCAGTATTTGTGGGTAAATTATGGAAATATGGTTCGTATTGTTTAGGTGAAATCGGCTGGGAATTGTGTTTGATGTGTGTTTCCTGTAGGGAAACAATGGACGGTTGGTGGTCATTAATAAGTAATTGCAACTCGTGGTAATTATTAAAATAACCCTTAAGATTCCACTGAAGAATCTTAAGTGAAGATTTTTTTGGTAAAAGAGGCCTTTGAACAATATAATTTGAGTTAGATTGTGAAAGGTAGGTGTTAAAAGAGTTGCGACTCTGCGCCCCAGATGTTGAACCATCAAAACTTGGTGAAGAGTTTGGATGGCTCAATCCCCGAGTCGCAGAGTCGGGGGGGTGGGTATAAATTGTGTTATTAGATGTGGTCATCATCATCAGATTGTGGGGGGTTTATGTAGTATTCATTTTTTTTAAAGAGAGATTGAGTGACAGCTGATAGCGGTGAGTTTGATAGAGTTTTTGTATGGTCAATGGTTGCTTTTGGAGAGTTTAGTGAGTGTTGAATGTGTGTGGTGGTGTTCGATTTGTCTGCGTTTAGATTATTTTGTGAGAGGGAGAAGTTATTATTGGTTGAAATTGAATGACTGTTAGACGGGTTTGAGTTGGTTGAGGAAAATTGAGCAGTTGGATGGTTAGGGAGAATGTTGGTTGAATGTGCTTTAGATTTGTCTGTGGCGGAGAGAGTGCCAATGTTTTTGTTTGTAGTGGTATCTTTTTGTTTGGAGATGTCGTTTGTATTGTTGTTTTTTTTGGATGTTTGTGTTGATTCGGTTGTATGAGGTGAGGGGGGATTTAGGTCGGGAATATTACTGTTAACTATATTGTTTCGGATTGGTACAGTTGGTTCTGTTTGTGTAGCATTTTTTGCCACTGTAGAATATGCTTCAGAAAGAATGGGAATTGGGTTATTTTCCTTATAAATTTGCTTGGCTTCCGCCATACTACATTTTTTTATAGTTTTTATTTTTAAGGTTTCTTTTGCTTGCAAGTACTTTTTACAAATTTTGGATGATGAGGGGTGTTCTTCTGAACAATTTGCGCATGAAGTACGTGTGCACTTTTCGGGTGAGTGAGGCGGGAGGTTGCATGCTTCGCAAGAAGCATTTCCCTTGCATCTCTTGGTGGTATGTCCCAACAGTTGGCAGTTGCGGCAACGCATTGGGTTTGGAAAGTATTCTTCAACTTTGGCATTATACCATCCAATATTTACGGTATTTGGTGGTCGGAAGAGGTCGAAAGTGAGAAGGATGAGACCAGTGGGGCGTTGGTTGCCGTCCACGAACTTTTTAAATTTGAACACATCAGTCACTCCTTGTGGTTTCATTTCCTGAATGATTTCAGTTTCGGGAACGTTAATGAGGTATGGTGCATACACTGTGCCTTTGGATGAATTTAGATTGGTATGAAGGTTAACCGAAATCGGACAGAGGTTGGATAAGGTTTTTTTGGCGAGGAAAAGGTCTGCAATTTTCTGAGATTTTGTCAGAATTAAAAGGTTTCCATCACGTAATTGAGTGATGTATTCGTATGAACTACTAATGCCATCGATGGCTTTTTTTAGTAAGAAGACGCTAAATGAGGAGAGGGGCTTTTCTTCAATTGTTGAGGAGATGGTAATGAATTTGGGGTTAGTGGTTGATGAACTTGTTGGAATTATAGTGTTGTAGTCTATTGGAGAGAGGTTAGGTTTTTTTCTTTTTTTATTGTTGGGCTCGGTAAGCGGATCTATGTCGAGTCCGCTAAACCGATTGCTCGAAAGAACACGTGGCCCCGGGGCCATGGCGAATTGGATTGCGTTTCACTATTTGCTAATTTCTTGTTTTGCACTCACTAATATGTAAAAGGGAAGCAAAGGTAAACAAAGGGGGGGTAATAAACGTAAATGGGTATGGGTACTATGACCGTAGAGAGATAATGCCACTAGAAAAAATACCGAGAGAACACAAGGAGAAAGAACGGTGTTACCGGCTCGGATGTCAGACGCTGACTGTAATTTATGTAATTTAACCCTTCATTATTGTTTAAAATGCGTTTTCGTGTGTTCCGTGCATATGTCCTAGTGATTGAGAATATTGTTGACTTTCAAGGAAGTCGATTGATCATATTCCAATCACTAGTCACATGCACGAACAACGCCTCCATCATTCTTCTTTGATCGCGAGCTCCTGTTGTGTTTTTTGCGGTTTTGTTGGGAGCCAACATGCTCCCGGCCTCCGGTTTGGTGCTTCGTGATGTCTGGAATTGGATTTCATTCTGTGGTGCCTTGTTTCTGTGTCCTTGATTGAGTTTGCCAGCTCCTCTCAGCCAAATTGCCTCATCCATGTTTGAGGTTATGTACATGTGTCCATGAAACATACAAAAAAATGCATTAGTGTTTTGTTATTAAAATGCAGTGGCAAAGCAAAGTTATTTAATTTAAATTTAACTAAACAGAGTGTTTATAAGGTGAGTTGGGCTCTTTTTTGGGTTTTGGGTGTGATTTCACTTGGGACTATGCAAATAGGTATGTATTTATTTCTGTTCAAAGGGGTAGTTTTTGTTGTTGTTTAAAGCAGATAGTTATGGGGTGAGTTCATAATAGTTTTGTTTCTTAATGTTTGATTAATTTGATAATGGTAAAGGGGATATTTTTGCGATTGGTCGCTTGAGTATCGTATTTTGTGTTCTTATGGTCACTACGCGCGTTAGACCGTCCGACCCGGGGTGTAGATCGATGATTCGCGCGAGTAGCCATTCGGATGGGGGCAGGTTGTCTTCCTTGACGAGGACAATATCTCCCATCCTTATGTTGGGTTGCTCCTGCAGCCACTTTGGACGCTGTTGAAGCAAGTGCAGGTAGTTTGTACTCCACTGCTTCCAGAATTCCTGCGTGAGTCGTTGCAGGTATCTCCATCTGTCTAAATTGTTGATCTTTCTTTCAGTAAAGTTCCTGTCTGGCAGCACTCGTAATGGCGCTCCAATTAGGAAGTGTCCCGGCGTCAACACAGTCAGATCGTTATGGTCTGACGTCATTGGACACAGTGGTCGAGAATTAAGGCATGCTTCGATCTGTGTCAGCAGTGTAGCAAATTCCTCGAATGTTAACTTGGCTGATCCAATCGTCCTCTTCAAGTGATGTTTTATTGATTTGACACCTGCCTCCCACAGACCTCCAAAGTGTGGTGATGATGGAGGGTTGAAGTGCCATATGGTTTGGTAGGACGCGAGATTTGCTGCTACTTCTGATGACCATTCTGCGGTAATGAATTTGCTGTCTTTCCTAAGCTCGTTGTTTGCACCTTTGAAATTGGTGCCACAGTCGCTAAACATATTCATGCAGATTCCTCGTCTGGCCACAAATCGTTTAAATGCTGCAATAAATGCCGCTGCACTCAAGTCGCTTACCAGCTCAATATGAATTGCCTTTGTTGCAAGACAGATGAACACGGCGATGTATCCCTTGACCGTTCTATTGCATCTCCCTTTCCACTTTTTGATTTCCACCGGTCCAGCATAGTCGACACCGGTGTTGGAGAATGGTCTTGAAATGCTCACACGTGCCTGCGGAAGATTTCCCATCAGCTGCTCCTGCATTTTTGCGTTGTAGCGATGACACCGAACACATTTGTGAATTGTTGATTTCACAAGTCTTTTCAGATTTGTTATCCAATACTTGTTTCGGATTTCGGCTATCATCAGTTGTTGACCACCATGAAGCGTTTCGTTGTGTGTGTCTCTTATGAGCAATTTTGAGAAGTGGTGGGATTCTTTGAGTATGATTGGGTGACGTTGATCAAATGGGAGTAGGGCATTTGATAGTCTGCCCCCTACTCTAAGAATCTCTCCTTCATCGAGGAACGGGTTGAGGTTTCGAATGGAGCTTGTCTTCGGTATGGATCGTCTCTCCTTTAGCTCTTCAATTTCCTCTTTAAATAGTTCCCTCTGTACTATTTTGATGAGGTGATGGTGAGATGACATCAGTTCACCTGCAGTAATTGGATGAGTATCCAGTGGCCTCCTAGCTGACGTATCTCTTAAGTTGTCGAAATACCGTCGCCAAATCGCTGTGATGCGCACTAGACGTTTAAGGGTTGAAAAGGTTTGAAAGAACGAGTCTTCTATTGTAACGCGTAGGCATTTCCTTGCTTCCCTTTTTGTTTCCTCATCAGTTTCTAGAGGATTTGTTGTTGGTTGATCGCGTGGCAAAAAACCTTGTAGAAAATGTGGACCATTCCACCATAGTTGGTTCTCTATTAACTCTTCGGGGGACAGTCCTCGAGAACCCATATCCGCTGGGTTATCCTTGGTGCCTACATGGCGCCAGATAGCCACTCTTGTTAGCGCCTGGATTTCTGTAACTCTGTTGGCTACAAATGTGGTGCGAATGGATGGGTTTCCTTTTATCCACGCCAGGACTATCATGGAATCGGACCATGCAAACATCTCCACTTGTTCCAGCTGCATGGCCCTTGCTATTCTATGCAGAAGTTTTGCCAGTAGTACTGCAGCACAGAGCTCTAGTCGTGGCAAAGATATGCTTTTTATTGGGGCCACTCTAGTCTTTGACGCCAGCAGGTAAATTCTCTCCTGGCCGTTTGATGTGACTCTTGCGTATACGACCGCCGCGTATACCTTCTCCGATGCGTCACTGAAACCGTGTAGTTGGATGAGTGTTGTTCCTTCACTTGTTATCCACCGTGGGATCTCTACTTTCTCCAGTTTGTGAAGTCCAGCACGCAGTTCTGTCCACGGTACCTCTATTTCTGGAGTGATGGTGTCATCCCAAGATAATGACTTGGCCCAAAGCTGTTGCAATATCAGTTTGGCCTTGATTACGCACGGAGAAATCCACCCCAGAGGATCAAAGAGACGTGCGATATCGGCGAGTATTGATCTCTTTGTGTGTTTGCTCACAACAGGTATGTTGATCTTAAATGTGAAAGTATCTTTCGCAGGATGCCATTGGATGCCTAACATCTTAATAGCGTCCTGTGTGTCAAATTCTAAAGGAAGATTCACTTCTCTGTCCTTTTCAGGTATTCTTTCTAATATTGTGGGAGAGTTGCTGGCCCATTTGCGCAGCGGAAATCCAGCTGAGCTCAACGTCGCTATCACATCCGTTTGTACCTTGATGGCATCTTCTTCGTTGTCAGCTCCATATATGAAGTCATCAACATAAAACCCTTCGCTGATAGCCTTGGTTACATGCGGTTGGGAGTTTTCGATGTCCATCGCTAATTGTTGCAGAGTTCGTACAGCTAAATATGGGGCTGATGCTGTGCCGAATGTGACGGTATTGAGTGCATACGTCTTAATGGGCTCATCGCATTTTGACCTCCAGAGAATGAGTTGATATGACGTGTCCTCTTGTGCCATCCATATCTGTCGGTACATCATGCTAATGTCCGCTGCAAATGCCACCTTAAATTTTCTCCACTGTGCTATCAGGTCAATTATGTCCACTTGAAGCCGTGGTCCAACCATCAGAAAATCATTGAGCGCTGCTCCGCTCGAAGTTTTGCATGAAGCATCAAACACTACTCGAAGTTTGGTTGTCGAGCTCGATTCTTTGAATACCGCATGGTGAGGAAGGAAATAATGCCTTTCCTTCTCCAGTTCGACGTCCGTTGAAACTTCCTTCATGTGTCCTAGTGACCGGTATTCGTTGATGCACGATGTGTATGCTTCTCGAAGTTTTTCGTTAGCGTTGAGGCGTTTTTCGATTTGAAAAAATCTTGCCATTGCTGCCGCTTTAGAGTTGCCAAGGTTGGGGCGCTTATTTTCTTTAAACGGTAGTTTCACCTCATATCTACCATCTGCTCTTCTCCTTGTGGTGTTTTGATAGTGTAGTTGACACTTCTCTTCTTCTTGTGTTAGTTTGCGTGTGTCCATGTCTTCTTCTATCTCCCAAAACTTCTTGAGCTGTGTATCCAATGTCGTGTGGTGGCTTCGCACTGTAACTGAAGCCATTGGAGGATTTATGCTCGCATTTCCGGTTAATATCCATCCTAGTTCTGTTTTTTGTGCGACTGGGGATCCATTTTGCCCTGGAATGAGTCCTTCAAGAATGATTGCCGCATAAATATCGGCACCTAACAGCATGTCGATCTTTCCAGGACGATTATAGGTGGGGTCCGCTAATGGCAAATTCGACAAATGACTCCAATTTGTTGTGTTAATGTGGTGTGTTGGCAAGATAGAGGTTAATTGGGAAAAGACGAAAGCTCTAACATCAAGACAGAAACAGGGATTGGTGAATGAAAACATAGTTAGGTTGACAATAGAATTGGAGGTACCCGTTGAGATTTGCCCTAAACCTTTGACCTCCGCAAATGCTCTTTGTTTTCTTAAGTTAAGAAGCTGTGCTACATTTTCGGTTACGAATGTGGCTTCTGAACCCGGATCTATTAATGCCCTAACTACGTGTTGAGTTCCATTTGCAGCTACGACCTTGACTAGTGCTGTTGCTAGTAAGACCTTTGATCGCATTTGGTTAAGGTATGAGTTGATGTGATTGGACGACGTAGACGCAGTGTTTTGATCAATGTTCCGTCCATTTTGGGAACTGCTGTGATTAATGTTCTGAGTTGGGTTGGTGTGCGGCATATAGTTTGGTAGTGGTGCACAATTTTGCCCATTGCTCCAACTACTTGCCGGAATGAATTGATTTGCATTTTGAATCAAGTGAGTGTTGTACTCCTGGTGATTCTGACCTTTAAAAGATGAAGCATGGGGGTGATATTGGTAGTTGTTACCATTTTGAGGCCTTTGAGCCTCGAAGTGTAAAAGCGTGTGGTGCTTTTGACCACATTTTTGGCAGCGATTCGTACTCTTGCAGTTTGAGGAATGGTGATCGTACCCTAAGCAATTTGAGCAGACAAAGTTGTTTTTTACAGCTTCAGCTCTTGCCTTTACCTCCATTTTTAAAAAAAGTTTGCATTGTCGTATTCCGTGCGATGCCTTGCACAGTCGACATAGAAATTTTTTTGTCTCATGTGATGACTTAACATGATAAGTCGTCGGATTTTTTTTGTATTGTTTTGTAGTGTTTTCGTGTCTTGAAGCCTCATTTGACTCCATCATGTTTTCTAGGGAGCTGAATCTCCCCTCAATGAATTTGGTAAATGCATTCCACTCTGGAAGCAATTTAGAGCTACCCAGTTTCTCTTCCCAATCCTTTTGTGTTTGGAGAGGAAGTTTGTGGTAAACCACATATATAAGAATTGCATCCCAAGTTTCCACGGCTATTCCCAGATTGGATAGTGCATGAATACAGTTTGTACTTGTATCATGCAAAGATTTTAACGCCTCAGAGGATTCATGGGTGATTTTGCTTTGCTCCATCAAAACTCTTAATTGCTTATTAACCAATTTCCGTTTGTTTTGGTAACGCTCTTTCAATATTTCCCATGCCGTGGTGTAGTTTTTACCGTCGGCATCAACTAACAAATGCTGAATTAATAACGCAGCACTATCAGTAACATGGGTTTTGAGAAATTGAAGTTTCTGTACATCAGATAAATCAACATTCTGATCGACCATGCTTTCGAACAAGTTGTGGAACTCATACCATTCTTCTAGCAAGCCCGAAAATTTTTTGATTTGTATTGGTGGTAACCGAATGTCACACACCGATGTTTTTGTGGTGTTAAGTCTCGAAACCTCTAAATTAGCATTGGTCTCTTTAGCAAATTTGTCATAGAGATCGTTTAAGATTCCCGTGAACGCGAAATATGTGCGTTTAATCTTTGAAAATGTTTCCGCTGCATAGTAGGCATCTTTGATAGGATCAGCCCCACTATTCACAATCGATTCATGATCCTTTTTTGCGCGTTTGAAGCATTCTTCACTATCGTTCAGACACGCTTGCAGATACCCCCTTGATTTTCGCGCCTCAGTAACCTTTTTAAATTCTTCGTAATCGGTTTCGAGTTCTTTTAAAATTAGTTCTTGCCGTTCTATTTGTTTAGCAAGTTTTGACATTTTCACTTCACTTAGATATTTTTTTAGAGTTCAAAGCAGGGATAGGGTACTTAATTTGTTATCAAGCTTTGGTAATAATTGTATAATATAGTAAATATATATATTATCTAACTAATTAAATGCAGCAATAGGTGTAAAAGGAATAATATTCCTACCTTATTGTGCTTTTGCAACTGCAACCTTAGTTGGATCACTCTCAGTTACAGTTGCAGAAGGCTTTGCGTTGCACAGTTCCTTGCTGTGATTGATGTTGTTAACCGTTGTTATAGTTCCGGATTGTTGTACCGCTTTGCAGACTGTTGTGACGCTTGTGTCTCTTTCTGTTATTCGTATCCGTTGGGTCCAAGATACTTCGACTCGTTGTATTTTTATATTGCGTTTTATGAAATAAATACGTAATATGTAAAATTGCAACAAAAAAGGTGTAAATGAGGAAATATATTCCTACCTTAGTTTGCTTTTGCAACTGCAACCTTAGTTCGATAACTCTCAGTTACAGTTGCAGAAGGCTTTGCGTTGCACAGTTTCTTGCTGTGATTGCTGTTGTTGACCGTTGTGTCAGTTGCGGATTGCTGTACCACTTTGCAGACCGTTGTGACGCTTGTGTCTAGTTGCGTTACTTCGTATCCGTTGGTTAAAAGATATGTCGACTCGATATATTTTTATATTTCGTTTTATGTAATAAAAACGTAATAATGTAAAATTGCAACAAAAAAAGGTGTAAATGAGGAAAATGTTCCTACCTTAGTTTGCTTTTGCAACTGCAACCTTAGTTGGATAACTCTCAGTTACAGTTGCAGAAGGCTTTGCGTTGCACAGTTCCTTGCTGTGATTGTTGCCGTGTCCGTTGGATACGGGTTTCCTCTTCTCGTTGGGTACTGTGGCCGATAGACTGCCCGTCGATGATCGGGCTGCTATTTTTGGATTCTTACCAATTTCACACTAATCCACAGTACACTTTAAATGTTCTTTTGTTTAGTTCACTTTTTGTACACTGGTGATACTTTTGTTTAAGTAAACTTTGATTTATAATGTCAATTGCACTTTTCGATATTACAACGAAAAATATTCGCGGTTTCCTATTAAAGGACTCGAAGGACCATGTTCTTTAGTAGATGACTAAAGAAATTAATTTGCTGGAGAAGGCGTCTCAGCATTAAGTGAATTGATGATTCACTTGAGAATTAATAAAAAACGACACAATAGAATTTCGTACACGTTATAAATTCTTTATTCGTTGGTAACTGCCAAATTCGAATTGAATTTGAACTGATCGTGCAACTCATTGGGAAGCCTCGGTGTCCTTATGTACACAATCAGCTGTGATCTTAAATGGTCATTGCCCTTGACATTGAATTTCTTACATTTGTATTAGTTTACATTTTAAATATTACATTTAAACGTTCACATTAACAATTAATTGACTAATACACCCTTAATTATACCATTTACATCTCTACTCCTATGCGAGAGTGAGATGGCAAGATACTTGATGAGCTCTGCTTTCTGCTCCCACACTGCTTAAATCTCGGTGCGACTAGTTCGGATGAACTCGCTTTCGTGGACTTCGTCTGCAGGTAGAGGGGACCGACTATAGGCTCGTAGCTGTGTCGTCGATTATTTGACAGTTCGGCTTGGATTTGTGTCCTTTACTTGGTCGCGTCGGTCGGTTTATTTGTTGGCTCGGGTTTGTGCGGTGTAATTTATGTAATTTAACCCTTCATTATTGTTTAAAATGCGTTTTCGTGTGTTCCGTGCATATGTCCTAGTGATTGAGAATATTGTTGACTTTCAAGGAAGTCGATTGATCATATTCCAATCACTAGTCACATGCACGAACAACGCCTCCATCATTCTTCTTTGATCGCGAGCTCCTGTTGTGTTTTTTGCGGTTTTGTTGGGAGCCAACACACTGACCTCGTCGTAAAGGTGCTAGTACACGATATGTAGCACGCCTCATATATATTTAGCACTGACGTCATTTTTAAATGCGGAGTCTTAAATGTGGTAGCTACAATCCAGCCTATACCACCATCAGGAAATGAAAATTATTGGCTGACAGTTTTTGCTAGCATCACTTTAAAGCTTTTGTGAAGTGTGAGCTGGGCTAGTCATCAATTAAAATGTTTTACTAGGTAGGTACACCCTTCTGGCAGCTACCTACCTTCAGCCAAGAATCGCACAGCAAGTTAAATATCGCGGACACTGACGGCGACATATTGTACTTTCCACGAGCTTATATCTCTTTTGTTTTGTCCAATGTAGATTTTATTAGACATTCTAAAAAACATTTTGAATCTTAAAATAATTTATTAAATTGAGTTTTTCAAATGAATGTTTGTCTGTTTTCTGACTTATATCTGGAAGATCAAATAGGATTTTGTCGCTATCTGTTTTTGGATGCGAATAAGATCATTTTGTCTTATGACTTCGTCTTCATTACCTGTCCAAAATATTGCTACAATATTATTTCTTATAAGATATAAACTGAACATTTATTTCGAATACGGTTTGGATCGTATGGAATAAGGGTGGTTAGAAAAGCTCTTTCAAAAATTAACACTCGGACATTCAACGCACACATTCACCACACACAATATGCCAAATGAAGCCGTCAAATGTGATTGTCAAACTTACATTTTTGCAGTTTTGTCATCGTTTTGTTTTCGTCCAATTTTCAAACGGTTTATTTCAATTCAAAAAAATGGTACCAATCCGTAAAAGTGCGCGTTAAATTCGGAATTAAGAAAAATTTAGCTGGGAAATCGGACATCGAAAAACATTTAGCGTCTTTGAAACTACACAAGAAGGCACTAACCACTAAGGCTTACATAAAAATCGCACACGTTGCGTTGGCCCACCAAGCTGCGTGCGAAGTGGCGTGAGCAGGGCATCCCACCTACGGCATAAGCGCGAACCAGGGGGCTAACTATGCACTTCACCGCGAAGCGCATTTTTATTCGATTTCGCATTTTGGTACTATTCAGTTCGCCGGCGAAGACTATCGCACTTCACTCTATTACATTCGCGCAACTATGCTAATGCGAACGTCATTTATCGAAGTCAAATGCGATAGATGTTTTGATGGTGAATGAAGTTGTCAGCGGTGCATTTGCATGGTGGAAAAAAAATTTAAGTAAGAAAACGACAGCGAAAAATATTGTGATTTCTTATATTTTCTTTGCATTTAGGGCAGAAAAACAAACTACAACAGCTGAACAGTTCATTTGCTTATTTCAATTTATGAAAGAGCACGACCAGCTGGCGAAAGGTTTGTTGCGCCAGTCCGATGAGCATGTCTTGCCCAACGCTCTTTTGATAAGATCCTTCAGCAAGAAATCGAAGCGTTGCTGCTAGTTTTAATATTATGGGCGTTGCAATACTTCTTCGCCTTGGAAATTCGTCTTTTATATTTTCCAGCACATATCTAAGATAAGAAAAAACTCATATATATGTTCTTTTAAGCGTTTTCAAAACAAATTAATCTTACTCGCTGTGCGGAAAATCCAGCGGGGATGAACCACTTCTTACTAATTTCCGTTGTATATTTAAATTCGAAGACACATCGACTTCATCCCTTTCAGCATTTAAATACACACCGATCGAAAACATTTTTGTTTTAATATCCAATTTACTTGTTTACTTAAAGTTCGCGCAATTATTTGAACAAAATAATAACAACATTCCAAAGCATTTTGACAGATGAAGGAAGGGGAAGTTTGTGGAAATACCAAGGGAAATGTGGAAATATCTTGGAAGGTCGACATTCCAAACAATCGTTTTGCATAGTTGCCATGTCCGCCGCGAATCGAATCGAATGAATCGCAAATTATGCGATTCGCGGCGAAGTGCATAGTTAGCCCCCAGACTTTTCTGTCGTCGCAAAAGAAAAAAATCTAAGGGCTTTAAAAAAATCGCAAAAAGTCAATGCAGTTTGCTAAATTTAGCACAGACTTAGATTAATAAAACAATTGTTTAGGTACTCTTTTTGAATGAAAATGAAAAAGTATATGAACTGAATATACTGGAATTATTTTAGATTTCAATAAAAAAAAACCGATTATATTAAATATAATTGATTTTATCCAGCAGGAGTTGGTATCATTATATATACTCATACTCAATGGTAAAAACACAAGCAAAAAGGCAATGGGAAAAGATAGGCGCAGAGCTAATGGCTATGGACCTCACGTGCTTTCATGGAAGAAAAGGGAAAGTACAAAAGTAAAAAAAAATAATAAATAAAAATAATTTCTGAATAATTAAATTTGATCCATTCGGACAAATGTAAGTTTCGAGCTTTTGCATTATATCTGTAAGCACTAAAGGCACTGTTGAGTTGGTTGCGCCAGTCCAATAGAATGCTCGTTGCTCACACTAGTTTGGTGAGACCAGTGGGCTCAAAATCTGAAATCGGTAGCAAGTTTTTTAGGAAGAAGCGCACAAGAGACAATTTCCTCTACAAATTATAGTCACACTTTTTCTTCGACAATCACAATAAGGGCCAGAGAAAAAGAGTACCTATGTAAATGATACTTAACCTTCCTTACAAACTTACTTGACTTAATAAATACACAGGGAATGAAAGATAGGAGGATGTGCTATTACAGCATTATTGATCCCAATCTCTTCTTCTTCTCTTTTTTATCTCTTATCTCTGTATACACTGCTGGACAAAATAGTAGGTGTGGGAACATATTTTTAAAAAAACGCAATTTTTTCATATTTTTTTCAATTAGTTTTTTGTTTTTACAATTATATTAATAAAATTTACATTATTTAAGATATAATGGAATATTGCTTTAACAAGAAACATTTTTGCAAAGTAATTGTTTATATTTGTTGCTTAAATTTGTGTTTCCAGACAAAAGCAAACGAAAAAACAAGCACCAAATAGAAAAACCTCCATGTACCACGATTCCACGAAACAACATCATGTCATATTCTTTTCCGAAAACGGATACCTCAAATCTAATTTGAGCCTCCGACGGAGTTGCCGAGAATTACCCGTTCCAACGGATACCTCGCTAGGTCCGTCTATGGTTCATATCCAGTGCTGCCACTAGAAAAATAGATTTTCGGTCAAAATCTGACATTTGACCGAATTCCATTTTGTTAAATTCGGTCAAAAATGTCGGCCAAAAATCTAAACCTTGTAATATCATTAAAAAAGGTAATAGACTAGTAATAAATCTCCACAAATGCATTATATAATCGATCCCAGGGGTTCAAACTCTTTTTCATACTACGACTCCCCATACTGCCATACAGGATGTAATATTTTTGCGACGCCCTTCTAAAAGCATAAGTTATGAGTAGAAGCTGATCTTACTGAAGATTCACTATCGGGTCCAATAAGGACGGATCTATGTGTGGCAACACTGCTCAATGCAACCTTTCCACAACAAGCATCTCATCGCCGTTCGATGCTTAATTCGATACACACACTTAAAGAAACTGATGAATACGAGCGTTGTCTAGACAGCAGCTGCAGTTGCAGATACGAAAAGGTTTTTCCATCATCGACATCGTCTCCGTAATTCTTTTGTATTTTTGTAATATTAAATTTTTTTGGACTGGGCAAAATCCACAACTTGTCGTTCCTTCCCGCGGGCGCCCGTCTGAAAATGGCTAACCAGCTTGTCTGGTTAGTGTCAGCCAAGGATTTATGCTTACGCTTTAATCGTATGTCGTGATCCATTAGTTTGTGGTGGGAGAAAACCCTTAAATCGTACCTGATACCAGAGGTGGAGAGAGCGCATAGCAAACCGTGCCTCTGGTTGCAATCGGCCGGAGGTAAAACCGGCTATTAACGAGCTCCTTCAGACGCCCAGGCAAGGTCTGTCGTATCCCTGTTGCCTTACCCCGGTATATCGGCTCTGCCGGGATGGACCTTCTCTTCCGACCTACTCGTGGGAACAACATTCAAATTTTAAAACATGCAAAACACTAAAAACAAGAACGAAAACCAAACAAACCGACCTAAACTAACTAGACAAGACGACCCGACCCAACAAACCCAGGACAAACGAGACGACCAACACACAACCAGCGATTCGGACCTACTGACGACAACTCTCCCCATCTTCAAGAACCTCAATATTGGAGGTGCGGAGGAAGTATCCCAATCCTCATCCACACCTGCCAACATTGGATCTGAGACTGAGGACGAATTGCTGGGCGACACGGAATCTGAGGACAACACCCTGAAACCACGCGCCGTCTCTGAGGCGACAAGAAAGCGCAGTAACTACAGGGCCTCTAAACGATTCCTCAAAAAGTTTTCTGAGAGAGACCCATCCTCTATCAACGATAGAGACAGGGCCTTGATCAGGAAACACAAAAGGGCAATAAAGAGCTACGAAAATCTGGGGGCTTATAAACCCAAAGAAGCTACAGCTCCGAAAAAGCCAAAAGAAACCGCAGAGAAGGGGGTGCAGGACAAATCCAAAGGTCACCCTAACAAGGCAACCAAGGAACAGTCCAAAACCTCAAAGACTTCCAGCAGAGTCTCCACAGGCACGAAAGCCGGAACCTCGGGCACCTCATCCAAGAGGCAACGGTCAGAGGAGGAGATCAAAGAAAGTCGACCAAAGAGGACAAAGGGCTCAACAAGCCTGGACAACACTCCGAGCGACCTCATTGCAGCAGTCATTGACGAGCAAGATCCCGATGGCAGGATCACGGCTGAGCGCTGGCTGCTTGCGGAAAAAGAAATACTCAAGGCTATGATGGTCAATATTCAAAAGGGCGGGCCGGAATACGCCTTTGATGGAGCCGGATGGCACAGAGGAGTCAAGGTAGTAGGATGCAGCGACAGACAGACCCTTGAGTTTCTCTCCAAAACCATCGCCAGTTTTGGCGAACTGTGGGAGGGAGCCAAACTTAAGGTGTTACCAAAGTCCGCACTACCACTACGACAGAAAGTGAAGCTGTGGATACCACCCCCCTTCGATAAAGAAGAGGACGAGAACATCGTGGTGCTCCTCGCAGGCCAAAATAAGAGCGTTGGCATAAGTGAATGGGTTAAGGTCTATTCCAGAAGAAGTGGTGACGGCAAGGAGCTCTGCTTTGCAATTAACCAGACCTCTGCGAATACCCTAAAGAAGACCCCAGACGGTAAGCTTAGGTTTGGACTGGGTGCCGTAAGGGCACGACTGATAGACGATGAAGAGCCAAAGGCCGCAAAAGCTGCTGGTGGTGCAAATTAATTTGCATCACTGTAAAGCAGCAACCTACGACCTAATGCTGTTCATGTCTGAGGTAAGTGTGGACGTGGCACTAATTCAGGAACCTTGGATTCTCAAAAACAAAATTCAAGGTCTGAATTCCGCACACTACCATCTATTCCACACCAAAGAAGAAGGTAAAGTTAGAAGCTGCATACTAGTTAGAAAGACTATCGCTAATATATTTTTTCTACACAGGTTCAGCAATGGAGACACAGTGGCTGTAAAATTCGAGGCTCCAGGTAAGAACCTTATCCTCGCCTCAGTTTACATGCCACATGAAGAAGAAAATCCACCACACGATACAGTCCGTGAACTAGTGGACTACGCTGACACACGGAACACATCGATAGTGCTGGGTTGCGATGCGAACGCCCACCATATACTGTGGGCCTGTACGGACACAAATAAAAGGGGTGAGTCTTTGTTTGAATATATTATTTCTACAAATCTAGTTTTGTGTAACAGGGGAAACCATCCCACTTTCCAAAATAGAAACAGGGAAGAAATTTTAGACATAACTCTTAAAAGTAATAACGAACAAGTCAGGGTAGAAAACTGGAGAGTCTGTCCGGAGAACTCCTTCTCGGATCACAGTAGAATACTCTTTACAGTAAACCTACATCCCAAGACACACCGCATCTTTAGGAACCCTAGGAAAACGAATTGGGCAGACTATGCGGAAACGATTAGGGAAAAGATACAACATCCAAAAGATGACAATCTCACTGACACCCACTCAATCGACAACGCAGTCCAATTAATCACTGAAAACATGCACAAAGCCTTTGTTAAACATTGTCCCAGCTCTCGCAATCGCAAACCAAAAAGGCGACTTGGTGGACCAGCGAGCTTAAAAAGCGGCGAACTACTGTGAGACAACTGTTTAACAAAGCAAGACAGAGTAGAACAGAAGAAGACTGGACTACGTATAGATCCGAACTTAATCTGTATACTAGAGAAATTAGGAAAGCTAAATTCGAATCCTGGAATATGTTCTGCGAATCCATGGAGAGTACAAGTGAGGCTGCCAGACTACGTAAAGTATTATCCAAAGACCCCACGTTCCCAGGATATATTAAACGTGCTGATAACTCTTGGACAGAGTCTAGTCAACAAACACTACAACTCTTAATGGACACGCACTTTCCGGAGTCCAGTGAAATCACCAGGTATGAGAACAATAACACTCCTACCCCATCAGGTACTGAACCGGAAGTAGCCACGGAAAATATTATAACAGAGCACACAATCGCTTGGGCAGTCCACTCGTTCAACCCCTACAAATCAGCGGGACCAGACGACGTCATCCCAGCAATGATGCAACATGCTCTCAGTGTAATACTGCCATGGCTGAAAGTAATCTTCAAAAGCTGCATAAGGCTCTGCTACATACCGCAAAGCTGGAAAGAGGTAAAGGTGATATTTATTCCTAAAGCAGGAAAGCATATGCACTGCACCGTAAAAGATTTTAGGCCGATAAGCCTCTCCTCGTTTCTCTTAAAAACACTGGAGAGAATAATCGACTCATACCTAAGGGATCTACTCAATGAACATAACCTATGTAGCACTCAACACGCCTACCTCAAAGGTAAGTCCGTGGAAACAGCTCTGCACGAAGTTGTGTCAATCATTGAAAAAGGCTTATACCATAAAGAATTCACTCTGGCAGCATTTTTGGACATTGAAGGAGCATTTAATAATGTTAAAACAGTGGCCATAAAAACAGCGCTCGAAGACCTGGGAGTGAAACAAGAGATTACAAATTGGATTTACGAAATGCTTAACAGCAGAGTAATTAACTCAGAAATCGGAGAGAGCAACATAAGGAGAATAGTGACCAGGGGTACTCCACAAGGGGGCGTCATATCTCCTCTCCTGTGGCTCCTAGTGGTCAATAAGATCCTTACGGCTCTAAAGATAAAAGGGACAAAAATTGTAGCATACGCAGACGACATTGTAATCCTAATAAGTGGAAAGTATCTACCCACTATTAGCGAACTCATGGAAGCGGCTCTAAAGGAATTATCCTCGTGGGCAGGACCAAACGGCCTCGGAGTAAATCCAAGCAAAACCGAAACTGTCCTATTCACTAGGAGAAGAAAAATCGAGAAATTCGATCTGCCGAAGTTGAACGGTATTCGTCTGAAACTTTCCTCAGAAGCTAAGTATCTGGGTATCATCCTGGACTCTAAACTTACTTGGAAACGCAACACAGAAGAACGGGCAAAGAAAGCACTATGTGCCTTCTACGCATGCAAGAAAACCTTTGGTAAACGCTGGGGTATGCGCCCTTATATAATCCATTGGATGTATACGGCAATTATAAGACCCATACTTACTTATGGATCCATTGTATGGTGGAAGGCAATAGAAAAGGTAACCTATCTCAATAACCTATCCAAGGTACAGAGATTGGCATGCATCGGAATAACGGGAGCAATGAGATCAACACCTCAAGCCGGGCTAGAGATGATTCTAAATCTTCCACCTCTAAGCGAATACATTTGCAGCATGGCAGCCAAGGGAGCCCTCCGCCTAAAGGAGGCAAAAACCTGGAAGCACAGCTCCTATGGGCACGGTTCCATAATTCAAAAATACTTGAGTACTGATCTGGCTAGAAAAACGGACTACATGATTCCGTACCAGAGTTTCAACAAAAACTACTCTACCTACATACCCCAAAGACAGGATTGGATTACTAACACGCACACATGCGTACAAGAAATTCACATCTACACTGACGGGTCAAAAATGGAAGTAGGCACAGGTGCCGGAGTATTCTGCGAGTCCCTAGGTATAAGGGACTCGTACAAACTGCCAGATGAATGCAGTGTCTTCCAAGCTGAAATAGTCGCCATCGACAAGGCAGCAAGTACCATATCTACAAAGAATCTCGACCCTTCCAAGATTACAATCTTCGTAGACAGTCAGGCGGCCATCAAAGCACTAGACAGCGCAACTATCAAAGCAAAGACAGTCAAGGACTGTCAAAGAGCCCTAAACAAAATAGGCGAGAAACACAAGGTCACGCTCTGCTGGGTTCCCGGACATAGTGACATTGATGGAAATGAAAAAGCAGACGAGCTAGCAAGAACTGGGTCGGAGCTTGATGCAGTAAATATCATTGCATCAATAGACATCCCAATTAGTGTAGCAAAAAGAAATATTGACCAAAAATCAAGGGAAAAAATTAACACCACCTGGTCTAACAGACACGACTGTGTTATATCCCGTAGCCTTTGGCCAAGAATTGACGAAAAAAGAACAAGGTGTTTTTTGAAAATGAATAAACGAGATATTCGAATCTTAACAGGTGTACTGACAGGCCACTGTACCATCGGTACCATGGCCACAAGACTGGGCATTAACTCACCAGACTACTGCAGGAGCTGTCAAGACATAGAGGAAACGGAGACCATCAAGCACCTGCTCTGCGAATGCCCAAACCTCCAAACCAGTCGACTCCGATACATGGGAGACAGACTTTTCGGAGACCTAGAGGACATAGTGCAGGTACCACTGACGAATACAATCAGGTTTGTTAAAAGTACGGGATGGTTCACTTAGTAGTCCCACCCCGCCAAGGAACAACTCCTAGAAACCAGGTAAAGTGTTTATGCATGTTTTTTTGTGTTGTCCAATAAAATGAAAATTTTTAATCCACGACCAAAAACCAAGGGATCACAATGGACCAAAAGGCCCCCGTGAAAGCACAGCACTCTTAAAGCTGTGCACTTCCCTCATACCTAACCTAACCTAATATTAAATTAATTAAGTTAATAAATAAATCGTGTTGTTTGGTTTTAATAAGCGTCAAATTTATTAAACCTCCACAATTGGTGACCCCTAAATCAAAAGGTAAAATAATACAATTATTATTTTTTATCGTGAACACGACAAAACATGTCTGACAACGAGGGAAGCTATCAAGACGCGAATAAGACTCTTGAAGACGAAGGAGCATCTGGCAGCAGGAAGCAATCTATAACAGTCGATCCATTGCAGCTTACGCGGATTTCAATTAAGCTACCACCGTTCTGGCACGAAAAGCCTGAAATATGGTTTAAGCAAGTTGAATCGCAATTCCAAATTACTGGCACACGCAATGACACATCGAAGTACAACACCATCGTTTGCGCAATCGAGTCTCGAATTTTGGCCCAAGTGTCAGATGCAATTCTATCACCACCAAAAGACGGAAAGTACGAATATTTAAAAAAACTCTTACTTGAAAGGTTCGGCGACAGTGATCAACGAAAGATTAAAAAATTGCTGTCTGAAATCGAGCTTGGCGATAGACGTCCAACACAATTACTCAATGAGCTGCAAGGCCTCGCTGGTACAAAGCTGGGAGACGAGTTTTTAAAGACACTGTGGCTACAAAGGCTTCCGTCTACGGTGCGCGCAATACTTCAGGCATCAAACGTTGATTCTCTAAATGCCTTAGCAAACCTGGCTGATAAGGTAATGGAGATGGGAGATTACAACACTATAGCCTCAACTTCACGACCACAAACTTCCGAGCGGCACTTGAAAGAGTTAAAAAATGCCAAACCACAAAGAGCTGAATCGCAGGAAAACAGATCGTTGGAGCAACACATATTGCAGCTTATCTCGAAAATCGACCATCTTCTTGAAGTAAACAATAAACGTCGTGGTTCATCAAGGCCAAGAAACAGTGGCAGACAGCGTTCAACATCACGAAACCGACGAGCTCGTTGCTCAACATCAAACGATGAAGAAGAAGACATATGCTGGTTTCACTATAATTTTGGTGATAAAGCACGCAATTGTAGATCGCCGTGTTCCTACGAAAGACGAAATCAGTCGAAAAACTAAATCAGTCGTTAGTTGAGTCCGTCGCCGCTCCACTCAACCAACGAATATTTCGTCTAACGATAAGCGATGAGCGGCTTAATCACGAATTTTTAATTGACACAGGCGCTGACGTTTCTGTTTTGCCACCTAAATACAACGAACGATACAATAAATCAACATCTTTTCTTTTTGCTGCCAACGGAACGCCAATAACAACATACGGTGAAAGACGTCTTACGCTGAACCTGGGACTTAGAAGGCCATTCGCTTGGAATTTTATCATTGCTGATGTTACCACTCCAATAATCGGATCCGATTTTTTGAAGTACTACGGCCTCCTGATAGACGTACGCAGGAATAAGCTCATCGATGGAGAAACCAAATTGGAATCCCTTGGTACAAAATCCAATTCAGGTACTTTTGGTATAAAAACATTTAATTCCAAAGATTCTTTTGCGAGTATATTGGCAGAGTTTAACGATATCACGGTACTGGGTTTCAAGAAAGCACCGTGCAACACCTCGATCGCTCATTATATCGAGACAAAAGGTCCACCCGTATATGCTAAACCAAGACGATTGACTACAGATAAACTGAAAGCAGCGAGGGAAGAATTCCGTTTTTTAATGGAAAAAGGAATATGCACCCCGTCAAAAAGTAATTGGTCCAGCCCGTTGCATATGGTGCGCAAAAAGAATGGTGATTGGCGTCCTTGTGGAGACTATCGGGCATTAAATGCTCAAACAATCCCCGATAGATACCCAATACCTTTCATACAGGATTTTGCCAGCATATTGAACAACAAGCGAATTTTCTCAACCATCGATTTGCAACGAGCATATCATCAAATTCCAATTCATCCTGCAGACATTCCAAAGACCGCGATAACAACTCCTTTCGGGCTCTTTGAGTTTAACTTTATGACATTTGGATTGCGAAACGCTGCCCAGACTTTCCAGAGGTATATGCACGAAGTTCTTGATGGTTTGGAATTTGCTTTTTCGTATCTGGATGACGTTTTCGTCGCTTCTGATGACGTCGAGCAGCACAAGCAACATCTGCGACTCGTTTTCGAGAGATTCCGAACCCATGGGTTGATTATCAACCCATCGAAATGTCAGCTGGGTAAACAAGAAATAGTTTTCGTTGGACATTCTGTTTCTGCGAACGGCATAAAACCTACGGACGAAAAGGTTCGCATAATTAACAATTTACCAAAGCCAAAAACTGTCAGAGAGCTGAAACGATTTCTCGGGATGTTGAATTTTTATAGACGATTTCTTCCCAACGCTGTTGTTACTCAAATGCTACTGCAAGATCTCATCGGTAAACGAAACCGAAAAAACGATACAACACCAATTACTTGGAATCCCAAAGCTTCGGATGCTTTCGAGCAGTGCAAAAAAGAATTGGCGAATGCCACAGTTCTCGCCCATCCAGCACTTAACGCAAACTTATCGCTTAATGTCGACGCTTCTGATAAGGCAATTGGTGCAGTGCTTCATCAAATTGTTGATGGCAAATATCAACCATTGGGGTTTTTCAGTAAAAGATTAACCACAACGCAGCAACGGTATAGTACCTACGACAGGGAACTGCTTGCAATGTACGAGGGTGTCAAATATTTTCGCCACGCTGTTGAAGGACGAATCTTTTACATATTGACGGACCACAAGCCACTCATTTTCGCTTTTCAACAAAAATTGGATAAAGCTAGTCCACGTCAAGTTCGACAATTGGATTTTGTCTCGCAGTTCACCACAGACATCCGACACGTACCTGGTTTAGATAACGACGTTGCAGACTTGCTGTCACGATTGGATGCAGTTGAAATTACCAATATTAACTATGGAGATTTAGCTGTCGAACAACAAAGCGATCTTGAACTTAAAGCCATTCGGGATTCAGGTAATTGTCCGTCAAACTCACTAATAATCAAAGCGTTTAGTATTCCACAGAGTAACATAGTACTGTACTGCGACACATCAACCAATAACGTTCGACCTTGGATACCGAAAACCTTTCGCCAGAAGATTATGTCCAATTGCCATGGAATGTCGCATCCTGGGTGTCGTGCAACATGCAAAATGATCAGTGAACGATACGTGTGGACTGGTATGCGAAAGGACATCTCGCAATTTGTTCGCACATGTACAGCATGTCAACGATGCAAAACACAGCGACACAATCGAGCTCCACTAGCTCAGTACGAGCAGATCTCCAACCGTTTTGAGCACGTGAACATAGACATCGTTGGACCTTTACCACCATCCAAAGGGTACAGATACTTACTCACTTGCATTGATCGTTGCACTAGATGGCCCGAGGCGATACCCATCGCAGATATCACCGCTGAGACTGTGACGAACGCATTTATCAACGAATGGATTGCACGCTATGGAGTTCCAGCTAGAGTAACCACCGACTTAGGACGACAGTTTGAGTGCACCGTTTTCAGAGAGCTTGCACAAACATTTGGCTTCAACCATAGCAAAACAACACCGTACCATCCGCAGGCTAATGGTATAATCGAAAGATGGCATCGGACTTTGAAAGCTGCGTTAAAATCTCAACAAACTACGAACTGGATGGATGTTCTCCCTATCGTTATGCTAGGGTTAAGAGCAACATTCAAACCCGACATCAGTGCCACTCCAGCAGATCTTGTGTTTGGTACTACTTTGCGATTACCTGGACAATTTTTCGCGGATAAAACTGTCAAGAAGTGCGAACACGAATTATTGAAGGATTTACAAGAGAACATGCAGAAAAATTCGCCCAAACCAACTTCGTTTCATGGACTTCCCAAGATTTTCATCCAACCTGAGCTTCAAAATTGTACGCATGTGTTCGTTCGTAACGACGCTGTCCGAACACCACTCCAACCAACATACGACGGACCATACAAGATAATTAGCCGGCATCAAAAATATTTCACGATTAAGATTCAACAGCGAACGACAAAGATTTCAATTGATAGATTGAAAGCTGCATTTTTGACAAATTCATCGGACCCTAACGACATCGAAAGTTCAACGGATCTCGGCAATAGCGCAAACCAGCCACATCCAAATACGGATCATCAATCGGAAAGTAACGCTACCAGAAGTCAACCAGAGCTGAGTCGACGTGGTCGAAAGATTTCTTTGCCAGCACGTTTTCGCTAGTTTTTCCAAGGGGGGAGTATTGTGGCAACACTGCTCAATGCAACCTTTCCACAACAAGCATCTCATCGCCGTTCGATGCTTAATTCGATACACACACTTAAAGAAACTGATGAATACGAGCGTTGTCTAGACAGCAGCTGCAGTTGCAGATACGAAAAGGTTTTTCCATCATCGACATCGTCTCCGTAATTCTTTTGTATTTTTGTAATATTAAATTAATTAAGTTAATAAATAAATCGTGTTGTTTGGTTTTAATAAGCGTCAAATTTATTAAACCTCCACATATGTTTAAGGTTAGCCACCAAACGTTGAAGAGTCGACTTTGAAGGGTCCGGGCACTTTTTGAAAATAAAGTTTTATCATTTGGACATGCTGCTCAATCGTGTAACGTGCCATGGTGATTTGGCATCAGTGCGACTGAATAATAAGCACCAGATTAGACAGACGCACGCCGCCAAAACAACATGGTCGCCACATGCTGCCAACATCGAACATTGAAAAACCCGTATTTAAACACGTATTTAATTTTGCTACGTTCATGTTTATTATCAGCTTCTTTTTAAGCTTTGGCTCAGCTCAGTGGTTTTTGGTTTGTGCTGGACTACTGTGCGAGGGGGCCCACGTTCGATCGATCCCTGGAAAAATACAACTTTTTAGGGTTTTTTCCACTGTGCCACCTCTCGCGAATGTATGACAAACATTCCGATCCGAGTGTTGTATAACTGTCCTGAAAATACTTTCTCAATTCAGCCATTCGGTTTCGGACTCGGAATAAAATTGTAGGTCTCTTTCATTAGCTCCAAAAATAAAAAGGAATGTTTGTGTGTGAGACGCTAGGCCTAGGTTGTCTGCACGCCTGTTGCGCCAACTATTTATTTATTTATTTATGTTTTATTTTCCATTCAATAAAACATATTGAGAAAATTTGAGCTGTTCAGATTTAGATATTTAATTTATTTAAAGAGCAAGAGTGTGGCAGGATAATGCTGAAAACATAAATACGCTTAATCTTCGAATTCAATGTGCGTTCTATTCATTTGATGAAACGATATTTTTGGTAATAAACTGATAGGTAATTCGGTCAAATTCGGTTAAAAAGTATTGCATTTTCGGTCAAAAAGCAGTTGACCGAATTCGAAGATTTTCTTCGGTCAAAACACTTCGAATTCGGCCAAATTTGACCGAAATTATGTCAAAATGACATCCCTGTTCATATCGATACACTTTCCATACATGTAGATCTCAAATAAAAGTAGGTATGTACTGTATTCGAACAATGTACATATCTACTTATGCATATCCCTTCCCTACATCAAATTCCAGTCTTAAAACCGTATACCGTACCTATATAGGATAGGAATTATACTTCTTAAGGTGCTAATACACGATATGTAGCACGCCACATATATATGTGGCTCTGAAGTAATTTTAACGTCAGCGTATGGAGCCAATGGCTTCATACCGTGTACTATCCCTCTTTGTGCCACTCACATAAGGTACTCATTTACCTGAACGGTTCGTATGAATGTTTGAATGTAATTTCAGCATTTCAGTTTGTGTCAGTGTGTTTTGTACGAGCAGCATGGTATTTAGTTTTTTGTGGGTCATACAAGTAGCGAACGCCACGCGATACACCCAAAGCAATAAAAGAGAACAATTAAAACAAAAAGAATATACAGTTCTAGTGCAAGACTGCACACAGGGCAATAAAACTGCGGATAGCATCATCATAAACGAATAACCAACAGCCAACCGATATGCGCTGTGCTAGCACCGTGTACTAGCACCTTTACAACATACTAGAAATTATCCCACGTTTTAAATACATCAAGGTTTGGTTTTGTGCCCTAAATATCTGTGTTGAAACTTGGCGAATTAAGGGAGAAGAGTTGTTGATTACGAAAAGTTGGAAATTGATTATATATTTACAAAACAATTGTAGAAAAGGCGCATACGATTGAATATACTTTGTCATCAACTCCAATCCAACTCCAATGAAAATAAAAAAAATTAATTCTGTTCCCTATTGTTTGCAATTGTTTGATTTTAAAGCCATAAATTTAACGGGTGCCTATTATAATATCGCATTTTTTATTTCGCTAACTGAAAATTCTGTTCACTTCGGAAAAGTCGTTTTCGTTGATTAAGGTGCTAGCATAGACTAAATAACTTATACAGATGTCTCACCGCCACACAAATCGATGCTTGCACTTCTTTGCGATCGTCAAGTCAAACACGATTGTCTAACAAATATATGGTGGAAAACAAAACCCACCATACCTCATTCAAAAAGAAGGGTGGATTTGCTTTGCTATTGCCTATGCCTTGCCGTTGCCAGCAGCGTTGCCACTGTTGGACTATTTTTTCGCAGTAGATTCTCTAAATAAGTGCAGTAGATTTAATTTTTTTGCAGTAGATTTATTTTTTTTCAAACAAAACCAAGGTAAATTACAAAACATAACATAAACAATACAAAATTAATAAAGACGAGTATTTAAACAAAACAGAAAAATGCTTTAATATTAATGAACATGGAATATTGTTCATCTTCATTGGCTATTAAGCTTTTCTTTGTCTTCACATCATCATAAAAAGGAAACAAGTTTAAAATAGGCAATATC
The DNA here is from genome assembly GCA_949372485.1 of Cheilosia soror. Lineage (NCBI taxonomy): Eukaryota > Metazoa > Arthropoda > Insecta > Diptera > Syrphidae > Cheilosia > Cheilosia soror. The sequence continues at coordinate 1,299,489 of OX443561.1, read as the reverse complement.
GAAGGTATACTGCCTTCCACCAGGTGCTAACTCTTTATCTACGTACCTCAGAGGTTTCAGCCTTTCATCATTAAAATTAAAACGATTTTTTATTTGTTGACAAGCCTCAATATAAAATTGCAACACGAAAAACGCCATCAAGCTAGAAAATATTTGTTCAGAATCGACGTCTAAATTTGACCTCTTGTTGTTCAAAGACATATTTTGAAGAAACAGTTTCCTTTGACAATTTAAGCCAGGAAAACTCAGTTTCCCAAATTGGCTTTTATTTCTATTTGTATTTTATCTACTATTTTGGATTTGGCTTCCTCATTTAAAGCTTTTACAAAAATGCAGTAGATTTAATTTGGTGGCAGTAGATTTAAATTTTGAAAAAAATGCAGTAGATCTACTGCAATTGCAGCAAAGTGGCAACGCTGGTTGCCAGTTGTATTATGATCGTATGCAGGAGTGGGTGCGTGCTGGAGTATGACATGGGGTAGGTATATTATTAGCTTTCGTCTTCGTAGGAGACCGGAGACGTATAGAAGAGGAAGAGGTTTGGTATTGGTTTCGGCTGGATACGTGTTGTTGCATTTTTCTAGATAGGCGAATGAGTATTTTGAGGAAGAAATTTACATGTTCTTGTGCATGGAAGTCAGAGTATATCCATTAATGAGTAGGGACACTCTCTCTACATATGCATTTCCTACTACCACAAAGCAAAATGCAGAAAAAATCGTACAATAAGTGGAAGCAGGTCGAAAGAATACTTTTTACCTGCATACAACGACTGCTTGAGAAAAAAAGGGTACACAACACATTTTGCCTGTACCACTACATGCGGCTTGCTGCGTACGACAAACGATTGTGGGTTTTTTCATAAAGCATTTTTAAAGGCGAGCTGAAGTGATGTCAGTATATTAGTATTTTCTCTCAACCATTCAGGTTGATCAGGTAACCAGCTTTGCTTTCGTAGAATTGCTAATAAAAAAACAAATTTTGTAGTTTTTCCCATTGGTTATTGATTAAATGGTCTTTGTTATGGACATGAAAAAGAAATGTTTCATTCTCTATCACGAAATTCAACCCTTTTGCCTTGCTACGACTTCGTTAATTACCATATTTTACGATTTTAAGTTTTATTGCCAGCACTTTTTAGGTAATATAATTCACAGCAGATGGTCATACTAATTACTTAGGTTGGTTGTAGAGGGGATTGTTTACATTTTTTTCGCACGTATTTTTAAAGGCGACCTGGAGTTGGATTGTTATCAGTCGTTCATTACCAACAATTGACGAAGTAAAGGGTGTTCAGTGTCAGTGCGTGTGGCAAACAATAAAAATACAAATTAAAAGTTGAAGTGCAAGTTTGCATAGTTTAAGAACTTTAAATAAAATAATGGGAAAACATTATGTTAAATGTTTGGCGTGTGGGCGAGAGCAGAAAGAAAATTTTGGAGTTAAATATTTCAAAATACCGGATAATAGTGAGAGGTAAGCAATATATAAGTTATAGATCGGGGAAAAATGAATATAAATCTGTTCATTTAAAAGATCTTTTTCGGCAAAGTATATGGAAGATATTACACGTGGAAACTGTGAGCCAACTGCTAACCTGGAACTTCCAGACATTGAAGTGCAGATGGAACCACAAAAACAAAATAAGGACAATTTGGTTTACGCTTTCAAAACTGAACCTGACTATAAAACTGTGGACTTTGGCATTGATAATGCATTCTACTACTTCGCAGGTTATATTTTAAAAAAATACCGCCTAAACCACAAGTGTGAGTTAAAATTGAGTCCGCAACTTAACGTTTCCTCCCTTTTTACAGGTTTTAAAGAATATGAAGATGCGAAATTGACACGGCCCAATCAAGAACTTTTAGACTCGTTAGAGAATCTTGAACAAAAATTTATTTCTTGTTTTCCAAATATGTACTACCTAAATAATTTTGAGGGGAATATTTTTAACTTTTTGAAAAATGAATTTCATTACAACTGTTGCAAAAATCAAAATAAGGAATTTCTTATCTACTACTAATTTACTTTATTCTAAAACAGTTCAATAAAAATAACAAAAAATGTACCAACAAACAACAATATTTAAGTGTAGCACACATGTGAATATATATTAGATATAAAATGTTCAATAAGAAATATTACATTTTTTTACGTCACACCCTGTACCACATTTTGAAATAGTTCGACTACTCTTCCATCCCTCTTTTACTAGAGCACTTTTAGTGCCGTCTATTTCTCGTGTATGTGTACTGCAAATTGTAAACTGATAAGAAACACGTGGAGAGTGTCCCTACTCATTAATGGATATACTCTGATGGAAGTTGTTTCGTGTTGTTGTTTTCTATATTCCTATTCGCTTTATAGTGTCTCATGATTGTTGGGAAGAGGGGTGTGTGCCGTTTGGAGGTGTTCAGTTGTGTAATGCATGGTGTATGGGATTTTATTGTTGGGAAAAGGCACACAAAACGATTTGGGTTTGTGTGCCTTTTTCTTGACCTAAGCGAATGGGGATTTCGGTGATGAAACATTTTCTTCTGCACGGTCGATGATTTTTTGGTTGGCATCATAATTTTACTTTTTGTGATCCTGTGTTACCTATTTTAAAAATCTAATGAATTTATAAGCATAATTATTTCTTTTTTTGTGATAATGTACATACATATTATTATTTCATTAATTTTATTTTGTAATACGCTAGAAGATGCTAATTTTTGTTTGTTGTTTAGTAAATTAATATTTATGAATAAACCAATTTGACTAAGCTATAGTTTTTTTTTCTGTATTCAAACATACTTATATTCTAATTTTTACTAATTAGATTGCTGTAAATATGTACCTTTTTTTTATTTTTTTGATTATGGTCTTGGTTCATTCATTGAATAAATTAATTGTTTGCTTTTAGTTAATATTTTTACTTTTTTGTTTTTTTTGTAAATACAAATACTTGGGAGGGGGTGGGGGTCGATATACTGCCACGTCCACGTTCGTGTCCCCTGGAAACTACTTTGGTTAAGGCTATGCTGGTGTTTATACACTACGTAATTAATCAGTTATTTATATTTGACTCCAACAATTGTGTCGTTAAGCTTTTCGCTTATCGGAAATGAACATAATTAGAGCTTGTTAACAGTTATTTGATAGTAGTTATTGTTTGCCTTAACAAAAGTAGGCTAAGAGCAGTGTAGGTATTTGCATGTATGTAGGTTTACATATTGTAGATATTTGCATGTTTGTATTCGTATATGTGTACTGCGGTACATTATTACTTCATTTTGGTCAAATCATACATAAATGCCTATTTTGTTTAGTTTTTATTTAAATACATGACATCAACTTACTAAAGAATGTTTAACTTTCGCTAGTCTTCTATCGACCCAGGGTTACACAGTAATTCAATATTACCTACAACATAAAACTAAAAAACGTTTAAATCTTGGTTCTTTATCCGATTTTTGACACACGGTCAAATGATGCCAACCAAAAAATCATCGACCGTGCAGAAGAAAATGTTTCATCACCGAAATCCCCATTCGCTTAGGTCAAGAAAAAGGCACACAAACCCAAATCGTTTTGTGTGCCTTTTCCCAACAATAAAATCCCATACACCATGCATTACACAACTGAACACCTCCAAACGGCACACACCCCTCTTCACAACAATCATGAGACACTATAAACATTGTATATAGACACTATAGTACTATCATTGTATATACACACTATAGTACTCTCATCCCATCGCATTGAATTACGCGTCTTCGACGATCCAGGTGGCGCTTCAGTTGATTTAGTTTGTACACTGCCAGCCAACTCCGAGCATTGGGGAAATGTGTATAGAGAAAACCAAAATAAACAAAACAAAGTCAAACTGGTATGCCTCTTCTCTTTCTTCATTCATATCGCCATTTCCATCCATCAGTAGGTATAAAATTATTTCTGATGTGATGTAACAGGGTAGGGTAGAGAACTGCAAGTGCAACTGGTTTGGTTTTTCTTAGTGATAGGAGAGGAGAATAGAGGAAAGGAGGTGCAATATTATGAGCAAGAGCAAATATAATTCAACAGCATGGTGGTGTAGGATAGGATGGTGGTGGTGCCGTGGTGGAGGATTTGTGTGTTTGGAGAGGGGTGCACGATGAAAGGGGTGATCAGTTGGGAAAGACAAATTGAATAAAAACTGAATTTGGCTTCCTTTCTGTCGTTGCAGAAGATTTGAGGATTGGGCATAAAATAATGTATGCTAGACTCTCACTATTTTGCCTATATTTTTGTCAAATATGCATCGATTTAAGGGATTCTTTTTTTAATTGATTCTAAAATATTATAGGCATGTGTATACTTTATGAGGTTTATAATGTAGAAGCATTTTATGTCGGTAAAACGAGCAGCTAACTATTATAGGAGTCTACATCTCTCTAAATAAAAATCAATTGTTTGCAAAACTCGAGAAAGGATAGATGCTAGACCGATTTGGATGATTTTTTTTTTTTGTTCGTCTTGAATCAGGGTTTGGCAAAAAAAGAAAATTCGGAAACCCCCAAATGAAAAGCCGAAAAATTGCAAAAAATCTGAATTTCCATTTTGTATGAGAATATACCTAAGTACCTACACCACTATAATGATCGCAAAACTCGAAAACCACGCAACCAAACCCAAAGGTAGGTATTTCTGTGAAGTGTGGAAAATTAGACAATAGGTACAAACAAAAAATGTTAAACGCTATTCCTCAACAGTTTTTAAAATTTGGAACATTGATACGCATTGTGCTGATGGACAAAAATAGCTATATCTGTGCAATAGATACCTACAATTCCTAGGCACGTGCAAAGCCGGTTACCTTTTATAGGTACCTATGAAATGTAGTGGAATTATTGTTCCTTTCCCATAACCACAAATACATAATCATTTTGATAAAACTAATATAGGCATTAAATCTAAATAGTAGATACATGTAGGTACATAGGTACATATTCAGGGGATTTATGCGGAACTATTTAAATAAAAGTAGGTATGTTTTTCTAACAATGTAGGCACTACCTACTATGTATTTAGAAGAAGTTCTAAGTTTGATTATCATGCACAATAGAAAAATAAAAATATCAGTTTCAAATTCATTTAAATAAGTGATAAAGAGCTTTTATTGTAATGCTCCATGGTACACATTTTGGGGTTTTCCATGAATCATATTGCATAGATTCTTGTCTATCAGGACAATGCATATCAATGTTACAAATTTTACAAACTTTGGCTCCCGTGATTGTCGAAGAATAGCGTTACATCCCTTTGTCCAATTTTGACCAAACTTCACAGAATAGCCTTCGTACAAAGATTTTATTATTTTATCAAAATGTGAGTTCATATACCAATACCACGATTTTTAAATGAACGGTGCCACGCCCCTTTGTCCAATTCTTTTTACATACAAACCTGCTACAGAAGAATATACCTTTATAGAAAAAAAAAGAATCATCAAATTCGGTGTAGCCAAACTCGAGTTATAAACGGAATATAAAAAATAGATTACTAGCAGTCCCGTGATGGTCTTGATTGTGTTAATTGGGGGCACAAACCAGAGAGAATAGACCACCAGCTTCGGCCAAAAATGAGAGATCCATAGAGCCAGTTTTGAAATAATTAGCTCCGCCTCATTTTCTATCTGTGAATACGTGTGAATAAGCAAAAAAAATAAATTCTAAATGGCGGGAGGTGAAATAATTGTATAGTCATCAAGCTGTCATAATGCCGTGTTGAATTTTTTCGGGTTGACAATTCAATTGAAAAAGTATTTATTTGCACACCAGTTGATTGGTTTTGGATAAAAACCTTCGCAAAACTAATCAAATTTTGATATAAATGCGTCTGTAATCGAACTTCAACGTTTAAAACATTCAAGAAATAAACAAAAATCCTTTAGTAAGTACATATTTGATTATATTTGTGAATTATTTCTAAATATTCGCTTGCATTCAAATATCGTAGGCCTTGAGCAGAAGAAAATACCGGTGATGGGATAGACTCTTCAGCATTTGTATACTGTGAAGTTTCTTAAATGTTATATTGCCTTGCATTAAGACTTAACTTTTGCCGCTGTACCACCACAGATGAGTTTGTCACGTCATGCTCATATGAATTAGGAACTCATGCTGATTAATCTTGTTTTGTTTATAGGTTCGCGCAGTTGAGCTCCTTCACAAAGTTGCATTCCATATTGGACTCGGCCACATCACCAAAAACAAAATTGTTCCATTGGGACATTGTTTTAAAGTTTCATCCAACACCCTTGCGCGATGTAACGCCAACGGAATTGGCAATGACCAGAACGCACTCTCGAAAGCAAGGATTCTCCTTCCATGTACCGTAGCGAAGAAATTCGCAAAGAGAATATTGGCGATCGTGCCTACGTTGCTGTTAATGGTAAGGCTGCTTTTGCCAACCCCCAGAAGACATGCGTACACCGTGTTGAAACAGGCTATTGCACTGGAATATGAAATCTTATGACTCCGACAGTCGTTTCATTGGAAAAGTCAAGCAGTCCTATAGGGATCAGTTCAAAGCGCCGGCAATTTTCGTGCTGCCATTGATTCTCTTTCCCGATGTTCAAGCTATAAGTTGCCTGCCGATTTGTGAAGTCAAACTAATATCACTTTGTTTTCTTCTTTTATACAATAGGCTAACTAACGAATCGAAACATTTTTAACTTGCTGGACACTTACAATACCAAAATACTCGTAAATTGTTTGTCTAATACAAACGGACAAAATGGTTAGACAATTACATCTAGACTTCGAACCAGATAACATTTATTCATATACCGCCAAGACAAATTCTCAGCCATCGCAATAAATGATTTATTTCCCAGGCACATTACATTAAAGGACAGTTTAATATAGAAATTGTATCCTGTTTTTAGAAAAAAGTATGAATATGCCTTTATATATGTACATGTAAAACGCTGATCTTTAGAACAATAAAAGATATGCAAATGTTAAAATAGAATGCCGCAGATAATTGTTTGTGATTGTTCGTTTCAAATTTTGTTGAAAGAAAAAATCAACGACCCAAGAGAGTTACATTGTATTCCATTAGGCTGCAGTTATACCTTTCAGTAAAATGCATCCGTAAAAAAATTGTTTCAATTTTTTGGAGCACTTAAACTTAATCGTTGAACTCAATCTTGGTCTTAAATAGTTGCTTTTGAATTATAAAACTAATTCGTCAAAAAAAATTAAGCAATTTATTTTTCAACTTCTCAACCAGTTTCACGGATTCCTATGATATGCTATGGTTAAATGTTTCAGTTTTGTTCTGTTGCGTGTTTTTACGGATGCACTTTTCTCATAGCTATAACTGCAGCCTTAGCCAAAAGATTATTTGTTCGTTTCGCGATTGGAAAGCCATTGATCAACGATTGGAATAGGTTCTTTTACACCTATTAATAATTAATATGTATAATTAACCTGGTAATAATACCAGTTTATGACCCTAATTAGAGGGTCATAAAATCCTTTCAATAGGCATGAACATTACCGGCAACGGGTTAACGGATGTTGTGAAAACACAGCGAGCTACAAGAAGCAGTATGTACCGTATGTACCTGCAATCGCATCCGTGCAAATGTCCAGCATTTTACCAGATGTATGCTCAGACTCAGGCGCCTAAAGTAAGAGATCGCAATTTCATTTCAAACACAACACACAAGTAATTTCAATGTTCGTATATTCACACAAAATTACTGGTTACCTGTTACATAAACAAGTAATATTTAACTTCTTGTCATTATTATAAGCGTGAAAGCATAACTAGATTCTTTAGTTTATTTTATAAAAACATGGTAACTAACAATAGAGCGTTGATACCAAATTTAGATATGTATTGCCACTTTTGTCTTTTCTAGAAAACTCTGCCATGACTTTCGTTATGAATATCCGAATTTGCATCCCCGTGTGGTGATAGTCCCCACCATAAATAACATTGTTCACAGCAGCTCCAGTTCAACTGCCGTTTTGTTGGTGCATACGCCACTACTATAATTGAGACAAATATCTTTTGTTTTGAGCTTTTTATTATCCTGAAAATATACCATCAGATAAACAAAAGAAACCAATAAGGTACATACATTGAAAATGACATCTTACTTCCAATACATGAGGTCGTAAATGTCATCCAAATGTAAAGCCTGTTGGAATCTTAGTTCCGTCCGGATTCCTACTGATTACAGAACAGATAATGTAAAGCGTTTAGACGGTTAGTTGACGGCGCTCCGGTAGCTTAATGCAGATAAGCGTCTCTTCGACCAACCAAGTTAAGTTTGCCTTTACATACATGCGTTGAAAGCTTATTATGAGGTGTCTATGCTTCGGCGAGTTTACCAACCACTGGGTCGTAGTTGTCGCTGATAGTGATTCCGACAGAAGTGATGGAAAAAATGTCCCTGCTTCAAAAACTATCACAGACAAGGCGACATTGCTCAGTTCTGGTTTGTGGACACCGATCAGACTTATGACACCCAATGTATTGCGCATATAGCGCATAGTGTGGATATAATGTCAGGCTATGAAGAAAATACAGAAATATGAAGATTGCACAGATATATTAATGGTAAGAATACTTTGAGTGAACTCACGCACACCATATTTCTTCGAGTAGACAAGGGAATCTCCAAGATTACACGCACACACTATACATATTTCCCCGAGATCCACATAATGGTAAAACATCAGCAATCGTTAATGTACTTAAGAAGGCGCCACCAGCTTCCAACAAGCATCCGAGTCCCTCCGAGAGACTTTTTAAAAGCAAAACTAGGATTTTACTAGTGGAGGAGGTATAGCCATGCACTCTCGTGTCAAACCGAATACCGCTCGTTCCAGATAATCAAAAAATCGGTGAGAAGCAGAACGTGTCACCACTCACCAAACAAATCTGTATGTAGGAAGCAACATTTTAAGTTAATTTGTATTTTAGAATTAAATAGATTACAATTACGACACATGAAAACGAGAAAATGAACGCGAATTAGCGATGACACTTTTGACAGTACAATTATTTGATGGATGGTGAGTTTCGATCAGCTGATGTGATGCGTTCCAAAATGGGTTATTTTTGAATGTTTGTTATTTTATCCACATAATATTTAAGACAACTTTTTGGCTAGGTATTATAGTACGCAAAACACAACTGAAAATTTTCTTTGCTTTTTTGGAGCACTTGCACTTTATAGTTGAACTCAATTTATACTGAAGATATTAAAATATGTGTTTTGAATTTTAAAGTAAGTTCACAAAAAAAGAAGAAAACAAGCAAAATCAATGGTTATGGACTTTTCAGGCTACAACTAGAATGAAGAAATAAAATGCGAGATATTCGTTCTTGGAATAAAGTAGGTAAAGACATTTTTGTTACTACATTTAGATTGCTTGTTTTCGTTTGTGTTTTTTGGCGATATTTATTAGTTGAGGATGTAATTCTGAAATCGTGTGTCGACAAAATCTCAAGGAAAATGTGCGAATGTCGATTGTCGAGAGAAAAATGGTCTGCGAATTTAGAGGGAAGATACTATGAAACAACTTAATACCAGAAATTGTTTCTATTAACGTAATGAATGAAATTACATTTCAAAACAATCGCCGACAGTCAAAAATAATTTTAAATAGGTAATCAATTTGTTTTGTTTTGTCACATTATCACATTTTTCGTTTATATTTCAGTCCGTATACTTTTATTCTTATTCTTTTGTTTTTTGAAAATGAAATTATATTTTAATTATAAAAATGCAATTATTTAATAAATAGAATTTTCGCATTTTTACAAAATATTTGAATTCTCATTTTGGCGTTTAGTTATTGTGCAACTTCATTCATAACACTTCAATGTTATTCAACTAACAAGTTTTGTGTGATTCAAAATTGGTTAGTTGAATAACAAAAAATTTGAATACATATACGAAAACATATAGAAAATTTAAAAAAAAAATAATTTTTTTAATTAATTGCATTGAAAATATTTCCTGGAAAAATTTAGAATTTCGTTTTTAGAACGCAAAATTTGCTCAAATTCCGATGAACAATTTATTTATTGTTTAAAATAATTTCACTACATCCCCCTTGTAGATGAAATAACACAATTAACATATATTAAACCTAAAAAGACAGTTTTCTTTCTGCTTTTTTATATTATTTATTTCGAAACTCTTTAAAAAAATAAGCAATTAAAAAACAAAAAAAAATGTTCGTTAAAGTGTATGTAGAAAAAGATATAAATTTATATTAGCAAAACTAAAAAAAAGTCATGTTTGAGGATTTTGTCCGTGTCATGAATTTTAGTTTTGCAGCTTTAACAAATTTTATTTTTTCGTAATAATGTCAAAGGAATTACCTACATTATTACAGTTGGTAACTACCCATTTAAATTTGTATGCTTTTAATGAAATATAAGTTGGTAATAAATTCACCACACCGAACACACAATTTGCTTAACACGTCCCGATAACAGCTAATTTATTTGAATTATTTGAATTTTTTCCAAGTTACCACCGAATAACGGTAAATGTTACTATGTGCCAGTGTATGCGTGACCAAATCCACCCTCCGTTTACTTTAACATTGCACCCATACTTAACCACGCAGTAACTTTTTGAAACTGGCTCTATGGATCTCTCATTTTTGGCCGAAGCTGGTGGTCTATTCTCTCTGGTTTGTGATTGGGGGTTACCCGCCTGATGCTGTCATTTCTGGTCTGGAGATAATTGTGAGCTATTCGCTCGTTACCATTAACAAATTCTCCTACATATTTTTATTCCTTTTTGATTTTCATTTTCCCTCACTTTTATGTGATCGTTGATTAATGGTTAGAAAACGGACTTAGATTATCCGTTTTTTTAAACAAACAATAGCTTACTTAATTTCATAGCAAGAATATAATCTGAACTGCAAGTTTCTAAATATGTACATATTCATCAATTTCCTATATACTACAATAATCCATATTTTAAAAATGTTTATAGGGATGATTGCTGCAATAGCATTCAGCGTAGCAATGCGACATGCGTATAGCTGCTCCTAAAATAATTGTATCTAAATACAGAAGGTTAATTTTGGGTTTAAAATTAAAATAAACAAACTAACGCGAACTGTCAGCCTACAAATCACATACCTACCTACTTATGCACAGTTTAAAACAAACTACTAGAGGTACAAACGAATCCGTCCTGTCGTTAAGAATACAGCTACCTACCACCACGCAGACAAACAGAATTGCGAGACTCAGTTTTTGAGCTGTACCTACTATCATGTTAATATCATAATTAATTGATCTAAAAATTTGGACTTAAAACAATATCTTTCTCACACTACATACAATATGAGAAAATTGAAAATTTAGATCGATCTGGGTACGTGATTTTATTTGCTAAGATCCAACCAAACTTCCCCACTAGTGCACCTCACATGCTCACGCTCACCCACCCCATAATAATTTTCAAATCATCATAACCTACCCTTGACACCTAAGTTCAATTGCCACGATAATGAAACAAATGCTACCCATAAATCCAAGAAATACAAAATATGTATTGTTAAAAATCCGATCTATGATTTCATATTTCTCCTTTCCACATTGTTATCCTCTTAAATATCAATTCCAATCGTCATCATCATGGTACTATCATTGTATATAGACACTATAGTACTATCACTTCGCATTTATGCATAAATGCGAAGTGATAGTACTATAGTGTCTATATACAATGGTACTATCATTGAATAACTACAAATAGAAACGGCACCGAAGCAAACATCCGCTACGCGGTCCATACGTCGCTGCGATCGCTTGTGCGGGTTTGTGAAATGGATCTGGGCATAATCTGGGATAGAAGATTGGATAAAAATGAAAACAAGAAAATGTATAATATCCCAACAAAAATATCCCTCTAAGGAATGCTGGATGGGTAATTTTTTGTTGTAAACCAGTTTGAGGTAGTGCCGTCAGTATAAAATTCTTTCTGAAATGACGTAACAGGGTAGGGAACTGGTTTGCTTTGGTAGACAGGAAAGTAGATGAAATAATTTATAAACAAGTATCAATAGTTATGTCGTTTGAGGTAGGATATTTTCATTCTTATCTTTGCTGTCGATACGCTTCGATTGTTCTTATTTCCTTGTTACTTTTGGAATTTTTATTAGATGTTTATTGGGGTGTTTGTTTTTTATTTGCTAGGTACTGGTTTTACCTACTCATATGATATTTTGACAAGTGTTATTTCTGATTGCACTATCCAGATACCCGATTTGAAAATGTTTTCACTTTCATTCCGATCATAAAAATCAAATATCTACATATGCACCTATCATATGGTTGCAGATATGAATAATTATACCTAGCTAGATATGATTTTGTTTATCGAAGTATGTAATGTAGGTGCATATATGTAAGGTAGATATTATGTAAGTATGTGTATAATGTACATTGTACATACCTATGTAGGTGCATGCAGCATGCACGAATCATTGTGCAACTTCTTTTTACTCTGCCATTAAATTATCACACAAGATCATGTAAAATTAAAATGTATAGGAAATCAATATGTAGTAGGTACATATCTAGGTAAGTACATATACCCATCTGATTTCAAATTATTATTCTGAAGCTAAACATGGCCAAATAAATGCAAATTGAGCTGAGAACCATTTCTGATAATTGTGCTTATATTTTTTTATAACAAAGTTACAATTTTTAATTGTATTTTGGTAGGTAGGTATAGGTAGGTATTTAAAAAATAAATAAAATAATAAATACAAAAGTTCAAATTCATTTATATAATGCTAAGAAACTCATAAAAATAAAACAACACTAGGAACAAAAATGTATGACAGTAGGTACATTAATAACACTGTTATGTGTTATATATGATTAAGTATATCAAATTTTTTTAGTTTTCTTTCGTGCATTTTGCCTTGGAGTTAATTATTTTTATTTTCGCACGTAAAAGAACCCGCATGGTGTGCTTGATCAATTCTTGATTGTGCTCTTCAATGGAACATGGAAGCTTAAATTGGTTCCTACACAAATTTAAAAGAGCATTTTGTTCGAAGCATTGAGTTTCAAAACGTTCCTCAAAACACTTAATTATTTTTTCAATTAACTCTACAAAATGTGTAGTAGGAATGACTAAACCACCATTAATAGTATTCTCATATTGACGAGCTTCAATAAGACCCTCGGCTTTTGTAGGGGACTCATTTTGACCCTCTTTGCACATAAATAATTTGCATGTTCTGCAATGGGTTTTCTTTAATATGGCATAAGAAATATATCCCGAAAAATAATGTGTAGCCATGTCTTGCATAGTTGGGACTGTCTCTGATTCTGCTAAATCCTCCACATCAAGATCGTCAAACTCGCAAGCATTGGAATCTTCATTGAATTCGGTTTCGCCATGACAGCTAATATCAACATCACCTATGTAATATATACATTAGGTACGTAATCAAAGGAAGAAAATATATTTGATGGATACACAAATTAAGACACATATTAAGACAAAAACTAAGGCACAAACATTCTTACTTTGCAATACCGGAACTATCTTCGATGCTAGTGCATCTTCTTCATATACTACATCTGTTAACATATAACTACCATCCGGATCCAAGAACTCTATAATTATTGTATTAAATTTATAAGTTATACAAATTATGTCTCAGTAAACGTACTTTCAACATTGGCCATATTTAAAAGAACTGATGAATCTGATGTTTCATATGAAGTTGTATCAGGAGCAATTATATTATAGAAACTCATCTGTTTTAAATTTGTATGTAGGCGAAATGCAGAAGGATTTCTTTCATATGATCCTCTGTTATTTCTAACGACTGATATAGTATTCTCCAGACAATCAGTATTTAAGTGGGATGTTATTAGGTACTGCTGTTGTTCCCCTTTTATGTAGTCCCACAATTGCAGTGTTCCATTTATTGTTTGGCAAAGACCGTTAAAACAATACACCGGACCTTTTTTGTCCCTCTTCCATGACGATATCCATCTAACTGAATCCTGTAAGTTTGATATGATGCCCATTTTGTTTTCTGATATAGCACATTTATCAGGATTACTTGAAAATTTGTTATTACTATTCAAATTATCAAACATCTTATTCAGTTTGAAAAAAAAATTTGCTGTGGATAAAGCTGTTACTTTTTCTTTATCATCAAAGATATCTGTTGACACAGCTGCAAAAATCGCAGTAGAGACATGATGGCTAAATACCTGAGTCGCTAACTTTACTGACATTTTTTGGAAGTTATCGGGCTTGATATGAGCTTTTCCATTATTTTTCGTATATCTCATGAATGAGTAATCCGATTGCAATGAAATACAGCGACAGCCTATATGGTGCTCATTGTTAAGGCCTAAAATTTGCAAAAAGATCCATACCAATCGGGTAAGTAGGTAGTTCTTACGTGATAGTGGAACACACATGTCAAAATTTACAATTTTATTATATGCAGAGATTTTTCTACACCTACCATGCACCTCACATGCTAACCCACCCCATTACTTTCAAATCATTATAGCCCGCCCTTGACACCTAAGGCTGGGTTAGCCACCCACACCTTGATACCTAAGTCCAAAAGCTACCACAATAACACCACTGCTGCACATATATCGAAGAAATACAAAATATGTATTGTAAAGAATCCGATCTGTGATTTCATATTTCCCCTTTCCACATTGTTATTTTCTTAAATATCAATTCAAATCATCATTACACTTGTCATGCTAAAAGTACCACACCCCACACACCACCACTATTATGTGAAAAGTATCTAACCGATCTTTTATTTCATATACCTTTTTTCCACATTGTTATTCTCATAAAATCCCAATCAGTCTCCTCATGCTAAAAATACCCTTTCCCTACAATACAAACCACCACTAACTACCTATATGCGAAAAATACATACCCGATCATTGATTTCATTATCCTTTGCGTATTCCACTTCCACTCCACAACCAATTATGCAATCGGTGGAGAATAAAATACAACAAACATAATTGTTGTTGTTTCTCTTTCATTTGCATGTTGTCAATGAGACGAATAAAAAAAGAAAAAGGTGCATAGTCTGTCATGAAATAAACATGGGAATATTTTGGGAAATTAATTTTACTTAATGCACGAACCTAGAAAAAGGTGGTATATGCATATACTAACTTAATACAAATTTCCTCCGCAATGAAGGTCCGTATGTCGCTTCAAAATGAGCTGTGTCCACTTCTATTTGTAGTTATTCAATGGTACTATCACTTCGCATTTATGCACTAGCGCCACCAACCACCTCTGAGACCAACTACTCACATCGTACATGGTAGTTGTATTGGATTATTTGAAACGAAATTAAATGATGCCTTCTTCTTTTCGTATTCGTCTCATTGACAACATGCAGATGAAAGAGAAAGAACAATTAGTATTTTTGTTGTCTTTTATTCTCCAGCGATTGCATTGTAAGGAGTGGAAGCATAGTTGCAAAAAGGCTTACTATTGTACTGAATTCAGTACAATTCGACTTTCTTGAGTACGCAAGTACCACTTCTCAATTTTCAGTACTATTTGTAATATTCTTAATTTTTGAAAGGTTATTTTTTAGAGGTATTTCAAATCAAACATAATATAAATATTCAACACAAAATAAGCTGAACGCACTCCTTTGATTTAAAATTCTAAATGCATTCATTAATCATTACTCATCACCATCATGGTGAACAAAAAAGTACCTATTGAAATTATCAATCATGAATATAGCGCTCTATCTGACTACGATAGAAATAGGTACATACTTCTATTTCTGAGTTTTGGGCTGAAATAGGCCTTTTGTAAAATGAATGCAACGAGTTCATATTTTCAAATCCTACACCGCATTGTCCAGGGTGCTTTTTGTATTTCTTCTTTTTGTTCCGCAAACGTTTAAAGAATGTTTTCTTATCAAAATAGCTATTATCAAAAAAAAGGTAAAGAATCGAATACACGTAAAATGAAAATGATCGAACGACGTCGTTTCGATACTAGCAGCATCTGTCTATTGTCACAGATATGATAGAGACAGCCTTAGTGAAAACGATGTCGTTCGATCGTTTTTATGTTACGCGATCTGGCCCCAGGCGTAATGTCTGCACTATTTGAACCTAAACATTATTATTAAAAATTAAGGCTGCCACAGCTTTATAAATAAAACAAATCTTTACAAAAAAAAACTTCAAATGAAGAACTTGTTTATTAGATTGTTATCTGAATGTGGTACGGTCGTGTTCAAATCACTTGGCCAATTATTGTAGATTTTCTGTAGGTACAAAGTCTACAGTTTGCTCAATCGACCGTTGGACAAGTGATTTTGAACACGACTATACAAAGATTAGTCTTAATTAATTAATGATATGTATGTACATGGTAGTTCCTATCCGGCGTCTATAAGACTTATATTACCTTGAGTACGCTACTCGTGCTAAATTTTAGCTCACATACAAAATTGTCTCCAAAATTTAGCTGAGCTAAATTTAAGCAAATCCATTTAGCCGAGCGGTATACTGCTTCAGCTAAAAAATTTAATTTTTATTTCAGACTGTACTGCATGTCACAATTTACCGCGCCCATAAATGGTTGGGCACATTTTTTCTAGCTAAATTTTTACAGATAATGTTTTTTTTTTCTTCTGTACTTTTGTGTTGCGGAAAAGTAAATAAGGATAAGGTTTTTTTTTCAATGAATACCTCGATGAGGAATCCTTTCAAAGTAATAAATTTGATATCAAGGAATAGCAAAAAAGAAAGTGCAACGAAAATATAACACATTTTCGCGTCGATGAATTTTTGAATGAAGCTGTTTTCTGTGACACTTACATAATATTCACAGCGCACTCTATGTCAAAATTTAGCTTGGATTTTAGTTGATGTTTGGAGAGAAAAATCGGGGAGCAGCTGAAATTTATTTTCGCTCGAACTGCGTACTAAGCTTTAGATTCAATTAAATACGCCTTTATTACACCCTCCACTGAAAGGTATAAGTATTTACTTACATTTCTAACGCCAAGAAGAAGTCACCTTATACCCCATAAGCCATAAATATTCTGAATCAGGATGCAATTCTAAAACGATTAAGCCATGTCCGTCTATCCGTCCGTCGATCTGTCTGTTAAAAACACCATAGAGTACAAACGAATCGACTTATGCGAACGAAATTTCGTGAGAAAACTTCTTTTTATAGTCGTCAGAAATTTGAGTACTATTCAGTACAATTTTGTTTCAGTTTTCAGTACAATTGAGAAAAGTCGATTTTCATCACTGAGTGGAAGTGGAAAGAAATGAATGATCGGGTACCTTTCGCATATACGATATATACCTATACTCGTAGGTAGTTAGTAGTGGTGGTGTGTAGGTTAGGCGAAGTGTACTTTTAGCATTTATGAGAATAACAATATGAAAAGAAGCAATACGAAATGAAAGATCGGATCGATTTATACTTTTCGCATATAGTGGTGGTGTGTGGGGAGAGTACTTTTAGCATGGTGATGAGTGTGGTGCTGTTGAGTGATGATGATGACGATTGGAATTGATATTTAAGAGGATAACAATGTGGAAAGGAGAAATATGAAATCATAGATCGGAGTTTTAACAATACGTATTTTGTATTTCTTGGATTTATGGGTAGCATTGGTGTCATGATCGTGGCTTTTGGACTTAGGTATCAAGGGTAGGTTATGATGATTTGAAAATTATTATGGGGTGGGTGAGGATGTAAGGTGCACTAGTGGGGAAGTTTGGTTGGATCTTAGCAAATAAAATCGCGTACCCAGATCGATCTAAATTTTCAATATTGTATGTAGTGTGAGAATGATATTGTTTTAAGTACAAATTTTTAGATCAACTAATTATGATAGGTATTAAGATGATAGTAGGTACAGCTCAAAAACTGAGTCTCGCAATTCTGTCTGTCTGTTTGTCTGCGTGGTGGTAGGTAGCTGTATTCTTAACGACAGGACGGATTCGTTTGTACCTCTAGCAGTTTGTTTCAAACTGTGCATAAGTAGATGTGCGATTTGTAGGCTGACAGTTTGAGTTCGTTTGTTTATTTTAACCCAAAATTAACCTTTTGTATTTAGATACAATTATTTTAGGAGCAGCTATACGCAGGTCGCAGTGCTACGCTGAATGCTATTGCAGCAATCATCCAAATCATCCCTATATAAATTTAAAATATGGATTATTGTAGTATGTAGGAAATTGATGAATATGTATTTAGAAACTTGCAGTTCAGATTAGAAGATTCTTGCTATGCAATTAAGTAAGCTATTGTTTGTTTTAAATAACTAAGTCATCAACGCACAGCCCAAAACGGATAATCTAAGCCCGTTTTCTAACCATTGATCAACGATCACATGAAAGTGAGGGAAAATGAAAATCAAAAAGGAATAAAAATATGTAGGAGAATTTGTTAACAACTTTAACATATAGACGCACTAAACCAATCAGTTGGTAACGAGCGAATAGCTCACGATTATCTCCAGACCAGAAATGACAGCATCAGGCGGGTAACCCCAAATAACACAAGCAAGACCATCACGGGACTGCTAGTAATCTCCTTTTTATATTCCTTTTATAACTCGAGTTTGGCTACACCGAATTTGATGACTCTTTTTTTCTATAAAGGTATATTCTTCTGTAGCAGGTTTGTATATGTAAAAAAATTGGACAAAGGGGCGTGGCACCGTCCATTTAAAAATCGTGGTATATGAACTCACATTTTGATTAAATGATAAAATCTTTGTTTTTGTTACGAAGGCTATTCTGTGAAGTTTGATCAAAATTGGACAAAGATGTGTGGCGCTATTCTTCGACAATCACGGGAGCCAAAGTTTGTAAAATTTTTAACATTGGTATGCATTGTCCTGATAGACAAGAATACTATCTATGCAATACGATTTCTGGAAAACCTACTACTACTACTACTATCTACTCTTTACATTTAATTTCCTATAGGTATTAGTCTTATCGAAATGATTATGTATTAGTGGTTATGGCAAAGGAACATTAATTGCACTACATAACATATAAAGATAACCGGCTTTGACGTGCCTAGGAATTGTATCTATACTATTGCACAGATATATTTTTGTCCATCAGCACAATGCATATCAATGTTCCAAATTTTAAAAACTGTTGAAGAATAGCGTTTGAAATCTTTTGTTTGTATTGTCTAATTTTCCACACTTCACAGAAATACCTACCTTTGGGTTCGGTTCGGTGGTGGTTTTCGAGTTTTGCGATCATTAGTGGTGTAGGTACTTATATTCTCATACAAAATGGAAATTCAGATTTTTATCAATTTTTCGGCTTTTCATTTGGGGGTTTCCGAATTTTATTTTTTTGCCAAACCCTGATTCAAGACGAACAAAACAAAAAAGAATCATCCAAATCGGTCTAGCATCTATCCTTTCTCGAGTTTTGCAAACAATTGATTTTTATATAGAGAGAGATGTAGACTCCTATAATAGTTAGCTGCTCGTTTTACTGACATAAAATGCTTCTACATTTTAAACCTCATAAAGTAGACACATGCCTATAATATTTTAGAATCAATTAAAAAAAGAATCACTTAAATCGATGCATATTTGACAAAAATATAGGCAAAATAGTGAGAGTCTAGCATACATTATTTTATGCCCAATCCTCAAATCTTCTCCAACGACAGAAAGGAAGCCAAATTCAGTTTTTATTCAATTTGTCTTTCCCAACTGATCACCCCTTGCATCGTGCACCCCTCTCCAAACACACAAATCCTTCACCACCACCATCCTATCCTACACCACCATGCTGTTGAATTATATTTGGTCTTGCTCATAATATTGCACTTGCACATGCACCTCCTTTCCTCTATTCTCCTCTCCTCGCACTAAGAAAAACCAAACCAGTTGCAGTTCTCTACACAAACCAGTAAGAATAGACCGCCGACTTCCCGTACACCTACCCGATTACCCCCGGAAAGAATTTCCCTGTCTGTGAATACGTGTAAATGTCAAAATTAATGGCGGCAATGTTTTTCTATGCAATACCATGCGACTAGGATTTTTCAAGTATGCGTGCGTTAATGGCGCCCCTTTGATTTTGTACAGCACCAATACATGAAAAATCCTGGTCTCGCCGGCAGCTTGTAGGCAAAGTCCGTTATGTGGGAGGAGTCGACGGTCTATTCTTACTGGTTTGTGGTTCTCTACCCTACCCTGTTACATCACATCAGAAATAATTTTATACCCACTGATGATGATGGATGGAAATGGCGATATGAATGAAGAAAGAGAAGAGGCATACCAGTTTGACTTTGTTTTGTTTATTTTGGTTTTCTCTATACACATTTCCCCAATGGTCGGAGATGGCTGGCAGTGTACAAACTAAATCAACTGAAGCGCCACCTGGATCGTCGAAGACGCGTAATTCAATGCGATGGGATGAGAGTACTATAGTGTCTATATACAATGCTATAAAGCAAATAGGAATATAGAAAACAACAACACGAAACAACTTCCATGCACAAGAACATGTAAATTTCTTCCTCAAAATACTCATTCGCCTATCTAGAAAAATGCAACAACACGTATCCAGCCGAAACCAATACCAAACCTCTTCCTCTTCTATACGTCTCCGGTCTCCTACGAAGACGAAAGCTAATAATATACCTACCCCATGTCATACTCCAGCACGCACCCACTCCTGCATACGATCATAATACAACTGGCAACGGCAAGGCAATAGCAAAGCAAATCCACCCTTCTTTTTGAATGAGGTATGGTGGGTTTTGTTTTCCACCATATATTTGTTAGACAATCGTGTTTGACTTGACGATCGCAAAGAAGTGCAAGCATCGATTTGTATGGCGGTGAGACATCTGTATAAGTTATTTAGTCTATGGTGCTAGTACACGGTGGGTATGTAGCACGCAACAATGTGGCTCTGACGTCACCGGATAGTCTACACATATGGCACACATTTAGTTTTTCGTATGTAGCGCAGTGGCTACATAAAATTGTGCTAGTACACGGAATCTAGCACAGCGCGCACATATCGGTTGGCTGTTGGTTATTCGTTTATGATGATGCTATCCGCAGTTTTATCGCCCTGTGTGCAGTCTTGCACTAGAACTGTAGGTACTAATTGTTTTATTGCTTTGGGTGTATTTAAGTTATCCCGTCGCGTTCGCTACTTCAATGACCCACAAAAAACTAAATACTATGCTGCTCGTACAAAACACACTGACACAAACTGAAATGCTGAAATTACATTGAATAATACATACGAACCGTGCAGGTAACCACTCGACATTATGTAGCGTATTGGCACAAATCGTATGTGCTAGGGAATGCCGAAAAGCCACACACGAGTGCCTCATATCGTGCCTCGTACGTATGAGTACCTTATGTGAGTAGCACAAAGAGGGCTAGTACACGGTGTGTAGCCATTGGCTCCATACGCTGACGTCAAAATTACGTCAGAGCCACATATATATGTGGCGTGCTACATATCGTGTATTAGGTATTTCTGATCATTTCGTTTAACGAATAGATTGCATTTATTCTTTCGCATTTTCGTCTAAATTAAATTAAAATTTTATTGAAAATATCAGTAAAAAATTGCCTATAGTCAATTATGGTTAATTCAGCAACTCAGACGTAACGGTGATTTGGAAAGTAAATAAACCATACATAGGTATTCTATTCACCAACATTATTATGAGATCACACAAATTTCCCATTATTTAAATAATCTTTTCGAAAAGTTTTATCTACTGAAACAATTATGAAATAGGCTCTTATCATATTAATCGCAAACAAAATAATTTAAGAACCGGCTAGTGCTTTCTCGTTAAAACCCTGAAAATATATTACTACCAGAGCGATAACAATTTGAAGCGATATCTATATAAGATTTATCAATAATTTAATTAAATTCAAATTTGCGGTTGGACTATAAAAGTCAAAGCACTTAACGATAAATCCATCAGTTGATATCTTACCCTTAATAAGAAATTCGCAGGTAAAAAAACATTTTAAAAGGGTGTAAGCTGAGACTGGGATAACGAATTTTTTTCTTTCTCATTTTATCCTAAATTTAGCGTAAATTGTATCAATACAAAATGGCCGATGTAAGAATATAGTTTTATTTTTTGAAAACATAAATAATAAATGTTTTTTTTTCTGTTAGTTCGCCGAGATTGCAAAGAAAGCTGCCAGTTTCAGCAAACAGCCAAGTGACTCTGAGTTTTTGGAATTTTACGGTCTTTACAAACAAGCCACGGCTGGTGATGTAAATGTTGATAAACCAGGAGTTTTGGATCTTAAGGGCAAGGCCAAGTGGGAAGCATGGAACCAACACAAGGGTTTGTCAAGTGAAGAAGCAAAGGCTGCCTACATTAAGGTTTATGAGAAATATGCTCCAAAATACACATAAACATTTTAAATAAGAGGATGATTTGATTGTTGGAGTATACATAGTTCTAAACAATAATTAAACAAACTATTATAAAGGCATAGTTAATAAAGGAAATAAACTATAAAAATCAATAAAATTTAAACGCTTTAATTACAGTGGCTACAAAAAATAGATATCCATAATATATTTATGGCTTCATATAGGTAGTACAAAATTGTGTTAAAATACATTACCATTAAATTTATTCAGTTGCGAGGACTATACAAACCAGTTTTAAGCGGACAGAGGAAGAAATTATAGATTTCGTAAGAAATCATTAATACAACGTCCTTCATGCATTATTTCGTGACTTAATACCTGTTCTTAAAACCTACAGTGGAAACACAATATGCGAAATGTGCTGGGAAAAAGCATAAACAAAATTCCAGAATATCTTTAATTAAATGGCGTTTACCGTCCGAAATAGGGTGGTTATCGATTTCTCGCGTTAGCTTATAAAACGTGGAGTCTCGGTTCAAAATTAAGCTGGAAGAACTGGTGATTAATGCTAACCAAAGATTGAACAAACCGGCTTTTAGTATGGTCGGATAAACTTTTCAGTAAAATAAGTTGGGGGGGTGCCAGCTGCCATAAGTGGACCAAGACGTTAGTTCATATGGACTTCGTTCACGGCACCGTTCATTTTGGCTAAAATATATGTACTGTAAACTCACACCAAAGTTCTGTCAAATCACAGATTTTTGGTTAACTAACCTGCTTCTCTGGTTTGGATTGAGCACTCCCTTTACTGTTTTTTTAAACTACCTATATTATGTTATTATTATTTTACTGCAATGTACAACAATAAAACAAGTTTTATTTATACATTTTTTAAATATACAACAAGTTACACGAATTCAGTTACATAATTTTACGGCGGAGGGCTTATACAGTATAAGAGTACCTGCGTTATCCCTCCAAACTTGCTTCCGATTCTGGCATTGCTATAATTGCTGCTATAAGCGGTTTAGTTTGGTTTGATTTGATTACAATAATTCGCACTAGAGAATTGTCCTTTGTTAACGTAAGTGGTGGTAGACCATCTTCCATAGATAGAATGGCAGTAATTTCGAAGTCAATTTTTAGTGGGGATCCTGGCAAAATAGCAGGCAACTGAAATGTAAAACATTATATTTTGGTTAACAAAATAAATAAAATAATAATAATAATAAAATTGAGGTCAAATGCATTCATATATTAAATTTAAGTAGATATTTTTTTATTTATTTTATATAAATCGCCTAAAAAACTATGTCGTTTTATAAGTTTGCTTCATGAAACATCACAATCGCGTCGTTCAATCGAATATGTTCATCGTTTTCGTTTTGAACATGTAAGGAATCTGTGATGTGACAACTGAAAACTAATAAAAAGGGTTTATAATTTGTGTGTGTTGCTGTCTTTTATGTGGAAATGTATGTGTAGGTAAAAAGGTAAACATTTTTCGGTGCAGGCAAATTTGTATTGATTAGAGGTTGTAATAAAGGGTTTTCCAATTAAATAAGAGGTGTTATTTTGGTATTAAAAGAAAAATGCCTTTTTTTGAGATAAATGATCGGATATTTATTTCATAATAAAGAGGAAGGTATGCCGTTAATAATGAAAAATAACATCATCCAAATGGCCACTACGAGCACGCTTACAGGACCATATCCTTTTCATGAAATTTTTCATAACCAAATCGCAAAGTGGCTGCTCTATGTCCTCGATAGCCTCACGAATCTTTATCTTTGAGGTCTTGGCGTTGTTGATGATCGGCCGGCTTAAGCTTTAAGACCTAAGTCTTTATGCAAAATACGGTGTAATGACGTTTGTGGAATGCCTAATCCCAAAGAACGACTAGGAATGGACAAACCTGGGTTTTCTTCAACACTTGGGATACAGCAGCAATATTCTCAGTTGTTCTTGAGCGACGTGCACGGGTTTTATTCTTCACATCACTAACTTGTCCCAACAGCTCGAATCTTTCCACCAATTTCTGTATTGCGGTCCGACAAGACAAGGTGCTTCACGACGAATCCCTTACTTCAAAAGACCCTGAGAGATAAAATCCCCACGGGACAAAATCTCTCATTCTTAGATTTGGTGTTATTAATTCTGTCTCGCGACAGAAGTGAGATACGTATGGGGGGCATGCTGCCCCCCTGCAACCTCCCTGCTTGTAATTTCTGTAGGATTTGGAGATGGTGCGAGGTTGGGTATATGCAAATTTTATATTATATGTTTGCTTAATTGTACAGCCAAAACTACCCGTTGAAAACCCGATAAATTCTAAATAGTGCGAACAGGGGATTTTAACGAGGGATTTAATAAGTATGTATGTAGGTGGGAGATTTTGGCATAGGGGATTTCGTCCCGAGCGATTTTGGAAAAAGAGATACAAAAAAATGAGAGATTATGTCCAATAAGGGATTTTGGAAAAGGAGATAACGTATAGGGATTCCAATTATAAAAGATTTGATTGAAATAATATTCTTTAAACATTTGTTTTGCTTTTAAAAACCCTAAATGGAAACAAAATATACGAAAAACCATTGACATACTATACATGGACTGCTAGTGAAATGTCAGTTTCATACAAACCTGCGAGGAAAAATGAAGCAAACATAAGCACTAGCCCTTTTGGTTCAGTGCGGTGAAAGTAGGAAAGAGGTTTCAACCTCTGCGCGCCTTTACTATTTTTTTTACATAGAACACAGTGCCATCCATTGTAGAAACATTGCAACTGCGCAATAATAACGACTTATTCAAATTATTTCAAACGTTCTATAACAGATAGCAGTATGGCACACTCAGCACACAAACCTCGACACAAACCAAATCGCTCGAATTGCTCGATGACATTTGAGTGTTTTCGTTTCTCTCCGCCGTGAACCAAAAGAGCTAGTGCTTATTTTTGCTTCAACGAAAAATTGGCTGCTGGCAGTCCATGTGTGTGTAGTATGTCAATGCCAAAAACGATGAAACGATTGCCAAATAGCCATCGTTCAATCGAATCGTTCCGACGACAATACTTGACAGTTAAATTGTTTACGTGAAGCAACAAGAAACGATGATCGTTCAATCGTTTCGACGATCATCGTTTTTTGGTTGTTACATGAAGCAGCAACATCGTCGAGACGACGTCGTTTGAACGTTTTAGCCTTACGCGATGAGACCCCTGGATATAATAATTTAAACCAATTTTAAAGGATTAATATACATATAATATTATATTTTAATGTTACATAAATTGATAAATTCAGAAATTATAGATATATTTTGAATAGTATTTTTTAGGATTGTAATAACTAGGGGCTTATTCCCAAATGCGAGGCGGATCGCTTTTCATGGCGGAGTGGTATTTTTATATTTCCAAAAGCGATTCGATTCATTAAAAAGCAATAGCTATTGTGAGGATTGCTGGCAAAAAATCCGCCAGCAATCCGTCACCTGAATAGCTGGCAATCCGCCCGCATTTGGGAATAAGCTCTCTGGGTTGTTTTTAAAGGTGTCGACTATAATGGAGTTTGGCAGAGAGCATTATCCTAGTCCCAGAACGTGTTTGATGTCAATAATTGTTTTGCATATTGTGCAGACTGGAATTGGTTGTTTACAGCTTCAGGACGAACATGCACAAGAAGAACAAGAACTCCCAGAGCCAACTGTCAAGTGGAGCGATATAACCGCACCATACTATACACTCTGCCCGCAAAGGTTGAGGATAAAAGTCAGTGGGACCATCACGAGAGAAGAGATTAGTGCAATGGGTCCATAAATAGTACTTTCAGTGGATGATGGGTTATATTCATCGACATTTGACCGATATTAATCAAAAATGCAGCTACCAGCGCCACGGCGACCGCCGAATAAGAAATATGCTTCACAGCTATATACTTTTCCGGTATACATTTCTAGACCACCTTCATTAAAAACATATGATTTCACATTTTAGATTTCTTTTCAAAGCAAAGTTTCTTCGCTTATAAAAGGTGATTTTTTTTTGGTGTTTGGTTTTTCAGGCTGATGTTTTTGACAGTTCACGCGTGATTTGTGACACGTGTCAAAGTAAAAATTGCTTATTTCCCTATGGTTAGACTAACGCCCGAACAACGTTCGCAAATTATTGAATTTTATTGTCAAGAATTGTCCTCTCCTCAGTAAAAAATGTGTCTCGAATCCATGGACATATTGCGAGCGCGAGGGAATTTGCTGAGCAATTCATCTCCCGTTTTTGATCTGTGAATTAGCCGCCTAGATCGTGCGATTTTTCTCTCGTTTATACGGATAAGCCCACAACTATTGCCGCCTTGGAAGACAACATAATAACTCGTGTTATTGGTGAGATACCAATCGATATGTTGGAAAAAGAAAGCCAAAATTGGACATTCCGGATGGACCACTAGAAGCGTAGTCCTGAGGGTCGATTCCCCTTCTGTGATACTGTGAAGTAAAAAGAGTTTTCATAAGCTCACGCTGAATTTAATTCTCGATCTATGAAAAAATTAAAACAAATGTCTGAATTTTTTCATATGATAAGATTTTTATCATAGCCGTTTCCTTTGTCAAGAAGTGTCAAAAGCCTAGACAAGGCAACTGGAAACGAAAAATAAGCGCGGACAAAGGGATTCAGAAACCCAAAATATCTATTTTTGGCCAATAAAAGGTAGTAAATGTATATCTTTCTACTAAAAAATCTATATATATAAAAAGGAGCTCTAAAATGTGTTCTGATATGCATAAAGCCACTGACTCTAATGTGCCCATATTAACAGATAATCTTAGGTATTAGCCCAGGAGTGCACTGGAGGAGATTGGTCAAAATGGGACAAAGGGGCGTGGCACCTCCCATACAAAAAAAAAAACATTCAAAATCTTATATCTCGAAAACCATTGGCCCAGGAGTGCTCCTCTGAAGATTGGTGAAAATTGGACAAAGGGCGTGGCACCGCATATACAAAAAAAAACATTCAAAATATTATATCTCGAAAACCACCGAATCAATTCAGTTCGAATTTGCAGACAATCAAAGGTATTGGCCCTGGAGTGGTCATTGGCCAAAATTATGACAAAGGGGCACGCATGGCGCGACCAAATTGGATACTTTTTTCTACGGGTTTCTTCGTAATTGCTACCCGAAGGGGGGGGGGGGGGCAGCTATATACGTTGGTGCGTATGTAAGTCCGATAATGGCCACGCTGAACCACTGAAGCTAAAAAAATAGCTATATCAAAATAAATCTTAAAATATTTAAAAAAGTTATTTTGGACAGAACAACGTGTGCCGGGTCAGCTAGCTATTTATATATTATTAAGTGATAATATATGTCGGTCAAGTAGTAAAGTAGTTCTGGTACCTCCCATACAAAACCATAAATACTAATTCACACGGCAAACATTTTGCATGCCTGTTAACTTGACAAAGTTAAGACGCGAACAAGTTAAGTATACGAAGAAGTTAGGTAGGTTCAGACTCCACGGTGGTCTTTAAAAAGTTCAGTTTTGTCTTCACTTTTCAAGTTAGTTTTACTTTTAATTTTTTTTCCATATATGTTTATTATCTAGTGTTGTACGTATGTATGTATGAACACATAAAAACATGAATTTTTGTATTTTACTTACATATACATAATGCATTAATGCAGGAGTTCCCTAACTGTGTGTCGCGACGCCCTAGGGCGTCGTGTCACTATTCTAAGGGCGTCGCAAGTTTTATTTTTACACTGTAGTAAGACTACGAATAAAGGAACATTACGCATTACGTTTTTCTTTATGAATACTAAAAGCAAGGTCAAATCTAAATCCAATAGTCGAATATTAAGCGCGTTTTTGTTTCCCGCATTTCCAGTCAGATTTGCTTCGTGGCTGTCACTCGTATTTGCTTGTACAGGAGAACTCGATTGCAGTCAATTCGACGTGCATAAGAAATCGGCCTTTCGTAGATTGCAACTTGACGAATTTTGCATCGGCACTTGGGCTTACGCCAGTACAAGATTCAATTAATCCAGGAGTTAATGTACATAGACAAAGCCGTTTGTTCGCTGACTTGGCCTCAGAGCGTTTGGAAGAGAACCCCAATTTTGGCCGAAAAATCATCTTTACCGACGAGGCGCAGTTTTAAATGAACAAGCAAAATTGCCATAAATATGCGGGACGACGATATTTCAACTTTTACCAGTCCTTATTGAAAAACATTTTAGTGAATCTTTAGTAAGATCAACTTCACATATCTGTGCTTTTAGAAGGGATTCGCAAAATTATTTCAACCTCTCTAGGGAGTCGCAGTATGAAAAAGATTGGGAACCCCTGCATTAATGTATATTTTTGAAATTGATTCAGTGTCTTGGAAAAGTTAGGAATTCGCAAAAGTTAAGCACTCAAAAAACAAACTACTTAGCTTTTTCGAGTCACTACTGTATGATACAAAAGTGCCTAAAAGCATAGGAATACGTATTGTAAATAGAAGTGAAAATTGATTCGAAGTGTACGACATGGCAGTACTAATTGAGTTTGACAAAACGGCTGACAATTTGTAGGTTTCCTAATTTATATTTCGGTTTTAGCTTTTAATAAGCGTTATAAAACCTTTTGGAGGATTCTGATGGGCGAATTTATTTGCAATTCGTAATTTATTCGTCATAAAAGCAATAAGTGGGCTCGTTTTCAGCGAAAATAAATTATGGAATTTGAATTTGAAAATGTAGGCATTAGATTCCAGTAAATACTGTCGCAGTAGTAAATGTCGAGCTCAAATGGTTCTTATGGTACCAAAATGAATGTTTGATTATTAGCAAGACCGAATTATAATTAATCATTGTCTCCATCAGACGGGTGACATGTTTTATAGTTTGTAGTTGCAGCTGTTTTAAACTGTTACCTATACCTACTATATTATTCCAAGTAGATAGCTGCGGTATTAAAAGCTTATAAGCAGAAACTTTGGTACCTACCTAGTAAGTTTCTTGCTATAAAAATACGAACTTAATATATTTCAAAAGTTTGAATTTTATTTAAGAACTTTCATTATAAAGCTTTCAAAGCAGGTCAGAGTGAGAGCAATCTTGTGTTTCGGAATCGACATTCGCATGAGGAATGAGGAATCCGGCATGTTGTTGCTGAAAATCTAATTGCAGAAATGTGATGAAAACTCACTGCCGTTGCCATATTTTCATCGATTCCAATGATGAAAATATGGCAACGTTGGAGGAGGAGCACACTCGAATTGCGCTATATTCGACCAAAACTCATTAACTGACATTTTTCAGAAAACTTTTTTTGTGCACCAAAATTATTATTTTGAAATTGTCTTTCAGGTGAAAGTCATTAAAATCACGTATATTCTATCATTTTTATAATAACTTAGTTCCAAAAGTCATTCACTGAAATTCTCATAGTCTACTCTACCAATCAAAACTCATTATGTGATTTAATGACTTTTGGCTGAACTTTTTTTTTGAATCATAGTGGCCCAAATACCAAACATCATAGTCATAAAGTCACTAACTTACATAATGTAATTCGTTAGGTTAGATTAGGTTACGGTAGCAGGCCTCATAAGTGCAGCCTCACTTAGGCCAAAGTAGGCCCATTTGATACCACAGGATCAAATAATCTCAAAACTCGGTGATGTACTAACAGGAGCTAAGAATAAAGCGTTGGGAGCGGCTTATATTAGCGAGTACGCCGAGATTGTCGAAGAAGTATTCTCCAGGGTGAAGTTTTCTTCAAAATGAGAGGGCTGGACATGTGCATAGATAAAGAGGTGAAGAATAGTAGGGAGGCCCAATCCGAGGGCATGCCTCCAAATTATGCAGTGTCCACCAACACCTATACTATTGTGCTTATATTGTTAGGGTTATATTATATGTAAGACTAATAGAGCACTTGACATCCAGCATGGTCCAAATCAGTTTTTTGGGCTATTTTTACCGAGATTAGTAGATTTT
This sequence comes from Cheilosia soror, assembly GCA_949372485.1. Taxonomy (NCBI): domain Eukaryota; kingdom Metazoa; phylum Arthropoda; class Insecta; order Diptera; family Syrphidae; genus Cheilosia; species Cheilosia soror. The sequence goes on along the minus strand of OX443561.1, from coordinate 1,269,053 downwards.
ATTTTATTTAGAGTTTACAAGTAGCGTGAGGCAAGTGGATATTGTCCTTCTCCGCTAGAATTGTCATAGTTGTGCTATGCCTAGGAGTTCGTCGGCCGAGCAGTTACCTGGAATGTCCCTATGGTTATGGCCCGCCACCCATATAAGATGGATTTTAAATTGTTCCACCATCTTTTTAAGACACAAGCAGCAATTGTCGGCGCAGTAGCGCAGTGGTTAGTGTGTTGGACTACTGTGCGAGGCATCCCAGGTTCGATCCCCGGAAAAACCCAAATTATCTGCGAGGTTCCACATTTCACTTTCACTCGAAATGAAATCGAAAATGAATTTCTGTGTTCCACATTTCACTGTATTCGATTTTGATTTCAATATTTTCTGAATTGAGACAAAGTGAAATTGCGATTTCGAAAAAATTTCGGAGTTTCCGAATCGCTCGAAATGCAGAACACTGAAAAGGAATTCACTCGATTTACAATTTCGATTTCACTCGATTTCTGGAACCTAGCTGTACATCTTAAAAAGTTTTTTCTACTGCGCCACCTCTCGCGCAGTGTTCCCAGGGTTTAAGAAAAGAAATCCCCTTTTTTTAACACCAACATGATATTTTTTTCCCTTTAGAAAGAAAAAAAATCCCTTTTTTTCCGAAGAAAAAATCTTATCATACTTAACCATGTTTTGAACTCGAGCAATGCTTCCAATTCCTTGAGATACTTGTATTTTTTTGTTAGTTCCTTCTTTATTCAAAATCCAAAATAAAATGAGAATTATTACACATTAAGTTGTGCCGCCGTTGTTTAGAAATTCGCGTAATATTTTGAATTAAGGCATAGTTCAAGGACACACTATGTGCTGAGCCACACATGCCTTCCCATGAAAGTCGTATCGGGCGAGACGGGTAGATTTTTAGGTTAACTAGTTGAGAAAAGAAGCGTATATTACACTGCAGATATATTCTCTTTTCTACTCACTTAAAATCGACCTGTCTCGCCCGAAACGACTTTCATGGGAAGGGATGTGTGGCATAACTTTCATTCTAATGAACGACTTGGCTACACACAAAAACAAACCCTCATTGCAATAAAATAAAATTTGACAGGTACAGGAGTAATGAAATCGAAAATACAAAAATTTGATGGTAAATTCAAAGTGGACGCCCGATTTTACGTCCTCACTCTACCAACTCAAATACCAATTAAAGATTTTTATCGAAAGCGCTATGGTTCCGGAAAATAACCTTCGTAATCATGCGCCATGCTCATGTGAAAATTATTTCTGAAAGTGGATTTTTGGTCCATTTTCTGTACTACCTATCTTTTTTTCTACTCACTCAAAATCTAGCTGTCTCTCTGTACACGACGTTCATGGTAAGGAGTGTATGGCCATGGTTATAGTTTTATTAAATGTCAAAAGAATGAATGCAATTAGAAACCAAACAAAAAATTAAGTGGGTGTTGCATGGGCACATTTCTTGAGCATGGTTATTTTTTGTAGATTGTTTTGTAGGTATTCATTCTAGAAGATTTTCTTACAAACTGTTTTTGATAGGATTTTAAGATTTTCCCCGTTTTTCTTTTTCCCCTTTTTTCTCCCTTTCGTCTTAAAAAATCGGCAAAAATGGTGATTTTCCCCTCAACCTGGGAACACTGCTCTCGCGAACGTCTGACAAACATCCGAGAGTATGCCTGTCATGAAAAAGCTTCTCAATTGAGCCGTTCGGACTCGGCATAAAATTGTGTCCCTTCCATTCGTCCCAAAAATAGAAACTCACACAAACCGAATGGTTGCGAGAAGCTAGGCCTTGGGTGTCACCCGCCTGTTGCGCCACCTATTTTTTTTTTTTTTTTTTTTAAGCAGCAATTGAGGGCAGTATTGCACTTAAATATGACCGAATCCTCAAATAAATGTTTGCGCTACATATTAATTTTGATCTGTGCTAAGAAGTGTCTGGCCTATAAAATCAGTTGTGCAGTTCCAGAAATTCTTGAAGAATCTGACTCAGATTTTTTAAGCAACAATAGACTTTCCAATCCAGAGATCCAAATTCCAGAGACTCTGAATCTGGTAAGAATGAAGACAACGAGCCGCTGAATGCTCTCGTTAAGATAACTTCTTAAAACTCAGCCCTAAAATACCTCACAGTTCGTCTGCCCGATGGTAAAAATAGTGGTAATCTTAAGTCATATTAATTAATGAAATTAATTCAATCAAATGACAACTTTACAGATGACTCAGAAGTTGTACAATTTAAGTCTGACACTTGTAAAATGGTATTGGCATTTTTAATTTTACATACATAATTTTATGTCATTATCATTAGGTATTGTTTAATGGGTCTTGCTTGTATCGAAAGTCTATACTCATTTCAAAATGGCAAACGTAGAGGTTATAACTGGAAAGAGTGGAAAAACAAACCTTTAAAAATACATTTTTTAATAAGGGTACGAGTATAGTATGCAGCATGACCTGCATTACATATTCTTGATATGATTTTTGTAGGAAGAGAAAAGCTACGAATACACGGCATTCAAAACCCGACCTACCGCTCCGACGGGTGTCACGATTATGTTTGGCATGTTAAAATGCCCACTACATTAGTCCAAAGTATTTTCAACGGTTTCTTACATTTTCATACTTAAAAGTGCGTTTAAAAATGAACTTTCAAATATTTTGTCTTGAATAATTTTACCGCGCTTAGTTCACCCTCGCAATGATCAAGCGCGGTTTTCGCAATTTGTTTTCGAATAGATTGTAAAATCGACATAATTAACCGAATTATACCTAGCTCGTTTACGGATGTGGCGATTTGAAATCAGTTTTATTTTTTCAGAGACTTGCAGTTACAAGTGTGCACTCTATCAGCTGCTAATCAATATAATTATGAGATTTTACTTACATGTGCCATTGACTTTGCAACTTTGTAATGCCTTCGATCAGCATGCAACAAAGCTCTCAAATTCGTCGCAACCTTATAAGATGACAAGTTTTGTATCGTTAAAAATAAACGAAATACAGGTCCTGCGCCGCAAACCTCAGCTGCCACTTTGATTGGTGTATGCGCCACGTCACCAGATATCATACTTTCGGCTGAATTTATTGCCTCCACTGTTGCCCGCGCAGCAGTATGTCGCAAACGCCATAATTCCACTTGAAAACTTCCATAGGTAGCTGCAAGCAATACTCGTACATAATATCAATATATACAATCCTACCTATCTCTGACCAACGCAACTCTAACCTTTTGCATTAAGCTTTTCACGTAATGACTGCTCCATAAATATCGAGCTCTTCTTCGGTTTATCTAGTAAGGAGACCCTATTGCCATTGACTTCAAATACACGATTTACTGCAACAGCCCCTGACGTAGGGGAATCAAATGTTGCACTTCTTTTTAAAATCTTCACGAACATATTTCCAGCTTCAGTTATAAGAGTGAGTACATATTCTTCCTGACCCAAACGGCCGAAAATCATAGCCATAACAGTTTCTTCCATTTTGAATTCGTCAACAATGAATTTTTGTATAAAGAATTGAACGAGGCCTCCAACTAGCCCAACGCAAACCATTGTTAACCCCAAATGGGGTAAGCAAATGGGTATCATGCAAATCGGAGTTGCTGTGAGCGCATATGTGTAAAGCTGCTTTCCTTTCTTCGAGTAGCACGTCAACTGTTTATCCATTCCAGCAACAGCTATGGTTTCATCAATAGGCACTAATACTAACCCTGCGAGAGGATAATTCAATTTAAATATCTCCTTGCCTTCGAGCCAGGATTTCCGGAGCAAGTGCACCGCGCCATTACGTGTGGCTACCACAATACGAAAGTCCGACTCGTACTGACCATGGACGGTCATTAAGCTGGGGGTAGTTTCGTAAGAGCATGTCTTTGCCTGAAAATATTTCAATTAGATGCACGTTAACTTTTCTATAGAAACAATATTTACTTGATATAAAATACTGAACCCAAGAGTATCCAAAATTAATATTTCTCCATGCTCTGTAGCAAGAACTAAGCAAGAAGGGGGATTTGTATCACTGGAAACCCTATGCAGGCATTTCATGGCAACGATTGTCGAAAACTTCTGAAGAGGTATATCAGCATGTTCAACCATAAAATTCTACCAATATTCATTTAAGATAAATAATAATTATTAACTGACGATAAAGCAACCATCATAATATGTAACACACATGTCTTTCTTGACCCGAAAGCATTAGTAACTTCTGGGATACTCTGGTCAATTGATTCCTGTCTAACAGCTTTAGTTTCTCAATAAGAAGTTCCTGATTCTCCGTTCGTTCTACGGCCAGTTTCCTCCAAATTTCTTTTTCCTCTTCTTCGACAAACATTGCTGGGATGGTATACTTAAAATATGGTTTCATATTTCGATAAAATAAAATCGATTCCCCAATCGCAACTGCAAGGACTTCAAAGGCAGTACTGTAGGAGGCGATACATTATTTGAATTTTTATAAGCTTACTTGGAGTTTTAGGTTCCGGTTCATCAATATAAAGACTCTCAACAGCAGATGGTATTCCAGGAATACCCTGTTCGCTAACTAATCCAGTACCTTTAAAAACCTTCAGCTTAGAGACTTGGTTACTTTCTTTCGAAATGTCTGCGGCTATTAATTTTATGTAACTATCACATTTTAAATCGCAAAGTGTTAGACAAGATTGTATGGTATTGATTGCTGTTGTATATTCTGAGTCGACGTCTAGCCATTTCTGATTTTCCATTTGAATGTAAAATTAAATGGCGAATAAACTGAAGACCATAGTACTATTAATTTGCTTCTGAGTAAAAAAGTTTATAATCTACCCACACCTAGTGCACTGTATTTTCTATTTTGTTTACCATAGAAACGTTGTGTTATTTTTTCTGTTACTATGAATAAGAAATAACCTCACTCGTCGATAAGGGATTTTCGAACTCGCTCTCGCGTTGACACAAACTATAAAGTGCCATAAATGATCCAATTGAAAGGGGTGCTTATGTAAGTGGACATAACTCTTGTTCTTCTGCCGCGCACTATAAATCAGCAAATGGACTTTATAATAACCATTTTATCCTAGCCTATCCAGATGACGGACGCCTGCTTGATGTCACGGATTCCATAGCGCATCTTGGAATCCGTGTTGGTAACATGAGTTTAACGCGACCAAAACTACAGATCCATTCGGATAAGTACCTGCTTGAATTTGAAAATATCACATTTTCTGGTGTTTCTTATATAAGTCACATCAGCAATGCAACTCAGGTGACAATTCAAAGGAGATGACCGATTTTCCTATGGAGTCTGGGCCCAGGGTGAATTTGGTATCAAATGAAAGCTGAAATTAAGCTCGTTACGTGAGTAAAATATTTCAAAAATCGTAAGTGGGGGTTTTGAGATATTTGAGCTTGAAGTTGGCAATTGTTAAAAAAAACTATTTTGGTTCTTTTTCGAAATAACAGTTCATAGTTACTCCGTTTAGGCGGGAGGGGTAATTTAAAGAAAATGATACTTTAATTGGAAAAAAATACATTAAAAAACAATGGCAACACTTATAATAACATACTGTATCAGTTTTGAAAGCCCGGAATCTGTTCTTTCATATTATCTTTAATTTAAGTTATTTCTGTTAATAGTTTTTGTAAAAAAAAAAAAATTTCAAAGTTGCAATTTAAGGACAAAAATTGGGGTGAGTACAATAATTTTGGCGATGAAAACTTATGACGGATTTACGTAGAGGAGTAAAATACAAGCATTTTTTACTATGGGAGGGGGGGCTATCTCGCTCCTGGTAGGCGCGAGGGGTAATTTAAAAAAAATAATATTAAAAATGAAAATAAACATTAAAAAGCAATGGCAACACTTACAAAAAAGTACTTTAGCATTTTTTAAAGCCAGGAATCTGTTCTGAATTGCGTATAATGCATATCCGCAAAACTTTGTCTACCAATGTAAAATTTCAGGCCAGAGGCTGTAGCTGAACAAAGTTGTTGACATTGGGTAAACCAATATAATTTAAAGAAAGTTTGCATATACTCAGCCTTGCACCCATCCCAAAATCCAACAGTGACCCCAAGTAGGGGGGTTGCATACACATTTCAAGGCGCAAGGGTAACAATTTGTACTCTAAGAGGAGCGACATATAAAAGTAATTTTCAATTTTCTTAAAAATTAGGGGACATTGGGGAATTGGACATTTGTTCAATATTGAGAAATAGATACTTAATTTGTTTGTAGTTTTTACTGCCGAAATCAATTCTTAATCGAACACTGAAAACCTCTCTAACAAACAAAAACACCTATCGACTGTCGAGTCGATTGCAAATAAAAAAATCGCAAAGAAGTAACAGTAAAAGGTATAGGTACCTATATAGCCCGTACCAAAGGAGTTGAAAGTACCCAGCATGCGCAGTAGCAATTTATTTAATGGCATATTTTTCTCTTAAGGTATTTTTGATCACATGAAATTGTTAATGCTTTTCTTTACTTTATCTTTTTTGGCAAAGCAATATTATTATGCAGCGGTATTGGAAAACTCAATTGCTTTATTTTTGATGTCATGATTTAATGTTTCATTCACATAGGTTGGAACATTATAATTAACAAAATAAATTAAATAATAATAATAATAAAATACCTGATATGAAGACGAAGAAATTTTTACTTAAGTTGGGACGGACTATACCGCAGGATGTCCACAAATTATAAAAAAAACTTGTACATTGTTCAATTGTTGTAGGTATTTCAAGGGCTACCATACTGAATGTAACAATTGCCCTGCTAAAAAATATATACATATTTAGAGCAACAGGTCCATATAGGCACCCGAAACCTATGTCGTTTTCGGAGAGATCTTCCAGACGGTTCTGGACGACCAACCGAAAACGACACTAGTCTCTCAGAACCATTTGTTTGTGAGATTTTTTTTTACATTTTTGGAAGGGATCGATATCGATGTAGGTATACAATTTTATGTCGAGTCCTAGTGAGCATTGAGAAGCATTTTCAGGACAGTTATACTCTCGGATGTTTGTCAGATGTAGCGAGACCTTAAGATGTAATTTGTGTTTTTCTGGGGATCTAATCCGATACCTGAGACCCCTGGCTCAGTAACTACTCAGTAGTCCAGCACACTAACGAATGAGCTACTGCGCCCTTATTTCCTACTGTTATTGCTAAAATTGTTGTATATAAAGGGTGGTCAAATTTTAAGGGCCGATGTTGAATGTGAACCACACCTAAACGTCAGGTTTTTTTCTGCATTTCATTTGACATTTCTCAATTTCAGACTCAATTTGAAACATGGAAAGATACACAATCGAGCAACGCGTAGGGTTATTCAGGCTTATTATGAGAATGGGCGTTCAAATCAAAATGCATATCGTGCACTTTGTGATTTTTTCGGTCAATTTAATCGTCCAAATGCGCGTACAATCGGAAAAATCGTGCAAAAATTTGAGCAAACCGGGCCTGTAGATGTGAAAACACCAGTGCAGCTCGTACTGAAGAAAATATTGCTGCTGTTCGCGATAGTGTGGCTGAAGAGCCGTTCACCTCAACTCGCCGTGGTGTTCGCTATCGTGAGATGATAACGAACTTTTTATGGCCCGAATTGGATGATATGGATTTGGACGATATGTGGTTTCAACAGGACGGTGCCACTTGCCACACAGCTAACGAAACAATGGCTCTTTTGCGGGAGAAATTCAATGGCCGTGCTATCTCACGTCGTGGCGATGTTAATTGGCCGCCACGATCAGCGATTTGACACCGTTGGACTTCTTTCTTTGGGGTTATTTGAAAGAAATGGTGTACGTCGATAAGCCAGCAATAATTCAAGAGCTAAAAAAGAACCTCAATTATGCCTCGTCAGCGTCATCGAAAATTTGGACCATCGGATGGAGGTGTGCCGCCGAGAGGTCGCGGCGGCCATTTGGCCGATATTTTGTTCCATATATAATTGTACCATACCAATATTATCATAATAAAAAGAAATGACAATAATTTCCAAAATAATTTGTGTTTTATTCAAAATCAACATCGGCCCTTAAAACCTAACCACACTTTATATGTACAGGCATTTATCCACTTGCTAACAACTATCATCGTCACGGAGAAATTATTTTATGGTGTATTAAAACTTGCAAAAAAAAAAAGAAATAAATATAAAGATCAGCAAGCATTTATGCAGGGTGAATCACTTTTAAAACGATGCGATGCATGCTAACAACCACATACCTACTCAACCCGTCATCCGCTATCTCATTGTAAAAGGTCTACGGTCTACCCCGGCCCATGGTTACAATAATCAACTTGGGCAAACGAGATTTGTATGTTTGTGCGGATTCCGGAGTTAGTACTTTCACTTCAGCCGTAGTACTTTAAAAAGCACAATACAGGATTAAGAGATAATCTGTATGTATATGTAATAGAGACATTAGCACAGGTCTCGGCCCTCATTGAAGCTAAGCTCTGGGACTCCGGGTATCGTAGATCGTATCTAAATCTCTTCCATATAGGTTTAATTTTTGATGTTGTTGTTGATTTCCCAATTCCAAGTAATTCCATTACTATATCCTTGATTCTTACTCCATTTTTCGGAGTCATTTTTAATTTTTAGTTTTTATTAATTATTGTTAATTTGTCAAAATGTCTGAAAATACAAAAAATCTTTTAATATCGTTAATGCTTAAAGATAAGTTGATTCCTCCAAATGGACCTTAGTCCGGCCTTGATTTAGTGTTTACTCCCACCTCATATTAATGGTTTACGTTTTCACATCAGTCGTACGTTGCGACAAATCACAGCGTACATCTGATCTGCAAGTGTGACCCTTGGCTGACACTAAACAGACTGGCTGATTAGCCATTTTCAGGCAGGCACCCGCAGGAAGGAACAACAAGTAGAGGATTTAAGAGACAATCTGTGAATTTATAAAATTTTGAACTTAACTCAAATCTTGCAATTTCAGAGGTTGGCATACGCATAGGTTTTTAACTTTCTCGTATACGCAGTAAGAGAAAGACATTGTTTCGTACAAAATTTCGAACTCGAGAATTTGATCAATTCAGATATTACGATGATAGGGATTCGCATAGGCATTAGATCACCCTGGGGAGTCTAAACGCTTGGACGGATTTGTTTCAAACGTCGTATTTAGAGTTTGTGGGCTTCCCGCATGATTACATATCCAGTTTTCGCTAAAAAGGTCAGCAACGGCACTTTTGAAAATTGGCTTTTTCTCGAAAACGGTACTAACGTTTTTAACAAAAAATTATTTTTAAGATACTATCGTCACTCTTTACTTGTTAGCAAACTCAGTTTTTTTTTAAAAAAGACTGCGTCCTTTGATATCCAAATCCCTAATAATAGTACTTTAAAAAACTGCTGATCTAAAACGCCATTTTCGATCATGATACAAATGTAACTGGCAGGTAATGCTTAAATCTATGTATATTAATATCGTTTGCTCAGTTTTGAGCTAAACAGTTGCAAAACAGTGTTTTTTGAACCATGAATGCGTCCTTCGATTTCCACCCCAATCGCTAAAAATGGTATTTTAACTGCTCATTATCTCGAAAACGCCATTTTCGATTTGAATGAAAATGTACCTGCTAGGTAATATTTATATCCTGAAGAATACGTCGTACTCAGTTTTCAGCTAAACAGTTTAGTAACAGTGCTTTTCGAATCCAAAGTTGTAACATTTTTCAGCATAATTTTACAAAAAACCGCTCTAACTATTTTGATCAAAATACACATTTAAGACAACATAAGCATTCTCAACATGATGACACACTTAGTTTTTCTTAGAAAACTCGAATATAGCCGTTTTATGATTTTTTTTCAAAAATTACTACCCAAATCCCGATCATTGATACCACTTTTTTTTAAATAATCAAAAATGGGAATTCGAAATTCGTTGCCTACTTGCCTCCTTTAGGGCCACTTGCACCAAACTCATTTGACAGCAGTATTTATTCTTTTATTCACTGTTTAGCTCTATTCCGCTGATTAGGTAAAAATTGTGTTGCACATGTACACTTATTTATCTATCCGTGGATAAATTCATAAAATATTTATCCAGTCTCGAAAGGCTGGATAGTCGTGCCCAAACGTCAAATAGTAAAAGAAAGTGTCAAGTACTTGGTAGTGTATAAAATAAAATCAACACAAAGAATGGATATTAGTTTAATTTTCGACGATTGCGGTTTTATAAATATGTAGCTACTTTTATAACCGTGGAATATTCGATAGAAAAAAAAAACATTTCGATGTCAGCGAATAAAATGCGGCGATATGATAGGAGTGCATGAATCGAATCGACAGCATGTCGTATAATCCATAGGGTTACTCGCATGCGATAGCTCAACTCAGACCAAAATACCTACTTTAGATTTTCAGAAACAACAGCAGAACAATAGATAAAGTTGCTACAAATTTCTATAGCGTGGCACGATTACCTAGATTTCTAAAATTTGGAGCCCTATAGCGCTATTGGAATTATCTGACATTAATTTCATCCACTGCACGAGTTTGTAGCTTTTATGTATTTGCCATTTATTCGACAGTTTAATGTACCTATTTTTTGCGTTTTTTGTATTGGTAGTACTGTCAAATTTAAAATAATCGAAGGTTATTTATCCAGGCATAATTTTGCAATGGTGCAACACGAAGACGGGAAGTAACTATTTATTGGGTTATCTTTGGTTAGCTATTCAGAAGTTTAACTAGATACCTATCCAATGATTTGGTGCAAGTGGCCCTTACACGCCAACTCCACTATAGATCTGTCTCTCCATCAAACATCACCGGCATGAGAAGACACTAAAATGAGACAAAAAATGGCATTTCCAGACGAAATGAAAAAACAAATTTCTGTCAAATTCATGTCAGACATCCATGTCGAGGCATAATCGCAGAGAGAGATCGCTGACATCCAATAATAGGTACGATAAAATAGAGTGCGACTCCACAGACAAGATATTTCATCTCATGTAAAGTGTCAGTTGTTTGGGGTGAAATTTGAAAGTAAGTTAAAACAATTACAAACAGCTTTAAATAGTAACATTCTTTATTGTTTATTAATTAAATAAAACGCGTCTACGTAAGCAACATGCTTTCATCAGTTATTTATATCACTGATCAGTGATCAGTCATCAACTGGTCCTCTCGTCAGCGCGGTCACTCTTCAACTGCTACTGCACCTGCACTACATTTGCCGCAGGCATTCATTGTAGCGAAAACATGTTTTGCTTGTGCAGTGCAACTACTAGATACTACTACACACACTACTGATACACTTGGGCTTCTTAGTATTTGCAGCGCTACATAAAGTTTTGTAGTTAATACGTAGATATGTTTATGTAGTTTAATTAACAAAAATGTTTAATTACTAAACCTGAGTACATCTTAAGTGGGTATGATTTTAAACGTCAAATTTGCTGAAATGACTCTATTCTGCGAGAATTGCAATAAACGAGAAAGTTTCGTGCGACCCAGTCGTGGACTTTTTTTTTGCCAAGATTATACCTAAAAATGGATAAAGATTAGGTTCTGCATTTTATTGCATCCCAATGATGATCGTAATGATCGTAAGCGATTAAAATAAGCTTGCATGTTCCGACTTTATAAGTCGAGCTCGAGGCTATGCCTTAAGATTAGAAGCATCCAAAGCCACTATCCGACAAGTACTTTGAATTCAATTGCCGATTATGTATATTTATGTACTTCGGACTCGGAATCGGCTGAATTTTATCGGTTTACATGTACACTCTAATGCTATCTCCATCTGCAACTACTCAATTCCTCACACTCATTCTCATAGTGTGTACATACGCTATATGGTATATCTATAACAACCTACTTATAGTGCTTCGTTCTTTGTTGGCGTGGCGGGCGCGGGACGCGGGACTAGGTTCAGAAAGTATAATTTCTCAAATCTGCCAGAACTGATTTAAGTTCATTGAATTGCGCGCGCGACTTTCCAGAATAACCAAACCTTTGTGTATTTATTTACCAACAAAACTAACATTCTCCGCTTGAAGTACGAGTACAATGTTGCTCGTTCAGCAACAAAAGCAATGCACAGGGCGGCAGAAAAGCTCCTCCTCCTATCCTACTGCCTCCTTTGGGTTACATTATTATTCAGACACAGCAGTCTCAGTTTGATCGTGATCGTGAGCGTGGTGAGCGTCTGGTATAAATAAATGAGTAAGAAGTGTTTGTTTTCTGTTTTCGTTGTTAATAAAAAGAAAAAAAAAGAGTGAAAAAAGAATAAACTGATCTAGCAGTGTTGTTCAAATTTATATAGTGCTTTTAATCAATTTTAATTAATGTTTCCGCGTATAATTAAAACCTCTCTCGGTTGTCTCAGATAATTTTAGTGTATGAAAGTAATCTGCTAAAATTAAAGAAAATGTGTGTGAATCTTAAAGAATTCGTTTGAGAATGAATATCTTTGTGTCGATAAGTGGAACAACAAAGTGATGGTGGTAATAATATGATTGGATAACAGTCACGCTTTATTTGGAATTTAGCCGATCAACACGAAACAATAATGATTTTTAAAATGTAAGTTCAAACAAAAATGGTAACGTGACTGCGGTAAATGAACAGAATTAAAATTTCCGTCAATAAAACATAACCAGACTGATATTGCACGTCATACGTATTTTGTCATAGTACCTCCACATAGTCAATGATAGGTGATTCAGACTTGGGGTATTGAGTTTCCAGATTCAATGTTTTTTTTTCTGTTTTTTCTTGGAAATAAAGCGAGTAATCAGACAAAACCACATCCACTAAGAATTCAGCAATGTAATTTTATAACTAGGTAAGGTACCTATGTACTGTCGTGAAATTCTAAGATAATTGCCGCTGAATTCGTTTATAATGTAATGAATGGCATTGAAGTTGAAGGAATCTAATGTAATTTACATTTCTGTTTTAACGAGTCTATTCTGTATGGCGCGCGGGAATCTCGAAAAGAGGTCATTGATACCGAATTCGTAATTATAACACTGGGATGGGTGGTATAGCATTTTAATGATGGATTAATTAATTGCAGGAGTTTTCATGGAACTAATATTGATGTCGCTGTTTGAAATAAATTCAAACGCATTATGAACACCTGTACTGAAGGTATGCATGCATACTGTATATATAAGAAGATAAAGCTACATCTACAAACAAACCTATCGATTTGAGATAGGCAAAGGTCAACTTTGCGGTCGATCCAAATCTGTTTGAAAGTAAGCTTCACCCTGAGACAGTTGCCCTTTTAAGTAAACTTGTGCTTATTGCAATTAATACAGCATAAAACACTGCGTTTCCACAACACTTTATTTTAATTTATTTGTATAATGCGATCTGATGCCAATTGCTTTTTTTGGACACATTGCAATGACGCAATTCATGTAATGTGACGTAACATAAACTTTAATGCGGCAATAAAAACTGCCTAGACGTCTCACATTATGCGTCAAAATACAAAGCAAATCAATATTCTTATCTCTTCTCTCTATATATAAAACAAAGTGAAAAAATCTGTTCCCCTCTGTCGCCCGTAATCAGTGTTCCCAGATGAAAATGTTGAAAATCTTGTTTTCCAAAATAAAATATCTTTTTTTTTAAGATTTTTCCAAAATATAGAAAAAACTAACTAAAACGGAAAAAAAATTGTTTAGTTAAGTACAAGTGTCAAAAGGCCGTTTACAAGTTTCGGAAGAATTGTTTACATGTTAAGTTTTTAACGTTTTATTTAATTTTATTAAATTTTCCGTTGACATAAGACCTTGTTATGGCAGTTTTCCAAATACATAATAGGAAATATCAAATCGAATATCCTTAAAAATAGTCAAAGCAAGAAATTTTGTGAGATGACTTTTTTACCGTCGTCGTGTCGTTGGTATTGAAAATGGACTATATCGGTCGAGTAGTTTTGGTACCTCCCACTCCCATATACCTACATATTTTTCAATAATTAATAAAACGTAGTACTTATATGCGCAAATGTCTTGAGACGTGTCACTAATGACAAATATTGCTACTATGAAAAAATATATATTTTGCTTTATGCATGCAGCAATCAGCAAAATTGCCTTGGTCCTGCTATACAAGTGACATCTTCCACAATTTTTGTGTATACCTTTAAGTCTGCAATTAGCCACATAGCTATTTAGGATCATTGTTATTCGTAACTTCCTTGAGCCAATTTATCATATGCCACAAATAGTTTCCAGTGCATAACAGAAGTCGTGCATGAGTTTATTTTTTTTTCACTGACAATAATAAGTAATAGAAAACCACTTTCTTTCATAGAAAATACTATTTTAAATTGTTAGACATAGAAATTATAGTTCAATATAAAAAATCTTGAAATTTGATGAATTTAAGGAAAAAGTCTGGCACATATTTTGAAGCTTAAAAATCTTGAAAAAAAAGATATATCTTGTAATCTGGCATCGCTGCCCGTAATTTCCAACCAATTTTGTTGATTTTTTTTTTAATTTTTAAATTTTACCGACAAATTACGGTGATCGGGCGATAGGCTAAACAAATTCAAAATCTGACAAAGGGGCGTGGAACCGCCCATACAAAAAATTATTCAAAATCGTATATGTCGAAAACCACAGAATCAATTGAGATCAAATTTACAGATAAATCTTAGATATTGGCCGTAGAGTGCTCCTGTGATTGGTTAAAGTGCTCCTATAAGATTGGTTAAAGTGGCACCTCCAATAACAACAAAAATATAAACATTGTCCGTAAATAAAAATAAAAAATTAAAAAAACAAAAAAGGCCTGGCGAAGCTGGCGGGGGTTCAGCTAGTTTTATATATAGATAACAACAACGAGCATGCAAACAATCGTTCTAGCAGTGCTTTTATTAATAATGCTATATAAACAAAACAGTAGAATAATAATAATGCATAGTTTAATCACTAGAAATAAAAAAAGAAAACATACGTAACATTGCCCCGTACCCCTTTTGCGATAAGAAGAATCAACAGAAGTTATACAGTGAGTGTCAAAAGTGAGTCAACACCATTGCTGATTTCAATTGTCTTTGGAGTTCAGAAACATTTTTTTTAAATATTTATCTATAAAATATTTTGTGCTGTCGAAATGAAACGTGTTTCGTTGTTGTTATTTTGTTATCAAACTTTTTACACATTGTTGTTTTTTAGACATGTTTCAAGACATTAAAGAAAACTTAAAAGAGCATCGACAGTGACTCACTTTTGATGCATTATTATTTTGTTCTCGACATTTTGCATTCAAGCTTTTGTGGTTTAATGTTTAACCGTAGTGTTCAATTTTGCAATTTTCCGTTATTATGACACTATGTATGTATGTATATATGTAACACAGGCCTCTGGGTATCGTAGAACAGCGCCAATGCAAATGGACAAACTAAACCCGTAAATATGCTGATTGAATAATTACAGAGACATAAATATTCAAGGTTCTTACATTATAGGTACCTACCCGTATTTATCAGGAACATAGGATGTGGATAAATCTCTTCCATATATAGCTTTGATTTTTGATGTTGCTTTTGATTACCCAATTCCAAGTAATTCCATTACTATATCCTTGATTCTTACTTCATATTTCGGTGTCATTTTTAATTTTTAGTGTTTATTAATTGTTAATTTGTCAAAATGTCCGAAAATACAAAAAAATCGTTTAAAATCGCTAATGCTTAAAGATAAGTTGATTCCTTCAAATGGAAATTAGTCCGGCCTTGTTTAAGGGTTTCCTCCCACCTCATACTAATGGTTCACGCTTTCACATCAGTCGTACGTCGCAACGAAAACAGACAGGCTGATTAGCCATTTTCAGGCGGGCGCCCGCGGGAAGGAACAACAAGTAGAGGATTTTTTCCCACCCTATTTTCCGTTATTATAACACTGGTAATACAATGAGATGCTGGAAAATTGATTCTACAATGGCACAGGTCACAATACACATATGAAAGATACCTAATATATTGCGCATCCCGCAATGGCGGCCAATTTTGACTGTACAATAATACTATAGAAATAATACACGCGCGCATGTGATTTTCATAGCTGACAGGCATGCCTTTTTGACAGATGCGCAGAACGAAACGAAAATGAGTGTTCGGACTATAATTACCTTCTATTCATATATTTTGGAATCAGGTTACATCTTTTATAAGAACTTCAATGTTGCGTTAGGAAATGAAGGATAATATTAATATCAATTATAGTTTGAAATAGCTATCATTGCAACCAAAGTGACCGTGTCTATACGAGTTGTTGTTAATGTTATTCTCTCAACCAAATGCTATTCCGCTCGCATTCAACCTATTCTAAAGAAAGGGAGGAAATGTCTGCCACAAAACTATCGTCCAATAGCGTTACTTTCAATGTTCTTAAAAGTATTGAAAAAGGCAATAAATGTCGAAATAATAAAATCTAGGCCACCGAAGCGACAGGCAATATGGATTTCGAAGCCGTCGTTCCACTGGAGACCTGTTAAGCTACGTAACGCAATTATGGACGCAAGCAATTGAACAACGCGGCGAATCCAGTAGCCTTGGATGGACATATCAAAGCAATTTGACCGAGTCTGACATTGAGCCCTATTAGGCAAGTTAGCGTCTTATGGATTACCACAACAACTCTGCGGATGGATGCAAATTTTCTTCTGTGAGGATCAATCCAAGTTGTTGCAGATGGTGTATCATCTAACTCGTTTGCTATAAATGCCGGAGTACCCCAAGGATACATTCTTTCTCAAACTCTATTTCTTCTCCACGTCAACGATTTGCTTTAATGCAACACAGCTCAAAACATTTTCTGGAAAAAATGCATCAACAGTTCCTCAGATCCAAATTGATGACCATCCAATCCATACCAAGGACTCAATGCATCTTCTAGGAGTCACAGTCAATTCAGGAATCACATGGCAGGACCACATATCCTCGCAAGATTGAGCTACCTATTTAGAGCAAAGAGGTACTTTAGCCCCAAGCAACTTCTCCTTCTCTACAAAGCACAGGTTAGACTAGGCCTGGAATATTGTTCCCATATATGGAGCTCGGCCCTAAAACATTTACTTAACCTACTTGATAGTATACAGAGACGAGCTGTTCGACTTATTGAAGACCCTACACTCACAAAGAAGTCCAGAATTTTCATGCTCGACTACTAGTTTATTCTAAGTCAGGATCACATTCTGAATCGATTTAGCCATGTCCGTCTGTTGAAAACACGAACGTCTAAACAAATCGACCTAGGCGAATAAAATTGTGGACTTCTTTTTACCGTCGCGTCGGCACGCGTCGTCAGGTTGGTACTGAAAGTGGATTATGTCGGTTAAGTAGTTTTGGTGCCTCCATATAAAACCAATAAATATACATATCTATATGTATACAATATACCTTATAATAGGGTAACTTCTCTGCTTGGCGTTACAAATGTAATGATAATGACAGAAGATACGCTTTTGTTTTTCATACCTACCCTCCACAGGAAGGTATATTCACTCGGTTACCAAAACCTAATTAGATTGCTCATCATTAAATAAATAAAGTGTTAATTACTAATACCATCGACTTACACCGATTGACAGCAACTATTAAACATCGAAGTGGCTATTCGCACTTTCAAACTGACGTTTACCGATTTTCGGGACACGACTACGTAAACAACGTAAGGTAATCCTATTTTCAATGAAAATTCTTTATAAATATAAAAGTTAGATCCTAAACGTACGGCATAATGTCCGAAAATGATTATACTGGAGTTTAGAGTCCTTGCCGCGAGCGCAGCGAGCCACATACCCCAACTTGACGCAATATAAACTTTGACATTTCGTTACGTAGTCGTGTCCCGAACAACGTGCGAATAGCAACAGCCATTAAACATTCACCATACGAAATCTTTTACACAAAAGAGCGAACTCCATTCTGTCAAAATAATTAATAATTTGCAATAGACGAAAAAGTTTTGTGCCACTTTTTAAATCTTTTAAGTAAAATCCAATTGTAAGACAAGATGCACTAACTGAAAAGTGTTACAATGCATTATTCAGATCAAAGCATAAAATGGTATCAGCAAACAGCTGATCGGAATGCCGTAATGGTTACAAATAGTCGCTTTCATTAATAAAATTTTCGTTTTTCACCGCATCTACATTTTTTATAGATCGCGCCCATTTTCTCATCTTACTCGTAAATATTGATTTCCTATCCGGAGAAAATATTAAAGTCAATATGCGGCCAGTTTTGATATTATACATAATGAGGAAGGAAGGTCAAACAAGAAAAATAAGAAAACGTTTACAAATGAGTATATGTGCAAGTATGGCTGGCTGTATCTTGCATATAGGTGAATACGTGCGCCAAACTTTAGTAAAGTTTTCTTTATGCTTGCGAATATGTATAGCTTAAGTTTTATGAATGTAGGTAAATGTTGTGATCCCAGTCAAATTAATGTCAATGACCTACATCTATACGTTCATTTAGTATGACTAGGTATACGTTGTCTTAAAACATGTACCATATTGATATTCAAATCAGTAGATCAACTTAGATGATGTCCATATTATTTTACCAAAGCAGTTGGGCCAAGAAATCACTCCAATCAGCGACATATTTCCATTAACTCACTCATCGCAGTCAAGTCAAAAACTCACCAGCGAAAGCGATATCAAAAACAACTTCAGAGAATACTCTTCTTATACCAACGTATGTACGTTGTTACGTATCAACGTGGTATCAACAAACAGTCTGAAAACTGGGCAAGTTCACCGCTCAACGTTTCCATCGGTGTGGAATGTCAGTTTTGTGCTAACACTCGTTGGGAGACCGTGTTCGTATTCCAATCGCCTACAAAAAATAAAAGAAAAAGAAGTTACCACAAATATTTGAATTAGAAATGATGTCAAGCTACTCTGGTAATAAGATGCAAGCTATTTGAGCGCAAATTCGTATACGAGTGTTGTAAAGGTTAAGATATCTAGTTAAATGTTTCGATCTTTGTCGTCGTGATCAAAGGATATCTTCTCAGTGCGAGCATTGTTATACGAGTAATGTGTGATCGAAATAAGATCTTGGTGCTGTTAAAATGAGAAAATGGCCAGTACCTACAGCCAAATCGGGCAGCTTTATTCATACACAAAACATCATAATATTATTAAGGGTGTGTGCTTCGCCATGAGTGGTGTGTTTTATTTATTTATTATCTATAAGTGGATGTTTTTATAAATTAGTCGATAAATGGGGTGGTTACTTTCCTCTGGTGTACAAGTCTGATGTGATGCCATACTATCGTCATACATTAGCAACCCTGGTAATGTGTTCGATATTTACCTGTAGTCAGCAGTTTGTGTTGGACACACATCAAATACTATACCTATATACATTGTGCATTCAGTTCAATGCTGTTCATACTAATACGTGGTTGAGTTAGAAACTGCAAATTAAACACAATTTCATGTGAATTCTAGAAATTGAAAAAATTAAATAACATAAATGTCGTTGGAGTCCCTCACCAAAGGATTAAAACATCATCTGCTGATACAAGTATGTCACCTAAATACATTTTCAATAGTTCTATTTTTTGTGCTATTCAAAATAGAAGCCATAACAATGTGTACTTTAGAAAATAAATCGTCTTTACCACGCTAGCCCTACGGGTACGGTATGTATCTAATTAAATTGAGTTTGCACCTTTGAGTTAATTTTATGTGCTTTTGTTATTATATTATTATTAAAGTGTAACGAATATTTTGAATTTTCCAAATAAGGTATCAACAACGTTTAATTTATAAAAATAGGTCAATAACTCTATCTCAATTTGCATAGGTACATATTTATCATTAGGTATATATGAGCGCGTGCTAGAATTGATTGTTTCTCTTCTTTTAGACATCTATGGGATACATTTTTGGATATTAAAATGTTCGTAAATGTGTAGTTATACGGGGGAGAGTACGATAACTACGACTACGGCGCCAAAAATTTATAACGGTATTTTGTAGAGGGGTTAAATAAAAGCACGTAATTCAATTATGTAGGTTTAACTATATTTTGTCCTGCGCTGAACTGTCACAAACATTTAATTTGTAATATAATATACTTTTAAACAACTTTTCCAATTTATTTCAAAAATGTCTCACTCTCAATATATTTAAATTATGCCATAAATTGTAAATAACTTTCCTTTTTTGTATTTATGCACCTACTTATTTTCTGTATTTATGTATTTCATTTCATTTTAATTTAAATTGCACATGCATTTGTATTTAAATTAACGGTAAAGGCTTGCAAATTGTAATAGATGCTTTCAGGGGCATAGCGAGGGTTCGAACCATAGGAGAGGCAGGGTGACTTTCATTAAAATGCCGACGAACAGAATCCCGAAAATCTTAAATCCTGAAAATCCAAAATTCCGAAAGGCCAAAATCCCGAAAGCGTTATCGCTTTCGAGTACGATAACGTCTCGTGGCAATGATCTGTGGCGAATTTTTTTTTATATTGTGCGAGTTGTTCTTAAATATTGTGGTCAGGCGTGATGCACAGTGTTTTCTTTCGCTGCTTACACTTCCAGTAAAATGTATCCTTGTATTTTTTGTTGACATGGTAACTATAGCCGTCAATAAGCAGTTTCTCACGCTGTTTGTTGGTCTTTACGATGGACACTTTCAATTTCTACTTAAGACTTTAAACACAAAATGTCACTGATAATATAAAGTTTTTAATAATAAAGGCATGCACGATACTCACTTTGTATTACGATGTTCACTGGCTAACAAAAATCTAGTCAGTCAGCTATCACACTATATGAGATCAGCACAACTGAATGCACATTGCGAATTGCAGCGCAAAATTACAAAACATTATTACGGTAAAGGGAATGGACAAACACTTGTCTATTTTACATTCAAAACAAAATAAAAAATAAAGAATCCCACAAAGATTCTTTTTTCTGCATTTTGGCTTTTCGGGATTGATATTAGGTTTTCGGGATTTTGGTTTTCGGGATCGTGTCCCCAATCCAATGCCGACTTATTTGAGCAGCTTGCCGACATTAGAAATCATTAAAATCGGCCAAGAGGTTGCCGAGTTATAAATAACGTCAACGACTTTCAACCCATAGAAGATGTTTTTTGTATGGGAGGTGCCACGCCCCTTTGTCCAATTTTGACCAATCTTAATAGGAACACTCCTAAGATCACCTGTTAATTTGAGCTCAAACGAGTAGGTGGTCTTCGAGATATAAGATTTTGAATTAAACTTTTTAATTTTAAAAGAAATTTTAAAAGTTAAATTAAGTTGAGATTGTTTACATTTTCAAAGGTGATCGGGTTGTGCGAAGTCACTGAGTGAGAAAAGAAAGGTTACAAGTGTATCTTAAGGCCTATTCACATGAGAGCGACCAACTATCTACGGACGAACGAATATATGCGAGTTTTGACAGTTTGCGAACTTCAGCCATCAGTTTTTATCAGCAAATTTTGATGGGATAATTAATTATCCTACGCGTGGAATATCTAATAAAATGTGCAATGTGCAATAAATGCCTAAAAAGTATTTGTTCGGACTTCATCAATTCGTTCGTTCGTTCTCATTTAAATGGTCCTTTGTCCTTTATTAATTATTAATTATTAATAAAGGACATTAATTAATTATTCTATCAAAATTCAAAATGCAATAAAAAAAGTTTAGAAACAGTTTCAATAACGAAATTTCGTTTTCCAAACTTTGTTCCGCGAACGAAACGAAAGTTTATCCGCAATCCACATCACTAAGCCCCAAAACCTATTCCTATATGAAAATCCAAACTCACTTCTTAATTTTTAACATTTTGTTCCGAGGCAATTTTTGAAGCTCCTCGTTTTTGCCAATTTTTTTTAAGTTGCTCAAGTTTAAGCATTTAGCTTCCGTGATTTGCCGACTCTCGCTACGCCCCTCGATGCTTTGTGTTTTAAATTGTAAGCGATATTGTTCTTAATAAATTAAAATTCAAAATTTAAATATCTTGGCATAATGTGAATCGTATCTGCAACAATCACATTGAGGCAACACGCAACTTTATTTTAACCTATAAATGTGTCATGTGAGGTGAGACCTCTAATTTAATTTAAAGTAAATTAATTGTGAGCGATAATCTTGCGTATTTCCTATTGCCAGTTGCTTATTGACTGTTGCCTCAGTGTGAGATCCGGCTAAGACTTTTGCGTCAAGTTTTTGGGATGCTATTTGACGTTTGCTATAGCTACACACTTCTGCGTATTGATACGGGCGAATACATGTTTATGTTTCTTTGATTGTTTTGTTGTAATGTCAGGATAAACTAACCTTTTTGTTATCATTATTATAAATTTATAACATTTAGATGCCCTGTACTCCGAATAACGTTTCGTCCTGATGTGGTGGGTATGTACGATTTCTTGGAGGGAGTCACAATATGTTCAGATATTATATTCGCTCTTGGAGAAAAACGTAGAAATAATTATTGACGCTATATATCTATCTACGAACCACCCTCTATGTTTGTTTGTTAAAGTTAATATAGCATTAGCTTTCACAAGTGCAAATATGAATATACATAAATGTACTCGTATTCTCTTGGGAAAGGCTAACCTAAGAATGTTTCGCGAAAAATATGTGTACACATTATTTAGTAATCGTATCTCTGCCATTTTGGTTGTGTGGGATACACATTACACAGGGCTGTACTTTATTTGTAGGTCTTCGTATCTAAATATCTTCAATTGACTGCAATCACAACTGTAGACTTAATCTAATAACAATTAAGCCAAATAAAAAAATTGCGATTCAGCCAAATTGATTTATAAACACTGATGTCGATATAAGAATTGACTATAGGATAACGCCTAAAAATAAACAGCAAGATGGAAATAAAGCTCTCAAAGATCATTTGCAGTTTAATACGTATGGGGTGGTTTGCTGGCCCCCTGCTTGGAGTCACTGTTGGATTTGTAAATTGTGCGAAATTGGGTATATGTAATGTTTCTATGCGGTACGTGCGAAACACTAATATAAAAAAAATATTACTTACACGTTACACCCAAGCTAGTCCGAGAGCATCGAACATTCACTGACACTATCATACCTATGCAGGGTTCCTGCAGATGCTCTTTCACGTGTTGCATAGCAGCCGAGGTTTATGTTTTTATTTTTTTTAGTTTTGAGTTTAAGCGCGAGACTAGCTATCGGAAAAGAAAAGTCGAGTACCGCATTATGCAGACAAGACTGTTGCGGGACAAAACTGTTATTATTCAGAAGACGCCCGGTATAGGGAAACACCGTTAGCGAACATGCTAGTTTTATTGAGACCTGGGCCCACAGCCTGGCTGATCCTCGGCTCGGTCTAATTGACACCTTCATCCAGCCCAGGGGGGGTGAAGGGATAAAAAAGGGAGGGAAGGGATGGACGGACGGGTTCCCTTCGCGGACCTTTCGTGAAAGTAAGGAGGAAATGAGGTTACTTTTTCAGAACACTTCTTTTTTACTTTGTACTAAACTGACTGCTTAAAACCAAAGACGGAGTTAACGGGGGTGTTTTCTCCGAAAGCCTTAATCTTAAACTCTCCTTCCGTTTACCGAACTATTTTAGCGCGTTTCAGGCAGAAATTAAGGCGATACAAGAAGTCTTATCTTGGCTTAAGAAAAACATGACATCTGTATATTTTCGGACAACCAAGCAACTATCGAATCTTTGGATTCGATCTCTATAACTTCTTTAGTTGCCCTCGACTACCGATTGTCTCTTACGGAGATGACCGAACAATTCACCTATTTTGGGTGGAGGGGGTATAGAGACATTTCAAGGAATTGCAAGGCCAATGAACTCGCCAGAATACAATATGTGTCATTAGGCACTGTCTAAAAGAAACCACGCTGTGAGACTAGAAACGACTTTTGCAGAAGCTACGTGAACGAAGACGAGGATGAAATTATCCCTTATCATCTTTGTTCATGCCCAGCTTTCTCTTGTAGAAGTACAATTTACTTAGGAGCCTTCTATTACAACGACTTAGGTGATCTGGCAAACACAGACATCAAAATGAAATGAAATTTCAATTAAGTAATATTAAAGCGTACACCTAGACATGATGCGCCAGTACAAACATTTTACATTTATATAATATCTGACAATGGCAAGTCATTTAAGCTTTTTATTATTTGTTTTGATTTGCCTTGGGTTGTTAAGTAATTTGGTATTCTATAAAAGCCACAACTTTTAGAGCCAAAATATAAAATATCAAGACAGTGGCCGATTTGTATTCAAGGTATTACGCTTTAATCGGCTAAGGTTCACTTTCTCTCTCGTTATACTATGTATTTGTATTTATTTACTTACTGTGTATAACAGAACTCTAATAATAAAAATAGGTAGGTGTCTGTACATATACCTATTTAATTGTATTTTTCTCTTTCTTTCAGGGATACACTAGCGAGTTGTCTTCTTCGCTTAAATGTGATTGTGGAGGCAGTTCAGTGCAAATGTTCGGTAAATCATAGCAGCAAAGATGTTGAACAATATCAAGCCAGTAGCAGCCAACGTCGCCGCTTTTGCTGACGAACGAAATGCCAACAGCAGCAATAAATTGAACTTTAAGGGCAAGCCACAATCTAGTTGGATAAGAAGTTCTATCAACAAAAACAACACTGAACTCACAGCGGCAAATAAAATATTATGTACTGACCGTATTTATAGCAATAACACAAGTAATAATAACAAAGAAAATTGCAATACACCTGAACTAAGAGGCGTTCAAAACCTAAAACATCTCTGGAATTCCCGAATCAATGCAATAAGAGATTCTAAACGGAGTCCAAAGTTAAGTTCTGCAAAGAGTTACGGTTGTCTCTTACAGGAAAAAGAAATACCTGTTCCTGCAGTTGCAAGAGCTCTAAGCCTTCACAATTGCGCTAAAATCGAAGAGTTTACTTCTTCACTTAGGTCTACAAAAGATAACTTCTACAAGTACAAAACAGCAGCGACAACTGAGAAAAGTAACACAAGTCCGGCCTCCACACCAAAACACGCATTCACGAGCCGATTTTGCAATTTTCCAATGATAGGAGCCCCTTCAAAGGGAGGAAAAATTCACTGGATGCGGCGAGACGATCTTGTTGTTCGGAAAAATAATTTTGCCGAGCGGGAACTGCCGTCCTCTCCACCGGAAACTGATACAAAACTGAATTTAATGACGTCACCCGGTGAGATAGAGGCATCAACTGCCACCTCTCTAGTACCATCCACTCAATCACCGCATATTCTTATCGCTGACGATAATGATTACGATAACAATAGCAATGACTCCAGCCATTCCGTCAGTGAGACGCGAGAACGAGACGCGATTAGCTTGCATTCGCTGCGTAGTACAGAATCGACGGCACCGCGTAGAAAAAATGCAAATTCCAATCGCAAATATAGTTTCAAAACACAAGTAAAAAGTTACCATTCTCCCCGTAAGATGCCATACCATAACAGCAACAATGCCAGCAATAAGGTTGCAAAACTCACCCAGCAATTTAACGAAATAATCCAAAAGGATAAGAAAATACTGGATGAAGTGAAGCGCAACAATGGAATTTTGATATCGCGCGGTGGTCACGTTTACAAAGTTATTGAAAATTCAGAACAGCCAATAACAAAAGTGTCATCTTCAATTACAGCATTGCCAGCTGGCAGAAATACTAAATCAGGTTCGAAAAATATTTCCACAGTTCAGAGTGCGATAAAGTCTTTTGAAAGTAAAACAAGTGAGAAACCAAAGGTACCGCTAAAAAGTGTCCAAGTGCTTCGAAAAAAGAAGGAACTAGTCAACAAGAAGGAAGTAGCGTGCGAGTCGCAGTCTGCCGTTCTGAAAGGAATTCAAGAGGAAGCCAAGATTTCATCAGCTGAGGGCAATAAATTGAACACGGTTTCCGATAGAAAAAATGAGCCAATTCTCAACATTGATTGCAATCAAAGAGTTAACGAAGTTGTAGAGCTAATAGAAAATATCAGTAATCAGACTCAGCCAACATATAATGACCAAGTTAATAAAAGTGGAAAAGAGATGAATTCTGCTCAAAAAGAGTGTTCCAGTTGTATTGAAAATGAGATAAATTCCAAGTCGCCAACGAAAGCCCGATACACCAAAATCTATGAAAAGTTTCGGTTTCGAGAAGCCTTACGCAAGATTGAGCAAGCCGAATGCAAAGCGCAAGCGCAAGCAGACTTAATGAAATTCAAAAGGACTGAAATGAAGGTAGTGAAGATGTCTGACGAAACTAAAGACGCATGCGAAGAGATGCCATTTAAACCAACATTGCCCTGTCCCTCAGATGAATCATCGGAAGCGAAGGTCCAAAGATGCAACGTGAAGTCAGTGGAAGAACTTGCTCAGTCGACAACAACCGATTGTCAACTACGCAAAGATACACATTTCGAAGTTCCAACTGAACATTCTTTAAAGAACGAGTTCCGAGAAACAGTGTACCAATATGTAGATGCAAAAGAAAACACATCATATCAGCTTGGTGAACATAAAATATTAGATGCCATAGAAGAAGTCAATCAAAAAATTGAAAGCCTAGCTTGGAGATCAGATGACACATTTGGAATTGCGTACGCGCCCAATGACTCCTTTCTTTATCAAGTTAACTCGAAAGTCAATGACAAAGAAAACTCACTGCTTATTGAGGCTGTCAATACGTGCTTAGTCAACTTTACGGAAAACCAAGTGACCGACTGCGGTGATACAGATTTAACAGACAATAAAGCAATAATCCAAGGTAAGATTACTAAGCCTTCAAGCACCACAAACGAAGAAAGCATCTACGAATTCATTGCAATTGACCCACTGTCGACTGCGGACACCACGGTGCAGCCGCAAAAGTCTTTTCTTTTCTGTAAAAGAAAAGAGGGCTCCCACGAAACCCTCAAGGATTCAAAACAAAATTCTTTAAACAGTTGCCAGTCGATCGGCAATTATGAATCTATTAATGTATCTTGTGAGGCAAAGCCATCTGTTGATTACGGGTACGAAGTATGTGAAAATCCCGATCCTACACCACCACCAAGGCCACAAAAAGAGCCTATAGAACTTCAACGAAATACTACAGATAAGCTTCCAGACCTGCCAAAACCAAAGCGAATTATTCCAAAAAAGTTATTTACTACAGTTGTCAACACTGACTTATCGTCGCGAGTAAGCGAAACGGGCAGCACAAATGACGAGGAGAACATATATGACACTATTAAAGGGGGTCACCAGCATTGTTATGAATTGCTGGAATCTTCTAAAGGAAAGAGCGGTGATACAATTTCTCTGACATCAAATGGTTATGAGAGCATTAATAATTATCGAAAACAACCACCGCTTTGCAAGGCCGAATCAAGCTCAACAATTTCGTCGGATCACAAGACCAACAGTCTTTATGAGGTATCGATGGTAAATGGAATGCTGGCAGGCTGTCATAACTATTCACATTCGTATATTGCATCAAGCGAGAACAGTGATGATTGGGTGGACATGTCTGACGGTGAGGTTTATAATTATGACCAAATAGAGAAGCAGCAATTTATTGTGTAAGTTATCAAATAATAATGTTTAAACACTTAAATAACTTTAACTGACGATAAGGTTTTGGTTTTGTTACCAGATACACGTAACTAGGTCCCTTCTTTACGTTTCTCTGTCATCGTGGAGTTTAAATTGCCAGCGTTCCATCGATCGCTAAATGATTAGCGGCATGTCAAATTAATATTATTATTTTATTTATTTTTACTAGTTGTATCTATAAACAATTTAGAGTAGGTATATTAAAAATAATTACATAATTATGTATATATAATAATTTTAACTAGACAAATTATTATTGACATTTTTTATTTCTTAATCAGAAATAGTATTAAATGTCATTTACATTTTCAACTTTGCAAATTAAGCATGAAATGGTTAATACTTTTCTCTACTTTAGCACAATGTATAGCGAAAATTCCATTTCAACCCTTTTTAATAGTCGGTTTTACGCTGTTATAATAACACTCAAAACTCTGGCTTTCATTACTAAACACATACTTGAGAAGTGCAACACCCACCAAATTTTCCTTTTCTTTGGGGGTGGGTAAATGTGTATATTTTGCATACGCCAAAGACGGGCTGTATGGACAATCAGTCATGCAACTCATGCTCTGCTCATGCCTCGATCGTCGATCGAGAGAGATGTCTTCGCAAGCAGAGATATGTTTGTTGTTTGAAATGCGCACATATTTTTTTTTAACTTCAGTTCTGTTTGGAAAAGTTGTTTTTTTTTTTGTCGCTAAGAGAATAAAATCCCTGATGTGAAGAGACCTACCCGATACATTTTCACGTGTCCGTCGTTGGCATATGAAAAAGATACACATTTACCCACCCCCAAAGAAAAGGGAAATTTGCACGCGAATGGTTTAAAGTCAGCGGGACAAGGTGTTTACCGTGGCCATCATTTGGTCCCGACCTTAACCCAATCGAAAACAGGCAGTACAGGAATGTGGAAGAGCTTAAACCACAAATATTCCAGGCATGGAACGATGAAGTTCTGCATAACTTGATAAATTCTATGCCGAATAGAATTTTTGAAGTTATTGAGAACCAAGGCGGCTGTACGAAGTACTGAGTTGCAGTTTGATAGGTAAAACTAAAAATTTCTTTGTTTTAATGCTTTAAATGCTTACTGTCTTTATGTTTTTGGAGCTCATTAAGGATGAACCTAAAAAACAATCCTTGGTGTTCGAAAAACAGATTTTTTTGTGTGATTGTAAAATCGAATAAGGTAAATATTTTTTTCTTCAAATTTCCTCATTTCATAGTATAATCAAATTAAACAATGGAGCCCGTGCCTTTATTCTTATTTCGGTCACAATATTACAATTAAGGACTTTAGCATTTTTGAAAGCCAGGAATCTGTTTTTTCATATTATTATATCCTCCACAGGAAGGTATATTCACTTTGTCATTATATTTGCAACGCCAAGAAGGAGTCACCGAAGACCCCATTAAGTATATACAGTGGAACTTCCATAAGTCGAACTCTCAAAATGAAAGAAAATAAATTCGAGTTATAGAAACTTCGAGTTATGGAGGCCAAAAGTGGAAAAGTTGAAAACACTGAGTTTTATATATTCTTAATCAGGGTCAAATTCTGAATTGATTTATCCATGTCCCTCTTTCTGTCTGTCTGTTGAATCGGTCTAGGCGAATGCCATTTTATGAGAGGACTTCTTTTTACCGTTGTCAATTTGGGATTGAAAATGGGCTATGTCGGTCAAGTAGTTATGGTACCTCCTACTTTTACTTGTTTTTAAATCAAGTTTTTTTTGTTTTGAATAGTTTTTGATAAAAACAATTTCAAACTAAATTTGTTGATGAAGAATGTTGTTGACATAGAGTAAACCAATTTAATTTGGGGATGCCAAACCTCTTTGTCCAACACCGCCCACATTTTGCAAAATATCAAGATATAAGCAGTGCTGACATCAAAGATTTTGAAAAATTCGCAAAAAAAAGGGGATTTGCCTAGAAAAAGGGGCAATACTAATTTGCCCACAAATGTCAGAAAAAAAACGAGGGAGTTCACTAAAGTTAAGTGGCTTACGCATATTTTCATCTCGTTCTATCTTATTGTTGCATTGAACATGGTTATAGCTAAATTGTTAATGCCTAAACTTATGACAATAGGACATAAATAGCTAATAGCTGATACCTCTGGCTGATAGAAAAAGGACGCATTCAGATCCCAATTAATTGTGAAGTAGTTTCGTGAAGCATTTATTATGTCACATTTCGTATTTCATACAAAAGGGTGTTTTTTTTTCAAAATGGGAAGAACTATCAACGAAATACAGAAAAGGGGCAAATATGGACAATTTTGGAAAAGTCGTCTCATTGGGGATAGAAAGAAAAAAAGGGCCAAATGCAACTTGAGTCGCATAAAGTCAGCCCTGGATATAAGTAGTGTTCTAAATGGCTTTGTTGTGTTGGGGCCACACCAAACTTTCCTTATCTCCTCTCCTGCTATATTAAATAGTAACTAAATATCCAATATCGAAGCTTGCATAATTTTGAAAGATATTATATCCTGGATTTAATTAAATAAAATTGATAACGTGACGGAACTTTGACGAACTGATTTTACTTTAATAATGCATATTGTTCCCTTTTTTACTTGGTTGACATTTTGAAAATTAAAATCAACGATCGGGCGCATTGTGCTCTTATTTCTTATCTTATCTCTTAATATTTGATATTTATCGTATTGTAAGTGTAACGAAAAAACAATCCCATACAAAATGTTTATTCAATCGAGACTTACCCTTTATGTATTTTCTTGATAAAAATTTCCAAACAAGTTATGTATTATGAAATGTGTATAGTTTAATATATGTGTTCACAACAATGCAGTGCCGACTACACCTGCTTTCTCTGATTTATGTTTGCACTGGTATCTTCTCATATATAAAATATTTTGTCCTGACCTGACCGATTGGTGACCTTACCAAGCAGAACATTTGTAAATCCAAAATAAAATAAATGCAGTTCGTAAAAATAATTAAAATAATTTTTTATATTGCAAACTGCTTGTTTAACTGTACTAATACACAAAATATAACATACTAAAACTTAAAATGTCAATCAGTAAAATGTTTTGTATTTTTGTTTTGAACGGAAAGTATAAATCTGACTATTTTAATATGACTGCCATTGGTTTGTGTGGCAATATAGTCAATTTAAAACAATTGTATACTTTTTTTTTTTACTTTAAAGGTTTTAGTAAGGTAACAACTTCTTTATCACTTCGAAATTAAACTCATTAACAAATAGTGCCTAATGTATAACAGTATTTGTATTTTATTTTAGTGTACGTGAGCGTACGAAATGTCATCGGAGTCCTGACTGGTCAAAAAGAGTGCGAGATAAAAGACGCCTCCAAAATATAAATGATGATGGTAAGTTATACAAAATATTTTTTTTTTTATTTTAATGATACAATCATGTTTAGAACCAGAATACATGTAACCAAAAGTTTTTTTCGGTTCATATAGGTATATTATATAAAGAGAGATGATTGAGATCATTATCATCACCTACTAATTAGTGTCGTTTTCCATAAAGAGAGATGATTGAGATCATTATCATCACCTACTAATTAGTGTCGTTTTCCACGGGGCACTTCCGATTTTTATTTCAGATTGCAGATTGATCTGTTTTTGTAAATGCCTTAGTGTGTTATTTGACAGTACATCGGCTGTGCAAATTGTTTTCGTTTGCCGATGGAAACATACGAACTTCATATGGATAATTATATCGACGAAAAATCAAAATCCACAGATGACGAATTTCCAAAATTAAGTCCATGTCCATTATTTACGTTTTTGTTCTGAATAATTGCTTTTCAAGAGGGTTAAGTAATATCGTTTTGAATTCAAATTCAAATATATTGTGAGAGTATGCGTAAATCTCGAAAAATTTCGAACCGCCCAAGTGCGAGTATCACTCGCGCACCGATGGTTCCGTATACTTGGCCAGTGTTGGTGGGTAACATGTCTTTAAAACGTTAGTGTGTCGGTTGTTCTTTTATTTGGGCGAGAGATTAATTTTTTTTTAAAATTGCAGAAATGTGCATAATATGAATAATAGTACGAATACGAACAATGCACATTTTGGTGATTTTTGTGCAATTAAAACTATAAGGTATACGTAATTTTAAAGTTATACTTCTTTTTAAAAAGAAGATATGTAACTTACTCAATAATTCACCCCTATCGTGGAATCCGCGGGGGGAATTATTCACGGAAAAGAATATTTTGGTATCGTCGCATCTGCAAAGTGAACAGTTTCCCGAGTGGGTACTGGGTATAGGTTTCACTGTATCGTTAAAAACGTTCAAATCGAATTTTTCCCGAACGGGGAACTGTTCACTTTGCGGATTCGACGATACTAAAATATTCTTTTCCGTGAATAATTCCCCCCGGCGGATTCCACGATAGGGGTGAATATATTATTTACTAATGAAGCTCGTATCGTATGCTCAAGCTAAAAGAACTGGCGCACTGAGTAGAGTAAACTCCGTTACATAAAACTTTTCGGAATAATGAGAATTTCTTAGATTTTCAACTATTTATTTGAAACGAAGTTGACTCTGTATAGACTGAAACTGAGTCAAAGCTTCACCAAAGTCCAAGAATTGACTGGTAAATCTGCCCACTGCTTTTTTAATGCATATTCGTACTATTGGACTATAGTAACTTGTATGTTTGCGCAATTTTGGCAATGTTTTTCGTATTTTGTATTTCTTCAACTTTTCAACAATTTTTAAAGAAAACTGTGAAAAATGGTTTTGTTTTCATACAAATTTATTTAATGTTTAATAAATCAGAGATAGTGCGCTTTGCTTTGCGAAACAGCATACAAATTGTATGAAATAAATGACAACTAACTTCGTCTTTATTTGTTTGCGAATTTGTAAAAGTAAGAAAAATAAAAATAACAATAAGTTGGATTGCTCCTTTATATTGGGAAAATAAAGTCCAATTTTCTAAAAATGAATGTTAAGAACATACCTTATATGTAGTGACATTTGGTCGGAATTATAGCTTTTTGAACAGCATCCCTAATATCTACGTTATAAGTCTTAAAAGTTAATGTTGTTATTGAGCTTGGAAAAAAACCGCTCAGTTTATTTATGATATTTTTTGACTACAAAATGTAGTCTCAAAAACAACAAAATTACAACTAAACAATTTATAGAAAAACAAATCATACCATACAAAAATTAAATACATCGCCATACCACATTTAGGTACTATTTTAATCAAATTTGTCGATCCAAATTTGGATAGCCACGAGTGGTTACTAGGTCAATAGATTACTGATTGCGGAAACTGATAGCTATGGTCTAATTTTGACCACTTTTCTCATTGTACATGTAACTGAAAAGTACACTTTAGGTGCATTGTGAGACGTACTACCTTGGAAGCCATTTGAGTACCTACTATTTTCCACAGAGATGAGAACTCTGCCCAACGAAAAAGGGAGGGAACGCTGGTGCCGAGCCGGCTGCCGAATATATACATATATAGCTACGAATATGATCTACAAAATAGAAATATATAATATGTATGCCGTATGCGTATTTTTTGCTTGTAAATCCATACTACTTATAAAATGCAACGTCCGTCTGTTCGTTTCTCCATAACTCGAGAACCATTCGTCCGATTGTCATGATTCTTTTTCTGATTTATAGATGTGTGGCCAACTTAGTCCGTAGGGTGGGTGAGAATTGCTCAGGAGTAAAGGCTTCGCGGGGAATAAGGGGGGGTCTCACGAACCGTTAGCCGTATGAACTTGAAAGTTTGTTTGTTGATAGATAAATCAAAATAATTACATGCCTCATTCATCGTTTTTAAAAATTCGACCTATAAGGGTTGAAAAACGTTTGCAACCTACTTTTCTATTTCGACCTCACTACGCTCAACTTGCCATTATACTCATAAATCTATGTATGTCATTTCAAGAAATGCTTTTATTTGTTAGCCAATGCTTCAGCGAGTATTTTGACCTAAAATGCATCTTTCTGGTCCATCCAGAGGGTGAGATATAATAAATTAAAAATAGATCTTATTTGGTCAAGTGCGAAAAAAAATGATTTCTCGATTGCAGTTGTGCTTAGGGGTAGTTTTATTTTGCGTTCCCAAAATAGAATATGATTACTCGCACGACTGGCATTCAGAATGCACATTGTACGTACATACTCATGTATGGCGTAGTTGAATTTGATGTAGGCAATAGATATGCATAAAACAAACTAAATATATATATATATGTACGTCTATGTAAATATAAGAGGTTTGTGGTGCGTAAGTGATAGATACATATCTACATATATGAATTTGAGATCTGCAGCTATGGAAAGTGTAACGATTTGATCGCGTAGTATAAATAATTACATCATACCTGTGACGAGTTTTTATTTATGTGACTTCTTATGTCTGTTGACTTAGGACTTTCGGATCAGTACAGGTTACGTAAGGACTAAGTTGGGGACGGAGGAAGGGTTCAGGGGTGGTAGGGACTAACTCCGGAACTATTTGGTCGATTTTAAAAATTCTTTCAAGATTGTACCGGCTACATCCTCCGGATCAGTATAGGTAAGTTAGGGTGTGGATGGGGGAAGGGGAAACGGGGGTATAGGGGCTATCTTCGGAATTACTCGGCTATTGCCAGAGTTGACCTCCGGCAGCCACGTCTTTCACATGGACAGCTATATATTGAATGTTCACGTGTGAGCTGTAGGCGTAATTTGTTTATAGCTACTTGCGCCCATTAAATAAATAACATGTAGGTATAGTTTATGAAAAGGTATAGCGATCAAATATTTTGTGAGCTTAAAAAGAAGACAAAATATAAACAAGTAAAAGTGTTACCATTGGCCTGGCCGATGCTTTGATACCCTCCACTGTATGTACTGGTACAGATACACGCATGTGTCTAATATTGGTTTTGTATGGGAGGTACCAGAACTACTTGACCGACATAGACAATTTTTTAATACCAACTTGGCTACGGTAAAAACAAGTCCTCTCATAAAATTTCATTCTCCTAAGTCGATTATAGGCAAAAGCTTGAGGAGTTTTGTACGGACGGTGCTCCTGCAGTGCTTGGTTCCGGCTCTGTTCTTGCAACGTTGGTAAAAACAAAAAAATCTACTTCATTAAAAGTAGTGTACTGGAACACTCGTCTCTTTAAACAAAATGTGCTCTGATATGAATTCTGAACACATAACCAATGCACACGGAAGTGCATTGGTTTTCCAAAGGAAACATGCACAACTAAATAAATTGAACCCTTAACTGCAAGGGTTGCAAGGCACCGCCAATATATTATCATATGAAAATAAAATCAATGCATTTATCGCGAAAATTGAGCTATGGATCAATATAGTCGAAGGAGAAAACTTTTCTGCGTTTGATGCCCTGAATATAATAATTAACGGACAATGTGATGAGATTAAAGGAGAAATTCCAACAGAATAATAATACACTCCATTTGAAAAACACTAAATTCACTCACTATTTAAATGACTGCGAGGACAACGGTATTCGGAAACTGATCCGCAACCCTTTCATTGTAAACGTCTATGAGGTGCCTGATGAAATTCAAAAAGAAGTGATTAAAATGCATCACGAAAGTAACTTGAAAGATACGTTCAAGACAGGAATTAATATTGAAGATTTTTGGAGCCAAAAGGCAAAGATTCGAGAAATTGCTATTGTCACTAACTTTGTTTTCTTCAACATAATTATCTATGCGAGCAGCGGTTCTCGGGGCTTCTGATTTAAGAACAAGCACTGAACTCAATTGGATAGTGCCGATATGCGTTTGACTTAAATAAAACTGAACCATGGATTCAGAAGTTAGTAAAGTGTAGATATGTAGTCACAAAAAATTAATTAAAATACCTAATATACTTATCTGTATATCTCTATAATGTAAAAAAGTAAAATTCTGTTGGCTTTGAACAATTGTTAGATAGAACAACCTTTGATTCATTCACATTTAGGTACTGTGTATTACATCTAAACAGTTGGTGATCCATGGCAAGACAGACATTTTGCCAACAGTACCTCATCGCGGAAAGGTTAAAAACCACTGAACTAGAGGTTATCTGATGTTGTGTGTAAATTTCAACCTTCTACGCCAATTAGTTCTTGAGATAGAACTAGGAACAAAATTGGCTTAGTGGGTTCGGACAGACGGACGGCTACAAATATGATCTACAAAATAGGAATATATGCATGCGTGTCTTTTGTTTGCAAATCAATCGGCTCTAGCGTGGTACCTATCCGTCGGAACGGGAAATTCTTAAATTTCATACGAATCGGAGGATATTTTTGACAGTTTTATACGAATTTTCCGATAACGGTCAATTATTTGTATTCACCCCTATTCCCGTTGGTGTTTGTAGTAAACGCCTAATAGTTCATTTCGGTTTTAAGTCAGTGTTTGTAACTTTTTTGAGAAAAACGATTTGAAATTACAGTAAACACATAGAAAATAAAAATCGTTAACAAAAGTTCGAAAAAAATCGGAATATCGCCTTTACAACGACACGACACGACACATGAGTCGTATACGACAAACGCCAACGGGAATAAGGGTGATTATTTGAATTATTTCAAAGTTACCACAGAATAACTGTAAATTTCTCTATGTCAAATTCACCCTCCGTTTACTTCAATATTGCACCCATACTTAACCACGCAGTAACTTTTTAAAACTGGCTCTATAAAACACTAATTTTTGGCCGAAGCTGGTGGTCTATTCTCTGTGGTTTGTGGTATAGTATATGGTATAACTTCTGAACAATCGCAGCTACAAAAACAGGTTTGTTCGAGACATTTAAGTGGCACATAAAAATGGTAAAACTTTTGTATCTTGTTTTATGAAATCACAAATAAGTTATGGCTCCTCAAAGAGAAAATTATGAAAATTTTTTTTAATATGTTCAATTAGGTAGATACTTTTTCACGTAAATATCAGTTAATCAGATTTCATTCACAATCCACACAATATAGTCGCTATTCATAAATGGACATTTTTTATATAAATGTAAATACATAGGTATGTACTTATTTCTGTGATAGAAATAATTTTCATTTTTTTCATTTTGAATTTTGACCCTGACCGCCATATTTGCCTGATCTTCATATTATTGAAAATGTTTGATGACGGTTAGCACATGAAAGGGGGGATCATTTCCTCCTCGTGCGTATATAAAAAAAAACCGCAAGCCTGAACAGGGCCTTAATTTCTGACGATTTATTGTTAAAACGAATGCCCTCTAGTAACAGACCGTACTAAAATTCTGAGTTCGAAAACGCCATCGAATTCAGTACAAAACATAATGAAATCTGCCGATAACAGTGGAGAAATCTTTAATGAATCATACTCATACGTGATTTCAAGTAACAGTTGTGTAGACCCTTTGCTTGCTTTTAAATTGTTAAATATTTCGTAACCAATAAAAATAGCTCTTATTCAGTTTAGCTCTTGCAAACTTATTTTATTTTGTTTCGAAGCAAACCCAACAACTGCATAATTTTATTTTTTAAGAAAAAAATATATTAATCATTTATTTTTTAACAAATCTCAACATTTTCTCATATTTTTTCCTGAACAACCATATCGCAATCCTTTTGCCTTTTGTTATTAGGTATTTTATTTAAGGTTTGTTTGCAGCCCTACGCCTACGCCCAACCGTTACATGGGTGTCCCGTAGGACCATAGCTATATTTGTACCAATGCCAAATGGTTCAGAAGATGTTTACGCAATCTAATGGTTTGTAGATTTTACGCTCCACTTTTGGAGGTTATAGTGAAAACTCGAATAAAGCAAGCACACTATCTTCTTTTTTTTTTTTTATCTTTCAATACACAACTTTTTATTTGCTCCATTTACTTGAAGAGATAAGCAATTATAACACTACTATCACTATCTTCGGATTAAAAGTGGAAGGTGCAATGTTCCATGTGCAGTCGTAAAAGCTCAACTGCAAATCTGAATTAGTTATACTGTTATACTATACTCTACCTGCGGCTGCGGCCACAAAAAAAAAAAAACTGCAGAGGTAGGTTAGGTACGCCGTACCGCGAAAGTGATCATGATGATCTCTGCTCAAATATAACCTGTTCTCATCCCACTATGTACTTTTCATAGCAAGCTTCTCTAAATTCCATTGCAAATAGAAGTTCATGCTTATACATAAGTACATAAAATATAACCGCACAAAAATCAATTAAACGCTAGGCAGCTGCTTGCTGGTCACACGAATCTCCTCGACCTCCTTCTCCATCATCTACAGAAGAGACCAACAAAGCTCCATCCAAAGACCAGACACCAGAGCTGTATCTGTCAGGGGAGCATTATATACGGTGTCGCCGTGTCGGTGTATGGAAATGGAATGGAAAAATTAAATTCGTCAGTTAGCTCTCTCAAGAGTCGTCTCTCCTCAGTGCTCAGTCTATCGAGCTTATTTCATTAGTTTGGACGTGCCTCTATCGCTGTTGTTACTTCTAAGGCTAACATCGACGTTAGATTATCATTGATCACACACTGTTTCTTACATATATTAAGCGCTTTCGGGGCAGCTATTTGTGCAGTGACAAAGTAATTAGAGTTTGAAAATATATAAAAACAACTTTTAAACGAAAGAGAAACAGCCTTGAAACTATTTCCATCTCTTTGTAACTGAAGCCATTGTTCAACTTACAATACAAGTTCAGTGATCGCATCATAATATTCGTCGTTGATCATATTATTAAAGTGCAATATGTTAAACTCGTCGGTTGCAAAACAAAGAGAATAATAATTTATATAAGAAAAATTAAAGATTTACTTATTTTAATAGTATGTACATACTCCTAGTGAAACATGTTTCTATAACAAATTTAGCTTTGCATCATACACAACACATTCATTATATTCATCTTCTTTTAAAAGTGAAAGCAGTGCGATACAAACGACAAAATAATCTGCAATCGGATATTTAACAAGGAAACCCACTTTTCAATTATGTTTTTGAGTTGCTTTATTTGCATATCTACCTATAATGGTTGCATTAATGTGCAATCCCCTATGTACTCGCAAGTTCGAATGTGTGTGTGCTTTTATCCACGTAATATTTAATAATGGTTTTATGCAATCAAAGTCCATAATAAATGATATTTAACCTTGCGATAATTAAAAATTATATAAAAAAGTTAAAATGGGTTAATTCTTCTATCTAGCCAACTATAAACTTAGTCATACATTTATACACAGCCAATATACAGAGCTCATTATATTCTACCTACTTTAACCGGTCTATTGCTCACCCTCAGAAGCTACATTCAACATTCGGGTTTGAGCGAGAATCAACTGTGCAGTTTCTTGTGACCGTTTAAAACAATATTATAGACAAAACTGGTTCGAACCCAGTAGATATTACCATAATATCAAAAATGTGTGCTTTAACACTGCCTGCCCATGTACATTGTACATTTCATGAAATAGAGACATATGAAAATAAAAATATGTATTTAATAATAAATAGGTATGTAATTTTGTTCCGACTTCCGATGTTTGGCTCATGTATTTATTATGTCAGCGGCATTTCACTAATTGCAAACATTTGCAGGTAGATTGCTAATTACTGGATTACCGGCTGATATAGTAACTGTCTATAACATCCGACATTTAAATATTGCATATGCATTATTAAACACAGTATAAAGGATGACTCACTATATGGCTATCTTCATAATAAATACAACTGGTTACATCGCTATTCAATAATTCTTGAAACCGACATTTTTCTTGCATCCGAATTTAAGATTTATCATTCCACGTCAGAAAAGAATATTCCACCCATTATACGGCCAACTACCACTATCTGGAAGGAAATATTTTATAGGTGGTTATTATTTAACTTAACATCATAAAAATCATTAGCTAATGTGTGACATTAAAGCAAAATATAACAGTTTAATTCATTGGCTTCTTTAAACAAAATCAATCTAAATCAATAATTTATATCATTATGTGTACCCTGTAGTATATGACATGGATTATGTTATCTTAGCATCTAATGAAGGACATGATGTAATTTTCCAATTTTACCATGTGGTCGTTTGATGTATAATCTTGAGCGCCTCATTCAGCTTTCAACCCATGTTAGGGTAGACATTTCGATTTTATTACACATGTTTTTTTAATTAATGTTTCGATACTATCGATAGGATCGATATTAGATTTAAAATTAAACAACATAAATATTATCCTGCTACAGATACAAAATAATAAATTATCTTATCGGTTATTTTTTTTAACGTTTTCTTTTGCTAGTAGATATGTTGAAGAGAATTTTAATTAATTATTGCATTGGAGTTTGGTGAACTTATCTTTTCAATACTTTCTTCATAAGTGTCAGATAATTAGACGAGAATAATATTATTTAGCGCAATTACCACGGCCTTAGGTCACGAAACCGAACTCATTAAATCCAGAAATTAAGATTCTTAATGAATAGACTTAACGAAAATTAACTTATTTTCACTATTCATAGGATAAGAAATGATACCTTACTGCCAGTCTCAAAATTCAGTTCATAGTGTTATCATCACGATGCTTTGATACCCTCCACTGTACCTATGTACTGTACAGGTACACGCCATCGCCATGGTGTCTAATTGCTAGGTTCCACATTTCACTTTCACTCTAAATAAAATCGGAAATGAATTTTTGTGTTCTATATTTCACTGTATTCGATTTCAATTTTAAAATTTTCGGAATTTAGACAAAGTGAAATTGTGATTTCGAAAAAATTTCGGAGGTTCCGAACGGCTCGAAATGCAGAACACTGAAAACGAATTCACTCGATTTGCATTTTCGATTTCACTAGGGTATACCCTAGGTATACCCTAGGGTCGTAAAGGATAAGGATATGGGATATATTTTAAACGATTAGCAAGATCTCTTAGTCTGACCAAAGGAGTTATTTTAATTGTAAGATTGATCGGCAGATATGAGCGCGGATTTACTTCCGTGTTCAGAAAGTGAGGTTGTGTTCAATTTATTGAACTTTTGATTTGAGATATATCTCTGTGAAGATGGACTGTATATGGAGACTAGTTTTCATATTAACCATCAGTATATTGCGGAAATACTTTATAAAGTAGATATGTAGTTTAATTTTATACAAACACATAAACGTGATAATCCCATTTATAAAACATTTTATTCTTAAATTGTTTCAAAAGTCACATAAACTAAGAATTAATCGAAATAAATAAAATCAATTTCGATGTTGCATTCATGCAGTGTTAATTTACTTAAACAGAAAAGATATTTTGTACAATAAAAGCGTATAGTATGACGTAGGAGTTTTCATTTGTTAGTGCATCGCTGAGCGTCAAAGTAAGAAGATGTATTAAAACATCAACTCGGAATGTTTGATTTCCGCTGTCCAAAACCGCACAGTTTTATAACAGGACAACCACAAAGAGTAAAAAAGTGGAATTTTGTCATTTTCACAAATATGTAATCGGTCAAGGGATGAAGCTTAATAAAAGGCTGTCTGGTTTTAGCTTAAGTTTGTATCGGCAGGAAACTATAAAAATATAACCGAACGCGCGAACCAACTAGTATTAAAGTTTCAATAATTAAGAAATAGATATTAATTTATATATTACTACATATACAGTCAGCGTCAAAAGTAAGTAAACACCAATGCTTTTTTCAGTTTTTTTTAAACAAAAAGTATTTCATTTCAACAGCATATTACATATATCTATGCAAATATGTAAAAAAATTAATTGTGTCCAGACTCTAAGGAAAAAATAGCATTGGTGTAAAGTTTTACTTTTGATGCTGATTGTATATCTACTTTTTGTATATCATTTTATGGCGCACCTGTTTAAAATTCTTCTGTATAGGCTCCATTTAAAGAGTTCGCACCCTTGAGGCGCTTTCAATTTTGTCGGTCGTCGGTCTTCTGTTTGAAAGTGCTTTATGAGTGAGGACCTACTGACTCAAATTTAATTATGTTTTTTATTCTGCTGCTTCAACTTCTGCTATGCTTTTCAATTTTATTTATGTAGATTATAAATGACATCAAATTATTTCCCCAAATCTACGATATTCAATATCAAGTATGGTACCTAGAGAATGAGCTCATTAGGTAGAAAATGGATCCCGATACCGGAACCATTAAGACTATGCCGCGTCAACGCAAGGCGCGTGCAGTCGGTGAAGTTTACATAACTTCGCCATCGAGCCGAATTTATTTAAACAGTGAATTGAGGGAAGATAGCGTATTTAATGAGCCTATATACCAAAACATCGAAATAGAGCAACTGAACCGAAAAATTTACCGACAGCGTGATAAGTTTTCTGCACTACGCATGGAGATACATCTCGCTAATGAAACCCATACAACTTTGGTTACATTTGTAGGTTGGTGTGGACATGTAATTGCTTGTCATTGCATTAATTAAAAATAATTCTTATTAATTTATTCACTACTTTTAGATGACGTGGATCATTACTACGAGACCCTATATCCCATAGGCAATAAACGTTTGGTTAGTACCCCGGAAGCTCGTATAGGAACACACTACAGGA
This sequence comes from Cheilosia soror, assembly GCA_949372485.1. Lineage (NCBI taxonomy): Eukaryota > Metazoa > Arthropoda > Insecta > Diptera > Syrphidae > Cheilosia > Cheilosia soror. Next base: position 1,226,857 of record OX443561.1, on the reverse strand, counting down.
GCAGTAATACGTACTTGACAGAAGATTATGACTCTTTTGACACTGACGACTATGAAGACGAGGAGTCTATGAAAAAGGTTAGTGTTTAATTCCATACATTGTTCTAATCCAATTATTTGTTTATTTCTTTAGAACGACAGCGGTGTTGACATATGCCACTTGAAGCTTCCAAATCCACCATCCTCAAGGAACCAAGTGTACGCTTTTGTGAAAAAAGTTAAAAACTTTATTTCGAGCAAGAAATCTCCAAGTGATACCAATAAAAATCTGGCTGACAGCATCCAAGCCAAGATGTATGAAAACACGGAGTTTCATGTAGAAGGTAATGAATACCAGAGTACCCTTAAGCCTACACGGAGGGCACCAGACAAACCAAAAACGCCTAAGATTAGAGTGAAAAAAGTAATCGATAGGCCAATAACTAATAGCGCCAATGCTAAGGATGCAAATATTTACGAAAATACAGACTTTCATACTGCAAAGTTAAAGACAACTAGTCACTTAAACTCTGACAATTCGGTTCAGTTGAGTACCTCGGAAAAAAATCTTATTGCCGCAAATGACCTTCCAATTCGATCGAAATCGAAGACTGGAAAAAGTTTTAAGTCTCGATTAAAAAGCCTCGGAGCAACAAGTTTCGATTCGAAGCAAATGTCTACGCTGACAGGTGCTAGAAGTACATTTTATGTATCAGAAACAGCGGAACAAGACTCTGGAATATTTGAGAAAACATCATCAGGGGATTTTGTGACAAGTAAACCTGAACCTGAGCCGTCAGTTAATAAGCCAATAGCAGCTGTTCGTAAAAATAAAAAAGAGCTTAACTCATCAAGCTCTTATCGAAGACGAACAACTATTGGTATTCGGCCTAACGATCCACCACCCCCACCCCCAACGTTGTTGGAAGATAGTAAAAAGCCAAAGCAACGAACGTCGACAACTTCATGGTACGCTGAATGCGGAGTATTTAAAACCGGTAGCAATGCGAATATTGATGATGCAAACTCGGAAAGGCCTAATTCCAATTTGAATAAAAGCACATCTTGGTATGCCGAAGCCGGTCTTTATCAGACAAGTGGTATATCTGTAGCTAGTTCTAGTGGTAGCTCTGGTGTGTCAACAGGAAATGAAGGCGGTAATTCCGATGAAATTGGCCATCATATGTTTTTGAACGAACCTCTGTATCAAATTTACAGCGCAGAAAAATTGGAGGTATGTGTTATTGGTGTATATAATTTTCAAAGTGGCATTTGTAATGAACTGACGTTTAACTGACGTACTGGTCCTTCGAGACACGGTTGGGGAATAGCAACAGCTTGTAACTTTTTGAGAAACACATTTGTTCCTAGGTATCCCCTATACTCCCTATAGAGCTGTCAACAATTAACTAGAATTCAGTCAGTAGTTTCTATGATTTTTTTTTATTTAGGCATACAGTCGACCAGAACTACAGTAATTATTGTATTTTTATGATGACTAGCTGACCCGACGGACTTGGCTTCGTCCAATATTTAGCGAAAATATAATAAAATCAAGTATTAATTTAATTAAATTCTATTCGTTTATTTGAAATTAAAAAAATAATAGAACAAAGAACAATTTAAGGCTTCATGATACACAACATTTTTTGTTTTCTGCTCCGGAGCATAAATGAAGAGTTAGGATGGTTTTCCAATTCGAAAATACGCCACATATAACTGGCCATGTGAAAAGCATGACATTTCCAGATTTATGCCGCACACTTCCAGCGACTGCCCTTGTGACTTGTTTATGGTTATCGCAAATGCAAGTTTCACTGGGAACTGAATGCGAACTGGTACGGCAAATCGGTTGAAATCAAGGGAATTCGCGGAATTAGGCATTCTTCTCCCTTAAACGGCCCTTTCAAAATCTTTGCCACTATCACTATCACATTGTTAACTAACTTCGTCACAATCAGTCGGGTTCCATTGCTCAGTTTCGTGGCATGATGATTTCGTAGCATCATGATGACAGATCCAACTTTAAGACGCAAATGATGAGGCGGCATGACAGGCAAATCCAAAGAGTTTTTCACGTTATGATCTTGCTTCATCACTTTGCCGAATAAGAATATCTCTTCTTCTTCTTTGTGGATTTTCAATTATTTCTCTTCCTTTCGACGTGCTGTGATATTTCTGTGTCGCGTTGCATTTTGAGAACGCCGACTATTGTTACCATTATCTCTTCCTTGCATTGTAACAAATATAGAACTGTAAATGATCATCACTTTGTGCAAATCGCACATAAAGTTTTCACTTATCAATAATTTACCTTTGAAATTGAAATTTGGAAATCAACTTAAAAGACAAAACGATTACTTCTACGATTTTTTTAAATTTTAATTCGAACTCAATTGATTCGGTGGTTTTCTAGATATAAGATTTTGAAGATTTGTTTTTCTATGGGCGGTGCCACGCGCTTTTGTCAAATTTTGACCAATCTTCAGAGCAGAACTCCTGGGGCAATACCTAAAATTGTCTCTAAATTTTAGCTCAATAGGTTCGGCGGTTTTTGATATATGATATTTTGAATGTTTTTCTTTGTATGGGGTGTGCCACGACCCTTTGTCCAATTTTGAATATCTGAGATTATCTGTAAATTTGAGCTCAATCGAGTCAGTGGTTTTCAAGTTGTACATATCCGAACACTAATCAGTATCTATTTTTACATATATAAAAAAAGATAAAATAGTATTATGTATATGAATGTGATCAAAATGTTTTTTTTTTAGTCAATATCCCGTGATCTCGACGACCACGAATCCATTGATGGCTACGAAGAAATCGGAGTCAATGGGCATACTTCCGAAACCGAACGATTTAAACCAACAAGGCCCACAGCTCTCCAACTAGTTGGTCCCAAATCAGGACCATCGCGGACACTTTGGAGTGAAATACAGGAGGTCATTACTTCAGAGATATTACGTAAGCACAATATTATTTGCTTAATTGTACACATAAATCATGTAGCATTTTCTTCTATCTCTAGTGACCTTAACTCCAAGGGAACGAAGTCTCCAAGAAGCTAAATTCGAGATTATTACATCAGAAGCCAGTTATCTGAAGTCTCTTAATCTCCTACGTAGTCATTTTATGAATCATCATACCTTTCACGACTCAGCAGTTCTCAGTTCTCGAGATCGAAGGACCCTGTTTTCCTATATCGCTCCAGTACACGAGTGCTCTGAGAAGCTACTGTGTGAACTAGAAAATTGTTGGCAAGACAATATCATGCTGTTAGGGCTAAGTAAAAGTATTTACATATGTGCCGAGAAACACTTTCAAGTCTATGTGTCTTACTGTGAACACCAAGGCAAAATGGACCGCGCCTTACGACGACTTAAAGAAGCGAAAGGTGCCTTCTGTCAGAAGCTAGACTTATTAGAGTCAGATCCGATATGCTGTGGTCTAACGCTTCATTCATTTCTTATGCTCCCAATGCAAAGAATAACTCGCCTACCATTGCTTATCGATGCAGTATTCAGTAAAGTGCATCCTAATGACGATGAATATGAGAATTGGAAACTGACGTTGGCCATATTAAACAAAATCGTAGCGCAATGTAATGAAGCAGCAAACCGTTGCGAACAAGCTCATGAAATTGAACGAATCTCAAGACAGTTGGAATTTCCATCTCATATAAGAGCGTTGGCAATAGCACCAGTTGGAGTAGCGGCAACTGGGGCAAAGCCGAGGTTTTTGGTAAAGAAAGGCGAGCTAGTCCATTTAATATGGCGCGGTGATGATGCTAAGCTAACGTTCGGAAAAAAGTTTACTAAATCGAATATTTACGCATTTCTTTTCTCTGACCTTATGGTCTTAACTAAGCGGAAAAGTGATGAACAATTTGTCGTATTTGATTATTGCCCGCGAAATATGTTGACAATTTCTTCAGGAGACGCCATACCACAACTGCCAACCAAAGATGCCAATCAAACTGGAAAAAATCTTATTCTGATGACACTACTGGAAAATTACGAGAGAAAGACTGTTGAGCTTGTAAGTTAGCACATGAATACCTCTTAAGAATAATTCAAAATTTCCTACCCAGGTGCTTTCATGTCCGTCCGTATCGGAATTGGAACGATGGCTTCAAGCGACAAGTCCTCCCGAAGCCGAAACCCCTGGCGAGAAGTTGTATGAACAATGGGACTGCCCACAAGTGATTGCAAAGAAGGTGTATGTTGCGAATGAGCCAGATTTACTTAGTTTAGAGATTGGGGATGTAGTTAATGTTTTACGAAAGCTCCCAGATGGCAAGTATAAATAAGTTCAAACATTTACACAAGCAAAAACATTCTTTTATGATTTAGGTTGGTTCAATGGTGAACGAATCCGAGATGGTGCAGCTGGCTGGTTCCATGAAAGTTATACTGAGGAAGTTAATTCCGCCCACGTTCGAGCTCGCAATCTAAAGCAAAGATATCGTTTGCTGACATTTACAGCTACTTATTTAGAAATGCAAAAACGTAAATAAATGTCGAGGGCTAGATAATAATCTCATTTTACGGCTGTTTAAAATGTTGCCGACTGTAAATACCTAGTACTGTGTAAATATGAGTCTGTAAATAGTATACTTACCTGAACTGTAATATAATTCAAAACAATGTGATAATAAACGCATTCTAGAGTATAAATAAATGTATGTATCTGCTAGGTTCCACATTTCACTTTCACTCGAAATGAAATCGAAAATGAATTTTTGTGTTCTACATTGCACTGTATTCGATTTATATTTCAAAATTTTCTGAATTGAGACAGAGTGAAATTGTTATTTCAAAAAAATTTTGGAGTTTCCGAATCGCTCGAAATGCAGAACACTGAAAACCAATTCACTCGATTTGCAATTTCGATTTCACTCGATTTCTGGAACCTAGCTGTATATTTTTTAGTTATAGATGTGTAATGCAACAGATTTAAAAAATATATGGTCTATTTGTCTAACCATTTTGTATCGGTCATCGTACCAGAGGTAAGCAAAGCTGGCTTTTTTGAGCCGAGTCGCTTATGTTGATTTCGATTCGCCAAAAAAAGAAAACACTTTTTCTTTCCCGAGATCACTTTTTTCGTTCGTTTGGTACAAAAAAAAAGCAATCTTTTTCAGAGTCGAGAGCACTTTTGCGAATCTAGATTTTTTCTCAGAGTCGCTCGAGATTTACCAATACACTTATGATTTGACATTTGTTTGTTTACGTTTTATGGAAGTCGGTCGAAAAAGTTAGAGCTACTGAAAAACCATATTAAAATAAATAATTTAAGCCAAAATTTGATAAATGTGAAGCAAATAATAGAGGTGTAAATTTCATCTTCATCATGTGGCACATCTTCTTCATCGTCGTCGTCGTCCTCTTCGGATAATACTGGCTCATCTTTGTCATATGAGCAATTTATGCAGTTGCAGTATTTATTCTTTGCAATGAAGAAAAAGCATCGAGTTTGCAATTTTGTGCAGGACGTGGACCGTGATAAACATACTCTCGGAATATTTATTATGAGATTTCTTTTATAGTTATTTGAAAATGTATGGAAATCTTGGAAGTTGCAACCGCTCTACGAAAAAAAAAAATCTTCACAACAAAAAAGGTAAACAACTTTTGGCAGGCACACCACCAACACCAACAAAGAACGGCTCAGTATACTTTTTTTTGTTCGATTTAGCATTAGTGTCGTTTTCGTTTTAAGTATCGGTATTCTATTCCTTGAACGCATCCTCCCTCATTTATTTTTACATTCCACATGAGTTCCACACTAAAAACTGATAATTGACAAGTAGGTAGGTACCTACATATCTATGTTTTGTACTTGAAATTATGAAAGAACATACAAAAATCAAAAGTATTTCGAATTGAGGTAATCATTGATTTTTATTATATATGGACTGCTAGTGAAATTTCAGTTCATACAAATTTTTCTCAGAAAGTGACGTCATCATAAACTAACGGTCTTGGTTCGGAGCGAAAAATAAGTGAAACAAAATGACGAACCATCTTGGATTTCTCCATAGAATGCTAGAGGCACCTATTGGGCATCAGCGACATATCTCCGCCGACATAAATGTCCGCCCGGTACAATTTTTGAGCGGAATTACATATGCCCCTTTTTTCTGGCGGAAAAACGACATATCTCCGCCGCACCACTTTTCGAGCGGAATTACCTATGTCGCTTTTTTCTGGCGGAGTTATGTCGTTTTCAAGCGACATATCTCCGCGCGGAGATACCCCGGTAAAACATTTAAAATTCAAATTGTTGCGTCACTGTTTAAGGTAGATGGCATTGGAAAACGGGAGCCAATGCGACAACCATCTTTGAATTCTCCATAGAATGCTAGAGACACCTATTGATGGGCGTTAGTGAGTTGGGCAACGGTTGAAATTCAAATTGTTGCATCATGTTAATGTAGCGTGGATTGAAAAGCACTACTTATTGATCGCAGCGCCATCTAATGGAAGGTGGATGAATTTGTACTGAACGAAACTTATCGTATGGTGAATGGTCTAAAACGAAACTAGTACGTTCTCGATTGTTCTGGTTGGAGTCAAGATAATATTCGTTTGGAGTGTATGAGAAGCTTTGGTTGGGAGTATAAATAGGGTTGCGAAATGGGATGAGAGCGCAGTTTATTTTTAAACCGTGTGAAGTAAAGCCTAGTACGCTGCTGTTTCGGAACGAAATTTTCCGGTGGTCTCCAATAGCACAGCGAAACGTGTGCGAAAAGACAGCGGAAAATAATTTGTGGAGAGTGGCATCAGCTGCTATACAAGTGACATTTGACAACAGCAGGAATTTGTGTTTTGTAAAATTGAAAGCAATTGTATCCTAATTAAAATTATAGAATTTTAAAAATATGTATGTATATAAATCAAAACTAAACACATGCCAGTCACCGTCGACATACGAATAATTGTTAATTGTGTTGGTTCATCTTCTTGTTGTGTTGGCTTCTGCAATTCTTCGAAATTTAAATATTAGATTTCGTCGTATACTTCCATTTCAAAATCAAAATATGAACACAACTACCGCGAAAAAAATGAAATGTAAAATTTCCGCAAGCAATTAATGTCCCGGACAATAAATTGTGTGCGAAAAGAGAGTGGAGAATTGTATCAAGCAATCTACTACATTTACCCACTTTTCCTTCATCATTTCGCAGCAGCAGCGTACTGCAAAACGAAAAGGAGAGCGAAATTTTTCGTTCATGATTTCGTTCTGTCACTTTTGTATGGGATTTTTCGTTCCGAAACAGCAGCGTACTAGGCTTAAAGTTCGAAAGAGTATCGGTAGTGATAATAAGTGGAAAGATTCCAATAAGTGGAAAAGTTGATTTTAAGTGATATTGGTCTTGTAAATAAAAGTGATTTGTTCAAGTTAAGTAAACAGAATAGTGTTTTATCTTTTCGAATCCCAGTCGAATGGAACAATATCAGGAATTCAGTGGAATACTTCCTGAAACTGGTTGAAAAGTTGAACAGAAAAAGTTTTTCGTACGGAAAAATAAAGAAATCCTTTTTTTTAGAAAATTTAAAAATCAATTGCTTAATTTTTTTGAAGGATTAGCTTTATAATTCAAAAGCAACTATTTAATACCAAGATTGAATTCAACGGTTAAGTTTAAGTGCTCCAAAAAAGTGAAACAATTTTTATACGGATGCATTTTACTGATAGCTATAACTACAGCCTTAGGTAGAAAATATGTAATGCCATTTCCAGATTCAAAATATACTGTTACATTCGGCTGGGATTCGAAAAGATAAAACACTATTCCGTTTACGTTTTCTTTAACAAATCACTTTTATTTACAAGAAATATCACTTAGAATAAACGTTTCCACTTATCAGAATCTTTCCACTTATTTTATAACACTACCGATACTATTTCGAACTTTACTTCACACGGTTTAAAAATAAACTGCACTCTCGTCCGATTTCTCAACCCTTTTTATACTGCAGCTAAAGCTTCTCGAATATTCCAACCGGAACAATCGAGAATGTTCTGCTTCGTTCTATTCACAATTCGATTAGTTGCGAAGTTTTCGAAATAAGTTCATCCACTACCCGTTAGATGGCGCTGCGATCAATACCTAAGTAGTACTTTTCAATCCACACTACTAGACTGAATTAGTGTGGATTGAAAAGTACTACTTTTTAATACCCAAGTGTGGATTGAAAAGTCCTACTTATTGACTCCAGCACCACACTACACTACTACGACTTTTCCGTGTCGTCCCAGCTGTTGGTCATTGCAGCTGCTTCGAACTGCTTCTTATAAATTCGCCATGATGTTTGACCATCAAAAGCAGGCGGTTGCATCTCTTTCCTTCTTGGGCCATCCGCAGAATATTCTCGGGCTTTCTGTTTTTTGACTTTGTCCAGTTCTCTAGCTAGATTCTCGAAATTTTTGTCTCATGATCTTGCAACGTTTGATTGACCCCGTCAAACTTTGTTTCTACCTTCTCAAGTTGTGCCTCATGCTGGTTTAGTTTGCTATCAATCGCATCGAATTTTACTTCTAGAACATTTTTAAACTCCACGGCATCTTTTTGTGCATTCTTCTGTTCTTCTAGATAATTCTTCTGTTCTGTGAATTTAGTTTCAATAAAATTCCTGTGGTCTGCCAACTTAGATTCGATATAATTTTTCTGTTCTGCCAACTTAGATTCAATAAAATTCTTCTGTTCTTCGAACTTCGCAAGAGGTAATGCCATCATAGGGGCCATGTCAACGCATGCACTTACTTTTTCTTCTTTTTCTTCTGCCACTTCGAATAGCATGGATTTTGGATCTCCTACATTGCTTTCGACAGCTCCCTGCAGACGAAGTATGAGGCCACTTTTTCCCCCAGCTGGGGAGAGATTCCGTTTTTCCAGCTCAGTTTTTAACTGAGGTATGCTGAGTTGTAGTAATGCCAATTTGCATACACACTTCACTTCACTTTGTTTCCGTTCTTCACAAATTAATTCATTTACACTTTACCACTTCTGACACCAATGTTACATTCGACTGAGATTCGAAAAGATAAAACACTCTTCTGTTTACTTAACTTTAATAAATCACTTTTATTAAAAAGACCAATATCACTTAAAATCAACTTTTTCACTTATTAGAATCCTTCCACTTATTTATTATCACTACCGATATTTTTGAACTTTTAAAATAAACTGCAGTCTCGTCCGATTTCGCAACCCTATTTATACTTGCAACTAAAGCTTCTCGAACATTCCAATCGGATATTCTAGTACTCCAACTGGAACAATATATTTCGATGGGATAATTAATTATCCTCAACTTAGAATAATAAAATGTGCAATTTTCTGTTTATAAATGCTTAAAAAGTGGTTTGTTCGCATTTCATCAATTCGTTCGTTCGCTCTTCTCAACTACCAACGATATTCGCAAGTTTTTTCAGTCCGTTCACATAAACACTTTTGTAGGTCGCGGCAGTTCGCATATTTCAGTCATCAGTTTATACCCGCAATGTCTAGTTTGAGGTTAGGTTCGAACGAATGTTTTATTCGCCAGTTTGTGGAACGCGAATTAAATGTCGACTGCGAATAAACTTTGACAAGTTCGCTGATAATCATAGAATCTGTTTGTTCAGTCAAATTTTAACCAGAGAATCCATGATTTGGTTAGTTAATCACAGAAATCGATAACCAGGCGATTTTGGTCGATTAACGACATTAACCAAGGAAATTCTGGAATTTTGTTTGTTCAAGCTTTGACGTAACAGTCAAAAACAAAACAATTCTCTTTCAAAAATAAAAATTAATTAAATAAATAATAATAGCAAAATAGTGTGTTGCATTCGTATCTGCTATGTGGACGCATTTTCAACAGCTAGCAGATGAATACAATGCAAGACAGTGTGGACAAAATTGCATGCATTATGCTGCGGTTGTGACAATTTTAACTATTGATTAAATAAAATAATAAAATGTGCAATTTTCTGTTTATTAAGCTTAATGGTGGATTTATATTACCATGCCACGCATTTTTGCATGACTTTAGAAAGAGACTTTTTTGACGACTTTATCATATTGGCCATCGGTAACGCTGGTAGGTACAAAAAAAAAAAACTATTTTTTTCTTTTGCTCACCTATGACATAAATGTCAAATGTAGCTCTGTTTATTTTGAATTTTAGACATTTCGATCTGTGGAGACCGCACTCTACATGTAAACCTAGTCAGTTTAGGAGATTAATTTTTAATCTCCTTTTTATGAGATTAATTTTTGTATGATAAATCTCGAGATTTATACGAGGTTAACGAAAATTAATCCTAATCTCGGAGCTAATCTCCGGTGGAAACGTAGCATTTGAGAGAATTTGCATAAGCGCTTAAAAAAAGAAAAAAAAAAAAAAAGAAAAGAACTGAATGCGTCCAATAATAAAATCACACATCCAAATACAATAAAAACCAAAAACAAGGCGAACAAGCGAATGAAGCGAAACCGTCAACTTGACTTGAGTACGAAATGTGTGTAATATTAATTTGTATTATTGGAATTTCAAAATAAACATAAGATAAGGTAGGTGATTCGGCAATTAGTAGTTTCATTAATTAAAGTAGGGAATATTTACAGCAAATACATTAGTAGTAAAATATTGCTAGGCTACGCTTAATTGTATCCAACGATAAAATCGAATTTGATATCTTACCTACTTTGGGTCTACTTCTGTACATTTTCATTAATGTAAATTGTAAAAAGGTGATAAATTATGAATGCACAATTTCATACACCTTCGTTTGGGGATGAAGTATTCGACTTAACGGATGCGGAGCCACTACAAACAGTAAGTATGCATAATATATAATGAGTTGTTAACTACTCCATTTATATTTCCTTAGATAGAACTAGGGAACATAAACAAATATCACCAAACATCTGGACCTAAACTTTGCGCAGCGGAGCCAGTAAAGCCTGTTTCTGCTTATGCACTTTTCTTTCGCGACACTGTTAGTGCAATCAAAGCTCAAAACCCCGATACATCGTTTGAGGATATTTCTAAAATAGTACATTCCATGTGGCAAGTATTAGATCCTGACCACAAAAATGTCTACAATAAAAAAAATGAAATTGCAAAGAAGGAATATATTAAGCAAATGGCAGCATACCGCAATTCACAGTTGCGCCTATCTATCCAGGATGATACATCAATTACCTATGACCAGATCAATGCGATTCAGCATCCCAATATTTCGCCAAAATCTGGCCAGATAGCTTCGCGACCAGCTGTGTTCACAATAACTAGAACAGGGTCTGATCAATCTATTGGACAGCAAGACCAGCAGACACTTGTTTCCCAGAACAATATGGTTTGTTGTAATAATGTGACTGTACCGGCTACTCGGGATAACACGACTGCTAATCAAAATCCACAGAATTTACAGCTTGTAAATGATGAAGTCTCCACTCAGATTTGTATCCGAGAGAACTGCAACAAACGTGCGGTTATAAATCCAGATTGGGAGGACGAATACTGCAGCAACGAATGTGTAGTAATACACTGCCGCAACGTTTTTAATCATTGGGTTAAGTCAAACTTGGAGGGACAAGCGTAGACGAACTACAGGAACTACAGTCTATATAACTTCTGAAAAATAAAATATATTTCTTCACCCAAAACTTTTTTATTACTAGGTATGTATTTCAATGATGTAGACGCAGTAGCGCAGTGTTTATGTTAGTGTGCTGGACTACTGTGCGAGGGATCCCAGGTTCGATCCCCTAAAAAACACAAATTACATCTTAAGGTTTTGTCTACTGCGCCACCTCTCGCAAACGTCTGACAAACATCCGATAGTATACCTGTCCTGAAAATGTTTCTCAATTTAGCCGTTCGGACTCGGCATAATATTGTAGGTCCATTGCCATTCTATTCGTCCCAAAAATAAAAACACACAAAACGAATGGTTGTGAGAAGTTAGGGTGTCTACACGCCTGTTGCGCCAACTCGTATTTATTTATTTTTTATTTCAATGTTGCCACCCGTAGTCCAAAATAAGTACCTATGTATGTAGCTAGTTTAAATTGGGTGCCGAAAATATACTTTACTTTGTTTTATTTAGAAACATTTTCATTAAAAAAAAGCTTAGAATACAAGGTGGGCCAAAAGAAGTCATCCGATATTGTTAGGCTCTCATTTTTGTTTCTAAATGAAAAACTTCGATTCTGTTTTTTGATTATGTTTATTTATTGGTTTATTGTTAAAGTTTCAAGTAAACATAATCAAAAAACAATCGAAGTTTTTCATTTAGAAAAAAAATGAGAGCCAAACAACATCGGATGACTTCTTTTGGCCCACCTTGTATAAATAAAACAGATTCTGATTTGTTTAATCAAACTATTTTCAATCATAAACATATTTATGAATTGAATAGTGGTGGAGTGTACGATTATCATCACAAATTTTTAAATTTGAGCTGGCCTCGACTCCAGTAATGCGTTTCGCCCCGATGTGGTAGGTGGGCTCATCAGTAGACGACCACCACATCTGATCTAGACGCATTGGACTGTTTGCTCGATTTTCACCGAAACTAATTTGATTCTGATTTGTTTATGTGTTGCCTCATCGCCATCGCATCCTTCATTCTGTTTGAATACACATACTAGATATATGTACCTACATAATTCATTTGATAGCAATTCTACCAATAGTACTGCTCTCCAAAATCTTTGACGTTTCTTCCTTATTTATTGTGCAAAATCATTATTATTACTCTATTATTAAGTAAAATCAGTTAAAAATAATAATATATGTAAGGCCGCAATATGTACACGTAATTCATAACTACTTCAAAACACTATTCATTTTTCAGATATAAACTGAGAATTTCTTTAGCAAAAGATAAACAACATAAAACTGATACCTTTTATCTGTCCGCCGGTTTGAATCGTATGTGAAATGTGAACTACTTACAGACGACGTCGTACCCTGTCTCAAATTTATTGAATACGTCTTGTAAAACCCCTCAAATAACGACAAACGTCGTGAAAGTAAAATAAGGGTGATTATGTATTTATTAAGATCGTGATTCGCGATACAAGCGTACCCGTACTTTTTCTTGTTTTTATATTTTTACATATTTACCTTTATATTTCCACTATTTACCACGTTCCAATATATAAAGTTTAGTTTAGCAACCTTTCCTCTTGTAATAGATATCTTCTATACGTCTATACCATACCATACTTTCCCAAACTTTCAAATAAATATACATATGGCTTTTTTTTTTAAATTATTTTCTTTTATTTTGTAGAATGGTCTTTTTTTTATTAAAAAATAGTAAAAGCAAAAACTATACTCTACAAATAAACCTGAACTAAAATCTAGATCAACTTAGTGAACTTTAAATAATTCAATTTGGAAATTTAGATTTATACAAAACAAATCTAAGTGTATTATTGTATAGTAAAAAAAAAACAAAATGTTGGACGAAAAGGGATTTTAAAATTATTTAAACGAAATGGTTACTCCTTGTGACAACCGATTTTGCCGTCAGAAGAACAATTTCGTTTAATCACAAAGACAATTTTTTAGATACATTATAAGTAGTGTTGCCAGGCGAAAATGTTAAAATCCAGTCAAATTTGACTGTTTGACTGGATTTTTTCTCTCCGAATCCAGTCAAAAGAAACAGTCAAACATTACAAACAAAAAATTCCAGTCAAAAAAACAGTCGAAAATGTAAACAGCTATTTTTTCGAAAACAAAATTAGGTGGTGTAGAGACCCAATATTTCATAGTCGATTGCTTTATATTTTTCTATCAATTGACTTCTATTTTCCGTATTTTCATTTTATAAGTGCGACTTTATTTTCATTGTTTTACATTTTGTATAGTCAAGTGTTGGCATCGCACAGTGCCGATACTACAGGTGGGTCATCGTGGTTTCTTTTTAAATCATAGGTTATTTCAATACTGACAGCTGCTTCCAGCTCGAAATCTTTACAAAAAGTCAGTATCATACCTGCGCGGAACGAAGTGAGTCACTTTACGCTTGAGCAACGTTGGGAAAAATTGAAAAAATATTTCCAAAGTGAGTGCTGTGTAGCCCAAACAGTGCGTTTTTTTTAGATGTTTCGGCCGAAATGAAGCACACATCGCGCCTGCTGTACGCAAGTTTGTGCAAAAAGTTCGTGTGACTTGTATGGAAGTGGACAAAACTCTTGGTCCCCGTCATCGTACGGTGCGCACAGAGGACAATGTCACAGAGATTGACAGTTTGGACCATTTTTCTCCGACAATGAGGCTGGGAACAACGTTTTGGTCAACGGTGGGCGTTACAGAGCCATGTTAACCGACTTTTTTTTTTACTGGAATTGAAGACATGGATTTGGACGTCCTCTGGTTCATGCAGGATTGCACGCCATGCCACACAGCCCACGCCACAGTCGATCTTTTGCACCAACTTCCCAAAACGTGTTATCAGCCGTCTTGGCGATGTCAATTGGCCTCCTCGGAGCTGCGATTTGACTCCTTTGGACTTTGGACTTCGGACAATCCGGAAACGATTCAAGCACTTAAGGCCAATATCATCCAAGCAATCCGTGAGCTACAGCCCGAAACCACCAACAATGTCTTGGACAATTGGAGTGACAGAATACGCTACTGCGAAGCCAGCCGAGGCAGCAACTTGAACGACATTGTATTCCGTAATTAATGGGAATGTTTGCTCTTACTAATAAAGCCATAATACATCTGAACAATTTTATTTGGTTCATATTATTGCATTTTTAAAAAGAAACTTGTATTTGGCCCACCCTTTACATTTTGATATAATAGTAGTCTTTCCAACTTTTTGTATAACTTCTTCAAGCATTTCAAAATTTGTACAAAATTTTTTTTTATCTCGCAAATTAGGTATTTTTGTGTTTATTTTTTCTTTCTAAAATCTGGAATACACAGCAGTCATAACTCAAAACATAAACAACATACAACAAACCGAATTAAATGCAAAGGCAATCATTCAAAATTCTCAAGAAACGCTGCGCAAACTGCAAGAAATACTAGATTCAATTTGACTTTCAGCGGCTTGCGGAAAATGAGTGTGTGTTCATTTCATTGCACTGCGCGAATCTCATATACACTAGGTTTACATTGGAGGTGCAATTTTTTTTTTTTTTAGGAAAAAACTCCAGTCAAAAAAACAGTCGGCTGGATTTGATTTTTTTTTCCAGTCAAAACCGAAAAAATCCAGTCAAATTTGACTGGAAAACAGTCAAACTGGCAACACTGATTATAAGTCATGCGATCAAATAATCTTCTATCACAAATCATGTAATAATAATATTGTTCGTTAATGCTTACATAAAAAAGAAACATATATAAGAACAAATTTAGGTATGTTGTGTATATAATATTTATTTTTGTAAGCTTAATAATTAATATATTATGTCAGGCGATAAAATATAATTTTCTTAATTTATAAATTTGGGAAACTTAATTTTTGGTGCACATTCAAAATGCTAACAAGTTGTTTTCGCTTGAAATTATACGTAAATCAAATATTGCAAATTGAAACGAAAGCAAAAGAAATTCAATTAGGTACTTATAAATGAGAAACATATTTTTGTTCTTATTATAAACGAAGTGGTAGTACATACATATATTATAACCACATCAAAGTATAAAAAAATTTACAAAACAATAAATATACAAAAAATGCATTTAAGTATTTTTTTTCGGTTTTTTTTTAGAATAGCGCTTTCCTATTTGTATCACGATATATTATATAGTTTATGTAAACAAATACAATTTGTTGAGTAATTTGTTGTTGTCGTTTGAAAACGTGTTTTAAGCTTTAAAATAACATGGTGTAAATAAGAACTATACAAGTATACAATTGCATGGTGTTATATGGAGGGTTGCCCTATTTCTATACCAACTTTTACAAACATATAACTATAATGCGTGGGTGTTGTATTTGTATACAACATAATAATTATGTTGTGAAATATATCACCACATTTTATTACAAATTGAAATTAATAAAGGTGATAGTTTGAAAAAAATAATTGGCGTATAAAGGACGGCCTCCCAAATACAGACTCGTCTACAGTGATTTGTTTTTCAAAACTGCAACCTGTGGACGTCGAACTAAACTCAATTCACACTTTGCAAAAAAATGTTATTTTGTTTATGGCAGAAGACTTCATTAAGTTCATGCAAGAAGGCTTTGCCATGACAACTAAAATAAAATATATTTCATTAAGCAAAAAAAAAATGAATGTGACTCCACTGCAGTAAAACGCACTGCAGAAACATGCTTTCTAAAAATGCATTTATCTACTATTTTTATGGTTTGACTAGAGCAATGTTGCTTTTAAATTATCAATAAGTCATCTCATGTTAAAGAACATGCTGTAGGCAAATCCCCACATTATTTACGGATCCATTTGGTCAATCCTATCAATTTCGTATGCGGTAAGAAGCGATGAGTAAATTGTTGGTGCAATTTTTTTTTGCTGAAAAAAAAAAAAAAAACTACCATTAAAAAACATATTTTATACAAAATGGCCTACAGTCTGGTTTACAGCTTATGAACGTTTACATTGTTTAGGAGAGGGATGACTAAACTAACGACGCAAGCTTACTCTCCCACATAGTTATGGACCTCTACCAAATGACAGCAGATGTACAGAAAAGGGCTCAATTTTAACACTGCCAGAAAAACGATCAATAACTTCGGTTTTAACTCATTGCTGAACATCAGGTACAGAGAATAGGGTACAATCGACATCTGGGAATTGGCCAAGCAATCTGCTTGGAAAGACAATTTTCGTTCTCTGCATTTACAAGCAGCCAACTCAAGCATTATTTCGGAAGTCCTCGACGCTATTTTCACCCGTTACATTGTTATAACGTATAATTTGCAAAAAAAAAAGTAGAAGTGTTATCATCGGATTGGCCGATGCTTTGATGCCCTCCACTACATAAAAGTCATGCAAGATGTTTGCCATGCGAGTTATTATGTGCTATACAGTACAAGTACACGCATGTTTCTAATATTGGTTTTGTATGGGAGGTACCTGAACTACTTGACCGACATAGACCATTTTTAAAACCAACCTGACGACGGTAAAAAGGAGTCCTCTGACAGGTCCATTCGTTTGGATGCTATCGTGTTTTCAACAGACAGACAGAGAGACAGACATACGGATATAGCTAAATAGATTCAGAATGTGATCCGGACTCAGAATATATATACTCCGGTGACTCCTTCTCGGCGTTACAAATGTAATGACAAAGTGAATATACCTTCCTGTGGAGGGTATAAAAATAAATAACATTTTACGGGTACGGGTGATTCCCAGTCAAAGCAAACCACGTTGACGCAGAGAATCTTGCGCTTATTGCCGGCGTTCACGGCAATAAAGGCTTATTTTTACACTCCGTTCTACTTGATTACGAACAGGCAGTTTTTTGTTTTAATTTTACGATATTTTTCAAACCCTTCGCTGATCTGGGAAAAACCAATTGCACGAGAAATGAAGGATATAATATTATGTTTATATTGTAAAAAAAAATGGGATTAAGTTGATAAATGCAACTTTTATGACGTTTTGCCGTTATCGTAAAATTAAAACAAAAAACTGCCTGTTCGTAATCAAGTGGAACGGAGTGTATGTGTAGCCAAGTCGATCATGGGAATGAAAGTCATGGGAAGGCATGTATGGCCCAGCACATAGACAATAGACATGTCCTATTACATACCAACGACGAAAAGAGACCCAACAATGGTGGTCTGATTCGAATATCTCTCGAAAATGTATATATTTATATTACATACCAAAATCATTTGGAAATCAATGACAAATGCATTGTAATTTGAGTGGGAATGACACTAAACCATTGTGAACCAAAATTATAAATTTATTGTGTTAGACTAGTTGTAAACTTGTAAAACCTTTTAGCAATAGATACCTTCACTCTACGATTTGCAACTCGTTCAGGTCCATAAGTAAATCTGACGACTCTTTACAAAATGTACTCGATCGCTCCAGTTTCGTTTCGATTATATTACTTCTAGTTTCTATTGGCGGAGAAGCTTCAATGTGCAGTTCAATGGTATTGCTTCCATTTGTGACTGCACCCTTGAATTTGAGTTTGGACTTCTGCGAATCGTGATATTGATTATTTTGATTCTTTTGTTCCCCCTCCATGTTCGTTTTCTTTAAATGTAAGGAATTCGGTCGACGAGTGGGTATGTTCGAGTATGAATTTCTGTTCGACAGCGGCATGGAGTCCCTACCAATGCCACCTCTTAATAGCGGTTGCGGTTTGTACGATGACGATACTGTGGAGTGGCTCTTTTCTTCGCCACTGCTCGATTGCTGTTGTTGTTTATTTTTTTCCGCACGTCGTGCAAGAATCTCTCGTGATTTTGCACTAAGGAAACTCTTGCGTGCAACTGTTGGTGTTGGCTGGCCAGTAGCTGACGCGCTTTGGTTGCCGGGAACAGATATCGATCGATGTTTGAATGCGTCGCGCGGGGAATTTACAGAACTAACGCTTGAAAGGCGACTGCCTGATTTGTTAGTTAGGGAAGACGGGCTCGATCCAGCCGAGGTTGTGTTTTGTGATGAAATTTGTCGTCCTTTTGCCAAAGGCCGATTGAGAGCAGTTTTGGGGCCGGCTTGACTTTTTAGCTGTCTCAGAGCCATTTTATTGCTTATCACCGGATTGGAACGAGAGAGCTTGCCGCCTGTTAGGGACTCCTGCGAAATAGTTTTATCGGTGATAACGGAACTCTTCATGCTGTCAGCCAATGAATCAGCGTATGGATCTGATGACTTGTTTTTCGGTTTGTTTTTCCTTGAAGGCGAAGCCAAGCTATCTAAAGACATGTTAATTGATTTTGTTCCTATTTTTCTTTCGGCATTCGGAATATTTTTGCGAATAGCAGGACTGGAATTACGAGAACTATCGCTAGAGGAAATATGTTTTCCCTTTGCTACTGATGACGGAATGCTAGAACTAGTTTGGCTGCGGACAGGACCTGTACTGTTCGAAGTAACCCTTGGCTTTCGTGGCTCAAGATAGCGAGGACGTACTTCGGTTAGACGTGGAACTATAGGCTTCTCATTTGGCTCAAAGTTGTTTTTGATCGATTTTTGACTTGAAACACGTACAGCTGATGCCTCCGACTGAGTTCTTCTGTGAGAGGATGCCTTGTCGTTCGTTTGATGTAAATGCATTTTCGATATGAGCGGAACATGTGCCCTGGAATTTGTTTTTAGCACTTTGCCTACAAATATAATACAAATGAGGGAAGTTAGTAAATAAGTGAGTTATATCTTACCTTTGCCGTCACTACTATCGTGATTAGCCTGTACACCTCTTTCTGTAGTCTGAATACTGTGGTCTTGTGCATGAGTTTGTGTATGAGCAGTGGCCTTATACAATTGTGAATCATTGGCCATTGTACGTTTAGAATGGGCTTGAATGGCCAACTTAACTTGATAGAGATCTTGATTTCTGCTGCTGCTCCCTCCGAATGAAAACGCTTTAGTAACAGCTTTTCCTCGTCTTAAATCAACTGGTTCGGTGAGTCTTGCAAGCGTTTGGATTTTCTTCCTCAGCTCCAAGTCCATTCTCTGCCAGGCATTGACCCGCATAGCCCGCGAACATTGCCGCATAAGGCACTGCTCTACGGCCGACAGAATCGCACTGATTAATCGAATGAACTCGTCGTTCCACTCCAGTTCTTCTTCATGCAGCCCCTGGAGTTCCTTTGCCAATTCACCCAAGTTTGGCATTTTAAGTACCTTTGCCGAGAGGACCGTGTTGAGGCGGGTAATACGTTGATAACTTCGACACGCTTGATCCGGTGTAAGTGATGAAGCTGTTCGAAGTAGAAGACTTTCCAGTCGCGGAATATGACAGCTTTTGTCGTGCCCAAGCGAAAGAAAGCTATCGCTAGCTATTAAGCTTGAGAAGTGATCGGCTATGTAGCCGTATGCAAAATCGAGAATGTCTCGTACGAGGTTTTCAACTACAGAAGCCCAGCGAAAGGGTGCCAACTGCGCCAGTAGGTTATCACAATCAAGAACTGAGTCCAGAACTGTCTCGGATGTCTAAATAACACAAACTCTTTACTTTAGATTAAAAAAGTAATTAAAATTTTAAACAGTATAGCCAAATAAAATTTTATATGGCTATGGATTGATTTACTCTTGATGCTTTGCCCTAAAGCCGCTTAATAATAATTTCACTTAACCAATTACGGTTTTTTCTTAAATTGGTCGAAAGGAGAGCAAAGCAGAGTTGAGCACTCTGACAACCAATCCATAGACAATAACTCTTATAGCACATGCAAGAAATATCCAAACAAATTTATAGCTTACCAGATATGCCACTATTTGTTGGCGACATCTGAACAAAATATCCGACGGCAACTGTGCAAACGATCTCGTTGGCCACACTTTTAAGTAATGCCGACACGCCCATTTCAAGCACTTTCTGTACAAATCATCTAGCGCATGGTTCAGAGCCACAGGCAAAACTTGAAGTATTCCATCAATACAACCCGAGCAAGGCTTGTGAAAGTTGTGACAATAGTTGCTCTTTAACGCATGTGCTGTAACTTCTTTCAATCCTTCTAAGCCGAGTAGATCAGCCAAAGCCGCCAATTCCATCAAACTAATTCCGTCTGGCGGATGCGAAGCCCCGGAATAAATGTGACACAAAGCAAAATGAACTGCACTGTATGAATACCCGGGAAGAGAGACTACATTGCCTGAGCTTTGCGCCCATCCACCAGCTAGCATAGCAGCAAAGTACTGACATCTTGATCGCAGAATACATTTGTGAGCTTTAATACGTCTACCATTCACTTCCACCGTCATATCAGTGGCAAGCTCCTGTAGAAACATTTTTAGTAAATCCTCCCCAAGCCGCCGTGGTTGCCGACAAGACATAGATGATTCATCCATTCCCGATCGGCTGAAACTGGATGCGAGACTAGAATTTATAGAAAAATCTGAAGAGTTGGCATAATCGAGTAATTCTACAACATTCCCCGCAAAATCGTTTGGCAAGCTGCAGCTAAGTTCCTTCGAGAATTGGGGGAAGAGTCGTGACAGACTCCTCAGGTTGCCAACGGAGTTGGTGATGTTTAAGATACTTGGACCGGATGACCGTGTCATAGTCCAAGAATGCGGCCGCGCGCGAGATGTCTCATGGAAAAGCCGATTGATTTGGCGATGGTTTCCAACAGATTTCGACATAGTTTCACTGGGCGAATGTAGTTCAAATTTTGCCATTACAATGGGTTTATCCATATCCGAGAGCTTTACGAACGAGTGCGACTCTGTTGCAGCATTCTCAGTTACTGTGTCCAAAAGCTGTTTCTGTTTCTCAATTGTGGCATTCAGCGATTCCATTGTGTGAGTCGAAGAGTAGGTGGACATAGACTTCTTGGGAGATGATGTCTCCTTTGCCTCTATAATAGTCTCCATGATAGAACGTGTTGGCATTTCTTTGATCTGCTGATGTGATGAGGGCTCATTTGGCACATGAGAAACCTCGTCATCCTGTTGGAATGTTACATCTTCTGTGTCGGTACCGGTAGAAATGGGTGAGAGATCTTTTGAGAGGATTCCATCGGTAAGAGATGCCATGCTACTCTTATCAAAAGTCTCATTCAGCTGGACGTCCTTCCTCCGTTTCTTCACCTTTATTGCGGCGGAAATATGACTGGCGGCGTTTTCTGCCGCATCCCCACCTGAACCCGAGGTGGTTGAGTTGTTCGAGTAAGTGCTGCCGAGCTCACTCTTCGATGACGTGAAATCATCAAAGGGAGACAAAGACGAATCGAGCGACAAACTAGACGTTTTTGAGATCAACGGAATTTTATCGATAATGTGCATAAGTCCTTTGTCTCCAGTCAGGGACATAGAACGCTGATAATCCGCATTTGTTGCGAGCGCAATTGAATTATTATTTGTCCACGAGTGTCTTTTGGGGTCACTGGAAGCTGCGAAATTCTTCGAGATTCTGCGTATTGCTGCAACAGTTGTGGGCAAAGGCTCACTCACTTCCTTTTTACTCTCCTCTTCGCACCTCTGATCAGTGTCGGATTGCGGCTGCTGACTACTTCGTGACATAAGAGTTTCTGTTGAACTAGTGCTGGATTTCATGAGATCATCATTGGTACTTCTCTTTAAGTTAAAAGAGTTCGAAAGGCGAGCAGCCAACGACAGAGGTTCTTTCTTCGAGGTTAATTTTTTCTCGCCAAAGTCTATGAACATGGAGAATATGTTCTTCTTGTCGTTTAAGTCCCGATTCGCAGGTGTTTGACCAATCAGAGATGGCGGTGGAGTGGCGTTGCAAGAGTCATCATCCCCAGATAAGTCCACGTAAAATCCTGTGGGCTTTTTCGTACTTTCGGAAAATGGCTTTCTACTCTCTTCTTTCGGTTTCTCTTCATTTTCCGAATAATTATTAAGCGATACAAAGTATCCCATGCCACTCTTGGACGTGTTATCATTGCTAGATGAAGAGCTCGTGTCCTTTACATTCTTACAGTCACTCATGTCCACTACCCATGATGAGACTCCTGGTGCCTGAGATTTGCGCATTTTTGGCTTCACCTTAAACTCATCATCGTCCTGGTTGACACGTTCAAAATCCAGAGACATAAAGCCTCCGGAAACTATAGGACAAGTATCGGTTTTCCTGCGCACCAGCGGACTTTCGCATTGTTTTACACTAAAGTCTTGGATCGAAGCCCCTCCAGAAACAATTGGATTCGCTTCATCAAATTTAGACAACCGCTTTGGAGTCCGTGGTGCTGGTACGGGACTATCAGTTGCATCACTGCAGTAAGCTCCTGAATCTCGATAGTCAGCTCTTGCATGCACCTGCACAATGGAGTTGTGAGGCGTATCAGGTAACACACATGACGACTTTTGGTTGCGCTCTACATCGGACGACCACACTAGACTCGCCGCTGGGCTTGATGACGAGTAGTCAGTAGTATAGCTAATATCATTCGCGAACGGTACTTTTGGGCTGATCATGTGGCCAGAGAATTGCTGAATATTGTGCTGGAACACAAACTGACCCTGTTTTCGTTCCTTTTCTTTTCTCAAAATAACAGCGTCGTTACTCTCCGAGGAGGACGATGAAGAGTCACGTTCGTCGTCGTTTTTGTCCTCTGCCGAACTTCTCGCGCAAAACTGATCAATGTGCTTGATCTGTTTTCGAGAAAGCTTCTCCTCATCAGACAGATTATTTATTTGATCAATATCTTTAGTTCTTTGCGGAGATTCATCGCTGGAGCTGCAACTCCTTGTATTTGCCTCTTCTAGGTTAGAGTTAGGACGATTGCCCTTACAAAATTTGAAGGCTTTATGAAACGTTTCTAGTTTTTGGGCATCAATGGGATTAGTGAGCGCATTCACTTCCAGGCCCACATGCGACACTGGTTCCTCCTCCTCATCACGCAAAGAAGATGCGTCTATGAAACATGCGGCAGCATTTGTTGGTTTCTCTAATCCACCACAGTAATTTGTTCTTTCGTTTTGTAGAAAATCATTGCAGCACTTCCGTACATCCGCCCCAGTGATCTTGCCGTGATTGGGGAATATCGATTCCCAAGAACCAGTCTCTGACGATATAGACGATGTTTCCATGATAACAATCTCTTCGTTCTGCCTTTGCTTCTCTTCTTTTGTGGTTGAGATCGCAGAAGTCACCGTCGGATGTTTAGTTTTTCTGTCGAATAGTTTATTGTCTACATCGCCACTTCCATTGCACTTCTGGTGTTCCACTTCATCTATTCTTGGATGTTCGCTTGGGCTGCTGCTTGTACTTACAGGTGAAAATGTATCTCTCTCTTCTCCACAGTCAGCTTCGCAAGTTTTCGAAGACGATCCACTACTCTGTCGATGAGAAATGTCTAGTGGAGGAGGTTTAGTCTTAGGCCTTTCGCTGCTGCAACTCACATCGACTATTTCAAACACGGAACCAGCCGATTCATCTGTAGATAGTCGTGGTGTGCAATAAGACAAGTCACTGAATCTAATTTCATCGTTAGTATCATTGGCGTCAATCGATGATCGTCCATTACCATCTACAACAACTGATGAGCAATTTTGAATACAAGTGTCATCACGATTCATGTTTTTGTTTATCTCTATATACTTGTGCACATAGCTTTACGACGAATATGCCCAACAATCTTGTTTATCTGTGTCTAGATAATTGAGCTTGAATATAATGTCGATAACATGCGCTACGTCATAAATATTAAAGCGTGGCACACAAACCTTGCTTTAAAAACGTTTAATTATTATAAAGCAACAAATCGGGTAACTTGCCCCTGTAGAAGGCTGTACCTAAGCAGCAACGGATGACTGTTTTAAATGTAAATGTGTTTACTTTGTTCTTCTTGGTTATCGGTGTGCCTCAAATTTTTATTGGATATAATTTTTCCATGTTTTGTTTTGCTTCGAAAAATAGTAGGGTTTTGTTGATATTATAGGTTAATGTTTGCAGAAATTTCGTTGTTCATTGCTGTGAGCAATCTCTTGAACAAATCTGTTTGAAAATAAGAAACAAAAAAGTTTTAATGTGAAAAGGTTAAATTGAAATGTTAAAGTGTTAAACCTATTTGTAAATATGTTAAACCTATTTGTAAATAGGCTAAACCTATTTGTGAATGTGTTAAACCTATCTGTGAATATGTTAAACCTATCTGCAAAAGTGTTAAACTTATTTGTAAAAGGTTTAACTCAATGTGTCAATGCTATATGACATGTCAATGGCATACATACAGGGTTTTTCAATAAGAGCGCTACAAAAGTTTTCTCAAATAAAACAAAAACGGTTTTGGATATCAATGAAATTCTTTATTCCTGTGAAAGTACGTTCGATGTCATTATGTACGGAACTCGATTTCTTTTGCATGGCCACCACGGGCACGCTTGCAGAAGTCCAGACGCTGAACCCAATTTTCGACGGTAGAGAGACGGTCACAGAGATGCCCAACGCTTGAGAACGACGTGTGACAGACACATTTGGGCTTTCTTCAACTGAAGCCTCAGCGGCAGCAATATTCTCGACACTACGGGCACTTCTTTGTCTCACTGGCACGGGAACATTTTGTACTGTGCCTGTGGATTCAAATTTTTCCACTAGACGCTCAATTGTTGATCTGCTAGGACAATTATGACGACCATAAATTGGACGTAGCGCTCTTAACGTTAAGGCCACTGACTCCGAATTTCGGTAGTAAATTTTAATAATTTCGACTCGTTGTTGGCTCGTATATCTTTCCATCATGAAATGGCAAACCTTACTGAAGAGAAATGTCAAAAGAGCGACAAGAAATTCGGCGTTGTTTTGCTGTCCCTGTCACTCTACTTTTGTAGCGTCCCTGTTGAAAAACCCTTTCTATGTATATTCTTACTGGTGGTAATTTGTTCTTCTGCCTATTATGAGCACGTATGTTAATATTGTCTATGTATGCATGTGCAGTCTGCTAGTTCCCGACAGTAATTATTTTAAATATTCACCGCTATTCCCGTTGGCGTTTGTCGTATACGACTCATGTTTCGTGTCGTTGTAAAACGATGTGCAGATTTTTGTTTTAACTTTTGTTAACAGTTTTGTTTTGTTTTCTATGTGTTCGCCATTATTTCAATTCATTTGTTTAAAAAATGTTACAAAAATCGACTAAAAAATGAAGTGAAATACGAGTCGTTTATGACAAACGCCAACGGGAATAGGGGTGATTATGTTAAGAAAGGCACGTGACCTGATGCAGCAAGCTTTCTGTATCGCCATCATACACAGCCTTAAGAGTTTGGCAGGGATGCTAAAACTAGACATGACTGACAAAACTGAGTAGTCAACCACACTCATTCCACTGATTTGTCTGGTGCACTTTCCTAACCTAAACCTGTAACAACGACAAAGGCCAATTAGATTATTTAGGAAGGGTTTTAGTCGGGTACGCAAAATGCCAGAGAAGATCTTGCATGCGATGTTAAAGAAAACATTTTCTTTTTAGTTGAAGCAGTGGATCTCCTTTTTGTGTGCCAAACGACACTAAGATTCAATCTATTATAAATATATTAACTTTAATCTGATCGAATCATAGAGATGAGTTACTGTACGCAAAAATCATATCCACAGCTGATTTGAAAAGCTCGGCGAGTGAACTTCCGGGCCTTGTTGGTTGGTTGTTCTTGTTGTAACCCTCGCTTTTGATCATATGAACATGGATTAGGTATTTGGAATTTGGAACAAAAGAAGATATCATTTGACGTCATAATTACTCACCGAAATTATAAATACAAATCATCTGAAAACCGGTATGACAATAAAAGGGCTTTGCGCAAGACCTTGAAGAAATTTTCAATAGAGGAGTATCAAAATGTATCGAAATCTTTGAAGTCCGGCCGGCGACCATATCCCATCTCAACTTCAATATATTTAACATACCAACGACGGCTAAAATAGTTCAATTAGGCATACCTATGCCTTATGAACAACCTAAAAATTTTATCTAAGAATAAAAAGTATCTATCAAACGAAGCACGTCAAAAGTTGTCTGATCCATCAATGTCATATCTCAAATAAATAACGATCATGTTTCATTTGTGCGAGATACTTTTTTTTATCATACACCCACGTTATTTAAATAGGTACCTTTTCCCAGAACCTGCCTCAATTTGTATACCTACATAATTTACAATATCTGCGATGATGTCATACAACACTACTGGTATATTAAGTACAAATGAAACCAATCCAGGCACACGTTTGGCTTGATGTCACTTTATTATCATTTAAGATGTGTCTGTGATAAACCAGACACTTAGCTACAAAAAACACACATTAGGAGCAAAGTATTCGCCGCTAAAAAAGAAAGAGAAATACCTAGTAAGTTACTTTTCACCAGCTAAATATCATTTTACTGTATAGTGTACCTATACAACCATTTAAATAAATATTCGAATATGGAATATCTTTCATTTAGCGTAAAACCTGATATGGTGAGGAGATGTATGAACACTTTTCGTTTTATAAAATGAATCAATGATAGATCAATTAAATTGCTACTTTTTAAATAGGTTTATTAAGCAAAATAAAAATTATATGAATGTGAAATGCGGCGCGAAAATTGTATGATGTAAATAGATACATTTATTAAACAATACAATTAGACGTGGAAGTGGTTTCTAAAAGTCTTTACTGCCCACGCAATGTCAGCTTCGCATCGGTTGTAAAACACAGGTCTGAATCCATAGCGTTTCAACTACTTATGGTGAAGTCTAGTATTCAACTAACTTCAAATAGTTTCCAAGTTAATTTACAAGTGAGTTCTATGTAGGTATGTTATGTTAGTATGTACTGTATACTAGGTAGAAAACAATGAAGCAAATAATTCATTACGTAATGCGTACAGATTTATTATTCCGAATATCTAAAACTATGAAGACAACCTGTTTAATATTCATTAGACGGTTGAATTTGAATTTGAATCATGCATCCTTCGATGCAACCACAAATGTATGATGTAAACATTATGTTTAACATCACAACATCCAAACGAAATAATAAATGAGGTGAACAGAAATATGCCTCAACGAGCATTGTTAAATTAACTTTAAGCAGACAATAGGAGTGGCGCTGGCATTGGAACAAAAAAAAATATAAGTTACGCAAGGCACTTTTAAAAATGTTATCATCGGCCTGGCCGACAAACGGACAGATGGACATGGCTAATCGAATCAGAATAAATATACTTTATGGATTGTCCGGTGACTCCTTATTGGCGTTAAAAATGTAATAATAATGAGTAATGACAATGGTAACTATAGACATTCCTGTATATAAGGAGAGCCAAATCCAAACGAACGGTTGAATATTAAACACAAGGATCATTGTCCACATTGTCCACAAGTCAAACGTTCGTTCGTTGAACAGGTAGGGAACGACAACTTTCTTGTGACATTGTGGAGAAATGTAAATCTATTTTTCCTCTGATAATCTTTACCTATATTCTTTTATTGTCTGTATATTTCATAACTAATTGACGGTAATACATTATGTATTATGTATATTTTATTTGAATGCCTACACCCCTATTTTTAAAGGAATGTGAATTTCATTTGTTAAAATGCATAATAACTTTTCATTTTTTTTTTTCTGATTTCAAAGTTTTTTTTTGTACTTAAAACATTATGTAGGTGTTATCAATGGAGAATTTTTTATAACAAAACTATAGGCAATGTCACCTTTCGCGAGATTCACGTGTCGAAAAAGAATCTTAGTTTATTGCACCGGTCGGTCGGTCGGTTTTATGGTGATATCAAAATTACCCTACTTGCGCCTCTACAAAATATTACTTGATGCAGATTCATATTTCAAAATTTCTGCATTTTTATGTACATAATGTATATAGAAAATTATGAAATTGAATAATAATTAAAATCAAATCAAAAGATAATTGATATTTCTTCTGAACTTCTAAAATGACAAAATTAAACTAAAAAAAAAAAAAAAAAAATGCTGATGTCATGATGGAGAAGGTCATCGTCTTTCGTGCGTAAATACATGAATAACTAGAAATATGTATGTAATAAAAAACAGTTAATCATATTTGCACGGCTAGGGTACGATTTTAAACTTATGTATGAAAACAGTATCCACAGCACAGGTGCTGAGCTGACTTGGGATTAGATATACATAATTAAATGCAAACAAAGACTGGCATGTATAGGAACAACTAGTGCGTTGAGACCAACAATGACTGCTGGGTTGGAAACGCTTCTCAACCTGCTACCTATGGATCTATACATGCAAGAATCGCCTGCCAAAAGTGCGTTAAGGATAAGCCAGACAAAATGCTGGATCCCCAGTCTATTTGGGCATGCGCGAATCCTCAAGGAACACGTAGGGAGTGACATCAACTCTGATTACATGTCACCCTACTTAAACTTCGATAAACCATTCTCTTGCCAGCTTCCGAGCAGGGAAGAATGGGACAGGAACAAACCCCCGGAAACGACATCGATAGCCATTTACACTGATGGATCAAAGATGAAATGCGGAACTGGCGCCGGACTATTCTCAGAGGAACTCAACATACATAGTTCAATCAGGCTTACAAGTTTCGAATGAAAGCCAATATCAGGTGGAAAACACTAACCACCTGTGACATATCACGGAAGATGTGGCCAGAGTACAACAAAAGCAGGACCAACAAACTTCTGCGATACGATAGAATATCGCTGTCTAAGATTGTTGGCGCCCTCACTGGTCACAACCTTCTAAGAAGCCACACACCCCTCACTTTCTCTGTCACTGCCCGAGTCTCTGTCACTTGAGGGATAGAAGACTTGGAAGTTACTGCTTCCAGGATATCCAAGAGCTCTCTAATGTCTCAATATCCAATCTTTACAGGTTTCTGAGGGCAACGAGATGGCTGCACAAAGTCGAGTAACCACGGGAAGGATGAAATAAAGCCAGTACAACACGGCTAACCCCTTCGAAGGGTATCACAATGGGTCCACAAGGACCTAAGTGGGGTGAAGAGGAGGCTACTCAGCTTCACCAACACGTTAACCTAACCTAACCTAGACTGCTTATCTTCCTACTGCTGTGGGTCATTGATCTAAATAAAGTGCTTATGCAACTTATAGTAGCGTTAGAATAACAGGTTATGCTGATGGCATGACGTCGTGCTGTTGGCAAGGGGTAAATTCCTGCCAACACTCACTGACGCGCCTTCTAGACCCCAGAAAACAGAACTGGTAATTTTAACAAATAAAAGGAAAATACCGCAGTTTGTCACACCTACAATTTCTGATAGTGCAAAGTAGCTGGGACTTATACTGGACAAAAAAAACAAAATTGGAAAATGAAAAACCAAATAATCAAAACAAAACCGGTCAAGCAGTATCACCGAAAGTCAGGGGCTGATCGATAGATTTCTTCACAAAGTACTAGCGCTAGTACCGGTATTAGACCAAAAGTTGATACTCTAATAAGTATCAAGTCATTTCTTCACGAAGTACTAAGCTGAATTTGGTACCGAGTATTAGTTAGTACTCGGTATTAGCTGGACCCTCAAAATCGGCAGTCTAACGTCGTTAGTACCTAAATTAGATCGATTTCATTGCTTCAGCTCTTGCCTATTTTGTCAAAAAAGTAAATACATCGTAGGTTTAAGTGTAATGAAGATTAGAAAATGGATTAAATTTTTGATGGGGATATAATTGGTTCAACAATTTCGATGACGACATTGGGAACGAGAATGATGAAGGAGGGTGGCAATTCGTCGATCTGAGCGCCGAATCTACCATATTATGCTACAATGGAATACAGTAAATACTTGGGACGATGTGGATTTTTTCGGCGATTTCGGTTGTCCAAAACAACGTTTTTTTACGTTCTTCAATTAGTAGTGGACAAATTGCAGCACCCACCCTCACGGTTAAATTTTCTTTTTATATACTTTCAGTTTTAGTCGGTTTTTATTCACGATTTTACCATATTGCTGATCAGATCACTCTACGATTCATGGCAAGTGGATCGATGTAAATAGTGGTTGCAGACGTCATTCGCATATCAGCCGCTGGTGCATGTCGAATACTGCCAAAAGCATGATGTATTACCTTGAAACGCCATTTGGACGAATTTATTCAAATGCTAGCAACATTGGCAGAAATGGTGGCCATTGCTGCATTTTATCGCTTTGCATATAGTCTCCACGGACAATCGGTGCAATCTACCGCACTCATGTTAAATTGCAAACACCGAATTGGGGAGTGCAGTTCCATATGTGCAATAATAGAAAAAGAAAACAACCAATCATATACGCTATCATATGCTATTTCGTGCTGTATAGCCCCCCCTATACACACATATTTTATGACAGGAAAGCAACAACAGTATAAAAAAAAATACTTGCTCTTATGAATAAAAATCAGTCATCCTGCAAAATGTTTGAAGCCCAATGAGCATAAATGAGTATAAAATGTCACTGTTATTTCATACTCAAAAATGGGTACTACACCAGTACACCAGTCTTAGACGTAATAGTCGTTAGTACGGTTGATAAATTTAGCTCCGGTACTAACGATGTGAAGAAATACACAAGTACCAACTTTTCGTTGATACTGAGTATCAATCGGCCATAGTATATTTTTATTAACAAAAATAACAAACAAATATATAATTTCATGTTTCCGGTTTTCCGGGGACTCGCTTGCTGATCTTTTATTCATTCCCTGTGATTTCCAACTTGGAGTGCCTACCACCGATCAAATAGTATTTACAATCACTTTTATTTAAGTTCGAAATTATTGTCAAAGATTGGACTGAGACTGCAGCCGACTGTGGCATAGCTTTAAACTTTCAATTATAACCTGAATGGCCTTAATTACTTCAATAGCGAGTTCACTAGTTATACAATTGGGATAATCTTTAAAATTAGAGGTGAACTATTAAGCCTTAATTTCAAGCCGCACATAAATGAAGAAACAAGCAACTGCGCGCTGTGAAATATGCAGGTGAAGGAAGACATTAAGCACTTTTTGGCAATATGTCCGATTATGAAGGAGGTAAGAAAAGCATTCTTGGGAAAAAATCAGTTACAAGAAGAAGAGTTGCGACATTAGTGGCCAATTGAGCACTAATGTCGCAGTACTGTTTAGAAGCTATAGCTTACAGGGAAAAATTATCAATCAACGTTTTTAAATTCATTTTTGTTGAACTTATCTTTTGTTTTAGCTAAACTAAAAGCCCAATTTCTTAATCTTTTTATTTTTTTTTTATATAGTTTTTTTTTTATTAATGCTCAACAAAGACCGTTAGTTTTGAGCATTAGATAAACTAACAGGTATGTGTTATGTCCTACTTCAGTTTCAAATATATATCTGCAAGTCAAGCAGACTATTGTAGGTGGTAAGTTGAGCTACGCAACGCCATAGGAGGGATAACAATTCGCGTGGGAATAATCTAAAGGCGTAGAAAAAAAAAATTTGAGAAAAGGAGGATCGAATATTTAATTTTCACATCCCAAATCGATTCTCTCTACCACCGAGGTGGGACATAAGCAAAAAAACAAAAAAGACTTATGTCCCTACGCCAAGTTACTTCCAAACTTTTAGAAATAACTTCACATGCTAAGAGATAAATTAATTCCACTTTCAGTGGTAAATGACTTAACATAAAAAAAAAGTGAAATCTTTTCCCAGGCGAGGTGTTCATCTAGGTAACAGACTTTTTTATAAATAACATTTTCCGTACCTACATATTCCGATCAAAAATGACCAAGATCCAACTGTCAGGCAGTATGAGCCATTCAGCATTGACGATGATAGACAAAAATCCCCTCAACCTGACATAAATGAAGTGAGGATAGCCATATTTAAACTTAAGTCCAATAATGCTGCGAGTGCTAACGGGTTAGCCGCTGAGCTTTTTATAGCTGGAGGAGATGATTTGCTAAGGAGCATACACCAACTCATCTCTAAAATTTGGTCGGATGAAAGTATTCCCGATGAACTGAATCTCACCATCGTTTGTCCGGTTCTGAAGAAAGGCGATCCTTTGATCTGCGCTAAATACAGAGGTTTAAGTATATTCAACATTGCATACACGTTCCTGTCTATAATAATTATAATATAACAATAACGCTTAAAGCCGAAGGTCAGCCGATGGCCCGTATCAGTGCGTGTTTAGTCCGGAAAATTCCACCATTGACCAAATTCTAACACTGCGGAAGATCTTGGAAAAAACGTAGGAATTTCAAATCGACACCCACCACCTATTCATCGATAAGGTTGTCTTTGATAGCGTGTATAGAGATGAACTATAAAGAGCCATGTTTAGTTTTGGCATCCCCGCTAAATTTTATTATTATTTTGAATGAATTGTACGAAACTCACAAGCCAACCCTGGAGGTACAAACTTTTAAAAGTCTGTTCATCTACCCGCATACGCCGATGACATTGACTTAGTCGATAGAACTCAGCAATCGGTATGGGGCATTTGTGAGTACTGAGTCAGAAGCGGCAAAAATAAGTCTAACGGTGAATGAAAACAAAATATATGTTGCCCACAAGAAAGGGCATTCAACATTAGAGCCGTGGACAGAACGTAACTATGGACAGTTATAATTTATTATGTAATGAAAGACTTTATCTACCTAGGTTCTGTGGTGAACTCCAGCAATGACATCAGTGCTGAGATCAAGCGAAGTACTACTCTGGCGATTGAGTAGCCAAGCCCTCTCCCAAGAAACTAAGTAGACGTTGTAAAAGACCCGAATCATCCTCGTCCTGTTATATGGCGCAGAAGCATGGGCTCTATCAAGGGCGGATAATATTTTTTGAAATACATATAATTTATTTATTTCTATCTTAGTATGGCTATGTTTAGTATCCCGTCCCGCCCCAAAGGTAATTCAATTTATCACACCTGATGAGGTCAGCCTAACGTCTATCAACGATGGTGCCTATACCCAATAATCAAATCTTATCAGTTATCACTTTTATCAGTATATTATCTGCTGATTACTAAGGTGAATCCAAAATTTCCATATCGAATAAATTGAGCTTAACACTAAGCTAGCTATATTGCCGATTTGGCTGCCAAACGCAATAAATAAAATGTATGTATCAGTTAGTTTCGAATATGTTTTTATAGTCTATTTTATTAATTGTATTTTTTTTTGTGATCGGGCACATCAGACTTTTATTTCAGATCTAATGTGGTTTTCCATTGGGACAATAAAAAGCAAAATTTTTTTTTTATCTGGATCACTTTTCATGTTACATTATGCAAAAAGATCAACCTTTTTCTTTTGATCGGGATCACGATCCGATCAAGATGGATCAATTTTGAGACAGCTTGGTCATTCTGTTATCAGGAGGACTGAACTTGGTGTCAAAGCTAAGTTGTCAGTCTTTAATTCGGTGTTTGTTCCAACTCTTACCTATGGTCATGACATGAGGCTTGGGTAATGACCGAAAGAATAAGATCGCAGATACAAGCTGCCGAAATGAGATTTCTTCGTTGTATTGCTGGTGTGACCCGTAGAGATCGCATTAGAAATACCAGAATACGTGAGGAACTCAATGTCGAGCAGCTACTTCTCCGGACGGAGCGGTCCATGCTTCGGTGGTTTGGTCATGTTAAACGCATGTCCCCGGTCAGGATCCCACGTCGTGCTATGGAATCCGTACCATCAGGCAGACGTCCTCTACCCAGACCCAGAATGAGATGGTTAGCTCAAATTCATAATTTCTCCTCTAACCGTATGGGGATTGCCCTTGATGATTTGGAGTCGATGGCGGAGGATAGAGAGCTATGGAGGTTCCACTTGAGCAACCTACACCCGCGACCCACTTAATAAATAAGCGGGCAATTGAAAATGTATGTATGTATGTAAATTAGAAATAGTTCGATGATATCTTTTATTTAAACAGTAAGAAAAGGAGGTTAAGTCACAATGTGAGTATGGTACATATATAAATAATTTAAAAAAGGAATAAAATATGGACAATTTAGTTCCTTGAGTATTAAGCATTTATACAATTTTTGAAGCTTATCTCTTACTAAGAAGATAAAAGTGTTCGTTTAATACAATACCAGTGGCGTGGGTCCATATAACCCGATTCCTATCGGGTTACCTTTTAAAGTTTCAGCTACACAACAATGTTGAGTAAATAACGCGCTTGTCAAAAATAAACAAACTGATGTGTTTATAAAGATTATAAACAAGTCGCTAAGTGTCTTGGCTATGATCTGCGTAATTAAATAAGTTTGACGAAATTTTTCAAGGAGTAGGTAGATGATTTTGCTGATTTTGATTTAAATACTCATTTCAAGAACTTTTATGTAAAAATAAAGGAAAATATTATAGGACAAGATATCAATCGTTCACCCAAATAGTTTTTTTGATTTATTGAACAAATCGAAATATGGAAGTTTTGCACTATTGAATCAAGATGAAAAAATATCTTCATTATCTAATTTAATTTGTTCCTATAGAGTTTTCGATTTTATGGTTTCAAAAAAACTACTACTACATGTCCCCTTCGACATTTTGATATTTTTCGATTTCGACTTACCATTTAAAATTATTCACGCCACGCCACTGTACAATACAATATATAAAGTGATAATTATCACTATTTTTACTATCGGTGCAGACGAACTGAGAGGTATTTTAGGGCTTGTTGGAGTCTTAAGAAGTTATCTTAACGAGAGCACTCAGTGGCTCGTTGTCTTCATCCTTACTAGATTCAGAGTCTCTGGAATTTGGATGATACTGTGGATTGGCAAGTCTATTGTTGTTTAAAAAATATGAGTCAGATTCTTCCAGAATTTCTGACTGCATAACTCAGTTTAGAGGTCAAACACTTTTTAGCACAGATCAAAATTAATATGTAGCTTCAATAGCGCAAACATTTATTTGAAGATTCGGTCATATTTTAGTACAATACTGCCCTCAATTGCTGCTTGTGTCTTAAGAAAATGGCGGAACAATTTAAAATGCACCTTAATGGGTGGCGGCCGGCGGGCCATAGAGACATTCCAGGTAACTGCTCGGCCGACGAAAGTCTTATATAACACTAAAAAGATAAGCACAATAGTATAGGTGTTTGTGGACACTTGGGAGGCATGCCCTCAGATTGGGCCTCCCTGCAAACGATTTCTGCAGTAGCTGTATGGATGGGGAGATGAGGAGAAGACTATTCTTCACCTCTTTATCTATGCACCATGTCCAGTCCTCTCATTTTGAGGAAAACTTCACCCTGGAGAATACTTTTTCGACAATCTCGTCGTACTCGCTAATAAGCCGCTCCCAACGCTTTATTCTTAGCTCCTGTTAGTTCAGCGAGGAGTTTTGAGATCATTTGATCCTGTCACCTGTGGTATCAAATGGGCCTACTTTGGCCTAAGTGAGGTTGCACTTATGTGGCCTGCCACCGTAACCTAATCTATCCTAACGAATTACATTATGTAAGTTAGTGACTTAATGACTATGATGTTTGATATTTTGGCTAATACGATTCAAAAAAATTTCAGCCAAAATTCATTAAATCACATAATGAGTTATTCGTTGCATACTTTTTGGATACATAATTACTACGAAAAAGGAAAAGAGTAAAATCACTCAGTTATTATATCGAGTATTTTTGAACTATGTAATTCATGTACAGTAAAAGCTTAATACCTTTTCCACACAAGTGGTTAATGTAATAATTAATAAAAAATAATAAAATAAAGCCTGTCTGCTATCAAAGGTGATATTTCAAGTTTTTTAATTTTTTCGTACTTCTGGTACTGCAAACCCCTTCTCTCTTCTGTTTCCCACCCATAGATACAGAAAAACCCTGCGCAGCCCTGACGATTTTGGATAAGAAGTTCGGTGACTAGAACTGCTAGAAAATCTGGAAATACTCTACACACATACACCGCCCACATTTGATTAAATTATTTTATGAGGGTATAAACGATATACCAAATTTTAAGACTTGATCTTAGATCAGACGATTTATGTATATACACAAATTTCATTTGTTTGTGACATACACAAATTGTAAAAAAATTCATACTCAGAAGCGATTTGTGTATTCCACAAACATTTGTGGTTCAAACGATTTGTGTATTTTGTTCTAAATGTAAAAATTTCATTTGTGTATACAGATTTGTGGATCAAACGATTTGCGTATTCCTACACAAATAGAATTTGTGAAAAATGTGTGTATTGGCCAGATTGTTTTTGATTCACTCGTGTTTGACGTATATTTAATAAAAATAAAAAAAAAATTGCTTGGATTCGGTCAGGTTTCAAATTTAACAAAGTTGATTATGAAACGTGTTGCAATTATTTTGGCAGCGTAGTTACTCGAAAGAGAGACGGAAGACAAAAGCCAACAAGTCATCAAGTTGCCACTCAAGCGCCGTACTTGTTGAAGAAAAGATTGGCTTTGCCACCATAGGTGGTACATAGTTCCAGAGTTGGAACTACCTCTATGCGGGATTGCTCTAGATGCGCTGAATCCAAAAATGCTGCTCGCGCGAAATACAAACGAACTTTGCAAGTGCGTTCAAGACCGAAAATGGAATAGCGTCAATTCTCTTACTTCATACCTCAGAAATGCAACTACAGAAAATTGCATTTCAAAAACGGTGCAGTATGGCACAGAAATCCAATTGTAAATAGCGTTAGTCTTAGCTGTGCTGTTCCACTCAACAAAAACTTAGTTCCGCACATAAAATCAATTGTAAATAGCGCTAGGAGTAGTGCCACAAAACAAAAACCTCAGTTGCAATTGAATTTCAACATTTCAAGAGCAGCGCAGAAATACAACCAAACCACAGCAGTGTTCCGGTAAAAATTGCTTTTCGTTGGGTCGCTTTCACACACCCAGGAACCACCCTTTGTCGGCTCTATTTTTATACCTACTCTCCATGACCACCATATCATGGTCATATTCGTCACTATCACTGCCACCGGACCGGGTAGTTCCATGTACATATGGCCAGGCATGCTTCCCCACGAAAATTTGAACGGTAGTTTTCAAATCATTTATTTGGTAGTTGAAAGTGCGGATGCTAAAGTGTATATACATACCTACCTAGGTTCTTAAATATGAAAGCTTGAGTTGTAGTTTTATAACCATTATGATAAAAACCTTATTACCATGCCATAAATCATGCCCATGATCCATATCCATCCTCATTTAATTGAATTATCAAAACAATTTATGTATGCCAACGAAATTTGTGTATGTGCTATTTTTCAGAATACACAAACTATAGGACATACACAAATTGTTATAAATTAATTTCTATACCCGGTCAGACGATTTGTGTATGTACACAAATTCGATTTGTATTTTCAATACACAAATAATACACATATCGTTTGTGTATACCATTTGTGGTTATAAAAATTGTGGCTCAGACGGTTTGTGTATTTTTTTGATAATAATTTTCAAATTTTTACACAAATGTTTGTGTATACACATATCGTCTGATATTAGCTTAAATCTATTGCCCATTCCCCCCCTCCCTCCTTAAGTAGCACATACTAACAGCAGAATGCAGGTGTTTAACTTAAACCATGAGTTAAACTCCACTTAAGGTTTAAACGAGCACTGTGAAATCGGAAAATTGTTGAACAAAAATTTAATCTAAAACAAGAGTTTAAACTCTCACTGTAAAAATGGGTGCCTTTACAAGTTTTATAAATAGTTGGCACAACAGATTTATGTAGGTTCCTAGGCTTCTCACAATGATTTCTTTGAGAGTTTATATTTTTAGGGCGAAGACCAAGGACCTACAATTTTACGCCGAGTTTAAACGGCTGAATCACACAGACCTCGCTTAGTAGTACAGCTCCACTGCTCACTGTAACCACAACAGTTTAAAAATTCTGATATTCAAATGCATATGGAAGAACATGTACCTATATTGCCTTACGTTCAAATTAGCGCTGATGAAGGTACTCAAGCTACTTCTAAATGAGTTAATAATCTACATAATACAAATTATAGTATTTAATGGGTTTATCTCGAAAGAGTTTTTCATTGTTTTCATCTATCGATTTGTACTTACAAGCAATGCATAATGTGTACGTATACAAAGACCCTATAAAAGAAGCTCAGCGGGGTGATAAGTGCCTTCCATTCCAGTCTTCGCCAATTATTTGCACTGTTAACCGCTAACTGGTTATTTCCATTTAAAAATTTTTTGTTAAACATGCCACAGCTAACCAATTCTAGATTAAGAATACATTTTCTTTTAAGCACTTGAACAAGAAAGATATAGGTATAGGCATACAAATCGAATTTTTGCAAAATAAGCATCTTAAATAATACATCGTACGCACATTTTACGGCAACAAATTTTATATATCGCAAGATAGTAGAAAATAAAATCAAAACAAAGAAGTCTTTAAATAAAACAACCTTTCACATTCAGTGCAAAGTAGATGGGGATTGGGGGTATTCCTCAAAGTCCCAATACGAAGCGGATTCCAAAGGGACTCAAATTATAAAACTCAAATTAAACCATACTGAATATAAATACAATTTTAGGTTGTGCGAAGAATGATTCATAATTTTTTATTTAGCATATCCAGACACTTTTCTCACACGTCACACCCGCAAGCCGCAATATAATGTAAGAGTAGAGCGCAATTGCATGTATAAGATTTGTTGCAAATGGAATGTTTATTTTTTTGGAATTGATAATACGGGCGTGGTTGGACATTTAATTGAATTCAAGGCAAACATTTTGATGAACAATGTGGACGTGATTGATACGACAGGTGGGTTATATAGATGCTAAACGATAAGAAATCAACAATAGAGTTTAACTATCACATTTGTTAAAATCGATGAAATAATTTGTACGGCAAAAAACCTTCCTATGAAGTAACATAATCGTGTAATCAACAATTGCGTACAAGTCTAGTAACTAGTAACTGGTTTTCTTCACTTTCTGAGAAAATCACTTTATACTTAATATTGCTCACAATTCCTCAAAATATATTTTATCAGCACTTTTTTCATTTATATACACTTGGCACTTTGCATTTTTAGATATTGATCGCCGATGTAATTTTATCTTTTAACATTTCAACATTATGCCTGATAACAGTATATCGTATCGTATAGATTTTTCTCTATTTTAGAGTTTGGTGCACAGTTTTTAAGTAAAATAGGTAATCCATTTATTTGTTCCTGTTTGGGATTATTTATTCGTAGGTCCACACCAGTTATACCGAACATATGAAAAAAACTAAATTGAGAAAAAATTGTTCGATTTTTCCCATCCAAAAACTTTTTGACAACTTCATCGCATGAAGCCATCATAAGATGAGTGTTGTATGGGCTTTGTAAGTGGTAACGTTAACGTTACGTTACACCTTTCCATTGCATTGGAATTTAACATTAATGCCCAAAACACATGTGCAGAATTTTTTATGAAGTGGAAATAGGACACACACGTTTAAATGGGATAGAGCACACGTTCTTTTCTGGGATGACGTGGATACCAAAACCTTTTGCAAAGGACTGCAAATCCAAATCTGAGTTTGCAATTTGTCTATTCACGGTAGCAACTGTAGAGATCGCAGATTTGCGTTCTTGAGACAGACTTTCAGTCCTTCGTTATGTTCGCTTAGACCTACAACTGTGATAATAGAAGAGGTTGAAGCTATTGAAGCAAATAGCGTGAACAATCCTAGGCATTTTTTACCACCACACAAAAAACAACAAGCATCCATCCATTTTTTACATTTAAAGTGTAAACGTTTATTTGTATTTCAGTATAAAAAATAAATAAACTATGTACTTTGTTTCAAAAACGAATTTTAACTGCTTAAGAATGGCTACAGTCGTTTCTTCGGAGTTGTATCGGCACAGGACACGGCGCCTAGGCCTAGGCGTGGTAAGACATCTATGTAAAACACTTGTCACTTCTAGATCGATGTCACGAGATTTGGAATCAACGTCTGTTGATCGGATGGCAATGTCCATGTACATGGACTGTTGGGCGGCTTTACTTGTAGTCTATTGAAGCGGCTCCCTCTGGTCCTGGTCGCTTACTATATTGGCTGAAAAGAAGTAATGAAATTTATTGCTAAGAGACTATTTCGAAGCGTACTCACTTGGTTCTGTTTCCACTTGCTTGTAGTATTTATCTTTTTACTCCATACAGACATTGTGCGGCATGTTCCAGCTGTTACGAAGTAGCTTCCAGATTGCCCAGGTTATGCAATTCCTCCAATATTTGTTGCTCATCACTGACAATGGTTTTCTCGTGAAAAGGTGCATGTTTCATATCCCAGATTTCAATGGTATCATCATTTCTGTGGAAAAACAAGTTTAGAAAATCACATTAGGATTTTATTGTAGGCAAGGAATTAATCTTCTTCTTCTATTTTGTTTGATTTTGCATGCTAAATTGCTCAATAGTTGTATTTCACAACTTCTTCTCTCAGAATGCAATAATTTATTATACAAATTCGGACGTTTATATAAACAAAAAATCACAGCTGTCAAGAAGTGAAATACCAACAATTCAAGTTATTTTTCGCATTCACGGCAATTTGAATCCAAACAATTCAAGTCGACTTACCTTGAATAGATTTTTTGTGACTACAGCCATTGTCACTAGCGCTGCCAATTTGAAATTGTCTTCTCATCGTCAATTGTGAATTGCGTCGCCAAGTGAACAAATGCATCTATATACCATGATACAACAAGACAAGATAGCGCATTGAAGTTTTCATTTTTGATTTGTTCTGCGCATGTACGTCATAGTTGCGGAGTGTACATTTTGATTCTTGGTATTTACGTGTGTTTTATATGGAACGAGTTGTGTTGGTTCTTTAAATGTTTAAATAAAAAGGAAAA
Organism: Cheilosia soror; assembly: GCA_949372485.1. Lineage (NCBI taxonomy): Eukaryota > Metazoa > Arthropoda > Insecta > Diptera > Syrphidae > Cheilosia > Cheilosia soror. The sequence continues at coordinate 1,185,433 of OX443561.1, read as the reverse complement.
TATAGAAGATATAGTTTCGGAATTCTGTGAATGTGCTTGGAAAAACATCTATCGTCCATAACATATGTCTTTTTTTTGTTGTTCCTTTCAGTTAAGTCGCAGAATTACTTATTTTATGCTCAGCTCGACGAGTCATATCAACAAAATTGATGAAAAAACTTGTGTTTTGAATCGAATGTGAATAAAATGTTAAAAAAAAAACAAGTAGTTTCGTCAATTATTTATTCTATTTTGGTTTTCTAGTGTTTTTTAGTCCACTGTTTGTCTATTAAGGAAGCGAATGCAAAAGTGCATTCGCGAGCGGAAGAAGAGTGTTTTTGATACGGACCAAAGAAAGTGCGTGTATAAGCATAAATGCAACTGCATTTATAATGCCAGTTTGCCTACCCTTTTCATGATGAAAAATATTTATTAAGTCATTTTTCACAAAATGCAGTCTATAAAGTCCTTATTTTTCTATTAATTGGGTCTTATCGTTTAGAGAAAAAGATTCTTTGCCTTAAAAGATTTTTTTTTCTTAGAAAAGTTATGGAGCTGTTTCTAATGATTCTTTTTGTTTTTCATTAATTATATTTGCACTCAAATAAAGAGCAAATATCCCTTTTACAAATGTACTATTATTTGTTCAATTAATAACAATAATAATTTAACAAAATCGCAAATTTGTACTTTCGCGCCAATAGTACATCCATTATCTCCGCAGCTACTACGTCATAATCTGTTGACACATGAATACCGATGAACAGCAAGAATGAACGACATGCGCAATGCGATATCTTGTCTTGTCATGATACAACAAGACAAGATAGCGCATTGAAGTTTTCATTTTTGATTTGTTCTGCGCATGTACGTCATAGTTGCGGAGTGTACATTTTGACTCTTGGTATTTACGTGTGTTTTATATGGAACGAGTTGTGTTGGTTCTTTAAATGTTTAAATAAAAAGGAAAATATAGAATGTATAGTTTCGGAATTCTGTGAATGTGCTTGGAAAAACATTTATCGTCCATTACATGTGTCTTTTTTTTGTTGTTCCTTTCAATAAAGTCGCAGAATTACTTATTTTCTGCTCAGCTCGACGCGTCATATTAACAAAATTGATGAAAAAACTTGTGTTTTGAATCGAATGTGAATAAAATGTTAAAAAAAAAAACAAGTAGTTTCGTCAATTATTTATTCTATTTTGGTTTTCTTGTGTTTTTTCGTCCACTGTTTGTCTATTAAGGAAGCGAATGCAAAAGTGCATTCGCGAGCGGAAGAAGAGTGTTTTTGATGCGGATATTGCAGTTAAATCAATTCAGTGGTTAATATAGTTTCACTATTGTCTTTCATCATAGCTTCGGAAGACAAACCATGCTGCAGACTCTAAATCCTACCAAAGAAAGTGCGTGTCTAAGCATAAATGCAACAGCATTTATAATGCCAGTTTGCCTACACTTTCCATGTTGAATAATATTTATTAAGTCATTTTTCACAAAATACAGTCTATAAAGTCCTTATTTGCCCATTAATTGGGTCTTATCGTTTAAAGATAAAGATTCTTTGCCTTAAAAGATTTTTTTTTCTTAGAAAAGTTATGGAGCTGTTTCTAATGATTCTTTTTGTTTTTCATTAATTATATTTGCACTCAAATAAAGAGCGAATAACCCTTTTACAAATTTACTAATATTTGTTCAATTAATAACAATAATAATTTAACAAAATCGCAAATTTGTACTTTCGCGCCAATAGTACATCCATTATCTCCGCAGCTACTACGTCATAATCTGTTGACAGATGAATACCGATGAACAGCAAGAATGAACGACATGCGCAATGCGATATCTTGTCTTGTTGTATCATGTTGTCTTGTTGTATCATGTCTATATACCATGATACAACAAGACAAGATACCTATCGTATTGCGAATGTCGTTCATTCTTGCTGTTTATCGGTATTCATCTGTCAACAAAAACGTAGTAGTTGCGGAGTTATGGATGTACTATTGGCGCGAAAGTACAAATTTGCGATTTGGTTAAATTATTATTGTTATTAATTGAACAAATAATAGTACATTTTTAAAAGGGATATTTGCTCTGTATTTGAGTGCAAATATAATTAAGGACCATTCACATTCGAACGAACGAATTGATAAAATGTAAACAAACAGCTTTTTAAGCATTTTGTTAACAGAAAATTCCACATTTTTCTATTCCAAGAGTAGGATAATTAATTATCCCATCAAAATGTATTAAGAAAACCAGTTTATAAACAGTTTAAATAACAAAATTTCGAATTCTCAACTTTTTGCCGCGAACGAAAACACCCTGGCGCGAATAGTCAGTTTATTCACAATCCACATCATTTAAATCGCGTTCCACAAAATCGCGAATAAAAAATTCGTTGGAACTTAACCTTATTCCAAGAGGAGGATGTCTTGAAATAGAAAAAATGTGCAATTTTCTGTTTATAAATGCATAAAAAGTGGTTTGTTCGCATTTCATGAATTCGTTCGTTCGCTCCCATATGAATGGTCCTTTAATGAAAAACAAAAGGAAACATTAGAAACAGCTCCATAACTTTCCCAAAAAAAAAAATCTTTTAAGGCAGAGAATCTTTATCTTTAAACGATAAGACCCAATTAATAGAAAAATAAAGACTTTATAGGCTGCATTTTGTGAAAGATGAGTTCATAAATATTATGCAATATGAAATGGGTAGGTAAACTGGCATTATAAATTCAGTTGAATTTATGCTTAGTATCGCACTTTCTTTGGTGGGATTTCGAGTCTGCAGCTTATGGGTGGTCTTCCAAAGCCTTCTGAAGCTATGATGATAGACATTAATGAAACCATATGAACCACTGAATTGATTTAACTGCAATATCCGTATAAAAAAACACTCCTTCCGCTCGCGAATATACTTTTGGATTCACATCCTTAATCACCAAATAGTTGACGAACAAATACAAGAAAACGAGAATATAATAAATAATTAACCAAATTACTTGTTTTTTAAGCATTTTATTTTCATTCAATACAGAACACAGGATTTTTTAAGTATCCATTTTTTTGTATACGTCGCGCCGACCAAGCAGAAAATAAGTAAATCTACGACTATAATCCATTGGAAGAGCAAAACAAAAACACACAAATGAACGTTAAAAGTATTCCAAACATTTTTAGCACAATTTCGAAACTATATTTACTATATTTTTGGAATTTATATAAACATTTAGAGGAACAACACAAATCGTTCCGTATAAAACAAATGTAAATACCAAGTGTCAAAATGTTCACTCCGCAACTATAACGTACATGCGCAGAACAAATCAAAAATGAAAATTTCAAGGCGCTATCTTGTCTTGTTGTATCATGTCCATATATCTTGTACATAAATAAAACATTTCTTTTTTCAAATCAAATTAACGTTTTAAGCCTAACATTTTCAGGCACAAAATGCAACTGAAATGAATAGAAATAACTTCAAATTTATTTTGCAAAGGGTGACTCCATCACTCATAAAAAAAGACACATTCATGCGAAAAGGGGTGCGTGCTCTGCCAAAAGATTGGCCTTAGAAATAGTTCGAAAGCATTTCATCTTGGTGGATTGATAAAGGGTACAATAAGAAAAGCTATGGAACCGCGTTAGAACCATTTCGCTGAGCAGTTTAAATTTTTCGAAGGATAAAAAGAGGAGTAAAAAAGTAGAAAAAGAAATGCTCCTGTCCAAGAAAAGCAAAAGGCCGTATAACTACAGTCAAAATCGGTTATAACGACCATTGACATATTATATAATGGACTGCTAGTAGACGTCTTGGTTCGGAGCTGAATAATTTGGATATTCACACTTTTTTGAAGTGGCATCTATTGTTAACAAATGCTCCTATTATGTAAGACAACTACAACTACAGTTGAGTTGTCTCTTTGGTTTTATGTCATTCAAAATTCGGTATTGTGCGTATTGTTATAGAAACTTTCTCTGTCAAAACATAACAAACATGGCGGTGGTTGTGTATAAGTTGTTAGTTAATTTGGGTTGTGTGAAATTATAGGGGCAAAAGACGCAACAATTTGAATTTCAATCTTTTTACTTGCCAGATTCACTAACGCCTTATAGGCGTCTCTAGCTTTCTATGGAGAAATCCAAGATGGTTCGTCATTGTATTTCAATTATTTTTCGCTCCAAACCAAGAGCGCTAGTTTATGTTGGCGTAATTTTCTGGACAAAATTTGTATGAACTGACACTTCACTAGCAGTCCATATATAATAAGTCAATGATAACGACCTTCAAAGGACTAGCGAATATGGTCGCTATAAGCGATAGGTCGCTGTAACCGATATCAATGTACACAATATAAATACATATGTTTTTAAGCGATTCTGTCGTTGTAAGCGATTTTGACTATGTATTTTACGAAATAGGTCTCTGGATACAACGAAATTATTATTTTTAGGTAAATTCCGATTGGCAAAAAAAAGCACATTTTCTTGCACGAGATCACTTTTTTCGTTCGTTTGGTACAAAAAAAGCAATCTTTTTGGTGTTTGTTTGTTTACGTTTTCTGGAAAGTCTTTGGCCGAAAAAGTTAGAACTACGTATATTGAAATAATATTAATAAGATATTAAAAAAAGTAAACCCTGAGAGAGTGAACCCGATATACCCCACAAAAATCCCCAATCATCAAATTTCAAACTTTGTGCGACTACGACTCGGACGCACTTCAGCTTCTCGTAAGTACCTCCTGACCAAAAACAGCCCTCCAGTCTGTACCACCTGCAACACTGCATTGGACATAACGCATATTTTGGAGAACTGTACCGAATTGAGACCCATCATCAGTAATATATTCAAAGACAACTCAATATACGAAATACTCAGTAACGCTAGTCCTGCCAACATTGAAATGATATCAAACTTTGTAACTAGAGCTAACCTTTCCATATAAACCCTAACTAACCATAGAGTCAATAGTCTTCACAGCTAGACTCAGTAATTTTAATATTACCATGTAATTTTAATTACCTGTTAATAAACAATAATAATAATAATAAATAAATAAATAGGCAACAGGCGGTAGACACCCTAAGCCTATCTTTTCGCAACCATTCGCTTGTGTGAGGTTCTATTTTTTGGGACGAATGGATGGGAGCTACAATTTTATGTCGAGTCTGAACGGCTAAATTGAGAAGCTTTTTCAGGACAGTCATACTCTCGGATGTTTGTCAGACATTCGCGAGAGGTGCCGTAGTAGAAAAAACCTTAAGATTAAAATTTAAACAAAAAATTGGATAAATATGGAACAACTAATAGATACGTTATTTTCATATACATGATGTGCCACATCTTTATCGTCCTCGTCGTCGTCTTGGGATAATACTGGTTCGTCTTCTGCATACCAGCAATTTCTTCAGTTGCAGTATTTATTATTTATAAGGGAGAAAAGCATCGCTTTTGTAATTTTGTGGAAGACGTGGTGAACATTATATTCGGAATATATATTACCTATGAGATATCTTTTATTATTATTTGAAAATTTATGTAAAAAATGGAAGTTGCAACCACTCTACGAAAAAAAAATCTTTATAACAAAAAAAAGGTAAACAATTTGTGGCAGCTACACCAACAAAAAACATCTCATACTTTTTTTTCGATGTGCAATCGAACCGAAATCTGAGATTTCCAATCGAAATTAGCATTAGTACGTTTTTCGACCATCGACCGATGTACGAAAGTTCTTCTCAATAAAATTCTTTGAACGCATCCGCCAAAATCAATTGATAGAAGAAGACAATGATAGCGCTTCATTTCCTTCTATCACCTAATTCATTCTCTCCCTATCTTATAGGTAGGTATAGGTACGCATCCCATTCACATTTAGGTCGCCTTTCGTGCATATCGTCTAATATTAGAACAAACACACTGTCTATATCGGTCGGTCGTCGATTCGGCATTCTCTCTTTTTGTTTTCAGTATACTTTTGAATTTTTGATAAAAAAAAACACGCGCGATATATTCATTCGTTCTTTCTTTTTTACTCCCAGTGCGCCGCGAAAAGGCATTTGTGTTATATGTATATCGCCATTGCAGTTAAACGAGGATCGCCATATGACCGCCATCAGACAACTAGTGCCAGTGCCAGCACCTCTGAGGAATTCGATTAATGGCAAAATATTTTCCTTCCTTCCTTACATAGCAAAATAAGGAATTAAATAAATCGTCCTACGGAATAGGTAAAATCGGTGTAAACATTATAGTTTGTTGCATAATAAATTAAATATTCCTTAAATTGTATTATACGGCCACCGAAGCCATAAATCTTGACAGTTTGAAGTTGAAAAATTGCCTTTTGTAATTTTTTTCTCTACTTATTCAAAATGTGGGAACTTTTGCGCAAGTGAAAATTTCTCCTAGTGGGAGTTCAATATTTTTTATTTGAGCGAAAAACTTTACTTTAGTGGGTACAAATTATAAATCTTTGTGTTATAAATGTCTTAAGCGCTCTTGTCGTTATTGTTACTAATATAAACATTTGTACGCGAAATTGGTCACAATCAATAAAGCCAGCTACCCACGAAAAATACTTGGATACAAGAGGGGAAAATTTTTCTATCGAAGAAGAAGGAAAAGCTAAAAAAAAAAGAAATATGTCGTACATTTTCCTAAGCTGCATTAACTTCAAAGAAGCCCATATGTTGCTGTTTTGATATTGTTTCAAGTGAAGATTGTCCTTCATTCTTCGACGTTCAATTACCCATAGGGGTTTGTTCTATAAAAAAAAAAACAAAAATAATTAAGATACTTTTTCTTTTGTTAAATCTACGTATTTTGCCCACAGATTCTCGAATGCAAATTTATTCTAATTATCCTCTTTTTTCCAGGGTGGTCTTTCCATGATGAAGTAAGCCCCAAAAATACCTCACTGTTAAAGCATCGATCACAAATTTGTGGTGAAGGATTTGACACTGCATACATAATTATAAACGTTGGATCTTTTTTATTTAGAAGATAAAGTAAATTTAGTACACAGTGTATCCATAAATGGTTTCTACTTTCATTGGCCTCCTTGGTAAGTAACATTTGTTTGCACACATACTTATATTTTATACCACTAGTAAGGACCCACTGTATCTTGCCAAGAACCCATAGCTGAAGACTACCTAATAATGTAAATTTGTAATCGCTCTTTCTCTCTACTAAATCCAGCATAATCGGATAATAAACACACTTGCTTTTCTCATATTTTTTAAAGGTTCTATTTATATGTAGCGCTAGCGATTAGTTGAGCATGAGCCCTTGTTCAAAAGTTCGACCAGCATTCCAACGGCATCTAGCGGCAAATCAATGCAAAAAAGTTAGAAATCCACGTAGAATAATATATCACTCATACTCTTAATCTTCAGTCATTCACTGCTCATGTCCATTCCTTAACAAAAACAACAAAAAAAAAGGTTATTTATTGGCCGAATAAAACCAATTTGAATTGCTCATGTCTCAAGTTCTGGAGGCTTTTGTACACAATTTATTTATAGGAAAGGTGTCTGCATTTTTCCTTTCTAAGCCAACACTAATCTTAGGCAATATCGCACCCAAAGACTTTAAAATATGAATAAAATGTCAAAACTGTATGACATGATAAAAGTAAGTACATCTGATAAAATCTGCAAACCACATTTTGGCTTCAGAACAACTTTCCTTTAAACATTGTGACTGGTGGATTTTTACCGGAACATACAAAAAGTTTCAGTAACGCTCCTAATCAGCAAAAAGCATTTGCTGTACGACCTCAAACGGCAATAGCGCACAACGTTTTTAAAAACCAGATTTTTCATCTTGTACCTACAGGGGATACAATATTCCCCGCAATATCAAGTCAAGTTTTTTTTTACTGCAATTTTATAAATGCATACTTCATCAAATAAATCACGAAACGATTCCAAAGCTACAATCCTATTAACCCGATAAAGAAATTGATACTAACGATTCCAACATAAACCTGTGTTGTAAACAACAAACAAAATGGACTCTAACCTGAATCGCTGTCGGTACCGATTATATGACATAATGACAGTGCCGATTCTTTTGCTTCTTAGGAGCTGATAATATTTAGGTTACATTATGTGGTCAATTCTTAAAATTGAATTAAAAGAGGAATACTTGGGAAAAAACAATTTTTAATGCCATTAAATGAAATAAATGAAATGAAATGAAATGAAATGAAATGAAATGAATGTACCCATCGCTCATACGGTAGCTACAAATCTTCACTATTCTTTGTACTGGAACATGTGAATTGGAACATTTGTGTTTCTCTCTGCTCTCTCGTCCAAGTTGATGTTTTCATTAGCTTGGAACTCTGAATCACGATACAGTCAGTGTCTCGACCTAACACCGCGTCTCCATGAGCAATACTTCATAGATCGCCAACTGTAATTTCTCATAGAAAAAAAAAAAATAGATAGTGTGCCATAAAATGTAGGCGGCATTTCATAGCTTACTATTTCGATAGCCATTACACGAAAACACAATATATGTCAGACAAAAAAATTCGGCCCATAGAATACATACTATACATGATAGCACTCGAGGACCATCCGTGTTGGGCTTATCCCGCTCACTTTTCAAGCACACAGTGTATAAATCGTGTCTAATCGATACAAATTAACAGGAATGAGCAATGCTGAGATTCCCGCTAGGATTGATCAGGCCTATCCATCAACAGCCATTTTCTGTAACTCTTGAATTGAGAATTTTTAGATGGAACGGTATGCGTATGAATTTAAAAAAAATTGCTTTGTTATGAGGAACGAACTTGTTGTCAAAGCTAATAAATAAATAAATAAATAGGTGGCGCAACAGGCGGGTGACACCCAAGGCCTAGCTTCTCGCAACCATTCGTTTTGTGCGAGTTTCTATTTTTGGGACGAATGGAAGGGACCTACAATTTTATGCCGAGTCCGAACGGCTCAATTGAGAAGCTTTTCCATGACAGGCATACTCTCGGATGTTTGTCAGACGTTCGCGAGAGGTGGCGCAGTAGAAAAAACTTTAAGATGTAATTTGGGTTTTTCCGGGAATCGAACCTGGGATCCCTCGCACAGTAGTCCAACACACTAGCCACTGCGCTACTGCGTTTTCAAAGCTAAGCTGAAATAAAATAAGTCAAAGTTTTATCTTTGGCCCTCCGATACTTTGAAACCTCCACTCCATTATACAAGTCATGAAAAATGTTAGCCACGTTGGTTAGTACGTATACACATGGGTTTAATATTGGTTTTGTATTGGAGATACCAGAACTACTCAACCGATATAGCCCGTTTTCAATACTGACGACGGTAAAAAGAAGTCCTCTGACAAAATTTTTGGTATTTTCAACAGACAGATGGACGTAGCTAAATCGATTCAGGATTTGATCCTGATCCGGAATATATGTACATATATGCTAAAGGGGTCTCCGGTGAATCCTTGGCGTTACAAATGTAATGACAAAGTGAATTACATACTGCAAAAGCGGGTTGCTCAAAACGATAAATGTTTTAGCAAATCGTCAAAGTTCTTGTGTTAGACGTTTTTATTACAGCTATTAACTATTTTTGTACTTGGGTTTTTCAATATAGTTTACCCCCAATATCCATTCTCAGGAGAATATACTTTTAATTTTATTTTTCAGATATTCAATCATGGTGGGAGATACCGTGCATATCTCACTTTTGTTCGCTGTTTAGTTCAGCCTTTGATTTACCAGATATCGATATCGAAGTAAGTTATAAAATTATTTTTTTCCGTCTTGTTTACCAATATGAGTATCTCCACCAGGATTTAGAATCAGCTCTCTTATGCGATGGAACCGACTATCAAGTCGGCTTAGTACCCGAGCTAATTGTACGCCTTTTAAAAGGTTGCGATGCTCTCAAGTGTGTGGCAAACGACATCACCACCAGCAATTATCAGATGTTCTTAAGGCGTTATTTACGCCAACAGTGTCGCATTCATAACATAGAGAATCATTTTGATTCCGATATTGATTTTCAATCTTTAGCCGTTCGCAAACGTTTACTCATACTGCACGCGCTCTGCCATTTTCGCTTGGAGTCCCGAGATGTGGAAGTGATACTTAGTAACTTAGAAGCAGACAGTCTTCGGGTAGAGCCGTTAGGATATGATTCTAAAAATTCCGGCTACTGGTATTTTTATGGTACACGCCTCTACCGTGAAGACACAAAACAGAATAATAAAACGAAAATCTGGCAGGTGATTTGCTTCACTGAAGAGGATTGGCAAAACCTAGCAGGCAAATTTAAATCGGCTACGAATAACAAAGAACGAGCTTTGTACAATATACTGAATGAGAATTTTCTTCCGAAACTTCCGCAGTTGTTTCGAGAGCGAGAAAAACTTCGAAGAAAAAAGTAAGTATAAAATGAGGAAAACGTTTGGCTATTGTACAACAAATTAAAATACATATGTACTTGTCTTTACAGACTACTTCAAACACGTAACTCAAGTCGCATCCGAAACTTGGTCGAAGTAAGAGCCCGTCAAGAAGAAGAACGGGTTAAGGCAGAACGCCTAGAGAGGGCTCGCTTAGAACAGCGTATGCTGCTTGAGCCCCCAAGGTTAGCAACAACGACTAAAAGCCGAAGAAGACGGTTAGCGCATTTCTGACTTCTACAGAATACAAAATAAGTAGTAATCAAAAACAAAACGAAACGAAAATCATCGGAATTATTTTTTCATCCTATTTACCAACACAATCAACAAAAATAACTCGTAGAGCGCTTTGTTTTATTATTATTTACCACATACTATCGGCAGATACTTAAACGACTTGTTTGACACCAATCGTTACAATATTTTGGAAAATATATCAAAAATTAAAAAAAAAAAACAAAAACAAAACGAAGCTCACCACAAGAATAGGTGTCAGACAATTCGACAGAACGTGTTTTTAAATGGTTTGATTTCATTCTCTCTTGCTTTGGATATTAATGTTACATATATGTAAGCATGCGTTGTTTATTTAAACTTCATTTCTGTAGCTTATCGTTATAATAGAGTCCTCATCACATCACATTATACATTTTTGCGACTTTAGTTTGTGTGACTTCCTTTCTTCAGTACATACATGCAACTCTTTAATTTGTTAAACATTTCTCATGCACAGCTCCCAGTCAACTTCAACTGCTAGTGGTATATCAACATATGCAAGTTCTGTAAGACCCACAACTAATTCCAGTGATTTTTTATATCAGAGAGAGACATTCTGCCTAACACCAGACGATGTAGGCGCTGAATCTACATCGACTACACTTCTGAATCAAGTGGATCAAACATCACAACACGAAGAAAGAAATCAAGAAGAAGGAGAAGGAGAAGAAGAAGCAATTCAATCCGCTGAAGGACACCAGGAGCAGGAATCACAATCTTCCTCTTCGAAAGCTGTGACCAAAAAAGGCAAAGCAAAAAAATCAAAATTAATAACTTTGACACTATCAAAGAAGACACCGGCACGTAAAGCTAGAGAGAGCGGCGATTGTTCTTCTCTAATCACTGAAGATAAAGAGAACTGTCGGTACGTATCCGATTCGGATTCTGAATCGGATAATAATATAATGGCACCAACAACAAATATCAAATTGCCAGGAAGGCAGACAAACAATTCTCTATCATCGTTACCTGGTAATATTTTTATTCCTCCTTTAGTCGAGGGTAAAGAGCCAGAAGCGCCAAATAGGAGAGCAAGTAATTCTAGCAGCAAAGCAGCTTCAAGTGGAAAAAAGCAGAAAAATCAAACCACACCAGCGGCGGCAACTTCCTCCGCATCTACGGTACGCGCTGGAACATCAGCATCAACAAGTGCTGAGCCAATGGCAAAGAAGAAGAAAACGTCATCTAAATCATCATCTGAAGAGTGAGTCTTTGCTTTAGTTTCTGAAATGACTAAACTTTTGTGTAGATTTAAATTTTCTGTACATATTCGTAAAGTATAATTTTATTTATTTTCGAACTCAATTTCATTCGCTCATTGGAGTATGTGAAAGCTTTTTAAAACGTATGCTTTCGAGTCTCGGTGTTGACGCGTTTCTGGAAAAACGACCCATTAAAATCTAAATTAGAAGCCTAAGCATTTTTATTCTCTAAACCCATTTATTACATGGTCACAAGTTGAGGAATTTGTTTTTGGAAATTATAGATACAAATCAATATGTTTAGTTACATATTAAGTGTGGCAATTTGAGCAGAGAACAACGATACCCACTAGTTGAGGAAGCCGATAGAAAGAGCCAATAATTCATCTGGAAATATGTTTCAAAGTGTCCAAATCCACAAGTGTGAGTGTACAGGAAAAAATGTGTTCACTATCTCGTTTCAAATAATCAATCGTAACTGCGAATTTGTTGCGAGAAAGATAGGTGCTGTGAATAAAAAATTGAATATGCTTTGTTCAAATAAAAATTAGTTTTGTTAAGGTTCACGAAAATCCTTTATTCACATTGACAGATGAGTCTTCCATCTACATATTTTGGTGTGAATAATAAAGGGACAGAAGACCGAACCCAATTGACCTATTTTTTGAAAAAGGCTGATGAAACAGGTATTTTTGGCCCAATTTAATTAGTGGTGCATAGTGCTTTTTTTTCTCTACAATCAATTTTTTTTGCCCAAAGTAAATGGGTTCATTCGACCCAATTTTTTTGGACCAATGAAACCTGATACAATAAATTATAATCACCCCTATTCCCGTTGGCGTTTGTCGTATACGACTCATGTTTTGTGTCGTTATAAAACGATGTGATTTTTTTTTTAACTTTTGGTAACAATTTTATTTCCTTTTCTATGTGTTCACCATCATTTCAATTCATTTGTATTAAAAATGTTAAGAACACCGACTAAAAAACGAAGTGAAATTTGAGTCGTTTACGACAAACGCCAACGGGAATAGGGGTGATTGTAAATTTTTGCTTAACAAATGGGTTAGATTGGCCCAATAATTTTTTGGGTATAAAATATTGGGTTCAATCAACCCAATATTTGTTTGGGTTAGGCCCTGAGTTTATTTTAGTAGAATTCCATAGGTTTAATCCCCTGAGCTATTAGTTTTATCCACATATGTAACATTATACATTTATGTACATTCATATAGTTTATCATCTCTTCAGTTGCCATTCTTTCTAATTCAAGCGAGAAAAGCGAAACAAAGAAACAAAAGAATGCAAGTCACACAAATAGTTAACGGCAAATTAAGCTGAAGTGTAAAATACCATTTTAAACAACCTAAAATATGTACATATGATGTACTTAGCAGATACAAATTTGTATATTATCGTTCATCAAATATGGTGTGTACATACAGATACAAGTACATTGTAGGTATATCATCGTTTTTACTTTTTATACTTACAATTTCAAACACACTATCATAGCTTAAAAAGCTATGTAGATACATATTATAATATGCCTATTATTTTTCACCCCAACAAAAATGAAAAGCCTTTTTTACCCATTTTCGATGGCCCAAAAAATATTGGGTCTAATAAATCGTTTTATTTTGACTAGAAATAATATTGGGTCATAATATGAAATGTATCTCGTGAACACTTGAAGTAGTTGAGTGGGGCTAGAAGGTAGCTTAAGTGAAAACTAAAAATTGAAAGTACTTTTCCGGAAAAAGAATATTTTGATGAAATCGTAGAAACCCAGAAAATAAATAGATTTCGTATGTAGGAATAAGATTTTATTGACATTTTACAATTCCACTTCTTGCGGGTGTGTTTCGATCGACGAGTGTGTAAAGGGGGTGTTATACGCACGTTTACGGAATTGGGTTCTAAAAAGTTGTAACAAATATTTTCTTGACCAACATCTTGGATTTCTTTAAACTCTAGGCGTAAGTTAGATATTTAAAATGTGGTCATGTTTTCCTGATTCTAAAACTGCTGAACTCCACGGTTTTATTGTTTTCCGACACGAGAATATTTTTTTTTTCGATTAACTGCTTCGCAATTCTGTCATTTGGTTTCCTGTCCTATTTCGTTCTGCCATATACGACATTATAAGTAAAGCTGTTACTTGACTTTGGTGTTTTTTTACTTGATATGCCGTTTCGACTGAAAAATATATATAGTCGAGCTGATGAGTTTAATCCAAAGTAGACAATTTGTCGTGTTAATTTTTGACAGCCATTCCTTATGCAAAACGTGACAATAACTAAACAACACTTTTGAAATCAACATTTTTAATTTAATTTTCTTTTCCACTTTGTAATTTTTAAATGTTTTATTTGTATCTTTGTGGCAAGCTGTGTTCGCTTCTTTTGCGATTGTTGCTTACATTTAGTTGCTCTTATTAACATTGCTTACAAAAATAAATTAATTAAATAGTACCTATATATACCTATATATTTTGCGTGCTTTCCTTCTCCCTTTGACTCATAACAAACCCATCCAATCATCGAACATTTTGTAAATAATGCGACCCATCGAAATAATAGACTTACGCCGTCATCGAACAGCAGTACGAATAAACCTTTCTATAGCACACCAAATATTAGTCAAACAAATGCAACCATTCTGAAAAACAACAAAAACTTCAACAAAAATTCCACGAATTTTCTTAGTTTCACGGAAACCGACGAGGTCCTGCAAATCGGCATGCACAAGGTATTAGTGTATGTAAAGAATCACCGAGACGCTTGGCCCTTCATGGATCCCGTGGAGGAGGATATCGCACCGAGATATTATACAATCATAAGACGGTAAGCCTTGCACATATATTCAATGAATTTCACGTCAAAGTAGTACTGCATTTTCAGACCAATGGACCTTCTCAAAATGGAGGATAAGCTTGACAATGGAGAATACAACAAGTTTAGCGAATTTCGTAATGACTTCAAGCTAATTGTCAACAATTGTCGGTTGTATAATGGTCAGAATAATGGTAAGAAATAAATACGTGGTGCTTGGTTGCGGAGAATTTAAGCTTTCTTTAATTTATTTTCAGAATATACAGAAATGGTGAACAATTTAAAAGAAGCCTTCGACAAAGCAACCAAAAAATATTTTGACCAAATGTCGGACGATGATGATGATTTGGCGAATCTCAACTATCCGGACTCTAAAATGAATGTATTTCGCGAAAAATACTTTAATAAGGAAAACTCAGAGGGCGAAGTAGAAAACCTAGATTCGGCGGAGGCGCTAAACAAGAAAATACTAACAAAGGTTGAGAAAAACAGTGCGAACAAGCAGGATGAGGACGAGCAGCCGGAAGATGACGAACTTGCAGCTGAAGCTATTGCGGAATCTGCTACTCGGTCCAACAAACGTAAGCGCAAAGACAAGGACAAACGCAAAAAGAAGAAATCAAAAAGCAAAACTGTAGAGGAGCCTCCTGAGGAGGAGATCTTTAGTTCAGCTGAAGAAGAGATGAAATGCAAAAAGAAAAAAGACGAACCCACTACATCGACTGGCGGTAGCAGGAAATTGAAAAAGAAATCCACCGAAAGGGCAAACAATAAGCAGAACGGGGATAACAAAAGAAAACTAAAGGGTAGTGCTGCGTCTGTTACGAAAAAAGCAACTAAAGCAGACGATACTGACCATGAATCGGGATCAGATGATGAACAGCATAGTGATATCAAACAACCAGTAAAGGTACAAGAAAATAATTCTCAATCAAATCAGAAATCCAAAAAGGCAACACCAGAAGTTGTGAAAAAACGAAAAAGCAGAGCAAAAAGGACTACAACTAGTTCAAGCGGGCGGTCGAAAGCATCGTCTACCAGAAATAAAAGCCAAACTGGTCCTTCACATAGTTTGGTGGTGGTGAATGAGAAGAAGGACGAACAGGAAGAGGCGGGGGAGGAGGACGATGAAGAGGAAGAAGAAGACTGTTGTAGATCTCGAAGTGTTTCGCCATTCAAAGTCGACCTGCATAAAAAATACGCTAAAAGTGTCCTTTATGATGAAAGCAAGGCCGAGGAATACGATGAGGCAGACTTCAAGTCGGTTTCTAGTCGTAGCAGTTCAAGAGAATCCTCCCCCGTGCCGCAACAATTTCCGTCAGGAGTAGCAAAGCCAAGTACTTCAAAGCAAAACGTAACTAAAAAGCCGATGGAGTATCGAAAGCAGAGCTCAACAGGAAGTTCCTCTGACCAATCACCAGCAAAGAATGAAAAACTTTCCGACACTGCGGCGGACGTACCGCTCTTCTTGGACAAGTATGATTTAATTAAACAACGGCGTAGTAGATCCAATATAGAGGAGAAGCTAAACACTGGAACTGTGGCAAAAAAAGAGCCAAAGAAAATGAACTCCGTAGCGTCGGCGTCTTTATCTACTACGTCGTCGACAGGAAGGACCAGAGCATCTCGAGAATCCTCAGAAAAAACCAAAGCAAATAGTAAAGGTGTCCCATTAGAAGAAAAAGAAATAAAAGAAGTACAAGTGCAAGAGGAAGAAAAGAAAATGGTACGAACAGAGGAACCTATTAAATCGGGCAACCAGTATGAGTTCAAAGCAAGTGAATCACCAAAGCAAACCACAAGCAAGGTACCAAAGAAATTGGCAACAACACCTGTTGCCAAAAAATCTGCAAAAGATTCCGAAAAGCCACCTGCAAAGAAGTCAGCGGTTCGAAAATCAGCAGTTGCTTCAACGACTGCAGCCACGATTGTGAGTCCGCCGATAATCAACAGTCCTGCGAAAGCGAAACAATCAGCAACAACAAATTTGGAGGCATTGGAGCTGGAAACGGAACAAACTCTAAAAGACATCAATCGCTGGTTGGAGCACACCCCTCGGTTCCCTGAATTCAGTTCTGCCAGCAACTCTCCATCACGTTACAATGCTCTTTTGGATGACTTCGATTCGGTTTCGGCAAAACTGGACCCGGCTGATTTTCGGCGCCCAGTACCGATTGCAACACCAAAGATTGACTTGGTGCCTAAGCTGACAGAACTCGATGATCTTGTTGCTGAGGCTGAAGTCCCAAACGGCAAGAAAGATCTAATCACTGAACTTATTCCAGCTTTAGGATCAAGTAGTGTCAGCTCCAGCTGTGGAACTCCGCCGCACTCAAATAATTCCAACAATTCTGCCGGAAGTACGAGTGTTAATGCATCGTCCACTTCGTCGCTTGCACTCACTGCACCAATTGTAGCGCAGAAGCCAAAAGAACCATCAACCATCCAACTCATATCGAATCCACCACCGCCACCACATATAAAAAATCAAATGCAGAAGGAAGCTAAGCGAAAATCACTAAAAGAGAAGCTCTCTGCGGCAGCAAATCCTCGCAGAAAAGACGTAATGGGTACTATTGATAGGATGAAGCCAGGGAAAGCGAAAGGGAATCTCATACAAAATACTGCCAAGCCGGACGAAAATTTGTCTCTCATCGTTCATCAAAAGGCGAAAGAAATAAAGAACGCTCTTGTTGTGAAGACGGATGACAGTGTTCCGAAGTTGAGCCTGGGCAGTGTTTTGGATAACGATGGCTTTGGTTTGGGACATTCACACAATTTCGTAGATAGAGAGAGAAATGAGGGAAACTCAGAAAAGCGCGACGAAATATCAAATCACAAAAAACTAGAGAAGTCATTGGAAAATGATACGGAAAAGCCTTCCTCCTCTTCGATGGAAGCTCCGTTTGAAGTAAAGAAATTCACTAATCCTGAGCCGAAGGCAGATACGGCGTCTTGTACTCCCGATTTGAGCGCTTGGCTTAAGGCGTTTGGTGTTTCAAAGAAAGCTAAAAAGGCGGACGAGGAGGATAATAAACCGCAACAACCGAAGTCCATAGCAGGTAGTAATGATGCCACCACAACAGATAAACCTTCAGAACCAACAAACAATTTATTGAATGCTCTAAAATCACCAACGTCAACGGACACAAACAATTTTTCGCAACCACCACCTCGTCAAAGAAAAGCGAGTACAGGAAGCACTATTTCCGAACGCTCGTCATTTAGTCAGGATCCTGACAGTCCGCGTATAGCGATTGATGAACGCTTTGGGTCGTACTCAGGAAATTATACATCACCTATTGGGGCGTCACCCATAGGGGCATCCCCTATTATGGTTTCACCAAAAGCCGAGGAAGTGGGTAAGCCAAACTCTCCATACCCACTAAATGGAGCTATTAAGGTGGGATTCTATCAAGATACTACGACAAAAAGTTCACCAGAAAAAAGTTGCAGTCCCCGTGAACTGCCTTCACCCTACCCACAATACTCGCAGCACATTTACTCCTCCGCCTCATCGCCAAATGTGTCGACAACTGAAATGAGTGGGAACTCTCCATATGGCGGTAATAGCTACGCACCATCTGCCGGATCTGAGGCTAGCAAGACACCAGTCTATTCATCCACGTCGCCCATCCCCAACCTCTACGAACAGTACAAACAGCCTCAGTCACAAGAATCTGACTATAATTCGTCCATGAGTCCAAGCACACCAAATCCGCATTCGCCCTATCAAGCGGGTGCAAATTCACCTTATCAACACCCAGCGCAATCGCCTTACCAGAATCCGAACTCACCGTATCAGCAGCAAACGGCTTCAGCACCACAGACACAGCAACAGCCAACTACAGCCCAGCAAAGCATACCGTTTCAAACGGCAAGCATTGAGCCGACACTGGCCACGCAAAATTCGGTGACAAACCAAGTAGATAGCAGCACGCCTCCCACGGAAGTGCAGCAGCAGAGTTCACCATATGAGCAACCGGCGAATTCACCATACCATCAGCAACAACCATCACCATATACACCAAATAGCGTTGGTTCCGGTTATCCGACTACAAATGTTTTTCAAGATAACTCAAATGTTGCTAACGTTACCAATGTTGCAAATGTCGCGCAACAGCCAACCGAGACAATTACACTTTCTGCAGCGAGTGCGCCCCAAGCCACAACGCCAGCTATACCCCAAAATGATCAACCAAACTATGATGCGACGCAATATCACGGCTACCAGCAGCAGGCATCGTGTCAGCAACAACAGCAGCAATCACAACCAGATACGGCCATGCGATCTATGTATAACATAAACAAGAGTTCCGACTGGAATATGTCGCAGGTCAGTGAACAATTTCACCCGCCTACATATTCGCAGTACACACTAGCTGCCATGAGTAAGGACTTGTCCACTTCAAAACCACAAGACTCGTATCTGCAGCAGCAACAACAGCAAAACGCAAATGCAAACCCGCTTAAGCGTCATTTGGAAGGGGACGCCGACGGAATGGCTTCCGATTACAACACAAAAGTGCCAAAACGGTCTGACTCACAACAACTACCACAGCAATCGCAACCACAACAACAACAATTGCAGCAGCAACAACAACAGTCAAGTAAACAACAGCAAATGTATGATAGTTTCTTGGGCTCTATTGGATATAGTAAACATTTGGACATTCCGCCTAATAAAGCATTTGAAATGTATAATCGAGCGGCCAATATGGGCTTTTCCAAGGAATACTCAAACGTATCTGCAGTGAAGGATCCATCAACTCAATCCCATCAGCAGCACCCGCACCAACAGCAAACACAACAGCAACAACAACCTGGTGTTGACAGCAGCATCATGAATAAACCGCTCAATATGGTAAACTCGAATACATACACGCAACAGCAAATGCAGCAGCAAGTTCAACAACAGCAGCAGCAACACCAGCAACAACAACAACACCAAAATCTGTATAATAAGCCACAAAATTCATATCCAACAAACCTCTCACAGGCATCTGTATCAACTGCTATGGAAAAACCAAATGACTCCCTCATCAACCATTTAAATACATATAAGCCCCAAACCTACGGCAGTCCAACGTCGTCGCTTCTCAACATAAACCATCACCCGCTTTCATCGGTAATTGATGATTCTATGCTAGGTTTGAATCAAAACACAGCGGGACTCCCGAGCAATGGGATGGCAGGCGTTGGCTACTATGACAAGAGTATGCCGCCAGCGGCCCATATGAATATTTCATCCCAAATGTATCAAAATCTCACTCCGTATGGTAACCACCCAACAGCTATAGCAAGGGAGCAACAGCAGCAAGCCGGCAATTACGCCTCTTCGGTCAGCAATGTCAGTAACGGAACAGTGCCACCGTCTACGCAAACAATGGAAGTAATGTCGCTTGAATCAAAGCCAGCCAAGAAGACGAGGAGTCGAAAGAAGGCAAGCACAGCGGCGGCCGCGAGCGCAACTGTCAGTGATATCGCGACGAAGAATAATGTTACCGCTTCCCAGCCGCAGATGAGCAGCACGGGTATTGTAAACAATCAGGGGACAAACGCTAACGCCGCTCAGCAACAAATAAACCTCCATCATCAGCAGATGCAAAATATTCAGGGATTCCAACTGTATGCGGGTATCAAGACAGGTGTTAGCTCCTCGGCAACGAGTATGCCTTCGCCTACGACGCCGTCGGACGCCGGTGCCATATCATTGAAGACAACTGCTGCAGCTGCTGCCAGTATGGTTCCAGGTAGCGCGTTCAATTTTGGACCATCGCCAGCCGGCCTGGGACTCTCGGCAGCGGGCATTTATGGGGAAAACACCGGATATTTAGAACAATTTCGCGATGCTTCCAACCCTTACTATATGCCAACTCCAACACATCGCTCAGGCACAGCCGATAGCGGCGGAGTGGTAGATAAGTCAAACAATTCGGCGGCCACTGCATCATATCCATTCCTTGCTCACCCGTCCTCAAGGACTCCCACATTCAATCCATTTGTAAATACACCTCAATTGGATACAAACTCGCCCTTCTATCAGCAATATTTGCAACGCGAGGACTTCCGCACCAGGATGATGATTAACCAGGGCCTCCTGGCTCCTGGCGGTCCAGCCAGCTATCCTCAACCAGGTGGCTACCGACCATCATCCCTGGGTATGCCGAAACCGTATGACATAAATCGACAGCCGTGGTTTTAGCAGCAACAGCAAGCAGACCTCGAGCAACATGATGCTCAGACCAAATTCTAAGTGCTGAATCCATTGACATCAAAAACACCACTCAACCATACTGATAACCAAAGATCGGCGGAATTAGGTTTCAACTTGAATTTCCCCAAAAAAAACAATACAACAAAATATTATAGAATATAAAAGAAACCCTCCACCTAGAGTGGATAAGTATACAAAAAATTAGTGCCTACTATTTGCAGATATTTCCCCAAATACCAGAACTTCATCGGCAAATTTAAAGAGATTCCACTTACTGACAAGTAACCTATGAGTACGTTCACAAGCCCATTATTAGGAAGTATGTAATGCGAAGTTGTTCTTTTTATTTTTCTATTTTATTTAATTGTGTGTTATAAAATAACGTTTTAAGTTTTTGTAAAGTCTATGAGATTTGCATTGATTTTATTATTGTTTGTTATTAAAACAAAAAAAAAAAAAAAACTTATTTTCACTGCGGTTTTGTTAACGTTAGATATTTGCAGTAAATATATTACATATATATGTGTATGTATAACATTCCTTGATGTATATACTAAGAAATATTGACCCTATCCTATGTTGTAAATATTTTTCTATACTTTGTTCACTCAGAACTGAACACACTGACATTTTTAGGCATAAACAACAAGAAAACACTTTGATATAAGGACGCAATATATATATTTTATTTCTTAAACTTAGTATTTTATACAAATCACAAAGTATCTCTATTTAAAAGCAAATCAAAGAACTGCACTTTAATTCAGTTTTTTTTTATCGTCAAGGAAAACTTTTTTATTTTTGTTTAAATCGTTACACATAACAGAATATATTTTTATTGTTATTTTGGAAGTTCTTTATTTATTAGGAGTAAAAATTACACTAAGATGAAAAGATAAAAACAAAATTGTTAAAATGAAAATACAATTTGTATAAAAAATAAAAAAATAAAACAAAGAATATATTTAAATTTATAATTATATTGTGTTAGTTATTGACAATAAGTCATTACATATAATTTTAATGTACCTAGAATAATTTAAGAAACTTGTATAGAACATTAATTAAAATACGAATTAAATGCAGGTTTTCTGTATGGAGAAAATATGTAAAAATACAAAAATCTATATAAATTTACTATCTGCTTTGTTTTTTAAATGTTCCACGCCGCTTGGGGCAAGGTCTCAATAATGCCATGGATTGAAAGGAAGTGCTAGGGGGGGACAACTATAAAACAATGTTTAGACATGTTTTCGATACAGAATGCTTATACTTTTTGCTATTGTACAACAAATTTGTCCAGCAGATCGCAAAAAGTATTAGCATTCTTATTCAACTTGGTTGAGTTGCGTTGTCTTCAATATAACTCAACTTTCACACAACCCAAACTAACTAACAACTTATAGCATTCGCACATTTACAGCGGTATTAATAAAAAATCCCTATTCGCTCTTTAATCCATTTGATAGCTAGCAGACGAATAGTGGACTTGTTCGTTTGATAACTTTTATTATTTATAAATACATCTTATATCCATATTAGCTATCCACTATTTATCATTAAACGCACGACAGCACTGCGTCCAAACTGTACTAAACATGGTTGTAAATCTGTCATATTCCATCAGCTGACACTATCATGCTCAGAGCATGTTATGTGCTTCCGCTTGCGATTTTTAGATTCTCTCTGAAATTCTCTTTCAGCTTTTAAATTTCTCGCGTCCAATCGAACTTTTTGTTGGTATACGTGTATTTGAAATTATGTGGGTAGCAGTTGGACAAGGTTAGCTCTGTGTGTGAGTAAGCTAACCACTCTCTGGTTTTTTCGTTTGTCGTTTGGTCTTTTCGTGTTCGTGTTCTGTTTGGTCGTTTTCAGTGTTCTGCATTTCGAACGACTCGGAAACTCCGAATTTTTTTCGAAATCACAATTTCACTTTGTCTTAATTCCGAAAATTTTCAAATCGAAATCGAATACAGCAAAACGTAAAACGCAAAAATTCATTTCCGACTTCATTTCGAGTGAAAGTGAAATGTGGAACCTAGCAGTGAAATTTTTTCGAAATCACAATTTCCCTTCGTCTCAATTCCGAAAATTATGAAAACGAAATCGAATACATTGAAATTTAGAACACAAAAATTAATTTCCGATTTAATTTCGAGTGAAAGTGAAATGTGGAACCTAACAGCTAAAATGAAATATATACTGCATTAGACCGTCGGCGTCGTTCAAACAGACATTTCTCTGAAGAGTTTCGTTTCACTGAATTGATATGCGATTCTGCCAAATTGAATTTCGAATATGTTAAACTTATTGGCGGTATTGTTAATAATATTGACACATTTGTTAATTTCATCTGCGTTTTTGGAAAATTGGTAAACCTATTTCCTTAATTGCTAATCCTGTCTGCTATTATGTGAAACTGATTTTCGATTTTGTTAACTAATGTCGATTCTGTTATTGGCTGTTAAAGCAGCCAAAGAACAGTCTTGGAAGGAGTTCGGCGAAAAATTGGACCGTGATCACAGATCTGCAAGCAAGGTGTTCTGGCAGACCATCCGCCGTCTTAGAGGAAGGAAGTGGAACATTATCGAAGGAGTCAATTCCAAAAATGGTACACTTCTTTCTAATGAGGAGGACATCTTGCGCAGATGGAGCGAGCACTTTTCCGAATTGCTCAATCCAATCCAGGGCATTGAGGATGACACATCCATCGCCTTAAGCAGGGCGGAAAATAGTCCCACGGTAGAGGAAGTCACTTTTGCGATCAAATCGCTAAAAGCTGGCAAATCTGCCGGAGTGGATGAAATCCGGCCAGAAATGCTAAAGGCCTTAGGTGAAGAGGGAGTCAAATGGCTTTCTCGTGTCATTAAAGTAGCCTGGCAATACGGTGAAACTCCCAGCGATTGGCAGATTGAGGTGATTGTGCCCCTTTTCAAGAAGGGGGATAAAAGGGATTGCTCCAATTACAGGGGTTATCACTTTTAAGTCTTCCCGGAAAAGTCTTTGCCAAGGTGCTGGAAACGCGTTGCAGAGCTGTGGTCGAGGCACGATTAGGAGATGAGCGTGCAGCTTTCGTCCCGGCAGAAGCACAACCGACCAGTTATTCACTCTCAGAATGGTACTTGAGAAGGCTTGGGAGTATGTTACACCTGTTTACGCTTGCTTCGTAGATTTGGAGAAAGCATACGACCGAGTCCCTCGAGGGAAACTCTGGAGTGTATTACAGGAGTATGGAGTTGACGGTTCTCTCTTGAGAGTCATTCAATCTCTTTACACAAACTGTAAAAGCTGTGTTCGGGTAAACGGCGTTAAATCAATACCTTTCACCGTGGGTGTTGGACTTCGCCAGGGGTGCGTCTTGTCCCCTCTCCTTTTCATTACTTATATGGACTGGATGTTACAGCGCAGTCTTGGCGAATACCGTTTCGAATTGGGAGATCTGAGGATAAGTCATTTGCTCTTCGCTGATGACTTGGTCATCCTTGGGTCCTTTCAGACTGAACTTCAGCGCGCACTCGATCGGTTTGTAGCCGTTTGTGTTGAAGCTGAGATGAGGGTAAATGTGAACAAATCTGAAGTGATGGTCATCTCCAGAACGCCTGTTCAATGCACTCTGCATGTCAGTGGAGTCCCATTGAAACAGGTGGGGAAGTTGAAGTATCTCGGGGTCTTATTCACTAGTGATGGAAGGAGCAATGCAGAGTTTTCCTGTAGGATTGGTCAGGCTGGGCAGAAAAACTGGTTCTCTGCGCAGATGTAATTTTGCGAGGTAATAGTGGAGCACAAAGTCCATAAATAATTCGAACTTATATTTTTTGTATTGCCTGAGTGAGACCCCAATATTGAGAGTCTTCTCTTGATGAAAGTATGCTTCGATTTGTCCTCATCTATCTACCGATCTTTACCGCCTCAATACAATACATCTACTACTACGAGCAAGTACGAACTTTTAACAAATTATGGCTATGATGTTAGGTTTCTAAGTTTAAAATAAATTCGTTTATAAATGATTTCGAAAAAGTTACATGATAACGCGTTACTTTGTCCTTAACGTTTTTCAACATCGCGTTTCGGTGTTGGTCTTGAAGACTGACGCAGGAATAAAATTTCTACATAGTCGCACGGAGGAACGAGGTTAGGTATATCCTGAAGTGCCACGCTTAGGTCCTTGTGGACCCATTGTGACGCCCTTTTAAATGGGGTTTAACCAGTGATGTTGGGATGGTTAGCCTCATGTCCCTTCTTCTAGCGATTACTCGACGCCGTCTGCGACGTCTCCGCAGCCTCTACAGTATATCGTCATCTTTGAGATTCATTGTACGGTTTTTAGAAAGTTATGACCCGTTAGAGCCCCTACCAATTTAGACAGCGATGAGCTGTTTGATGGTCCGGCCACTGTCACATTTTGGCCAAAGCTTCCGATTGCCATAACCTCTGCATGGAAGACACTGCTGCTATCAGGAAGCCTGATTGAGCAGTGTATATTTATGCCCCTATTATGTAAGACAACTATACAACTACAGTTGAGTTGTCTCTTGGTTTTATGCCATTCAAAATTCGGTATTGTCCGTATTGTTATACACAACCTTGATAGAAAAGTTGTTTGTTAAAACACAACAGTGGCCTATTTCACCAACTTACAAATTATTGTTTACAGGCATATTTTTAAAAAATTTGTTCAAAAATCGATTTTTTCAGTTTCACAAAAATTTTGTATTACAAAATTGTTTTTGTTATTTACATAGGGACATTTGTAGAAATTTTATTTTTTCCGTTTCACCAAAAGTTAAATTTTCTTTGTTGCTTACAAGTACAATATGTTAAAATTCATTTTTTTTCAAGTTTGTGTTTCACCAAATCAAAAAGTTTTACAAATTTGTTCAATTACTGAAAATTTCTTACACTAGAAATATCGTGTGTCGATTTAGTAACAATTTGTAATTTTTCAAAGGAAGGAACGTCGCGGTCGAAGGCATAGTAGCACCGATAGTGATATAAGTTTGTGCTAAATAGACGAAGAAAAAACTACGAAATTTCAGATTCTTTTGTTTTGAATGAAAAGTTTCAGTTAAAACGTGCACTAAGCCACAGGAAATAAAGGACCATTCAGATGAGAGCGAACGAACAAATTGATGAAATGCGAACAAACCACTTTTGATGCATTTATGGACATGAAATTGCACATTTTGCTATAAAGGAGGATAATACCTATCAAAATGTATTAAGAAAACAAGTTTAAAAATAGTTTATACAACGAAATTTGGGATTCCAAATTTTATGCCGCGAATTTAAACACCATCGGCCGGCGGCGCGAATTGTCAAAGTTTATTCGCAATCCACATTTTTAAACGGCTAGAGAAATTTCTGGTAGGAACTGAAGGCTGAAATTTGTGAACTGCCGCTACCATGAAAAGTGTTTATATAGGTAAACGAACCGTAAAAACTCGCGAATATTCGTTCGTTTGTAGGTATAGTTGGCCGCTCTCATGTGAATAGTCCTTAAGACAAATTAGACATCGGATTGCAAATCAGTCTGAAAATAAACTTTTCACTGACACCGATACTTACATCAATTTCTAACAGGTTAGAAAATGTGCAGAAAAAAAATATTTTTCTTAAATAAATAAATAGTTGGCGCAACAGCCGTATATACTATACACTAGCTTCTCACAACCATTCGTTTTTGAGAGTTTTATTTTTGGGACTAATGGAAGAGACCCACGATTTTATGCCGAATATGAACGGCTGAATTGGGATGATTTTTCAGGACAGTAATACTCTTAGATGTTTGTCAGACGTTCGCGAGAGGTGACGCAGTAAGATATAATTTGTAGTTTTCCGGGGATCGAACCTGGGGCTGGGACCCTTCGCACAGTAGTCCAACACACTAACCACTGCGCCCACCATTTTTCCAACATTTTTCTTATCGCGAATAAAACCGATAAAAATGTTGTTTCTGTTAATTTTTTTCTTTGATGTTATCAGTAAGATTGTTAGAAGAATTACAAAATTATGGAAAACATTTGTTGTTTACAACTCTGAAAAATATACGGTGAAACGGTTTGTTTTTCTATTTGTTCATTCATTTAAATAACAAATACAATTTCCCTTCATTTTTTTCTCTTTCTAACAAATTTGTTGGAATTAAGTTTGTAGTTTGTGAAACAGAAAATCAGTTAACATATTTGAAAATGTAATCAACAAATACAAATTTGTAATTATAATTGTAGTTTGGTGAAATAGGCCACAGGTATGTCGATAATTGTCTATAATAGGAGTTTCCTAACTGTGCGTCGCGCTATTCTAAGTGCGTCGCAAGTTTTATTTTGTCACTGATGTAAGACTCCGAAAAAAGGAAAAGCATTACGTTTCCCTTTACGAATACAAAGAGCACGGTCGAAGCGAAATCCAATAGTCGAAGATTAAGCACGTTTGTGTTTAACGCATTTCGAATCAGAATTGCTTTGTGGCTGTCACTCGTATATTTGCCTGGCACTAAAAATTAAATAAGGGTTTTCAATTGGTATGGGTCGTTGCCAGCGAGATTCATCGGGAGCATTGCCGTGGTCCATTAGAGTGTACAGGAGAACTCGAGGCAGTCAATTCGACGTGCATAAGAAATCGGCCTTTCGCAGATTCTAACTTGGCGAATTCTGCATCGGGACTTGGGCTTACGCCAGTACAAGATCCAACTAATGGCTCAAAGTTAATAAACATAGACGAAGCCGTTTGTTCGCTGACATAGCTTCGGAGCGTTTGTGAAAGGACCTCAATTTTGGCCGAAAAATTATTTTTAGCGATGAGGCGCATTATTAGATGAATGGGGGTATGCAAATAAGCAAAATTGCCATAAATATTGGATGACGATATTTCAACTTCTACCAGTCCTTAAAAAACCAGTCTAGCAGTCCTTAAAAAAACCCTTTAGTGAATCTTCAGTAAATCAGCTTCACATATCTGTGCTTTTAGAAGGGCGTCGCAAAAATATTTCAACCTCTCCAGGGCGTCGCAGTATGAAAAAGATTGGGAACCCCTGGTCTATAAGTTGTTAGTTTGTTTGGGTTGTGTGAAAGTTGGGTTGAATCGAAGACAACTCATAATAGGGGCATTAATTCCTCCGAGAATATACCGGCACCGGTTCCACAGTCCATCTTCGATCCGTCTGATGTGTAGATGGATATCGATTTCCTTTTCGTGGGTTCATTTGTGTTCCATTTCAAACTTGACATAGTTTTAAACAATTCGTTCCTACACATCCGCTATTAGAATATATCATTGTGTATCGAACTGTAATTTCTGATTTTTTTCTAAGATTTGTCGAAATGTGACATGACAATCTAGTGAGGGGCTGATACAGGACGATCAGGTCATTGGTAAATGCTTTGGAGTTTCGGTCTTCGTTGTCGTAGAGAGACTCGGTATTATTATCCATTCGCTATAGATATGGCCGATCTAACGTAGTCGACCGACGAAGACTTAAGTATTTGGATACGAGGTACGAAGCCAGTTCTCGCTCAGTAGTTAATCACACTAAGACTAACCTCTGAGCCACTGCATGCTGCATGCAATATTGCAAAATACCTGTTAAAGTTAATATCACCCTTTCTATATCATTAGAACATTATTACGTAAATTGGGCAATAAAACCCATTTTATAAAATGTTCCGTAACTTAATCGTATCCCAGTTAAAGAGAACAAACTCATATCAACTTCATTGCCCCATTAATACCAAATTTGTGAATTTTAGTTGCTAATCTTTTTAAACTTCAATTACCTTTTTACGTATACCTATACATATTATGAATTCTATCGCAACAATTCCAATGAAATTTACCTTCCAAAGTAGGTAATAATTCACCACTTGACATAATATTGACACTCGCAAGCCAATGAACCTATGTACATTTAAGAATTATTATTAATGCCTGGTATTTGTTAGCCTTCATGCTATACAGATTAAATGAAGGATTTTCAGCTATTGATTTAAAAATAGGTAACGTAAGATCATGCTTGGGTAGAGATGATGATTCGATAAGCTAACGAGAAAAGTTAAGCTTGGCTTATTAAAACATCATAACAGCGGAAGTTCCGCAATAGAATTAAAGAACTCGTAATTTACTAAGATCAAAGATAAATGAAATGTCCTAACCAGTTATAACCGGATATCCACAGCAATCTGATGTGGGTATATACGTTACTGGAAGCACGTAGTACACCGTCTACTCTAATAGCTCCACAGACCGCAAATCTTAAATTGAAAGTTGTACGAGCACGAGGGCATTGTAATTGAAAGAGACAGATCCTAATAAAACGATTTAATGAAGGCGAAGGCGATATAATGTCAGGAATATTTTTTTTTTAAATGATGACTATTTTACGAGTATTTAAGAAATGCCGAACGTTTGACTAGAATGGAGACTATGAATAGGAGGAGAATATTTTGTTGTTGATTCAGAGCGTTTCACCATCAACCTATAGTTACGAAGAGATACAAATCTAAATAATTGTCAGAAACTAAGCCAAACATTTGTTTGGTACATTCACCCCTATCGTGGAATCCGCCGGGGGAAATCATTCACGGAAAAAAATATTTTGGTACATATCGTCAAATCCGCAAGGTGAACAGTTCCCCGTGTGGGTAATGTGAATGAGTTTCACTGTATCGTTGAAAACGTTCAAATCGAATTGTTCTCCAACAAAATGACATTTCTCGTCCGCAACAAAATCATTGCGGATTTCATTGGTTTTCTTGCATGCTGAACGTGTCGTGAGAATTTTTCAAGAAAATGTACACCTAAAAGAGTTGCTTTATTATTAAGCCGAACATCTGTGCATTATTGAACTTTATTAAAATCAAAAAATAAACATAAAATCATTCACTGCTCCTCTTAACCTGTCTCGTATTCTTCTCTGAGAACACCGCTCATATCGTTCTTCCTCTAATAATGTTTCCTATCCATTATTAAACACTATTTTTGATTTAAATCACCTTTAAAACAAACTTTTCATATGACTCCGACGAATGCAGCTACACAGATTTGTATTGACAAATGAAAGACAGCCGTTTGACAGTGAAACTAGCTTTCCCAAAAAGGTCGATAAGGCAACTTTTCCGGCGGATACCACGATAGCAGTAAAAGATGAAAGGGAATCGAATAGGTGAAGTGAAACTCAATTCAGACGGATTCCACGATAGGGGTGATTATTTCCCCGTGGATTCTTGCCCCTTACAATGAACCAGACGAAGACTCCACCGTTAGTGCGCGTACATTTAGGGATCTCTTTACTATAGGGACTGATTCAAGATTTTATTTGTTGAGGCCGTAGTCCACATTTTTTTTTTTTTTATAATTCACACGCGCTAAAGATTTTATATGACTGCTGTTATGGTGTAGTGTGAATTGTGATATATACAGCGCGCTGGCGTTGTGGATGCACTGGATACGAATATTTGCATGATTCTTTGCATAATATCGCCATTATCGATTTTATACAAGCAACATTGAAAGATTGGCCCCACACCGGAACATAACGAATAAACTAAACCATCCGTATTAAAGAAGAATATTCTCATTCCGCGGTACCAATAATCATTTTTAGTGTCCAGGTTAACTTTTACGAAGTCACAATGACGAAAATTTCCCTATAAAATTATCCATTGTGACCGTCAAAATAAAATATTTATTTATTGGTAAGGCCCTGCATATAAGGAGTTAGTTGGAAGAAAATGATATAAAAGGCAAACTGCTATATAGAAAAACATCATTCGTTGAACAAATTAAGATTTGCAGATTCCATATGTTAAGACATATTACTGAAAAAGTTGAAAATCCCGCAAACAATGCGGAAACGTTAACATTCTCTCCGTTATTATGTGTCCCTAAAATACCCCCTAAAAGTAATATAAATTCTGCACCATATTCGATTTCCGAACTTACAGCATTCTATTTCTGTAACGAACTGTAAGGAAGCGGTCGAATTCCATACATCGACCAATTAATATTACTTAACCGTGCGTCGATTATACCGGTGGACTGGAAAGCGACACACCTGCAGTCCTGCACCACGGAGTTTGAGTTTTTTTTTACCCAGCCTCCAGTTTCACCGTTCATCGCCAAGAAATAAAACAAATAAAAAAATCCTATAAGGTGACTCAAATATTGTGAGAAAAATTACAGAAATCACAAGCATTAATTATAGATAGAAACAAAAGAAAGCATTAACATTTTGTCTATTGCTATTGCTTTTTGGTTTACCTACAACATTCGTTGATGCTTAATATTAATTCTTCTTTTTAGATAGCTTAAATTTATTACATTTTTGATAAAATTTTACAAGAAAGTGTACATATTTACAATACGTTTATTTATGGACTTTTGCAAAGAATTTTGCGGTCAAATACGAATATGACAGACCGCTATTGTTTGAAGCGGTGAAAGGCATATTGCAAAGGTAGGTACCGCGACGGGGTGGAATGTTTAGAGTTTACAATGATTGAGTAGATTTTAACAGCGACCGTCTACCGTTAAAGTTTTGTTTTGTAGGTATAATCATGTTTTTTTCTTTCTTTTTTTTTCATTGTGCAACTCTCGGGTTGGTCCAAGTTCAAGGTTGGTGGTCACACTTGTGCGATTTATATCGATTTAGAGTGGACTTATATACGTTTTAATCTAGGTACATATCTCTAAACCACAGGCAAAATATAAAAGCTGAAGTGCTAATTTCTATATCGTTCACATAGTTTATAGGAAAAAAAAAAACAAAAAAAATAATTATGCTTGATGATGGACATATAAATGTATAATTATATACCCTTTATTTTCGGTCGGCTTGGAAACACTCGAAGAGTTTTGTGGGATTAAAGAATTCGTAAAAATGACTTGTAAACCTATGTAAATATTGCATCATGCATCTCAGGGTGAAGGTCAAGTTTACTAAAGGATACATACATCCTACACCAAAGAATACTTTCTCCTCTTCGGGTTTGGTGTTATAGGCATTATATATTATTAGTTCATTATTATTATTGCATGGCCAACCGGTCCATTTGGATTATTTTTCTCAATTACACAAATTCTTCTAATTAGTCACGACTTTAAACCCTTACTTAACGCAATAGTCAAAATATTAACCGAGAGGCTGATTACCAACGTACTAAAATAATTCATGTTATCTGATATACCTAGATAGTGGGGGCTCAGTAGTTACTATGTGTTTGAGGTTAAAGGTGATTAATTTTTCTTAACAACATTTTTACACGAAGGTACGAAGGTGAAGATGGAGAATTAAGTTGACATCGTTTATTCTCGGTTTATCTTAAAACGTTCGAGCCACAAGAATATATAACAAAAATTTGATTGTCACTCGTGATAAGGTGGTAGACCAATTTTGTTGATTGTGACTATCGCAAATCACTTTTGCCGATTTCACCCCTGGATCTTAATACTATGACAAATATAACCTGCCAAATGCTCCAGTCCAGAACATAGTCATAATTACTTTGGGGGCTCATCAGTAATATTATATTCAGAAAAGGAAGAGTGTTCTAAATAGAGTACTACTCAAATTGTTTGTTGCAGTCTTCCAAATCCGGCTTATCACCTAATGTATTATCTTAAAGAAGAAACAAATAGCAGCATGTGCATTATTTTATGAGCAGGTATTGATAGGCGAATTAAAAAAAAAAAAGCTTTTGAGTGTGCAGAACGAGTTTGAGGATCACATTGCCACCTGAAAGTCGTATTCGTGTATAGAACTTATGGTACGAAATAGGATATCTGACGTCATTCGTTCATCAAAATCGTAAAAAATATGTTGATCCGCGTATCATTTAGGGTTTCATACCTGCGCTTGTCATACTTCCTTTTTTTAAATCCTCCACAGGTATATTCACTTTGCGATTACATTTGTAACGCCAAGAATGAGTATTTATATTCTGAATCAGGACCAAATTCTGAATTGATTTAGCCATGTCCGTCTGTCTGTCTTTTTCTCAGAAGTAATCAATTTCTTCCCGGCTATGTGTATTGATATTGGATTGCATTAACAATATTCTTTCGACCTTTTGGAACGTTTGTGAATACATTCTGATTTTTTAATTTGACCATTGGAACAAACAAGTAAAAGTGTTATAATCGGCCTGTTCGATGCCTTGATACTCTTCACTCCATATACTAGATCTATTCCTTTCCCTTTCGTGGTACCATCTATGGACACAGGAGGATCCTGGAATCTGGATCCAAGATGTATGGCGGAGCGGGGGCCGGTATCTTTTCAGAAGAGCTGGAACTAGCTCGTCACATTAGCCTTGGGAAATACACTTCAGTACACCATCCTAAGATGATTGCTCTGCTGCATGCGTTAGACTACTTGCTCGAGAGTCAGGTGGAAGGAAGAAATATCCTTATAGCATTGGACAATCAAGCGGTGTTCAGATGCATGTAACAGGCAAACATCACAATATCATTGGAGTATAATATATTCAAGCTCAATAAGTGTTCATCTAAAAATGAAATAACACTGGCACAGACAACGAAAAGGCAGACTCCCTTGCAAGACAGGGGTCAACTGATAAGGTGCTGGGAGCAGAAGCATTCTCTTTAATTGGTAGAGGAATGGTAGAACAGCTAATTCACAAATGGCAGAATACCTAAGAAAGTGGTTAACCGTGGAACAATGTAGACAGGCTAAAATGGCATGAAAATAGCCGACCTGCAACCTGCTCCACTCAAAAAAGGGGTTCTAAGCAAGAGTCGGGGAACACTGAAATGGGTGGTGGCGTTACGGGACATGGTAGGAAGATGGGCCTTAGAGAGGATGATACTTGTAAACTATGCTACTAGGCACATATACCGTGTCAATGTCTGGCTTTGGCTGGTAGAAGAATGAGGATCTTGAAACAACATTGGGTCGAGACCCATTGAATAAAACACATCTCATATAAACAGATGCTAGCGTTAACACGAATTGAACCCAGGGAAGAACTCTGAAGAAATCGTGAGAGTCTCTCTGGGTAAGATTTATAGTGGTAGAGAGACGTAAAGAGACCCAACAATGATGGATTGATTCGAACATCTCTCGAAGTCTATATATAAATACCAACGACGGTAAAAAGTTACATAAACAAACAACGGGAGAAGTAAAGGGGGAATAACGAATAAGCCGGTTTTACAGCGTTGTAATGGTAGCACTATTTGCAGCGTTGTAATGGTAGCACTATTTTGGTTACCAACTTAAGGCTATTTCTCAAACGACTCGGCCGATTTTAAAAATTATTACAGCATTGCTATGGTAGCGGATAAATATAGGTTAATAGAGTACCTATTATTACACGTGAGCGGAGTCGCAAGCATTGTCCATAATGAACGTAAATTCAGTCTCATTAACATTGTCTTAGCAGTGGGTCAACTGCTAGTAATAATATAAACAGTTGAGCGACACTAGAACTAGACTGATCTTGCATGAACAATTCTTCCATGTATTTTGGATGAAACCCACTTTATTCTTCTGAGTGAGGGATTATCTGCATTTAATTAATGGAATTTTTTTGCAAAGTTATTCGTAGCATTTTATTACCTAATACTTTGACCTGATCGTTGAACTCTCTTCTTTATAAAAATGCTTGCACATCATCCGTCAATCCCTGTGAAATAACGTAAAAGGATAATCCCCCACCAAAGCGATGAATCACCGCAAAAAGAAAACGTATCACCGTTCATTTTTACGGATATTATAACGTGCAATATAAAAATATACTTAGACCGAAAGCGGTTTCTGATATATTTTTAAACATTGTCAGGTGTTGCGTCGGATTTAAATAACAATACAATAAGAACGAAAAATGAAACAATCCGGAAATAACTGGTAACACATCTAAAGTGTCCCGAAGCCAATTTATTTACTTTAATTCTTAATGGAGGCCAACTGAGTGTTACATGGAAATTGCAATCATATTTCGGTTATGACCTTTTCATTTATATTTACATAAATAATAATGTAAAACAATGTGCCTTATTCTATTTGTACTTCCTAGCGGAAAATATTACAAATTAAGAAGTATTTTCGTCCATTTGATACAATGACGTTCGTTATAACTAAAAAATGTAAATTTTTCAGGAGGTACCAATAATTTAAGTTAAAAATTGTCGGAATTTTTACCAGGAACGCTTAATAAGTAGGTTCCAAATGAAAACTGGTTGGATGGGTTGTCATCTGCTGTGTAGTATGTACTTATAAAAGCGTTTTATAAGTTTTTAAAACTATTTTTTTTTCTTGTTTATTTGTGCTGTTTAATATCTACCTACTCACAAAAGTTTGTTACTATTATTTTATAGCATTGTCATCAGAACTGAACCGGCATGTAAGATTTCAAAGTCCTATGTCAATGGACATAATACATATTCCCCATAAATGAAAATTCGCGACAGGTATGATTTGATTGTTTTTCAGATATCCAATACTGATGGATGTGCCCTCAATGGATCAACGGCAGCGCTTATATCCCAAAATGGGTTACTGAAAATGGAATTCTCGGACCGCTGCCCTATAAGGTCAAAACAAGGGCCTGACCTTTCAGGTTGGGGGTTGTGCTGTCGGGGTAACTTCCTGACCATGGAAAAAGAAGACTAGTTATGAGAGAGACACAATCGGCCTCTTATAATGGAACTCATCAAATGGCAACAAGGCCCGGAACGTCAATAGGCTACGATATAAGAGCATACCTGGAATTTACTAACGCTCTACATCCCAGGTACAACTCAAAAACTTGAGTATGTTCTCACGCGGTACAAGGCAGATATAACCGCGATTCAGGAGATACGATGCATGGGATTAGGTGTTACGTATGATGGAAAGGAAAACTTGCGACATTTATTACAGCTGCAAGAAAAGATTGCATGTACCTTATTAGGATACGGACTCGTTGCGGGAAATCGGTTTAGGACAAAAGTTATTAACTTCAAGCCGATAAGTGGTCATCTGGCTGTGATCCCCATCAATGCTACTTTCCAAAACATAAGATTAAATAAGGACGGAATCTGTCCGGAGTGTAATGTAAAAGTTGTACTCGGGCACTTCAATGCTAAAGCCGAAAGGAATACATCTTTGGCGGTTGGTAAGGACAAAATCCACGAAACGACACGCGGCATCATCAAGGAGGTAGCCGAAACCATTGCAGCGCAAAACAAGGGCAGCGAGAAAAAAGTATCAATCCAGGAGAAGGGAGGACAAGAAGATCCCCGCTCAAGGAAATCGAAGAGTCTTGCGATAGGAACAACATCCAAAGGTTCTATAAAAAAGCGAAGCAACTGTCAATGCAGAACCGGTTCCACCACCTAGTAGGTATAGAAGAAGTTGGCTTAGCTAAAAAAAACGTTATAAGAACAACAAGGTCGCAGACTTTGATGGTTTACCAGCGGAACTCTTTAAATACGGTGGTGATGTTTTGGTGGGGAGCATGCACCAAATTATCAATCAAGTATTGGTTGAAGAAAATATGCCCACCTACAAAAAAGGCGATCCTATATTTTGCAAGAACTATCGAGGCATACCTATGCCTGTTCAATGTCACATATAGGAGCCTATCCGACGTAATGTGTGAACGTCTTAACGTATAACGTCCCTATATACGCTGTCATAGTCGACTTTAAAGTCGATAGAAAGGTGGTGTATATCGATCTGGGCCGATCAGGTTGTTGGCGAAATTTTTTAGACGTTCACACAATACAGCCGACAAGATCTTATACGCGACATTAAGGAGAGTTATTCGTCTGTAGTTGGCGTAGTTCAGTGCATCTCCTTTCTTGTGGATTGGGCACACTATGCTGAGGTTTCATTCATCGGGCATGCTTTCGCCCGATCAAATTTTACAGATAAGTTGGTGCATGTTCCTTACCAACTCTTCTCTCACTGCTTTGAAAAGCTCGACCTATAGGCCATCCGCCCCGCAGCTTTGTCTGATTTTAGTTTGGATATCGCTATCCTCACTTCGTGCAGGTCGGGTGAACAGAATTGCTGGTTATCATCGTCCAGATTGAATCGGCCTACTGAAACGTCTCCGCCGTTTAACAGTGTTCTTTCCAAAACCTCAGCACCGACTGTGAGTCTACTACTGTGTTTCCATGTTCATCTCTGCAGGCTTCTGTTCGGACCCTGCTTCCTTGGGTGAACGTTTTACCCACTGGTAGAACTCGCGAATATTTCCCCTGCAGAAGCACCCCTCAATTGATTTGATGATCGCTTCTCGTTTCTTTCTGAGAAGTCGGTGTTCTTCCTTTCTTCTTTGCCCGTAGAGCTTGCGAGCAGTTCTCTCCGCCGCTCTGGTCCTCATTACATCTGTGGCGGCACCTACGACGGCACGCTGACAGCGCTGCCACTGGTCATCTGCAGTTGATTCTGCTGAGCTCATCGTTCTGCTGACTCTTAGCTGGCTGAGAGATTAAGGAAAACGCGGTCGGCAACGTTTTTGGCGCCCTTTTGAGACGCTTTCTCAGGACAGTCATACTCTCGGATGTTTGTCAGACGTTCGCATCAAGAGGTGCCGCAGTAGAAAAAACCTTAGGAGGTAATTTGTGTTTTTCCGGGGATCGAACCTGGGAACCTCGCACAGTATAGTCCAGCACGCTAACCACTGCGCTACTGCGCCCCTAATATCGTCAGATATGAGTTCAGTCCTATTCACCCTTATCGTGGAATCCGCAAAATTTTCCTATACCTCCGGGTCCGACAAATACAGATACACAGATTTGTATTGACAGAATGAAGGACAGCCGTTTGACAGTGAAACTACCTTTCACAAAAACTTGTCGATAAGAATTTTTTTTCCGGCGGATTCCACGATAGAAATAGGTGAAGTGAAGCATACGCTTTATCTCTATCCCTTACCCATTTCTTTTGATTTATGTTAATTGGCCTTTTGGTGTCCTTTACAGCTTTCCAAAGTGAATAATTGGAATTTTGTTTCCCTGTTAAACTCTCAAGTTAAGAGCCTATAACGCATGATTCTTAATATAATTGTCTTCAACGAATTGCGCAAATAGTTGAAATGTGCTTTATGCGCTTTCATTTTTTGGTTGACCAAATCTCTTATTTCCGGCTTTTTCTTTCGATTGGGCGTATTATTACAGGAGTCGAGCTGTACAATCTGAAGGAAGCGGTCAATTTCAACTTCAAGTTGGTAAGGTACCGTAAGTGGAACGCTCAGTTCAACATTCGCTTCGATTTCGTTTCTAAAGGAACTTGGATGAGAGAAGAGATGAAGGAATTGGATGATTATAGGGTCTTATAAAGGGTTATTTTTAGTTGTTCGAGAGAGGGCTTTGCTACTCAGTTGCTTTCTTAGCCCAAAGAAACAGCGATTAGCAAGAGGTATTCTTCATTTAATCTCAGTGCTGGCGCTGGCTGGTGTCATTGCCTGATTCCATAGCGGAGCCTAGGAAGACAAAATCCTTAATGCCTCTGGTGTTAGCGTTTGAGTTTTGCACTATTCCTTTAAGAAGAGATCACATGACAGCGCCTTGTCTAAATCCTTTTTTGACATCGAAGGTCTTGGCGAGTTCTTTACCTACCTTGATGGAGCAGCGTGCACTCTCCATTGTCATCCTTCACAAACGGACGAGTTTGGCATTGCTCTGTATAGCTCGTCTCTATAAATGCTGTCACAACCAGCCTTAAAATCGATGAAAAGGTGTTGGGTATCGTTTTGGACTTCCTGGGTTTTATCCAAGGCGATGTATTTGGCGCAGTTGACACCATATTTTATAGATGAGTCTGCGGCTTTGAACAGCTTGGCGTTCTGCTCTAGCGGGTTTTTTGCACTTAAGCTTACATATAGCTATCTTCATTTCGTCCAGGTCGTCCAAATAAGCGCTGTTTTTGTTCTTGTCCCGATAGCAAACGCCATCCCATCGCAGCTTCTTGGATCGCGGTTTGGTCTTCATAATGCAGTTCAGAACCTCCGCTATTGATATTTGCTAAATTATATTATGTGACATTTGACTCTATTTATGATTAATATAATTAATACAAAATGTTACTAACTATTCTCGCCATTTCAGCTGCAATTAATATTATTATGAAGTTTTTTTTTTGTAAATTACAAGAAGATAATGAAAAATAAATAAATAAAAAAAAATTGTCTCCAAATTTGTTGTATGCATATAATGTAGGTATATTGTATTAGTAGCCAGATGTTAAAATATATCGCTTTGTAAATCAATATTATATATATAATGCGAAATAAAATATCTATCTTTTCTTTAATAAAACTGAGAAGACTCTAAACAATAGGCGAAATGTGTAGAGTATGCCACTGCTAAGTGCCAACCTTGTTTATTTAGAAGGCGGCCAATGACCCATGACATCAGTTATTAAGGCTTTGGCCTTCATGACAATAAATATTCGAGTTGTTTTGGATTTCTGACGTAATACTTTCACATAAAGTTCACAGGGTCGATTATTCGACGAAGGCCTGCAATGATCAATATTCTATATTCCTAAACGAGTTTTTCGTCTTCTGAGCTTAGTTGTATTTCTTTTGTTTATCCATACTTAAGTAACTATATTCTGTCCAATTTATGTTTTCAGTACAGGGAAGATAGGGTATTTGCCTTTCACCCTTACTATTATTGATTTCAATAAGCTATCTCCATTTCAAAGCTCTCACATGGTTGCCATAGTGAGCATTATAAATTGGGGTAATTCTCTCACAATTATCGGAAGGGTTACCAACTGTTTATTAAGATTTCATAAACAGAAACATGTAGACCGTAAACTAAATCTAAATTAAATTAAATCTATCTTTTGCACACCACCAAGAGTTTTGATAGTAAGCGGGTTTTTGAAATAGTTCACCAGAAGCCCTAATCTCTTTTAACGTAAAAATAAATCACAGAAAATATGCATTTATACCGAAATAGGCACAAATATGCCCTAAAGAATAGGGCTCGAATTGCTCAATCCAATCCAGGGCATTGAGGATGACAGATCTATTGCCTGGAGTAGGGCGGAAAATAGTCCCAAGGTAGAGGAAGTCACTTTTGCGATCAAATCGCTAAAAGCTGACAAATCTGCCGGAGTGGATGAAATCCGGGCAGAAATGCTCAAAGCCTTAGGTGAAGAGGGAGTCAAATGGCTCTCTCGTGTCATTAAAGTGGGCTGGGAATGCGGCGAAACACCCAGCGATTGGCAGATTGGGGTGCATGTGCCCCTTTTCAAGAAAGGGGATAAAAGAAACATGAGAAGGATTGGGAGTATGCTACACCTGTTTACGCATGCTTCGTAGACTTGGAGAAAGCATATGACCGAGTTCCTCGAGGTAAACTCTGGAGTGTATTACAGGAGTATGGAGTTGACGGTTCTCTCTTGAGAGCCATTCAGTCTCTCTACACAAACTGTAAAAGCTGTGTTCGGGTAAAAGGCATTAAATCAATACCTTTCACCGTGGGCGTTAGACTTCGTCAGGGGTGCGTCTTGTCTCCTCTCCTTTTCATTATTTATATGGACTGGATGTTACAGCGCAGTCTTGGCGAGGAACGTTTCTAATTGGGAGATCTGAGGATAAGTCATTTGCTCTTCGCTGATGACTTAGTCATCCTTGGATCCTCTCAGACTGAACTTCAGCGCGCACTCGATCGGTTTGTAGCCGTTTGTATTGAAGCTGAAATGAAAGTAAACGTGAACAAATCTGAAGTGATGGTCGTCTCCAGAACGCCTGTTCAATGCACTCTGCATGTTAGTGGAGTCCCATTGAAACAGGTGGAGAAGTTTAAGTATCTCGGGGTCTTATTCACGAGTGATGGAAGGAGCAATGCCGAGTTTTCCTGTAGGATTGGTCAGGCTGGGTCAATTTTGAGACAGCTTGGCCATTCTGTTATTAGGAGGACTAAACTTGGTGTCAAAGCTAAGTTGTCAGTCTTTAATTCGGTGTTTGTTCCAACTCTTACCTATGGTCATGAGGTTTGGGTGTTGACCGAAAGAATAAGATCGCGGATACAAGCTGCCGAAATGAGATTTCTTCGTAGTATTGCTGGTGTGACGTGGAGATCGCATCAGAAATACCAGAATACTTGAGGAACTCAATGTCGAGCAGCTACTTCTCCGGACGGAGCGATGCATGCTTCGGTGGTGCAAACATATTAAAGGAGTAAAAACCGAATATGACCACATCCCACATAATCAAATTCATTTATTCGCTCTCAAAAGCTTTAAAAAGCAACAAAACCCGAAAGTTCTTTGACAAAATCTATAGAAAACCCCGTAATGATATTTTTGCAAATGAATATGGCAGCACTCTTCTGAGGTGCTTAAAACACACACCAACATGTTTATTTTCTGTGATAAAATAGCAACCGCCAACCGCACACGAGAAGATCACCCTCTTCGTCACCCTCAGCGATGCCAAACCTAGCCCAATTGTGAAATTCTAGCACTGTGTCATTCGATCTAGCACTGTAAATTGATCTTTTAGCGCACTGTGTTTAATTTATATTTTCAAGCATTACGCATTTAATTATTGCTGTAAAACTGTTTTTCTGTGAAAATTTAGTTAATTATTTAAAACTAAAATTTTGTTTTTGTATTTAGTACGTTAAAAACGTCAAAACAGTGCAGATATATACTAAAGTCGTTTGGTCTTGCCCTGAACTAGCCCTGAAATCACATTTCTGGCTGTAAATCACATTTTTGTGTTGGCATCGCTGGTCACCCTCATTCTGGTTCTGCCAGCCAGTAGTTGTGTGCACGAACCAGTAAGAATAGACCGTCGAGTCGACACCTCCCACATAGCGGACTTTGCCTACAAGCTGCCGGCGGGCCCAGAATTTCATGTATTGGTGCTGTACAAAATCAAAGGAGCGCCATTAACGCACGCATACTTGAAAAATCCTAGGCCCATGGTATAGCATGGGAAATCATTGCCGCCATTGATTTTGACATTTACACGTATTCACAGACAGGGTAATTTTTTCCGGTGAGAATCGGGTAGGTGCACGGGAAGTCGGCGATCTAGTTCTTACTGGTTTGTGGTTGTGTGACAGACTGGTCATAGTGGGGTGTATGCGCCTTTGAGGAAAATTCTTTCTTGGACATAATCTCTCT
Source organism: Cheilosia soror (assembly GCA_949372485.1). Lineage (NCBI taxonomy): Eukaryota > Metazoa > Arthropoda > Insecta > Diptera > Syrphidae > Cheilosia > Cheilosia soror. The sequence goes on along the minus strand of OX443561.1, from coordinate 1,143,397 downwards.
CTTTTTTTCTAACAGAGTATAGACAGATGCACAAACCACATAGAACTAGACCGACTAGCACTAGATGTTTCCTTGTTTGCTAACAACATGGTTTGTAAACTTGAGGACAGGCGATACACTAGAAGTCATTTGACATTCCGGGACTTGTTTGGATGGGAGATTTCATAATTAAAACAAACTAAACTAAAATTATTCGCACAGTGTGTAAAAGTTTTATACTTCGAGTTTGTGAAACCGGGCTAACATTTTTCAGTCAAATATGGTTCAAAGCAATGGTTTATGTCAATATTGTCTGCGTATCCAACTATAAATAGATTTGTTCAGCAAAGTCAAAGTGTATAAAAATCGGATACGTGCACTGCATAGTTGAGTCTGAACCTATTTGTCGTATTGAATAAATTTCCAAAATTAACAAAACCATTACATTAACAAACTCTCTGTTATTAATAAATTTCCCCAGCAAGTCGATGGCGTGCACTGGCATTCGAGTAAATAATACTTAGGAGCACCGCTTATAACAGTGACAATGCCTATACTTATTTTCAATTTAGTAGCAAGTAAATACAATTACATACATTAATTTATTTTAAAGTTACTTTATTTCTAAGAAATCCTAAATAACAACAATGTTAGCAGATATTCGTACTTTGTGAAGGTATGTGTAATTATAGTTTTAAATTTATGCACCGAACAAGTATTATATAATTACAATGCCACAATTGAAGGATTATAGCATAATGTCACAATTTGTCTGGCTCTATGGTAACGAGCGTTCAGCAGGTAACACATACAATCGTACATACTTCAAAAGTCGTGAGTGAAAGATAATTTTTCAGAATATCACGATCTTTTTTTACAGATCGATACGATGATATTCAAAATAATCGCTATAATGAATGTTTTTCTTAACAATCGAATAGTAGGTTCATGCATCACATCTGTCTGGCTTATCACCAACAACTCCTTATAGCCACAAAGCTAAAGAAACAGTTTGACGCTGTTGTCCCTGGCTGCTCCGCCAGTGGATGGTAAATCTTGGTATATTCCTATATACACGGGCAATAAATTGATGAAAGTATACTTAATTTCCCCAGAGCTGCGCTTTTTGGTAAAACATCATTTGTGTGTATCTATGTATACCTAGCTTAAGCGCTTGCGTTTGCTCAAGGGCATCGAAAATTGCGAGATCTTCATCCGCCTTTGAGATAATGCACCATAAAGCAGGAATGGGATGATGAGGGTCTTATATAAAGCCTCCTTGGTGTTTCTCGACAACGCCTTATACTAATCAATTGCCTTCTTAGGCCAAAGTGGTTAGCAAGTGTAATTCTTCGCTTGATTTCTGATTTGATGTCATTTTCAGAGTTAATAGCGGAGCCGAGGTAGACAAAGTCCCGAACTACTTCAAAGTTGTCTGTCGTGACGTTATGTCCGATTCGTCGATGTTATGTGTCCCTCCTTGTTGACATCATATATTTTGTTTTGCCCTCATTCACCACTAAATCCATGACACACACGTATGTAGCCATTGAGACCATACGCTGACGTAAAAATTATGTCAGTGCTACATGCGTATGTGCTACATGCGTATGTACGCGTACTGGCACCTTTATACTGGCCAATACAGCTCTCGAATGCATAATGGGGAAACATTTTTTAGGATCAATGGCGATTTGCTTATCGATTTCTGCAACGCGCGTAAGCTTGTTTTGGGAAGAAAAGGCGTGCCATAAATTCATCTGGGTCAAAAGCCAAATCGACCCGTCATTGTACAGCAAAGATGAAGGAAATCACTCTGTGATGTCAGAAATGAGAGAAGTGAAAGTATCCATTAGATATACGCACAGCAGCCGTCATTTCCGCGGGGAAATCAAAATGCAGCGTGGTGACAGGATTATCAGGTTTTAAAAACCGGAATCGCCAAACGTAAAATATAAAACGCCAAAAAATCGCCAAATTTCAAAATTTTCCACTTTCCAAATTGAAAAACCATAAAATTCAAATAAATTCGTGCAACTCGTAATTTTTACGTAAAAAAAACTTAATGCAAATTCCCCAAGCTCCTGCAACTCTGGCTGTCCTAAGGCATTTGTCATTTTGTACGCCTTGTTCCAAAACTTTAAAACGTATTCTTCGGGTACACTTTCTATAGATAAAATTCATTTGACCAATTGACAGAAATTGATTTTTTTAACTGAGCCTCAGTAAGTTGTAAGCTTTTGGATGGAATCAAGCTTACAAGTAGACTTTTAAAACAGGGTCGCTGTTGGGTTAAACAAACGCCTGGAGCAAAATATTCCAAAGAAACAAGAGGTGTATTGCAGTCAGACAATCTTTTTCGCAGTCCTCTTAGTAAAACAAGAATAAAATCGTTAACTTGCTTCTTAACTTCATTCACATGCTCTGTGCTACCACTGTTTTTTATCGCGATTCTTTTAAAATCCGACCCTAGATCAATATCTTTCCAAGCTTGTTGTCTTCATTCCTTACTAATTTTAATATTTCGTGACAGTCATCACCAGGGTTGTCAGGTTTTAAAAACCGGAATCGCCAAACGTAAAATATAAAACGCCAAAAAATCGCCAAATTTCAAAATTTTTCACTCCAAATTAAAAAACCATAAAAATCAAATGAATTCGCGCAACTCGCAATTTTTGCGTAAGAAAAACTTAATGCAAAATCCCCAAGCTCCCGTAACTCTGACTGTCCTAAGGCATTCGTCATTTTTTACACCTTGTTCCAAAACTTCAAAACGTTTCTTCGGGTACATTTTCTAGATAAAAGTCGCAAGCTTTTGGGTGGAATCAAGCTTACAAGCAGACCTTCAAAGCGGGGTCGCAGTTGGCTTTAAAAACGCCTGGAGAAAAATATTCCAAAGAAACAAAGAGTCTGTTGCAGTTAGAAATGCGAAAAAGATTGTCTATTAGTAAAGCAACAATTAAATCGTTAACTTAACTTAACTTAATTCACATGCTCTGTGATATCACTATTTTCTATCGCCATTCTTTCAAAATCCGACCTTAAATCAACATCCTTCCAAGCTTCAAAGTTGTCTGTATTCGTTACTAATTTTAATATTTCTTCACATTCATCACAGATGTAAGGCTTGGATAAAAATTATAAAAAAAAATAAAATATGAGGGTTTTGGTTAAACATATATTTAAATCGCCAAAATCTAAAAATATCGCCTTTTTTAGGGTGCGTCGCCAAACCGATTTTCGTGTCGCCAAATGAAATTTCAAATCGCCTGTTTGTTGATAAATCGCCACATCTGACAACCCTGGTCATCACTAGGGTGACCAGATCCATGCCCACCAAAAAGAGGACACCTTCAAAAATTTCAAATGAAAAATTGAAATACCGGTTTTTTTAACTTTCTGTTTTTTTTTTAATGGCACGCCTTGATTTTAAGGTCTTAATTCCAAGCAGTTGGCTGGCACCTAGAAAAATACAATGGGCAGAAGTTCCATCGCATTTTGAAAAAAAAAAAATAGTCGAGTGAAACGCCTTTGAATGCTTTCGATGCGATCGGATTGAGTCTTAAACGAAGGGCTCCAAATGACATTAGCATACTTAAGTAATGAAATTTGCAATTTCTATAGATAAATCAAATGAAAGAATTGGCTTTTAAAACAATATAGTCTATATGACTTTTTAAAGTGTATTTAGAATCTAGGATAACTCCTAAATCTTTGATTTCGTCCACCCTACAAAGTGGATTTGAAACAACAACCTAATAAGTTCAAAATTGAAACCAATCTTGAAAAAGATACCACAAAACACTTTTTTATGTTCAGCTTTAAAGCATTGGAGTTACACCAGTCTGAAATAGAACTTAGATTTAACTGTTATAAATGGCAGTCATCTAAGCTTCTCATTTTTAGATTTAGTTTTAGATAGTCGGCGTATAACAAACATTGACAGTGTTTAATCCCCAAAGTAAATTATTTATGAAAATTATGAAGAGCAATGGTCCTTCATTCCCGTAAAGTGGGATCCCAAAAAGGGACAAATTGCACATTTTTTCAAAAAGATACCGGACATTTTTTTTTTTAGATAAAAAGAGGACATGTCTTCTTAAAAGAGGACATCTGGTCAGCCTAGTCATCACAGATGTAAGATTTGACTGAAAATTATAAAAAAGAAAAAATAGTTATGAGGATTTTGGTTAAAAAAATTTAAATCGAGCGTTCTCCATTTCATTCTGTGGAGGTATAAGTTTATGAATTATGAATACTGACTGAAAAAGAATAGGAAAACCAGAGGGAAAGATCTGGCGGTGTCAAAATACATAGCATAAATGATTATTAAAAAATAAACTTTTTATCTTTATGTAGATATGTATCTTATCGCTAGAATTCAGAAAATTCTGAAATTCAATATGTATGTATATACCTACCTATATTTCCAGGATATATACATCACATCAAAGGTATTAAAAAAACTTTAAAGATGCATTAAATTGACAATGCAGAGATACAAATTGTTCGACATTGCTAATCCGAACTGAAGAATGTCTTAAGCTTAAATAGATAATGTGGAAATTCAACTTAATTTCTTAATTCACTATGCCTTCGCAAATATAATTGAATAAACATGGTTTTCTATTCATAATTTATTGTTTATTATGCGGCAATTTTAATCAAGGTCATTTATTGTGTCATGTATGAATTCGAAATTAAAATCGGAACTTAATGCATTACTCATGATTCATGAATATAACAAAAGATCTAACGCTTAATACTATACCCGTACCATTGTTAGCCGTATTTCCTGACGTAGTTGTCAATTGGACAGAACTGAGCCAATTAGCAGCACACAGTAAAGAAACCAACGTGTGTGTCGACCCGTTTAATATACATCAGGATTTCCGTGCGAATCACTTTTGCCATAAGAGCAAGTGTCAGATGACCAGTGGCAATGAGTTTTTCTTCTTTCATTTTCTTTTTACATAATTTGTTCGGTATCTGGCGATAATGACACGACTCGTTGGAATAAAATGATTGATTGATTGCCATAATGGTATAATCTATTGTTGTCTGGAAATCGAAGAAGAAAGTCGACACAAAAAAAAAAGTCGATCAACATTTGTATTCTACAAAACATAAACATCATTGATAAGCATTTTATTTATTTTTTTATATAGGTATTTAGTTAAATAATAACTTTTCTGATCTGTATATTTAATTTCAAATGTTCACTGAAGACAATAGTTTGCAGGGTTATATTTGTGCTTTGGTGGTTCTCAAAAAAATCAACTTTCGACAGGGGTAGTACTGCACCTGTCACTTGACCTCAAAATCCTCTATTTACTTTTTTCAAAATTAAATTTACTTGCCGGGTTCCTAGAAGCATCCTGCATTATCATAATCACAACTAAATAAACGAAGTCGAATTTTTAGAGCTGACTGCTACATTTTGACTATTTGTGGACCAATCATATATATATTTACCCTTACTGATTCTGTAACGCTCCTTACTTTTCTTATTTTTCTTATTTTAAATAAAAGTAGGCGGTGTGTATTTGAATAAATTTTCAATGTTTGTGTTTTCTCATTATTCAAATACGCACCGCCTATTTTTCATATAAGTATTTTAATTTTCTTCAAGGTTCAAACTCTACTATAGTAATGCTCGGCAAGTGTTTTCAAAAGGAAATTGCCAAATAAAACCAACCCTTCTTAGGGGGTCAAAGTTTGTACGAGAACATTTTTATTTTTCATCCGATCGACTTCAAACTCGGTTTGTGTACTCTATATAAGAAATATTTAGGTATTTTGCTTTGGGCTCGAGTTATTGGCAATGATTTTAATGATAACTTTTTCATAACTCACGAAGGAGTTTGTCGTATCAATATGAAACTTTGTACATTGATAATAAAGAAGTAAAAAGAAGTAAAATATTATTTATACTCATAAATCTAAATTCTAAATCAATAGATACAAAAAAACAGAAACCGTTTTTAGGCAATATGTGCTTTGCTACGAATTTTAAGATCACCGATTTACTAACTGCTCCTCAGGTACTTTAATAGGAAATTTTATTTCGCGATATTTAAATATAAAAGAGAAAACTAACTGATCGTGAAGGAATCTCTGTGGACAAAATCCTGAGGGCTATTAAAATATGAGTCTTCTCATTATTGCAAAATTGCCGCGGGTAGCAGAAATGTATGAAGACGACGTTGTTGAAATTCCCACGGAAATTATATTAACAGGAGACTTAATTAAGACAATTTTTGGCGATCTGCTGCAAAAGTCAATGCAGGAACTTTAAGAACGAGTCATTGCCGCGCTGACAAATGTGCAGACATTGGAAATGAATAGGAGCGATTCTGTTATCAGTGAAGACTGAAGATCCAAATGATGCACCAAATTTCCCTGTTGAATTCCTCAATCAGCAAGCTCCATCCAGCAAGCCACCTCATGTGCTGTACTTAAGCAAGGTGTCATCATCATGTTGCTGAAAAACTTGAACCCTAAAATGGACTGCAATGGAACTCGATTGATTGTGGAAGAGCCTGGACGAAATTTGATAAGAGCATGAATTATCACAATGATTCCATTTCCGATAAATTCTAGCATACGCTATAATAATAAACAAGGCTCAAGACCAGTCATTTGATCACGTTGGCATGCATTTGAAGACCGGAGTATTTTCACACGGCCAACTGTATGTGGCTTTATCACAATCAAGAGTTGGAAGACAAAAGAAGGTGTATATTGAATCTAATCCACAGCAAGGAAGATTATTAATTAACCAGAGACAATTTACACGCAATGTAGTTTTCAAAGAAGTTCTTTAAATAAAATCAATTTGTTTATCAAATATTACTTTGCATACCCAGCGAAGCGGGTACAACCAACTAGTATATGAATATTCTACTAGATGACCGCAAGCAGAGGGGAAATTCTTGCGGTATTCCATTATCCAATTTGACTAGAAGTATACAGCTATCGATTTATTATCCTAAAGGCTTTTGAGTCATAATAGACCATATCACCCACATTCGTGCCTCTGCTTAAGAACTGGAATAATCGTAACGCAATCGAACCCATTTTATTTTTTGAAGACACGACTACACTATGCCATATTGTAAGATAAATTATCCACAAGTTTATGTTTTAAGAGGTGAATAAGTGTATGAACTCCCCTGTTCTGAAATTGCCATTTTTTTATTTCTACCAACCAATTTATTTGACATTACTTTTTTAAAAAGGAGTTCAAAATCCTGAAGCACTCAGACCAATTGTATAATGTAAGTAGAAACTACACTTTTTTGGTTAAGTATGGTGGAAAATCTATTAATGGTTACGGTGCTAGTACATGGCATGTAGTAAGCCACATACGTATGCAGCAATGACGTCGTTTTTACGTCAGCGAATGGTCCCAATGGGTACATGCCTCGTACAAGCCCTCTCTGTTAGTTAGAGCCACATACGTATGTGGTTTGCTACATGCCGGGTACTAGCACCGTAACCACTAAACCATAATCCCCATCATTTCCTTTATTAGGTTAGGTTAGGTTGAAGTGGCCGCTAGCATACGCCAGTACACTTACCAATTTAGGTCCATTGTGATACCATCCATTCTGAGCTTCATGAAGCGTAATAAACTTCTGATATTATTAGTGATGACGATGAGATCTATAGGATCGTTGAGGAATGAAGCTCCTAAGTGGATTTTCCTATTCCGAGAAAGAGCAGGGCAGGAGCAGAGAAGGTGGGGGACAGTTTCCTCCTCCTCCTCATCTCTACAGCTTCTGCAAAAATCAATTGAGTGAACACCAAGTCTGGTTGCGTGTCTACCTATCAGACAGTGTCCAGTGATGACACCTATCATAGCGCTAATATGACGTCTTTCTAGAGATATCAAACACTTAGAGCGTTTCAGATCCAACTTTGGCCAAATCTGCTTTGTCGCTAGATATGTTGTACCGTTTGTCCATGTAAGATTTGTTTTCTCAACGGCGCGGCGTCTAGCTTTAATTTATGTTTACATGTGACAATTGGTATTCCTAAGTTAGCTTTGTCAGGTAGCAAAGGTAATGTTTTTCCACGTCTGGCGAGTTCATCGGCCCTACAATTCCCTGGAATGTTTCTATTACCCGGCCCCCAGAACAGGTGAATATTGAACTGCTTTGCCATCTCTAGAAGAGACGAGCGGCATTCTTGGGCTACTTTCGAATTAGTGTATAAGGAATCCAAGGATTTGATAGCTGCTTGACTATCTGAAAAGATACGGATATCCGGGCTTCTTTAATCGCCATTATTTCCGCCTGGAACACGCTTCAATGAAAGAGACTAAGATTGAGTCTATCAGAGAAAACACCACCACCCACCCCTTCGTCAGTTTTTGATCCATCGGTATAAAAGTGAGCCGACTTGTCCTCAAGAAAAGCCTTTCCCTCCCAGAGATACCGGGGGTAGACTTGAAGTTTTTGTAAAAGTTTAGTCATTAGTCAGTGTTTCCAGAAACAGTTTCGAAGTTGTTCAGTATACAATCATGTCCAAAATATTTACTAGACCACTGCGATACTGCTTTGAAGCGAACGACTGAATTAGCAGCAATTTGTCTGCTGAAAATGTCAAGAGGTGTGAGATGGAATAAGATGTCCATTGCTGTGAAGGGTGTTGTGCGAAGTGCCCTACTAATGCACATGCAGGCTGATCGTTGGATCTTGCTTATATAGTTCAGTTGTATGGCCTTATCTAATGCGGTCCACCAAACGACCACTCCGTACGTAAGTATCGGTCTTATGACCGAAATATAGAGCCGATGAGTTAAACGAGATTTTAAGCTCCATTTGTTGCCAATGGCCTTTTTGCAAGAGAAAAGTGCAACTGTGGTTTTTTTTACTCTTTCTTCAATTTAACTTTAACTGTAAAATAAGACATGGATATTTTGCTCCGTTAGAGAAAGTGAAGTTAATATCTACTATTTAGAGAGGGGGGATCAATTGGAGGAATTTTGTAACTCCTTGTTAAGAGTACCAGTTCCGTTTTATGTGGGTTTACTTTACACTCCTTTATTAAAAAAAATGTTAATTGAAACAGGGCATATACAATACATGGTGTTTTTTTTTATCTTATATTGAGCTTGTATCTAGCTTTAAGGATGTTAATTAATCGTTTCGAGATATAGGGGAGTTGTTTTCGGTATGCATGTTATCTATTCAATTAATTTCCGATCTCTCCTCTATCGCTTTTTTAATGAAGCTGTTTTTTTTATAATAATATAATATATAAGCATTCAAGCATTCTGTGAACACTAAACATTCACAAACAATGAACGTATCCGGGTATATGGCAGCTGTTTCGTAAAAAATACACCATATAGTCTGTACCTACCGCTAAGCTTCCGATGATTGATTCGAAATTGCATGTGATTGATTATACATCGACTTTTATTTATAGTTCAACAATTTATTGAAAAAAAAAAAAAAATAAAAAATTATAATAATAATAATAATCCGTTAATACTACGCAGCGAAATAATTTAACTCTTTCGCCATTTTATGATGCAATGCTGCCAAATATTACAGTATAGATATTTCACCGAAATACATATACATACCAATAAAAAATATACAAACGTCTTCCATAGTGACTAAAAGCTATAAAATTATATAAAGGCAAGAAATTTCTTTAAAATTTTACCTGCCACATTTCTAACACCATCAATCATTATATTGTGGACTCAGAATTAAAAATTCTATTAAACATAATTATTTTGTTTGTTTGTACCTACCACGCAATGCAAACTGTTACATTTGTGTCAAACTTTGTGGTGCAGTTTCAATTTGCATTCAACGTTTCTTTCGCTAAGAAAACCGCACGTCACTCTAACAACAAAAACTCGTCCAACGCATAATTAAAGGAACGATTTATGCAATTAAATTAAAAAAATACAAGTCGCCGTATATTTGATTTTGCCCAAATTGATCGGTAGTACGGAATCTTTCTATACTCATATGTGATTGGGTCAATGTACTCGAGCTACCAGATCAAATTCACTCAAGAGATTGTGCTTTTGTTTATGTAAAATAAACTGGATCTAATGCAAATTTCAATGAATCAAAAGTGATAACCGAATAATTTCAGATCATAGAAATGATCACACTTTTGTTAACTTATTATCGAAATGACTACCGTAGTTGAGTAAGTAACAAGAGAGCCGTTCAATATCGACAACTTTATATTAATTATTATTTGTTCAAGTTCACCAGCGTCCGCTGTTGCCTGCGCTATACCATGCGTTACGCTAGGGGCAACATATCCGCATAGCAAATCGATCTCAAATTTAGATGCAGTTGCTTAAAAGCGAATCAGAAATTGGAAAACCCATTAAAAAAATCTCACTTTAACCGCAGTTGCTTAACATAATCTAATATTATATGAACTTGTTGAGTAAATGTAAAACATCCGGTTAAATAATGCCTGCAATTGGCTGTATTCAGGGAACTTTAAGGGATCACAAGCATTTAAATCTATCTGTAAAAATAAAATGAAATGCTTTTCGTTCGTCATCGCATTACTTGAAAGCGGCTGGACCGATTTGGTTAATTTTTTTGCATGCATGCTTTGCTGCGGTTGTGACAATTTTAACTATTGATTAAATCTAACAACTGAATTGACAAATAAACTGGAAAACTGGAACGATTTGTCGCAAATCTGTGGTTTGGTAACAAAATGAAAAATAAGTGAACAAACGCTTTTTGGTTGTCACAGTTATTTAATCATGGGTTAAACTAAATCTATGATAACCTAACCACAGATTTAACCAGCTGTGAACAAACCGGCCCTAAGGGTCTTGCAAATATGCGACTGCTACCCTAAGGGTCTTACGAAAGAAAACTATTTTAAAAATTACCCGAAGAATTGCAAAATTCGGGAAAAAATAAAAGTGCTTTTCATAAGATTTTCATATTAAAAGAGTATATCTTAACATTTATGGCAACCTTAGCTTAAAAATTTAGATACATGATATAGCCTGTTGCAACTAAATAGCAAATAGCAACTGTTGTAAATAAATGTGGCCCGGATTGGGCAAAGGGGCGTGATACTCCCAGAAAAACAAAAATTCATACGCTATTTCTCGACATGTGAGCTAAAGTTGTAAAATTTGCGGCGGCTGCACAAATAATTTCGCGAAGTATGGGCGGGATTGGAATATGGGGCATGGTTTCTCCCATCTAAAAATGGGAGATTTTGTCCCGTGGGGATTTTCTCTCAAGGTCTTTTGGAGTAAGGCATTCCAACACAGGGGATTATGAAACAGGGGGTTTTGGAAAAGGGATTTTGGAAACGGAGATTTCATCACCAACCCGTAGGTATGTATGTATACATATTTTATTAAAAAAGAAAAAAATATGTATATAAACATTCAAATATTACATAAAGATTCAGTCTTCGTCTTCGTCTGCTTGAATTTTTCCAGCTGTATAAGTTGACGTTGTTGCTTGTACCACGGGCGGCTTGTCAGATTAAGCCAAATAGGTTGTATCCTTGCAGCCAATTTTATTGAAAATTTCTTTTGGAAAATCATAATTATAGCCATAAGAAAATACCTACGACATTTCCGGAATATTTCATTATGCGCTAAATTTCGCGCTGTGCTCTAAATATATTTTTTACGCGCTGTCAGACCCGAAATTCCGCCAGATCTGACGCGTTATCCGCTAATTTGGCAACAGTGTTTGCGAATACGCATATCTTAGTAAATAAAAATAAAAGCCATAAGACCAAATTATCTTTGATTAACCGATACTATAATTAACACCATCATTGTACCAGTCATTGTACCTATACCTACAGATGTTGGCCATCTGTTCCGGCAAGGTGTCGACTCTGTCGAGACAATTCTAACAGTTTTTCCACCGGACTTCAAATGAATAAATCATTTTGTTTGAATAAATAATTCCAACAATTTAAATTGTTGTATGCAGAACACGTCAATATAATAATATTAATAACCTATTAATTGGAGTGATATAACAAAAACCCAGCAGTTTAGATTCTGAACTCTCCACCCACAGCATGCGGGTCTAACCCACATCTGATATAAATCGATTTCTAGCAGCTGCTCCGCATACATATACCTTGCATTATATTCGAACTATAGTTGTCATGTAGGTGCTTTTATAATGTAGGTACCTAGACTTATCGGAAAACATCAATCTGCTAACAGGTGTTAATTGCGATGCAAGTGACCAGCACAAAAACATGATAAACAAGCAACTATGTAAACGTCGAAGAATGAAGTCCAACAGATGTAGAAGCAGAAAAACATGTGTAACAAGAATGAATCGTTAGTACCATCTGTTCAAATTAATGACCAAGGGCTTAAATCTTGTTTTCAATAAAGATCACGTGAGCGACCGCACTTTAGCTTACATAGGCATGCAAGTGATTTACTGCAATGGAAACCATTAAATCATTACCATTTCAAATAGTGGAAGCTATAGGTCACTTTTGCTACCTAGGGCTATTGCATTGTATAGATATCTACCTACCTATATATAATGTGACACCTTTCACATCTGGTCTTCATCTTGATATTCAACTATCACCTGGTTATGGTATTACACGCAAAACAGAAATTACCTACTTTGATTTATATGTACCTATCTCTGAAATGCTCACTGTCGGAAAGTGTAAAATGTAATTCACTACTCGTAATTCCGCACTTAGTCATTGACATTACTACTCATAACTCCCTGTATAATGAAGCATTTACGGTCTAGCATTTGATAGTCGTACCTACAAGTTGCATTTCCTCATATTTTCTTATAAAAGCCTACCTTGTAGTCGTGTTGCATTTAAATAATTATCTGCATAATATCAATTCATTTAGTTAACAATCGAATTGGTGAGGCGTAACGACCCTAAACCATTTTCGAACTCGTTTTTAATTGGAAAATCCATTCCCTACCACAAGGTGGCACGGTGGGGTGCCACGAGCCGCTGTCTAATATTCGTTCTTAGAACTTGCGTATATCTCTGTGGCCTTACCCATGCTAATACTAAAAAAATCGGCAAACCACTTTCAAAATTAAAACCTGCCGACGACCACTAAACATTCTCACTTACTCACTAAAAAAAAAAATTAATGAAACCCCAAAGAAATAAACATTACCCTCGTATTACTGTGTGCCTGTGAACAAAACTGGATTTGCTTTAGTTATCGTCAATCGCCACAAGAGCAGCGTTATCCAACGAAAAAAGGTGATCCCCTGATGAGTCGCCGTTGACTCTTATAATAACAAACGAGATTGTTTTTTACGTCAACAGTTTCTTTTGCCTGCGAATATTTGATTCTTGCTTTTGGGTCAATGTAGACTTTGGTCGGGGTCTTTCCGATGATGAGCAAGTTAGTTTGGAGAAATCCACACCGCTCTCCAAGTGAATCCCCATTCACAAGACGACTAAATGTATGACGCCCGCATCTACAGGTCGACACGCATGCAGGTGAGATGCTGTGCTGTTGCGTGGCTAGTACGAATACGAGGCAAAACCATACGTACAGTGTGTAATCCTATACAAGTCATAATATGTATGCGCATTAAACGCATTCCTCAGGCATAAGGGGTTTCCCGAATCTCTTTCGTAGAACTAACTTAACTGGTCAATGGGAATTTTTTACCCACAAAGAAATAAACCGCTTGGCATGTCACACAACGTATTCGCCGTAGTCGAGTGTGTCTGACAGATTTCAGAAGTCAAGTAGGTGTTTCTATGTTTATATACTAATAATGATTTACATCTATATAATTGCTACCGCATCTTTCGCAGAAGAGTAGCGCCTATAATAGAACAGGTGTCAAACCATGGTCATTGAGGTCCACTCAACCCACTGGTTGTAAGAATAATTGTGTTTATGTTGGCTGCACAAATATACGTAGGTACATACCAGTCTGTTATGTAGTGGGCTCGATTTTGTGTGCTGGTGTAAGTATAGGACGTACCGTGCTACACACCTCTACTCTTTGTTCCTCTTTTAATCAAGTGGATACAAATGTCAATGACAGATTTTGGATTTTCAGTTCTGTCCTTTTTCTGTTGTTGTTGCTATTGGTGGTGGCGCTGACACGTCATGATCTCGTTGAAACTGCATACAAGGGGTTTTTATTTAATGAAATTCATAAAGTTGAATTTTTTATTAATGTCACGTGAGATTTACATTTAAATGAAAAACGAAAAATCTTCCAACAGCTGTTGGCTGTGATAATGGGTGATTTTTATAGTATTGTTCAATGGTAGGTATAGGCAGTACAGGGAAAATAAAGAAACGCTTATGGCTTTTTGGGGGCTTGTCGTTTGAGAATGTATTTATTTGATTCAGGAAGTGAAGCTGGACATTGTTGTATTGAGGCCAAAAGAGAAAGAAGTATTTACTGGTTTTTATTGCGTAATAGAGATATAATTATTATATTAATATTTTTTTTAAAAATAAAGTTAATAGCTTTCAGCAGATGAAGCTGGGAGAAGAAAGGCCTATGGTTCTACACGCCAACTATTTACATTGTAGTCTATCGGAAACCTCAAATAAGCGGACAAATTGTTTGGTACCGTCAGTGTCCGCTTATGATGTATGTACAATTGTACAAATTTTGCATTTTCAAACAATTTTGGCCAGGTCATAGCATTCCACCCGTAACTAAAAATATTTATGAAAACAATTGTAAAAATATGAGCATTTTTGTCCGGTTTTTGTCCATATTGCTTTTGGTAGTTTAAGCAAAGTTTGAATATCATCCGTTTATTTAACTCGCTTTTATTGCTATTAATATTATTAACACATATAGCTAATAAGAGTAAAAAAAAAAAAAAAACAAGGCAACATCTAGCCCCAGCAGTACCTATACTAAATCTGAGACTATGTGTCCATATTGGTCCACATTTATTTTAGACAGTTTTCATTATAAATAAATAAATACATAGTTGGCGCAACAGGCGGATGACACCCAAGGCCTAGCTTCTTGTAACCATTCGTTTTGTGTGAGTTTCTATTTTTGGGACGAATGGAAGGGACCTACAGTTTTCTGCCGAGCTTTTTCATGACAGTCATACTCTCGGATGTTTGTCAGACGTTCGCGAGGGGTGGCGCAGTAGAAAAAACTTTAAGATGTAATTCGTGTTTTTCCGGGGATCGAACCTGGGATCATCCCTCGCACAGTAGTCCAGCACAATATACAGTTTTCATTGGCGAAATTAATTTGTTCTCAATCCTATATTCAATATTGCTGTTGATGACTCAGATATGTACATATGTATATAAATATCAGATGTCGTTTTACGAACTACATACGAATATGTACGTATATATGAAAAATATACCCACACGTCATTGGGAACGAAAATATTTTGCAAATAATAATTGTTCGATAATGCATTTCTTTGAGATATATACCTACCTACATTTGAATAATATATTCTACAACTAATAAATACGTTTAGGTGCCCATAAATTATATACTACAGAGCTTCAAAGTGTCCTATATTTAAATATATAGGTATATATGTAGGTAAATCAAATTACATTACAGCACTTTTTAGGGGAAAAGAGCAAAAGATGTAAAGGTCAGATTTGGGCTACAATCGATGCTCGTATCCGTAAACGATTTCGCAAATCGATCCAGCTTCTTAGAATTCGAAGAAAGAACGAAAATTGATCGAATCACACATTCTATGCGAGTATTATTCCATCAAGGTCTTTTAATCAATCCGCAGACAAATGTTTACATTTTTATTATAGTGGCCATTGTTTGAACCTTAAACCGCTATTAAAGTATTTTAAGATTAGAAGAGAAGTAAAAGAAATATAACTCCAAATTTACGTGGTCTATAATAAGAAAACAAAAAAAGACGGATTTTTATTGTTTCTTGTTTGCGGATGTTTAAGAATAAAATAATGGTAATGGTAGGTTTAAGATTGATTGTGAACTTGACTATTTCCCTCAATAGAGGTCAGATGAATTGCTACAAGTTCAGCGGAAGCATTGCTGGAAGTGTACACAAATAATAATAATTGTTCACTGCATGGTCGGCCTTAACAATCTAGGCGCCCCGGGCGAGTCAAGTTTTTGGCGCCCTTTGATATTGTAATAAAACTAAAAAAAAAATGATTTTTAATTTATTATTAAATTTATAGAAAGGTGTATCAGTTAATGACGAAAATTTAATGACAAAAAAATATATATATATATTAAAAATTAAAAACAAGAAACGTCTTATTTTTTTAGGTTTTTGCCAGAAAATTCTCTGAAAAGACTATCAAAGTCTAGGTTTTCTGCAATTTGATTTTCAATGGACAGTGAAGCCAAACGGGAACATGTCATAACGCCCAGTGTCATAACACTTTTAAAACTGTCATATCGCCCGCCGGGCTTTAAGTCATTTTTTGTGGGCTTTATGACACTATAACGCACCAAAATGAAATAATACCCGAAACGTATGTGGGGGCAGCATGCATCTTATTAAAAATAATATTGTAGCAATTTTTTGGAGTGGTAATGAAGACGAGGTCATAAGACAAAACGATCTTATTCGCATCCGAAAACATATAACGACAAAATCCTATTTGATCTACAAACATTCATATGAAAAACTCAATTTAATAAATTATTCTAAGATTCAAAATGTTTTTTAGAATGTCTAATATTTTATTACATTGGACAAAATAAAAGAGATATAAGCTCGTGGAAAGTGCAATAGGTATTTAGCTACCAGAAGGGTGCACCTAGTAAAACATTTTAATTGATGACTAGCCCAGCTCATAATCCACAAAAGCTTTAAAGTGATGTTAACAAAAACTGTCAGCCAATAATTTTCATCTCCTGATGGTGGTATAGACTCGATTGTAGCTATATAGTTCCATTCGATCTTGGCGACTCCGCATTTAAAAACCCTTTGCCAACAAAGTGTTTTTTTCTATCAATTCCACCAAACTCTTTAATGGTTCTTAGGTTGTTACCTTTAACCATTGCAAATAATCTAATTTAATTTAGTTTTTTTTTTAATAAATAAGCAATTCAAGAAAAGTTACATTTTCAGCCACTAATTTGTTAACAACAAACACCGTCGTTTTCTTATCGTTTTCTGGCGTTCATAGCCTTAAAGAATGTTTGCGAAATTTCTCACATGACGTTCATCGTACCTACTCGTAATTCTCAATTTAAATTGGAGTGTTTTAAATCGTCGTAAACGCCACTCGGATTAAGGGTGAATATTCGTAGTACGCAATACGCATTCATATACTGATAGAATTTATGAAATTCCTGTATAAAATCCAGTATTGAAATTTATTCAGTATCTGGACCTTGAATCCAGTATGGTACTGGAAAATCCAGTATAGTTGGTAGGTATATACGTATAGTGTATTGTACAGATCATCACAATAATTCCAGATGCACTAAATTGATAATCGCACCGATTGGAGAAAGGAATTACCCTTAAAAATGTATTTCACCAAATTGAATAACTGTATACCTGTTTATGTGAACAAACAAATACAGAAAGGGACAATAAATAATCAATGTGTCTGAAGGGTATAAGTGAGTAAGTAATTAATCAAATTAAAAGTTGATAATTATAACTGTTTACCGTTTTTCCACCAAAATAACCACTCTGAATCATAAAACGAATTTATTTATAATTAATACCCTAATTAAGAATATATTTACGTAACTTTTTAAAGTATGTGCAATTGTACATTGATCTGAGTTGGATAAATGCTGAAATTATATAAAATGTATTGTATATGAATATGATTCATTTGGGTAGAGCACATCTGGATGTGGTTAACTGAGTAGAAGTTTATTTTTGATGACTGATCTTGGTATACAACTTTTTACACAACTTAAACGCGTTGAAGCAACCGGTAGTAAAAGTAAACAAATAAAATATTTGCCTTTTTAGACAATGAAAAAATGATTTAGAACATTCGTCTGTATGCATGAAGTAAATATGTAATTGAAATACATAATTCAGAAGCCTTTAATATTTGTCTATAAGCTAGAAGACTGTATACGTGTACTGCATATGATGGGCATTCCTGCTGTGGGTACTGTGAAAGTTAAGATATTTCCTGTTTTAGTTATTTAAATCGAAAACAAATACTTACATATTACAATTTACCAAGTATATTCTATTGTCATTTTGATCCTTTGCCCAGGAAAAATATAAAACATTGAAAAACCATGCCAATTAAAGAGGAATATTTCGCAACAAAAAAAAAACCTAATTCAGCATTTTAGCAAACAATTAATTATAGATACACGAAAAAACTTAAAACACCAGATTGATCCCGTCGTGCTCGTAATGAATTAAAAAAAATCTTAATCGAAAGTTCAAAATTCGAACATAACTTTGTTAAATTAAACAAGTAAAAGTCTTATCATCGGCCTATCCGATGCTTTAATATCCTCCACTGCATAAAAATCATGCAAAATGTTTGCCATGCGAGCTGGATATACTATACACGCATGGGTCTAATATTGACTTTGTATATGAGGTAACCGAACTACTTCACCGACATAACCCATTTTAATAACAACCTAATGATGGTAAAAATAAGTCCTCTCACAAAATTTCATTTGCCTAGGTCGATTCGTTTGGACGCTAGAGTGTTGTCAACAGACAGACAGACGGGCATGGCTAAATCGATTCACAATGTGATCCTGATTCAGAATACGTGTACATACTTTATGGGGTCTCCGGTGACTCCTTCTTGGAGTTACAAATGTAATGGCATAAAAAAATGTTAAATATAAAAGAGCGAAGGCATCACACCAAGATTCTGATTGGACTAATAAATTATAGAATTTATGTAGAAATCACTATAAGAAATTATTGGAAATTGCAAAAAACAAATATATGCCTATTAGTTCAAAAATTGATAATACATTTAGTGGTAACAAAGTGGAAGATAGATATTCATGATAAACAAGTAGTAGTAGATAAACGCGTAAAAGACTTCATAATTTTCCGCGACGATTTAGGCTCGGAAATTAACCGCGAAAAGTTACGCAAATCACAAATGTCAAACTTTGACAGACAGTCGTATGAATTGTTTGTTTGTTTCCAAAGTTTTTTTTTAGGAAGATCTCAAAATGACGGTAACAATTTAAGTAAAAAAATAGCTTTGATTACTTGACAGTCGATTTACGGGATTTACGCGATGGCATTAACAAGGGGTGTTCACTTAAAGCATCGCAGAGATTTATACACTTACGAACGAGCTGCATGAATTTATCAGATTAATATTTTTGTACTTAATAAGAACATTCGAAATAGTAGACAAAAATATTCTACTTTAAAAGTTACAAATGTATGGAGTAAGAGATCAGGAGCTTAGGCGGTTCAAGTCGTATCTAAGCTTACTGAAAATTCACTAAAGGTCTTTTCAATAAGGATGAGTCGACTTTGCTATGGAATAAAACAAGCACAAAATCATTTTTTTATCTGAAACACCCATTATTCCATTATTGCTTGAAATATAACACCATGTCCAAATGTCCGCCGCAGCTTCTCATGGTGTCACGAATCCGAGTGGTCTAATCTGCCGCAAAGATCCGCTGAATTTGAGCGATGGTTTTGTTTATGTTTGGCTTAAGGGCATCGGTCGATTGCGGTTTATTCGCCTTAAGCCGCGATTTCAGGCAACCCCACAAGAAATAGTTTAGCGAGGTTAAATCACATGATCTTGGAGATAACCATTCCCTCAAATCGTTCATACAGAATGTACATCGTGGCGTTTGCCATGTTGATGTCTGCAAAAAGCCAACTTCTTGTGCATGGTAGGAATTGAATGCGGCAATGTTCTCGGCCGATCTGGCGTTCCTTTATACTGTGGTTTGATTGCTTAATGCTTACCGAACCGGTTGTCTCGAATTTGGCGTTGAAGAGTAGACTTTGAAAAATGTGGGCGGGATCAAGAGGCCTAACGCTTAACATACAAAAAAAAAGCTGCAAACGTTATTTCTCGATACTCATGGAAAGTAAATTTTTAAAATTTGGAATTTCGATACCGCCAACAACTACCCTAATGATTGCTATTGCATAATATTATTTGATTTTTTAATATTTGTGGGCGCATTTGCTCAGTGTGTGCTGGACTAGTGCGAGGGATCCTAGGTTCGATCCCCGGAAAAACACAAATTATATCTTAAGATTTTTTTCTACTGCGTCACATCTCGAGAGCGCCTGGCGTCCTCTGGTGTACCACAGGGAAATTATCTAGGACCTTTGGTCTTTAGTTTTACAATTAATGATGTAGTGCGTGTTATTTTACACTCTGACCTAGTGATTTACGCAGATGATAGGAGATTCTCTTAGCTAAAATCTTGCACTGCTGACTCCCTCGCACTACAAGCGAACCTGAACCACTTCTACATTTGTTGTCAACAAAATCGTTTAGAGCTTAATGTGAAAAAATGTCAAGCTATTACCTTCTCTCGCAAAAGTCATCCACTACCTGAAAGATCTTATTACTTTAACAAAGAGCTGTGTACCCTGCCTCATCAATTGGTTATCTGGGCATTATCTGCGACGCCCAACTTAACTTCCGCACCCACATCGACAATGCTATTAGCAGAGCTAACTCAGCACTCGGCTTTATTAAACGTTGGTCAAGGAAGTTTTCTAATCCTTACGTCATTAAATCCCTTTATATGCTCTTCATAACTACCTTAATTCTTGACTACCCCATTTTCTTTCCCCAACCATAAAATTTAAAATTTTTCATAAGTATTTAAGTCAACCGCTATATATGAAGCTTTATCCCATATGAACACGGATGATAGATAATAATTAGAGCTGAAAGCGTCTTTAATCAAAAAACATAACTGCCAGACTTGAAGTCCGGTTATTCAGCAGTGCCAGACATCGTTGAAAATAATTTTTTTTTTAACTTATACAATTTTTTGTTGAAAATATTTTTTTATTTAACTTATACAATTTTTTGAAAAAATACCAAAATTACGATTTTATCCCCCCGCCATGTCTGGCATGAGGAAGTTTTTCCAGAATCAAAAAACCATATTGCAGTCCGGTTGTTAAGTAGTAATTTAAAATACCTCTTTTTAAAATTTAAAGCGTTTTTTAAAGGCTTTCAGCATCAGCATAAAACACTTTTCTTCCCGTAAGTTTTATCAATGTTTTTAGTTTGGATTTTGCAATGACGTTTGGCAGTATGTAAGTACTTAATAACCGGACAACAAATCTGTAATTTGTTTTTTTAATCTAAACTCGAATTTACCTCTAAAATGTGTATATAAAGACCATTCGTTTTGATATAGGATAAAGCTTTTATTTATCCAGTTATCAGTTATGTCTGATTACAAAAGGAAAAACTCCCAAATAACACTGACATAATTTCCAAAATTTTACTTTGTTACTATAACGAAAGTTTTGATATTTTTGCACTTTTAAGAATGTCTGGCATAGACTTCAACTACGTAAACAAGTCTGGTAGTTGGTCGGTCGTAAATTAACATTATGCCAAAATCGTACCTTTGTTAAAATGAGATAATGCTGTGTTTTGTACAACTTTGAGTTTATAGTATACTGCTGCCATATAAACCAGCACAGCGGTTATAAAATTAGCTCTTAGTCTATGGTAGTCCCTTTTAAAACTCATTGGATAATAATTTGTTTTGAATATGACTTCATATTGACATTTGATTTTTATGCCCTCCATGCCACAGGAAGGTATATTCACTTTGTCATTACATTTGTAACGCCAAGAGAGTCACCGGAGAGGAGATCAAAAAAAGTACATACCTAAATTTGTACATACATAATATTCTGAATCGAACGAATCGACCGTCGCGCCGCGCGCCGCGCCGTGAGGTTGGTATTGAAAATTCAGAAAATTAAAGCTATGAATATCGGTCAAGTAGTTCTGGTACCTACCTCCCATATATACAAAACCAATATTAGAACCATATGTATTCAGTGGATGGTATCGAAGCATCGGGTAGGCCGATGATAACATTTTTGCTAGTTAATACATAATATACTACCTAGACCTACATAAATGTTATTTGACATTACGGTCTGAGTCAAATAGCTACTATACGTAGCTATGTACTATAGTTTTCTAATATTGACCCGTTCTCTCTACGTAAAATTATCCGTATCTGATATCCCACGCATGAAAAAAACCTTTTAAGCTTTGCAAAGTCAACTGCATTTTATTCATTGAGAAAAAAGTTAACTCAATAGAAATGTTTGATGTCAGAGAATTTTATCATTGGAAGTAGGTAAATTTAATTCGGTTAAATCTATTTTACGTTATTTGTGCTAAACGCTGTCATTATATATTTATAAAGTAACCCCGCGTTGGACGGACGTAAGCTAAGCAATTATGTTTGTGGTTTGGGTTTTCGGTTTTATTTAAATCAAAATAAAAGTATTATTAGATAAATATACGAATATATAAAAAAATTAAGTTAAGTTTTAGTGACGTCAATTGTAGCTGAATTCAATAAGGGTCAGGTTTCAGCTGAAATGGATACATGCTTTAGTTAGTTAGTTAGTATACTTATTTAAGAACATTAAATTATTTTTTTCATTACTATTTTTAATGTTTCGTCTATCCATTCCACTGGAAATTTGTCAAAATTCTCTTACGAGCTATAATAATTGTGTAAATTGTGATTATACAAGCTATGGATACACCCTGCATTTCTTCAGACTATATACCTACTGCTTTTACTTCGATCCCCTCGTAAACTCTTGAGCATCATTCTCTGACAGTTCAACTATATTTTGAAGCCAATTACTCTGATGGCAAGTGCTTATAAGGTTAAGGAAATAGATTTACCTACAAATAGTGAACAACTGGTCCATATTTAGGGTAATGGTTTTAAGTGAGTTTTATTTTTAGGGACGTATAGAAGGGACCTACAATTTCGAATGGCTGAATTGAAAAGTTATTTAGTACCGAAAACATAGTTATACTCGCGTCAGGCATTCGCAAGAGTTTGTGGTATGGAAAAAACCTAAGGGTTTAATTTGTATTTCCGCTTAGTATTATAATCTTGTTAATGTCCAAAACCAAACAAACAAATAATACAAATCTATACATATGTACTTATATATGTAGATATATACTTAGGTATATAATATTAAAAAAAAATATTTTGCGGTAACCACATTAACAAATGACTCAATCAAGTCTGACTGGGACGCTTTGTTTTTCTTTCTCTTAGTGCTTAACATCGTTGTAATTGGAAATTTTAAAATGCCTCAAAAGTCACACATTTATTGATTGTTTTATTTAAAGTTATTTTAAACGGGGGAATCGGGAACGAGCATGAAACTATCTTATTCACACTTGATAGAATTCTCTTGTAGGTATAGGTTAGGTATCTTGGAAAACCCTTAACGAACTTTTCACATTTTTTTCTAGATCACTTTCAATCACGTGGTCATCATGTAGCTACCACTATAGAAACAATTACTAAATGAAATAAATGTCATTATAATTACATGATACTATAGATACATACAAATTCCATGAAAATACTATTCCTGCATTCATTACATGTTCTTGGAAAAAGAATTCACTTTTAATTAGCTTTTATCGATTTTAACTAATTAAATGTACATTATACATTTAAGTGTGATTTAATTCACTAATCGTGCAGAATTTGTAATAGTTATTTTTTTACAGTTTTTAATTATACAACTTAATAAATAACAAAACAATTTGGGTCTGTTATACAGGCTGTTCAATGTTCATGCCCTTTAGCTTTAGTAAAACATATTAAAATCATCCCTAGAAACCACTCAAAGCATAGTAGGTTTATATATATACATAATATGTATAGTGCAAAAACAACATTATATTAAATCAAACACCAAACAGTTTAGTGTGCATAAATTCGCTAACTTTTTGCCATTGATCTAATTAACACTTAAAAGTTAAAACCGACAAAAACAAAAATCGCGAATGTCAGCCAAGTTAAATTATATTCAAACGTGGCATAAAAAAAAATTACTCTCGAAAAAGCTGGTCATCCTTGCAAATGTACTTTTATGTAGAACACTTGCTATCTTTGTCGAGTTAACTATAATGTACTTATAGTCTCACGCATTAACATGGTCAATTCGCAGAGACATATGAATAGGTACTTATACTTGTTTGTTTTAATAAATTTTTGCATAACTAGTCGATTCCCACCCCATTACACGTACACTGGATAATGCGCGACCCATATTTAGCAATTTTGGAAACGACCATTTCATTAGAAAGCTTTTCATGGTCGGAAAATGCATTCAATTTTTACGTTCTAATGTCAAGCATCCGCCCTAACATTGAATAATGCATGCATAACTAGATAAAATCAAATTACAAACCCTAACAGACAACAAATACATAAACAATTCGTAGAGAGAAGAAAAAACCCCAAGAAATGTGTTGCCAAAGTATCTAACACCAAAGCTAACAACTGCTGCTCTGTGCACACCTGTAGAATGTTGAGATACACGCGATACGATTGCTATTACTGGTCCATTCCATATACCTTCGACGCTATAGCAACATATATGGGAAGAAAAAACCCCAGAAAGCACATGACGTACGAGATGTTGACGATGATTCCGAGATGATGACGCTCGGAGACTCCAAACTGCGAACAGACTCATTTTCTCTCGCGTATATTCTCAGTATTCACACACTTTGTGTATACTTGTTGTTGCTGGACTTAAATACCATACCCTCGGCATCGAAAAGTTTACGTTTTGGTGGGTGGAAATGGTAGCTGGCGGAGTGTGGTAGGGGCATGTACGACGTCGCACAAAACCTGACCATTGCTCACCGTCATGTGCGCCTCAGAGTTGTGTTGATATCGAGCGCGAGTATTTAAAGACTTTGATCTGACCAGAGACCATGCATTGATTCGCTATCACTCGCTCTTTAGACTTGCTTCTTGGGTTAAGTAGTTGTGCTGTTGTAATTATTAGCTTTTTAAAAAAGGATATTATAGAAAATTAAATTAAATAAGGATTCTTTTACCGCACCAAGGATAACGATATAAAAATTACCATACATTTATAACGAATTTTTGTTGGCGGTTGATTAAACGAATAAAAATATTGATTGTGTTATTAAATTTGTGTGCAATTCGCAAATTAAATTTGGAGCAATAAGACATCAGACAACAACTACAATATTAAGCAGTGAAATTTTGTGAAATCAAAAGTTCTTGAATAAATCAGGCTTAAATTTATAAAGCGCGCAAGTGAAACTTCTAATTAAGAAACAAATTAAACAAAACATTTTTTGTCGAAAAATCTCAAATTAATAAATAACTAATACAAGATGATGGCTGTAGCTGCTGCACAAAAGAACCGTGAATTGTTCGCAATCAAGAAATCATACAGCATTGAGGTAAGTCAAATTAATATTTGTACCTATAGTAATAAGACATTAAAAAATCCGCAAAAACTAATCAAATTCAAGTCAATTAATTCAATACATAGTTCCGTTCATATATCTATACGCCTTCAGAAATTACGGTGCATATACGTATTTTTTGGAAAAGGACTTTATATTTTTACTACTCCTAAAATTGATCTCAATGCTTATTTCCAAATGGTTTTCTTAACCCATCCGACTCGGAATCAAACGCATTGCAATCAAATACCTAATAAATTTTGCAACAGTTTCTTCACGCTACTATTAGCGATCCAAAAAAAAAACTTAAATGTAAACAAACCTTTGGCAATAGTATCCCTCAGTCAAAAAACACCAAACTAACGTTGAGCAAACTCAATCTATTAGAGATGGCCTACGTGCGATCACTGATCGGCGGCACGATCTCTATAATCGATTTCTTATGCAAATTTGATACAAATCACATGCATTTCGATTAATTTACATATACACACATTTTTTCCGCAAATGTCCATAAAAATGTTATCAACGCGCTTGCGATTTCATAATACCACGAGTAGAACGATAATATCCAGTGTCATGTTTACATTTTGAATAACCGAAAAAAAATTCCGTCAAAAAACTGATCGAGTGAAAGTTGGCTCCTCATCAAAACACAAATTTAACATGCCTTTAACAGATTTGGAAAGATAAATAAAAATCTTTTTATCGCCTAAAGGCGGGCCCTTTTAAATTCCCTTTTAAACGAACAAAATTGCAGCTAAACTGGTTAACATAATGCCATATAAAAATCACATAAGCTACTGGCCATACGCACTGTGTAGTCTGCGCGCTGCGTGTTACCATAAAACAATATTTAAACTCGTTATCGTTGTCATCGTTAGTCGGCTAATTTAAATATGTATGCACAAACAAATTTGCCCGTCAATCGTAGAGCAGTGTTATGAATTAATCTAATTTCAACAAGACGATAAAAATTAACGAAAGAGGTGTGAAAAATGCCCCTTGGGATGGCTTTTATGAGTAGCTTTCGATCGAAAGTGTTAAATAGGTATTATTATTTGCTAAGTGAACAATGAGTGTGTGCTTCATTTGAACGAGCGGCACACTTTCAAATTTGTACAACCGATTACATGTGCTATAAAGAAAACCAATCGCTTATGTAATATACCTATAGGAAAGAGCGTTTTTTGTCGTTTCCAAAACACATCAATGCCGGTCAAAGAACTAGGCGTTTTTACCTTCATATCGAACCTGCATTTTTGTCTTCCGGTAGAATTTTTCACATTAGTGCTGGCTTATCAATTCCAGAGCACATTTGAATAATCAAATACCGGTTGAGGAGTGTTAACATATTTTTCTATCCAAACGGTAGGTGTTGGTCTAAACGGTTCAAGATCACATTATTTAATCCACACTATTCGGGGCACTAACCTTTAAGCAAATGGAGAACATTTAAATCCGAACAAGGTTACCAGAGACACCAAGCAAGGACATACATACGAGTATGGTTTTGATTTGAATTCAAAAAGTTAATTTCCTCAATTCCGAGATTAATTTCCTTTTGCCGACACGAAATCCTTTTACCAGAACTTAATGCTTCTTAGTGCCCTAGGCAACACTGACGATTGAATAAATTTAATCCGCATTGTCTCTGAGAATAGATTTGCCTATAACTGTACAATTTTCATTTTCATTGCAGAATGGTTATCCATCTCGTCGTCGTTCACTTGTGGATGATGCACGCTTTGAGACGTTGGTCGTAAAGCAAACGAAGCAATCAGTCTTGGAGGAGGCCCGCACTAAGGCTAATGGTGAGTTGTTTTTGCTTTTAGTTTTCAATGTTGCATGTTGCTAAAAAAGTTTTTGTTTTTGTTTTTGTTTAATTTTTGTGCATGAATTTAATATTGTGTGACCAGATCAAACATTAGAAGAATGCATCCTTCAAGCCAAGGGCGAACACGTTCCACAAGGTAGTTTAAGCAAGCAGTTTATTTTTTTTTCGTTTTTATTAATTTTAGTTTATTTTATTTGTGTTTTCGTGTAGAAGAAAATATTGAATTGAAAAATGATGAGCAATTGGAAAACGCTGAAATCCCAGACGATGTCGATGATGTTCTAGTCTTCGAAGGTAGACTCCTACACCTTGGTTTATAATTTTCAGTTTACTTATTTGGTATTACTTTTTTTATTTTCATTTTGCATGTTCCTTGTTCAGATAATGAATCATATGGTCAAGAATCCACTTATCAGAATGGTGATGATGGCGAGCGACGCGACAACATCAACTCTAATGGTAAGTTAGCGCACATTTGCACCCACTCTCATCCGATTGAGATAAATTACTTCCATATCGTCTACATTTTTTACTCGGATTAACACATACAATAGCAAGAAACTTTGACTTCCATCTGAAAAGCACTTAATGTCACATTGATGGAGAAGAAAATGTATAAGAACCCAGTCAAGGGTGGAAAATATCGCCGTATACCCCCTTTTTATATTTTTCTGCACCTTTTCATGTTATATGTGATATTTTCGTGCCTGGAATCTTTCATACCTACTTTAAATCATTTTCTTTGCACATTTGAAATGTTTTTTTCTCTTTTTGTTCTATTTTTAGATGATGGATTAACCGAAGATGAAATTTTCCTCGCCAACGCAGTTTCTGAGTCTGCGGAAGCTGAGAACGCTGTCCAAAGTGCTGCACTCGTTGTTCGTCTTAAGGATGGTATGAGCTCACTCGGCCGTATCCTGAAGGCCATCGAGAACTACCACGGTTCCATTTCTCATGTGGAGTCCCGTCAGTCCCGTGAAGAAGGTGTCCAACATGATGTTCTCATCAAGCTCGACATGACTCGCGCTAATCTTCTGCAATTGATCCGTTCTCTTCGTCAATCTGCTTCTTTTGGAAGCATAAACTTATTGGCCGAAAACAGTATTAGCGTAAAGGCTCCATGGTTCCCCAAACATGCATCCGAATTGGACAACTGCAACCATTTGATGACCAAATACGAACCAGAGTTGGACATGAACCACCCCGGCTTTGCTGATAAAGTTTACCGTCAACGCCGCAAGGAAATCGCTGAGATCGCTTTTGCTTACAAATTCGGAGATCCAATCCCATTCATCCCATACACCGAAGTTGAGAACAAGACATGGAGATCAGTCTTCCGCACTGTGCTCGACCTTATGCCAAAGCACGCTTGCATTGAATACAGAGCCGTCTTCAAGAAACTGCAAGACGAGAAGATCTTCGTTGAAGATCGTATTCCCCAACTGGAAGATATGAGTAGTTTCCTGAAGAAGAACACCGGATTCTCCCTTCGTCCAGCCGCAGGATTATTGACAGCCCGCGACTTTTTGGCTTCGCTGGCATTCAGAGTCTTCCAGAGCACACAGTACGTCAGGCACGTAAATTCACCATACCACACTCCAGAACCGTAAGTACCTGCTCCTATTACAATTATTATAACTTAATTTGGTTTGGTATTATTGTCGTCGCATTGCCTTTTGATGTTCGACACAAAAGTGTCTTCCTTTCTGAGCGGAACTACCCCCCTAAGAGGAGGTTAAAGTGGCAGTAATTGCCTATTAGTTTTTTACTTTTATTTCTGTTCGCTGTACTGTGCAAGGAGTCGCAGAACGGAAAGCTTTTTGTCACCCCATTACGGGGGTAATTGAGTTGCCGAGACATGCAAAAAGGATAACTAGGAGGACTTTTTAATTTTTATTGTTTCAAAGTCGAGTGAAACGCAATTTGCTATATAACGAGGCATGTGCGGCATACTTGTACATGACTTAAATGCATCAGAAGGAACAAAAGGCTGTGTGACCATAAGAATCTCATTCTTTTTTTTTAACCCAGATAACTATACAATCAACTTAACATTTTTATTACAGTGATTGCATCCATGAATTGCTTGGACATATGCCACTCCTAGCTGACCCAAGTTTTGCCCAGTTCTCACAAGAAATTGGACTTGCCTCCCTTGGCGCCTCTGACGCAGAAATCGAGAAGCTATCCACTGTAAGTGTACTTGTTTTTTTTTTTATTTTAACAAAAGTCAATAGCTAGAAACCGTGGACTAGTGCAGCACGTTTAATTAATGTCGTGCGATAGCCATGCAGCACAGCCATTGTCATGGATTAATTTTGCAAAATGCCAATCATAGTCATGGTCTCGGTGTGTGCAGTGCACCATTCAATCGTTTAGCCATCTGAGCGGCACGGCAGCCAAATCGTTTTAGCATTGAATTACACTGCCAACTAAAAAGGTGTTTAAGCCGAAGTTGATGCAATTGGTGCCACACCAATAGACACTGCTCTAGATCAATGAAGTATCGGTGCAGCGATCGTTGGCACTCACTTGTATCTTGTTGGATGGCATTTGGTCATAAATAGTAATTTTATTTTGTACGGCAAACGAGGTGAACACGGTTTCTAGTTTTAGTAAGACCAATGTACAAGGACGTATTTTCCAATGTCGTTCTTTGGCATAATCCGCTTTCAACTTTTATTTATATCTATGTATTTTTTTTATTGCGTTTTGCAGGTCTACTGGTTCACCGTTGAGTTTGGTTTATGTAAGGAACAAGGTCAAATCAAGGCCTACGGTGCCGGTTTACTCTCGTCCTATGGCGAACTCTTGCATGCCATCAGTGAGAAGCCGGAACATCGCGCATTCGAACCAGCATCCACAGCTGTCCAACCCTATCAGGATCAAGAATATCAGCCAATCTATTATGTTGCTGAGAGTTTCGAAGATGCCAAGGAGAAGTTCCGTCGTTGGGTGTCAACAATGTCACGCCCATTCGAAGTGCGATTCAATCCACACACTGAACGCGTAGAGGTTTTGGATTCAGTTGCTAAACTCGACACATTGGTATCACAATTAAACACTGAACTATTGCATCTCACAAATGCAATTGACAAGCTAAGGAGCCCTTTCTAAACAGATTAATTGACATACCAATTAACTTTCCTTGATTTTTCTGAATATGTTGTCCACAACCTTTTTCAAATTGATTTTCATCACGCTAGATTAAGATTTTCTTTATCCTTTTGTATTATACTATTATATACACATAACATCATTTTAATTTTAATTTATTTTAAATATTATATTTTTTGGACCAAAAATAATAGAATTTAATTATTAAAAAAATATATGCACGAAAACACATTAGTAGGTATGTAGATTTAATCAGTATAATTGTAGATAGTCAATATTTAAGCGAATAAAAAAAATAGTAGATTGCGAATCCAAATGTAATTTTCGTGCTATAATCATGCATAGTACATACATAAACTTATTCAAAAAATATATAATATATACTCTGATACAAATGTTTTGTGTGCTTAAGACATCAGCAATATTATAAAACAAATGTGCTATTCTATTAATTATGTAGTATATTAGATGTTACTATTATTTTTTGTTTGTAATAGTTTATTGTTTGT
Source organism: Cheilosia soror (assembly GCA_949372485.1). NCBI lineage: Eukaryota > Metazoa > Arthropoda > Insecta > Diptera > Syrphidae > Cheilosia > Cheilosia soror. The sequence continues at coordinate 1,112,529 of OX443561.1, read as the reverse complement.
AGTGTACTAATGACATTATAGTATTTCTCAAAAATGGTTTCTTTTGTACACTATCCTCAATTACAGTATGTATTCTATGTGCAACTATTTTATGCACATGGTGCACCAGCTCTCCTATGTTATTATTTATTAATTTTGAATAAAAATAAATTAAACAAAAATATATTTAAATCGTTTTTAATTCTCCATTCATCTATTTATATTACATTTTTCTATAGAAAAATTCAGCACTTCAGCAGTTATTCCATGTGCTGTTTGAGAGAAAAATAACTTGTCTTAGACAAGACACACTTTGGTTGGTCGTTGGTGGGAATTTTATCTACTTAACTATTGTAAAATGCACAATTCATTCATCATACATAAGACTAGTTTAAATGAGAGTCAATTGTCCGTATATGTATAAGTATATTGTAGTATTATGACTTTTGAAAAACCGTTTTCTTCCATTTCTTTCCGTCAGAAAATGATTCCTACAAATTAAGCGATGGCCAGGATCACTATATCAAAGAGTATGACAACCGTTTCGATGCTAACAAGGCGGGTCCTCGTCTCGATTCTTCTTTTCCTTTCTTCTCTCTATAGTTATTCGTCAGTTTGGGACTATCTAAACAAAACTTTCTTAGGTTCTCAATAATACTATGTATATATTGTGAAACACAAGGCATACTAACAAGGTTAGAAATTTTACATGTGTCCGGATAGATGAGCAGAATAGCCATGACGAGAACACCCTATTATACGTAGGTAATGTAAGACTCGGTTAATGTTGTCTTATAAAACATTTTTTTTTCTTGAGTTGTGGTTAGTTAATTACACTGTATTGGGCTTATTGCAGTCTCAAATGAGTCAAATTACTAAACATTTCGCAGCGAAATTGAATAGTTTACGGAAGTGTTAAAGGCCTAATACGGTAAAGAGTCTCGTTATGTCATATTCTACTAAAGGTATCTATTATAATCAGGTCTTTTATTATTTTAACACTTTCGTTCGTTCATCGACTTAGAGTACACAGATTAAGACAGGTTTAAAGGAAACTGTTGACTAACACGTACATACTACCTTTTAGTAACCTTTAAATAAGGTATGCATATTCGTAGGAATCTCCTGCAAACAACGCCATTCATGTCATGTACAAATTCTGAACTACGGGCAATAATGTACGCACGAACTACAATACTCCCCGGCTAGAATTCTCAAGACCATTTACCAGGGCCCAGATTCCGTAAAATGAAAACGATCGAACGATATCGTTTTCACTAAACCTGTCTCTATCAATCAGGCTTGTAAGTCGCAGTCGCGAAGAGCTACGGGTTCTTGGCGCGCAGCACAACGTACGTAAGACTATGCTGGGTTTCCGGGCACAGTGGTGTGTCTGAAAATGAAAAAGCTGATGAGCTGGCATGAAAAGGGTCCTCCCTTGAACTAAACCAGGCCGGAAAATGTGGCCCATCTATAACAAACAGGAAACTGAGAGAATCTTACAATTGAACAAGAAATCATTGTCCTCGATTGTTGGTATCATCATCCGGACACAATATGCTGAAATACCATACCTGTCCAGAGGATGCGGTGATGAGGAGGTGCATGAGGATACCCGCACTTTCTTTACCACTGCCCAGCGCTCTGCCACATAAGAAATAAAATCCTTGGTAGCTACTTTCGAGGATTTAGAAGAATTAGAAGAACTTTTCGACAGGTCCATGAAATACTTAAATTAGTAAATACAAATTTGGTTACCAATCCGTAGGTTTTCAGTGTGTGGGAGTCATAAACCCCTAGGACATCACAACGGATCTACATTGATCTAAGTTTGGCACGTACAGGTTTTTCCCTACAACAATTTAAGTGCTCCATCAGCTATTTGCAAGCATCGCGTAGGGGATGTACATGTACAATGCACATTGTACATTATACATATTAAAATAATAAATGCCCATAATTACATTTAAGAAATTAAAATAAAACCGTTCAATTTACAAGTTATTTTTTTACCTTTATTTTTACATACATATTTTGAATGGCTCTGACAAAGAACCAACATCACGTACTTATAGTACCACAACCTACTAATTAAAGAGAACGCCACCTCTTATGGGGCATGGTTCTCTAATAGCGTGGATAGATTTGCCAACGAAATTTATTATTATATATATTTATAAATGGTGTTTGCTGCATGTCATACTACGTAATGGGAACTCTCAATGAGACTCCTTGGCTTCTGGGTGAAAATATAACACGCTATATGAACCGATCATTAACCTATAAGACTACCCATATCTTGTTATCTTTTTATTTGTAAACTGATCGGTCGCGTTAAAATTTGGCAAAACATTATGTCTCTTTTTTCGATTTTCTTGGTATTTTTTAAAAAGATGACGGGTGCAATTATGGTATAGCCATCAATGATTCTGTTTTGGTGTGCACTATCATTTGAATTGAATACATACATTTTTTTTTTATTTTTCCACACAAATATATATTTTTTTACTTTCTCGCATAGCTACGTAGTAAGAGAAAGATATTGTTTTCGTACTAAATTTCGAACTCGAGATTTTGATCAATTCTTATATGTATTACGATGATAGGGGAACTCAAAAAGTCCGTCCTTATGTCTGTCTGTCCCATCCCTGGGGAATCTAAGCTCTTGGACGGATTTGTCTTAAACTTCGTATTTAGAGTTTTTGGGCTTTTTTTTACGCTAGTCCTAATATTGAGGGTACTTCCCATTTAAAATTTTACGAAATATTAAACAATTTAGATTTTATCGAAAACGGCTCTAACGATTTGAACCAAAATTGATAGCTGAGTTAATGTATGCTTAATATGACTGCATACGCAGTTTTTCGCTAAAAAGTCCAGCAACGGCACTTTTGAAGTTGGCTTTTTCTCGAAAAAGCTAACTTGATAGCAAACTCGGTTTTTCTCTAAAAAGACTGCGTCCTTTGATATCCACCCAAATCCCTAATAATAGTATGTACTTTAAAAAACTGCTCATATCTCAAAAACGCCATTTTCGATTATGATAAAAATGTAACTGCTAGGCAATGTTTATATATCCTGAAGAATACGTTGTACTCAGTTTTCAGCTAAACAGTTTAATAACAGTGCTTTTCGAATCAAAACTTGTAACATTTGTCAGCATAATTTTACAAAAAACCGCTCTAATGATTTTTATCAAAATACAACATAGTTTTTTTCAGAAAACTCGAATATAGCCTCAAAAATAACTAGGTACCAAAATCCCGATCACAACCGGTATATTTTTGCAAAGCCCAAAACGTCAGTGCGGCGATATTATAATTCGAAATTCATCGCCTACTTGCCTTGAAGGAAATGTCAGTTCGGTCGGGGTGAACTTTAACAAGGTTTCAGTTACTAAACCTGAGTACATATCTTGAGTAGGTATGACTTTAAACGTAAAATTTGCTGAAATGAATCTGAGATTCTGCGAGATTCGCAATAAACGAGAAAGTTTCGTGCGACCCAGTCGTGCAGTTTTTTCTACTTAGTGTGGGTTCTCGCAGTGGTTTTATTCGTTTAGCTCCGCAGCCGCATTTATTCCACGTTACCATAAGCCAGAAAACATTAAGGGAAGTACTAGTTGGTTACATTCATTTCCGCATTATCCACGCTCCACAGAGGTAAACCAAAAGAATGCTACTTTCTCGCACAACAAGAGACTAAAAATCATAACAAGAACCTCCATACGACAACAACCACTTTTATAGAAGCGGATCAAAGTTACCACCACCACCACCACCACCGGATGAGTCATCGTAGATTTCCGGCTGCTATCTCCATGGATCACAGCTCACTAGTGTTAATGGCCTACTATTTCCTTTTCGCCACACACGAATAAGAACATTGTTAATAGCTACGAACAATATTAACAATTGTGCCAATTATTGTTATTTTCTGTATTATTAACAGTCTTAACCTTGGATTCGAACACGATTGCTTGTGTAGTCTGTTGTAATTGCTGCTGGTAATGGAATTGATTGAATAATAAGTGAATTGCAATTACAATTTTAGCCCTCGACAATAAAAAAAAACTGCCGCTCAAATACACCTTCCACCCGGATTCTATACCCACCCAACTTTTATATACTCGCGTACACTTATTATTATAAATAAACTTTCGAAATTTTAAGCACAAACCAAACTTTTGTAGTGCGAATTCCTTCCGTGGCATAAAATGTTTTATAAATATTAGATAAAATTTCAAACACCTGTCACAGACTGAAGAAATCGACTTTACGTAGTGGTAGTCTTTGTATGTACACGGCCGTCGTTTGTTTGCTCTCTGCCCCTGCGAGAAGTAATACCATTTAATAAGCGCTCTTATCTAAGGCCGCACTATTGGCCTGCTATATAATTAAAAACTACATATAAATTAGAAGTTAGACCTGAAGACCTATGTTAATGCACAATTAAACGGGTATCCATTGCAACTATACAATGTATACGTTTATGCAGCACTCGAAGATTGTGCATGCGGTGTTAGGTGTTATGTACGTTTATGTATGTACATAGCTACCGCAAAACGAACTTGATTTCGCCTAACATCTGGTCAGTTTTATTAACTTGAATGATTTGCTCCCCATTAAAGCCCCCAACCCTCGCTGTCGAGCAACCCTCGTAGTAAGTGGTAAGAAAGCTCTACACCATGGGGCTTCAATTAAGATATATAGCCACATACTAATCCAACTGACTAACGATGTAGAATATACAAACTGCAACTTAGAACTCGGAATTGAGCTTGAAATGTGTACGGTGGAGGTTCACTTACGCTCTTATTTAAACCACATATTCCGGTCATGTAGAAAGGTAAATGGTTATCTGGCTGAGGTATCTTTATTGCGGATTTTACGCCAGTGCTGTTATTTTCATGATGCCAATTTATACTTTTTATATAGGTGTAGTCATAGATATGTATATCTTCATTGTTCAATATTTGACACGGATATTTCTACACAACGGTTTGGTGACCGTCAATATTATACTACTCGTACCTACTTATAATAGAGACAATCACGGCTGGTGCTACCACAGTTGCCGCAGCCAATGAGCGGAATAATAAAAAGCGTTTAAAGTTTTAATAATGAACAAGAACAAGACACCTGTATTGAATGAAATCTTTTGTTTTAAACTGCCACCATGCTAACCACTTTGGTCAGTGAGTAGCATGGTTTGACGTATGACCTTCGCGATGTTTAGTTGTGAAACGATTTTCCATCACAGTTCTCCTGCACAGAACATAAGAATATAATTTGAAATGAAGTGCATTTTCGGTTTTCGTGTGTGGATTCCAATGATCAATCCCGCACCAACTTTATAATAAAGTAATGTTACTCAGTAATAAATTTGATCATACATACTTTGAATGTTTAAGCGTTGCATCACTTACTTGTTGTGCAAGAATTTTATGTATCATGTTGATTACTATCTTTAACGGAAAGCCTGATAATTGATAATATATTCTGAGCACAACAGCACTTAGGAAATCTATTTTAAAGTGTGAGAGCTGTAAAAGGAATGGGTTTTCAAATGGTGGTATATAAAGGTCAGACAGTTAGTTCTTCGTGATGTGGACGCATCATCCATGGCATTGCCGGGCATCAATTCAATTCATATTTTTGTAAATACATATGTACCTACATATTTAATTTTTTGCTTCAGAAATTCTGTTTTGGACACACACCAATTGATCTCGTTAAATGAGCTTAGTGTCATGATTGACTAATGGGCAATCATGTGATTGATTGCTTAGCGGCCTGTAGATAATACTATTGTGCTACCTCAATACCGAGTAAATAATTGTTCGCACTATATAACGCTAGGTCAAGCATAGTCTCATAGAAGGGGCTTGATAGAGGAGAAATTCCTCTTACTGTGTAATGTGTATACATCAGTAAGTATACTACACGTTTTATTTCCATATGAATTGTAGAGCTGGGCATTATGTGCCTCCTCGTGTTAGTTTATCGGCCTCTTCTTTCTCATCCAAATTAGTACCTGCTCAGGGAATGTCTAATTGGCTAAGCTTTCACGGGTCTTTTAGCTTGCCCAGCTTGTGTTTTAAATTATTCGTAGTAGCGCCTGATGCTTTTAATTTCGATTGTTTAATAGGATTTCATTGTATGCGTTTGTTGGCGATACGTGTAAAGATTTATTAGGTTACGAATAAAATCCGCTAATAATGATAGGCGTATGATGTGTCCATTTCACCCGCTTTTGGCGGGTTTTACCCTCTTTCTTACCTAAAAACCCTCCACCCGCCACCACAACCAATTTCCCGCTTTTTGATAAAAAATCTGAATTTAATTCTCTTAAGAATTTTCTTTAGTCCGTTTTATACCCTCCACAGGAAGGTTATTCACTTTGCCATTACGTTTGTAACGCCAAGAAGGATTCACCGGAGACCATATAAAGTATATATATTCTGAATCAGGATCATATTCTGAATCGATTTAGCCATGTCCGTCTGTCTGTCTGTCCGTCTGTCTGTCTGTCTGTTGAAAGCACGATAGTGTCCAAAGGAATTGACCTAGGTGAATGAAATTTTGTGAGACGACTTTTTTTTACAACTTTAGTTGGCATAAGTGCGCGAAAATTGCAAATGTCATGTGTCAAAGAAACAACCAATGTTATTCATTGACATTCGCTGTAAATACGACGGTAAAATTTAGAAGAGTAACGAGAAACACACCAACTCCGAGATGCGGAAAATCTAAAAATTTCAAAAAATATGTAAGCTTACGCCAGAATTGAAAGCCGTTTTTCCGTATATTAAAAGAACTGATGACGTTCATTTTTAAAGAATTGTATTAGATTTTACGTGACAATACGTAAAATGTTTTCTGCTACATATGTATTTTGCACGAAATTTTTGAGGTCAGAATCTACTTTCGGGAAATTCGCCAAATCCGCCAAAACCACGCCCGCTTTTAGTTTCAAAAAACCCGCCACATATACATAAATATAAATCAGAAACAAAAGTCTGTTCGGGTCTTTACTCTTTACAACACTTAAACATGGACACTTTTCGCCAAAACCACGCCCGCTTTTAGTTTCAAAAAACCCGCCACATATACATAAATATAAATCAGAAACAAAAGTCTGTTCGGGTCTTTACTCTTTACAACACTTAAACATGGACACTTTCGGTGAATTTTGTTAATGGCTGCGATAATGTAATAATTGTAATTGTAATTATTGTGATAAATGTAAAATGTAATTAATGTAATAAAAAACAAATTGTTTCTTGTGGATACCTTATTTACCATTATACACATTAATTACTTACTTAGATGGCGCTAGTCCGGGGTGGACCTAGGCCTCAACCAACAAGCATTTTATACCTACCTACTTTTTAATTTTAGTTTGACTTCTGAATAGTAGTTAGGGTTAGATTTGTTTTATTTTAATGTATGTGCCTATATGAAAACCTAACACATTTTTGGTGCTCTATAAGCCAAACGTTATACCTATGATGAAAAAGGTTTGGATGTTTGAGATGTCTCTTGACCTGTCTCAGCTTGTATAGAAGACTAAAGTCTGAGTTCATAAGACACTATTATATTATAGGTATGTAGGTATACAACAATTATTTTATACATTTTGAAAAAAAAACAATTTAGTAGTGCATAGAAATCTTAAGCCTTTTGGGTGCCTACAGCTACAAAAAAGTCATGGCTTCTTAAATTCAGAATTATGAGAATTTGTTGTTGAAGTTTTTTCTACTTACAATGCTTTTTTTCTCAAAATGTTTACTTAATAAATTATTATTTTTTTATGAAGTTTGTATCCTTGAGAATTTTTTTTTAAATTATTTAAATACCGGGTCAGCTACTAGGGGAACGACGTTCAGACGCAGCGGCGGCAGAAGTTCTGGCTTTTGCGCAAACAGGCAGAAAGCGGCACTTCCTCAAAAACATTCTGTGGACTGACGAAGCGCAATTTCATACCATTGGCCAGACCCCAATCCCCATTTAATACGTACAACATCCTTTCAAAGGTAAGAATTTAATTAGCTACGACAATTCCGATTCTTTTGTTTTCAATGAAAAGTTTCGGTTAAAACGTGCTAAGGCAGTGGAAATAAACGACCATTCACAACGAATTGATGAAATGCGAAGAAATCACTTTCGATGCATTTATTACAGAAAATTGCACATTTTACTATTCCAAGAGAAGGATAATTAATTATCCCATCAAAATGTACCTATTAAGAAAACAAGTTTAAAAATAATTTAAACAACGAAATTTCGAATTCCAAAAATTCCAAATTTCTGGTAGAAACTGATGTCTGAAATTCGCGAACTGTCGCGACCATGAAAAGTGTTCATGTGAACGAACTGTCCAAACGCGTGAATATTCGTTCGTTCGTAGATAGTTGGTCGCTCTCATGTGAAAAGTTCTTAAGGCAAATTGGACCCAGTGATGTCATTTTGAGGGATTTATCCCTTTTTGAGGGATTTTCTGCGAATTTTAATATGTCCGAGGGATAAAGGGACATTTTAGCCATTAAAGGGATTTTCTTTTCATAATAACAAATTTCATATAATAACGATTTTCAAACGCAAGTGAACCGAACCCTTAGGTTAAGGCTACGGATAGAGTGAAGGCGATAAGCGGGGCGAAAGCTAATGCTAAAGATTCTAAGCTATAAGCAAAGAGAATGGTGTCCACAATGCACGCTAACATTAACGCTTCGGAAGTCCATCACAATAAACAAAATCCTTAAATTATGGATGGAAATGGATTCGTCAGAAGAAGAGGACTTTGCATTAAATAATTTATTTTTCAGCCATTCATTGTTGCAAAAGGACACTCTGTTCTAAAAATTAAGTAATAAATATGACGAATTTTATCATCTTTACAAAGTCTTACGAAGACATCCAAAAACATCCCGACAAAAATTACTAAATACTTTTGAATATCATTAAAAAAATTCGATTATGTACCCAGCTCTATGGACAGCTTCGTTTTAGCTTGAATTTCTTGCTAAGAAACTGAGCAGAACAGTTTATTCGCTTTTAGCGCTAAGTTTCGCTTAGCAAGTATCTTAGCATCGAATCTACTATGGCCAGTGCAATTAAAATGTATGGGCGCAGTATATTAGCTTTGACCTGTCAAGCCTTAGCTTTAGCTTTCGCTTAGCTTTTCGCATGCACTCTGTTTTGGTACCAGAAACGCGTAATATACTAACAACATACGAATAGGTTTTTTGTTTTTTTGTTAAGCGGGGGGACGGGATATTCTAGTATTCTAACAAAAAGGGATAAAGTCCATCGAAAAGGGATTTTTTAACGGTTGATCTGGGATATGCCATCATAACCATCTGGCAACACTTGGACCACGGATTGCAAATCAGTCTGGAAAAAACTTTTCACTGACACCGATACATCAATTTCTAACAGGTTAGAAAATTTACCGTAAGTATAAAACATTTTTCTTATCTGTTAATTTGATTCTTTGATATTATCAGTTATAGGGGAATTACAAAAATATGAAAAACATTTGTTGTTTACAACTCTGAAAATTAAACGGTGAAACGGTTTTTTTGCTATTTGTAAATTACAAATACAATTTCCCTTTATTGTTTTCTCTTTTTAACAAATTTGTTGGAATTGTTTTGTATTATGTGAAACAGAAAATCAGTTAACAAATTTGAAAATGTAATCAACAAATAGATACAGTTATAATTGTAATTTGGTGGAATAGGCCACTGGAGACATATTTCCAGTACACAGTTACCGTTTGAGAGAATAACATTAAAAATTGGACAAAACTTCCCAACAGAAATTGTCAGGGTCAAACCCAACTAGCAAGAATCGTTGTTATGTTACTCCTTGCTTCCCCACACAGTATACAAGTTAACACCATTTAAGGACAGAAGACAGAACCAACATCTATGTATTTACTATTTACTAGCATCTCGGGGGGTCGGAGCGCTAAAGAAGTGCTAACGAAAGTGTTACACATTTTGATAAAAACTTAGCGTTCTTATTAAATTTTCTTTCAACTATCCGCTCAGTTGATTGCAAGGAAATTGATTTATTTGTTTAGCAGACGAGACGATGACATTCTGGAGTGATATCCCAAACAAGAATGTAATTAAAATTTCAGCTAAAATCGTAATGGGCAAATATGCAATCAAATTTATTTGACATTCAAATGTGTTTTGGCATAGTCTTAACCGGTTTTGGACCGATAGAACTTGAATTTGTAAACTAAAAACAAAAAAAAAAGTTTCGTCAGAAATTTGTTTGTATTCGGAAGATCATAATGGCATCAACATTTAAAATGATTTCGATCATATACTACGCCCCAGTGGCGTAACGTGCATTTCTGCCACCCCAGGGGATAAAAGCAGAGAGAGAAAATTCTGAAAACGAAGTTTTTTGTAGAGCAAACATTAAAATTCAGCTGCAAATTTAAACAAAAGAATGAAATATGTAGATGTATCTACATAAATAAAAAAGAGAAATAAACATCATTTAATTTTTATTTATTTGTCGATTTTCTCAGTCCTTTCTTGCTCAGGCCATGATAGCCAGACTAGTTAATCTAAGCGTGGTTATAGTTAATCTAAAATGTCTTGCATTTATTAGCAAACAGCACTTCTCAACGGTGTGTGAACGTGGAAAACAGAATACCTACCAACATTCTAATGTGCCGAAGAAAGTTAAATAATTCAATTCAACAAATCTATGCAAATTATTTTTAAAAATGATAAGGTAGGATATAAAGGGATAGAAATAAGGTATAATAAAAATATTCTATCGCACTATAAAAAACAATAACTAACAATTTTTATTTCTTCAAACTTTGTCCCTCCTGCCCCCGGACGACGACACGGTACGCCACTGCTACGGTATTTTAAACATTCAATTTTGGGTCCCTGTGGTGGCTGTATATAAGGAATAATAGGAAATGTATTGGGCTCTAAGTCGTTAATTGTTGCTGGTTTATACCACTGAACCAGTAGTAACTTTACGTAGCACAACAGGCAATCAAAGAGTGTCATATCGCACAACCTTGACTTGTCCATTTTTTGAAATCAACGTTTTGCGAAATTTTGATCTAAATGAGTCCATTCTTGAAGTCGCTGTATGGCACGTTCGTAGCGCCATCTTGTTGGTGTCACATCTCGCCCGTTTTATATTTGTACTCGCTGGTTCGATAACAATCTCCATTGACCTTAAGGCGACCTCCGGTCTAGTTTTAAGGAAATATAGTTTGATGATAATATCAGCAGAGTGTTGAGTATTTTGAATCTATTGACCAGATCATATACAGTTAAAAAAAAAAAAATAAAAAATAAATAGGTGGCGCAACAGGCAGGTGACACCCAAGGCCTAGCTTCTCGCTACCATTCGTTTTGTGTGAGTTTCTATTTTTGGGACGAATGGAAGGGACCTACAATTTTATGCCGAGTCCGAACGGCTGAATTGAGAAGCTTTTTCATGACAGTCATACTCTCGGATGTTTGTCAGACGTTCACGAGAGGTGGCGCAGTAGAAAAAACTTTAAGATGTAATTTGTGTTTTTCCGGGGATCGAACCTGGGATCCCTCGCACAGTAGTCCAGCACACTAACCACTGCGCTACTGCGCCCACTCATATACAGTTTATGTTCATAAAAGTCTAAGTTTTCTTTTGGAGTCAAATTCGATTTTTGTCAGAGTTTTATTCGAATTTTGATAAACATTACTTGATCGAATTTGCATAATGGTCGCATTCGCTTTCTGGTAACACTGCAACATTCCTCCTTCGTACTAATGATAATTTTTCTTAGTGCTTTGTTTTTAAACATGTTTTTTTTTTACCTGTTTTGATAAAGTAATCCACCTTTAATTTTACGAACTCTGACGAAATTATCCAATTAAAATTATCTATCTATTGTGACCTTTAAAATATTAATTGGAATGTTAAACTGTAGTTCCCTACAGTTGCGGATTACGATAATGCTGCGCGAAACTCATACAATTATTGTATACGAAAAATGATAACAAGAATAGTGACTCCTCAGACAGCAAACGAATGGTTTTTAATTAGATGCTTTTGCATACATAATGTGTGTATAATACATACATATGTACATATTTGCAGTGGTAAACAATTTTGAAAATCAGCTACACTTGCTGTTACCTTCTTAAAGGCAAATAACTACTTTCAGAATTATTTAAGCTCAAACAAATACAACCTATTACATATTATCATAATAGGGAATTTACATTTAAACTTGAGAAATGAATTAATAGAGCAACTATAAGCGCACATCGCAACAGTCTCAAGAAATTTATAAAAATATCTCTGAACAGGTGTATGATGATTAAAGTACTTAGCCTGCCGCTGCATTCATAATTTATCATAATTCGAGCAAACACTTTTCCATAGACAAGCTCAAGCCTCTTAGCATTTGATCTGGTTGGTAATAATGTTAAACTAGTTGATTAAATAATACCCAGATGTTTTCCAATTCAGCAGTACATTCTCGAAGAGGCAAAAGTTATATTTTATATGCTAATAAATGCAACTGTCTCATTGCACCCGTTCGCACTTTGCATACTTAGCATAACGATTTCAAATTAATCTTTTTCTAACAGAGTTGGGGTGTTCAGCAATTATCAGCGTCAATACGATTATATTAAATGCTATTTGGAGGGAGTATTGTAGTCTTGTTAGAAACACCTGTCTACATCATGAATTATTTAAATGATCATAATTGCTATTCGATAAAAGTTGTCCTACAATTAGGTAATAATATTACGAAATGAATATACATACAATACATACCTATATAAATGGAATTTGTTTGATTTAAATAATATCTATGTAGTTTATTTCCAGTCTGGAGAACAGGTGTAGACTTGAAAAAGTAATATATCATATTTTTACGTTCGTGATAAGTTAAAAGCGTATCTACTAGTAGTTGCAATTTAAAATTCTTTTTTAAAATCCTGTTGCAATCTAATTAGTAGTTGCATTCGCATTTGTATATGTAGGAACGAACGGTCAACAACTAATTGCAGGTTATTATTTAAAATTAATAGGAATTGTGCAACTTTCTGTCAGCTTTAATGACGTTTCTATCAACTCAGGAATGCCATTGATAACAATAGAACTTTTCAATTAAGTTTATGCAAATATAGTTATTGTACTCATTGATTTTAAATGCATTAAAATTAGCACACATTAAAAAGTTATGGATGGGAAAATTCTTAATTGAAAACATGCTATTGTGCTATGAAAAAATAATGGTTTTATCCTGGGTTAGAACGCAAGCACGTAAATATTGTGTTCACTGATGTTCATCGAACTTAAAAGAACTAGAATACGTCTGAAAATGGAAATGATTTAACTCTCATCACGTCTAAAGTGTAAGAAGGTCAATACTGGTAATATTCCGGCACGACTTTTCAAAGCAGTACCTATAATCTCATCTGTAAAGTTTACTGATACTGCAGAAAAAGTATTAGATGACATTTCTTACAACATTTCTGTAGTACGGTTCAGCCTCGCTAGTCCGGACACTTCATTCGTCCTCTATATTTTGGACACTTTCAAAGTTTTACCTCTATGTACAGTACAGTCCGGACAGAGTACTAAAATGAGTAGGTATATAAATATTGTCCTTTAAAGCGTCAATTGTCTCTGGCATGTCGGCGTAACACTTATTTATCTTTTACGGCACCCCACAAATAATAGTCCAACGGTGTCAAATCGCAGTTCCGCGGTGACCAAACGACATCAGCTCTGCGGCTGATAATGCGATCTTCAAAAACAGGGCGCAAAACATCGAGTGTAGCTTCGGCTGTGTGGCACGTAGCGCCGTCCTGTTGAAACCAAATGTTGCCAATATCCTCCTCTTCAACATGGCCCGATAACGATCGCCATTGACTGTAACGGCCCCTCCTTGCTCATTTTCGAAGAAAAATGGCCCAATTATGCCTCTGGACCAAAATCCGCACCAAACAGTGACTCGTTTTGGGTATATCGGCTTTTCAATGTATGCGTGCGGGTTTTCTGTGCCCCAAATGCGACAATTTTGCTTGTTTACATACCCGCCAAGATCTACAAAAAATGAGCTTCATCTGAAAAGATGATTTTTTTCGCACACATTCTGCAACATTACCATGACTTTCAAAGTAATGTCGCAATATTTCCCAGCGTTGTTCAAGCGTATACACAACCATATTCGTTCAGCGGAAGGATAAAACTAATTATCTGTCAAATCAGACATGAGCTAAGTGTTACCATTCGCGAAATAAGCACTAGTTGAAAAAAAAAACGTTGTATGGCGGACCTTTTACAATTTGACTCTGTTCCAGCGATGCCAGGTGTGGGGATTTTACCCCATTTTGGGGATATTTTATTAATCAAATGGGGAGATGGGGAAAAACCAAATTCTACATTTCCATTATTTATTGTAATTTTAAAATAAAATACTCTCTCATTTAGAAACAAAAATATGCATTTTAACGACGACTCTTATGAACTAAAAAAAAATTTCCCTGAGGACGAACATGTATTTCAATAGGTGGATAGAGTTTCAGCGGTTGCTCTCGCACAAGCAAATTTGGTATGGTTCGCAGAAAAAAAAAGCAAGGAAATACCACTTGAAAGGACAACAAATTCTGTACTGATTTATATCTACTTAATATCCTTCATGTTGCCTTCAAATAATATAATGCGCCATCGGAATATCGGATGCATGCTGACAAAATTAATTAAGTTGTGTATTGTGTTTAATACCTAAGAACTGAGTTATATTAAGTTAAAGTTATCTAGTTTTTGTGCAACAGTGTAAATCTTGATTTTTTGTCTCTATACGATTAGCGAAATTCAGTGTTTTTAATACTTTACTATGGTGCAGCAATAGAAACAACAGAAATACTAGATAAATCGGGCTACGCAACTCGACATCACAAAGCGGTGGCCTACAAATACGAGTAACGATGGACATACATTTAAAAATGATGAAATCCAATCCGCTTGGAATTAAATTTACAAGCATTTAAAGTTTTTAATACCAAGTTTACCTGCCAACCCGTATTTATATAGGTAATGTCAGTGGTCTTTAAAATGCATTTTTTACAGAAATAACTGTAGATTTTACTCTTTGGAATACTTCCAAATATGTAGGTACTTGAATAAAGAATAAAATGGCTTAAATTTAAAATTATTAGTAGACTAAATTACATAGTTTTTTACATAATCTGAAATGGGGGAAAAAGTGGGGAAAATCGAATTGCAAAATGGGGAAAAACTCTTATTTTTGCCTCCAAAATGAGGAATTTCCACTGAAAAAATCTGGCAACATTGTCTGTTCTATGGAAAAATGTACATACATAAGTTAAGTATATCTGCATAATTATACGTGTTCATTCAATTATGGGGATTCCGATACTATACTACTAGTTACGTCGCGAGTAGGCGGCTCTTGAATCTAGACATTGTACCATTGCGATTTTACTCATTTCGAGTTTATGTATGTCTGTTGATATTCATTGTGAGTTTTCATTCTTTTGGAGTTGTTTAAGGATAAAACGTATTTTTTTGTAGCTCAGGCTTGAATTTCTCTTTCAAAGATAATGGCGCTTTATAATTATTTATTATGGCTTTTGTAAAGAAAAGGTTATTTACGCGAAAAAGCTGAAAATATGTTTTTATATAAAGCGTTTTTACAAAAAAAAAATGTTGACTGGGTCGCACGAAACTTTCTCGTATATTACGAATCTCGCAGAATCTCAGAGTCACTGAACCCTTGTTAATTAAAAGTCTAATACATACATACAATACTACCTAACGTATTAACTATAATACTTTATTATGTACTTTCTAATTTCACCCCGAACTGACACTTGAAGGAGGCAAGTAGGCGATGAATTTCGAATTCCCATTTTTGAGGATTTAAAAAAGTGGTTAAATTTTGCAAACTGCATCGGTTGAGATTCACTAAAACTAAGGTATTAATGAATTGTGTAGATATTATACAACTAGCACAAGCACTAGGTACCTACATATTATTTAGAACAGGATGAATGAAAATTTTTAGTCTGAATTTGGTAGTTTTTCGTGAATAACCCCCAGTTTCATACTGGAAGTTTAAACTATAGTTCAACTGAACCTGAACGTGAGTTTAAATTCGAAGTTCAACTCGTCCGGTTTCACAATATTATCTGAACTTCAATTCAATTGAACTAAGTTTAACGAAATTTTATGAATAGAATTTGGCAGTATTGTACGGTATAAGCTTTTATACGACTTTTTCAAAATCGGTCCTTGTATTTCCTTTCAAACAACACACAAAACAACGTCAAATATTTGTGTTTTTGACAATCGCCTGATCTGAGGTTTAAACGGCAGAATACTGTAGTTTAACTTGAACTACAGAATGAACTCCGTTCAAGGTTTAAATGAAACTCTGAAATCGAATTAATTGTTGAACTGCGGTTTAACCTGAAAGTGTAGTTTAAACTCTCACTGTGAAACTGGGGGTAAGAAATTGATACGATTGTAACAACAAATACCATACGATAATCTATATCCATAACAGTGATGAAAATCGACTTTTCTCAATTGTACTGAAAACTGAAACAAAATTGTACTGAATAGTACTCAAATTTCTTAAATTTATAAAACCAAAGGAAAACATAAAAAATTAATATTTTATTAAAAAAAAAAAACGAGTTATCATCGGCCAGTTTTTATAACCTCCTCAGCATTCAAGTCTTGCAAAATGTTAAGGAATTATTATAATGATTTTGTGCGTGCAGGGAGGTACCGGAACAAAGAAGTCCTTTCACAAAATTTCATTCGCCTAGGTCGATTCGTTTGGTTGGACCCTGTTGTGTTTTTAAAAGACAGATAGACCGACGGGCGGATAGACGTACATGACTAAATCGTTTCAGAATTGCATCCTGATTCAGAATATTTATGACTTATAGGGTATAGGGTGACTTCTTCTTGGTGTTAGAAATGTAAGTAAATACTTATACCTTCCAGTGAAGGGTGTTATAAAGGCCCATTTAATTGAATCTAAAGCTTAGTACGCAGTTTGAGCGAATCTAAATTTTAGCTGCTCTCCAATTTTTCTCTCCGAACATTAAATAAAATCCTAGCTAAATTTTGACATAGAGTGCGCTGTGAATATAAGTGTCACAGAAAACAGCTGTCCGTTGAAAATAACTTTCTTCAAAATTTCATCAACGCGAAAATGACTTATTATTTTCGTTGCACTTTCTTTTTTGCTATTCCTTGATATCAAATTTATCACTTTGACAGAAGGTAGGTAGGTAGAAGTAAGGTATTCATTGAAAAACCTTATCCTTATTTACTTTTCCGCAACAGAAAATAACAGAAGAAAAAGAAAAATTATCTGTAAAAATTTAGCTAAAAAAAATGTGCCGAAATAGGCGCGGTAAATGACATATACATTATACATGCAGTACAGTCTGAAATGAAAATTTAATTTTTTAGCTGAAGCAGCACACCGCTCGGCAAAATGGATTCGCTTGAATTTAGCTCAGCTAAATAATTTTGGAGACAATTTTGTATGTGAGCTAGAATTTAGCACGAGCAGCGTACCAAGCTCAAGGTAATATAGGTCTTATAGACGCCGGATAGGAACTTTAGTCCATGTACATACATATAAACAAATTAAGACTAATCTTTGTATAGTCGTGTTCAAAATCACTTGTCCAAAGGTCGATTGAGTAAACTGTAGACTTTGTACAGAAAATCTACCATTGTCCAAGTGATTTGAACACGACTGTACCACATTCAGATAACAATCTAGGTACAAGGTACTATACAAGTTCTTAATTTTCAAGTTTATTTTGTAAAGATCTGTTTTATTCAAAGAACTGTGGCAGCCTTAAATTTTAATAAGATGTTTAGGTTCTAATAGTGCAGACATTACGCCTGCATTCGATTGGTTAGCTTTTTTTTTTTTTTGATAATAGCTATTTTGATAAGAAAACATTCTTTAAACGTTTGCGGGAGAATAAGAAGAAATAAAATATGAAAATATGAACTCGTTGCATTCATTTTGCATAAGGCCTATTTCAGCCCAAAACTCAGAAAGAGAAGTATGTACCTATTTCTATCGTAGTCAGATAATCATGATTGAAAAAAACCTTAAGACAAATTGAACGATTGAATTTACTTGATCGTCCAAATGGAACTTTGTGAAAAATTTTGCAATGAGTTCAAAAAAATGTCTCCAAAATCAAATCGTTTTTCCACATCTTCGAGAAATGCAGCAAATTTCAAAAAATTATTTTTAACGAAGTACGGTGAGTAATGAATGCATTCAGAATTTTAAAACAAAGGAGTGTGTTCAGCTTATTTTTGTTTAATCCTTATATAATGTCTGATTTGAAAGATATAAAAATAAACTTTCAAAAATTAAAAATAGTACTGAAAATTGAGAAGTGGTACTTGCGTACTCGGGAAAGACAAATTGTACTAAATTCAGTACAATAGTAAGCCTTTTTGCAACTATGATCCATAACATAAAAGGATGAAAGCGTCTATACGGGAAAGTAGAGTGGGAATTTTTAAGGGTGTTAGTTGCTTAAAATAAGTTGTTTGTAGGTGCTATTGGATTTCTATTGCCATACTGAAGTTTTGGGCTTTTCAAAAATATACCGTGTCGTGTGTGAACACAGATCGGGATTTAGGGTCATTTTTAAGAAATACATATTTATAAAACGCCTACACTCACAGAAAAAAATTGTAAAGGCTTTACTCTCCGAATTGTAAAACCATCTAATTACAATTTAAATAGCAAATTTGGTTAATTTACTATGTATTTTAATTGCAACGGTTAGTATACAAAAAAATGCCGCCTAGCGAGCCCAAAAACATGCGTCCAAGCGTTTATTTCAGGCCTATGGGACAGATGGCCGGCGTTAGGTCTTATCGCCCAAGGTCATAAAAATTTGTTGTTGTAAAATTTACTGAAATTTGGGTGATGTGACATTGATTTTGGGCGTAATGACATTATTTTTACTAACGCCCAAAAACAAACAACAAAATGGAAATAAAGGCCAAAAAGAATTTGCAGTCTAATACGTATGGGGAGATGCTGCCCCCCTGCAAACCCCCTGCTTGGGTTTACTGTCAGATTTGGGGTGTATGCGTTACTTTGGGCAATATGTCATTCTATTTGGGCTTTGCGACGCTTTATTGCTTGGGCGATAATACCTAACGCCACGGCCGGGTCAGACAGACATACGTCCAGACAGAATTGCGACACCCTTTTTTTTGAGTACCCCTATCATCGTAATATCAGAAAGATTAAAATCTTGAGTTCGAAATTTTTTACGAAAACAATATCTTTCTCTTACTAATACCTACGTATACGAGAAAACTAAAAATTAAAAAAAAACACGTAGGTAAGGGTCTTAGTGTACTTAAGCGTAGATACTTACTTTTACTTCTTATATTATTTGAGTGTAAAAGAGTAAATTAATAGACCGAATTTAGGGACACCGTCAACTCCCGCCGACTTTATATTTTTTAGTCACTTAAAAATACATACGAGTTTAACTTTGCTCAAAAAAAGTCGAACAACAATAAAACACCAAATTTGTTTACGATATTTTTATTTTTTTATTTTTATACATATTTTAATCAATTTTATGTTATTTTAATAATGTGTGAGTCAGTAGGGGAAACTGGGGTACATTTGACCATTAATTTTGAAAGGTCTGTATTTCCTAAACCAATGATGTATTCCAATGTTTTTTTCTTGGATTTGATGCGTTGATTATTTGAGATAAGACTTGCATATACATATTTCTTTTATAACAAACTTTACCATTTTTAAAATTTTTTTTTCTAAAAATAGTCATTTTGTCAAAAGTGCCCCCAGGATGGGGCACCTTGGACTTTACAAGGGGAACATTTGACAATAACAGTTTTAACCTATAATCTTGTGCAAAAAGTATTAGCGGGGTCTGTTGTTTGAATGGAAAGAAAATGCAAACGTTTATTAAATGATTTATTAAACAATATATGAAGAAAAACTAAATAAATAGTAAGTTTATAATCTCAAGAAAAAAAAACATAATTTAATTCATTTCATTCATTGTCCAAGGTTTGGAAGAAGCCATCAACCGTTGATTTTGTAAAACCTTTGAGTCTGGCTAAGCTCATATGTTCGGGCTTTCGTAGGGAAAGTTCAATAATTCGTTTTAAGAAACCGTAAAGCCTATCGTCTCCAGATTTTTTGAAATTTCTCAACTTGGAGGGCAGCTAATATTAGGGGTATTCATGCAACGTCGTAAACTCGTCGTAAACGTGGTAAACGTCGTAAGTTTATGACGTGGTAAATGAACTGTCAAAATTTGTATGGAAAATCATTTACGACGAGATGGTAAACTTACTACGCGAATTGGTGTGGAAAACCGAGATGGTAAACTTACGACGAGGTCAATGTGACATTTCACACTTGAAATAAAGGCGCGAAATCAGGAAAAAATTACTTCGCATGCATTTATAATACTTTTGATGCATTTATAAATAGAAATTGCACATTTTACTATTCCAAGAGTAGGATAATTAATTAATACATCAAATTGTATTGAAAGCAAGTTTTAAAATAGTTTCAATAACGAAATTTTCAATTCCAAACAAAGGATGTGAAATTTCGTTATTTAAACCCTTTTAAAACTTGTTTTCTTGATACAATTTGTTAGATTAACTAATAATTCTACAATAGGAATAGTAAAATGTGCAATTTTATCTTTATAATTGCATCAGAAGTGGTTTGTTCGTATTTTATCAATTCATTCGCTCCCTCTCATGTGAAACAGCTGACTGGTTTACCATCATTTACGAAGGCAGCTATTTGGGGCCTTCATGAAACGTGCGTCGTAAACTTACCATTTTACGCGAATGGTAAACTTACGACGTTGCATGAATACCCTTATTATTTTTCTTGATAAATTCATAATATAATTTTTTTTTAGTTTCTTTTGATAAGGCAAAAAGAACACTTTTTCAAATATTCTATCTGTTCCTTTCCTTCTCTTGTAGCTAAAGGTTATATTTCGATATAAAAGCGAAATCTTGGTCTCTACTTTCATTGCCCGAATCCGACCAAGCTTTTAAGGGATCCTGCTCTTTCATACGCATTATCAATGTGGTTCTATATCTATTCACCCCATATTCATCAGCTACTGATGTAGCATACGTTTTTACGCATTTATAAAATCAAAAACACAAATATAAACATAAGATATCAATGTGGGCATATTTAACAAATGTCAAATGTGCCCCATTTGCAAAAGTCAATAGTGCCCCAAAGGTTCTTTACAACTTTTTTTCTTTTTTTTAATAATTAATGTTATTCTTTCACAAAACTGACTTTAATTTATAAACACTTGTCAAATGTACCCCAGTTTACCCTACCATTGCATATAATCTCAAAAATTTTATTCATCAAAGAGTCATATGAACTTTTAAGGTTATTCAAGGATATATTCCCTTAAGAAGCTTTAATCGCCGCAATCAGCTCTTGATGTGTTGATTTTCAAAAATATTAAAGTCAGGCGAATTTGGCGGACAGTGCAATATTTTAATATAAATTTGGAATTGCCTACACTTCATGCATGTTGTGTCGTTAGCTTGTGTTTCAAAAGTTGCATCACACGAAAGTTGTTACAATCGAACACATTATAGCATACTTGCTGCGATGACGGTTGGTTGTTTTATTTTCTAAATTTCTTGCGTTTCGAATATCTTTCGTTTTCTGCTTTTAATCAAGGGTAGGTGATTATTTCGTATTTTTGCCATGATTTCAAGGCAAATGTGTGTACTAATGTATGTTTGTAGTTGATAGCTGTCGATATTGTATAATATTTTCTTTTTTTCAAAATTAAAATTGTGTGTTTTTATACCCTTCACTTTGTCATTAAGAAGGAGTCCTGAAATTTCTCGCATAGGTAGTAAGAGAAAGATAGATATTGTTTTCGTATAAAATTTCGAGCTCGAGATTTTGATCAATTCTAATATTACGATGATATAGGGGAACTCAAAAAAGTGGGTCTCGCAATTCTGTCCGTCCGCATGTCTGTCTTTTCGAACTTTGGAGAATCTAAACGCTTGGACATTTTTTTTCAAACTTTGTATTTAGAGTTTGTGGGTTTCCCGCTAGCCTAGCCCTAATATCTACCCTTAATATCTACTTCCCATATAAAAATTTAGCGAAATATTAAACAATTTAGATTTTATCGAAAACGGCTCCAACGATTTGAACCAAAATTAATAGTTGAGTTAATGTAGGCATGCTTAAAATTGGCCTTTTCTCGAAAACGGTAAAAACGATTTAAAAAAAAGCGTATTTTTAAGGTATAGGTACTATTGTCATTCTTGACTTGGTAGCAAACTCAGTTTTTCTCTAAAAAGACTGCGTCCTTTGATATCCACCCAATTCCCTAATAATAGTATACATACTTTAAAAAACTGCTCATATCTCAAAAACGTTTCGTTCGCCTATGTCGATTCGTCTGGATGCTATCGTTTACAGTCATAGACGGACGTGTCTAAATCGATTCAGAATTTACGAATTTTATGGGGTCTTCGCTGACTCCTTCTTAGCATTACAGTGTAATGAAATGACAAAGTGAATAATGACTATACCTTCCTATTGCTAATATAATTTTCATAAGTAGCCTTTACCTGCAACAACAAAATAAAAAATAATTATCGGGTTTTTTTTTTTACTCACAAGTGTAGGGTGCCGGCAATATAGTTTGAATAATTAAAGCTACTCCCAGACATTTACCATACAAATCTTTAAACTTTCATCGAAAAAGTTTATTGAAAGTTTAATATGTATCTACAGTTGAAAGCTTCTATAAAACTTGATTATCATGAGTGATTAGCAGATTTTAAGTTCTAAAAATATGTTTGGCTAGCTACCTATTTCGAATAAAAAATAAAATTGTGTAGGTAATTCGAAAAACACGATTTAATGAAGAATAGACAATGATTTTGATTTGTTGACTTAAAAAGGAAATAAAAACTCACATGTTTATACATTTGATTAAATAATACAAGAGTTATAAATAATATGCATTTGTTTTCATACATATGTACAAAGAAATTGTTAATCCTTTGGTAATGAACTATCACTCTTCCCCCGACTGTAAGGACGTGCACCACCCAACATCCTTTCCAACAGACTTTGTTTTGATTTTCGCTTTGACGAAAGGACTTCCTTACAAAGATCATGGAATACTTCAGCAACTAGATTTACATGCTCAGCAGCAGATACTTCACAGAACTTGCACTCAAAATCTTTGGCGAGAATTTCACCCTCGTCAGTGCTCACCTGACGCAAATGAACCATGTCGACTTTATTGGCCACTAGTTGCACTGGCGTATCTGACTGCAAGTCAGACTTTACACGACGAATGTAGTTGAAGGAGTGTCGGTCTGTTATTGAATACACAAGAAGGAGGCCGTCAGCCCATTGAATTAGTTCTGAAGCATTTGGCATTTCGTCCTCGTTCTGGTTCGGAAAGAGTTGTTTAATCGATCGTTTGCAAAACAAACCTTATGGACACTTACCTTTGGACATGTGTCTAGGATTTCAAAGAGTACCGGTTCTCCATCGACCATTGCCTCGTGTTTGTATCGATTTTCTATAAGAATGTAATGTTATGTGAAGTTTGAATGATATCTAATATTGTTTTGTAAGTGACAATAATTAAAGTGTGTAGTTATAGTTACCCGTTTGATGGTCATATTCGCCTATGTAACGTTTGGTGATAAATCGAACTATTAGTGCTGAAAAGAAAACAAGAAAAGGAATCAAACTTAAAAAAAAAAAAAAAAAACATAAAAGCTCATATAATCTACAATTATTTTAATATTTAAAAGGGGTGAGTGGTGAGTCGTGCGTGAGTCACAGATGACTTATAAAGTCAGAGTGCGTAGGGCCGGTCGTAGACCTCCAGTTGGTATTGTAATGTCATGTGTTGTTAGTCGATGTTGGTTTTACGCTTATTAACTTTTATAAAAAAATATAAATTATGTAGGTACGTGAACTCTTGAGATAACGACGGTGAAGGGACCGGGCTCAAATGGTCGCCATAGCCGAATGTCGCTATAAACGATCATACACAGTCAAATTAAAAAGACTCATTCTTAACTAGTAGATGTGGGACCTACAGATAGCGTTGCCATCCGTCCGGGTTTTCCCGGACATATACTCTTTTTTGCTTGTGCGGGGAACGTCCGGGATAGTTTTCTAGATTGTCCGGGTTTCTCATTTTTTCATTGTGAAGAGAAAAGTAAATTTCAAATTAAGAGTTTTAACTTTGAAAGTGTAAATTTTATTCCCGCATTTTGGTAGTAAAAATGGAAAAGACTGTCAAAATGACAGAAGCATTTTATATTTTCATAAATTCCATATTAGTATGAATGAATCCAAGTATGTGGAAGAGTTTGTCAGTTTTACATTTATTTACCACCTTCTGATACCTACCATTTTTATACCAATTTGTTTCTCATATTGCGGGAAATCAAAACAAAATTATTGTAAATAGTCGTTACACGCGCATTCGCATGCCAAATATGACGACAAATTTCAAATCATCTGTCAATTTTCAGGCGACTGACAATTTTCTTAATTCTGTATAGTACACCAACTTTGGCAATCGATAAAAGAAAGGTTCGAAAACACTGAATGAGAAAATGACTATGCAACATTACACCACAGTACTTATAGTCAATATCTAATTTAATAGTTAATATATTGAGTTCCTGAATTGCTCGACTATGAATAAAGAATACCATACCACTTTTACACCCTTCAAAAAGGAGAGGGCTTTCTCCCCACCCGGCAGTGGAACGATCTTTACTTATGTTTAAAACCTTAAAATAATTTTCCGAAGACGTCAAAAATCCACCGAAAATATACAAGTTCCTTTTTTGGATTGTTTAATACGGCAGGGTTTTTTCAATGAGAAAAATTTCTTCCAATATTTTGAAAATCCGTGAATGCAAAAATTCACATAGGTAGCTAACTAATTTATAACACAATCTTTTTGTTTGTAAAATACGAAATATATTTTGTCGCCAATACTCGGGTCCAAAGCAAAATTTCCAAAATCCCCGAAATTGATTTTTGTAATCTCTTCCCCCTATTTCTCCGATGAATGTTGGAAAAATATGGAGTGTCTCACTAAGGATATTTTAAGATTTGAGTTTAGTGAACTTATTTTTTCAACACTTTCTTATAGCCAGAAATAATCAGCCGGAAATTGAACACCAATGAAAGAATCAAAAAAGCCACAATAGCCTTTTATTCCTGCAGCAGAATCTTTGGGAAAACCTGGGGACCATCTCCCAAAATTAAGCTGTGGATGTACACGGCTATAGTAGGACCTAAGACCCATACTGACCTAAGAGGGGCTTATTCCCAAATGCGCGGCGGATCGCTTTTCATGGCGGTAAATAAATCCGCCAGCAATCCGTCACCTGAATAGCTATCGCTTTTGACAGCTTTTGGAAATACAAAAATACCAATCCGCCATGAAAAGCGATCCGCCGCGCATTTGGGAATAAGCCCCCGGCAGTCTCGTATGGTGGCGGGCAACCAATAAAGCCACTTACCTAAAAGCTTTAACGAAGGTTCAAAGACTAGCATGCATCGGCACCACCAGTGCGATGAGGACAACTCCAACCGCAGGACTTGAGGCTATCCTCAACCTGTGTCCGCTAGACATTCATATATAACTATCTCGGCCGCAATTAGTGCAATGAGAATTAGCCAATTGGAAAAATGGAATTTGAACGAAACGTGTCATTCTACGATCCTACAGAAATATTTCGGCCATGTACCTGTCACGGACTACATTACGACTTACCTAGAGTTTACAAGACCCTTCTCTAGCGCCTATCCCAGCAGGAAAGAATGGAGAGACGGACTCGTACCTAGCACACCAACCATAGCCGTATTCACAGACGGATCAAAAATGGACACCGGGGTAGGGTCAGGGGTCTTCTCTGAATCGCGTGGTATATCAAAATCGATTCGCCTCCCCGACGCCTTCAGGCAATGAGAAAGCAGACGAATTAGCAAGACAAGGTTCGACAGCTGTTTCAGAACAAGCTGATCCCTCTGTGGACATCCCGCCTTGCACACTCAAGCTTGAAGCAGGGAGGAAAGCCACAAGTGAGGCGAACGCAAGATGGGCCACCTTAAACACTTGTAATACCACAAGAATGCTATGGCCGTCCTTCAATGAATCCAAAACCGAGAAGATAATGCGAAAGGATAGGCAATCCCTGTCCACCCTCGTAGGTATCATAATAGGGCACAACACCTTGCGGTACCGTATGAAGAAAATGGGCTTAACGGAAGAAGAACTTTGCAGAGGCTGCGGTGATGAGGAAGCTCTTGAGGATACAACCCACTTCCTATGTCACAGCCCAAGTCTCCAACACACCAGGTACAAATTCCTAGGTTGTCACTTCTTTAAAGACCTAGACGAGCTTTCCAGCACATCAATAGACAAGATAATGCGAATTTCGTCAAATCAACAAGATGGTTTGTATGTAGCAGCACAGTAAGTAATTTGAATACAGGGTTATAATGGGTAAGGGACAACCTCTTTCCCCCTATGGGAATCACAATGGGTCAGTATTGACCTGAGTGTGGCACGGAGAAAATCCTCGTCAGCCCACAAACCTAACCTAATAGCTGATGAACAAAAAGTATATCAGCAAATCAGTAAATAAAGCAGCTTTAAGAGATTCTTGTATAGGGAGGTATATTTTCGAGAATTGGTTTTACAGACGTCGTATAAAGGGATTTAGTGAAGGGTTAGAAAACTCCTTCGACCAAAGTTTAACAAATCGGAGTGCTGTGTTAGCTCTGTCGATGTGGGGATGGACGTTAAGTTAGGCGTCGCAGATCATGCCCAGGTCATGAATAAGAATGTTTTTTGTGGTAGGCGATGACGGTTGCTGTCTTATTTCTGTCGTTTTCCATTGGGCACATCAGATTTTTATTTCAGATCTCAGATTTTTCGTGGCAAATGGAAACGTGGAAGCAGATTGATCTGCTTTTGTATATAAATCGAAATCCACAGATGACGAATTTCCAAAATTAAGCCCATGTCCATTAGATATTTACGTTTTTGTTCTGAATAATTAATTTTCAAGAGGGTTTTAGCAATTTCGTTTTGAATTTAAATTCAAATATGTTGTGAGAGTATGCGTAAATCTCGAAAATTATCGAGATCAGCAAAAAGTGATCCCACTTTGCCCAATGGAACATGAAAAGTGATCCGGATTAAAAAATGATTTTTTGTCCCAATGAAAAACCACATTGACTGAATAAATGAGTATCTAAGCCTTTTTCAAAATCCTATCCACCACATTACCTGAATAATCATTTCGATACAGTGAATTTAGTAAAATTTGAACTTAAGAGTTGACCCTGCATATACTTTATACATATGTGCTTGTTTTGCTTATATGTATTGTATACGTATAGGTATTTGTGAACGATAAGAACAATAATGTAAAAAAATCTTTTTAAAAAACCGGAACTTGGAGTACCTACCTATGCTTGCATATATTTTTGATATAGATACATACTACATATATGTATCAATATAAAGCAAAGCAGGAAAAAATACCTCACGCACATATATAATTGTTTTTTTTTTTTAATTAAATAAAATTCCTACACTAAAACATCTAACAAACCTTAGAAATTACAGTATGAACGTTTGAATGAATACAAAGTTTTGAAGAATGTACATATACTCAACAGGTGAATGTTGGCAATGTTTTTTTAATTCATTTCCCTGTTTACATAAGAGCGTTCTTTGTTATTCTGCTACACACATGTTTATCTTACCGCTTTTGCCAACTCCCGGTGATCCAACAACAGCAATTTTTAATTCCGTCAGAGACGATTTTTTCCTTCTAATACCACGTGTTGTCATTTAGCTTAATATTGTTTTATTTGTTTTTAATAATAAACAATTATTTTCTTCTTGATAGAAAAAAATGTAACAGAAACGGAGACAATTAATAGCTAAGTTGAACTAACGGTATGTAATTTTAATATGACCGTTTTGTCTGTGCTATTTTTCTTACACGACACGTCTATATGTCTATATCTATTCATAAAGTTGTAAATTCAAGACAACATATAAGAGTTAATCGTTTTAAAATCGCACAAGAATTAACACAACAAACTTTCATATTTTTCCTGTTATTCAAAAACTCTCAGTTTCTATTGCAAATATTTTTTAAGGAATTAACTTTTGGCAAATCTTTTGTTTTCTTTTGAATACAAACGAAATTCTTTACAACCGCGTGTCTGATCGCCCGTCCACAAACACCGATCGTTGAATTCTACTAATTGTGAAGAATCTCTATATTAATATCTCACCGATAAATATTCGAATTCTTTTTGTTTTTTTTTTTTTGCTTTTTATAAAAATAGCTTTTCGAAAATTTCTTCTACGAATGCTGAAAACAAGACAGACCTAGTGTGTGATGGCTTCTATTCAGTGTAACACCACTCATCTCAAACAGCTACACACAAAAATCTTTAACAATTTTTATTTGTTAAATTTTTATTTCCCTATTTGTTTCCTTGGCTTTCGAAAACAATTACAATGGGAGGCACTCGAAATGAAAAAGGAGAGAAACCAAAATTCAATGAAACATCCAACGATATAGGTAGACACTATTTTTGAGATTATACTCATTACTACTCCTACATGCTCATACCTACTTCGTATCCAAGAAAACATCAAATTGATTGAGCAGGCAATTAATTGCATCCGATCGACTTTATTTAGCTGACGTGTGAAGCAAATTGGGAAACGTAAAAGCATCGTTTTGGAAATATTGTGTTTTACTTTTTACAACTGAATGTTTCTATGAGTTTAAATATAAACAAGAATTTCGAAACCAGGTAAAGGTCGTACCCGGCGCTGCAGGCGCAATGAAATATTCCGTCTGGTTATTTGTAATGTTCATTGCACAAATTGCTATATGTACTGGTGCATGTAGTACTGAGAGAATTATAGATGGCAGGCAGAACGATCTTTTATTGAGATTGGGACAAAGGTGTGGCAATTCTCAAAATAGATGCATTCGATTTGGAAACACATGTTGAGTATATTTTAACATTTTTTTGGTTCGTTTTGCTGATGCTTTCTTTTCCTATTAGAAATAGGAGGTAAACAGAGCGAATCTCGTCTGATCTGCCTATTTATGTGCGCACAGTGAAGAAAGCTTGATGAAATAAAAAAGCAAATCGAAAATAAGATACGAAGAGGAAAAAGTGCTTCTTACTTTGAATATAAACAGAATTGACGTTTGAATAAATCGCATAATATTATCATAAAATACCACTAGGCGGCCTAGAGTTTGAGTTCGGTGAATTCAGATCAGATTATACAGGGTGTCCCAGTAAAGAAGGATAATCATCTATAAGGGAAGATTGCTGAAGTTATGCCGAACAAAAAATTGTATGGCAGGGAGGTCTATTTTCATTGTATTTCCCGTTATAGCCCATCAAAGTAGGTGACCTCTAATTTGGTGGTGTTACCACTTAAAACGCTATAACTTCTAAACTATTATAGGTACATCTGGGCAGCTACAAAGAAGTTATGGCTCCTTAAACTTAAAATTTTGAAAATTAGTTGTTACATTTTTTTACTTAAAATGTCTTTTTCTCAACATTTTTACTTAATAAATTTTTATTTTTTTTATGAAATTTTTATCCTTGAGAAATTTACTAAAAATTATGTTAAGCAACTTTTTTACGTACGATGAACAAAATTTGTAATAAAAGCAATTTTTTGTCAGACAAAGGTCAAACAAAATTAAATAAAAAGAATGGCCTAACGTACACGTATCTATGAACAATATGGTTGAGTTAATTATTGTCGAATAGGAAAAAAAGCTTAACATTGATAAGTTGATGTCCACATAATGTATTCAATACGTGATTACGCGAAAATAGTGTTTGTAAACGGGTTCTGCCATGGAACCTTTCGTTGGCAAGATAGGAGTACCAACGCCGAAGCCCAAATCGTAGTACATCATATATAATACAGCCGGGTATTCTCTGATGCGTATCAGCTCCTTATTGATAACGGGTGAGCTCCTCGAAATAAAAGGAACGACGTTCAGACGCAGCGGCGGCAAAAATTGAGGGTTGGATTTTGCTTTCTGTGGTTGTTAAGGTTTTAGTTTCAGGTCCGCAGACTTGCTGTGCAGTTGGAACTTCCCAGAACCAGGATTCACAGAACTCTACAGAGTAATAGATTACACCCTTTCCATTTAGCACTGGTACAGGATTTACTACCAGGAGATGCGCAAAGAAGAGTGCAATTTTGCCAGTGGCTACTACGCAAACAGGCATAGGACGGTCACTTCCTCAGGAACATCCTGTGGACTGACGAAGCGCAATTCACAAACAAAGTTACAAAGTTGCAAACCTCCACAATTTGCACCGTTATTGGTTAGACCCTAATCCCCATTTAATACGCACAACATCCTTTCAAAGGTAAACATTTAATATTATTGTTCACAATTTTTCAAAATGGTGCTTATTTTAAAGGAGGTAAATGTTTGGAAACACTTTAGTAGGCCCGCAGGTTCTTCTACAAACAGTTAATTCCCATTACTACCTTCGCCACCCCGATCTCCTGACCTTTACACCCATGAATCTTTTATTCTGGGGTGCTATGAAAGAAAAACCACATTTTTGAGAAAAATCGAGTCTTTTTTGACCATTTTTGTCATACAAAAAATGGCTTTTATTTCAAATTTTGTTCATCGCACGTAAAAAAGTTGCTTAACATAATTTTTAGTAAATTTCTCAAGGATAAACATTTTTTTTTATAAAAAAAATCGTTGTGCAAACATGCACATACCCCACTTACCCTTAGTGGGTGAATCTTAACTTTGACAATCTTTGTTAATTTAAGCTAGTATTAGACGATATGTTGAATCAGCATACGTATGCTGAAAATTGTGTTCCAATCACAATTTATCGTACATACTATGATGACAGATTTTTTTTTTATACCCTCCACAGGAAGGTATATTCACTTTGTTATTACATTTGTAACGCCAAGAAGGATTCACCGGAGACCCTATAAAGTATATATATTCTGAATCAGGATCACATTCTGAATCGATTTAGCCATGTCCGTCTGTCTGTCTGTCCGTCTGTCTGTCTGTTGAAAACACGATAGCGTCCAAATGAATCGACGTATGCGAATGAAATTTTGTGAGAAGACTTATTTTTACCGTCGTCAGGTTGGTATTGAAAATGGGCTATGTCGGTCAAGAAGTTCTGGTACCTCCCATATACAAAACCACTATTAGACCCACGTCTCTCTCTGTCTGTTGAAAGCACGATAGCGTCCAAACAAATTGACTTACGCAACTGAAATCTTATGAGAGGTCTTATATTTATGCCCTTCAGGTTTATATTAAAAATGGTCCATGTCGGTTAAGTAGTTCTGTTACCTCCCATACAAAGCCAATATTTGACCCATATATCTCTGTCTGTTGAAAGCACGATAGCGTCCAAACGAATCGACTTAGGTGAATGCAATTTTGTGAGAGGACTTTTTTTAACCGTCGTCAGGTTGGTATTGAAAATTGTCTATGTCGGTAAAGTAGTTCTGCTACCTACCATACAAAACTAATATTAGACACAATCATACTAACTCGCATGGCAAACATTTTGCATGACTTTTATGCAGTGGATAGTATCAAAGCATCGGCCAGGCCGATGATAACACTTTTACTTGTTTTACACGATGTATTGTGATTGGAACACAATTTTCAGCATACGTTACGTATGCTGATTCAACATACATTATCATCTAATACTAGCTTAAGTTAAGACAGCTAAATCTTAAATGTAGTCCTTCCTCCAAGATTGTGTAATTTGACTACTAGTACTGAGACGGTCCTGTAGCTGTACTGGCAATATGGCAGATATCATTCTTTATGATATAAAAGACGTTGGCGTACTAAATTGAAGTTACTACTTTTTTAATATGTAATCTTCGTTAATCTTTTTTAAAGTTATTCTTCTTTTAAGGCATTGAGGGTATAATTTCTATTGTTGAGGAAGTAGAATCCACATTGTTGCGGTGATGCGGATGTCAAGTTTCTATTCCGTTTCCGACTAAAGTAAAATTTGTATGGTTGCAAAAACCACTAAGCTCTTACATTTGGCTAGTTTGTACTACATATACGTGTAGATTGGTAGGGTAAAAAAAAAACAATTTCAGGCAATTGGCAGTTGTGAATTTTTAACAACCGGGTACCTCTCGCTTTGCAGCCGAGACATTATCTACTGAGGCGACAATTTATCGTATAGGTGCATAATAGTAGTTCGAGGAGTTTTACCGAGGTAAATATTCACTTTGCCATTACATTTGTATCTACCGCCAAGAAGGAGTCACCGGAGACCCCATAAAGTACCTATATACAGGGTGTCCCAGTTAAGAAGTATAATCCTTCATAACTTTTTTGTAGCTGCCCAGATGTAACTGAAGTTCTTTCGATATCTATTTTTGTAGCTATAATAGTTTAGAAGCTATAGCGTTTTAAGTGGTAACACCTCCAAATTAGAGGTCACCTATTTTGATGGGCTATAACGGGAAAAACGATGCAAATAGACCCCCCTGCCATACAGTTTTTTGTTCGGCGGACCTTCAGGAATCGTCCCTTAAAGGATTATACCTACTTCTTAACTGGGACACCCTGTATATTCTGATTCAGAATCACATTCTGAATCGATTTAGCAATGTCCATTGTCCGTCTGTCTGTCAGTTGAAAACTTATTTTTTCCACCGTCAGGGTCAGGCTGCTATTGAAAATAGGCTATGTCGGTCAAGTAGTTCTGGATCTGGGGTACCTCCTATACCATACCAATACATATTAGACCCATGTGTTGTGTACGTTACGTACTAACTTATACGCCTAGTATTTTGCATGACTTGTATGCAGCGTACCCTCAACTGGGTAGGCCACGCCGATGATAACACTTTTACTTGTTTTGTTCTATTATTCTAATACATACATGTAAATGTAATATCGTTACGGCTGTGAAATTCCTCGGAAATTCAAAGTTATTTTTCATATTATAGACCCTGAAGAGTTGCATAGTTTCAGGCCTTTCTTCTGACATAAGATAAGATAACTAAGAGCAAAGAGAGAAAAGAAGAGAGTCTCTCTTTCGAAAATGGGTTTTGTTTTGTAGTGTAGGTAGGTATTTGTTTTTGTATCCATGGCATTGCCTAGCCTACCCTATCCATAAACCTAACCAACCTATTAAAAGAATTCGTTTCCTTTTCACCTTCTCCATGCCATGCCCATATTGAGGAGAAACAAACGAGTCTCGTGGTCGTGGTAAATATTCCGGTCCTCGTACGATTACAATGCCAAGAAAATTACCGATATCTACCTAACCTACCTAACCTACCATTGCCAGCTGCTTCGTTTCGTGCATTGTGCGATGGCGGTTTTTCGAAATGTTTTCGTAGAGACATCGCCGTCTCGTGTCCATTGGCATGGCGATGGCATGGCATAGCATAAGCATATGCATAGTTTCGGTTCGATACTCGGGAGACTTGTTTACTTGTTCTTATGTTTTTCTTGCTTCACATATTTTTTGAATCCGTTGGTGTGTTCAGTTTTTATTTGGACGACTCTTTGTGCGGTAGCCGAGAGCGCTTGGTGAATTTGTGAATAAACGCGCGCTTTTGGTCAGTTTTTGATATTTTCCCATTTGGTCGTGTGTTTTTGCTTCCTACGTTTAGTGTGGAATTTCGGTCAAATTTGCATCTGCTTATTTTTGCGAGTTGTGTCTGCTTTTATATGTGAATATTATACTAAAATAATTCACGTGTGATTTGGAGTTTTGTAGTTTCACCTTGAAATTCTATTTCCACCAAATGTATCTATCTATCTCCCAAAGTCTCAATCGGAAATTAAAGCAATTAAACGGTTAATTAATTTGAAATATGATACGATTGCGATGCCGCTAATCGCTGGAAATACTGCCGTATTGTGTGTAGTGTAGGGTCATCTTCGCAAGCGGTGACTCAATTCTGCTGATGACTACATGTTATGTATATATTGATTATTAGAGCGGAGAGTTTGTCACAAACAATGATTATAAATACTTGTCCGCGGTTTAGTGTCTAAAAGTGAATTTAAATAGTGCGTACCTTGAGAATCATTTCCTATCTGCGGATGAGCTAAGTCGAGTGTGAAAACTTTTGGATTGACAGGATTGGATTACATACATACGACTACTACAAAAACCAAAGAGCCTTAACTAGGGCAGTCATTAGGTCATTCAGGGTGTGTGGAAAGAAGTGTTTACACTGTAATGGATAACGCCCCCTTTCAATCTGTTATGATGCCCCCTGCGCGTTTTTATTTGTTTGTCTGATTTCCGAAATTTTAATTTTTCAGCATTCTGCTCTACTTTTCTCCTACCGAACTTTACTGCGGAAAATAAATGTGTTTGGGATGGGATGAGATAGATGATGGCAGCGATGAGTTATTTATAGAAGCCTCATTTGCTAGTGCTGTGACACCTCCAAGCACGACTAACAGCGCGACGATGATGCTCCTCTTTTGTTCAGAATTAGCCTTCTGGTATAATTATACCAAAAACTTAAATAGGAACTCCACCAAGCGAAAGTGGTCTCCCTCTTCTTCTCTGCTTAATGTAAGCAAAGCACCCATCACATCACCCACACGCCACACAAATGTTGCCTCGACTTCGATGATGTTGCTCAGGATGATGTCATGTTTTTTCGTTTCCAACGTTGATGCCATTTCATTGATTCTTTTTTATTATAGCTTGTTTTGCGCTGCGGTACGGCTACCTCCCATTGAAGACTAGTTTGTCGGTATTGTGTATGTATGAAAGTATGACATAAGCAAAATAAAACTAAAAGAAGGGTGTACCACGAAAAATATTCATGCCGCACATTCTATAAAGGTAACACTTCTCAGGTCTTATGCCATACCTTAGTGGAATTGAAATTCATGTACTTGTGCGTGCAGAGTCTGGCCTTTGTTGGATTCCTTTTCTAGGAATAAGGTATAATGTTGTGTGCATGCAGTATTCCCTGCTTAAATGCGCCGTGCACTTCGTTTACATTTTTCAAAATTAGTCACATTTTTTTTTTACTTAAAATGCCTTTTTCTCAAAATTTTGACCTTATACCTAAATTTTAATTTTTTTATGAAATTTTTATCCTTGAGAAATTTCCTAAAAATTATGTTGAGCAACTTTTTTACGTTCGATTAACGGAAGTTGTAGTAAAAGCCATTTTTTCTCGGAAAAAAGTGGTCAAACAAAGTTAAGTTAGAATAATAAACTAACGTAGGGCTGCATTCCAGGTTTGACTATTTTAACTACAACGTTGACAAGCTGTGACAGTTCGAAGGAGGGAAAGTTAACTAAATTAACCAGAGGCAAAAGTGTGGTTCATTTCGTTAATACTACATGTCATTAGTAACAATTGCTGTCCCAGATTCCAAAAAGTAACTAAATAAACAATCGTTGTTAATTTAGTTAAAATAGTCGAATCTGGAATGCAGCCTAGGTATCTACCTATGAGCAATGGTTAACAGTTAATTGTCGAAAAAATGCTTAACATTGATAAGTTGATCTCCACAAAATGTATTCAAAGCGTGATTACGCAGAAATAGTGTTTTTAAACGGGTTCTACCATGGAAACGCTTCGTTGGCAAGATAGGGGTACCAACGCCGATACCCAAATCGTAGTAGGTACATCACAATAGTACAGCGGGGTATTCTCTGATACGTATCAGCGCCTTGTTGACAACGGGTGAGCTCCTCGAAATAAAAAGGAACGTCGTTCAGACGCAGCGACGGCAGAAATTGAGGGTTGGATTTTGCGTGCTGTGGAAGTTAAGCTTTTAGTTAGGTCCCCAGACTAGCTGTGCAGTTGGAACTTCCCAGAACCAGGATTCACAGAACTCTTCGGAGTAATAGATTACACCCTTTATATTTAGTACCGGTACAGGATTTACTGCCAGGAGCTGCGCAAAGAAGGGTGGAATTTTTCCAGTGGCTATTGCGCAAACAGGCAGAAAACGGGAACTCCTCAAGAACGTTCTGTGGACTGACGAAGCGCAATTCAGAAGAGATGGGGATAATCACTGGGAAAAACTTCTTTAAAATGTGTGCTTATTTCATAGGAGGTTTAGCGTAAATGTTTGGAAACACTTTAATAGGACCGTACGTTCTTTCACAAACAGTTAATTCCCATTACTACCTGAAATTTCTTGAAAAACGATTGCCGGAGGTAATCAGACAAGGGCGATGTTATTTCAATAAGACGGAGCACCTTGTCACAGTAACAGCGGTGTAACTCCATACCTCAACCATACTTTTAACGAACTGTGGGATCGTCGAGTTGGCCCCAATCCTTCGCCCCCCAGATCTCCTGACCTTTACACCCATGGATCTTTTATTCTGGGGTTCTATGAAAGAAAAACCTTATTTTTAAGAAAATCGAGTCTTTCGAGCACTTTTTTCTGTAAATTTCTCAAGGATAAAAATTTCATAAAAAAATGAAAATTTATTAAGTCAACATTTTGAGAAAAAAACATTTTAAGTAAAAAAATGTAAAAACTAATTTTCAAAATTTTTAGTTTAAGGAGGCATAAGTTTTTTGTAGCTGCCCAGAGGTAACCGAAGTGCTTTAGACTTTTATGCGCTACTCGATTGTCTTTTCAAAATGCCCAAAACAGTTTTTGTACCTATAATAGTTTAGAAGTAATAGCGTTTTAAGTGGTAACACCTCCAAATTAGAGGGCACCTACTTTGATGGGCTATAGCGGGAAATACGATGAAATTAGATCCCCTGCCATACAATTTTTTGTTCGGCATAACTTCAAGAATCTTCCCTTAAAGGATTGTCCTTCTTAACTTGGACACCCTGTATTTTGGCGATAGTAGATATAGGTAGGCCCTTAATCAATGAATATCTATCTGTTGCCTAGATTTTGTTTGTAATTCCCCGTTGCATTACAATTGAAAAGTAATGTAATTAGCTCCTTAGATGATTATAGACCCGACGCATCCGCTCCCCTTTTCGTTAGGGTGCGGTTCCGGTGCCAGCGAATGTAAGCGAATTTCACTCGCGCGAATTCGCAAAGTTCGCTGAAATAATTCAAAAGTACGCATTTCCTATGTTGTGGTTCCAGTGAACAAAATTTAATCGCGCGAGCTTAGCGAATCTAAGCGAGTAAAATGGGTGATAGTTTCATTTCTATTTTACTCGCGCGAGCAAAGCGATTTTAAGATATATTTTTAAGTAGGATTTGTGCTTTGCTTACTTATGTACTGATTTTTATGCAGCTTAGTTGTATACTGAATTTCTATATTTGTCAAAATATATTGAAATGTATCTGGACTCATTCTATAACATTCAAATTAAAATATATAGGTAGTTACATATTAAAAAATCCTATCACAATAAATACAAATTGCATTTCTGTCGTTTTAAGAAAATTACATATATAAATTATATAAATTAAAAAAAAAAAAAAACTATCGCAATCTTGTATTTTATTGAAAGGAAATCTAAAATACGACATGACAAAACTTTCACAAATCATTAACACTTCAAAACACGACTACTTCGCAGTATTTCCTGCAGATAAATGTTTCGATCCCGCTAAATTCGTTTGAGTAAATTCGCTGGCACCAGAACCACTCTGATCGCTTAATTCGCGCGAATTTTATTCGCTTACATTCGCAAAGTTCGCGTGAGTAAAAATCGATCCAGCGGAACCACAGCCTTAACGTTGATTTTAAGAAGACTTTATAATATAGACCTGACTCAGCGTTAAAAATTGATATTTAACTGGGTAGAATTAAATTTAGAAAATCATCTGCAGAAAACTGTTCACCTTGATTTTGACTATTTCTTGTCGCTTTTGGTAACGCCAAAGCCAGGCTGGCTGTATTAACACAAATTAAAAATTATTCAACTAACAATAATTGTAGTAGTGGCCAGTGGGACAAAAATCCTGGTCCAACATAACCGCAAACTGGTTTGCTTTTTCCATCAAAATGTTGACCGAAATAGCTGCTTCTGAAGACCCCAATTGGTCGAACCACGTTAGAAGCACATGTTCCGTTTGCGGGATATTGCCCAGTTTTACATTTCTTTTCAATAACTTTCACATTCATAGATGTTTTTTTTTTAATTTGGGTTTAGTTGATAAATTTATGAATTTTTTACCATTCATCTCTGTTATTTTTATTATCAAAATGACCGCGGTTTCAACATAATCTAGAATGACGATTGACACACCAAATTACCAAAGGCAATATCATCAGTTGTGCTTCCAAATTTCAAAAATATACATATGTATTTCTCTTCTATAATAATTTTTTGTTCACCTCCGATTAATTAACCGAAAAATGTATACCTACCTATACGACGCATAATTATGTATTGTATCTATAACAAGTAATTAGAACAACTACACACTGCTTAACACTTTCGAGACTCATACTCATATACAGTGGAACTTCAAGTCGAACTCTCAAAATGAAAGAAAATAAATTCGAGTTATAGAAACTTCGAGTTATAATGGTGGCCAAAAGTCGAAAACGCATAGTTCTCAAAAAAACTTCGAGTAATAGAGAAATTCGACTTAAAGAAGTTCGATTTATGGAAGTTGGACTGTAGTTCTTGTATTTGCGTGCTGAAGGTTCTACTTTACATTACTTCACTGAGATAGATGTCCAATAAAATAAAATGTTAAAATGTTGTATCCTTTAAACAATGTTTTATTTAACAAAACATTAAAATTTCTGTTGGCTACATTTCTCTTAAATCATTACAAACGTGCATATTGTCCTTTTACTTTCCCCATGTTGATTGAACTAATTGGCAATATTCATTATCATTAAAAACCATAAATCCTTTTCTTGTTTAGACCTCTTATACTAACATAATAATTTTTCATCAGGTGATCACAGGACGATGTCCCA
This sequence comes from Cheilosia soror, assembly GCA_949372485.1. Classification (NCBI taxonomy): domain Eukaryota; kingdom Metazoa; phylum Arthropoda; class Insecta; order Diptera; family Syrphidae; genus Cheilosia; species Cheilosia soror. The sequence continues at coordinate 1,073,439 of OX443561.1, read as the reverse complement.
TTTAATAAAAGTTTCTATTCTTTTTATATGGGTCGTGTCCATATGACAGTTTAACACACCTTGAACATTACCATAATGATACTGTAAGGAAACGTGTGAGTGTGAGTATGAGTTTTTTGGGTGCAGCACAGTGCGTGAGTGCGTGCGTGCATAACAAAAAAAACCGTAACGTTACCCATAAATTCTGCCTGTGTACAGCAAAGGGGTTACGGTCACCTGCTAAGGCTTATGTAAGGATAATTTCAGATACACGTAATAATGTTGCAGGTTGATTGCCAATATAATATTTTCTTATTAGGCTCAACATTTAAAGTTAAATAGGTACATACTATCACTCAGAAAAAAAACATTGTTATCCGAAGAATTTTTAGTTCTTGTAAAATTGTGAGTGGAAAAGTGTTGGCTCAAAAATAAGTTCTTCCATCAACAACTCATTATTGATTATTTAAGAATCAAATTATTAGTTTAAAAATAAAATTCTTGTAAAATCAATTTTAAAATTCTTAAACAATTTCAAAATCGGAAAATTATCAGCCCAACAAGAAAATTGTTGTGTTAAGTATTTTTGTAGACAAAATATCCTTTCAAAAATCAAATTTTTGACTCAACAATTCGTTCTTCAGTTAACAATTATTATCAAGAATAAAAGAACTTGCATTAACAATGAAAAATGTTAACTATTTGTATGATAAACTGATTTCAAGAACTACATATTTGGCACTACAACTAGTTATTGACCCAACAATTTTATCTTAAATTCATACAAAGAGTAACTGTAAATCGTACCCTTAATACGAATAGCAATGCAAATCAGCATTGTCTTATCAATTGCGATCGCGTTAAGAACATTTTATAGTAAAAAGTGAAAAAAAAAAAAAAAAAATTAAGTTGCTTTTATATAAAAATTGTTATTCAGTTTTCAACATGTGTAAAAAGTGTCACTTTAATCAGCTCTGAAGAAGTTGTTCAGTTTTAGTTATTTTTTTGTAAAAAAAATATAGATATAAGAATTGCTTATGAAAAAAATAAATGTTTGATTTATTACCTACTTAATTGTGAGCGTTTCTTTTTTATTCTCCGTTGCTCTTAAATATGTATTTCAAATATTTGTGTGAAGTGTGAGAAGGAATAGTTTTTCAATTATCTACCCAAACAAAGGAATGTTTTCAAGGAAAGTTTAAATTTAGGTATTAAAAGGTTGGTTTTAAGTGAAAAGACGTTTTGACATATATCTGACAATTGAAATATTTGAACAATTTTGTTCATATTTTTTGTTGTCAATTTGTTTTTGTGTCAACAATTTATATTTTTAAAAATCAAACATTTATTGTTCTCTCTTAAAATTTTAAATATTTTCGTATTTGGCCACACGATTTAAATTGTTGAGCTTTTTTAACTACTCGTTCTTCAGACAACATTTTACATTCTTATAATTTTGACATTTTTATCTTTAAGTCAAGAATAAAAGTTCTTGAATCAGAACTTACACTTTCATTCTTAATTAAGAATTCTAAGTTCTTGGGTTCATTTTAACCAACGAAAATTGTTGGGCCAAAGTATAAAATTCTTGATATTACAATTTTTTTTCTGAGTATACATACATTTCAACAGAGGATTGAGGAAACAACTTGTTTTTTAAGGGATTTTAAGATATACACGCACGTCGCACATACCTACACACCATACCGAACTTAAAAGATATAGCGCTGTAGGTAGGTATAGGTATACCTACATACCTTACCTACTAATATCTAATCATTTTTAGCGTGCAGGTTGATTTTTGCAAGCTCACAGTGGTGAACATTTTCATACAAAACTCAGAAACATTTTAATTCATTTACTTTTTTTTTGCCATTAAACTACGACAATAGGGAAAATTACCAAACTTTGAATTCAGTAAAATAATTGTAATTTGATTTTGTGGTTTTCTTTTTCTTCAGTAAAAAACTAAAAACCTTCTCCTTGCAATTACGAAAAACTGAAAAAATTTGAGGCAATCGGCCCAGACGTTCTCAATTGATGAATTACTATACATTTTTCACACCATTTTTATTTACATATATGTATAGATATAATTTTAATAAAATTCCGTAAAACCCAAAATATTATTTTTTGGGATAAATTGCTCAAGCTCAACCCGTACGCCCTCAAATTTGCACAACTTAAACAACTTTTTTTGCTTCTTTAAAAATGTTATGATTGCAATATATAATCAAGTATCTATTAGAAATATTAAAACGGATTTTATTTGGGGGAGTCCTACAAAAATATTTTTCCGTATCAAGAACGGTTTTATATATAGCTTGTTGAGTCTAGTTACATATTTTGGTAATTAGAAAAAAATTATTTCGTCATTGGGCGCACGAGTTACGAAAAACAATAAAACAACAAGCGAACATAAAGAAAAACACTTTTATTGTAATTCTACAATATACCTAACTGACTTAGGTTAGGTTACGTTAAATAGGGGTATGAGAGAGATGTCTCATACGGCACTAGGAACCATAAGGGCCCATCGCGATCCCTAAGGGGAATCAATTGCAATGACCTACAATGGAAAATGCCCTTGAGAAAGGCACAATTTCCCTGCAAAAACCAAGTAGCCCCTTATAGTTGGTATTGTCTATCTCCTCTAAATGTTGGAAGAAGTACCTGCCCAGAAATTTCCTTCTACTGCGACATATTGCCTCGCATTCGCACAGTATATATGTTATGTCCTCTTCGTCCTGCAGGTCATTGCAGAATCTGCAAGTGTCTGAGTCTGCCAGCCTGAGTCTTTTGGCATGCTTTCCACCTCCCGGTCGGATTCCTCAGTTATTTTATTCCTAATATCGCTTTTTATGATGCAAGGAGGTGGTTTAATATCCACATCTCCTCCGTCTGACATTTCCCCGCCTCTTCTCGCAAGCTCATCAGCTTGCTCATTTCCAACTATACTGCAGTGTCCTGGTACCCAGGACGGCCTCACTCGGTTCTGTCTGCATAATGCCTTAAGCATTGTGCGACAGGTCCTGACTAATTTCAGAATTGATGTTCGTAGATTCCAGTGACTTGAGTGCGGCCTGGCTATCGATGTAGATGGCTATATCAGAACAGCCAGAACTTCTGATTGGAAGACACTGCTTGTATCCGGTAGTCGTTTAGACACTTCGGTCTGGTCTCCGCTGTTTTTGAGCCGTCTGTGTAGACTGCTATTTCGCAATGTTTAATTACTTTATCCCTTTGCTATTCATATCTTTCCGGATATAATAACTCGTACGGAGTGTCGAAGCTGACCAGAGGGTGAATTTCATCAGTTTGCACCTGTACGCCCGGGAGTAGCTCCGCTAGTATTGTACTTTGACCACAACTGCCCTCTTTAAAGTAGCCCAAGGTTGTGACCCGTAGCGCACTGTTTGCCGCAATTTGTTTGATATGTAGGTCAAGTGGCGTAAGGTGTAGAAAGGTGTCCAGCGCTGCCGATATCACTGACTTAATTATACCAAATGATATGGAACATAAAAAGCTATACTGGTGCTTTTGTTGTTGGCCGGGTGCTGGGTGCATTTCTTATCTATGTAAGTGTCGCGAATTCAACTGTCGTCTACCAATGGCCTTGATATTAGTTGATATTAATGATGCTTTGGTGCACAACGTAACTCGCGTCAGAGGTTCGCTAGTACAAATTAAAGTATGACCTGCAGTTTCTACTTCCTACATCCTACTCTCCTGTACCAAGGCTCTTCAATTACCTATACTCAGAACCACTAACAATATCACTTTTACACATTATTATACTCATAAACCAGTGTTAATACCTATCTATATACCAATAACTAAAATTTACTAAGAGAACCTTGATTTCATGATGTAAGCGACAAGCAAGACTATTATAATTGGTCGCTATTATTATGCCTATCGTTTTCGTGGCGTGTTTAAGAATGCCAATGCGCCCATATACTCACTCATTTGACTGATGACGTTGATTGAAATTCACAAACGGTAAGGGTAACCTCTATGGTCAGCTTGTATGTGTATCAAAAGTGTTTAATCACATAGAAATGGCCCAGAATATATAAATGCTAATGGCAGCAACCAGCAGCAGCTGGAAAAATAATAAAATGTCTCATAAAATGTGATTAAGCCATGTTGGTGATGTCATACAGATATGTTAATTATTTTTGTGTATACATATTTGAATCAAATACAAACCCAGTTTCAAGGTTTAAAAATTGGAGTTTTTTGAATTATTAAGGCACGTTGAATATTGGAAAAAAAAAACAACCAAAAGCCACACTTAATGAAGCTTATTAACTGAATCCGTCAGTGCGAGATGAAGTAGTTTATGATTATGACAGCTGATGATAATGATGAAATTAGCTTAGTTGCCCATAAAGCTACTTAAATCCTTATCTTCATTCACCTGTGTTAGTTTTCTGCTAATTTAATTAATATCTTATGCGTTCGAGTCACGCACATTGCGCAGATTTAACGCGCCCACAAAACAGAAAAACACATAGGTATAAACAATTAGCTTAAAAATATACTCGTACCTATTGACTGTGGTATTCGAAGAGCTAGATATTTTTGGAAAGATTCTTAATTATATTTGTTTTGATTTTTGAAGCATATACAAAAACAAAGAATTCGATGTTTTACTGCAACATTCTTTTTCAATTTTCATATATAAATAAAAATGTTTCTGTATGTGTTGAGCAATGAAAAAGTTACTTCATTCTTCGGGTTGCGTGACGTAATTCTCTGCCTAATGATTGGTATAACCTTTGCAATTTCACACTGATAATATATTGTATTATTTTTTAACACAACAATAAGCACTTGCTATTTGTATGTATGAATTTTATGTGGAAACTTTAACATAATTTCCCGATTGGTAACGCTTATAAAATAGATTCATGGTTCATTGGTTTTATGCACCGTATCTGTTTGTAGATTAGAAACAAACCCCAGCTTTTAGCAAACTTAAAAGGTATATAATATATCTACCTACAATGTGTTAAATTTGAAATAGAATTGGATCTCGTTCATATGAAGACTGGCGAAGCGAGCACGTTTGTAGCTATCGATCCTTTAAAGCCAATTTTCAAAAACTTTTCCACAGAAGTTGGCAATTTTGGGTTCTATATTATTCCTGAGCCCAAACAAAGAAGTTTTGGCACTTCAAATGGTCAAGTACTTCAGTTTCTGAGTTCTTGTAAGCGTGTAGGACAAGACATTTATGCAAAGTTCGCCACAATGTGGACTGAGTGAGAGATTCGAAATTCCTTTGAACGGCTTGGCTTATTTTAAACTGCCAAAGTGCCAAGTAGTGCTTGGCTAATGCGATATTTTGGTATAGAGTGAACTCGAATTTATCCACTAATCCATCATCAGACTCCTGTTAAATGATTGTTGTTGAATAGTTTGAATTCTAACAGTTAATTCTCTGTGTATAATCCATTTGGGGAGGCATTTCTGCTTCCGCCGCCAACTGATTATTAGAAGAGGAGGAGAAGACAAACATGTGCGTTATTGTTGCTACGGGGTGCTTTGCAGAAATGGCGTCTCAAGTTTTTTTTCAGCATTCAAACTATTCGACAACAGGAGTCGGATGATGAATTATTGGTTTTGTTTCAAATATCTATCATTCCTATCAAAAGTGACAACAGTGCTTACGAGTTGTTATCTGAACAATAATTCATACATAGACTGAAATTCGACAATCATTTCTTAACCCTCACATGGACAGTATCTATACCCGGGTAGATGTTTGAATTTTCATCTCTAAATATCTCTTGGGTTTCTTATTAGATTTTAATGCAGTTTCGAATCAGTGACTAAATTATTGTTTTATTGAAGATAATTTTGAAAAAAGTGGTGTGAAAATGTTCTTTCATACTTTTTTTTTAGTTTTGTCTTTTTTTTGTTCTACATGGACAGTATCTACCCAGGTAGATACTAGTTGAATTTGCATGCAAAATGTCGATACAAAAATGCAGGTGTGTACCAAGTAGAGCTTAAAAGTAAACTAAAGTATATTGTATGTGACATACAAATATGAGTAGCAAATAAAATAATAAAATAAGATTTATTGCGAAATTGCTTTGAAGCGCATCACCGATATCGTTGCTCGATAAAAAGGAGCGCTCTGCTTGAAAGAAAAGGTGTTATCTGGAAAATATGCACAATCAAACGTAAACGAGAAAGTTAAAAAATAAAGAGAATGAATGCAAAAGGATAATATTGAAAGAAAAACTATAACCTAGTGGAAAAAACTTACACAGAATGCGTGAGATTTTGTTTATCTACCCGGGTAGATAGATAAGTAAATTTAAATTTCCATCCATGTGAGGGTTAATAGAAATTGTCAGGGTAAAACTCAACTACAGCGAGAATCGTTGTTACTCCTCGGTTTCCACTTAGTAAAGTTTTTTTTTTAGTTTTATGATTAGGATTACCATTGAATATTTGTAAATGTGCAATTTTTCCGAAACCATAAGGCTGCATTTAGAGCCCTAGAAACACGGGCAAAAATATCAAAGTTGGTAAAGAAATAACGAGAATCTCAAGGTTACCTTATAAAGGCCAACTTCTTCTATAGTGCCCACATTATTTCATTAAGTCGTTATTAGCGTTTTAATTTTTTTCAAATATGTACCGCATTCGACTATAGTCTAATCGGTGAACCGCAAATCAATTACAGAAGTAAAATTACTAATTCAACCTATCTCCCTCTCTCTTGCGATAACATGAATTGATGTATCTTTTTTCGACATATAACTTTATTTCGCATGCATTCTACACCCAAAGACCAATTTCAAAGTTACTAAACGAAGGCCGCACAAATATGATAACCACTTGACATCGTATTCTTCTTCTGTAGGTTAATTTGATTGTACATACAATTACAAGCCAGACGAAGGCCCTTAGATATATCTTATGTGATTGTGCGAGTGATGTGTCGTGAGAAGTAAGACGCTCAACACACTCACAATGTGCGATGCAATCATTTAATCAGCGCAATAATAATAATTTAATAACTTCACTTCTCTTCTCTTCACTTTCAGCGTAAAATCAAGATTTCTTATGATGACCAAGTAATGCTGTCTTGCAAATTATAAGAAAGTTCATCAATGCTCCCCAAGACTTAAGATACAAATACCGAATCCTGCCACAAAGACTAAATTAGTTTTATAAAATCGAACATATTGCTGCAACATGGGTGCTATAAAGGAAGGTGATAAGCGACGAAGTTTGATATCGATTAAGGTTGTTACTTTCTTCGTTATTACTGGTGAGTTCATTTGCCTCAAATTATTTCAGGTTGTGTAATTTTTAATGATGAATTTATTCCAAGGTCTAACCGCACTTCATGTTCTGCATTCGACAAAGCCCTTGCTTCTAGGTTTGAACTTCGAAGAATATCGCTTTATAAGCATTTTAGCGCCATTCATCTCTATAATTGGTCCCCTCATAGCGGGTCCATTAGCCGATAGATTTGCAGCTAAAAATTCAACAAATTATGGACGAATTCTGCGTGTATTCACAGCTGTGGTCCTTGTTATAGCTACCATTATCTATGCATGCTTGTTTGCTGTAGCTGGCATCAAGCGTGAGGAAGCTCGTCGTCCGTTGGTTAGCTTCGGCTGCGATAAGAATGGCGCTGTTATTTTCCAGGAGCGATGTTCAAAGGAGGCTATGTGCCATCAGTGGAAGGGCAAGACGGGCAGCGTTAATTTAACAAAGTGCTCGTATACTTGCCAAAATCCAACACAAATTGAAGACCTGTACAAGCCATGGGTGCAAGGAACACCACTGCCGTCGACAGAAATAAGTTCAGAAGGGGACTACTACTCGTCAAATGATTATGAAGATAATTCGGTCACAGAGAGCTTACGCTCTAAGCAAAATCTAGTAAGCCCTAGTAGCAATGAGAGTTTGAGTAGTGAACAAGGTGGCACAAAACGTAATGTGCCAGAAAAAGTGTACGCAGCGCCACCGCATTTATGTTTGACCGTAAAAGCTGAAGACGGAGTTAATTTGGTTAAGAAGTGTCATGTGTACACGGAGGATACGAACAGTATAGTTGTCCATTCGATTCTGCGTAGTGCAATCAATATTGAGAACGATACACATAGTGCAGATTGGTGTAATTATCCTTTGGGTAAGTACAGACGAACACGTTTACAATGAAGTGTGTCTAACGAATTTTCATCAACAGATGGATTTCAATGTATTGTTCCGGAAAACCAAGCCAATTGGATGATCGATTTGAAGAAATCTTCAAGATGCAAGCCAATGGTTGAGTGTGAAGTCATCAATCCCTACGACAGTCGTGAAAGTGTACTCGCCGATAGTCAGTGTATCAAGGTAAAAATCAAAAACCATTAGTAAGCGCAACAGGTATTGCGTATTTTTTTTTTTTTTGATATATAATTGAAAGGGATCTACAATTTGATGTTGCAACTCGCATCCGAACAGATGAATTCAAAAGCCAGAATATTTCAACTTCAAACCAATCGTTTTGCTATACATGCAGTGTAAAGTTATTTTTGGGTATGAGGTGAACATATATAATCCATGATAGAGTGAATCAGCGATGTAGCTAAGCATAGAATTCCTGGTAATAAATGGGTCAAGGAATCCTTTATGACTAACAACATTGTTTTTTTGCTGTCGTAGAAAACTGCTACGATGCAGAAGTATACCATTACCATGTGCAATAAAATGAAATCATTACGGAAAATGAGTCATACTTTGTCGCATATTCGTAACTTGCATTAATTGGTACATCTACTCGTATGAGGGCATTTTTATAACTATGAATGACAGAGTGCGTTGCCGCAAATGAATTATTACGTTATCAAAACGTGCAAAATAGTTTTTTTAAGGAATGTTTGTTTTGATGTTTTTGTGTTTGCCACGTAGTTATCTAAATCTGTTGAACTGAGGCGGTATATAATTTCTAAGTAACGCGATAATCAAAAGTTATTTTACTGTATCTATGTAAAGGTGGTAGTACACGGCATGTAACAAGCCACATACGTATGTCTGAAATGTCCAAATGTCTGAACTAACAATTTTGTCTTAGAATATTGTCAGAAATGTCATTGTCAGCCCATTGTAAGACATCCATCTAACAATGAAATGGTCAGGTTACTGACAATCGTCGGAACAAGTCTGAACACACAATTTTAATTATTGTCAGACAATTAGGACATTAGGAGACTCATTGCAAATTGTCAGATGTCGTTGTTTATGGAACCTGACAACAGGCAGTTTAACCGGTGGTATAGACGCGAAATCGAAGTTCAGTTTTATACACGATGGAAAATAATTTAATCGATACAAACAACTGTGCATTGAAAAAGTCGCCAGCATAAAAAAAAAACTTAAAAAATACTATAGAAAAAAAGCCCAGAGTGAATGGTCGCACGATAGCATACGTCAATTGATCCAGGAAATCGAGACGCGACGCAGTTTGTGGGATGTTGCCTGCGCAGAGTATAAACTGCCCAAGGAAGTCCTATGGCAAGAGGTCGCCGACGAGGTTCAATTTACCCTTAACGAATGTAAGGGCAAATGGACCAATCTGCGCACCACATTCAACAGCAACCTCGAGAAGTACAGGAAAAACAAGTCTGGTCAAGTCGTTATCTGTCTGACAACAGATCGATATTTTTCAAATATCTGCCGACTGTGTGAACACCAGTGATGCCATTCTGACCGGATTCCGGTCATATCTGACCGTAATCGATTTACTTTGACCGGAGAAAATTTTGAAATCCGGTCTAACCGTTTTTTGACCGGAACGAAAAATGTTTTTAACCGGAAAACGCTTTTTTGACCGGGAAAAATAAAATTGCTCTATTAACTATAAATAAAGATATATTTATATAATTTGAATAAAATTTAGCCTTACATTACGAACACACTCTCATGTTCAAAGAAAAACCAATTGGAATTCTGCTCCGGGAGCATTATCTTATAGGGTAATTTTTAGACATTTTTTTTTTGCTAGAATGTTGAAATTAAACAATGAATTTTAATTAATTAAAGTGTGAAATTCGATAAATCTCAGATTGGAGTTTGGTGAAGTACTCTTTTCAAGTGTCAGAAAATTATCCCAGAATACTAATTTAGCCCAATTGACACGCGGCCTTAGTGTATGCATATGGCCATACACGAACTCGTCTTCCCATGACTTTCATTTCCATTAATGGCTACAAACAAAAACGAGGCGTCATTGCAATGAAATAAAATTTGACTTTGACAGGTAAAAGAATATTGAAATCGGAAACACAAACAAATTTTATATAGCCCTCACTCTATGAATGCAAATATCAAATGCAGATTTATATCGAAAGCACAATGGTACGAAAAATAACATTTATGCTCTGCTCAGGCCATGCCAGAATTATCTCTGAAAATGGATTTTCTGCGCATTTTCTATGCTATCTACTTTTCTCCTTTCTACTCACTCAAAATCCAACTGCCTCGCTGGACATTGGAAGACGTTGTATCGTCATGCACTAAAAGTGTATCTCAGGACTTAAAATACGTCATATAAAATGAAAAATTAGTTTCAGTAAATTTTAAACAAACAAAATAAAAAACAAGTTTACAAACTCAAAATTCGCATATGTATTATAAAAACGTTTTCTCAACCAGGATAATGTTTATAATGTAAAATAATGGCTAATGATAGTTAGCTTTTGTTTTATATTTTTAGTAATACATATTATGTTACCATAATCTATTTTTGACCGGGTTTCAGGTCAAAAACTCGGATTTTGACTTTTGACCGGATTTTTTAACCGGATTTAGAAAATAAAAATCCGGTCATACGGTCAGATTTGACCGGATTCACTTTTTTTTAGTGGCAACACTGGTGAACACACAATTTTAAACCTTACAACGTTGTCAGAAAAGTCATTGTAAGACCATTGTAAGACATGCATCTGACAATGAAATTGTAAGACTTTTGGACAAATTCTTTCGGTCGGTCTTTCAAAGCCATCTGAGGGTATGGTGATAGACATTAACGAACCATTGAATTGATTTTACTGCAATATCCGTATCAAAAACACTTTCGGATACGCTTCCTTAATCGCCAAATAGCTGACGAAAAAACACAAGAAAACGAAAATATAATAAATACTGAACTAAACTACCTACTCGTTTTGTTTAATCATTTTAGTTTTATTCACTTCAGAACGCAAGGTTCTTTATGAATTGCATCGAGCCAAGCAGAAAATAAGTAAATCTGCGACTGTCATTAATAGGAACGAACAGGACACAAAAACACATATAAGGACTTTAAATGTTTTCCCAAACATATTACTTCACACAATTCCGAAACTATAGGGGTATTCACGATTCGGTGTAGTTCTAGTAAAATTGTGAAAATGTATTTTTTTTATCATAATCGTAAACACATTTTCTTTAATCTCTATAGCAACACTGAAGCAAATGACAAAAAACATTTGAAATTGAACAAAGAATGCAATTTGGCGAAAAGTCAAAAGGCAATGCTCAACTTCAACACAAACCAGTAAGTAAGAACTAGACCGCCGACTTCCCGTGCACCTACCCGATTCTCCCCGGAAAAGATTACCCTGTCTGTATACGTGTAAATGTCAAAATTAACGGCGGCAATGATTTTCCATGATATGGGCCTGTTTTTCAAGTATACGTGCGTTAATGGCGGTCCTTTGATTTTGTACAGCACCAACACATGAAAAATCCTGGGCCCGCCGGCAGCTTGTAGGCAAAGTCCGTTATGTGGGAGGAGTCGACGGTCTATTCTTAAGATCACCCTCATCCTCCTCTCTCCTCATTCTGCCAGCACCAGCGGTTGTGTAGCAGACTGGTTATGGTGGGGTGTATGCGCCTTTGAGGAACATTTTTTCATAAGCAGACTGGTTGTAGCTTGGGTTTTATTTCAGTGGCAATTCTTGTGATTGAGTGCCGTGAGAGTATCTACAGGCACCACTGGTAGAAAAAAGAGCTTCCCATAAGGCCTGTAGCTGTTGCTGTAGTGTACTGTACTGATAATATAAAATGAACAGAGTATAGTGAAGTTGGCGTGTACATTTATGTATAATCTCATTGAAAGCACTGGCACTTGGCACTGCATGCTGATGCTACAACTAGCGGATCAGCAAAAGCTGTGTTCAGGAAATAACAGTCTCCATCTCCACCTGACTACAATTATAGTTTGTGTTGGGTTGGGGTGTGTTATGTGATAAGAAAATAAAAAACAAATATGTAGTTTTTTATAACAAAAGTCCAACAAACTATTAATTTTTTTGTATTTATGTATTTTCAGACAACAGGGAATTTGGACAATACGTTAAATGGATACTTCACGATTCGCATTTTGGGCGATATTTTTGCAATGGCCGCTCTGACTCTTCTTAACACTGCCATCGTAATTGCAGTTCGTGAAACATCCGAGGGACGGGGGGAGGTATGCCGCCAATATGTGTGGGGCGCCATCGGTTTTGTATTACTATTCTCGCCGCTGAAGGTGTACTTCTTCAATGTGGATACCGAACATACTGCTAATCTTGTCGCCCTTATTTTGGTTATTGTATGTTTTGTCTTAGCCGCGCTGGTTCTACTTTTTTCCACAAATATGCCACTAAGTCCACCCGAATGGTGGTGGCACACTAAGACTGGAATGTTGGTCTATCCAATGTCCGCTATTCGCCGCTATAGCCCTGAGATTGTTGCTCTTACTTTAATAGCTGTGTTATTTGGCACTTTCTGGAGCAGTATCCACAGCTATTTAAAGTGGACCTTTAAAGACTGCTGTGGCATTTCTTATGCTGGACTTGCTCTGGTCCTATTGCTATTCTTCAATGCGGATAAGTTCATTGAATACTGCGGTCATTCGAACATATTCATTGCCGCATTTGCTGTGTTCATCATTCGGTTCACCGCATTGGGCTGCTATGACGCCGAATGGTTAACAGTTGTCATGGAAGTTGTAGAACCTTTCGTTATTGGTCTGGTTTGGATTACCATCATCATTTATATGCGTCACGCTATGCCGCGTAAGTTGACGGCCACCGGGCAGGCATTGGCAGTTATAGCATTCTTTTGCATTGGTAAGAGCGTTTGAAATTAAATTCTTGCATTGTATTTATGAAACCGCTTGTTTGCAGGTAACGGCTGCGGAGCTCTAATAGGACTTGCTAGAGATACGAAGGATCCAAACAGGGAAGCTGCGGAAATTTATCAGTGGCTTACTATTTCGGCCAGCATTATTGCTGTCGTATACTTCATTGTTTACAATTTAATATTGTCCCCAAGGTGCACTGCAAGACCACAACCCGCCGATGTATTATCTCCCTCAGCCTCGCAGACTTTGAATGGAACAGGAACTAGTTCCAATGGAAATGGTACAGGAAATGGATCTTACTCACCTCTTAGAGTATACCACAATGAAAGGGGAAAGAAGGCCCAGTTTAGGTTCTAAAATTAAGAAAAATATGTATTTTGTATATTTTTTATTACTACTACACAATTTTTAAGAAAGAGATTAATTATTATTAAACAAAGTGTTTTTCGATGAGCATATCCTAGGAAGTACCTACTAATGTTGGTTATTGTTTGATCATAAAATATTTATAATAAACAAAGCAAGCTTCGATAATAAAATTTTAGTGATAGAATGTCAATATAATGCAACATGTCTGCGACAGTCATATTTATGTGTAATCAATAATTGAACGCAATCAAAAGTTTTATTGTCCTAAACCAGCTACCTGTTTTAATTTTTAAAATACATAGTCTATACTCTATACATAATTTTGATCCTCGTGGCCTTCGAATATAATCCCTAAATGTAATATAATTGTTAAGATATGTACTATGTTTTAAATATAATATTCGCAAAAAAGAAAACAATCAATATACAAATCAGACCCTCCGTTCCAGCTGAAATTAACGAAAAGTCCATTTAATATATTTTATTTGCCCATATACGTATTAATTGTTGACACGGTTTTTTAATAGGGTAATACTTTAAGCTGAAGTAATTAAGCAGTTCTAGATGTTCACAGTTTGCTTGCCCTTAAGGAATAAGTATAGTTTATACAAAATATATTTTGATTCAAAAAAGTCTTAGCTGTCCTTTTTTATTAAGCTCGGGAGTCGAAATAAGGCGAATTTCATTATTTTCATCACTATACAGTCCATTCTAAACTTGTTTGAAAAGGATCAGCTTAAAAAAATACTATATCTACACACAGTATTTTTATTAACGTAATATTAATTTTAATTTCGTCTCATCAGGGATAATTTCCCAATTTTGAAGTTGGTTTCAATAAATTGCGATATTTGAACAAAAATTAAAAAAAAAAGGAAACTAATAGGTAAAGTAAGACAGGACACGTGATGCTATTTTGGTACCACTTGTCTCCAACAAGTTTTATTTTCGAGTGGCAAGCGGGTGGCGGCGACGTGGATTTGTAAGTGCATGTCCCAACGGGGTCCAGATTGGGCTCTTTGTCGTATTTTGGGCTATCGTTTTTCTTAAAAAAGCGATAGAAATTTCTTCCATGAGCGCCCAACACAATTTTAGGCTCGCTATATATCGTTTTACAAATTTTGTCTTAATTTTGTGTGTTTTACTCTTTTAGAAAACTAAAAAAAAAAATAAATTTGTTCGAACAAACCCGCACTTTTAAAACTTGCAGCACTCTTGCAGTCAAGTAACATCGAATAGTCGTTCAACTTGCACGCACTCTAATATATTTTGCAGGCCTTTCGATTTGACACACGCCAAAATCCTGAACATTTTTGGGCTTATGTGTTATCTAAGGTAAGAAACGGGTCCAATTAAGCAATTCTTAAACAGTTAATTTTATTTGCAATCCAATCGCTAACACTTCAGGGAGCAATTCTGTAGTAGAACAAGCGTTTTCATTTATAATTCAATTAACACCAATCTCTCGATGCTTTGATACGCATCAATTCAACTGTTAAAAATGTTTGTTGTAAAGATTTTATACCAACATCGGAAATGATCAGCAAATTTACATTAGACATTTATACAGAAGGTAGTGAATCCTTCCAATCCAATGAATCCAAATGAAATTCTGCCAACATGTGGGCCCTTGTAGAGGCATATCATATTGTAGAAGCTGGTGACGACGTGGATTTTGGCATTAAAATCATGCGAGACGATCAAGAATTAACATAGGATGGAATTTTAAGAACTTGTGATACGTTGTTTGCCACTTTAACATTTTATGCGAACATTAAAGCATTTACCAACATAACATATATTGTCAACATTCTTGTTTTTCAAAAATTAAGCAAGAATATTCGTATTCTGCTTCGCCTAAGTTTAGCTCAAATAGAATCAATGAAATCTTTTTTTGGTCATACTGTAGTGTAGGTACTTGTTTCCATTTTCGAAAATATTCGAAAAGTTTTAAATCAAAAGTTTCGGGTTCGGCAATATATACTAAGCTTAATGTCAGCAACCAATTACATAGTACTAAGTCAACTGAGCTTTTGAGTACTAAAGCATTGTAAATTCTCTATAGATGGAGTAGGTACATCTGTTCCATTCATTCATGCAAACTGAAAAGCTTTACTTCGTATAGAAATAGAAAAAAGTCAACCACAAACTCAAAATAAGCTAAAAGGACGATGGGACATGCACTGCACATGCACACATGTGTTATTGGGAAATGTTTTTTGATTTTTGTTATTTTTCCACTTTTTTCCAACAACCTACAAGGATTTTCAAGTGTTCCCAAACTAGTCAATTCAGAATTTGTTTTGTTTCGGAAATGTCAAAATTCATCGCCGATTTAATATACCAGACAATTCTGTCGGGAGATAAATATAGCAAAATTGTACATAGTGGTAGTAGTAGTACGTATAAAACAATAAATATTGTTATACTTGACTGACATTTAGTCCCATCAACATGAAAAGAATTTAGCGTGCAGAATAAGAATAATAAGAATAAGAATAAATGTAATAAGTCTACATAGAAACGTATAAATTATAAATAAGGACCAGGCCTACCTTCTCACCCTCACAATGGAATTGACGTACAATTTTATGCTGTTTCTGAAAGGCTTTATAGAGAAGCTTCCTCAGGACAGGTTACACTCGAATGTTCGGCAAGCGTTTGCGAGATGTGGGGCGGTTAAAACCCTTCAGTGTAACCTCTGAGCCTTATCTACCTATGACTGCCAAATACAAAATGTATCAATTCAAAACACGTTAATACCTATATTTACCTACATTATCAAATTGTTAATCAAAAATCAGTACGGAAATCTGCTGTTCTAAAAATAGAAACCAAGAAAATGTACCGCGGCAATAAAAAATTATAACACCGGAACAATGCAAATACGCAATTCAATCCTTTCTACAGAATTTATTTTGGCTTGGATTTACGAGCACACAATATGACTAAACTGCAATAAGACTAATGTTTTCGATGAAGGTACATATACATTAAATGCTTGCCATGTTTAATCCAACTAATTGTAAAACACTTTGGGTAACTTTATGATGTCCTTCAAGCAAGTTTTATAGGCGAGTCTTCCCTTGGGTGAAACCCTTCTTCGCAGCTATTAAGCTAATTTTATGTCTTCATCAACGAAAAAGGAGCAATAAAACCGAAGAAAATGCTGGAAATACTATACGATCTAAGCAGATGGTGCCATAATCGAGAAATGCGTAACTATGGACCGTTGGAATGGAATGCCGACTTATCCGTAAAGTAACCAGGGCTATAAATGGCCCTTTAGCTGAACACCCGATTACAATTGATATACATTATACACATCATCATTTCGCGTTTATATATTTCTTTTAGAAAAGTTCATGTACACATTCACATACAAGAGGATTAAAATACATATTTTAAAAAAGAGTTTCATCGTAACTGATGCCCCAAATATTTGTATGCTTAGGCTTTCCACAAATCCAGCACTCACGAACTCATCAACCTGGAAATATACCATTGAAAAGAAAGCGTTTATTTCGAGCCTAAAGCAACTCACCGTCTTGTCGAACTGAGCATCGATGTTTGTAAGGTGAAAGTTCCAAAAACTTCTAGATATCTTTGACTTCTTTTTCAATACCTCGCCCAAGAAGCAAAAGTATCCAATGTTGTACACTCCTGTGAATATTGTAAGGAGTACTCCATTCCAGCTCTTGTCTGGGTTTCCATCAACAACCATCATGAGGTATGCAATTGTTTGAAGAATCCAATAAAGGATAGACAAAAACAACACCAGCTCAAAGTTTTTACAAAGCTCGATTGTCATGTTATAAAGTTTCACTCTCAGCGATATCAGATCTGTCATGATAATTTGCAATTCTCTCATAAATTTTACCCTCTGATGGGTTTCGATAACCTGGCCGCAACGCAACCTCTTGGTATCCTTTGAGATGCGCTTCGTACACCGATGCAATTCATCATAGCAAGCAATTAGCGCTACGAACATCAAGAAAACCCCATTGGCCATAATAATGAAAAGGTGGTGCATGAATGTTTTGTACATCACTTTCATCACAACATGAAAGAGCACAGATCCTTTGCTATGTCTATTTAGTTCGAGTTCCCGAGCATTCATCATACTCTCGGAACATATTGATCGGAATGCACCTTGTATACTAATCAGACACAGACACAAATGGGAAACTGCAAAGAGGTTGGGGTTTCTTGATACCGATCGTATATCTTCAATGATAGCTAGATATTCGTTCAATTTACACAGAATACGTTCCTGTCGCGAGATTTGTTGCCATCGGGTGAGCATTGTTATAAAACAGCAGTCCACCAAAAAAAACAAGCTAAAGCCGTTAACTAAAATGGGCCTAATAAAAACTATATATAAATATAAGGCAAATGTCATAACACAAAAAGTAAACATGCATTTTATGTACAATTTAAGGAAGGCTGAGATCTTAAAATATCTGCACTTTGGATTGTACACGATTGCTGTGAAGCCGGCGAAAATCATAAACCAGTTAAGAAATACAAAGATACCTCCGACGATTTTATTGACTAAATTTTTACTTTTCATGGCTAAGGTCTCGAAACAGGCAGACGGCTAAGGTAATACTAAATAAATTGAAGGAATTTGTTAATGCTATTGGGCATGGATCGATAAAAGTGTCATTTCCATAAGTGAATTTCATTTATTTAGTGGATAGCTTGGATATTAGCAATATGGGTTAATTGAATACTTTTTCGAACTAAGTACCTATACGAGTTTATACCTTCCACACAAAAGAGTTAAGTGGATGATTGAAATTATAATCCAAGCTATATAACAGGCTCATACGGATTCGGAACCATATTGTATAAAAACACTAGCGAACCCCTGTACAATTCGTAGTGCAAAATAGAAAAATAAAAAAAATCTGTTTCAAATATGTAAATCAGTTATAAACAGTTTTTATTGTAATGCTTTGTGGTTCACATTGCTGGTTTTTCCGGGAATCGTATAGCGTAGAAAGTATTCTTGTTCATCAGGACAATGCATAGCTATCAATGTTACAAATTTTACAAACTTTGGCTCCCATGACTGTCGAAAAATAGCGCCACACCCCTTTACATACCTAAGATTATCTGCCAGTTTGAGCTCAATCGTTTCGGTGGTTTTCGAAATATACGATTTTTAATGTTTTTTTGTATGGGCAGTGCCACGTCCCTTTGTCCAATTTTGACCAATCTTCAGAGGAGCACTCCAGGGCCAATAATTAAGATTATCTATAAGTATTAGTTCAATCGATTGGGTAGTTTTGGGTAGTTTTGGTATTTTAAATGTGAGGTGCCACGTCCCTTTGTCCAATTTTAACCAATCTTCGCAGGAATACTTGTGGGCCAATACCTAAGATTGTATGTAAATTTGAACTCAATCGTTTCGGTGGTTTTCGAAATACATATACGATTTTTAATGTTTTTTTTGTATGGGCGGTGCCACGCCCCTAGGTCCTATTTTGACAAATCTTCACAGGAATACTCCTGGGCCAATACCTAGGATTGTGTGTAAATTTGAATTCAATCGATTGGGTGGTTTTCGAAATATAATATTTTGAATGCAATTTTTGTATGGGAGGTGCCACGCCCCTATGAACCAATACACCTACAAAGACCGTATATACTTACAAACCATGGTATTAACGTCACCTTTCATGGGAAATTTTCAGAATCAAAATCGGTTCACGCATTACAGCGAACATTGGCGACAAACACAATACAACTTAATTTTATATATATAGAAGATATACCTATATTTGGTTTGTTTCATGATAAATAAATACATATATCATAAGACTAGTGGATTAAGTTTGCGCAAAAGGCTAAAATAGTGCTAAAATTTAATAGCAACTTGTATTGCACAATCATTAAGATTATTCCATTACAATTACAATCGGTAGACCTAATTCGCAATAATGACATCGGCGCGCGCAGGGATCAAGGGAATATCACTTTTGCCACTCGCTGTTTGTGGGAATGTATATCTAAGAAGTATAAAGTCGTCTTTCATAGGACCAAGGAGATATTAAGACCCAAATCATCCCGGTCCAGCTGTGTGGTGCAGAATCGTGCGGACCTTATCGAAAGCCAATGAGCCCCTCTTGGGAAAACCCCTTTGAGAATACTATTCTTCGGGTAATATGCGGTCCAGTTTGCATCGTTGGAATGTAGAGGAGGAGATCAAATGAGGAACCCAGGCATCTTGAAGGGCTTGTTGGTTGGGGATGTGGTTCAGGGAGACGTGGACTGTAAAGCACCATCTAGAGCAAAGTAAAGGAAGTTGGAATAGGTATAAGTATAACACAATGCTACCTACAAATTAGCCTAATATCTATTTGCACTTTAATTTTCTTACCGGAAATTTTAATAAAGATAGGTACCTAATAAATGTAATATCGGCCCCTTGCATTCATGATAGTTTTGCTAAATGTGCATAATATATTTCACTTAATACTGTAAATGATTTCATTTGAAAACTAAGCTCATATTCATAAATATTTTAAAATATACATACATATTTCTTTACACTTCCGACCGACCCAAATTCCTGGTTGTCCTGCTTCCTCCTTAGTGCAGTTTCTTAGCCTGAATATCATTCGAATGTGCTTTCTCCAAAAATATAAAATTGCACATAACATGCACTCTTTCAATATTGTCATGGCAACGAGACTGCCATAAGGGCATAGCACTGTGCAAATAATGTACATAAGTGGAATATTTTCTGCTCGAAATGCTCCTTAGTCAAGAAGCACATTGTTGAAAATACGTATTCTCTAAGGGAAAAGCTGTACGCTTGAGTTAGATCTCATAAATTCCTACTTTGAGTGTACATTGGTTTGACTTTTTTTCTCGTTTCTGAAATAATATGAAATGAAATAGTTTTTGGTAGTGAAGGTTGGTCAGAGAAAAATTAAATTCAACCATGCTAGTTGAAAAATCTATGTGGGAAATGGGAATGTTTAAGTTGGTCCATCCAAAGTAGGCACTTAATACTTTGTGTGTGATGGAGAAAATGTAAAAAAGAAATATTAATAAATGTCCAGCTCAAAATTTATATTCTCCTTGTTCTAGTTTATTAAGCGTGAAACTTACTTCTTGTAGAAGAGGTCAGAAGGTCGCATTTTTTCTGCCTCAGCAATTATGGTTTTCGGCTAAGAAGTTTAAATAAAAAGGCCATTTCTTTTAAAAGCTTAGTTTGCAAACAATTATTAAGGAAGACATCCAACTTTCGCAGTAAGTATCGGCTATGAGCCGATTTCTGATTTAGGATTTGGGAACAGGTTAAGTTAACTAAATGGCACTTTATTAAATCATTATATTAAATATTTGACAACAAATTTAACAATAATTTTACACACAAATGTCAATAAAGCAAAAACTAGCTGAAGTACATTATCTAGTGTATATTATGTATTTAAAAGTTTTCATCCAAAATTCTTTTTCTATAACTAAGAGCAGTTTCACAATACGAGGCAAGTTTATTCCAATTACGACTGTCGTTAAGAATATTTTTTAGTTTTTCCAATATCAGTGTGTCGGCACCAAAGTGATTACGCCGGATTTCCTTCATAATGGGATAGGATCCGATGAAATGTATCATGTCTTCATTTTCCCCAGTGTTACACAAACTGCAGCGATGCGAAAATTCATCCCGACCCGATGTGGCATCCAATTCAGCTTAAGTAGATATCCTCGCGCTCGAATTACCAATGATATTTGGGCAGTATTGAGGTGAAGGTTCACATAGTTCATGTGTTGATCCTGGAGTTGTTTGTATAAACAGCGTGAGTTTGAGCTTTCCGCTTGGTTAACATTTTCCATTCTTATGGCCTGTTCTACCTATACAATATAAATTTTTGCGCAATCCTCTGCTAGTCTAAAATATTACTTACTTACTTACTTAAGGTGGCGCTACAATCCGGGTGGACCTGGGCCTCAACCAACAAGCGTCTCCAGTCAGCACGATCTCCAGTTTCACACGCTAAGTTGGTTAAGGTCCCTTTCCACTTGCGTGCGCCACCTGAGTAGCGGTCTTCCTCTACTGCACCGTCCCTCTGGTGTGGATTCAAAGATTTTCCGGGCCGGAGCATTCACGTCCATTCGCTCTACATGACCCAGCCACCGCAGTCGTTGGATCTTCACTCTTCTGGCTAGGTCAATGTCGCCGTACAGCCCGTACAGTTCGTCGTTGTATCTCCTCCATTCACCGTCTATGCAGACGGGACCGAAAATTACTCGAAGATACTGATAACAAATCTTTGTGTGAAAAACTTCGCAATCCAGTTATCATCATCCAGTCGCAATCATGTCGTCACTATTACCCGAACATTTTGCAAACCATGAACACAAGCCAACACTGTTGGTCAATGTTGACAGGCAATATAAACTCAATTCATTAAATAAAATCGTTATTATGTGGTGGAAATTCGTAAGCAACATCATCACGGGAATAAATGACTAACCTCTGCGATGTATACCTAAAGAATAATGACCACAAACAACCTATACTAGACCGCCAACTTCGAGCTAGAGAGGTCCATAGAGGTCCAAAATATAACATCAGGAACTCTCTTTTTTGGTCTTAGCTGGCGGTCTATGTATTACTTGCAGTTAACGATACTGACACTATGCGACATTTAGATAAGTGTTTCGCTAAGTGCCAAAACAGCTGGTCTGAATTGAAAGTCGTGGGCATATGCAGCAAAGAAACTATTTTTCAAGCCTCGAATATTGCAAAAATCAACAGAAAACTCACCTCCCATAACAGCGTGTATGTACATATTTCGATAAATTGAAAATAATGCTTACATTGGGATAAAATAGATTTACTTACGTGGGTTGCACCAGGAGAAATACAATATAAACTAAACTAAACTAAAAATCTTGGCGTTAAATTTAATATTTTCGTGGTTGTATATATGACAACACCGAAAAAATATTAAAATTTAATAGTTCGGATATATTCAATTTAAAAAATCAATAATAGATTTATTGAAATTAAATAATGTCGCTAATAAAAAAATATGCCCAGAATATTTAGTTTTAATATAGATTAAAATTGAATTTTATTCCAAAAGTATTTAAATCAAACTCTTATTTATTAAAATGTTTTTTTATTTTAATATATTTTTATTAGAAATAAATAAAGTGCGTATTGAAATTCAATATTTTTTTGGTTTTTTATAAACCAATAGAATATTAAAATGAAATATAATCTTATTATAATTTAATATTAAATAATATTTTATTTAAGTACAAATTTAAGTACAAATTTAACACCAGAAATATTTTATTTTAATATAATTTTGTACTATTTTTTAGTAAAGGTAGATTATTATGTAATGAAAAAATATTACATTTTAACACAAAATTATAATAATATTAAGTATTAAAATATTATTTAGTAATACAGTGTGTATTATATTTTAATATAAGGCTAAATTAGTTATTAGTATATAAATATTATTATATAATACAAAACGTATTATATTTCAACATAAAATTGTATTAAATTTAAATGTGATATATATTACTTAATATAGTACAAAATGTATTACAATTAAATACAATATTGTATTCAACATGAGTATATTATTACCTACTTAAAAGGTTTTCAGTATATATTTCTGAAGGCATAATAACTTACGGAAATCTTTCCAATATACGTCCACCTATATAAAGATTCAAGTCTCCAAAATAAAAAGTCGTGCGTTTGTTTGTTAAATATATTTACACATTTTATTTATATTAAAGGCTTAAGCTAAAAACAAAGCAATTCTTTAGTTAATTACCATTATACACAAAGAAGTTTATAATTCATTAATATAAAGCTGCAATATGTATACATATTTTTTTATTTCATAGTGCTCAAATGGTTTTTTGAAAATTAGGTTATCATATTTTAAGAAAACTTTGAAGCCACTTGTTATAACAATTAACATTTAAATTTGGTTGTCAAAACCTTCTTGTTTATATTTAATGCATAAAATATATATTTTATTTACGAATATGCAATCTTATTGAAAGAAAATAATTTTTGTTCAAGGAAAATTATCCTTTTTATATACTTCAAGTTAGAAAAAATAAGGAACACAATAGATACGGATATAAACATGTACTTACATATCCTCCAATTTTGCTATCTTGGATTTTATAGCATGGGAAAATTGAAATAATAGCATTTACACAAGCTATATTTTTCTCTTTTGAAGGATAATTTCCAAATTTCCGTTGCCGTTGTCACTACTGCCCTTCGAGACGAATCCTTCGGCGTATTTGTGCGGGAGAACTCCTCCAAAATATACACGGCTGCGCTCCTTTTTATATAATGTTTCCAACCCTAATAAAGAAAAAAACATGTATACCTACATTATATTATTTGACCAGTTACTTACTTCTTTGTATGCAGGATCAACCGGCTTTTTCACAATGGAAGCAATATTAATTGTAAAGAAGGCACAGTTTGAGTATATAACCTCAATATGTCACAGAGACTTTAAACTGGAGTCTCCCGGTCTTTTCAAATGAATCCACTTTCAGTAATTTCGTCGTCTTCCAAAACTTCAAATAAAAATTAGCAAGTAATTACCATCGGCTTATAAAAATTATCTACAATTTGAGCTTTATTCACTCTTTATGAAAGACAAATTTGCCACTAAAAGTGAATATTCCTCTAAAAACACTTATTACTCACTTGTTAGGAGAATATCCTCATTTAATATTAAAGTTTGGTTTCGATGTTGTTGGTATATTTTTTTATTTTTGTTACATTTAGTAGATTTTGTTTCCACATTTTTAACTTTTAAGTACACTCCGACTAAAACTAGACTATATATCACAAGCTCCATTGTAGATTTGAGAATGACGCGCTAAAACTAAGATGGAGATGGAAAACCAAGCCACGAAATAATATCTTTGGGTTAAAAATTAATACCGCAATATTCAGATTTAATACTGGAGGGTGTAAAAGTAATTCCACAGTATTAAAAAGCAAAGCTGGGGGATTAATAGTTAGTGTTAAAGGGTTTGAAATATTTTTTTTTGTATTAGAATGTAATACTGTCGTGTATTACGATATATAGGGTAACGCGCAATAAATTAGGGTTATACCGAAATGATAAAATATAATACTCCAGGGCTAGAAAGTAATTTTAAAGTATTTGAAAGTAATATTGAAGTCTAGAAAAGTAGTACTAAAATCTTGAAAGTCAGTTTTTGAATATTAGGTTAGGTTAGATCCGTTATATTTCGTTCAAAGCAGTGGCACCTCGTGCAGGATGTGGCTCTTCACCACGTATAACGGTCTTAAGCTATCAGTTTTGTCGATAGCCTCTGGTCTCTAGACTGAGACCTCGCCAACCTAGTGTATATTAGAATGTTGTTGTAGGGTGTCCCGTGGGGAATTTAGTGAATAAAAGAAAAATGTGAATATGTTGTTCTGAGCACGGCCGTGAAGGCTTCTGATTGAGTAATATGGTAAAATGTCCTTTTCAAGGATTTTAATGACTTCAGTTAAAATCCAATTTACAAGGACTTTTTGGTAATAAATTCTTTAAAACAGCAAAAGAAACGCTTTTGTTTGTTTTGAAAGACATTTCGGGAGGATTTTTTTTTACCTCTTGGTAGAAATTTTTTAATTCTTTGTTTTAAAGAAAATGTTGGTTAGTTTTTTTTTTTAGGGGGGAGGTGGGGGTCTACGGACCACAGCCACAGGGTAATATACGGATGAACATCAAGGTTTACCGTTAATTTAAGAATACTTTTAAGGGGCTTTTGGTAAAAATTAAATATTCCTTACATAATTTTCGCTGTAAGCATTCATCGATTTTCTCTGCAATTTTCTGAAAAAAGTAGGTCTTGATGATTCCGTTCGTCGTAATACATAAGGTGTACCGCACACTTACTTTTGGACGAATTAAGGTCGGTTGGTGTCTTAGACGTGCTTTATGTGTTTCTGGAGCATTATGACAGTTTTTTTTATTACCATTCCCATTTATGAAGGTGGAAATGGGCTTCGTAGCTTCAAAAGATGCAATTCATTGTGCGAAATCTCCCCAACATTGTTTCACAAAAGTTTTTGGAAAATAAAGTAGGAAAATATTGAAAAATAAAGCTTTTACTGAAACTCTTACAGGTTTTCGCACAACCTCAATCCTAATCAACAATTCTAATATTTTTGGTGGCACTTGATGGTTTTCTGGCCCCTATCTGAGGTGTATCCAGAGCTGAAGAAGTTAGGCACCCACAATTGAATTACATTTTCTTTCGACCCATCGCTCAATCGCCTGCACGACCACTGGGACAATGTACCTGACAAATTCGAATTCAAATTGATTCAATTACCACCAAACTCTTGTTTATTGAGTTTTTATTTATTGATATTATATTCCCATTTTAAAGCATAAATCTACCACCCTTTAAAATATACCTATTTATATGTTCCAAGATAATATACCACCGAAATATTGAAATCTAATATGCACCTACTAAAATTTTAGAAGGTATAACTCTTATAAAAGTTATGTAAATATCGTTTAACCTACTTTAAGATTACAATGTAGATATATGGTGTATTATGAAGAATTAAAATATAACACTGAAATATTGAAAAATAATACTTAATTTTAGTATTCCGGTCTTATCAAAAACTAATACAGCTGAAGGTTATGCGCTTAATGCACACTATATTGAATAATAGTTTACCAAATATTAATTTTAAATATTATTTGCATTACCGTCACTTTGGCCAGGACATTGTATTAAAACCAAATACAAAATATTGAGATCAAAGGCATTGCAATAAGTTGTTATTAAAATGTAATCATGGTATGTGTGTTATAATTTAAGTCAACCATAATTTAATTGTAATAAGTTCTTAGTTAAAATATAACTTTAGTATAGACGGGGTTAAATTGTATAACTATATTATTAAATTTTATTCTTTATAGATTCAAATTTAGAAAAACCGTATTAAAAAAGGCATTTTAATAAAAGAAAAATTAAACTTCAACACAAAATTATTACAGAAAAAATGTAATAAATTTGAAATATTAAAAACAAATTTTTCTTGTATTGCATATACCTGTAATACTGCGGTTGTATTAAAAAACATCCCCAGATTTTTAACCGTGTACTGTGCCAGAAAATTGAGTCAAATATAAGCTATATCTCAGGGAGACATTTCGTTTCGTACCCATATCGGAACCACGAAGCAAAATAGAATTTAATCTGGAGCAACACAAACCATTTTACATTCCCAATTTCCTTAGCTTTTGTAAATTTCCGAATGCAATATTTTCCTGCAAATTGGCGTGACAACTACCCAATAATCGAGAAAAAACGTTCAATAGATGTAATCTACCAAATTGATCAATAATTGAAGTCCATTAGCGACAGGCAAAACTTTTTGCAGGAATTCGATAAACTAACTCTTTCGTGTGGGTAGCAGAGTCTAGGGCAGCCAAATAATACCAGAACATGTCAAACAATCTATTATCGAATGGCAGCTGTTCACTGGGTCCACTCTTGAACGTGTACAGCATTTTTCCCAAATTTTCCTATTAAAGTTCGTGTATTTTCAATGGCGA
Source organism: Cheilosia soror (assembly GCA_949372485.1). NCBI lineage: Eukaryota > Metazoa > Arthropoda > Insecta > Diptera > Syrphidae > Cheilosia > Cheilosia soror. The sequence goes on along the minus strand of OX443561.1, from coordinate 1,046,343 downwards.
AATACGTGATATTAGCAATTCCCATAAATCAGGTAAAAACACATAAATAAATCAGTCATTAGCCAGTGTGACCGACAGTTACAAGGATGTTGCTGTTCTTTTTTGCTTAAATTTTTAAAGGACCTGTTACAACCCTTGTTGACTGAACATAAATTGGGAAAAATTGACAAATCCAAATTGTATTTTTTGCTTCGTAGCGAACGACGTTGCACTGATATTTGCTGGTTTATTTTTTATCCTGAAGGGGAACTTAAAATCTGCTGAAGAAAAAGATTTTTTTCTCATTTCTCATTTCCTTCCAGTAAAGTTGCCCCACAAAAGGGAGATGATGTACATGCATCGATAAACCAACCTTCCGAGTCCGACATCGGCTCTATTTACTTTCCCCCTACATTTGCTTATTGATGTTTTGCCTTTGCTGACCAGTATGGGTATGTTTTCCGTACGGAAATTAAAATAAAAGTTTTGCAAGAAAATTAATAAAAACGAGGCCGGAGGCTGTTTTAAAATTGAAAATATATTTCAATTCGAACAGTGAATTGCACAAATAAGTAACTTTCTTCTTTTTTTCAATCATCAATTTACAAAGTGAATGCCTGCCTATTAGATATTTGGGTATGCAGTAAATTATATGAGTTAGATATTTTTGTCGATATTTTTAATTTCTCTTGGGTATTGGCAACTTTTCGCATTATAGGTACTTTGAAATAAAATTGGCTTTAGACTGATTTCTCAGGGTTTTTCTTCAGCAGCGGTTTTAAAGTAGACGATTTCTCTTGATTTACTTAAGTACAATCCATGATCATTTTTAAAAAGGAAACAAGAATAAGTTATCCTGTAAGTTATACTGTGTACGGCAAATATTCAAATTTAGTATGGATTCATAGAGTGCAGAATTCAGATTCAGATTACTGTCCTCACAATTTTAGTCGGAACTAAAATAAAGTGTATACCTTCGAATGGGGCGCACGAAACTTTTTCTTTAATTCTCCATATAAGTCAACATGCGTTCAAATTTTTATAAGATTAGATGGGATATAAGGATATATGTATAATAATTGTATTAGAACCAGCGTTACAGGAAAAAAATTTTATTAAAGTTAGTAGATAAAAGCTATAAGTTCTCAAAGTAGGAAACAGTTCATATGCGATGGGAGCTTTGTCCTTTCTTAAAACGCATACATGCCCTCCATTTGTGGTTATTGTTTACTGTAAGCCGAAATACAACTTGAACATTTTCATCGGATTTTTATTGTTTTTAATTGAATTAGATATCCTGTTTTTGAGTTTCCATAAACGTTTACTTGAATGATAAGCCTCAAAAAGTTGCCTATACAGCTATGGACTTATATTTCAGAGAAGAATAGGTATACTTTCGTATTTCGGACAATAATTAAATTCATAGAATCATTACATCGCGAAAACTCTTTCTCCACACTCCATCGATACAAACTAGGCCGAAAATCATTCGGAGAATCTCAGAGCGTGCCAAGTTATACCTGAAAGCGTACCGTCTTGTCTTAAGGTGCAAGTACACCGCATGTACCCATTGGGATCAGTGCTACATACGTATGTGGCTTGCTACATGCCGTGTACTAGCACTTTTAAACCCTTTGCAACATCAAAGGTTCCGTGTTGTTCTTTCCCACTTTTACGAAGCTCACAGTCATACACCTCCACGTAGGTGACTAACTGGTGAGTGCCTAGTACCTCGACTGGAGATGGAGTAACCAACCCCTGTGAAAGGTCGCTGGTGGAAGCGGTCGAGAGAGGGGGCAGGAGTGTCCTCTCACTAAGGCACTTAACCTCAGGCGGCTGCGGATGAATTCCCTAGATGGAATCAACGGTGGCGCCTACAGTTCCAGTCAGGTCGAACGTACGAACGCAGCAGCTCGTAATACGGTGATAAGTAGCACTAGGTTTCCAAGGCTAAGAATCCACACAGCAACCTGGCGCTCTCCTGACGGTCGAACCGCCAACCAAATCAACCAGGTGTTAATCGATGCGAGGCACGAATCCAACAACCTCGACATGCACACATTCCGAGGGGCAAACGTCGACTCTGCCCATTTTCTTGTCTTCCCATCGAGATCGAAGAGTCGTGCGATCGTAATAATATCCGGAGGTTTTATAAAAAAGCCATAAGCAACTGGCTGCTGGCTACAAAACCGGAACGCAGGCTCTTCGAGACAGCAAAGGAAACCTAGTCACCGAAGCCCAGGGAGTAGTATATGTGTTTAAGGATCATTTCCAGCTGATCCTTAATTGGCATCATGTAGAGAGAGTGGTAGGACAAGAAGAGAGCCTACGTCCACTCATTGAAGAACTAGTCCACTACCTAGTATAGAAGAAGTTGGTCTATATAAAAAAGCTTAAGAACAAAAAGGCCGCAGGCCTGATTGTTTACCCGCGGAGCTCTTTAAATACGGTGGTGATGTCTTGGCAGGGAGCATGCACCGAATCATCAACCAAGTGTGGGTGGAAGAAAGCATGCCCGATGACTGGACTATCAGCTCCATATGCCCCATCTACAAAAAAGGCGATCCTATGTCTTGCCAAGAACTATCGAATCATATCCCATCTTTATGTCTCATACAAGATCCTATCCAACATTCTCTGTGAACGTCTTAAACCATTCCGCAACACACTAATTGGCACGTACCAGTGTGGCTTCCGGCCCGGCAGATCGACTGTAGACTAAATTTTCACACTGAGGCAAATCGTAGAGGATTAAAGGCTGCAGTGTCTCAAGCAGAGACTCTTCACGCGTCGGGAGCCCGATAAGTATATTAGTAAGTTAAGTATGCTCCTTACCAAATTATATCGGGGCGGGTTTACAATATAGGAAATTCGTAAACATTTTAATTATATTATTTTCAGCCTTCAAATGGCCTAAGAAACATAAAATTATTTTTTTTGTAGGAAATGAAAAAAATTTTGTAACATCTTTAAATTTAGTTTATTATCTACTTCTTAGAACTGTTTTTTTTTACATTTTTTTGGAGTAGGTAAGGGCGATGTTGGGTATATGCAAAGTAGGGGATTATTTTACATATAAAAAAACAATCTGCCACACTTATAAGTTATAACGAATTCTAGTCTCGAGTTTAAATTAACGGAAACTTAAAATTGTGAAATGTATAGGTATATGGAAATTATATAGTCTTAAATTTAAAATCAAAACTAAAATTTGTTATTACTAATGTCCATTAACAATATATGTAGATCAAACGATGTCAAGTGAAAACCTGCGCGATTGTATTTATGGGTCCGTTTTACGTCTAAGAAAGTAATCTACAAGTGGGTTTATATTAAGACTTTACCATTAATCCAAAATATGTAAAAAACTATCATAGCATGTATCTACTATTAGTCAGTTTGTATTACAAAATAATGTGCACATCAAAATATATTACGTCTATGGATTATGTTAGTGAATTTGTTGTAAAATATTTGTTAGGTAGGCGCGTCTGTTTTGATAATGAGACATTCTTTGACATAATAAATCGATATTATATAGTCTCAGACATATCCATACCCTAGTATACTATACGTCAACTGCAAATTCTAAAAACGGTTCAAAGGTTGATGGAGTACCACGATATCATAGCAACTTCTTTGAAATGCAACAACCCATCTTGTTATCGCTGGCAAAAACTTTGCACGCCTCCTTTGTGTGAACGCAGGTAAACTACAATGGGCTATTTCAATGGCAGTACTCTTACTGTCTATTTTCTTTGCTCATCATTTCACCCCTAGTTTACAGTGCACAGCAGGAAAAACACCATCCCTTTGTTGTGAGAACCTTAACAGTACCCACAAGACCATCAGCCAGATGCAGAATTGTTTCTAGTAGGATAATCGAAAGCCAACGCCAGGATCACAAAGTCACAAAGGCTTTCCACTTGAAAATCCATTCCTATCCTTCGACGGATACGTAATATATGTATACCTACATGTGCTGTGTAGATATGTATCTATACAACTGCACTTACAGTGTTATTATTGGCCTTTTGTTTCTATTTGTTTTAACGGTAAAAATCACTCTTGAGGAACTTGACTGAGTGCTAGCAATAGTACTTTTGCCAGAGTTTCCTTGTGAATGATAGGTCAGACATTTTTTTCTTTGTTAAATACCTACTACCTGACTGTGTGGATTGGATTTGAATTCATTTTACAATTTGTGGATCATTTACTGTTGGAAAAATTTTGTAAACTACTCTCAAACATATTTATTATGCCCTCCACAGGAAGGTATATTCACTTTGCCATTACGTTTGTAACGCCAAGAAGGATTCACCGGAGACCCTATAAAGTATATATATTCTGAATTAGGATCACATTCTGAATCGATTTAGCCATGTCCGTCTGTCTGTCTGTCTGTCTGTCCGTCTGTCTGTCTGTTGAAAGCACGATAGCGTCCAAAGGAATTGACCTAGGCGATTGAATGTGTCCTTACGAATCGACTTAGGCAACTGAAATTTTATGAGAGGTATTATATTTATGGCCTTCAAGTTTGTATAAAAAATGATCCGTGTCGGTCAAGTAGTTCTGTTACCTCCCATACAAAGCCAATATTTGATCCATATATCTGTGTCTGTTGAAAGCACGATAGCGTCCAAACGAATCGAATTAGGTGAATGAAATTTTGTGAGAGGACTTTTTGTAACCGTCGTCAGGTTGGTATTGAAAATTGTCTATGTCGGTAAAGTAGTTCTGCTACCTACCATACAAAATTAATATTAGACACATACTAACTCGCATGGCAAACATTTTGCATGACTTTTATGCAGTGGAGGGTATCAAAGCATCGGCCAGGCCGATGATAACACTTTTTCTTGTTTTTGATTATTTTCGAGAATTCGCGGTACTAATAATCATTGGCTTATCTATGTCTAGGTTAAATTGTACGAACTCACAATGGTACAATTTTCCATATCAGATTATTTATAGTGACCGTCAAAATATTTAAGTTGAAGGCTAAAAATTATTATTGGTAAATGTCTTGTTTTGTGTTTATCAAATTAATTCAAATCCTATTATTTTGTACGATATTTTGCATCCTTTTGTTTATTATAAATACCGATAGATTCAGTTCATAACTTCCGAAAGCAATATATGTGGGTATTAGGAGTTCACAATATACACTGCTGGTCAAAAAAATAGGTATGAGGAGCTTTGTTGCTAGTTAATTTGTTCTTGATGCTAAATAACGGTTGTTTTGCCAACAAGACTTACAACAAAATATATTTTTATTAAGAAATGCTTAGTTCGGTTAGTATGACGTCAAGGTTATTGCATTTACTAAGTGTACTGTTAAGTATTTTATTAATTTTCGTTGCTATACCATTTTGTACGTTTTAAAAGTTGGACATAAAAATAGGTGTGCTTAATTGTTTAAATTTGTCGACTTGTTTCAAAAGTGTTATTAAAAAGTGATTAAATTCAAAGGTGAGTTTGTTTTTTAATCACTTTATCACAATTCTTATTTAAGTTTTTTTGTTAAATCATTTTTTAAGATGGGTCGAAAAGTCCACTGCTCTGCGGAAGAAAGGCAACTAGTTCAGAGTGGCTTAGGGGTGAGGGTAAAACCTAAAAATTTATAGCAGCGAAGTTAAATCCGTTTGTTTCGTCACAGACTATAGGCTCACAACTTAGTGCCTTGAACCTGCACCAGCCACATTAGCCCACCACGATGGAATAGTTTCCATAATTTTTTACACATTTATTACAATTTATTACAGTTAGTCCCAATTTTATTACACTTGCCGGTACACTTTTGATGCAATTGAGATATCGAGCTAAAAACTGAACCAGAATATTTTACAAATTTATTACAGGTGCACCAATCAAATTTGCATCCAAAAAAACAGCAGTTTATAACCAAAATTACAGTTATTCACTTTTGTGAAACATAGGCCAAATATCAATTTTTCCAGAAACATAGAATAATTTATTACACCAAAAGCGCCTCATGTACTAAAATTGATTATAACATAAATGTCTTCAGGAGGTTCCAATAGACCACCATTCACTCTACGAATGTGCACTTTTGGCCCTTTGTCGAAATACAAGCGTTAGAAAATTGTCTTGATAAATCAAAAAAGTTGAATTTTCTTGTAACATAGAATAATTTATTACACCAAAAGCGCCTCCTGTAATAAAATTGATTATAGCATAAATGTCTTCAGGAGGTTCCAATAGACCACAGTTCACTATATGAATGTGCACTTTTGCACCTTTGTCGAAATAGAAGCGTTAGAAAATTGCCTTGAAAAATCAAAAAAGTTGAATTTTCCTGTGACATAGAATAATTTATTACACCAAAAGCGCCTCCTGTAATAAAATTGATTATAGCATAAATGTCTTCAGGAGGTTCCAATAGACCACCATTCACTATATGAATGTGCACTTTTGGCCCTTTGTCGAAATAGAAGCGTTAGAAAATTGCCTTGAAAAATCAAAAAAGTTGAATTTTCCTGTGACATAGAATGATTTTTTACACCAAAAGCGCCTCCTGTAATAAAATTGATTATAGCATAAATGTCTTCAGGAGGTTCCAATAGACCACAGTTCACTATATGAATGTGCACTTTTGCACCTTTGTCGAAATAGAAGCGTTAGAAAATTGCCTTGAAAAATCAAAAAAGTTGAATTTTCTTATAACATAGAATAATTTTTTACACCAAAAGCGCCTCCTGTAATAAAATTGATTATAGCATAAATGTCTTCAGGAGGTTCCAATAGACCACCATTCACTCTACGAATGTGCACTTTTGGCCCTTTGTCGAAATACAAGCGTTAGAAAATTGTCTTGATAAATCAAAAAAGTTGAATTTTCTTGTAACATAGAATAATTTATTACACCAAAAGCGCCTCCTGTAATAAAATTGATTATAGCATAAATGTCTTCAGGAGGTTCCAATAGACCACCATTCACTATATGAATGTGCACTTTTGCACCTTTGTCGAAATAGAAGCGTTAGAAAATTGCCTTGAAAAATCAAAAAAGTTGAATTTTCTTGTAACATAGAATAATTTATTACACCAAAAGCGCCTCCTGTAATAAAATTGATTATAGCATAAATGTCTTCAGGAGGTTCCAATAGACCACTGTTCACTATATGAATGTGCACTTTTGCACCTTTGTCGAAATAGAAGCGTTAGAAAATTGCCTTGAAAAATCAAAAAAGTTGAATTTTCTTGTAACATAGAATAATTTATTACACCAAAAGCGCCTCCTGTAATAAAATTGATTATAGCATAAATGTCTTCAGGAGGTTCCAATAGACCACCATTCACTATATGAATGTGCACTTTTGCACCTTTGTCGAAATAGAAGCGTTAGAAAATTGCCTTGAAAAATCAAAAAAGTTGAATTTTCTTGTAACATAGAATAATTTATTACACCAAAAGCGCCTCCTGTAATAAAATTGATTATAGCATAAATGTCTTCAGGAGGTTCCAATAGACCACCATTCACTCTACGAATGTGCACTTTTGGCCCTTTGTCGAAATACAAGCGTTAGAAAATTGTCTTGATAAATCAAAAAAGTTGAATTTACTTGTAACATAGAATAATTTATTACACCAAAAGCGCCTCCTGTAATAAAATTGATTATAGCATAAATGTCTTCAGGAGGTTCCAATAGACCACCATTCACTATATGAATGTGCACTTTTGCACCTTTGTCGAAATAGAAGCGTTAGAAAATTGCCTTGAAAAATCAAAAAAGTTGAATTTTCCTGTGACATAGAATAACCACATTCACTCTACGAATGTGCACTTTTGTGTCTTTATCGAAATACGAGCGTTAGAAAATGGTGTTGAAAAATAAAAAATTCTCCTTCTGAATTATGATAACGGTGCTAAAACTTTAACCAACCATTTCTACTTGGACTGCCAATCTAATACAATAGTAATTATGATTAACTTATATTTAAATATCCTAACCCAAAAGTATGTTTCGGTTAAGATACCCTTATTAAGACCGACTGCGACTGATCCGCCTAACTTCCGACGCGGTCTTATTTTACGGAATTCAAATAATAATAATAAAAAAAAAAAAACAATTGACCTCGACGGGACTCGATTCACCAAACTAGGAGCGTGGTGTTTAATTTGGTGTGCAACAGTTTTAACTCCAGCACTGTCATGGTGCTTCGTTGTCTTTTGTGTGATAGACTGTATTACAACGCATCTGACTATATTGGCACACTCGTTAATGATTTTAATTACCTTTCGTATAATCTAATTAAACTTATCTGAGTGTTGTCGTTCTATCTTGTCATGGCTTAGTGATTTGATTACGTTTACCGACGTCCGATATTTTAGGCTGTTGGTTCCAATAGCTTGTGGTTCTTAGGTCTCGGTGACCGTAGATACTCCTACAAAAGAAAGAGAAACCTCCAACTACTGTAGAACTCGTAGATTCTTGGATTCCTCGGATTTATTAAACGGTGATCGAAGGGATTCTCCGACTCCGACCCCTGTGTGACCAGATCTCTCTTTACTTCTTTTGTCCGCCCCCTCCTCGAATACGCCAGCCAAACGTGGTCACCATTTCACCAAGTTCATATAAGCAGAATCGAAAACATACAAATAAGGGATGTGCAGACATTTTCCTTTTTTATAATAATCATGTCTGTATATTTTAAATTAAAAAAATTAATTAAAGTATATTTTACAAAAAACTTACAAAAATGTTTATTTAATCAAGACGGAAACGACAAAAACTTCATACAAAATGTTCGCGTCCGGATACTAAAATTAAAGCGTCAGGAAGGTAAATTTAAATTATTAATTTTAACAATGTTATATGTATTCGCAAATTACGCGTGTGCAATATTATTACGAAATATCTACACTCTTACAAACAATAAAATTATTCGCGGTAGCGTTTATAACAAGAAAATGAGTTGAATTCAAATTAAGTGTCCGGATACTAGTGCGTTTACCCTAGTCTAACCATAGGCCATTTTCTAACGCTTGTATTTCGACAAAGGGGCAAAAGTGCACATTCGTAGAGTGAATGGTGGTCTATTGGAACCTCCTGAAGACATTTATGCTATAATCAATTTTATTACAGGAGGCGCTTTTGGTGTAATAAATTATTCTATGTTACAAGAAAATTCAACTTTTTTGATTTTTCAAGGCAATTTTCTAACGCTTCTATTTCGACAAAGGTGCAAAAGTGCACATTCATATAGTGAACGGTGGTCTATTGGAACCTCCTGAAGACATTTATGCTATAATCAATTTTATTACAGGAGGCGCTTTTGGTGTAATAAATTATTCTATGTTACAAGAAAATTCAACTTTTTTGATTTTTCAAGGCAATTTTCTAACGCTTCTATTTCGACAAAGGTGCAAAAGTGCACATTCATATAGTGAATGGTGGTCTATTGGAACCTCCTGAAGACATTTATGCTATAATCAATTTTATTACAGGAGGCGCTTTTGGTGTAATAAATTATTCTATGTTACAAGAAAATTCAACTTTTTTGATTTATCAAGACAATTTTCTAACGCTTGTATTTCGACAAAGGGCCAAAAGTGCACATTCGTAGAGTGAATGGTGGTCTATTGGAACCTCCTGAAGACATTTATGCTATAATCAATTTTATTACAGGAGGCGCTTTTGGTGTAAAAAATTATTCTATGTCACAGGAAAATTCAACTTTTTTGATTTTTCAAGGCAATTTTCTAACGCTTCTATTTCGACAAAGGTGCAAAAGTGCACATTCATATAGTGAACGGTGGTCTATTGGAACCTCCTGAAGACATTTATGCTATAATCAATTTTATTACAGGAGGCGCTTTTGGTGTAATAAATTATTCTATGTTACAAGAAAATTCAACTTTTTTGATTTTTCAAGGCAATTTTCTAACGCTTCTATTTCGACAAAGGGCCAAAAGTGCACATTCATATAGTGAATGGTGGTCTATTGGAACCTCCTGAAGACATTTATGCTATAATCAATTTTATTACAGGAGGCGCTTTTGGTGTAATAAATTATTCTATGTTATAAGAAAATTCAACTTTTTTGATTTTTCAAGGCAATTTTCTAACGCTTCTATTTCGACAAAGGTGCAAAAGTGCACATTCATATAGTGAACTGTGGTCTATTGGAACCTCCTGAAGACATTTATGCTATAATCAATTTTATTACAGGAGGCGCTTTTGGTGTAAAAAATTATTCTATGTCACAGGAAAATTCAACTTTTTTGATTTTTCAAGGCAATTTTCTAACGCTTCTATTTCGACAAAGGGCCAAAAGTGCACATTCATATAGTGAATGGTGGTCTATTGGAACCTCCTGAAGACATTTATGCTATAATCAATTTTATTACAGGAGGCGCTTTTGGTGTAATAAATTATTCTATGTCACAGGAAAATTCAACTTTTTTGATTTTTCAAGGCAATTTTCTAACGCTTCTATTTCGACAAAGGTGCAAAAGTGCACATTCATATAGTGAACTGTGGTCTATTGGAACCTCCTGAAGACATTTATGCTATAATCAATTTTATTACAGGAGGCGCTTTTGGTGTAAAAAATTATTCTATGTCACAGGAAAATTCAACTTTTTTGATTTTTCAAGGCAATTTTCTAACGCTTCTATTTCGACAAAGGTGCAAAAGTGCACATTCATATAGTGAACGGTGGTCTATTGGAACCTCCTGAAGACATATATGCTATAATCAATTTTATTACAGGAGGCGCTTTTGGTGTAAAAAATTATTCTATGTCACAGGAAAATTCAACTTTTTTGATTTTTCAAGGCAATTTTCTAACGCTTCTATTTCGACAAAGGTGCAAAAGTGCACATTCATATAGTGAACGGTGGTCTATTGGAACCTCCTGAAGACATTTATGCTATAATCAATTTTATTACAGGAGGCGCTTTTGGTGTAATAAATTATTCTATGTCACAGGAAAATTCAACTTTTTTGATTTTTCAAGGCAATTTTCTAACGCTTCTATTTCGACAAAGGTGCAAAAGTGCACATTCATATAGTGAACTGTGGTCTATTGGAACCTCCTGAAGACATTTATGCTATAATCAATTTTATTACAGGAGGCGCTTTTGGTGTAATAAATTATTCTATGTTACAAGAAAATTCAACTTTTTTGATTTTTCAAGGCAATTTTCTAACGCTTCTATTTCGACAAAGGTGCAAAAGTGCACATTCATATAGTGAACGGTGGTCTATTGGAACCTCCTGAAGACATATATGCTATAATCAATTTTATTACAGGAGGCGCTTTTGGTGTAAAAAATTATTCTATGTCACAGGAAAATTCAACTTTTTTGATTTTTCAAGGCAATTTTCTAACGCTTCTATTTCGACAAAGGGCCAAAAGTGCACATTCATATAGTGAATGGTGGTCTATTGGAACCTCCTGAAGACATTTATGCTATAATCAATTTTATTACAGGAGGCGCTTTTGGTGTAATAAATTATTCTATGTTACAAGAAAATTCAACTTTTTTGATTTATCAAGACAATTTTCTAACGCTTGTATTTCGACAAAGGGCCAAAAGTGCACATTCGTAGAGTGAATGGTGGTCTATTGGAACCTCCTGAAGACATTTATGCTATAATCAATTTTAGTACATGAGGCGCTTTTGGTGTAATAAATTATTCTATGTTTCTGGAAAAATTGATATTTGGCCTATGTTTCACAAAAGTGAATAACTGTAATTTTGGTTATAAACTGCTGTTTTTTTGGATGCAAATTTGATTGGTGCACCTGTAATAAATTTGTAAAATATTCTGGTTCAGTTTTTAGCTCGATATCTCAATTGCATCAAAAGTTATAGAGTGGTGGTGTAGGTTCAAATAAAACCTACACCACCACGCTATAACTCGGGACCGGCAAGTGTAATAAAATTGGGACTAACTGTAATAAATTGTAATAAATGTGTAAAAAATTATGGAAACTATTCCATCGTGGTGGGCTAATGTGGCTGGTGCAGGTTCAAGGCACTTCACAACTTGGGGATGGAATCGGTGCACGCATAATCCGCAGGAGACTACAGAACTTCAATCTCCCAGGAAGAGTCGCCAGAAAAGTTCCACTCCTAAGAGCTAGGAACGTAAGGTCCCGAAAAGAATTTGCCTTAAGCCATAGAAGTTGGAACGGACCTAAAGGAGTGAAAAATGGCAGAATATTTTGTGGAGTGACGAAACAAACATAAATTTGTTCTCCTCGGCTTGTGGGCGTAGCGTAAGGCGACCAAAAGGAAAAGAATACCATCCTGGTGGAGGAAATATAATGCTATGGGGTTGTTTTTCCTGGTATGGTGTCGGTCCTATATTTCGTGTCAATAACATCATGACAAAATATGGATTTAGGGACATCTTGGAAAATTCCATGCTTCCATTTTCCGAAGAAAACATGCCCCTCCGATGGGTGCGTGAACTTAGCACCCCAAAGTTTAAAAACTATAATTTTTTTTAGAGTTCTGGATAGCTGGACAAGAGTTCTAGAGTTCCTGATACAAATTTTGAAAAGTTCTGTTCATTTAGTATTTTTTTTTTATTTTTTTTAATGTGGGGTGCTAAGTTCACGATGCACCTCATTTGCAAAAATGTTGGATTTTTCTTTTTTTTGTGTATAGAATCAACATAGTTCTAGAGTTCTTGATAGTTAAAAAAAAAAAACAATTAGAGCAAAAAAAATTTGTTTTACAAAATATGCCAGCACCCCATTTTCGTAAAAGTAAATTTTTTGTACAAAATTTATGCACTACACCAAGAGTTCTGGAGTTCCCTAAAGAAAGATTTTTTTTCGGAACAAAAACAAAAAAGTTATGGAACTTTGAAAATTACCAAAAATTGCGAAAATATTTTTTCGGAGTTCCGAAGAGTTCTGATTAGAGTTCTGAAAAGTGCTCAAGACACACAAAAACACAAACACAAAAAAGTTAGAGCCAATTGAAAAATTTCAAAATTTTTTTTTCGGAGTTCCGAAGAGTTCTGATAAGAGTTCTGGAAAGTACTTTTGAAACTCAACAAAAAATCATTATAAAATAATCTTCTAAACCCAAACACAAAAAAGTTAGACAACATTAAAAATTTCAACATGTAGTTCTAGTGAGTTCTCATGAGTTCTGGTTACAGTTCCGGAAAGTACTCCAAAATTTCTACAATACTCTCATATAACAAAATCGTCTAAATCCAAATCCAAAAAAGTTAAAAGCAAAAGTTGCAAAATTTAACCAAAAAAGAATATTTTTTTTTTCGGAGTTCCGAAGAGTTCTGATTAGAGTTCTGGAAAGTGCTCAAGAAACTCAACAAAAAATCATTATAAATAATCTTCTAAGCCCAAACACAAAAAAGCTTGTCCCCTCCAATGGCATTTCCAACAGGATAAGGATCCAAAAAATACGGCCGGTATTGTGAAAGATTGGTTTCGGGATCAAAACTTCTCTGTAGTTTCATGGCCAAGTCAATAACCAGATCTGAATCCCATTGCGAACTTGTGGGAAGAACTGAAAAGAATATCAAGGGGTCAGTTCTTCACAAATGGAAATCAACTGTGGAAAGGAGTGCAAAATGAATGATATTCCATTCCTCCCGAAACGTGCCAGAAATTGGTAAGATCAATGCGATGCCACGTCGACTCCAAAAAGTTTTGAAAAATAATGGAGGATACTCAGGTTACTAGAGTTAGTTAAAAAAACCCAAAAAAATATTAATAAAATCTATAATTAATGATTATTTAGGAACACACCTGTTTTTTTTTTTGTCCAAGCGGAAAAACAGAACTCCAAAAGTTTTTCTTATTTTTTTTTAATTATTCGAAAAATAAACAGATAAATATATTCCATTATGTTAAATAATGTAAATTTTATTTATATGATTGTAAAAACAAAAAACATTGAAAAAATATGAAAAAATTGGGTTTTTAAAAAAATATTTTCCCACACCTATTATTTTGTCCAGCAGTGTATATACACTGTAAAATCAAATCAACTTACTTTGTGCTAATTACACAATGCCCTTTGACAACTGCACCATCTCCCGAACCACTATTAGTATTAATTAAGTAAAACAACTTGTGTTACTTGTTTATTGCAGTACACACAAATTACAACAATAAAAATGTTATTACTTCCATTCTTCAAAATGATCTATTTAAAACACGTTTGTGAAATAGAAGATCCTTTCACTTGCAAATAAATCAGTTTTCAGATTAATCAGAATGGATTGTTAACGATTATAATTCCCTAAAAGGTTCAATGACGAAGTGCTGCCTATACGTCCATCCAAAATCCAGTAAATCGCAGCACTGTTGAACCCCTTTTATTATTATTAATAATAAACTCTTTCTGAATATCTCGGATAAGTGGTTTTAATTGCAAATAACCAGCTTGACTTCAGAGATAATGTCAAAGATCTTGTTAAATAAGTTGATTTTACGGAGTTTAAAACAAAGGGAAACCTTCGAGCCCTATCAAATTGAATTAGACAAGAACAGAAGCAATTTGCGTATCCTCTAATCATCAGCGTTTTATTACTACTTTGATATTCCAATTTCCCTAAAAGATAAGTACATCATAGGGATAAAAGGATTATAGTTAAATTGTTAACCGGAATATACGAGTAAAAGTAGAAATGAAATCCTAAATCCTGTATATGCGGTTACATAACGTACAGCGAAGCCAAAAAAAAATTATACATATAGATATGTACATACATAATGTATATTTGTGCTACATACGTACAGTACATCCAAACATGCTGGTAGGTACATAATAATCTGGATAATACGGCTGAACCATCTATAATAAATTTAATTTAAGAAGGATACTGCACCGTTTTGCTTCATTTTATGAAAAGTACTAAACGCCATGTAGTTTTTCTCAGAGTCAATATAATTTCCGTGGTCCTTTATCGTGACCGGAAAATAAGAGAAATTTTAGTGAAAATGCGGCATGCGCATTATCCGGTTTACTAACCTACCCATAGCTTCGAAAAGCTTTCTGGAGGAGAAGTTTTCTTTTGCAAAAGAGTTTGGGTTGTCAACCAACTACCACCACCAATACCAACAGACACCTATTTTTAGTACAATACCGTGAGAGCATAGAGAGAAAATGATGTAAAGCCATTGTCGACTCGATGCATGTAGGTACAGACTAAATTACACATCCAAATGGTACCTATATACATTATATGCTCATCTATAGAGATTTACATATACTAATACTTAGTTTTGCTCACTATACTATTCACCTACTTTAACATATCAATGCGCCCAACATGAAATCAGTTCAACTGTACCGGTCCATTGTGTTGCCTTATCTCAGGATAGGATTTCAAACTAACAGCAATGCTCTAAATTGGTAGGGAGGGATACATATACATATACATATACATATACATATACATATTTTATAGATATTATGTTAGATGCAGGGTACGTGTATAAGATATAGTAAACTCACTATATTATCTAATTGGCTGACAGTCATGGTCAGAAATAATTCAATGGACAGATGAAAGGAACGAAAAATGAGGAAATGAAGAGAAAAAGTAAAAAGAAAGTATAAAAGGAAAAAAAAAAAAAAACATGTCGACGGGAAGTGGGCTTTACTTAACGCCCTTTTAGTGTTGGTAGGTGTCTAATGGGCATCCGTTTTGGCCAGCTTGCGGAAATCCGCTAAGGTCAAAGAGGGAGAAAACTGCTTTTTACAGTGGCTTTGATTGTAGAAATATATATAGATAAAAAAGTAGAATAAATGTATATTATAACCATAACGTATTTAGTTGGATTAAGTTTGATGTAAAAGTGTTTTGCATTATTTCATATGAATCAGATCCTTGTACTGTTATTTTTAACATCTTATGGATTGGTGAGAGCCATACGTCAACATGTATAGATGTTTATGGTTAGTGTGAAAATACTTCGAATTAACTACAATGTAAATTATGTCACAAAAGATTATACCTATTTGATTAGATAGATAAATAAATAAAACGTGAGAAACTTGCCCTAGGGTCCTACATGGACCTGTTGCACCAACAGTATTTGCCGTTTAGATTTGCGTAAGTTAATTGTTAAAGTGTGACCGCAGTGGCCATAATTTACATCCTTAAGATTTTGTTTCACTTCTCCATACCTCTCGCGAACGTCTAACAAACATCTGAATATTATCTGTCCTGTAAAAGCTTCTTAATTCAGCATTCTTACAAATGAATGTAGGTAGATATCGTCTATGAGCAGCTATTAATGTGAATTGCCAAGAAAAAAAAATCAAACCAAAAAAAAGCAGCGAATCAAACCACACTTAGATTTTATTAACAATGTTACCAAAATGAATGTTGCTCCGGTTGTGAGATGAATCCAAGTGAAAGAGATTATGGACCAACATCTCGAGCGACGTTAATTACACTAACAACGCTTGTGCGGAACTCTATACTCTTGTGCGAGGAGCGTTGAGCGCGATGTGTATTAACTGTGCACTGTTGTTGTGATGCCACTGAACCATACGTTTTTACAAATCAAAGGTAGGTACAGTGTTTCACTAGATGATTGTACAAAATTAACAGATAATTACATATTTGTTGCTTAACGAAAATAGCTAAATAATAAACAATTAAAACACAACAGATAATCTTAAACAATGTCAATGTCATCCGCGTATGCAAGTAATTATATAGACTTCTAAAAACTCGCCCCTAGGAATCACCGTTTACCTCAAGAAAATATCTTTGGCCATTAAGGCGCAAAGCAAAGTACCTAGAGTGTGATTAATAAAACTATTCCGAGTCGCTTGTTTCGGACCAAAGCCTTTAGCCTGAAAATCCGCAAGCATTGGTGTAAACTCGTTTTTGGATAACATACACTTTTTTGTGGGCTTGAGGAATTCGTGTTCAGAGTTGATTATGGCTTCCATACCATAGCGTAAATCTCCTTTTTGAAGATTGAATTTTTATTTTATTTTTTCACTGAGAACAATGTTCATTAAAACATTAAAATATTTTTGAGGTTGCATTAAGAATTCAGCTATTGGTGTTCGTAAAAAGAGTCAGCACAAAATACTTCAAAGTTACTAGATAAGATAATTATTACTTCCGACTTCACAATGGAAAATCAGCTAATGAATTCATGGTCAACAGTTTTAGTCCCTCCCCATATCTACCAGCTAAATACAAAAAAAGGATTGGTTAAAATGATATTTTTTGCATCTTATAATTATTAACCTAAAAACACAAAGTAGAAGAAAGAAACATTCAAGGAAAACAAAAAAATCTCATTAACACTTCCTCACTTTTCCGTAAAAGCAATTGTAATGTAAAAAATCTTTTACATCAGCAAATGATGTGAAACATTCCATCTACTGAAGAATTTAGCTCAAGGACCCGTTTCTCCGAATACGAAATACATTTCAATTTCCCACTTGAATGTAATGGATTCTAAAAAGTGGGAAATACTCATATTACAGTGAAAAAAACCATTTGCCTTGGGACCGACATTGTTCCATTGCTACTGGCAAAATATCCCTTTCATATACAATTCTTTATATGCATACATATAAACACACAAATGAAAAATTCAATGTGTGAACACAAAAAAAATCAGTAATGTAGGAATAAAGATATAATATATAATATTGTATCCAGCCTTGTGGTAACAATGGAGAACTTAATTTTGACATTAACAGGCCGCCCTTTTAACTGTTTTCCTATATAGGCATATCTATACCGACCTAACACTCGTTATATAGGTATATGTGATTTTCTTGTCCCTGTAAGGAAAAACAAATAACTGAAAGTACATGGCTGTATGCGCACTGGTTTGGTTATGGATGTATCATTCAATTCATGGTAATTTACACCCCCATCCATCACGCACATACCATCTTTTTCTTGACGTGTTCATCGAGCAGATTATCCAAATGGAAAAACATTAAGATCCAACCAATTAACACTGGGTCGATATAAAGCGATAGGGCGATAGCCTTGGCACTAAAGATTACACTTTACCACATTTATGTGCAGAATTTATGAAAAACAAATTAAGGTCGAAGGCTGATGATGAATTAAACGCAAGATGTAGTTTTTCTTTCTATTTGATGCTTTGCACAAATTTTCCTGCTAATTTTGATTTAATTATCTCAAATTAGTTGAGCAACCTTTCGACAAAGCGATGAATAGAAAAGGCGTAAATAAGTTTGAATAAGGTTATTTTAATCACAAGCCAGCTTGCCAGAGATAATATATTTGTTTAAAATCCCTATATTCAAGTCTAATTCGTTTAGTGTCGCCTAGTGCTTAGATGGAATTTTTGCAGGTACATTATGTAGATATATATAGTTGTAACCTAGGGACACCGAGTAATTTTGTTCAAATGAGCAAGGATATTGTTTGAACGTTCTCACGTGACTAAAAAGAAGGGGAACAAAATAAAGTAACGTACATGAGGTTTTGATCTCAGTCATGCCGTAGGTTATTATAGATACGTGCAGGAATAATTTCAGTGTGCAATTAGAGACAGTTTCATCTTTCCGACTTAAAGAAGTCTACTAGATGTGCAGTTCTACGTGCACTTTGGATATAATTGGACTACAGGAAACAGGACTCGTCCATGACGTCTTAAAAGATGAATAAAAGAAATTGTTGTATCGCCTTGTGTGCTTATGTGTACCGTAGGTATATAACATACATATTATGAGTGTGAAAAGGCACTTAAATCGTCTTGGGACTTAGACGGAGTACAAGCATATAGGTATTCCTTTAAGAATTATAACTATATGTACTTATTTGGAAGTATACTCATATATATGCAGGCAGGGTGCCCAGTTAGAAGCTCAATTTGGTAGGTGGGCTTCTTCTAAAGGGATATTTTGTACAAACTTTACTTTGAGGTTCTCAACCGGGATAACCTACCCTGGTATATATATGCAGGGATACGATGTAGGCAGCGAACTGTACAGTAAAATGTATAAAATTCCAAGGAAGTCGCTGATTGAATACTTACTGTAGATATACCTACTCTCGCTTGCTTGCTTCGATACACAATCAATATAATCTAAAGCTTTCCTTAAAATTGGACATTCTCATTTTTTTGTCAAAATAAAACATCGAAATACCAAGAGGAATATAAGCAATGTTTTTAAAAGGTACATTTGGCCCCACTAACTTAAGCCAGCCGATAGAATACATATCTTTTAGTATCACCCATCCTCAAATACAATAATGACTGAAGCTATGCAAATCCAGGTATCGACATAAACTAAACAGGTAGGATTTAGGAAGCCTTAAGCTAATCCTTCTCATGCTAGCTGCCATTGTGATATAGATCACACATTAACGAAATTTACTGGAGCGTTTAGGCGCTAATGCCAGAGTTTAGAGTTTAGGTATTCACAAGGATTTATGAATATTTGTCACACAATCATTTAAATATATGATGACAAAGGCATTGACAAGTATTTACTTGTAAGGAGATATCCTTTTATTAGCAGGTGCTTTATTTGGATCATTAAATTTGATAGCTGAAACCTCATAGTTTTCTATTAGCAGTTTAGTACCTACGAGTATAGGTACTCTTTTGAACAATGGAGCTGGTGTACTCTTATAAAGGGTGTCCCATAATTCACGCAAAATGTAATTTTGATAGAAAATGCAGATTTTTTATAAGAAAGCTTAAATTAATTTTTTATTGATTCATAGAGTAAACTGTATACAGATTGGGCTGGAGCAGCACATAGGATAAAAATGTCCGCCACGGCTTTGCTGGCAAGTACGTAGGTACTATTTTATTGAAATTTTCTATGACCGTTTCGCATAAATGTGTCTTAATTTCATTAATACACCTCCTAATTTCCTCTTTCAAGGCGTTGGCGTTGGTGGTCGTGGGCTTGTTTGCATAGACCTTTGAGCTTTGATTTAAAAAAAAAACCCAAAAGAAAAAAGTCTAATGGCGATAAATCGCAAGATCTGGATGGCCAATTCTAATCGCAAAAACGGCCGATTACACAATTAGGAAATGACTCATGCCAGTAATTGAATTGCTTCTCTGGCTGTATGGCATGTGGCACCGTCTTGATGAAACCACATGTTGGTCACATCCATATCTTGTAATTTAGGCACTAAGTACTATACTGCCTGACCTGCGGCATTTTTGAAGAAAAAGAATCCTATAATGCCTCGAGCCCAAAATCCGCACCAAACAGTTGTGGATGCATTTGTTTCTCAACAACAACTCGTGGGTTTTCTGAACCCCAAATGCGACAATTTTGACGATCAATGAAGCCATTAAGATGAAAACGAGATTCATCACAAAGATGATTTTGTTCGAAAATTGCGTTTTATTTTTAAAATATTCCTCAATTCTTACTAACCCCGAACTGTCAGCTCTCATTGTTATCTTTTTTTTCCGTTGGCATCACTGTATTATTAAATGGCGCAAAATTAAAATTTAACTTGAATTATGGAACACCATTCCCAGGGATCGCGATGGGCCCATTAAGGTGTCTAGGGTTTTGTGCGAGGTTCTCCTCACAACCCTGAATCTAACCTAACCTAACCAAACCTATGGGATACCATACGCATAATACGATGGGCCCATTAGCAGAATCGACAATGTTTGCCAATGGTAGTGTAGCAACGAATGTCGGACACCAAGGTGTAACGAATCCTGGCGCAGTTTTAACACCAACCGTTCCAAACCCCATTATGAACACGGGCAGTCTATTGCAGTCACCCACATGAACGAACCAGCAGTCTAGACCAAGGAGAACTCGAGCTATTGCGTCGAGAAAGGGAGGTACTTAGGCAAGAACTAGAATTAACTAAACGTGAACTTTCTTAAATCTACCGCCACCACCAGTTCATGCCTTAACAATTCACAAACTTACAGCTACGCAGACGCAGAGCTAAATTTACTCGTCCCATTCTTCGATCCCAGCCACAAATCAATCCTTTCGCGCCAGAATTGGACGCAAACAGTAGACAATCTACGAGAAATTTACAACGTCATGGACCAGATGACTCTACTGATCGCTTCATCGAAACTCCAAGGGGCATAGTTTTCTAGTCAGCAATTCCAAATCACAAATTGGGTACAGCTAAAGGAAGGCATTTTAAAAGCATTCCCTGTGAAAACAGGTAAGCGAAAGCTTCGAACAGTATTTTTACGAGATGTTATCCATTCAGTAGCCAATCCAATTTGAAATACATTATTAATGGGGTAGATAAAAAAAAAAAAAAAACAAATAGGTGGCGCAACAGGCGCGCAGTAGTTAGTGTGCTGGACTACTGTGCGAGTGCGAGGGATCCCAGGTACGATCCCCGGAAAAACCCAAATTACATCTAAAGATTTTTTTCTACTGCGTCACCTCTCGCGAACGTCTGACAAACATCCGAGAGTATGAATGTCCTGAGAAAGCTTTTCAATTCAGCCGTTCGGAGTCGGCATAAAATTGTAGGTCCCTTCCATTCTTCCATTCAATGGGGTAGATAATAACGATTTAAAACAAGCACTGTCACTTTACCATTTTACGAAAGTGGAGGAATTACTTGAACACCTCAAGTGGTACGAAGAAATGCAAGAATTCACTACGGGCCGAAATCGACCGAGGCAACGAGAGAACTTGGCAACCCAACCCACGTAATTCAACAAATAAAAACAAAAAGGATGTAAGAGGAGAGGGTGCGATAAGTACCGAGAGTGAGACGGTGGCCGACACAATGCTCGTGGAGCCATACGACCTCACTAAAATCCAAGAGGCTCTAGAAGTCGGAACAACGGACGAGGAGATCTCCAAAGAGGAGGAGGAGAAGCTTCTAGCTGAACCCACTGACGAGAGACCCCGCAAAAAAAAAGACGAAGGAGAGGAAGGTGTCCCCAGGTCTGCTAATGAAACGAGAATACCTAAAGGCCAAGCATATTTATGGCATCCTCGTTGCCAAAGAGAAAAACTCCCTCACCGAAAAGGAGCGAGCCTCCCTGGAATGGGCCAGGGATACCATAGCAAAAGACGCTCTTACGAGGCCTGAGCCGATAAGACCGTCAGCTGCTAAAGTGGTGAACAAGAGAGTATGCTCAGAAGACAAAGCCGACGGCACAAAACGGCCGAGGGACGATGCCGCTTAGGCAGACCCCAAAGCCCATTGCAGCCATCTAGTTAAGGACGAAGCAGAGGGTGACCGACGATAAGCCAGGCTCGAGTGGACTCCGAAGGAAACCCGCCACTGAAGGGCACAAGAACGAGCTAGCCGCGAAGAGGTTAAGGTCGCCAGAGGACGCCCCCAACGCTCCGAAGAAGGCCAAGCGTTACGAATCGCGAGGTCCATAAGAACCCGCTGCAGCTAGCTGTGGTGAGCTCTAAGAAACCAAGCGGACAGTATTCTGTAGGAATGTGGCAAGATTATCTAGAACACCCTAGGTGTAGCCATTATCTCGAACATTCGAGAAAAGACAGGTACAAAGATTCCCGCCTCCGGAAAAATGAGATGGTTCAAAGGCATCACCTACATCGATTGCAAGGACCAGGTGTCGAATGATTTTGCTAAGGCGGTGCTAAACGGCGCACAACTGTGGGAGGGAGCACTGCTAAAGGCTGTACCCACAGAGGAAGTGCCCAAAAAGTCAAAGGGCAGAATTTCTATCCCCGAGATAGGAGTAAAAAAAGAGCATCTCGAACCCCCTTATTCCGATGAGGGATTGGGAAATTGTGTCCGAGGAGGAGCCCAAGAATGGTGCAAGAGGGTACATCGTACTGTTCGATGAGCCACCTGTAGCACTGAAAAAGAGATACAGATGCCGCTATCATTTGCAGCAGCGAGGTGACCCTCAAGCTCTCAAAGCGGACTGCTCAAGGTGCAGATGGAACCTCGCCAAAGAGGGACACGTTGAAGATTTAATGGTCAATCTACAGGGAGAATGTTAAAATCCTGGAAAAAAGAGATCAGATTCGCAAAAAAAAAACTCATGGAAAAAACTCAGAAGCGTATAGGTTAACAAAAGTCCTCTCAAAGGCACCGACACCGATGTCTACGCTAAGAAGAGCAGACGGTAGCTGGACTGAATCACACAAAGAGACGCTGGAGATACTAAGGAAAACTAACTTCCCAGGATGCACCGATGTGTCGGACGGCTACGGCGTAGCAACACCAGGCACGAGGGAGGGAATGAAGTTAGTAAAAATTAAAGAGATAGTAAACGACAAAAAAATGGCCTGGGCAATTAACACATTTGCCCCGTTTAAAGCACCCGGAATAGATAATATTCGACCAATAATGCTTCAGAAGTCAGAGGAAGCTATAATTCCATGGCTAAATCGCATCTACACGTGCTGTCTGAGGCTATGCTAGATATGTCCCAAAGGCATGGCGAGAGATGCGAGTGATATTCATCCCAAAAGCAGTGAAGGCTAGCCACATCCAAGGACTACAGATCAATAAGTCTTTCAGGCTGAAAACACTGGAACGACTAATCGATCTGTATGTAAGGCAAGTGATCGGCGATAACTACCTATCAAAATCGCAACATACGTACATGAAGATCAGGTTTGTAGACACGGCGATACACAAGGTAGTATCGGTAGTGGAAGAATCCTTGCAACATAAGAAATACACACTGAGCGCGTTCCTAGACATCGATTGGGCATTCAATAGCATGACGCAATCTTGCGTAGCTTGAAGAAAGCCCACCTAAATAGCAGAACAACCTATGTAACTGGATTAAACTCATGCTTGGCACACGCACAGCAACCAAACCACCACTGCCACGACATCCCACTCATATCCATCACCAAATCTCCCCATGCAAACAAACAAAACAACGCATAATCCATCGAGATTCGAAAGCGATAAACACGCAAGCCACACCCTTTTCGGAGTAATTCTCTTGTTTGCTTAAGAATGATGAAGATCGTGTGTATGGCATAGGGTTACCGCGTGCCAATTTTTCTTTATGTGCAGAGATATAAACATTTTCTCGCGAATACAATAAAAAGGAGAGATGTTGTTTTCTTGAAATATGGATGGTGACGTATTTGCTGACCATTACAAGCTGCCGGGTTGGTTTAGTCGATGAGAACTAATTGCGGCAGATCCTTTTTTGAAAATATCGACTTGACTCCGAGCGAAAGTTGTATGAGAAAATCATACACTGAAATAGGGAACCAAATGCTTCAGCTGCATCAGGCATGCATGCGCCAAGAAACTAGACGAGCTGAGTCGAAAGAAGACAAAAAAAACTAAACTCCGAGCGGAATTTTCACAAACAACTTAGGTAGGCAAAGATTATGAGTAAGAATAGGAAACTGAAATTGACCTTGTTCAAATCTGTCTCAACGGTCATTGAAGGAAATAGGTAGCAAGGATTTATTTTAAGGATCAAACAATTAATAGAAATATGTACAACGTTTAAGTTTTCCGCATATGATGCAACCAAAGGCATAAACACGTAAAAACATTTGTCGTACACTTGACTACGACAAGAGCAACACAAATTGTGAAATGTCGATCGGTTACTTATTAATAATTTGAATAAAACATTTGTCCTGAATCAAACAAACATCGTTGTACAACTAACTGGCACATGACGTATGCATATATGATTAATATATTTGATACGTTCTGTGCAAAATGCAATTAAAATACATTGGCTACACAAATGTCGTAGACATAAGCCTTTCTTGTTGCATCGTGTGCGGAAGGCCTAGCCTAATTTATTCTGTATACCTAAAACGGTCACTTTAACAGTCCTAGGATTTTCGCTATTGTATTATGTACTGCAAACCACTATACTATATCCAAGGAATGTCTGTTTCTTTTGACACCTTATTTAATAGGTGTGTTTAGGAATGAAAGCTCCAGATGGGATTTATGGGTACTGTATAACTTATCGAACAAAATGAAGCACGTTAATCATAAAACTGTCGTTTTGCAGGAATCGAATCAAAATCTAATTGTACGGATTCTTTAGCCAAGAATCAATGGCTTTGAAAGTCTGTATATTTGTACTTTACGAATATGCAAATGCGAATATCGGGAAAACTGCAACGTGAACTTCCAAAGTTTAGAAAATGCAGAACACAGCAAAATTATTATAAGTCAATAGGTATAAGGAACTTCAGTTTCCAATTAGAAATTACATAAGTTAGAAAAATTGGTTCGTAACCAAATTGGAAAGTCCTCCGCCATACAAATTGGATGTTTGTAGGTGTTTCTGCTAATGAAAGCATTTTGTTAATGTCTTTATTATTAGGTATAGCTTCCTGAATTCTCTTAGGATACAACGCATAACAAACAATGCCATCTCAAATACTATACGTATAACACTCACAAAATTGTTCTTCCTTTTATCAGATGGTTCCGCGCTATAATTTGATGTCAAAGTTATGCTTGCTTGGGAATGTGGAACTAATATTGCAGTTGTTTTGCAGTGTACATGAACGTGACTTAAATCCATATCCGATTATGATTTCTACTTCATGAGTTCATTGCATAGATGCAGGGATCCAGCGAACAACTTTGAATTTTAATGACATGTTTAATGATTATGTGTAATTGTGCACTGAATTAACTTTTCATTGTTTCTAAATTGGCAGCAATTGTTACCGTAATTCAGGATTCATTGGCCATAAACAGATCAATATAAATAAATGGACCACGTACGTAAACAAGAATTCCACCAGCGACAATTAAACGGAATGCATTAAATGTATAATACAATTTTTTAAGGTGCACTATATTTCATCAGAATATTATACTATTCTATAATACATGCCATAATGTTCACTCTAATTCAGACGCCGATTGCAAGCGCAATTCTCATGACAAAGTAAAGCTAAATATTGTAAATTAGCCAAATTTAATTTTTTTAATAATTTATAGCGCCAAAAAATGCACTTCATCGGAAAAAATTAATTTCCATTTCGTGACTGTATAACTTTCAACAGGTTCGGTCTCTGACGGGAAATTATATTTAATTAAAATTCCAACATGGTCAACAAAAGAAACAAAAGGCGAAAAAAATTCCAATAATTTGCATATCATGCTGTTCGCTGTCATTTAATCTTATTCTGTTTTGAAATTTGCACAAGAACTTTTAATTGAATTTTTCGTAGTCCAGTTTAAGACGGTCGTCGCAAGCGAATTATACCAACTTTTTCCTAGCCCGAACAATTTTTGTTTTGCAATAATAGAAAAAATGAAGATTTTTTTAGCTCGTTGAGGACTTGGTGACTGAATTAGTAAAACTTATTATGAGCTGATAGGGATACAAAATATTTCAACTTAGGTATACCAACAAGCAAGCGCTGTGCTTGTGAATTGCAAAGCTATTATTATTACCTATGATGATCTGTGAACAGGACTGAAGCAAAAAAACCTACTCTGCTGTGAATATTCGCTAAAATTAGTTTATTAATGAACTTGTACAAGCCCAAATAAATTTCTTTTGTATTCAAGTCACACTTGAAGTGACTTAATGGAATGCAAAAATACTACTATCATTTGAATCGGTGCCGTAACATAAAGCCAAGCGTCATAAGGCCAAATCTCGAGATTTGGCTTTATGTCGCTTTGTGAAAGAATATTTTGTTAAAGATAGGTACTGACAATATACCTTATACGCAAGTATATGAAATGAATACATATTTTTTTATTTTTAAACAAATGAAAACATCCAACATACAGAATTCAGCGTAATCTCAGCGTCACCGCACATGTGTGTGCACCAGCACCACTCTACTATGTATTTGTGAGTACTGCAAGACGCAAAAGCGGTAACGCTGCGGCACCGCATCCGCACGTCAAAATGACGCATGTGTGCACCGGGGCTGAAGCTACGATTACACGACCATTTTTTCACGTCATTTAAATGACACTGTGAAAATGGCGGACCAAATGACATGAATTTTGTGCCATTTAAATGACGGAAAAAAATGGCCGTGTGATCGCTCTTCAATGACGCCTAGGACAAATGACTAAACTTTTTGGCTGTTACGTCATTTAAATGGCAGCCTCCAAAAAATGACAAGGAACGAAATTCATGCTATGACATTCTTCTACGCAAATGACAAATGACGCAGTATTTAGTACGATATCTGGTGCTTTCTTTTGGATTTTTGTCTCGTGGCGAAAGGACGTGTAAATCTATATACATATATATGTTTCTACACATATAAAATATTTGTATGGAAAACGTAGGTACTCTTCTTAACTCACGAACCGTTCGTCGTATCAATTTGAAACTTTGTAATGCTTCCCAGCCTCTGTCGCCGCTGAATATGATTATCGCTGTAATCAAGCGGAATTCTGTAAGAATGGTGTCAGCTGCTCAGTCAACACGATTGAGCTATGAAGGAATATAATTAATAAAAATATTAAAGAACAAAGAGAGCGGGAAGTTTATTGCAAATAGTTCAGTCTAAGCGAGTTGCTCTTTAAAAGGAAAAGGTTAAACATCTCAAACTCAAAAAGTATTTATTCCAAGCGAGTTGCTCTTTAAAATGAAATAGTCTTTTTAACCAAACTACTTTCAATCAGAAACATATTTATGAATGAATAACTTACGATTGTCACACAATTAGTGTTGGCCTCGACTCCAGTAATGCGTTTCGCCCCGATGTGGTGGGTGGGCTCATCAGTAGACGACCGCCACATCTGATCTAGACGCACTGTTTGCTCGATTTTCACCAAGACTATATGATTCTTCAATCAACAAGTGTCTGTGGTCGTCTACTGATGAGCCCACCCACCACATCGGGGCGAAGCGCATTACTGGAGTCGAGGACAACACTAATTGTGATGAAAATAGTCTTGTTGGGTTGCTGATTCAGAAAGGAGAACATTTATTTCAGAAATCTCTTGGCTATTTATACAAAAATATTGTTATTCAATAATAAAAGTACTCTTTCAATGTGGTCCAATTTTTAATCAACTCTAATTCCAGCCTTCGATAATTAAACCCTAATCACCCAACACCATATGCATGCCAGTATATTACCATATCAGCATTAGTCATATCCACTTAAGATCCTTATGCACTTGACAAAGTGTAGTAGCATAAAAATAAATAAATAGGTGGCGCAACAGGCGGGTGACACCCAAGGCCAAGGTAGGAAGGGACCTACAATTTTATGCCGAGTCCGAACGGCTGAATTGAGAAGCTTTTTCATGACAGTCATACTCTCGGATGTTTGTCAGACGTTCACGAGAGGTGGCGCAGTAGAAAAAACTTTAAGATGTAATTTGTGTTTTTCCGGGGATCGAACCTGGGATCCCTCGCACAGTAGTCCAGCACACTAACCACTGCGCTACTGCGCCCAATAGTGTAGTAGCATGCGCAGTATAATCTGAGCCGTTTATAATATTTTTGGGCAATTCTCGTTAATAAAATTAGTGCCGAGGCAAATGCAAATACGCACCGTCATAAAATGTTGTATGTTGTTTATGTTTACGGTTAGGAACTCGGCATTACTTAGTTGCGAGCCAAATGCATTTAAAATATACATACATATATGCGGTATGATTTTGTATCGTTGTGACTATGTCACTGGGCATTGCCATATGTAACGAGGAAACCCTGGGTATTCGGTATAGGTACACCATTATATTTGTCTTATGGGCATTAACTACGAGTGCAATGACGCTTGAAGTGTATCAGGCGGATTTTAATTATCGAAGCTCAGAATGAGAGGACTTATGAATTAGATTTATGAATGGAAATTATCGCTGATGTGATTATCTTTTTGACTCCACCCAATCAAAAAGATAATTCGTTTTTTTTTAACAATAGCTTCGAAAAGATTTGGAATAGCTGAGAGTTTAGATTTATTTTCCCACGAAAGTTTTCTACTTTTTTTTACAGAATCCGGCTTTGAATATGGAGGAAAGTATGCCCGACGATTGGAATCTCGGTACCATCTTCCCGATCCACAAAAAAGGAGATCGCCTACGCTGCACCAACTATAGAGGCATAAACCTTTTAAACATCGCCTATAAGATCCTGTCGAGCGTACTACGCAACACCCAGGCCAGTACATCAGGGACTATCTTTAATAAATCAACACAATTACTTGGATTTGCTGACCACATTGATCATGGGCGTCCGCAGACTTTTTTCCAGGGAGGGGCAAAGCTAGAAAAAGTCGAATGTACGACTAGTCGAACTGTCAACTTAAAATTGCCATGATGAATAAATTACCGAACTCTGCTTTGAGTAAAAAAAGTCCTGCAC
Organism: Cheilosia soror; assembly: GCA_949372485.1. Taxonomy (NCBI): domain Eukaryota; kingdom Metazoa; phylum Arthropoda; class Insecta; order Diptera; family Syrphidae; genus Cheilosia; species Cheilosia soror. The sequence continues at coordinate 1,017,132 of OX443561.1, read as the reverse complement.
CTTTTAGTAAGAAGCTTCCTCACCGCGACAAGGTAGATGCAAATCGAGAAAGGTTTTTTTTGTTTTGTAACTTCTTTTGTTTTTTTTTGCGATTTTAAATTTTTGTTCTTTTTTTTTGTTTTTATTTTTTTAATTTTTTTTAATTTTTTTTGTGTTTATTTTTTATTTTTTGTTTTATTTTTTAAATGTTCTTTTGTGTTTTTTGTTTAGTATTTTTTAGTTATCTTCTGTGTTTTTTATTCATTTATATTTTCGCTAGAAAATAAGAAAAGTAGTCTTCGTTCACTCTGTCCAAATTCATCGATGACTTTTCGAATAAACGCTTCCTCGTCCTTTTTGATCATATCTCTGTGAACACTCAACATACAAAGTCCGCTGATTCTATTTTCCGACATAGTTGAGCGTAACCATGTTTTTACTCGTCGCAATGTACTAAAAGATCTTTCTATCGTTGCTGTTGTTACTGGAAACGATAAAGATCTGAGAAGTGCTGCTTGAATCTTAGGCACAAACTCGGCAGCGCTAAGCATATCATCCAAAGTATTTGTTTCCTTGTCCTGCAATATTTGATGCCATACAACGCCTTCACTAATCAAGATTCCACTTTCATCTATTTTCAACAACAATTCTTTAACTTGATCATGATTCAAGGTTTTGAAAGTTGAAGGATATAGAGCAAAATAGTTGAAAATAATTTTATTTTCTTCAGAAAATCGGATATTCAAAGAACTTATTATAGATTCGATGTATGGTAAGAAAATGCTAAGTTTATAATATTCTTTCGGATCCGTTGTGGGATAGTTCGCTCTTTTGGTTTGCATTCCTACAGTCCGTGGCATTTTAATCTGGATACCGATCTCCTCCCCGAATTTTTGGCATTCTTCAAAAATTGAGTCAAATGCACCGCTGTTTCGATCGCCCTGAATAAGAGATATTAATGATTTGATATGATTTTGACATTCAAGCAAGTTTATTTCCTTTTTCTGCAATAACAAGGTAATTGGTTCTAATATTTCTGAATACTTAGACATAACGAATAAGCATACAAGAAATTTAGAATTTATTGCAGCACAATACAAGGAATGGGCTGTTTGTTTTCCATTTGTGGAGCCTTCCGATATTTCAAGCAGTTTCTCTATTATTATTTCAAAATGTTTTTTGAATAAGCGAATAGATTTGTGTTTCTCGGTCCAGCGAGTTTCACACAACATAGGGATTTTGGGAACCAATTGCCTTCGAATATTACTCTCCCTGAAGAAATTAGTTATTTCCTTTATTGTACCAATAGTGTTTCTGACATCACTCACATTATTCAAATCGTGAACAACCAAATTCAGTCTGTGCGATGCGCAATGAACAAAATGGGCATTTGGATATTTTCTCTGTATTATCGCTTTTACACCATTTTCCTTTCCCGACATTGCAGAACATCCGTCATAACCTTGGCCTACCAAACATTCCTTCATATTCAGACCTAAGCTTTCACATTTTGAAAGAATTTCTTCGGCAATGGACATAGCATCAAATTGTTTTAAATGGACAAAACCTAGAAACTCTTCAAAGATTGTTAGCTTTTTATTCTCGAAAACGCAAAATCTAACGCCCAAGGAAAGTTGCTCGACCCCAGCGATGTCACTGGTCTCATCTGCCAAAATCGAGAAACTCTTTGAGGCATTAGCTCTTAGGACGATATCATGTGCTATTATGTTTTCACATATTTTGACAATTTCGTGTTCAGTTCGAACAGATGTATATTGGGCATTTTTCGCACCTTCCTCAAAATGCTTCCTCAAAACCAAATCACCTGATTGAACTTGAAGCTGTAATAGATCTTTGAAGTTTCCGTCATTTGAATTCTTCCCACGAAGTGCCAAATCATGAGTTCCACAGAAGACAATCGTGCGCACTATTGATCCTAATATCTGACGATTTTTAATAATTGTGTCCAATCTATTTTGAGAAATAACGTTTGAAATACTCTGCTTCTTGTTATTTACAATGTCCATTAAAGTGGATCCCTCCGAAACAGAGTTTATGTGCCATTCAGATTTAACATGGTTACGTGCAGCATCGTGAAATTTTTTATAATTAGAGAACCCTTTCAAAATAAATGATCCCTGGAGTCCTCTTTTAGCCTTTTGCTTGAAAAGAACGCAAAATTTGCAAAGACCTCCCTCAGAAATTTCAGAATATCCCAACCAAGGGTTATACGTCTTTAACCATTCATATCGGAAGCTTCTTCCATTAACTTTTTTGAATTCATGGTCCTCATTCGGAACCCATGTTTTACGAAAAACTTCAAGTTTTTGTTCAGCTGACATTGAAATGTCTGTGTCTGAGACATAGACATATCGCCCAATATCGAATTCTCTAACTGCTGCGTTAACAACAATTCCCGACAGAGAAGCAGTGCTTTTTCCAGCGTTCTCTGAAAGACCAGCACTAGCTTCATCTGCAGAAGCCGTCTCAGCTGCCACTAGCTGGTCTGTATTAGCATCAGCTAGAAGAGCTGCGTCAGATCCGAATGCATTGACAATTGCACTAGAACTAGAAGGAGCAGCAACAGTTAAAGACTGAGTGTTATTTTCTAGCCTTGGCCTTTTAAAAAAATGTCGAATATCCATTCCACTTGATACTTTCTTTTTTAAAAGGATCTAAAGTAGTGTTCGAAACAGATTTATGAATAATATGAGTTCAGAAATATAGAGGAAAGGCTTACTCTGCACGACAAAGATTTTATCACAATCAGGAAATGATAATTATGTCAGAATGATTGAATATATACTAAAATAGAGATTGTTATTTAGAAATATATAGATACACTCCAAAAAAAAATAAAATTAAAGATTTTCATTAAAAATAAAAATAAAAACGCAAAGGATTGTGAAATAGCTTTGAAACGTCTCAATCTTCATAACGTCAAGTATCAAGTTCGCCATTCATTAGTTTAAATTAATTTCGTTGAAATAATATAAGCTTTCTTTGTTCTCGATCGTGTAAATGCTCAAGAATATTTCTTCGTCTACGCTAGAATCCGATCTGAAAACAATGTTTATATCGAACTGTTAAACATTTTTTTTAAATTTTATCCTTACCATTTCTAGGGGGGGCAGCTGCCCCCTTTGCCCCCCCCCTGTGGACGCCCATGACATTGATGTGATAGGAAGAACAAGGCGAGCAGTAACCGGTGCTTTCACTACAAGGGAGTCAGCAGCAAGCAGAATGGGACTAACTATAAACGAGGACAAAGACGAAGTATATGCTTTCATCAACAAAAGTCCAATCCCACCACCGACTTGGTCAGAACGTGACAATTGATAGGTAGTCAGTGATTTTGTCTACTTGGCACTGCTGTAAATGCGGAAAACAACATCAGCGCGGAAATCAGACGTAGAATATCTCTTGCTAATCGCTGTTTCTTTGGGCTAAGTAAGCAATTGAGGAATAAAGCCCTATCGAGAAGAACCAAGGACACTCATTATCCCGGTCCTGCTATATGGTGCAGAAGCATGGACACTTACCCAGTCGGGTGAGGGATCCCTTGCTATATTCGAGAAAAAAGTCCTACGAACAATTTATGTCCAAAGAAAACAATATTTGGCGAAGAAGATACAACAACGAGCTATACGTGCTGTACAGCGACATTAGCCTAGTAAAAAATCCGTATATCCAGCGGTTAAGATGGCTGCGCCATGTGGAGCGGATGAACATCGATGAACATGACTGCAAAAAAGGTAAAAACGATTTAAAAAAAAAAATTATTTAAAAACTTGATAGCAAACAAAGTTTTTCTCTAAAAAGACTGCGTCCTTTGATATCCACCCAAATCCCTAATAATAGTACTTTAAAAAACTTCTTATATCTCAAAAACGCCAATTTTCGATTTGGATGAAAATGTAACTGTTAGGTAATGTTTATATCCTGAAGAATACGTCGTACTCAGTTTTCAGCTAAACAGTTTAGTGCTTTTCGAATCCAAAGTTGTAACATTTGCTAGCATAATTTTATAAAAAACAGCTCTAACGATTTTGATAAAAATACATATTTAAGATAAGTATTCTAAACATGATCACGTACTTCGTTTTTCTCAAAAAATTCGAATATAGCCGTTTTATGAATATTTCTCTAAAATTACTATACCCAAATCCAAATTTGTTTGTTCACAAAATGTGCAAAACCTACAATTACAAATTGAAACGCTTCTGTTAGCTCAAAATACTCGGTGAAGTATTGTCTAACAATTAAAAGCATATCTTCGGTTGACATACATAGATTTATGAGTATAATGGCAAGTTCAGCGTAGTAAGGTCGAAATAGAAAAGTTTTCAGCCTCTTTTTTAAACACTTATAGGACGAATTTTTGAAAACGAGGAATAAGGTATGTAATAATTTTGACTTTTCTACTAACATACAAACTGTCAAGTTCATACGGTTAACGGGTCGTTAGACCCCCTTACTTCCCGCGACCCCTATAATCCTCACCTACCCTACGGCCTAATTTGGCCACATATTATAGATGGGTGGCCGTAGGGTAGGTGAGAAATCAGAACAAAATCATGAAAATCGGACGAGTGGTTCTCGACTTATGGAGGGACGAACAGATGGACGTTGCATTTTATAAAGTAGGTAGTATGGATGTGGTTACTCGGCCCCATCACATGAGCAATATTACATTTACAGCTTCTCGGTTTTTGAACCACTCATTGAGAGTTTCGCAGAATTAACGCACCTATTTCGGGCACTGTTAAACCGTAGGTTCGTTATCCCGTCTCCCACGGTTTCACATTTTGTCGTTAGCAATTTGTTTAATCTTGCAACTGTATCGGTATGTAGTTCTCCTTTAAAATCGCAAGCAAATATCTTGCACTTACACTGCGGTTCACTTGTTTAGACGCACAAGAGATATGTTTTACTTCTTGCTTTTTTTTTTGTTTTAATGGGGGACAATTCAAACTTGATGATGAGCCCATAACGGTAGTTTTACTAATTTTTTCCTATACCATGCAAAAACATATGCATTTTTTTGGTTCACTTGAATATTAAAACGTAACTCTTGTGCGTCTAAACAAGTAAACCGCACTGTATATATAATTGCAACCTACCCCCAACTGATTTGCATTTCTTTTTAAATTCCTTTCGCTTTATATAAAATGCTTTGCCGACTTGTTGAGCGCATGAAAAAAGCATGTGCAACTAACTTAAACTTCTCTGCTCGAAAATATCAATAAATGTTGCCGCACTAGTATAAATACGCAGCATCTAGTCTACGAAGTTAGTCTTCGCGGTTATTCTATAGGGAAAGGGTCGTTTTTCTTTGAATAAATGTATTGTTAAAATAACATCGGTTTCGCCTATTTATTTTTTCGTTCTTCTCGCTTTCAGCAGAAACATTGGTCCTTCGAGCCGGATATATACATATTTCACGAATCAGTGCATTTAAACGACACCGCGCAAAACCCTTTCCCTCCGCTTCGCTCATCATACATATTGTTTTATACCTATTGCTGTACGCACATTTGCGCATTACATCACGCCACCGTACCGTGCATTTGTGAAAGACATACACAACCTATATACATATGCATATACATTTGTGAACATCACGCCACGCAACAGTTCAGCAATTGAATATCTAAGTTCCGTTCGCCCTTTTGTCGTACATGTACTACATTGTACATCTGCTTCGACTACCGGCCGGCATCGCGACACCATTATATACGCGCATATAGCTATATCTACGCTACAGAAGTGATTTCCATACACAATTGTGTGCAACAGTCAAGCAGACATAAAGCACATAAAGCACAGTAACTTTCTGTCGATCTCTCTATGTGTCTTTTGTTCTGGTATCATAAGCATAACCAGTTTTTCTCCACACAACTCGATTCAAGCAATAGACCAGGCAGCAGCACATGCATATAGTTCGCTCCCCTTACGTCTCCCCTTAGCAGTTGTAGTGCAGTTGCAGTGATCGTGTGCAATTGAGCATAGCATTTTGCAAAGAACATTGTTGTGCCAATTTAGTTCAGTTTTTCTTTACAACTCGCTCTGGTCGGTCATATAGCAGCATATTAGTCGCGTCTCATTCGCAGTAAAAATTCAAAACGTATTGTGCAAAGAACATTTATACAACTTGCAAAAGCGCATCGGTCGCGTCCCGTTAGCAGTGCCAGTACAGTCTGCATATACTTAGGCAAATATTATTCTGAGTCGTTTTTTCACCTAGCTCTGGTCGGTCAACTAGGATTACATTAGCCGCGTCCCCTTCGCAGTAAAAAGTGGAAGCAAAAAAGGAACATAATATCGTGAATTTTTGCAAGGAACATTTGCTACATTGTCGGTCGATTTTAGCAACATCGGAAATAAAAAACTTTCAGTGCGCGAATTCTGTTTCTACTGCAATCGTAACCCGGTCCAGTTTCGATTCCCATCTTATATAACGCTTCATCCATCCTAACGGAAAATGTCAAATGCCGTAATTCGACGTGACAGTGCGCGGAACTCAATTAAGCGTGTCTTGGTGGCCAGTAAAAAGGCCGAGGCCTATGACGAAGCAGAGATCGGTTCATTTCGAGCGCTTCTGCACGAGCATTGGAGTAAATTTGCAGAATCCCAGGAAGCAGTTGAACTTTCTTGCGGCGATGAGACCAGGCCGGATCAAGAAGCAGAGCGCATACAAGGTGAGCAGTGGTACAGGGAGGCTCTAACCAACCTCAATCGGGCGGCGAATAAATTGAATTTACAACCAACACCATTAAACCCTGATAACCTTTCGAAAACGCGGGCAGATGTCAAGCTACCGGCAATGGATCTTCCTCATTTCGCTGGAGACGCCAAGGAGTGGCGAGCTTTCCGTGACGCCTTCGTGTCATTCATCCACAACGAAACTTCCCTCACCGGTTCCCAAAAGTTACATTTCTTGCGGTGTAGTTTAGAAAATGAGGCGCTGCAAGTTGTTAAAGGCTTCCCAATCACCGACAAGAACTATGAGGAAGCCTGGGGTTTACTGATTAAAAGATATGACCATGAACGCGTCATTGTGGATGCCCATTTCCGAGCGATGTTCGCCTTGGAAAAAATCAACGGCGAGTCATCAGGTTCCATCAAAGCCTTGTTGGACAAAACCCAAGAACATTTTCAGTCTCTTAAAGCGCTTGGAAGACCTGTAGCTAACTGGGATGATTGGTTGGTGCATCTGACGGTAAGCAAATTGGATCCCGAAACTCATCGACAGTGGGAACTATCTCAAAAGGAAGACAAGGTAGCAAAGTTTGACGCGCTCGTATCGTTCCTCGAGATGCGATGCCGTTCATTGGATGCCATTAATTCGCACCAGCAACTAAGCGATTCTAAGTTTCTTCCAGGACGACAATCAAAGAGCAAACCCAATTCCGGCTCCGGCTCCCTGCGTACTGCACTTCCCGCTCGCTTTGCAAGTCAATGTTCATCGTCAAAGTCACGCAAAAACGTTTGCTATTATTGTTCCGCTAAACATCGTATCTACAGCTGCGATAAATTCCGGGCCCTTGACGTTGCACGACGAATGTCATTCACTCAAGAAAAACAACTTTGTACCAACTGTCTTGTTGCGGGCCACGACCATGGAAGCTGCCGCAGTACCAGTGCGTGTCGTGTGTGTCAAATGCGTCACCATACCTTATTGCATCGTGAGACGCCAGATGCATCTCTTGCAGCCACAAGTACTAGCCTAACGCTGTCTTACTTCGCGCATGCTGAGCACCACGTTCTTCTCGGGACCGCAATCGTCAAAATTGTCGATCACGCTGGAAGGTACCAGCCAGCCAGACTGCTGTTCGACAGCGGTTCTCACCTCACTTTTCTCAGCGAAGCCTGTTTGCAAAGACTCAAATTGAGGACGACTCCATCGTGTACAGCCATTGAAGGAATAGGTGCAACTGCGGCCGGCAATTCTAAAGGTGAGGTACAATTTACACTCTCATCGTTTGACATTAGCTTCACAACAACAGTTCGCGCACACATTTTACCCAAAATTACTAGCTATTTACCTCCGGTCCAAATACGTACAACGAAATGGCCACACATCGAAAGGCTGAAGTTAGCGGATCCAGATTTCCACACTCCTGCTGCGATTGATATCCTGCTTGGAACGGACGAAGTTGGGCAGTTTCTTCTCACCGGCTTGGTAAAAGGCCCAATTGGTACCCCAATCGCACAACAATCAACGCTCGGATGGGTTCTCTTCGGGAAGATTTTCGACTCCAAACTTACCAGAACCGTGTCTACAGCAGTCTGCATGTATACGGACGCTGCGTTATCAAAGGCTGTTTCAAAATTCTGGGAAATCGAAGCTCTGCCCGAAGTAAAGCATCTTACCATCGAGGAGCAGCTTTGCGAGAGGAGTTTCATGGAAAATCATTATCGTCAAGAGGATGGCCGTTATGTGGTTAAGCTTCCCTTCAAGCCAGACTGCCCGCTAGGAATTTCTCGTCACGCGGCTGTTCGAGCTCTTCTACGGATGGAAGCGCTTTTCGCAAAAGATGAAACCCTTCGGACGATGTACAAAAATTTCATGCACGAATTCATCGATTTAGGGCATATGGAGCAAGCAAATCAACCGCCAGTACCTGGTAAGCATTATTACATGCCTCATAGAGCAGTCTTTAAGGACTCCAGCACAACGACCAAACTGAGAGTTGTGTTCAACGCATCCTGCCGAACCACCACTGGTTTTTCCCTCAACGACTCGCAAATGATCGGTCCCCAGCTGCAGCCAGATCTGTTCTCAACACTGCTCCGTCTTCGCTCCCATCGTTTTGCTATGAGCGCCGACGTGGCAAAAATGTATCGCCAGGTCCGGGTCGCCGAGGAGCACGTCGATTATCAACGCATCGTATGGCGCGATTCTCCTGCAGATGACATCAAGGATTTTCGGTTGTTGACTGTCACCTATGGAGTCGCGTCGGCCTCCCACTTGGCAGTGAAGGCCCTTCAACAAACAGCACTGGATGAAGGGGTGGACTACCGTACAGCGACGCAAGTCATTCTACGGGACTTCTATATGGATGATCTTTTGACCGGTTGTTATGATGAGAGCGACCTACAGCATCTACAATTCCAGATATCCAGTATATTGAGCCGTGGTGGGTTCCACCTCCGGAAATGGGCATCCAACTCCTCGCTGGTTATCAATGCAGTCCCTGTGGATCAACGAGAAGTCGTTCAGTCTTTGGATTTCTCTGAGATAGACGGTGTTCGAACATTGGGGCTACTTTGGGATCCCTCCTCTGACGTCCTCACATTCACCGTCCAACTTCAACAGGTAGATACAACTCACTATACAAAACGTTTACTGCTTTCAGATGCGTCGAAGCTGTTCGACCCGCTAGGCTTGTTATCGCCGAGCACTATCATTCCCAAGATGCTGTTCCAGCGCCTATGGAGACCGAAAGTAGACTGGGATGAAGCTGTACCGGATGACATCAAGCGTCAATGGTTCTACTACAGGGAGCATATCACCCACCTCGCAGCAATCAAAGTGCCGAGATGGGTTGGTATCGGCATCCCAAATTCCCAAATAGACCTACATGGCTTCGCTGACGCATCACAAACTGCGTATGCAGCAGTCGTGTATGTCCGTACAGTAGCTCCCGACGGCAGTATATATCTCCAATTACTCACGGCAAAAACGAGGGTTGCTCCGCTAAAACTGACAACAGTATCTCTACCCCGTTTGGAGTTGTGCGCTGCCGCATTGCTAGCACAGCTGATAAAGCACGTTCGAGCTGCACTGGATCCTCATGTTCGCTACATATTCGGATGGACTGACTCAACTGTAGCACTCGCCTGGATACGTCAACACCCTGGTAAATGGTCCACGTTCGTGGCGAATCGCGTCTCGCAGATACAGGAGGTGATACCCGCAAGCAACTGGTTTCACGTGCAGTCCTCAGAGAATCCAGCTGACTGTGCAACTCGAGGGATCTTACCACATCACCTCGTTGATCATAGCCTTTGGTGGAACGGCCCGCCGTGGCTCATTCAACAAGAGTCGTCGTGGCCTCATCAACAACCTTTCGTAACCAATCTCGACATGCGATCTGAACCAGTCAACTTTTCGAATCACAGCGCACCAACACCAATCTGGGAACTCATCCATCGTTATTCGTCGTTAAGAAAGCTGAAACGCATCACGGCATATATCTTGAGATTCCGGTATAACACTCAATCGGCAATTGAAGTCAACAAAGGCGGAAATCAAAGGCCTCGTCGCAGTGCCAAGCATCTAAGCTTTCTTGAACAGGAAGAAGCATTTCATCTTTGGATCAAACTCACCCAAGAGCATCACTTTGCTGCCGAAATTCTTAGACTCCGTTCAAAAAATCCGGTAAGTCGTCACAGTAAACTTTCAAAATTGTATCCATTCTTAGACGAAAGGGGGTTGCTCAGGGTAGGCGGACGACTGCGTAACACATCACTGTCCTCGGATAAAAAACACCCGCTTTTATTACCGGCGAAAGCAAAGCTCACAACGCTCGTTTGCGAGGATATTCATCGCATTACACTGCACGCAGGGCCTCAAGCTATGCATTCTACGCTTCAAAGTCGCTTCTGGGTTATTAATGCTCGGAACATTGTACGGAAGATATACAGATCGTGTGTAAAATGCCGCAGACATGCGCACGTACTCCGACAGCAGCTAATGGGTGATCTACCGAAGCCTCGTGTAGAAGCATCCCGTCCTTTCCTTCGCACCGGTGTGGATTTTGCTGGACCAGTACAACTTCGTTTTTCCAGAGGGCGTGGTTCGAGAGCTGTTAAAGGATACATATCGGTATTCATCTGCATGGCGACTGGCGCTATGCACCTGGAGCTTGCGAGCGATCTTTCTTCGGCAACCTTCATCGCTGTCTTCAAGCGTTTCGTTGCTCGTCGTGGTCAATGCAGAGAGCTCTACAGCGATAACGGCACCAATTTTGTCGGGGCAGAAAGGGAGCTCAAGAACTTGCTATCGCGTGCAATTGAGGATGAACAGCTGGCTAAATATCTTTCGGACGACGGCACCACTTGGCATTTCAACCCACCAGTATCACCACACATGGGTGGCTACTGGGAAACGGCCGTAAAGCGTGTCAAATTTCACTTGCGGCGTACCTTGGGAGACAGTCTTCTCACCTACGAAGAATTCGCGACGCTGTTAACGGAAATAGAAGCCTGTGTTAATTCCCGACCGCTTTGTTCTATATCTACAGACGTCAACGATTTCCTCGTCCTGACCCCGGGACATTTTTTAATCGGGGAACCTCTCAAAGTCATCCCTGAACCCGATTCGTCTATCTTCAAAGGAAACCTAAGAAACCGATGGCAACTTCTGACTAATATGAGGCAGCATTTCTGGCGACGATGGAGTTCCGAGTACCTCATCCAGCTTCAGCAGCGTTCTAAGTGGACACGACCCAGTCGTAACATCAGCATCGGTGACCTTGTAGTTGTTCGAGACGAACGATTGCCTCCAACCAAATGGAAGTTAGGAAGAGTCACATCTACTCATCCGGGCGCCGACGGTAACGTGCGAGTCGTCACGCTTAAAACGGCTGAAGGAATTCTTACCCGACCTGTTGTCAAGCTGTCTCCACTCCTCTCAATCAACGACGAATCTATAAATTGAACCTACATTTCATTCGTCTCAAGGTGGGCGGAATGTTGCCGCACTAGTATAAATACGCAGCATCTAGTCTACGAAGTTAGTCTTCGCGGTTATTCTATAGGGAAAGGGTCGTTTTTCTTTGAATAAATGTATTGTTAAAATAACATCGGTTTCGCCTATTTATTTTTTCGTTCTTCTCGCTTTCAGCAGAAACAATAAATATAAAGTTCAAATACATTACTTTTTTTTGCTAAAGGCTTCTGTTAGAAAACAGTACTAAACATAATTACATTTGGAAACGATTTTCCACATCCCATTGCAATTTGAATAGGTTCTGCTCTCGCAGCTCCCTTGTCCTAACTGCGATGAAATAAAACCCATATGCGACGTTTGAGTGAACTTTTCCCATCTTAGTCATAATAAAGTTTTTCAGGCTTTTGAGTCCCACCGAAGTACTTTCATTTATGTTTTCACCAAACGCGATTATCCTTAATAGACTTTCATAATCCTTTTTCGTTTTAAATAGTAGATATATCCAGCTTGATGGGTGCATAGCATAGTATGTATAATATTTTCTGCTCGAAGTCTTCTTAACGCTTGACACTAAAAACTGACTTCCTTTTTTTGGTCTTAGCAACATCGACGACTTCCGCCCATTTTGATTGCTGCTTCGTCCTAGAATTGTTCATACCATGCTGATGATGATGAAGACATTTTACTATCTATAAAAGCTCCGAGGGAGAGACTATTACACCAAGTGTTTTCCTTGTGCAACATAAAATGTGATTTTAATTGAAGGAAATAAGTACTAGTTCTGTGCATTTACATAGTCATTGGTTGACAGTGAGTAAGGGTGTAACGACAATTTCCCAGTTTTAATGCACAAAGTTTTCTCAAACGGAACGCTAAAGTTTTGCTGTTTACTTACGAACAAAATCGCAAATTAAATAAAATGCGAAATTATTTTTGGAACAGATGAAAATTTCGAAAAAACAAGTTTTTAAAAATGATAGTCGCGCATTTGATGTAAAATATATTTAATAATTGTTTTTCAAGCAGTTGCTGTGTTTTTTATTACAAGGCTTTTAAGTGCATTTTTTTTTAATTATTCGAGATGAAGGGAATACTTACCTATTTTACAGTAGGAACGGATTAAATTATTAAATGCAAACCAATTCTATTACATATATCTTGCTTTCAAAAATTAAGTAAGCTCAAACATGTTTTACATCGCAGAATGCAGGCGTTTAACTTTAACCACGAGTTAATCTCCACGTTGGAGTTAAATGAACACTGATGTGAAACCGAAAATTCGGTGAACGAAAACAAGCGACTGTAATAAAAGTACCTTAAATATACACACGTTTTGTTTAAACATGCATATATATTTTTAAGGCTCGGGCTGACAAAAATAATACCGTCGATCAACTACCAAATATAAGTACATACTTTGTATACACTGGTACTTCATAGCCCTCAATTTAATCCCAATAGGATAATTGGATACAAAATATAAACACTATATAGCGAAATCAATAACAACTGTGCCTCCTTAAATAGGATATACAAAGAGTGTCTAGTAGTCATTAAGTGACTACACATTATCACGCAATGCATACACTATTGCCTCGGTATATAGTATACCTACTTTGCAATTTAATTATTGTTTCCGTTTGCTTGTTCCAAACACATACCTCACTATCTACATCGATTTTCAGAACTGACATTTTTTATTATCCCAGAGCACATCCGTCTCATTTATGAGAATTTGGATCCATTGCCCCATTATTGAGACATTTCACGGTGGAAAAGTTAGCAAACGATTCAACTCGAAATGTGGTTCATTCTATGGCTCCCGATCCCTTTGTAACAACAAACGACATTCATCCTACGTACAAACAATGAACGCCAGTCAGCGAAGCCATACTCTAAGTTTCAAAAAGAACCTTCCTACTCGTATCTGACGACAACACCGACCGTAGCAAAATTCTTTCTGCCATATTCCAGTGGACTCTGTTTAAAATGTTCATTTCCGACAATTTTCAACGATAAAATACCACAGCGCTGTTCGCAAAGGACCATAAACTGTAGAGATTATCAGAAACATTTTTCTGGCATGAAAGTACTCTTCACCAGCGAGAAGAGAAATAGAATATATTGTTGGAAGCTACGTTTTTTTATGGCTGGAGTGGACTTCTGATTCGGAGCAAACTTCTACCGGGGTAACAGATAAACAAACACACTTGTACGCCCGAAAAGGAGGAACTAACGTATTCGAGATAAGAGTGCTTTCTGTGCCTAAGCTGTTTTTATCTTTGCCTACGGTCTACTGTGTGTGTAATGTGTGTGGTGTATGGTGTTGGCGACTTTTTGTTTTCAGTGTCTTTTCGAAATAAAATTCAGGATGCACTTGCTGATAGTAATCTCCATATGTTTATCGCAGATGGAAAGAAATATGGTATTTTATGTTTTCCTTATGAAACGTTGGTAGGTGGTATCCTTGAATTTTAATCTATTCGATCATCTTTTTTAAATGTTGTGAAATCCCATGTCACTTTGAAAGCTTTTTAATATGAAAGCTAGATAACAATTTCTTGTGGGAAAATTATAATGGGCACCTTGAGGCGGAATACAAATCGAAAATCTACGCGTCAACCAGAGTTTCAGATGTGTATTTACATACCACGCAGGTTTCTTTAAGCGTGACTAACGTTGAGACGCTGAGCTAAAATTCTTGTAAATTATTGCACAGCAATAAGCAGTAAAATGTCAACTGCTTTTATTTTCATTGCCTTCTCTATGCATATTCCGTCTGCACTGGCATCTAACAATATAAACCTGCCGTAGAGTTCATGGAGTTGAGGGCAATAAAAATATGGATTTTACGACGATATGCTATAAATCTCCAAAAGGAAAAAGGAAAAGCCAAATCTACCTAGAGTATTATAATAATCATAACGTATTATTTAATACACACATACATAAGGTGTTTGTCTGTTGTGCGCGATAAGGCTCCAATTCGAATGTTCCAAAAGTAGGTATGCAAACAAATCCAACTAAGAAGGTTGGAAGTCTTTAGGATTACGAGTACTTTTCGATGAGTTGGTTATTTTGGGAAGGCCTTAATATAATGCGTGTGTGTCCACTTATATTCTCTATTATACATGACTTAAAATGTTTACAATGTCAGTATATGAAGTATCCAAGAAGGGTTTGACGCATTTCTAGGGGTAGATTGCCTTATATCATGGGTTTAACATTTAACTCATGTTTCAATAAGTTCCTAATACTTTTGGTTTGGTTACATGCCCTGTAAATATATGTACGAATAGGCATGTGTCTAATATTATGAATAATTACGAAAGATTTATTTTATTTTAAACGTTTCTGGTACATAATGGTGATAGTGACTTCAGTTTTAAAATTGAGTGAATTTAAAAAAGGTGCATAAAAAAGTATCTCTGTTTGTACATAAATTATTATAGTAGATATTGTGTTATTGCCTGATATTAAATTGTGTTTTGTATTGTATATATATATTACCTACTTACTTAAGGTGGCGCTACAGTTTGTAACGGAATTAAAGGGCTGGTTATGGATGCATAGGCAACACCGGAAGGAATGAATCCATCCACCACTGCTCAAACACCAGGGTCGAACCGAATTCTTAAAATAGGCGAGCTCTAAAAGAGCTGATGTATTTACGACCAGTTTTCCCTAAACCCTTTCGCTTCATATGCCACCCTTATGACTCAAGGTCACAGGACCTCCTTAAGTCAGTCCGGGCAGCGAAGACGAATGGGTGTCCGAGATACTGCAACCCAGCATGCTTGCTCCAAGCACGACCTAGCTCGTCGGATATGGGGGGGGTTTTGTTGCAGTAGCCCGAACGTTGTTACGTTTATTCCATGCTGAAAAAGGGTTTGGAACTGGTGTTATGTTCCAAAAAAAAATTGTTATAAAGGAGCCCGTTTTGTCCTTTCAGATTTGTATGATAAATAGAATTGTCAGATTGGGAGAACGGAAGTTGGATATGTTCTCCTGGAGCTAGCCCACCCCTGCATTATTCCCTACTAAAGAAATAACGCGTCCTTGGCTTCCATAGCGCTCAATATTCATGAAAGCCCCTAACACAAATTACTCTCGCACAAAAAACTAACCCTTCAACGATGAATCCAGAGTTCTATCACACCCACCTATATAAAAATTATTCGTTAAAACTCATGACGAACCGGATATCATTCATGTTACTACCCATGGCATCATGACGTAACATCGACTCAGCTGAAAGAAAATCGTAATCTCGTATACGAGATTATAAGTATCACCAGACAACAAATCGAAAAATCCAACATCTATGGTTATCTCAGTAGATACAGTATTTCTTTATTTCTACGGTAAAATAATCCTATCTTAAACCTAACTCAAATACAACAAACTAATAACTAAACAAAAAGAAAACAAGCTTCATAGGCATACTCGCACCTGAACGGAATTCGGAGTTCAAACTCATTACCAATAGCAAATACAAAATTTAGAATCCGATTATGATTTCATAATTCAAATCTCTCTCTCTCTCTCTCTCTTCTAATTAGGCATCAACGTGCTACTAGTGTCTTGTATTATATTATTATATTAGGTATATTACTTTCATTTTATGTTAGGTTAGGTAATCCATATCAGTTTCATTTAATTTATTAATATAGGTATGTATATATATTATTACTTTTTTTTTTTTTTTTTTTTTTGGTTTAAACTTAAAATTAGAAATGCATCCGTAGCATCCCTTTACGTACAAAAAAGAAAATTTAAAAATGATGCGCTCTTGTCCATAACCAGGAGCTGTTACACTATCTCTGCTGTAGTACAACGAGAGAGGGAATAATACGGGTTGCACTTTACTATATCCGTCACGCAATTTCTAACTCGTGAATAATTAGCTAACAAAATTTATATAAGCTTGTTCTCTTATCGAAGAGAACCAAAATCAAACAAAATACTAATTAGCTGGACTCTTTCAAATGTGCTGAATTATTTCCTAAGTTAGGTACTCGTAGTTCACTCAAACATGTATGTACTTAAATCAAATTGTTTTTATGATCACTTACCGATCAATTTTCTCTTTTTTTTTATATACTTTTGTTGTTGAGATGAATGATGTTAATCCAGGGGTGAGGAAGATGTTGTGCACAGCATTGTCCGCCCGTGGTGTAGTTGGTCTCTTGATACCGAATTCAATTTATGCTAGGGAAGATAGTTAGTACATTATATGATTGAGCGGACTTTACAGGAGAAGTTAAAAAAAAATTTTTAGAGATAACGAAAGAATACTTAGCCAGCTTGTCTAATGAAAATTTCTGTATGGACACTGAGATTATGATGATACGGATAAGTATGTAGAGATAGTAGGATGTTATTTTCGGTGGTCGATGCTTGACGATGGAGTCAGGTGGGAGGGTTACGGAGGAGTATTGTGATGGTGATGTTCGATGAAAGTGGTGTTGTGGGACGTTTGATGAGATGACGTCTTTCTGGTGGCTGGTTTTTGGTGCGCTCGGTTGATTTAGAATATCGGTGGTTCGTTTGGCTGATAGAACCAAGAACTAAGATCGTTGCTGGTGTGGTTGGTGGTGCGGGGTCTGCAGTTAAGGTAAGGTGAGGTCGACGGTGATGAGTGGGGTTTTAGGTAGGTACGCTGATAAGCATGTACCGCCTGTTATCCGTGGTGCGGAATGCCCTTCTGCTGATCTCAACAGAAACAACGTCTCTGTAGTGCCTAAGGCCGAGGTGCGTTGCTGAACAAATATGAAGATAATAATTATTATATTAGGTGTTTTGCCAACCTGACTGGTGTTAGAACTCGGTCAAGGATCTATCACTTACTGGTTTAAAGGAGATTGTGGGCGTACAAATAGGTGCTCCGCATGGAACAGGTGCCTTGAGGTGAAGGTTGATAGTCGCACAGTATTTCTTGTGCTTCCTCGTTTTTCCTCGTGGTGATGCTGAAGGTTAGGCTTAAATTTCGGGAGCCTTACATACGTTGAGGGGTGCTCGCTGGCCAATTAATGTTCTGGCGTTGGCGTGCCTATGGTGAGACACCCGATGCACTCACTCACTTTGGTATAAAATTTTAGTTTTGAACAGAAAAATCTTGGTTTTTCACTTGTTACACGCTGGTATCGTTATTTTGGAGTACAGGCGGTAATATATATATATATTTTATTATAAGTCACTTCACAGTTTACCACTTTTCGTCGCAAACTTTTAACGCACCGGCATTTAGTTTTCGGGACTGTACGTCCGAGTTCTTGAATTTTTTTTTTTATATAGCGATCGAGCCGAAACACTTTACTTGTACCTCTCGCTGTCAGAAGCCAAAAAGACCCCGTACAATTTCGTCCATCGCCTTATATCAGCTCGGTATCAGTTAGCTGTCCATCTGACGAGGCGAGATACCCGTTTTTTTTTCAACATCTCGCGTGAGTCTGCACCACACTATAGTCCGTAGTATATAGTTTATGTATACTCGAATTCTAAGCTCTTCTCTGCTACGTTCGTATGCCGCCTCACCTTAACATCCCATCGTTTACAAGCGCCTAACTCCACACATCGGACAGTTGAATTCAATAAAGCTTACTTATCGAGTTAATTATTTGGGATTTTTCGTCACAATTTAGCGGATACACAAACCCTAGTGACTGTTACCAGTGCTGCTATCCTGGGGTTCCCAAACAGTTTTTGTATACAAAATAAAATATAACGACCCAATATACAAAGTCGACCTTCAGGCGGTTCCCTACAAAGCTTGTTCTTTTTGTTGAGAGCAATCGAGACAAAAGAAGAAGAAATGGAACTGCTAAACTCTTAAATGCTTTACCCACACTCCTGAGATTTGTAGTCTTATGCACAGACTGAGCTAAGCCTGGCACAAACGTAGACAACCAAAACACGAACTAACTAGTTTATTTCCTCAAATCTTTGCTGTGGTATATGCCCACTCTTTTACCTTTGAGATCTTCCAACTCATACAAATTATTTCCAATGACTTTACGGATCTTCATCTTCGTAAATTTCGGACAGAGCTTAGCACTTATATGTTTTGAAGCGTCGCTAAGGACAAAGTTTCGTCGAAAAACATAATCACCAGCTAAATAAACTGCTGTCTTGCTTCTAGTGTTATAGCTCTTTTCATACCTTGCATGTGCTGTTTCAATTGCAGATTTCAGATGAGCGTGCAATATATTCATTTTCGCTGACTTAGGCAATAATGTCATTTCTGAGTTATTCAGGCTATTTAAGTCCTTAAGGAGCCGATAGTCGGATCCGTGCTCTATCATAGTTTGCCCGAATAAGGCTTCATACGGAGACAATCCTATGGCCGAGTGGACAGTTGAACGGAGCGCACAGGCGATTGAGGGAAGGTGTAAGTCCCAGTTTTTCTGTGACGAGTCGATATAAGACCGAATGGCCGCCAGGATGGACCTGTTCACTCGTTCGCTGGCATTTGCTTGCGGAGAATACGCTGCGGTCTTAAGGTGTTTAACACCAAAGGAATTTAACAGTTTAGTGAACTCACGGCTGGTAAATTGCTTACCGTTATCAGATAAGATGGTTTCGGGTACGCCGAACACGCAAAATATTTGCTCCTGTAAAAACTGAAGGGTTGTCTCGGTTGTAGCTTTTCGCAGAGGCTTTATGAGAACAAATTTCGTAAGTTGATCTAGCGCAATGATAATGTGTGTGTTTCCGCTTTTCGAGCGAGGGTAAGGCCCGAGGAAATCTATGTAGACCAGCTGGAAAGGTCTTTCCACCACGAACGCTTTACCCAACGGAGGTCTAAGCACGCTGTTAGGGGCTTTAGTCATTTTACAGACATCACAATTCAAGACAAATGTCTTCACCTGCGCAGCCATATTAGGCCAAAAGAATCGATTACGCAGACGGTACAGAGTTTTGGCAACACCTCCATGCGAGGCTCGCGGGGGCTGATGAGCCAAGGCTATCAAATGATCGGTCAGCTCAGTTGGAACCCAGAGTTTCCAGACGAGGTCGTCCTCGATTGGATTTCCTGTGCAATGTTTGACCTTCTTATACACGAAATTGTTCGAGACTTGAAGGTCAGGGAGCTGATCTTTTTGCTTTTCGATGGTCTCTATGATCCTGCTGTATTCCGCAGATTGAAAACTAGGGTCTGCAAGATCAATATGCAACACATCGGAAGGATCGTTCAGCATCGGGACATCGCAAAGCAGCTCGTCCATCTCGTAAGCACGAGATAACGCATCCGGCACAACATGCTGCGAACCCTTACGATGCTCAATGCTGAAATCGAATCCTTGCAATTTCAGGCTCCATCTGGCTAACCGTCCACTGAGGTCCTTCTGACTCATCAGCCACCGTAAACTGGCATGATCTGTGACGATCTTAAACGACTGTCCCTCTACATAGGCCCGAAACTTCTGTACCCCCATGACTGCGGCTAAGCATTCGCGTTCTGTGACACTATAATTTCGTTGCGCAGCATTAAGCTTGTGCGAATAAAAATAAATAGGACGTTCATTTCCCTCCTCGTCCTGTTGACACAAAACACACCCAATACCTGAATCAGACGCATCACAAAGAATAATAAAAGGTTTTGTAAAATCAGGGTTCGTAAGAATAGGGGCGGATGTGAGAGTACTTTTAATTTTATTGAAAGATGCAATTGCCTTATCATCAAAGTTAAACTTTTTTCCTTTTCTCAAGGTATCGGTAAGAGGAGTTGCTAGGGATGAAAAGTCCTTCACAAATCGTCGATACCACCCAGCCAAACCTAAAAATCGCCTAACCTGTCGAGCTGACGTGGGAATGGGGAAATCGTTTACAGCCGAGATTTTTGCCGGGTCGGTCTTAAGGCATCCTTCTCCAACAATGTACCCGAGGTACTTGAGTTCCTTGAAGCAGAACTTCGATTTTTGGACGTTGATGGAAAGTCCTGCGTCTTTCAGTTTCCTAGCTACAACTTTAAGCATCTCTACATGCTCGATAAATGTGCGCGAAATTATCAACAAATCATCCAGATAGACAAAGATGTTTTCTCTCAGTTCATGCGGCACCACTTTGTCCATCAACCTGCACATACGCTGAGGCGCATTGCATAGACCAAAGGGCATAACGTTAAACTGATACAGGGGCCTGCCGGGCACAGTAAACGCCGTCTTTTGCCTGGACGCTTTCTCCAACGGTATCTGCCAAAAGGCATCTTTCAGATCCACACTCGAAATGTAGTGTGTATCTGAAAGACGTCCTAGCAAACCCTCTATATGAGGAAGTGGATACGCATCTTTCTTGGTGACCTGGTTTACTCGACGGTAGTCCAAACACAACCTGTTCTTCCCAGGTTTTCGTATAAGAACCACCGGAGAATTCCAGGCGCTGGAGCTCTCTTCGATCACTCCCATTTCCAACATGCGATCCAATTCCTCATACAGCAGTTTCTGTACCGCTGGAGAAACAGGATAATGACGCTGCTTAATAGGCTCGGCATCCCCTGTGTCTATGATATGTTCCTCTAGCATCGTTTTTCCAAGGCCAACGGTGGCGAAAGAAGGAAACATGCTGACGGCCTCTTTGAGCTGTCTGGATTCCTCCGTCGATAACTCGCGCGCATCTGTATCATTCATCCTACTGCCTAAATCACAAGATATTTCTGACACCACTATATTCGGAGCCAAGTTAAAGTCCTTCCAAAAGTTAATGCCCAAGTAAAGCCTCTGTTGCAGAGAAGGTACTAATAACAACAGAATTGGCTTTGTCTCACCTTGATAGGTAACGTTTGCCGTTATCTTGCCAACAATTTTCTGCCCATTTCCGTCTGCAGTTTTGATTTCGGAACTAAATGGAGCAATAGGGATATTCTTGACACTTAAAAGGTCCAACGCTCCTGCACCCAAACAACTGATACTAGCACCACTATCTAGCAAACCCAGCATAGATTCTCCAAAAATGGATACTCTAGCATAGGGGCGAGGATCATCCCCACAACACAGAGTGGTGGATTCAATTGCATGGTACATCAATTTCTTGGCTTTAAAACGCTTACGAAGTTTTTGTATTTTCTTTGAGACAACTCTTGGAGTACCGAAAATCCTGCTGCGTACCGCATAGTAGTTGGCAAGGCGCTCATGCAAAGAACGTACGGCGGGCTTGGTTAAAGGAGATACTTGATTTTGTGTCGCACTATCTACAGTCTCGTTATTCTTGCTACGAGCTAATATTTTTATCGGCGTGACCGGATTGAGCTTGGAAGAGTTTTGTGTAATTAATTCGGATTGGAATGATTTAGGGGAAGGGTTCGGAAGAGAGGTATTGATATTTTTATTGGCTAGTTGTCCAGGGGCGGGTTCCTTGAGCAATTCGCCCTGGAGGTCAAACTGCTCCTGGGATCGTTTCCCGTGCAATGAGGACAATGAGGTGTGGTCGTGTCTTCCATGCCACATCTGTAGCAAAAGAGTTTTCGCTGGGGGTCAGGGCAATCGAAAAATGAATGTCCTATAATTTTGCAGTTCCAGCATTTGAAACCACGAGTATCACGTCTAGGTTGGAAAGCTTCGACCTGTGGACAAAAATCTTCCGACAACCTATCCGGAGAAATCTCAACCTCCGAAACGAAATTTCTTCGACCGGGTGGAACACCTAAATTTCTCGTTCGTTGCGGTTCATGATCATTGAGATATTTCTCGATATTCCTGCAAACGTATACCAATTCTGGCAAGCTATTTGTGGTAAAGGTTATGAGCAACTCCCCCATACGTTTACGTACGTTTTGTTTCAATAACTCTATAATCTCCCTGTCTTGTTTAGGAATACGTAACCGGCTGTTTAAAGTTTGAATCGCCGTATAAAAATCGTCGAATGTTTCGGACGGAAGTTGGTGTCTATCTGACATTTTACGTGATAGCTCAGAATCTGATTCCAAACTTCTGAACTGCTCAATGAGAGCTAGACGAAGAGTCATCCAGTTCACCGTAGGATTCGTCTTCAAGTAAACCCAAAACCAACTTTCAGCCTGCCCACTTAGAAATTGGTGAAAGTTCATAGCGATGTCGTCCCAACTAGCTTCGTAACACATTTTCATTCGTTCTAATCGGAAAAGAAAATCATCGACCGTCATATTTCGGTTGTCAAATTTGACTCCCCACTTATGAAAATCATAAGGTCGAGATTTCTGTTGCAAAGGAAGACCGGAACGAAAGCCAGTTGGGGCGTTATTACCTGCCATGTTATGAAGTCGATTAAGGAACTCGTTAGCATTGGAGCTGGGTGTACCGTCATGTGTCCGATTAGGGATGGTAGGATTTGGGAGCGAATAATTCTGAGTATTCTGCCGAAGGGCAGCACTCTGAATAGAACTGTTGTTGTGGCTATCGCTCAGAACCTGCTGGGTTGGTAGTGGATTTTTCTCCACCAAAGTCTCACGAATTGCCGTAGCTAAGTCGCAACGAATACCGGCTCGGCTTCTTTCCATTTCGCCTTGGAAGAAGCGGAAATCTTCGGCTCTATTGATACCAACCGCTGCGGTAACGACTTCGGTGATATATCCAGCCAGATCTTCCTCTGAACCGCTAGCATTCCTCCTAAGATTAATCCTAGTACGGGTGTTAGAACTACTTAATTGTGGATGAGGACTTGTGCTTACGCGCTGCGTGAGTGGCGTGCATAAGGACGCTGCGCCTTCATTGCTAAGGTCAGACTCTATTCGATTTTGTGGACCATCAGAAGTTTGCGAAACCTGAATGTTAGTGTTAGGGTCCATACTTTTCCTAGCCTTGTTGGCTATAAACCTACTACGCAGACTAATACCACTAGTGAGATTTTCTAATGGAAGGTGGGACATTACCGCTAAAGGGCACGGATCTTGACCACTAAAACAAAGAAATAGTCAAGGATCTTAAGAAAATTTGAAGATCAACGAAGTAAAATATATTATAAAAACGTATTTATACTTAAAATTAAAAATATGAATATCACTCTATGTGTGAATGGATAGTGATAGTCGGAGGAATTATCGATACTGTTTTGAAAAAAAAAAATATATATATAAACTCTAACTATATAATAGATACCTACTACCAATTGTATATGTATACAAATAAGCAAAATTATTCGAAAATAGCAATACTAACTACACTTTCTGTTGGAAAGTTACTATAATTATTACTTCAGATATCTGTTATATATTATATAAATCAAAATGGGTATAGCAATCAGTATTCAGTACTAATGAAATTATGGATTCGGTGGATGTGACAGGCTCTATTCGTTTCATCTATTGGGAGAGTACGTTGCGAGAGGGTTTTAATGAACTAAGCAATTCTACTATAAATAAAACTAAAAGTTTGTTGCAATGTCACAAGCTTTAGGCGTACAAATTAAGCTGTTAAAAGGTATCTTTCGATCACAACAAATTTCTTGCGGTGCAACTACTTAAGCTGCAATTCAGTCAGCTTAATCAGAGGACACAGGCTTTGCAAAAAAAAAATGTATATGTCTTCCATCCGGGACGAGTAGCTTATGGCTTTATAGCTCATGCGGCAGATAGTAGGTTACGTTGCAGCAGACGTGACTGAAAATTACAATCATCCAATCACCGGTCAACGCAACCCCATCTACTTAAGCTTTGCCTTTGAGATGGTATGATACATCCCCACAACGATCTAAATTCGTAACAACGGATCTATCGGATGCGGATATAAACAATCCAAACTGTCACCAAAAATCTCCCTGACTCTGGTTGGAACTCAGTGGCTTCGCAACAGTCGTAAATAAAGAAATTCAATTTACCGGCCGAGACCTGCGGTCAAACCAAGCTTCAGAAAAAATGTTCGTGAAGGTAGACAACTGATCAAAAGAACGAAAGGATATACACTGCTAATGGGTTATTGAAAATGAAACAAAACGTTTTCAATACTACCCACATCTATAAAAAAAGTTAAGTACATATCTAATAACTTAAGCGACGATCAAAATCTGAAAATAAAGGACAATTCGGGCCCCACGTTGGGCGCCACCTGTAACGGAATTAAAGGGCTGGTTATGGATGCATAGGCAACACCGGAAGGAATGAATCCATCCACCACTGCTCAAACACCAGGGTCGAACCGAATTCTTAAAATAGGCGAGCTCTAAAAGAGCTGATGTATTTACGACCAGTTTTCCCTAAACCCTTTCGCTTCATATGCCACCCTTATGACTCAAGGTCACAGGACCTCCTTAAGTCAGTCCGGGCAGCGAAGACGAATGGGTGTCCGAGATACTGCAACCCAGCATGCTTGCTCCAAGCACGACCTAGCTCGTCGGATATGGGGGGGGTTTTGTTGCAGTAGCCCGAACGTTGTTACGTTTATTCCATGCTGAAAAAGGGTTTGGAACTGGTGTTATGTTCCAAAAAAAAATTGTTATAAAGGAGCCCGTTTTGTCCTTTCAGATTTGTATGATAAATAGAATTGTCAGATTGGGAGAACGGAAGTTGGATATGTTCTCCTGGAGCTAGCCCACCCCTGCATTATTCCCTACTAAAGAAATAACGCGTCCTTGGCTTCCATAGCGCTCAATATTCATGAAAGCCCCTAACACAAATTACTCTCGCACAAAAAACTAACCCTTCAACGATGAATCCAGAGTTCTATCACACCCACCTATATAAAAATTATTCGTTAAAACTCATGACGAACCGGATATCATTCATGTTACTACCCATGGCATCATGACGTAACATCGACTCAGCTGAAAGAAAATCGTAATCTCGTATACGAGATTATAAGTATCACCAGACAACAAATCGAAAAATCCAACATCTATGGTTATCTCAGTAGATACAGTATTTCTTTATTTCTACGGTAAAATAATCCTATCTTAAACCTAACTCAAATACAACAAACTAATAACTAAACAAAAAGAAAACAAGCTTCATAGGCATACTCGCACCTGAACGGAATTCGGAGTTCAAACTCATTACCAATAGCAAATACAAAATTTAGAATCCGATTATGATTTCATAATTCAAATCTCTCTCTCTCTCTCTCTCTTCTAATTAGGCATCAACGTGCTACTAGTGTCTTGTATTATATTATTATATTAGGTATATTACTTTCATTTTATGTTAGGTTAGGTAATCCATATCAGTTTCATTTAATTTATTAATATAGGTATGTATATATATTATTACTTTTTTTTTTTTTTTTTTTTTTTTTTTTGGTTTAAACTTAAAATTAGAAATGCATCCGTAGCATCCCTTTACGTACAAAAAAGAAAATTTAAAAATGATGCGCTCTTGTCCATAACCAGGAGCTGTTACACTATCTCTGCTGTAGTACAACGAGAGAGGGAATAATACGGGTTGCACTTTACTATATCCGTCACGCAATTTCTAACTCGTGAATAATTAGCTAACAAAATTTATATAAGCTTGTTCTCTTATCGAAGAGAACCAAAATCAAACAAAATACTAATTAGCTGGACTCTTTCAAATGTGCTGAATTATTTCCTAAGTTAGGTACTCGTAGTTCACTCAAACATGTATGTACTTAAATCAAATTGTTTTTATGATCACTTACCGATCAATTTTCTCTTTTTTTTTATATACTTTTGTTGTTGAGATGAATGATGTTAATCCAGGGGTGAGGAAGATGTTGTGCACAGCATTGTCCGCCCGTGGTGTAGTTGGTCTCTTGATACCGAATTCAATTTATGCTAGGGAAGATAGTTAGTACATTATATGATTGAGCGGACTTTACAGGAGAAGTTAAAAAAAAATTTTTAGAGATAACGAAAGAATACTTAGCCAGCTTGTCTAATGAAAATTTCTGTATGGACACTGAGATTATGATGATACGGATAAGTATGTAGAGATAGTAGGATGTTATTTTCGGTGGTCGATGCTTGACGATGGAGTCAGGTGGGAGGGTTACGGAGGAGTATTGTGATGGTGATGTTCGATGAAAGTGGTGTTGTGGGACGTTTGATGAGATGACGTCTTTCTGGTGGCTGGTTTTTGGTGCGCTCGGTTGATTTAGAATATCGGTGGTTCGTTTGGCTGATAGAACCAAGAACTAAGATCGTTGCTGGTGTGGTTGGTGGTGCGGGGTCTGCAGTTAAGGTAAGGTGAGGTCGACGGTGATGAGTGGGGTTTTAGGTAGGTACGCTGATAAGCATGTACCGCCTGTTATCCGTGGTGCGGAATGCCCTTCTGCTGATCTCAACAGAAACAACGTCTCTGTAGTGCCTAAGGCCGAGGTGCGTTGCTGAACAAATATGAAGATAATAATTATTATATTAGGTGTTTTGCCAACCTGACTGGTGTTAGAACTCGGTCAAGGATCTATCACTTACTGGTTTAAAGGAGATTGTGGGCGTACAAATAGGTGCTCCGCATGGAACAGGTGCCTTGAGGTGAAGGTTGATAGTCGCACAGTATTTCTTGTGCTTCCTCGTTTTTCCTCGTGGTGATGCTGAAGGTTAGGCTTAAATTTCGGGAGCCTTACATACGTTGAGGGGTGCTCGCTGGCCAATTAATGTTCTGGCGTTGGCGTGCCTATGGTGAGACACCCGATGCACTCACTCACTTTGGTATAAAATTTTAGTTTTGAACAGAAAAATCTTGGTTTTTCACTTGTTACACGCTGGTATCGTTATTTTGGAGTACAGGCGGTAATATATATATATATTTTATTATAAGTCACTTCACAGTTTACCACTTTTCGTCGCAAACTTTTAACGCACCGGCATTTAGTTTTCGGGACTGTACGTCCGAGTTCTTGAATTTTTTTTTTTATATAGCGATCGAGCCGAAACACTTTACTTGTACCTCTCGCTGTCAGAAGCCAAAAAGACCCCGTACAATTTCGTCCATCGCCTTATATCAGCTCGGTATCAGTTAGCTGTCCATCTGACGAGGCGAGATACCCGTTTTTTTTTCAACATCTCGCGTGAGTCTGCACCACACTATAGTCCGTAGTATATAGTTTATGTATACTCGAATTCTAAGCTCTTCTCTGCTACGTTCGTATGCCGCCTCACCTTAACATCCCATCGTTTACAAGCGCCTAACTCCACACATCGGACAGTTGAATTCAATAAAGCTTACTTATCGAGTTAATTATTTGGGATTTTTCGTCACAATTTAGCGGATACACAAACCCTAGTGACTGTTACCAGTGCTGCTATCCTGGGGTTCCCAAACAGTTTTTGTATACAAAATAAAATATAACGACCCAATATACAAAGTCGACCTTCAGGCGGTTCCCTACAAGTTCGGCGTAGAACTGGGCCTCAACCAACAAGAGTCTCCAGCCAGCACGATCTTTGGCCAGCTGTCTCCAGTTTCGCACGCTAAGTTGGTTAAGGTCCCCTTCCACTTGCGTGCGCCACCTGAGTCGCGGTCTTCCTCTACTGCGCCGTCCCTCGAGTGTGGATTCGGATGGATGGATGGATCTTCCGGGCCGGAGCATTCACGTCCATTCGCTCTACATGACCCAGCCACCGCAGTCGTTGGACCTTCACTTCTGGCTAGGTTAATGTCGCTGTACAGCCCGTACAGTTCGTCGTTGTACCTCCTCCTCCATTCACCGTCTATGCAGACGGGACCGAAAGTTACTCGAAGAATTTTCCTCTCGAAGCAACCAAGAGTAAGCTCATCCGTTTTTGATAGAGTCCATGCCTCTGCACCATAAAGTAGGACTGGGATGATTAAGGTTTATAAAGGGTCACTTTAGTTGTTCGAGAGAGGGCTTTGCTACGATACTCAATTGCTAGCTTTCTTAGCCCATAGAGATTGGCAAGAGTTATTCTTCGCTTAATCTCAGCGCTGGCGTCATTGTCTGAGTTCATAGCGGAGCCTAGCTAGACAAAGTCCTTTACCACCTCAAAGTTATATCTGTCTATAGTGACATTCTGTCCAAGACGTCGGTGTGGGGTGTCCTTTCTCGATGACAGCATATACTTTGACTTGCCCTCATTGACCGCCAAACCCATCTTCGCCGCCTCCGTCTCAATGCCCACGAACGCGCCAGTAACATCACGCTGCGTTCTCCCGATTATGTCGATGTCGTCGGCGTAGGCTAGTGGATGGACGGACTTTTGAAAGATAGTGCCTCTGGTGTTAGCGTTTTTTCCAAGATCTGCCGCAGTGTGAATATTTGGTCGATGGTAGACTTTCCTGGCCTGAGGCCACACTGATAGGGACCAATCAGGTTGTTGACAAAAGGCTTCAGGCGTTCACACAGCACGGCAAGATCTTGTAGGCGATGTTAAGGAGACTAATACCTCTGTCGTTGGCGCAGTTCAGAGGGTCTCCTTTCTTGAGGATCGGGCGAACAATGCTGAGGTTGCCGAAACAGTTCAAATATTAAAAAAAAAGAAAATTTTAGGTATATGCCGAAACGAAAAGTTCGCAAGATTGGGGAGGCTGCAGGAAATAAGGCCCCAAAAGAGAAAATGAAATAAGGCCCTAAATTTGGGGTGTTGCTCGGGCAGCATGCCAAATACGTTTTCGTTTTTCGTTTGGGGTGTTATTTCATTTCTTCTTGAAATAATGAAATTTCATTTCATTATGAAATAAGACTTCAATTTTCATTAGGAAATAAGGCCCCAAAAAAGGAAATAACACCCCAACTTTTATTAAAAATCGTTGTTGTTGTTTCCTGTATAATTTTTTGGGGATTTATTTCATATTTTTTGGGCCTTATTTCATTGGAGCCTTATTTCGCAGAGCCGATTGGGAATGCTAATTGATAACATAAGTTATCCTCGTCTTAGGGTTGAACTAGCAACACCTCGCTTAGTAGCAAATGCAATTCACCTCAGCCTTACCCGTTTTATGTATAAATAATTGACTAGCTAATCCCACTTCGTAGTGCAAAATAAAAAAATAAAAAGATCTATTTTTAATTCGTTTAAATCAGTGATAAACAGTTTTTATTGTACCTAATGCTCTGTGGTACACCACATTTTTGCTTTTTTTTTTAGAAATCGTATTGCCTTGCCCTAGATAATATTCCTGTCTATCAGGACAATGCATATCAATAGTTGTGTTTTTATGAAACCTCGCCAGCCAGTAGTTGACAGTTGAGGTACATTTCACATGCTAATTAAAACAACAACCTGCTGGCAACTGCTGGCAACAACTACTCTTTATTTTCTCTCCCAGCCGGAGAGCTGCTGGCTGGCAGCTGGCTAAATTCAATTCACAATGAACAAACAGGTGGCGCTGAAAGCAACAAGTGGCTTAGAATTTCCGTACAATTTTCTTAAATTATAATTGAATTCTTATTTCATGCACATAACATTCCAGAGACAAATGTCAGAATTTATCTAATATTTTTACCAAATGCATAATTTTATACGAAATGCTGGTATGTTTTTAGGCTTATTGCTTAAATTCATTCGGCTGGCTTCATCTTGTTGGCAATTGTGCTGGCAACTGTCCAAATGAACGGCTGGCTGGCGAGGTTTCAAAAAAAAAATGCCTTATGTTACAAATTTTAAAAACTTTGGCTTCCATGACTGTCGAAGAATAGCGTTTTGGGAATGTTTTTTTTGTATGCCGAATTGTTCCGATACTCCCGGGCCAATACCTATGGTTTTTTTTCTTAAATTGAGGTTAATCGATTTGGTGGTTTTTGAGATATGTATAAGATTTTGAAAGTTATTTTTTTTTTTGTATTGGCGGTGCCACGGCACTTTGTCCAATTTTGACCAATCTTCACAGGAGCACTCCTTGGCCAATACCTAATATTATTTGTAAATGTGAGTTCAATCGATTTGGTGGTTTTCGAGATAAAAGAATTCGGATTTTTTTTTTTGAAGGGCGCTGCCACGCCTTTTTATCCAAATTCGACGAAACCATCACAATAACCATCTCGGGCCAATATTAAAGATTATCTTCAAATTTGAGCTCAATCAGTGCAAACGTTTTCGAGTTTATGAAGCGTATACAAACATGGAGATATAAAATAAATAATCAATTGTATAAATAAATAGATACGAGAGTCTTTCAGTATCATTAAGTTCCGTATTGCGTCACACTACACTTATGTCGGAGTCCATAGAATACATACATATAGGTACATAGGTACACGTACACCCATACAATTTTACATTATGTATAGTATAAGTATTGTAAAACAGGGGTTCTTAAAAGGGCACTGTCCCTTTGTGTAGCACATGTTTCTAGGTTTCACACGCTTTGTGGTAAATTATTTTTGTATTTAGAACTCATATAGCTTTTTAGCCAACAGCAAATTGTTTTAAACCAAACATAAAAATTATGTTCAAGTTCATGAATAAAGAACTACAACATCTCGAGATTAGCGTTCGTTTTTAATTCACTATGTAGAAGTGCTTACGAAAGCAAAAATTAGTGCGAACTTTTCTATCTACTCTTATTTTGGAAAAAGAAACATAATATTGTGAAAACTTCCATTTTCAGTCTCTCAGAATTAATTTCTTGTCTAAAGGAATATAAAAATGCGCAGGAAAAGAAAACGATATCCCTATACTTTTTGCCTGAGTCGAGAGTACTGTTTAAATTTGCCGACCTGGAAGTAAGTGGTCCGCACTAAAAGTAAGCCATGTATACGAGTAAAACCTCGTACCAGACAAATTATAGACCTTGAGGGGAAAGCGTAAAACAGCAACAGCCAGAGGTGAAATGATTGCATACAGTGTTTTATGACGGTGAAATGGATTTCATTGCTTACTCACGTTTAACCTTTTTTCGCTCTCTACTATACAGGAGTAAACGCTTGTAATGTTGCAAGGTAAAAGAAGGTCAGATGTAACTTTATACCCATTGCATTAAAAAAGGAATGTTTGCATCATGTACTCGTACATAAAAGTGTTAACCTTTATTTATGTTTGCATTTAAATACTCATTTTGCGAATTAGGATTTTTATTACGATGACCGGGAGGAACTTGATTCGGATTATGGAAGTACACCAGGGCTCTATTTCATAAAAACTGACAATTGTGACAAGTATGCCTATTTGTAAACTGACAAATGGACAATTGTCAAATTTCTGTTTCATAAAAAAATTTGACAATTTTGTACAATAATTGTCGGAAAATAGCCGGTTTTGACAGCTGAAATAGGGAATTCGGCTGTTGAAATATTTATGATTTAAGATTACAGTTTTGAGTAACTTTAGCATTACTGCCGTAAATCCTCTGCATAATATGGTCGACATAAAACTTCAATAGGTACATTTAGTAATCCTAACACGGGATTAACCCATATTTTTTTAGTTGTAAGTTGTATAACAGTTATTTACATAGACCATAGAGATTTCAATCCAAACAAATATAAAGACCAGTGCAATTTGTTTTGCTTTGATTTGCGCTTAACTTGTATGAAACATTATGAATCTTCCTGAGCTATACGACAATAATTAATTGATGAAACTGGATGATAGTTAAAATATCTCATTCATTCATTAATTTTCAATATCCCGCTTATCCATTAAGTGGGTCGCACTCGATCCTCCGCCATCGACTCCAAATCATCAAGGGCAATCCCCATACGGGTGGAGGAGAGATTATGAATTTGATCTAACCATCTCATCCTGGGTCTACCTAGGGGACGTCTGCCCGATGGTACGGATTCCATAGATTCCATAGGATTCCGTTAAAATATCTATCAAACTTAAAGTAATTTAGTTCTTTAATGCCATTACATTATAATATCAAACATTATTGTGTAGAACGGCCGGCGATCGGCAGCAAATAGATTCGATCAACTCTGTTGTGAACATAGGCATAGGTCACGACAAAACATATTTTCTGATAAATAGATAAAGTAGATAGATAAAGTAAAGAAAAGCATTAAATAATTCATTTGATCCAAAATACACTAAGAGGAAAATACCCCTTAGCAGAAATTGATTTGCGCTTCGACTTCCAGAACTGCGTTCTGTGAAACCAAACGAACTAAAAATTTAAGCTCTCGGGCAGGTTTACTTAAACTTGAGTTTAAACTTGACTGTAAAAGTGGGCATTAGTCTGGTTTAAAATTAGATTTTTTCTAACTGAGTGATTTTTTTAGTGATGTGGGTTTTATTTCAATGCACATTCACTCCCGACCCAGAGTTTCAATCTTAAAATAAATTTTATTTATTTAGTGAAAATCACTAAATAAATAAAAAAATCATTCACTCTGTAAATTGTTTACAGTGTAAATATAAAAATCATTAAAAACTCGCGCCGCTTATCAAGTCTTGATATTGTAATTTTGGGAGTAAATCAATACATATGAGTCATTTTGGGCCAAATCTCGGGCCAAATCTATAGTTGCTGGTCTCTATAAAGCAAATATTATGATATGGGAATATGACGAATCAATCAGTCAAGGGGGTTTAAAGTTACACGATCAATAACATAAAAATATGAAAATTATTGTAGTAGACATTTTAACGCCTATTGGAAGACAAAATTATCATTATTATAAAACATACTAAGATGTGGAATTCTCTTTTTATACTCCATTCCTAAAAGCAAAGTTCACACAAAACTAAAATCATCATTTATACCAGCAGGATAAAGATGACAATTGTCAAAACTTAGGCAATCTAGCTACTCAGGCGAAAGTAAGTTTTCAATATTAATAACTTGTTGACGGCGCAAGAAGCCTATATTATCCATTTAAATAAAATTCACTACCAAACATTCGCCATGGATAAAACTTCCCAACAAAATTGTTTTCATACTCATACAAGTATATGATATACTTTCAACAAACTTTCTCATGATATTACTTTTTGCATTAAAATCACAAACAAAAAAGAAAATCTCAAGAATATTGAAAACTTTTATCCCAGGCAAAGACAAATGGTTTTTGCAATGTTATGATTATCCCATCCTATTCGGTTGTAGTTCTTGCTCTCAACAATATTATCTCGTTGAGGAAAGAAATAAAAAGTTTTTTTTTTTTTATAAGCTATATCTAAAAGCCGTATTGAGTTTTCATTCCATTATTATATTGAAGGTATTTAGTAGGCAATATATGGTTCTTTATTTATGTTTATATATTAACAATGAATTTATAAATGAAAAAATTGTCAAGTTTGTACAGATTTATAATAATGCTCATATACTCTGCAAATATGTAGTTGTTGATATTTAATAAACAATAAATTACATATTGACAAATAGCTAAGCAAGTTCCTACTCCCTCCCTGCCTATGAGTATTCCGGGGTCTACGTCAATATGTAGAAAAATATAATACAGAAAACAAAAATTTAGAAAAAAATTTATAATGAAAAAATCTCGAAACCAAAATATCGAAAAAATAAATCCCGAAAAACAAAAATCTAGACAAAAAAAAAAAAACTCGAAAGAAAAATCTAGAATTGATATTAATTCAGGATTTACTCATACGGAAAACTATTTGAATTTCATGTATACATATATGTAACAAGAACTTGATTCACTGTTCACACAAGCAAATGGGTCAGCTAGAAAACAATAGGGGCCTATAACACAAAGCGACATATCGCTAAGTCTTACAAGAGCCTGTGTTGAATTTGTCTACGCGTGGTCATAAGACCAGCATTGAACTTGTAACTTTGTGCTTTGTGCTAGTACACGATATGTATAGCATGCCTCATATATATGTAGCACTGACGTCATTTTGTAGTCAGCGAATGGTCCCAATGGGTACATGCCGTGTACAAACTCTCTTCGTGCACTCTCTGTTGACGTCAGAGCCATATATATATGAGGCGTGCTACATATCGTGTACTAGCACCTTTACAGAAATGTGTAAAAGATTGTAGAAATTCATATGTTCTACAAGTAATCGTAGCGTTGTGTTATAGGTCCCAGGTCTTCTAAAAACTTATTGACGTGCTATTGTTAAAACATCGCGTGATGGCTTAGCTCCGACACTATATATTTACATACAGTCGAAGAGTGGAGCAAAAGAAAGTTAACCAAATTAAAATAAATAAGGGCTTAGTGAAAATAGTATATGTATATTGTATATCCCTTAAATATATCTACATAATGTGTAGCTATGTACTTCTGAAGGTATCTATTTGTACATATTTTGTATTGAAAAATGAGTTTGTCGACTTTTGGACAAACACACTTAGGTAATCAATTTAATATGTAGACTTATTTTCTGTTTAATAGTTATGGTTTCTAAAGAATGTGTTTTGTTATGTTGTTAAAAATTTATTATTTTCAATAAAAAATTTACAAAATATTCATTTTAGACTTGTTTTCATTACTTTCGGAGTAAATTTAATGAATGACAAATCTCGAAAGCGGTTTTGTTTTCTAGATTTTTTTCGAGATAGAGTCTTTCGAGATTTTTGTATACTTTCTAGATTTTGACCCATTCGAGAGTTATCAAATTCATTTTCGAGATTTTGACCGTTCTAGTTAACTTACATAAATATCCATGCAATAACTATTTATGTTACTTCTAATAAAAGAACCATACTCTTCACAAACTGCTCTGCCAACGATAAATTTTGCGGTACAATAAAAATTTCAATTTCTCTTTGGAATATGACACGAGCGTTTAAAAATAAAGGTCAATGCTAATTTGCGTTTAGTTAAAAATCTAAAGTTGGATACAAGACTAACCATTTCTCAATTCTAGGAACTTAAGCTTGTACATATATACTTCTGATGCAACCATGCCAGTATGTGACAATTCCCTATAATGAGATTGCTCTCGCTACAGTTCAATAGAATTGAAATTAAAATGATCCCCAATCCGGTTAAACAAATTTTACCATTTAATTTCCTAATTGAAATTGAAGTTAATTGCATAAGATTCCAGCGCCAAATTGTCGACCGAAAATTAGCCATTACATACTAGATACCGTCATGTCGAAATCGTGCTTCAATATTTGCTTCAGAGATATGTATTCAATTGTCGTGTTTGATATGAGCCTTCGAGCTTTATTGATTTTCATTAAACTTTGCTATACTCTGCAGTAGGTATGTATGCGATGTACCTATGTACTGCTTGGAGTTGTTTTAAATACACAGGAGTTTTTTGATAAATTTTTCGAAAGCGTACGTTATTCTTAAGTTACGTGTATTATGGCATTATGTTAGATTCTTAGATGTTCTGATCATATGCATTCATTATAATATGTATATAAATGAATGGCCTAAGCCCTAAACAGTCTTTTGTGCCGGGCGCTACCTTAGGATTTCTGTTGCAATTTGCGAATATGGGTATTGGGTATCCTACCTCTTTCAGAGGTTTTTGGTGGTTACTGAGGCAGTCAAATCTTTTATAAGTTTTCGTCACCTGCACTCAAAAAACGTGACGGTTAAAAACAACCGAAATGTAGTTAAAAATAACCGAGTGATGCTGTTAATATAGCTCCTACAGTATTACTCGTTTAAAATTAACCAAGACAATTCGTTTATTGTAAATTGGTTAAAAATAACCGAGTTGCCCACTTCCCCACCCAGATCTACTCGGTTATAAGTAACCTAGTACTACTTGGTTAAATTTAGCAAACATACTCGGTTGAATTTAGCGAACCTACTTGGTTGAATTTAACCAACCTACTCGGTTGAATTTCGCCAAACTACTCAGTTGAATTTAACCAACCTACTCGGTTAAATTGTGTTCGTAAGCCAACCTACTCGGTGTTCGAAGCCAACCTACTCGGTTAAATTCAGCAAACATACTCGGTTGAATTTAGCCAACCTACTCGGTTAAATTCAGCAAACATACTCGGTTGAATTTAACCAACCTACTTGGTTGAATTTTGCCAACCTACTCGGTTGAATTTAGCCGACCTACTCGGTTAAATTCAGCAAACATACTCGGTTGAATTTAGCCAACCTACTCGGTTAAATTCAGCAAATATACTCGTTTGAATTTAACCAACCTACTTGGTTGAATTTTGCCAACCTACTCGGTTAAATTCAGCAAACATACTCGGTTGAATTTAGCCAACCTACTCGGTTAAATTCAGCAAACATACTCGGTTGAATTTAGCCAACCTACTCGGTTAAATTCAGCAAACATACTCGGTTGAATTTAACCAACCTACTTGGTTGAATTTTGCCAACCTACTCGGTTGAATTTAGCCGACCTACTCGGTTAAATTCAGCAAACATACTCGGTTGAATTTAGCCAACCTACTCGGTTAAATTCAGCAAATATACTCGGTTGAATTTAACCAACCTACTTGGTTGAATTTTGCCAACCTACTCGGTTGAATTCAGCAAACATACTCGGTTGAATTTAGCCAACCTACTCGGTTAAATTCAGCAAACATACTCGGTTGAATTTAGCCAACCTACTCGGTTAAATTCAGCAAACATACTCGGTTGAATTTAGCCAACCTACTCGGTTAAATTCAGCAAACATACTCGGTTGAATTTAGCCAACCTACTCGGTTAAATTCAGCAAACATACTCGGTTGAATTTAGCCAACCTACTCGGTTAAATTCAGCAAATATACTCGGTTGAATTTAACCAACCTACTTGGTTGAATTTTGCCAACCTACTCGGTTAAATTCAGCAAACATACTCGGTTGAATTTAGCCAACCTACTCGGTTGAATTTATCCAACCTACTCGGTTGAATTTAGCCAACCTACTCGGTTGAATTTATCCAACCTACTCGGTTGAATTTATCCAACTTACTTGGTTAAACTTAGCCAAGGAAACCTTTTTTCCAGCCGTCGACAGCATCCTTTTGAAACGTCCATGCACCTGAAAACTTAATAATTTTTAAGAGAGAAACAATCTAAACTATGCAATTAAACACTTTGAAGTAAAACGTTTCGTACATATTTATTTTTTAAGAATTAATTACAAGATTTGGTATTAAAAACGTGATAAAAATATAACCAATCGTTCTTAATTTATAATGTGTTATCGCACAATTTACATCTTTTAAAATGTAATATTAACATATAAATATTTTTCTATATTTTTATCGTATTATATAATATTTATCTAACATAATCATTGTGAAATGATTTGTACGTTTGGTACATATTTATTTTTTAAGAATAATTTACAAAATTTGGTATTGAAACCGTGATAAAAATATAACCAATCGGTGATTATTAGTCCATAATATATATATATTTATTCCGTTCTTAATGTGTTATCGCACAATTTACAATTTACATCTTTAAAAATGTAATATTAACATATGAATATTTTTCTACTGCATCATTGTGAAATTTTATTTTTTTAAGAAAGTTTATGTTTATTACTTTATAATGGGCTTCGTAAGACTACGTACTGCCTTCCATTTGGTAAAATATTTATCGTGTTTGGAATTGGTGAAATAAATGATTCAAGAAACAGGCAAATCCGTTTTTCTATTGATGGAGCTTCTACCTGATATGCATAATAATGTTCATCAAAACATAAAGTGTCCACTAAAGTTCCAGCTAAGATTAGGCGATCGGACTCATACAAATATAATTTGTCCAATACGAAAAAATCATAAAGATAGCAATCTGAACTTAAACTTTTTACTAAGACTGATCCTTTTTTATAATGTATAGAAGACATCGTCGCCCAATTCACTCTAGTCAAAGTCTTTTCAGGGTCCAGTGGTAGCTGGGAATGCAAAAAATTAAGTTCGGGTGACAAGGGAGATTTTATGGGGCCTACGTCAAGTATGTTCGAAAGTTTCCCCCTTAGGAAGATTTCATTTAGTTGAAGTTGATGCTTAATTGCTAAAGTTAAAGTGACATTTCTTCGATTACATGACGATCTAGCTGACATTTTAGAATGTCTGTGCTTAGCTTCGAACCTCATTGACCACAGTG
Organism: Cheilosia soror; assembly: GCA_949372485.1. Lineage (NCBI taxonomy): Eukaryota > Metazoa > Arthropoda > Insecta > Diptera > Syrphidae > Cheilosia > Cheilosia soror. Next base: position 978,703 of record OX443561.1, on the reverse strand, counting down.
ATGATAATGGACCGTATTTTTTTAAAGCGGTGTGATAGTGAAGCAGGTTATGAAACTTTGGTTTAAGAGAGTCTTTGGTTATTTTAATATATTGTTCATTAAGTTCGGCAACTAACACTTGCAATAAATCTTCTGTTCCAACTGAAATTCTCACGCTAAGAAGTATGTCAAGAATTTTTCTTAATGTTATGTATATATTCCAAATAGCATTGTCTCTTGGTACAAAATCGCCTACAAGTAATCCAAGAAATCGTAAAAGAGTAAGCGTTTCTCCAGAAGATAAGCACATTTTCCCCCTCTTCAAATGTTCTTTTTCGATACTGCAAGGTTTATTTTTACTATCAGGCCCATATGCAAATGCTAATAATTTGTCATTAAAAAGAGATAAGGAAAAAAGTTTATTAGTTTCAGTGTACTCCAAAAGTATGAAATTTAAAATGTATTTTGCAACACCCTCTAGCACATCGTGCATAATATCAGCACCAACCTGCTGAAACAAGTCGAAGTTCTTAATGTCCAGAAAAACACATTTTTCCTTAATACCGGTTAAAGAAACATCATTTAAAGCAAGATCAGCTTCATAGCTATCAATTGCCCGAAGAAGTGATGTATCCTCATACAGTTGCTCTTTTAATATTCGCTTTGAAACTTTGCACACTCTGCAGGAAAAATTTGCAGAGAAACTCTCTACGAACCCAATCATAGAATGTAATCCTAAATTGTCGCCAAGGATTAGAGCAAGCTCAAAAAATAAAGTTCCCTTGAAAGTTGGAATATCTATTTGTATACCTTCTTCGCTTAAGAAATTAAATTCATCAATAACTGGTTTAAATATAACATTATTGCCGAAAGATACTCTATCAGATGAATGAAATAGCAAAACAAGAAATATGTTCGAAAGAACTGATGATCGCCAAGGCGGAAGACACGGAATTGAGACGTAAACTGCCCCTAATTTATGAATACCAGAATGACTTCCAAGAACGTTTCCAATCTCGTAATCATCGAAATACATAAATAAAGGTAAAACTATTCGATTCGAATGATGCGTTACTCTGTGTTTCCAATAAGTGCCTTGAATAAAATTTTCCATATCATCTTTGTATTGAAGACTGTCCATGTATTCCAAAGTTTCGGAGAGTACGTTTTTTAACGAAAAAAAAGATTGCATTACATGTCTAAGAGGAATAAAATGTTCTTTGCATTCCACAGGTTCCATACGTATTAACCCATTTCTTTTTATATTGTCGAATCTCTGGCCAATTAAAATTCCTTGGGGTTCAATATACGATCCTCGTTTAGTAAAATAAGTAATCCTTTTTCGTTCTGTTTGTAAACATTTTAAGGGGGAAATGATTAAAGGCACGAGTGCTTCGACTAATGATCTTGAAACATCATTGGATAGGGAGCTTTCAAGACTAACTTCATCAACGCAGTTTTCAATAGCTGAACTCAATGAACCTAAAAAATCGCTTAAGCCATCAACTATTTTTTGTACTACATTTCTAGGCAAAAGTACATTCGCATAAAGAGATGCAATCAAAATCGATAATGATTCATTAACCGGTGGTGCTTCTGTTATTTCAGACTTTTTGACTTGTTCTAAACTCTTATGTGAAGGAAATACAATTTCATTTGGTTCAATTTCATTAACATAAGAGCTTGAAGGTTGATTTAGACTTTCAGAAGCGTGTTCTTTATTAATGTGTCTTCTGAATGAATTGAAAATAGAAAATGATCGTCTACAATTTCCTTCCGAGCATTTGTAGTGTATAAACTCGTGGCCGTGATGATCAAATTCAAAGTGCTGTCTTAGACATTTTGGATCCTTAAAGTCGGATCTGCATAAAAAACAAACAACCATTTTAAAATATCTAAATGCTTTGCGCCCAAATGGAAAAAAATGTAAATTAACACTCTTCAATCCCTAATTCCCCTAGCAAACTATTAGATGCAGTGGATTCTTTGTCAAAGTCAGTTATTATTTTATAAAATGCTCTTTGAATAAACACCCATGCAGATTTAGATTCCACAGGATATTTTGCGTTCAACATAAATATAATTTTAAAACAAATATCGACCGCCTCTAAGATAGTCGGTAGTATATATTTTGTATCGTTAACTACAACAAAATAACTACTTATTTTATCTAAAGACGCACCATTTATGAGGATGAACGGTTGAAGAGTCAGTCCGAATTCCGAAAGTTTTTTACGCCTTATAGAGATCGCTTCATTGATCTCCGCATCGCTGGAAACATGAGTGATGAATCCGTCGCGGGCTTCCGATTTTGATGGCCGCCAAACCTTCTTGTTGGTCCCCTTTAGGCGTATAGTTGATGTTGCCAAAAGCGATGGAATCAGCAGAAACGCACCTAGGTTACTTATATCTTCAGACACTGAAATTTAAGAAAAACAAGTTGAATTTTACTACTACATTAGGGTTGTCAGAAATAATTTGAAGAAAGTAGTTATCGTGCATGAAAATCCCGGACACAATGATACTAGACCTGATACACCGAATCTTGAATACCCTTATTATAATAAAATAATAAAATAATAGGGGTATTCAAGATTCGGTGTATCATACACCGAATCGTGAATCTAAATGTGTATTTTTTTGTAATTGAGTGGAAGAACAGTACAAGTACAAGGACTTCTTGTCTAAATATTTCCTGTCAGTATAGAATTTTGTGAGTTATTCATTCATGAACATATTATTAGGGAACAGGGATACTTCAAATCCCTCATACATTATTAGACAGGAAAATAAATAGTTTTTCCGTGAAACAGTTTTTTCTGTTTTTCTCAAAAGTGATATGTTGTACATGTACTATTCTTCTACTCATCAATTCAATTATTGTCGGGTGATTTTCTGGCACATATGAAAGTGTTGGAAAAAGAAGTTCAATAAATTCAAATCTTAAAATATAGATATTTCCTTAGTTAGATACTCCCTATTTTGAAACTTCCAATTGGGGAAAGGGGGAAGAGATAAAGAAAATCAATTTCAATTTCTGGGATTTTGGAAATTTGGCTTGGGACCCGAGTATTGGCGAATGGCGACACAATATACTTTTTATTTTACAAACAAAAAGATTGTGTTATAAATTACGTGAATTTTGGCATTCACGAATTTTCAAAATATTGGAAAAAGTTTTTCTCGGTGAAAGAAACACTGCCGCATTAAAAGCGGTAGAAGGTGAAGAGAAAGCCATCTCCTTTTTAAATGGTATTAATGTGACTGGTATTCTATATTCATTATCGAGCATTTCAGAAAAGAACCTATTTTATATTTTTAAAGTAAGATTGCATTCGATTTTGAGTACTGTGTCACTAAACTAGTAATTTTTTTATTCAGAGTTTTCGAACCTTTATTTTGTCGATTATACTAAAGTTGGTATTACTATTGTACATATATAAATATTACAATAATATGTTGAAATGAAAAAAAATTAAAAACCCGGACATACAACATCCACATGCGAGAGTTCTAGCACGGGTACGCTAGTTTACGAAAATTAAGAAAAAATGAAAGTAAGCACTCACAATTCTCCAGCGATAGAAGGTTTTGCAAGTAGATATCCTTCGCATTTGCTTTTTTTGTAGCAGTTCTGTATATGTTTGTTTTTAAAGATGGAAAGTTTTGCATCAATCCTGTAGAATGATCGCTGTGTAGGGTGTTGAAATCCTTTTCCAGCTGTTAAAAATTAAATTGAAAATATATTTGGTGAAATTATACAACAAATTTTTACGAATAATAAGTAAATAGTTTGGAGGAAGTCCCAAATTGTTCTGGCACTGCCATTTCTACAACATTAACAACAGAATCAGAATGCATTTTGTATTTAGTGTGTAAGTTGAATCGAATATTATTACCAGTTTATACCCGAGCACGTTTTTTAGAGCCGGAAATTCGTCAAAATAGTTTGATATTGTCATCTCCTTCAAAAGTTCAAGGCGAGCACGAGTGGTTTTTCCCCATTTCTCCTCTGTAGTGTTCCAGGGATTGCTGGAATTCCTTAGCCACTTCAGATCTTCATCTGACGATTCTCCGTCTTCTACTATTTGGATAGTAGTAGATAGTAGACGATTTTGTGATGGAGTGGGAGATGATCTTCGACTCGAGCAAGGTGACGATGACAAAGAACGTTTCCGTTTAGATATTATACCCGTTTCACGGTATTTTCGCTTCAAATTGTTGATATGGTCTGGCAACTTTCCAGCCAATCGGTTAACGATCCCACGACCCGAATCCACGATTTTATTGTGAAAATACACAGACCTGTGTTCAGAAGGGAACAAATGAGCTATTTCATTTGTCCACATGCCATAAATTTTGGCCGTGATGTTTCGCTCGGGGCTGTTTTTTAGTATATGTGTGCATATAATCCGCACCAATCGAAGCCGTGCGACATTTTCAAGTGGCTTGGTCTTGTCTATTGCTAAGATACCTCTTCCCTCTAGGGAATTTTCGAGAAGTTTTTGAAGGTTCTAGAAAGACAATATAGTACTACGAATTAGGAAAATCTGTTCCTAGACACTGTTTTTTTTTTTTTTTTTTTTTTAATTGTGGTAACCATTTAACAAATTGTTTAGGTACATTGTAGTTACATGAGGACTACAAAAACTTCATAGCACATTATGATCTTCAGTAATGAACTAACGCTATGTTAACCTTTGCTGCCCACCTTCCAAAACGGAATCAATATGGCCGCGGTTCCGGTGCAAGTGAATTCTACCCTCGCGAACTATTTATGTATGTAGTGAAAACGAAATATTTATGGACACTAAGTAGTACCTACTAAGTTATCGCGTTTTGAATGCCCCTATTGGAGAACACAACTCAACTTAGTTGAGTTGAGTTGTCTTCAATTCAACTCAACTTTCACACAACCCAAACTAACTAACAACTTATAGACAACTGACAGACAACTTTTCTATCAAGGTTGTTTATGACAATACGGACAATACCGAATTTTGAATTACATAAAACCAGGAGACAACTCAACTGTTTCGTTGTCTTACACAATAGGGGCAGGCAGAAGTGTCGTGCTTTGGGAAATTTCACTCGCTTTCATTCGCTTACATAATTCGAACGAATAAATTTTATACAAATGAACCACAACAAAGGAAATGCGTATTTTTGAATGAGCTTTGCGTATTCGCGTCAGTAAAATTGGGTTATTTGCTTGCACCGGAGCCACAGGCGTAGGCTAATCTCAGATTTTATTTGTTATTTATTACAGTATGTTTTTCAACTTGTATACTTACAACTTCTTCTGTTCCATATAGAGATTTCTCGGAAGTAGTAGGTGTAACAATGGCATCTATCAATAAATTTGAACTTGTGGATTCAAATTTATCACTAACTTCAAAAGAAGGTAGCATGTCGTTCAGCAAAAAACTTACATTTGTGCTTTGGTCTTGGGAACTGGTAAAATTTGTTTCTTGAATTTCATAGACCTGTATATGAACAACAGTAATTGCTACCATCAGTAGATGTAAATATTAATGATTCTGTAATAACAACTAACCGAAGTGTTAGCAGCATTTGGATGCATTGCCTTTCGCCATTCCTCAAAATTTCGCATAAAAAGTACACGATGTCCTATGATTGGGAACATCTCCCTTATCTCGGCATGGCCTAGTAGCGCCAAAGATATTGACGTTATGGCATTTTCTGTCATATTGAAAACAATTCTAGTTTAGTTCTTATTTAACATTTTTGTATCTTTTATCAGAGTTATAAAAGAAAGAATCAAACGATTTGAACAAGTAGATTTTAGTGAAGTTTCATGAAAACTGAATTTGGTTTTTGCGTACCGTGTAACCAAAATAATATAAAGGGTATTCACTTAATCTGATAAATGTATGCAGCTCGTAAATGTATAAATTTCTGCGGTGCTTTAAGTGAACACCGCTCGGAAATGTCATTGCTTAAATAGCGTAAATTGACTGTAAATCTGGAATCAAACAAACAATTCATACGACTGTCTGTCAAAGTTTGACATTTGTGATTTGCACAACTTTCCGCGGTTGATTTCCCAGCCTAAATCGTCGCGGAAAATTATGAGGTCTGCGTAAACTATTAAACTATTCTCCATACAAAATCTGACAGTTGATTTACGAGGTGGTAAATTTATGCAGTTTATGAGGCTTTTACGCGTTAAAGTGAATACCCTTATAGTAATAGAATGATAAAAGATACTCCTTCGTATATATAAATGAATATATTATAAACATACCCTTGAAAACGTCAATATAATTTTCCAAGCCCCACTCTCGCAATAAATTGCAGACGTCGTCGTCCATAGCTTTATGTCTATAAAACAGACAATAATTCTTAACTATTTCAGAAAGCACGAACAAATCTTGCATTAAAGGGTTATTCTCCAGGGGTCAGATCACGTAATATGAAAAGGATCGAAGGACATCATTTCGACAATAGCAGTCTCTGTTTATTGCGACTGATATGCATAAAAACTATATCGTTCAGTCGTTTTTATTTTACGTGATCTGACCCCAGGAGAAGAAGAAAAAGTCAAATACCAGTAATTGCGCAGTTAAAATCCGATGCGTAATCAAACACGAATAATTTGTAACGGAATGAAAAAAAACACAAATTGCATATTGCAACTACCACAAAAATATTAGTATCTACGTAATATTATTGAATTATATGTAATAAATTATAGTTACCTTGGGTAAACGATGAAATCCTTGAACTGCAGGGTAAACGATGGAATAAAATACCACTGTAGGGTACAAGATGAAATCCTTGAATTACCACTGTAGGGTAAACGATGGAATAAAATACCACTGTATGGTACAAGATGAAATCCTTGAATTACCACTGTAGGGTAAACGACTTTGAATTAATACTGAAAGTATAATTTTTGTAAAGTTGATTCGCATTAAAATCAGTCAACTTGGCTTTGTTAAATTTAAAGTGTAATAATAACCGAGTGTAATTCTACTCGGTAAGAAACAACCGAGATCTCGGTTAAAATCAGTCAACTTGGCTTTGTTAAATTTAAATGAGTGAACTGTAAAAAATAACCGAGTGTAATTCTACTCGGTAAGAAACAACCGAGATCTCGGTTAAAATCAGTCAACTTGGCTTTGTTAAATTTAAATGAGTGAACTGTAAAAAATAACCGAGTGTAATTCTACTCGGTAAGAAACAACCGAGATCTCGGTTAAAATCAGCCACGGCTGGGTTGAAAGAAAAACGAGTTCAAACACGAATAATTTGTCACGTAATAAAAAAAAAACACAAATTGCATATTGCAACTACCAGAAAAATATTAGTATCTACGTAATATTATTGAATTATATGCAATAAATTATAGTTACCTTGGGTAAACGATGAAATCCTTGAACTGTAGGGTAAACGATGGAATAAATTACCACTTTACCAGATGAAATCTTTGAATTACCACTGTAGGGCAAACGATTGAAATCCTTTAATTACCTATGTAGGTATAGTTTTTATAAAGTTGATTCGCTTTCGATTCACTTTTAACACAGCAAAAACTTTTATTGCAAAAAAATTAAAAACACTAGACACAACCGAAGGGTAAAGCACAACCGAAGAATACAACCACCAGAAACAAACTGACTGTACTAGGTATTCTGTTCTGTATTCAGTGCGCATCGTACAGAAGAACGAGTAAAATCCAGTGTTGCCGCTAGGTTAAAATAAGAGTCACTAACCGAGTATCCAAAATATTATACATTAATAATTCTAACATATAATATTATTATCATAATCGATTTATAAATTTACACATTAGTGGAAGATTTTGAAACACATTTTTGTTCTGATAAGTATACATAATTGTAGGGATGTGACTGATATATTAGTATTCATTACGATATTACTAATATTAGCTAAAATTAGTAATATCCGCAAAGGTGTTGAACAAAAATATTATTTAACTGATATCAAATCGTCAGTAAATGTCACGCACTTCCATCCGTATTGGCTATTTCGGAGATCAAACAAAAAATCGCCTCAATTGAAGATTTCTTGGACGTTTTTTAATCCATTGACATCGTAGCCATCCTTTGATGGAATTTGTTACTTTATGGCTTGATAAAAAGAAGACGAACCATATTTTGGGATATAGCCCCAAAATATTAAAAATTTGAGTGATTTTTTTCACTTGGAAAAATTAAGATTTTAGGGCTTTCTGGTGACATTTCGAAATAAATATAGTATATATCCCAAAATATGGTACGTCTTCTTTTTATCAAGCCATAAAGTAACAAATTCCATCAAAGGATGGCTACGATGTCAATGGATTAAAAAACGTCCAAGAAATCTTCAATTCAAACGAATTTTTGTATACCCTCCACAGGAAGGTATATTCACTTTATCATTACATTTGTAACGCCAAGAAGGATTCACCGGAGCCCTTTAAAGTATATATATTCTGAATCAGGATCACATTCTGAATCAATTTAGCCATGTCCGTCTGTCTGTCTGTCCGTCTGTCTGTCTGTTGAAAACACGATAGCGTCCAAACGAATCGACTTAGGCGAATGAAATTTTGTGAGAGGACTTATTTTTACCGTCGTAAGATTGGTATTGAAAATGGGCTATGTCGGTCAAGTAGTTCTGGTACTTCCCATACAAAACCACTATTTGACCCATCTGTCTGTTGAAAACACGATAGCGTACAAACGAATCGACTTAGGCGAATGAAATTTTGTGAGAGGTATTATTTTTATCGTCGTCAGGTTGGTATTGAAAATTGTCTATTTCGGTAAAGTAGTTCTGGTACCTCCCATACAAAACCTGTATATTAGACACATGCGTGTAGGTGTACAGTACATAGATACTAACTGGTATAACAAACATTTTGCATGACTTTTCTGCAGTGGAGGGTATCAAAGCATCGGCCAGGCCGATGACAACACTTTTACTTGTTTTTTATTTGAAAGGTGTAAGTCAATCGCTCTGGCAGAATCTAATTTTTAGTTAAAAAATTTAGTTTTTAAAAATTATTTTAATTGAAAAAAAGTATCACTAGTACAAGATAATTAAGCCAACTACCAGAATTTCTACAATAAATGATTGTCAGTCTATGCGCGATATTTCCGCTAGATATACCTAATGACAATGTCACCAACACGGTAACCCTGGTCAAATCAAGCAGCAGCAGCATACATACTGCATCAAGATACTGCGTAGTGGATACTACAGTGCTGTCGAACGTTTGCAATACTTTTGCTCGGTGCGTAATGCCATATTGCCCACTGGAATGAACGCAAAAATATTGAAGTGGTTTTGTTTCTTCATGCGGTTTTCATTTTGAGTAATATGATGTGGTACTCGATTGGGCAGGCAAGCACACTTTTTCTTGATCTAGATCACTTTTTATTGGCACAAAAAAGCCATATTTTTTGAATCTAGATTACTTTTCCGAAACTCGATTTATTTTCAGAGTTGCTCGACATTTACCAATGCAAATGCATTTGAGTTTAACAGCTCGCAGAGTATGTTTACGTTTTAGTGAACTTTACCAACGTCATCGCAACATTTTACGTCGGCTTGATTTTAGTATCTAAATATAATTGATTTTTATATCAAAAATCAGTGGAAATTAAAAGAAAATGAGAAAAAAAAAACTTGTAAATCAGTTGAAAATATTAAAACAGCGTTTATCTCATACTATCGTTATTTTCTTACAAACGAAAAACAAATCAATTTTGGATTGTGTAAAAAGCAGGCAATGCATAAAGGAAGATTATTCATATGATGTGCGTGTTGAAATGTGAGAACCAATACAAAGACCTTGTTCAGTGTTAAGTCTGAAAAAGGAAAAAGATATGGAGAAAGTGAATAAATATATTGCAATTGCATACCTACTTGGTGATATGTTAAAACGTACATCGGTTCGGGCAATACTTTAGCAGTAAATTATTCGCCATGCTTTTTTTTGTATTGTTGCATCATTCCAGATTACGTTTCAGTTTCCAGGCGAATGATTATAGCCCTCTATAATTATTTCCACAAAAATATAAAAAACAATATTCCAAAAAAAAGATTTCACAGCACTCTTACAAATTTCAAACGACAGCACTGATGCAGTGCATTGCAACGAGTTGGTTAAATTCAACCAAGTATTCAGTAAGAAATAAACGAGTTTCTTTCAACTCAAGCAAATGCGCAGACAGTTAATGACGAGACTGTACGACTGTACCTTATATGTATGTAGTTACAAAATGTTCTGAAAACTTGTAAGAGATGTGTTCATCTGTTTGGTATTGTGTTTTTTCTCTGGGGCAAAATGCTGCCATGGTGTGTGGTGTCGGCTGTCGGTGTGTGCTATAGGTACTTATTGGTTTTTATATTTTTCGTCTCATCTGTGCGATGAGTAACGAAAAAATATAATGCAGGCACGATACGAAAATGACGCACCACGGGTAGATAAACGAATGTTTTTTTTACATGGTAGAATTCAAACGAGTTACTCGGTTAAAATCAATGAATAAGCTCGATAGCATATTTTGATAATTAACCGAGTGATTTGGTTAAAATCAACCGAGCTATTCGTTCGTAGATAAACGAATGTTTTTTTTTACTTGGTAGAAATCAAACGAGTTACTCGGTTAAAATCAATGAATAAGCTCAGTAGCATATTTTGATAATTAACCGAGTGATTTGGTTAAAATCAACCGAGCTATTCGTTCGTAGATAAACGAATGTTTTTTTTTACTTGGTAGAAATCAAACGAGTTACTCGGTTAAAATCAATGAATAAGCTCGATAGCATATTTTGATAATTAACCGAGTGATTTGGTTAAAATCAACCGAGCTATTCGTTCGTAGATAAACGAATGTTTTTTTTTACTTGGTAGAAATCAAACGAGTTACTCGGTTAAAATCAATGAATAAGCTCAGTAGCATATTTTGATAATTAACCGAGTGATTTGGTTAAAATCAACCGAGCTATTCGTTCGTAGATAAACGAATGTTTTTTTTTACTTGGTAGAAATCAAACGAGTTACTCGGTTAAAATCAATGAATAAGCTCGATAGCATATTTTGATAATTAACCGAGTGATTTGGTTAAAATCAACCGAGCTATTCGTTCGTAGATAAACGAATGTTTTTTTTTTACTTGGTAGAAATCAAACGAGTTACTCGGTTAAAATCAATGAATAAGCTCAGTAGCATATTTTGATAATTAACCGAGTGATTTGGTTAAAATCAACCGAGCTATTCGTTCGTAGATAAACGAATGTTTTTTTTTTACTTGGTAGAAATCAAACGAGTTACTCGGTTAAAATCAATGAATAAGCTCGATAGCATATTTTGATAATTAACCGAGTGATTTGGTTAAAATCAACCGAGCTATTCGTTCGTAGATAAACGAATGTTTTTATTTTACTTGGTAGAAATCAAACGAGTTACTCGGTTAAAATCAATGAATAAGCTCAGTAACCTATTTTGATAATTAACCGTGTGATTTGGTTAAAATCAACCGAGCTATTCGTTCGTAGATAAACGAATGTTTTTTTTTACTTGGTAGAAATCAAACGAGTTACTCGGTTAAAATCAATGAATAAGCTCGATAGCATATTTTGATAATTAACCGAGTGATTTGGTTAAAATCAACCGAGCTATTCGTTCGTAGATAAACGAATGTTTTTTTTTTACTTGGTAGAAATCAAACGAGTTACTCGGTTAAAATCAATGAATAAGCTCGATAGCATATTTTGATAATTAACCGAGTGATTTGGTTAAAATCAACCGAGCTATTCGTTCGTAGATAAACGAATGTTTTTATTTTACTTGGTAGAAATCAAACGAGTTACTCGGTTAAAATCAATGAATAAGCTCAGTAGCATATTTTGATAATTAACCGAGTGATTTGGTTAAAATCAACCGAGCTATTCGTTCGTAGATAAACGAATGTTTTTTTTTTACTTGGTAGAAATCAAACGAGTTACTCGGTTAAAATCAATGAATAAGCTCAGTAGCATATTTTGATAATTAACCGAGTGATTTGGTTAAAATCAACCGAGCTATTCGTTCGTAGATAAACGAATGTTTTTTTTTTACTTGGTAGAAATCAAACGAGTTACTCGGTTAAAATCAATGAATAAGCTCGATAGCATATTTTGATAATTAACCGAGTGATTTGGTTAAAATCAACCGAGCTATTCGTTCGTAGATAAACGAATGTTTTTATTTTACTTGGTAGAAATCAAACGAGTTACTCGGTTAAAATCAATGAATAAGCTCAGTAACCTATTTTGATAATTAACCGTGTGATTTGGTTAAAATCAACCGAGCTATTCGTTCGTAGATAAACGAATGTTTTTTTTTACTTGGTAGAAATCAAACGAGTTACTCGGTTAAAATCAATGAATAAGCTCGATAGCATATTTTGATAATTAACCGAGTGATTTGGTTAAAATCAACCGAGCTATTCGTTCGTAGATAAACGAATGTTTTTATTTTACTTGGTAGAAATCAAACGAGTTACTCGGTTAAAATCAATGAATAAGCTCAGTAATATATTTTGATAAAATTAACCGAGTGATTTGATTAAAAACAACCGAGCTATTGGTTGTATTTAGCCAACACTCATCGTTTGTTTATAACAGAGTGAATGTGAGTTTTCAGCAAACATAGATTCGTTTGAATTTTCATGAGTAAAACGGTTAAAAATAACCAATCAGTGTGTTAAAAACACGAAATAAGTTGGTTGATTTTAACCTAGATACTCATTACAATTTAACAAACATGAAAACTAAGTAGTTCGGTTAATTTTAACCGAACTATTTAGTAATGACAACCGTTTAGTGTGCTATTTTTAACCGTATTCATTTAACAGTATTAACTTGGTTGTTTTTAGCAACGAGTACTCATTTATTTTTAACCGAGATTTGGTTAATTTTAACCGATTTATTTTTAGCAGAGCAAAAATCGCACTCGGTTAAGGACAATGTTTTTGCGTGTGGTTGCAGCTTAGTCTTTGGGTCAAGGTGGAGGGCGACCGTAACAGTCTGCCCTCTGCCTATTGCCTCTGACGCGGCCGTCACTAGTGAGGGAGACTAGTGCGTAGCAGAGGTGGCTGATTCAACCAGTCTGCTTTGCTGCTTGACTAAAAAGTCAGTGAATGGATTGTCTGTTGGAAAAAGGATGGGATCAACCGTATCAGTCTGCTTCCCGTTTATTTTCCTTAGACAATCAGTCCACATGACAGAGACTGGTACTGAGCAGAAAAGCTTGATTGAAGCACTCCAACCTGCTGCATGGTACCGACAGTATAGATGTCGCGATTGGTCTTCGGTGAATGGTGACCGTAGCAGTCCAACCCCCTGTCTGTTGCCTCTGACGGGGTCCTCGAATTGTCGAGATGAGGTTGATTGGTGTAGTCAGCTTCTTCTGTTGGCGGTTAGTCTTCTGGGAGAGCAAACGGGTGACCGAAGCAGTCTAACCCCCCGAATATCCAATTTGCGGAGTCCGAAGGTTCTGCTTGTGAAGATGAAAATTGACTGACGTATAGTCAGCTCTTTCCGTTGGCGGTTTAATCTACAGGAACAAACAAAAATTGGTGAGTTGCGTGTCGATGTTTCAGTGAAGCCAATTGCTAATGCAGCAAATATCGCTGCGGGACAGATCGCTTAGGTCCTCAAAGAAATAAGCCCCTAAGGTAGCCATGAGCAAGGTGGCAGGAGCAGGACAGGAGCAGAGGAGGTGAACGGTGGTTTGCTCTTCCTCCTCGTCCATGCAGCTCCTGCAGAAGTCGTTATGGGGTACTCCCATTCTGTGGGCATGTCTCCCTATCAGGCAGTGTCCCAGTTAATATTCCCACTACGGAGCTAATTTTGTTTCTATTAATACAAAGGAGTTTCCTAGTTCCAAATTTGTCTGGATATTATGCAGGTGTTAATACTGTTCCATCCATTGTTAGTGAGGCGAGGTTGAGTTCAGGTAACCGGGGGAAGACTCCCACACCCGTGCCTTCCGCCATTTTGGATCTATCTCTATATATTTCGATTTAGTTGCTTATATCCCATTCGGCTTGATTTGGGATTCTTGTATTGTACTTTATATTAAAGTCTTCAAAATATATAGTCCGTTTTGTTTGGAATGCTTTAGACGCAACAAGTTTCCCGTAAATGTCGACGGGAAGTAGGTACAGTATTGTATCTAAGGCGGCCGTTTGGGTATATTTGAGGGCCCTTGTGATGCATATACTTATGCTGATCTTTGTATGCATTCTATGGATTTGATGTGCATGTTGCGTGTTTTGAGAATTTTATCTCTTGATCTCTAAGTTTAGGTGGAGCTACATATATTAGGAACTTTGTATTTCTAAATCCAAAGTAGTGGGGAAAGAACGCCTGCCTGGGGTGTACCCCTGCACACTGACCTCTTGGTTTGACAACTCCCCTTCTCGGACAGAATCATTCTACTGTTTAGCATATTTTCTATCCACAAGCGTAGGCAGTTATCAACTTCCAGTCTGCGAAGTGTATTGGAGATAGCCTCTGTTTTGACATTGTTGAAGGCACCTTCGATATCTAAAAAGGCGATTTTTCAGCCGTCTATACCGAGAATCCCTTACGATATGCGTGTTGGGAATTGGATAGTGAGTTTGCTTTTAGTCTTTCATCCCTCGCCACGGTTTGCATAAAACGCTCACTCCACCACTGGAGTTGGGTTGACTATCCTTTAGCTTCCTTACACAGTATGGGAATACCTGCTGCAATCGCCCTCCGATATCACTGGGTACCTACTAAGCATCCACACAACGGCAAGGTATATAGCAGAAGAGGATGTGTTAAAGTTTCACTACGACTTGTCAAATTTTTCAAAACAATTCAATGAGGTCCGCAATAACAAAGACAGAAATGCTGTCCATTAAATTGTCGCCTTAATCGTACCTCTGTTATACAAACATAAAGTTAGGGACTTTATTTTATACTTTTAATTAGAGCAGAAAATAACTTACCTATTAAATAAGTTCAAAGCCACGGTGACTATTCGAAAAAACATTACAAATTTAATATACAAGCAAAATCCGCCAAAGTAATTTTATTTTTCAATACCTATTTCTACGAATGACTAAAATTGTTTAATCAATTTATCCAGCCAAATTAAGAATCACACCTTGCAGCCATTTTAATGGCGTGTCACCTAAGTATCCTTTATGTATCTATGTATACTCATTATTCTGTTGGAATTGCTATCATATCCTTGAATTTTAAAAACTAATTCCTAAAAACATAATATTTTAATTTGAAAAGGCATAGCTTATATTATATTTCTAAATACTTACCATGCGTATTGTATATACCTACAGTATAGGTATTGAGTGGATTCAATAAAGAGTCTCACTAGATATATGATTAGTTAGTAAATACATCAAAGCATTTGTGTGTGCGTTTTCTTTTTTACTTTAAAAAAGTTTTCCCAAATACGGCCTAGCCAAAAAACTAATTTGAATGTAGGTAATCCCTCACAAAAGCATTTTAACCATTACACAAATTCAACCGTAATTTACATTGTAAATCGCATTAAATTGATCCCGAATGTTGCCAAGGTTAATGAAATGAATTCGTTTTTGTATAAATAAAATATAATTGGATAGAACGGGGAAATGGAGATTATAGTACTGAGTTCAGTGATAGGCATAGATGTATAGGTACTCGTATATATTGTTTTAAGCTGTTTTATGTCAGCGATTTATTTTATTCATATTGTCAGCAAGTGCATCCATTCGCATTCGGTAATTTGCTTAGACATAACAATTACCATCGGTATTTGGTATTTAAAGTTAATTTCAGTGAGCAAAAGCAATTCAAATAATCGTTGGTTAACTGAAACATTTTAATTCCACCACAAAAATGCATATGACTTTTTTTTTTCATTAAACGTTGCATCAGTAAAATATGTACATAAATTTACTTTTCATTATTCTTGTTTACACTATACGTAACTCTGAAAAATTTAAATTTTAAACTTTCAAATGGTTCCTCTATCCTCTTCTTCTATAATTTTTGATTGATTATTTAGCAGTGCAGCCAACGAATATGTGGAAGAACCATCTAGAGTTGGATCAGAACGCTCGTTCATATGACCAGTGCCTTATTACAGAACAGACTCGCTTCGTTTTCGGCAAATCCGTTAAATTTTAGTGTAGAAATTTCACACATTATCCTTTACAATTATCACCCACCTTTAAAAAATATACCTTTTTTTGTATTGGAGTCAATTACTATTTCTCGTAAAAAATTAAAATCCCGGATTGTTTTAGTTTACTTTTCGATTTCTAATTGCGTAGTATCCCATCCCATAATGGACCTATAGGTAAGGTATCCTAGTCCTGGCTAGGGTTTTACTTCGTGGAACGACCTACAATTTAAACCGAGTCCAAAGGGCGGAATTGAAAGTTTTTCCATGACATACTAACAGCTGAGTCACCCACTGAAACACAAACTAGAATATCTTTTTTTTTTGTCAAAATGGACTTGAATTAAAGCGAAATGCATTGTATAGATATTTTACAGTATATCTATGCTATTTTAATACAGTGATGTGGGATATCGTCGTTTAGTGATGATCTACTACTGAGCTTTACCTAAAATGCAATGTTTAATTTTCCAATTTATGGTATCACTGCAAGCCCTATTCCCATTGGAAAACCGTATTTTAGGATCAAATTGAAAGTTTTAAAAGCTGTCTGGGGATCTTAATTGCAACTCTTTTCTTTTCCTCCACACACAAACTAAGCACCATTCGTCTCTCAAGAATAGAAACTTTGTTCTCGTAAAAAGTACTTTGAGTTTTCAAACCGCAAGTTGAAGCAATTAAGTTTTTTCCACTCCTATTTCCCCGTTGAGATTTAGATAAGGATGGATGATTTAGCTAGCTATATTATATTAGCATAAATAATTTTAAATAAGTCTGGTATGGAGATTAGCGGATGTATCCACCTACTTATGAGTAGAGCGGAGAGTATGGAAAAATAATTGAGCATTATTTTGCAAAATTTAGTTTTCTCTAGTTATGAGTGGTATTGTTGCGAGGATAATGAGATGTTATGTATATTTGTGTGCTATGCAGATAATATGGTGGTACGCAGCAAGTACATAAGATATGGTAGGTGAATAATTTGTTCGCATTGTTCTACTGCGTTGCGGCTAGCAGATGCATGTTTAGCTGTGCACCAACAGAAACAATAGGACATTTTATGACATTATCGAATTATATTGCGCACTATGCGGTTGAAGTAATTATAGTTCCGACTTGGGGAGATCTATCATCGTAACATCAGAATTGATTAACAGATCCAGTTCGAAATTGTGTACGAAAAAAAAAAAAAAAAAAATATAGGTACATTACGTAGGCATATCAGAAAAAAAACTCGCTAAAGATACCTACTAAAAGCAGTAATTCGTGAAATCCTGAGGCATTAAGTAAGGCAATGTTGAGAATGTTGTGGGAGTGCTACATCTCTCAAGGGAATATTGGAAAACATTTTTAGACATCGTCATATAGTATCGTGTAGGTACCTAAATGCAAAAAACGTTCATCCTAAAAGTCATGGGACAGTGATTAAATTCATTTAACGCAGTCTTATTTCATGAGTTAAAATGTACGTTCAATGAAAGTGCAATAAATGCCATACTTCAATAACACGCCAATGCACATGCAGATTTTGGATCATAGGGTAAACTCTGAATGAAAAGCAGCCACTTTGCGTACTTGAGCAAGAGAGGCAACTAGAAAGGCTTTATACGTGGACGTCATGTTGTTGCCAAAATAAGATTGCACGACTCCGATTTCGATAGGTAAACTTTTAAGTTTAGCAGGGCAGGTATAGATGAGGGTCTTGCTGCAGCTATGGTCATCATCACCACTTTCATATTTCAAATAAGACCGTTGTAGATTCGCTAGGTTATAGTTTCAAATTCAGAAAAAAATTCACAGAGAATACAAGTAAAGGCTGAGCTACATCAAAACAGTAGCGCAGTAGCGCAGTGGTCAGTGTGCTGGACTACTGTGCGAGGGATCCCAGGTTCGATCCCCGGAAAGACACAAATTACATCTTAAGGCTTTTTCTGCTGCGCTACCTCTCGCGAACGTCTGACAAACATCCGAGAGTATTACTGTCCTGAAAAAGCTTCTCAATTCAGCCGTTCGGACTCGGCATAAAATTAGGTCTCTTTTCTCTCTATTGCCAGAAGAGATCCGCAAAGGGAGAGCAATTTACTTAAGTCTGTCTATTGAACGAACCTAACTACCATTGAAAGGTCGTCCAGACCGATTGTCTGTAAATATATATTTGATGTTATTCGAACAATATTAGGAAGGTGTAAACGTTTTTCCTCGCAACATTGATATGTACATTGTACAAGAACATATTTAACCAATACAATTCCAAGGCACTGGCAAGGCAGGGGGGTTACAGATAGTAACTTAGAAAAAGCAATATTACTAACTTAAAGCAATTTTAGACGATTAAAATCAATCATTAATTTTTTAGTACTACTTTCCACTTATTTAAACATGCATAAGCGTTTATACTTGAAACTTCACTTACCACTGTTGATGTCACTTGTACATACAAAATGTCATAAGCGCTACCAATACCTAACCTACTATATTATCTGATTTCCCAACTCTGTGAATGGAAACAGTTCAGGTTACAGCAATCAAGCGTGGATCCATTTTTGCTTAAAACCATATAAACCACACTGCTCTTTATTCTTCTTATTATAGAAAAGAGATTTTTCGAGCATTTGTAAATTAAAATTTTCCATTTAAGCCTTATGCTTTCAATTACCTATGGTATGATGTCTAATAGCATCAAAGAACCCACAGAAATGAATGTTCCTCCATATGCTCAGAAATATGGTTTATAAATATTTGTCTAATATGGCATATGTATACTTACATTCACAAATATGCGCATACATTGTTAGTCGTAGATGCTTGTTATTAATTTGTTTGGCAGCTACCGCCACACAAAACAAACTAACGTCAGCTTTGTCGTAGTCCTGCAAACGCTGCCGATGCTTACAATTCACATCCATGTGCACATTCATTCATTTCATAGACATTCTTCAAAGGCTATGAACCGATCATAAATTTGACCACTTTGTGGCGTAGAATGCCACAGTTATAAAATATGGTTGAGTGAGTGCACTTTGCTTTAAATTCTGCAAACATTCTCTGTGTATGAGTGTGCATGATAAATTTTACCAAGTGGAAATTTTATTTCATTTCCAGTTCTGGAAACAAACAATGAAATATTGAACAATCCAACTATAAACCCTCGACCCTGTAACCTAACTTCACATGTTATATGGTCACATGGCAGTGCACAACAATACATCATCGTCTCTTGCACCAGTAGTACTAGCAGTTGCAGCGACACTGGCAACAGCTACAGCAGCACCAGCAACGGCAACAACATCACCACTGAAACAAGTACCAAAAGAGATATCACTGGTATAGGAGGTTATAAAAGGCATACATTTTCACACGACCACATATTGTTTTGTGGGCTGAATCTATCACTGGAGATAAAAGTTCGAAACTTTGCCCACCTAACCCTTTCTTTAGCGTAAAAAAACTTTGCTATGGAAAGGATACATATACTCCACGATGACGTATATATACGAAATACGACAGCATACACGGCAAGTACAGCGAAAGGAAGATGGACATATGAATGAATGGTTCTTGTTTACAGGATGCACATCTTTGTGTCACTAGAAAATCATGGGGAAAAGTCACACAATCCATACTTACTTCGAGCTTAGTTGTCAATTTGAATTTTCCACATTATTTATGTATTGGGTGGGAGTGGGAGTCGAGTATGGTTTCTGTTGTCGTTTTGTATCTTTTTATAGGTCGAGGACATGGTCATTGATTTCCATACTAGTAGAAAGCCATGACAAATTCCATGTCATATAGCAAACTTAGAAAAATTTATAGTTCAAGAAGGAACTAGATATTCAACGCATTGAATGGATGCAGTGTGCGGGTATAACTTTGGATTAACATTTCCAATGATTCCTTTCTCCGTTCTATTGAATGGAAATTTTATGCAAACGACTTTCATAGCCGTCGATGTTCGTTGTCGTTGTCGAGTCGACGTAGTTGCGATGCATAACTGAACTGAGCTCATGTAACCTTGTAGAAAGATAAGGATATTTATGCTAGGAATTATCCTTTGGAAGAAAAAAAAATCAAGAAATCGTAAAACTTTTCGATATTGTGTGTGTGAGTTTTTTCACCATTTACTTACGGCGATTGGTGACGTTGTCGTGAGATTCACACGCGAAAATCCCTGAACTATTTTTCATGCTGGCATCATAAGTTCATTTCTCTACTTGCGAGTCTACTAAAAACGTTCGGTTCATGTCTTTGTAAGTTAAACATAACTTTGGGACGAGCACTTTTCAGGACGTGCACAGTGGGAGGTGTGGATACACAAACTTTATTTGGTGGTAAACTTGAATTTATAGAAGCAAGGAACGTTTCTTTTTTTTCTTTGAATGGGAAAGGATTTATAATAATATAAGGATAGGAAGTTATAATCTCACAGGATCAAGAATAGCTTTATGTGGGTGTCTGTATATATTGTGAACTGTTTACTTCATAAAAATATGTTTGTAGTATGCTTGGTGTGATAAAAAATCTTGGAATAAAATCTAAATTATAACATAAACACATATGTGAAGAGTACTAAAAGTAAAATATTGCTTCTTTCATTCAAGTTTATAAAGTAATTTAATAATAAGAATCTGATATCTAAAAGGGAGTGGCACTTGGATTTGATCTGAGAACATTTCAAATGCATCATTCGGAAGCAATTTGTCGTATCCCCTCTAAAAGGCATGCACGTATAGATTGGTGGCGGAAGCGAAAAGGAGTCTTGGCACTAAAGTGCAAATATATTTCTCTAGTAACTCTATACAGACATAAATTTATCGACCTGTCTGGAAGAGAACATTTTTACATCCGTTCCCAATTGGGTATATTAAATTGAATTCACAGTTTTGCAATATAGTGAGGCTGTGGGTGAGGTACTATTTCCGTTTGTCAAGAGTTATATATGTTTTCACACTCTATCTGCATAATTTCGATATAGCTAATTATAATACACCCACATATGTGTGGCGGGTACATACTTTTTTATTGTATCAACATGCTCCGATGCACAGCGGAATCGTTATTGAGTTCGCAAAAAAGTGGTAACAGGAATTTGCTAGCTCTGTTAAATTAGTTCCGAGTCTAACGTATTGTGTATGATTGTATGAATTACATAAACTCCGGTTTAGTTTAGCTATTAGATAGCTAAATAAAGATGTATGAATGTGCCATGTTTTGAAATCTACCGAGCAAGACACTAATTGAATACCTATCGCATTTTCGACTTTACTTTAAAGAGGTAGTAAATTACCATAACTTTTAAAACTTGAAGCAACGCGTAGCAGAGTACATCAGTGCAAGATCTGCTTCTTCTTGCCATTCGGTGTAGATACACCCTCCCCGTCAGACCAGCAGCAACTGGCTTATAGCCCATTTCGACATAAAAACGCAATAGAGGAGCAGAACACGAACTAACCTT
The DNA here is from genome assembly GCA_949372485.1 of Cheilosia soror. Taxonomy (NCBI): domain Eukaryota; kingdom Metazoa; phylum Arthropoda; class Insecta; order Diptera; family Syrphidae; genus Cheilosia; species Cheilosia soror. Next base: position 957,089 of record OX443561.1, on the reverse strand, counting down.
CCCTCATGGATCATTACATTTGGTAAGAACGACAATTTCACTAAAAGCTGGTTTTGTTGTTATGACTCAAAACGCATTCATCTACTTTTTTTTCGAATCATTTTTAAGTTTTAAGAACTATTGTTAATTTATTTTTTTATGAATTTATAAGAAATAAAATTATATCTATCTATCTTATCTATAAAAGCATTACTGGCGTGTTGTGTATTGTTTCCTGACCTTATATTTTTCACTCGTTTTGATGTCGTGCTAATAAATTGAAAAGGTTTTTTTATTTTGACTTTGTTATATTGGGACTTTGTTTATTCTTAGTTCCTAAAAATCATGGGAGTTAGGACATTATGAACTCAGAACAACTCAGAAAATCATTAAGTAAGGGAACTGACGGACCTACTAGTCTACTACATCACAGCGCAGCGATAGGAGGACACAAAATGCAAATTCACCAAACATGTGGAAAAAACGTGTTATTTTACAGAAATACTCAATTACGACACAGCGTAGCGATAAAAGATGCACACAAAACCTCGCACAAAACCCATCAAATAACCCGAATAAAAGAGGGTTGTTTATTATTTTTTGCATAAGAAAGCGGGAGTTGAACAGAGAGGACCAAATTCAGAAAATCGCAAGTGCTCAGAAGAGAAAGGAGACTAATTTGTTCTATCCAGCGAGAGATTTTATAACCCGACATATTTCGGTTCGGGTATCGGCACGGCAATCGGGTCCGGGTTATTTATATTTTAGCCTTGGGTTATGCTCAGAGAGTGTGTGTAATACAATATCCAAATGAAATGATAATGAAGGGTGTGGGTGTGTGTTTCCGTGTGTGCTTGAAAATAAAGCTCAATTGAGTTGGCCTGGCGGGCTCGGGTAGGGGTGTGTAGCTTGCGCAGATGAATAGATACATATTATTAAGTGTAGCTGAAAGTGAAACTTTTAAAAGGTAACTCGGTAGGAATCGGGTTATATGGACGCCACGCCACTGCTTCACAGCTTCACAGACCGGGAATTGACCCTGTTGTCCTCCTTTACAAAATCAATGTAGGTACCTATCTCTTTGTCTGTTAAAAACACGCGAATCCACTCCTACTAGGCAAATTACATTTTTTGAGAGGACTTATTTTTACGGTCGTAAAGTTGGCTTGGCATTCAAAATGTGCTATGTCGGTAAAGTAGTTTTCTTCTCTGAAGTCTTAAGAACTAACCACTAACCACAGCACCAGGTCCATAATTGCGAGTATAAACCAGACTATCCCAAAGACTAAAGAAATTATCTACATCTATCACAGTAGTACGATGACGAGCATTTATACGATTTACTTGCAAGTGCTTTTTCTTCAAACTTCAAAAGGTTGCTTCATTATTCATGCGCATGCCTATAATAAGAAATTTCTTGGTCTCACACAATATTATTATAATATTATGTACTCATTCTACTACGCCATCAATGATTCATGTAAGGAGGTAATTCAAAATTAAATCTGTCTACTGGAGTATTAGACGGCCTTCACTAAATTTTAAAATATATAATGTATTCTTATGACTTAAAAAAAAAATACTTTATAGAAGGTTTAAAAAGGTATCTACAAAGTCTGTAGGTATCAGTATCCGCATTGTGTAGTGAGTATCTAATTTCCCTGGTGTCTTTAAAGAAGACAAATATGTATATGAAAATCAATTTTTACTGAATTATAATGTGCTCAAATTTCCTGACATCCTTGGTGTGCACTGTCACAACAATAAATTAGCCTTTCCTTGGGGTAATATAAAAATCCAACAAAGCATATATAAAAGTCAACAGGAACAGCATTAAGGTGGGAAAATAAAACGATTCACACATAAATAAAACCCGACAACAATCATACGCAGCAGAGCGACGACAGAGTCTCATTTACTGTCATGGTGATATAATATCGTAAAAGTTAAGGATTTGGATGGAATCGTATGCGAAGTTTTGTCTCCCATTTGTTTTACCACATTTGGTCATCATTGGATAGCGTAAACAAGGAAAGGGATGATGTTTGTTTTTGTTTTTTTTGTTTACTTGATTAATAACACAATTTTCTACCCTGGCATTTTCGTATAAAGAACATTAATTCAGATACCAACGAAAGGACGAGTAAACATTAAATATACAAACTAACATGATGTATTTACGTATAGGTTAGGTATACGTAATATGTATTTAAATGTTATTAGATTCACTTTAAAAATATAAAACAAAACTGAAATGAAAACTTGGCCTCAAGTAATACGCCTCTCCATAGTTGCGCGAGGCCTAGTGGGTGGGGGTGGTGTTGAATGGGATTGGAAGACGATGAATGTCTGCCAAAAATGGTTGTTGTAATAGATTTATTCGCGTACATTTCCGTCAAATCTTTCGAATTAGAGAGTCAATTTGAGCTTTTAAAGAAATATACTCAAAAATGCATGTACGATACACACTTCGAGTTACTTCCAGCTATAAACACCAATTTGTACAAAATAAATATTTTCAAAGTACATACTACGAAAATTGACAATTTTTATTAAAGTTGATAAATTCAATGTTCTATAAGTAAATCTCTTATTTAATGTCATTCCTTACTTGCCTTTTCCCTTAAGTCCCTATACTTTGCGCAAGCCTGGTCTAAATATGGCCATGACTAGACTATCCAACTTATGCCCCAAATTCCCGAGCCGAAATATATAGCTAATCGACTTAAAGCATAGTCGGAGTACTGCTAACGCACTCCTACCTAATAATAGACAAATCCATCGTCTCTGCCTTATCGACAAAAAACCATATGAGGAAGCTGACAAACCTGTACGGTCTGCAACACGAGCCGATCATCATTAATATTGCCAACAAAAATTGAGACCTTAAAAGACATTTCGCCAACAGCATTCAAAATTGTCGGCTTTTTTGATTGTCGGTAAAACTTGAGTCGAAATTTTAATAAGCGACAAGCAAAGGCAAAATCGACATTTGTTACAGCAGATACAAATTTTGTCGAGATTTTAGCGAGTGGGAAAATCGACATTAGTCGAACAATTGGTACGTAGGTATCCTTACAAAAACCCGAATCTACTAAACGCAATAAGCGCCATCTATGGTACAAAAATGTGACCCCCAGCACGTAACTGCTCGTTACTCGTGATTTTGCTAATTTTCTCCTTTTCCTATCAAGCGCTCAATTTAAACGGTGTATACGCGATTAGACCCATAATATTGATTTGTAATACATATCTACTCGTCCTATCTAAGGACGAGAAAAAATCGAGAAAGTGAAACTAGACCTGAAAATGTTTAATGCGGAATGAAAGAAACTGATTATGCTTAACATTTTTCTTAACTACTTTTAGTACACCTTATTAAGCCGGCCTAAATAATTATCGTCGGCTAATTTTCTGTCACTTATGAAAGTATTGAAAAGAGAAATTCACCAAATTCCAATCTTAACAGAGATTTATGGAATTTGACGTTATAATTCAGTATTTTATTTCCTCTTGAATATTCTAGAAAAACTTAACTAAAAGAAAATGTTAAAAAATTAGCCCACAGTATAATTTATTATCCTGCAGGGTATTGTAGGGCGAATTGATGGAACGCATGTGAACATGGCTTACTTTTTATTGACGGTTTCGCAAAACTGAAATATTGCATAGGACTTAGATAGATTAAAGAACTTTACTATTGATCCATTATTTCAGTATAACTAATTATGTATCCATCCAAAGTCATCCACTTGAGTAGAACAAATTGTTGTTTTTTAAAGAAGCTAAAATTAAGAATTTTCTGTCGGTAAATTATTAATATTTTCAGTATCTTGCTTGAATCAAAATCAGAGAGCCGGGATACTGCAATTTAAAAGCCATTGCTCGATGGACCATGTAATACCCAGTTTCAGCCAGTGGACTGTATACTTCCATAGGTAGCTAAGGACAAATATTAAAGTATGACATTTTTGTTTTGTTTTTCAATATAAAAAATATATTGTTCGTGAAATCTAATAAAAAATGTTAGAGCTATCCAATCATCTCAAAATGAGGTTAATTTGATTTAAACCCCCTTTCCGCCACGCTTAGCTCGGACAAGTAAATTTGAATACGCCTACCTAAATCTTCCCTGAGAGTTGCAAATTATAACAATAAATGCCGTACATATCCATTTTGCTGCTTCTTGAAATTAGCAAACAGTAACGAATCAATAAAAAAAACAAGTAAAAGTGTTATCATCGGCCTGGCCGATGCTTTGATACCCTCCACTGCATAAAAGTCATGCAAAATGTTTGCCATGCGAGTTAGTATGATTGTGTCTAATATTAGTTTTGTATGGTAGGTAGCAGAACTACTTTACCGACATAGACAATTTTCAATACCAACCTGACGACGGTTAAAAAAGCCCTCTCAGAAAATTGCATTCACCTAAGTCGATTGGTTTGGACGCTATCGTGCTTTCAACAGATAGAGATATATGGGTCAAATATTGGCTTTGTATGGGAGGTAACAGAACTACTTGACCGACATGGACCATTTTTAATATAAACCTGAAGGGCATACATATAAGACCTCTCATAAGATTTCAGTTGCGTAAGTCAATTTGTTTGGACGCTATCGTGCTTTCAACAGACAGAGAGAGACGTGGGTCTAATAGTGGTTTTGTATGGGAGGTACCAGAACTACTTGACCGACATAGACAATTTTCAACACCAACCTGACGACGGTTAAAAAAAGCCCTCTCACAAAATTGCATTCACCTAAGTCGATTGGTTTGGACGCTATCGTGCTTTCAACAGATAGAGATATATGGGTAAAATATTGGCTTTGTATGGGAGGTAACAGAACTACTTGACCGACATGGACCATTTTTAATATAAACCTGAAGGGCATACATATAAGACCTCTCATAAGATTTCAGTTGCGTAAGTCAATTTGTTTGGACGCTATCGTGCTTTCAACAGACAGAGAGAGACGTGGGTCTAATAGTGGTTTTGTATGGGAGGTACCAGAACTACTTGACCGACATAGCCCATTTTCAATACCAACCTGACGACGATAAAAAGAAGTCTTCTCACAAAATTTCATTCGCCTACGTCGATTCGTTTGGACGCTATCGTGTTTTCAACAGACAGACAGACGGACATGGCTAAATCGATTCAGAATGTGATCCTGATTCAGAATATATATATACTTTATAGGGTCTCTGGTGATCCTTCTTGGCGTTACAAATGTAATGACAAAGTGAATATACCTTCCTGTGGAGGGTATAAAAATACATACATAATATTGAATACATACAAAAAATACTTTGCCTAAAAAAGGAGAAAGTGAAAGCTACCTATTCTTATCAAGGACTAGGTGTGTCCGCAACTTCGTTCGCATCGTGAATTTTAAGTTCTGTTTAGTTTATTTACTATAATAATCATAGTGACTAAACCTATCATAATATAATGGCAAGTTTTAGCCATCTGCGCCTATATGAGGTAACAGAGTTTTACCTAGCTATTCTATCATTTTGTGTTCATTATCAAAACCATAAATACCTATGCACAAACAAATAAATGTTGTAGTGTATATATAACTCATGGTAAAATACGCTGGTATCTGGGGGATACTGATACTGAGTCTTATTGGCTTCCAAAAATGCAATAGGTTTTTCAAAACCATATAGACCTTATACGCTTCTTCATTAAAACCAAGTAAAATTGCATGTATGTTTTGCGTTTAGCGAAGTTTACATACACAACACACCCAATTTCCAAAATACATATACATATATGTAGGTATCCATCTGATTGAGAAGTGTACTGTGATGTTACACAAAAATAACGCATAGTTACATTGTACTGCAGTCTCGAAATGGAAACGTAAATATGCATGTCCATCTTTCGAAACGACTGGTCTATGCTGCTTCTCCCTTTTCAGAGTAATTGGATTGTATCCATATCGAACAAAAGTCGAAATGAATTGAATAATATACTCAATCTCTAAGGATAGATGTTAATTGGGAAGCAGTGTGATGGAGAACTATATAGCTGTGAATATCAATCTGTGCTTTGGTACTGCATTCCATTTCGAGATTTCAAAAACATACGCACTTCCATATATAGGTACAAGTATAAGCTTATATGGTTGTACCCAGAAAACAAGGGGATGTGTCCAATGTTAATTTTGGCTTTGTGATTGTGATGCAACGATATGTTGCAGTACAATCCATTCCAATTTGCTTATTCGTTTAGATAAGGCATTGTTGGTCCTTCATTTCCCGATGGAATATTACAAGAGGATAGGTGTTTTAAATGTGTTTAGGGTATATATGGAGCATAGGTACTTAGAAATACTATGTGTGTAGAAGGTATTAAAGAGATTTTACAACGGCTTATATTGATAAATTGAATTGTGCTATTTTGCCGGGAGATATTTGATTCACATATTTTTATTCGGGTTTTCTATGAAGAGTGTAATTTTAGTTAGTGAAATGGAGATCTAATTTTATTTATACAAACATAATCTACAAATTCTCTGCCAAATTGTGCTTGATATAAATAGCCTTGATTTGATAATTACCTTCTATTAGTAGAGGACAAGCGTTCTATAGATTTGACCGGGACATTTGGACACACTTTCAAAAGATGCCAGAAATGCAAATACAAATTTCAACGCAGATGGGAAAGCAAAGCGGGTCAATATTTCAAAATACATATTAATATTTTTTTAAATATTCGACTGAGATACGCTTCTGCATCAGAAACCCTTTTAGCATGTTCTGTTCACATAAAAAAATAAAAATATAAGCTTATAGTAGATATCTAATGCCGAAATTTTAGCTTAAACACCAAAAATGTCATTATCGATACCATGACATTTGTCTTCAGTTGTACCTTCCTTCAACAAATGTATTTAGATAGATAGATTTTTATTTCGTCATAAAATTACAAAGGAAAGCCATCACACAATTTAAAATACAGAGATATGATATATAGGGTATGTTATGTATATTCTTTCAACTGAAATAATCTAAAATATTTTAAATACAATTTTATAAATTCGGATTTTTTGAAGGAAAACAACGAAAAAACCCAACATTTAAAAAAAAATAAAAATTTAATTAGTAGGTAATTACTAGTAGGTAAGTAATTTAAGTAAATTAACTAATAAATAACAAATGTATTTTATTTGTGAATGTAAGCCGGTTTGCAAATTTTATTGATGAAGCTTTGAAGAAGAAAGGACAATGGGGACTGAGGTCCAGTCAATTTATTTTAAGAGAATTTTTTTTTTTTTTTAAATATCTACTTCTCCCGGGAAACGCAAACTTATAAAGCTTCATCAAGGCCCCGAGATGCTCGCAAATGTATGTTAGTTCTGCACTTAAATTGCTGCAAATTGTAGTCTTCTGGAAATATATCCCCAGGAAGCGAGTTCCAAAGATTGCTTGTCCTGTAACAGAAGGAGTTATGGAAATTTGATGTCCTCGCGGTTGTCAAATGTACTGTATGGTCATGACCATGAGCATTAGCTGCTTGTCTTGTGGGGCGCCCAAAAGTGGCATTTGGAGAGTTTTCGAGTTCCTCGGAACATCTACCATGGAAGTACCTATAGAACAAAGATCAGCGACTTGTCTTCTATGCACCAACGGTTGTACATTCGGTGTGAGTGTGTAGGGTATCCAATAACTCGAACTGCTCTTCTCTGTAGGCTAAGTGAATGTTTTGGGGCCGAGCTCCATATATGGGAACAATATTCCAGGTCTGGTCTAACCTGTGCTTTGTAGAGAAGGAGAAGTTGCTTGGGGCTAAGGTACCTCTTTGCTCTAAATAGGTAGCTCAACTTAGCGGACGCCGATCTTGCAATTATAGGATATGTGGTTCTGCCATGTATTTCCTGAATTGACTGTGACTCCAAGAAGGTGCACTGAGTCCTTGGAATGGATTGGATGGTCATCCATTTGGACCGGAGGAACTGGTTGATGCATTTTTGTTGTCTTCTCCCCACTTCAAGATTTTGTCCAGATAATCATTTAAAGATCTAATTTGTTCACATCTCTGACTCTGACTGTGTGATGTAGCCGCATTCAAAGGCCCACTGTTCGATATGGAGGATATAAGAGTGCTGTCAAAGCTGTATATATTTTTATTTGTCGATTCAAGCATCAAACAAATCGTTGATGTGGAGAAGAAATAGAGTTGGAGAAAGAATAGATCCTTGGGGCACTCCTGCATTTATAGCAAACGAATTAGAGTATACACCATCTATCTACAACAACTTGGATCGATCTTCCCAGAAGAAAATTTTGCATCCATCCGCAGAGTTGTTGTGGTAATCCATAAGGCGCTAACTTGCCTAATAGGGCTCTATGTCGGTGGCCTTCGGAATATTTGATTAATTCGACATTTATTGCCTTTTCAATTACTTTTGAGAGCATTGAAAGTTACGCTATTGGACGATAGTTTTGTGGCAGACATTTCCTCCCTTTCTATGGAATAGGCTGAATGTGAGCGGTCTTCCAGCAAGAAGAAAATGTCTTCTGGGAGTACGACATAGCATGTCATATGTAGTACAGGTGCAAGCTCTGGTGCACAGCTCTTGCGTACTATAGCCAGTATTCCGTCGGGTCGAGTTACCTTATTGCAATATAGTTCTTTAAGGATGCGTTGAATTATTCGAGGCTGAAATTTCACTTCTGCCATCGATGTTTGCACCCTCGGGATATTTGGTGGCTCTAGTTGTGCAGAATCTAGGGTGGAGTTCTCTGAAAACATGCGCTAGCGAAAATATTTGCCTTTAGGTGTTGTTGGTAGCGTGCCATCTTCTTTTAATAGAGATGGAAAGGAAGAGCAACTAAAGTTATTGCCGATAGCTTTTACCATGGACAAGAATGCGCGTGAGCCGTTAGGACATCCAATTACTTTGTTAGTGACTCTTTCTCTGGTAATTTGTCTTCACCGATTCAAATTCAATAACTAGGTTGCATCTATTGCGAAGAATTATAAATTCAGATCTTTTTTGATGCAAGGGGTTTGACCGCCATTTACGGAAAGCCTTGTTTTTCGCTACGGTAACTCGCTTGCATTCTTTGTTAAACCAGGGTTTTTTTGAAGGTATTTTTTTATATCTACTTAAACGTATAGTCAATTTAGTCAAATTGAATGAAGACTATGGCTTAGATGTTTGAATTTAAAGATATTTAGTGATTGTCCCCAACAAAATTGTATTATTTTGAAATATGTGAATTAACGGCCGCAGACTAGGCGGCGGATCTCACATTAATAACGGGACATATTCATATATTTCGCAATAAGCCCATATCAGTAGTGCATTTTCTTTCATGTGTTTCATGTGTTCGTTACCCAAAGTTGTCACTACCGTGTTTGTGATTGTAATAATTTAATAATTAAATCAAATATTATTTTCCAATGCATGCATTTTTTTATGTAGATACTTAAATAATAAGATGCGTTTTTAGAAAAATTCGGCCCTACGAACTAAGTCCCATGTGGAGCTAACTTCCACAAAATTTGCGATTTAGTTCATAAGATTTTCAGGAACTTAGACCCCATTCTGGAATGAAATAAGTTCCAATATGAGAACTGAGTACCATCATTGTATATGAAACTTATAGTAGTATCATCACGGCTATTTTTTTATTTCTGTCTCCAGCCGCCTAGGGGGTGATCGATCGTTTCTCCCGAGAGAAGAAACAATTGTTCACTCCTATTGAAAAGAGTAAATAATAGTGTAATGAGTGAGTTTATGAGTGACTTGAAGAGTGCAAATAACACAAACCGGTTTTGTCGTACTCGCACTAAACTAAATAAGATAATTAGCAATATATAATATACAATGGTAGAGGTGATCGTTTTCTTTATGATGTAACTTATATGTCGTTTTCCATTGGGACAATCAGATTTTTATTTCAGATCTCAGATTTTTCGTGGCGAATGGAACACGATAGCAGATTGATCTGCTTTTGTGAATGTATTAGTGCGTTATTAGACAGTACATCAGCTGTGCACAATTTTTTTCGTTTGTAGATGAAAACATACGAACTTAATGTGGATTATCATATCGACGCAGAATCGAAATCCACAGATGACGAGGAAGAAGAAGAAGATGACGAAGATGATAGTATTATACTTCTTATCATATTTTAATCTTTTCGGTGTATCGAAAATGTAACGCGGTACAGAATTTGTTATTCCAACTTCAGATTTCTGAACGAAACGTGAACCGGGAGATGGAAACTGTGAGGGAGAAATTTCGGAGCTTTTGTTAAGAGGTGGTAAAGAGAAATCTCTTACATATGTTACGGGGCTAGCAACCCTTTTAACAGAACTGATAGGTGAACACATTGCAACATTTTCAGTTTCGCCGGCGCCGGTTTCTTGAATAACGTTTGGATTATGGCATGTTGGAGTTACGTGAAATGAACACAATTAAAAATTCACAGTAAAATTCACCACTTGTCTGTAACCAACTGCCACTGCACTTCACCAAAACAATGGTTGAAAATGAGCGATGAGTATCAATAAATCACACACCCAAAAAAAAAAAATCAAAAACCGGTTATTGAGTTAAAGCAGAATGCATGCTGTACTTGGACGACGAAGATGATAGGGGATGGGGAACATCATACATTAACATGGAGTGAAACATCTTGCTTCATTATTCACTCAGGCTCAAATTTTAGTACATTGAGTAAATTAACAAAAAAATACGAAAATAAAATTTTAATCTGAGTGAAATACGAAACAAGACATGTACAACCTCCCTTAGCAAATGGCTTTGCAGCACTGACTCAGTGAGATTGAGATATGAAATGCGATTGTTGAGATCAGTGGTTGGAGTTGGACTTGGTTTTTTTTCTTGGTAGAGCCGTAGAGGTAGTACATTGTACACAGCGTTCCCACTTTCACTACGATCGTAATGTTTCACTACGATTTTGCTTTAGTTCGGCAAAATCATTACGTCACTACGAAAAATTTTGAAACACTACGATTTTGCGTTCGACTTCGTTTCCATATATTTCTTGTATAAAATTCCTTCAGGAAGTAGTAATACTGATTTCTAAAATATTATCCCTTGAAAAAGTTGTCTGAACGAATTGACAACAGGGCGATTAATTGAACACATTCACTTTTCAGCGCAATAATGGTGGTAACAAGGTAGTTCCCGTTCTGTGATACTGTGAAGTGATAAATAATTTAATTTAATTTGCAATTTTCGAGGTTTATTTATCTTCAAGGTAGAATACTTTGTCCGCTCTTATTTTTGGTTTCCATTGTTTTAATTGGCCGCGTTCAATATACGCTGTTTCCTAGCTAGTCAACAGCCTCTGATTGGTCGATTTGACTGCAAATCTAGTAAAGTTTCGTGTGTCAAGCAAGATTTTCTGCCTAATTCTATGATATTTAGGTGCCTAAGCACATCATTGAACGGGGCCATTTTTAAAACATTATGGAGATTGCAATTAGTTTTCATATTTCACTACGATTTAGCTCGAAACACTACGTTTTCTTCATCTCGGCACTACGCTTTCGTAAATTTGAAGTGGGAACGCTGATTGTACATGTACAGTACACTCGCATTCAGCGTTCCCACTTCAAATTTGCATAAGCGTAGTGCCGAGATAAAAAAAACGTAGTGTTTTGATATAAATCGTAGTGAAATGAAAAATAATTACAATCTTTATAATGTTTAAGTCTATTATTTTATTAATATGCACATTAATGTAAGAATATAGTGATAAGGTATAAAAAGTAATGTTTTCGTATAAATTAACTCAATTTCTCTAACATATTCTATTACGCACGTATTTCCCATCTACAAATTTGAATTCCTTAAAGAAATTAATTAGTTTTAATGGCGGATCATAAGTGCCATTATTGTCATTGTTGCATTGTAGTAATGTTTTCGCAAATAGAATATTATTTACTGTTTTTACATCTAATTTGTTTCTTAACTTTGTTTTGACATTATTTACGTTTGAAAAACACCTTTCAGCAGCTGCACTGCTATGAGGTAGAACCGCCAAAGTTAGCATGTAATTACTCAATTTCTGAAACATAATCTCACCCATAGCGTTTTTCTCAGAAAGTAACTTAGACCAGAAAGTGACAATATCACTTTCTAAATCATTAATACCGTCCCTGCTGAGGCTCATAAAAAGTCTCCATTCGGCACTTAGCTCACGAATGCAGCCATCGTAAAAGGGATAAGCTTCTACAATGGGCGATATGCCAGGAAGGTTTCCACTTTGAATTTCCTTTGGATTTATGTATTTTAACAAATCAAGCTTTCCCTGGCTTGAAAACTCAAAACGTTTTTTCATTTGCCCAAGCAAACTGACGTAATAATTTACCGCATATTTTCTTATTGAACTTAACTCCGTGTCGGGAATTTCGTTTTCTTTGATGTGCTGCGCAAATTCCTCGCCAAAAAACATATTTTCCAAATGAAGGTGACAATCACAGTCTTCAAAGTCACATTGTGTATTTACGCAATGTGGTTTGACAAAATATCCCATAACACAGAGGAAATGGTCTGTTAAAATTGGCAATAGTAAGTGGATTACTGTTTTTTCGGACTGAAATATTTTATTCATTTTGTTTATAGCAAAAAGTATATGTGATAAGAAGTACAGATAACATTTATTAATGTTATTAAAGCTTTTGCAAATGCTGTCAATATTCAAATTCGTTTCTTCGTTTGAAAGAAGGAGAAAGTAATGGCGTAATGGATTCCATTGTTCTAACAACCGGTCTATAGCTGACAGCAGAGATAGCCATCTTGTTGTGCATACATTTAGGACCTTGTGCTCTGGATTTTGGAAATAAATTTGAAATTCCTTAAAGTCAGTTTGGCGCTTGGAACTATGAGCAAAGAAGCAATATACACTTTTTACGAATTGCTCTAAAGTGGATGGAATTTCTTTGGCTGCTGCTGATGCACACAAATTTAGCGAATAGCATGTACATCCTAGGTAGAACAAATTGGGATTAAGTGCCTTAAGTTGTGCCTTTACTCCGTTCAACTCACCTCGCATTACTGATGCATTATCGGTGGCCAAACCAATAAAATTGTTATATGGGATCTCATTTTTATCAAATTTGTCTTTAACTATTTTAGATATTGAAGAAGCAGTGCAGCTGTCTAATTCAACTAACCCGAAAAAAATATCGTGTACTTTAGATGTTTTAAAATACCTGGCTACCATAACTAAACACTTTTTCGTTGCAACGTCAGTGGTTTCGTCTAATATTAAAGAAAACTTATTTTATTTATCATTTCCTTAGATTTTGTTGATTTGCATTTCATCTTCGACTCACTTGGGTACAATGAATGTAAAAATTCAGGCAGATGATCCATTGTCGTCAAAGGCAAGTTATGTATAATACAAAACATAACAGAACAGATTTCTTTTCGTAATTTTTCTGTTGCCGAAGCTGACGCTGAGCCATCTCGGAAGCATTTGTCTATTTTCGATTGCTTTTGCAACACTTGCAATCGGGTTTTATGTTGAGTTGATTCTGAGTGCCTAGTTAGGTTCGACACATTATTGCTCAGCGATTTGTTGCACCATGTGCAATATGATTTGTTTTCAACTGATGAAAGCCATGGTCTATCGAGCTTCCACTTTTCAATAAACTTTTGCTCAAATGACACTTTAGTTGAAGTACCTTCGCTTAACGAATCTGCATATGAACCCAACGATGTTGATGGCTTAGACGAAGTCGATGGATTTTGTTGTTCGTTTGGAGATAATGGCAATGGATTTAATGTTTCCTCTCTACAATAATGATTAAGTATGTATCTTCAAATCCTGTTCTAAAGGTAAAAAGAAAAACATTGTACTTACCTATTAACAGTATTAACTTTCGCAAAATTGCAATTGACATTGGTAATTTCTTCATCTGCAGGTGTTTCAATTTGAATCACGTCACTGGAGTAAATAATTGAGATAACAATGCTTTTACAAATAGTCGTAAATAACAAATTTAAATTATTAAATCACCTCGTAGTAATTTGATTAGAATTATCGAAATGCGGCGAAATTAAACTTGAATGTGTGAATTTGTTTTCATTTCTTAAAAAGAAGAGAAAAACACCAATAAATTACCAAAAATTAAACACATATTAAAGGAAAAAGTACCGCACAACTGTTGGAAAATGTCTCTTCATATTTATAGCTGTATTTTTTTATTAAAATACAAATATTGAAAATAAATAGATCACAAAACAAAACAAGACTAGATTCAGACCGTTATAGAAGCTTATAGAAGTGCAATACACTGAACTGTAACCACCATTATATATTGGTCTGAACTAAGACAGAAGTGAATGTGTTCAATTAATCACTTTATGGTGAATGCGTTCAGACAAAATTACAAAAAAAAAAATGCATGGTAGGAATTGGTAATCAATATTATAACTTATTAAGGTCATTTTATATAAAAAAAAAATATGCATACGTAATCGAAAGGAAAATCGTAGTGTTTTCAAATTTTTCGTAGTGACGTAGTGATTTTGCTAAGCTAATGCAAAATCGTAGTGAAACATTACGATCGTAGTGAAAGTGGGGACGCTGCTCGCATTGCAACAAAGTAACTCACTTCGCTTTCGTATTTGGCAAAATGAGGGAGAAAAAAATAGCATATTGGCATGCGATTGGTTTAATTTTAGAGTAGAACTGTGTAAATTATGTGAGTGGATCTCCATTAAATTTAATAAAGAGAGCGTAATATTTTCAACCCTCTTTGCCCTAGTTGTATCTCGCGCCGTTAGAAGCATCACCATCGATTTGCCAAAGTGATAGTACTATTAGTTTCATATACAATGGTACCATACATATTTTATATGAGTTGACAGCTTACTCCTTTGGGAATTAGTTCACAATATAATAGGTCGCAAAAGAACTATCTCCCAAACTTACGAACTAAATCCCATACTTGGTGGGACTTAGTTCATTTTGGGATTTAGTTTCATATGGGACTTAGTTCGCATGGTGCAAGAATCTGGTTAAGTCCTACAGATATACATATCTATATACCTACGCCTTCCTAACTTGCGCTGTTGGCAGTGAGTAGCAGAAATCATATCTAGGAGTTAGTTAATTGTTCCCGTGGCTTAGAGTGATTCGTATAGTACCTATTCAATAGCTCATTTATCACCTGAATGAGATAGTTGAACTTTACATTTTATTTCATACATTGGATTTTATTAGCCGGGTTTAAGACATGGTATAGAAAGGTCATTTGCCAGGGGCCTATACCACAACAACTTCCACCTTTCATTTTATTAAACTCATTTCAATATGCAAATATCGATGATTTCAGATAAGAAAAACAATGTCTACAAATGTTGTATCCTTTAAAGTGGTACGAACTGACAAACAACTGGGCTTAGTAGCAGTAAGCATATATTTTGGAAAAAAAAAACCAAAGCTAAAGTAGATAGCCTTCATTAGCATTATTGATTTATGGTATCCCGACAGGCCACACTAACACTAGTCACGTTTTGCGCATTTCGATACAAAACATATGCAAGAAAGCCATAAAACATTTTCTCTTTTTCTTCTCTTGAAATTAATTTTCGTGAATTTTCCCTGAAGACGGATTAGCCTAATAAAATTTCCAACACATTCATTTCTCTAAGTGATTCCTTCTCAGTCGTTAATTTGAAAAAGGAGAGGAAGAAGAAACCCGCTCACTCTCCGGTTGATTGATGAGAGTCGGCGAAATGCCGCTACTTCGCACTAATTCATTGGTTTCATCCGCTTTTGCCAATTTCCTCAGAATGTGTTTTTTCATTTTCTTTTCTGATAAGGGGGATTTTACAAACCACATCTAGTAAGGGAAGCAATCGATTTTCATCAAGTTTCGGTTCAAGTGTTTTTTTTTTTTTTGTTGTACCTAACTATATCTACTTTAACGTATAGTCAATTTAGTCATATTGAACGAAGACTATGTCTTAGACATTTGAATTTAAAGTTTAATACAAATTGCCGAATACTTCCCCTCCCTTGTGCATAAAAATTAAGGCATAAATTATTCATGATGACGCCAGTTGTCACATTTATTTAGCAGCGTTTTTCTTTTGCGATTTGTCAAAATTCAACATCGTTTATCGTTAAGCTGAAGGGAAGGAAATACTTGCCCACGCAATTTATTTTGAGACATTTGAAAACGTAAATTATTTCGATTTTAGCATAAATAATACTATACCTACCGATAGTATACGAAGAAGCTTGAACTTTAGGCATCGCGTTCATTATACCATCTTGTTCATGTTAATTGTTCGTTTTATTGTTTGGCTTGAATCATAATGTTGTAGTTGAAATGATAGTGATGACATGATAGATATGGGCGGCCCTATACGAACTAAATCCCAACTGGAACTAACTCCCACTAGCCAAATGAACTAAGTCCCATAGTAAATATGCAGTGGGATTTAGTTCCGTACGCACAATGGTATATGTATAGGATGGGGGCATGATGCACCCTGCAATCCCCCTGCTTGGGGTCACTGTTGGATTTGAAGGTTGGGAGTAAGTTCATTTGGGACTTAGTTCGTAAAGAACAAAAGAATTTTTCTAGTCAGTATATTTTATTGTTGTAATATACGAAAATTTCACACTTTTACACTTTTACAATGATACTAGGACCTACTACACCTACAACCCCTATACTTTTTCAAATTATTAATAATATTGTTTGTATAAGAATTTTTCACCCTGGTATAAGCAGATCCGTCCACATCTTATTATTTTACCTTACCTACATGGTAGAACCGGTTAATTGACACTCTGTAATCGGACAACCTCGTATCGAACCACACTTTATGCTTTCCCTGCTCTTTTCCATATAATTTTCCCTCTATAATCGGGACACATACTATAATCGGACCATGAACCACATTCAATGGTATGCGTATGCGTAGGGTGACCAGATCCATGCCCGCCAGAAAGAGGACACCTTCAAAAATCTTAAATGAAAAATTGAAATACCGGTTTTTTTAACTTTCTCGTTTTTTAGAATGGCACGCCTCGATTTTAAGGTCTTAATTCCAAGAAATTGGCACCTAGCAAAATACATTGGGCAGAAGTTCCGTCGCATTTTGAAAAAAATTAGTCGATTTTGAATCCTTTCGATGCGATCAGATTGAGTCTTAAACGCAGGGCTCCAAATGACATTAGCATACTTAGGTAATGATCTTACCAAAGATATATATAAAGATAAGAGGGCATATGGGTCCCTAAAATCTTTGCAATTCATGAAAGTTCTACCTTAAAGCTAAACATATTTTTAATGATCGAATTTAAGCAAACAAGTAGTCAAATTTGTTTGCTAACAAGTCTATTAGCATTAAAATCCTTTCATTTTGTAATACCTTCCTACCAAAGAAATTAAGTGCATCAGGTGGTCGAATGTTCTTGTTCGGATTTAAAATTGTGGTAAACATGTGCTTGTACGCCGGGGTAACTGCCCGACTGGCGACTGCGGAAAACCGTCGGTTCCAGTTCCGAAACTACAACAAGCCTCGGATACGGATGATTTTACTGTTGACGAACCTGGCAAACGAATTAAGGACAACGAATTCGGATCTACACGTGGAATGTTAGGTCCCCGTCCATCTACTCGCCTACGCCCGACGACATCGACATAATCGTGAGAATGCAACGTGATGTCACTGGGGCGCGCTGTTGAGCATTGAGACGGCGGCGGCGAAGATGGGTTTGGCGGTCAATGAGTCCATAATCTCTCCTCTACCCGTTTGGGGGTTGCCCTTGATGATTTGAAGTCGATGGTGGAGGATCGAGAGCTATGGAGGGTCCACTTAGCAATCTACACCCGCGGCCCACTTAATGGACAAGCGGACCATTTGAAAATTAATGAATG
This sequence comes from Cheilosia soror, assembly GCA_949372485.1. NCBI lineage: Eukaryota > Metazoa > Arthropoda > Insecta > Diptera > Syrphidae > Cheilosia > Cheilosia soror. The sequence continues at coordinate 939,207 of OX443561.1, read as the reverse complement.
AATGAAAAAACTAAATAAGAAGAACTTTTAGTCACGAAAAATCATTACATTTGAAAATATTCCAAGTCTCTAAGAATTTGTTCTGATCCCAACCAAATTGCTACAAAATTATTTATGTACATATATGTATGTATGTATGTACTTCCAATATGTGTCATTACTTACAAATTACTAAATTAATCCTCAAAACGCATTTTGTTGAGTTTCGTGCAATACTAATAAAGTTTCTCTACTACTCAAACTGGAGAGCTCCATAAAGTACGCGAAACCAATACCCGCCCCTTTAAGGACCATCTATAGGTAAACAAGTAAATCAATTTGCATTCAATAATAGCACAGGTTTCTTTTTCGTTTGAAACTTGCTTCTCTGTGATGAAGTAGATATTGCAAAATCATATATATACCTAGGTGCACAATTAGATTCCATCATTTTCTGTCTCGTAAAAAGTTTTTTTTTTTTTTTTTTTTGTTTTTGTTATGGCATCCTTCCCTGTGCTTTTAGCGTAGTAATTTGGTTAAGGTTTAGTCAATTTGCTTTCTCTCGTGTGATGGACTTTGTTTTCAACTAATGGCAGCTCTTTGTATTTCGTAGCATGAGTATCGTAAAGAAAGGTAACTGCTAAATGTAACGGCCATTTGTTTCAATTAGTAAAAACGATATACAATACATATAGTAGGAGAGAAAAATGCGATTAATCGGCGATAACGCTAAATTGAGCTTTGAAAGAATTAAACTAAAGGCTTTAGCTAATTTGGTTACCAAAACAGCGTTCGACATACCTGGCGCTTTTTATGTCCCTCGAAAATGGTTTGGCTTTTGTTGGATTACCAGTTTTGACTTCTTGCATTGGGGCCAGCAAGCTTCGACTAAAAAATTCGCAGCGCCTTCAAACCCTGGTTACAGAGAAGTCTTTGCAATACTTGGGTCAGAGAAGACCCATTGTGATACCACAGGATCGACTGTGGTCACAACTACCCGTTGAATCAACAGGAGCTAAAAGCCAATTCACAACGGCGCTTTGCCGCGCGCGTGCGTTGACAGATAGAGTAGAACCAATGCTTTCATATGGTGCAAGCCAAAATGAGGCTTCAGGCTTCGTATCGACTTTAGATCCTAAATATCGTAGACTTTCTCAGGGGCGTTGGGCGGCTTTGACATTTCATTTTCGGTTTGGTTTGTTCGATTTGATAATATTTAAAGTGATAGAGCAGATATGCTGTTCATATTAATTTATTACTTGGTGTTGGTGTGCCAAATTATTCCAGGAGTGCAAAAATTGAAAAATCGAGTAGATCGTCGGTATCCATATTTGAAAATTTATTAATAGGGTTTTTATTTTTAAATAGCCAAACCAAGTTTTTAACAAAATTGCACCTCTGCATTTTAGTGACTGAACTTCTTTCCACAGCGACGATAAATGCTGGCCATTTGGCAATCTTGCTCACCTAAATCGTTTTTCAAGTATTCCACAAAGTTATCAATTCATAAGTTTAAGGAAAGGGATTTTCCGTGTAATTTACCCACATTTTTTCAACCAAACTAAAAATTTACGTGACTCGCCTGAAAGGACTTTCATGGGAAGGCATGTACCTGTGTAAATATGTACATTTAATGCACCAGACAATTCTGCCACAATAATATCCGCAAAAGTATTCCACGGCAAGAAAAGTGAATAATAACAATTATAAGCAAAAAGGAGTAGACTTGCATTGTCCTCTGAATTCAGGCATATTAACTTAAACCAAACAGAACTTTCAATCGCTCATACTCTAGTCTCTCAACGCGCCAACGCTCTGAAGCGGCATTTAGTTTTGGAAAACTGCGGCTTGCGTGCGTTGACATAAAGTACGGTAAAGTTTCTAAAACGCTTGTCAACGCACGCAAGCGACAAAGCGCCGTTGTGATTTGGGCATTATGGAAAACAGTCGCTTGCGTGCGTTGACATAAAGTATCGTAAAGTCTCTGAAACGCCTGTCAACGCACGCAAGCGGCAAAGCGCCGGCCGTTGTGAATTCACCTTAAGAATGAATAGTTGGTGGCAACTAATGCTTGTATTAGCGAGTTCGCCGAGATTGTCGAAGAAGTTCTCCGAGATGTATACTTTCTACGAGATGAGAGGGCTGGGCACGTGCATAGCAGGTCAATGCATTTCAAATCCAACAGAAATCGTTGGCAGGGAGTCCCAGCCTGAGAGATTGTTGAAGCGCTTGAGATCCAGCATGGGTCAGATCTTTTTCGAGGTGTCCATCTGTGTATTCAGTGTTGGCTTTTCAGTTTTGCAGAACTGATAATGCATCAATTTGTATTTGTCTAAATTTCTATAGAGAATCTAAAAGTCTTCACTATCTCGCGATCTTAAGATAGTTAAACGATGATAGGGTTTCATGCGATTTTCCAGGATTTGTTTTATCGTAGTATATAATATTAAAATCTCACTCTATTTGTTTTGAAACTTTAATGGTTCTTTCTAACTGGGGTCCCTAAACACCGGAATGGCAATAATCTGCGGACTTTTGCCTACTTGCCGCAACAAAAAAAGTATATGAAGATATGTATATAAATTTGATATGGTTCCCTCCAAGTTTATGTTGGCCGCTCAGAGAGCTCAGGTGTATAGATAGAAAGGAGTGCCTTAATTAATTTCATTAACCAAATTGATTACATATTGCGACATCTGCTCAATTATCTGGGACCGAACGGCGCGCGCATCCGTGGCCAGTATACGGCATTACATACGAAACGATAGTATTGTTTTTCAACAACGTATAATGCGATCGCGTTTCGGCCCGTGAAGGACCGCCATGTTTCTTGAGGTATCGACCCCATGTGCATACATCTTTTAATTTTGAAACTATATTAGTGCGTGGCTCACGCTCACCGTGTCGTCGTTGAGTTGATACCAGTGTTTTTAGGACTCTCTATCTTCATTTTTCCCACGAAACGTGGTAATTTTTCCCATTTTTCCCTTTTTTACCGAACTCAAAATCCCACCAAAATCCCACGATACATTAAAATGGAAAACAAATTGTTTATTTCATTTTTATTATGTTAAAAGAAAATCACAATGGTCGCGTTGCATTGATCGCTAGATGACTAGCGGCATGCCACACTCCATATATGTACAAAAACTGTCATTTCAGCATTTGCACTAGATCTCTAGCACATATTGTGAAATATCCTTTTCTGCGAAATTTCAATCTAACTCCTTTAACTGACTCCTTTCAGTGATTGTTTGAATAGTTTTGAATTCTGACAGTCAATTATCCGTATCCACTTGGGAAGACATTTCTGTTTTCCCCTGTCAGGAAGTGAACTTGCACTTCGATTTTTCTCAATTGACCAAGTGACTACCACTTGCGCTAATTGAGCGACGAGTACAAGCCCGCCAATTGGTGATTATAACGGAGGAGAAGACCAACCTCTGGGCGTTATTGTTGCTATCTTTAGCATACCTACTTAGGACGATAAGATCAAGTCCAGTAACGAGAACCTTTTTGTGCTCTTAAGAATTAGACAAGTATTAAACGAGACCGATTAACTGTTCATTAAGAAATTCCCAAGATATCTTTCGGAAATAAGTAGGTACCTACCAATAGGGGATTGCTTAATGTTCTCATGGACATGCCCTTATATTTTTGAACAAAACGAATTCTTTCCGTATGAATATATTCCATATGTATTTGCAAAGATATTGAGTTTCTGGGCTCGTGTTCGTTCTTAAATTCAACTTTGCGTTTTTTTTGGGCTGAGTATACATACCCCAAAAATTGAGACGTATAAATGCGATGTAATGATGTGCGATCGGACTTTTGCCTTAATCTTCCAGAGGGGCTTTTATCTCCCTTTTTGTTAATAGGCAACCTTTTTGCATCATTCCACACGCAAATTCTCTATACACACACATGAGCCCAATTGCTGTTTCACAGTTTAATACTTCTTGTATTTGAAAATGGAAAATAGCTGTGACTATAAAATCCTTTTCGGGTTATAATTCTGTTATCTGGGCATTTTTTCGATGTGTTTAGTGTAAGAATGATATGGCTAGGAAGGGCTACCTTTTATCAGGGTGGCAGTAGGTGGTAATATAATACTTAGGCTTGGGCCCATGCAAATCTATAGAGAATTTATGTTTCGTTAGTCGCACCTTATTTACGAGGCGTAAAGCTATACTCGTCCTCGTAAATTGAAATGATTTACGTAAGAAGCATATTGTACCTTAAAATTAGATTTATTGAAGAAAATTTGCTTGGCCTGCCTGCGTGAGATTGAGTCGTACAATGTTTGTTTATATTAGAAATATCAAGTAGCAGCCTTGCTACATTTTTTTCAAGAAAATTGAAAATTAATTGTATTCCGAAAAGCACTTTTACTTGCCAAACAAATTGTTTTATTTTTTTGTCGGAATTCTCATAAAGTTATTTCAATGGAAGCTCGAGCATCAGTGAAACCATTAACTCTGAAGCGACAATATATTTCATTCAATTATTACTTTGTCGCAAGGAGTTGCCTCTTGTTTCGTCGCGTCGCATCGGTCGTGAGGTAGGCATAGGCACTCCCATGAATAATTATTATATCAATATGTGTATATGAAGGGGTGTGGGAGGAATGTGATGAAATATTAAAATTGTGCTGTGTTGTGTACACTGTACCTTCACTGCTGGTATGTGGTGTAGAGCTGGAGAAGCCCTTTTCACAAGCGATTGCTCTCTTTTTATGCCGCATGAATTGTGTTCATATGAGGCAGAGACTGCGTTAACGTTTCATTTAACAATCAAGTATAAGGGAATGTAGAGTTGAACTTGATATGTGTAGATATAAAGGGGTTGGGTCGTATTAAAAGTGGTGTTCACGTTATAATGTTGGCTGTGTGTAATAAGGTATTATACTTTTTCTAATGTGTGAAAAAAGAACAAGAACTTTCCTTTGAACGCTCTTAGTGCCTTAAGTTATTTTTAAGAAGTCGAAAAAATACACTTTTTCCACTTTATTTCTTTTTTATTGAGTTATCGTTTTGTATACACCCCTACAGGTATGTACCTATATTCATTTTGACATTACCCAGTAAAGTAGATACATTTATTTATACATATTTTAATTATATAAAAATTTGATTTTGAATATGTATTACATAATATTAAACCTTTGCAGATTTCAAACAGATATATTGAATATGGACTCTTACGAACTTGATATTGATTTCCTAGAGACACTTGCATTTTTTTCTGTGCCGGTGAAAATCATAAATATGTACATAGCTGCTTACCATAACCTTGCACATTATTATTGCAACGCAACGAACTAATAATGTTTTGATCGCTCGCAGAAATTATGTTCATCTCTCAGGTTTCTTTAGCTAATAGGCATCTATACTTATACAACGATACAATCTTTCTTTTCGCTTCGATATTTCTAATGCGTGGACACGTCCCTCGGACTGAGCAGTGGAGATTGATTAAATTTTTCATTATTATATACATAACAACAAAATTGGATTTAGAAGTTGATAAAAATAACAATGTTCAAAATTAGCTAAGTTTTTCTTCGTACTAAAAATTAAATCAGATTACCTACACGAATGACTGCGGTAAGTTAGGTCAATGCTCTTGCACCTTGTACCACAATAGTCTTCCTTACTTCGCAGTGGTCCTATTTTTAATACCAACTCACTTCACTCGGGCTTACCTACCCGGTCTAGTCAACCGCAATGCTTCCACTACAAAACCAGTAAGACAATTATCTTCGACTATGCCGAAGCTCAAATACCCGGTACTATATTATTGTAAAAAATATTTTAGTATTAAAAAATTATATATTATGTATTTGTATGGGAGGTATGGGTAGATTTTATTCGACCAAGCTCATTTTTCTCAAAAATTTTAAAATATTATTAAAACAATATGTGCAAAGTTTAAACTTGCTATCTTTACTGTAGCTATTTAAATTTAAGATACCATTTTAAAACTCTTCTCAATGCGCCAAAAATCTCCCCACCGCCTTTGTATGCAGCCCCTATGATCATTGATGAATATTTAGATATGCCTTTTTCTATCGCAGAAGTAGAGGAAGCCATCGAGAATTCAAAGAAAAATAAAGCCCCAGGAAATGATCGTATACCATTTGAATTCAACAAGAATTGCTCACCGGAATTTTTATCTGCGCTCACGCAGGAATTCAATAGAATATTCGCTACCGCGGACGTGCCTGAAAGTTTCCAGAAAGCGATAATTTTTCCTCTGCACAAAAAAGGAGACTACGACGATCCAGGAAACTACAGAGGGATATCGTTTCTAAACACATCGGCGAAGTTGTTTGCCAGTTTACCCTTCAAGAGAATCACAGAGTGGGTGACAAATAAGAAGGTACTACATGAATTTCAAGCTAGTTTTCGTAGAAACTATTCTACCATAGATCAAATTTTCTCGCTAGTAAATATTGCAGAAATATATAAGATGAAGCGGCTAAAACTGTACGCCTTTTTCGTAGATTTCCGTGCTGCTTTTGATTCAATTCCGAGAGAAATGCTTTTTTATAAACTATATAAGTACGGAATCTCGTCTCAGGTCATCAACGTTTTAAGAGCTTTGTATGAAAACAATAAGGCATGTGTTTGGGATGGACACCGGTTATCGGAGGTTTTTGAAGTTTCCATGGTTGTCAAACAAGGCTGCGTTCTTAGCACCTTGCTATTTATATTGTATATAAATGATATATCGGAAAACGTTAGGGGTGGAATTGAGCTCAGTGGAACCAATATTCCAGCACTGATGTTTGCAGATGACATCGTCTTTCTAGCTGACAAAATAGATACGATGCAACTAATGGTAAATAGGTTGGACACCTACTGCAAAAGGTGGAATTTGACTGTAAATCTAGAGAAGTCAAAGATGATGATATTTTGAGATGGTGGAGGACGGTACGCTCGAACTGAAAAATGGAAATTTCAGGGCGAGCAGATTGAGATAGTTAAGCAGTACAAATATCTGGGAGTGCTGGTCACGCCGAGTTTGAACATGAGCAAACACCTAAAGGCAAAGCTTGCAGAAGCTAAACGGGTGATTTGCGCAGTCTGGGGAAATTGTATTAATAATAAGCATGTTTCTCATATTTCGAAGCAGAAAATATTCCGTGCGACAGCGTCTTCAATTTTGCTATATGCAGCACAAGTTTGGGGTTACTGCTCGTTTGAGGCTGTGGAAAAGTTTATTCGATATTTCCTTAGGAGGGTTTTTAAAATTCCAAACAGTTCCCCCAACTATATGTTACACTTGGAGACTGAAGTAGCACCCCTGTTCATGGATACCCTTAAACTGCATTTAGACTACATCGTAAAGGTCTTTGGAATGAGCCAAGAAAGAATTCCAAGGTTGCTGCTTACACAAATGCTGCGCTACAGGGTCAAATGTGTCCAAGACTGGGAATTGCTGGGACGGAAATGCGGTTATAACTTCACTCTTATGGCGAATGAGCCACAGGCTTCAATTAGGCAGAAAGCAAGACGGTTACTGACGGAAACTGGAAGACGAATCTATGACGAATTTACAAATGAAGCCCAAGCATCCCTACACAGAGCTTACTACAGCAAGCTAAACCATTATCTAAATGACAGGACTTATTTTTTGAGCAGTTATTCGGCAGACAAGATAAGCATCATCTTCAAAGTAAGAGGCGAACTTCTAAAACTGAACTATATTCCATACCGCCCAGAGCTTCCAATTTTATGCGAACTTTGTAATCTCAAGGAGCGAGAGGATGTGTTAGATTTCATCGCAAAATGTCCAATACTTAAAGAAATCCGCATAAACTTTTTCGGAGTTCCGGCACTTGGGTTGGAGGAAGCAATACATATATTGAATGGTGGTAGAGATTGGAACTTGCTCTACAACTACACAGTCAACGCACTTAGTTACAGAAATAGCATAATTGAAGAAATGTTTTAAAGAAAAACAAAATATAAAAAAAAAAAAAAAACAAAAATTATATATTTATGTACCTACACATATTTTTATATACATGATATAAGAAATATGAATTAATTCTTTTTATTTGAATGTCAATCTGGTAGACGGCCTAAGGCCAAACCCTATAGACTAAGTTAAAAAAAACAAAATGTATGCATTTTTAAACATAAAATAAAATAGTCCATTAAACTAACTAAACTAACTAACTATTTAAATTTAATTTTTAACATCAATAAAAAGCTATATTAATCCGATATTTTTGTAGCAGTTTTCATCTGATCTTGCTCATCTTCGAACTTAGCCTCAGTTTGATGAATAAAAGGTTACGTGCCAAAATTCAAGATAATAGCTCTTAAATTATGGCCGGACGGACAGACGGACATTGCTAGATCGGTGCCATGAAATAAAGTCTTATGCAAAAAGGTCCGAAACGTATTTTTGGACTTTTTTGGACTTTATTGTACTTTTGAAATTGCAATAAAATCCAAAACGAGTTTTGGACTCAGCAGTTAGCAGGCCCCCCCATACATATTGTACTATTTATGCATTGTGGATTTTATTTCCACTTCGATTTGGACTTTATTGCAGTTTTGAAAATGAAATAAAGTCCTAAAATCGTTTTGGACTTTATTGCTATTTCAGAAGTGTAATAAAGTCCAAAATTACGTTTTGGACCTTTTTGCATAAGACCTTATTTCATGGCACCGCTAGATCGACTAAGAAAGTGATGCTGATCAATAATTATAGTTCGTCATATCTACAACGCAACGCCTTCTTATGTGCGTTACAAATGGAATGTCAAAGTGAATATACCCCCACCGGGTATAAAAATACAAAAATGTAGTACAAATAACAGAATGAACAATCGACAGTTTCGCCACAATATATTTTCATAAATTTACAATTTGCACCTACCCACCCAGAAGTTCATATTAATTCTTGAAACTATATACCTTCTTCATAAAAACACCACACTTGTGCTATCGACTCTACGTACAGACATTCTACGACGTAGTTATGCACGAGTAAGCGTTCCATCATAATCTTATTTCACTTTGCATTTATGACCGAAAGTGAGAAATTTTGCTTTAGCAGCCTCATCTTTGTTGTATATGTATAGTATATACATATACACATTACACACAGTATATTTCTTTATACTCCTCGAAGCAAGATTGGCTATTTATTGTATTATTCATACTTTAAACTTTTAAAGACAGTAATTTGTGTTGAAAATTGGAGTTTACGGTAGACTCTATTCAGCTTAAGGATAGAACTTTGCAAATTGTTAAAGTTTGAAATAATTAAGACGATATTCGCCCTTCTGCGTTAAGGTGCTAGTACATGGTATGTAGGCCGCCACATATATATGTAGCACTGACGTCATTTTTACGTCAGCGAATAATGGGTACATGCCGTGTACAAGCTCTCTTTGTGCACTCTCTGTTGACGTCATAGCCACATATATATGTGGCGTTCCGTGCTACATACCGTGTACTAGCACCTTTAGAACGGTAATATGAGATACTTACACAGAGTAAATAAGAAAAGATAAAATGGTATGGGCCAAGTAGTAATCAGTAAAGTTAACCATTCTTCCAATCAAAAATGTTAGATTGAAAGTTGTAAAATGTGTTATCTAAAATAATAATTGAATTGCATTTATGGCAACTTTAAATAAATTTAATGTAGTTCATCGTAGCGTTGCGGCGCGATATACGAGAGGCATACGATTTGTTGTCGCACTCTTGTATTGAAATGGAGAACCGCACACGGCTCATCAGCTATGCCCTATGCCCTATGCGTAATGACGACTATCGTCAAGGCCGTCAAGCAGTGTCGGCCGCTTATCGTCTTTGTACGAGTAGGTACGCTTGGAGTTTGTTTACATTATCTACGTATTTTATTTAAAGAAAAAAGTATCAGGCGAAATTATTAAATTTGAATTTAAATTTATTTTGTTTTTGAATTACGTAGTTATATAGGCTAAAGCTACACAATTGTATGAGTTTTAATCGTCCTCATCTGCTAACTCTTCAGTGGCAATAAATAATCGTGTGCTTGTATTTTTTAAAATGTATGGGTGCATCCAACACTTTCTTCTGCATTCCTTTTTCGGTCATGGAGATAACGTAGTAGGTAAAAGAAATTCTTCTTCATCACTCGACATCCTTACGCTTTGTATTTTGACGATTAGAAATTGCGTCGTGTGCGGTTCAGTAGCCGTATCGTTATCGTAGCTGCAGAGCAAAATTATGATGTGACGATGACAACATGAGTCGTGTGCGGAAGGCTTTAAGGTCCTAGTACACGGCATGTAGCAAGCCACATACGTATGTGGCACTGACGCAATTTTTACGTCATCCAATGGTCCCAATGTACCCAGGGAAACTGAATTCATTTATTTTTATATAGAGTATACAACCCGAGTTTGAAATCGATCGGATGAGGAATAAGAATTTTTCAATATGAACTTTGATCCAATCTTTTTCCTCTTTGGAGATCGAATTTCCACAAAATTTGTTTCAAAATATTAGCTTCCTAGTTCTTCCCGTTTTGGATAGACGTTGAGTTTGAACGATCACCAATCAGTCAGTACAAAATGTTTTATACGTATGAGATTCAGCCAAATAAAGCGTTTAATTTTCGCTATTTGCTGAGCTCATTTTGTTACAGACAGTAAGACACTTTAATTTTTAACAGGTCCATTCGGTTGTGTGAGTTTTTCATGTTAAGAATTTGTTGCTAAACAGAGCAATGTCTAGTTTTGGCATCCCTGCCAAACTAGTCCGTTTGTGTGGGATGATAATGGAGAATGTACGCTGCTACATCAAGGTCGGTAAGTACCTAACCGAGACCTTCGATCTGTGTGAGGTCTCAGATCAGAGACCAGAGGCTATCCCTAAGGGGATTGAAATCGATCTAAATGGGAAATCAACCTAAATGGTTGCCTTTAAGACCGTTATATGTGGTGAAGAGCCATATCCTGCAGGAGGTGCCACTGCTTTAGACCAAATATAACGGATCTAGAGGGGAATAACTCGATAAAACCCGTAATCCCGGGTGAACAACCGTGCCCATGGGATGTATATGTATGGAACAATGATACGTGTCTTTTAGCGGTAAACTCTATAGATACCTGGGGACCTCTAGTTTCAATTTCAATTCCCCTTTTCTGTATACAGGGGGTGAGTACAAAACGACCTTCTTTCCCACATGCTCGTGGGAACAAAAATAAGCAGAAAACAACGAACAAAACAAACAAAACGGAAGAGACTACTGTGGTAGGATCGAGCACTCTAGACTCTATTAACATCGATCGCCAGACGGACAAACTGACTGAGGAAGAAGAAAATCGTCTACTCAACCCTTTCGCCAATCTTGAAGTATGGGACAGAGAAAGCGTTGCATCTGGCACTGGCGCAGAGAACATGACTCTCGATGTCAGTGACACCTGCTCAAATGTTACCTCGTACCTATCCAGATTGTCAAACTGCTCAAGACGTAGTAGAATAAACAACACCAGAATGACAATCATACGACGAGGCAATAAGGGCTGGGACGAACTTAACGATGCGAGACGAAAACGCAACGCACAGCTAATAATGGAGAATGAGCCATTAGCTGGCTCAAAGATTGGCAAGGACCATCCAAGGAAAAGGCTGACCTCATCACCATGTGTGACAAGGGACACTGGAGGTCTAAACCTCACACCGAACGTTGCATCGGGCCACTTGCCCGAACGGGTCCTTAGTTCGAAAAACATTTGAAACACTCATAGATGTGCATATACGGACTAAACTAAGGCCCTTATTGTGATTGTCGATCAGCGATCGTCACGACAATTGTCGATTGCGTCGATTAGTTTTAGCTATACGTACGCACAAAATGTTTTTCACTTCCAAGAGAAAGCATCGACCATATACATTTGCAATCGACTATAAACTGTCAAATCGACAAATATCAATCGAAACCGATAATCACAAGTGTCGATCCATCAACAGTTGTCGATCAATGATCAACTATCGACGCTCACAATAGGGGCCTAATAGTGTCGCAGCACGGTGGAGAGAACACTAAAATTAAAAGAATACACTCTGGCAGCCTTTCTGGACATTGAAGGAGCATTCAATAATGTCGAAACAGACGCTCAATAATAGAATAATCATTTCAAAACTATAAGGTGTACAAACGAAGGTATCTGCATCAAGAGGAATTCTTTAAGGCGGTACTCTGGGTTCTTGTGGTAAACGAGATCCTGATTAAAATAGAATTTATTGGAGTTAGAGCAGTTGCATATGCCGAAGACTTAGCACTGCTCGCGACAGGAAAGTTCCCATCCACTATCAGTGAGCAACTAAACAGAGCTCTATCCAAGGTCAACACATGGACAAAGAAATGTGGACTGGCCCACGTAAAACTGAATTAGTTCTCTTCACCAACAAAAGAACAATTCCGGAATTTAACCTGCCAACAATTGAAGGGATTCCGCTAATAATTTCTGATAGTGCCAAATACCTGATGGGAGTTATTCTAGATCGAAAATGAAACTGGAACCTCAACATTAAAGAAGGAACCAAAAAGGCAATGATAGATTTCTATGCCTGCTTTATAAGAAACTAATCATCCCAGTACTTCTCTATGTTGCAGAGGCATGGACTCTTTTAAAAATAATGTTACTCTTTTTTGCTTCGAGATGAAAATTCAGTAATTTTCAGTCCCGAGGAGAAAGATACAACTACGAACTGAACGGGCTGTACAGCGACATCGAGCACAACGCGTTTAGTGGTTAAGTTTTCTTCAGCATAAAACGTAAACATTATCACTTATAGCATTTCTTTGGTTCTTCCTGTTGATAGGTCCTTATCAAATAGTTGTCCTTTGAGTTCATTAACAGTGATTGGTGATTTTTGTTCTACATTGAACCACTTCGTAGATGTGAAGATGGAGTATTTAAAAGGGAAACCTATGTATAGATTGACAAATTCCTTCACACTGAAGTTGCCTAAAGTAACGCTATGACTGAGACATGAGTATCACCTGCGGCCTTAAAGAATATACAGCTGTAAAATCATCTAACAACGCGGCGCTGTGGCTCTGGCTGATGAACTTCGTTCCGACAGTCGTAGTCGTGTTGATTGCGTGTCCTCCAGATTGAGATTAGTAGTGCGATTGAGGGGTCCACTGCGGCCGATTGTCCGTTTACCTCCAAAATAGTTTTAATATCCCGCTTGGGAGATCGAACGTTCGCGTCACTACCATTCCCATGACGTGTCATTGTGACCATTAGTATAAAAAAGTTGTTCACCCAAGGTGCTGTTATATTTAAATTTTAGGCATTCTATTTCGAAAATGTGATAATCATGAGTGGGAATGCATTTGGTTCACTTTAAACATTTGCCAAACGATTGAAATAATAGCTAATATGCGTTCACCAAAATCCTATGAGTTTTAACGCTTATGCCCCTAGATCGGATACCACCTTTGCTTATTCGGCAATTTTCGATTACACAAATCAAATCAATGAGACCCCATACAGATATTTATGCAAATCTCTAAAAATCAGCATCGTTGACAATCAATTGAATTCATTCTCATTGAAAACATACCAGTGGGTAATTTATGATTATCAAACATGCAAATAAGGCACAAGTGTTCGCTTTGCTGGCATTTGTCGGCCGTTTCCACAAAATCCTTGCGCCAAACAATTGAACAATATTGCATCCGATTGATAATCCTCCGTGTTTGCATGGGATGTACCATGATAAATTTACGCAATAATTTCCGCAAACTACACTGCAACTAGCATTGATCCTTATGGCTTGGTGTAAAACGCTCATTTGCTCGAAAAATCTGTTTGCTCATGTATGTTGTGCATGTGTTTTATTTTTTGCGTGTGGGTGATGAGCTTTTTTTTTGTCGCTTCGTCCCTTTTCAGTCAATCTGTTATCAACTGTCACCCAACCAGAAAGGTAACGTGCTCTAATTTTCTTTTCAGTTGTTCGTTCGTGTTGTTATTCGTACAAACACTTCACGGTTAGCACTTTGGGACACGTGATATGCCTACGTTACGTGGCCTATAAATCACGTGGCAAGGTTGGTGTAAATCAGTCATTAGCCAGTGGACCGACAGCAACGTGGAAATTACAAGAGAACATATCTAGCGTAGTCACCCTTGTTTAAATCTCAGTTCGGTGAAATGAATAATTTTTCCATGCAGTAGATGTGGCAGAAGAAATATGTGTGCCTTTTTTTTGGACTGCTTTCTTGACACTCTCAGAAGAAGGTGACAAATTGGTGTGTGCCTTGGGACCAATTTGACACGTCCTATTTGTTATTTTTTTTAGGAAAATGTCTGGTGAATTTGGAAGTGTGGATAGTGTTTGTTGTTTTTTTATGTGTATGTTTTATTAGCAGGTGAAACTGCGAGGCATTTTTGCCTACGTGAAACCGATTGTATTAGTTGGCCGTTGTCATAAAGATGACTGACTCAAATTCCTCTTTTCAGATAGAGCTAATATTTTGGTATAATACATGAGAAGTTATCCTATTATAGTGAAGCTCGTTAATTAAGCTAATATATTTGCATGAGCATTTAGCTCTTAGTATATTTTGCAAAGAATTTTGTCAATTCAAATAGAAAGAACAGTAGGTATAGTTATTTAAGACTCCATAAAAAAGAACTCATTTTAAACGCGTCGATTTGATTATTTCAAATAGATGCGCCATAAACGACTGGCATAATCAAGGGGCCTTTTCAGCCGAGAGAAACAGCGATTGGCAAGTTATAGCTCTCGACTGTGATATTTTTCCGATTCGTCGACCCTTTTTGATTACAGCCTATACTTGGTTCTGCCTTCGTTTAACCGCTAAATTCATTTTAGCCGCATCCGTCTCTTTACTTGTAATCGCACCCGTGGCAGCTCGCTATGTTCTACCAATGATGCCATTATTATCGGCATATGCATGTAATTGGACGGACTTTTGCCTTGCGTTTTTGCCTGCGCCTTACGCACAAATCTTTCAAGTATGATGTTGAAGATGTTGCATGACAGCGCATGACCCCGATGTCTAAATCCTTTTTATTGACATCAAAGGTTTCGGTGTGATTGTTTCCGACCTTAATGCAGCAAGCGTTCTCCATCGTCATTTTTCACAATCTGACGAGTTTGACCAGGGATGTCAAAACTGGACAATGCCTTATAATAGCTCGTCTCTATAATTGCTGTCATATGCGGACTTAGAATCGGTGAACGCCTTGATGCGGATTGTCATGTTCATTAACGTGTCGATAGCTCAACACTTTTTGCGTCTGTTTGCCCCGTAGAACAAATCCATATCCAAATATAGTTCCTATAGCAATAATCGTAATTATGTGAAGCTTGCAAATTGCAATGCAATGTGTTGTTAAAATCTGGGCCCAATGGCTCAATGGTTAGTGTGTTGGACTACTATCTATTGAACCACTGCGCCACTTCTCGCGAACGTGTTGCAAACATCCCGAGAGTATAACTGTCCTGAAGAAGCTTCTATCAATTAAGCCGTTCGAATCGGCAGACAATTGTTGGTTCCTTCCTTTTGTCCCAAAAATAAAAAAAAAAACTCACACAAACGAATAGTTGTGAGAGCTAGGCCTAGTCTAGGGTTCCTATCCTAAAATCTGTTGCGCCAACTGTTTATTTATTTATTTATTATACCCTCCACAGGAAGGTATATTCACTTTGTCATTAGGTTTGTAACGCCAAGAAGGATTCACCGGAGACCATATAAAGTATATATATTCTGAATCAGGATCACATTCTGAATCGATTTAGCCATGTCCGTCTGTCTTCTTTTTACCGTCACCAGGTTGGTATTGAAAATGGGCTATGTCGGTCAAGTAGTTCTGGTACCTCCCATGCAAAACCGCTATTAGACCCACGTCTCTCTGTCTGTTAAAATCACGATAGCGTTCGAACGAATCAACTTAGGGGACTGAACGTTTGTGAGAGGTCTTATTTTTACGGTCGCCAGGTTGGTGCGTCAAGTTGGTATTAAAAATTGTCCACGTCGGTCTAGTAGTTCTGCTACTTCCCATACAAAGCCAATATTTGACCCATATATCTCTCTGTTGAAAGCACGATAGCGTCCCAACGAATCGACTTAGTTGTCAGGTTGGTACAAAAATAGTCTACGTCGGTCAAGTACTTCTGGTACCTCCCATACTAAACGAATATTAGACACATGGCGTGGAGGGTATCAATGATCAATGATAACACTTTTAAAATTTAATTTTTAATTTAAATTTTAATTTCGTTTTATGAAATTTTTATCCCTGAGAAATTTCCTAAAAATTATGTTAAGCAACTTTTTTATGCACGATCAACACAAGTTGTGGTAAAAGCCATTTTTTGTTAGACAAAAATGGTCAAACAAAATTAAGTGAATATAATAAACTAATGTACCTCTGAGCAATGGTTAACAATGAATTGTCGAATATGAAAAAAAGCTTAACATTGATAAGTTGATCTCCACAAAATGTATTCAAAACGTGATTACGCGGAAATAGTGTGTGTAAACGGGTTCTGCCATGGAAACGCTTCGTTGGCAAGATAGGAGTACCAACGCCGGCCGATAATCAAATCGTAGTACACCATAAAAGTACAGCCGGGTATTCGCTGATGCGTATCAGCGCCTTGTTGATACCGGGTGAGCTCCTCGAAATAAAAAGGAACGACGTACAGACGCAGCGGCGGCAGAAATTGAGGGTGGGATTTTGCGTGCTGAGGAAGTTCGGCCTTGAGTCAGGTCCGCCCACTAGCTGTTCAGTTGGAATCTCCCAGAACCAGAATTCACATAACTACAGAGTAGTAGCACTATTGGCGGAGCTCCTTGAAGTTATTCTTCATAATTTTTAGGAAATTTCTTAAGGATAAAAATTTCATAAAAAAAAAGTTTATTAATAGCCGGTTTTACAGTGCGAAATTTCTATCAGTTTTGTTTATTCTGATGTCAGTTTGGCAATTTAAAAAAGTGAAATAAAAAAATTTAAATAAATAAAATAAATAAAAGTCAATTTTCAGCCTGAACCGGTGGAGAAGAAGAATCCCCTCAAGGAAATGGTCGAGAGTCAAATAGGCAAACTAGTTCGCTACAAGTCGGGCAAACTAAAACTAGTTCTCGCCGTCGCTAGAGCCCCGTCATAAACCGGGAGGGAGATCGTACTACGAAATTCCGGAAAATAAACTCAGTTTAAGCCCCCATCCATGGCTGGTTAAGTTAAACTCGGTTTAAACTCTCGATTAAGTTTAAACTAGTACTACACCTATTCGTATTAAACGTCGGTTTAAACTTGATATCCGGCTAAACGGAGTTTAAACTTGCACTGTAAAACCGGCTATAATTCAACATTTTGAGAAAAAGGCATTTTAAGTAAAAAATTGTAACAACAAATTTTAAAAATTTTGAGTTTAGAAGCCATAACTTTATTGTAGCTGCACAGATGTACCCAAAGTGCTTAGGACTTTTATGCGCCAATAAATTGTCTTTTCAAAATGTACAAAACAATTTTTGTGCCTATAATAGTTTAGAAGTTATAGCTTTTTAAGTGGTAACAGCTCCAAATTAGAGGTCGCCTAGTTTGATGGGTTTTAACGGAAAATACGATGAAAATAGACCCACCCTGCCATTAAATTTTTGGTTCACTAAAACTTCAGGAATCTACCCTTAAAGGATTATACTTCTTAACTGGGACACCATGTATAAATTAGTAATTCTAGCGGATCTATTTTCTCCTGTTGTCACATTTTATATCAAACTAGAAATTCCGTTGCCTGTGTTATTCAATAAACTATTTATGTGTCCACCAGTAGGGTATATAAAAAGCAATTTCAGGTGAAAATATTAAAAGCTATTATTCTAGAAAATTCGAGAAGTCAGACAACCTTTTTTTGATTTAATAGATTTTATTTTTAAATCGTTTCTTAGCTGCTAAAGTTCAAACCGAATCTGCTAAAAGTGGATCATCTGTATATAGCTAGTTGCAGAAATTACTGCATACATAATTAAAATGTCTTGTAGACAAGAAACAAATACACATGAGAAAAACATTATTTGTATTCAATATGAACCGAACACATGAAGCTCAATTATGGGGACAAACATAAACAAACCTCGAACAGCAATGTTATGAGTAGTATACGTCATGTACTGTTTGTTAATTCTGGCAAAATGAAAATTATGAGTGCTTTCGGCAAATCGTCTTTAAATACCTAAGAGACATACGTCATCGGCGGCGGTCGTAAGGATATGGAATGGAAAACGCTGTTTACATTTTTTGATGAATTATTTATTATTTGAAAGATGGAAACATTACGAATGGGATTACCATAAATTGTCTGACGTATTCATTAGTTTCCATTTATCATTTTTATTTTACCTCGAGGTGATAAATGACTTGTCGTACATATTTACATTATTTCTTATACATATATGCGTTTAGTTTTGCCATGGTTTTTTTTTAAATCAATATAATGATAATTTCATTTTCGTTTTCGTTCGAAACATTTCTTTGAAAAGTTGATAAATCATAAATAATGTGTGTCCTTTTGGAATGGTGGAAGAAGTTAGACGTTTTACAGGGGAGGTGGACAATTTCTTAGAATTCGTCGAATGAAAGGAATTGTGTAATCATTGCTCTTATTATCCTTGTTATGTTGCTTAGCTACTTAGTAGATATATAAGACTCTTTCATATACATATTTTGAATTGTTTTAAAATAATCAATCGTAGGTACCATTAAATAAAAAAATGCTTGGCATCATTTTCAAATTTGCGATTGTGTACGTACTAAAGCTACGATTACATAGGCATGCCAGTCTAACGTCAGAATATGTCATTAAAGGGTGCATGTCGTGTACTCGGCATATTATTGACGCTGACATATGTTATGGCATGCGTCTGTCACCCATATGTCCGACTCAGAATGGCATGTAAATTTCGGAGAATAAAAAAAATCGTTTGAATTGAAGTTTTTTTAAAACTTTTTTTTAATCCATTGACACAACATATCCTACGATATCCTTTAATAGAATTTGTTACTTTATGGCTTGGTAGAAGAAGACGAACCATATTTTGGGATATATACTATATTTATTTTGAAAGCCCTAAAATCTTATTTGCAATGTTTGAGGGCTTTCTGGTGACATTTCGAAATATATATAGAATGTATCCCAAAATATGGTTCGTCTTCTTTCTACCAAGCTATAAAGTAGGCGGTGGCCAGTGGTTAGAGTCACTGGGCCTTACCAATAATCATTTTTAATCTTCAGCTTAAATATTTTGACGGTCACAGTGGATGATTTTATATGGAAATTTTCGCCATTGTGACTTCGTAAAAGTTAGGCTGGACACTAAAAATGATTATTAGTACCGCGCATTGCTTGTGACCCGAGCGGCGTTGGTTCGAGCCCCGGCGGGGGACAGCAATACTCTGCTACCGACCATAAAGAGAAACGAATAATATCAGAATTTCTCCACCACTACACCAAAAAAGGGGTTTCTGCTTGGTAGTACAATGGACCGTGATTCGTCTGAGTGCTCCAGGATTTGGAATCCCCTTAAAAAAAAAGCTATAAGTATAAAATGACTACAATGAAAGTAACAAATTCAATCAAAAGATGGCTACGATGTCAACGGATTAAAAAACGTCAAAGAAAATACAAATATGCCAACTTTGAGACAAAACGTGCATGCTGTGTACTCGGCATACTTTTCGCACATGCCACAATTCATAAAACGTGACATATTCTACAGCATGTTGAGTAATTATCGTGACACGTCAGAGTGGCATGCGTATGTCGTGTTTGGCATGTCGTGTATTAGTAGCTTAACTCACATGCCTAAAGATGCCAATACACGATATGTAGCACGCCTCCTCATATATATGTGGCTGATGGTACACGGCATGTAGGTACCTATTGGGACCATTCGCTGACGTCAAAATGACGTCAGTGCTACATATATATGAGGCGTGCTACATATCGTGTACTAGCACCTTAACAATTTGCATGATTTGTACGTATGCTGGAGGATATCAAAGGATCGACCACGCTGATGATAAGACTTTTACTTTGTTTTAAACTTTATTAAAATGACGAGCAGCACTCGATAAAAACATTTTTAGAGCTAATCGCTCCAGCATTGCCGCTCAATAAATGGCCACTTTCCGCTCAGCTTTTTTTCCGCTCTGAAGCTGGCCTAATAATTGATTGCGTTTTAAAGTTGGGGTTGGAACTTTTTTGAGACAAACGATTTCAACTGACAGTTAAGGCATTGAAAAAGAAATAACATATACATACTTAACAAAAGTTCGGAAAAATCTGAATGTCGTTTCTATAATGACACGGCACAAGTGTCGTATACCACAACGCCAATGGGAATATGGGTATATGACAGCAGATGCGGAGAGGGGGGAGTAATGATAACGCAATGTCGAAACTGCACAACCACCACCCATGTGAAATCACGAAATATTTTTTACATATAGTCCTAAGAGAACTTTGCTTTCAATCAATAGGCTTTTCAACACTTTTTCCGCCAGTTCCGCTTAAAAATATCTGCTTCGCATTGCAACCATGTTGTTGAGGTTTTATAACAACTAAGATTAGGTACTGCATGCATCATACTATCATACAACATGCTTTCTGATTTAACTTGTTTTGGCGTCTGTTGCGGTTTTCTTTTAAACTACTACCTATGACTTCAAGGATTTAGACGGAAATCTATATGTGGCTGCACTGAATTTTTTGAAACTGAGTCTTCAAAGTAATTTTAACTTATTAATAAGTTAGTGCGTAAACATCGAAATAATAAGTTTGATTAACGGTAATATCTTTCATCAGCATTGTCACAAGTCGCAAAATTAACTAAAAGTGCAGTTAAACGCAAGATTTATTACAATTTAGATTAAGATTGAAGACTCCAATAAAAAAAACTTTGCAGTCGCCACTCCAATACACAAATGCGCTACCTATATTTATCATCATCTCTAAATTAAATGACATCATGTTTTCTGTGCTTTTCATAGGAATAAATTAATCTGCACAGGAAAAACTGTTATCGGATAAGATTAAGTTGTTTGATGAAAAAATGTCTTTAAAAAGTATTCCACTGACGGAGTCCCCAGCAAAGAAAGGCCAAATTGTCCCTTCTCAGAAGAGGACGGACGTTAACACTTGAAAAACGAGAGGAAATTGTGTGATGACATTTCGGCGTTAAATAATTTAATTAACTCTCGGATTGCCTACATTCCATACAACAGAAAACTTTATCAGGATAGTAGAGAAGCATACTCTTTTCAGCTAATTAAATAGTTGATTTGAAATTTCCAAATTGAATTCAAACTCTGACGAACTAACTTTTTGGTTTGGGTATAGTAACGGTGGTGGATAGAGTATAGATGTGTAAGTATACCTAAATAAGTATGTATAGGTTGTAAGTGAGTTCCCGACTGAACTAGTGTAATTAGTCAAAGAACTGATTCAATTACTTAGGAAATTCATTGACATCACTTACCGTCAACTGGTAGCGATGCTCCTACCTAGGAGATGTCTTTTGTACCTTGGTTATGGCAGTAGGCGGTAGCCTCAAACAATATTTAATTAGACGCTTTTTGGGTTTGCTGCAGTATTTCGTAATGAAATATTTACGGAATTTATTAGACGTATATTCCATTAGGTATTCTATTTCAAAAAGCTGTTACCACTATTTCTGTAACGTAGGCGTACCTAATATGTAATAGACTTTTTAGGTACATACTTACTTCGGTTTACTAAATGTGTGTACTCTGTCATCTTTGCTTTTGCTAACATGTAGTGTCATCATTGTGTGTAATGGGAATTGTGTAAACTCGTTATTGCCTTTCGCGAAATGGTTACGCGAGTAGTTACATCCTTTTAAAAGAATATACCTCTGAGGTTGGCATTCGATTTTTTACGATTTTATTTGATTTTTGTCCGAAAACAAATTAGGGTCTAGCCTAAGCTCTTTGAAATGATATCAAATGCTTGGTGTTAATATAGAGTCTTATAGCAAGTGGCCTCTATCCTTTTTAGTATTGTATAATGTACTTGAATTCTTAAGTTGATAAGAGGATGTTTGTGAATGTAAAGCTTAGCCCTTGACTGGAAAAATTCAATAAAGCCTTCTTCTGGGAATGGAAGGCTTCTTATTTGATTTGATTTTCCAGTTAATCCAGATCACTGATGCAATTAGACAGATATGGTATAGCACATTTCGTATGAAATTGCGTGCAGTATTTACTAATACATCTTCTTAAAAAGGAATAGAGAAGAATGAAGATTCCGATGCTCATTGGCTTCAAATGTAAGTAAACTGTACTGAGAGGGAAAGACAGAGCTGGGCAGGACATTCCACCTTCGGGTTGTACCTACTGCATCCAACCACCTCCTTCTCTATAAAGCAGAGGTTAGACCACGACTCGAGTAATGCTGCCTCACATAATGGAGGCTGAGCATTAGAGATTTAAGGGGATAACTTCAAATATTCCCTAAGAGGCCACAAAATAATATTACCTTATTGGATTTAAGAACACAAATAAAGCATTCTTCTGCGTCATCCAGAAGCTGACCATATTAAATCTAAAATAATAGGTATCAAGAATTATCAATTGTGATGTTGTAGGGAACGAAAATTATGCCAAAATAGTTACCTGATTTGTTAGTACACGTCCATATAGATTAGACATTCAGGAAAAAAAAGGAACCATCCCATCATCACCAACTCATTATCATCGTCGATTTCATCCGTAAGCCCAGTAATCAAGAATCATCCCAATCAACAATCAACTACCTATCTATATCCACACTATCACCTACAATATACCAACTTGCAGAATCGATCATCCATCCATCCACCAACAGCAATCAACAACATCAGACACCTGTTTAATACTCATAGTCATATCCATTGCACCATTGCAACATAGTAATGTGATTAGTTTAATAGGAAAAGATAAGTATTATAAATTTGCTATGTAAAGTTGGCATCAATCTCAGGTTACCTAACTCTCTCCCAATATAGCCTAATACATACATACGTCACCAGGAACAAAACAACAATTTTCATCAACATACCTCGGGCTGGACTTGCTGTGCACAACATTCCCACACCCCTGGATAAAATCGCGGTATTAATAAATAAGAAAAATTAGAAGAGATCGGTCCGTTAACAAATGTTATTCTCTTAATTTGGAGTGAGTACCAACAAAATAATGTGTTTAAGCGAACTACGTCATATGGTAACAGTTTAGCTTATTTAGGGCCGATTTTTCAATAGTCAGATAAATCGTCTGATAGCTAACTAACGATTAAATGTATTTCACTGTTTATCTGCTAGATAAAAGATTTGAATTTTTCAATCATAAAATAAGAGCTAGATAACTATTCGACGGTAGAGTGGGTATGAGATAGATAGATTGCTTGACAATTTGTTGTGTGTAAGCATATAAGATAGTCATGCCCATACCTTGACGTTTATCTTCGTTTGAAATCTGCATTCTCTCATTGTATATAATGGTTAGGTCTCTTTCTCACTACTCTTTGTTTCATTGTTGGGTTGAAAGTAATTATTTGCTAATTCTTCTTCCACAATAAAAAAAATCGTCGATACAATCGAATAACAATATGTACATAATTTACCAAAACAAAACTTTGTAAAATGCAATTTTCAAATTTGACAGTTCTCCTACCTTTACTAGAGACTTATATTTTATCCGCCTCAGAAACGGGGAGATAAATATATGAGACAGTTAGATGTTATATTCTTCGAATAGTTGCTATTCGTCTATTGAAAAATTCGTTTATGGCTTATCTAACAGTTTAGCCCTATCTGATTCACTATCTGACTATTGAAAAATCGGCCCTTAGTTGTTTACTTTGCTTTAGTTTTTTTTTGGTTTTGGTGCCAACGTCGAACATTACTTTGACTGCTCGCTGCTTAGATGTCATACACATCCCAATACACAAAATTTTATATGAATATCTTAATGTATGTTATAGGTATTGATTAGAATGTTTGATATTCGCCGATTGCAATAGTTTTCCAATAATTACCTAAAGGTGCAAAATAATAATTATAATATGATTTAACTGAGTTGTTAATAACAATTTAGTTTTGAGTGACCGTATTCATTTTGTTGTTTGTTTGATATATGTTTATTTTTTTTTGTTTTTTTTTATGAAAATTAATGACACATTGATAGGGTGCGTGAACTTAGCACCCCAAAGTTTAAAAACTATATATTTTTTTAGAGTTCTGGATAGCTGGACAAGAGTTCTAGAGTTCCTGATAAAAATTTTGAAAAGTTCTGTTCATTTAGTATTTTTTTTTTATTTTTTTTAATGTGGGGTGCTAAGTTCACGATGCACCTCATTTGCAAAAATGTTGGATTTTTCTTTTTTTTGTGTATAGAATCAACATAGTTCTAGAGTTCTTGATAGTTAAAAAAAAAAAAAAACCAATTAGAGCAAAAAAAAAAATTTTTTTTCCAAAATATGCCAGCACCCCATTTTCGTAAAAGTAAATTTTTTTTACAAAATTTATGCACTACACCAAGAGTTCTAGAGTTCCCT
Organism: Cheilosia soror; assembly: GCA_949372485.1. Classification (NCBI taxonomy): domain Eukaryota; kingdom Metazoa; phylum Arthropoda; class Insecta; order Diptera; family Syrphidae; genus Cheilosia; species Cheilosia soror. The sequence goes on along the minus strand of OX443561.1, from coordinate 914,617 downwards.
AAACAAAGATTTTTTTTCGGAACAAAAACAAAAAAGTTATGGAACTTTGAGCATTACCAAAAATTGCGAAAATATTTTTTCGGAGTTCCGAAGAGTTCTGATTAGAGTTCTGGAAAGTGCTCAAGAAACTCAACAAAAAATCATTATAAGATAATCTTCTAAGCCCAAACACAAAAAAGTTAGAGCCAATTGAAAAATAGCAACATTTTTTTTTTCGGAGTTCCGCAGAGTTCTGATTAGAGTTCTGGAAAGTACTTTTGAAACACAACAAAAAATCATTATAAGATAATCTTCTAAGCCCAAACACAAAAAAGTTAGAGCCAATTGAAAAATTACTAATTAATTCCGCCAGAATTAACATTTAAGGGTTTTAAAACCACAGTTCGCACTACAACTCTTTTGTGTTTTAGCGAAACTTAAAAAAAAAAAAAGATTAGCTACGTACACCGTTCGAATTATTTATGAGTGCGTTTATTTCAGAACAAAAAATATCGACAAGAACAAAAAACAAAAAACTTTCATAAATGCATTTTCTAAACCTGACCCAAACAATTTTTGTTTATGAGTGAGTTTATTTCCAAACAAAAAAAAAATCCCCATAAATTCATTTTCTAAACCCTTCCCAAAAAAATTAAAAATTGCATCCAAACTACAAAAAAAAAAAAAACAATCCCCATAAATTCATTTCCTAGACGATTTTGTTATATGACAGTATTGTAGAAATTTTGGAGTACTTTCCGGAACTGTAACCAGAACTCATGAGAACTCACTAGAACTAAATTTTGAAATTTTTAATGTTGTCTAACTTTTTTGTGTTCGGGTTTAGAAGATTATTTTATAATGATTTTTTGTTGTGTTTCAAAAGTACTTTCCAGAACTCTAATCAGAACTCTGCGGAACTCCGAAAAAAAAAATGTTGCTATTTTTCAATTGGCTCTAACTTTTTTGTGTTTGGGCTTAGAAGATTATCTTATAATGATTTTTTGTTGAGTTTCTTGAGCACTTTCCAGAACTCTAATCAGAACTCTTCGGAACTCCGAAAAAAAAAAATATTCTTTTTTGGTTAAATTTTGCAACTTTTGCTTTTAACTTTTTTGGATTTGGATTTAGACGATTTTGTTATATGACAGTATTGTAGAAATTTTGGAGTACTTTCCGGAACTGTAACCAGAACTCATGAGAACTCACTAGAACTAAATTTTGAAATTTTTAATGTTGTCTAACTTTTTTGTGTTTGGGTTTAGAAGATTATTTTATAATGATTTTTTGTTGTGTTTCAAAAGTACTTTTCAGAACTCTAATCAGAACTCTTCGGAACTCCGAAAAAAAAAATTTTGCAATTTTTCAATTGGCTCTAACTTTTTTGTGTTTGGGCTTAGAAGATTATCTTATAATGATTTTTTGTTGAGTTTCTTGAGCACTTTCCAGAACTCTAATCAGAACTCTTCGGAACTCCGAAAAAATATTTTCGCAATTTTTGGTAATGCTCAAAGTTCCATAACTTTTTTGTTTTTGTTCCGAAAAAAAATCTTTGTTTAGGGAACTCTAGAACTCTTGGTGTAGTGCATAAATTTTGTAAAAAAAATTTACTTTTACGAAAATGGGGTGCTGGCATATTTTGGAAAAAAAAATTTTTTTTTTGCTCTAATTGGTTTTTTTTTTTTTTTAACTATCAAGAACTCTAGAACTATGTTGATTCTATACACAAAAAAAAGAAAAATCCAACATTTTTGCAAATGAGGTGCATCGTGAACTTAGCACCCCACATTAAAAAAAATAAAAAAAAAATACTAAATGAACAGAACTTTTCAAAATTTTTATCAGGAACTCTAGAACTCTTGTCCAGCTATCCAGAACTCTAAAAACATATATAGTTTTTAAACTTTGGGGTGCTAAGTTCACGCACCCACATTGATACCGATTAGACTTAGATTTTTATTTGTTTGTGTAGGTACTTGTGGATGCATTTTTGAAGATAATTTGAATTGCTTTAATTAGTTTTAGATTTTTTTTATATAAATAAAGAACTTATTTGTAACATTTCCTTTAGGGAATTTCATGAAATTTTATTGTTTTTACTGCGTGGCGATGATCTTGTCGTAAATTTGCATTCGTGAATAATTTCAGATTATCTTGTGGGAAGTCCATAGTGAATTTTAGGGGATCATGAGATCCAGACAGTAGATTCTAAATATAGGTGGGGGTGACAGTGTCTCTCGGTCATCGATGGGATGAATTGGGGTGAGGAGTGCATTCGGGACTTTCATTTAAAATGAGTGTGATGAAAGTTATGGACGTATCACAGGGACTATTGTCTCTGGGATTCTGGGGTGGGTAAATTCAGGGAGGGCAAACGACAACTTGTGCTCTCCCCACTTTCTGGAAAATCTGCTACAACAATTAGGATAAACGGGCTTCTCCTATTAATATTTACCAAGTGATCAACGTCTGAACTTCAGCATGGAATTACGTAACAACTGTTCGGGATGCTTGCAAGATCCCCTCCACATCCGGCGAGCTAGGTCATGCTGGGAGCAAACATGCTGACGCTGTAGTGCCTCGCTCACCCTTCCGTCTTACTGCCCGGACAGACCCTAGGTATCCTGTGGCCTTGAGGTCTTAAGGGTGGACTACGAGGCGGAAGGCTTTTAGGGAAACCTGTTTTTTCTTGGACCGCAAGGTTACACTCTAGGTGGATAGATCGGTGGAAGATGAAATGCTTCATCCTGCCGATGTCTGCTCGCTTACAGTTTCCCTGTTATATCCGTTACAATGTTTATTATAAAAATCCATCGGTCACTGAATTTAAATAAAACCTCTAGTACATTCAGACAGGTTAAGATAGGTATGTGTGGAAAAATTGCCATTAATAATAAAACCATGCAATTTAAAATTTTTTCATTCTTATTAGCTTGACACATATTAATTATATACCTATGTTATAAAAATATACATTTTACACTGCAACAGGATACACTTGTTAATTACTGCATATCATAGAGCATTTTTGCAGAATTTCCAGTGTAGTGACAGGACGAGACGGTATCGCAGTTGCATATCCCATAGCCATGCGTAATTATACGTTTGCTGATCTTTAAAGCTTTTGACATTTGTTAGGGAAATATAAATCCCAACATTTTATTTTCCTGATAATAAGTTGCGCTTTGGTATCATATCTACATGCAACATGCTAGATGCCAAAATATTTTGTATGTGCAATAGCAGTTTATTTTTTTTACATAAGGCTTTCTTAAAAATCTATTTGTTATTATGAATATTGATGAAGAAAGAATTTAATTTCAATATTCGTGTGTTATCAATTAACTACGAATACAAATACATAATATAAGTACCATCAGCATCCTTAAGAAGTTATTGTCATTCAATTCGCACGCACCCAAAGTTTTTCACACCAAAAACATCTTGGACATATTTCCATTTCAGTCTTACATAATAATACATAATATCATATCTGAGACTAATTAAACTGTGAAAAGCACGAGCGTCTGTTTAATTCAATTCAAGGTCTGCTAGGAGAATTCAAAAATAAAATACAGCGGAATAAGGAAAACAGAGAAGAATAAACAAGGAAAAGTATTATATCCTTTACTGCATAGGTATACAAGCCACGCAAAATGTTAGACATGTGAGTTAACGTATACACAAGACTGGGTCTAATATTGGTTTTGTATGGGAGGGGAGGTATAGCCCGTCCCAACTTAAGTGAAAATTTCTTGCGCCAGTATATACAACCATCAGCATAACAACCGATGTAGTCCATTTTGAATACCAACTTGAGGAGCTAACAAGTAGTAATCTCACAAAACTCGTGCTTTCAACAGACATGGCTAAATTGAAATTGATTCAGAATATAATACAATATAATATAATATAGTCTTAGTAGTAGACTATTTTTCGCGTTAATTTTGATTTGAAAAAAAAAACTGCGCAGGTACACGCATGTATCTAATATTGGTTTTGTGTGGAAGGTATCAGAACTACTTAACCAATTTTGAGGTTCCTGCTCCGATCTCGTCCATAACCCACAGGGGAGCTCCCAGCATAAGGATATGCATTAGCCGCGCACACACTTCCTGCATTATATGTGCCGTCTCTTCCGTTTTGCACTGTTCGAGAAGGTGGGAGCTGGTTGGTGTACCTTCCGGCATCCTCTCCAGTTCGCCACCGGAAGCGAACTAAGCTCAGCGCTTGCGCCTTCAGCTGTGTGAAGGTTTCTTCCTTCTTCTCTTTCTTTGGCTCTTAGTCGGAATCTCACCGATCATGTGTGCAGCTTCCGGTGCTCGTTCAGCAGTGACAGCACTACGATCAACTGCCCGACTACATAAATGTATATTGGCCCACCTTGGGTATATTCTAACCGCTACCAGAAGGGGTACCAATGATTGGCCACTAATTTATAATTATAAATCTGCTGCCTACCAATGAGGTAAAATAACAACGGATTTTCGTTTTTATAATTATGGCAAAACATAGGCCCATAGGTATACATATATTGCTGTTCTTCAAACTAAAATGTCAATAAATTTGAATGGCACCCATTCTACTGCCATTTTAATTTTCAAAACATTTACAAATCGGAGTTCATTATTCAAGGGATGAGAATTCTATATCGTGTGTGATTATGTTACTGCTTGACAACATTAATCTCGACCTCCTCATCATAGACATAATACAGATGGAGGAAGTTATCGTTAAATTTTAAGGTTATTATATTTGCAGAATCACTGACAAAACAGACAATAACGGCGCTGCAATGTAGATATGCGTAACTTAAGAGCATAATTTATCCCTAATTCTATATTTTTTTACGACAGCCCAGTTATACCTTTCTTTAGAAGTAACTACTAACTATACGTACCCATATGTAAATTTACAAGTTAGGTAAAACATATAAATTCCAATAATACTTATTTTAAAATTTTGTTCCAAATCCAACCGAGAAAAAAAACAAAGGGAGCAAAAACGTCGAAAAATTCATAGGTAGGTACAGTAAAACGATGTCGTTATCGACAGGAAAGGAATCCGAGCACAGAGTTTAAAGTTTCTCTCTCTCTGCGATTCCTTTTTGCCATGTTCTGAATGCAAATCTTATGCAAACGACTTCCGAACACATCTACACATTCACGTACAACTATGAGGCTTTCATAATCCGATGGGAGATAGGATAAGTTGATGCGCACTTGGTATAATTCCCTGTTGGAATAGTAGTAAAACTTTTTCAGAGTTCCTTCACGTATTGTGCGGCTTAATTTGATTTTCAATGAAGATCAGTGGAATTGTATTTCATACTACAACCGCGAAAATTCCAGGAATTATTTCGAACACTGTCGTTGACAATTTAATGATAGGGATGAATGAATGTCTACCGGCACTTATTTTGCTATATACCTACTCATGCACAGTGCACACGTTGCGGAGAGAACGTTTTAATGCATTGCACTGATGCGAACAACTCTGGTTTATAGGTGTGCTGATGACAGTGAGATATACAAAATGTATAATAAGGGTAGATAATATTTAATCCTGTGACAGGTTTGGTAGACATTTTCCCACAAAAGTGGTCATTACGTTGGCATCAATTTAGTTGGTATTTCCAATTGGACATAAAATGTGGGACAGGGTTGTCGTAATTACATATAATATAGAGAAATAATTATTATAAAAATGCACACCCGGAAACAATTGTGAGATGGTCTACCATCTCATCGCCCACCAGGCCAGCAATGGATAATAAAATTTTCCATAAAAATGGTGTCAATTCCCACTCATCACTGCGTGGGCAGATAACGTTGGTCTAGGTACGTTGAAACCCTAGTTTTTCCATGTAGGTATTAATAAGAACAATTCCAATAATTCAAGTGGCTGCCTAAGCTGGCTTGGCAGTAGCGCATTCTGTCACTCCAATTTTCCAAGACATTGGGTAAGGTCTGTAGCTCACGGATTGCTTGGATGATATTGGTTTTAAGTGTTTGAATCGTTTCCAGATTGTTGACATAGCATCGGTTCTTCAAAAGATGATTTTTCGCCCAAAATTGTTGTCCAATTCAAGCTGCTGTAAGGCCCATATTACGAAGCGATAACGAAGCGGATGATCGTGCGCCTTCAATTGCTGAGTCAATTAGACCTTGTGAGCGAATAATCCAAGATCTTTGTGCTTAATTCTCCTCAGGCTAGTGCGTGAAATGTTGAGCTGTTGAAATCCATGGCGAGTTGATGTTCGTCAATTGAGTGTCACACTCTCGTCTACAGCAACCACATTCTCGTCTGTACGCACTGTGCGTATACGGTGCGTACGGTGTGCAACAAAACGCACTGTTTGGGTTAAACAGCCCTCACTTTGGAAATAAGTTTTAAATTTTCCCAACGTTGTTCAAGCGTAAAGCGTCTCATTTCGTTCTGCGAAGGTATGATACAGACTTTCTGTCAATATTTCGAGAGGGAAACAGCTGTCAGTTTCAAAATAACCTATGATTTAAAAAGAAACCACTAGATGGGCCACCGTTTATATCACAAAAACACTGCTTCAATACGTCCCCTAATGCACTACGGGTAGATTTTATTCCACAAAACAAACAAACAAGAAATACAAGGTGTCCCAAAGTATCGGCCAGGCCGATGATAATACTTTTACTTGTTTGATTTTAATAAAGTTCAATATGTGCAATAGATTTATTACAAATTTTCGGCTTAATGAAGCAGCTGTTTTGTATCATGTACATCTTCTTAAACAAAATTCTCACGACGTGCAGCAAGGAAGAAAACCTATGAAATCCGCAATTATTTTAATGCGGGTAAGAAATGTATTTTGTTCGGCAAAATTCGATTTGGGCGTTTTCAATGATACAGTGAAACTTATTCACATTACACGGTGAACTGTTCACCTTGCGGATTTGACAATACCAAAATATTTTTTTCCGTGAATGATTCCCCGGCGGATTCCACGATAGGGGTGAATATGAAAGAACAAATTCCTGCCTTTTAAAAATGATGTCTTTTATTATAAGTGTTGCCATTGTTTTTTTTTATTGAAAGTACTATAATTTTCTTTAAATTACCCCTCCCGCCTAAACGAAGCCAGATAGACCCCTCCCCATCCCATAGAAAAAAGTGCTTGTATTTAACCCCTCTACAAAAATCTGTTATCAATTTTTGGCGCCATAGTTATCATACTCTCCCTGCGGCCTGTACCACAAAACTACAAGTCTTGTACAACAGGCGAATTTTAACAATTAACAATGGTTTCTGTACCACAAAACTACATGTCAATTTAACAATTAACAATTGTACAAGCAAACCTTAACAATTGGGAAATACTAAATTTCCCCACTTTCTGTACCACAAAGCTACAAGTGTAGACAACATTTTGCAAACGATAGTTATAAACTAGAAAAAATTTAACGTGTGAGTTGAAATTTGTTAAGTCGTTACAAGTCATATCTTATGTGGTTTTAAGAAGAAATTTGAAGCATTTGTCTTGATAAAATATTAACCATATTAAACTAGTCTTGGTATAGGACAAATTTTTCAAGGAAATCCTTATTTCCACAAGTTAATCGGAAAAGGGGGAACATTATTTTTCTGCGAACTTTTTGCTTTTAATGCACATTCGTATGCCCAGCTCAGTGACTAAATTTAAACATTTTTTGTTTCAATCGGATAGAATTGATAAACTGATTAAGTTTATAGATATAGATATCGTATACGGTGGCGCATACAAAATAATAAACACATATTTAATATAAAAATATTTTTAAAACTGGCGAAACTGGAAATCGTGTCGTTGAGTATTTTGTGAATTGATGGCACCAACAAATATTAACAACATATTTTATTTAATATGATTTCAGCTAAGACGATTTGCCTGCGCATAGTCGGTCCGTCGCGGAAGCACCTGTACAAAGAAGGGAATTTTTGATATTTAACAAGTGAAGCGTTTTTATTTTGTGGTACATAAATTATAGTTACTTGTTAAATCGGCATTGCTAACAAGTGGCTGTAAAATTGTTAAATAGTAGTTTTGTGGTACAGGCCCCTGGTCTCTCTTGTGCTAATGATGTTGTATAACTAAAAATTGCAGTTTCCAGGAGTGAGGCAAAAGAGTTTGGAAGGGTTTCAATTAAGTAGGTACCTACACTCACAGAAGTACACATTTTAATGTGATATCTACCTCTTCACCGTTAAATGAAATGTTACATAATGTAAGGCTTAATATCGATACCAATATTAAACATGTTAGGTAGGTACCTATGCCATTTTGAATACCTACATATTATAAAATTTCAGAAGTTCGCTTTGCATAATTGATGACGAATATTTTATTACAGAGGATACCAAATTAAAACCTTGTCTCCCTTATGATTTTAAACATTCTTCATGTGCTCACTCGTATGCCGAAGAAATACGTAATAAAAAATGCTCATATTTTCTCATGTGGCCATTACATTATGCAACTATAGCTCAACAACTCAGTGATTGCGAAAGTTTATTTTATATTCGTGTATATGTGTACGTTTATAGACGTAGGTATCTGCAGATATGCATTTACATCAAGAGTGGTGGTTGGCATTGAAGTCCAATTCCAGTAGCATGAGTAATACAAGTACCCTACCAGTAACAGCAATAACAACAGCAAAGCAACATGAAAAGCAAATTTTACTGCTGGTCACTTTTTGTCCTTTTATGCAAAGGTGATGCATTTTATGTACAATGTGTGCGTCTGCCTAGTGTATGTGTATTGTGTGTAATAACAACAAAACGGCGGTGCATGTTTGTATTTACAGCAAGTTATGACTTCATTATTTACAGCTGCACCTCAGTCTGTGCAGAGCTCAACAATATATTATTGGATTTGGAACCATACGTTTACCTCTGTCCTCTGTCCAAAGCAGTTCTACAGTTCTCTGGTCCCTACTCGGATGGGTGTAGTAATTACTTCAGGTTGAATTGATTTAATTAAATTTCGTTGATGGAAACACAGTTTGTTGGAGAAAGCGTTTTTTTTTTATTTATCATCGCGTTTACACATTTTATTGAATAGGTACATAAGGAAGGCATATGACCCATTTAAATTAAAATTTAATTCTTTCTAATGCACCAAATATAATTAAAATATGTATACCTACCTACATCATTTTGGAATATAAACGTACTTATAACCTATACGTACATATTATTATACGTATTATGTTACATAGCTTACTGATTAGAACATAGACATATATTATTATTATTTTTTTTTAATTTGAACGTAGGTATATATGCCATTGCCAACTGATATTCTCGTTTGTTTCAAGATGCAAGACATAATCCACAAACTTAATTCCTTCATGTGTCATGACATGACGTAAAAACAACACAATATGCACAAAACATGTTGCACATGCGATTTTTTAAATGAGACGTGTCCTTCATATACTTATATATATTTCGCCAAAATCAAGCTAAGATAATTCCATACTAAATTGCATCTAAATATGTACAGAAAAAAGAAGACACTAAAATAATCTTTCAGTATATTTTGTTCAGATAATATGAATACAGAAACTATGCGATCCGCGACCCCAACACCTTACATACAAATATCCGCTTCGCATCTGGGAATAACCCCCCAGTACTTACTTAGATAGCGCTACAGTCCGGGGTGGACGGTGGACTTGGGCCTCAACCAAAACGCCTCTCCAGTTAGCACGATCTTGTGCGCACCACCTAAGGCGAGGTCTTCCTATGCGTTGTCCCTCTAGGTTGGAATCGAAGACTCTTCGGGCCGGAGCGTTGGTGTCCATTAGCTCACATGTCCTATAGCCATCTTAGTCGACTGATACGTACTTTTCTGACCTGGTCGATGTCGCTGTACAGCTCGTAGAGTTCGCTGTTATATCTCCTCCTCCAAAGCCCGTCAACGCAAACTGGACCGAAAATCACTCGAAGAATTTTGAGTTCGAAGCGACCAAGGAGATCTTCATCCGCCTTTGATAATGCACAGAACTTTTCTAAATTATACTGTATAAAAAAATATTAGTTAGCAAAATAAATTTGGAGAAAATAAAAACAAATTGTTAAAAGTAAAAAAAATTATTTTTTATTCTTGCTGAGAATTTTGAAACAACAAAGACTGTTTCTTAAAAAATAATATAATTAACAAAACAAAAAAACAACGATTATTGCAGAGAATTTTTGGAATAGTAGTTGTCTTTCCAAAAGTTACCTAAATCAAAAGGCTTTAAAAAAAAAATAAATCTATCCGAGAAAATGGTGAAAATATATCTATCATCTCGAAACTTCCCACTAGAGGAAATATTATAAAAAGAAAAGAAAACAAAAAGAAAAAGAAAATAAGAATTGAAATTCAGATCGACAAAAGTTTTGCAATTTAAAACAACACAAGGGGTTTATCGGACCATCTGTTTCTCGATCCTATCAAGAAAACGTCACCGAAGATTTAGAAGCTAAATTACATACATGAGGTCAAGATCAAAAACGAGACATGACTGATTATTAAGATTTCACTTGATATAAATTAGTATTTTTAAATTTGTATTTACTCTACTTCCTAACTTAAGTATCTATATCCGGTTAAAGAATATGTTAAATTGTTGTTGTAAGGAACCACCATAATTATATTATAATTAATTTTACTTTAAAATTAAGTGATAATATTAGGTATATATGACATATTAACCTTTAGGCACTGACCTACCCGCTACCCCCTACAAACGCTAGCTAATCCCGCCGTGTCGTTAATAATGTAAAATGAAATAAGAAGGAAATTTAAGAAATTAGTTTTTTGTATACCCTCCACAGGAAGGTATATTCACTTTGTCATTACATTTGTAACGCCAAGAAGGATTCACCGGAGACCCTATAAAGTACATATATATATTCTGAATCAGGATAACATTCTGAATCGATTTAGCCATGTACGTCTGTCTGTCCGTCTGTCTGTTGAAAGCACGATAGCGTCCAAACGAATCGACATATGCGAATGAAATTTTGTGAGAGGACTTATTTTTACGGTTGCCATGTTGGTATTTGTTGGTGAGCGCAGTGGGTAGTGTGCTGTACTATACTGTGCGAGGGCTCCCAGGTTCGATCCAAGGAAAAACACAAATTACATCTTAAGGTTTTTTCTACTGCGCCGCCTCTCGCGAACGTCTGACAAACATCCGAGAGTATGACTGTCCTGAAAAAGCTTCTCAATTCAGCCGTTCGGAATCGGCATAAAATTGTAGGTCCCTTCCATTCATCATTCATTCATTCATTCATTCATTTTCAATGGTCCGCTTGTCCATTAAGTGGGTCGCGGGTGTAGGTTGCTCAAGTGGACCCTCCATAGCTCTCGATCCTCCGCCATCGACTCTAAATCATCAAGGGCAATCCCCATACGGGTATAGGAGAGATTATGGACTTGATCTAACCATCTCATCCTTGGTCTACCTAGAGGACGCCTACCAGATGGTACGGATTCCATAGCCCGTCGTGGATTCCTGGTCGGGGACATGCGTTTAACATGACCAAACCACCGAAGCATGGATCGCTCCGTCCGGAGAAGTAGCTGCTCGACATTGAGTTCCCTTCCATTCGTCCCAAAAATAGAAACTCACACAAACGAATGGTTGCGAGAAGCTAGGCCAAGTAGTTCTGGATTCTGGTACCTCTCATACAAAACCACTATTAGACTTATGTGTCTCTCTGTCTGTTGAAATCACGATAGCGTCCAACCGAATCGACGTAAGCGAATGAAATTTTGTGAGAGAACTTGTTTTTAGAGTTGTCAAGTTGGTATTAAAAATATTGTCTATGTCGGTCAAGTAGTTCTGGTACCTCCCATACAAAACCAATACTAGACACATGCGTGTACCTATAATACAGTGCATACAGTGGAGGGTATCAAAGCATCGGCCAGGCCGATGATAATACTTTTACTTGTTTTAACCCTATTTTATGGAACAAACTAGCGGAATGTTATAAAAACCGATTAAAAACAGGTGTAGTGTTGGAAAGAGTTGCCTTAAAAAATAGGGTAGTCGCGGGATGGTGTTTAGAAAGCGCTTATGAGCGACCGGTAATAGGACACGCATTTTGGCAGCGCTAGCAACAAGCGATGCGACCGACCAAAGTTCATCGTTCGGTCGTGCGATGGCAGTCCAATTAGGAAGTAGCCTTAAGGTGCTAGTACACGATATGTAGCACGCTACATATCTATAAATGTGGCTCTGACGTTAACCGAGAGTGCACAAAGAGAGCTTGTACACGGCATGTACCTATTGGAACCATTCGCTGACGTCAAAATGACGTCAGTGCTACATATATATGAGGCGCGCTACATATCGTGTACTAGCACCTTTATACTTTTGCGATCGTGCGACAGGACAAACAAAAACAACACTAACATATACATATACCTCTCATTCGAGAAGGGTTGATTTGTTTTCGTATTTGTAGGTATATGTATATTATGATTGTATGACCGATGCTGGATGGAGATGGGGTGCGTGCTGGAGCCTGAAGTATAGCATGGGGTATATTAATAATCTTCATAAGAGAAGAGATAATACAAAACAAAAATATGTTTTATGGTAACAGTGTATGGTTGGGGTAGTTGCTTGGATTTCATAGGAAGAGGGAAACAAAGGAAAGGAAATGCAGTATTACAAATAAGCAGCAAGATCTAGGAGTGGGATGCATTTTCTTTTTCTCCTAAAAGTGCGAAAACTACTGGACAGATTTCAATGAAACACTCAAAGTGTAATTTAAATGAACCAAATATAATTTTGTGCGAGCGGGCAAGGCGACCACGGGCCCAGCTAGTAAATAATAAATCAAATGAAAAGAAAGAGCAACCATGCGAAAAAAAATGTATACACGAAACATGAAGGAAAGAATGAGACCGAGCTGAGAGGAGAGAGGCGAGAACACAACCAAACCATATCCAATGGTGTATGAGAATGAGATGGGTATGCAATTGAATTGGAATGGACGTTCCAATTGGGGCGTATTTTATGTGGAGATTGAGTTTTCTTCAGCATATACTTATATAGCCACGAAAATATTTTCCCACCAAATTACTAATTATGATTTATGAACTCCAAAACCAGTGGATGTATATCCACTATTGGTATTTGTCGTTTAGCTAGTTATACCGGATGTTGTGCGCAATTTTCAGCCTTCCACGTCAACTAGTTTTTAAGATAGACCTAGGAACGAAATTGGTTTCATTTGGTTCGGACAGACATCGTTGCGAAAGTAATAAAAAATAAAAAAAAAAATAAAAAATAAACACACTTTCCGCTTTTCTCGAATTTTCGAATTGTCCGGGAAAAATATTTTAATACATATTATTTCCTTCGTTAAAATGTTATTGGACTATTGTGCGGGAACATGTCATAGACATGCTGCATACATTTATTGTGTCGTGTGCGAACTGTCATTGAAAATGTACCATTGTGCATTCAACATTTCATGTTGAAGAGTGAGCGATAAGCCTTAATTATATGGAAATGCACGTTTTTAAATTGCATAATAAAATTGAAATTACGATGGTCACCGTAATATAGTCCATTTTTAATACCTACCAACCTGACCATTCAGAAGCACCGCATTTGCATTTCTTTCTTAGTTCTTCCTTATTTGGAGTCAACATATCTATATGTAATAATGTATCAATTTCTTGATATGTATTATATTCCTAATTTGCAAAATCACGAACACGACTAACCACAGCAGGATCCAAATAGAGGTGCAAATGCTGCAAGAGTACTCACCTAGTGCCCAAGCACACACCGCACCTGCAGGCGCATGCTTGGCCCTTATGGCCGTGGGGGGCAAATTTCATATTAACATTATTTCTCTAAATATTGTGTCACGTACGGGAAAAAACATTGTGAATCTTAAACGAATGGACACTCATAAAACTATACTATATTAATGTACATTTTTGTATCAATTTTTTAGGACATCATCTCGGATCTTGCCGGAAACGTCTCTATTTGCACCTAAAACCAAAGAAAATAAAATAATATACAGCTCCGCATTTCTTGCGATCGTGCAACATAAGAGCTCTTCTCTTGGTCCAAGTCCAATAACCATTATGCAACAAAATAAAAGCTTTTCTCTTAGCGCGCATTTGTAATCGTTTGTGTGGGTGCATATAAGTGCATCGTTTATGAGGACGCTTATCATTCTCAATAGGCGTTTTTCTTTTTTAGTTCAGAGTTGAGCCACAAACCAGTAAGAACTAGACCGCCGACTTCCCGTGCACCTACCCGATTCTTCCCAAAAAAATGACCCTGTCTGTGAATTCGTGTAAATGTCAAAATTAATGGTGGCAATTATTTTCCATGCTATACCATGGGCCTAGGATTTTTCAAGTATGCGTGCGTTAATGGCGCTCGTTTGATTTTGTACAGCACCAATCCATGAAAAATCCTGGGCCTGTCGGCAGCTTGTAGGCAAAGTCCGTTATGTGGGAGGAGTCGACGGTCTATTCTTACTGGTTTGTGGTTGAGCTCTGAAGTCTGAACAGTTGTACTCGTAGTCGTCTGAGCTAAAAAAGAAAAACGCCTAATAGAGTCTGAATATTACTGTTTGGGTTTGTTGTGGGTGTGGATAAGGAGTGGCGTTTGGTATTGGGAATAAGGATGATATGGGTTGTATATAGAGAGAGTGTGTTGAGGATGATAGGTGTTTTTGTTTTACAAAATTTAATTGGCCTAGGTCGATTCGTATCGCCTTTATCGTGTTTTCAACAGACAGACAGGCAGAGAGGCAGGCAGACACAAACATTCCGACAGACAGACAAACACTCCGACATACGGACAATTATTAATAATACCGAGAGTTCCCAAGAAAGCATTGAAAGCAGCAATAAGTTGTATAACCAACCCTGGTAAAAAATTACCAAAAGCAGAAAAAAGCAAGAACTTCAAAAAACAAAGCAAAGTTTCCTTACGAAGATTGAAGAAATAGTTGAATTAAGGGTCAAAAGAGCAGAACTTAAAGTAACTTTGCAACAAGAACCATCGTCATATCACCTAATATGTCTCCTTTGATACAATGTGTAAGATTCTAGAAAGTATAATTTTGAGTATACTGCTTCCGTTTACTCAATCAGAAGTAGGTAAGTAGGTATCTCGGACCAGCAAACGAAATGGTATTTAGATGTTAAAGTGGCAACAGCAATGGAACAGCTCGGATACACGCATATAAACTTAATCTGAAGATTCAACCATGCATAAGCAGAAGACATGGAGAAGTTACCACTTACCAATTACCAATTGGTGAAATTTCAATCGGGCAACGACCGTCATCGCTGATACTTTCATCGATTTAAACGGTGCAGGGAAATAAGTCCCTGGGAACTAAGTCCCTCAGTGGGAATAAAACAACTTTCCACTTTCGTGAAGTGGACCTAGTTCTCAGACTTAGACTTAGTTCCCGGGGTTTTATTTCCTTGCACTGATATAATGGCGGTAATGCTTAAATCGGGCAATTGGAATACGGTAAGCAAGCACATAGTATTTCGCATACAAACCGATCTCAGAATCCCACACAACCGTATAGATAGAATTCAACAACAACGCCGCATATGGGAGGTTCTCCCCACTGCTTACAAAAAAAAGACGAAAATAGCTAAATCGATTCACAATTTGATTCTGATTCAGAATATTATATTATACTATCTGGTGAGTCATTCTTGGTGTTTCAAATAATGTAATGAGAAAGTACTTAATTATAAATCTTTCTAAATTGTGGTAACGCTGGAGTCAAACTAGCTACATAGCTAAACATTGTCCCAGGGGCGAATTAATTAGTTTTATGGCGATATAAAAACTAATTAAATGAACTTGTCTTGTATGAGTGAGTATGAGTACTTAGCATTTATCTATACCACGGACTGTTATTGTGTTGTTTGTATTATCAAAGTTTTGTGATCGGAGAAGTCCCTGTAGAGTGAATAAGCTTAGAAAAACGGGCAACACTGCTTGAGATATTTTATTTGGGGGAAGTCACAATAATTATTTTTCCTAAGTGAGCATTTTTCAAACCACAGTAGCGCGATTAAGACGTATTAAACTACTGTGTGAGGGATCCCAGGTTCGATCCCCGGAAAAACACAAATTACATCTTAAGGTTTTTTCTACTCCGAGAGTATTACTGTCCTGAAAAAGCTTCTCAATTCAGCCGTTCGGACTCGGCATAAAATTGTAGGTCCCTTCCATTCGTCCAAAAATAGAAACTCACACAAACGAATGGTAGAGAGAAGCTAGGCCTAGGTCTACTGCCTGTTGCGTCACCTATTTATTTATTTATTTATTTATTTAATTATACATTTGTAACGTCGAGACGAAGCCACCGGAGACCCCATAAATCTGAATCAGGATCATATTCTGAATCGATTTAGCCACGTTCATTTGTCTGTCTGTTGAAAACACGATAGCGTCCAAACGAATCGACTAAGGCGAATGAAATTTTGTGAGAGGACTTCCTTTACCGCCGTCGGGTTGGTTTTGAAAATTGGCTATGTCGGTCAAGTAGTTCTGGTGCCTCCCATACAAAACCAATATTAGATCCATGCGAGTACATATACTAACTCACACGGAAAAGATTTTGCATGGCTTGTATGTATTAGTGGAGGGTATCAAATGATAAAACTTTTACTTGGTTTACATTTTATTGACATATAAAAGGGCGCCAAGCGCATAACTCGCCTGGGGCGCTTAGATCGTTAAGGCCGGCACTGACTACTCAAATATCGTATCTCTATGAAAAAGTATGTCTTTTGGACAAATGCGAAGAACGAAATAAGTGTTCCAAATTATATTAGGTACCTGTTATGCTGTAGAAGTGTAGACCTCATAAAATACTTGCTGGAATCGCTTTAATACTCAGTAAAAAATCGACGACTGTAATCTTAGTGCACACGTCCACCGGTGAGGTTTTACTGTACCACAAGTCAATAATCGCGTTTCAGACAACATTTAAGCTGCTTTAAGGCGCTACGTTAATTAACTTCTTCACATATAATACTTAACCATCGGCACGCAATCCTCAATTAAATAAGTTTTCCTTCAAGCTGAAAATGTACTAAATATCAGAGTAGATAAAAATATTAACAATATTATAATGAGCATGGGCTAGTATGCAGCACATAAAAATAGGTATAAATACATTTTTTTCTATCTATTCCACCCATCACGGCATTAGCCACTATGACACTAACGCAGATCGCAGATGATTGCTTATCCTTTGTGCTTTTCTAGCTTTCTATTTACTCTGTCTGTCATTTTATTTCGGGCAATAACGTCGCTCCAAGACGTCGTTACGGGCTTTGTGTAGGATTTATTTTCTTTGTATTTCCCTAAGGAGTACCTAATTTATTTCACTGGCTAAATTGCTGACCAGAAGTCAACCAGTCTCAGCACTCTACGTGACATTTACAACAGATGCGTCAAATTATCGTTTTTGCCCGGAATGTTTTTCCCTTTGTGGCAAAAATTAATATGATTTGTATATAAAACGGAATTTGCTGCTTAAATCGTTTAAATCGTGCCCCCATATTCGTGGTAAGGTATAACGTCTTGTCAGACTAACCTGATGGAATACAAAAAATAATAAATAAAGGAACATTTTTAATTGAATCATCTTACGACGGATATTTAATGCAAAACTACTTTATATTATATTTATGTGTGTATTAAAGTTTTCAACGTCACTCTTTGGTGTATAGTTTACATTTTTAATGAGGTTTCTGTCTTATACAAAACAACAGGACAGCAATAGAAACGATTTACAAGTGCAACACATTTTTTCATTTCGCTCCGGGTAATGTTTTCCATTTGGTGACTGAAACTTTAATATCTATGCAAATTAAGTTGGGTTGTGAATATTAATAAGATGTTTGTTGGGAATTTTGTGTTTTTTGTAACATTTAAGGAATTTGACCTTTTCCTTAATTTGTTGGCTTTTTATTAAAGAGAAGTCATATTTAAGAAATTTAGAATTCACTTTTTTTGAATATGAATACAAAAATACATAAAAAAATTTCCTCGCTCCGCTAAAGAAATAATGTTTAAATATTATTTTGTTGGTGACTTAGCGGCGCAAATTCCAATGTCTTATATTAAGTACATATACGGTATATAACCGTATACGGTATAGGTACCTAACTTAATTACATGTCATGTATGAGATGATTTCTTAATTTAATTCTTTGGATTCCTCGTATGAAATTATTGTAGTTAGGTATCATGTCAGACGACTCAAAGGTACCTAATAAGCACAAACTACATTATATACAATATACATAATGTATAAGTTGTTTCCGATGAATATTTGGTTTTAGTATAAGTAAAACAAAAAATGTGGGCGCAGTTAGAATGCTGGACTACTGCGCGAGGTGTCCCCAGGTTTGATTTGAAGAAGTAGTTAGGTCCAAGGTTCGACCCTCCGCAGCCTGTTGTTGACTGCTGATATGATACCTAGACTAGGGGTAGTTGTTGGTTTTTGGTATTCGAATTATTGATGTAATTTTACAATTTGTTTTAATTTAGCATGCATTTTAGCAGAATTCAAAAGCCAAAAAATGTTTAACACTTTTTCTAGCAGGATTTGGTTTGAAAAAAAAAAATCTGCTAAATGCTAGAATGTAGCAGATTTAAGAAAATAATTATGATCACTCTGGGTGCGATGTACGAGAGAGAGGCAAACGATTTGTTGCAGCACACTTGTATTTAAATATAAATACAGCACACGTGACACGACTCGTAGGCTACGCGTAATCGTCGCATCATGCATGCTACATGACGACCATCGTCGAGCAATGTCGACCACTTATCCTCTTTGTACGAGTATACGCTTGGAGTTTGTTTACATTTTTCAATACCTACGTATTTTATTTAAAAAAAATGTCAGACGACATCTTTACGCTTTGTATTTTGACGATTGGAAATTGCGTCGTGTGCGGTTTATTCATGATGTGACGATGACGATGACGAGTCGTGTGCGGAAGGTTTAATGCTAGTCATTATTTGTCGAAAAAATTGAAAGTAACTTCCCATAGCGCAAATTCCCCGAACCACGCCTTTATTCTAATAAAGCATCAACATTTCTTTATGTCCATATTTAACCAATAAGTCCAAGATAAACGATTCTGTGTTTTTTTTTATTACACCCTGATTTTACGTATCTTTCTTATAAAAAACTAGCGAAGCAAAATAAAAAAATAAAAAAATCAGTTTCAAATTCATTTAAATCAGTGATACCTAAACTGTTTTTATTGTAATGCTCCGTGGTACAAATTTTTGGTTTTTCCAGGAATCGTATTGCATAGAAAGTATTCTGGTCTATCAGGACAATGCATAGCTATCAATGTTACAAATTTTACAAACTTTGGCTCCCATGACTGTCGAAAAATAGCGCCACACCCCTTTATATACCTAAGATTATCTGTCAATTTGAGCTCAATCCTTTCGGTGGTTTTCGAAATATACCATTTTGAAAGTTTTTTTTATATGGGCAGTGCCACGCCCCGTTATCCAATTTTGACCAATCTTCATAAGAATACTCCTGGGCCAATATCTAAGATTGTATGTAAATTTGAACTCAATCGAATCAGTGGTTTTCAAAATATAAGATTTTGAATGTTTTTTTTTTTGTATGGGCGGTGCCACACCCCTTTGTCCAATTTTAACCAATCTTCGCAGGTATACTTCTGTGCCAATACCTAGGATTGTGTGTAAATTTGAATTCAATCGATGGGGTGGTTTTCGAAATATAATATTTTGAATGCATTTTTTTTATGGGAGGTGCCACGCCCCTATAACTGATGAACCAATACACCTACAAAGATCGTATAAACTTACAAACCGTTGTATTAACGTCACCTTTCATGGGAAATTTCAAGAATCAAAATCGGTTTACGCATTACAGAGAACATTGGCGGCAAACACAATACAACTTATTTTTATATATATAGGTAGATATGCGTTGTTACGGCCTGACATTGTTTTTGTACAAAATGTAGTTTCGCAAAAGTTGCTGGAAAACGTTTGCATACACACTAGTACGATTCTTCCACGTAAATTGACCTGGAATGGTTTCTTATAAATTGTATTCTAATTATTATAACAAAATATTTAAGTACCTACTTACGTACCCGTAAACTGGTAGGTATCTTTTCTATCATCCAAAATATTATTTCCTTTTATCTTTGATAAAGAAAAAAGTAAGAAAAGATATAAATCAAATTCATATTTTATCAACCATAGTTCAGTCATATTTCCTTTCAAGATAATAAAGTTTCAATCGATTTTGTTTACTTCTCCACAACATGTTTGAATGTATGTACGCTCTATAGAAAAGTCTTACCCCAATACTAATGCACCATAATATTTAGAATTATACCAGCCAACAAAACAATGTTTATTTTCTTTTTATGTATATCTTCTATACTCGTTCTAAAAAAGGAAATATATTCTGTATGTATCCCTCCTCCCGCTGAGTTATAGCATCCTGAAATCTAGTACCTACTACCCTACCAGACCAGCTAAGTTCTGTTACAGACGAACATTACTAGACGATTATACATTGCCGATGTGCAGGGAATAACTATACAACGAACATAAAGATTCCGCTATGATATGTGCGATGGCGTTAGCATTCTATTCACAAGAAAAAGCTGTGGCTTATACGAAATCCAGATAGCTTTATTGTTATTTTCAATGCATAGCATCAACGCTCGACGCCACTAATATTTTCGTATTGCGAACGGTGAATATGGGAAGGATCTCTTCATCTAAACCTTATGTCTTGATCTTATAGTCACGAAAAAAATATATGAATATGAGTCCTCCCTATACCAAACGGAAAATCAAAATGAGAGTACGTTATTCAAGGTAGTACCCGCCAACATAAACAGGACAATAATACCTACATTCTATCTTATAGCAGGTGACAAAAGACAAGTAACGACGTGTGTGTAGGTTACATTGACACATAAATTACGATTAATGCGAAAAGCATTTGAACTTTATGTTTTCAAAAAGACCTATGTGTCAAGAAGGGCGAACATTTCTTATTCCATATTACAAACTGCGGCTTTGCCCCTCCACGGCTGGATATGGTGGCGCGACCAATATAGTATAGCTTCCTTCAATCCACTGCTCAATTTGTCTAATGGATGCAGCGTTCCCAGTACACCTGTGGCTGATTACACAAAGTTCATCTTGCACAAAGTACTTCGTTGGATGTGCCCCTTACCACTTTTCTATTAGCCTGATTGTTTTCTTGTGAACTCCCAATATAGCAAGGAATTGCGAATTTTTTTTTCACCCTACAATCTATAAAACCATCTCATAAAGGTGTTTTCCCTTTCCATGTGGCACTAAGCCACGTCAACGTCACGCAATCAAAAACCAACAAAAAGAAAAAGGAATCCTGCTAAACGAACTTCTTACAATGTAAATGTCTTTAATTCCACATTCGAACTTCTCAGTCAAGATGCCTATAGCTTCCATCAATCATTATTTTATGGTAGGATGCTCAGG
Source organism: Cheilosia soror (assembly GCA_949372485.1). NCBI lineage: Eukaryota > Metazoa > Arthropoda > Insecta > Diptera > Syrphidae > Cheilosia > Cheilosia soror. The sequence continues at coordinate 893,054 of OX443561.1, read as the reverse complement.
TGCTGAAAAACGAAAATTCCACAAATAGGTGAGCGCTCTCGTGTATTATTATGTGGCTTGGAAATAGAAACGCAATTAAGCATTCAATTAAGAAAGTCAGACGTGATGTGCATTTTGTTGGCAAAAATGTCTAATCCCCACCAAGGATGGTTTTTATGTTATAGTAAGACTGACTGGCTGTAAACTATATGCTCGAAATATTTTAATGCTTCCCATTTAGTATTCAGGATGAATTCTGCACCCTAAATGAGTGCGTGGTTATAAAAGAAAATGCTTGCAAATATCGATTTTTTTTAAATACTTCTCCCGGGAAAGGCAAACCTATATAACGCTTCTTCAGCGCCCCGAGATGCTCGCAGATGTATGGTAGTTCTGCACTTAAGTTGCTGCAAATTGTAGTCTTTTGGAAATATATCCCCAGGAAGCGAGTTCCAAAGATTGCTTGTCCTGTAACAGAAGAAGTTTTGGAAAATTGATGTCCTCGCGGTTGTCAAGTGTACTGTATGGTCATGAGAGCATTAGCTGCCTGCCTTGCGGAGGGTCATTTCGAGGGCAAATGTGTTTGAGTACCTCGGAACATTTACCATGGAAGTACCTATAGAACAAGCAAAGGTCAGCTACTTGTCTTCTGTGCACCAACGGTTGTAGATTCGATATGAGTGTAGGGTCTCCAATAAGTCGAACTGCTCCTCTTTATATGCTGTCAAGTATGTTGAACTGGTTGATGCATTTTTCCTAGAAAATGATGTGATCTGTGTCTTGTTTGCATTAAATACAACCCAGTTGTCTTTTCCCCACTTCAAAATTTTGTCCAGATCATCATTTAGAGATCTAATTTGTTCACATCTCTGACTCTGACTGTGTGATGTAGCCGCATTCACAGGCCCACTGAACAAAGCAAAGCTTCGTAGAATGAAGGATATAAGAGATGGGGGATATAAGAGTGCTGTCATCAGCAAAGCTGTAGATATTTTTATTTGTCGATTCAAGCATCAAGCAAGAAGGAAACGTCTTCTGATGGGAGTACGACATGCTAAACAGCTTACATAGTACAGGTGCAAGTTCTGGTGCGCAGCTCTTGAGTACTATAGACAGGATTCCGTCGGGTCCAGTTGCAATCTACTTCTTTAAGTATGCGTTAAGTTATTCGAGGCCGAAATTTCACTTCTGCCATCGATGTTTGCACCCTCGGGATATTTGGTGGCAATGTCGAATATAAAGTTCCATACCGAGTAAAATCATTTCGGTAACGGGACGGCTTCTGCGCATATATTGACATCGGTATCTCTAAAGCACATATCAGGCAACGAAGCGAAGAAATTACGTATTCATCCCAGTTAGATTTACTATAATTCCAAATTAGATTAGTTAGATTTACTATAATTCCAAATCGAGCGATGGCGATCCTGGTTCGATCCTATTGGTGTCGGTATAGAGAGGATAGCAGATATCAGAGCATGATCCGAATTCTCTAAGTGAGCAGATATTTTTATTTTATAATTACCTGGCTCTGTTGTGAGAAATACATCGGGAGTGTCCCGTAATTTGGTATGGATTGTCGGAATTCGCGTGGGCTCATCAACGAGCTGAGTGAGATTGCAGCAAATGGCGAAGTCTTCACCTTGATTCCCTGCCCGTCCGTTCGGTCAGAATATCGTAGCCAATCCATGTTATGGGCATTGAAGTCACCAAGTAGGTATAATCCAGTCTACCTTATCGGATAAATGACGAAATAATTTATTTGGTTCGTTATCGTTTGGCGAGCGGTACAGGCAGCAAAAGACTTTGGTACAACTTTGTAGGACGACCTTTAGCCATATTAAATCGAGATCCGCAGGTTCCATCTCTTCTTTTCTTTCACACGCCAGATCTGTTCGGGCAAACACATAGTCCCCCCATATATCGAAAACGAGGAAGTACGTAGTTCGTATCGATATGTGTAGTTAGTGTTTGAGTTTATTTGAGTCTCGGTTAAGACTAGGGCGTCTGGCTTTTTTTCTTGCAGATGCTGACGTTGACATTATTGAATCTTAGACCTCGAATGTTGCAGAAATCAGTTGCCAGCTTTGTAGCTTACTAATATAGGTACAATGCATTAATTTGACTCTTTTATTCTATTTTGTAGATAAATTAACAATTGTGTGTTCTGTTAATTTTTATTAGTTTCGACAACAACATTACCTACATGCGATCATTCATACGTAAACTGAACTTGCATTCGGTCCATATTTCATTAATGTTTTTTAAATGTAGGTAATAATGATAATCATAATATAAAACCGTAATTTTGTGGATGGGTGTTAATATATTAATTAATAGTTGGTGCAATAGGTTACATAGGACCCTAGGCTTAACTTCTCCATAATATTGGCCGTATGAGTTCTTTCGAGCAGATTTTGTGTATGTCCTATGTAACCTTGTACATATTTGATGATGACTATCAAATGCAAATCTCATGATGGATACCGTTAAATTAGCTCATTCTTGATTTACGCTTACTAAGTTGGTATGATATTATAACCAACTAAATTTAAATACATCCCATACAAAAGACTGTTATATACACATTCCGTAATACAATTTGCGTACACAAACGCAGAACAATTCATTGCTTTATTGAACATGTACTATTTGATAAATCGGATATCAAAGAGAAAAATGTGGTTTTTACATCTTTTAGTCTATTTTTTTAAATGGTTTATTTCTGTAAAGCAAATAAACAAACCAACAAATTGCGTTTTTCCGTAAATAATTTTTCAAGTTATAATAAATATCGAATGAGTATTTCCCTTTGTTTGCCAATTATACTCTTTTATGGTCGTTCCTTTTAACTATCCTTGTGTAATCAAATTTACATATTTGTAGGCAATATGGAATTGTGGTTTTATTCACGCTTTTGCAATATGAACGCTATCCTCATGAATCATCGCAGTATCATATCAGTGAATGTGCAATTTATTTAACTTAATAAATAAATCACAATTTGAGCATTTTGCATTTACGAAGCAAGTGTGTCTGTTCACACGAAGCCCTTGCACAATGTTTACCTATGCAAGCTATTAACAATTATCCTTCACAATAAAAACAAATTATATTTACCAGATACCTACAAGCTACAACTTATCCACAATCTACTCATAATAATAATTATAATCCCGAAGAGATAAATTTGAATTAAATATTTAAGGTCAAAAGTCCAATAATTATAAGGCTATTTTGCTTAATAAGTTTATTGCGTAATTCAAAAACCACAAAATTAGCCCCCAATGAGCAACTTAAGAGACGGTTTAATAAAAAATGATACAGCCACATAAGCCAAGCCATTGCCGGTGTGAAAACTGGAAAACAGAAAACAAAAAGTAATTTTCATTACGTCCAGGCAAAACAACATTTTTAAGAGCCTTGTTTTCATGCATAACAAATTCGGAGTCCTTTTCGCATATATAATGAATATTCATGCGTTTATGTTCCATTTTGTGATTCTGCGAAATGGTCACTGCTTTTAATTCATAAAATTCAAATATCTGCTGTGCTTGTTTTTTTTTGTCTTGTCTGACGAGCGTGAAAAGAAATTATCATTCTATTGTTTGCAATCAACAAAAACTCTAGACTTCACTTTGAATCTTAAAAATAAAAAGATATTTTGCAGGCAACATGTGACATTTTTTCCCAAAGTAGAAATAGTTTCTGTGCATAAATTTGTGTGGATTCTTTGTTGGACCCCTCGGTCTCGTCAGTCAAAAAATATCCCGCAATGCAGTGGCAGAGCGAAAATTGCATGAGTGAATAAATTTGGATATCTGCTTAGTTTGCATACCTACCTGTCATACAAAATATTTTATTTCCTTGAAGAATATACCTACAAGTGACGACTGCAAGGGAAAAACATTTTTACAGTGTTAATAACAAGTCACTTTAAAAGCTTCAAAATGAATAATGTTTCATTCGTATGAGGGTTTGTCTATGAAAATATTTCTACCTAAGGCTGCAGTTATAGCTATCAGTAAAATGCATCCGTAAAAAAATTGTTTCACTTCGTTGGGGCACTTAAACTTAATCGTTGAACTCAATCTTGGTCTTAAATAGTTGCTTTTGAATTATAAAACTAATTCGTCAAAAAAAAATTAAGCAATTGATCTTTAAATTTTCTAAAAACAGAATTTCTTTATTTTTCCGTACGAAAAACTTTTTCTGTTCAACTTCTCAACCAGTTTCACGAAGTATTCCACTGAATTCCTATGATATGCTATGGTTGAATGTTTCAGTTTTGTTCTGTTGCTTGTTTTTACGGATGGACTTTTCTGATAGCTATAACTGCAGCCTAATATACGGCTGGATATGAATACGTTAACCACAATAATGGGAGTTGGAGTTGCTGGTAAAATACATCATATTAGAGGGCTGCACTGTTAATAGATATAGTTTTATAAAGAATAGCTAAAGGGATTCCATTCCCAGACCCCAATTTTCATTAGGAAATAAGGCCCCAAAAAAGGAAATAACACCCCAAATTTTATTAAAAATCGTTGTTGTTATTGTTTCCTGTATAATTTGTTGGGGCCTTATTTCATTGGGGCCTAATTTCGCAGAGCCCTGCTCATCCAATTGCAAAGAGCGAGGAATTAAAAACGGTAAGGTAGTTAAGTTATGATATCTGTTTCTTGTAGGTATTCCGTATTAGGTATATTACCTGTAAATCCCTCAAAAATTTTGATGATTAAAATTCTGTATTATTAATTTAGATATGTTTTTCTAAATACTGAAAATTCCAAAATCTTTAAACTAACCCTAGAACACTAACAATGTGTCGAATCGGCTCACAAGGTACACATAGCTGAGCATGCGCAGTTCGCATGATGAGCTAAGGCACTGTCGCGCCACCTAAGGTTCCACTGTTTAGTGCCTGTCGAGACGCCGTGTACGTTGTGTAGGCGCTGTCAGTCTGGATCCCGTGACATCATTAACAGCAAAAATAAGTGAGTCAAAATGACTCATGATTAGTAATAAGAGAATAGAAATATACAGAGGTAGAGAGAGGTAAGTGAACCTTCAGCTGTCGCATTCGACTCGTCTGAATCAGCTTCCAGCATAATAACTTTTCCAAGGAGTACAGTGGCAAAAACTATACCTAAGTAAAGTATTGATATTTTATAAAAACGAAAATTGCTGAATTATGATCAAAAATGATTAAAGTTTCGTTTACTGTTTTACTTTGTTTAAATAAAACCAGTAAGACAATTATCTTCGACTATGCCGAAGCTCAAATACTCGGTACTATTATTATTGTAAAAATTAAAAAAATATTTTAGTATTCAAAAATTATATATTTGTGTGGGAGGTATGGGTAGTTTTTATTCGACCAAGCTCTTTTTTTGTAAAAATTGTTTAAATATTATTAAAATAAAATGTGCAAAGTTTAAACTTGCTAGGTATCTTTACTTTAGCTGTTCAAATTAATTTTTAACATCAAAAAGCTATATAAATCCGATATTTTTGTATGGGAGGTAGTAGTAGGTAGTTTTCATCCGATCTTGCTCATCTTCGAACTTAGCCTTAGTTTGGTGGATAAAAGCTTACGTACCAATTTTAAGTCGATAGCTTTTAAATTACGGACGTAGTCGTGCGGACAGACAGACGGACATCGCTAGATCGACTAAGAAAGTGATGCTGATCAATAATAATAGTTTATGTCAATAAGTAACGCCTCCTTATGTGCGTTGCGAATGGAATGTTAAAGTGAATATATCTCCCCTTACCACAGTGTGGTACCGGGTATAAAAATAGGGCGCACTTAATTACAGAGTTTTTGGAAAATCAGAATTTAAAAAAATAGAATTACTGACATGTTTAACGAGCGGATAACTTAACTCACCAAATTCGGCGTATAGAGAGTGGTTAACCTACTCACACAGAGCTAACCTTGTCCAACTTCTATCCACATAATTTCAAATACACGTATACCAACAAAAAGTTCGACTGGACGCGAGAAATTTATAAGCTGAAAGAGAATTTCAGATAGAATCTAAAAATCGCAAGCGAAAGCACATAACATGGCCTGAGCATGATAGTGTCAGCTGATGGAATATGACAGATTTACAACCATGTTTAGTACAGTTTGGACGCAGTGCTGCTGTGCGTTTAGTGATAAAGAGTGGATAGCTAATCTACAGCAGTATTAATAAAAAAGCCCTATTCGCTCTTTAATCCATCTCATAACTATCATACGGATAGTGGACTTGTTCGTTTGATAACTTTTATTATTTATAAATACATCTTCCCCCGTATTAATAAATACCGAATAGCGGTGAATTAGCCTTATCACATCTGATAACTCGTAATTCTTATTAATAAACATATCTTAGCTTTCACTGACATGTTTAACGAGCGGATAACTTAATTCACCAAATTCGGCGTATAGAGAGTGGTTAACTTACTCACACACAGAGCTAACCTATCCACATAATTTCAAATACACGTATACCAACAAAAGGTTCGATTGGACGCGAGAAATTTAAAAGCTGAAAGAGAATTACAGAGAGAAGGAAGCACATAACATGGCCTGAGCATGATAGTGTCAGCTGATGGAATATGACAGATTTACAACCATGTTTAGTACAGTTTGGACGCAGTGCTGCCGTGCGTTTAGTGATAAAGAGTGGATAGCTAATATGGATATAAGATGTATTTATAAATAATAAAAGTTATCAAACGAACAAGTGCACTATCCGTCTGTTAGCTATCAGATGGATTTAAGAGCGAATAGGGCTTTTTTATTAATACCGCTGGTAGAATATAGTGCGTAGATACCTATTATTTCTAATATCGCATAATAGTGTATTGTATAATGAAGTCAACACCTTAATGAGGAAAAATTCTCACTAAAGGGAAAATCCGAAAATATAATAATCGTATGCATAAAAACGCAAAATTCCCAGAACGACAGGAGTCTAAAATATATTCACTTTGCGATAATGGAAATAATACAAAAGGAAATGCGAGCAACCTACTTCAGTTCAGACTTCTGATTATAATTCAGAGAAAAAGGAGAAAACAAGGACAAAAAGGGAAAATAAGACGGAGAAACACAATAAGAATTATTGAAAAGACTCGCAAAGAAATTTAATAAAAATACTTCCGACATTCCTTTCCCCAGAATAGTACCTACTGGGTTTCAAGATTTCAACTGCTGGTCATTGCGACAAATACAAACTACAGATACATACTGCTTCGGCTTCCATTTCCATCCTTAACCTCAGGCAGAAACCCATTTACAAATATATGTAGGTATGTATACACAAACATGTATATGCATATTACTTTGCTGCTTCTTAAAGAATCGATTGAGATTAACCCCGAGGATATACGAGAACATAAAGATATAGGACCACGACGAATAAGCAATACCTACTACGTTCAGATGAAACTCATTTCATAGATTCCTTATTGAAATTGCTTGGAATCTTCAGTGGACTTCCATGCTTCTGCAATTTATTGTTCCTTATTCGATTTTTATTACCAATATCCTACACACATTCTCAGTGCCTGTGGCTATTAAAGCAGGAATAAACATAACAGAGTCAACTATCGAACAGAAAAATTGAAAACTAATGAAGATGGAAATAATTTCATTACCACTTCAAAATACAAATGGACAAAATTGTTTGTGATGTGAACTCAAGTGGGGGAACATTAATTACTCATTTAAGGATATAAAAGTTTTTTTTTTTTTGTGTTTTCGGAGGGCACCACATATAAAAAATATTTATGAGGAATAGTTTCTTGGATAGAAAAGGGATAAGGGTATGAAATGGGATTAACGTATTGCAATGAAAGCACCTATGGGGTAGGTTTGTTTTTTTTGTTGGATTCGTTGTGACATATTTTGCAAAAAAAAAAAAAAAAAAAAACTTGACATGGGTAAAAGGGGGCTGAATCCAATAACTAGTTTGTGTTAGACAGGATATGGAAAGGTTTATGTATAAAATTCCGTCTTTAGTGAGGAATATTTATCATTGTTAGAATCTTCTCGCAGGAATATAACCATTTCTTTTGAATATAAGTGCAAAGCTTGCGAGAAACCTCAGTTTAAGGTGTTCGTGTTGACCTTGTGTCATATTTTGAAGCCCACTAAGGTCAGTAAAATCTTTCGTTACCCGGAACATGAACACTTTAGTATCTAGGTATATATAATATATTATAGTGATGTGATAAAACAATTGCGTGAGTCCTAGTATTGAATTAGGCATTTTGTGTAATAATTCTCCTGCTATTTGAATTTGTCACTGATTGAGGGGAGGTATTGAAGTAGGATTTTTGTGCGATATTCGCTTGTAAATACTAATCGAGTTCATCCCAACTGATGAGTTCACCAGCGTAGCGGAGGAGGGACCCTTCATGGAGTGTGTGAGACGGCGCTAGTGGGTATATTGGCATATGGGAGAACATGAATAAAGTTTGGTTGATACGTTTTATGCTTCAGTTAAGGCAGTTCCGGTTACTGATAACGGAATATTCGGCCTGCTGCCTTATCATCAATCAAGGCCCTGTCTAACTAGCCAACCATATAAAAACAATCAAACAAACAATTATGACAATCCACATCGAGGTTAAATTCGCCAATATCAGCATGATATGCGCTCGAAAAAAGCTTGTTTCTACGAGCTGCCCAAAGAGGACATCTTTGGTAGCACAAATTGATTATTATTATTAAGGGCTATTCAGAAATTTTATATGTGGCTCTGACGTAATTTTGACGTCAGCGTATGGAGCCAATGGCTACTTACCGTGTAGCCCTCTTTGTGCCACTCACATAAGGTACTCATACGTATGAGGCACGATATGAGGCACTCATGACACATACGCATTGTGTGGCTTATCGACATGTGAGAAGCTAGGGTTAGCGTGCCTATTCATAAATGTTGCACCAACTGTTTATTTATTTTGTTATGGTGTTTAAAGCGCTTTTATAAAAAATGTGCACGACTGGGTCGCACGAAACTTTCTCGTTTATTGCGAATCTCGCAGAATCTCAGTCATTTCAGCAAATTTTATGTTTAAAATCGTACCCACACAAGATGTACTCAGGTTTAGTAACTGAATCCTTTTTAATTATTAACTACGTAATAAATTAACTACTACATAAACATACGTATTAACTTCAACATTTTATTACTTTCAAATTCATCCCGAACTGATACTTGAAGGCAAGTAGGCGATGAATTTCGAATTACATATATTGCCACTGAAGTTTTGGGTTTTGCAAAAATAAAGGTAGGTATAGGTTTTTTTTATTTATTTTATGCTGTCTTAAATATGTATTTCATTCAAAATCGTTAGAGCGGTTTTTTGTAAAATTATGCAGACAAAATGTTACAACTTTGGATTCGAAAAACACTTTTCTTAAACTGTTTAGCTGAAAACTAAGTACAAATCGAAAATGGTGTTTTCGAGATCAATTTTGGTTCAAATTGTTAGAGCCGTTTTCGAAAAAATCTAAATTGTAAAAATTTTTGGAAAATTTGTGTATGGGAAGCACCGTTAATATTAGCGCCTCTTAGCGGGGAGCCCAAAAATTATAATTACAAAGTTTGAAACAAATCCGTCCAAGCGTTTAGATTTCAGGGCTATGGGACAGACAGACATTCGGACGGACAGAATTGCAAGACCCACTTTTTTGAGTACCCTTTCATCGTAATATCAGAATTGATTAAAATGTCGAGTTGGAAATTTTGTACGAAAACAATATCTTTCTCTTACTACCTACGTATACGAGAAACTTAAAAACAGAAAAACCATTTCTCTCGGATGCCCGATTACATTTTCGATTAAAACCCTAATACCAAATTGTTGGTAGCTAATTCTCATTTTACTGACAAACTCTGTGCTGTATTGTTTGCTCTCTTAATATCAATGAGATTTTTACTGTGCGAAAGGTCATTCGCCAGAATATTAAGACTCTGCCACTTGCAGAAAAATATACCTGTAGGTAGATGCAAGTCACATCAATGCATTCATTATTTCGTCACGGACAATATATCTATTTAGCTAAATACAAGGCTGGTATTGAAGCGAATTTCAGGCGACAAGTTCAGCGACCTACATAAATATAAATGTGAGACTGGCTAGGCTAGGGCGCACGTCCTTGCAAACGCAGTGGGGAAACATTGGGTAGAAGTTTTCGGCAAGGCTAACCCTATCTGTGCTAGGTAATCAAACTTTATACGACAGCCTGTTGAATTATATGGGAAGTGTGCTTAAAACATTCTGGAATAGTTTGCACGAATACCTCTAGAGCGAAGCATTAAATTAAATATTGTTATATTAACATGATGAAAGTCGGCTACAGGAATAAGTTGGTATTAAATTGAACAACAAAGCCTATTAGGTACACTATCCACGTTGTTATTAAATTTATTAAAAGTTTCTTAAATCTCATATAACGTGTGCATTATTAGAAATGTATTTGTACTTAATTAACTATAGAGCATACAAAAAATGAGCTATCCATTTTCGCAGAAATAGGACTACCTACACATGACATTCATTAAAGGGGATATCAGTCTGTTTTTGGCGGGCTTTCATTTCTGAATACGTGATGAATCTAAATCAATTTAAAAAAATTATCCACGCATGATAATACCTCCCTCGGGATCTGTTTGAAAAAGCATCGACATTGCATAATTTATAATACAAATCGTATCGAATTGATTTCGAAACTTCTACAGGCTATTATTTCCATTTAGTGATATTTATTCACATTAGCGAGTTAAAGCCATGATTTGCATTCATTTGCTTCTGGTGTTTTCATCGATTCTCATTTGCATTGCTCATGATGCCGTTCTGCAATCGCTTTAATCCAATTTAGCAAATTATAATGCTATGACATTTCTTGTATGCACTCGCACTGGCTAGGTCGACCTAGATTACGATGCGATGTAGCTTTCGAGAATGCTTTCTTCTGTGCTGTTCATGTACACTGTGGTAGACCTTATACTATGTCGCTTGTATAGGACTACTCGCATGCGTCTAGACGTCCGCATACGTAGTCAGAGCTTATATTTTATTAAACATTTTACTACACTTAATGCTTTATTGTTTTCATTACTAAAGCTTGAGTTGTTTTTTTGGTCACATATAAGTTTTCCTTTAGAAAATAAAAACAATACATTATACATAATGCATATATGGAAATGAGTATAAGCTTAATAACTATATTCATATGATTAAAAAACGAGCGATTTTCTTGATATGAATTACAAATTTCAGATTCTTGGACTTTTCGGGCAGCTGTAGGTAGGTACCTATATTGTTGTATCTTGAACAAACGACATCCGTCTAGTTCTATAGTTTCGTATAAGTAAAGTTTTATTTTATTAAAACTGACATTTTATACAAAGTTAGCATAAACTAAACTTCAAACAATTTATATAGTATTTCGAGATACTACACCTATAATACCTATGTAGGTGATTGAAGCAGGTAGACTAAAGTGATGATGTCTATATGGTCAAGGGCAAAGAACAATTTTAAATGTTATTTTGATTTTTTTAAACAAAAGGCACTTATACCAATGGAAATAAAAGCGATTGTATAGCAAGAATTCTTTAAACATTTTTTACTTCGTTTAAAAAAACAAAGGGATGTTTTGAACAAGAAATGCATGCATTGTTCAATAAGTCAAAAGTTATATTTTTGTTTTTAGAAATCTCAGAGTTAAAATATATTGGCGCAAAATTATTGTCAAATAAAGTATACTTTAAGTTATTTTAGTACGTAACAAAGTAGTACTAGTATTTTGTTAATTATTTTCAACATAAAGCCCACTTTATCGTTGTTACATCTTAATAAACTTATGTAACACAAGGTTAGGTTGGGTTAACGGGTTGACGGTATAACCTGCTGTGCCACTCTTAGGTCCTTGTGGACCCATTGTGATGCCCTTTTTTGATGGGGGTTAACCAGTGATGTAGGGATGGTTAGCCTCGTGTCCCTTCTTCTAGCGATTACTCGACGCTGTCCAGCCATCCTGATATCTTCAAAAACCTGTAAAGATCAGAAAGTGAGACATCAGAAAGTTCTTGTAGGTCATGGAAGTAATGACTTCCAAGTGTTCTGTTCCTCAAGTGACAGAGGCTCGGGCAGTGACAAAGGAAGTGAGGTGTGTCCTCATGAACCTCTTCGTCTCCACATCCTTTACATATATCGTTATCTTTGAGATTTAGTTTCATTGTGTGATTTCTAAGGAAGTTATGACCCGTTAGAGCCCCTACCAATTTAGACAGCGATGACCTGTCAAACTGTAGAAGTTTGATGGTTCGGCCACTGTCGTATTTTGGCCAAAGCTTCCGTGATACTTTGCAGGTAGCTAGTCCCTTCCACCTGTTGTTGGTTTTCATGCGAATTTTATTTTCCACTCTCTCTCTAAGATTACAGAGTGGTGGCTTAATCGACTGCAGTGCCAGATCATGATCCATTGCAGACCCATTTCTCGCTAGTTCGTCGGCCCTCTCATTGCCGGCTTTGTCACTGTGCCCAGGGACCCAGCAGAGGACCGTGGAGTGCTGCGAGCAGAGAAATTTTAGCTCTTCGCGGCAGCGTTGAACTAACTTTGATTTTATTTCAATAGCAGAAACTGCTTTAATAGCCGCCTGGCTGTCAATGAAAATGGTAATATCATTTTTTGGTATTGCCAACAATGACACCTTACGGGCCGCTTCCGCGATTGCCAGAATCTCTGCTTGGAAGACACTGCTGTTGTCAGGAAGCCTGATTGAACAGTGTATATTTAATTCCTCCGAGAAGATGCCGGCACCGGTTCCACAGTCCATCTTCGATCCATCTGTGTAGATGGATATCGATTTCCTCTTTGTGGGTTCATCTGTGTTCCATTCATCTCTACTCGGGAACGAGCAGGAGAATGGTCTATCAAAGTTTAGATGTGGGATCATATAGTCAGAAGTGACAACATTTCCAATGTATTTCCCTAGAATCTGTGCGTGACCAAAGTTGCTCACGTTCCAAGTACCCGTTTGGTTAATCCTTAAGGCACTTTTGGTAGCAGATTCCTCCATGTACAGGTCTAGAGGAGTCAGATTCAGAATTGCCTTGCTTTAGAAATGTAGCCACATTCTACACTGCGAATAAAAAGTCTTTTTAAGACCGGCGTAATAATGGTCTTAGCTTTCTGGAGCATGATTGGAAAAATCCCGTCGCCTCCCGGGGATTTGAACGGGGAGAAAGTGTCAATTGCCCAGTTTAGTTTATCTTCAGTAATAAGTTCTTCTGGAACTGTCGCTGTTGCGTTATAGAATGTACGTCACTGGTAACACTACGAAAAGTACTTATTATCTCTTAGTACGCACTAAATAATCTGTCATTCGTCAATTTGAGTGCAAAATATATTTTTTTGTTTTAGAGAATTTTAACGCGAAATTGAACAAAATGTTTTCCGAGGATGAAGATGTAGATGATAATACATTTGAAGACTTTGAGCTATTAAGAAAATCTAAAATATATAAAACCCGGTAAAATCCTTTTAAAGAACTTGATGACGATTTTGATTTGATGTTGCTTCGCACCAATTGTCGCAGCATTTGCTTCTCACCAAGCAAAGTCCAACGATCAGCCTGCATGTGCATTAGTGTAGCGTTGGGCAGGACACGTATTTTGTATGAGTTTGTATGAGGTGCTCATTTCAGAATATGAGGTGGTACAATGTCCCACCTCAAATGAAGTATTTACCTCACATGAGGCTTGTGTATTGTTTCTCAATTCTGAGGTACTTATGAGGCTGAGGTATGGTATGAGGGAGAGAGTCATTGAATGAGGTATACTATACATACAAAATATGAGGGTAGGGAATGAGACATAATGATGTATTTCTATTACTTTCACAGCACCTCAAATCAGCGTTGTTATATGATCTTAATTATCTTATTTTCTAAGATATTGAGGTGGTCTCCAGATGAGAAGATATTAACTCAATTTTAATGCATTTTTTAAGATTTGTAGAATTTTAATAAGATTTGTTAAGATATTGGCTTTGAAATGAAAAATTAATTGAAAAAGAACGCACTTCGATAGATTGCTCATTACAAGTTCAATTAAATTTGCATAGTCTTAGCCCTCAAAATGTGTTGCCAAAAATTAGACGTTTTTTTCTTTTTTGTTCAGAACTGCGCTCTGAATGGAGCTCGAGCATTTTGAGCGCGCTTTGAACACATCGTGCTCAGATCGTTCTGATTTGTTAATGAAACAAACTTGAGCACATAGCTGTCATATCGTTATTTATTAATTCTGTTTACCTTCTGTGCCATCAGAACAACAGGGCTCGTCCGCCATTTCAACTATTTAGTTTTTTTTCTGTGAAATGCGACTGTAAGCGCGTAATCAGTTTTTTACTCAGCCTGCTCAGTAAATTTATTCTGAGCTCATAAAGCATGCTCTGATCATTCTCTGAACGAAAAAGAAACACAAATTCAGAGCTCTGAGGTGTCTCAGCTAAAAAAGAAACACGAACAGTTCAGGCTATGCTCTGAACTAAAAAAGAAAAACCCCTATTAATGACATTGATTGTAATTTCAGTTTTTAAATTACATCGATTATCTGCAGTACAGTAGAACTTACAAAGTTAATGGTTAGCGAGCTTTGCACAGCCCCGGAATTGCAGCTCTCCTGAACTCAAAATATTAATGCTTCCCTTTGTCGATTTTGTTGACTTAACGGCGCGCGGTTTAACTATTCCTATCAAATTGTTTCAAATATCGAAATCGGGAAAAAATGTTGATAAAAATCGGTCTGTATTCAAAATAGGTTTACCTTTTACCTATTCATTCATTATGTATCTCGAAAACGGTTTTACGATTTTTATGCAATTTTTCATAGAAATGTAGGGTTCCAATCCAATTTAGTTTTCAAAACCCAGTAAATTTAATATAAATTTCAAAAACATAGCATATCTAAAATACCTTCAAAAACGCTGCACAGGCACACCTAGTTTTTGACTAGAAAATAGGGTATATTTTCAAAATTTCTTTATGTTTATTTAAAACTGGCATTTAAGATGAATTAAGATATGAAATCGAAAGTTGTAAGATCTAGCAAAAATCTTTATAACAACACTGCCTCAAATCCTCAATGAAGTGTTGAGGTTGACTTATACTCACTCCCTCAAATGAATGGAAAGACAAAGAGACGTCAGATCTGTACTCTCTTTCTGTTGAATTGATATGTGTTGTGTATGAAATGGAAATATGGATTGGAATTGAATATCATTTTTCACATGTATGTGTTTACATTTTATTTGGTTTCTTTTCTCTTAAACTCAAGTTATAGAAAGAAGTAAAGTAGGTACATAACGCAAATCTATATTGAAGGTAGGCAGCGAATAATGTAAATGTGTGGTCCTGTTGTGCTTGTATTAATTGTATCATTGCCATGACATTTGGTCTTGTGTTCTTCGCGTGATACATTTAAGAGGTGGTACAAATATTATTTTTGAGGTGTTGGGACATTTTGAGCTGTTGTATGGGACATTTGTACCACCTCATGTATGAGTTACCCAACACTACATTAGTGGAGCACTTCGCACAATACCATCCGTAGCAATGGACATCTTGCTGCTAATTCAGCCGTTCACGTTTGAAAGCGGTATCGCAGTGGTCTAGTAAAGATTTTGTACACAGATTTTGAAAAACAGACTACACTACTTCCAAGTTAAACTTTGACAAAAAGTTCCTGGCGGAAATAATAGCCGTTTTTTATTATCAGCTATGATTCATATAGATCATCGATTTACATGCACTTACAACAACAACATGTGATCCTGCTTTTCATCGAGATCACGAAATATGATCTAAAAATTAATTCAACTATTTCCCGTTGTTTTTTCGTGGCGTTCTTTATTTCATTCACTAAATGTTGGTGCCCCTGTAAATTATAGCCACACAGTAATGTTGCCAGACCAAAGTATGAAACACAATTAACAACACATAAAATCAATTAGCATTTTTTCAAATTCGAATAAGTTACTATTCCGACTTTCGAGATGTTTTGTTTCGCTATATAACACAGAAATATAAATGGAAATATTAGCAGTACAATACGGTTAATTATGATGCATATTTGAACATAACATTTGAACATAGTTTCCCACAAAAAAATATTGAATGCCAAATGTATGCAGATTTGTTTTCATATGGTAACAACCCCCACACAACAAGCGAAATGTCAAACTCAAATATGAGCAAGTGCAATAGAGAAATCATCGCGTTGCGACGTCACATTGTACCGTGTGGCTGCAATATGGCGGTGTCAATACAAAATTTGTCATAATTGGTACTGGATTTGATATGTGAAAAACTACTGTTGCCATAACTTAAATATAAAATCTTTCAATGATCCAGTTTGTTTTATTTTCATGATCTCATCCGGATCAGATCACGCTGATAATAATCGCTAATGGCGATTAAAGAAGACCTATCCTTGCTTAAGAAGAGCGTGTTATCTAAAAAGGATATCCGTATTACGTCATTTAGCGCTATGATATGATAAGTGTCATCACTGGACACTGTTTGATAGGTAGGCACGCAACCAGACTTGGTGCTCCCTCAAATAATTTTTGTAGAAGCTGGCAGAGATTAAGAGGAGCCTTCTCTGCTCCTGCCATGCTCTTTTTCGGAATAATAAGGAGCTTTCTTCTTCGACGGCCCTGGAGACCTCATCACTAAT
Source organism: Cheilosia soror (assembly GCA_949372485.1). Taxonomy (NCBI): domain Eukaryota; kingdom Metazoa; phylum Arthropoda; class Insecta; order Diptera; family Syrphidae; genus Cheilosia; species Cheilosia soror. Next base: position 876,326 of record OX443561.1, on the reverse strand, counting down.
GATATCAGGAGTTTATTAAAAGCTCAAAATGGTTCTAACAATTAGACCTGGGGTAATATCTATATGATCCGGATGGTATCACAATGGACCTAATATTGGTCTAAGTGTGCTGGCGTATGCTGGCAGCCACTTCCACCTAACCTAACCTAACCTTGCTTCTCACCACCATCCAAATTCTCAAATTCTTCTCTCGATCCATCACAGCCATCACAAAATAAAATTAATTTGATATTTATTAATTTCAATTTGTTGTTTTTTCGCTATTTGTCAGTTTATGATGAGATATGAGCAGATTTTTAAAGTACTATTATTTTAAAAATCTGCTCATATCTCAAAAACGCCATTTTTGATTGTGATAAAAATGTAACTGGCAGGTAATGCTTAAATCCATAGTACATAATACCATTTGCTCAGGTTTGAGCTAAACAGTTGCAAAACAGTGTTTTTTAAACCATGAGTGCGTCGTCCTTCGATTTCTACCACAATCGCTAAAAATAGGGTTTGCAACTGCTCATGTCTCGAAAACGCTATTTTCGATTTGGAAGAAAATGTAACTCCTAGGTAATGTTTATATCCTAAAGATTACGTCGTACTCAGTTTTTAGCAGTGATTTTCGAATCCATTTTTCAGCATAATTTTACAAAAAACCGTTCTAACGATTTTGATAAAAATACATAATTTAAGATAAGCATTCTAAACCTGATCACGTACTTAGTTTTTCTCAGAAAACTCGAAAATACCCGTTTTATGAATATTTATCAAAAATGACTTCCTAAGATAGTGGTTCTAATCAGTTTCGTCTTGGAATATGCGAATGATAATTTATTGATATCATGGGCTATGGCTCGAACCAGAATCTCCGTGGTATCAGGTGAATCCCAATTAAATCTATACGGTATTACTGGTCCGTACCTGGGTAATAGGATAAACCTATATTTGAACGCTAACAGTGAGAAATGCGCCGAGGGGTGTAAGAATTAATATACTGCTACATTATCCAAAATATTGACTACTGATTGGCACACAAACTTGCGTGCTTATAAGCGCATACAAATAAAACTCACAGAAACGAATGATGTTGCAATAAGTACTCGGTAAATTTTTTAACCGACACTCTTTGCTTAGTACATCGTGTATGCGATATTCGAGGCCTTACTTTTTTTCAAAATCTTAGCGACATCCAAAGTGTTGCGAAAATTAAAAGATTTATAAAGAAAAACAATTGTGTCTAGAAGCGGACGGGATTGCAGGATTCGATGATCAATTCAAGTAACTATCGACTTATTGTTAATATCCGCAGTTCTGCGGGGACAACCCTCATCTACGACCTAGAATATTCAATAAAACATTGCATTAGATGCAGCTGACTTTCTTAACATCGATAAAATGTTTTCGTTTATTTTATATTTATTATTTAATATTTCACTTCTTTGCCATACATGGTTGAAAATAGGATTATTTTGTTCTTACCCACCTTGTTTATGGAACAATTCTGAAACCAAGACTACTTCAAAACAAAACCTGTAAAAGGATATCTTTGAGTTTTTCGTACATTTTCTTCGCATCCAAGGATATAAAGTGAAACTTACACTATACGAAAATTGTCGCTTATGTCGTTGTCAATTTTATCAAGAGTACTTTAGCGTAATTCAACCACAGAAAACTTATTTCACGGTATCTTTAGAATTTTTTTTCAAGAGTGAACACTTTTATGGGATACATTTTCTTTCTTTGTTCTTCAGAAACTCTTCTTGAAGAATTTCTGTTTCTTTTTTTTTGTTTGTTTAAAATTGATTATATATGTATTATCTACATTTAAAATTATAGAGTGATAAAGTAAATCTTCCATATCTCTAAATAAAATAGACATAAATATAAAGTTATGTATAATTAGAAATGGGAAAAGTTTCATTTTAAAAATATTTTAATTCAACTTAAGTACATATTCCTTGAAATCGCATTCTTTTATAAAGCAATACAGAAACAGATCTTTAGAACTGATGGTGATTTTAAATGTCATAATGTAGATTTCTCATTTTTAATGACTGTATAAAATAATAAAATAGGAACTTACAAAAATTAAATTGCCTACAATGTTTTTGATGGGCCGATCATATGTAGAGCATGTAACAAGTGGGCCGTCTAGTGGTTTGTTTTTAAATTATAGGTTATTTTGACACTGACAGATGTCAGCAATTGAAGGCGCACGACCATCCGGTTCGTTATCGCTTCGTAGTATGGGCCTTAGAGCAGCTTGAATTGGACAACAATTTTGGGCGAAAACACATCTTTTCTGACCGCGGCGGCGCGCATTTTCATCTCGGCGATATCAATTCGCCTCGCAACTGCGATTTGACCTCTTTGGACTTTTTGTGGGGAACCATGAAGGACCGATGTTATGCCAACAATCCGGAAACAATTTAAGCACTTAAGGCCAATATCATCCAAGCAATCGGAAAACTACAGCCCGAAACCATCAATAAGGTCTTGGGAAATTGGAGTGACAGAATGCGCTACTACGAAGCCAGCCGAGACAGCCACTTGAACGACGCACGTTGTATTCCATTGTGGATTTGTATAAAAACTACTGAAAAGCTAGAGAGTCTATATATTTGCTGTTTAAAATAACCACAAAGGGTGCAAGATGCAACTCACAAACTAGTTTGGTGAAGAGTTTTAGTTTTTGCATAAACCGGCTAAGTAAAAGAAGTTAAGATTGGGATTCGCACGTTCACTGCATTCATTCGTTTTGAATACACACCATATTCTATCTTATTTGACGACAGGGCCTATTTTCATGTGATGTTGATTTTAAACTCATGTAATATAACAAGACACGTGCTCTTTAATATAAAGTTATCTTACAACTCTTTGCCATAAGTTGTTTTTTTTCTGTCTTCCGTCTTGTTATTCGCCTTGATAAATACAAAATCTAATTATGTGCTCCATTACTTCCGAATGCTATGTTGTTCCGCTCTGCACTAAAGTGCTTTTTAATAACATTACAGATAGAACAGATAGAAGGTACAGAATACACAGGTAAGATCGTATAAATGCATATCTGGGTCCTGTATGAAGGAAAGTTTCCCTTTTTTAATGAATTACATTTTGTCTATGCAATTGAAAAATCGTTTTACATATTTTTGCGGAACGTTAATTAGCAAATGCACTACGAGTATATTTCATTGCTTTTCTGGGGACATTACACGTGCAGCAAATCCACTCTATTTGCAGTAAGTACCATCAAAATTACGTACGTATTAATAATGCCTAAATACCGCTCTTTGTATATAAATTGCTTAATTGAACGTAATGCACACCAGCATCATAAATTGAAGCGTTTATCCGTTTAAAATTGCACACTATCTTCGTACATACAATCTACAGCATGTGTACTCTTCCCAATTTGATCATTTTTCGTTATTTGCACATGGTAATTATTCATAGGAATTTCGGTATAAAGCGGACACCCTCACGTACGCCCCATCACTTGGGCGGTGTGCAAGGCACTACCACAGACTAACAAAATCTTCTGAGGGAGAAAATTCTATTGCATCAGCAGTTGGTATTTTTGCACTCTATTGACATGCGACATAAAGTATCTTAGGTAATGAATGCGCTTTCGCCACATCGATTTGTCGAAAGTGGGGTTTTTATTCAAAAGTATTTCGAAAAGGATTTTTGTGGTGCATATTAAATGACGTGGTTAAGCATGAAGTGATTTTAATGGCAAACAGGGATTGACACTTTCGAATTCAAAGAATTGATCAGATATTCCAAAATAGTAGAGTAACAACTTAGACAACTTAAGATCATGTCTCTCTAAAGGTTGGGGTGTTTGAACCGTAGGTACTATATTGCTCTAATATGTTTAGAACAGCCGTCACAGGTTTTTCAACTACAGGCAAACACCAAAACTCACTTAACTTAATGTGAATTATGCAAGTAAGAGTGAGGGTGTCCTACTTACCCTCCTTATTACAAATGTTCCAAAATGTTACAACCTTAGTTCCCATGAGTGTCGATTAATATATTTTGCAATGTTTTCTTTGTATGAGATGTGCCGCCAACATACGTCCGCATAATAAATCTCAAAATTTAATGTCAACACGCTGATGTGTTTTAAATAAATTTGTTGTATGAGAGGAGCCACGCCCCACTTTTCGATGACGCCCACATTTGAAGAAGTGCCTTTAATACACAACTTTCCGCCAAGTATAGCTCAACAGGCCAGATATTGAGTCTTAGAGTCTTTCGGTTATATACTTTTTCCGTTTCAAAATATAGTAGATATTAGTACGCGCCATATAATGACACGATTTAATTTCATTTACTTAGACATAAAGGAAAGACCCATATCCTAAATTAAGCCAAACTCTTCTCTTTTCTTTTCAAATATGTTGGTAATTTGTCAGTAGAAGAAAGAAATAAAGGCAGCATGCTCCAAGTTTCCGTTTTTTTGTGTATCCTTTAGGTTACGTGTACAATGCCGTGGGTATTTAAAGGTAGAAATCACAAATTACCCTTAAAATTGCAACACAAAAGCAAAAAAAAAAGGACTAAAGTGTAGGGTGGCATTGAAAACTATTTTCAACATCATAAACTTCTGTGCATAGGTATACAGATTGCCATTTCCCAGAGCCTTTTTTCTCTGGCTTACTACACTTTGCAGGTCTTTAATTTGTCTGCGGGCTTTTCCGTTACTTTCTCTAGTCACTTACCTTTTTTGGTTGGCCATTTTAAAGGTCTGTTCTTGCCTCCAGGGTGGAAAGTTAAAATATCGTTTCCTTTCTGGAAGTGAATTGTAATTGTACTCCTGAAAGGCAGCCAGAGGAAACTTTTTCAATATTCTTTTTGAGATTGTGAGTGAGGGAAAAATGCTGGGGGTATACAATTACACTTCTTCAGCCTTAAGAAACTAAGACTGTCTGGAAAACTTTAACGAAATGAATATCACAAAGTGAAATATGTACTTCTCGCCTTGCTTTGCCTTGTGGATTTTAATCAATTGTTATGCATTTTAGAATGAGAAAGTTCCTTGTTCTACGAAAGGAGACACATCCTGATTTATTTTAATAAACGAACAAAAACGAATAATATGTATGCGATAGTTTAATTATAAAGAGTTTCGGTAAACTGGTAGCATGGCAGTGTGATAATTTTAGCAAATGAAATGTTTTAGAATGCGTCGGTAAGTAGTATAATATAAACAGCGGGTTCGATATAGTGATGATATAGTAGGATCGATGTATAAGAATTGGATCCAAATTTATAACTTTCGACCTCGAAGAACCTCTGTGAGTGAATGCTATCTACAGCAGCACAGGCAGCGCCGGATTTACATTTTTTGGGCCCTAGGCCTTTACAACAAATGGTGCCCTATTTTATATTTCCTTTTATTTATTATCTGGTAAATATTGTCTATTGACAATGGACCTTACCAATAATCATTTTTAATCATCAACTTAAATATTTTGACAGCCACAATAGATAATTTTAAATGAAAATATTCACCATTGTGAATGCCTGGACACTAGAAATGATCACAAGATCTGGCCAGACCTGCACAGTGCACAGGCACACATTTTGCATAAAAATAAAAGTGACAAGACGGAAAATATAAAAGAACTTATTTCTTTTTAAAACCCTCGATTTTTATAACCCACGGATTCTTCATTGGCTCTCCTATCTGCAGTGTTATCAACGACATGACTATACCTACATGGTATACCTACGGATTATCAAACCACAGAACAATACGTGTTGACTCTATCATGGAATTTCAAGAAGCTGTAGCCATGTTTCTTAGAGAAAACTCGGTTCAAAAGTCGGAAAGGTCTGGCAAGACCTTATAGTTGACGGAAGGGGTATAATCATAATCTGAAAAACGCTTCTGTCTATCAAACGAGTACATTAAAAAAAAAAACATCACAGAAAATATTTTCGTTGATCCTGTCCTGAACTTTCAAGAAGCTATTGGGATTATGTTTTAAAGAAAACTCCCATCAAAAGTCAGAAAGGTCTGGCTAGACCTCATAGTTCACAGAAGGTTTAAGTATGATGAAGAATAGGAAGAATTGGAAGGATCGTCATGTAAATTCAATTTCAATTGTTGCGTTTGCTTTGCAGTTTTCGTGGTGCCCCATCTGTCGTGATGCCCTAGGCCTGGGCCTAGTTGGCCTAAGGGTAAATTCAAGGCTGAGCACAGGCAAGGTACTGAGACCAGCGTTCCCACTTCAAATTTAAGAAAGCGTAGTGCCGAGATGAGGAAATCGTAGTGTTTGGAGCTAAATCGTAGTGAAATATAAAAAAAAAATATGCAATCTCCATAATGTTTTAGTTTTAAGCCAAGTACGACTATATGACGCAATATACTCAACTGGGGGGTCGATTCTCGTTCTATTATCTATACTGTGAAGTGAAAAGAGTTTTCACAAGTTCGCGCTGAATTCGATTTTCGGTCCATAAAAAATGAAAACAAATGTCAGATTTTTTTCATATGATAATTTTCTTTGTCACAGCCGTTTCATTTGTGAAGAAGTGCGAAAAACATAACAAAGACAAGGCTCTATGACTCACGATGGAAACGAAAAATAAGCGCGGACAAATGGATTCAGAAACCCGAAATATGTATTTAATCGTAATGAAAAGTATTCTACCTTGAAAACCTCAAAAATGGAAAATTAAATTAAATTATTTATCACTTCACAGTCACAGAACGGAAATCGACCCCTTGTTACCATCATTATTGCGCTGAAAAGTGAATATGTTCAATTAATCGCCCTGTTGTGAATGCGTTAAAACAACTTTAACAAGGGAAAACATTTGAAAATTCAATATTATTACATTGTGAAGGAATTTTATACAAGAAATATATGGATACGAAGTTGAACGGAAAATGATTTTGACGTAATGATTTTGTTCAACTAAGGCAAAATCGTACACTCAACGAAAAACATGTGTAAAATTTACCTAAATCGAGTGTTAACTTTCATAAGTCCTAAGGCCGTTTTGAGCTTACTTAGTTTTAAGGCAAGTTGCGTTAAATTGCTTAGGCAAATACCCCGCCACATTATCAGTGTAAAACTGACTTAGATTTTGCTTGAATTATCCATGTTTGCCTAAGCCAATATTTCCTAAGACTAAGGTGATTTTTACCAATATATTTAGCCAATAACTGTGTTGGATTGCCTTAACCACTAAGGTAATAACAAAATGTTTTTGCCTTAGAAATTGCCTAAGTTTTGCAAGATTGTTTATTTCCTAGCCTAAAGTTCGTTAAATTATAGATGGCTTTTAGCCATAATCCCAATTGAAAGTCAACATATTTATTTTAATATATTTATTATATTTTATTTATATACCGGACAGCTTCACAATTTTTTTTTTGAAGGCTTGCATCATTATTTTCGTTGTTCTTATTTCTGCATTTATTCGACTGGCTTCCATCTTTATTGAAATATCCCAGCAGTCACCAGTTTCATCCTAAGAATCTATAATAAAAAAAATAATTTTTTTTGAACATAAATTTCTCTGTCCACCGTTTTATTAAACAAAACATTACCTTCTTCATTACATTCCTCGACAACATATTCTTCATTTTTTCTAGGATAATGAATGTTGATCTTCGGGGACATTTTGGACATTTTTCCTAGAACTAAAAAATAGTTGATAATAAACAGAGGATGTTGTTTTTTATAAGCAGTTAAAGTACATAATAGAAACTATTGAAACTAATTATAAAACTCACCTTCTAATTGTAATAGAAGCCAGCACACAGTTTGAATGTTTTAATTACGTATCAGGAGTAATATTTGTTTAAAAATGTAAGCACACAATGAAACGCGAATTCAACTATTACACTTCCGAAAGTTACCTCGGGCGTTAGGCAAAATTACGTTGGCTTAAGGTAACTTTACACAGTTTAAGATAATGAAAGGGGTGTCTGCTTAGATCTAAGGCAAAACGCCTTCAGGCCTAAGGTAAAGTTAAAAAGCTCCCGAAATGTTTAAAAAAAATTTACCTAAGACCTAAGGCAAAATTACTTAGTTTACCTGACAGTCAAAGGCAAAGTTAAAACAAGACATGTTATTTCTTGGTTAAAACTACTAAGCATTTTTAGGCAATTCAGCCTATTTCTCATTAGTTAGGCCGTACCTAAATGGGCTTATTTTTAAGGAGAAATATGCTTGTCTAATAATATCCATACAAAAAACTTTACCTAATGCGGTTAAGGCAATATTACACAGGATTTTTCTTTGTGTGTAGTGAAATATTACGATCGTAGTGAAAGTGGGAACGCTGACTGAGACCAGTGTTGGGATTGGGACTTGAGAGTAGACAAGGAGGAAGATTTTTAAAACATACCATAAATGCTGCAAAAATTTAATAACGCTCTTTTCTTCTGCTAACAGCGACACCCTCCCATGCTTTTCAAGAGTCATCAAATCAACTTGAGCAACTAAAAAAAATTGACAAAAACGAGCAATTTTCAAAAATTATAAGAATTGAGTTTGGATTTTCATTAGGTATAGGTATTCCAACTTGTAAATGCATACAAGTCGGCATTTTCAAAGGTTCCATCTTTCGTAAATGCCAATTTGTATTTGTTTATCTTTATGAGCTTTCTCCGAGTTTTGATTTTTAAAAGGACTGTCGGGATCGTCAGGCAATCTTAACTATTGGCCCGGGATAGTTTCTGTGAAAATTGGTTGACATTGGACAAAGGGGCCTGGGGCCTCCCATACAAAAAACATCTCTTATGGGGTCAAACTTAATGACGTCGATAACCGCTGTGACGATTTTAATGTTTTCTATATAGTCGGGTAAATTTTTCAACAACTCGGTTTCTATGCGTGCATGATGGAAAATAAGTCTTATAGTGTGTGGGTATTTGTTATTATTTGCGTTATTGTTCCATTTTTTTTCAATCTGAAAAAGTAGTAGATTTGGACTTTTGAGGGTGGTAGAATTTAGGGTTGAGCAAAAAGTGGTAGAAGTCCCATCACTGTAGAGACTCCCAACTCCCAACTCGCAGTCGCATACCGCTTGGCGCTGTTACTCTCATTTTAATTTTTTCTTCTCTTAAATTTGCTAACCTTTGGGCTTGCCAGATTTTCGTAAGCCTATACCGCAATTTTTATTTTATTTTTCGCAAAAAACCGCAAAATTACAATCGAATTAATCACAAAAACCGCAAAATGGTTAGAAGGATGAAGGAAACAACAAATAAATACTATCAGTTAATTTAGTTTTTTGGTTAGGTTAGGTAAAGCTGTCAGCAAAAAGCAGTATATCTAATCCTTAGGCCCTTATTGTTATTAGGTTCGGTGCAGGGAAATAAGTTTCTAGTGGGAAATAAAACCACTTTCGTGAAATGGACTTAGTTCTCATGTAGAGTGGGAAATAACTTCTGAAAACTCTAAGTGGTTTTATTTTCCTTTCAATACACGGAATTTTGGAAATATAGTAAATAAAACCCCTTTAATTCGGAAAACTCGTTTATTCGGAAAAAAATTCTTTTCCGAATAAATGTAAAAATGAAATTAAACTAGAAAAAATTAAATAACGCAATGATTGAACATAGCAAATGGATCTCAAATATGTAGAAGTCGGAACAAATCATCCAAATGTCTATTGGGGGAGTCGCCATTTATTTAGAAGTCGGGAAAAACCATAAAAAAATGATATTGGGGGAATCCCGGTAATCCACATTTAGATGTTGCTAATGAAAACACCAGTAGCATTAACATAGCTACAAAAATTATTTATAATAAATTTTATGTATTATTTCCAATCTTTTGTGTTATTAAAATAATTTTTGGTTTAATGTTCTTGCATTTTTTCATCAATAGGAACGCGTTTGTGTGCATAAAAAAAAATCTCTCATTAATTCGGAAAATTCGTTTATTCGGACTGACCAACCATTCCGAATTAACGAGGTTTTACTGTACTGCAAATCTGACAGTAAATCTATACGTATTAAACTGTTGAATGTGTACTAAGTTCCCATAACAAAGCGGACTTAGTTCCTACCTTACATAGGAACTAAGTCCACTTCATGAAGGTGGTTTTATGGTTTTATTTCCCGCTGAGAGACTTAGGTCCCGGGAACTTATTTTCCTGCACCATAAGTTTCCTTGTGGTGTCACATAAATCTAGAAAATTGTTTTCAACTATAGTCGTTTGAACTTGAACTTGAAGCGTAAGAGACTTCGAATGGCTGTGTTTAGTGGATTAAGTTTACGTTTTTGAGAGAGCCCGTTAAGTTAAGTTGAGAATTGTCTCCTTTTTGTCCTTCTATGAAAATACTTTTAAAATACACCAAGCCTTTTTGAGTGATAAGATACTTATAAGACATTGTCCAGTGATGGCACTTCAACTGTAACTCTAAGAAATTTGATCCAGCGTTGAACAAATCTGCTTTGTCGCTATTCATCTTTATACCACTTTATCGAGTTTGCAAGTAGCGATCGGAATACCTTTAGTCCCAATCACACATCACCATGAGTGAAATGGGCCTTACACAACAGTGATCGGAAAAGCGGAATGAGTCACTAAGATTTAGTTTAGTTTAGCTAACATTTTTTCGTTTCGTTTTCGTTTTTTTCGTTTGAATGTATCTTAATGCTCATAATATGGATTTAATTTAACATTAGAATGGCTTTTGTTTCAATTGCGTTTATGTATAAAACTTTTTACACTACCTATAACATTAGTTGCTGGAAGAAAAGATCACTCAAAATAAACTGACGCTAAAAAAATTAATTCGTCAATACATTCGATATTTTTATTGAAAATTTGAACTCAAATCAAAGTAATAATGATTTATTCAGTAATTTAAAATGGTAGGAATTTTCCTGTTATTATTTTACTTTAGGTTTTTGTTGTGATGATTAATGAAACGAAATATCGCAAGTTTTCGCAAAAAAAATTAGGTATCGCAAAATCAAATTTTATACCGCAAAATAGAAAAAAATTCGCACGTTTTGCGATATATCGCACAATCTGGCAAGACTGGGCGTGTTCCGTATATGTACAAAGTTGATGTGCATATGTGTTTGTGCGAGGGAATTCAGTACGAATTTCTATGCAACAATACTTGCGAATCTAAGCTTTGCTTAAAAATATCATTAGCTTGTAGGCAAGCTACTCATAATCCGTCAAAGTTGGGGGTCTCTCTCATTATGTCTTTCCTTAGATTTACAATACAGACGTTATACTCCCATCAAACAAAACACTTTATCAAAAAAAAAATGTACAAACTATCTGGAATACGAAACGTGAAGGCAAATTAACCCACTAATGAGTCAATATTGAATATAGGAAGGGAGCTGAACGCATGTCAAGCATTTGCTTGTTCAGTACCTGTAGTATTCGGTATTTTACTGAGATGATACCGATGTCTCCGTTATCTCCTTCTTTGCAAGTATGCATATTTTCGAAATAGAACCTTGCAGAACTGAAGTTACCAACACAACTCTATATACCGTCCATTTCAAGAGCGCATTTCTTATACGAATTCCTGCAGAAGGTCTCCTTTCTTTTTTTTCCTGTATGAGGCAAGTTTTGCCCAGAATTAGTTTCTTTGTATATTTGTTATCTGGTAATGTATTTATTTTTTTTCTTATAAGTAATAATGCTTCATTGCTTCCTTCACTTTAATTTATTATCTTTAAATTTATTTTAACTTTCACAGGTGAAACACGTTTACGCAAAGAATAGGTGGGAAAAACTGCATCGCAGAAAAAATTAATCAATTAATAAAATAGGTATTGCAAATTTGGATTGGGAATTTTCCTTACTTCAGTCTAAAAGGATGGACTTTGCCTTATGAAGTCATTTCAGATTAATATGATTCTGAAGTGGTTTTCAAAGCTTACCATTAGCAAACTTCTTCTAATCTTCGCAATGTCATATATTAAATTCTACGCTTTAAACTTTGCAAAAGTAATATAAGGAACCGAACCGTTTCGAGAAATTACTTCGTTCATCAAATTCATTATCGTCGTTTTACGCTCCATTTACGAAAAAATCGTTCTCCAACCTTCGGCCCTCGCCCTATACGTGACTCCTACCCACATCAACCATAAATTATGTTAAATAAGCAAATTCATTGGGTTCAAGGGATGGTTTGGATCGAGAACAGTCCGCAAAAGTACAAGGACTTATGCAGTCATTAGAAAAAAAATGGTCATTTGTGTGTAGGTATTTCGCTTCTTTTCTACCGTTTCTGGACTCATTTACACTTGTGGCTTTCTTTGAACTAAAAGATACTGTAATTTCTTTGAAAAGTTCTCTCACGTTTTGAAATTAATGAACCAAATAATTGAATTTTCTAATTTGTGATCGAGCTTCCGAAGTATCTTCCTATAAGTAAAATTTTAAGAAAACATTCAGTCACCCGAAATAAAACCATAGGTATTCCTTTCACAAACTAATTGCTAATGTACGGACACGTCTATACCTTACCTTTACCTACTTGTCAATATAATATCTAATGAATAAATACGAAGAATAGCTTTGCTCATCGCAGGTAATACCTTGCAAATCAATTACGTGAGAATGATTGTGCCTTATTAAGGAAATTTACGTAATTAAAACACAAATTCCGACAAGAATTTACGGAATATATCCCGACATACATAATCAATATGCTGTGAGGGTAAATATGTACCTTCACTGAATATGAAAATATTTAACACAAACCTATAGCACGTCGTAGAATCGTAGGTAATCTTCAAATGCAATCACGTCTTTAATGAACTTGCTATGGAAAACTCTTGAATTCAATAAGTTATTTCAGCTTTTTCTCTTAGCTGGTCTTTATAGCAGTACATAGACTTCCTTTTAGTGTTTAAAAATGCGCTTTTGGAATCTTCACAATGCAAGAACAATTCAACCCACATTGATATCAGGAAAGAAGTGGCCTATACTCTTTTCAACAAAAATTGTCAGTACAGGGAAGATATAGGATGTTTGCCTCTCAGTTTGGTTGCAATGGGGGTTACTGTCGTAGGGTAACCATCTTCAGACTATCCACTGACTTAGAGGAAGGAAGTGGAATATTATCGAAGGAGTCAAATTCAAAGATGGTACAGTCCTTTTCAATGAGAAAGACATGACAGATCCATCGCCTTCAGCAGGGCGGAAAATAGTCCCACGGTTGAGAAAGTCACTTTTGCGATCAAATCGCTAAAAGCTGGCAAATCTGCTGGAGTGGATGAAATCTGGCCCGAAATGTTTAAGGCCTTAGGTGAAGAATCTTTAATGATGCCACGCCAACGCGCATCACACAGTCGGGGTCAGCGCTGATATCAATAAAAGAGGTGAACACATTTATCACAAGCAGCAGACAGGAGGTTCTAGGTATTTCACTGGTCTCTGAAAGTATTTATAATGCTGTCAAAGACTGGAAAGTATTTTATGAACACTCCTTCTCAGATCACAGATATATTCAATTTGGTACAACATACCTCCCTCAAGTTCAAACCGTCTTTAGGAATTATAGGAAGACCAACTATAGGAATAGTGTGGAATCCTTTGTAATCAACAGCAACCCTTTTCCATAACCACCAACAAACATGAACTCAACGCGATGGTGGAGGAACTAACGAATTTACTCAACCGCGCTATGCCGTTCTCAAGCCCAGCAAGTAACTCAAGCAAGCCTAGACCACCCTGGCTCAGAAAGATTCTCGCGGCGACTCCTAGGATACCGTGTTATCTTAAGAGAGCTGATTGCTCGTGGACTACCTCCAGTTCAGAATCTCTAGATCTTCTACTAGATACTCACTTCCCAAATAGCTGCAATGCTGCAGGTGCAATAAGCAGCTCCTCACATCTTGTTACCAAGAACAAAATTCTCTGGGCTATAAGCGGATTTAAGCCATTCAAGTCTCCAGGACCTGCTGGCATAATACCGGCCGAACTTCAACAGAATATGGAACTAATTCTTCCATGGGTAACTGTAATATTCAAGAGTTGCCTAGATGTGTCTCATATTCCCAAGTCATGGACGGAAGTTAATGTGGTTTTCATACCCAAGGCTGGTAAAAGTTCGCATGTTAGTCTCAAAGATAACTTTGTCATCATTTCTACTGAAAACCTTATAGAGAAATTGATAGACTCCCATACATATATGCTGCAGTGTTAACGCAAATCTTCTGTCAGCCTTCAACATGCGTATAGTAAAGGGAATTCGGTTGAAGCGGCCCTTCAATCAACTATTGAGAAATCTCTAGACTGTAAAGAATACACATTGGTAGCTTTCCTTGATACATCTCAACACGCTTAGGGATCTCATGCAGAACGCCTTCTCTAGGCCCTCTAAATGGACCAAAACATGTGGGCTTAGCGTCAATCCTCAGAAAACTGAATTGTTTCTCTTTACAAGGAAGTACAAAACTCCTGTCTTTGTTCCCCCAAAACTAAATGGCACTCCGCTGGTGCTCTCGAACATGGCTAAGTACTTAGGCGTTAGGCCTCACTCTAGACAGCAAACTGAGCTGGAAACCCAATATATATTGCAAAAAAGCTATTGGTAGCAAAGGGGGACTTCAGCCTCGAATCACATATTGGCTTTATGTTGATATCCGTCATTAGACCTATGTATAATCACGTATGGCATTGTCGTCTGGCGGACTGCGCTTAAGAAGGCTATTTACTGTAAGCAACTTGGTTTTCAAGATTTAAATTGTACGATCTATTCACTCCGTCTTCCCAATCACTGTAGCGTGCTCCTCCTATAGCGATCAAAGAGGCCCTGTCGTGGCTACGGTATAATGTACCATCCGCAAAGTATATCGTGATTTTTACCGATAGTCAAGCCTTGATTAAATCCCTGGACTCGGTCATCTTTAAGTCCAAAGCCACCCTCAATTGCAGCTTATGTCCACTTATTGCGGCCTGCCACTCTAACCTAACGTAACCCTAACCTTGTGTAGGAGGTACACGCACCATTCATTTTGATTGTATTATGAGAATTAAAAGATGGCACTAGGTTTGCCTTTGGTCTACTATCTATTTTTCCAATCAGCTTACATTATATATTTAACTTTGCTGGCGAAATTTCTCATCAAGCCTAGCGGCTGTCTGAGTCTGTCACTGAGCCTGGTCGCAATCGTGTTACATTAGGGTTTATTTTGCCTTCAGTTAGTTAATTTCTCCTTCAAGTCTTCAAGAGGTCATACTCAAGAGTGATGTGACTAAACAAATCCTCAGGTTGAACAAGAGAAAGTAACGGAAAAGTAAAGGTATTGTGTTTTGTGTTGTGTTATATATGTATCTGCCAATCTCTTCCACTCCCAGAGCTTTGAAAAAGTACTAGAATACTGTAAACCCCAAGCGTCTTCGTGGACAAAAGTCAACGACTGCGATGATACAGGTTGCGGATTCTTTTCGCATGTTTGCATTGTATGAACTTTACCGCGATGTAAACAGGATCTTGGGTATATATTTCATTGTTTTTCTATGGGAATTATGTTGTTCTCTGATTGCAATCTGAAAACAACATTCGCCGTGAACTAGTATGTATAGATATTGGATATACATAACATAAACAAGCGAAAGACAGATAGTGTGCTTGAAGAAATGTGGTAACATGATGGTTGGAAAATTGAATACAAAAAAGAAATATCTACTTGCGATAAAGAAAAAAAAATTATTGTAAATAATATTAAGGATTTTCATTCTAGGTATGGCTATTCTCTTTGAGTCACTCTTAACCTTAAGTGGTAGTGAGTAGTGCATCTTAGGTAGCTCAACTCACTAACGGGAAGAAACCAAAACATGGAAGGACAATTACAAAAAGATTTAACTACACCAGATGGAACGCATAATGTAAATGAAAAGCAACTCGTCTCTTTGAAAGCTATAGGGCCACGCAGTCAATTGTGTGAAGGTAGCCTCGTGCTCCAAATTTTACAAACTTTCGTTCCCCTTCTCATAACTGTCGAAGAGTAGCGTTGACAATATTTTTTTTTTTTTTGTATGGGAATTGCCATGCCACTTTGTCCAGTTTTGATCAATCTTCAGGGGAAAACTCCCGGTCCAATATCTTATCCGGACAACTTTTCCAATGTTTTTCTTTGTAAAAACTATTGTCAGAAAAAAAATTAGAAAAAAATTAGTAAAAAAAATTTACATTTTTGCCGTCACAAACAAAATATCGATTAATTTGTACATACACACAATTATGTATGAATGTACCTACTACATTTTCGTAAATATCTCACCCAAACAAAACACGAGCATATAGTGTGTACCTATATAAGATGTATACCTTCAGTGGTTTAGCCGTGATGGTCAGACTTACATACACACCAACGTTTTCATATATTACGACTAGTATGTAGTTGACCCGCTGCTCCGCCCGCTTCGTTAATAATACGTTCCTATATAACCATATCTGTTTCTTTTTTTTTTTTTTTTGATAAAACATTGATGGAAAAGATAAATGATTATAGGTATAAGTATCATTAGATGAGCTTCATACGGACGGATGTAATAATAAAATCAAGTAGCCTATACTGATCATAGCAATGCTGAACGATTTTTAAAATGAACCTATCAGTTTCAGAATAAAATTCGTCTAGTAGATCCAGAGAAAGCCCTTGCCCTCTTTATCCGACCCCTGCCTCTTCCGTCGTAACCTGTACCTACTGATACGAAGGGTGTGTTCATAACAACGGGGAAATAATTTTTAAAATCCAGAGAATCCCCGACCCCACTGCACCATTTACATTTTTCCACTTCTCCATGCACCACTCTACTGCCTAAACGGGCAAGAAAAAAAAAAATTAAAATCGGATAAATGGTTCGGAGTTATAATTGGACCAAAATACAGGCGTTGCATTTTATACAGAAGTATGGATATGGATTAGTAGTGACGTGACTTAATAAATTAAATTTTAAAATTAATTAAATTCTCAATTGGAAGCAATTTAATGAACAAATTTCATAGAAGTTATAATTAGGCATAATCACAAAATATGAGGTATTTGCGTATTGGTGTTTTTAAAGGAAGGAAGGTTGTCAAATATATAATAAAAAATAAAAAAATTTGTAGGTACATGTAGCTACCTGTACCTGTTGTTATTATTAAAAAAAGAAAGAAAGAAATACAATGAACTCCCTCATAACCGGACACCGACGGTACCGACAAATTTGTCCGCTTATGAGAGGTGTCCGCTTGTGAGGAAAAAACCTAAATTGACAAACTCGAGAAAATAAACAACAGACAAGCTGTTATATTGACTAACTCGAGAAAATAAACAACAGACAAGCTGTTATATTTTATTTCAGAACAAACAAGAGTAGAGGCTTGAAAATTTATTTTTACATTATCTATTTAAAAATAGGTATATGTAGGCACATAATTGTGCACATTTTGTACCGTCAAGCGGGCAAAAAGTTTGACTAGTTTAAAATATATCAAACACCTGTAGATATCATTTACATTTTTGCATGAGCGGGAAATAAATGACACCAAAATAGGGGCTTGTACTTTGTACTTAAGTACAAAGATGGATAGACCACGGCTGCCACATGACTTTGTGCTGGGCCACACATCCATTCCCATGAAAGTCGTGTCGGGCGAGACGTGTAGATTTTAAGGTTAGTTGAGAAAAGGAGGGTACAATACACCGAATTCCCTTCTCTTTTCTATTCTCAAAATCGACCTTCCTCGCAAAGGATCGCACAAAGGTAGGCATAGGAGGCAGAGGCGCATATTAAAAATTATGGCACCTTACAATTTTATTAGTTGGGATTTTAGTCAGCAGTGCAAACATTATTTTTTTTTGAAGATATTTAAAATAGGGACGAAATGTTCCGGCATAGCTCGGGCACGGGATTTTTAAAGATAAATATTATAAAAGTAAAAATTTTCAGAAATTACTTTGTTTACTAATTAAATTAAAACAGTGTATTGTTAATTCCCATGTTGGCATTGGCATACAAAATATTTGCTGAGTTTATTATTTCTTCGCAAACAATATTTTGGTTTCGATGTGTTTTCATTGTGACAGAGAATTGTATACATTGGATAAAACTTAATTTAAACCCGAGTTAAATATCTTAAAATGGATAACAATTAAAATTCGGGCCTTGGTCGACCAGATTTATAGAACTAAGTTTAGGTTCGGGCTTAACGAGTGAATACTATTTTGACTGGGGTTTAATATTCGCGTTAAACTTACTTTAGTATGGTGTGTATTTCGGTGAACATGAACAGTATTCTTTACCGCAATGACCCTAAGGTACAATTTCAATAAAATCGAACGAACAAACAAGCATTTTTTCGTTCCATTCTAATGCACACATCTCAGATCGAAGTGTACCAGTCTGTACTTGTAGTGAGACATAACCCTTTATTTCTTGCACTGCATAAATGTACTGTATAGATATTTGTACATACATACTTATACAGTACGGCATTCTGAAATGCAAATTGATAAGTTGAAAACATAGGTACTCTGGGTCAACCATTGAAATGAAAATGCTACCAGATGGATAGTGTAACGCATTTGCATACGTATTTGAAGAAAGTCCTTTGCCTTGCAAAGGTAGATAATGCAAACTGTTTTTCCAATTTTATTTTCATTCCAATTAAAAGCGAATAAACTATTCCCGTGAGTTCCTTTCTTTTTGCATCCGATTTGTGTTTGAATAGCTATTTGTTCGGTTTTGGTGAAATATGCTCTCTATAGTTATTCTCTCTAATAAATTGGCAAAAGCAGCGAATTTTTCGTTTCCAATTTTTGCATGGAAATTGAAAATTCCTTCTATAAAAATTTATCTCGATGTTCAAATATTCTAAATAAGCGATAAAAAATGGTTTGAAAATATTTAGAATCCGATGTGTGTAGATTTCCAATTTACTTGATCATGATAGAGGTTAAAACTGGATATGCTTTACAGGCAGTGTGCTTAAAGCTTTAACCCATAACCTTTCTACAGAGAACAAATTTAATTAAAATTGTGCCACTTAATTAATTCCGCACAGCCATCATTATTACCCTATAAAACAGCAATATCCGACGGACTATAATAGGGTTCCTGGTATACCGCAAATGAGGTAAGGTTCTTAATTAGAGTTTCACGTTTAAACGACTAAATGGTGCTGAACGAACGAGCCTTCACTGCCGTTGAAAGGATTTCCTGCTTAAATCCGTTATATAAAACCAGCGTAGCTTCTGGTTAAGAACGAAAATTATAAAAAAAAATCAAATTAAATTGAATGTCATTGGCCTAAAGTTTATGTGTAGCCAAAGCTGAAGTAATTTCTAGAAAACAACAAACAATAATTGCCAACTTGAAGAAAATTAATATCGCTGAATAAATGTTAGGGCTAGAAATCCTTTAGGATGTCTATATAAATTTCTGTTCCTGGCTTGGTATAAATTCAGGGCTGCATTCCAGATTCGACTATTTAAACTAAATTAACAACGATTGTTTATTTAGTTACTTTTTGGAATCTGGGACAGCTATTGTTACTTGACATGTTGTAAAATGAACGAACTGTCACAGCTTGTCTACGCTGTAGTTAAAATAGTCAAACCTGGAATGCAGCCCAGATATCGCCATTCCAAGTACCAAGACAAGTTATTTTTCTACCTATATATAGTATAACAGTAGGTATCGGTGATGTTGCAACACTTTAAAGGGTAAAACGTAAACGCTTAAATACTAAGATACGTGTAATTATTATTATGGAGTGTTTGAAATATATTCTATCAAAGAAACTTCTTCACAAACACAAAATCAAAGGTAGGGAAAAGAGAATAACACGTGTGACATGCACATAAGGTAGGGTAGCAGAGCGCAGGGCGAACATAGAGAAAAACATAGGCAAACTATTATAAAAGAAACGCAACAGCCACATGATCATTATTGCCAACATACAGTCTACTTTATCGTTTCACCTGGTGTTAAACTTAAAACCACGAAAAGTACATATCTATTATCTCTTAGTACGCCCTAAATAATATGTTTTCCGTCAATTTGAAGGCAAAAATCAATTTTTCTGTTTAAAGAAAATTTGCATCAAGTCTATACTCTAAAGTTAGTACTAGTTGTAGGATGGTAAAAAGGGTGCGTGAACTTAGCACCCCAAAGTTTAAAAAAATATATATTTTTTTAGAATTCTAGATAGCTGGACAAGAGTTCTAGAGTTCCTGATAAAAATTTTGAAAAGTTCTGTTCAGTATTTTTTTTTTATTTTTTTTAACTTTCTCGTATACGTAGTATCTAAGAGAAAGATACATATTGTTTTCGTACAAAATTTGGAACTCGAGATTTTTATCAATTCTGATATTACGATGATAGGGGAACTCAAAAAAGTGGGTCTCGCAATTCTGTCCGTCCGTATGTCTGTCTGTCCCACCCATGGGGAATCTAAACGCTTGGACGGAATTGCTTCAAACTTCGTACTTAGAGTTTTTGGGCTTCCCGCTCGGGACGTTTTTTTTTTTTTAAGCTAGCCCTAATATTAACGGTACCTCCCATATACAAATTTTACGAAATATGACGAAATATGCCTAAATTTCGATTTTTTCGAAAACGGCTCTAACGATTTGAACCAAAATTGATAGTTGAGTTAATGTAAGCATGCTTAACATGACTGCATACCCAGTTTTTCGGTAAAAAGTCCAGCAACGGCAGTTTTGAAAATTGGCTTTTTCTCGAAAACGGTAAAAAAGATTTAACAAAAAAAAAATTTTTAAGGTACTATTGTCATTCTTAACTTAATAGCAAACTCAGTTTTTCCCTAAAAAGACTACGTCCTTTGATATCCACCCAAATCCCTAATCAAAGTACATACTTTAAAAAACTGCTCATATCTCAAAAACGCCATTTTCGATTATAATAAAAATGTTACTTTCAGGTAATGCTTAAATCCATAGTAATACCACTGGCTCAGTTTTGAGCTAAACAGTTGAAAAACAGTGTTTTTTGAACCATGAATGCGTCCTTCCCAATCGCTCAAACCGGTACTTTAAAAACTGCTCATATTTCGAAAATGC
This sequence comes from Cheilosia soror, assembly GCA_949372485.1. Taxonomy (NCBI): domain Eukaryota; kingdom Metazoa; phylum Arthropoda; class Insecta; order Diptera; family Syrphidae; genus Cheilosia; species Cheilosia soror. The sequence continues at coordinate 855,300 of OX443561.1, read as the reverse complement.
CATTTTCGATTTGGATGAAAATATATCTGCTAGTTAATGTTTATATCCTGAAGAATATGTCGTACTCAGTTTTTAGCTAAACAGTTTAATAACAGTGCTTTTCGAATCCAAATTGTAACATTTGTCAGCATAATTCTACAAAAAACCGCTCTAACGATTTTGATCAAAATACATATTTAAGACAGCATAAGCATTCTAAACATGACTACGTACTTGGTTTTTCTCAGAAAACTCGTATGTAGCCGTTTTATGAATATTTCTCAGAAATGACTACCCAAATCCCGATCTGTATTCACACACGATATATTTTTGGCGGCGTCTCCACGAGCAATTTTTCATAGAATGCCATTATAGCATGATATGAAAATTGCTCGTGTAGATTTCTACGCGGTGTAATTAAAATAATAATTCCGAGCGCACTGCACATGCGCTGCTCCAAGTCATTCGGTCAAATCAAATTCTTTATTAAAGTTCTTTTAAGTACAATGGAAATAACTGAAATAATATAACAATGTCAATGTGTTTCAATCAACCCGCAATGGTTGACATGTCGGATGTCGGCCAACCTTCCGCTTTTTCATTGAAATGCTTTATGATTATGGTGCAACATTCGGAAAAATATTCGAAGCGGGAGGTTTGACGACACGTTACTACGCCACATACAAATACAAATCTGAGAAACATATGGGAACTCGAGATTGACGCCGCAAACATCCAACGATTTTCCTTGCGACTTATTAATTGCCACAGCGAATGTGAAACGCACGGGAAATTGGGGACGGGTAAATCGTATAATAGATAATATTGTTTAAGTTTCAGCTTAATCAACTGAAGTGTCGGCAAAAAGCGTTTGAAATGTTGTTCAAAATTGTGAAAATCGAACGATCCGTTCTCGAGTTATACGTGCATTCACGGACGCCAGTTTCTTTTAGGTATATAAATAAAGAAGATAAAGATGGATGTCGTTTCCTTTACTTACTTAATTAAGGTTGCTTTACAGTCCGGGGTAGAAGTAAGCCTCAACCAACAAGCATCTCCTGATCGTGTCTTTTTTAGCCAGTTGTCTCCAGTTGGTTAAAAGTCTTCTTCCACTCGTGTGCGCCTCATGAGTCGCGGTCTTCCTCGGGTGTGGATTCGAATCACACGTATTTTATTCTCAAATCAACAAAGAGTAACCTCATCCGCTGTTAATAGCGTCCATGCCTCTGCACCATAGGGAAGGACTGGGATGATTAGGGTCTTAAAGGGTCATTTTAGTTGTTCGACAGAGGACTTTGCTATACTCAGTTGCTTTCGAAGCCCAAACAACAGCGATTGACAAGAGTTATTATTCGTTTAATCTCAGCGCTGGTGTCATTATCTGAGTTCATAGTGGAGCCTAGATTGACGTTTTCTTTAAAGATTTAAATAACAGAATACCCCTGAAGATATCGGTAAAGAAACCAACGAAATGTAGTAGGTATATGCAATGATGAATTGAACGCGTTTTAATTGCATCAATTCAACACAAGATCTTTGGAGCCAAATTAAATTGTACAAGAAATGTTACGAAATTACAGCAAAGTTCACGAATATAATCAAAAATCGGTCGAAAAATATCAAACGAATATCAAAATATAAATATCAAACTTTTTTCGAAATGGGTCAGATTCGAAAGCGTCATTTTTCAATCAACAAGAGAAGGCTTCAACAAATTGGGCAATTTAAAGTATGTAAAAGGAAAAGCAAGAGAAATAAATAAAGGGGAAAGTAGAATGAAACTTAATCAAAAGGGAAACAAAGTTCAGTTCAAGATCAAGAAAACAATTTTTTTTTCAAACGCTCCGAAGTCAGCGAACAAACGGCTTGTCTGTGGTCAACAACTTTGAGATCCTGTATCAATTGGATCTGGTACTACGGCCCAAGGCCCAAGTCCCGAAGCGAAAATCGCCAAGTTGACGGGTCGCCAGGCCGACTTCTTGTGCAGGGCGAGGAGATGACTACATCGGTAAAATTGCACGGACCGCCGCAATGTTCTCGGCCGTTCATTTGACGTACGGGTGTTGGTTGATTAGGCCCTACGAACTAAGTCCCAACTGGAACTAACTCCCACTAGCCAAATGAACTAAGTCCCACCAAATATTCAGTGGGATTTAGTTCATATGTTTGGGTGATAGTTCGTAGTTCATTATGAACAAATTCCCAATGAATTAGGCTGAAAACACACCGGATAAAGCAAAACGTGTTTTTTTGTTTCGTGAAACAAGAGAACATGGTTTCTTATGAGACAAAACACACCAAATCAAACGAAACAAAACACACGTTTTTGTTTTGAAGCGTTTCGGTTGTGGTTGTCGAAAATACATGCCATTGCATACGAGCAACACACACCGAATACAACAAAACTGTTTCGAATCAGCGTCGTTGTTGATAATTGCATAATTTCTTATGGCGCAACACACACCAAATGAAACGAAACATAAAAACGAAAGCAAATCAGAAAAACATGTTTCGTTGCCGATAGCTGACCTGTTGTTTTTGCGAAACAAAATTTAAAATCCGTTGTTTTTATTTTCTTCTTTCGTTGCACTTTTCACCTTTATTTGCTTCTATGTTTACTCCGTGCGCAAACCACATGTTGAACAACACTAAAAGCACTAAAAGCATCGGAAATTCCGTTTTGTTTTATTTCAACGCACACCAAACGAAACAAGAAAACAAAACGTTTTGTTTTGTTACATTCTGTTTCGCTCGGTGTGTGTTCAAATAAAAAACGTTTTCTTGATTTAAGAATCAAAAACGTTTTGCTTTATCCGGTGTGTTTTCAGCCTTAAGTCCCAATTTGAGAAAGTGAGAGTTAGTTCATTTAACTTGTTTCGAGTAAAAATAGTTCTGTTGAAAGTGGGAGTTAGTTCATTTTGTGAAAAGAATGTTCTTAACAAATTAGGAATGGTAACGGGTTCAAATGTAAATCAGACATACAAATACGGTTTGTAGATTTTGTACAGTACATACATAGGTTTGCATTATGTACCAGCAGTTATTAATGAGTAGTTGCGTTGTAATTGTCGGGCTGATCGGCTGGCTCAAAGCCAGCTCAATTTTGGAAACAACTTATTTTTATCGCAATTAATTTACCCTTATTTTGTATCTTGTAACAAAAGTATATACCTACCTATGCTGGATTAAACATTTTTGGGACTTAGTTCATTTCAAATCGTGAATTTTCGTTTTATTTTAAATAATTTGGGAGTAAGTTCATTTGGGACTTAGTTCATAAAGAACTAAGTCCCACTATTGGGCTTTAATTCATTCTCATATTGGGACTTTGTTCATTCTTAGTTGGGTCTTAGTTCCTAAAAATCGTGGGAGTTAGTTCATATGAACTAAGTCCCAAATTTTCTGGGACTTAGTTCGTTTTGGCTAGTGGGAGTTAGTTCCAGTTGGGACTTAGTTCGTAGGGCCGGTTGATTAGATTGTTAACCGAACTAGTTGTCTCGAATTTGGCCACCAAAAGTTGGAGACTTTGATAATGAAATATTATTTGATTTTACTGGTACTCGTTCTTGACTTTATTAGTTTTAATTTCAAGCCGTTAATTTTGCTTCTCATGTTTATTTTTTGTTTGGCTGTTCAATTTTTAACTCAAATTGGATTTTGTTTAGACTAAAATTCATACTCTTGGCATACGTACGAACGTAATGTTTCTCATTTGTTAAAATGCTATAGAAATTGTATTTCAAAGCAAGCTCAAAACTGTTGGAACATCGTGTGCAGGCAGGTGTGGGTAAGCTGCTTGCGATGGCCTTAGGATAGCGCCACGCCCGCCCTAGGGCGTCGCAATGCAATGCAAAGTATATGTGAGTGTCTCATCTATAGGTATCTGGTATATGACAGATTTAGCGAGGCATTATTATCCGTGGAGAGAAGCAGGATTTTGAATTTCTAAGTAAACGGAAGGTTGGGATAATTATTATTACATTCGAATTTCTCTGGTTTTTGTATTTTCCCGCGATAGGCCTTATTGCCATCCATCATATCATCGGCCTTCCTCATGCTGGCGCTATGACAACGGGAGATTTTTTTTAATATACAGTAAGTAATTTGGGATAAAAGTAGATTCCTCGCTTTTCTTTGAAGCATATGTACTACAGTCCTTTATTGTAAGTGCTGCCATTCTAATTTAATATTATTAGGTATTATAATTTTTCTTTCTTTTTTTTTCATTTTTAGGAATTTTTTTGTTTCAACTACCTACCCCTCAAGTCTAACCCGAGCGAGACAGACCCCCTCCCCCTACATAAATCCGTCATTAATTTAGTCGCCTAGCAGGTACTCTACCCTCTTTTGCCATTAGAGTAGTACTAATTTTTCCTGTTTAATAACGCCCAATTAATCTCGAGTGTGCAATAAAACGAATTTAATTATTGAAATAGTTTTCAAAATTGTATATAATTATGCTACTAATTCACAGTTCACAATATTTTGTACTAAATAACAATTGTCATCTAAGCAGCACATGAATGAGTTTGGCATTTGTACAACGGAATGCAGGAAGTTATGCCATGGAAATACGCTGAACTGAAATCTTCTTAATTACCTGCATATTCTCATCTAATTATCAACTTTTAAGCAAGAAGCGCGTTAAACTTTCGCAAAGTTCCTTAAAAGAATGCCATTTAGAGGAGCTGCTGAAGCTCCTGGAAGTTCATAGCATTTATTTTCTTTAATCGAAAAGGCAAAAAAAAAAAATTATTCTTCGCGCGCAAGGCACAACCTGGAATAACCTGTATTCCCAGTGGCAATAAAAATAAATTTATTTGATTCTGTCAAACGACAGATTTATCGTATTTTTGTGGGTACAGAAAAATAAAGCACCGGAAGGCTTGAATGGGTGTACAAAGAACTATTTCTGTGGCACAATATAGTATACCGTTCCGTTCATTCAATTATTGCAGAAAGAGAAACATCTGATATACATTGAATTGAAATCGATTGGGGATGTCTTCGCTCAATGACTTGAAATATGTTCAGATTGTTATTATACTTAAGCCCTTCGTAATTTTTATTTGATTCATTTTGTAGCCTATGCAAATAGTATAGCCGACTACTGAAAGTAGGATAAATAAATTACTGAACTTGGCTTCTATCTATGTACATAAACATAAGAATATGAACTGTCTTCAGAACTGCATCGTGAACTCTCCCCTTTTCTAAATGTACAAATGAACTGCCACTATTGACGTTGGACACTAACGCGGTTCGGCAGAGACCCGCTTAGATCAACAAATCTTAATCATTTCGTAGGAATTAAACGAAGCTACCAGACATGGTAATACCCTTAAAGCCTTCGATATTTAAATATCTACCTGCAAGTTAAAATAAATGCTGGATGCGACTGGTAAATCAAACAATAGAATTACATCGAGGTATTTAGTTTTTCTTAAGTTAAAATCGCATATTAGTACCATGATGAATGATGATGTCGTAACTATACTATTGGGTTGGTTGTGATATAAAGCACATAATCTTCTATCATGTAGGAGCCAAGAACTTGTTTACTGTGTTATTGCGTGGTTATAGATGAGGTAAAATAATGTAATGCTTACACACCTACCAGTTTATGGTATGTACCCCATGTAATAATGCATCAGCAGCAATTTGTTCTCAGTGCATACGATCCATTGTTTCCTTAAGCTGAGATATTTCGGATTTTTATACCCTCCACAGGAAGGTATATTCACTTTGTCATTACATTTGTAACGCCAAGAAGGATTCACCGGAGACCCTATAAAGTATATAATATATTCTGAATCAGGATCACATTCTGAATTGATTTAGCCATGTCCGTCTGTCTGTCTGTCCGTCAGTCAGTTAAAAACACGATAGCGTCAGTAGGGCTAAGGCAACTGAACTTTTATGAGAGGTCTTATATTTATGGCCTTCAGGTTTCTATTAAAAATGGTCCATGTCGGTCAAGTAGTTCCGTTACTTCCAATGTGTCTCTCTGTCTGTTGAAAGCACGATAGCGTCCAAACGAATCGACTTAGGTGAATGATAATTTGTCAGTGACGTCTTCTTTACGGCTATTGAAGTCGAAAGTGAATTTGTCTAGCTTATGTCAGATCATTTTTTGTTTACATCTATAATAAGTGGTTTTAACTCAGATGCGAAATCACTTATCCGTTTATTTAGGCATTAGCTACATGTAAAATTCACAAACTGAATTTTGTTCAAATTAAATAAATTACATCCACTTTTCTTCAAAACGGTATAAAAACTTTATTTTAAATTTAACGAACGATCGCCTTAAAAATTAACAATGGAATGAACAAAGTAAAAAGAATGTATGACACAAGAAGAGAAGAAAGTTAGTGTGGTGAATATGATTTTCGGGGAAAATTTACGGTATAGATAAGTTCAAGTTTACAATTCTAATTATAATTCAGTAAATTTTTGTAGGCGGTAAATTCAAAAATTCTATGTTTTTCTGTAATCGATAATTAATTCTAATTATTGGCGGCAACACTACATTTTTTCTTCTTTGGCTGATAATAAGACAGAAGGCGACGAGTGTTGTGTGGTTTTTGGTCTCAAGTCTTTTATTAACAGCAAAGTGATTTGACTTAAAAATTTTTGTTTTAAAATAGCAGACTAACTTATCGTAGTTGTTTAATCACTTTTTAAATATTTTGATTGGTTATTTTAAAGAAATTACTTAAAGCAATGTTGCTACAAATTGTGACGTTAGTCACTATTCACCATTTTCTCTTGACTTTAAAATTACTTAAACATAAAACAATATTAATACTACGGTGAATTAGCAAGATGTTGCGATCGTTATCCCCAGCTATACTGAAGGTTGTTTGTAGATAGCTGCGACTGCTATGTGGGTCAGCTATATGTGAATGCACAATAGTCCTTCGTATGCTGGTTGTTGTTAATTTATGTTTTCGTAGCTGACTACCAAGTGTGTTAGCTGGATAAGTTGTTCGTTGCAGCCAATGTGTCATTTAACATAATGCAATTGAGTATTGAGATTTGAGTATTCTGTGGCATCTAGGTATAGAAAATTAGTAGTTACGTGGACTTCAAATGTTTTATTGTGTATGTGTTCGTTTCTGCTTAATCGACGGACTATTTTTCGAAGTGTCGAGAAAAAGCGTTTGCAATGTTTTATTTTTGGTGCCACGTTGAATGTTGACCAAACATACCTACGCTGAAACAACTTTTAAATTCGGCTTACTTCCCTTTAACCTCTCCGTTCCCCCCACCATATCATTAAGTAACATGTACTGATCCAAAAGGTGTCGCTAATACATCCATTCCACCCATTCCTTACATTTAAGTTTAATATTGATATGTATTTTAATATTGGTGATATGAAAATTATATACGAGGAAAACTACATTTTCCCCAGCGCCACCTATTGGCAAAATACTTTTTTTTTATATATTATATGGGGTGAATTTGAGCCCAAGCGACCCCACTGCTAACTCTGAGTTAGAACTGGCAAAAATACCGAATATAGAACACTAACTGCTGAAAGATGTATACTGAATCTGAATGACGCGTCATTGTCCAGTGACCAATATAAATAGAAAAAAAATAAAAAAAACTTATATGGAAAAGAATACGGATGGGAATTCCCTGCAAGTCAAGTGTCAAGTGTTAGTGTACTACAGCCAAAAATCCTGCATACAGAGTTAGAGGTTCTGAAGTGCTTGGTATGCATCCAGTTCCATTATTCATACATCATACCTGTTAAGATGCTGTTATCACTGTGAGGAACTGTGAATACTCTACGTTTTTCGATGAAAAAGTTATAGTTAATCGAATCTGTTCAATATGTAGGTAGTTAACCGGAGGTTGCTATTCACCTTTTCACTTTTACCTTCTTCTTTTACCTTTCGGGCGTTGTATGCCTCCAAAGATTTTAAATGGTACCAACATTTCAGAAATGAAATGTACAATTTTTTTATAGATAATAATTAAATGTGTTGTTCATTTATAAAAGAGTTTCATCAAAATCGGAACATAAAAACTGTCGATATAAAGTTGATACATATAATAAAGAACGCGAAATTCTGGCGGTGGATTTCGATTCTACCAGATTCTCCCCGGAAAAATTCCCTCCTAATTGCCTCATACATGTGTGAAATATTGTGTTGCTATTATAACGAAGTGCGCACCAGTAATCAACTCAAACGTTGCCTTTTTAACTCCTCTTCCGAAATGTTAGTACCATTTCATACGGTATTATTAAAATGTTGGGGGCGTGGGACGCCCAAACGGTAAGAGAATCGTTTATTTTTCTAGACTAGAAGATTTTTTCCGAATACCAAAGAATGTTTTACAATCTCCTACTAATTTAAATAATCGAAAGTAATTGATATACAAATCAATTGGTCGAATCATTTCGCTTAATTTTTGTTGTGTCGGAAATGTCAAATTTTAATATTATTTACTGGTCAAAAATTATTGTTCAGCATTTTTTGTGTTGGTATGATCCCAACCACTTTCATTGGGTCATGCACCAAAAATTAATAAATCTCAATTGAAATCAAACAGTATAGACATAATTATACCTACCTATACCTAAAGTGAAACTGTAACTCTTGTTGGAGAGCAAAATGTATATAATTTTTCAGCTCAATTGTTCGATATAAGGAGTTTTTGTTGAAATCAAACGAATTCAATTTGTTTTAAAACGACGGAAAAGAAAAATCATTTCACACTTTCAAGCACGGGATTCCAGTGTGATACAATGCTCTCCACTTTAATACCACACATCGTCATTGTTTTACCTTGAGTATTCGGATGGGCGATAACAAGCTGTAGGGAATAATTGAATGACCATTCATTCTTTAAGCCAGCAGGTGGAGATCCATTTTAATTCCAATAATTGAATTCGGACGGTGTAAGCGAAAAGGATGACAAACAAAAAGCCATTCACGAAGTTATCCCATCAGAAAAATAAGAACAAAGTGCTCTTACTCTCTCTTTTGCCATCGGTCAATGTGAGTGCACTTCGTTAAACATTATTCGGACACAGCGGAAAATATTAAAGTACTTTTATTACCTTTTTTATGTATTAATAGGTAATTTTAAAATACTTTTGAAGTGTATTTTCACCCCACCAATATGCGTGCTATGTTTATGATTCGACAAAATTAGTTTCATAAATAATTATTAGACAGTTGTATGGCAGATCTAAAAGAGTAAACAGCACTGCTGTAGGCAGTGCCGTAGATGGGGTGGTGCCAGCGGTGCCCAGGCACAGGGCGTAGGCCCAGGAGGGCGCAAAAATGACCAAGACAAACTTTTAGGTAATTCGCGTTGAAAGATCTGTAAACTCTAACACTCGTAAGTCTCGCAACATTACAAACCCAAATAAGATACGTTTACTAATAAAAATATTACCTACCTATAAAAAGGTTACGGGTGTCATGTATTTATGACATTTAAAATTTTTTTGATTTAAAATGCAATCCATTTCGCGTCAGTCGAGAAATTACATTTTCCTACCTCTCAGTAGCGCAGTGGTTAGTGTGCTGGACTACTGTGCGAGGGATCCTAGGTTCGATCCCCGGAAAAACCCAAATTACATCTTAAAAAGTTTTTTCTACTGCGCCACCTCTCGCGAACGTCTGACAAACATCCGAGAGTATGACTGTCATGAAAAAGCTTCTCAATTCAGCCGTTCGGACTCGGCATAAAATTGTAGGTCCCTTCCATTCGTCCCAAAAATTGAAACTCACACAAAACGAATGGTTGCGAGAAGCTAGGCCTTGGGTGTCACCCGCCTGTTGCGCCACCTATTTATTTATTTTTATTTATTTACCTCTCATGAATCTATGTAGGTACCTACAAAAAAAAAAACGTTCGAACTTAAACTCAAGTCAGAGATTTTTAAGTAGATAGTAGAAGTTGATGTGACATAAATGGCACAGAATTTTGGACTGAAATCGAAATTTTGAAAATCAAATTGTAGCGACTTTGAAAGATGCGAATGTCAATCAAGCCTAAGTCTCTTAAGAGGATAGTACAACTGAACTTAAAAGAAATGTTTCCAAGCGAATTAGTAGCTATAAGCATTTTTTAACGCTGCCATCAGTGACTGTAGCTTCTTGAGAAAGTTTATTCAGTAAACTCAATCTGATAAAGGCATACTTGCTCAACAATGAGTCAGGAAAGGTTATCTGGCCTGGCAATATTGTCGATTGAAGCTGACATAGCACGACTCCTATCGTATGATGATGTCATTAGGGACTTCGCTATGAGGAAAGCACTTAAACGAAAATTTGAAAATCAAATTGTAGCGACTTTGAAAGATGCGAATGTCAATCAAGCCTAAGTCTCTTAAGAGGATAGTACAACTGAACTTAAAAGAAATGTTTCCAAGCGAATTAGAAGCTATAAGCATTTTTTAACGCTGCCATCAGTGACTGTAGCTTCTTGAGAAAGTTTATTCAGTAAACTCAATCTGATAAAGGCATACTTGCTCAACAATGAGTCAGGAAAGGTTATCTGGCCTGGCAATGTTGTCGATTGAAGCTGACATAGCACGACTCCTATCGTATGATGATGTCATTAGGGACTTCGCTATGAGGAAAGCACTTAAACGTAGAGTAAGGCGGCTCTCAGATTGACGCAACAAGCAGTAAGCAACTAAGCAACTATCAATAAGCAATTCGCCATTTTGTTTTAACCTATTCTCACATCGAAGCAAAAAGATTGCCTGAAATTTCTACCTATCAGGAATATTTTTTTACAACTTTAACGAACTTTTTGTTGAAAACAGGATCGTCCGACATATTTTCCAAAACTTAGTAGAACGTAGTAAGCGCAAAAGTGTGAATAATCACAAATATTGCTACTAGGAACAGGAAGCTTGTTGCTTTTCAATATGCGCTTTGTAATGTGTTTCGCTAGCGATAATAATTATTGCCGCAATTTTTCGTAAATGCGATATTGAGTTGCGTTGATGTGAGACCGCTGATTCAATTCAAAGTAAATTAATTGTGAGCGATAATATTGCTGGTTTCCTATTGCCAGTTGTTGCTTATTGATTGTTGCCTCAATGTGAGAGCCGACTAAATCTTTAAGTAAATAGTAGTCTTATTTTGTTTACGTTTACTGGTGTTTTATGTTTGTTATACTTAGCTGTATGTATACATATTTTGGCAAATATATTTGTTTTGTTTGCCTAAAGTTAATATATTCTAACAAGTAAACTAAACAAAAATTTAAATATCCGAAAAATCAGTATATATTTTTAGGGCGCAAATATAGAAGCTCGCACAGGGCGCATAAAAGCCTAGTTACGGCACTGGCTGTAGGACCTGGGTTTCAATTTTATGTCAGCTTATTATTCTTTCTCAGGCGTAGGGGCACCCAAGGCACCAAGCTGAAAAGCAAATTGCAGACAAATAAGTAATTTAAAATTCAGTAAAACATATCTAAACTCATCAGCCAATATTCAATCTGAACAAACGAAGCTAAAGACAGTGATGAAACACTACTTTCCATCCCTATCTGCCGTAGAAGAGGAAAGCAAAGCCATTGCGCCCAACTGAAATAAACATTAAGAGTGTTTGTTTAATATACGAGACTATGAGGAGTTCAAAAATATACAAATCACTCACTCAATCTATACGATGCCATTTCATTCGAAGAAAAGGAGACTCAGAAGCGTTAATCTCCGAGAGCCGGAAAATTGTACGTCTGGAATAAACGGATTGTGCAATATAAATTCCCGAAGACGAAAATGGTAAAACAGAACATTCCCTTGTCGACAATCGTTGCTTGCTCTTTCACAGACCATGTTGTTCGTAATTAACAAGGGCCTGGGGGATATTAAATTTGCTTCGAACTATGTTCCAAGTTGTACCCCTTGGATTGTGTTATGGTTTAAGAGAACATACCGTTGTTGCAATAGCAGCAGCTAGAGAAGCTGCTCCCTCCATCTTTGTACTTGTCTCTATGTTTAGTTGTTTATTGTTGTGCTAACTGCATATCTCTTGGCTAACCTCAGTCCCCAGCGCCAATGGCAAAATGTTTCACTTTTGTACGAGTGACACAACCTTAAATGTAATTTATAGTATGTTAGAAACTCTTCGTATATATGCTCGCATGAGAGCAGAAGTATTGTGTTAACAATTACTCTTGATTTTCCTTTCTTACCTACTGTCATTGATGCCGTGTTATATGGTACATATGGCTCGTGTAATTATAAAACAATTTGTATTTATTATACAAGCTATAAATATTTATTTATTTATTTTTTTCATCAAAAAGAAAAACTTCTGTGGCGGAAACCCGATTTACTAACGGTGGCGTATACGTAACAAAGTCCACAGTCTTAATAAGTGCCATCATAATTAAAGAAGTGACATTTTCCGACTTCCCTCATCTATCAGCAAACCAAATTTTCTTCTACCAAACTTTACAGAAGTTATAATATTCAAATTTTCATGTTGAATATTTGAAAATAGAAGAATGATTTTCAGCGAACAAGGCATACCTTGGGCTTCCACCAGAGGAAAGTAAAATGAGTTAATCTTGAAAGCGAGAAAAGTTTTATAATAACGTTTTCCTTTAGCGATCCTTTCACAAATTACTTTGATGAGTTTTTTTTTGTTTCTATTTCTCGTGTAAGAATATTTGATTTTTTTTTTAGTTTCAAAAGACAATAACTTATACTGAGACAAATGGATAAAGGAACCTTTTTTTTCGAAATCAAGACCATTCAGGTTTTTGTTCGATGTATATTCACAATTATTCTTTTCAAATGCACACACATGCACGTACGTGATGAGAATCCATTGCTTATCATTGTTCGTAATATAGAATGCTCCACGGAGATGCATCGAAGAAAATTTATTTTTATGGTGCAACTTGGCGCAATCGATGAAATCGGGTGGTCGTTCTTTGTAGCAAATCTGTAGAGTCAATAAATTCAACTTCGATTACTTTTCGCAGGGGTTAATAAAGAAGTTTTCTTGTTTAAACTTTTTTTTGTGGGGTCACAAAAAGATTTTTGTGTAGAGATTCCATAAAAAGCGCAAGCAATTGTATAAATGAGTTGTGAGTTATGCCGAAGGATTCTATCGATGAATTTATTTAGACGCTTTTGCTTGTACCTTTTGTTGGTATGTATGTGGTGATTTAGTGTAAATTGTGATTGTCATGTATAGATTTGGGTGTTGAGCCGCGAAATTGCATTAAAGTGTTCTCCAGAATATTTAATTACATATTTCTTGGTTGGGACTGGTATAGTATCTTCTTAAATCCAATATTATGGTAAGATTCTGCACTTTGAGTGGCCATTCTGTGATACATATTTTAAAATTACTTCAGCAGAAGCTGCGCAGGAAAATAAATTCTGTGGAACATTTCTTGTGCCACTGTCCAGCCCTCCGAGAACGCCGCATGGAAACACAGTTAAATAACAGATCCATTATTTTTGGGTTGATTGCATTTCCTACCATCCTCTCATATATAAAAATGGAAATTACGACTCACTCACGGACTGATTAATGCCCAACCCAAACGCTTTGCCTTAGAAAGCTGAAATCTTGCACAGAGATTCCTTTTATGATGTATACAAAGAATAAAGAAGGATTTCGAGATTCAACCCCCAAAGGGGTAAAAATTTTCATGTCATAAATCTAAATAAAAAAAAAATAAAAAAACTTGGAACCATTTTTGGGTACCTAATACATAGTTCCGTACGTATTTTGAGCTATCACTAATATTTCTGCTCCATCCAGAGGAGTTGTACGAAATCGATAATATTTACTTATTTGTTAATCTACAAAATGAATGAAACGAATCTACCTAGGCGATAAAGTTTTGTGAGGGACTTCGTCTTAGTATTGAAAATAGGCTATGTCGGTCAAGTAGTTCTGGCACCTCCCATACAAAACCAATGTATACGTATTACCTACTATCTAATATATTTTTTTAACTTTGATGCACGTTTCCGGCCTATGTATACCTGTACCTACGTGCAACAAACCAATAATGAGACAAAAATCATTCAAATTTGTATTAACATTTTATCGTACATCCCTAAAATTGGATTTTACGACAAACCAATAATTAAGCAAGTATTTTTTTAGGATATACGACAAAAATGAAACTCTGAAACATAGATCTCCATTATTATTTAAAAAAAAAAAACACCCGATTTGACTTTTACGACAAACCAGTAATTCACCGGACAAAATATTATCGAATAATCTCAAGCAACGATAATAGAATATTTTTTATTTTTCAGAAATGTGCTTTTATTCCTACTTTGATACCAAATTTGTTAGTTTGTATTTTGTTAATAAGGATTTGGGTTCAATAAAAACTCACTTTCGGAATCGGATTGATTATTATTATTTATTATAGTAACGCTAAGTAGGTGCTTTTACAATCACGATTCACATTACAATGATCAGATCACCCTCAAAATGCTCGCTGCTAGCTAACTCGTATTCGTACTCCTTCTGTCTCTCTCTTGGTCTTCAGTTAGCAACTTGTTAGCATCTATCGTCCAGTAGATGTAGCTATTGAGGCTAGGTTATGGGTGGGTTACATTCAGTCTACAATTTAGACATGTTTTTCATAATACACCAACCCAAAAGATATTTGTAAATTTTAAAGGGACACAAGCCTTTATGAATATTAATAACTTGAATTGAATTTGACTATATATACAACTTCTTCCTTCGCATTACGCAAGGAAGAACAGTTATTTTTTAGGGCTATAATATTTTGCAAGAGTTAGCAAAAACAAGAATATTGCACACTCGAAGGTACAAAAAGGCCCAATTCGAGAATCCTTTCGGAAACAAAGTCTCCTCACTTTCACCAATCTGCCCTTAAATGCTCTGGATACGAGATAAAAACACTACACACTACACGAGTACATATTTGCATTGTGCCACCTAAAACAAGAAAACACTGTCCATTCAGATATAAGTGCTGTTTCTGTTCATTTTCTCGTGTGAACTCGTATAACCCTATTTCACTGAATATTGGAAAACGGGAGAAAAAAAAAACTTCTTCATCAATGCATTTATTCAAATGAACTCCTCCGCAGTTTCTATGAAATGGAAATGTTATTATAAAACTTTTGCTTCAATTTCTTTATACTTTTTGCTGGTAGGAATACTAAAGGTTCAGTAAAATGTCAAACTAGTTGAGTATTTATGTAGTGGAGTACAAAAGTCTAAATCTATGGTTAATTTTGCTGCTGGGCTGTGAACTGAATATAACTTTTTGATTTTTTTTATCGGAGTATAAACTTTTCGCCGTAAAGAAAACTTCTGAAGGAGAAGAGAGCAGCAGCAGTAAAAAATGTTTTGGTTTCCTGAATGAACGAAAAAAAATCGTCAAACTTTTTTAATTTGTCGAACGAAGTGTTTTTGCCTCCAACTCTGATATCGTTGATATGCAAACTTTGTAATTGATTTTCATTTATTTATTATTGTGAGAAGCGATCTGTAAAAAACTCACTTCGTTCTGTTATGGAAATGTTGTTGCTGTTTTTGTTTTCTCATCTGAGTTTTTAATGGTTCAACAACACAGTTGGTAGGTATCACAAATCCATGTGTTTCAGTAAAGTCTTTTAAGGTTTAACTTTATTTGCCGCGAATTTGTGAACAAGCACCAGCAATTTAAAAGCTGTACCAAATTAGGATTTTATTTACAAAAAGAAATACGAAGCGACTTAAACCGCAAATGTGAACTTTGGAAAGTGTTGAATTACAGTTAAACGCAATCGTTAGTTGCAGTTCAAATATTTAATTAATCGCAATTATACGGGCGCATACCTGAAATGTTTCAGTATACCAGGTGGTTGCTTTACCCACAATAATATGTGTTTGGCTAAATATTACAGGAAAACAAACGCATGTATGTGGTAATGTGGGCCAACATACCATCTGACCATTTGCAAGGAATAAATAACTAAATATTAATATGTTCCCTCTGTGAAATCCCAATGCTTAAATGTGTATTGCAATTTTACTAGATACGCATAGGTTTAGAATATACTTTAAATTATCTTTACTAATGCTTATTTCAAAAATTCGTTAATCAAATTGGTGCAACTTTTTCTACATTTGGTTGATGTCTTCTTACGTAATTGATAGTATCCCTTATGCTACGTTTCCACCGGAGATTAACTCCGAGATTAGGATTAATTTTTGTTTGATAAATCTCGAGATTTATACGAGGTTAACAAAAATTAATCCTAATCTCGGAGTTAATCTCCGAGAGATTAAAAATTAGGCTGTTGCTATTCGCACGTTGTTCGGGACACGACTACGTAACGAAATATGCCGTACGTTTTGGATCCAACTTTTCTATTTATAAAGAGATTTTAAAGAAAATAGGATTACGTTACGCTGATTACGTAGTCGTGTCCCGAAAATCGGTAAAAGTCAGTTCAGTACAAAATCTGTCAAAATGAACGTGCGAATAGCCACTTCGTAAAAATTAATCTCCTAAACTGACTAGGTTTACATGTAGAGTTCGGTCTCTGAACACACTCTCCACAGGTCGAGATGTCTAAAATTAAAAACAAACAGAGCTACATTTGACATTTATGTCAAAGGTGAGCAAAAGAAAACAATTTTTTTTTTCGTACCTACCCGTAATAGCGACTGCTTGCAAATGCAAAAGTCAAAACGTTCATACATATTAGATATTAGTTTTGAGGACAAAATGATGCGGTAATAATATTTTTAGATTACTGCCATATATTGTTTTTACTTTTAATTTCGAAAGTAAAAATTGTTTAATTTTTTATCATTTGTAACACTTTTCGATGACAACAACAGCTTACGACAACACTTCAAACACTTCAGGATTAATTTTAAACCTCTTGCACTTGCGGGGTTAGCGTTCGGTGGAAACATAGCATTATACCTATACTAGCTACGGATTGATTCATAATTCCATATCCATATACATGTCCTCATAAGCATATATTCGGCAAACCTATAGTTAGATTACGGCCCGTTCCAAAGCAAAAGAAAGATCCCAACATGTGCAGTAGCACTTTATTTAAGGTACATTTTTTTCTCTTAAGGATTTTTGATCGCATGAAATTGTTAATGCTTTTCTCTACTTTATCACAAAGTATACCGAAAATTCCATTTCAACCCTTTTTAATACATAGTGGGTTTCACGATGTTATAATAGTTACTCAGAGATCTGGGGCCAGATCGCGTAAAATAAAAACGATCGAACGACATCGTTTTCACTAAAGCTGTCTCTATCATATCTGTGACAATAGACAGAGACTGCTAGTATCGAAACGACGTCGTTCGATCGTTTTCATTTTACGTGATCTGGGCCCTGGCTTTCATTACTAAGCACACATAGCTATTTGAGAAGTGCAACACCCAGCAAATTTCCCTCTTCTCTGGGGTGGGTAAATGTGTATTGCGAGAAACAGATTGGCACAGCAGCAGCAACAGCAACTTTGACAGCCACAGCGCACTTTTTAGAGCCACTGCTTTTTAATGGCTGAAGTTACATTACCACAGCAACATCGACATCGACATCGACGTTAGAGCTAAGTCCTAAATTCAATGTTGCTGTGCAACGGCTACCAACACCACGGTGACTTTTTCAGTTCTCTCAACTTTCGAATGCTGACATACTGAAGGTGCAGCATCATTACCAGATATAGACAAAAAAAGTTCCAGCAGTCTACATTTATTCTTATATAAATTATTTATAAAATACTATTTTAATTTTTTTTTATATTTAGATTGCCTTTCATTTTCGATTGGCAAAAGAAATCAGTTCATTTTTGTGATCTGCAGGCGTCAAATTATTTACTGTCGGTGGGACGTGATTTTGAATTCTAGTTTTACTATATTGCAATGTGGAAACGATTTATCTACTAATTCAATCGTCGTGAGTTGTGTTAAAATTAATGTTTGACAAGCTATTAAAAGAAAAGTACATACAAATTTAGATTTGATGTTTGATTGGGCAGCAAACATCTGAAAAACACTGTCGAAAATGACATCAGATACGAACGACGTCGTTTCGATACTAGCAGTCTCTGTCTATTGTCACAGATATGATAGAGATAGCTTTAGTGAAAACGATGTCGTTCGATCGTTTTTATTTTACGCGATCTGGCTGCAGTATATCTGCTGGTACTAAGTACGTGATTTGCTCTAACATTTTACAGGTCGTCATGCACCTAATATCATTTTTTCGCTTTTACCATTTATTTTGGAAGATATAAAAGGTAATCTGGTAATGCTGCGTTGCAATCAACTCACAACAAATTTTGTTTTCCTCTCTTGACAAAGTTGCTGTCGATGTTTCCAATGTGTTTCATGCGACTTCTGCTGTTGAAGTTGCTGCTGCTGTCAAATTTGCTGTTGCTGGTGCTGTGGTAATCTGTTTCTCGCATATCTTTTGCATAATGCAAGCCAACGACGGTGCTGTGCTGCTGCTGTCGCTGTGTGGACATTGGACAATCAGTCATGAACATGAATCGATCGTCGATCGAGAGAGATGTCTTCGCAAGCAGGGTTATGCTTGTTGTTTGAAATGCGCACATATTCAGGCCTATTCGGCAAAATCTTTTATCCATTTTTCCTGTTATTCTGTAACGAATTTCCATACAAAAGTTCGAACTGTCAAAAAATCTTTCTTTTATGAAATCTGTTATAAATCATAGCAGAATAAAAGACAGAATTTTGTGACTTTTATCATAAAAGATTTTTATTAATTATAAAGTTTGGGATTGAAATGTATATCTATACAATTTTTCGTCAACGAAATGTTTACAAAAGAAGACAAGTGCATAAATGTGTAAAAACAAGTGGGTAGGTATGTATAATTGAAAATAATTTAGCAATTTATATTTTTGGTTCCACTTTTGCTGGAACTAAGATTAAATAGTGAATAGTGATCCATTTGATATTCCTGATGTGCGTTTTATTCAACTCTTTAGATTGGATACGGTGAATGCTAGAATTCTAATGAACATATTGGAACAATTACACAAGACACGAATACAAACATTTCATTTCAAATTCAGGTCAAGTGCATTTCTAATGATGTAATAACGATGTAAAGTTGGATATTTATTTAAAGTTTCTAATGACATTTTTACGGATACAGTTCATATCAGGCATCCCAGATATCGCTAAAATCACGGCAATAGCCACGGGGCATTGGCCAATTGGCGACCATGCGGCCAAACTAAGTATCCCATACAAATATAACCCTCATTGCCGCAGTTGCAGAAATACAAATGAGAAAGAAACCCTCTCTCATTTCCTCTGCAAATGTCCAGCATCAGCTCTAGCAAGACCCAGACTGCGCGCACTGAACCAACTATTCTTTGACGACTTGGCGACGTTTGGGGCAAAGCGATACTGCATCTTATTTATCCGCTTTCTCAATTCTACACTACATGCTGGCTATATTTGGTTTATCGCATTTATCGCCCAGTACATCCAGATTCATTCAGTTGGTTACTGATTTCAACAGTGCTTTCTAATTGGATTTAGCTCCATGTAAGAGCAATATATTTGCTTTAGCTCGGTCGTGGTTTTTTTGTTGTCTTTTTCCTAAAAAGATATCCCAGTGTTTATTACACAATTATTTAGTTTGTAGTAATTCATAACTTATTCATTTCAGCCCGCATTTTAATATGTTTTTTGCACAAATTTAACCAGGTGCCTACCGACTATGAATAAAGAAAAACTCAGTGGTGTGTTTTGACAACTTCGTAACAGATTTTCAATTTTCGAAGTTCCATAACAGAATTTCATAAAAGTTCGAAACCCCGAATACGATTTATAAAAGATCTTTTAGGGTGGATATCTTTTATGATTCATAACAGAAAATTCATAACAGAATAAAAGTTATTGCCGAATAGGCCTAATTGTTTTTAGCTGTAGTTCTGGTTGGAAAAGTTGATTTGTTGTCGCTAAGAGAATAAAATCCCTGATGTGAAGAGATCTGCGCGCGCAAGAAATTTTCACTTAAGTTGGGACGGGCTATAGGAGACTACTCTCTGAGACTTTGTCGAAATTTGAGAAATTTCCTAAAGCTAACGGAACTTTCGAAACCAATTTTGTTTGCAGTCACTAAAATGTGCATTTTTTTTGTAACGTTAGAATAGCCTCAATCGCAGTTTAAGCGAAAATTTGGAAGTGTGAGGGTCGAAAAGCTATAGGGAAGTGATAAAACGGCTTCTTTGTATCTTTTCTTTGTTTTAACTGTTAAAATGGGTAGAAAAAAATCATTAACAGTTGAAGAAATTGCCAAAATAGAGGCCTACCATTAGCAAGACCGTTCTAACCGCACTGTAGCTTATAAAATGAATCGAAGCCCGAAAGTAATTATTAATTATTTAAAAAATCCGTTTTTATACCGTTATAATACCCTTATTAGATGGAAAAAACTAGAAAGGCCGCACTTCTTCAGTTCTTTCTAATCAGACAAGCGGAAAATCATTGGATTATCTTCCAATTACACGCACTCTTCGAATAAAATAAGACATGCAGCTGGATTAGGAGTTACAAAATGACCATAAGTCGGGTTGAAAACACCTAAAGCGACTAAAGCTGAAGAAAAAACCACCACTAAACCATGCGCGAAAACTACAGGGGCTAACTTTTGCAAAATACCACATGGCATGGAATACTGATGGCAGCAGCAATTCAAACGATTGACGAAAATTGCACCTACATATATACATTTTAGAGGAAACCTCTGTGCAAAATTTCAGGTTTCTAGGGCAAAGGATTGGTTTTATTTGCCAATTATTGCCTTTCGAAAACACTTGCCGAGCATTAGTATCCTTGAGTTTGAACCATGAAGAAAATTTAAATATATAAAAAGTAGGCGGTGGGTATTTGAATAAATTTTCAAAATTTTAGTTTTCTCATTGTTCAAATACACATTTTTAAAATAATAAAAAAAAAATATGGAGCGTTACGGAGTCAGTACTACTGGTAAATATGGATTTGATGGTTAGTTACACATATTATATCCGCAATATCTACCGATCTAACTTCAAAAGTTTTGGCAAATCCCACGTACGAGATTAAATTAATTTCTTCGTAATCACTTCGTACATAACTTTGTCATTAAGTTGCATTCAAAACGGTTCTACTATAGATAAAAGGATGGCATAATTTGAATTGGTATTAATAATTGAAGTATGCACAATGCACATGAAATGTTGTTGAACTCGCTTCTATTTCCTGTTTTAATAGTGTACCTATCTATTTATTATGTGCTTCAATTTCTAACTGAGATGCTGATAGAGTAAGAGCTAGCAACGTTTTTTCTCAAGTCATTTTAGCAAGGCTGTAACTTTGTAAGCTTAGTTCGTGGTGACTACTGAATACGAAAATACATTTCTGGCAGCGCTGCGTTGGTTTATATTGGAATGCCATTACCTCAAAAGTGAATGAAATTTAACTCATTTTAGCAAACTTAAGATTTTGGTATCTATATATGATGAAACCGGAGTTTTAGTTTGGCTTTGAGGAATTAGTAGAGTGATAATATCTCTAACATAATATCAAAAATTTGACTTTGCTAATAGATAAGACTTAAATGTTACCTTTTTTGCACTTTAAAACCGACAAACTGATATGGCAATTGCATTTACTGTCTACATCGGTCGTAAATTAACACATACCAACATCTTAAGTTCGCTAAAATGAGGTACCTACATTTTTTGCCCTTTTGAGGTTATGGCATTAATATATAAACCAACGCAGCGCTGCCAGAAATATATTTTCGTGTTCAGTAGTCACCCCGAACTAAGCTCACAAAGTTACAGCCTTGCTAAAATGACTTGAGATAAAACGTTGCTAGCTCTTAGTCTATGATTATATAAAGCCGTATTCGGTGTCCTTATTCACTGCTGGACCTGAAAATGTATGGCTATTGGATTTACTGGAAAACATTCATTTATTATGTACACATTTTGCACATTATCACAAATTATTTTATTACATCGATATAACTACAAGGTATTTTTTTAAGCGGCGTTTAGAAAATAGGGCAGTCGTCAACGTTGCCGCAAAGAAAAAAAAAGTGCGGGCCTTTTTGAGGGCCATTTGCAAATAGCTGGGCCACACCCACAATTCACCAAAGAAAATTACCTATTCAAAAAATTGAACTCAAATTTAATAATAATACAGTAGTTACAAAAAAGTTATGGCTCCTTAAAATCAAAATTTGAAAATTAGTTTTTTCATTTTTTTACTTAAAATGTTTTTTTCTCAAAATTCTTACTTAATAAATTTTTATTTTTTATTAAATTCATTATCCTTGAGAAATTTCCTAAAAAATTTCCTACACGATCAACAGAAGTTGTAGTAAAAGCCATTTTTTGTCAAACAAAATTAAGTCAGAATAATAAACTAACGTACCTATGAGCAATGGTTGACAGTTAATTGTCGAATATGAAAAAAGCTTAACATTGGTGAGTGGATCTCCATAAAGTGTATCAAAAAGTGATTACGCGGAAATAGTGTGTGACTGACTGCATTCAGTATCAGTTTCAGTATGCGAACTCGTTTAGGTTGCAAACACAATGCAATAATTGAGATAGACTAGAATTTTATTATGTATGTAGATATGCATGAAATGCAAAAATCTATGTTATCAAAAAATTAAGATTTACGGGCCATTTTGAGTTGGCCCGGGGCCAAGGTCCAAAATACAAAACAGTGTGCCAAATGGCCCGATCGGGCACTTTGTGGCAACGCTGGCAGTCGTTTCAAATATTTGGTCACAATTCTGAAATTTTATTGGATATTACATATGATTGAATATAAATAAAAAATATAAGAATTGAAATTTTCTTGTCAACAAAAGTAGAAACAAGCCACAAATATCCATAATAAATTTGAGATATGAAATCATTATGAGGTTTTTAATTTTGCCAGACCAAAAAACAATTTTTACTGTTCGAAATATGATTATGAATAACCCAATTTCAGCGTGTTTTCCACAAATCGCGCTAATTTTCTCACTATTATGTTAGATTTGTGTGCTCATCGTTAGAAATTAATTAGTTTTCTTTTCCCAAATTGACAGAATTGTATTTATTAATATCAAGTAAGAGAATAAATAAATATTTTTAAGTACCTAACATAAGTCCATAATGGCCATACCTCAAATTACGTCGCTTTGTGAAAAGCGTAATGCCATATTTTGAAATATTATGACCTCATATTTCGTATGTAAATATCAGGTAAAATTTTAGGCCAGGTTCAACAAAAAGTTGTGGTTTGGTTAGGCTTTAGACATTCTGATTCTGACTAAGCAAAGTGCTTGCATAACTTCAGAGTTCAGACCCCACTATACGATACGAAGTACTTATTTCGCTTCTTTTCGGACAGTGCACGTTATCGTGCGAATTTTTACAGTACGACGACACTGTAAACCATAACTAAATAGACCGTCAGTTCAGAGCAAACTCTGTAGGCAATAGCCTACAAACTGCTTATAGTCGTAGAGTTTTAAAATATTTTTTGCAAAGTTAATGGGACCGGTCACGCATGTACTGACGCCTTAAGATTTTGACAGTTTGTTCTACCATGTGTCTTTTCTAGAGATACTAAAGATGGCTTACACTGTAAAGGAATAGAATTCAGCCAACTTGTTATTGCCAACATGGAGAAATATCGACGATGGCCTTTGGTCCACAGGCGTGCATTAAGGTATTAAACACTGTCGGACCATTAAATCAAGCATTTGTAATTTTATAGAACGTTACCCCGTATTTTAACCCTTCGCCTTCAGTGGTTGCTGAAGATGGAGATCTCTTTAAATAGAACAAAATAATGCTTGGCTTCTTGCATAAACAATTATTATTTCTTTTATTCTTTATCATTAAATGCCTTTCGCATCTATTTGTATTTGTATTATATTTATGTATACATATCCTATATGAATGTATCTGTGTTTCATGTTTATGGGAATATGATGAGAGCTAAGAAATTGATTCCAAACTCAACCGTTTCTCACACAGTTATGGGCATACGGCATTAACTCATGCTTTACCAAAATTCGGAAATGTTCGTACGTGACAAATAAATATTATCCTTGAAGCTAAATAACAAGCATGACAAAATACATACTTCGGACAGTATTTTGTGCTTCTGGCTCACGGTAGTACAACAAATGCATATTAATGACACATTTCTTTCATGTTCAATAGATAAATTCATTACCTGCCCCTAATAGAAGCTAACTGTAGGAAATCTTTATCATGCAACCCTTGGGGCTTGCCGCTTGAAAAACCATCTACAAATCTCCGTCACTTTTAATATGAATTGATTGCACATAAGCCCATAAGTATAACGTGATCTCATGTTAAATTATTAAATACCCACTTCCTTATCTCCTATAGGGAATATGTGCGTCGTCTTTTACAAAGTAGGTAGGTGTGATATATGTATAAATGGCGTTGGCATGAAAAGGAAGCATTTCTCCGCTCTCCTATTAAGAATTAATTTTAGTTTGAGATGCGTGTTGACGTAATTTCTTTTCCCAACCGAACCAAGTATTCCTTTTCGTCGGATCTGGATTGTTCCCGTTGGAAGACTTTAAATATTTATGTTGTATATATATTCCCGTATATATTCTTATTTTGGCTTTTGTTCGCCTTTTGTGTGTTCACACCATCATTCCACTCACAAAAACCAATTAAAAACTCATTAAACGAGATACCGCTCAGTAAGCTGACAGTAACAAATTGTTGTCATTTTTGGTGGAATAATTTCCTTCTTGAAGCTGCTTTCCTTCATTTTAGCAATTATTTTCATTATTTATTCAGATTTATGCAAATTTTCAGTTGATGAACAGTTGCCGGGTGCTAAAAGCTTCTTCCTCAACTTAATTTATTTAGTCACCGCATAAAATCGCTGGATTCTTCTTCTCTTGACAAATGCGGTTATGGGGATTATATTCTATGCAAAGGGTGTGAGTTCATAACAAACTGTATATGAGATAATAAATAAATAATTCAATATATAGTAAACAGTTTTTTTTTAAGGCAAGACGGGCTTTGGTTATATTAGCCCCTCCAATGAAATGGTAATACCTACTCTGGTTGGTAGGTATATGGAATTCATTAAGTGAAGCGGGTCAAAATAAATGCTTGATCCTCGGTGTGTGGTGTGTACATTTTCACTTTGGGCATTACGTCCAACTTAGCTATTTTGAAAATGGTCCTAAGCTACCATTACACATAATAACGAAACATGTCATATTGACGACAGTTGGATGACAAAAAAACACAGTGCTGTGAAGACATTTTTCAGCAAAAAATGCGGAGGATATAACCTTTGGCAACTGCAAGCCGATTGCAATTTTCGAGCTTCACCACGTTGAACAATTTGAGTCATCAAATAAGAAGAACAAAGGGATTAATGCTTTCAAAACTGAATACAATAAAACTGTTGCTTTTTGTAGTGAAAATGCGTTTCATTATATTGCACACTAAATAAAAAAAAAAGTAAAAAGTATTATTAAAAACACATGTGTGATTCGGAACTAACTTATATATCTACTGTTTCCTCCATATATATCTACAGAATTTAAAGAGTACCTACATAGGTATAATATATGGGGATGCGCATTTAGCAAGCATTTTTTTTTACTTTTATTTTTTAAAATTTTTGTAATTTAAATTTAATTATATTTGCCATAAAAAAATTAAAATTGCATTTCTTTATTTTTAATAAAAATGACAACTTAATGATTGCCTTTTTTTTAAAGAGCACACTGTGCTGTTGATAAGCTGTAGGTATAACGTTGTTCAAAGTGGAACTCAAACAATACTGCAAACACTTCGATGATGATGATTAGTTGTTTAAGTCCTTTCTTTTTCTTTCGTTTTTTGTTGTCTATCTTTATAGGAATTTATAAATAAGTAGTAGTTAACAATTCTTTAAAATTAATTTTTGAATTTAAATCTATGTTTTTGTAAATGAACAAGTATACTTTTCCACTCATACTACATACATAACATTATACTTTTAATTTTGAACTAGAATTTTTCACTGAAACTTGCACAACTAAATAAGATACCTATTGTATCTTACTGTGTAAATAAAGATTAAATAAAGATTTGAATTTGCCATTTTCTATTATCTCTCTCTCTCTCTCTCTCTCTTTCTCTCTCTCTCTCTCATTTTACAACACTTCTTAATTCTTATAACCTTCTATTTTTCCACAGTTTTGTAGATACTTACTAATAATAAGAAAACGTCCCTACTCATTATAATTATTATAATGTGGATATACTCTGTGAATGTGGATATACTCTGATCAGGGGAACCAAACTTTGTTTCAAAGAAAAGCCATCAGAATTTAATTCAGTGTTTGTTCCAACTCTCCCTATATAGTCATAAGAGATTTGGGTACTGATCGAAAAAATCCGGGATACAAGGTACCAAACCCATCAAAGATCCAAGATCTATAAGATTTCTTCGTTATATTGCTGGGGTTACCCCATCGCAGACATCGTATAAGTATAAGGACCACCAAAACATGTGAGTTACCGGACGAAGTGGTCGGGTTGTCTTGGTGGTTTTGTTATGTCATTATATTCCAAGACGTACCTACTATTTAAGATTCAACTCGTGATAGTAGCCGGACGTCATCCAGACATACCTATAGATAGTTCGATTAAATGTATTCAAGTCTGGCAAGTCTATTCAGGATATGGATACTAAGGCTTGCTATGTCTAAAAAAACATTGGAATATAATATAACTGGAGACGGACTTAAGCTAATTGACTTTGCAATGGGAATTTATATTATCTTCTAAGATACTATACTATACTGTATAACTCAGACTCTACATCAGCAACAAAGGAATTGTGTGAGGAGATTTAGAATTGAGCGGATAAAATCGCAAAAACTGCCAGAACCTTTGCCGATCGCATATAGCACAACTAATCTAAAAGTCTTATGTTGCCATCATAAACTGCCAAAGACCAATATTATATCGATGCCAAGAGCCCATCAGAGATGGCGCAACTGATACACAAGGTTTCACCCGACCCTTCTTACAACACCCTGTGGTTTGAAGAGTGCCGGGAATTTATTTAATTATAAAGACTAGTTATATAGGGCCATGTCTAGTTTTAACATCTTTTAAAGCACAAAACAGCAAAAAAACAGCAAAAAAATTTATACATTTTAATATTTTGCCTAAAATGTATTTAGCCATTGTTTAATTAAAAGCTGTACTACAAATATCAAACTCTAATGTTCAAGATTTTAGTATAAATATTTTGACAAACAATGTGTACATCATCTGGTAGTACTCTTTCTTATCTCGTCCTTTGCTTCGCTGTGTTCTTGATGTGGTTATACCTACTTGGTGGCTGTGCGAACCGCTACAACTTTTTTCTCATCGAGCAGCGAATGCAGCGTGGTCATCAACCCATTAAAACTTTCTTCGTTCAAATTGGTACTGTCTACCATTCGGTCAAATTATTATTTAGACTGAGCCGCTTTTTCCAATATCTACATATCGTTGACGTTGAGCCAATAGGTTAATGTTCGGAATAAATATTTATCCGTACTACAATAGGCACAATTCGTCACGTTGTGCAGAATGAGGATGCAGAACAGTCGCCGCAATTTGACACAATTCCTAGAAAACAGCAAGGTCACTGGTGCGTTTGCTATACTATAGAAAGGGAAGGACTAAAATGGGCTTTCAACATCCAAAATCGACGAATCAGACAGAACGTTACACCACAATCGACATGCATAACTAAATCATAAAATTTAATTAGCTAGTGCAATAGTAAGCACTTTAAGTATAACATTCTCCCACTCTGCCGAAATAATGACATGAAATTCTCGTAGCATCATTCCTTAACAAATTCCTAATTATATGAATTAAATTTTAAGTATTCATCCCCTAATACAGCATGTGAAAATAATTATATCACGTAATAAATGAAAGTAATTTCTAAGGAAGACACGAGTTAAGATACATTATATTCGTTTCATAACATTTATACACCGACAAAGACCGAGGAAGCACACCCAGTATTTTACTGATGGTGTCTGTAAGAAAGCGTAAATCCTTTACATCATTGAATGCGCACTTTTGTATCTCATAAATGATGTCACTTGAGAGTGCGTTCACGATCCATTTAACAATTAATGTAAAGTAGGTGAAGCAGGATGGATTACTTAATGCCATTTTGAGCAGGATATGAAGTAGGTATGTGGGTAGGGGCGTATTAAGATTATACAGAATTAAATCTATAAGCCTTCAACAAAAGAGAAAATATGCTCATCATTTTCAGAAAGCTTAACTGATACTTTTCATCTTTTATTCTATGAATCACAAGCTATTAATAATAATAATAATGTATACATAGAGGTATATATTGCTATGTTTTATGTATAAGAAAATATTATAAACAAATTGAAGATTTTAATCGCGCTCAAAATAAAAGTACCTAGGTACCTTCTGAAATAATATGCTAATTGTACAAAAAAATATTCGATGGTGATAAAAATGTTGTATGAAGAGGAAATTTGTCGCCGTATATACATACAATTAATTAAGATTATATTCAATAATACACAGAGTAATTAAGAAACAAGAAGCTGCTTAACGGTAGGTATAAAACGCAATTTACGAATAAAAATAATTTCGACAGCGCGAGTTTCAATTTTTTGTTCCATTTTTCTTTATTACATTTCAGACAGACGCATTACATGACAAAGAAATATCATAATAATATGAAGGACCAGCTGTACCCGCCCGGCTTTGCCGTGCACAGAAAGTTTATTGCCTAGATCTTATATAATAATGTTCGTTCGTAAGATTGCCTATACATTTGAGCTCAATAAGTTCGGCGGTTTTCGAAAAATAAGATTTTGAATGTTTTTTTTGTATGGGCGGTGCCACGCCCGTTTTCCATATTCGACCAATCTTTACAGCAACACTCCAGGGCCAATACCTAGGATTGTCTGTAAGTTTCAACTCAATGGATTCGGCGGTTTTCGAGATATAAGATCTTGAATGTTTCTTTTGAAAGGGCGGTGCCACGCCCCTTTGTCCAATTTGACCAATCTCCACAGTAACACTCCTCGACCAATACCTAGGATTGTCTGTAAGTTTCGACTCAATGGATTCGGCGATTTTCGAGATAAAAGATCTTGAATGTTTCTTTTGTAAGGGCGGTGCCACGCCCCTTTGTCCAATTTGACCAATCTCCACAGTAACACTCCTCGACCAATACCTAGGATTGTCTGTAAATTTCAACTAAATGGATTCGGCGGTTTTCGAGATATAAGATCTAGAATGTTTTTTTTTGTATGGGCGGTGCCACGCACTCTCCTTTGTCCAATTTTGACCAAATGAAGCCTATTGCACTCTTAATGTTAAGGCCTACCTTTTCCAAACAGACCATACCAATAGAGTTATTAGTTCTTACGTGATAGTGTAACAAAGAAAAATCTACAATTTTATTATACCTATATATGTTGTATAGATAAGATATTGGGCCTTACTCAATAAATATTCTTAACCTTTAACTTAAATATTTTGCAAGTCACAATAGACAATTTCATATAAAAAATTGCTCAAGCTAAGCCAGGCGAGTCTGTTGCACCGGTAGGTTAGGTTAGGTTAATTGGTTGGCAATGGCAAGACAGGAGAAACCTGTACGTGCCGCACTTAGATCAATGTACATCCGTTTTGATGTGCTAGGGGTTTATTGGTAAACCAACCCGTTTTATTTACAAATTTAAGTAGGTCATTAATGGATCCGGTGACAATACCCACAATCGAGGACAATGATGCCAATGCACCGGTAAATTCATAATCTTTTGACAACTCATTTGTTAAGATTGGTTGGGTGTAGAAGTACCAATAGTTTTATTAACTAAATGGGACAGTCAAACATCAAACTTGCTTGAAAATGAAAGAAAAACTCCCTACGCTACATTTCGCTAAGAATTGCTAGCCACGATGATAAATGAAATAATAATGACGCATGCCTGAAATTTAATAAAGTCTGTTCCATTGTGCCTTAAAATATAAAAGAGGTACACATTTACAAACTAAGTCGTATATCATAGTATACATTTCCAGCTGACAGTTTCATTTTAGTAAATTATATTTCTTTGTGTCGTTATGTAATAATAAAGCGACCTTCTTGTGTATCGGAAGGCATTTTAAAAATATTGTCAACACGAAATTAATGGAGCGTAAAAACAATACCTACAGCAATAACAATGCGATAACAGAATGTTAAAGCGTGAACGACATTTCGATCGGGTGCGAACTGCGGAAAGTGGTTAAGTTTGGCCATTTGTATACTTTTAAAGTAGTAGGTATTGATTTTTGATTGAATTATGTTAACACTAGTTAGTTCAAGGAATATTTGACAAACAAATTGATTTTCTTCTTTGAAAACTATATTGCGTGTAAATTGTGTCTGGTTAATTAATAATCTTCCTTGATGCTGTGGATTAGATTCAATATACACCTTCGGCGGCGTTTTAATATGAAAGGTAATGTTGTGTCGGTTGGAGGAGATCAATTCTGGGAATTTGAACTAAATCATTGTGATAGCATGTTAAAATAATTCTTGCTCTTATCAAATTTCGTCCAGGCTCTTCCACAATCAATCGAGTTCTATTGAAGTTATTTTTTAGGGTACAAGTTTCTCAGCAACATGATGATGGATGAACCTTTCTTAAGCAACAGCACATGAGGTGGAATGCCGGATGGAGTTTGCTGATTGAGGAATTCAACAGGGAAATTTCAAAGTATAATTATACATATATGTATTGCTCATATGCCTACATACTCGTATTGATACATATATAGGTTATGCGTATACCAGATCGATATTAGAACAAATTCATTTAAGTTTCTGATGGTCGTATATCAAATATAATCAACCACCCAGGATACTTTTGAGAGGCTGGGCAATGACGTTGGTATGTAAGTAATATCGGTTTATCTTAAACGTTTGTGAATTTAAGAAATGTAATTCATAATGTGAAGTTTTAGTTTCTTATTTATATAATAATGAGCTTCTTCAGGTGTTTGTAGATAGGTATGTACCTACTATGTACCTAGTATGTAGGCTATGAAGAAGCTCATTATTATATAAATAAGAAACTAAAACCTACATAGTAGGTACATATTATGTATTCTTTGTAACCAAACGTTTGACGTTGAGGAGTTTTGCAATGCTGTTTTCGCTTTAAGATTCCTTAGTCTGAATTAATTTCTTTTCAGAAATCAAATAGACCTTGGTGTATAGATTACCTTAAAGATTATGATTTTATTGACATCGTTCAGTTTCTGTTTACACAAGGGTACAACACGTTTTACGCTATATTCACTAGCTGTAAGCTACTCTATTGCGTCCCCAAGGAAGATGCGTCGTAGTACCATTATTCAGTTAAAAATAAAAAGTTTCTGAAGAATAATGCTTTATATGTCAGTTTGGTTTTAAGTCTCCTACTTACTTACTTCTACTTATCGGGCTCCCGACCCGTGTAGATTATCTGATTGAGACACTGCAGCCTTCCATCCTCTACGATCCCGGGCACGCTGCTTCCAATTGTCCATACCAAGCGCTCTGGCATCCGCGATGGCTTGGTCTTTGAAACGGAGGTTCGGTATTCCTTGTCTTCTCGAACCTGGGGGCTGGGATTCGAAGACCCTCTTAGCTGGAGCATTATTGTCCATTCGCTCGATGTGGCCGAGCCAATGTAGTCGACGTGTTTTGGCTTTTTGGACTACATTCACATGTTGCTACAGCTCATAGAGCAGCTCCTCGCACACAGGACCAAAAATCCGCCGAAGTATTTTTCTTTCGAAGGAGCCCAGTATCAGCTCTCCCCTCTTACTTATCGTCCAGCACTCGGCGCCATAAAGCAGAACTGGCAGGATAAGGATTTTGTAGAGCACACATTTCGTCCTTCGAGTGAGGAGTTCTGAACCCAGTTGCTTTGCCAAACCGAAGTAGCAAAGGTTTCCTAGGGTAATTCTTCGCCCGATCTCCACTAGGGTGTCATTCGTGGAGTTTACGTTTACTCCGAGGTAGGTGAACTCCTTAACTACCTCGAAATTGTTGCTATCAATAGTGACGTTTTGTCTTAGGCGGTGGACAGATGTTTGTTTGTTTGTTGATAGCATGTACTTAGTCTTGTCCTCATTTACTTTAAGCCCAACGGATTTCGCCTGTTCTTCAATCGCCGTGAACGCTTCTATCACGGCACGCTGGGAGCGACCGATGATGTCAATATCGTCCGCATAGCCAAGCAGCTGGACGGACCTGTTGAAGATAGTGCCTTCCGTGTTGACACCTGCCCTGCGCACTATCTGCTCCAGTACGAGATTGAAGAAGTCGCATGATAGAGCGTCTCCTTGCCGAAATCCGGTGCATATTTGAAAAAGTTCGGAAGAGCTGCTTCTAAACTGCACGTGTTGCAGCGCGTGTTTTCCAGCGTCACTCGACACAGCTGAATCAGTTTTGCCGGGATTCCAAATTCGACCATCGCCATATAGAGCTCCTGACGATGTATGCTATCACACACGGCTTTAAAGTCGATGAATAGGTGGTGAGTTTCGACTTGAAATTCCTTGGTCTTTTCCAAGATTTGCCTCAGTGTGAAAATTTGGTCTATAGTCGATCTGCCGGGCCGGAAGCCACACTGGTACGTGCCGATTAGTGTGTTGCAGAACGGTTTAAGGATAGGATCTTGTATGCGACATTTAGCAATGATATGCCTCGATAGTTCTTGCAAGACATAGGATCGCCTTTTTTGTAGATGGGACATATGGAGCTGATAGTCCAGTCATCGGGCATGTTTTCTTTCACCCAGACTTGGTTGATGATTCGGTGCATGCTCCCTACCAAAACATCACCAAAACGTCTCCTACATTTTTATTTAATTTTATTCAATTTTTGTTTGAAGAAATGTATACAAATACAAGTGTTCTTTATGGCAGTTTGTCGGTATGTATTTGTATCGAAATTTAAAAAAATTTTAGTCAGCATTTGGTATGGTAATTCTTTTTATCATTATGCAATTGCATCCGTATTAGGAAACAACAAAGGAAATACAAACTATTACTTTGATGTCCACATAATCATCTAAAATATTTAAAGCACATCTGCTTTGAGGTAATACATATTAGTATGTATGTTCAATTGAATTTTCTAGGATTGTTTAATTTAAATGTAGCTACTTATAACTTACATTACAACCCATTTATTATATTACCTACTTACAGTATACTCTCTCAAAAGCTATTAAATGTTATTTCTGTTAATTGGTATTTACTTTCAATAAAAAAGAAATAAACTGTTATATATTTGTTTTAATAACACAAGATCACGAAAATGTTAAATTCTGGTGGAACAACATTCTTGCATTGGTTTTTATACCATACAGGGGGTGCGATGTTATTCACACATATTATTATTTTCCTAACATGATTTAAGTTGATGTTAATAAAAAGCTAAAACAATATGTTAAAAACCGAAAGCATGTTTCTGTTTCAGATAAACACAAACTCTTCAATATCAACGTATTAGAATGATATCTGTATAGATAACTGTATATTTCGTCCGGGTTATATAGACTTGCGAATCTCATATGCCTATTTTGAAGCTGTAGCGTTTTTGAACCCCTTTTGTAGTGATAAAAGCAATATTCTGTGTATATATTTAAGCTATAATAACAATAGCTGGAGTTGATATCAATTGATGCCAGGAACAAGTTATCGATGCAATCGCGAAACATATTGCTTTCATCTTTGGTATTCTAACATTTTGGGATTTTTCTCACTCTTGTGCTGCGCGTTTAAAAGTGGAATAACTGATATGGACATGGACAATGCGCTACACATATAATCTAGGAAACGAAAATTGAAAATGAAGGAGAAAATCGAACATTCAACCAGAACAAAAATGAATTAGAAATCCAAACCATTGCATGGACTATGTAAGGGGTCGGTAAGCCCAAATGATGATAGGCACATGCAGCAAAATAAGAAAATAATGTACCTAAATATAAAGAAAATTTTGTTAATAAAAATTGACAGAAGATATCCATAGTAAGAAGTTCAAACCACAAACACAAAGTATCATACATTGTCTACTCATATAGAGACAAAATATAGGAACAATTACATTACAATCTAAAAGCAATGTTCAATAAGTTTCCAACTTAAAAAGCATTTATCTGTTTCCAGTTATTTGTAAGAAGATTGATGCGGTTTTACCATTTTGTCGCCACAAAAAGAAAAAGTTCAAAAATGTTCTTCTAAAAACTTTTCAAAAGGTCCCAGACGTCTCAAGAAATACCATTAGCTAATGTCAATGGAACCAATTTCCAATAACATGAAATTCGTTTTAATAATTTCTTTTTCTATCACAACTCAAACGCAAAAAGGAAACTGGCGTTGAGAAAGCCAGTGCCAGGTATTGGTTGAATTAGTATAAGATAAAACTGCACATTATATAAATCCAACAAAATCAAAAGACATGAACATTATTCTTTTGAAGCACATTTTGCAATATTCTATACTGACGAAGTATTTTAGAGTACCTAATGCTTACCTACCTATAATCGGAACGAAAACTTAAGATAAAAAACATGTAGGCTTTTGCAAATAAGGACTGATTTTCAAATAGCCCAGATAGCTAAAAAAAAAAAATAAATAAATAGGTGGCGCAACAGGCGGGTGACACCCAAGGCCTAGCTTCTCGTAACCATTCGTTTTGTGTGAGTTTCTATTTTTGAGACGAATGGAAGGGACCTACAATTTTTATGCCGAGTCCGAATGGCTGAATTGAGAAGCTTTTTCATGACAGTCATACTCTCGGATGTTTGTCAGACGTTCGCGAGAGGTGGCGCAGTAGAAAAAAACTTTAAGATGTAATTTGTGTTTTTCCGGGGATAGAACCTGGGATCCCTCGCACAGTAGTCCAGCACACTAACCACTGCGCTACTGCGCCCAGATAGCCAGATAGATAAGCTAAAAAATGAATAAATTTGCACGGCTCCTTGTTCCTATTGATAAGCAGGTAGGTACTAGAAGCAGGTTTTGATAATTCGCCATCATCATGGATGTTGGATACACATAATATATTTTCATCTAGCTACCGGTCAGACAGTGACATAAGATGAAAATTCAGCAATTCATCAAGCAATAGATGGAACCATCTATATAAAGGGTCCGCCATAACGTTTTTTTTTCAACTAGTGCTTATTTCGCGGATGGTAACACTTAGCTCATGTCTGATTTGACAGATAATTAGTTGTATCCTTCCGCTAAAGGAATATGGTTGTGTATACGCTTGAACAATGCTGGGAAATATCGCGACACTACTTTGAAAATCATGGTAATGTTGCAGAATGTGTGCGAAAATTGCGTACGGATTTTGGAAGAAGAGAAGCACCGTCAGCTCCGTATGTTCGTTATCTTGTTGAAAATATGAAAGAAACTGGCATCCTCATCGATAAACCAAAGCGTGAAAAGCCAAAAACAGTGCGTAAACCCGAGAAAATTGTTGCTGTGGCAGAAAGTGTGCGTGAGGCATAATTGGGCCATTTTTCTTCGAAAATGAGCAAGGACTGGCCGTTACAGTCAATGGCGGTCGTTATCGGGCCATGTTGAACAAATTTTTGTTCACAAAAATTGAAGAGGAGGATATTGGCAACATTTGGTTTCAACAGGACGGCGCTACGTGCCACACAGCCGAAGCTACACTCGATGTTTTGCGCCCTGTTTTTGAAGATCGCATTATCAGCCGCAGAGCTGATGTCGTTTGGCCACCGCGGAGCTGCGATTTGACACCGTTGGACTATTGTTTGTGGGGTGCCGTAAAAGATAAGTGTTACGCCGACATGACAGAGACAATTGACGCTTTAAAGGGCAATATTCGTGAAGCCATTGGTGAAATACAGCTGCACACAATCGATAATGTGCTTAAAAATTGGACCGATCATGTAGGCTACTGCATGGCCGGCCGAGGCAGCCATTTGAATGAAATTATTTTCCATTATTAACCGGAAGGTTTGTCCTTTCAAATAAAAAAAGAAATTTGAGAAAATAGTTTTTTTTTATAGCATTTTCGAAAAAAAAGTTATTTGGCGGAACCTTTACATAAAAATAAATTGTATTGTGTTTGTCGCCGGTGTTCTCTTTAATGCGTGAACCGATTTTGATTCTGGAAAATTCCCATGAAAGGTGACGTTAATACCACGGTTTGTAAGTTTATAGTTATAGGGGCGTGACACATCCCATACAAAAAATGCATTCAAAATATTATATTTCGAAAACCACCAAAACGATTGAGTTCAAATTTACGTACAATTGGCCCAGGAGTATTCCTGCGAAGATTGGTCAAAGTTGGACAAAAGGGCGTGGCACCTCCCATACAAAGAACATTCAAAAACGTATATTTTAGAAACTACCCAATCGATTGAGCTCAAATTGACAGATAATTTTAGGTATATAAAGGGGGGTGGCGCTATTTTCGACAGTCATGGGAGCCAAAGTTTGTAAAATGTGTAAATGTTTGATAGCTATGCACTGTTCTGATAGACAAGAATACTTTCTATGTAATACGATTCTTGGAAAAACTAAAAATGTGTGCCACGGAGCATTACAATA
This sequence comes from Cheilosia soror, assembly GCA_949372485.1. Classification (NCBI taxonomy): domain Eukaryota; kingdom Metazoa; phylum Arthropoda; class Insecta; order Diptera; family Syrphidae; genus Cheilosia; species Cheilosia soror. Next base: position 818,621 of record OX443561.1, on the reverse strand, counting down.
AAAACTGTTTATCACTGATTTAAATGAATTTAAATTTTATTTATTTTTTTATTTTTATGTTTTGCACTACGAAGTGTGCATTAAAAAATTAATGAAATAAAACACAATTTTGAGTTTACAGCACAAAACTTATATTTATTTTTTGGATAAAACTATAGTAGGTAGGTACAAATATACATTCAATAAAAAATTATTGCTCATAAATTAATGTTATTGTTTTTATTTTATTTAGGCACATATTTATTTATACATATTTGAATTAAAATTACTTAAAATTGCATTACTTATATCAATACCATAGCAATTCGCTTCATTAAAGCGCAACAAATCATTTGTAAATATTAAACTTTCAACTGTTTCAGTACCTAGGTAATCAATCGATTTCGATTTTTTTTTTATTGAAATTTACAGCAGAAATTATTCTTTCGACATTTGTAGATGAATGTATGCGAAGTTTCCATCTGCTGTTTTTAATCCTAAAACATTTTTCCAAAAAGAAATTACATCAGTATATTTATTTTATAAAATTTGCTGAAATTCATGTTTCGTATTTGACCAAATTCCATGTCTGCAGCTTGCACAAGTGCAACAGGAAGTACATTTTGGAAATATTTGTATAGTTCTGTGAAAGATTGAACTTTTTTGTCAATATTGTACACAAAAATATTTTTGATTGATAAATCAAATCTTTTAAGAATTTATCGTACTAGCTCTAAATAAAACTGTAAGCAATTATTTCTAAATATGTTCACCTCACTATCACATAAACCTGCAATGTCTATTTCTTGCTACACTTCCAGCCCTAGATAAATGTCGTTTAAACTCACCATATTTTTGTGTAGAGTATATACATTCTTAAGGCTTTGGAAGTTAAGTGATTTCGAAAAGGATGGTAGTAGAAAAAAATCTAAAATTGTCAATGTTAATTGCTGCATATCACTGTACTGTACATATTGTGAATTTTCGTACGGAAAAACACTTTTTCTCCTCCACCTACCAATGTTCGTTCGCGAACTACACGAGCCTAGCCGAACACTTCCCATATATAACTAAGCTATAAACATCAAAATATATCTTTACAGTTAGGGCAGCTCTGGCCTTGTCTGGTACACAGACGGCTCTAAGATGGAATCAATTCCCACACTCATTTACAATGACACTCCAGCTGTCAGCTCTTTGGATAAAGAAAATCTGCTGGCTGCGCAATTCGCCGCAAGCTCCAACATTCCAGATTGCATCATGTCTCCACCTGTGCTCGAGAGCGTCGAATACTTCATGGGACAAATACATGATATTTCGAAAGCATTTGACAGAGTTTGGCACCAAGCTCTTTTGTCGAAAATGCCGATCTTGACAGCATTATAAAATGGGGTACAATCAATAGAGTGGACCACATATACGAAGTCGCCAAATATGCTGCGAAATGTCTAGGTTTAAGAAACTAGGTTTAAGAAATACTTTACACCCTCCGGAGGAGCTTCAATATACAAGTCCTTTATTCGGCCTAAGCTTGAGTACAACACTCATATCTGGTCAGGTGCACCAAAAACTTCATTGCACCTACTAGACAGAATTCAAAAGCGCGCGATAAAATTGATAGGTGATAAAAATGTAGAAATGTTTCTTGCCTTTCCTTATTTTATCGATATTTTCACCACCGATGCTCTGATGAAATAGCTAACAGCATTCCGCCCCTTCAACAATATTCTCTCGCAACACCCGTCTCACATCGAATGCACATCAGTTCCCCCTTAAGCCTACTGGATCTAGCATTTATTGAGAATCACAGCCAAGCAGCTCTCAAAGCTCTTGACTCATCTGTCATAAAATCGAAGCTGGTCCTGGAAACATAAACGGCCATCTACGAACTTGCCACAAAAGAACCTAGTCATTCTTCACTGGATTCCATCCCACACGGACTTTGCTGGAAACGAAGCAACTGAATCACTGGCTAAAGTCGTCACGGAATCGGTAATTCCATTTATCGGACCTGGACCATTCTGTGTCAGTAAAAAAACATTTCAGGAATCACATCAAAAGCTTAGCTTAAACCAAATCCAACGAAGTCTGGCTTAAAAAACCTGGGCAAAACTGCACCTGACTATATTCTTCCCAAAATTCTCCTCCAGAAAATCACATTACCTCATTAATTTGGGAAAAATTATTTTGTGGATCACGAGTGTGGACCAGAGTGAAAAGATGTCTCTAGGACATCACTAGGGAAGGCACCATAGGCTCCTTTTTAAAGAGGTCGCAGTGCCATAGCCCCATGAAGGCTCACCCAAATCATAATCTTTCCGAAAGAACTACTACTTCTAAACCCTCTTTCCTATTCTAGGTACTAATAATCTGGTGTTGCTTAAGGGGGCTCTCAGATTAAGGCAACAAGCACGCTAAGTTGGTTAAAGTCCCCTTCCACTTGCGTGCGCCACCTGAGTCGCGGTCTTCCTCTACTGCGCTGTCCCTCGGGTGTAGATTCGAATATCTTCCGGGCCGGAGCATTCACGTCCATTCGCTCTACATGACCCAGCCACCGCAGTTGTTGGACCTTAACTCTTCTGGCTAGGTCAATGTCGCTGTACAGCCCGTACAGTTCATCGTTGTATCTCCTCCTCCATTCATCGTCTATGCAGACGGGACCGAAAAATACTCGAAGAATTTTCCTCTCGAAGCAACCAAGAGTAAGCTCATCCGCTTTTGATAGAGTCTATGCCTCTGCACCATAAAGTAGGACTGGGATGATTAAGGTCTTATAAAGGGTCACTTTAGTTGTTCGAGAGAGGGCTTTGCCACTCTATTGCTTTCTTAGCCCAAAGAAACAGCGATTGGCAAGAGTTATTCTTCGTTTAATCTCAGCGTTGGTGTCCTTGTCTGAGTTCATAGCGGAGCCTAGGTAGACAAAGACCTTTACCACCTCAAAGTTATATCTGTCTATCTATAGTGACATTCTGTCCAAGACGTCGGTGTTGGGTGTCCTTTCTCGATGACAGCATATACTTTGTCTTGCCCTCATTGACCGCCAAACCCATCTTTGCCGCCTCCGTCTCAATGCTCACGAACGCGCCAGTGACGAACGCTGCGTTCTCCCGATTATGTCGATATCGTCGGCGTAGGCGAGAAGATGGACGGACTTTTGAAAGATAGTGCCTCTGGTGTTATTCTTTCAAGAACGATGTTGAAGAAGCCTAAATCCTTTTTTGACATCGAAGGTCTCGGTGAGTTCTTTACCGACCTTGATGGAGCAGTGTGCATTCTCCATTGTCATCCTACACAAACGGACGAGTTTGGCAGGGATGCCAAAACTAGACATTGCTCTGTATAGCTCGTCTCTATAAATACTGTCATAGGCGGCCTTAAAATCGATGAAAAGGTGATGGGTATCGATTTGGACTTCCTGGGTTTTTTCCAAGATCTGCCGCAGTCTGAATATTTGGTCGATGGTAGACTTTCCTGGCCTGAAGCCACACTGATAGGGACCAATCAGGTTGTTGACGAAAGGCTTCAGGCGTTCACACAGCACAGCAGATAAGATCTTGTAGGCGATGTTAAGGAGACTAATACCTCTGTAGTTGGCGCAGTTGAGAGGGTCTCCTTTCTTGAGGATCGGGCAAACAATGCTAAGGTTCCATTAATCGGGCATACTTTCCTCCGACCATATTTTACAGATGAGTTGGTGCATGCTCCTAACCAAGTCATCGCCTGCTGCTTTGAATAGCTCGGCGGTTAGGCCATCTGCCCCAGCGGTTTTGTTGGACTTAAGCTTAGATATGGCTATCTTCACTTCGTCCAGGTCGGGTGGACGGAATTGTTGGTCTTCATCGTCCAGGTTGAATGGTTCATTCTGCCTGACAGCGGGATTTAGTTCGTCATCGCCGTTAAACAGTCTGCAGAAGTAGTTCTTCCATATCCTCAGCATCGACTGCGATTCTACTACGATGTTCCCTTGTTCGTCCTTGCAGGCTTCGGTTCGGGCTCTGTAGCCTTGGCAGGTTCTTTTTACCCTTTGGTAAAACTTCCGAACCTCATTCCTGCTGTAGTGTCTCTCTATTTCCTCGATCGCGCGCTCTTCGTGCTCATTCTTTTTTCTCCTGAGAAGCCGGTGTTCGTCTCTTCTTTTCTGCGCGTAGAGCTCACGAGCAGCTCTAGTCCTTCTTTGCAGCGCCGCTTTGTATGCCTCTTGTTTCGCTGCATGTGCTTGCCGGCACTCGTCGTCGAACCAGGGGTTTCGTTGTGGTGGTCGAGTGGAACCAAGCACATCAGAGGCGGCGTCTCTGATGGATTTTTGGCAATGTTGCCACTGGTCTTTAATAATTGATGCTGGCTGCATAGAACCTCTGGAGAGATTTAGAGAGACTTGATCGGAGGAGGATCTGGTGTTCTCTTGCGATTTTAGCCGTCCGACGTCAAACTTCATCACAGTATTTACTTGTCTTGGCGGTGTTCGGGATATCCGAAGGCGTGACTTGGCTACAACAAGGTAGTGGTCCGTGTCAATGTTGGCCCCTCGGAACGTTCGGACATCATAATACTGGAGGAGTGCCTTGCGTCGATCGCAATGTGGTCAATCTGGTTGACGGTTGATTGATCGGGAGATCTCCAAGTGCCTTTATCAATATCGAGATGCGGGAACCGCGTACTTGATATGACAACATTTCGCCCCGCCGCGAAGTCGATCAGCCTAAATCCGTTATTGGAGGTGGTGTCGTGTAGGCTGTACCTCCCGACAGTACTACCAAAGATGCCCTCTCTTCCTATCTTTGCATTAAAATCACCTATGAAAATTTTAATGTCATAGCTAGGGCACTGCTCGTATGTCTTGTCCAAGAGCTCGTAGAACCTCTGTTTGGTGTCGTCGTCTTTCTCCTCCGTGGGGGCATGGGCGCATATGTTGGCGAATTAAGCCGTGACGCGGATTGTCGTGAGGCGCTCGTTCACACAGTTGAAACTTAAGACTTCTTGCCTAAGTCTGCCTCCAACGACGAATCCACATCCAAATAAGCGCTGTTTTTGTTGCCGATAGCAGTCGCCATAGTAAATATCGCAGTCTTTCATCCTCTTCTTGCGCGGTCCATTCCATCGCACTTCTTCGATGGCGGTTAGGTCTGCCTTATAGTAGTTCAGGGCCTCCGCTAGTTGTTCGGCTGCACGTGGTCTGTTAAGCGACTTAACATTCCACGTGCAGATCCGAAATTCGTTGTCCTTTATTCGGTTGCCAGGTTCGTCAACAGTAAAATCATCCGTATCCGAGGCTTGTTGTCGTTTCGGAACTGGGTCTGTTTTCCGCAGTCGGGCAGTTACCCCGGCGTACAACCCCCAACCTGCAGGGCCAAGGCCTTGGACAAAAGGGGCCGGATTCCTCCGGTGTCAGTAACCCACTTCGGGTATGTGAGAGCTGCCGTTGGCCCATTAAGGGTTCATCCGCCACCATCTCTGTTTCAGCACCCTGACTAGTCCTGAAAAATCCTCACTGACCTCAGCTCCAAATATGTCGAAGTAGCTCAAGTAAGGTAACTGTCGTATTGACTGTTGACGACACCGTTGATTCAGTCTAATGAATTCATCCGCCGTACGTCCTCTTTCTGAGGAGCTCATGTAAGACTTCTGAGACTCGTTCAGTCAATCTTTCCGACAGAGCATTATAGTGTTGCTATTTTCTTCGTGTTCAACACTCGCACTTATAAGTTCAGCAAGTCACACCCGGATGGGCAGACCAGTCACTGGGAGGTAAAATAAGCACAATTGATGTGTACGAAAAGTTACAACAGCTGGGCACCGCCATCCAGGTTGATGCGGATCAGCGCCTGCCCGATTCATACACACCCAACCACCAACTTTGTTTCAATTCGTCAATTATTAAACCAAAATCTATTTAAAACAAACATTACAGGGGAAATCATTTCTAACAAATTGAGTGTCAAAAACAGAATACAACGTCTGACAATCTCAAAAACTTGGGCAATAATCTCAAATTGTATTACAAACTATAACACCACCATTGCTACGTACATTAGTACAATCCATTACACTGTTGTATTTTTATCGTAGTTATTTCAAGTAAATACACTTTTAACTTTTTCATTACAATTTGAAAAATATTTGCTAGATTTTAGTGTCGAATGAGTACTCTTTACGATTGCCTTTACTTGCGTTTACTATAACCAATATCGCCGAGCCGTAAAGCCTGCATTGCTAAATTAATTTCACTCTCCTCCGCGAAATGGTAATGTAAGGGACATTAAGGCGGGTGGCAGTTTTATTGCGCAAATAACGCGCTGAAGTTTCATATCCAAATTGAACTGTTTTTGAACTTGATGTCTGTTTCCATGCAATGCATACCTATTAGGTAGATATGTATATCTACGACAATTTATGGTGTAACGGCTGTCTAAACTAAAGAGAGCATCAATGAAGTCTGCTTTTAGGTTGAATCACCAACTAAAAAACGTTTACGAAATAGAAGAAATCAAATTTCGCATTAAACAAAAGCGTTCTCAGCCAACAATAAAATGCTTATTCTGTAATAATGCACATAATTTGTTTGTTACAAGTTGTTGGTCCTCTTTTTTTTTGCTTCTTTCTATAGGTACTTATACATATATGTATTATACCTACTTATGTATATGCATATAAAAATGGATTCTCTGCTCGGCTTCGCTCAAATTTACAGATAGGTATTGGCCCAGGAGTGCACAGTGCACTAAAGGAGATTGGTCAAAATTGGACAAAGGGGCGTGGCACCTCCTATACGAGAAAAAACATTCAAAATTTATAGCCGCTAAGATTGACTCGAAAATATTTAAAATGATTACCGAAAAATGTTGGCTTAATTGTTTAATCAAAATTATGCGGAAAGTATTTACCATTGAATAATTTGGTAGAAATCTAGTTTCTAATAAATTTTCTTTATGTAATACAAAAACGGATTTTCTAATACATATTCATTTCAACATTAAAGATTATGTACCTAGGCGTCTTTTGCTTGCAACACGTCGCTATCCACACAAAAAAAAAATTAACCATCTCGTCGTTTGGAAGGCAGATACCACGAAACACTTTTGTGGCATCACATCATCGATACCATCTAGGTCAGTAACACCAGGGTGGGAAATAGTTCTCCTTCATATTTGTGACTCATGAACAAAATCGATTTTGTCTGGGCTTGTATACAGTTTTTTTTTGCATGAAAGCAAATATGTACTTTATTCGCAAGAATCGGTTTTGCCAAATTCTTTAAGTCAATCGTGGATACATTTTATCACCACATTATATTAATATCGATATTAAAATGCATAACATTAAGCTTTTCTCGGTTACTTAAAGTTCCAGATTAATAGGCGTGAGGTATATTAAGCCTGTCGAAGTACCTACCTACGTAAAAGGAGAAGGGTGTCAGAATATTAAACTCAGCGCAATCAAATTAAATAGCGCTGAAGAGTATTTATCCCTGAAATAATGGTACCAGTGTATCATGAACGTATTCGAGAAGAACAGATACGCTTAACCATAAGGACTCCAGTGTCGTTCAATTTTATTTGTCTTCCTCTTCTTCTTTCCAACTTATATCATTTTTCTTTTCTCACAAATGCAAAAAAAAAGTTAAAATAGACGGAGTAAAAGGACGCAATATCAATAAAATTGATTGGAAAATTATTGAGATATAAGGAGCTTTACATTTGGCTCTATGCGACACGGTAAGTGTAAGCAGCATGGAGAATATTCGTGGTATGAGCAAATAAAACATATATGTACCTACGTATATCATTGATTCGACACATTGAAATGTAACACACAAGAAGTCGTAGGCGGAGTTGAAGTCACAAACGGTATATAGAAAGACAGTCGTTCTTCTGAATAACGAGGATTTTGTTCAATAATCTTCAATTTTCGATATCGCGTAAAACTGCACAGAGGTGAAGAAGTTGCAAAGGGGATTCGTAATAAGATTACATCCTTCGGATCATCTAATATACGAGCAGGTATCTACATACATATTTTGTAAGTATACTTCTGCAAAAAAATAAACGTTTAAGGGATATATTTATGTACCTAGCTATTTATTATTTAAATTCTATGAAATTATATATTCAGTTTCATACGCAATCTAGCTAGGTATTCATGCTGCTGATTCAATTCAAATTCATTAGGTATAATATAAACTGCAGAGTGCTCATACGATCTTTAGTTCGATCTATCGACCTGTTGCCGATTTATTTGATAAAAACCATTGTAGCATGAAAGCTGGACTTACAAAAATAGACAGTGCCATCATTCATGTCAAAAAGGTAAAAATCTCCTTTGAATAGGTACATACGAGCAAGTTTAAGAATGGACACATTTCCAAAAAGCGCAAGATTTTCCACATCCATACTCGCTGCAGTGACCTTACATACGTAATCGCTAAACACTGCAAAATGTTAAGGTTTCTCAATCTGAATCAAAAAGTACAAAAATTAATTCTAAGAATGATATATGGACGGGATATCTAATATAATGAAACTATAGAGCCGCGTAGTCTAATTTCTTTTTTCGAACGGTCCTAATTAACGCGACCATAATTCATGAAGCCAAAATACCCTTCCAAATGATGTAACCCAAACTGTTTCACCCCAACACTAGTTTACTTATAGCCCCTGTCTTAACAAAGCCATATGATATAACGTATCAGGTAGTATTCAGTGTATATTTCTATAAGTAAGTCCCTTGAGGATGCCAACGGGCTATAATATTTGCATTACGGACTTCCGTAAGATTGAAATTAATTATATTATCAATTAAACCAATTTGTTAACATTTAACTAGGCACTTATTTGACGGTGGCGTTTAAATGCCCATTTTCCATTGTAAATTTTTTACTAAAATACTTTTGTACATATCATTATGTACTTGAAATCGTACACATCTACATCATGTCGCATCTTTACGTCATTATCGCGCGTTATTGCTGCTGATCTTATACAGTCCATACAATTTAAAAACAACCAAAAATTTCACAAATATTTTTTATAGTTTTTAAAGCCACTTTGTTTGTCTTGTACAATTCGATGCTTGAAATATCAAACATTCACAAATCACAATAACTTAAGAATTATATTAGCCTTACTCCATTTCGCACCATAGTGAGCCGAAAAGTGCTGATTCCGATTTTTTTTTATTAGGTATTTCATTCTGAAACCAATGCAGATTTCAGACAAAAATGTTGGATATTTGGTTACAACCGCAAAGAATTATGGCTTCATTATTTATTATGCCCAAAAAATGTGGCTTTTATTTAACCGGCGTAGGTATCTACTTGGCGCCCAACGAAACGAGAAAGTTGAATAGGAAAACTCTAAAAGCACTGTGTTGACTTAGTTTTTGCTACAATTCTTTTAGTTTAACTTAATTAATTAAATATTCTTTGTGCAGTTGTTTTCCTGCAATTACAAAACTGAAATGAACAGGTGCCGTTTCATGATTATCCGGTTTGCTATATACGCAACAGCAAAAATGTGAAACTAATTAACTTAAGTACGTTAATCATGGTCGTGGCAAAAGTCCTTATACAAACCTTTCACGTGGGTGCCGGTTGGCACCTGCTTTCAGTGGTGGTGTGAGGGCTTTTATGCACGAATCCTCTGTGTCGAAGAATGCAGGATTGGGGGTTAAACAAGTCTCTCACGAGCTTCTTAAGACGCATAAGCGAGGTCTTTCGTAGTCTATAGCCTTATCCCTATAGAGGTTCTATTGGGAGGACCAATTTTCTATAACTACTGAACTGTGGAGTAGGCTGCGGGTGTATTTTTTGAGTATAAAAAATCTCAAAATCCTTTAGGCCAGTGTTTTTCAGGCGGAAATATTTGCTATCAGCGATAGATTAAAAGAGTTGTAATAATGCAGCCGAAAAGAAACCCATTACTCACTATCTATATTTCTGTCCGGCACAAGCTAGGACCAGACGGCGGCGATATATGGGAAAACCCTTCTTCGACTCCCTCGAAGAAGTCTCGAAGAGTATAGAGTATATATATATCAAAGAAATGATAACCTTTTTGGATTCCGAAGATTGGATCTAAAGTCTACATTTCGACAAACTTAAAAAACCAGGTCAAATGAATTGTGGTAACCAAATGGTATCTATAAATTGCTATTTGGCTTTTTCAAACAGCCACACATACCTACATTAATCATGATTGCCTAGTATCTACAGAGACCAAAAGCCTATACTTCAAGAAATGTACTTAATGGAAGGACTTCTTACTTTGTGAGCACTTTTTCCAGAAAATAAATTATGAACACCTTAACAGAGAGTGTACACTCAACAGTGTGTATGTTTCGACAGCTGGTGGACTGTATAATATTATTATTATTAAACATACAAACAAATAACTTATATAGTGTTTTATTTCTGCTTCAGCCGGACGTATCGGTCTTGAACACACTCCCCCCTTGAAGTCTCTGCTTCAAAGTCAACTGGCGGCAGCCGACACAACTTCTGAATCGAAGTTGCGTACCCGACCGTCCGCGCCAGAGTAAAATTCTACAACCCGAGCCATCTTCCAAAACGTGGACGGTATATTTTATTCAAGCATGATGACTTAGTCGACGACATTCTGGTTGGCTTAGGTTTTATTCCATTTCGGTCGCTGCTGATACTCATGTTACATCTTGTACATTCGACACGTATGGCAAAGCTATTGGCTGTCCATTCATTAGATGCCCCAAAGCTCAGATCCTCCGGATCATCCGACAACACTGGCAGCGGACGGGAATACATGATCACACTTATTTGTGAAAACACGTTTGGCGCGATTTTGTATATCTTCTTAAGTTCCATGTCGCCTTCGAATGAGTTTTAATGTTATACAATAATAGGAATACAACTTGGACAGCTTGGTCATTCTGTTATTAGGAGGACTGAACTTGGTGTCAAAGCTAAGTTGTCAGTCTTTTAATTCGGTGTTTGTTCCAACTCTCACCTATGGTCATGAGGTTTGGGTAATGACCGAAAGAATAAGATCGCGGATACAAGCTGCCGAAATGAGATTTCTCCATGCTTCGGTGGTTTGGTCATGTTAAACGCATGTCCCCGACCAGGATTCCACGACGTGCTATGGAATCCGTACCATCGGGTAGGCGTCCTCTAGGTAGACCCAGGATGAGATGGTTAGATCAAGTCCATAATCTCTCCTATACCCGTATGGGGATTGCCCTTGATGATTTAGAGTCGATGGCGGAGGATCGAGAGCTATGGAGGGTCCACTTGAGCAACCTACACCCGCGACCAACTTAATGGATAAGCGGACCATTGAAAATGAATGAATGAATGAAAGGAATACAACTAAAAAATGTAATGTGTGCAGTAAAACCATCGCTATACAAAAATTCACAATACAAATTGAACCTGTAAATTGCGCTATGTGCAGCCTCAGTTCCAGTTGCATTTCAAGTGCGCGCAGGATAGCATAGAAATACAGTATCGCAGTATCGCAGTATCGCAGTATGTAGCACAGTATCGCAGTAGCACGTATCGCAGTAGCGCAGTCGTAAATTGCGCTATATGCAGCCTCAGCTTCAATTGCATTTCAAGTGTGCGCAGGATAGCACAGAAATACAATTGGAAACTGTGCGGAGTGCCCAGCGCAGCATCGCTTTTGAAAAATTAATTGCTACACTAAAATTTACACATTAAATTGATTTTCATGTGCAGCGCAGTATCGCACAGAAAATCAAATATATATTGCACTATGCGTAGCGCGATGCCATACAAAAACAAAGAACTCTGTTTCAATTGCATTTCAAGTGCAGCGCAGGATCGCACAGAAATACAACGGGAAAATGCGCCGTGTATCGCATAGCATTGCCACACCAAGCTCGACACCAAGGCCAGTAAAAATCACAAAAAAGAAAACCGCAGCAAATAACATTCCAAGTGAGGCGCAGTTTGCGTACACTTATACTCACTCTCCATGACCACCGCACACCGGTCATACTCGTAACTATCACTTCTACCGGACTGTTCCATGCGCTCTCCGTTCTTATCCATCATGCGCTTATCGGCGGACAACAATACCGGCTCTTCTACTGGTTCAATATCCGGCTCGAAGGACCATGTTTCGACAGCTGGTGGACTGTATAATATTTCCTTAATAGTTTATGTTTTAATTTCCAAAACAATAATAATATTATTATTAAACATACAAACAAATCCTTGATTAAGTTGATGATATAAAATAATATAGTAAACAAATTATATAGTGTTTTATTTCTGCTTCAGCCGGACGTGTCGGTCTTGAACAGTGTATATTGTGATGTTATTGTCTTAAACATACACCCTCACTTGGAATACACGATTTATTATCAACAGCTACGAATTTTAAAAGCCATTGTTATGCAAGTCCTCATTTCTGTGTAACTAAAATGTTTTTAATAAATCTTATTTGAAGAACTAAAAGTTATGCAATAATTCGAGTAGGTTAAACTAAATGCCAACATTTTTTTTTACTAACATTGTAGGTATATGTATAGGTATACTCAGTATCCAAGTCACCTTCTCAATTTGATATAGCGAATAGAGTTCAATATGAATATAACTAAACAATTTTATAGTAGCACTCATTATTTAATTGGACGGTGAAGTGCCTTAATCCTCTTTGCAGAGCACTTTATTGCTGAAACCAATTTTTTCTGTACACAATATAGCTGAGATTAAGGTTTAATTGCACCCTCGCAAAGGAACTCTCATTCTAACGACCATGATATCCTTACCTTGCAGCTCGTTTATTTCAATTAAAATTAGCATTACTGTGGAATTTATTGCTGCAGACTTAATGGCATTCCATTTGGCCTCTATTTAGATGGGGCGGTGCTACTATTGTTACACACAAGGATTTTTTTAATGTATTTAAAAATCCTTTGCTATATGGAAGGGCATTTCATTGTCGACTTAAGCTTGAGAAAAAAGTTAAAAACATAAATTCACTTAGGTTTGTTTTATTTTTAAGGCATGGGTGATCGTATTTTAAGGTAGTCTAGTTAGGTACCTATACCTAAGTACCTATGCAGTTTTTTTCATTAAAATCTTTACAAATTATGTTTTACGTTGATGTTGATGAGGATTTTCAGTTGTCTGTATTACGATTACCTACATATATATTACGGATTCGATATGCAGTAAATGAATCCCTAAGGCCAGTTTGTTGCTAGACGGTAGCTAGGAAAGAAAATTGGTGTATATATGTAGGTACATTAGGAATAATCCATCGAAATTGCCGAAATGTTATAAAAAAATACTAAAATGTATATTGTATGTATAGAATTGAGTTCGATTGACAGTACAGCGGGCTTCCTTTTTTGGAATCCGTGACATTCAGGATGTAGTTGTAGCGGGAGGGTGTTTGTTATCTCATTCGACGATTTGCGTGGTTCTAAAGTTTTGTTATCCTCCAGGTCAGTCGCCATCCTGTGTTAACATAGTGAAAAGTGTGCGTTTGCGGTTGAGGCCCACTTTTCAAACTGATGTTTTGCTATCGCAAGCGAGCGTGCCTTCCGAAATCGATTCAACGTGGCCCACACTGACGGGCCCTGTTCCGGACAGGAAATCAGTAGCTCCCTTGCGAACTGCGACCATTGAGGAAAATGGGACTTCAATCTTATAATTCGCACGGGGTTCTGCGAGCAAACAAGCATCTTTGCCAATGGATATTTTTCTCTAATCTTGATGAATTGTAATTAGGGACATTTGGTACCAATAGGCACGGAACAACGACGCAACGTTCAAGGGTATGAAAGTTTAATAATTTTTTTAAATGAATATTTTGACAACCTATGCGTTTTTTTTTAAGAGGAGTTACATTACTTTTGAACCAATCTTCCTCCAATTCCGACCCAGTGTAGGTACTTACTATACTTTTCTTTAAATTGACGCCTGCGGTTTGGTGTAGCCAATACAAATCTCAGTAAATAGCTTCTTGGGAACATAGGAAATAATAGTCCTCTGAAAAAAAGCCCGACCTTGGACCCATGATATGGGATTCACAGTCGGTATTCGGTACTATTATTTTGGGAATAATAATTCTTTTACATGTGAATCGACCCCCGTAGCTATATGTATCGGTTTACGGATTTACTGATTTTATACTGTTAATACAATACCTGCAGTACGTTTTTACAAGTACGCGACCAGCGACATAGGTTGAGCCTGGATCTGTATGCGCATTTGAAAGTCGATAAAAATGGTGAGCTACGACTTCACTTCACTTCCTTCACTTTCTACTACTATCGTGGAATCCGCCGGAAACGACTCCTTATCGATATTTTTGGAAAAGGTAGTTTCGCAGTCAAACGGTTGTCTTTTATTTATCAATACAAATTTGTGTAACTGCATTCGTCGGAGGCAAATGAGTAGTTTGGATTGGATGACTCCAGAACAGGCACAAGGCGCAGGGACGTCACCGCTAGTACTGTATTGCCTGCTAGATGACATTTTTTTTTTAGTGATTTTCTTGCAAGCATGTGTCGGTTCTATGATAATGTCCTTGCCAGAATGGTTTGGTTCTGCGATGATATTCTTGTTATGTAGATGTTTGAGTTAGATAGCGCTATGCTCTTAGCTTCTACTTATCAACCACTTTCTTGGATGGAGTTTGCTTAGGAATGCTGGAAAAATTTGTATTCCCCCATACGGATTCTAAACCGAGTACCTTGTACAAGCAGCAGATAAGTCATCCACTAAGCCACCACGAGTTATTGGAGAAAACGGGGCTGTTGCACTTTCAAACGGGGCTGTTGCAGTTCCAAGTAGAATGGTTACGGTTTGGGTTCTGTTCGTTTAGACAGATAGCAGTGCAATTGCTTCAAATGATTTATTATACCCTCCTTTATCAATACTTGAATCCTTATCAATAACCAGGAATCCATAGGTATGTTTCCACAAGTTCTCCTCCTCCAGCAAATAACCATCAAATCCAGCGCACATGATTCGTTCACCCCCTCTCAAAGCAACACCAGTCCTTACCACCACTCTCTAGCTAATCATCCAAAGCATTCCACTCTTTAGCAGACAAAGCAACACAAAATTCAGAAAAAACATCAGTCCAAACATCTTCATGAGATTATATTTTTAGATCAGTGCAAGGTTTACAATCTGCCTTGCTTTTTTTTTACAAATGTCATAGAGAATGTGGTTTTACTTACATTTTATAAACTAATCTCCAATAACTCGTGTTGGCTTAGTGGATGACTTATCTGCTGCTTGTACAAGGTACTCGGGTTACAATCCGTATGGGGGAATACAATTTTTTTTCTAGCATTCTAAGCAAACTCCATCCAAGAAAGTGGTTGATAAGTAGAAGCTTAAAGAACATACCGCTATGGCTATCTAACTCAAACATCTACGTAACAAGAATATCATCACAGAACCAAACCATTCTGGCAAGAACATTATCTTAGAACCGAACCATCCTAGCAAGAACATCACTAAAAAAATGCCATCTAGCAGGCAATACAGTACTAGCGGTGATGTCACTGCGCCTCAAGCTGCCTTTTACATGTACATATATATTTTCTTTAAAAAATTCTCACGACGTGCAGCAATCTAGAAAACCTATGAAATTCGCAATCATTTTGATGGTGAGACATGCAATTTTGTTTGGGAAGAAATCGATTAGAACGTTTTCAACGATACAGAGAAACTCATTCACATTACCCAAACGGGGAACTGTTCACTTTGCGGATTTGAGGTTACCGAAACATTTTTTTTTATTTATAATTCCGGCCGACGCATTCCACGATAGGGGTGAATTTTTTTTTTTCACATCAGGGCATACCCTACCCGTTGGAATAATAACAAAAATTTAAAGAAATAAAAATATGTAAAAGATAAAATTTATGTTTCTAATGTCGACAATTTTTTCTAATTCCATATACTGCTATACTACAACTATACAAAAGTAAGTAAGACAAAACCCCAAAAGTCTACGTTGCTATACGGCACATTGAATTGGATGATACAGGTCTTCGGTCATAAACATAACCAGGCAAACAAACAATGACTTAACAGATAATCGGTAGTATGTGACAAGAACGAAAAATGCTCAAATAAGGCACTATTCCATATACCATAGCATGCTGAAGTGTGGCACAAGGATAGAGATCTCTTTTTTTTTTAAAGCTCTGTGGACCAATGGCACTACTGAAACCCAAATGCCCCGAAGGAGTGCTAGAAATTGTTATTTTGAAAGCGTCGCACATTCAATAAACATTGAATATATATTATTAGTTTATACCACAAAATCTGACAACAAATAACCTATAATTTCTCTGTTTTCGGAGGGCATTGGTGGGTGTAACAGAGCGCCAACACTCTTTTTGAGGTAATTCCATTGGAAAAAGGTACACGAAACCAATCTTATAACCGCAATGTACTTTAGGAAAGTGATAAAATTTATGCAAACCACTTTTTGTCGTCGATTTCTAAGCGAACCTGCAACCTTCTAGCAGGATATTGTCTGAGATGTGTAAATACTCACAGCAATTCATGGCCTACGTTATCCGGATGAGGACCTTTTGGAAATCCTTTCACGTATCGCACTTGAAGTGCTAAGGTTTCATTTGTTAAAATGTACGTCACCACAAAAGCGGAGCACCTACATATAAAAATCCTCAATTTGTGTGGGAAAGGTGAAATAAGCTTTTATATCAGGGATTTTGTTCTTTTCGTCAGATACTCATTGACGAATATTGATGGGGCTGCTTTCTTTCTCTTAAGTGGAAAATAAACATTTAAATGCGATTGATGATTGAGAGAGTGGTTTACTATAAGACTGATGTTATAACGTTTATTATTTGCTATTGTTATTGAAGTAAGAATTGTGTACCATTCGACGTTATTGATACCATGTACCTTCCTATTATGTATATGGGACTCTGTTATACATATTATTATCCTGAAATTTAAATAATATTATCCATGCAATATCGAATATCTGCAGTGTAAAATAAATGTACCTGCGTTAAAGTGGTTCAGTCACATTCAGTTCAGTGGTCCAATAATGCCTCCAGCCCAAAATCAGTATACCAAACTTGGCGAATTGTTTCGATGTTTTCTACTGAACGAATTATGGCTGTGACAAACCTTCATTATTTTTTAAATATTCCTCCATTTTTCCTAACTCTGAAATTGTTACTCAAATTCAAATGTCAAATTTTGCGTGAATTATGGGACACACTTTATAAAGGATTATAAAAAACAGGTGTCATATTTACTTAAGTTTTATAAATTACTTGACATTTTTTTAAATTTTATAAATTATTTGAGAGAATAACGGCTTATTTGCAAAGCCGTTGTTTCAAATTTCTTTTCTTTCAAACTCATTTTTCAGATACTTTAACTGGTTTCATTCACTTTCTTATGGAGATTACATTGAATAGCTCAGCTGCCAAAGTCATGTAGTCACAATTAAGTTAGGTAAAAAAAAAAACACCTCATGAAGTGCAAAGCAGTTTACAAAGTATAACTGTTGTGTTGGTATCAATATTGTCATGTTTGTACACATCACCCAATTTTATGCTCTTGGATATTAATTGATTTTGTAAATGCGATTTTACAAATATTTTTATAAGAATATTCAGAATTTTTTTAATATTGAATGGTTTGAATGGCTTAAATGGTTTCTGGTTCATAAACTTCTTGGAACATCCTACGACTCAAAGCTTTATAGTAATTGCTTTTATTTTATTTCTGTCATCAGAACTTACTTAGGTATAGGTAGCGTTTGGAACATTTCTACGGGTTTTACTCTAGCATATAACAGAAACCATACAATTTTTAAATCACCTTACTTTCAGAAATTTTTTGTACCCACTTATATTCCAATATATACCTATATGTTGTTAGATTCGGTGGTTTGGTCATGTTAAACGCATGTCATCAACCAGCATCCCACGACGTGCTATGAAATCCTTACCATCAGGCAGGTGTCCTCTAGGTAGACCCAGGATGAGGGTTAGATCAAGTCCATAATCTCTCCTCTACCCGTATGGGGATTGCCCTCTTGATGATTTAGAATCGATGGCGGAGAATCGAGAGCTATGGAGGGTCCACTTGAGCAACCTACACCCGCGACCCTAATGGACAAGCGAACCATTGAAAATGAATGAATGTTATAAGATTTCCGCCTTGAAAATCCCAGCTAGCCATTTAATTGCAAATATTTTGTATCTCAAATTACACATTTAACATTCGATTTTAAAGCAAGTGTAGATATTATATGAAATAAATTTCTTTGGTAGTATTTTGCAAATTGTAGTGCATGTTATACGTTGACTACCTAATTGTTTAGCAATGTTTTTCTTTATTGATAGTGACAACTTACAACTATACATAATATGCAAATCAAAAGGCAAGGTCTAAGGTCTAAGCACATTCTATAGAATGAGATTAGATGTTAATATGAGAGTGTGTAAGTGCTTAAGACTTTGTACTTAGTGATGATCATAATCAGCTAACTATGCACCGCAATTCACATTTTCCTAATCTCAACCAAGCAACTAAATGTGATTAAGAAATCGAACTCATCTGGCCACCTACAAGTTTGCCAAGCCAGCTAGTAGGTATCTTGTTAAAAATAATGATACATAAAGGTTTCCTATTTTATTTTATTTTTTCACTGGAGATGCTAGTTATTTGAAGCTGCAAGTGAAATGACTGAGAATAATTTTCCATTATTATTTTTTGAGGTTATGGTTCGCTAAGTGTATCATTAATTCTAATTAATTAATAGAAACAGAGATCCATTTTATTACCTTTCTGCATAGTTGAAAATAATAAAAGCTATATGTACCTACCTGATACACAAATGCATTAATTTGGGAACAAAATTAAAAGCCAGCAACATCTTTGTCCCTGGTTTTTTCTCAAGTATAGGTACTTGCAGAGACAACTAAACGAAACAATGACAACTCCGAATAATAATTATAATAATACCTTTTCATTCAGCTTCAGTATCAATTATTTTATTCTGAATAAAAATTATGAATGAAAACACTTAAACTTCAATGATGCTGACATTTTTTTGTCCTGTTAATATATAATGGAAGTAAACAATACGAATATTTTTATTGTTACCATGAAGCAGTTCAACGTTTCATTTACATTTTAGTGTAATCATTTTGCTGAAAATGTCTTTGGAACTGTCTGAACTTTTAGTTTCTACTCCTACGTATAAAATATTAAATTTATACTCGCATGCAGTCACCTGAGTATACAAAGATAATAATTAGATATTAAGTTAGGTATAGGCACATTTCTTACCGTTAACATTTTCATTCGGATTTATTTGGGTGGTATGGTCATAATGATTAATGACACGATTTTTATTCAGGTTCTTCTTGCTGTAAGGTTCATATACCTACGGACGAAAATTCCTTTTTGGGAATATTGATAAAGAAACCCCTTATACAAAAGTTAATTGAGAAATACCGCACGTTCGCCAAATCGTTTTCTTAATTATTTTATATCTCAATTTATGTGTTATGTACGTTGTTATGCGCATTTTGTTCGGACGGTATAACATGGCGAATTTATTACGAAATCATTGAATTAATGATGCAATATTTTCTCACTCAGCTAATTTGTTTTGGTATTTCACATGGTCGTTGTGACGTAGAAAGTTTTTCTTCATCAAATACTCATACAAGTATGTACGAATATTTTGTTTGTATTGTTCATACTTTTCTTCATTTCGGCGCTCATTTCAAGTTAACCACCTACTTATCAATTATTATTTATTATTCATTTCGATTGATGGTTGGTTAGTTACTTTGCCTATGCATATGACTCACGCATTTCTATTACGTACCTATTCAATATAATGGTCAAATTGGAAAAGTAGGTATCTGTGTATTGGTGCAAGCCAACGTAATGAAAGGAATGACCGCGTAACCAAGAGTACATTTATAACTTGCTGGCTTGAAGTTTAAAAAGTTTCCATACATGCTTTAAATCGAGATTTGGGCCTAGTCTATGTCACTGCATAACCCGCACTGTTATTCGCTTTACCTTCTTTAGGGTTTTCGAACATGGATCGTATCCTACAGCATAGTCAGCTGCACCAGGTAGGCCAATCACCCTGACAAAGCCCTAATATAATCCAAGAGCGACCGAAAGCAAATACTTCATCCACCGCATAAATCACCAAATGTAATGTAATGAACCAGTTCTGCAACTTCAAAATCATAGTCAGATTCCTCACAGTGTAACCATTTTACATCTACCGGAAGGATCTAAACACCCGTCTAGGATGTTCTACAAGATCCTCTACAAATCCATCAACTCCACATTCCCATACCTAGCAAAAAGAGCTCTTCGATCTAATTCGCAAATTAAATCGCCATTAGGAAGTGTATCCGATAATTACTGGCCACTGGTAGTTCGGCCTTAACTTTGATTGACAAACCACTTCCTAGTAAGGTGGTGGCTGTAAAATTGCACAAGCGATTGGTCTATGTTCATAGTATGGGCTACACACTTAAAATATAGTGCCACCTAATTTTGCAGTGTTTTTATCAGGACTTGAATATGGTTCCAAAAGCAGTGATATTGTGATCTACATTGCTATACGAAAGGCATAAAAAAAAAATTAATAGGTGGTGCAACAGGCTAGAAGGGACCTACAATTTTATGCCGAGTCCGGCTGAATTCAGAAGCTTTTTCATGACAGTCATACTCTCGGATGTTTGTCAGACGTTTGCGAGAGGTGGCGCAGTAGAAAAAACTTTAAGATGTAATTTGTGTTTTTCCGGAAATCGAACCTGGGTTCCCTCGCACAGTAGTCCAGCACACTAATCACTGCGCTACTGCGCCCACGAAAGGCATAGCAATATAAAATACCATAGCCTGACCCCGGATAATCTTACAAGTCGCCTAAAATCTTATTGTTATTGCAAGTTACCACCACGGAGTCCTTACACCTGCTATATAAAGCACATATAGATAATTGTTTTTTAATCTTAAATAATTTAAAAGATCATCAGCACGTTATTATCCTTGGAGACTTGCCAAACTTAATGTAGTCGTTTGATTGCGATAATTTTACACTTTTTCTATTTAACGTTAAGTTAGGCTATGATTCGTTGATACTCTTGCCCAGCTTGACCTTCGTCAGATATATAATTTTCCTAATGAATTTTATAATATTCTAGATTTAGTATTTGTTGATTCCGAACTCGACATTAGTATCAACAACTCCATGATACCACTGCATAGCCATGCAGTTTTAATTTTATGAATATCCGGTGACACTTATTTCAAGTATAATTATGCTAAAGCCAATTTCAGCCACATTTCAAGCTATTTAGATAGGATGAATTGGTTAGATATTTTTAATAATTCTAATTTGGATAATTATTTTAATTTATTTATGAAAACTGTTTGTTCAATATTCTGAAGAACATCGAATGGCGATAAGCTGTTCGCATATATGTACGGACAAAATATATGTCGAAGCGATGTAGCACTGACGTCATTTTGACGTCAGCGAATGGTGCCAATGGGTACATGCCATGTACAAACTCTCTTTGTGCACTCTCTGTTGGCGTCAGAGCCACATATATATGAGGCGTGCTACATATCGTGTACTAGCACCTTTACAATTCAACCACCGAGGACGTCGGACGTGTTTGGTCCAGCATACGATGGTGCGCGACCTGCTAAAACTTACCATAGTGTAGTTCGAGCAGTCAGAAGGCATGAGTCTCTGAGTTGTGATAAATAAAAGAAAATCGAAGGCAGTGATCATTTTTTTTTCGTAAGTGTTTTTTTCTTTTTTCATTAGTTATATATATATTTTTTTATCCATTCCTTTTATAAATATAAGAAGTGAATATGTGTTTTAAAGTTAGTATTAGCTTAATTATTGTAACAAGTCACGTTTTGTTGCAAAGTAGCTTTCTTTTAAATCCATGCGTTTCGGGTAATATGGACCACTATAGGGGAGGGTAATATGGACTAGTGGTCCATATTACCCGCCGTTTTATTAAAACGAGTCTGAGATTGCATTTTTTCTCTCTAAGGCCATGGATTCGAGAAAAAAACCAGCAAAGCAAGAAAAACGCAAGTCATGGAATCCGGACGACATGAAAAACGCTATTGAAATGGTGAGGACAAGTTCGTGTGGCTATTTAAAAGCTTCAAAATTACATAATGTACCAAAAACTACTCTCATAAGACTGGTTAAAGATGAAAGTACTGATATTTCGACGTTGGTAAATTTTAAGTTAGGTCGTAGACCAGTTTCTCCAAATACGTTTGAGAAATTGCTTGTCGAATATGTGCTGACTATGGAGAGCAAATTTTTTGGACTAACGAGAAATGACATCAAAAATATAGCGTTTCAGCTAGCTGAAAAAAATGGAATTCCCCATCCATTTTCCCAGAAAAACAAAACTGCAGGAAAAGATTGGTTGAAATCATTCTTAGAAAGAAATCCCAACTTATCATTTCGTTCACCGACTGCAACATCCCTTGTCAGAGCAAAAGGATTTTCAAAAGAACGTGTCCAAGAGTTTTTTGTTCTTCTTGAAAAAGAAATGGACAAGTGTAATTATACAGCAAACAACATATATAACGTCGATGAGACCGGAATAAGCGTAGTGCCTTCTAAGCTACCCAAAGTTCTGGCACTAAAAGGAAAGCGACAGATTGGTGCGCTTACCGCAGCAGAAAGGGGCTCCACCATCACAACAATAATCTGCATGAGTGCTGCAGGCGCATTTGTACCGCCTTTATTAATATTCCCTCGCAAAAAACGCAATCCCCTACTTATGAAAGGAGCTCCTCCAGGGGCTATTTACGAATGTCATCCCTCCGGATGGGTTCAGACCGACATTTTTTCAAAATGGTTTGAACATTTTGTTAGCCATGTAAAGCCATCAGCTGAATCTCCAGTTCTTCTCATTTTGGATGGGCACTACAGCAATACGCGTAATATCAAATTAATCGATATGGCAAGAGAGAACCACGTCTCCTTGCTTTCTATTCCGCCTCATTCCAGCCATAAGATGCAGCCACTGGACAAGACGTTTATGGGTCCACTTAAGAAGCATTTATCAGAAGAGATTCGGATCTGGATGAGGATGAATGCCCGACTATTGACGCATTTTGATATAACTGAATTGTTTGGCAAAGCATATCTTAAAGTCCAAACTGGAGAAATAGCGGTCAATGGATTCAGGGCTACGGGAATTCATCCACTTGACAGAAATATCTTCAGGGATAGTGACTTCCTAGCAGCTGACGATGATGTTACCCCACCAGACGAGTCTTCAAGTAAAGAACCTGTTGTTGAACTTGCAACTACTCCACAAGCTGTTGAATTGCCAGTTCTAGAAACGCCCAGAAACCATATGCCCATAAATAAGGGAGTTGTTGCTGTTAAATCTACATCTGGTACGCTGCATACTGGGAAGATATCAGCAAGTAAAAATATTATTCTGACACCAGCTGAAATATCTCCGATTCCTATCAAGAAAAAGGTTCTAGCTACTCGTGGTAGACCAGCTGGAAAATCCACACTGCTAACCGGGTCCCCATACAAAAGAACCTTGGAAGATTCACTGAAAAAAATTGCTGTTAGAATCCAGAAACCGAGCACCTCTAAACAACAAACAAGCACTTTTTGAAGCTGACAAAAAAAAATCTGCTAGTAAACATTTTAATTGCTGTTTCTACCTTTCGAATATAATCTAAACTCTTTATTTCTTAGGGAAGAACAAGAAAAAACTGCAGAAAATGGTTACAGAAATGTGATTGGTGGTCCATATTACCCTAGTTTACTCTAGTATTATAATAAAGTTCAAATCAGTGTTAAAATAATTATTGTTTGTTTTATTTATAATATTTGGAGCTACAATAGTTACAGTCCATTTATATTTACTAAATATTATTCACTGTTAAAATGACAATGGAAGTCTGTCAAGTCTATTTGGTTTAATGAAAGAATCATAAACTTAAATAATAGGAAAAATAAGGCCTATAAACGGTTTCGTAATAGAAGTAACGACCAGGAACTTCTGAAAGTTTATCGGACGCTTCAAAAAGAATTTGGTGTTTTAAATAAGTTTCTTTACAGACATGAGACAGTATGTTCTTTCTATCGAATCTAATTTAAACACTTTTGGAGCTTTATTATTAGCAAAAAACAATCTAATGGCATTCCTAACTGGAAGCGTATTAATAGTCTATCGTCATTTGATCTGTCAACCATTTGTATGTTACTTGTCGCTAACTACTTTCACTCTTTCAGTCTTCTTATTCCTGTAGTACTACCATACTCAGATTATCAAGTAATAACTCAATGTCCTGTGATTTCGTAAATGAATTTTTCCATTCCATTTACGTACGTAATTTTTGTAATATCTCATGAATGAGTAATCCGATCGCAATTAAGAAGCCTATGGTGCTCATTATTAAGACCTATATTTTCCAAAAAGATTCATACCAATCGAGTTAGTAGTTCTCATGTGATAGTGGAACAAACGTTTTAAAATTTACAATTTTATTATATGTTGCGAACAATCAACCATGAGTCAGCTAGGGAACAACAGGGGCCAATAATACAACGCGACATATCGACAGGTCTTAAAAGTGCCTGTTGAATTTCTCTACACGTGATCATAAGATCAGCATTAAACTTGTTATTTTGTGTTCCAGAAATGTGTAATGTAATGTAGAAAGCCATAACGCATGTAGCTTTGACGTCAACAGAGAAAGCACAAAGAGAGATTGTGCACGGCATGTATCCATTGGGATTATACGCTGACGTAACAATGACGTCAGTGCTACATAGAAATATACGTAGGTGGCTTGCTACATGCCGTATACTAGCACCTTAACAGTAGGAATTCAATTGTTCTACAAGTAAGTACCTATTTGTCGCGTTGTGTTATAGGCCCAGATCTTCTAAAACCTTATTGACGCGCTATTGTCAAAACACCGCGTGTCTTAACTCCGACACTACAGTCAGTATACCTACATGCAGTCAAAGAGTGGACCAAATGAAAGTTAACCAAATTAAGACAAATAAGGGTTTCATGAAAATAGTAAATGTGTTATCTAGGTATATAGATATATATAATCAGCCTTATTTATAAACTTTATAAATATATATTAGGTTTTTGCGTTTAGAGTTATTATAGAGAGTCTATAAAGTTTATAAATAAGGCTGAATAAATGTATAGCTATGTACTTATAAAGGATAAAGTAAAATGTATTATTTATAATAAAAAAATTAAAGAATATTAATTTTAGGTTTGTTTTCATTATAATTGGTGTAAATTTAAGGAATTATAAGAATCTCGAAATCAGTTTTTTTTTCGACATCTAGTCTTTTGAGATTTATGAGATGTTTTCCCATTCGAAATGTTTGCATTCAAGACTTATCAAATTCATTTTCGAGGTTATGTCCATTCTAGATTTTAGTCGTTCTGGTTAACGTCATGATCCCATTAGATATTAGTGTCTGATTATTACTACCTAAAGCACAAACCACATAGAACTAGACCGTCGACTCCTCCCACATAACTTTCCTTACAAGCTGCCTGTGGGACCAGGATTTTTCATGTATTGGCGCTGTACAAAATCAAAGGAGCGGCATTAATGCACGCATACTTGAAAAATCCTAGGCCCATGGTATAGCATGGAAAATCATTGCCGCCATTAATTGTGACATTTCACACGTATTCACAGACAGGAGAATTCATTCCGGGGAGAATCGGGTAGGTGCACCCGTCGGCGGTCTAGTTCTATGTCGTTTGTGTCCTCCATCTCGAATAGCTACATCACACAGTCAGAGGTTCTCTAAATGATGATCTGGACAAAATCTTAAAGTAGGGTTGAATTTAATGTAAACAAGACAAAGCACAACAATTCCTCAGATCCAGGATAACCATCCAATCCATCCCAAGGACTCAATGCACCTTCTAGGAGCCACAGTCAATTTAGGAATCACATGGCAGGACCACATATCCTATATCGCAAGATCGGCGTCCGCTAAATTAAGCTATAGAGCAAAGAGGTAATTTGGCCCCAAGCAACATCTCCTTAGCACAGGTTAGACCAGATCTGGAATATTGTTCCCATATATGGAGCTCGGCACCAAAACATTCACTTAACCTACTTGACAGCATACAGAGATGAGCAGTTCGACTTATTGGAAACCCTACCCTGACATCGAATCTACAACCGTTGGTGCACAGAAGACAAGTCGCTAACCTTTGCTTATTCTATAGGTACTTCCATGGTATAGATGTTCCGAGGAACTCAAGACCATTATCCCTCGAAATGCAACTTTTGGGCGCCCCACAAGACAGGCTGCTAATGCTCAGTCATGACCATACAGTACACTTTACAACCGCGAGGACATCATCTTTCCAAAACTCCTTCTGTTACAGGGCAAGCAAACTTTGGAACTCGCTTCCTGGGGATATATTTCCAGAAGACTACAATTTGCAGCAATTTAAGTGCAGAACTAACATACATCTGCAAGCATCTCGGGGAGCTGATGAAGCGTTATAGGTTTGCCTTTCCCGGGAGAAGTATTAAAAAAATTAAAAAATATACGTAGATGTACATAATATATAATTCTTCTCGGGAACTATGGGAGTATGTATTATTTTATAATAACAGAGTCTCGACGAACGCGTGTTAAATTGAATTGAAAAAATGTTAAATTGAAATGTTATTTTCTTAACTAGAAATGCAATTTTGCTAACTTCAAATGTGAAAATGTTAAATTGAAATATTAAAATGTTAAACCTATCTGTAAATATGTTAACCTATTTGTCAATATGCTAAACCTATTTGTGAATATGTTAAACCTATCTCATCTGCAAAAGTGTTAAACTTATTTGTAAGACTGTTAACTAAATGTGTCAATGCTATATAGATATAGAATAATATTAAGTAACATACGCTCAATTTTTTGCTTTGTCAACATACGAACGTTCGATCGATTGGTTATACTTATACACATAAAATGGGTGAATGTGGATGGTCCTGGGCTATTGATAATAAATACAATCTTCTGACAGGCATTTCTAAAGCCCTTCAAACTTTTCACATCAACAAAACTTACGAGTACCTATACCTACTTTTATATTCATAAAATGAAAGACTTCTATCGTTACCATGAATAAAATACTAAAACGGAAAGAAAACAAAATTAAAATGCTAAGTTTCTCATAGTAATTTTAAAGTTCAATACCTTTCAAAATTGTTGGTCAATTTGTTTGAAAATTCTTTAAGAAAGATTTTGTGGGTCGTTACCAAACACTCTCGGAAGTAAAACGTTCAGAATTATCATATTTTTCTTCTCCTTCTTCTTTTCTCAAAGGGTAGATAATATTATATTTAAAAACTTTTAGAATTTCAAAAGTTCTCTGCGTACTAGTATTGGTATAGGTAAAGCTATATGTACATACTATATATAAGAACCTACACTACATAGGGAATTTGCATGGAGAGAATTCAAAGTCAATTCCACCCAAGAAATTAAAAAAAGTTTTCTTTTGATAGCAGAGTAGGAGTAGACAATTGTTTAGGATCCAATGCAAACCAATAAAACGATTTCATGCATGACTGCATGCCGTAAAAATATTGAGAGCCATTCGACCTCTTTTCTTTGTACAAACTGTAAAGCCGTTTGTGTTGAAGCGGAGATGAAAGTAAACTAACTTGGAGTCAAAACTAAGTTGTTGGTCTTTAATTCGGTGTTTGTTCACATTATTACCTATATATGGTCATCAGATTTTGGCAATGAGAATATAATCGGGAATACAGGGCGGCGTAAAAGATTCTTTTATCCACGGTAAAAGCATGCAACTCGGATTCTAATACGCGTTATGGAATAAGTGCCATTTGGCAGACGTCCGCTAGGTTGGCACAATGATATGGTTAGATTAAGTCCATAACATCGCATCCAACCGCAGGTACGAGGATTGGCCCTTCATGATTTCAATTCGGTGGCGGAAGGTCGATAGTTATGACTCTGACTTGTTAGAGTCCACATAAGCATCCTAAACCCGCACACTGTTTTGTATTTTGGCCTTTTGCCCCGGGCCAACTCAAAATGGCCCGTAAATCTTAATTTTTTGATTTCATAAAACATAGATCCACTTACCAATGTTAAGCTTTTTTTCATATTCTACAATTAACTGTCAACCACTGCTCATAGGTAGATACGTCAGTTTATTATTCTGACTTAATTTTGTTTGACAATTTTTATCTGACAAAAAATGGATTTTACTACAACTTCTGTAAAAAAGTTGCTTAACATACACTGGTCGGCATAAGTATTTTGACAAAACTAAAGTTAATTCTGCTCATATTTTGAAACTTACTTCAGGTAAATTTTGGCATCAATAGAAAGGTAATTTAAATTCCGTTTGAATGATACAAAACTTTCCTTAACCCATTAAGTACCGATTTAAAAATTTTAGAATTTAGAATTTTTGTCAAGGTCTACTTTTTTGACTTTTTTTCCTCGGTATCAAAAAAAAATGTTTTGATGCAAAAAGTTTCTTCAAACAATTCTAAAAGGGGCAGTAAAAAAAAATTTTCAAAAATTTCTTCGCTAATATTTTTTAAGATTTTTTGAAAATTGCTAAAAATTACTATTTTAGTCACTTTTTCCTCCTTTTCATAAAAAATTTTTCTGAGATCATCCCAAATATTAGCGAAGAGATTTTTGAAAAATTTTTTTGCTGTTGCTATTAGAATTGTTTGAAGAAACTTTTTGCATCAAAACATTTTTTTTTTTTGACCGAGGAAATAAGTCAAAAAAGTAGACTTTTACAAAAGTTCCAAATTTTCAATGGGTACTTAATGGGTTAAGGAAAGTTTTGTATCATTCAAACGGAATTTAAATGACCTTTCCATTGGTACTAAAATTTACATGAAGTAAGTTCAAATTATGAGTCGAATTAACTTTAGTTTTGTCAAAATACTTAAGCCGACCAGTGTAGTTTTTAGGAAATTATTCAAGGATAAATATTTCATAAAAAATTAAAATTTATTAAGTACAAATTTAAAGAAAAAGCATTTTAAGTAAAAAAATGAAAGAAAACATTTTCAAATTTGTCTTCAAAATGTACAAAACAATTTATGGACCTATAATAGTTTAGAAGTTATAGCGTTTTAATTGGTAACACCTCGAAATTCGAGGTCACCCAATTTGAGGGGCTATAACTGTAAATAGGGTGAGAATAGACCCCCCCCCCTGCCACACAATTTTGTTTAGCAGTACTTCAAGAATCTTCCCTTAAAGGATTATACCGCTTAACTGGGAAACCCTGTTAATTTTTTGAATAGGTAATTTTCTTTGATGAAATGTGGTGGTGGCCCCAGTTATTTGATAATTGCCCTCAAAAAGGCACGCACTTTTTTTTCTTTGCGGCAACGTTGGTACACATATGGTACACATTTCGTTTTTCGTATGTAGCGCAGTGGCTACATAAAATTGTGCTAGAGTACACGGAATGTAGCACAGCGCGCACATATCTGTTGGCTGTTGGTTATTCGTTTATGTTTATGATAACCGCAATTTTATTGTCCTGTGTGCAGTCTTGCACTAGAACTGTAGGTACTAATTGTTTTATTGCTTTGGGTGTATTTAAGTTATCGCGTCGCGTTCGCTACTTTTATGGCGCACTAAAAAATGACACAAACTGAAATGCTGAAATTACATTTAAAAATACATACGATTCGTGCAGGTAACCACCCGGCATTATGTAGTGTATTGGCACAAATCGTATGTGCTAGGGCAGTACACGGAATGTCGAAAAGCCACACAATTCGTATGTGTCACAAGTGCCTCATACGTATGAGTATACCTTATGTGAGTGGCACAAAGGGCTACACGGTATGTAGCCATTGGCTCCATACGCTGACGTCAAAATTACGTCAGAGCCACATGTGGCGTGCAACATATCGTGTACTAGCACCTTTAGGCGTCTAAGTACGTGTCAACGCCTTCACCTGCACCTGCACATCATTTCAAAGCCTTGTTAAAATTGTCAACTGCTTCAGTTGCGCTTACTCTTTGAACATCTTTTCTCTCTTCCTCTCGTTCATGTTCATTGTTCTGTTCTGAGACGGATCAAATTCGTCTTCATTCCATTGAAAACTGATAACGGATAGCGAATCTGCAGTTAAATTTGAAGCTGGCAATTTAACTAAAGTTTAATCAATTCTATAAGAAGCATGAGGATTCAAACTTTGAAGGAATAGTATATTGTATTTGTTATCAATGGCTTAAGTTTTGAGTCCCACTTTTCCTTTAAAACAGTCAATTGAATATTGTCCTCGTCATTCTCCTTATTTACTAAAAAAAACTTAGAATATTGGCCCAGCATTTAGCTAAAGTCTCTGCACACGTGTGGTACCAAATATACGTACTATACGCATTATATAAGGGGATCCGAAGTCTTAAAAATTAATTCAGTGTATTTTTATGTATAGATATGTAGAAAAATGTCTGTTCACGTTTTAGGGCTTTTAGATTTGTTCATGTTGAGCAGTCAAAATAATACAGTGTTCACATTTTGATGTCGTACAATTCCTGTGCCGTCTTTCCGTGCACAGGAATTGTATTCCTTTTTTCTATCTCAATGTTCTACATGGGGAAGTGGGGAAGCGAGGATTCACAACGATTCTTGCTGGTTGGGATTGACCCTGACAATTTGTGTTGGGAAATTTTGTCGAATTTCAGTCGAATTAACAGTCACTTTGGAAGGAGTGATAGCTATTTCGAACTACACTACTAAATTTTACAACTTTAGGTAGTTCACATGAGTGTCGAGAAATAACGTTTGCTGTTTTTTTTAATGGAAAATGTCAGGCCCATTTGTCTAAATGCTGAAATAACTTTTAGCATCAACCTACAGTAATTATAAACAGTGTATAAAGATTATAAATAAGGCTGTAAATAAATAAGGGAAAATAAAATCTGGTTTTCAGACAAAAAAAAAAAAAAAAAAAAAAACACAACAGCTAGATATTGTGTTGCCATTCCCCTATCACAAGAAACAGGAAGAAAAATTACCTCAGTAGGTATAGTTGATCTCATCAATCGTTACAAAAGTTAACGTGGCTGTGAGAATGTAAGAAAACCTGAGAAATAAGCGAAAAGTTATAAGTATCTAATAGAAAAAGTGCACGGATAAGGGCAAATATGCGCCCTAGGCAGTGAAACGAAACCCAGAGC
Organism: Cheilosia soror; assembly: GCA_949372485.1. Lineage (NCBI taxonomy): Eukaryota > Metazoa > Arthropoda > Insecta > Diptera > Syrphidae > Cheilosia > Cheilosia soror. The sequence goes on along the minus strand of OX443561.1, from coordinate 787,386 downwards.
CAGTGTTCCTTTCATTGAACAATAGCAATTTCAGTTTGAAATCGAAATGGGATTCAATAAATTTCAATGATTTTCTGAATTTATCTCTTTGATTAAGTCATTCTCGTAAAAATTGCTCTGAACAAAGTAGGTATACGCGAGAAAAGAGAGAAAAATATTTATTCTTGCTGTCTGTATACACATCCTCGTCCTTTTCCTCCTAGTGAATAAGTTCATTTTTTTCTGGTGATGAACGACTGTTTCCTCAGAATAGAGGGTTTACATAAATTTCCTTTATTCAATAATTTGATGTGAAAACAGAATTAGGGATTGGCTAAGGCTGAAAATTGAATTGCATTAAAAATGTATCTAAGACTTTTAGGGATACGGACAACCGATAATCAGGAATATGTTAACGTACACTTTCCAATAAGCTTATGACTAAAAAAAATAGGTAGATACTTACACTTTTCCAAATCAATTTTTGTTTTTTCGTTCAAATCGAGATGGACATAGGTAATCTACGTAACCAACTGACCACATAAATTGTGAAATACTCTTATTTTAATATTCAGTCTCGGCTCGACACGACACACTAATGACAAAAACACAAATCTCTGGGAATGCATGTTCATTCATTCTTTAATAGTATCATTGCGTAGGCATCGGCATTCGGCAGTATATGCAATTAACATAATGAGTTATTCAATGGCTTTTAGTAGCATTGTGCTTGCATCCATTGAAGAGGGAAAGAAAATATTATCATCATCACCCGGATCAGTATGAAATATATATTGTAAAATAACACGTCTAGAGCGAGTGTGAGAGAGACAGGCAGATGGAATTGCTCTCTGCAAAGACATAAAACTGGTAATAAAAGCGAATATTCTGACCAGAAACCACACATTGTTTGAGCAATTCTCAAATGGCATATAAATCTCAGAATCTCTGTGGCTGGAACATAACGGCATCAAAGGAGCATAACTATTACCCTTTAGGGATAGTAGGACGAATAAATATTGCAACACCTTAATAAAGTATTTTATTGGTACAAAGACCTTTCAACTTCCTGGTCAGTATGACTATAATACTACATGATAAAATGTATGGCTGGGTCACACTACATAAACGTAAGTGGAAGGTGCTGCCGCTTTTAACTTTGAATTCGAAATAAATCATTGCATTGGTGGAAATTTTTTACGTGACAACGTTTATTTATCTTGTTATGATTAGGTGTGTAGCTGTTTTGTAAGGCGAAATGATGATGGGTACTAATTTTGAAGCAGCATGTGGTGGTAATAAAAATTAAATTAGTTGGCATGGTTACAGCCACTTCAAAAATAAATAGTCCCCAGTAAAAATTTGTAAATTTGTTAATTAGCAGGAAGAATGACTAAAAGCTAGGTTTCCCTCTGTCGCCCGTAATTTTCAATTGATTTTGTTGATTTTTGTTTAAATGTCGGTAGCTTCGGTGATTGGGCGATAGGCTAAACAAAATCGGACAAAGGGCGTGTCACCGCCCATACAAAAAAACATTCAAAATCGTATATTTAGAAAACCACCGAATAGATTGAGATCAAACTTACAGATAATCTTAGGTATTGGCCCTAGAGTGCTTCTGTGAAGATTTTTCAAAATTGGATAAAGGGGCGTGGCACCTCCAATACAAAAAAATTGAATCACTGCGCTTGAAAATAAATAGAATAAAATAAAAAAAAAATTAAAAAATCAACAAAAGGCCTGGCGAAGCTGGCGGAGGTTCAGCTAGTATAGTAAGTTATAAAAAGTACTAATAATATAACATGTTCACACCGACATATTGTCATATTGTCAGATATGTTCCCAAAGCAAGAAGTAAGCAATAAAAAAACATGTTAGCCCGAAAAATACTAGTTCTTCCTCCTAGAACTTTGGAAAAAAAAGTTTCAGGAAATGACAGAAATGTCAAAATAAAATACGGAAAACGAATACGGGAACGTTTTTCGTAATTATAAATCACTTTGGCTAACTTTGGTTACATGATAACAGTTGAAATGTTTAATATATTTCTCTCTTGTGTTCATTGGGCCCAATCAGAAATAATATATTATTTCGACATTGGTATTCTGCTCAGTGATTGTGTTACATGTTTAGGATATGTCAGTCTTTGAAAAAAAAAACTTTTGTGGCGAAAGCAATTCATCAAACTTATTTTTATTTATACATTATCAGCCTTATTTATAAACTTTATACACTCTCTATAATAACTCTAAACGCAGAAATCTAATATATATTTTTATTTATATATAATAACTCTAAACGCAGAAATCTAATATATATTTTTGCGTTTAGAGTTATTATAGAGAGTGTATAAAGTTTATAAATAAGGCTGTATATAATTAACTTTTTTAGAGTTAAGAGAAACGATGGAAACTTCGACATCCTTCCAATTTAAATTATTATTAAGTTTTAACTTGAAAACTCTTTGAGTTGAACGCTCCCCTTTTCGAGATTCAAACGGTTTTGGGTAACATTTAAAACAGTCCGGTTGTTGATGTGGAGTGGAGTGTAACTACAATATTTTCTTCAAATAGTTGACTTAGAAGCATTGAAATTTTCAAATTCTCTTTCTTAAATTATAATTATTCATAATTTGCCTAAAATATCCTTCAACAGTACGAAAATAGTACTTACATTGTTAATCACGGTTATACCCTATTCATACCAAGTCGAAAACTGAAATTTTCCCATACATATTGCTGTTTTTAAAACGAGTTGTTTGAGGTCGTTTTCCATGAAAACGCCACAAATGTGGGGAAAATATAATAAAAAACTCCACATTTACTACTGCTTATATTCCCGTCAGAACAAGAACACATCTGCTCTCCGCTGACGACAGAAAGAGATTGATTCTTTCAATAGTTGGGTTTTTTTTTTTTGCAATCCTTTATGGCCTTACAAATTTTCAATACAACGATGAAATGCGAACAAACCACTTTTTATGAACATTTATAAACAGAAAATTGCACATTTTATTATTCCAAAAGGAGGACAATTAATTATCCCATCAAAATGTATTAAGAAAAACAAGTTTATAAACAGTTTAACGAACTTCCGAATTTCAAAGACCCTTGACGCGAATTGTCAATGTCACATCATTTAATTCGCGTTCCACAAACTAGCGAATAAAACATTCGTTCGAGCTTAACCTCAAACAAGACATTGTGGCTGTGGGTAGAAACAGATGACATAGGAAAGTGTTCATGATGTGAACGTTCGTTCGTAGGTAGTTTGTCGCTCTCTTATGAATGGTCCTTAAGAGTGTAAACATTTTATGGTGAGTTTTTCTTTTTGTTTAAAATATATCTTTAAGGCACAAGTTTATTTGAAACCTTATAAAGGCTTGTTTTTTGACAAGTATGAAAAATATAATTATTTAAGCACCTTTTTCTGTCGCTTGTCCTATCGGGGCACGTTTGTACAAGTCTGTAAGTGGCATTGAAATAAAAGCTAAGCTGCCACCACCAATTAACGCTCCGGTAACATTGAGAACACCGAAATTCCTGAACAGCTAACTCATTTTTGTTTTTATAAAGTTTCTTCAGTAAATGCATATTTTGTAATTTATGTATTTCAGTTTGCTTCTGTTAAGTCGTTTTTGTTTTTTATTGAAAAAATAAAGTTCATTTATTTTATTAAAAAATTGCAAAGCTTGTAGTAGCTTATTAGCTGCCAAAAGCAATTACAAAAACTGTCGTTCAAAAGCGCCCCAGCCTAGTTCAAAACTGCTCAGCATATGTTTCACATAAAGTTGGGCTGCCTTTCCCAGAGGGAAGGTTTTGCGAGGGTTCTGAAGCTCATTTACGAATTACTAATGTACTTGCAAGCTGAAAAATCACAAAATGCCAACTTGTTTTGTGATCCCGTTTGACATAAGAACTTCCAAGGAAACCTAGGAAAATATTCTTCACTTGTCTTCAAAATATGGTATTTAAATCGTTTCTATCCATTCTACAAATTGTTCAAGAAGTTTCAGCTGATCAAAACATATAAAAATCGTGTTTATATCCCTAATATGATTAAGGGCATAGAGACCTTAGGCTTATAATTACAGGGTCCAACACGAACTGTAGCATCACCCAAGTAACGTTTGCTACCCAGGTTTGACGACGACGCACGGTGGTCGTAATTATACAGTTATTTGTGATGCATAAGATCCATCCCGAAATGTACACAAATTTAACTGAAAAGCAATTTATGTACATTCAACAATACCCAATTAACAGCCCCACACAGTTATAATGAAAACAAATATTATTTATAATGGAAAGTCATAACTTAAAAACTGAAAACAAGAGTGCGGTAAAGGTTCGTATGCGCTCTGTTTTATTCAGAACTTTGCCAATATTTATAAATAATATTTTACATTGCAAGTACACACGCTATTATAAGTCTTAAAATACTTTGATGAATGCCCTTAAGTTACCTATGGGTAAAATTAATGCTATAAAACGTCCAATAAAAAAAAGGATTTAAGTGCACAGAATGAAATGTAAGATATAAGTAGTCCCTACCTACATGGTTTTAATGCATTAAAAGTCGTAATATTATTCAACTTGTCATGTACATTTATGTATAGCAGCTAGTCTCCCACGTTACATTTTTTATTGCCTTGTGGATTCCAACTTCGCCCAACTGTCCAATTACATTTGCAGTCTTTTGGCAAAATTTGTATGTGGCCATCCACCAAAAGCGTAATCAAAAACAATATAAATCTGTCTGGCAAGTTGACAAAAATGTTTGACATCAAAAGTTCTCGTAACATTTGCCAAAAATTTGCCAGCAAACGAATAACTATGTTACGACCTAAAAGTTGCAATTATTCAATGGCGTGTTAAAAATGGTGCAACAGTTGGTGGCGGTGGTCGGATTTCTGTCGCTTTTAAAGAAATTGCTTATAATGTGCGTCTATAATATTATATCTACAAGATTAATTTCAATTGGGCCACAAAGAGGACATAGCACATCTTTCATTGAAAGGTATACATTAGGTACATTATCGTGTGTTGGAATTCATAAAAAAGCATAATTTATTGTGTATCACATTTTGTGATTCAAGGCCTATAGGGTGTAGACAAAATAAACTTACATTCCGTGCCACTTGATTACGAACAGGCAGTTTTTGTTTTAATTATACGATATTTTTCAAACCTTTCGCTGATCTGGGAAAAAACCAATTGCACAAGGAATGAAGGATATATTATGTTTATATTGTAAAAAAATGGGATTATATTGATAAATGCAACTTTCATAAAATTGACCTGTTTTTTTCGTTCCACTTGATAACGAACAGTAGCTAAATTTACCTGTTAGTGTTAGCATGTTTAAAGTCAAATGAAAGGATACTTTGAGTATTAGGGAGCTTAGATTAAGTAATAACTTCATACAATACACAACAATGGGTAAAGGAAAGATATTAACCCAGGAGAAAATAGGCCAAATTCGTGCTTACCGGGACCCAGCAGAGGTCCGGGGAGTTCTGCGAGCAGAGAACCTTTAGTCAAACTGCTTTAATAGCTGCCTGGCTGTCAATGAAAATAGTAATATCATTTCTTGGTATTGCCAACAATGACACCTTACGGGCCGCTTCTGCGATTGCCAGAATCTCTGCTTGAAAGACACTGCTGTTGTCAGGAAGCCTGACTGAGCAGAGTATATTTAATTCCTCCGATAAGATGCCGGCACCGATTTCCTCTTTGTTGGTTCATCTGTGTTCCATTCATCTCTACTCGGGAACGAGCAGGAGAATGGTCTATCAAAGTTTAGATGTGGGATCATATAGTCAAAAGTGACAACATTCCCAATGCATTTCCCTAGAATCTGTGCGAGACCAAAGTTGCACGGGTTCCAAGTACTAGTTTGGCTAATCCTTAAGGCACTTTTGGTAGCAGATTCCTCCATGTATACGCCTAGAGGAGTCATATTGAGAATTGCCTCCAGTCCAGCCGTAGGTGTGGTTCTCATCGCACTGGTTGTCCCTATACATGCTAGTCTTTGTATTTTTGTCATTGATTTGGGATTGGTCGCCTTGCCCGCGGCTTGCCACCAGACTACGCTGCCATATGTGAGCATAGGCCGCACGATTGCCGTGTACATTCACAGGATTGTTTTAAGGTTTGGTCCCCACCTCCTGCCAAAGATGCGGTTACATACGTAGAAAGCATTAGGGGTGTTGGCTCGTCCCATACAAAAAAAAAAACATTTAAAATCGTTTACCTTCTGTACAAAAAACATCTTCTATGGGGTGAAACTCGATGATGTTATATCTCGATAACCACTGGGCCTATTTTCATGAGCCTTTTTTGTTTTGTTCGTATTGCTGCATTTCAGGTTTAGGCAAAAAGAAAGTTCCAGCAAATCGATTTATTCTCATTTCTCACATCTTACGAAAAAAACATTGTTATCTAAGACCTAAGTCCTAAGCAATACAATTCCTGTGCCCGTGCAAAGCCGGCGAGTACAGCTATCTCTATCTCTATGTATATAAAACAAAGTGGTAAAAACTGTATGTTCACTCTGTCGCCCGTAATTTTCAACCAATTTAGTTGATTTTTTTTTTGAATGTCGGTTATTACGGTGATCAATTGATAAACAAAAAAAAATTGGAAAAGAAAATAAAAAAAGTTTAAATTTAAAAAATCAAAAAAAGGCGTTGATTCAGCTTTAGTACTTAATTATATAAGTAAGGTTATTTCAGGTAAATAATTATCTTTCGACAACGTTTCCAGCACAATCGTGAGGGAAAACTGATCTTCAGCTGGCAAAAAATTATCCTGTTCCGGAAGTAATATATTAAATAGGCGTATTTTTTTTAAGAATTTAAAGCTAGCTCACTTTTACTTTTATATGCAAAACTTTTATACTCACTTTTGGTTTTGTTATACTCATTCCCAAAAAAAAATACGCTTAATATAATAATATAGGCTAATATTTTGACGTGACAGAGAAAAACAACTTTGGATCTGCACACCTGTCTCCCTCCTGACCTAAAGATACCTTGAAAAGTTGGCACGCCGAAATTACAGTGGCATTGAGTTCATAACTGAAAATGTACACTTTTCTTTTTTCAAACTATCTAAACCTAAAAGTAAACGACAAATAAACGAATTTTTGTGTGGATTTGACCCATGTTACTGATAATAATAATATTCTTTTATTATTTAGGTAGTTATAGTTTTTTTTTTTAATTCGCGGTAGGTATCTTGAAATTTTACCAAATAAATTTGCATAATTTGTTTTATAATTTATTGTTATTGGTTTTTAAGACCTAAAAATGATCTTTATTTGCAACGGATATTGTTAAAATATTTTTTTTTTGAAAAAATGTTTGCATATGTAGTAAATTTTTATCTTTTCCCTAAATTTATTTGTTTCGTGACTATGTATTTGCAAAATTTAAGTTGTAGATACACATTGTAATGGACCATTTTAAACAATAAAGAATTCATTAATTTCTATATTTTATAACGGTTCTATTCAATTCGAAAAAAAAAAATCTCTTAGAGAATAAAAGGAATACTTTTAAAATGTTCTACACCAGCAATCTTTCACAATAGAATTTACTTCCGAATGCAGAACAAAACAAAGAATAGAAAGAAAAAGCAATCTTTACGTTATTGCATTCGAATTCAATTCAACAGCAACGTAGAGAGGAGTTGAAAACGTAGACAGCAAAACAATACACCAAAGTTGACAATGAGAAGCAGAAAGTATTTTCAATAAATTTTAAAGTCCGTTTGTTCTCGATATCGGAATATCTCTTTGGCTGCAATTTAAACTTCTGTACAGGGGAATAAAGTGCCATTCCAATAATCCAAACGCTTTGTTCGCCTTTTGCCAACTGAAATATAAAGGAAATACCTACTCCTCCAAATTGTATTTATGTACCATTGTGTACACAAAATACATTTTAGTTCGGTTTTCCAATTTAAAGATATACCCCAGGTTCACACTGAAATAACTGTTCGCTCAAGTTAAATTTATTTAATGATATAGATTTCAGAATTTATTGCGTGTGCTGTTTTATGAAAAAAGAAAGCAATGCAAGTTGATTAATTAAAAAAAAAGACCCAAAATCTTTCTAAATAGCTTCGAGATTTCCAAGTAAATAGTGCCATTTTTAAATTTAAATTAATTGATATTCATTTTGGTTTGCAATGGAAGGATTGTGGGCACTCATAATATTTTAATACAGACTGCGGAGCCATATCCAATGCAGATGTGTATTGTGAATAATTAAAGCTCGTCAACACGCAATCATCATTACATTTTATTTCGATTGTCCTGGCACTGGCATGCATCCAAAAAGGGGTAATTGCAACTGGTGCGAACGATAGATACCTACCTACTATACATAATATGCAGTTGGTTCTAATATAATGAAAATCTACGGCGCATACCCACGCTGTAGTGCTGGTGGTATGTTGGTCAACCATTAACTAAGTATTATTAATTTCGATGGAAATTTTGCCATCTGTTTTAGTTAACAAATTCTTCGTGGTTGGTGAACTAAATTGGTCATGCCAATTCAACCGATTTCCTGTAGGTATACTTAGTTGAGAGAAAAAACATTCCAAAAGAAAAGCTGTAATTTGTTTTAATTCTGAGCAGCGGGCCAGCAGGGTAACAGTTGGCGTATTTTTTGGAAAGTGAGTATAACAAAACCAAAAGTGAGTATAACAATTATGCATGTAAAATTAGTAAAAGTGATAATAGCTATAAATTCTCAAAAAAATACGCCTAGTATTGACACAGTCATATCTACAATAAATAACTTAAAAATTAATTGATAATTTTTAACTTTCTCGTGTAGGTACTTAGTATCTAAGAGAAAGATAGTAGGTATTGTTTTCGTACAAAATTTCGAACTCGAGATTTTGATCAATTCTGATAGGGAAACTCAAAAAAGTAAGTCTCGCAATTCTGTCCGTCCTCATGTCTGTCTGTCCCACCCCTGGGGAATCTAAACGCTTGGGCGGATTTGTTTCAAACTTCGTATTTAGGGTTTGTGGGCTTCCCGCTATGAGGCGTTTTTTTTTGTTTTATTATAGCCCTAATATTAACGGTACTTCCAATATAATATTACACAATTTAGATTTTTTTGAAAACGGCTCTAAAGATTTGAACCAAAATTGATAGTTGAGTTAATTTAGGCATGCTTAACATGACTGCATACCCAGTTTTTCGCTAAAAAGTCCAACAACGGCATTTTTGAAAATTGGCTTTTTCTCGAAAACGGTAGGTTCCTAGGTACATACAAACGATTTTAACAAAAACTTATTTTTAAGATATTATCGTCATTCTTAACTTGATAGCGAACTCAGTTTTAGAAACTCACACAAAACGAATAATTGCGAGAAGCTAGGCATAAGGTGTCTACCGACTGTTTCGCCGCCTATGTATTTATTTTTTTTACTTTAAGTTGCAAAACAGTGTTTTTTCAAACATGAATTCGTCCTTCGATTTCCACGCCAATCGCTAAAAATGGTATCTACTTTAAAAACTGCTCATATCTCGAAAACGCAATTATCGATTTGGTTAGGTTAGGTTACGTTTGAGGGTTTGCTGCGCAGTGAATTCTACACGTAGGTTTTGGGCAAACAGACAGTGTCGTTTTAAATTTCAGGAAAAAAAGAGATTTGCGCTAACATAACAAGAAATAAATTTAAAAAAAATTGTTTAGACTGGACAGTATTTTAAGGCGTAACCATCAGCTGACAACTTTGCTGAATAAACAGAATGTACCGACAAATCAGGAAGCTGTCTAAACCTCTACTTAAGTAGAGAATTAAGTAGGGAATTCCCGATCAGTGGTATCTCCCCCAGAGAAACAAAATGTAGGTACGAGTAGTCTCAAAATAAAAATGTATAGTCCATTGTCTCTGCCAGCTGGATTTGCAATAACATCAAATTGTTGCAGAGTTGCAGATATATGATTGCCTCCCGAACCTACGTTTATCATAATATCGCATGGTTCGTCGTTTGCTTTTAAATACTATTCCGGACATGGTGTTTGCCGTATTTTTTTTATTTTCTTAATATATTTGTTCTTTGTGTTACTTTGCTCCAAATAAAGTCTCACAGTATAAGTATTCCATAAGCTTCCAGCCAAAGCAAACGCTAACCAAGCAACAAAATAAAATCCAACCAGAACTTTCCTTGAGGCGAACATTTCACACGACAGCGATATAAAAGCAAAATACTTCACTATGCCGCAGTCCTTTTGTCCTCCGTCACCTATTTTCCACCATTTGAATTCCAGTTGGTATAATTTCTTTTAGAGCTGTTACTTTTTTTCATATTATTATTTTTTTTTCTGTTGTAGGTTGATATGGTGTTGAGCTGAGCTGGATTGTAAATATGTATTCCCTTTGGACTGCTGAGACTATGATCGCTACTAACATAGAGAGGGAATTTTTTAGGTTCAAACTTGGTCTTTGGCCTTAATTAAAGTTTTAAAAACAGTTTTTTTTTTCATCGTTGTCATAGCATATGAAATTTGTATGACAAACATTAAGAAAATAGATAAGTAGGTCACGTACGTTTAAAAGCAAGTCAAAATCTAGTTTAATTGGGCATGTTGCCCCATTGGTGATACTTTTTTAACACGTTCGCGCACGGTATTTATTTTTGATGACTTGTGCTGGTGCATTTTGAATATCTCAAAAACTATTGCACTTAGAAAAATTTCAATTGGACTGAAATGACTTTTGAAGTAATATTGTTAAATATTTATGGTTTTTGCCATTTGTTTTTTGGGACGTGTGTAAACGTCCTGCGCGTAGGTATTGATGCACTACCCAGAGGAACGTGATTACTCGTCCAGTGCCCAAATAAATAATAAATACCTATAATATTTATAATCATAATTCAAATTATAAAAACGTATAAAAATAATTGTAATTATTATTAGATCTACATATATGTATGTACAATATTTCTGTAGGATATCGACACGAACATGAGTGGGGCATTGGGATAAAGAACATAATATGGCATCACACGCATACAGACTCAGGGGTATTTCTGGTCGGGGATGAAATTCTTTAAACCCGATCAGCAGTGCTGACTTCAAAGATTTTGAAAAAGTCGCAAAAAAAGGGGATTTGCGTAGAAAAAGGGGCAATACTAATTTGCCCACAAATGTCAGAAAAAAAACGAGGGAGTTCACTAAAGTTAAGTGGCTTACGCATATTTTCATCTCGTTCTATCTTATTGTTGCATTGAACATGGTTATAGCTAAATTGTTAATGCCTAAACTTATGACAATAGGACGTAAATAGCTAATAGCTGATACCTCTGGCTGATAGAAAAAGGACGCATTCAGATCCCAATTAATTGTGAAGTAGTTTCGTGAAGCATTTATTATGTCACATTTCGTATTTCATACAAAAGGGTGTTTTTTTTCCAAAATGGGAAGAACTATCAACGAAATACAGAAAAGGGGCAAATATGGACAATTTTGGAAAAGTCGTCTCATTGGGGATAGAAAGAAAAAAAGGGGCAAAATGCAACTTTAGTCGCATAAAGTCAGCCCTGCCGATCAGTCGTGTTCGGTGTTTTGTTGTGAGTGGTGCTGTAGAGTGTTCGTTTTAAGGCAAAAAAAAAAAAAGAAAAGTAACGTAGAAAAAAAAAGAAGAAAAGAGTGAATAAGGTGAGTGGTTGTCACTCACTAAGTATTGTTCATTGCTTGAGTAGTTAGAAAGTAACGTGTAGCATTTGTGCATTTTATTTAGTGCCGTTGATCATAAATCAACATGGTTTTTAATGCGTTTGAAGGCTGATAAAGTCTTCGGCATGGTTTTCGTGAACGTATGTGTGTATTGCGTTTCACAGGGATCTGTGTGTTCAACGAGCCAGTTGTGTGTTGCGACTTGTTTGGTTCCACCGTTCATGCCGGTTCCCCTTGGGACGAGAAGTTCTTTGGTGTGTGTGGCAGGGCGGGTGTGTGTAAACAAAGTGCGCTGGTTCCACTGGTTTCTTTGCGAATACAAAGGTGATCAATATTGGTTTGCGACTTGTTTGTTTATGTTGCTATACTCCGTGCAAAGGACGTGTGTTGGTAGATTTGCCGGTTCCCCTTAGAACGAGAGGTTCTTTGGTGTGTGTGGCAATTGCCTGGTTCCTCCTGCGCACAAGTTGTCTTATTAGACAAGTATCTATTATCAGCGGGCATACCGGTTCCCTGAACACCAATTGTGTTTGGCGTGTGTGGTATTGCTGTGCATGGTTCGTGCAAAGGACGTGATTTTGTAATATTTGCCGGTTCCCCTTAGAACGAGATGTTCTTTGGTGTGTGTGGCATTTGCCTGGTTCCTTTTTCGCACAAGTGAACTAATTGGACGAGTGTTATCGGCAGGCATACCGGTTCCCTGAACATTGTGTTCGGCGTGTGTGGTATTGCTGTTCATGGTTGGTGCAAAGGACGTGTGTTGGTAAATTTGCCGGTTCCCCTTAGAACGAGAGGTTCTTTGGTGTGTGTGGCAATTGCCTGGTTCCTCCTGCGCACACGTGAACTCATAACATGAGTGTGTATCGGCAGGCATACCGGTTCCCTGAACACCCTGTGTTCGGCGTGTGTGGTATTGCCTTGCAATATTTTCTCAGGCAGGGTATTTGTAATGTAGTGTAAATAGTTTTGTAGATATCTGAGTAGAGTAGATGCTTGAATAGAGTGTGCCATCATTATTGGTTTGCGACTGTATTATGTTGCTATAGGTACTTCGTGCAAGGGACGTGTGTTGGTAAATATGCCGGTTCCCCTTAGAACGTGAAGTTCTTTGGTGTGTGTGGCAATTGCCTGGTTCCTCCTGCGCACAAGTGAAGTAATTAGAAAAGTGTTATCGGCAGGCATACCGGTTCCCTGAACATTGTGTTCGGCGTGTGTGGTATTGCTGTTCATGATTCGTGCAAAGGACGTGTGTTGGTAAATTTGCCGGTTCCCCTTAGAACGAGAGGTTCTTTGGTGTGTGTGGCAATTGCCTGGTTCCTCCTGCGCACACGTGAACTCATAACATGAGTGTTTATCGGCAGGCATGCCTACTGGTTTTCTGAACACCAAATGTGTTCGGCGTGTGTGGTATTGCCTTGCATATGATATTTGTACTGTACGTACTGTAGTTTAAATATTTCTTGTAGATAGATATCTGAGTAAAGTAGTGGTAGATATTTGATTATAATATTCGTAGTTATCGTAGTTTGTTCGAATTGTACTTACAGAGAATTTGTATTATTCTCATTTCAGAATCGGATGTGCCTGATGTTAATGTTTAAAAAAAAAAAAAAAAAAAAAAAAAAAAAAAATTAATAATAAAAACAAAATTAATAATAATAATTTTAATGTTCCCTCTTACATTTCTATTTTGCAAACGACAGACAAACACAAACAAACACATGTAGACTTTATTTATTTCCTCAAAGGATTAAGTACAAAGTTTATATAAACATAAATAAACTCAAAATCTTTATTTTTGGAAAGCGTCCACTCAAAACGACTTCAAAAATTTAACTAATGCGTTTTGCATGATGAGTATATAATGTGCTTACACGTCATGTAGCTAACTTTTTCAAACATGATTGGATCGTTCATGATCATGATCCATCAAACCCAAACATTCATAATATCGCTGTATGTATACCTACACGTTACGTGCGCGAACGTGTTAACGCCTAAAGTGAAAAGCATCCTAAGATAATACCATTCCAATCTAATTGTTTTCCAACTTCAATATTTTCAATCTTTTGTGTTCCAGGCTTTCGAAGCAGGCATTTGTCAAAATACGAAATTGCCTTCCAGCATAAGCAAGCGCCAGCATACCCTGTCTGTTAAGCGGTTATGAATTTGATGTTGATCATGCAATATGTAAGTTAGTGCGATTTGTTAGCTCGGGGGTCCAAACGAGTTTCGTGGAAACTCTTCTGCGAATCAATCTCGGATACAGATAAGGCTTCGAGACTACGCAAAGTACTCTCTTCTATCCCAGAGGATTCTGAGCTGCAAGGTCGTACGGATATCAACTGTGACCCTCTCACGAGTGGGGAGATAGTTGATCTCATAAATCGGAGAAAAGTGCGGTAGGCTTTACAGTCCTTCAAACCGTATAAATCCTCGGGCCCAGATGGAATTTTGGCGATCATGCTGCAAAAGACACCTGAGAGGGCGATACGGAAAATTACGGAGATTCTAAGACAGAGTCTGAAATTAGGGTACATACCAGCAGCATGGCAGGAAGTGAAGGTGATTTTCATTCCCAAAGCTGGCAAGCAGGAGCATACAACAGCGAAGGATTTCAGACCAATCAGTCTGTCATCTTTTATGCTTAAAACTCTAGAGCGGCTATTAGAAGTTCATATCAGGAGCAAATGTAATAATGGATTCTTAAGCGAATCGCAACATGCACACATGAAGGGAAAGTCAGTAGAAACAGCACTACATAATGTAGTACGGAAGATAGAAAGAAGCTTACACTTGGGCGAGTTTGCTCTAGCGGCTTTTCTGGATATTGAGGGTGCTTTTAGGGCTATAAAGCGTGCCATGTCTAATATGAACATTGAACACACCATAGTATTTGGGTCTGCAACATGCTTGCAAGTAGGAAAATAAACTGCTCCCTGGGACAAAGTTCCATTAGAATGTCTGTGACCAGGGGAACACCACAGGGGGGAGTCCTTTCACCTCTCCTTTGGGTGCTTATTAGGGATGACATTTTAAAGAAACTGAGCTCCAGGGGAATAAGTGCCACAGCATATGCTGATGACCTAGTTATTATCATTCAGGGAAAGTTTTTAAACACTCTTAGTGAAATTATGGACAGTGCATTAAGAAAAGTCAATTTATGGGCAAAGGGTTGTGGACTTAACGTCAACCCCTCCAAAACGGAACTGGTACTCTTCACCAGAAAGCACAAGATACCACCCTTTAACCTCCCTAAACTGGAAGGAGTGGAATTGCCTCTATCCGACAAGGCAAAGTATCTTGGGGTCATTCTGGACAGGTAACTGAACTGGAATGCAAATGTAGTGGAAAGAATTAAAAAGGCGTATAACGCTCTTTTTATTTGTAAAAATATAGTAGGCAGGACTTGGGGCCTAAAACCTGCTATGGTGCACTGGCTATATACAGTGGTGGTTAGACCCATACTCACATGATATGGCGCACTAGTATGGTGGACGGCGACGAAGAAGAAAACAACAGTCGGCAAACTAGCGTCGGTGAAGAGCGTCCAACGTAGCAATAACGGGTGCACTTCGCAGCACCCCTACGGCAGCGCTGGACACCTTTCTACACCTTACGCCACTTGACTTGAACATAAAGCAACTTGCGGGGAGTAGTGCGCTACGGCTCACAACCCTGGGCTACTTTAGAGAGGGCAGTTTTGGACACTGTATAATACTAGCGGAGTTACTCCCGGGTGTACAGGTGCAAACTGATGAAATACACCCCTTGGTCGACTTCGACACTCCGTACGAAGTGTCATACCCGGAAAGATATGAATGTCAAAGGGATAAAGTAATTAAGCATTGCGAAATAGCGGTCTACACGGACGGCTCAAAAACAGCGGAAGGTACGGGTGCTGGAATCTACTCCGTAGATCCAGATCTAAAAGTGTCTATACGACTACCGGATACAAGCAGTGTCTTCCAATCAGAAGTTCTGGCTGTTATGAAAGCGACAGAGCTAATGCGGATGAGATCTATATCTGGAAAGGATATAGCCATCTACATCGATAGCCAGGCTGCACTCAAGGCACTGGAATCTACGAACATCAATTCTGAATTAGTCAAGACCTGTCGCACAATGCTTAGGGCATTATGCAGTCAGAACCGAGTGAGACTGTGCTGGATACCAGGACACTGCGGTATAGTTGGAAATGAGTAAGCGGATGAGCTTGCAATAATAGGCGGGGAATTGCAAGACGGAGGAGATGTGGATATTAAACCACCTCCTTGCATCATACATAAGGAAGCCGACCGGAGGTGGGAGGGCTTCACCGGTCACGCAGTATCTAAGGCACTTTGGCCGCAATACGAGCGTAAAAGATCTAGGGAAATCCTCAAACTAGGCAGGGAACAGCTCAGGACACTGATCGGCATATTATCAGGGCACTGTCTTCTTAGAAAACATGCAAGAAGACTAGGGCTAGCAGACTCGGACACTTGCAGATTCTGCAATGACCTGCAAGCCGAAGAGGACATAACACATATACTGTGCGAATGTGAGGCAATATGTCGCAGTAGAAGGAAATCTTTGGGCAGGTACTTCTTCCAACATTTAGGGGAGATAGACAATACCAACTTCAAGGGGCTACTTGGTTTTTGCAGGGAAATTGGGGTTTTCTCAAGGGTAAGTGTTTAGGTGTTTTTCCATTGTAGGTCACTGCAATTGGTTCCCCCTAGGGATCGCGATGGGCCCTTATGGTGCCTAGTGCCGTATGAGTGCATAACTTTAATTTTTGGGACGAATTTAAGCAGCTGTATATTTTATCTGAACAGCTGAATTGCGTTAATTTGGTTTTCTTATGTTGGTGTTTTCTATTTTCAGCATAGAACATCTCTGTTAACCCTTAAACCCTACCCTGGGGTCCAGCGCGATGCATAAACAAAACTTTTGTGGATATTTTTACAACTAAAAACCAGACGATGTCGCTATTCAAGGTAATCCTCTAATTCTAATGTATCAGTAGGCGTCTCGTTATTAGTAATTTTTAATTGTGCGTGCGACTGCAACAGTCGTAATTATAACAATTTCCGGGTCCTCTAGACCCTAGTGTAGGAATACTGTAATGTCGGAAGACAGAAATTCTCATAGAAAAAATACCTTCTGAACATATGAATTATGACGAAAATGATGATTTATCGACTTTCGGCAGTCTCTGCGCCCTTCTTTTGCTAAGGACACGAATATTAGTGAAATAAAGGCATCAAACGCGTGCCAAAAAAGGCGCCATTTCCTTAAAAAACTTGCACGAAAATGAGGATTTATCGACTTTCGCCAGTCTGCGCCCTTCTTTTGCTAAGGACACGAATATTAGAAAATAAAGGCATCAAACGAGTGCCAAAAAAGGCGGCATTTCCCTAAAAAACTTGCACTTGACCTCATCACGCCCCAAAACTGCGTTTGCGGCAAACATAGCCGGCCTGTGTGCCAAGAATCAAGAATGCCTCGATATTTTTAATATTCAACAACGTGCGTGTGATCTTAATAAAAAATAATTTATTTCAAATCGTCTTTTGGTTTTTGAAATAATTACAAAACTATATTGGAGTTTTCTGGACCCCAGGGTAGCAATAGTGATTCTCCAGGGATGGGTAGGGTTTAATAGTTAATAGTGTATAATGTTTTATCTTCTATTATCTAGCTTCTAGCTATTTATCTTCTACTTATGTATATAAAACTGTTGGTATTTTCTGTGTTATTCCAAAACGCAAAAACTGCTGGACAGATTTAAATTAAAATTTTTTGATTAATGTCTCTCAGGACTGTGAGATAGTTTTAGGCGATATTGTTAATTGCAACATCCTTTAGAACCATTTTTACTCAACATTTTATTTTTGCTGACTTCACTAACTATACATATTCTCCAATAGGTATGTAACATTGCATATATCTAATGTAAACAAAAATACTTAAGGATTGTTCTTGATGGTCTGCAGCCGCCGCTAAAACCAAAAGGTAGATATCTACCACCTTGTGAGAACATTGCAATTTCGAAGTAAAAACGTCCAAGAACGAAATTAATAAATAGACAGGGTAAGTAAAATGGAATTTTTTAACAGCACCTGCTTTCAGTGAGTATTCAGATCACACGGTATATATATTCATGCATTGATACCTTGGCAACAGAAGTGATTCTCGCGAAAATGCCGCCAAATGTAAATTGCTTTCAGTTGAGTTATTATCAAAGAAAATCGGGCAACAATTTTATGCATCCAAACACACGCGAATGAGTGTTTCCAAGCGAGTGCACTGTTTTAAAGCCCATAACATCTGAAAACATTTTTGCGTAGACCTCAATCCACAAAAGGAGCGTGCAAGAGTAATTTACGTACGAATACATTCTTGTTCACACCATACGTTTGGGAATTTCATTCGAATAGCTGGTGCTTACATTGAAGCCGCTTTTCAGGAACGTGTTTCACTTCATTGCTTATTGCTTCCGAACTGTAGCGGGATTTTATTTTTCTGTTGTTGTATTTTATACTGGGTGCTTATTTTGTAGGTAGATATACCCATATCTGGTCGTAGTTGGAACTTGGGAATCTCTAGAAAGAAAATGCCATGGCGTTTATAGTTGGAACGATACTCGTGCTTGAGGCGGTTTAGCAGAGTTATAATGAATCCTATGGTTCCATAATTTATAACCACCTGCAGTGTTGGGTTTTGCGACCGCATTGGTGTTTTCTATACAAACTTGAGTATTATTCTCGACAAGGAAATGGTTTACACATCTCTTGCCACAAAACTGTACAAGGTAACACGAAT
Organism: Cheilosia soror; assembly: GCA_949372485.1. Taxonomy (NCBI): domain Eukaryota; kingdom Metazoa; phylum Arthropoda; class Insecta; order Diptera; family Syrphidae; genus Cheilosia; species Cheilosia soror. The sequence continues at coordinate 768,887 of OX443561.1, read as the reverse complement.
ATCTCTGTACAATACATTTTAAATTTGTAAATATATACCTACTAATGGAGTGGAAAAAATGTTTATTTAAATGTATGAGAATTCTGTAACTTGGAAGAATTTCCTCAGCTTGAGATGCAACGGGGGCTAACTTTTGAGTTGGACTTCTAAAAACGATATATCTACATACATGCATAGGTATCAGACCAGTACTACATCTATACATATTTTTTTATGAATTATTAATGAAATTGAAATGATCTACTTTTCTTTTTTGCTGTCGCCTTAGGGATTCTCTTTGTACACAAAAGAAAAAATTACCCTAAGGATAATAATGAAATCAATTCCTGTTTCAGTATCTTCCTTGCAATACATATATGTATTATTCTGTTGTCTACCAGAAAAAACGTATTGCTATTGCATCGCAAGTCGTGCCACCGAGAACAAAAATGTGTCTATATGAAATTAGGTCAATATTATTATTTTATATCAAACTTCATTGATTGAAATAGGAAATAGTTATATAATGGTTATATTCCTCTAGTACTTTATAGGTATGTATTTAAAAACAAAATAGTTTCCAAACTCCAAACAAAAAATAATGAAATCATCATTGGTTTTTAAAAAAATAAATAAATAGGTGGCGCAACAGTCGGGTGACACCCAAGGCCTAGCTTCTCGCAACCATTCGTTTTGTGTAGAGCTGTGTCAATCGTGATTGATTCGTTCTTTTTGACCCGATCATAATAAAGTATTGGTGATTGCAATCACATAACCTCAAGTCAATCGTTCATGGAATCAATACTTTTGTTCTGACTGGTTCATTTATCTCGGTTAGCCAGTAAAGAAAGAACGAAACAACACAATCCAAAAATCAATCGTTCACAGAGTCAATACTTTTGTTGCGCATCTGACTCGTTCATTGTGCTCGGTAGCGAGTAAAGAACGAACGACACAAGCCCCAAATCAATCATTCACAAAGTCAATACTTTTATTGCGCATCTGACTGGTTATTTCGGAGAGCAAAAAATAAATCGCTTGATTTGAAGATTTCTTGGACGTTTGTTAATCCACTGGCATCGTAGCCAGTGGAATTTGTTACTTTATGTCTTGATAGAAAGAAGACGAATCATATTTTGGGATATATGCTATATTTATTTCGAAATGTCACCAGAAAGCCCTAAAATATTAAAAATTTGAGTGATTTCTTTTTCGCTTGCGAAAATTAAGATTTTAGGGCTTTCTGGTGACATTTCGAAATAAATATAGCATATATCCCATAATATGGTTCGTCTTCTTTCTATCAAGACATAAAGTAAAAAAATCCATCAAAGGATGGCTACGATGTCAATGGATTAAAAAACGTCTAAGAAATCTTCAATTGAGGCGACTTTTTTTTGAAATGGAACAATCGTTTCATCTCTTTTTTTATTGTCTCTGTCTTTAGATAAACATGTTTTGAAGCTTTCATAAGTGATTCACTCTTACAATCTATCAGAATGTATCTGTCTCTCTCTCTACCGAAACAAAATTGAACGAATGATTGTATTGAAATTGAATGGAGCAATACAATACTCTCATTCTCATCTGTCATGGAATGATTGAATGATTGATTGAAATGACCGAATCATTTTTTCAACCAATACTTGAACGATTCGATCATTGAATTTGAACGATTGACACAGCTCTAGTTTTGTGTGAGTTTCTATTTTTGGAACGAATGGAAGGGACCTACAATTTTATGCCGAGTCCGAACGGCTGAATTGAGAAGCTTTTTCATGACAGTCATACTCTCTGACGTTTGTCAGACGTTCGCGAGAGGTGGCGCAGTAGAAAAAACTTTAAGATGTGATTTGTGTTTTTCCGGGGATCGAACCTGGGATCCCTCGCACAGTAGTCCAGCACACTAACCACTGCGGTACTGCGCCCATCATTGGTTTTTACTTACTTTTTACATCGGTTGCAAACCTAATGTGAATGTATCAGTATAGTACTCAGTTGTGTACTTTAAAGCTGATGATGATGAACGATGCAATCCTGTAAACATTGGGGTGAGTGTATTTGTCTGAAGCTGTTGCTGTGTACAGTGCACTGCACCAGGTACACAAACACAACACACTACACAACTAAATAAATTTATTCACTCTCTTTTAGTGCTTTGCTTGGGCTTGAAAGGTTTAACTGTGACTGTAAGGCCGCAAAAGTACCAAACAATGGAGAACGAAGGAACAAAAAATTAGAGGGAGCTATAATAATAAAAATAAAGACAAAACAAACGTAAGACAAAACTCAGATTTCTTGGCTGAAAAATATACCTTTGTGAAAAAGTCTGTGAGATTAGCATTCTAATATCGATTACGTACATTTTCGTCATGTTATGTATCCTTATCCAAGAAAGTTCATTCTCTTTACTAAATGGTGGAATTATTGTTCAAGCAGGGTGGCTCTACGTGTCACACAAGCATCAATCGATATATACATGCTTATTTTGTGAGGCACCGTTTAAATCGATATTATGCCGACAATACAGTAACGATTCAAGAATCCCAAATAATACATAAAATTGACCATGGGAATTGAAGATTGATGCCACCAACATCCAGAGAGTGTCCTTTCGACTTATTTATTATTGGCGCACGGTAAATTGAAGACGCTTAAATCATAACAGCTAATATTGTGTAAGTTTTAGTTTAATCTACCAAAGTGTCGGGGAAAAAGCGTTTGCAATATTTATTTTTTTGTGTATTGGATGTGCCACGCCCATTTGTCCAAGTTTGACCAAACTTCACAGAAACACTTCCACGCGAATACCTCAGATGGTCAGAAAATTTAGACTCAATAGGTTCGGTTGTAGGTATTCATTAAATCATTGGGCCTAAGTTTCAAAATAAATGGTAAACAGCATTCATTTTCTCGGAATTAAATGTTAGCCGCGTTTTATTATCGCTAATGATCCAAATGGATCATCCCCTGAAAATAAAACGATCCAGATCATAAAAAAACATTACTTTGTAAGTTTGACACCCCTGATTAATTTTTGACATACCTACGAAGCAAATAGTAGCAGGTAAGACAAATTATCTTCGACTATGCCGAAGCTCAAATACCCGGTACCATATTATTGTAAAAAAAAATTGGTATTAAAAAATTATACATTTGAATGGGAGGTATGGCCGTATGGGTAGTTTCTATTCTACCAACCTCATTTTTTGTCAAAAAATGCGTATAGGTAGATATTATTAAAACAATATGTGAAAGTTTAAACGTGTTATCTTTACTGTAGCTATTTAAATTTAATTTTTAACATCTAAATCCGATATTTTTGTATGGGAGGTAGTAGGTAGTTTTCGTCCGATCTTGCTCATCTTCGAACTTAGCCTCAGTTTGGTGGATAAAAGCTTACGTACCAAATTTCGGCCGTAATCGTATGGACGGACAGACAGATAGGCAGACGGACATCGCTAGATCGACTAAGAATGTGTTGCTGTCTCCTGTTTGGTCCTCCCATGGATACGGGCTGCCCGAAACCTGTACTATTCAGAGATAATAAGCAGAACTAAATTTAAATTAATCAACCATCTCTGTTTTGCCATCTACTGCTGTAACGCTATAAGTTAATTAAAGTCACTCTTTACTCAATGGGCCTTAAGGTGCTAGTACACGGCATGTAACAAGGTCCCAATAGGTGCATGCCCTGTACTTACTTACTTACTTAGATGGCGCTACAGTCCGGGGTGGACCTGGGCCTCAACCAACACGCCTCTCCAGTTAGCACGATCTTTGGCTAACTGCCTCCAGTTGCGCACTCCAAGTTGGTTGAGGTCCCCTTCCACTTGTGCGCTCCACCTAAGGCGAGGCCTTCCTCTACTGCGTTGTCCCTCCGGGTTGGAATCGAAGACTTTTCGGGCCGGAGCGTTGGTGTTCATTCGCTCTACATGTCCTAGCCATCTTAGTCGACTGATACGTACTTTTCTGACAAGGTCGATGTCGCTGTACAGCTCGTAGAGTTCGCTGTTAAATCTCCTCCTCCAAAGCCCGTCAACGCAAACGGGACCGAAAATCACTCGAAGAATTTTGCGTTCGAAGCGACCAAGGAGATCTTCATCCGCTTTTGACAACGTCCATGATTCTGCGCCATAAAGAAGGACTGGGATGATGAGGGTCTTATATAGAGTCTCCTTAGTGCTTCTCGACAGGGCCTTACTAATCAATTGCCTTCTTAGGCCAAAGTAACAGCGGTTGGCAAGTGTAATTCTTCGCTTGATTTCTGATGTGATGTCATTTTCAGAATTAATAGCGGAGCCGAGATAGACAAAGTCCCGAACTACCTCAAAGTTATAGCTGTCTATCGTGACGTTCTGTCCGATTCGTCGATGTTGTGTGTCCCTTCTAGTTGACAGCATATATTTTGTTTTTCCCTCATTCACCACCAAACCCATTTTTGCCGCCTCTGTACTGATACTTGCAAACGCACCAGTGACAGCTCGCTGTGTCCTGCCAATGATGTCGATGTCGTCAGCGTATGCAAGTAGTTGCACAGACTTTTGGAAAATTGTGCCCCTGGTGTTGGCTTGCGAGTTTCGCACAATTTTCTCAAGAATGATGTTGAAAAAGTCACATGACAGCGCATCACCTTGTCTAAATCCTTTTTTGACATCAAAGGTCTCGGTGAGACTGTTTCCGACCTTTACGGAGCAGCGAGCGTTCTCCATCGTCATTCTGCACAATCTGACAAGTTTGGCAGGGATGCCAAAACTAGACATGGCTCTGTATAGCTCGTCTCTATAAATGCTGTCATATGCGGCTTTAAAATCGATAAATAGGTGATGAGTATCGATTTGGACTTCTTGGGTTTTCTCCAGGATCTGCCGTAGTGTGAATATTTGGTCGGTTGTGGACTTACCGGGCCTAAAACCGCACTGATAGGGTCCAATCAGTTCGTTGACAAATGGTTTCAGGCGTTCACACAGTACGGAAGACAGGATTTTGTAAGCGATGTTAAGGAGACTGATGCCTCTATAGTTGGCGCAGTTTAGAGGGTCTCCTTTCTTATGGATCGGGCAAACAATGCTGAGGCTCCATTCTTCAGGCATACTTTCCTCTGACCAAATTTTAGAAACGAGTTGGTGTATGCTCTCTACCAAGTCATCCCCCGCTGCCTTAAAAAGCTCGGCCGATAAACCGTCCGGTCCTGCAGCTTTGTTGGACTTCAGCTTGGATATTGCTATCCTTACCTCATTTTGGTCAGGTGGACGGAAGTCTTGGCTTTCATCGCCCAGGTTGAATAGTTCATTCTGCCTGACAGCGGAATTTGTGTCGTCTTCGCCGTTTAGCAGTCTGCAGAAATGGTTTTTCCATGTCCTCAGCACCGACTGTGACTCTACTACAAGGTTTCCTTGTTCGTCTCTACAGGTCTCTGTTCGGGCCTTGTTCCCGTGACACGTTCTTTTTACCTTTTGGTAAAACTTCCGAACATTGTTCCTGGAGTAACACCTCTCTATTTCCTCGATCGCGCGCTTCTCATGCTCTTTCTTTTTCCTCCGGAGAAGCCGGTGTTCTTCCCTCCGTTTTTGCTCGTAGAGCTCACGAGCTGCTCTCGTCCTTCTCTGCAGCGCCGCTTTGTAGGCCAGTTGCTTTGCTGCATGTGCTTGCCGGCACTCTTCGTCAAACCAGGGGTTTCGCGGTGGTGGTCGGGTGAAACCTAGCACATCAGTTGCGGCTTTTCTGATGGCTTCTTGGCATCGATGCCACTGGTCTTCAGCACTTGATGCTGGCTGCACAGGACTTCTCGAGAGGTTGAGGGAGACGCGATCGGCAAAAGTTCTGGCGGTTTGTTGCGTTTGTAGCCGTTCAACGTTGAATCTTCTCACAGTATTTCCTCGTTGTTGTGGTGTCCGGGATATCCGCATACGTACCTTGGCTACAACAAGGTAGTGATCCGAGTCTATGTTGGCCGCTCGGAAAGTTCGGACATCTAGAATACTGGAGGAGTGCCTTGCGTCGATCGCAACATGGTCAATTTGATTGACCGTTTGATGGTCTGGTGACCGCCATGTTCCTTTGTGAATGTTGAGGTGTGGAAACCGTGTGCTTGCTATAGTAGCATTACGTCCCGCAGCAAAGTCAATTAGCCTAAGTCCGTTTCCAGACGTGGTGTCGTGTAGGCTGTGCTTTCCGATTGTGCTACCAAAGAGGTCCTCCTTTCCTATTTTGGCGTTAAAATCACCTTAGACAATTTTAACGTCGTATTTAGGACATTGCTCATATGTTTTGTCGAGGAGCTCATAGAAACATTCTTTGGTAGCGTCGTCTTTATCTTCTGTGGGGGCGTGAGCGCATATCAGGCTGATGTTGGCGAATTTAGCCTTGATGCGGATAGTTGTAAGGCGCTCACTTACGTGTCGAAAGCTCAAGACTTCTTGCCTAAGTCTGCCGCTTACAACGAATCCGCATCCAAATAGATGCTGCTTCTGCTCTCTGTAGCAATCACCGTAGTAGATGTCACAGGTTTGCATGCCCTGTACTAGCACCTTTTTAGTAATTATTTTTTTAAGATTCACCTTTAATTTTATTGTAGGTTACATACAATATAGATGATTTTATATATGGGAAAATTAGTAAAGCTGAACGTGGACTGGACACATTGTGTGCATGTGTCTGTCTGGAATGTTGTGTGCATGAGATAAGAACGCCATGATGATTTGAACAATTAAATTCAGAGTTAATTTGCTCCTAAATGTCGATTTCGGCATTTAATTTTTTGACACTTGATTAAATGGAAATTGTCTTTGAAAAATGTTTATGAATAACGTTTTCTGCAATTAAACCAAAATTAACCCCAATTCAGATTTGTGAAGTGTTATGAATAAGGCTGAGTGGTCTGAAAACCATTTTTAGTGTCAAGCTTAAGTCTTATACGGTTTTACAGCAGACAATTTTTTGACACAAAATTGCCATTGTGACCTACAATAAACTTAAGCTAAAGTTAAGTTAAAATTAAAACAATTATTAGCATGGCTATATTATTACCATGCATGGCTATATTATACTTTTTAAAAACCAATGGTTTTCGGGGTTTTGGTTTAAGTGATGTACGTTGTCGATTTATGTCAGCAACTTGCCAAATACTTTAGCATTTAGCTCTAGAAGGTTAGGTCAATATAGAGAATGCCAGATGTTGCAGGTAGGTATCTATTGATGGAGTAGCGAGTAGCCGTTCGGTTAAGAACATCGTAGCTGCTGCAAATGGAAATCTCAAAGAGTACAAGACGATGGACCATGCGATTAGATATCTGGAAACGGACTGGAATATCATAAATAAGCAACATTATCACTCTGATGGCACACTGAAATGGTTATAAGCATTCTTACAAAGTCACTCTTGGGTCCGAGGTGTTTACGGACCAAGTGTAATTTTTCGACGGCGGCCGGCCGGCGGGCGGTAGGCGTCGGTCGGTAACACTATTAAATTGGCTGTGGAAGCTAATCGCTACAAAAGCATTAACAATTACTCCTCGATGCCGCAAACTGAACAACTTGTGGCTCTCCAGCCACTACCTACTTGCCGGTGATTCTTATATACGGACGGTATATTTACCTGAAGTAATTGATACATTTCATCTAGCCCAATGAAATACTTACTTGTCAGAAAGAAGATGTCATCGGCGTGGTCAAAATGACGGACTTTCAAACAGACTTTATTCGATCTCAGGTCTCTTAGATGCACCATAATCGGTAGTCAGTACATGGTGTATATGAACACTGAAAGTATCATCACCATATCGAAGATAGTCAGTGTATCACAAATTACCGAAAAATACACTCTCGAATTAATTGTATGGGAATTCTTTGGAATTTTCCGAATTTTTCTTTGGACTCCGAATGAAAACTTCAATCAGACTAGCATTTCATATTATATTTCTGAAACGAAGTAGTTGTCGTTTTATTTCTACAATTTATTAAAGTACCAATCTCTTTGAGTTGCAGTGCATGTAATTCTGGTAAAGCGCCCTATCAATAAATATTAACTTATAACATAGGGAAGCCATTGCCAAAATGCACACAGAGTCGGCTTCTATTTTTAATTAAAACGTAATTCAATTAGGCGGTTTGATTAGATTGTATTTACTATGGACGCTATTGTTACGTGCTAAGTGTATTTAACTTTTAACATGATTATAATTAAGTTATTGAATGTGTACCTAGAATCTAGATCCATAAAGGTGCGGTGGCTCTATAGCTCTGTAGTATGTGTTCTCCTTTTGCGAATTGTCTACATTTGCAAGTATGGCATAATAAATCGATGCAAAATTTCGTTTCAAAAGCGTTCGCAATGGTGCAAACGCAGAGTTTCGTATTGACTTCAAATAGTACCAAATTATTCAGGGAAAAAACATAATGATACTTGCGAATTTAAGCGACATGTAATTGATGGACAGGATAGCCAAAATCACAACATTAGTGGATGGATTATAGTTAATGTTATTATGCTGGTGCAACTAATACCTTCGTATATCAATCCATTACTTACTGTTGATCCCAATGGTTATCCTTTTGCATCAATTGGAAGTAATAATAAATGATTCCACTAAATAATTTACGTAGGAGGCCTTGCGCCTTGGTAATCTTTACCACATTTCCCTAATGGAGATGGCATCGGTTTTCTGTCTGCATTTGATGTTAATATGCTCGTTTACGAGAAAATTCTTTCTCTTTTTCTTCAAGCACTCGTATACTCCATTCTCGTAAGGGAGCAGTCTCCTTTTCACTTGCAGTCAGCCAATGAGTTTTACAAATTATCCACGGCAGATTTTTTTGTTTGACTTTTGGTGCTTATGTCTCTATGAGCTAGTAAAACACATCGTTTGCTGAAGGAAAACATAAATTGAAATCTTGTTGAGGAAAAGATTAAGAAGAAATCTAATTTATTTGTTTTTTATTTAATGTAGCATTAAAATCTGCGAAATCTTCTAACTTTGGCATTTCACTTTTACTTTCCCCCGGTTGCAAAATTTTAATATATACAGTGACAGAGCAGACACGTTTGAGGATAATTTCCCGACAATGGGTACACTACACAGTCAACTTTATGCTTAATATTCTGATCTTCTGCGAAAGAGAATGAAATAATTTGCATGTAGATTAAAATTTGTAAGAAAAAACTAATGGATTAAGCTTTTATTACAGAAAAGAAGCCAAAATGTTCCGAATTTTTAATGAGCAAAAATTTGATGAAAAGGAAACCCAATATGGTGCTAGTCATATTAGAAAGTATGGAAATAAATGCGGTTTTATTAAAATCGGTTTTGTAAATTAAATAGGTATGTGATACATTTGAAATTATGTTGAGAGTGATGAAATAAAATGCAATAAAGTGAGGCGGCTCTTAACATCCTTTCATGTTTTTTGTATGTTTCACAAATATGGAATTACTATACCTACTAATTGTTGACTTCTGTTCACTTATTTCGCGATAGGCCGATGATTTCAGCCAAACTCTCTGTTTTTTCTTACGTTCAAAATTTACGCGATGCATATTAAAGGTAAATAGTTAAAAGTAATTAAAACTATTGATTTACAAAACAAAATAGACACTAGACCAAAGCAATCGAATGTAAACTAAAGTTATTGCTTATAAACCTATTCAAATGAGCCGAGTAGTAAACTTTTAAGAATATAACGATAAAATTTCAGACTTAGATTTTTCTCCTAAACCAACCTTACGGTTTAGGCGGTTAGGTGGTGTAGGAACCTACTATCAACGACCGCCAAAATTCAAACTATTATATGTCTGCATCGCGGATCAGCCGAAAGAGTGCGATACACGTTTGACAGCGTAATTTTAATACGTATATTCTCCTTGCACTCTAATAGATATAGTATGTACTTTAACTTCAGCCCGTAAACATGAGTCTTTAAATAAAATAAAATTTTCTTTCTTTGTACCGATTTATAAACAGTAATTTATTTGATACACGCTTATCTAAAGTGGCAATTATCCGTTAATACGTATAGTAATTCACTTAGACCAGATAAGGTCCATTGTGATACAACAAACAGAGTCGGTTATTTCCGCTACTCTTGGAACCAATTCGAATTTTGGAGAAATTTCCGTATTTTGCTAATATCCATTTGGGGAATATCGGCAGGCTCCCCGAAGAAGAAGTACTGTCCTAGAGTTTGCTTTCTAATCGAAAATAGCGCCGGGCAGTTTCATAGTATAGGTGAAACGGAGTTTCCTCCTCATCTTCATCCATGCAACTGCGACAGAAGTCATTAGCGGTAACTCCAAGCCTTGCGGCATGTTTTCCTAATACACAGTAGCCTGTTTGGACTCCTACAAGAGTTCCGATGTGTTTTCTTCTGAAGTTTAACAGGACCTTTGTCCTGCGCCGATTTATTCGTGGCCATCAGGTCTGTTTTGCATGGTTACAGGTGATAGGTTCCCGCCATCTCTCGTTAGCCTGTTGCAGTGCTAGTGTGAATATTTTGTATCTTACCATTTCAATTGGCACCTGGGGTTCTAATTTACCAGTAGAGAGTTCCATTTTCGTGCCGTTTCTTGCTAATTCGTCTGCTTTACAGTTACCTGGTATATCTCTATGACCAGGGACCCAGCACAGCGTTAACGTGCACATACCTGACATCTCATTTAAAGATTTGCGGCAGTGCCTGACCAATTTGGAAATTAATACTGGTGATTCGAGTGCTTTAATAGCTGCTTGACTGTCGGCGTAGATGACGATGTCTGAATTCGATATCGAACTCATTTTCAGCAGCTTCGCGAATAACCAAAACTTCTGCTTGGTAGACACTACAGTTATTTGGTAGTCTAAAAGACTGGTTTAGGGAGAATGAAATGGAATGGAAGAAAATCCGGGCTCACTCCGTCCTCCGTCTTAGAACCATCTGTGTATACTTCTAGCGTATTTTCGTCTATAACCGTTGTTATGGCAAGAACACATCTATCATACATATATTTTGAATGAGGATAAAATATACTCCTAAAGTAAACGTTGGTGTTCTGGAGCCCTTAAAATCTCGAACCACTTCAATTAATAAAAAACACAAGAAACATTTGTTTCTGTTAAGAAAAGCTCTAGCGCATAAAAACCCAATATTTATTAATATTAGGTACTTTTCACTTTACACTTTACTCTTGCTTAACATTATATCAGGTCTTTTCCTAGTGGACTGTATCTTTCAACTGCCGAATGCGGCCAAACTAACTAACTAACTAACTGGCATGACTCTTGCTTCCAGCCCAGTAATTGCCTCTTTCTAGTATAATATAACAGAATGTAAAATAAAATAGCATTGCCAGATTGAAATATTATATGATAATATATGAATTAACAAGAATAAAACTCATATTGTAAACTATGTAAAAAATGGCTTTTAATAAGCCATAAACATAAACCACAAACTAAAACTAAAAAAAAATTAACAAGAATAAAACTCATATTGTTATACGATATGATACAGTGCCCGCTAAAACTAACAGTTTAGTTTACTCATTAGGTCAGGAAATGACCTAAATGAGTAAGTGCCTGCATATCACACGGATCATCACTCAGCGGATGAATTGGCTTCAATTTGCGCCAACAGTGTTAAAAACTGTTCCTATGGCAACACTCTCCGTCCTTCAAATGGAACTTCATTGATTTCACCGCCGCCTCCCAGATACCACCCTGGCGAGGAGCAGCTGACGTTATGAAAATCTAATCTGTCCCTTTTCGACTAAAATGATGCAAGGCATCGTTATCTGTCCACTTTCCAAATGCTTCCATAAGTTCCCTGTCCGCTCTTAAAAACGAATGTACCGTTGTCGCTATTCATACGGTCACACCTACCAAGCCTAGCTATAAAACGTTCATAGCAAACAAAAAACGTATCAGATGTCAAATCCGTAACTATGTATATCTAAATTGGTTGCTCTGGTTTTTAAACAAACGAAAACCACAAACCAGCTTTTCCTCTTTGTCAGTTGCTTTTCGGCTCTGTCAATCACTTTAAGCTCGAATGTGAGGATTTTGAGTCCTATGAAGACAGACTACGAATATTCTTTCAAATAAATGAGGTTAAAGCGGAAAACAAACCACTTATATTACTTACCTTAATTGGAATAAGTTGCTACAAAAAAAGACTTACCATTTGAGGATTTATTAGCGGCTTTAAAATCACATTTCACTTCACGGGTCAATATACGTGCAGAGCGATATAAATTTAATAAGTCGTATCGAAAAGAAGGTGAGAGTATCACAGAATTCATTATTCGATTAAAAGCTCTCGCTAGTACAAGTGGATTTGGGTCGTATCTCGCTACAGCGCCAAAAATGTTGTTAAAGGCCCCACAAGTGAAGTGTTGTAATGACTAAAAAGACCCTGAAGTATCTTCTCCTCTACAGTTAAAATCGCAAGCGCTGGACGATGCATTAACAGATCGATTTATTGCTGGAATTCGATCAGAGGAAATTCAGAGAGCATTGTTAAATGATGCTAACTATTATTTCGAACAGTGCTGCAACTGCAATGTAGCCCTAACAATGGAAAAGGAATCTCTTGCTATTCGTCCAAATGTCTCGGCAGTGGAAGTTTGCCATCGAGTTGATAAGAATACAAAACAGTTAATGGGAGAGCCTAAGCAAGTCGAAAGGAAGCTGTTTTAGGTGCGGCTGAGAACACGATCCAAAAGTAAAGTCCATCAAATTTGATTCTAGTAATGTTTTACCGGATATAAGTGCAAATTTTAATAACATCATTGAGCCGATGAAAGAGCAATCGATGAAGGGTTTTGAGGTTGATATTGTGTTAAAGGAAAACGTGACTCCAATTTTTCATAGGCCCTACAGTGTTCCATTTAGAATTAAAGACAAAGTGAGCAATAAGTTGTAAAAACGGGTGTTATCAAACCTGTCAAATATAGTTCGTGGGAGTCATCGGGAGAGATAAGAATTTGACTAGATTTTAGTGTCACTACCGTTAATTGAAGAAATATTTGCGTCCCTTGCAAATTGCAAAATTTTTTGTGTCATTGATTTATATTTAATTAGATTTATTAAATTTAAGTAGACATTTACAAGTATATACAATAGAATTTGTTGTTGATAAGTGCAAGAGCTATTGTCCATTCAGCTTTAATATTGATTATATTGAATTATCAGACTTAAATAGTAGCTGTGTGAATAATATTATGAACATATTTGGGAAAATTTGAGTGCACGCGAAAGCCCCGTGACAATATAGGTATACATACATATTATGTATATGAATATATATATTTTTTTTTTATATATATAAAATATTTTACTACTAACTTACTGGTCTTGTAAATCAAAAATAAGAATAAATTCTTTTTAAACTTCAAAAAAAAAAGAATAATCTTTATCCTTAATCTCCAAAATTAATATTTTTTTAAAACTATTTCTTGATATTATAAAACTTATTTTATATAGATTAACCTTAATTTAACTTACCGACAAATAATTTGTTTTTTTTTAGGTTTTTTTAGGATTAACTATCTACTACTGACTTAGGCAACTATTGTTTTCTGACAATGAACATTTTTTCAAAAACATTGGATGCTAGGGTGTTAATTTTATCTACCACAAAGTCGACTTTTGACATATTATGTAGGTAGCTCAAATGTAGAGAAGTGCCACGGTAAGTCAAGAATCATTTGAAAGATCCTGTTTTGCATGATTTGCAGTTTATTAATATGACTGCGTGCGCAATTATACCAAACAGGGGCACCATAAACCATAAGGGCCTACCATATGACTTTGTGCATTAGGAGCTTATTTTCAAGGCTAAGTGTAGATCTCCTATTTATAAACGGATATAGAATTTGTATTAGGATTCCAGCTTTACTTAGTACATTTCTTATGTGGCAACTATATGTCAGTGATGCCTAATGCCTAGATATTTGACATTTTCTGCCCAAGGGATGATGCAACCGTTGACATTAAGACTATTATTCGGAAGATAGCGGGGAACTCTTCTGCGCGTAAAGAACATGGCTTGAGTCTTACTTTCGTTTTTTTTATTGTCCATCTGTGAAAATAGGCACTGAGTATAGAGACACCTTGTTGAAGGTTTGAGCAGATATTTGAAGGTTGTTCATCCGAGCTATAAATTCCAGTATCGTCTGCAAAAACTGACGAAAAGCAATTGGGTAGGTTAGGAAAATCAGCCATATATCTTCTATATATGTAAAAATTGAGCCCTGAAATGTTTGTCGTCGATTCACGCCTTAACGCATTTACCGATTTTGCCCAAATCACCACACATCTTTGGTATTGGTATATATATGATTTCTGTGAAGTTTGGTCAAAATTGGACAAAGGGGCGTGGCACCGCCCATACGAAAAAAAAACATTCAAAATCGTATATCTCAAAAACCACCAAATCGATTGAGCTCGAACTTACAGATAATCTTAGTTATTGGCCTTGGAATGCTCCTATAAAGCAATACAATTCCTGCGCACGGGCAAAGCCGGGCGGGTATAGCTAGTATGTTATAAAAAATCGGCGCAAGCACTCTAGCACTTCTCTGTGGATGTCACAGATTCAACGTATAGTCAAGGCGGTGGAAAAACCAAAGTTTATCATTTTATGAAAAAGAGCACCATATGCCAGTCAGAATCAAAAGCAGATTCTACGTCAAGCAATGCGAGTCCGGTAGATTTTTTCATAGTAAAGTTATAGCTTTTACATGTCTAGCAATTCTCAGGACAGGGTGAGAAGTATTAGATATGCCCAGCTCTGAAACCAAATTGTTATTGTTTTAATAATGAGTTGTCGTCGATAAAGTTAATAAGCTTTCTTTTAATAATTTTTTCTAAGACCTTTGCTAGGTTATTAGAAGGCTAATGGGACGATAGCTGGAAGGATCATTCGGAGGCTTTTGAGGTTTCGGAATCGCAATTAATTTAGTTGCCTTCCATGCCTGTGGAAAATACTGCAGTTTGAGACAGCCGTTTAATTTATGAGTGAGATAAATAAGTCCAACTCGAGGGAAATTTGCAATGCACATGTTGCGGAAATTCTTTCAAGACCAGAAGCTTTCTTGATTCGAGATTGTTTTATTATACTTTTTATTTCTTTAGGTCGTACGTTTCAACCAGGATAATATGTGAGCTGAATCGAGCTGATTAACAGAACTTTCAACCAGATTTGCTGTTATAGGGTTACTAAAATTAGCTGAAATCGTGAAGTTTGAAGCAAATTTTTAGCTAGTGTCATTTTGTTTGAGAACTGGAATCGCCTTTTGCTTGCATTTTATTATCCTTGTGACGTTCCAGAATGGCTTAGAACATTTTTCCTTGAAGAAGTTTGTTCCATTTCACATTCCTGTGCTTTTCTATAAAGTACTTAATTAGCTTGTTTAGATACCGAAGTTGAAATTTGTAATAGGTAATCTGTAGCTTAACCAATTTCTGCGAGTTTTATTTCTCTTAGAAATGGTATCTAATCTTTATGATGGAATCTTAGATTGAGCATTGTTAGTGGGTAAATGAGGAACTGAGACGTCAACGCACCGTTGCCACTAAAATCTAAACCAAATGTAGTACGTAAGCCAACAAAATGTAACATTTTTGAACAAAATGTAGTAACGTCTTTTTTTTTTTTGATTTTGTCGCTTAAAAATAGTAGACATTTAAAGCTTTAATAGAGTTAACTATACTTAATGGCAAGAGTTTGCCTTTTGAAAATAGATTTGGGAACACATTGGACAGTTTTTCACTCACCCCGCATTACTAGGACATTACCTGAGCAAAAACCAATTGCATTTAAAATGTCGATGTTATTGTCTTTGCATTCCCGCAGGATTAATTAAAAATTCGTATCTATTCTTACGTCTAGTCTGTTACAGGTTCGGGAATCAAGAGAGCGGAAAACCCTTCCATTTTCTTTTTCTATCTATATCTCACCTCCATATTGTCATACCAACATTTCAGTATAAAACTAGATACAAGTTTAGCAATTCACAATAGTAGGTAGATATAAACATAATTCTTAATTGCTGAGATATTTCTATTATAGTAAAATTATACATAAAAGCAGCAAAATCACTCCCCATATCCCTGTGGTAGGTATGCATGCACAATTGGCCGACTAACGGCCTAAGTGCTTCTCTCACACAGAGCCACTTCAAACAATCAAACAAATGCTACAAGCGGACTGTACTGATGTATCTTTTGTTCGGCCCTGTGAGTTTTCAATCTTTTCAATCTTTTTAGGGCCGTTTTATTCACTATTGTTCAACTTGCCGAGAAACTTGGCCAACTTCGAAGTTAATTCTAAACCGAGAGTTGAACGGCAAGTTGAAAATTGCTTTTTTTCACTGCATTAATTTGCAACTCCGAAGTTGAAATCCTAAAGTTTGCCTACCTGCAGTTTGTAAAATATCCCTGTGATATTTGTGACAGATGACACACAATATGTCAGTTCAACCTTAGATTTGCATTTCGCGCGTAATTTCAATTGTGTTTTAACGTTATTTTACATTGGGCACATCAGATTTGAATTTCAGATCTCAGATTTTTCGTGGCACATAGAACATGAAAGCAGATTGATCTGCTTTTGTAAATGTATAAGTTATTATTAGTGCGTTATTAGACAGTACATCTGCTAGGCAAATTGTTTTCGTTTGTCGATGAAAACATACGAATATGGATAATTATATCGACGAAGAATCGGAATCCACAGATAACGA
This sequence comes from Cheilosia soror, assembly GCA_949372485.1. Taxonomy (NCBI): domain Eukaryota; kingdom Metazoa; phylum Arthropoda; class Insecta; order Diptera; family Syrphidae; genus Cheilosia; species Cheilosia soror. The sequence continues at coordinate 752,191 of OX443561.1, read as the reverse complement.
TGAAGGAAGATGACAGTAATTGCTCCAAAATGAATTGCATGTCCATTATTCACGTATTCGTTCTGGACAATTGCTTTTCACGAGGCTTTTTGTAATTTTGTTTTAAAAACAAATTCTGAGTGACGAAAAACAGCTGTGCAAGGTATATTGGTATTATTGGGAGTATGCGTAAATCTCGAAAAATATCGAGATAATTATGCAAAAAGTTATCCGGATCAAAAAAAGATTGATATTTTGTCTCAATGGAAAACCATATAAGTTGTTCCTAGAACAAGACAATGTTTTAGACAGCGCAGATTATTGCGGAAACACCAGCAATAAAAATATCTGCCAGCATGAGTAATTACTGCTAGAGGACGACCCTAATAAAGCAATAAAATCATTAAGAGCTGGAAACCCAGAAAGGGAAAGGATGCAGTATCTGCAATCTTATCCCTGCGAATGTGCCATACGCCACAAGGGGTACAAATAGAACAATAACTTCATCAACATGGCCAGTGTTTCAAAGCATATTACCCAATTCATAACAAATTGTAAAAGGAAATGGCAGAAAAAACAAAGACGGGAAAAAGAAAATGCCACTCCATCAATTAGGAATAAGAAATCCTCTGGAAACAATTACATCCAATATTCCAACACCAGCAGCAAAAAAAGAATATTTGTTCGAATAAGTTTATGTAACATCTAATATTTAATAAGCTTAATCTAATATTTAATAAACATCTAATAACTTAACAATACAAATTATTATTCTAATTCATTTACAGTCACTAAACTGTTTTCAGCAGCATCTAAAATTGACTGGAAGTAAGTGCGAACAGTTTCCACTCTGCACTTTAAGCCGGTGGCCAGTACTGGAAATCGCATTTTCCAAACCTGTGATTCGATATATAAATTTTCAACGGAGCTGTTTACATTCAGAAAAGGCGTAGCTAAATAGCTCGTATTAGTGTAGCCCGAATCATCAATAAGGATAAAGTGCTTGAATTCGCCTCTTTCGAATCGTTGTTTCAAAGTGCACAGATTGAAAATGCGCTGATCATGTACAGAACCCTTTTAAAGAATATATATTTAAAAATGGATTTAATTCATATTTTCATAATAATGAGCAATACCTGCTAACGAGCGACGATATCATTTATCTTTAAATTCGCCGCAGAAACTGTTTGCACATTCAGAGAAAACCATCCCTTACGATTCCTGAAATTTTCTGGATCAGGTCCACCTGGTGATTGAATGCGGATATGTGTGCAATCAATTGCGCCAATTGCTCGAGGGAATTTTGCTTTCGCGAAAAATTCACGTGCAGCTTGGAGCAGTTCCGTTTGCGTTTCGCGCATACGAATGAATTGTGGCGCAAGACTGGCAATCGCTGTTGACAGTGTCGACACTCTTTTCAACATATGATGCACGGTTGCAATGCTCACTCCAATGAAATCGGCAACCGCCAATTGAATTGAGCCGAGTGCATAGTACCGCTGAGTTGAGCGAGTCCAAAGTTAATCAACTCTTGGTTTTCTCAACTTCGGAATATCCAAAGTTGAGTGAGTCAACTTGAGTGAATAAAATCAATTTCTCAAGTTAAGAATACAAATCCCCAAGTTGTGTTCAACTTTAAGTGAATAAAATGGCCCTTAGTTTGTACTTTCATGCAGGTAGTCACAATACATATATGTACATACTTACAATACTCAATACTCATGTTACCGCTAGAATCGTGTGTCATATCCAATTTAGTAGTCACTACTCTATTGTGCTGAAAAGTGTGAAAGTCTAGGTATTACTAAAAACATTATTAAGGAAAGAGCTTTCAAAGTAACGCAAAGTATTAGTTAACTTTAATACGTTGGCGAAATAATAAAACTTGTATAACTTGATGCGATTTATTTTCTACTTGGGAAGTTCTCAGACAGAGTTTCTTATTTCTTGCTTGATCTAATGTAATGAAAATATTCTATTCATGGGATTTTTATTATTTATGTGATGACTGATGACGATGAGTGTGTTTACATAATTTTATCTGTACTCGGGACACATTAGCGTTGAAGAAAAATTATAATAAAAGTATAGGTAGCTACATATTTTTGAAAATTGGGTGTTACTTTTAATATATTGCACTTGCACATATCATGTTAAACAAACGTAAAGGCACGATAAATGTTTGCCTATAACGGCAAAAGGAATCAGAAAGAAGAACAAGTCTGCCGGTAAACAAAATAAATGCTTCATTATTATGTATCTAAATAGCATAATGGTTCAATTCGCAATTCTGTTTTGTATAGTAGACAATAATAATTTATTCATATGATTACCTACTTACTTACTTAGATGGCGCTACAGTCCGGGGTGGACCTGAGCCTCAACCAACACGCCTCTCCAGTTAGCACGATCTTTGGCTAACTGCCTCTAGTTGCGTACTCCAAGTTGGTTGAGGTCCCCTTCCACTTGTGCGCGCCACCTAAGGCGAGGTCTTCCTCTACTGCGTTGTCCCTCCGGGTTGGAATCGAAGACTCTTCGGACCAGAGCGTTGGTGTCCATTCGCTCTTCATCTCCATCTTAGTCAACTGATACGTACTTTTCATCGACCAGGTCGATGTCGCTGTACAACTCGTACAGCTCGCTGTTAATAATCTCCTCCTCCAAAGCCCGTCAACGCAAACGAGACCGAAAATCCCTCGAAGAATTTTGCGTTCGAAGCGACCAAGGAGATCTTCATTCGCTTTTGACAACGTCCATGATTCTGCGCCATAAAGCAGGACTGGGAGTCTCCTTGGTGTTTCTCACAATGCTGAGGCTCCATTAATTAGGCATACTCTGACCAAATTTTAGAAACGAGTGGGTGTATGCTCTCTACCAAATCATCCCCCGCTGCCTTAAAAAGCTCGGCCGATAAACCGTCCGGTCCTGCGGCTTTGTTGGACTTCAGCTTGGATATGAAGTCCAAAAATGGTTTTTCGATGTCCTCAGCACGGACTGATGTGACTCCACTACAAGGTTTCCTTGTTCGTCTCTACAGGTTTCTGTTCGGGTCTTGTTCCCGTGATACCTACGTTCTTTTTACGTATTGGTAAAACTTCCGAACATTGGTCTTGGAGTAGCACCTCCCTATTTCCTTGATCGTGCGCTTCTCATGCTCTTTCTTTTTCCTCTGGAGAAGCCGGTGTTCTTCCCTCCTTATTAGCCGCTTTCGGTCCTTCTCTGCAGCACCGCTTTGTAGGCCAGTTGCTTTGCTGCATCTGCTTGCCGGCCCCGTCACTCTTCATCAAACCAAGGGTTTCGTGGTGGTGGTCGGGTGAAACCTAGCATATCAGTTGCGGCTTTTCTGATGGCTTCTTGGCATCGATGCCACTGGTCTTCAGCCCTTGATACTGGCTGCACCAGGACTTCTCAAAAGGTTAAGGGAGACGCGATCGGCAAAAGTTCTGGCGGTTTGTTGTATTTGTAGCCTTTCAGCGTTAAATATCCTCACAGTATTTCCTCGTTGTTGTGGTGTTTGGGATATCCGCATACGTATACCTTGGCTACAACAAGGTAGAGATCCGAGTTTTTGTTGGCCGCTCGGAGAGATCGGACATCAAGAATACTGGAGGAGTCGCAACATGGTTTATTTATTCATATACCTACGAATATAATAAGAGATATGAGGAGATGGGAACGATTAAATTTAACTCTTCGCTTTGATCGACATAGCTAACAAATAACAGCCGGCAAATGGCCGTATGTATAGTAATTTGCATTTACCTGCCCAATGTAAATCAAACTAGATATACATTATCTACCTCTGGCAGTTACAATCTAACCTAACACGCTTGCTGGCAATTGAGTTTTATTCACATATAAAAACGTCATCGGCTGTAACGGTACGCTCAAAAATTAATGACATTTCATAATTATTATGCGACGAATAACAATTTGCATTTCATCAAATTTCCAGCAGTCAACAAATTTTTTACATACCTAATTTTGAAAAGTTTTCACCTGGGGCTGTCCAACGATAAGTTGTTATCTGCTTCTACCTACTTACCCCATTTAATTTAAACTCGCCCTGACACTTTATAAATAGATAAATATAAAAATACCAAACTCCCCAATAACTACAATGAATATTCATGAGTCTTACTTAAGTTTATAGAAGGGAAAGAAACTAGTTTCAATTCAGGATTCCCAACGGAAAAAGAGAGAGCGACGCCGACCAGCTAAATTTACGGGATAATAATGTAGTTTTCGTAGTTGATTTTTATTTTGGAATACGAAAGAGTTCGCAAATAAATTCAATTGTCCAAAAATTGCACAACCATTTATTAGAAATTATTATAGGAAAATATCCTAGGTTTCATTTATATTACATGGTACTGAAGAGTAGGTATATCTCTCTCTCTGTCCATAAAAAAGAAGAAACTGTATTCCGGTCCACTCTATCGTTTAGCTGCATGAACTTTGATCCCATGAGTTTTATTAGTACGAAAAGTTTTCATAACGAAATGATTTATCATAGTGCTGCAGTGCAGTCTCTTTTAGTTTTGCTTGCCTCAGGACAACGGTCAGAGTTATATATTATAGTAATGGTATCTATATATGATAGTTGAACCTTCTGAAACATATCCGCAGGCTTGGAGTTCAGATTCACTATGTAACAACTTCTTTCTCCTCCCATGTTGTACATGTAGGTACATACTATGACTATCGTATACCATGAAAATTGTGTGTTGAATAAAATTTCGACTAGCTACACCCATCCCCCTTTCTGTTTCCGACATCACATTGTTTCAAACCTAATTGGATATAATGACGGCAACTGTAGATAGAGAGTTGATAGTTTGAATACCTAAGCGACGACGGCGGCAGTGAATATCAAAAGTTGCTCTATCCCGTCTTGTAGCGCTCCTTCAAATTTGTTCGGTATTCATGTACCTTCCGTAACGTAAAATATTTTGTATTCATGGGAGCTAGTGGGAAAAGTTTTTTATTGTTGTCCCCTTATTTTGAAGCTATGCAGCTTGTGAATCTCAGTCAATATTATACTATTTAAACTATGTACTTATATTTAAAAATACTAAAATGCAACATATCTTATAATGATACATATAAGTTTGAAGAGATATGACCTCGGCACTGCTTTAGGTGATATGATCATCTAATTATGAGTATATAAATACATGATACTTTATAATATGACATGCAGAATTATTTTATTTATTCATTATGCACTGTAGCAAACATTTGCAGTTAACCATAATGCGGGCCTAAAACGAAATAAAGTCCACTAGTGCTGGGGTGAAAAAATATCTCGCCTAAAAAATATGAAACATATCGCTCGTTCGTACAAGTCTCATATAGCAAACTTGGCTTTGGAGCATACATTCCCAATATGTAATGCCAGCCAATTCGATATACATAATGTGGGCATACATATAATACAAGGTGAAGATAAGAGCCGAATACGTGTGTTCATATTTAGAGCACCCAGCGTTTTCACAGTCTTGTAGGATAGCATCATATACATCCTATCCATCCGACGATAGGCAAGAGCACATTTTAAACATACGTAGTTTTGAAACTATTTAATTAGCTGCTTTCTTAAAGACTCCTAATTTAACCAAAATTCGATTTACCTATCCGCTGGTTTTAAATGAACATTATATAATTGTGAAGAGAATTTAATAGATATTTACATAAATAGGTATAGGTATATTAAACTCTTAAAGTACATTTTGTAAACTATTGGACTGCAAAGTTAAAACCCTCTAAATAAATAAAACAAGTAAAAGTGTTATATCCTCCACTACATACAAGAGTCATGCAAAATGTTAGCCATGTAAGTTAGTAGATACGTGCACAACACATGGGTCTAATATTCAGAATTCAGAACTGAAAAAATAAATAAAATTCAGAACTCAGAACTGGGTGAATGCAATAACGCCCATTTCCATATTTCATAATGAAATAAGAATCCAATTTTCATATGGAAGTAAGTCCCCAAAAAATTCAATTACATATATCCAAACTCCCAAACTGGCAGTAAACCCAAGCAGGTGGGTTGCATACGTTTCGCGTCTTATTTAATTTCTTCATTAAACAATAAGAAAAATTATTTTTTTTTTTGATTATGTAGGCCATAGATAAGGAAGACTTTTAAAAAATTGTGTAAGCAATCTTAATTCACACTTGTCGTGGACGTTATTGCATGCACCCTTCAGAAATACTCGACCAATGTGGCCCATTTTCAATATCTCACAAAATTTTATTTGCCTAGGTCGGTCGATTTGCACGCTATCGTGTTTTCAACAGACAGACAGACGGACATGGCTAAATCGATTCAGAATTTAGTCCTGATTTAGAATACATATGTATAAATCTACTTTATGGGGTCTCTGCTGACTTATATTTAAATATAGATAAACACTTTTTATTGTAATGCTCTGTGCATTATTCATATCAATGTTACAAATTTTAAAAACTTTGGCTTCCAACACTGCCGAAGAAGCTTTACCCGCCCGGCTTTGCCCGTGCACAGGAATTATAGTATAGTTTAGGTCTTTCTTAGGTAATAATGTTCTTTCGTAAAATGCGAGAAAATGCCTTAACCTGAAATACAGCAATAGGAAAAAAAAATTATGAAAATCGGCCCAGCGGTTATCGAGATATAACGGCATCGACATCGAGTTTCACCCCATAAAAGATGTTTTTTGTATAGGAGGCAGTGGCGTGGGGTCCATATAACCCGATTCCTACCGGGTTACCTTTTAAAGTTTCAGCTACACAACAATGTTGAGTAAATAACGAACGACATAACATACACTTAATATGTATCTATTCATTAACCTGCACAAGCTACACTGAGCACATATTTCTGTATTTGGTGAATTTGAATTGTGTGTGTAAGTGTATCTCCTATCGCTGCGCTGTGCTATGATGTAGAATAAGTAGGTCCGTCAGTTCCCTTCACCTGATTTTCTGACTTTTTCTGAGGGGAGTATACTCTGTTCAAAGACCGCTTTCTTGCAATAAAATAACACGCTTTTTTCCGACTTATTGGGGAGATTTTGTATCTTGGAAAAAATAAACAAATTGATGTGTTTATAAAGATTATAAACAAGTCGCTATGTGATAAATCACAAGTGTTTTGAGTCTTGGCTATGATCTGCGTAACTAAATAAGTTTGACGAAATTTTTCAAAGAGTAGGTAGATGATTTTGCTGATTTTGATTTAAATACTCATTTCAAGAACGTTTATGTAAAAATAAAGGAAAATATTATAGGACAAGATATCAATCGTTCAGCCAAAATAGTTTGTTTGATTTATTGAACAAATCGAAATATGGAAGTTTTGCACTATTGAATCAAGATGAAAAAATATCTTCATTACCTATCTAATTTAATTTGTTCCTATAGAGTTTTCGATTTTATGGTTTCAAAAAAACTACTACTACATGTCCCCTTCGACATTTTGATATTTTTCGATTTCGACTTACCATTTAAAATTATTCACGCCACGCCACCGATAGGAGGTATAAGATTTTGAATGTTTTTTTTTTATGTGTAAAATGCCGCGCCCCTTTGCCCATTTTTGACCAACCTTGACAGGAGCACTCCACGGCCAATACCTAAGATTATCTGTTAAGTTTGAGCTCAATCGATTTGAGAAGAAATAGAAACAAATTAAAAAAAAACAGAAGGTATGTTTTTGTGTGGAATTATAATTAGAAGCAAAAAATGTAATTATAATTTAAATTCGAAAATAAATATAAAAAATTAAGTGTTTGAGTCCAACTCTTAAAAATTATAAAATTTGATAAATAATTTGTGGGATATCCCCTATTTGCAATGACAGCAGCACACCGGTTTGGTAAACTGGCTATACCAACTTTTCACATCGCTCAACGGGGATATTTCTCCAAGTTTGTTCAATGTTTCTGAATAATTCGCTGGCGTTTTTTGATGTTTTCGTTCCCAAACTTCTTTCCAGATCAGCCCACAAATTCTCAATTGAATTAAGGTCGGAACTTTGCGCTGGCCATCTTAAAACATATATTTTTTTCTTCCTGAAAAAAGCCGTGGAGTGTGTTTGGGATCATTATCTTGTTGGAAAATATAAGACACTGGCAAATCTTCAAAAGCATATGGCTCCATAACATTTGCTAGTGTCCAGCAAAAAAAAAATCATTAAATTCGGTGTTGCCAAACACGTTCAAAATATTTTAAACTGTATCTAACCTACTACATTCTAAACTGCAATATAGCAAGCAATTTGATCCATCCCAAGCATAACCTCGCATCCGTAGCAAATAAATGCCTCTGCTTCTGTCTTTGGATTGCGTTAACCTCTATTAAATTGCCGCTTTATTAAACAAATTCAAATTCGATACACAAAGACAATAAAATAATGATATAGATATACCCACCAATATATCTTTTAAATCAATTCTTCATTGAGGGCATTAAGATGAGTGAAAGCAAATTTATGCCTTTGTTTCACGCTTTCCATACCATGTATGGTTGGTAGGTATGCAGTAACATCAGAATTCATTTGGGAATGCCAGTAATCGTGTTTCAAATATCAAAAACGCCTGCGGTAAAATGAAATTCGCCTTTCATTCCTTATTGATTGAAAATCTATAGGTAGGTATTATACAACTACGCTACATACGAGTTTCTACGTACCTATACTGTACTGTACAAGTACATTCATACATTATTTCGCTTATTCTGTCTTGTGTCTGTCATATAACAGTTTTACTCTTTCAATTGGAAATATCTAACAACATATAAATAAAACATGATTCTTCCTTTTGATGCGCACCTCCACATTAAATTGCATATACATCATTCCTGCTTACATGACGAAAACGCTAGACAGTGTTGTACTGTGTACGCAGAACCATCCAACCTTCATTTCCATGTAAATTAAATTTTATACATCCGGAGGGAGTAGTTAGCGTGCTTTAAAAGATTTTTCTCCTGCATTTATATTTAAACGTTCTGTACGTTTGGAAAGAGAAAAATTTCGGTATTCCAGCTTTCTTTTGCGGGCTTAAAACAACTTTGAGTATACATAGATTTTGTGTGACATGACAACCAGAAACAAAAAAAAAATAGAAACTAGAGGCTTACACGCAAACAAAATATACGAAATTTTGCCACAGGGAGTAGTTTGTTCCAACAAGACTTCTTCATAGTTTACCATTCTTGTTATCATAGAACTTTTAGCTCTAACATAACATCCCTGAAGTCATAATTGTAAATTTCGTATAATTTTCAAAATGTATAAATCGTCAGTATTTTGCTTGTGGGACTTATTTATAAAAGAGGGTGGAAAAGTTTTGGCAAGAATCTGATAAAAAAAAGCCTCTGTAAAGCGCTTGGAAATTGCTGGGTTTCTTAAGACAGATAATAATTGTTATGACTCCATGGGGCTAATCGCTTAAGTTAAAAATCTTAATGGTTCATAATTAAAAACATTTTATTTTATGATTTTGCTTCTAATTGGTAGTACGGTCTATATAATGTTGACCTAATAAAAATATTATATTGTCAAGCTCAAATATTCTTAAGGCAGTGTTTAACTGGCATAAATGTCAGCATTACTCCGAATTAGAAATCTGATAGTATATTCGCTGTATTCTCTCACCCATTAACGGGTTTGATTGTATTTGAATTCGTTCGAGAAAGAATGCTTAATTAATCCTTTATCACAGTATCCAAGAATGCTTTAGGTTTACAAATGAAAGCCTATAGGTAAATATAAAATGCTAAAATGCGTATCGTCAGATACTTACTTACATAGGCAATGCTACGGTTGGGAGTGAACCTGAACTTCCGCTATAAAATCTCTACAGCCAACCATAAAGCAACGAATATGATGATCAATTTCATCAGAACTCTAATTCGGAGTACTGTTGAGTACATTTCCTACATTTTTTTAAGGCTGATTCAGAATATTAACGGGTCCTATTTGTGATGAAAGATTTTTGTTAGCTTACATTTATAATCAGATATTTTTATATTGAAAGTATTTATTGAAGTATTCTTTAATTGTGTTTCAATGTGGCATTCATTATTATGTACTAAGTATACAAAAATCTAAAAACAACGTATGAACGACTGCAAAATATATACATACATATACGTATGTGTATTATATCGTACACATAACATAGTGAAATATGTGAATGTCACAATTCACAAAGCGAAGTATTACACGGCATGTAGTCATTGAGACTAGGCTTGTGTAGTTTACGAACGAACTAGTTCAATCAACTAGTTCACTAGTTCATTTAGTTCACGGTTATTATTTTCAATTGGCCTTACCAATAATCATTTTTAACCTTCAAATTACTATATTAAATTATATTTTGACGGTCACAATAGGTAATTTTATATGGAAATGTTCTTAACTTCGTAAAATTTATTTTGGACACTAAAAATGATTATTAGTACCGCGCAATGCTTTTCATACAAACGGAATAAGCTAAAGCTAAGCACAAACGGTTGTCAGATCTGTCAATCCTCTGACAATGACTGACAATAAGCTTACAATAGCCAACTATCTTACAATACAAAACTGTCCGTTCACATTTTGATAACGTTGTCAGGTTGAAAATTGTGTGTTCACACGGCTGTCAGATATTTGAATATGAAAAATTGGTCTATCCGTTGTCAGACATTGTCAGACAAATTAAAATGTATGGTCCTTGGTTTTTGCAGTATGGATAATGGAACAAAATATTGCACTTGCGACTATTTTAAATCTACGTGTTAGAAGACTGCGAGGATGATGAATTGACATAAAAACGACGTAGTGTTTGGACGAAGGAGTGCGGGTGGCCCGTTGTCAGCAGGAAGGATTCTACTCCAAATTCAAAGCTGAGGAGACGGAACTTTATCACAACTTTTTGCGAATGGACTCAACACAATTCGATGGAATTCTAGCTTTGGTGACTCCACACATCAAGATGCCAGTATACGCGTACTTATTCCATAAAATTTAAGACGACTGTTGTCGTTTTATTTGCTTCACGTAACTCTACCACCATCGTTTATTCTGCACAAAGTTTGAGAACTTTCGGTACCTTTCAGGAGTCTTCAAACAGTAGTTGAAAAAATAAATGACACTTGACAAATAACAATGAGTTATTATGTAAGTTAAATCGTAAAAAAATCTGAATTCAATTGCTCGCTTTAAAATTCCTGTAAAAAGCTTAAAACTGTCTGCAAACTAAACAAATCAATGCATGACGATACCTAATTTAATTAGCTATCGTGCAAACGCGATCGTCTGGACGATAGTGCTCTGTCGATTATTGAGCTACAAGTAGCAAATGTCGGATCGTAGAAACGATGTCGTGGAGACGATGTTACGTGATGCAAGGCTATCGTCGAAACGGTATCGTCATGCGATTATTGACTTACGGAATGAGTGCCCAAGAAATACGGCCCAAGAAATACAGTTTCATTGGCAGCTTGACCCAACTTTGTTTCTCTATTTGTCGAGGTGGCTTTTGAATGTGAATGGCGTCGGCGACCCCTTACCACAGGGCTTCTTTGGGTACTTTATACTCTGCATCCAACAACCCCATGAAATATATTGAACTAAAATGAGCGAACTAGTTCAGTAGATTTCAGTAGATTCGATCACTCAAATGAACTAAATTGCCCAACTCTAATTGAGACCATTATGCTGACGTAAAAATGTTAAGTTACGTGTTATCACATATGTAGAGATCTTCCTTAATGGAATACATACTCATAAATAACAATAGAAGTTGTTACACAGGAGTTTCCCCTTTTTGATCTTTTCTTACCGCTCAGCCAAAAATCTTGGGATAAAAACGAAATGAGTACATATCTTGTTTTTTATTTCCGTGAACGTATTTAGAAAAATAATGTTAGCATAGTGGAAAATGAACCTACTTAGATTGCATGAAATTATCTGATGACAATGTATTGGACGACCGAAATTTTATACCAGAGCTTGATTCTAAAGATGAAGAGGACAACAAAATCTTACATCAGATCGTTCTTTTTTCAAATGTCCCTCTGCCAAGGTTAATTACCTTTATCAGAAATGTTTGAAATGTTTTATTATAAGAACTTTCTAAAACGTATTTCTTAACACAACGCAATACTGATAAAGGTGATTAACCTTGGCAGGTTGCAAACAAAAAATCCAAGTAAGAAATAAACAATATTAATTTCATTCCACACATTCAACCATTACCTTTTACTTCTTATTTGAAATGACTAAATAACACAGCACAGTTTATACTCTTTTATACCTAGGTATCTCCTCTTCAAAGAACTGCAACCGGAATGGCTCGGTATAATATTCAATTCAAATAATTGTAAAATATTACGGATAGTAAATACATAATACAACAAAGGTTTGTAATGTAGATATATCAGTATCTACCTGTACAAGCACTTTACACATTCATTCTATTTACAGCTGACAGGTGGGAAGGAACATTCTTGAAAACGGTTACTTTTCTCGAAATAACATCAGCAACATATTCTTCCTTTACCAAAACGGAGGGAAAAACGATAACTTGTTAGGTACGATGGGGTAGCATTCTACATAAGTATTTACATATTCTACTGGAAAACTCTCCCTGTACACAATTTGTTTGTACTTACAATAAATTATGGCATCTGTGGCAACACAAAACCCAGTTGTTTGGTTTGGCTGACAGGTAGGTAAGAAAGCTAATTTTCGGTCATAATACAAACAATTTCACTTGGTGTCCAGATACCGCTAAGTAGACGTTTTACACATATAATATCACCACTAACGGAATCAGATTAAGCTTAACTAACTAACTACTATACAATTTTATAGTGTTCTAAAGCGAAAGCTAAATTTAATAACATTTTCTGCGTATGTGTTGTGTATGTGTATTTTATATACATATATTTAAGCTATAATCTATTTACTGCAGGGGAGGATTTAGTGAAAAGAAAAAACAAAAACTACCTTTTACCTACCAACCAACTTGCTTGAAGCAATACATTACTTATGTATATAATATGTTTCTATATTTGTCAAAATTATGTTTGTCAGTACCTACATATTACGAAATACAGTTGTGTTATATGACTTGACTACTCCTTATAATATGGAAATGAGGGATGAAATTATGCCCATCTGAGTTGAAAAATTTCCAGTAATTTTGTTCCATTTTGACAACGATACCATAACACCGTTCTTCATCGACGCCTTGCGATGATCAATGATGTGATCAAGATATTAATACATAATACCACGGATGATGGTTTGGTAAACGGTTCCTTTTTTGTGCCAACAATTTACGATATGGGTGACGACAAAGGCAGTTACAAGGACAAGTAGCTATCAACACCCCTCGATTGTAAGCCTTAACCATCTCGTGTATATACATTATTATCTTTATTTCACGGTTCATTTGCAACCTTCGATGGGACTAGTTCAAAAATGTCTCCATAATAAAAATGCCATTATATAAAAGTGTACGTGTCAGATGTTGGCTGAACTTTGTTCACCTCCCAAACTGGTGGTTGTAGCTACATACATAGTTATATGCGTGTGCATGTGAACAAAAATTGAGAATGCCTTTAGAAAGTATGTTCTTTTGGCTGAACAACATATTTAGATATGTTGATAAAATATGACTGTACCTAACGTATTCAATTTTAAGTTAAAATGAGTAAATGAGCTAGATTTATTCAAACCGTTGAGCAGTAATTTATTTAAAATAATATAACAATATAACAAAAAGAAAATTATAGATTTTATGAAAATTATATTTATTTTCAGCAGGCCCTATTTATGTAATTATGTATATCTAAGTGCATAACTGATAGAACGAAATGCGGGGTTCGTTGCTGTAGTCGCTTATGAAGTGAGAAACCAACAAAAGTAGATATGTGATATGTAATTGCCGAATGTTCAAATTAAACCCAAAATTCAAAACTTTATAGATAATTGAGTTTATTACAATTTATCAACAATTTTATGATAATAAGTTAGCGGACTGTTATGCAAAAAAGTTCTTAATTTTCGAAGAAACTTCTCCGATAATCCTCTAATAAATGATCTGAATAACACTTACCAATAATAAGACTGACTTACGCATGTTCTTTTCCAGATACCTAAATTATTTATTTGTTAACTCATACAAATTTGTTAATTTATTTATTAGTATTTTTTTTTTCTGTGTTTTTTTTTTCTTCGTTAATTTATATACTTATTCGTTAAATTATTTATCTATATATTTATTTATTTATTTTTTTTTTATTTATTCATTTTTATTTATTTATTTATCTATTTATTTATTTATTTATTTATTTATTTATTTATTTATCTATTTATTTATTTATTTATTTATTTATTTATTTATTTATTTATTTATTTATTTATTTATTTATTTATTTATTTATTTATTTATTTATTTATTTATTTATTTATTTATTTATTTATTTATTTATTTATTTATTTATTTATTTATTTATTTATTTATTTATTTATTTATTTATTTATTTACTTGTTAATTTATAAACAGATTTGTTAATATAGTTCCCCATTATGTTAAATACCTATTTGTTCATTAATATATTTGTTTCTATATTAGATAATTTACTTAATTACTTACTAATAATTAAATTTTTATTTATTTATTTATTTATTTTTTTTTTCTTTAAATGTTGGGTTTTCTCGTTGTTTCCCTTCAAAAAAAATCTGAATTTATAAAATAGTATTTAAAATATTTAAGATTGTTTCAGTTGAAAGATATACATACCCTATTATATCATATCTCTGTATTTAAAATTGTGTAATGGCTCTTCTTTGTAATTTTATGACGAAATAAAAATCTATCTATCTTAATTAATTTTCGATCGCGACACGACTGCTCTGCTCGGTGGTTGATAAAAAAGTGACGAAAATGCTGCTGATGAAGCCGCACATTAGTAGCATTTTCGGCAGGTCTAAAAAAAAAACAGTATTTGCTCTCATAGGAGAATATAGTTGAGTTCATCATCAAGAGATAAAAAGCACAACCAGCATTCGAATATGATTGCAGCTGCAGGCACAACGGAATTACGACCAACTAACTTTTTTAACTTTCTCGTATACCTACGTAGTGAATGATATTGTTTTCGTACAAAATTTGGAACTCGAGATTTTGATTTGTAAACTTAAATGGCAAGCCCATCATCAATCAAAATCGATCGATATAACGAAAGTGCTCAATATAGGTAGTGATATAATACTGGACATCCAGTGTATAATGTGTCATACAACACTAGCATTAATTTGCGTCATCTCGCCCGTTACAGTTTGCAAACGCGCCACTGACAGCTCGCTGATTTCTCCGGATAATGTCAATATCATTTCAATATTGTCAATATCAGTTCAGCGTTTTTTCTAAGATCTGCCGGAGTGTGAAGATTTGGTCAATGGATGACTTTCCTGGCCTAAAACCGCACTGATATTGGCCAATCCGGTTATTAGCGAAGGGTTTTAGGCGTTCACACAGTATAACCGACAGGATCTTATACGCAACATTCTGCAGGCTTATTCCTCCGTAATTGGCGCAGTTCAGAGTATCTCTCGTGGATTGAGGTCACGATGCTGAGGTTCCATTCATCGGGCATACTTTCATCTTACCACATTTTGTAGATAGGTTTGTGTTGGTGCTCCTTACCACAAACCACATAGAATAGACGGTCTGCATATTTTTTTTAGCCAGTACTACGCCAAGTATTTTGAGCTAAAATTCTTCTTTCTGGTCCATCCGGAGGGTGATATATAATAAATAAAAATAGATCTTATTTGGCCAAATGCAAAAAAAATTGCTATCTCTGTTGCAGTTGTGCCTAGGGGTAGCTTTATTTTGCGTTCCAAAAATACACAGGCATTCAGTATGCACATTGTAAATGCTCATGAATTGCGCAGTTGAATTTGATGTAGGGAAGGGATATTAGTAAAACAAACTACGTACATAAGTAGTTTGTTATACGTAAATAGGTTTGCACAATGGTACATACAGACATATATTTGAGATCTGCAGCTTTGAAGAGTGTAACTATATGATCGCGTAGTATACATAACAAATCATATACCTGTGACGAGCTTTCATTTATGTGAAATATTAGGGGTATTCACGATTCGGCTGATACACCGTAGTAAAATTGATACACCGAATCGTGAATACCCCTAATATGTCTATTGACTTAGGATTTTCGGATCAGCGCAGGTTACGCAATTACTAAGTTGTAGGCGGGGGAGGGGTAAAGGGGTAGTAGGTACTAACTCTCGCCTTATATAGCCGATTTTAATAATTCTTTCAATATTGTACTGGCAACATCATCCAGATCCAGTATAGGCTATTTAGGGAGAGGATGGGGGAAGAGGAAAAGGGAATATAGGGGCTATCTTTGAAACGACTGTGTCATTGCCGGAGTTAACCTTCGACAGCCATATTTTTCACACAGACAGCTAGGTATATGTTGCATGGTCGTGTGTTGAGCTGTAGTCGTAATTTGTTTATACCTGCGCCCACTAAAAAAAATAGCATGTCCCTATATAGTTTACAAAAAGTCATTGCGGTAACATAATGTAGTATTTTATAAGCTTAAAAAAAGATGAAAAATATAAATGAACGTTCATATATGACAACCTCAAGTAAATTTTTATTTTTTTATTTAAAAGTAAAATAGAAACCGGCGGGCGGAGCCGCGAGCATGGCTAGTTACATATTTAAGTGGATCACTGTATGGCAATAATATTTAATTTGTTTTGCTTCAATTATTATAGCTGTATTTATGTAATACAGAAAACGTAATAATTTTTTGATACATTCTTTGTTGTAAGCGTGGGTAGGGGCGAAATTTAGAAAAATTGTGTATAGCGAAGTAATAATTTGTGGGCATGGATCGTAAATTATTATTAAGTCGTTTCTTGAATAGACGTTTTTATCATTTTATTTATTTTTGAAAAAGTATTGTTACCTTTACTCTCAGTAAATGATTTTGAATTAGTGTTGCGCGATAATCCAAAACTGCATCGATACATCGATATTTTATTATCAAGATGAAAATAACGCTGCAAAAAAAATCGACCCAAAAAATCGATAATATCGGTTTATATAATTTTCCTGAGAAAATTCATTCAAAAAAATTCATTTCTATTCATTTTTATTAAAAAAAAACATTTTTATTGTTTAGAATACTCAATCAATTTCTATTTCACAACGGAAATAATTAAAAACAACAATTTAACTTTTGTTGGATTGATTTTTGAACAAAAAAAAAATTACAAGAATATATACAGATTTTGCCTAGTTACTATGCATAATATTATGTAAAGAAATAGCTTATTTGAAAACGTATATTGTAAAAATATTATGTACCTACATAACATTAAGCCGATATTGTAATTATGTTTAAAGGTTCTTGAATCGTAACGAGGCGTGTTGTTATAACTGAGACAGTGGTTTTTGAGTGCAAAAAAATCGGGATAAAAACATCGATGCATCGATAATATCGAAAATAAATTATCGAGTGAAATAATCGATATTTTTCTACGACAATATCGATGAATCGAGTGATTCGATATATATCGCGCATCACTATTTTGAATACTTATGTTGCAAGAAAGTGGTCAATGATTTCTTTTTTCATTTCGAAATCATTTTAGTCGTGTGTAAAGTTGGAACCTCCTCAGAGCTGGTCTGCTTTTCATTTGTAAGTTAATATAATTTTTTTATAAAAAAGAGTTAAAATATTACTTTTTAAGTGTATGTACGTTTTAATTATTTGTATACCCTCCACAGGAAGGTATATTCACTTTGTCATTACGTTTGTAACGCCAAGGACGATTCACCGGAGGCCCTATAAAGTATATACATATATTCTGAATCAGGATCACATTCTGAATCGATTTAGCCATGTCCGTCTGTCTGTCTGTCTGCCTGTTGAAATCACGATAGCGTCCAAACGAATCGACCTAGGCGACTGAAATTGTGTGGCAGGTCTTACTTTTACAGTTGTCGGGATGGTATTAAAAATGATCCATGTCGGTCAAGTAGTTCTGTTACCTCCCATACAAAGCCAGTATTCGACCCGTATCTCTCTGTCTGTTGAAAACACCTTAGCGTCCAAACGAATCAACTTAGGTGAATGAAATTTTGTGAGAGGACTTCTTTTAACCGTCGTCAGGTTGGTATTGAAAATTGTCTATGTCGGTAAAGTAGTTCGGCTACCTCCCATACAAAACTAATATTAGACACATACTAACTCGCATGGCAAACATTCTGCGTTCACTGACTTTCCAGTGAAGTTGAGACTTTTTGACATGATTAATATTACACTTATTTTATTTTTAGTGGTAAACATAAACCAGTAAGACAATTATCTTCGACTATGCCGAAGCTCAAATACCCGGTACTATATTATTGTAAAAATAAAAAAATATTTTAGTATTAAAAAATTATATATTTTTTATGGGCGGTATGGGTAGTTTTTATTCGCCCAAGCTAATTTTTTGTCAAAAAATGTTAAATATTATTAAAACAATATGTGCAAAGTTTAAACTTGCTATCTTTACTGTAGCTATTTAAATTTAATTTTTAATATCAAAAAGCTATATAGATCCGATATTTTTGTACCACAGTGTGGTACCGGGTATAAAAACGATATCTTAAAAGTATGAACTGCTTTAAAAGGTTGTATTGTATATTTGTATCGCAACTTTTTTAGCAGGTAATGCATGGAACTATAACAAACAATTTGCCCCTATAAATGCATTTAAGAAGTGGTAGTCGTGAAATTGTGTGGTTATATATTTTTTATACAAACAATATTTAAGGCAAATAATAAATTCCGTCAATAAACAAAAATTCCTGGAACCCGATCTCAGCATCAACGGGTTCAATTGTGAAGCTTAACCATCCGGATTCAATCAAACACACAAAAGAAATTTCAATCGGTCCAACCGTTTAGGATTAGGATGAGTAAAAACAACTCCTGATCGCAGGGGTGAGGGGACTTATATTCGAGACTCAGGCTATATGTGTGCACTAAGCTTATGGCTGATATGGATGAAAAATAACTAAGAATTTTTCCTTGGAACTGTGAAGATATGTGCACACAGAGTGTAGTCAAATAAAAATACTATGCTTAAAATAGGTAGGTACCCACATTTTTTGAGGAAGTAGGTACGCGATTTTATTTAAAATTCCATATTAGCCAAAATAAAAATGTCAAATATCAAATGGGACACATTTTTTTTATTCTTCTATCATCGTAATGACAGAATTGATTAAAATCTCGAATAAAAAATTTAGTACGTAAACAATATCTGTCTCATAATATATGTATACCAGAGAGTTAAAAACAATTAGAGATATAAGGGTGTATTAAGCTAAATGAAATTAAATTTGCTTAATAATCTTCAATACTGTATAATAATTGAACGGTTATTATGTCATATAGGTAGGTATATACATAATATTAACACATACTATTGGTAGGGTGTGGTTTTTTTTCCAGATTTCTGTTCACTTTTCGGATTCGACGATACCAAAATATTCTTTTCCGCGAACAATTCCCTCCGGCGGATTCCATGATTAGGGTGTATATCACTATTAGAATCGTTTAACACGTTCAAACTTATTTCCCTTTCATTGTATCCAGTAAATATTATGGGTACATACATGCACACAATATCCACTCAATCATCTACATCAAGGAAGACATAACAAATGTTGTTTCCAATTTTAATATATTTTCTATAAGGAAATGCTGCATGTTTCTTAAAATCACAGGTGCTACAAAAGTCTGAGTACCTAACATTGAAAGTACCAAAAAGTTTGAAATGAAATATTAAAATCAACCATATGGTGTTACACCTAGCGCTATCCAGATATTTATGCTAACATGAGTTGAGTGCTCAGTTTAATTAACAAAAGTTGCTTGTGGGCCGATAAAGATCAGCTGTTATTAAATTAAGTTGTAGCCAAAAGTTACTTGATTTATTACTCTGTCACAACAAAGTTTGTTAAACGTTAAATATCCCATTAATCCCGAGGTTCTATAGACAGACCACTGCTAAGATTCTCTTTTTGGTACAAATAAGTTTCTTATGTGCGCTCTAGAATTAAACAAAAACCAGCAGCTACTGCAATCAGTGATAACAGAAGAGTTTTACGACCACAAGCAGGAACATCAAAAGACCACAAACAGTCAATAAAACAAAACAATTTTTCAAAAACAATGGAATACATAATACAAAAGCAATATAGGTAGGTACAATAAAGCGAGTTCAAAATTCAGGTGGAAATCTGCAGCAAGACTATACGACTATACCTTAACCTAAAATATATATTTTTTCCACTCTTATACAAAGAGTGTTGAACACAACTTTCCAAGGAAGATATTTACACCCCATTAAGGAAAACTTTTTTCAGGGGTTTATGGGTTTTTCCGTTACACGAGGTAGAGAATTTGCATAATTTGAAAATAAAAAGAATGGTACCAATATCATGGCCTGAAGGTTTTATTCTCTTTTTTTTTCTCTTTTTGTTGGAGATCTTAAAGATACCATGTCTATAGTGTATCTTTATATACCTTTTTTGGCAATGTTTTCTATGAACAAACAAAGGACGCGTCGTGAGGTATTTCTTAGCAGACATGGAGCAATTCGCTCTTTTAGACATTCTTAGAAACCCAGAGTTTTGCCATTTTATCGGTAATTACTCATGTGGAAAGTAGTAACTACAACACTGTGGGCAAAATGTCACAAAGTTAACACTTTTCGGGTATAAAAAGTGATAATAGCATTTAGAATTCCATTAACAGTTGTTTTCAAACTCCGTGTGATTTAAAAGTTTTGGGCAGCAATTTATTTATACCCTGCAGCTGTTGTGTCCTATTGTAATTCCAAAAATAATTTTAAGTTTTCATAGAAAAAAAATCGTTTGCCTTAGCAATACCCTAGAAATGAAACATCTTTCTCCGCTACATAGCACCCGCACCCCATTTGGGAGATAGGTACAAAGTATCCAATAAAGCAAAGCATGTTTTTAATGAAACAGCATCGGAAATTGGGTGAGAATTGTTTTAGGAATCTATTCACGCAATCTCTGATGGAGTAAGAATATATGCAAACCAAAGCAAAATAAAGGCATAGCTGTGCGACTACTTTAATGATTGATAGAAATAAGAAGGATAGCGGATAGCAGCAAACTTACGGCCCTACCCCTGGAGGAAACATACCATTCTATCTTTAGCTTCACCCACTCCAAGGCTACAATATTCCTCTTTGAAAATGGAAATTTATCTATCATCAGTCATTAAATTTGATTGTTCCCGGTACAGTATCAGCATGTTGCTATCTTTGACAGCAATTTTGGCACAGCGTTACCAAAGAATAACTTGGAATAAATGGAAGGCTTATCAGTTCTCCGTATTAATTATTATATCGGAAGTTTGAAATTGCTTTCATTGAAGGACACTCAATTCCTTTCGCTTTAAGGAAATTGGTTGTATAAGATTCGTGTAATTTATTTCAAAATCGAAAGAGACGATGTTTTCACATTGTCAGTGTTAGGGGGTGTTTTCAAATCTGGCACAGGTATAATAGCTTTTAAAGGTACTCGAGTTTATGTAGTAATTGTATGTGTATCTCGGAATTAAAAACTGGATATTCCACTAGTGATAAAGTAGATAATAAATAAATATATCCTTTCTAGAAATTTTCCAGTCCAGTTTCCGTCTGGTAAACTATACGATTTATAATAATAGTTTTGTCCCATATCATGTCTATCTTTTAAACAGATTCATCAAGCACTTACTTCTAAGTTATAACTAACTAAACTAAACTAACCTTACAATAATTTTGTTTTGACGAGTTATTCCTTGTCAGCTTTTTTGGTTAAATTGGTGATGCAACGGGGGGTTGCTGTCTTCTTTAGGTGATCTTTATTACAAGAGAACATAATGCATAATTAGAACTGAGTTTACATTAACAAACGAATTGTTAGTGCTTATAAATTACAAATGATTACGATTAATAGGTTCCATAATCCATCTTGAAAGCAAATTGCGCCTTAAAGTTTTCCCAGGTACAGAGGTGTACTCCTGCATTTAATTTGTTTTACAATGTATTTCATCTTAGCCAGGTAAACACCTGGAACAAAAAAAGCAACTACCTTGCGTCGCTCGCCTTTAGCAAACAAAAAAAACTTGTATTTGGTCCATTCAAGATTACACTTTGAGTGACAACACGAACTTTAAAAAAGTTTGCCAGAAATGAAATGTGAAGACAGAATTTCGATGATTGGCTTGTAACGAAATTACATTGATTTGACATGATGTTGTTTTGTGCTACATCGGGGTTTTCCTATTTTCCGTTATTTTTCATATATCTGATGAATGAGTAATCCGATTGCAATGAAATAAAGCCTATATGGTGCCCATTGCTAAGGCGCACCTTTTCCAAAAAGATCAATACCAATCCGGTTACTAGTTCTTACGTGATAGTGGAACAAACAATTTTATTATATTTAGAGAAGAGATTAGTTGGGGTTTGTGGCTCCTTTTGCTCGCGGCAAATACTTAAAACTCGAGTATATCATCTTCGGACACTATGCTTGTATGCTTGTGCTTTTTAGAAAGGTCCCAAATTTTGCTGATGAAACAATCCCGGCTAAGGGCTGGTTCAAGGCGACAGCGTAGTACAAATTTAAAAATTAGAACAACAAATTTAAACTCTAAATTCAAATAAACTCTTGGTCTTCTAAAGCGGAAGGGAAATCATCTGGATGTAGAGTCCTAAATGGTGGCGATAGGACTTCTTGGCCGCACCATGTAAATACATTGGCCGATAATATTAGTATCTATAACCTAAATTAGACGCGTGCATCTCCTCTGCGACCTACTCCATCTATGGGTTGTTAAATAAAAATTAAGCCATCATTTTTATGCACTCAAATTTCAAATTTTAATTATAAAAATAAACATGACTTAATTTTTAATGATTAAACATAAAAAAAAATATATTTTTTTAAACTAAATATTAATTTATAAAACAAAAAAATTTAAACTAAAAATAAGAATTGAAAATTTAACTGCGTCGGTGTTGAACTTAAATTTGTGTTACGATAAATATAAAAAAAAATTAATCAGAAGTGTTCCTTGAATTTTGTTGAAGTCGTTGCGCACGAAATCTTGATGCTTAAAAGGAGCTATTTTTAGAAATTTAAAATAGCTAAATAATCACAACACAAAATTAAAGTTAACAACAACACAAACTTGAATGAAATGAAAATGAAAATAACAATAAATTATAATACTTTACTACTTAAATATATATTTTTAGAAATTTAAAATAGCTAAATAATCACAACACAAAATTAAAGTTAACAACAACACAAACTTGAATGAAATGAAAATGAAAATAACAATAAATTATAATACTTTACTACTTAAATATATATTTTTAGAAATTTAAAATAGCTAAATAATCACAACACAAAATTAAAGTTAACAACAACACAAACTTGAATGAAATGAAAATGAAAATAACAATAAATTATAATACTTTACTACTTAAATACTTAAACTCTAACTTTATTTTAATTTAGATTATTAATTATTTTGAGCTTTGAAACAATAACAATTCTGCACTTTTTTTACCTTATTTTTGTTTTTATAAAATTCGTAAAATCAATTACTCTTATTATTTATGGGTAGATACATATTCATTAAATTAATTTTACTATGTAATGGGTATAATTCGACATGAGCCCCAATGACGTTATCGTTATGTCTCCTTTGTGAAGAAATAATACTGGCACCAAAGGATAACAATTGGTGTTTATGGTAGATTTTTCGATTTATTTCGCTTATAAATGTTGCTTGATACCCATCCACATACACTTTATATGTATGCATGTCATGTATATTTTGTATAATGGTATTAAAATTTTAAAAATTCAGTACCTACCTATTGAAATTTCAATGAAAGTTATCATTGTATTCTCTTAATTCTTCACCCACGATCTAATATTCTACCATATTCCAAGTACATACATATTTTTATATTGCTCACGAATTCGCTGTTAAATTTTTACATATAACTGCATTTTACATTGTGTCTATATCTAAAATAATATAAATTGCAATTAGTAATTGAAAGTGTAACTCATATCATAACCGCACATATTATATGGTACATATATTATATTATGCTCTCGAATCTACATTCTAAAAACTGCCTTTTATGCATCAGATTGTATTTGTAATTACATGTTTTGTTGGTAATTATGGTAAAGTAGGTATTCAATCAGTTAATGTACGCTTTTAATAGCAAATGGATTCATGAGACCATAATTATTTGAAACCACCATTCTATCAAAAGCAGACGCCTTTATCAAATTTTTCTGCAGGAGCAATTATGCAAATTTGTCCATACATTGGCGCCAAAATGTATTGCGTGTATCGTAACAGAGCAGTGTCGAATATTCGCCCAAAAATTAATGGTAGTAACGATTTTTGTATTCGCATTCGAGCTATATAAATAAATTATGCACTTGCACATGGAGGAGCGTTGTACACGTAAACCATTAAATATGTATAATAATAAAAAGCACCTACATTATATTCATTCAAGATCTCGTAAGGATGTAGGTATCTACTAGTCTTAGCACAACACTTATGTGACTTATATGATTGGTTTACAATTTCATTTCTTAAAAATGTTTTTAACTGAATATCTACACAATTTGAATAAATTTGAATATCAGATCCACCAAGGTATAAAACTCCTATAAAAATTTAGCTCACTTACTCGTTATCAACAGAGTCGTTGGACTATACCCCACCTGCTTGAAATGTAATAATAGATGTCAAGGTTAAATATACCTTACTACTGAATATCACCGAGAATATTGTACACTTAAGATTTATTTTGTAGCTTTCAAGCAAGCTTCCTGGAGATGTATTTTTATAGAAATCTAAAACTAAGTATACTTAGTGATAATTAAGGTGCTACAATCTCAGGGCGCTATTAAAGACACGCAGTAGGTACCTACGATAACTTAGGCGACAAAATATATGAAGGAATTTTTAGAGTGATTAAATGTAAGCATTAATTACTATGAGAGGCGGGTCTATCTTCCATTTATGTAGGCGGGAGTGGTAATTTGTTTTTAAAAAAACACGGCTGAATTTACAATAAACCATCTACTTACTAATAGCAGTTTAGAAAGCCAGACATCTGTGTTTTCATATTATTTTTAAGCTTCTGAAAGTTTCCACCGTTTGCAACAACGAAGTGCTAATAGTTAGTACAGATATCTAATAATATTCATTCAGCTAGTTCGCTGAGTGAAATATTTAAAAGCTATCGGTACCTAGTTGTTCGCTTTACAATACACAATTATATACAACTGGTTATGATGACTAAATTGTTATAGATACATACTATCAACATTTCGTTTAAATAGGTATTTGCGATGAAAAACTGCATGGGAGGGTCAGTGAGAAAAAGCATTCATAAAGTTGTGTGTATAGGCACCTTTCGGGTTTCGACTAGCAGACTTTTATGATGCGAATAATTCCCTCACCTTCCCCCGCTTTTATTCATTTCTTTTCCCGCTTTTCGCTTTGAACTTGATATCCCATAAAGACTAATTGTGCTTTTAAATTTACTTCAGATTTGTTCCCATTTAAAAAAAACTCCAGGCTTAGCCTATCCTATGTGTACGTAGTGACCTTTGTAAAATGTAAGAGGGGAACAACTTATACAGTTTCACTAATGTTTTAGTACTCGCACATCTGTTGAATATATTGGTTTAGTGTAGGTATATACTATATACCTAGCTAAAAGAGTAAGAGTATGAATTTGAGAGAGAAAGAGAGAGAGAGAGAGTGTGTGTATGTGTTGTTCTAAAATGCAATTATGTAAAAGGATAAGGAAAAGGAATGTGCTCTTTATACCTACCTATAGATCCGTATTCGGAAAGCTCTACGTTAAGAGAATATTTTGAATGATTTTACATAATAAAAGAAAATTCTTGCATCTGAAAATTAATGTAACGTATAATGCGAAGTAATTCTCTCTATTAAGTGTGCAATCGCAATTTGTTCAGAGAAGAGAGCAAAAGTTTGTTAATAGCTGCGCTGCGCACTACTAATACTAATACCATTTATTTCTATGGATAAAACTTGATGTTAAATCTCAGCAGAGAAGACTTTCGCTGCAACTTTCAGTTTGGGTTCAAACTTAATCTGCTTTGGGTCTAAAAATTGTAAGATTGTAATTATTAAATCATATTCAAAAAGAAATATATAAAATGTAACCTTTATAACAATGATTCGTCGCAGTAAATTGTAATGCACACCAAACACAATGTATACCTACGTATATCCCTAACCTTTGAACATTGAAAATTTAGATATTACACGAAGTTTCCTTTCGGCCACAAAGGATTTGCGAACTTGTTTCATCATAAGAAAATATGTAGGCATATTTTCATTTCAGCTTATAAGATTATCTGATTTAAATATTAGAAAAATAATTTTAGGAGTTCTATTATGTATTGTATAATATATTTATCATATTTAAGCTTTACCCTAAATGCAATAATCATGTTCCCCTATGTTGAGCAATGGTTTTACAAGTGCCTACATATGCGGTACGCTGCTTCAGCTAAAAAATCTTATTTTCATTTCAGACTGTACTGTATGTATCTGCCACAATTTAGCGCGCCCATTAATGGTTTGGCACATTTTTCCAAGCTAAATTTTGACAGATAATGTTGGTTTTTTTTTCTGTTCTGTTTTTGTGTTGCGGAAAAGTAAATAAGTATAGTGTTTTTCAATGAATACCTCGATGAGAAGTCCTTTAAGAGTAATAAATTTGAGATCAAGGAATAGCAGACAAGGAAAAAAGAAAGTGCAACGGAAATGTAGCACTTTTTCGCGTCGATGAATTTTTGAAGAAATTGATTTTCAACGAACAGCTGTTTTAAAATAAGAACAATAAACAAAGTTTCTGTAATAAGTATTAGCGGAGATATTTGGGTTAGCATGGGTCAATGTCACTAAGGTAAGCCTCTTCATAACACGTTGACAGTCCCATGTATCATATACGATACATGGAGCATGAATGTGCCTATAGTGACCACACGGTCATGCATCATATCTGATACATAATATACCTGATTTTGCCCATAGGTACCTATAAATATAAAATTGAGCGAATGGATTTGAAAGGAAGAAATTGGCTTGAGTGTATAGAAAAGAGCTTCTATAAAATATTATTATTTGTGTTTTAGTAAGAGTTGCTTTTTTAACTTTTTTATTAAATTATTTACTAAGGAACAAATTTATCCTTTATAATCAAATTATATTTCATATTATGTTTCTCCGTTTTTTTCTTTATTTTTATCTTTATTATTATGAAAATGTATATCTACCATTTTTAATTTAATTATTATTTTTTAATAAAGGATTATTATTTTGTATATTCCAGATCCAGATTACACTAAAATAAATAAATGCAGTGATTGGACATTTACAGGCAATAGAAAAATATTACTGACAATATAAAAAAGGTCAACCAAATGCCTTTTTCACTTCAATTTATTTATTATACTTCTCAATTGTATTTGTTTTACTTTTTTATTTGTATGTTGAAATAGGTCAGACATGTTTTGTCGCAGAGCGTGCACTCAGTACCTACTTATTCATTTGTATCATACATAATAATATAATACAGAGGGTGTATGGAAACAATTATATGCTCAAATGCATATAATGTATGTTGGTTGTGTTTTTATGATCATAACGTCTATGTATCACATGCACAAAAAAAATTGTTGAGCGTAAAGGTCAAATTGAACATGTTTGTATGGGTACTGTCAACGCTCATTATCGGTAAATGATATCCACATTGGAGACAGACCCTTAAGGCCATATTATTAATTCACTCTGGGTGTAAGTCAATTTAAACATATATCCATTTAACTTAACTTTTATAAGAAATATCAACTTTCCATGGAAATTGATCTACATAATTTGTATAAAATTTCCAAATTCTTTGTCGATGATGAGGCAGAACGCAGGAGACAACCTGACGTTCGAAGCGAATGAATCTTTTTATTTTTATCTAGGTCTGATAAAAAATTAAACTAAATTTAATTGTCGCCGACAATGAAATAATCACCATATTCACTATTTTCCAATTATTGGTGAACATTTGACTGGCTGAAATTAACTTGATTATGAGCAGAATCTGGCCAACGGGCGACAACATTGTGGATTCGCAAAGTGGCATCTGAAATCGTCTGCACTCTGCAGACCTCCCAGCGGAAATCATGCGAAAATTGACTTCTTGTAACTTTTTTTCCCATTCACATCAAAAATGTGAAATAAACGAAAAAAGTCAATATTATGAGATTGAATACTGTTCTCCGGACTCCGGAGTTCAGCTTAAGTTTATTCAGATCAAATGACTTTATTATCGGACTTACCGACTGAATATTATGAGCTTGGGCTTAATTTATCAAGGTAAAACACACTTAAATCCGGGTATAAACTTTAACCCGGATTAAAGTGAGTGAATAATGTTGCCCGTACTGTAATAACGTTTTCTTTCCTAGATTAAAGTCAGGAAGCATTCCCCAATGCATTGACACATAATTTTGACAGGTGGTATACCTACGGGCTATAGGTCCCTAATTCAAAAACACTCCTTTTATTTTAAATATTTTTATTTTTGCTATATTTCATAGATACATATATTGTGACTTATACCTTAATAACAAGACATACATTTTGTAAATACATAAATGCTTATTTCGGTATACTACCTAGTTTGGTGTAGGTTGTTTTTTTTTATCCTTGCGTTGGTTGTACTAACACTCCTTTAATAAATATGTATACGTTCTTTGTACATATATGTTTGTATGCATTTTCTATAATGAATTCTCTTTAGCTTGTAATTTCTGGCACACTATCATGTTTGGCTAATGAATTAATTATCCAAGGAAGGCAGAAGTTTAAAGACTAAATCTCCAGCTGCTAACGAAAGTTGTGTTGTAGTGATCAGGTACCTATGTAGAGCATTCTCAATTCACCAATGAATGCAAACCCCTATTATTCATGGTGAAACTTCAAACTCAAACTGATGGAGGTAGGTAACACTTAAAAGTTTTGCATGAATAAAGCGACAAATGTAGGTTGTCACTTAGATATTAAAATGCACTTTTTTGTTAAATTTATTGAAAGAGTTCAGTTTTCTCGAAAACTCTCTCTCTCTTTCAAATTAAAATGTTTGAAGATTAGAAGTCAATTATGAAACGCTGATGAAACAAAATTCAATTCAATTTGTTCAGTGAGTAAAAAGTTTAATTCTTTTGTTGTCAAAACTACAAAAACTGTTTGGATTTTTCTTGCGTTAACGAAATAATGCAACCTTTGATAAGACAGCAATAAGTAGATACCTACCTAAAATTATGACTTTTTATTATGAAACTATCTGTGCCCGCAACTTCGTTTATGGCTTGAAGTTTAAATCACACCAAAAACATAAATGTAAAAAAAACAGCCAAGTTCTTTTATATAGAAAACAAAAATAAGTGTGTCTAACTAGTCAGCCACGAAATGTAACAAGATCTAAATACAACGACACCAAAGAAAGATTCCACGAGCTTTTAGACAAGACGTACGTGCAATGCCCTATGACATCAAAATCGTCCTATGTGATTTTAATGCAAACGCCGTTTACATATCAGATAAATTAACAGGAAGCAGATTGAACCCGGAACAATCTAAAGTGACAGTGCGATTTGTTCTTCACTTTTCTTTTTGTTCCAAGTAAACCTCTAAGTATAAGTATATCTGAGGACAGTAGTTGTAAATGCATATATGTATAGGTACATAACGTACGTATCATAGATGCTGCGTTAAATTCATTCATACAAGTGCAGCTAAATAAACGGATCCCTTTATTATCCTTTTGCAAATATACGTACAACCCATGGACGGTCGGTGTTCATGCTGATGACACATTATGAAATTCTTATGTTGAAAATTCTTCACGAACAAATCCAATTAACCATTTGCAAAGCATTCTGCAAACGACTCCTGTCAACAAATATCACTGAGCAATTTTCAATTTATTTTCCTATTTATACCTATACATATTGTGGCCCAGAATCCGCATAATACTGTTTGTATGGCCAATGAATGTGTGTAGAATTTAAAAGACAATAATATAAATAGCTGTAGCTTTCTATTTGAATGATATTCTGCTAAGTACTGCATAAATAAATCTGTCCATCTTAAATGTTCGAAGGACATACCGACATGCAAACAAATTACGATAAATGATAATTAAATTTAAATATATAAAAACTGTGGTGCGTATGTACTTAAGTATGTTAGCATAAATATTAACGGGACTTCTCATACAAACATTTAAAAAATTGTAAATAAATTTTGATCTGGTCGAAAACGGCTCTAACGATTTAAACCGAAAGTAATAGTAGAGTTAATGCATGGTTAAAATGACTGCTAAAAGGTATAATAACGATACTTTTGAAAAGTGACTTTTTCTTGAAACGGTATATCGTATATGTAATACGATTTTAGCAAAAACAAATTTTAAAGGTACATTCGTCATTTTGAACTTGATAGCAAACTCAGTTTTTCTCTAGAATGACAGCGTCCTTGGTTTTCCGTCCCAATCGATAATAATGGTATGTGCTTCAAAAAACTGCTCATATCTCGAAAAAGTACTTTCGATTTTGAAAAAAATGTAACTGTAAATGTAAATGTATATGCAGTAGTAGAGGAAGACCTCGCATTAAGTCATAAGTGGAAGGCGACCTTAACCAACTTGAAGTGCGCTAATGGAGGGAGGTAGTTAGCAAAAGAACGAGCTAACTGATGATTCAGTGGACCTGGGCTTCAACAATGAGCCATCTAAGTAAGTATTATGTGTATATCTATGGTATATTTTGTCGGTTAGACTCAAGTAAAACTTCTAGTATAGATACCTACATTATGTAAAGTATGTATGTAGGTACTTAACAAGTTTCCAAAATAATCATGTAATTTCAAAAATTGTAAATACATGTTTTGTCCCACCTAGTCGTACACTTTATTGTTAAAATTGGGTGTGAACCTGAACTTGAGTTTAAATTTGCAGTTTAACTCGTAATCTAAACTTCAGTTTATTTGAACTCGCAGCTTAACCTAAATTTATTAATAAAATTTGGCAGTGTTGTACAGTACCTACTTAGCTTTATACGACTTTTCCTAAATCGTTCCTTGTATTTTCTTCGAAATAAGTATAAGTGTTTTTGACAATAGGCAGATTTGCAATTGAAATGTCACTGTGTTAAGTGATCTAATGTTTAAACGGCAGAGTATTGTCGTCCAAGTATGCATTATCTTCAAAATCGTTATCCCCGCATTATCTTGCAATGTTGATATTATACAGAATTGATTAAACATTTTGAGTTCGTAATTTTTAATGAAAACAATGGGCGTTAACAATATGTAATCATTTTTAGTCTTCAACTTAAATATTTTTGAGGGTCAAAATAGATAAGTTTATGAAATAAAATATTTGCCATTGAAACTTCGTAAAAGTTAGCCTGGACACTAGAAATGATTATTAGTACCGAGCTTTCCCTTAATACGTATAAGATAGTTAAAATCTATCCCATTGACTTAGTCCTGGTGTAAAATTTGCTAATGACCTTGGGATTTGCGAACTGATAGATTCGAAAATAAAGCATTTGATTGAAGTAACAAAACTAATAATCCACATTGCCGGGATACCTCTGTATTTTGAACACCAGGTTAACATTTTTAGTGGACTGGAATCTGAAAGCATCAGAAATTCTTATAGAGCTTATTGCAAACTAAAATCTAGCTTAGATAAACAAAATTCAATGAACAAAGATAGAACCCAGTTTTTTTAATTTCTGGCAAACATTTTTTTGTACTACATAACCTAACTTTTTGACTGTCCAATGTTGCCTCCAAGCCGACACAAAAAGTAATTATACTATCCAAAAATAAATTGGAACTGTGTCAACAAGGTTGCAGTTTGAAAATTCTGCCGTCGAAAAATAAATGTACAGGTATGAGAATCTCCATGGGCAGCACGAATAGCGAATGCAAAAAGGCAAATGAAAATTTAATAAATAAAGTTATGAAATCAGTAGCATCCGGTTAAACTAGGGTATTGCCCTAGTTGTGCCTCCCTAAAGCACATTTAATTACTATAGTAATGTATATCAATATGAATATATGTACCACCTTCGGAGTTGGTGTATTGAAAATAGTTGCTATTCATTATCGTTAACAGAAATTAAACATTTGGAAATTCAGTTACGAATTAAATTAAATGCATGACTAAGTTTTAAATGGAGCTTCCCACGTTTTGCACATATATTTTTACTTTCCACATAGCTATTCTACCTATTTTGTTTAGAATTATAATATTTCGACTGAAATTACCTTAGACTATTTACATTACCTTGATGGGGATATTTAGTAGTTACCTTGTAAAACCGAACGGCGATTGAAGCAGGAATTGCCATCCTGTAAAGTCTCCAGAGCAGGCCTCTTTAGAGCTAAATGAATTTAAAGCTAAATGTGAACCGTGCTCGGACGAAACGCTGAGAGTTTAATCAGTCATTAACGAGCTCTTCAGGTACCTTGACAGGGCTTGTCGTTTCTATGTACTGGCCAAAGTCCTGGAGAAACCAGGTATAGTTCCTGGGATAAAAAAGACAGGGATACCATCCACGTGGCTGACATATAACTAATTGGGGGACAGTCACCCTGATGTGAAAACGCCAAAGGCGTGGGAAATGCTGAAATTTTTTGACCAACAGATCTTGGCAGAATTACTATCCTTCATAGATGCTGGCTGATAGGCAAATGTGGTCAAACTCATTAAAATGTGAAAGCAATACTGCAGTGCACTTTTTGAAAATAACGGTCCTGAAAATAAGATTCCAATGGAAAAATGCCAAACTGCAGATAATGGACTGGAGCTCTATTCCGGCCCGTTCAAGAGGAAATGTCTGGCATCCCTTAAGAACTACCATTGAAGGTGAAATCCTCATCAGACTGATTCGTCTCCCACTTATGCGCAACAACAAGGCTCCCGATATTATATCTGACCGAGAGTTTCTGGCCACCTCTGCTCCCATAGCTCATATGATATGCCTATACAACAAATAATTTTAAATTGGTTCCGTAGTCCCAATAAGTGAAGTCGAATCAAAAACAAGTGTTCAGACTAAAACTTACAATCTTTTAAAATCCATTTAAACAACGGTAAGTTTCATTGGTGAAACTCTAAACATTCGGCTAAATATAATTTCTATATAGCAATAAAATATACCTCATATGCTTCCTAATTTCCTGGAAATAGTGCACAGTAACAGTAATATACACACAATATTGTTCCACATTGTATAAGTATATCAGATATCATATTATTCCAAAGAGAGAGTCCTTAAGATGGCAGTCACGTACTGGTAGCATGAAAGGTCGACAGATTTTTAATAGGATGATGACTAGAAATGTGAATAGAAATTCCTTCCTTTATTTTCCAGTCCTTGTCATATTTTTCATATCACGAAATTGTTACATGTATAATATTAGATTCTTTCTGCATTCCTTTTTGATATGATAGAGGAAACAATACAGGTTCATGAACCTCTACCTCTTTAAATAAATCCTTTTAGGAGATTTGTGGATCTAATTTAACGCAATCAGTAATTGGGTTTGGCTGCATTTGCATTTTTTTATTATATGGTAGTACCTTACCTATTGCTTTTTTTACATAATCTTTAATTCTTCAATGTAGGTACTCTATTATGGCATAGAAGACATGTAGTAAAATCAAACTTAAATAAATTGAGTTCACCTGACATTAAAACAAAAAATAAATAAAAAAAAGATCCTGTAGTTACCTACCAACGTCCATAACCCACCACTGCTTTTAATCATTTTCTCCGTATAAAAACAGGGCGCAATACGGTATCCTATATCAATGATGAATCCGTACACATAATATTGTATATGTAGGTCGAAAGGTAAAGCTTCTTATATCCCAATAATTCCAATCAATTTTATTGATATTGCTTTGGTATGATTTTATTTTTGTTTTTGTTCACCTTTATTTGAAATTTGAGTGAACGTACATGCTTGGTATGATATTATATTAATTAAAATAGAACAGATTTTGTTGATTTATTATTTAAACTTATAAGCCGCCCTCAAATAAATCATTATTAAGCACTATAAATTTGATTGTAAGAGTTTGTGTAATGATTGCAACGAATTTTATTCACATTTGTTAAATCTTTTTCTTTGCACTCATTGGCAAAGACTTTGTGAAAAAAACGCTATATGATTGGAATCATACTGAGTACCTAGTAAGAGTTAGCGGAACTAGACTTTTAATTTAACAAAACAAGCTCCACAACTGTAGGACTTACCTACCACATTGTATTTGAAAGGATTTTTATGTAGTTGAACAGGCAGAATCATTTATGATGTTTTTCTGCTGCTGATGCGAATGAATATCTATAGTAAAATGTAATAGGGCTAGAATTAGGAATATAGCTAGAAGTTTGGAATTGGAAGGTGACGAAATGGGAAATGGATGGGAACGGAATTAGGCAGAGACAGGAATGCCGAGTGCGAAGAGCTTTGCAGGCTAGCTCATCACGAATCAGGTCTCCGGAATGGCGTGGGTCTTGCTTACTAAAGTACTTACTTTATACCTTCATCATCTTCGTACGGACCTTCATTATACTGAGGGGCGCTATTGATGACATTCAGTGGTGGCCGTTCCCACCACTCCTGGAAATTCGGTGCACGGTTTTTCAATATCCCCTAAGCTGGGGATGCTGCTTTCCAATCACCATATCCGAAAGAGGGTTTATCTTACCCCTTAACACCCCTGAAAAATTGTCTTAGCAAACGATTTCACTTTTCAGTGAGTTATACCTGCTAAAAGAGGAGAAAAGAGGGGATAGATTTTCATTCCCGTAAAAGGACGTGAGAGAAGTGCCCTCAAACGAAAAGACGAATAGGGGTCAAACGGCACTTATCACACTTAAATCTATGCTCTATCTTTTCTCTATAGATATATAGATAAATATAAAACAAAGTGTGAAAAACTATTACGAACAACTAAAAAACATTTAAGCCAAATCGGTTCAGCTGTTCTCAATTTTCAATTTTTCAAATTTCCCGACTTTTCAGGAAGATTTTTCCAAATTTTCTTTCGGAAGAACCTTTTTCCGGCAATTACGAACAACTGAAAAAATAATGTTAGCCAAATCGGCCCAGACGTTCTGAATTTTCGATTTTTCCTATTTCCTGACTTTCCTGAACATTCTCAAAATTTTCTTTCGTAAATCCTTCTCCTGGCAATTACGAACAACAAAAAAAATTGTTTCGATATTTTCAATTTCCGGACTTTCCGGGTTTTCCCAAAATTTCCTTTCATTTAAACCTTCTCCTGGCAATTACGAACAACTGAAAAAAGATTTGAGCCAAATCGGCCCAGCCGTTCTCAATTGATGAATTACTATACATTTTTCACACCATTTTTATAGATTCTTCTGTACGTGTTTTATTTACTAAGAGGAACAAAGGCAGGACCGATTTTAATAAATTTTTTTTGTCTGTTTTTTAGTCGGTCCAAGGATGGTTAAGATTCACAATTGGACCCGGTAGATATCATTGCAATCGGGTTCCAGTTCAGCATTAGCTGTGTTTCGATATTGGCAACCAAACGTTCGGACAAGACGGCAGACGTCATCTAGTATTAACTATATTTTCTTTTTGTAAATACTTACTGGGTGCAGTGGTTAGTGTCAAATTAAAACACAAATTACTTCTTAAGGTTTTTTCCACTGCTCCTCCTATTGCTAACGACTGACAAACATCCGAGATTAGGTACAACGTGTCCTGAAAAAGCTTAGCAATGCCATCATTCGGACTCGGCATAAAATCGTAGGTCTCTTCTGTTCGTCCCATCCCAATAATGAAAAACTGACGCAAACAAATGGTTGTGAGAAGCTAGACCTAGGCTGCCTATACCTATAACCTACTTCCATTAAAAAAGAAATGAATTGTAACAAGAATATATTTTTTTTAATAATTGGAAAAAACGCGAAAAGAGTTTTAACAAATCTTTCCTTCTCTAAAGCTGCATAAATAAAAGATGAAATTTAGCTCTTCAGCAATATACCAGCAATATATACTTACCTATACTTTCAGAGTTGTTATGGATTTTATTATGACATCGAAATATTAATTTTTATTTAATTACTTTATGTTATGAATCCACTGTAGCCTCGCCTATCAAAAATGAATATGAATATGGTATATAATGTAATCTACCAAAACAATACCAAATCGAAATTGAATATACCAACGTGGACATAATACACAATACAAAATACACATAGCCACATACGGATATACTATTTGCAAGTTAGGTAGTCGTAATGCGTGTTTGAAAGCAATCGAGTAGATTTCAATGGAATTTTATGACAAGCTTAAATTTATTGGGCAGGCTGTTGACATTAATCGTTTATTTGTAACATTTTTGGTGAAAGATACCTTTATTATTATAGAAGAGCAATCAGTAATTAACAATTTTGATTTATGTCCATGTGGATTACCTACTGTTACTGTTTCCATGTAAGTAATTAATACAAGTAAAATGTGCGTACATTAAAATATGATATAATTTTAATATTTCCATTTTATTGTTGAGGGCAATTTGAAATTCCGATGTCTTCTTAAACTAAGCAATAAAAAGTAGATAGGTATTATGTATATTTCATATAAGAAACACCCTTATAAGAAAAATACTGATATATGAAAGTAATTTTCAGGCAAAATGTTTCAGATTGCACACAAAAATGTACGTTTTTAAGAAAGATTTATATGTAAACTTCCTAACAACTGTGTGTAATTATAAAAAAAAAATTAGAAAACCGATTTAATAAGTATAAAAGAAAAAAATATTGTTGATTATAAATAATGCTCCGTGTCACAAAATAAATTTCGTTTCAAATAACATCGAAATTTTGCTTTTGTGTCCCCTTACTAACACGAGCCTTTGCTCGGATCAGGTGGCTGATACTTGAAGCTCCTCATCGCTGAAGTGAATTCTTGGGTTTCTCTGAAAGTCGAAGAAATTCCAGTAATATGTACCTATTGGATTTACTTCTTGGTAATAAAGGGTGATTTTTTAAGAGGTTTAGAACTTTTTTAAAAAAAAAAGCACAAAAAATTCGAAAAAATGAATGAAATATTTATTTGAATCGATAGTTTGAACCTTGCAATTTAATGTTTAAAGATAATTTCATGCAAATGTTGACCGCGGCTGCGTCTCAGGTAGCCGATCCGCTGAGTCCAATTTTGGCATACTCTTTCACACATATCGGCCGGTATCTCACGAATGAATGCATGGATGTTGGCTTCCAGTGCGTCAATCGAAGCGGGCTTGTCCCTATACACATTAGCCTTGACATACCCCCACAAAAAATAATCTAATGGTGTCAAATCGCACGATCTAGGCGGCCAATTGACCGGCCCGAAACGTGAAATTAACTGTTCACCAAACTCGCCTCGCAATTGCGCCATTGTTTCGCGTGCTGTGTGGCATGTGGCACCGTCTTGTTGAAACCACATATCATGCAAGTCAAGAACTTCCATTTCGGGCAAAAAAAAGTTTGTTATCATCGCTGTAACAAAGGCCTAACTACTGGGAACGGCGCCGAATCGACATTTCGCGGTCTTCTGTCACACTAGCTGATACGGCCGCAATATTTTCTTCACTACGCACAGTACGTAAACGTTTTGGTGGTTTAATGTCCAACAAAGTAAATTTGGTGCGAAATTTGGTCACAATCTTCCGAATAGACTGCTCAGAAGGTCGAGAATGCCGATTATAAAATGGAAGCAGCGCGCGATGAACATTTCGAACCGAGCACGAATTTTGATAGTAAAATTCAATAATTTGCAAGCGTTGTTCATTTGTAAGACGATCCATGGTTAAATTGCAAACCAAACTGAAGCTGTTTGACAGTGACACAAGGTACTAAACACACGTCAGCTGTCAAAACCAGTGTTGCCAAAACCAAACCAGCTAAAAAATCACCCTTTACAAAGGACAAGTTGCATGTTGCGCCTGAGTG
The DNA here is from genome assembly GCA_949372485.1 of Cheilosia soror. Classification (NCBI taxonomy): domain Eukaryota; kingdom Metazoa; phylum Arthropoda; class Insecta; order Diptera; family Syrphidae; genus Cheilosia; species Cheilosia soror. The sequence goes on along the minus strand of OX443561.1, from coordinate 713,954 downwards.
CTCCAGTGAAGTGATTCCTATATTTTTCAATTACAATAAAATCCTTATTTTATCCTTTTTTTACCCTCCACACTCCAGAGGTAGGTATATTACGAATTATTCTGAATCAGGATCACATTCTGAATCGATTTAGCCATATCCGTCTGTCTATCTGTTGAAAACACGATAGCGTCCAAACGAATATACTTAGGCAAATGAAATTTTTTGAGAGGACCTCTTTCTACCGTCGCGTCGTCAACTTGGCATTAAAAATGGTCTAAGTCTGTTAAGTAGTTCTGGTACCTCCCATACAAAACCATAAATACTTACTCACACGGCAAACATTTTGCATGCATCTTAAGCAGTGGAAGGTATTAAAGCATCGGCCCGGCCGGTGATAACTTTATTTGCATCATTATCAATTTTGTGTATTCGGTGAAAGAAATGAAACGCACGGCCGTCAGCTTAAGACTAACTTTATTTCTAAATAACTTATACTAATTACATATAATCTATATACTAAAGAAGGAGAGTAGTGAACGTTATCCGCAGTGAGAGTACAGTATGTGCTACAGGTTTACATTCATATCACTCCCCCAAACTTAAATAAAAATTATATAAATGCTAATGACATTATTATTCAAAATTCAAGGTAATACTAAAATTTCATTCATTTAAAAATATGTAAATAAAAAAAACAATAATTCAATGATCTCTTATCCTTAGGCACTTATGTATATTACATAATCAATAACAAATGGGTTAAATATAATTCAAAAATATTTTGTAAATTCTTTTACATAGTTTGAAAACAAATGTTACATTTCTTTGGATTTCAGTTTTAATCTTTTGGACCTACGGGGTACATCGGTTAATGATATTGACCTTCTTTTCTTACTTGAGACTTTCAATTGTGCTCGTCTTCTATTAACACTATCTATTATAATATTCGAGGGTGCAAAAGACACAACCTTGAACTTAGCCTTTTTTAATTGTGATATATGTGCCGATCTACGTACACCATCAACATTTATGTTATAAATTACTTTTCCTAATTGGTTCTCTACAATTCCAGGAATCCACTTGTAACCCATACCCGTTTTCAATTTATATAGCACTTTATCACCTGGCTTCAATACTCTGTTCTTACTAGTTTGGCTGACGTTTAAGGATCGCTCATTGGAATTTTTCATTATATTTCTTCTGTCTTCCACTTTTTTTTCTACATCGTTAACATTTCGAGTCTTGGGATTAACATCGTCTAAAAGAGTTCGCGGTTTTACTCTAAATATCATTTCATTTGGGGAACAATTTGTTATTGTTGATGGAGTAGATCTATATTTTAATAAAAAATTATCAATTAAAAGCTGAATTGGTAGAGTATTATAGCAAGGATCTATCAGCATTTTCTTTAGCGCAGTTTTAACTGTTTGCACAGCTCTCTCCGCAGCCCCATTTGACTGTGGATGGTATGGCGGACTCTTAATGCACTTTATGTTATTATTTTGACAAAAGTTTTTGAACATTTCTGAATTAAAAGGAGGTCCGTTATCTGACACTAATGTGAAAGGTAAACCAAAGTATGCGAAAAGAGGTCTTAAAGTCGAAATCAGACTCTCTACATTTGTCTTTTTCATTAATTTGACATCAATCCATTTGGTACAGCTATCAACGATTATCAGGTAATTACAGCCTTTCACATAAAAAAAATCTATATGTATGCGTTCGAAAAACACTTTGGATTCTGGCCATGATTCGTGATGGGTTGATATTGGTTTGTTATTTGCAAAATTACACGCCTTACACTCAGAGACAAATGTTTCAATATCATAATCGATACCAGGCCACCAGAAATATGTTCTAGCCAATTGCTTCATACGAACGATACCAACGTGCGACTCATGAAGAAGAGCTAAAATTGATTGGTGTAATGTATCTGGCACTACTAGACGAACACCGTAAAATAAACATCCTTCCTCTTCCGAAAGTAAAAGCCGCTTATAAAAAAATGTCCTTAAATTTTCTGGGACGCTATTTGGCCACCCAGTTTGTATCATACTTAAAATGTTTTTTAATTTCCAATCTTTCGCAGTTTCTACCGCAATATCTTCAAGTTTGACGTTAAGGTAACTATTGAATCTTAGCGATTTAACACTATCGTCTTCGACTTCTGTTGGGTTTGCTAGTGGGAGTCGTGAGAGCCCGTCAGCGTTTGTCATTTGAGTACCCTTTTTGTACTCAATTTTGTACTGATACATACTCAGTATCACGGCCCATCGATGAATTCTCGCAGCCGCCACTGCAGGAGTTGACTTTTTGGGATTAAAGATTTCCCTCAAAGGTTGGTGATCTGAGTAGATCGTGAATGGTTTTCCATAAATGTACTTGTGAAATTTCTTCACCGTGAAAATAATGGCCAAAGCCTCTCGATGTAACTGGGAATACTTTTGTTCAGCCACGCTCAACGTACTGGAGGCAAATAATACCGGCCTTTCAACTCCGTCAATGATATGGGATAGAATTCCCCCTACACCATAAGGACTGGCGTCGCAATGTAAAACGATTTCCTTATTAGGATCGTAGTGCACTAAAATATTATTTTGCAAAATCAAATCTTTACTTTTCGTAAAAGCAGCATCACACTCCCCCGACCATAGAAAACGTGCATCCTTTTTCAACAAATTATAGAGTTCTTTTAGTTCTGACGAAAGGTTAGGAATGAACCGCGAGTAGTAATTTAAAAGCCCTAGGTACGACTTTAGTTGCGTTACGTTTTCGGGTTTCGGTGCGTTTCGAATGGCTTCTAGCTTTTTGTTACTAGGCTTAATACCTTCGCCGTTTATCACATGCCCTAAATAGTCAATTTCCGTTTGGAAGAATTTACATTTTTCATACCTAACTCGAACTTTAAAATTGTTTAACCTTTCTAAAACTTGTACCAAATTACTCTTACACTCCTCAAAATCCGACCCTCCAACAACAATGTCATCCAGATAGCACTGAACTTTAGAAAGACCTTTGAGAATTTCGTCCATAATTGACTGAAAAATAGCAGGAGCACACTTTACTCCAAAAATTAACCGACGAAATCTGAAAAGCCCTTTATGGGTGTTAATGGTAAGCAGCTCCTGACAGTTCTCCTCAACTTCTACCTGTTGATATGCTCCTTCCAAATCCAGTACACAAAAACACGCGCAATTACCTAAACTAGCAAAAATATCGTCACACCGCGGTAATGGGTAATGATCGGTTCGCACAAATGGATTAATTGTAACTTTACAATCCACGCAGAGCCGTATATCACCATTTGGTTTTGCTACCACCACGACTGGTGAAGCCCATTCACTATACCGAACTGGATATATAATGTTTTCAGCCAATAACCTTTCAATTTCTGTCTCGACCTTATCCCTAACACCGAAAGGAACAGTGTACGGTTTGAAAAATACTGGCACACTGTCTTCCTTAATTAAAATCTTTGCCTTAAACTTCGTTATGGAGTCAGTTTTTCTACCACAAAAGACATTTTTATATTTGTCCATTATCTCCCTAATACAACTGGTGTTACCTTCCACCTTAGCACATAAATTACCGTCCACCAATATGGTTCTCCAGTTAGGAAAGAGTTTATCGAGCCATGACCTTCCAAGCAAGGGCACAAATACTTTTGGTCCATCAACTACAACCAATTCAAACTCAAACGCCACATTATTTGGCGATAAGCAAACACTAGCCTTAATAGCACCAATAATATCAACTTTATCTCCTGAAATGACATTTAGAACTCGACTACACTTTGAAATATTTGTATTTGGATACATAGCATAGAATGTATTTATATGCATCACCGAGGTACACGCACCCGAATCGACTTCCATCCTTAAACGTTTGCCATTACAAATCAAATTTATGAATAAGGGATTATTTCCCATCTGTAAATTATTAATGAAACCTAAATCAATAGTTTCGCTACTTTCCAAATTAGATTCTTTTTTAATAGCACTAATTCTATTACCTCTAATTCCGTTATACCGGCTTTTATTCCTGCTTCTTGAATTGTTTCTACTGTTATTTTTCATGAAACAGTACCTCTGTATATGGCCCCATTTGTTACAGAAATGACACTGTACGCTTGCGAAATTTCCCCTCGATGACCTTGTTGAATGTCGCGCCTCCTGATCTTCCGACTTCAGTCTGTCTGCCGAACTCCTTCTGCCCCTCGAACGACCCCTTGTTACACTTGGATACCTTTCTTTCATTACATGCACTGCTCCCGATGACGATGCCGCATTCATATTCACCATTTCCAACTCGATCAATTCCATATTCAGTGCAGTCTCGCACGCCTTGTCAAATGTCAAATCTCCGATGTCTATGAGCTTTGACTGGATCTTTTTGTTTTTCAGGCCCATTAGCAACCTGTCCTTGAGAGCTTCTTCAAGAAATTCACCGTACTTACAGTTATCTGCCAACTCTTTAATTGCGACCATGAAATCACATATATTTTCATCAAGTTCTTGATTTCTATTTAAAAATTTAAATCGTTCGGCCGTAGTATTCTTTTTTGGTTGAAAATGAGATTTTAATTTAACAACCAATTCTTCATAGCTAAGCTCATCTGGACTTTTTGGTGCCACTAACGTTTTACAAATGCTGTAAAGCTCTCCTCCACCCACACCGATCAAAAAAGAAACTTTATCCTCATCCTTGGTGATTTTATTGAGTTTCAATAGATGGCTCAATCTTTCTATATAACTATTGAAATTGTCACCCGGATTGAAATATTCGATGCGTCCAATAAAACTAGCCATTCTTCTGTCCGTATTAATACTTTCTTCGTTTAGTCCGAAAACTTTTTTATCATCCGTGCTCATTTAGAAAAAAAAACGTGTATCAATCTGCATTAGCGGGTATTTGCATCAGTAATGCACACTGCTATCTAAGCCCGAACAGTTGTTTCATACAAAAAAAAAATTATCCGGTTATCCTCGTCGCCAGTTTTGTGTATTCGGTGAAAGAAATGAAACGCACGGCCGTCAGCTTAAGACTAACTTTATTTCTAAATAACTTATACTAATTACATATAATCTATATACTAAAGAAGGAGAGTAGTGAACGTTATCCGCAGTGAGAGTACAGTATGTGCTACAGGTTTACATTCATATCAATCAACAGGTGGGCGCAGTGGCTCAGTGGGTAGTGTGCTGGACTACTGTGTGTGGGGTCCCAGGACTCCCCAGGTTCGATTTCCGGAAAACACAAATTATATCTTAAGGTTTTTCCCACTGCGCCGCCGCACCTCTCGCGAATTTCTGACAAACATCCGAGAGTATAACTGTCCTGAAAAAGATTCTTAACTCAGCTGTTTGGACTCGGCATAAAATTGAAGGTTAATTCTATTCGTCCCAAAAATAAAAACTCACACAAACGAATGGTTGTGAGAAGTTAGGCCTAGGGTGAATATAACGAGCTGTAATAACGAGCGCCAACTAGCTATAAATTTTTTATTTTATATGAAAATAAACAATTCTTCTAATAAATTGGTGGAAATGACTGAGGTACACAAAATTTCTTTTATATAAGAAATTTTCTTCCTTTTATAACTGTACTTTTTATATCAGAAAATTTCTTTCTTATATAGAATAACTCTTTATAAGAAAACACGCTTATAAGAAAGAAATTTTCTGGCATTTTGGACTTTCTTATATCCGTCTTCGACTGTATACCTATCTATTGTTTGGAGTAAACATAATATATACGCACATTTGAAAGCGGTACTCAAAACTCAATTATAAAAAACGTGTTGCTGCTCCTGAGACGGTAAGGGTATTATTAATGGATAGATTGCCTTTTTGACGGATATACCATTAATTAAAAAGATAGATAGATAATTTATTTCGTTTAGAATTTACAATCTGTTATAGCACAAATCTGTTATATACCAAATCGGAGAAATGCTTTTGAGGAAAACCATTTATTAAAAAGAAATAGTATAATTAGAGTAAGATCGGCAGTAGATCTCTTTTCGTTTTCAATATATGTACATATATATATATTTTTTTTTTTCTGCTTAATCACTAACTTCAATTAACAAGTAATCCGCCACCCAGATACTAGAGTTGTAAATTCGTTAAACGTCCATATATCTTCAGCTTATAGAAAAGGGCAACAAAAGTGGAGGATTATTATTATCTGTCCTTGCTGCTGGCCACGTTCAAATAGTAATTCGCAAAAATTTACGACTAAAGCTCGTACTCTACGGCCCTTATAACAAAATCGATTTTGTCTTTAATGTAGCAATTATTTCGTCATTTTGGCAAACAATTTAATGACTCATAACTACAGTTAAATGGCTGCATTAAGTGTGAAACAGAAGATGAGAATTGGAAACAATCGTAAAATGTTTACATGCTAGTGGATGGGATAGACGCAGGATGTGAACATCTAAAGCGATATGATACATACCAACGATAATGATACTAATGAGAGGGAGAGGAATATGAAACAAGAAAATGACAGGATAACAACAGACATGCAAATCGTTGAATTTGAGCAAAAAGTTCTGGAATTGTGCTGATTATTTAGCGGTGGATGAGCGACAATGAATAGAAGCTAGTGCATGCAATGGGGGTACTTAAGTTGTGCTCAAGAACAACTATTAAATATGAAACTTGTGAAGAGTGATGTTTAAATATTGTGATCAATTTAAAAGCAGAGTTTGGTACACTTTGAGTTCCTTTCAACAACAATAAAATCACCCCATTTGTTTTTTTTAATCGGTTTAACTTTACCATTTTGAAATTGTATGTACCTATACGATTCCGAAGAAAAATAGTCGATTTAGCATTTTCTATTTTCTAATTATCGTACGATTGTAATTCCATAAAACCAATCAATAAACGATTTCCAAACGACAATCGATTCCAGACTATAAATGGCCTGTTATGTAATGATATCAAATTGATTCTTTTATGGACATTGGACATATACATAGGTATGTATGATATACATAATACTTGTGAAGTAATATATATAAATACCAAGAAATAACTAAACCAGGACAATTGATGTTCAATAATCCAGATGTGTTATGACGAATATACATAATAATGTATTTATAAATTGATTAAAAATATGTAATCCGTTAGCATTATGTATTGTAATGAAGGTTTAAGGGCAAACTCTTTAATTATAATTAACTATAATATTTAAAGCATTAGAAGTGTAGCACTTATTAGATAAGACGTGGTATAACTTAAGAATAATATAAGGTCCACATTTTGGAGGAAGTATATAACCATTATCCATCTGCAAGTGTTTTAGTAGGTAAAACAACAAACCCTTCGAACAACATGGAAAAACAAAATGTGCAATTGCAATGGTGACCTGGTATATAGTTTAAACCCGAAGAAATAAAGAAATGCTTAATATTTCTTCTCCAATTTGTATAACAAATTGAAGATTGTACCTACAGCTACTTGTCACAATTGTAGGGATATTTTTATTCAACCATTCCTAATTAATAACGTAATTGGTAAAGTACCAATTGATGCACACAATCTGAAATGAAGCAATTCGTATTGATTTTGTGTAATCAAAAGAGCACAGTTTTAACTAACAAAATTTTCGTTTTTTCCCGAAGGTCGAATGTAGGTAGGTATATGATATCAAGTTATTATTTTTATTTCACAGTTCATTTGCAACCAGCGATAAGTCTAGGCAAAACATTTCTTTGTAATCATATGGAAGCTTACGTGACTGATGGGTTTGAAAGAAAAGAAAGGATTATGGCCGTTTTCATTTGTTTTTATTATCTAAATATAAATGTATGTAAAACAAATAATTAAATTTGTAACTATAAACTAGGTAACTAGACGTTAACAAGGAAGTTGCTCAATTTTAAATAAATTTATAAGGTACACATTTTGCGAAATAATACGCGGGCGCTCACAAATTAGAACTTTCGGAAATTGGAATCTTCCAGAAATTAGAACCGAAGTTTTTAATGCATTGAATGCTCTAAAATTAGAACTTGAGGTTCTAATTTCTGAGCAATTTTTTTCTTAGTTTTTTTACACATTGGTGAATCTCCATTTTTATATATTTTTTTTTGCTTCAACAATGCAAAAATGAAAAGGGGAATCACCAAATTATGTACGTGGTCATTTCCTTCGCGTTTCTTTTTGTCATACTCAAGTACATATTTGACATATGTATTTGGTTCAACGCCTGCGAATATTTTATTTGCATGTATAGATTAGGCTCAGTCTTTTTCTCAAATATTGAATGTACATGTACATAATTCATTAAAAATGTCAAATATGTTTATTTCATATATTTTTAAATCAACCTGAAAAGAAGTGCACATTGACTGGACCAATATGAAAGGCGAAAGCTAAGTCAATTTTTGGTGAAGTATATGCATCTCAATAAAGAGGAAAATGCGTTCCGTACAAGTGATGGATGGATGGATGGATAAATTATAAAATTTATTGTTAATTAATAAAAGACACCGCAACCCACTTAATGGACAAGCGGACCGTTGAAAATGAATGAATGAATGAATTAATAAAAGACATTTGTGTGAAAATAGTAAATTTTGGTGTAGTTTCACTACTTTTTGCACTTTTTAATTGAACTAAAAAAACGCCCAGAAATTAGAACATTTCGGAAATTAGAATTACCCCAGGAACAAAGTGGTTCTAATTTTTGAGCGTCCGCTGCATATATAAAATAAAAAAACATTTTTTTTTGTTTTGTATTTATGCGTTTTGTAATAGGTATTAGTGAAATGTCCGTTTACATTATTGCAGTGGTGTAGGTCAATTTCATAAACATTTTCAAAAGTCCTGTCTATTCATTGCAAGCTTCAAGGGTGTAGGATGCTCAAGTAGAGTCTTTATAAATCTTGATTTTCCGGCGCCGACTTTAAATCAATTTCCACTAGACCTCGGTATTGATCCAATCTACTCATCCTTCTCTTACGACACGGCACGGATTTTATATCAAATCTTGGACCATATTATTTTTAATTTAAAATCATTTTTAAAAGTCTCTGTAGGTAAACAGACTTATTTTGCCAAAAATTCAACACAATCTAACTCAAACGTAAGACCACAATTCTTAAATATGTTTCACCCTGAAATTAGTTAACATAATATTTTAAGCCCACTATTCCGCCTGGAAAACGCTACAGGGATTTTTTTATCGAACAGTCCTTAATAAAATTAAAAGAGAAAGAGGAGAGCTCGTAAACGCTGTCAATATTGTCGAGAGTGTCAGGTAATAAAACATGACTTAACAGTATGAAAAATAAACTTAGAAAAACGATCAAAGAAATAAAAAATGTGTCTGTGGAAAGATACCTTACAAATCTGACGCACACTAATCACTGAGCCACAAAGTCCACACCATCAACAATTTGGATTTAATAATATCTCAAAAACCGACAAATCGATTGAGTTAAAATTTATAAACAATCTTAGGTATTTGCTCAGAACTGTTCCCGTGAAGATTGATCAAAATTGAACAAAGGGGCGTAGTAGCTCCCATATAAAAAACATCTTCTATAAGGTGAAACTCGATGACGTTATCACTCGATAACCGCTGGGCCGATTGTCATGATACTTTTTTTGTTTTATTCGTATTGCTGTATTTCAGGTTTATGCAGAAAGAAAATTCCAGAAAATCGATTTATTCACATTTTTCGCATTTTACGAAAGAACATTATTATATCCATACTACTTATAAAATGCAACGTCCGTCTGTTCGTTTCTCCATAACTCGAGAACCATTCGTCCGATTTTCATGATTCTTTTTCTGATTTATAGATGTGTGGCCAACTTAGTCCGTAGGGTGGGTGAGAATTGCTCAGGAGTAAAGGGGTCGCGGGGAATAAGGGGGTTCTCACGAACCGTTAGCCGTATGAACTTGTGTGTTGATAGATAAATCAAAATATTTACATACCTCATTCATCGTTTTTCAAAATTCATCCTATAAGGGTTGAAAAACGTTTGCACCCTACTTTTCTATTTCGACCTTACTACGCTCAACTTGCCATTATACTCGTAAATCTACGTATGTCATTGCAAGAAATGCTTTTATTTGTTAGCCAATACTTCACCGAGTATTTTGAGCTAAAATTCATCTCTCTGGTCCATACAGAGGGTGAGATATAATAAATTGAATATAGATCTTATTTGGCCAAGTGCGAAAAAAAATGTTTTCTCGATTGCAGTTGTGCTTAGGCGTAGTTTTATATTGCGTTCCCAAAATAGAATTTGATAATTCGCACGACTGACTGGCATTCAGAATGCACATTGTATGTACTGTACATACTCATGTATGGCGTAGTTGTATTTGATGTAGGCAATGGATATGCATAAAACTGATAAAACACACTAAATATGTATATATGTATGTATGTATGTCTACGTAGATACATATAAGAGGTTTTTGGTGCGTAAGCGATAGATACATATCTACATATAATGTATTTGAGATCTGCAGCTATGGAGAGTGTAACGATATGATCGCGTAGTATAAATAATTGGATCATACCTGTGACGAGTTTTTATTTATGTAAAATCTTATGTCCATTGACTTAGGACTTTTGGATCAGTACAGGTTACGTAAGGACTAAGTTGGGGACGGAGGAAGGGTAAAGGGGTGGTAGGGACTAACTCCGAACTATTTGGCCGATTTTAAAAATTATTTCAAGATTGTACCGGCTACAGTATATGTTAGTTAAGGTGTGGATGGGGGAAGGGGAAACGGGGGTATAGGGGCTATCTTCGGAACTACTCGGCCATTGCCAGAGTTGACCTCCGACAGCCACGTCTTTCACATGGACAGCTATATATTGCATGTTCGCGTGTGAGCTGTAGGCGCAATCTGTTTATAGCAACTTGCGCCCACTAAATAAATAACATATAGGTATATTTTATGAAAAGACATTGAGATAAAATATTTTGTAAACTTAAAAAAGATGACAAAACATAAACAAACGTGCATTTATATGATAACTCAAATAAATTCTAAGTTAATATAAAAGAAAATAAACCAGCGGGCGGAGCCGCGCTCATTGCTAGTCTAAGATGTGTATAAGCAATCCAATTCCAGTGCATGGACAAAGCCAGGCGGGAACAGCTATTTTATATAAAAACATTGGTGCTTATGTAAGTCCGATAATGGCCGCCGAACCCCTGAATCTATCAGCCTTCATTCCTATTAAAAAAATTAATGAACAAAAATATCAAAATAAATCTTGAAATATCTTAAAATATCTATTTTAGGCAGAACAGCGTTTGCCGGTTCAGCTATTATTTATACATATAATGAAGTAGTAAACGAAAATCTTGCCAAGTGAACATACCAATTTGTTTAGCATGGTAGGTAGATACCACGCCTCCTGAAAGGAGGATTAAAAATATTTGATTTTTTTCCTTTTTGTACACTGTATAATTGCTACCGCTCTACCAAATTTCAATAAACTAAAACAATCAGAAATGCCACAAACAATTCATAACTATCTGTTAAAAGTGGGCGTATAACTAACTATTCAACTCACCCTAAAAGGAAAAGCTAAGGTTTTCGACTTTTCCCAGTGTATGCACCACACGATTCTATAGGATGGAAGAAAGTGCTTCATAATTGATGATCGCATGATCTAAGTGAGTGAGAGAGTGAGTCCAGTCAGTTACGGTTTATGTTGATAACCACTAATGCTACAGAGATGGAATTTGGTGAGGTGGACTTTTTAATGGGCTTGGTAAATGAATTTGTTGGCTTAATTGGTTCCGAAGTTAGAGGGGGGTCTAAAACAGCCTGAGTTATAGTTCCTACAAAAAGGGCGTGTACCTTCACTGGAGAACTTGGCTAGGACACTACCTTGGAGTAGATAGATACTCCGGCGCTTAGAGTCTTCCAGTCTAACACCGAGGGACAAAGCTGTAGAGGATGACCTCGCATTAGAGATATACTAAATGGTCATTGAGTACTATAGGCAGATATGCCGCGATGCTATAGGAAGCCCGCCTACAACCTGCAATTTACTTTTGTTCTAATTTCATAAATGGGAAGATGAATGAAAGGTGAAGTAAAGACTTGGAATTTGATTAATATAAAATGGTTAAGGTATGCACACAATGGGGAGTATATTGTTACTTAAGATTTCCTGAAAGCGTAAGTTATATCAGAAATAACGCAAAGTCTAGATTATGCACTTAATGGATATTGGAACAACAGTGTTTAATTTATAAGAAATCTCACCAAAAGGACATTTTTGTCTGCATTACGATTTCATTAATTTAATGCGATTACACCATCCCTCGGGAATGAAATGAGTAAACTAAAGTGATGAATTATAGGTACATTGATGCAAATGAATATTTACACAACGGTTGTAAATACAAGAAGTGTTTCGTTACAGGATTGGGGAGAGATTGTGAGTTACTAAGGAAATGCGAATAGATAGATGTTAGGTGCAGGGATTATCCTTGTATGCAGTATCATGGTTGTTCCATCACAAGAAGGAAGTTTCACACCCAGAGGCATTGGCATTGATTTGTATCTTCCCATGAGGGAATATCTGTTAATTATGAGTTGCAGACATATAGGCAACAATACAGCAGCACTGATCTTACTCTATTGTTGTATCTGTTTTAATATGCTTGACATACGAGTTTGTGTGATTGCTTCTTTGAAAACACAATGCAATACGGCACCATGGATTTGTATGAATATAGATTGAAAGGAGCTTAACTCTGCAAAGTTGAAACTGATATATGCCTCGCAATAGAGACAAAAGTTATTATGGTGCACTTTTGTAAGCATACATATTCTGACATGTATGTGGTAGTTTAATTTCTTTCCTACAAGTACAACTGTAGCTACATTATAATTAATTCGTACTCTTCTTTTACATATTTAAGAAAAGCATTGGTATTTATGATAATCTTTTATGCTTATTAATTATGAGTGACCGAACTTATAAAATATGAACATAAATAATGCAGTTTGCCTGCACAGTTGAGCTGATAATTCTATTTAATATTTTCAGCATTTAAAAATGTTGATTATTTTTATTAGGGATACCTACATAATACCCAAGTGCAAAATCCCCAAACCCTAAAATCCCCACTTTTTGAAAAATACCCGAATTGACTATCCCCAAGTACAAAATCCCCAAATGCAAAATCCCCAAATAAAAAATCCCCAAAATGTTAATTCAAAATATTTAAACAAATTGTCGAATACCTAACCTTGCGCCCACTCCAAATCCAACAGTGACCCCAGGCAGGGGGGTTGCAGGGGGGCAGCATGCCCCCCCATACCTATTTTACTGTTAATGGATTGTGAATACACTCGAAATCGATTTGGGTATTTTGGTTTTGGGGATTTTGGATTTGGGGATTTTGGGTTTGGGGATATTGACTTGGGGATTTCAGTTTGGGGATTTTAATTTTGGGGTTTTCGTACCCAACCCTTTTTATTATCCTGCTTTCATTTTACCTGTTTTCTTAAATTCTTTTTGTTACTCTTATTAGAGAATCGCTCAATTAATGCAGAAAATAGAAACAATTTTATGAGATACTTATAGATAACCAAGAAAGATAACCAATGCACTTCACATAATGTATACCTACACTTTATAACCACGAGGACATCACTTTTGTTTTTACCCTACGTACATTAAATATATAGAGCCAATGCGTTTTTGTGTTGTCTGGCATTTCAGCCAGAGCTACAACTTCCATGAGCTACATTTGTATTAGATACAAGATATTCGTATTTCACGAGAACATTTCAACGTATCGTATGCGGCTTAATATAATACATACAATATACATTTATCTGTTTTATTTACAAGCACACTCTGCGTCCACTAAACTAAGAGGGCGGTCATGTGAGATATATTTCCCAACAAAAACAATTACTGTATTCCTTATTCCAGATCAAATAAATCGTAAGAACAGTTAATACCAACTTGGCTTTGGTCAGACTAATAATACATAACATGCCCCTGAAATGAATATGTCCACACCCCACACCAAAAATGTGGAAATCAAATACATTTTTCGTTTTCTGATCTTAGTTGGGGAGAAACACATTATCCTGTGTCGTTTTCATTAAGAAGCAAAAGCCATCTTCAATACCATAAAATGGAAATGGGTAGATACTAAATTTATTTGACCTCCTACCTCCGGTGGTGCTGAATATCGTTAAACCTTATTTTACACGACTTTAAAAAGACATTCGACTAATGTAATATGTAAATTCTAAATAACTTTTATATAGATTCATTGGGTTCTTATTAAATGCGTTCAAAAATTACATAAAATATGTATAAGCTGGTAATATGCCAATGTAAAAGCCATCATCCATACATCTATTTAATGGGATTGTTACGCCAAAAATGATACATATTTCTCTGATCAAATTTCATCAAATCGTAACACCATATACTCTGCCCGTGACAATGTTTAAATCCTGCTCTGTAGTATATGTATATGTATTATTTATTTTATATCTATCTTCATATATATCGCCTAGTCCTGAGGCTCAACAAATTACCAGTCATGATGACAGCTTTTAATCACTGCCATTTGTATGGGTATGAACGCCTCGTACGACGAGAAGGGCATTTGAATTTGAAACCTAAATTTAAATTGGGGTTGTTAGCTGTCACAAAGTTAATGCTTCATATATTTATTTATTTTATTCTGTAGTTTGCCTTGAATTGAGAAATAAAAACATTTATGTCCTTGTTTTGTGTCCAAGCATCCACCCAGAAACCTTAAGAAACAGAGATTCTAATTGAAAACAATCTTTCTTGTCCACAGGAATTTAATTATATTTTACGACACACTGGAGTGTTGTTAGAAATACATTGACAACTTTTCGAAATTGCCTTAGGAGCGTTAATTTAGGTAGCATACGCACTGTATAAAACAATGAATTGTAGATACTTGGTTAGCAAATATATCATATGACCCGTGCTCGCCTTGCGCCGCTCGCCTTTAGCAAACAAACAACTATTTGAGTGTTTCATTGAAATTTGTAAAGTAGGTTTCGCGCTTTTAGAAGACAAAGAAAATTCCTACAGTTTTATTAGAAGTATAGATATTGATTTAATGTGCACCCTCTGCATTGCCCTCCCTCTCCATGATCTTGCCACTTGTTCATAAAGGTGCTAGTACACGATAAGTAGCACGCCACATATATTATTCAAAGCAATAAAACAATTAGCATCTTACAGTTCTAGTGCAATGTGCAAGACGAATAACCAAAGGCCAACCGATATGTTCGCGCTGTACTACATTTCGTGTACTAGCACAATTTTACGTAGCCACTGCGCTACATACGAAAAACGAAATGTGTGCCATATGTGTAGACTATCTGGTGACGTCAGACCCACATATATTATGTGGCGTGCAACATATCGTGTACTAGCACTTTAAGAAGACCCTTACCATCAACAATTTTAAGTGTCTACATGCGGGTAAGAAGAAGTCTGAAGTATTATGCTATGACATTAACCATGTAGTTTCATATGCGAAATACATTCATAGCACGAGGCTTTTAGTATAGCTTCGAGAATACCTACCTTTTAAACTTTTGAGTGTGAGTGTTACGCTTCATTTAGTATGTCTTTGCAAGAAGCTTTTATGTTCACATTTTTAATGTTTGAAACTTGAAAGTTATTAAAGGATCTTTAAATTATAAGTTTACATAAGGCATAGACAAGACATGGATTATTTTGCTTTCTTGTTTGGCAGTATCATCTTAAGCCCATTTTATACCATATTTCCTCGACGATATTTACACGATTTTGTTATAGATATAAGTACATACTAATATAACTCAAATTGTAAATCGACTTTTATAAATATGAAACCGAACACGACTTTTTACTTTCAGCTCCTCTACAGAAGTGACATCCATCTTTATTTTCTTTTGACATTTATCAATCAGGCATTCACAAATGATGCATAGCTAAATGGCGTTATAAAATAAATTACAGTTCGGCCGGTCTGACAGAATGGTCGACCTCGAGCATTACCTTAATTATTATTACTACATGTCTATAGTGCCGCTCTTCTTATGACCTTGTTCAGATGCGATTCTAGATTCTAGACTATTTGTTTATCTACTTCTTTCCACTTGCGAATGTGACAAGCTTCGAGTATTCCGTCGTAGGGTAGTTGTGTGACTTGACAATTTTCTACGTATCTATCATTAGGAAGCCTTTTGTGAATAATGTAAGGTCCCTTAAATTTTGGTATAAGATTCTTGTTGCCCGGAGAGACATCAACGTTTCTGAGTAGTCACCTGTTTTGAAATCTTCAGCTGGTTTGTGATTGCTCTCGTACTTTATGTTTCTATAATTTCTATAGTTTCTATAATTTAATTAATTGCGTATGAAGCGAGTTACAAACAAATCAATTTAAGATGGTAATGTACAATAATAAAGTATTCAAAATTATGTACTTAAAAATATGACCACCCTTCTAGGGTAGGTAGCTATTATTATATTACACTGTGATACCTATACAGAACGAGTTAAACCAAAAGTTTAAACTTTCTTTCATTTTTAAACTTCAGTTTCAAGTCTGCTCCATATGGAACGCTTGTAATGTTTCGTTTGTAGTCCTTTAATATGTCGCCAATTAAAGGAGTAGTGTCCACGAAATCCGAACAACCGGCAGCACTTTTCCTAAACAACACGAATTGTAGTTCTTAAGGACCATTCACATGGGAGCGAACAAACGAATTGATGAAATGCGAACAAACCACTTTTTATGCATTTATAAACAGAAAATTACACATTTTACTACTCCAAGATGAGGATAATTAATTATTCCATCAAAATTTATTAAGAAAACAAGTTTATTAACAGTTTAAATAACGAAATTTTGAAATCCAATTTTTTTGCCGCGAACGAAAACACCCTGGCGCGAATTGTCAGTCTATTCACAATCCACATCATTTAAATCGCGTTCCACAAAGTAGCGAATAAAAAATTCGTTCGAACTTAACCTTATTCCAAGAGGAGGCTATCTTGGAATAATAAAATGTGGAATTTTCTGTTTATAAATGCATAAAAAGTGGTTTATTTGAATATCATCAATTCGTTCGTTCGCTTCCATGTGAATGGTCCTTTACTCTGCATTATGCAACGAATTTAGCGTCATAAAGAAATTAACCAAGTGAGGTTTAAGTGCGTGGCTTAATTGACCTTCGTTTGCGCAGCATGTTCATATAAGACTTAAGACCTAGCTTCTCACAAGTATTCACAATGTGCCTTACCAACAATCAAATTTTGACTCGACTTTAATGCAAAAGTCGAAACTAAAAAATATTGCGTACCAATAACCAATTTATCCTCGAGTTAACCCTAATGTCGACTCTAACTTTCGATCCTGAGAAAGTGGTGTCTAACTCAGGGTTTAAGTATAAGTGTCATCGTAGTAGTGTCATTTAAAGGTGAAATGTCAGTTTTCCAGGCGATATATTAATATTTTTCATTTAAAATTCTTTAAAAAGTTTATGATTTAATAAATTTGATGTGATTGTTCTATAAAAAATAAATTTGGCAGTAGCCTGTAAAATAGTTTCTTAAAATAAATTGACAAATAATTGTCAAGCACGCCTAATAGTTTCTTTTGTGGTGGTTTTCGTGGTTTTTGTGTTGTAAGGTGACTGTGATTAGGTACCATCGGTATATTTTTCAACTATTTTTGGCCTGATAGGATATCTACATTTAATTATGTGAAAAAGTGTACCCAAACCACAAAACGTGCTTTGTACATCTTATTTTTAAACGGGAAAATAATACATAAATGTATAACCAGACTTCTGGTACCTACCAACAAATTGTGTGAAAAGTGAAAGTACTTTTTTAGCTAAAAAAAAAAATGAAAAGCTCATTTGTTCTCGAATAAATCTGACAATTTTGCCAAATTCGTACAAAATTTTACCACAATTGTACTAGAATTTGTACTAAAGTCGTGATTAGTAAACCCTTCGAATAAATTGGTTATTGTTAGGACAAAATTAAAAGTCGAAATTAAAGTTAGTTTCGAAATTAGTAAAACTCGAGTTTAGTGATTGCTTATTGGTAAGGCCCAATTTGTTGACGAATCTATACGATTGAGTTGAAAAGCGTTCTCACAACAATTATACATAATATAAGCAATTACGTGGAGCAACGGAAAGTACAAATCGTAAATATGGTAGGTATATTTTTTTTACATTGGTTTGACATGACTAAATTTCCGTTTGATCGTAAAAAAAATTATTCATCGAAAGATTAGCAAATGTGATAAACCATTATATTCAGGAAGGTGGTAGGTGCTTACGATTTGGTTTTTTAATTTCCTATTTCAGTCGACCTTTACGATTTAAGGTAATTCTAATTCTAATTTTAAAACCAAATAAAATTATTGAAACAGGAACCTATTGAGATAGTCTTTTCGATGAATCCAAACCCGAGCGGAATAGCACTATCCTTTGATTTTACAGCTCGTTACCGACAAAGGGGAATTTGTATTGGTTTGTACCGATTTAGATTTTGCAGATCTCGATAGTGAAACAATTATTGGATAAAGCTTGGTCGTATAATGTCGATGAAGGAGCACCCTAAAAGTAATAAATACACATAACTATTTTCTTTCTAGATAGCTAAAAATAAGGTGGGATGTTTAAATAAAATCCCTTTGACCGTCAAGCGTAATTATCAAATTTTCTTTTACTATTTTCTACCGTGAAGAGGAAAAATGTATGGGGATAAAAGCTTAGTAGGTATGAACATTGTTGTATAATAAGAGAGAGAAACTGGTAGATACCACCACCACCCATATAAATCAGATAAGGATATTCTACCTTTTGTCTTCTATTTTCTTTCATTTTCTTGTGGGATTGCATTATTTTCGCTTTTTTGTTGTGCGTTTTTTTCCTGTAAATCTTTGCTTTAAGATCTCTTAAGCCCCCATAAAATATGGGACCTAGCAATTATAGCAGAAGTTACGAGGCATTATCTCTTTCGGGATTTTTTTTTATGGACGAATCAAGAGGAAAAGTCTATAGGCTGTCGTGATGAAAGGATCCGCGTATTTTCTTTAGAAAATTAATGATTTAGCTAGTTGAACCTGTGAACAACTGATTTATATTACTGCTTAGGGCTTTAATTGAAACTTATGAACTATATACTGAACTGAACCTTATAAATACATATGTATATAAAAATATATTACACAGATATAAATATAATTTACTTATGCAATTATTTTAAACATATAATTGGTATAGATTTTGTATCAATTCTAATGGTCAACTTGGGTCGCACTAAATTTGATCATTTATTGCAAATCTCACTTACATAATGTTGTTCTAATTATACATTTTGATCAAAATCCTAAGACGGCTCGTCTTTGTAAAATTATACAAACAAAATTATAAAAAAACATTACAATGTTTGGTTCGAAAAACACTGAAAAGTTGAAAACTGAGTATGTACCTACATACAAGGCTCGTGACTACTACCTACCAGTTACATTTTTATTCCAGATCGAAAATGCGTTTTCGAGATATGAGCAGTTATCAAAGTACCATTATTAGCGTTTGGGGCTTACATCGAAGGACAGAGTCATTATAGAGAAAAACTGACTTTACTATCAAGTTAAGAAGGAAAAAAAAAGAGAGAAAAAGTTAATATTTAAAAGCACCTACCGTTATTAGACCTTTTATAGTAAAACCTGAGTATGCAGCCATCCTGACCATGCCTACATTAGCTATTGTAGTTATACATTTTGGATCAAATCGTTACATCCGTTTTTAAAAAAATCAAAATGGTTAAAACATTTTTAAAATTTTAGTGTGGGAAGTGTCGTTAATATTAATAGTAGCATAAAAAAGATATGCCTCCGAACAAAAACTCTAAATACGAAGTTTGAATCAAATCCGTCGAAGCGTTGATCTTTAAAAAAAAAACTTTTTATTTTAAGGTTTTAAGCGATTGAGGAAAATAAAATAACCTTAAATTTCAAATTTAATTTTTTTACTAACTAGTAATTATAACAAAAGTTGGAATAATTTAAAAAAAAGTAGCTATATTCAACATAACAAAGTAAAAAATCTATATACATATATAAAAATTAAGTTTACCACTCACTTATCAATCAACAACGCTCAGCCCAAACCCTTTGCTCTAGAAAGCTGAAATTTTGCACAGAGGTTCCATTTATGATGCATACTGTATTACAATAAGGAAGTATATTTTGAAATTCGAACCCTAAAGCCCAGTATCCTGCTCGCGCTAAATTTTATCTCCCATACAAAAATGTCTACAGAGATAAAATTTAGCGAGGCAGTTTAGCAAAGCAGTATCCTGTTCCGCACGCTAAATTCTTACTTTCATATAGATGGGACACACTTAATGTCAGTCCGATATAACAATATTGTGTGTTATACGTACTACGTACAATTTTGTTATACTCGGCCAAGAAAATGTCTCCACTGATTTAGCTCGCGAAAGAATTGCCTGGTACATTAAATCGGCGATAAATTTTGACATTTTCCAAACAAAACTATTTTTTAATTGAATATTTCTTTGAATACTTGACAATCGATGTAAGTGAGTAGGAAAAAAGTGAAAAAATAACAAAAATCAAAATACATGTGGCAAACAAATTTGGGTGTGTGTCCTATCTATATCCTGTACAACGAATTTAGCGAGCATTTATCTGTGCTGTGGAGAGAAAAGCGCTCGCTAAAATTAAGCGCGAGCAGGATACTAGGCTTAAAGGGGTAAAAGGGTCAAAGTTTGTATGGAAACATTTTTTTTTTTCATCCGATTGACTTAAAACTCGGTTTGTGTGCTTTCTATGAGAAATAAAGAAAACTATTTTCTCCGATTTTGAAAATTCAACCCTTAAAGGGGTAAAAGGGGGTCAAAATTTGTATGGAAACATTTTTATTTTTAATCCGATCGACTTGTGTATACTCTATTATATAGGGTAACATATAAACATATTTTTCAGAGATACTAATTGCTCCGTAGGTACTTTCTTGGGTAGGTTTTCTGCGCTATCACTTCACTGACTGTGAAGGAATCTCCGTGTACCAAATCCTGAGGACTGCTCGAGCGAAGCCGCGGGCAAAAGCTGGTTATTTTATAAAACTAAATTTAATCTAATCGCCTGCTTATTTGGGATTGGGAGTAAACGAATTTTGTTTAAAATGAACATTTAATGTTAATCTCTGTTAAAAATAATCCAATGCTCTTAAATATCTATAATAATAAGCATAAAATAATCTTGCAGATACAAATGTTTGAACATATCCCAAATACAAAATGTCCAACGACAAATTAGTCGTTTGCCATACAGGGACAACTTAAGTAAGTATAGGGGTTGATTAAATTAATTACCTACTCTATTATGTTATGTTTTTATGTTTTAAATTTTGCTTTATTACAGACTAACAACAATGAATGTTGCAATTTTATTATTCAGTTCTGAAAATATAACTCTGAAATAACTTATCAGCTATAGGTAACATTTTTTATTACATATTTAAGTGCATCAATAAATAGTTCGGTTGTCATCCTTCAGTCTTTGCTCAATGTTGCATATATATAGGTATATAGGAAATTCTTGTCAATGATTTACTCTAAAGAAGTTAAAAAGCATTCAAAGTCCCGAATATTTAACTGGTTATAAGCATTACACAAATATTTGTCATAATAAAAAAATATTTGAACATTTGCCAAAAACATTAAATGTTGTATCTTCCCACAAAACTATGCCAAAACTTCGCTCTAGTGAGTAGGATAGTTTATTGTAACATCTACCTCATAAGATATGGAATGAAAAGAATATCAAACCCTATAGAAAGTTCGTCGACTCATTTATATAAAAATGAATGGTACTCCGATAGTAAAAAAACACAAAAAATGGGACGACTGCCAGGTCGTGTGGCTTCCGATTAGTAAGGGAGAATACAAGATTATCATCCACTATAATAGACAGAGGCAAACGAAGTGCAATGATATTTTTTTTTGTTTAAACTAATAGTTTATGGGATGTACCAAAAAAGTAAAACATAAGTAGGTTTAGGGTACGGTCCGCGATCTATTTTACACTTTCTTTTTTCGCTTGGATCTTTTTTTGTCCTCTTTATTTGTTGTGTCCTCTTTTCGTTCTCTTTTTTAATACTTTCGAGTTCAATATTAAAACAATGTAAAAAGTGTAAAAAGTTTTTATAAACTTAATTCCAGTGCCTATCGGAAAAGCCTTAGATAATTGGAATTGCTTGTCCAGTCCATATCATTTCAAGCGCATCAATTGACACCCTAGTTTAGGGACCAGAAATTTTGGATCAAAAGTGTGAGAAGTTATATTTCATCTCTTTTCAAGGAGAATAAAATATATAGATTTTTCCCAAAGCATTCTTTCACAATAATTTATGAATTACATATTTATAATTTTTTATTTGTTTTCACCAAAAAACAAAATCTTTCATCTTTCAGACATAGGGTCCAAATGGTAAAGGAGAAACGGGAAAATTCAAGATCGATATGTGCGCGCTGTGCTACATTCCGTGTACTAGCACAGTTTTTTGTAGCCACTGCGCTATATACCAAAAACGATATGTGTACCATATGTGTACATTATCTGGTGACGTCAGAGCCACATATATATGTGGCGTGCTACATATCGTGTACTTGCACCTTAACTTCGAATGATTCTAAGCTTATCCATATCCATATATATACTACTTTATTTAATGCAACGTGCGTCTGTTCGTCCCTCCATAACTCTTTCTGATTTATACATGTGTCGCTAAATTAGGGTAGGTGAGAATTGTAGAGGATTAAAGGGGTCGCGGGGAGTAAGGGGGTCTCACGAACCGTTAGACGTATGAACTTGAAAGTTTGTAGGTTGAAAGATAAGTCAAAACTATTAGATGTCTCATTCATCGTTTTTCAAAATTCGTCATATAAGAGTTCAATAAATGAGGTGCAAAATTTTCTATTTCGACCTCACTACGCTCAACTTGCCATTATACACATAACTCTATGTATGTAGGTCAATTAAAGAAATGCTTTTAATTGTTAGGCAAAACTTTGAGCTAACATTCATCTTTCTGGTCCATCCAGATAAATTGAAAAAGGATCGAGGAACATTGAAATGGGTGGTGGCGTTAACTACAGGTCATGGTAATGTCGGGTATCATCCAAAGGAATATGGGCCTTAGAGAGGATGATACTTGTAAGCTATGCCTGGGGGAATCTGGAGAAATCACCCACCTCGGGATATGAGCCCATTTTTAGGCTCCCAAACTCCACTGTTGTTCAAAGTTACCATAATATTGGATCGCATTCACAATATCAATAAACACTATAGCAGATAGCTACCTACGTTTTCCCCTCGAAAAATGTCGGTAAAAATCGTTTACCATACGGAGCACAATTAATGATAAAACCGAGAAATCACCAAAAAGATAGTTTCCATTCGTTAATTTCTGTGCGCTCAGTGTTGTGAATGTTTTGAACAAAACGAAATACGACGCATAAATAAAAATTTATGATTCTTCTGCGCTTTAGGAAGACGAAGCCGCTTTGACTTCTACTACATGACATATATATATTCAGCCACAGTGTACTTCAAAGAAATTGCCGACAAATAAATTTATCAAAACTACCGTTCCAAGCAAAGAAAGCTGCCATAAAGAGTGTTACTTTTCATTTATTATACGTTTTCCAGTGGGTATCCTACCTCTATAAAAGCCTTTTGTGAAAAATGTAATATAAACGCAAAACTCTCAACTTGTACGCCTTTCTCCAATTCTAGGAGAACATTTTTCAGAAAACTAAAAAAACCAAAAACTTAAAAGAAAAATTATATTGCTTTTGAGCAATTCCTTTTCATGCATTTGCATTTAGAGGAACAACTTTTTTAATATTCTTTCAAATGAAATATGTTGCAGATATTCCAGTCGTTGTTGTTAGACTTTATACTGGGGATTTTGATTTATTGAATGGCTAAGAACAACACTTTGAGCGCTGAAGTCGTAATTACAAGTGATACCTTGAGTAACTGTAAATGTATCAACATAAATATTCTCGAATAAGTAAGTAAACTTAAGTAGGTACACGTGTCGACAGCTTGCTTACCTACATCCGTTAGCTTCGTTTGACACCCTCAACTGCTAAGATAATAATAAGGAACAAAGGGCCTTCACCTTTGATTACGCAGAGAGCTTAGAACTTTCTAAGTGAATTAAATGCTGAAACTTTATCTATAGATGCCTTTTAGTTTTAAGATATGTACAGACTCAATGTGGAATTTTGGAAATCTAATTCACCACTCAGGAGTGTTTTTTTTTTTCTTTTTTTTTATAGTTTTTGTTGTGAAAATTAGCTCCTTTGACAACAGAATAGAGAAGAGAAAAAGAACGTGTCCAATTAGTTGGAATCATAAGGATCTGTCCTATATTTTATGTTTCCCCTCATTTTCGTTCGTTCACCTTTTATTGAAGTCGAAAAATGCCAGGCAAAAGAAGGGCCTGTAACAGCAATTGTAATTAAACGAACTCTATTTCAATAAAAAACACTTTTCTACTACGCAACTCAAGACTTTTCAGTAGGTTTTGTATTAATGAATAACACAACTGAGATTGGAGATAAAACATGGAAGCATTGAAAAAGCGCACATATACAAATGACTGTAAATTAAAATGTTCGCTCATGCGATTCACACAGAGATAATCGCAGGAAAAGGGTTATTTTCTTTTAAAAGCAATACGTACGTCATATGCATAGCAGCATTTTATGTATAGTCTTCCTCCTGCAACATTTTTCTCGTGGTTCACATTCGTATGCTTAGGTCATAGGCTCATACAATACATATATCTCTGAATAGTAAGCTGTAATCTCATTCGCATTGTCATATTGAGAATATCGACAACGATTTAAAAAAGTCGCCGTCGTCAGTGAACATTCCAGCTACCTACATAGGTTTGAGGCAGATTTGATAATTTTAGCTTTAGTTTCGTAGAGCAAATTCCAAAGTTGAGATAATCAAAATGGAAAAACAAAATGGGTAGGTAGGGAAAGGTAGGGAAAGGTAGGTAGGAGTGGCGGTTTAAGAAAAACCCAAGTAGCACTTTCCGACGTTTTGTTACCACAAACTCATTTCACCTTGTTGTTGTAAGTTGGGTTTAGATCCAGCCTGCAGAGTTCGGAAAGGTTATCAGTTATTTAATACTACTCTTCGAGACCTTTTTAAGGGAGTCGAAGAATGGTTTTCCCAGAGATCTGAGATCTGTCTGTCTGGTCCTAGCTAGTGCCGAACAGGCGCATCATAGATAGTGAGTAAGTTTCCTTTTCGACTGCATCGACTGTGAGGGCGTCTAACGGGGTTGACCGCAGGGTGCCTGTGGGGCCTTTGCATGCATTTCTTTGGACTTTGATGAGTTTGGTTATATTATAAGCTTTACTTAGAACCGGCCACCAAACCACTGACCCATAGGTGAGGATTGTCGTACCACAGCTGTGCTGCCCCCATCTCTTACCAAAATATTTTGTAGGCATTGAAAGCTATGATTTTTTTTTTCTATCTAAACTTTTGGATATCTGGTTCATTACTATGAGCTACAGCAGCGGAGGTGGACGACACGTCCTTGGGGTGTGCCTCTGCTGACGTATTTGGTTACGTTGCTATTTCATAAGCAGCGGGGAGTTTTTGGTGCTTATATGAAAGGCACTTCTTGGTGCTACCCCCAAATGCTTAAATGCCAAATGTTGAACAATTATACCCCAAAACTACATGCAGTTTCAGAATTCGATTCTGGCTTACTAAAGCGGCTGTAATAAATATTCATTATAAGAAAGTGATAAAAAAAACTTCAATTGACTGGGTATAGTTGGTTGGTTTCCAACCCAGAATTTTCCCATAAGATATAAGATACCAAGACATCCTTGGTCTTGTTTATGTTCAGATAATTCTAGACCGCCAGACTCTAGTGAGTTTTTAGTCCTGGCTGACCAGACGTCCTCTTTTAAGAGGACATGTTCTCTTTTTATCTAAAAAAAATGTCCGGTATCTTTTTGAAAAAAAATATGCAATTTGTCCTCTTTTTGTCCTCTTTTTTAAATTTCCCAGTTAACGGAATTTTTCGAAACCCCATAACTATAACAAAATTTTTTTCAACAGAAATTCAGAAATTTGCTGCATCTTGCTGATGGTATGAACAAGACCTAAAATTTGTAGTTAAAGGAGTAAATTAAAAATATGTCTTTAATTTTGAGCGCTGCCGTTGACCCAATGAGGGCTCCTCCGCCACCAACTCTTTTCCAACACCCTGGCTCAGTATTGGAAGTCCCTATAGACCTGGTGTTCAAATATGTCGAAGCAGCTCATATAGGGGTTACACTTACCAGTTCGACCTAACTGGATCTGTAGGCACCACCGTTGATTCGATCTAGAGAATTCCTCCGCTGCCGCCTAAGAGTAAGTGCCTTAGTGAGAGGACACTTCTACTCCTCTCTCGTTCGCTGCTACCAACGACCTTCCACAGGGGTTGGTTACATATCTCCAGCCGAGGTATTATACTAGGCACCCTCCAGTCACCAACGTGGAGGTGAGAGTAGGAGTTGATAGTAAGAGGCTAGAGTGAAAACGCTTATGTTCTCATGTGATCGCATCACTACCCTCAGACGTATTGCGTATGTCGTGTTTGGCATGTCGTGTACTCGTAGATTTACTCAATTTCAATTCATCTGTTCATTTAAAATATATTTTTCGGCAAAGTATATGGAAGATAATACCCGTGGAAACTGTGAGCCAACTGCTAACATGGAACCTCGACTGTGGACTTTGGTACTGATAATAATGCATTCTAATATTTCGCAGGTTATATTTTTAAAAAATACCGCCTAAACCAGAAATGTGGGTAAAATTGAGTCCATAACTTAACGTTTCGTCGCTTTTCACAGATTTTAAAGAATATGACGATGTGAAATTGACACGACACAATCAAAAATTTTGTAGACTCGTTATAGAGAATCTTGAACAAAAATGTATTTCTTGTTTTCCAAATATGTATTACCTAAATCATTTTGAGGCGAATATTTTTCACTTTTTGAAAAAAGAATTTCATTATAATTGTTGCAAAAATCAAAATATTTCTTATCAAATTGTACGTACTCGGGTTTATCATATTCGTAAACAGTTCAATAAAAATAATACCAAATTTACCAATAAACAAAAATATTTAAGCATAGCACACATGTGAATATATTAGATATAAAATGTTCAACAAAAAATATTACAAATTGATTTTTACTTTTTTTACGTCACACCCTGTGCCCCATTGCGAAACAGTTCGACTATTCTTACATCCCTTTTTTACTAGAGCACTTCTACTGCTGTCTATTTCTCGTGTATGTGAGACATAGCGGTACTGCAAATTGTAAACTGATAAGAAACACGTGGAGACGGAGAGTGTCCCTATCCCTACTCATTCGTGGATAGCCTTATGAGTCGCCTTACTATCTAAAACTTTTGAACTTTTGAAACTCATCATTAATTTAATAAAATTTAAAATTTTGAAAGATTGATGCTTGGATGCCATTTCAGACATAGAGTTAAAATATTTCACAACCCCTGGGGGTTCGTCAAACAGAAGGGGAACAAATAGGTAAGGTATATGTTTTTCGTGTATGCGAGTTGATGTTATTAGCTCTTAAGGTTTATTACTTCAACTAATCGGTTCTAAATCGTTGTCCGTTAACCGATAACGACTTTATTCTAGTCCTAATGCTTAAAAGTGCTTCAATGCTTTATGCACTATTGGTGCTACTGTGAGCTTTCCCTTTATAACTTTGAAGCTAATGTTGCACGAGCACCTACTCTTACGAATATTCAACTCACTCCAAAATCAGATAAATATTTAAAGGCTGTGACCCTCAGATAACTCTTCCATGAGTTTGACAATCAGAAATCGGGGGTAAAGGGCTATCGAAATGACATACCTAACCTACACAGACGTGTAGGTACTTATATACGCATAATAGAGAAGTTAAGGATATAACTTCTGTTCGCGGAAAATGACTAATATGTCTTTCTAACTCTGTTTCATAAATGAGGAAATTAAATTCATAGTTTATTTCCGACGCGATTATATGAATATGAAATGTAAAATCCTTTCATTAGGAAATGGAATTTGAATAAATTGTTCATAAAAGGAGATTACACGATTTTCGGATGATTTATTTAGCGGAACAATGAAAATTGTTCGGATATAGTGTTTTGTGGAATTGCGAATTGGACTTAAATGGAATGCCACAGCTTTGAAGGCCAAAGGTTAAAAGAAATGAGAATAAAGGTCAACAAAATAAATATTATCCGATGGAGCACTCAGACACAACTACTGGTCCATTGTGCCTACTGCCAAACAGACACCTTACATTGCTGTACTTAGTTTTCCCGTCTTTCGAAGAAAGATGAGGAGGAGCTTCAGTGATGAATAGTTTAGATGTTCGGCACTCACCACGTCAGCCCCAAAGAACCGCCACCTGATGCGAGCAGGACAACTACACACAGGAAGTGTTCCGCTGTATCGTTGTCCTCTCCAGAACCAGGACAGTTGGTGGTGTCACTCAAGCCCAATACATTTAAGTGTTTGGCAAAAGCTTGGTGGCCCGAAAGGACGCCCACACGCAGTCTGCAGTCGATTATTCTGAGAGACAGAAGAAAGGACGCGGACATTTTGCAGATGTCCGGACGCAGTCGCTTGGTCTGTCTACACGCAGCACAGTCACGCCACCGAAACTCGTGTTCACGAGAAACCCAAGTATCAATGGATGACCTAACCACAGATGCAGAAAGACCCAACGCAGGTTCAGGTCCTGAAAGAGCTTCTTCTGAACCCAGCCTGGCAAGTTCATCGGCGATCTCATTTCACTGGATACCAGCGTGACCTGGGACCCAAACAAGTTTGACTGTGTTCAACTTACCGACCAAGTTGCAAGCTTGGTGACTTGAAATTGAAACTCTCAAACGATGCAATTGCATATTTGATACAGCGTTGCCGAAGTGGCACAATTGTGCCATTTTGGCACCCTACAGTCCAATTGGCACCTTGGCACCTTCAGTTCTCATTTGGCACCTTATGAGCTTGATACATTTACATAATATTAAAAAAAAAAAAACATTTCTTAAAATGTTTAAAATTGATTGAGAGACTCCAAGTCATTTTCTCTTTTATCTGCGAACACTTATTTCATATTCACTGAACTGAATCATTTTTAACAACATAGTACGCAACGCAGCCCTTGTGTATGAAATCTATTTAACTCTTATGGCCAATTCACAACGACGCTTTGCGGCGTGCGTGCGTTGACAGATAATGTAGAACCAATGCTTTCATATGGTGCAAGCCAAAATGCGGCTTCAGGCTTCGGGTCGCGTTTAGATCGTAAATATCGTAAAGTCCAACGCGACGCCCAAGTAGAGCAACTTTCTACTTTCAGTGGCGTTGGACTGTTTTGACATTTCATTTTCGGTTTGGTTTGTTCGATTTGATAATATTTAAAGTGTAAGAGCATATTCAATTCAATACACAAATAATCGTAATCATACTAATGCCAAATTATATGTTTCTTGTGTTTTTAAATATCTCTCTTCCGTTGAAGGGCTGGTGGCACCCAGTTGGCACCTTTGGTTACCGTCAATGGCACCTAAGAAAATTTTTTTGCGGCAACGCTGATTTGATAGCATCATCTGTCACCACTCTGAGTGCAATATACCAGTTACGCCGCGTGGTGTTTGTCAGTTCCGTAGTGGCCACTGTTGCTGGTACCACTGAAGAGCGCGTAGTGACCTGATTTCCCGGGAAGTGAGTCTCCAGTGGGAGACTAAAAGTCTCCGCCCTTATCTCAGTGTAGGTACCATCAGATTTTTGGAGCGATTACAGTTTACTTGGTCTGTCCCTTTTAAGGACTTTAACAAGCCTACTGGTTGCACTTAGTGATTTGACCTTCTCACAAAACTTTCTATAATAGTCATTTTTCGATTTACGAATTAGTCTCATAAATTCTTTTTGTTTCGATCGATAGAGATTCCAGTCTTCCTCTAAGTTGGTTTTTAAAGACCATTTTAGGAGCTTCCTGGTTTCTCTGCGAATACACTGCAGTTCGGTATTCCACCAAGGTACCGGTTTTCTAAGTCTTTTTGTAATTAGACACGCTTGTTCAAAACAACGGATGACGCTGTTCAGATCCTGAGCAGGCCTAGCTTTAACAGAGTTACCAAGTTCCTCCCTAAACCGTGCCCAATTCGTTTTTCTCGGATTTCTCCTCTCTTGCGAAGGTGAAACTTCACAGTAGATTTAAGATTCGATGTATATGTGGTCTGACAAAGTGCTATCTGGCGATACCCTCCAATTCTTGATAGACTTGGAATGCCTGTAATATCGATTACTTGCTGTCTCCTGGCTGTAACAAATGTAGGTTGATAACCCACATTGTTGATGGTGATGTCAGACGAGAGGATGAAGTCCAGAAGACGATCTCCTCGTATATTATATATTTGCTGCTGCCCCAAACAGTGTTTTGGGCATTAGCGTTGCAACATAAGATAAGACCTATCTTTTTAACTCGCAGTACTCTATGAGCTCAATAACTGCCTTTGGTGGTGGATGAATTAATGAATCGTAGGGAAAGTAAGCGAATGCAACAACAAAGGTTTCCCACTTCCCGTTTGCAGGGTTAGTGATGGTTACAGCAACCAAATCTTGGCCACAAAACCGTTGGATTTTAACTGCCGTGAGGGATTTCGATACAAAAAGACATGTCCTAGGTCTCACGGACAGTTAATCGTAAAGAACGTTGTGTGAACCGCTCAACTCACCAAGGCCACAGACGCGATTTTTCCACACCCATAGTTTCTGGATGGATGTTATGAGGTTTTTTGTCCTACTGACAGCAAGTCTCCTACATAGAAGAGCGGTAGCAGCCTTGCAGTGCTGTACATTGATCTGAGTAAACAAAATGGATGTAAACTCTGGTATACGAACTGCCAAAGAGGAGACAGCGGCATCCTTATAGGACGGCCTCTTATCTCGCACCTCAGCTGTTCTGCGTTCAAAAGAACCTCTCTGACCGTCAGAGCTATCCGCGACGATAAAGTTCTGTCCGCTGGTACTGCAACCTGAGTTGATTTCAGCACCTGCATCATTCATTACCAGTGCATGGGCAGTTCCAACGATTGGAGAGCCTCGGGAGCTCTCGCCTATAGGTGCGATCGCGACGTCCGGTTTCCGTCCGCCAGTACTACTTCCATTGCTAGTAGTAGCACCGGCTTCATTTGGAAACCGTGCACGAACAGACTCACAGACATTATTTTTAAGTGTTGCTGGAGTATGATACTTAAGTGAACCTATACCATCTTCCGATCTGTCGTCATCGTCACAGACAAAGTAAAGAAGAGAGGTTAAAACCACATCCTATAGGTTAGGCAAGGCGAGTTATGAAATTGAGTTAATGTGACACAACCACCGAAGCAAAAACCGCTCTCTTCGTAGAAGTAGCTGATCGACATTGAATGCCTCACGTAATCTGGTGTTAATTTCATGATCTATGCGAGTCACCTTAACAATACAACGACGGAATCACATATGTAAAGTTGGCCCGCACTTTTTCCGTTTAGATGTTTCCAATTCGATAGTTGTTTCATGTTTGTAGTGAATTTTTTTTCGTAGTACTCAAGTTTATTATTATAATTTATAATACAAGGATGCAAATTGAGTAAGTTTTTTGATGAGTTGAATTTTTTTCTGTATTTCTATTTTGATGTTTGCTTTGGTGTTTTCAGTTTTCAATACGCCTTGGAGCCACAAACCAGAGAGAATAGACCACCAGCTTCGGCCAAAAATGAGAGTTTCATAGAGCCAGTTTTGAAATAAGTAGCTCCGCCTCTTTTTCTGTCTGTGAATACGTGTGAATAAGCAAAAAAAGATGAAATAAGAAAATTGAATCTGAGATGGCTTTGAAATAATTCAAATAATTCAAATAATTGACCACTATTGGGACGTGTTAATCAAATGGTGTGTATGGTGTGGTGAATTAATTGGCAACTTCTGTTTTATTAAAAAGCATTATAATATATTTGCGTAATAACTACTGTATTTAATGATATGATTTGTATTTTATGGCATTATTATAAAAAAATATATTATTTTAAGCTGTCAAACTAAATTGGAAGCATGATGAAATCAGCTAAACGAGATTCTTTGCAATTTTGTTGATAAACATTTTGAGCTTTTTTTCTACTTATATTTTCAAGAAAGTAAATTTATTTTCGATGATTGCGTCTGTTATTAGATAAAATGTAATTAATATTTTGGAATAAATAGTTCTAAAAGTTAACGAAAACTATTTTTGTCGTACATGTTTATTGTTTTATTTTATGTATAAGGAGAATGTGATGAATGGATTTGAAATTATTATGTTTTACAAAGAATAATTGGTTGTTCAAACATTAAAAATCAACATTCACTTAAAACATGGACTGTTTGTGATTTTTATACAAAACCAGCTAGAAAACGTGTTTTAAAACAGCATAGGCGCTAAGGAATGCATAGCGTAGCGTATAAACGCCGCCATCAAATTTTAATGAAAAAGTGTCATTTTTGATTTTTCCAAAAAAAAGTTCGTTTCCATAGTAACGCGTAAACTAAAGCGAAAAGTGAACTGTACTAAAAAGTGTAGGTACGTAATATTTTAATTTACCTAAAACACGTAATTATCTTATTTGTTTTATTATGATTGTTATCATAGTTTTGCTTTTTGTGTAGGTATTCTTTTGTTTTTCACAATGAAATTATGTAAACATAATTTAATACTCCATACTTTTTGAATAACATTCGCGTTTTTTACAAGTATAAGCCGATATGACAATGCGCACTTAAGATTTGATCTTATGTGTGCCCAATACGTATTTAATTTTGAGAACGCGAATTTTCTTAAATTCTGATGACCAATTTATTTGTTGGTTAAAATCAATTCATCGCATTTTTCTTGTAAATGAAATAAATCAATAAACATATTAAGCCTGACAAAACAAATGGCCTCTCTCCTTTTTTTTAAATTATTGATTTCAAAACTCAATACCTACACTTTAATAAAATAAACAATCAAAGAAAATAAATAAATTTTCATTAAAATAAATAGAAAAAGGTCTAAATTTATATCAGCAAAACTAAAAAAATTGTGTTTTGTGATTTTTTTCTTATCATCTAATTTTAGTTTTGCAGCTTAAACTAATATTTTTTTGTAATATTGTCAAAGGAATTCCATTTTTACAGTAACTACGCAGTTGTATTTGTATGCTTTTTAATGAAATATAAGTTGGTAATAATTTCCCCACACCGAACACACAATTTGCTTAACAAGTCCCGATAACGGCCAATTTATTTGAATTATTTGAATTTTTGCAAAGTTACCACCGAATAACTGTAAATGTTACTATGTGCCAGTGTATGCGTGACCAAATTCACCCTCCGTTTACTTTAACATTGCACGCATACTTAACCACGCAGTAACTTTTTGAAACTGGCTCTATGAAACTCTCATTTTTGGCCTAAGCTGGTGGTCTATTCTCTCTGGTTTGTGCTTGGAGCGTTAAGACGTAGGATGGGCATGCAGATTTTTTATTTTTAATATGTATTTAGGGATAAAAATTGTAAAATTGTGATTTTCACATGAGAGAGGGAACGAGTGAATTTGATAAAATACGAACAAACCACTTCTGATGCAATTATAAAGAGAAAGTTGCACATCGTCGTAAACTTACCAAAGTTTACTACGTTTACGACGAGTTTACGGCGTTGCATGAATACCCCTAAGCCAGCGGGTGCTCTAAATCTTTTTTTGGATTGCCCTATAGTAGTGCCAGATTTGTTTGGGTAAAGCATTCTGGAAATGTTTTCTGCACAATCGTAAAAGTGTAGGTAAATTTTGGAAATCTTCCAGCATCAAAAATGTCTGTAAAAGGACCAAAAAAAGGTTTGCTACCAAATTTCTATCCCCTTCCCCTTTCTGGATCTTCTTCCGGCAATGGTTATCGAGTAGGTACATATAAAATTCTCCCTTTCCTATATTTCCTTCTTCTACTTGAGCGTTTTGTTTACCTTGAGTATTTTTCGCAAATGGACATGCAGGCGACATCTTGTGAGGTAAAATTGAAACATTCTTGATTCCTCTATGTATATAAACTCAATGGTAGCACGCCATATTTGCAAAAAGGCTTACTATTGTGCTGAATTCAGTACAATTTTACTTTCCCGAGTACGCAAGTACCACTTCTCAATTTTCGCTACTATTTGTACTATTTTTAATTTTTGATATTTTTTTTTCTTTCAAATCTCCAGTGTTTTAAAATTCTGAATGCATTCATTACTCATCATGCATACTTCGTTAAAAATTAACTTTTGAAATTTATTGCATTCCTCGAAGATGCGGAAAAACGATTTCGGAGACATTTTTTTGAACTCATTACAACATTTTTCACAAATGCCATTTGGTCGATCAAGTAAATTCAATCGTCCAACTTGTCTTATCTAAGGTTTTTTTCCTGGTGAACAAAAAAGTATTGAAATTATCAATAATTAATGTAGGTACTAGAGCTCTATTTGACTACGATAGAAATATGTAGGTCATAATGTACTTCTATTTTTAAGTTTTGAGTTTTGGGCTGAAATGGGCCTCGTAAATAAAATAAAATAACTAGATATTATAAAAAAATAAAACCAAAGCAAAATAATCTAATGCGTAAATATGGTCTGTACTATTAGAATCTAAAAATCTTATTAAACATTAAGGCTGTCAGAGCTATATAAATAAAACAGATCTTTACAAAATAAACTACTTGAAAATGAAGAACTTGTATAGTAGGTTGTTATCTGAATTTGGTACCTACTGCCATGTTCAAATCACTTGGCCAACGGTAGATTTTCTGTACAAAGTGTACAGTTTGCTCAATCGACCGTTTGACAAGTGATTTTGAACACGACTATACAAAGATTAGCCTTAATCTATTAATATGTATGTACTTGGACTGAAGTTCCTATCCGTCTATAAGACTTATAAATAAGGATAAGGTTTTTCAATGAATACCTCGATGAGGAATCCTTTTAAACTGTTAAATTTAAGATCAGGGAATAGCAGAAAAGGGAAAAAGAAAGTGCAACAGCTCTTTTCTGTGACACTTACATAATATCCACAGCGCACTCTATGTCAAAATTTAGCTAGGATTTTAGTTGATGTTTGGAGAGAAAAATCGGGGAGCAGCTGAAATTTAATTTCGCTCGAACTGCGTACTAAGCTTAAGATTCAATTAAATACGTCTTTATTACACCCGCCACTGAAAGGTATAAGTAGTTACTTACATTTCTAACGCCAAGAAGAAGTCACCTTAAACCCCATAAGCCATAATATTCTGATTCAGGATGCAATTCTGAATCGATTAAGCCATGTCCGTCTATCCGTCCGTCGATCTGTCTGTTGAAAACACCATAGAGTCCAAACGAATCGACTTATGCGAACGAAATTTCGTGAGAAAACTTCTTTTTATAGTCGTCAGGTGGATATTAAATCGTCTATTTCGGTCAAGTAGTACCTTAACCTTTCATACAAATCTAAAATTAAGCACATGCCTGTACAGTGTACAGTGTACAGTACATCTCGCATGGCTAAATTTTAACATGACTTTTATGCAGAGGGTATCAAAGTATTTTTTTTAATAAAATATTATTAAACATTTGAGTGGCCTCAACTCCAAATGCGTTTCGCCCCGATGTGGTGGGTGGGCTCATCAGTAGACGAACCACCACATCGGTCTAGACGCACTAAGTCTATGCACTATGCACTATGAGCCCACCCACCACATCGGGGCGAAACGCATTTGGAGTTGAGGCCACTTAAATGTTTAATAATATTTAATGCTTACTCCACAAAACTATATTCATTTCTTGAATTTATTCTTGACTTGAAACATTTTTGGTATTTTAATAAAATATTTATTTTTTATGTTTTCGTTTAGTTTTATACATTTAAGAAATTTGAGTACTATTCAGTACAATTTTTTTTCAGTTTTCAGTACAATTGAGAAAAGTCAATTTTCATCACTGTAGCACGCATTACATTGACAAGCGAGGTGTGAAGCCGTAAATAAACGTCAGTGGATTCCCATGAATTTAAAATTGAAATGTAAATATGTATCAGATGTTAGTACCGATATGGTAGAAACATCGTAATCGGTAATTTTATATTAAACAGAAAGGAATTATAGCATAGTAATTTTGCCTCTATATCCCTTTCAATAAAGCTTCTTCCTTCCTTCTTCTTGAAGAACTCGAAAAGTCTTAGAACTTGAAAATATATATTTTACTCAATGCCAAAAAATAAAATAAATAAATGGAAAACATCGTTACATATTTTGAAGCTTTTATCGTTTTTCTTTCATCTTAAGGATAATGCCAGTTAAATAACACAATGCCATTAAAAAATAACGTTTTAGTGAAATTGCGCTGAAGAATGAAAGATTTTCGTCTTTGGTGTTCTTTTAGGTACACTGCATTTGTAATGAGTTGGGAGTGTTACTAAAAAATCACTAATAGCGTAATTACAACACCCATGTTGAGCTTTTGGTGGTACCATTTAACAAATATAATTAAAACTAAATAATGTAAACAAAATGCATCGCGCCTAGGGTAAGAAAATTTACACCATATGTACCTACTTGGTTGTTCTGCTTGGGATTTGTTGTTAAAATGGAAAAACTTTGCATTACCTACACTAACCGAAAAAGCGAACACCTTTATTCCGATTTGTAATTTTTTTTGGTTCAATTTATTATGGTTACCGTAGCATTATCTCAGTCGTGCAAATGTGCATTTGAAAGGATGCGCATTGCAGCTTCCGAGGCAAATAGTTGGCAATTTGTTTACATTTGCTGTGAATTAAGGTTTTATTAAGGTGAAAAGTGGAACCATAACTTTTTTTCAGAATTTTGCATTAGTTCGTTTACACTGTTCCAAAGTAAAAGTGAAGCTTGATTGGATAGATTTCTTTCAACGGCCCGAAGAATCTTCATTTGCAACCCGAAGGGACAACCCCTTAGGTGGTGCGGACAATGGAAGAGGACATCAACCAATTTGGGGCCCGTAACTGGAGTCTGTTATTCAAAAATCGGGCTAACTGGGAGAGGCGTGTTGATTGAGGCCCTCGGACTGTAGCGTCATCTAAGTAAGTAAGTACGTAAGTAATTATTTTATTGACACCGTATTTGTATATAGCTATAAAATTATTGTTTTTTTTTTTTTTTTTGTAATAAAATATGAATTGTGGTCTTAAGATTGTTCTAGAAAAATCTTGCGAACATATTTTAAATGCATCTGCTTCTGCAGCTTACAAACTTGAAATCTATAACCTGGCACTTGTCCTAGTGCTACATGGCCGCGCTGTTACATTATAATTTAAATTTATAAGCCAAAAAATTGCGAAGCAATTACATATTGGTACATAATATAGGTCACCAGAAGTTGTTTGGTTTGTTAACCAACAAAAGCCTCGCGTTTTCAAACCGAGTTCTTTCTCTTTCTCAAACTTTGCTTTTTTCTGAATACAAAGCAGAGAGTATATGAACCGCTAACCGATTAACTAATTCTGTTTTTTGTTAGTTAAGCGTACTTTCATTTGGCCAACACCTCTATTTTTCGTGCTAATAATAAGAACTAACATACATCTGCAAGCATCTCGGGGCGCTGATGAAGCGTTATAGGTTTGCCTTTCCCGGGAGAAGTATTTTAAAAAAATATAAGAAAATCAATACCTATTATCATAAAATTGAAACTTAATCAATTAATAATTGAAAACAGTTAAAACGTTGCAGTTGCAGGGGACAGCATGCCCCCCATACGTATCTCGCTTCTGTCGCGAGATAGAATTAATAACACCAAATCTAAGAATGGGAGATTTTGTCTTGTGGGCATTTTCTCTCAGGGTCTTTTGGAGTAAGGGATTCCAGCACAGGGGATTATGGAACAGGGGACTTTGGAAAGGGGATTTTGGAAAGGAGATTTCATCACAAACCCAATGATTTAGTGGTAAGAGTCATTGCTTGTAACCGAAGCGGCGGTGCAGGTTCGAGCCTCGGCGGGGATAGATCTGTCATTCAGATCTGTCACAGCAAGCATATATCATGAATTTTTGGTTCCCGTTAATTTATCTGTAGGTAATGTTGCCCTATGGGTATCTACATAACTATTGTTAACTGATGTTAATTCTGTTACCTATTATCGCATTTTTAGCACTTCTATCCCGCTTGTGTTTATTGTGTTGCAAACATGTAGTATAGATAGGTATCCCGACTGAATAGGACCAACCTCTCAACTCTTAATTTTGCAAACACGCGGAAGGGATGGCAATAATTAAAGGACCTCATTAAGTTGCATCTAACCACACATTGCTTTCAAAAGCATAATCGTGGTTAAAGACTACTCTTTACCAAACTCTATTAGCCCGTTATTTATATCTGCTTACCTGCAGATATGAGTTTACAGAACATAATTTTCTTATTTGCATCTAAAGTCATTAGTGGTTACCTAAGCCGCATGATATTAGGTAGATATATTCGTATACATACCTATTAAATGCACCGAAACCACAAATGTATGTACTGCTGACAACTACACCAAGGATTGGACAACGAAAATAACTTCATTAATTTAAACTGGCTTTTCAAACAAGGGTAATTTATGATCATTGGACACAATACCACAATGATTGATTATGTGTGGTGGTTGGAATTCTGTAATACCGGCGTGTAATGCTTCTATCAAAACAACTACAGCATAGTGATTTAGAGGATATTTTGATAAGGCACATACTTTAATGTGTTCATCTAAATCAAAAGGTAAAGGTCGATCTCTAGACGGTGATTACATAACTATGTATATACATATATGTTTGTAGTTGTCATGAATCATTAATTTCACTCTGAGCCGCAGTTGAAATTGTTCATCACTTCTGAAATCCTTCTTATCAACATCTCTGAACAAATTATAAATGAGTTTGTTGAGCATTTTTGACAAGACAAGTTTTAATGAGTAGTAATTATACTAAACATGTTCATAATAATCAGTGGCGGATTTACACATTTGCTGCCAGTAGGGTCTACAATTCGAAATCCTAGTAACCTTCTTTACAATCACAATCATATTAATTACAATTATTTTGTTAAAAGAATTAAGTTTATGATTTGTACACTATCGTCCTAATTGAATACAAAATTAAGAATACACTCTAGCGACCTTTCTAGACATAGAAATGGCCTTCAACATCAGTGTACCTGTACATACTGAAGTAATTCTAGAGTCCTTAACGAAATTTGGGATAGAAAACTATATTAGTCTTTGGATTGTTTCTATGATTAACACCAGAATCATTCAGACAACACTAAGAAATGAGGAGGTATTTGTTGATGCACGATAAGATTATTGAATTTAAATTTGAATTTAGAATTTTGTATTTGTATTAAAATTAGTATTAGGATTAGGTTAACTATTTTGAATTACAAATTAAGTAGCTAAAGGCTAAGTTTAATACAACCCAAAGAAAGGGAAAGATATAGATTATAAGTATAAGAGATAATTACTGTAATGTAAAATGAGAATGCCGCTTAATTTGAACACTCTAGTTGAAATCGTTGAAAGTTGCAGACGCAGTTCTGATTAAAGTTAAATAAAAATCTTTATAACGTTTTAGAAACTTTCGTTGTTTTATTTTAATATTATTCGGTGAAGTACAATCATCGAATTTACTCGACCAGCAAGCGAGACGAAAAGTGAATTAAGAGAACCCGAAGTCCAGCAGAGAATTTGCGAAAACTCTCGCAATTAACATTGATTCGGCAATCCTGGCTTGGGTTTGTTGCTCCAGGAACTGTTCCCTTAACACCTTCAACTCGTTTCGGGCTCCGACGAAATTGGTCCCATTGTCGCAGTAAAGCTCTTGACACAGACCCCTTCTTGCGACAAACCTCTTTAGAGCAGCTAGGAAACCTTCAGTGGACAAGTCGGAGACGACCTCTAGATGAACCGCCTTTACTGCGAAGCACACAAAGACCGCAACTTCGCCACTACTTATAATAAAGAGCAAAATACCCAAAGTTTAAATAGAGAAAGAATTACCGTGGTCAGATTCAGATATGCGGGCGACATGGTGATACCTACTGGTGTCAGGAAAGTTGCCCTCTGTAATAAGTGAAATTAGGAAAATGATCTGATAAAGGTTAGCACCTGAGCCAAAATATGTGGTCTTGGTGCGGTAACCCAAGCCAAACCGAACTGATGCTTTTCACCACCAAGACCAGAATAAACGACTTTATACTTCCTCGCCCAAGCGGCCAACTGCTCTCCTCTATCGTCCAGTACTAGGTATCTGCGAGTAATCAAGGATTCCAAGCCCAACGGGAAACTCAACATCAAACAACAAGCATGCTTAGCTTTCTATGCCTGCAACAGAACATTTGGGAAAAGATGGGCCTGCAACCAAAGCTATGGGTCAATAGTTTGGTGGCCGGCTCTAAGAAAATCGTATAACATAACCAAACTCAACAAAGCCCAAAGAACGGTATGCATAGGCACCACCGGGAATTATGTAATTTTGTATTTATTAGACAAAAACACATTAGGTTAACACACATGATGGTTAGTTTAGGTTAGGTTGAATAGGGTGTGAGTTTATAACAGTGGACCAGGCACCATATTGGGCCCATCGCCATCCCTGGGGAACCTTAATGGTCAAAACCCTAAACCAATTCTTCCAAACAATTAATTTCCCTACAAAACCTACAATTTTTTTTCAATTTTGTTTGTGAGGCCAATCTCCTCCAAATCGTCAAAGAATTCCAATATTACCTACATGTAAGTCTTCGCAATACCAGCATGTGTCCGTGTCTTACCTCACAGTACACATATCTATTAAAGGTAATATATTCCGAGCACTCATTTTCGTTTCGTTCTGTGCATCTGTCAAAAAGGCATGCTTTTCTATAGAAATACGAATTTGGTCACATTGTCAGCCATGAAAACTCATCACATAGGCCGCCATTGCAGATGCGCAATATATTAGGTACCTTTAATGTGTGTACTGTGGTTAAACCTAGTCTCATAGCGTTCTTCCTTAGAACACAGTGCCCGGAGAGTATCCCTATTGACGAATGGCTTTGATCTGCTCAGCTTAAATATTTCTACAGATATTTTCCGATCTATCAAGGTTGTGTATAATAATACGGACAATACCGAATTTTGAATGACATAAAACCAAGAGCATTAATGATAAGTGTAAGTCTATATCCCTAGAGTATATACCTGTACCTGAACCTGTAACCTACTTAGTTTTGGAACCATCCGTATAAATCAAAATTTTATTTTCATTCGAAACTTAATTTTTTTGCCAGGGAGGACAAAATTCAATCCTCTATAATATTATTAAAAAAGGGGAATTGTGTTTGATGTAACTTATGCGCTCTACGATCAACACCGTCAGATGCCCTCACAGTCCTTTTGCATATAGCATAAGAATATGTTTTATGTAATTAGTTATATATAAAAATTATATTTGGAAATCAAATTCGTGGTCGAGTTCTTTCAAACGTAATTTTGAATTTTGTCTTGGGGATTACATCATCAAACCATAAAGCAACCTATCGAATAATTATGCAATAAAGTTGATTAAAAAAACCAGCACAATATTTTACCAACACAAAACTTTTTACAATTATGATTCAAACCTTTACGTACTAGTTTTTGCACAGAGATTCCTCTACAATCAGATAATATTCCTCTTTTACATTTTAATAGGTATCGCGAAAGAAACGTTGCTATGAAAGTACCTGAGGAGCAGTTATTAGATCAGTGATCTAAAAGTACGTATTGAAGTATTTGCCTTAAAATAGTTTCCACTTTTTTTATTGATTTAGATTTATGACTATTAGATACATATTTTTTACTTCTTTGTCAATGTACAAAGTTTCAAATTTATATGACAAAGGGTTCGTGAATCGTGAGTAATGAAAAAATCCTCAATGGGATCACTGCCAAGAACGCTCGAAGCCATTTGTCAACGATCTGATCGATCCCTACCAGTGCGGTTTTAATAAGCGTTAGTCCACAACCGACCAAACATTAACACTACGGCAGATCCTGGAGAAAACTCAAGGAGTCCAAATCGATACTCACCATCTATTTATCGATTTTAAAGCCGCATATGACAGCATTTATAGAGACGAGCTATATACAGAGCCATGTCTAGTTTTGGCATCCCTGCCAAACTAGACAAGGTGATGCGTTGTCATATGACTTTTTCAACATCATTCTTAAGAAAAATTGTGCGAAACTCGCAAGCCAACAACAAGGGCACAATTTTCCAAAATTCTGTGCAACTAATTGCATACGCTGACGACAGCGATATCATTGGCAGAGCACAGGGAGGTGTCACTGGTGCGTTTGCAAGTATCAGCTAGGAGGACATGTAGAGCGAATGGACACCAACGCTCCGGCCCGAAGAGACCGGACCTATCTTGAAAGATAGGAAATGTTGCCGTCAGAGGACATAGTTCCTGGAACTATACAGGTCCGGAACGACCCATCTCTACTGTGTGCCAGTTTTAT
This sequence comes from Cheilosia soror, assembly GCA_949372485.1. Lineage (NCBI taxonomy): Eukaryota > Metazoa > Arthropoda > Insecta > Diptera > Syrphidae > Cheilosia > Cheilosia soror. The sequence goes on along the minus strand of OX443561.1, from coordinate 671,234 downwards.
AGAGTCAAGATGAAAGATGAATACGTACGTGAAAAAATTTAATGAGAAAAAGGCGTCCTGTGAAGTCCTGTCTTGTGTTCGATAAAACGAGGCCTAACCATGTAGGTATTTATATGAAGCAACAGCTGATGTACTAATGTACTGAACCTTTGGTCGAGTAACACTCACGCTTAATCGGGTTTTATATGCTATTCCTACTTCCCCATTTGAAATTTCTGGAGAAAAATCGTATAGGTACATTATGATTCGGATATAAGAAAGTTGTATATAAGAAGCTGCAATTGACAGCAATAAAAAACCGCGAACGTGTTTTGTTTTTCTTTGCATTCTGGGCTTCGCTGTGCATTTCAATCATCTTAAACATTATCATTTGTTTTATCCGGGTATATATCAAAAGTGTAAAAATGTCAACAAATAAAAGAAAAATACTTTGACAATAAAAACTAAAATAAAAATATTGGACGAAATAAAAAGTGGGAAAATAAGGAAAGAAGTATCCAAACATTACAAAATATCTCTTATACCCTATTCACACCAAGCCGAAAACCGAGTTTTCGTCAAAAAAGTTTAGAAAACTCGTGGATGCATTCACACCGAACACCAACTCGTTTTCGTTTGACGTTTCAATTAAAGCTGTGAAACAAACAAAATTATTTAAGCTACTTGATAATCGTTAACTTATTGTTAAATAATTAACATAACCGACATTCAAAATCAAAACATCTGAAAATACCATTTAGTTGTGGCAGGCTGGCAGGTAGTTTGCTCTTTATGGTGCAAGCAAAGATAACAAAAAAACTCTCACTTTCACTCTCACTCAGTCTCATACATCCTGTCAGCAGTTTTGCTGAGTTCGCTGAATGTTGCAAAAGGTGTGTCTGCTTCAACAACCCAACGATCGTACTCGTTTTCGTGGCGTTTTCATGGAAAACGACCTCAAACAACTCGTTTTGAAAACTGCAATATGTATGGGAAAACTTCTGTTTTCGATGAAGTTTTCGACTGTTTTCGCGAAAACCCAGTTTTCGGCTTGGTGTGAATACAGGCACGTAGCCAGGGGGGGGCTTGAGGGGCTGAAGCCCCCCCCTGAAAGTCTTAAACAAAAGACAAAAACTAAAATTTTCTAACTGATAGCTCAACTTTTTTTTTAATTACTTCTCCCAGGAAAGGCGAACCTTAAACGCTTCAGCAGCGCCCCGAGTTGCTTGCAGATGTCTGTTAGTTCTGCACTTTAATTGCTTCAAATTGTAGTCTTCTGGAAATATATTTCCAGCAAGCGAGTTCCAAATTATGCTTGCCCTGTAACAGAAGGAGTTTTGGAAAGTTGATGTCCTCGAGGTTGTCAAGTGTACTGTATGGTCATGAGCATTAGCAGCCTGTCTTGTGGGGCGCCCAAAAGTTGCATTTCGAGGGACAATGTCTTTGAGTTCCTCGGAACATCTACCAAGGAAGTACCTCTACCTATAGAACAAGCAGAGGTCAGCGACTTGTGCACCAACGGTTGTAGATTCGATGTGAGTGATGGGTTTCCAATAAGTCGAACTGCTCGTCTCTGTATGCTGTCAAGTAGGTTAAGTGAATGTTTTGGGAAAGAGCTTCATATATGGGAGCAATATTCCAGGCCTGGTCTAACCTGTGCTTTGTACCAGCAGGAGAAGTTGCTTGGGGCTAAAGTACCTCTTTGCTCTAAATAGGTAGCTCAACTTATAGCGGACACCTATCGTGCGATATAGGGTATGGGATCCTGATAGGTCATCCATTTGGATCTGAGGAACTGTTGAAGCATTTTTTCCTAGAAAATGTTGTGAACTGTATCTTGTTTGCAACTGAAACTGAAATGACCGTAATGGGGCTTAATATAAATCAAATCTATAAAAATAAGGACACTATCCCGGTAGGTATACAGTATTCAAACGCTAGGTATGTACACTGTGCAAGCCATAGCTTTAACCTTGCTCTGCCATGTCAACTCCTGCAATTCGAAATTGCCTTAGTGTATAGTGAAATAGCTAATTTCTTCCGCAACCTTTCAAATGCATGTTATGTAACTTTCAAAACTGTCATTAAAAAACACGCACCAGAGAGCCGAAAAACTCGACTTTTACGCCTTTGTAAAACAAAATTCATTGAAAGGCATGACAGTGTTAGTTCCTTTGTAGAGCTCTTCCAATGCATCTCAATAAGTATTGGAAAAATAACGAGCAGAACGTGGGTGAAGTCTTCGAAAGTATCAACACTTTTGGCAGCGGTCATTGCCTAGTAAGCCTCATTGTATACAAAAAATTATTCAGTTTCCCTTATCAGTTTCCCTACAGAACAAATCCTTAGATTTCGTTTCTGAAATCGACCGCACAAAAGAAGTTCTAAATTTTCTTAAGGACATCAGAGAAAATGCCGAATATTTTTTCAGAGAGGCTTTTCAATCCGCATCCTAACTTGAAGAGGACTTATTTGAAGAACTTCATTGAAACAAACAACGCGTTCCAATCCAGAAACCTCTTCTTCTGAAGCCTATTTTAGAGTCTGTGTAGACCGGGCGGTATTCGACACCAAATAGATGTGTTCAGCTCCACATCTCAGAATCGACTGACTGAAGAAATGCGGAACAAGCTCTTATATAAAAAGACAACAGATGTTACACTCTGGCACATAATTGACCTGTGTGCCGTGTGGTCATGTTCTAAGCATAGGTCACCACAGAGTCGATACTGATTTCTTGCATAGATTCATTAATACAAAATCTTAGGGGCATATTCATGGTCAACGAAGACCTTGTATCATCGTTTCAAGCTGTTCTCCCATAGGTCTTGCTGCAGTTGAGCGAGTGAACGAAATGGAAAAGCTAACACGTTACTTTCATAATGCAATTTCGTTGTCAGCTGTGAAAGCTGAGTACATTCTTTGGTGCGAAAAAAAAAATCGTCGAGTGACCCTTCTACCGAAGTTTTGAAATTGCTTGATATATGTGACAAGAATTACTTTAGACTATAATTTTCTTGCTTATGGTTTTAGCAACGCTTCCAGTGACCACAGCTAGTGTTGAAAGAACCCTTTCAGCTATGAAAAAGATTAAAACAATATCCCATATCACTTGCTATGATATCTGTTCATTCGGATATTATTGTGGATCCAGATAAGGTGATTGATCTCATATCAAAAAAAAGCCAAGACGTCTTCTGCTTTGAAAAAATGTGACTAATAGGAATCAATGAGTTAGAATAGTTTTCTGTTTCGTAAGACTCGAAAGCTAGCCCCCCCCCCCCCCCCCCCCGAACCAAAATCCTGGCTACGGCCCTGTGTGAATAGGGTATGTATTAGCAAGATTTTGAAAAAAACGGAAACCATTAAATAAATAAAACAGTGAGCAAATGGTTTGAGCAGATGATGGAAAAAAAATGCCGGCTAGATTTCACTTTACTGCCCACTCGAAAAAAATAATTTGCTTTATTTATTCTGATTGACTAAATGCGCTGAGCTCAAATATGCAAAATATATTTGGCGCTCTCTTACCATTTGGGCGTGGCACGCCCCCAAAGTAAAAAAAAATTACCATAATCTTGCCTAATAAAAAAAGCATCCCAGCAAACATTTTTCTTCAGTAAAAGTGAAGAATCACTTTACATTCAGTAAAAATGAAGAACATGCCTTCATTTAACATTCATTTATCTAACCCAATCCGGTTTCAGATTAAAACGAATATTGACATTCGATTTTCATTCACATAAGTGAACAAAAATGATTATGAGCAAGCTATCTCCAAAAAAATATCTCGCACTACATTTTCAGAATTCAAATTGAAAACGACATTCAAATTTTCTTCACTTAAATGAATAAAAGTGACGGTGCACAAGATCGTAAAGAAAAAGATCGAGGGTTATTTTTGTGCAAGAGAAACTTGTGTTTGCGCAAATGGATAGTGATAACGGGACCTGGAAATGAAACAAAAAAAATATAAAAAATAGATACGTCAGCGTCAGTTCGATTAATTGCTTGCAACGAACGGTGGTCCACACTCGCGAAAATAAAAGGATTGAAAAGTATCAAAAAGATAGAAACACCAGCAATAAAAACATCTGCGAGCAAAAGCATTTTCTTGAAGGGGTACTCAGACCAAAAAATCTGCACGGGCTCTAACAACCGTAGTTGCCCTACGAAGTAAGTTAAAAAACAAAAATTGTAAGCTCATATTAAGTAAATTTATTAATTTTTTTTAAAGATGCATTTCACGCCAAATACAACCTTCCGGAGGATCGCAAGCAGCGATGAGGCGCATTCAATACGCCAACGAGCGGCTCAAGCCAAAAAAAACTGAATATAAGCATTCATTTTAGTAAATGTTTCTCCAATCATTGATGAATCATTTATTGATATCATTTATGAATCGTTATGATGATTTAAAAATGATTCAGTCAATATTCATTTAAGTGAAGATGTATCGTGACATTTTGCATGACACTTTTCTATAAGTAAACATGCTAACATTCATTTTAGTGAATGTTTCTCCAATCATTTATGAATCATTTAAAAGATTCATAAATGAAGGCTCATTTCTCAAGAAAAAGGATTCAAATTGAATCATAAATGAATTCATATCTGAATGTTCTCTTCATTTAACTGAATCATTTATGATTCATTTCTGAAGAAAAATGTTTGCTGGGATTATATCTGATTTATTGTGCCGAATCTTGACGCTGTGTTTTTGGTGCTCGTTTAAATTCTGCTTCTGGAATGTCCGTAGTAATAGTCCAGCAAATAATCCGCCAGCATTGAAACGTTCCATTTACCCTGATAGCGTTTTTCCATGTTAGCGATACTTTGATGGTAGCGTTCTCCATGCTCGTCACTTATTATAACGAATCGCAAAAACCTGAACTAAGAAACAACTTTTATAAATGAATGTACATTCTGAATGGTCAGAATAGTAAAAATTGGCTGCAAATAATTTAAATACCATTTCACTATTGTCTAGTTAATCGAACCGAAAATAATCTTGACACGTTGCAAATAATCAGGATAAGAAATGGTTGGATCTACCCTCTGAGTTATCCTATTCTACTATAATATGGATAATCCAAATCACTTTGTGAATAGCTACCTACCTTTCATTAAGGAAAAAGGAGCAAATCTACTTAGAATATATTACAAGGAATAATAATTAATTATTTAAATTAAATTCACTGAGTCTTTGATGGACCAACAAAATCAAATACAGACTTTTCTGCATTATTATATGAAACGAACATTGCTTTAAAAAAAAACACAATACCTATTTAGTACTTCTAGCAGCCATAATTAGAAAATGGATTCGATACCTATGTATATGTATTAGGGCTTTTACATAATATATTATGCTTATGCACAGAGTTTATGCACATAGACGAATCATGTTGATTTTCCAACTGTTGTCATAATCGCTTTCATTAAGACATCAGGAACAAAGTATTTTATAGAAAAATTGTGAGATCTAACAGAAACACTCAAATATGTACTGTACATAAAAATAAAGAGATTCACTCTACTCAATCAAATTGAAACCGATCGAGATTCGAAACGGGGGAAGGTACTAATATTATATTTCTGGTTCCTGGTTGTATACTCGTACATTTCGGTGTGGATGTATGATTCTTCATACCAATTGAGAAGCGGAAACGGAAACTATCTGTTTGATAATCTCATTTTTCAAAAAGGTATGTACCTATGATTTTATAAAATGTTGGAGTGAAAGAGAACATTTGGAAAATTACTTTACTTTAAAACCAGAAGTACAAGTTTAGTTTGTTAGATAAAATCGTTAAATGTACCTATTGTAAGGGCCAGTTATAGCCTTCAGAAAAGCCTATCCGTAAAGAACATGAAACAGACCAAAACCGAAACATTTAACCCCACCATTTCATAGGAATTCGGTGGAACGTGTGAAATTGACTGAGAAGTTGAACAGACAAAGTCTTACCTATGACCTTAAATGACTTTTTTAGCCACTTTGTTCTCCTTTTCATACAAAATTTTTCTGAGATCATACCATTTAAAAAATCATAAAATATATTAGCGAAGAGATTTTTGAAAATTTGTTTTTGCAGTCATTATTATAATTGTTTGGAGAAACTTTTTGCATCAAAACAATTTTTTTTTTGGACCGAGGAAAAAAAGTAAAAAAAGTAGACTTTTACAAAAGTTTCGAATGGGTACTTAATGGGTTAAGGAAAGTTTTGTATCATTCAAATTCAAACATTACTTTTGTCTAAATAATTATGCCGACGACTGTATACAAGTTATGCTAAAAGTTAGCCATGTGAGTTAGTACCTACGTGCAGGCATGAGCATGGGTCTAATGTTGGTTTGGTGTGAGAGGTACCACAACCAGACTACTTGACCGATATAGCCTATATTCAATACCAACCTGACGACAGTAGAAAGAAGTCCTTTGACAGAGTTTCATTCGCTTAGGTCAATTCCTTTTGACGCTATTGGTTCATTGTATGAATGGGATATGCTTCCAAGCTCAGAGCAACAAAAAAGTAAAATTTAAGCAATATTTGTTCGTTTTTTTATTTATTTATTTCTATTTCCACTTTGAATTTAAAAATTTATATTGATAGAAAAGATATTACACGAAACATTTAAAAGCAGTCAAACAAAATTCGTATCCAGCTAAAAAACCAGCCGGCTGGTTTTTAAAAAATCGTTCAGCCAAATTCATGTCAATCCAGTCAGATCTGACTGGAAAGCAGTCAAAATGGCAACGCTGCTACTGGTGTGCCAAAAAGTAAAAAAAAAATTGTTCAAAAGGAACTAGAATTCTGACTTTTAGTATTTAAATTAGAAATTTAAATAAAGTATTTAAATGGCTTTTATGGCGTTCAACATTGACTCCTACGCCCAGGACTGCATATCAGTGCACCGTATGTAACGGTCAACCATTATTGCCTAGGATTAAAATAAAAAACTTTTATGTATGTATATAATGGCATACTTTGCAGACTGTGCCATTTTAGACTAACACTCAGTGTGCCATTTTGCCCAAATGGATAACATTTTTGTTTTATATACTGAAATGTTGTAGATATTGCACAACTGACATCTATTAAGCCAACACAAATAGGCTATACTCATATTCAGAAACCAACTTAAAAAAAAAATAACGTCTTGATCACAAAAAATGTAATTGAACTTTGCACTCCATTACTTTACATCACTACTGAGATCCGGCACGATACAAAATGATCTGCCGGCTGTGATATTATGGCTGGAACATGTCAATATTTCGTTTCCGTAGGTGCTGCTAAGTAAACTAAAGGACTGTGTTCACTAAAGCTCATAATTTAGTTCTTTTATGGGATTTCTGGTAAGTGTGCCATTTTACCTTATAGAGTGCCATTTTAGGCCACCTTCCCCTATAGCTATCAGTAAAATGCATCCGTAAAAACACGAAACAGAACAAAACTGAAACATTTAACCATAGCATATCATAGGAATTCAGTGGCATACTTGGTGAAACTGGTTGAGAAGTTGATCAGAAAAAGTTTTTCGTACGGAAAAATAAAGAAATTTTTTTTTTTTTTATAAAATTTCAAGATCAATTGCTTATTTTTTTTTTTTACGAATTAGTTGTATAATTCAAAAGCAACATTTTAAGACCAAGATTGAGTTCAACGATTAAGTTTAAATGCTCCAAAAAAGTGAAGTTTTACGGATGCATTTTACTGATAGCTATAACAGACGCCTAAGTACGAAACAATTAATAAATTCGTTTTCTAGAAAATGTAGACATCAATTATAGCTTAATTGTTTTTTATGAACTAACTTTAGGTATTAGTCGTATTAGTCAAAGCAACATTTTAAGACCAATATTGATTTGAAAGTTTGGGAGGCTCTCACATTGAGGCAACAAGTAATAAGCAACAAAGCAACAACTACCAATCGGCAATAAGTAATACGCAACTTTATTTTAACCTATTCTCACATTAAAGCAACAGTAATGCTTTGACGTGAGACCTCTAATTTAATTCCAAGTAAAATAACTGTGAGCGATAATATTGTGTGTTTCCTGTTGTTAGTTGCTTATTGATTATTGCCTCAATGGTAGAACCGACTTAAGTTTAAATGCTCCAAAAAAGCAAAACAATTTTTTTCGGTTGTATTTTGTTGATAGCTAGCTATAACCGATGCTAAAAGATAAAACCTTTGTCCAAAACTGAAATTGGATTGGACGAGAGTAGAAGTAGATACCTACGAGACAATTAGTGACAGTAGTCGTCGACAAAGCTGTGCCTCCAATCAGTGGCGTAACTACAGGGTGGCAGGGCTAGCAAAACGCCACGGGCCCCCGACCCGAGAGGGCCCCGGCCCAAAAAGCCGCGAGATCAGAAATAACCTAACGTTTTTATAAAAACTTTGTACCTAAGTGTTTAAAAAAAAAAAATAAGCTCTAAAGCACTTCAGTCTAAAGCCACCGATCTTTCAAATGCATTAACCGTAAAGGGTTTGAAAATGTGTCTAGGCAAATTGGAAAGGTATAGACAAGAATTTGTAAATTTAAAAATGAAAGCAAATAGCGTAGCAGAAAAATGATCCATCAACCCCAAATTTTCTAAAACTTTTCAGAGGAAGGTAAGACGCCAATGTGACGAACTTTGCGAAGATGAGCGTCTCCAAGATCCGGAAAGTTTGTTCAAAGTGAACATATTTTATCGAGTATTGGACATAATTATTAATCAACTGAAATCGCGTTTCCTTCCAATGAATGAAATTGTTTCCAATTTCAGTGTTTTGCAACCTTTCACTTTTTAAAAACAGCTGTAGAATTTGTTTATATATACAAAAAGACATATCTGAATCATTTTCCAGGGAAATTCTCAGTTTTTGCCCCACTTTCAGAGACGAAATAGAGAAGTCTTCGTGTATTAGAGAATAAAGAATTATTTAATGTCGTGCAGCTTTCCTGAAGTATGTACATGTACACACTTACTTACACTTGCGTGCGCCACCTGATTCGCGGTCTTCCTTTACTGCGCCGTCCCTCGGGTGTGGATTCGAAGATCTTCCGGGCCGCAGCATTCACGTCCATTCGCTCTACATGACCCAGCCAACGCAGTCGTTGGACCTTCAATCTTCTGGCTAGGTCGATGTCGCTGTACAGCCCGTACAGTTCGTCGTTGTATCTCTTCCTCCATTCACCCTCTATGTAGACGGGACCGAAAATTACTCGAAGAATTTTCCTCTCGAAGCAACCAAGAGTAATCTCATCCGCTTTTGATAGAGTCCATGCCTCTGCACCATAGAGAAGGATTGGAATGATTAAGGTCTTATAAAGCGTCACTTTAGTTGTTCGAGAAAGGGCTTTGTTACTCAATTGCTTTCTTAGCCCGAAGAAACAGTTTCGTTTAATCTCAGCATTGGTGTCATTGTCTGAGTTCATAGCGGAGCCTAGGTAGACAAAGTTCTTAACCACCTCAAAGTTATATCTGTCTATAGTGACACTCTGTCCAAGACGTTGGTGTTGTTTGTCCTTTCTTGATGACAGCATATACTTTGTCTTGCCCTCACTCAGTATGTACTGTATTAATGTTATTTATTACAATTCCTGTGCTGAACGATCATTTTCAAAACTAAAATTAATAAAAACCTATTTAGGAAACTCTATGGGACAAGGCAGGCTACGTAACTTGGCTATTCTGCCTATTGAAAATTCTATGGCCCGATCTTTAAATTTCGATGATGTTATAGATACCTAGTTTTGCGGGTCAGAAAGCTCGGAGAAAAGAATTTTATTAATAAATATCTCATTCAAATTAAACTGTTATTTCATTACATATGCTCTTGAAAATAAAATTTATTAGATAGATAGAAATTTTACTAAAATGCACACAATATTATTAATAGTGTTGGGTAACTACTTAAGTGGTTTATTAAAACTAAATTACAACGTGTCAATTTTTACTGGGAGGGCCCCATCCAAAGAATTTGCCACGGGCCTCAGATGGTATAGTTACGCCACTGCCTCCAATTGTAGGAAAAAGTGCATGCGAAAAACTATAAAACTAATTAACAACTAAGTAAAAGAAAATTTGTTTGAAGGGTTAGTTTGTACTAATATGTACCTACTTCCATTTACCACATCGATTTAATTGATAATTATTATTAAATATATATCTATATGCGAAGACAATTTTAAAGTTCAGAAATTATGTTTCATACCTAGCTATTTCAGAATGATGCGAGATACATTCGTAGTTGTAACGTAATGACCGCAAACTGAAAACCTTTTCGAACAAGTTATCTTCCAGCCAGGCACGTAGCCAGGGGGGGGGGCTTGAGGGGCTGAAGCCCCCCCCGAAAGTCTAGACATAAAACTAAAATTTTCTAAAGCCGAATTTAAGACTATCATTTCAGTTTCAGTTTTAGTTGAGTTATCAGTTAAGCTTGTTACAGCCGATTTCTTCACAAAGTACTAGCGCTAGTACCGGTATTAGACCAAAAGTTGATACTCAAATACCTAGGTATTAGGTCATTTCTTCACGAAGTACTAAGATGAATTTGGTACCGAGTATTAATTAGTACTCGGTATGAGCTTGACCCTCAAAATCGGTAGTCTAACGTCGTTGGTACCTGAATTAGATCGATTTCATTGCTTTAGCTCTTGCCTATTTTTGTCAAAAAGTAAATACATCGTATAGGTTTAAGTCTAATGCAGTTGATTAGAAAATGGATTTCATTTTCGATAAGGATAATTGGTTCAATAATTTCGATGACGACATTGAGACTGAGAATGGTGAATACAGTATTCAAACACTAGGTATGTACACTGTGCAAGCCATATCTTTAACCTGGTTCTGCCAAGTCAACTCCTGCAATTCGCAATTGCCTTTGTGTAGTTTGGCGTATTTTTTGGGGAAGTGAGTATAACAAAACCAAAAGAGAGTAGAAAAGTTTTGCATGGAAAAGTAAAAGTGACCTAGCTTTAGATTCTAAAAAAATACGCCTGTTAGTGAAATTTCTTCCGCAACTGTTGAAATGCATTACATATATTATAACTTTCAAAAATGTCATTACAAAGCACGCACCAGAGAGCTAAAAAACTCGACTTCTACGCCTTTGTAAAACAAGATTCATTGAAAATACATCTCAATAAGTCTTGAAGAAATAACGAGCAGAACGATGTCTTCGAAAGCATCAACACTTTTGGCAGCGCCAGCGGTCCAAAAAAGTAATTTCCTAGTAAGCCTCATTACATGCGAAAATCTGTTCAGTTTAACGCTGCCCTTATCAATTTTCCTTAGATTTCGTTTCTGCAATTGACCGCACAAAAAAAGTTCTGAATTCTCTTAAGAACATCAGAGAAAATACCGAAGATTTTTGCAGAGAGACTTTTCAATCCGCATCCCAACTTGCAGAGGACTTATTTTAAATTAAATTAAGAGCTCCAAGAACTTCATTGGAATAAACAACGCGTTCCAATCCAGAAACCTTTCTACTGAAGCCTAGTTTAAAGTGTCTACAAATACGATATACTATTTCCTTGCATTACACAATCTCGTTAATACAAAATCTTACGGACAGATTCATGGTCAACGATGACGTTCTACCATCGTTTCAGGCTCTTCTCCCAGGTTTTGCTGCAGTTGAGCGAGTGAACGAAATGGAAAAGCTAACAGGCTAACCCGTTACTTTGATAATGCAATTTCACTGTCAGCTGTGAAAGCTGAATACATTCTTTGGTGCGAAAAAAAAATCGTCGAGTGATACTTCTACCGAAGTTTTGAAATTGCTTGATATATGTGACAAGACTTACTTTAGAGGTATAAATTTCTTGCTTACGGTTTTAGCAACGCTTCCAGTGACCACAGCTAGTGTTGAAAAAACCCTTTCAGCTATGAAAAGGATTAAAACAAAGTCCCGAAGCGTTATAGAGAATGCAAGGTTAAGGTAACTTGCTATGATATCTGTTCATTCGGATATTATTGTGGATCTAAATAAGTTTATTGATCTCATGTTAAAAAAAATCAAGAAGTCTTCTGCTTCAAAAAATGTGTGTAAAATTATTATTTAAGTACCTAGGTTCGTTTAAGTACATACGATTTAAAAACTAATACGACTCAATGAATTAGAATATTCTTAGTTTTTTGCTTCATAAAATTTGGATCAAGCCCCCCCCGAACCAAAATCCTGGCTACGGCCCTGCTTCCAGCAAACTACTTTTCTCATTAAATTCGAAATTTTAGGAATGTAATCTCTCAAGCAATAGGAACTGACAGAAGCATATTGTTGTCAGTTAAACGGGACAACCGTTCCAATTCAGGCACGACAAAATTCCATAGTTTTGGCGACTGCATTAAATCATTCACCTGAAAACTGGAGCATGAATAATACTCTTCATATTTGCCTGAGATTGTATATTTACTCGTATATGCCATTTCCGATGAAGAAATAATATACGAGAGCATTTCATGGCGCACTGACCTACAAAGCTGGAGAAAAAATACTGTATGGCGAGTAAAAAAGGGAGTCAGTAGGTCCGACTCCCTTATTCACAGGATGATGTCCTCGATGAAAACAATAACAACATGATGTCACGTCACCACACATATTCTGAACGAAAATTGAAATTTCTCTTTTGTGGTTGTTTTATTGTTTGTGGAATATGTTTAATAAAAGCAATGCGTTTATTTACAATCACAAGTGGTTTTTACATCTTTTCTATTTTGTGTCCATTTTGTAATATGTATTAGTAATTGTATAACCGATAAAAACGCAATCAACATTACGTGATACGATTCCGCTATTTTTATGATGACAACGATTTTCATGAACAATTTTTTTTTTGTAAACTTGAAAAGCAAGTTTTATTATTTTACAAATCATAAAATTTCCTTGACAAACAATTCCATTTAACGCTAGTGTACATTTTTATATACAAGCTAAATGCAATAAAAAAGGCAATGCTTACATTAAAATTTTTAACTAGAATTTTAGAGCCATCTGTCAAATGTCAAATGCAATTTCGGGTGTAGTAATAACATAAGGCAGTCCCAAAAATTTAGATTGATGATTTAACTACCTACATAATTCGACTGATTTAATAAATGATTTTAACAATAAATTCCATCTCCATGTTAGTGGAGTCCCATTAAAACAGGTGGAGAAGCTTCAGTATCTCGATGTCTTATTCATCAGTGATGAAGGAATAATGCTTAGTTTTCCTGTAGGATTGTGTAGTGTGCTTATTTGCCTACCTAGACATTCCGGGTGCCATATCGGGTAACGAGTATTGTTCGCAACCCGATGCGATACTTGGAATGTGGAATGCGCATTTCAGCATACTACGCTTCCCACGTTTGTGATGACTCTACTAATATGTAGAGTGGAGTCACACAAACGTAAAACTAAATTATTCATTAAGTAAAAATTCATAAAATAGAACACAACACAACACGTTTGCAACAATCGGACGATTTAAACCACGCTACAATTGGCATGACTGGGTCAATTTTAAGACAGCTTGGTTATTTTCTTATTAGGAGTCCTGAAATTGATTTTTCAAAGCTAAGTTTTTTGGGTTTTTTTTTATCACGCGCTAAAGAGGTTATGACTACTCTTATAGTGCAATGTGATTTACACAGCGCGGGCATTAAGGAAATTGGGATAGAGACGATAGGAGATTCCGATGCACATTGATTTTAAATGGGGTTCAGTCGGCAAATGCCGACCTTTTTTTCCTTTTTAAAATCGAAACTCCGAGAAGGTACAAAAAATAAACAAATATAAATTGGCATTTCCGAAAGGCATTTGAAAATACTGACTTGTATACATTTAGATGTTTGAAAACCTATACCTAATGTAAATCCAACCTCACTTCTTATTTTTTAACATTGTATCCAATTTGTTTTTTTAAGTTTCTCTAGTTAATAAATGTAGCTTTCCTGATTTTCCGACTCTTATAATGCGCCCCCACACACCCCCCTCTCGCTTCGCCCCTGGTTATATCTGTCTATAGTGACATTCCGTCCAAGACGTCGGAGTTGGGTCTCCTTTCTTGATGACAGCATTTACTTTGTCTTGCCCTCATTGACCGCCAAACCCATGTTCGCCGCCTCCGTCTCAATGCTCACGAACGTGCCAGTGACATCACGCTGGCGTTCTACCGAATATGTCGATGTCGTCGGCGTAGGCGAGTAGGTGGACGGACTTTTGAAAGATAGTGCCATTGGTGTTAGCGTTTGAGTTTTGCACTATTCTTTCAACAACGATGTTGAAGAAGTCACATGACAGCTCATCGCCTCGTCCAAATCCTTTTTTGACATCGAAGGTCTCGGTGAGTTCTTTACCGACCTTGATGGAGCAGCGTGCATTCTCCATTGTCATCCTGCACAAACGGACGAGTTTGGCAGAGATGCCAAAACTAGACATTGCTCTTTATAGTTCGTCTCTATAAATGCTGTCATAGGCGGCCTTAAAATCGATGAAAAGGTGGTGGGTATCGATTTGAACTTCCTGGGTTTTTTCCAAGATCTGCCGCAGTATGAATATTTGGTCGATTGTAGACTTTCCTGGCCTTAAGCCACACTGATAGGGACCAATCAGGTTGCTGACGAAAGACTTCAGCCGTTCACACAACACGGCAGATAAGATCTTGTAGACTAATACCTCTATTATAGTAATATCTTAATATCTAATGAAATTTAACCGATGACTTAGAGCAAAATTAAGACCGCATTTTTAAATTGTCAAATAAAAAAATTCGAAATTCATCGCTTACATCAGTTCCTTCAAGTATCAGTCCGGTTTGAAATTAGGCAAGTAATAAAGTGTTGTAGGTTGTTTTCTTTTTGAATTATTTTGCCATTGTGTTCGTGTATCTGTAAAGTGTAGTTTAACGGAGTGAATTTGGTAATACACTTAATAAATTCTGTGCACTTAAAACCAAATACATAGGTACTATGTATTTATATTTTCAGCATGCATGATAATATTGTGTTTATTTGTTGATCACATAAAAAAATTGTCCGATTAATATAAGATTCCCCATATTCAATGGCGTCACCTTCGGCAATATGACCTCACCTCAATCAAACAGAAGAACAACTACTACAGCGAAAGTGCATCTTATCCATAATACTAAGCACTCCACTCAGTCGAAATCAACGCAATTTTAACATTTTCATATAGATGATTCGTTTGAATTTAGAAAGAGGACAGCGATGGATATGCGGAATACAATCATCATCACCGGATTTCCGTGTGGTAGACAAACAATTATCCTCTTTTCACCACCCACCCTTCTTGTGATGTATTTTATCTTAGTCCCTTTTCATTTTCGCTGTTATTTATATTCTACAAAGACTAGGTATTAAGTACCTACTTTGAACAAGAAAAAATTAAATTAAGCAGAGAGAGAAAGAGAAATTTAAGTAACTAATTCATGATGCGAAGAATTTTAAAATTAGAACCATTTCAAATAAAATATAGACTCTACTTATGTATACTAAACATATATTTTGATTAAAATAAGATTTTGAGCCATGTAAGCAGTGGTAGGAAAAAATATTAAACCAACATTTCAACATTTCAGAAAAAGGAGCAATCTCTTTACTCTCAAAAGCTCAAATTGAAGAGAGGTCCAGCATTAAGAGCTCCAACTCCAAATTGAGCAGGCATACAAAACGAAGTGATTCAGGTCCGATAGGTAGGTCAGTAACATACGATTGCGCAAGAATTTACAGGAAAAATCTCTTAGGCGTCCTACTTTCCCGAATGTTATAGACAATATTTGTACACACATAGTCATCATTTGTTACGACGTAAAGTAGGAATGGTACCCCGCCTGAACTCAAATAAAAAAAAAAGAGTAAAAAAAGCTAAACGCAGAATACTCACCGAAGGAAGCATCACATTTTCATCACTGGGAGCAAAGCATCTTTTACAAACTTTAGAAAAAGTTCTTGGGGATTTTGCATGCGGAATCACTTGTTAGGGTAAAATTCGAACCGTGATGCTATGGCACTTTTAGTACATATTAGAACGCGAACTGTATCAGTCAAAAAAATCACATTGGCTTTATGTGATGAAAATAAAAATATAAAAATAAATCTCTGGTGATAAGTTTTCAGTGTCATGAGAAAAAAAATTTAAAAAAGTCCTGCAGAAACAACAAAATATCCGCGGCTTTCATTCTAATGTTTATCGTGCTGTGAGTAAATAAATCAGGGACAAGAGTATCCAAGGATATACCCCCAAAATGTTATATCAACGATGCCGTAATCATATGTTTTGTTATCAGTGTTAAGAGATATGAAGAAATAATGTGTATATTAGAGAGTGGGTAACGCAGCAAATTAGAAGATCGTCGGCCATGATTTTTCCTTTTTTCGGTTATGTATTTGTTTTTCATTGTTACGAAAACCAAGTAGTGTTTACATTTATTAAATAAATGACCCCCTAAAATGATTACAAATAAATGCAGAGTTCAGTGTTGGTGTTAAATTGTTATCACACGTTTTTCCATTATGTTTCTTCTTAGAGATCCAATCTTCTAAGTCCCCAGCGTTAAGTCTCTCATAAGTTAAAGTGTAAGTGCTTACGATATTGCCTACTCTTCGTTCCAGTGCATGTGAAAGGATTAACGAATTTTTATTCCCCAGTTCATATACAGCTCCAAAAATGTTTTATGGGATTACCTTTGTTTCACTATGGATATTATACGCAACTTTTTGGATACACTGCACAGTTGCACAACAATCGTTGACAGAGAAAATCCCACTTGGTAAGTGTATCATTCATTATTCTACTCTCCCAAAAGGATTATTGTCGGAGAGGTGCCATCCTGCTGTCGGATATTTATGAAAACTATTGTTCCTTTTGTTGTATAGGTGCCATATTCGAACAAGGGACAGATGAAGTTCAGTCTGCTTTCAAGTATGCCATGTTAAATCACAATCTAAATGTGTCTTCGCGGCGTTTTGAATTGCAGGCGTATGTTGACGTTATAAATACTGCGGATGCATTTAAGCTGTCTCGATTAAGTAAGACTTGTCAGAAAGGGTGGTTTTAAGTGTAACTGACTGTTTGTATTTGAAGGAACAAGTAATGTTGGTGTATATTTTTTCGAAGAGTGTAAGGTACTACTAGCAAAGATTATGTATGTATGTATGTCTATGTATGTAATAGAGACATTAGCACAGGCCGCAGCCCTCATTGAAGCTAAGCTCTGGGCCTACGAGTATCGTAGAATAGCGCCAATGCAAATGGATAAACTAAACCCGTAAATAAGCTGATTGAATAATTACAGAGACGTTAATATTTAAGGTTCTTACATATAACCGTATTTATCAGGAACATTGGATGTGGAGGTCCCATTTATTGTAAATATTAAAATTACTTCAAGTTCTAAATCTTTTCCATATAGCTTTGATTTTTTATGCTGTTGATTTCCCAATTCCACGTAATTCCATTACTCTATCCTTGATTCTTACTTCATATTTCGGTGTCATTTTTAATTTTAAGTGTTTAGTAATTGTTAATTTGTCAAAATGTCTGAAAATACAAAAAATCTTTTAAAATCGTTAATGCTTAAAGAGAAGTTGATTCCTCCAAATAAAAGTTGCTTCTTCGGCTGTATAGTTCACCAGATTGGGAATATTGACCCGTTAGATCCACAGTTTGATTTAATGGTCAGACAGCTTCGTTACGAGAGCTGTTCAAATACAGCAGCAGTCAGTCGACATATCGTTGATAATGAGTTACGTCATTATTCAGCAATGTTTTCTAAAGATTATACCTACATACCTAAAGTTGTAAATTTGAACAAAATATTTAGATCATCACTCCATGAAGAAGCTTTAACGACTTTTTTTAAATGCCATATAATCAATTGATAAATATTTTATATTCTTACATTAAAAAATGCATTTATTTGTTCTAGCATTGAAATGGTTGGCTCAGGACATTTCGTCTATGCAAATTTAAACTTTTTTTTTTTTTTTGGCACATTCACTTGAATACTTTCCATTAGATAATCTCAAGATGTTTAGAAAGAAAAGAATAAACTTATGTAAAATTTGTTTAATACAAAAAACTGAAATATGAATGCCAGAAATTAAGTTTCGTATGTGATATTTTGTAGGCGCAGTAGCGCAGTGTTTAGTGTGCTGAACTACTGTGCGAGGGATCCCAGGTTCGATCCCCGGAAAAACACAAATTACATCTTAAAGTTTTTTCTACTGCGCCAACGTCTGACAAACATCCGAGAGTATGACTGTCCTGAAAAAGCTTCTCAATTCAGCCGTTCGGACTCGGCATAAAATTGTAGGTCCCTTCCATTCGTCCCAAAAATAGAAACTCACACAAAACGAATGGTTGCGAGAAGCTAGGCCTTGCCTGTTGCGCCACCTATTTATTTTTTATTTTTTTATGTGATATTTTTATTGATGTATTCACTCAATTGTCAGCAACATCTTTATCAATATCTGTAGAATTATTAAACAATGTTTTTGTAGTTTGTTAAAAATTGATAGCCTTTTGCTGATATATGACTAATAAAGATGTAACTTCCCCATAAACTCTTATGTGAAAGTTTATGGCTTACACAAAGTAGCAAATAGTCCTAAATCGGTTTGATGGTTTAGCTAGGCAAATTGCAATGCCTTTTATGCCGCCCACTCTTTCCACTATTATTACATACGGGTAGGCAGCAATAAATTGTAATTTTAATTAATTAGCAGTTAAATTATACTCGTAGAAGTCAATTGGTAATTATTATTTTATTGCATGAACGCTCATTGGTCAGTGTCCTCGGTTCAACTCTGTATAAACTCAACGCTTTAAAGGTTTCATGTATTTCGATGAGATAGCGAGGGTGCGTTTTATGGAAAGGAAAAGGGACCAAACTCCCAGAATAAAGGGTTGGTCAAATAGTAACTTTTCACAGATGGATCCATAATGGATGGCGTAGCGCGACCAGGCTCAGAGAACTAAAACTAGCACATCACGTTAGCCTTGAAAATTACCCGTCAGTAGGTAAAACACGCTGAGATGGTTGCTTTATATTACAATAGAACTTGATTTAAAGTTGTCTTCAAAAAATTTTTTGAGACACAGACAAGCCCAATTAGTGTTAATCTAAAAATGAATGACACTACGGGGACACATAGAGATTAACGGCTATGAAAAGTGGACTCCCTCTTGCAAACTTTAAAGTTGCAGAGAACAGAATGCCCTTTCTTCAATTGACAGAGGAATGATAGAATCTGATTGACAAATAAATCGGGACGGAATACGTGAAAGAATGCATACATATTTATATATATTATCAGCCTTATTTATAAACTTTATACAATAATAACTCTAAAATATATATTAGATTTTTGCGTTTAGAGTTATTATATAGAGTGTATAAAGTTTATAAATAAGGCTATATATTTCCTGAGAAAGCCTATTTATTCAGCCTGCTTTGGCAATTTAAAGTTGAAATTGAATGTTTGCCAAAAGTTATCTCTGAATTATTTTGACAAAATAACACGC
Organism: Cheilosia soror; assembly: GCA_949372485.1. Classification (NCBI taxonomy): domain Eukaryota; kingdom Metazoa; phylum Arthropoda; class Insecta; order Diptera; family Syrphidae; genus Cheilosia; species Cheilosia soror. The sequence goes on along the minus strand of OX443561.1, from coordinate 651,722 downwards.
CCTTGAACACAACGCGCCCATAACAGAATGAATATGCAGTAAGGAATTGTTGAAATTAATTAATTTAGTTGTGACTGACCTCCCAACTGCATACAAAATAGCACCTAGAGCAAACAATTTTTTATTGTAGTCCAATATTATTAACAAACAGACGGTCATTCACATGAACTAATTTCCGTTCATGTTAATGACTGCATGTTGAGGAGTCAGCAAAATGCTGGCGATTCAAGGTAACATTACGATAGACCGTAAGCTAGAAGTACCTAAGTGATTTTGAGGGCAGTTCAGCTCCGACCGTGAATAAATAAAGATACCCAAAATTAACTCCGATATTTGTTCGAATTTATTTCACTATCAAACTGGCGCAGTCCAGTAAAACAAACCGAAAAAATTAAATAAAAAGTGTGTTAAAGTGTAAGAAGTGCGAAACCCAGTAGTCTAAACAAAATTTAGTAGACTACGCGAAACGAACACTATACAAACAAAAACACGACCTGGAGAGAAGACTAGCAGGAAATATAATTCATAACAAAAACAGAAGAATGGCGCAAAATATCACTGAGCAATGCTTAGCCATGCTAACGGAAATAGTAAGCCGCCAACATCAACCGGTAACACTTAGGAGCCGATTGGAAAATAAACTTCGATACCTCCCCGTATTTGATGGAAGTAGTGTTTTCATTAGAAAATAATCGGAAAATTCTTCATAAATTATGTTGGCCAACATCATTTAAATTTGAAAGAACAAAAATCAACTTAACAAATTGTATACAAACAAATGAACAGTAAATATCAACCACACAATAATTATCAAGCTAATCAGAGCCATAACCCTAGACCAACACAGAGAAATGGTAATAAAAACAATAATTCCGTAGAACATGGTAGACGTCTAATAATAATCAGAACAATAGGTCAGATCAGAGTAGGGGTCATTTTAACAACAATCCTTTAAGTCAGCAGTCCCGAAATGGAAAGTACAGAAATTACACCAATAATTATACACAACCTATGGAAATAGTGACGAAGTCAATGGGTGATATGAATAAAAATTGAGTTGAGCATGAGTTTGAGTTTGTTCTCCAATTTATATGATTAAAAAATATTTTAGTTTGTAGAGTACGTGCTCCTGTACATAGGAGTAGATACTCTAGTCATTTTATTTTCAAACTTTTCTGAATCTGTAACGAATAACAATAATAGTATTGGAAATATGGCCATGTTTATGATAATTTTTGGAACTTTTTCTATGGATATCCGAACTTTATATTGAATCATCGGAGGTCGTTGTTTAAGTTGACTAAAACATCTTTCAATTGTTACACGCTCCTTTGTGAATAAATTATTATAAGCACGCTCCCTTGCGGTGTATTAGGACTTCTAAAAGGCACCATTATCCACGGTTCTATTCCATATCCTTCATATCCTAAAAGTAATGCATTCAACATCTGAAAATCATTCCTTTCAATGTTATAAATTCTGAGATGCTCCAAATCCGTGAATCGTGAACAGATACTGGCCATGATGCGTCTACTCTTGTAAACCCAACTGAATTTAACGTATGACTTGAACATTAATGTGTTCGATCAATATATTCGTCACCATCGATCACACCCAGACCCAATACACATGGAAAAGTACATTTTGTGAGCCCCATTGCTTTCGCTTCTATTAGAGGGTGTTTTGTTTAGAGGTTTGGTTTTTAAACTGGCAAATCTGTTTCTAACATTAACATAACATTAGGTTTAACTGTTTTATTTCACATTGAATTTGTATACGTCTAAAAAAACACAATATTCACTGCCCACATTTTTCTATGAACTTAACAGCAACTTCCGTCACAAACTTCTAACACAGAAGTTTGTTGAACTCCAATATCTTTTCCTACTCCTGTTTGAAAAGCCCTGGTCACCCACATATCTCGAAAAAAAATCCTTTTATCAGAGCTACAATATAGAACCACCTCTTCTTTCTTCAGATTCTACACCCAAAAAGTGATTGGATATCCACTTGACATTTTCTTAAGTAAATCGATACAATCCTTTAAAGTCCAATCATACTATCTTCTAGGTTTGTAATATTTTTTGGAAGACAAATTAAGGATGAACTCAGCCATTGTTCCAACTGAAGTCTACTGCCTATCAGACTCCAAATTTATTGAGTAGATTCTCACCTAGAAGAGCATGAACAATGTTTTATTCATATCAAAAGTGAGAATATACTCCAAATTATCGAGTATAAACTACATGCTTATTTTTATTCATATGACCCAATCAATTAGCAGATAGGGAGTTTTTTTATAAATTAGCCTCGGATAAAAATAAAATTAATATCACTCTTACAATCAATAAAGAAGAGTATGTTTGTTTGGTAGATACAGGATCTACAATCAGTTTATTAAACTCTAACAAAATAGGAAATATAATATACGAACATTTAGGAGAACAAATACATATTAGCACTATAAAAGGACAAGCTAAAAAAAAATACCGAATATGTACAAACTAAATGTCGACTAATAATTGATATAGCTTATCAAGAAATCCTAATGAACAACGAAGTACGAATACCGTTTTTAAGTAAAAGAATTGAAAATGAAGCAAATGCATTAGAAAAAAAAATGATTTGGTAAATATAAAATAAAATCATTTAAATGAAGAAGAGAAACGTGGAACACTTACATTACTAAAACAAAATACAAAAAGTTGTTCTATAAAGAAGGAGACATGTTAACAAATACTTCCAGCATCAGCATTGTACATGAAATTAAGACTACTACAAATGAGCAGATAAACTCCAAAATATACCGATATCCACCACAGCATGAAGCAGAAGTGAGAAAGAAAAAAAAAGCAAGAAATGAAAGTGCAAAGTATAATAAGGAAAAGTAATAATACATACTGAAGAAAAAATATAATTCGGGAGTAAATAAATTCAGGATAGTGGTAGATTAGAAGGCTTAACCAAGTAACAATTGATGACAAATATCCACTTCCCAATATCGATGGTATATTGGACAAGTTGGGTAAAGCGCTATATTTCAGCTCACTAGATCTAGCTAAAGGATATCATCAGATATTAGTAGCTGAGAAAGAGATTGAAAACACGGCATTTGTAACATGGCCTTTACGAATATGTAAGAATGCCTTTTGGTTTAAAAAATGCCCCGCAACTTTTCAACGCCTAATCAATGAAATATTAATAATACGTAATCAAAATCTGTGTAGTATATCTCGATGATATATTAATTTTTTCCACCACTCTAGAAGAATACCTGAATTCACTGGACAAAATCTTAAAAACACTTGCGACTCGATAAATGTAGTTTTATGCAGAAAAAAACTTCATATTTTGGGCATACTTACTAAAGATGGTGTTTAAGATTATCTGTGTTTTAATTGTTCAGTATTTAGCTATTTTCGTTAAACAAAAAAAAAACATGTAATAATTTGTTAATTTTGTACCATCATCTTGTGACACACTGTACCTTTGATTTGTAAAAAAATAATTTCTTGTTTCTTGTTCAGTTGCATCACAACAACAATGCACAGTCAATACACATCGCTCTCAACACTCCTCGCACAAGAGCCGAGTCACTCACAAGCGTTGTTAGTGTAATTAACGTTGCTCGCGAAATCGCTCGATGATTGACTTTGCATTGTCGGTGCTGCTGCGAGATGTTGGTCCATAATCTCTTTCACTTGGATTCATCTCACAGCCGGAGCAACATTAATTTTGGTAACCTTGTAAATAAAATCTAAGTGTGGTTTGATTCGCTGCCTTTTCTTGGTTTGATTATTTTTCTTGGCAATTCCCATTAATAGCTGCTGCTAAGACTAATCAAAGTCGTCGATTCTTAATCATAAATTTTGGTCCTTCTGCGTCGGATTTAATTGATTTTTCTTCGATTGAATCAATAATTCAAAACGTTTAGACATTTTATTGAACATTTAGTGAAAAATAGCTAGATATACATATATAAAAAGAACGCATAAACACGTGTCGGGTTGCATAGACTGTACGAGCAATTGCAATTTATTAATTCAAAGAATTTAAAGAAGGTTTAACTCCTTTTTCGCTATCGGCATTCTTTATATAATTATTTACACGTTTTTTTTGTGAAAATATGAGCGATTTAATGCGTATTCGCGGAAATGCAAAGGGTTGTTTGACTCGGGCAGCATCTTTTGCAGATTCAATTGTGCCAGCTACTCCTCTAGAATTATTAGAGATAAAATTCACAAAATTGAATGAAACGTGGTCGGAATTTTCGGCTTTACATAAAGAAGTTCTGAAAACTGCGACTGATGATACGGTGTGTGCAGAATTTGAGGTTGAGTTTAGTGAATATGAAGAAAAGTTCTTCAACGCGCATTCGAAATTGGTAAAGTCCATTCGTGAACGACAGTCTGTTGGACAAGAAAATAAAGATTCGGCTTTGAAGCAACTCGCGAAACAGCAAACCTCGTTTTTGGAAAAACTAAACTCAGCTTCAGAAAATAATTCGAAAATTCATCTGCCAAAGCTAACGGTGTCGCCTTTCTCGGGAAATTATAAAGATTGGCCTTCATTTCGGGATTCGTTTATGGGCACCATTGAAAATCAGCAAAATCTTTCGGATACGCAAAAGTTTCATTATCTGAAATCTTTTCTTCGCGATGATGCTGAACATTTAATAAGGCATCTAACAATCTCAGACGCAAATTACCTTGAAGCGTGGGATCGTTTAGAAAAACGGTACGATCGAACGCATTTAATTGTACAATCGTTTATACAAATGTTTGTGTCCCTTCCATCGGTAACCGCGGGTAACGTTCAAACATTACGGAAGGTAACAGACGGCGCAGACGAAGTCATACGTGGACTTAACGCGCTCGGTTCCAATAGTCGTGATCCGTGGTTGATTTTTCTCCTGCTCAGTAAACTTGATACTGACAGTAAGCAAAGTTGGGCTCAGCATGCAGGTTCGCGCGATGACTGTACCTTTGATGAACTCTTGTCGTTTTTGGAATCCAGATGCGATGCATTTGAATCCTGTCAGTCGTTATCTCGTCCTAATTTATCCCGTCGTAAACTAAATAGTGAAATTCGAACCCATTTTGCTGAATCGTCGCAGTCAACTCCGCATTGCCCAAAATGTAAAACCAGTCATATTTTGCCCCAGTGTCCACAATTCACTACCCTTGACATTGATTCCCGTCGGAATTTTGTGAAATCGAACTCATTGTGCTTTAACTGTCTTCGTGCCGGTCATTCTGCTAACAAATGCCGCTCTTCGTTTCGCTGTCGTGTGTGCAAGTCGCGTCACCACACATTGGTTCACCCGCCTGAACAAACTCACTCGTCGTCGTCGATTCCTTCAAACTCTTCGTCATCTATTCCATCAACCTCTTCGTCGCTTCAAACTCAAGATTCTCAACAAAATCCAAATTATCTCCAAACTCAACCATCCTGCTCTACATCATCGCCTGTTTACCCCTTGATCAATAACCATTCGATCGATGTTGGCTTCTCTAAGCAAACAATCCTACCCACCCTATTGGCTACGGTTCAGGATATTCAGGGCAATCCAATAAGTTGTAGGGTATTACTTGATTCTGGGTCCCAAGTCTCGTTCGTTGTCGAATCCTTTGCTCAGAGATTAGGACTTCCTCGCAAACACGCTCGAATACCTATTCTTGGAGTGTCAACCACAGACGCAGGTCATACTAGAGGTTGTATTTCAATGAAACTTCGCTCTCGCTTAAACCAAACTCATGTATTCGTTGATGCCTTTGTCCTGAATAAGTTGACTTCTAATCTACCATCTCAGTCGCTTGATATAACCGCGTGGTCCCATATTCAAAATCTGGAATTAGCAGATCCCGGATTTAATGTACCTGCTCCAGTCGACGTACTGCTCGGAGCAGACAAACTATGGTGCGTGCTCAAGGGGGAACAAATTCAGGGATCAAGAGGGTTACCCATAGCTCAGAATACATCGTTTGGTTGGGTTGTAACAGGTGAACTATTAGACACTCAGCATTCACATCATGTTTCCATTTCATCGCTTCACTCTATATTGGATGTTGACGTTTTACTGCAACGATTCTGGGAGCTTGATGAAGTAACACCCCCTCCTGATGAATCATTTAGTAACGACGAAGCTGAGCAACATTTCCGCAAGACATTCTCGCGTTCATCGGATGGGCGATACGTCGTTCAGTTGCCCTTCAACACTCCTTCGCCTGTCTTCGGTAATTCTCTCAAATCTGCTATTAGTCGCTTAAACTCTATGGAACGCCGCTTCCAGCGTGACACAAATCTCCGCTGCATGTATTTGCAATTCATGCAAGAATATATTCGTCTCGGTCACATGGTTCGCATACCCTCAGCTGAATTAGATACCAACCCTGGGAAGCAATTCTACCTTCCCCATCATGCCGTGTTAAAACCGGATAGCTCTACCACAAAATTGCGCGTGGTGTTTGATGGGTCAGCTAGGGATTCATTTGGCAATTCGCTTAACAGCAAGCTGCTCATTGGTCCTCCTATTCAGAGAGACTTGGTTGGTGTGTGTCTGCGCTTCCGACAACACAAATATGTTTTTACGGCTGACGTGGTTAAAATGTTCCGCCAAATTTGGGTTGATGAAAATCATACTGATTATCAGCGGATAGTCTGGCGCGAAAATCCGTCCAATGAAATCAGCCATTTCAGACTACGCACGGTCACATATGGAACGGCATCGGCACCATTCTTATCCGTTCGAGTGTTAAAGCAGATTGCGATGGACTAACTCATCGGAAGAGTTAATTAGTCTTCAGTCTGAATTGGTTACCCTATTATCCCTTGCGAAACTCGAATTACGGAAGTGGAATTCCAATTGTTGGCCTTTGCTTGCTCGCCTACCCCAAGAAGATTGCGAATTCTCTTGGTTTGATACAGAACGTTCAAGGTCGTTGATCAAGGTGCTCGGTATGCACTGGAGTCCTACTTCAGATCAATTTTCGTTTCGGATGGCTGACTCACGACTTTGTACTTCACCAACTCGACGATCGTTACTCTCGGAGATCGCTCGGATATTCGACCCGTTGGGATTCCTAGCCCCATCGGTTATTCTCTTCAAACTGCTCTTTCAGGAACTTTGGTCGTCAGAGTTAAAGCTCAGTTGGGATGATCCCTTGCCATCACCTTTGGCTGATCGGTGGATAAGCTATCAACGGGAACTTCACTCCTTTGAGCAGATACGGATTGCTAGAAATGTTTTCTCGTCATTTGAGGATGTTGAGCTCCACGGGTTTTCGGATGCCTCGTCGGTGGCTTACTCGGCTGTAGTCTACGCTCGCTGTAAAATCGCTGAGAATCAGTATAAGGTCGTTCTCGTTGCAGCAAAGACGAAGGTAGCGCCACTAAAACCTGTCTCCATTCCTCGCCTCGAGCTCTGTGGAGCGCTTCTTCTCTGCCGTCTCTTTCATTTAATCAAAACCTCTATATCACAAAACTGTAAGATCTTTGCTTGGTGCGACTCAGAAATCGTTCTTCACTGGTTATCGTCACCGCCTCGTCGTTGGACTACGTTTGTCGCGAATCGTACAGCTGCAATTCTTGAACAGATTCCGCGATATGCGTGGAACCATATCGCTTCAGAATCGAATCCAGCAGATTGTGCGTCACGCGGAGTGCTACCATCAAACCTCATCAATCATCATCTCTGGTGGACCGGTCCTTCCTGGCTCTCGCTGTCACAAGAATTTTGGCCAGAATCAAAGTTCACTGTGCCACAACCAGATCCAGCAGTAATCGCAGCAGAAGAAAAACAAACGCCCAAGCAAGTCTTAACATCAGTAACTCACACGGATGTCATCAGCAGTCTAATTCTCAAAATCTCATCGTGGTATCGGTTGCTCCGAATTTTCGCGTATTGCCTGCGCTTTATTACTCATTGTCGCCCTAACCAAATTGCAAAGATTCCTCGGGAGCGCGGTATTTCGTTAACCGAACTTAAAACATCACGACTCTACATTCTAAAACATGTGCAACAACAGGCATTCGGGAGTGAAATTCGCAGTCTTATGAACAATCGGTGCTTACCAAATAAGTCCAAACTCCTTCGATACTACCCGTTCATTGATAGCGATGGACTTTTGCGTGTTGGGGGCCGTATTAAGAACTCTAATGTGTCCTACAATATAAAATATCCCATTATTCTCCCTAACACTTATGTTTCTTCTCTTATAGCCACTGAGATTCATATAAATCACCTTCATCCAGGGGTTTCAGAGACATTCGCCATCGTTCGCCAACAGTATTGGATACTGGGAAGCCGTAACCTTATTCGCAAAATCGTTCACACCTGCAAACCGTGTTTTTTGCAACGGAAGGCTACTAGCTCACAACTCATGGGTGATTTGCCGCAACCCCGTGTCATCCAAAGTCGTCCTTTCAGCAACACTGGGTGTGACTATGCTGGACCCTTCACCATCAAACTGTCAAAAGGTCGTAAGCCAAGGCTGGCTAAAGCCTACTTGGCACTATTTGTATGCATGTGCACAAAGGCAATGCACTTGGAATTGGTAAGTGACCTTACGACCGATGCATTTTTAGCTGCCTTCCGCCGATTCGTATCTCGACGTGGAAAATGTTCCAATGTATACACTGACAACGGGACAAACTTCCAAGGAGCTCGTCGCTGTCTCAATGATATGCAGAAGTTGGTGTTGTCGCAGACCTACAACGACGACATTGCTGCTGCTCTCGCACTTGATGGAGTTCAATGGCACTTCATACCCCCCTCAGCTCCACATTTTGGTGGATTATGGGAGTCCGGGGTAAAGTCAGTAAAGCTGCACTTACGCCGGGTTATCGGATCCAACATACTCACATTCGAAGAGTTGTACACTGTGCTGACTCAAATCGAATCAATTTTAAATTCACGTCCTCTTTGTGTGTTGTCCGATGATGATTGCAATCCATTAACCCCTGCGCATTTCCTTATAGGTGAACCATTAACCGCTGTTCCGGAGCCCAGTTACCTCGAGACGTCACCTAACCGCTTGTCACACTGGAATCACCTGCAATCAATGGTCCAAGGATTTTGGAAACGGTGGCAACACGAATATATCACCACTCTTCAAGAACGGCCCAAATGGACAACACCCAAGGTTGAGCTGAAGATTGGCGACATAGTGGTAATTAAAGAACCAAACCTTCCGCCAACTAAGTGGCTTCTTGGCAGAGTTGAGGCTACTCATCCAGGTTCTGATAACCATGTCAGAGTTGCGACAGTAAGGACAGCCCGTGGCAATTTTACTCGTCCTATCACCAAGCTGGCAGTTCTCCCATCGTCCTGAAACTCGTTCCAGGGGGGCCGGGATGTTTAAGATTATCTGTGTTTTAATTGTTCAGTATTTAGCTATTTTCGTTAAACAAAAAAAAAACATGTAATAATTTGTTAATTTTGTACCATCATCTTGTGACACACTGTACCTTTGATTTGTAAAAAAATAATTTCTTGTTTCTTGTTCAGTTGCATCACAACAACAATGCACAGTCAATACACATCGCTCTCAACACTCCTCGCACAAGAGCCGAGTCACTCACAAGCGTTGTTAGTGTAATTAACGTTGCTCGCGAAATCGCTCGATGATTGACTTTGCATTGTCGGTGCTGCTGCGAGATGTTGGTCCATAATCTCTTTCACTTGGATTCATCTCACAGCCGGAGCAACATTAATTTTGGTAACCTTGTAAATAAAATCTAAGTGTGGTTTGATTCGCTGCCTTTTCTTGGTTTGATTATTTTTCTTGGCAATTCCCATTAATAGCTGCTGCTAAGACTAATCAAAGTCGTCGATTCTTAATCAGATGGCTTAAAGCCAAACCCTAGTAAAGTAGATGATATCAAACGAATCGGTCTACCGAAGACGGAGAAACAACTTAGATAAATGTTTCTTGGGTATGACAGGATTTTATCGAAAATTCATTAAAGATTATTTGAAACCACCACATCCTTTAATAAAATATTTAAAAAAAGATTTAAAAATTAACACTAACGATCCTTAGTACATCCAAGCATTCGAGAAATTGAAACTACTGACACCTTCACATCCCATATTAAAATTTCCCAATTACCTACGAAAAGGAATTTGTGGTTACAACTAGGCTTGCCACCTTTTAGAAAATCTCGTGGAGGACTTTAAAAAAAATCTTTTTTTTTTTAACCCAAAATGCGTATAGGTACATATTGCCCAATTATTATACAATAAATACTAATAAAATAATAATTTGAGCTTAGTACGCTGCTCGAGCTAAATTTCAGCTCCCATACAAAGTTTCCTTCAAAATTTAAGCAAATCCATTTAGCCGAGCGGTACCCTGCTTCAGCTAAAAAATTAAATTTTCATTTCAGACTGTGCTTCATATATCTGTCAAAATTTAGCGCGGTGCCAAGCTAAATTTTGACAGATCATGTTAGTTTTTTTCTCTTGTGTTTTGGTGTTGCTGAAAAATAAATAAGAATGAGATTTTTCAATAAATACCTCGATGAGGAATCCTTTGAAAATATAACACTTTTTCGCGTCGATGAATTTTTGAAAGAAGTTATTTTCAACGAAAAACTGTTCCCTGTGACAGTTATATCCACAACGTACTCTACATACGTCAAAATTTAGCTACGATTTTAGCTAATGTTTGGAGAGACAAAATTTAGCAGCTCAAAATTTAAAATTCATTCCCATGAATCCATTACCTCTTTTCGACATAATTTCGCAGCAGCAACGTACTAGGCTTTAATGGTCATTGGGGATGCAGACTGCAGAGGTCAATAGAATCTAAAGAGATGAGAAACCTGAAACTCTCTCTTTTGCAGGCGCTGCCGTTTATATTAAAACTTGACTCCAATCCCAATGTATTTGCTGCCACGTTTGTAAATAAAATCGTACTTTTTAAGAAGTGAGGGAATTTGATATTTTTAGTTTTAGTAATTATTGTGAGTGGAGGACATTTGTCTTTTTGTGGAGGACGGAGGACATCACCTTATAAAGGAGGACTTTCCTCCTCAAAGGAGGACGGGTGGCAAGCCTAGTTACAACGGATTTTGGTGATTATGCTATTGGTGCTGTTCTTTCACAACATGGGCATCCAATATGCTTTGTATCAAGAACACTAAATAGTTACGAAAGAAATATTAGCGTAACTGATAAAGAATTTTTGGCTATAGTCTATTCTGTAAATTACTTCAGACCCTATTCGTAGGGTAATAAATTTAAAATTATCACCCATAATTCTAGGTATAAAGGTATAAAGGCAAGGAGTTTTCCCAAAGGAACCAGAGGTGGATTTTGAAATTGCAAGAGTATAATTTTGAGGTCGAATACCTGAAGGGTAAGGAATATAAAGTGCCAGATTATTTAAGTAGGTTAGAAAATAGTGCTCAAATTAATGAACAGAACAGCAGTGAATCCAATATGGACCTGTCTGAGTCTGGCACATTGCATTCAGTAGATGAACAGTTACAAGATCACATAGGCATAAGAGAAGAAATAATAAATAAATACAAAACACAGATAATTCTAACTTATTGTCCAAGTAAGGAAATTTACATAGTACATGGAAGAAGAATTATACAAATCAATCCTCAAATTGATGACATTTCAATTAAAGATATATTACAAAGACATGTAAAACCAGGAAACATTGGGATTTATTCAGAGGTAAATAATAGAGATTATTACAAAGTGAAATAACTTATTATAAAACAATTTTTCGGAAATCGTAAAATAAAGTTTAGAAAAGCAACAAGAAAAGTGCAAAAATAGTTGACGACGAAGAGTACCATAAGCAAATATCCTTGTATCATACATGAGAGTCATTGAATAGTAGCATAAATGAGACTTATAAGACATTGAAAGACAAGATATTTTATCCTAAATTGCAGGAACATTATAAAACTTATTATAAATAATTGTAGCAAATATCAGGAAATAAAATATGATAGAAATCCAATAAAAATCCAATAACTGAAACACCAACCGACAAAAATTAAATGAAATACACTTAGACATTAATCATTATAAAAAACAAACGTTTGTTACCATTATCGACAAACTAACAAAATTCGCAGTTGCTTATACAATTAATGAAAGGAACTGGGTAAAAAAAAATTGCTATTCTAGAAGGATATCTAGCCACATTTGAGAAACCAAAGAAAATTATAATGGATAATGCGTTTAAATCAGAAGAAGTAATAAAGTATTTACTAGAAAAAGGAATTTATATTCATTGGACTAAGCCCAAAAGCAAATCTCTCCATAACTTTGGTGAATCGAAGATTTTTGCGCTTGATATTTCAAAGGCATTTGACAGAGTTTGGCACCATATAAATGCTGGTGTTCCCCAAGGCTCCGTTGTGTCTCCGGCTCTCTTTCTCATTTTTATTAATGATCTCTTGTCTGCAACTTCTAATTCTAATCCATTCCTTCGCTGACGACAGCACTCTTAGCTTCTCATATTCTTTCCCGGACTCACGTCCCTGCCATTTGGCCGTAGAACTGGAACCGCAACATATGTTAAGCTCATTAAATTCCGGCCTTGACAGCATTTTAAAATGGGGTTTAGCCAATAGAGTGGAATTCTATGCTTCTAAAACACAATGCTGTCTGCTGTCTCTAAAGCGAAATCCGACCCTACAGCCATTATCAATGAATGGCACTTTCATCACCGAAACCGAAAGACTTCCCATTCTCGGTATGTGCGTTCATGAACACCTTCGTTGGAATGACCACATACACGTAGGTAGTCGCCAAGAATGCTGCGAAATGTCTAGGTTTCCTCAAACGGTGAAAGAAATACTTTACCCCTTCTGATAAGGCATTCATTCGCCCAAAACTGGAGTGCAATTCCCATAGGTGCGCCCAAAACCATATTGCGCCTACTGGATAGGATCCAAAATCGCGCGTTTAAGCTTATCGGAGACATAAATATAGCGAATTCCATTAATTCGCTTGAACATCGCAGAAATGTTACGTGTCTCTCGCGGTTTTATCGCTTTTTTAACAAACAGTGCTCAAACGAAATTGACAGCTGCATTCCACCCCTTCAGCAATTCAACCGCAATACTCGTCATGCTAGGAATGCTCATCAGTTTACCATTCAGCCTATCTTCGGACGTACTATGAAATATAGAGATTCATTCATAAGCCGTACATCACGAATGTTGAATGCTTTACCAAACTCTGTTTTTCCTCATTGTTACAATTTACAGACATTTAAAACCAATGTGCATCGATTTCTCCTATCATATCTATCCTCATTTCCTTAATAGGTAGTCGTAATCTCTTTAGCGCGTGTCCATTATAAAAAAAAAACAAGTAACTAAAAGTGCTATCATCGGACTGGCCGATGCTTTGATACTATCCACTGTATGGACTGGTACAGGTACACGCATGTGTCTAATATTGGTTTTGTATGGGAGGTACCAGAGCTACTTGACCGACATAGCACATTTTCAATACCAACCTGGCGACAGTAAAGAAGTCATCTCACAAAATTTCATTCGCCTAGGTCAATTCGTTTGGACGCTATCGTGCTTTCAACAGACAGACAGACGGACATGGCTAAATCGATTCAGAATGTGATCCTGATTGAGAATATATATACTTTATAGGGTCTCTGGTGAATCCTTTTCGGCGTAACAAACGTAATCAGTAATGACAAAGTGAATATACCTTCCTGTGGAGGGTATAAAAAAAAGAGGTCACCCACTTTGATGGGCTATAACTGTAAATTGAGGGAGATAAGATCCCCCTGCATTACAAATTTTTGTTCGGAGGAACTTCAGGAATCACCCCTTAAGGGATTATACTTCTTAACTGGGACACCCTGTATGTTCATGTTCAGATTTTTCTATAGTAATTCGGTAATAGTCAAGCTATCTGACTATGACTATTTATTTGCAGTGGTTTCCCCTGCAGTTTCTTTATATTTCAAGTTTTTATTTCAAGAAACTGCCAAACCCATTTCTTAACTTATCGATAATCTTGTTTGGGAATTCTGCCGACAAAAAGCGGTTTTATTCCATAAACATTTTTAGACGATTGTTTTTCAGGAATGCATAAAGCATAAGACGACGAGGATATGATACATTCGCGACCAGATATTAAGGTCACATATGCCCTTCTTATCAATTTATTCTATATGTACATATATTAAAACATAGGTACGAATATGAACATATTCAAGCCTATACCTATACATATACGTTAAATTATTTAACGCCTTTAGAAATCTTTTTTTTTAAGGTTATTCAAGGATATATTCCCTCAAGAAGCTTTAATCGACGCAATTTGCCCCCGACCGCCACGCGATAACTTAAATGCACCCAAAGCAATAAAACAATTAGAGTACCTACATTTCTAGTACAAGACTGGAAACTTGCAACAGCCACATTAGGGTACATTATATGCGCACAGAGCAATAAAACAGCGAATTGCGTCATCCGTCATCATAAACGAATAACCAACAGCCAACCGATATTTTTGCGCGTTATGCTACATGCCGTGTACTAGCACAATTTTCCCGTATTTAGCCACTGCGCTACATACGAAAAACGAAATGTGTACCAGATGTGTACACTATCTGGTGACGTCAGAGCCACATACGGATGTGGCGTACTACATGCCGTGTGTGTACTAGCGCCTTAATCCTCGACAGGCACGTAGCCAGTTCCTCTAGCCCCCCCCCCCCCCCCCCCCCGAAATTCTTAAACAAAACACAGAAACTAAAATTTTCTAGCTCAACTTTTTTTTTTTTTTTTTCAAATACTTTTTCCGGTAAAGGCGAACCTATAACGCTTCAACAACTTTTATATTTTCTAATGGCTTACACGACCTATCTTCATTATTTCTTCTTATTTTCAGAAACAGTATATTTTTATCACAATCACCTAGTCACATAACATTTTTATTCGCCAGATTTGGATATTTGAGGCGAACGACTTTCACTAAATTCGCAAACCGCAATAAGGTGAGTTTACATTCGCGAGCTTTTTGACAATTCAGGCGAATATTATTTTTCACATTCGCAAATCACACAATACGAAACAGTCACATTCGCCTGTTTTTATACCCGGTACCACACTGTGGCGAGGGTATATTCACTTTGACATTCCATTTGTAACGCACATAAGGAGGCGTTGTAGGTATGACAAACTATATATATTATTGATCAGCATCACTTTCTTGGTCGATCTAGCGATGTCCGTCTGTCTGTCCGTCTGTCCGTCTGTCCGTCTGTCCGTCCGCACGATTACGGCCGTAATTTAAGAGCTATCGACTTGAAATTTGGTACGTAAGCTTTTATCCACCAAACTGAGGCTAAGTTCGAAGATGAGCAAGATCGGATGAAAACTACTACTACCTCCCATACAAAAATATCGGATTTATATAGATTTTTGATGTTAAAAATTAAATTTAAATAGCTACAATTAAGATAGCAAGTTTAAACTTTGCACATATTGTTTTAATAATATTTAAAATTGTTTGACAAAAAATGAACTTGGTCGAATTAAAACTACCCATACCTCCCATACAAATATATAATTTTTTAATACTTAAATATTTTTTTTTTATTTTTACAATAATATAGTACCGGGTATTTGAGCTTCGGCATAGTCGAAGATAATTGTCTTACTGGTTTTTTATTCGACTCGCGAACGATAATAGGGCCCTTATACTCGGGTTAATCGAATTTAGCACAAGTGCAATGTTTTATCAATGGTGTACAAAGTAAAAAGTGTATTTGTGATTTCATAGTTTTAAAAATGTTTTTACATCCGTTTGTCCAGCCGTGAAGCATTAAAAATATCTTCTTGGTTTTCCGTAGTGTGTAGGGAGGTAGGTACGTAAAGCCATTATATCCCTTTTTTTATTATTTGCATTGCAAAATAAAACATTTTAATACAGCTTAACATTGTTTTCCTTATATTTCCACAAATGTATTAGAATTTTTGATGAAATTGTTTCCATATTTGGTTTACTTTGACGTTTGTCATTCGGTTTTTGCGTTGTGCCTGAACTGGTTTCGAGGCGAACATTTTTAATCGCTAACCATAATACTAATATGCGGTTTATTCGCCAAGCAAGTCGACTTGTAATATGGCCCTTAAAGTAACATTTGATTCAAAGAGCTGGGAAGAAATTGAGCGAAGATTGTGCATAAGAGCACCCATAAAGATGTGTTTAAAAATGTTAGTTTCTATGTCCCTGTATTTCCGTTTTTATTAGTAGATATTTAAATAATTGTACATACCTAAGTTAACAGAAAAAGAAAACAACTTGAAGACAATTACGAATAAGCAATAAGAAGCTGTTTCACCAAAGGGCATAAACGTACCAGAAAATTCTACTGAGGAGAATGTCTACCATAAACTGCAAAGATACACTATGTAGGTATTCATCATCGTATAGATGTCTACAAGGCTTTATATAATTACCTTATAAACACTGAACCAAATTTGTTAGTGATATTGACAAAAACGTAGGTAGACTTGAAGAAATGGCGATCAATATAAGGTCAACACCTCATATCCGTTGTTTTGACAAATACTTGCGAGTAGAGAATTGTTGAAGGGACGGAATGCAGTTAGCTATTTCATCAGAGCATTGGTGGTGAAAATAGCGAAAAAGGAAAATGTTCACTATTTGTTTAATATAATTTATATTTGTTTAGCTAAAGTAATTAATTTAAAATTATATTAACTTTTGCCGTAAATGGTCTTCAAGTCTAATGTAAAAGATATTTTCCAAGTCAATAAATGAAATGAAATAAAAATTTGCTGAAATGATTCTGAGATTCTGCAAGATTCGCAATAAACGAGAAAGTTTCGTGCGACCCAATCGTTTGTTATTGGAAAGTGCCACGCCCCTTTGCCCGATCCCTTTAATAGATTGGTAAATGTTTTCTAAAGGCAATACACAACGCCGTCTGTTTTCGAACAAATGTACTAAAAACCAAATCATCCCGGATTTCCAATTTTCCTTGAAATTTTCCGGGATTTTCCTTTTTAGCGTCCTTTCTTGGGCCAATACGAATCCATCAAGCGCGAAATCGTGAAAATCGAAGGATCCGGGGCCTGTTTCACAGATCATACAACACATACATTGTATGATTTTGAAAAATCTGCTGTATGATTTCTGTTTCACAGAATTGATGTATGATTTGCTGTCATACAACAATCTATGAATGGAGAATTGACTGGAAGTACTGGAATGTTGTATGATCCTGTTTCACAGAAACAGCCGTTTAACCTCAGATTTATCATACAATTCATGCAGCACAATATTTCGTTGTAAATGAATTAAGACAAACGAAAATATGCAAGGGAAAGTACTTTTTTACTATTTATGTTATTAATTATGAATGTTAATAGCTTTTCTTGTTCTGAAACAGTCAGCAAAAGAACAATAAATTCTCGTGGTTCAGGAAATACACGATAAAAAATATTTGCTTTTTGGGGAATTTTCTGGTTTGCATTGTCAAAACTGCTGCCCAAATGTTATATTACGTAATGTCGAAAGAATGAAACAGACGGGAGTCAATGGTGCTTCTAGTAAGGATCTTTTTGAAAGATAGACGAAAACTTCTTGAAATCGGTTAGCAGATAGTGTATGGTCTGGACTGGATGCTTGGATCATCGTTTTATGGTTTAATCATCATCGGGTGGTGACCATGATTACAAGTAAATAACCTTATTCTTAATGGAAAGATTGATATAATATATTTACTTTAATAGATATTTTTCTAAAATTCCTTTATTTCACTTTTATTTCTAATAATTTGAGCTTCTATTCATTTTTGATAAAATTTCGCAATGAAATTTATGAAATGTCAAAATCATACATTTCATACAACAAACAAATTATCATACAACACTTCCAATGAAATCTATGAAACAGAAAATTGTATGTGTTGTATGATGTATGATGAGAATGTATGTTGTATGATATGTATCTGATGTATGATCTGTGAAACAGGCCCCCGTTCTTTACTTATGAGTGCAGACACACGGACGGCAGTCTCTTTTGTATTAATGGATAATAATATATGAACACACGATTCTCGAATCTCGAATGACAAAAATTTCGAAGGCTAAAGATCTCGAAAAGTATTTTTTTTAATCTCGAAGGCAAAAAATCTCGAAAGACTATATCTCGAAAAAATCTCGAAAATAAAAAGTAAATTCAATATTTTTTTTGGGATAACAACATAATAAGGGTATTCATGCAACGTCGTAAGTTTACCATTCGCGTAAAATGGTAAGTTTACGACGCACGTTTCATGAAGGCCCCAAATAGCTGCCTTCGTAAATGATGGTAAACCAGTCAGCTGTTTCACATGAGAGTGAACGAATGAATTGATAAAATACGAACAAACCACTTCTGATGCAATTATAAAGATAAAATTGCACATTTTACTATTCCTAGTGTAGAATAATTAGTTAGTCTAACAAATTGTATCAAGAAATCAAGTTTTGAAAAGGTTTAAATAACGAAATTTCCAATTCCAAACTTTTTGCCGCGAACGAGAACATCCTTTGTTTGGAATTGAAAATTTCGTTATTGAAACTATTTTAAAACTTGCTTTTAATACAATTTGATGTATTAATTAATTATCCTACACTTGGAATAGTAAAATGTGCAATTTCTATTAATAAATGCATCAAAAGTATTATAAATGCATGCAAAGTAATTTTTTCCTGATTTCGCGCCTTTATTTCAAGTGTGAAATGTCACTTTGACCTCGTCGTAAGTTTACCATCTCGGTTTTCCACACCAATTCGCGTAGTAAGTTTACCATCTCGTCGTAAATGATTTTCCATACAAATTTTGACAGTTCATTTACCACGTCGTAAACTTACGACGTTTACGACGTTTACGACGAGTTTACGACGTTGCATGAATTGAATACCCCTAATATAAACTTTCCATATATCCAACCTTGCACTTACTCCAAAGCCTACATTGACCACAAGCCGGAGGGGTTGCAATGGGACAGCATGCCCTCTCATACGTATCTCACCTTTTAACACTAGTTTTAGATTTGGTGGTGGTGTGGTGTATGGGCCGGTGTCTACTCGGAATCACCTCAAATATCAATTTCAGTACGCTTACCGAATTTTGCCAGCGTTTTCCAGGCGGAATTACTATGGCTATCCGAGAAGCTTGCACTCAACTTCGTTAAACAAAGCATTGCTATCCTTATGTGGCTATCCATCAAAGTCATCGACTCCTCCAAACTGGTGCAGGAGTGCCGGAACGAGCTTGCCTGTCTAATCGAGCGCTTCAGGGTCACAATTCTCTGGGTTCCAGGGCATAGTGACATAACAGGCAATGAGCGCGCGGATGAGCTGGCCAGGAAGGGCTCAGCACTACACGCCTCGCTATCAACGAGGGTCCACATTCCGCTCAGAGCGGGACAAAAAGGGTAAAATACATTCGCATTTTCTGCAGAAAGCCAATTTCCGATGATCGGGGTTGACAAACTGCGGCATAGAAGATATGGCCTAGGTACCTACAATCAAAACAGAACCCGCCCAGATATCGCTAGAATCACGGCAATAATCACGGGGCATTGGCCAATTGGAGACCATGCAGCCAAGCTAGGTATCCCATATACAACCCGCATTGCCGCAGTTGCGGTAATACAAATGAAAAAGAAACTCTTATTCACTTCCTTTGCAAATATCCAGCTAGCGAGAGCCAGACTGGGCGCACTTAACCAACCATTCTTTGACGACCTTAGCGACATCTCGGGCAAAGGGATACAGGAACAGGATCTTATCCGTTTTCTCAATTCCACTATAGGCACCGACCGGACCACATTCTAAACAATCACCAGAAAATAGGTCACACGATTCGTGGTAACAAAACGGCACATCTTAGTACTAATTGGGTTCAAGGTGAACCGCCACTGCTACCTCAGGTCCGGAGGGAATGAAAACCTTAAGCTTGGCATGCCTTATACCAAACCTAAGTTTGTGATCTGCTTTCTCGAGAGCCACCAGGCACTCGTTGTTTATGAGTAGCAGGAACGACATGGTGTTTTTGTGGGGTTCCTCCGCCTTGATGACTGCCCAGTCATCCATTGGAACCACCGGGTTGTGTAGTTTGAGACACTTCATATTAGGCAACCAAATCGGGATTTCGTTAGCTGGGATAAGCTTGAGCTTCAAACCATCCCAGGCATCGTTAACTTTAGCAACGCACTCGCTGAGGAAGTCCTTTGAGAATTGGTCGGCGCATTTGATCACCCGATATCCTCTAACCAACTCGGCGGAGTAAAAGTCTGGCAGTATGTATTTATAAGTATTCACAGTTTCAAAAATAAAATTCAAAATCTATGCTTCTGTTTTTATAAATAATAAAATTATTGAAATGTCCAATTCGGCAGAATTGCCATGTCTATATTATAAACTTTTTTTGTATTGTTATTTTTTCCAAAGAAAATAATAGATTAAATAAAGAATAAAATGTGTAATAGAGACATTAGCACAGGCCTTGGCCCTCATTGAAGCTAAGCTCTGGGCCTCCGGGTATCGTAGAATAGCCCCAATGCAAATGGACAAACTAAACCCGTAAATAAGCTGATTGAAATTTACAGAGACGTAAATATTCAAGGTTCTTACATGCCGTTTGAACTGAGTTTAGGAACTTTCTCCTGAGGGATCTTATCAAAGTAGCGCTGAACCTTTGACGATGTCATTATACCTGGTGCCTGGTGGCATCCAGGTGTAACCCAATTGTCGCGGATCTGATTCCCAGTGTGTTGGCGAAATACTCTTGAAGCAAAGGCATTAGCGAACCGATGTGATCTGACAAGTTTTTTCATTCGCACTCAAACACTTGTGATCACAGCATGATTTTGGCCAACACATGCACGGCAGTAGGTATATTTATTGACTTCTTCCTTCGAATCGCCATGTGGCGTTCCCGTGTGGAAAACTTTGGAGTCTTTCGAATGACAATCGGTTGAACTTCGAACTCGTCCATGGCTTTCTTCAGATTTAATCCATTATTCGACCGATAACGTTCCAATTGTATTCCATTAAACCGGCACTTATTGTTATTCTCAATCAAATGCATTTTTCGCTTTGAATTATTTTTTCGAAATTTATTTATTTATTTATTTATTGACGCACACTTTCGAAGGCTACTCGATCCCCCAAAATCCACAGCACACCAATAGGTGAAATAAAGAATACAAAATAATAATAAATATTCAATTCCAATCCTTTTTTAACTTCTTTTAAATTAAAAGTTTTAAAGGTCATTCCGTTATCCCCACGTTATCCCAGTAGTACTATGATAGAGCCACAAATAAAAAAATTGCAATCTTCGAAACAGGTAAAAAATAAGTCTTTATTCCTAAACAGTCAGTTCCACTAGAAAAAAACACATAAATTATATGTAATATCTACCATGTAATCCAACGACATGAACATTTTAGTATGTAACCAATTTTCGAGGGGAGTATACTCAATGCTGGGCGCAGTTTCACCGGACTCATTTGATACACTGCACTCATACAGCAACACATTTCAGATGCCATTTGTGACTCCTTGGTTTCCAGAAAAAGTACGCGACACGTAAACTAATTTTAGAGTAAAACTTAAGTCATTGCTTGTTGTTTCAGGTCCTAACACCGTCATCTGGATTTCTTGATTTTGCAATAAGTATGAGACCAGACTACCATCAAGCAATTATCGACACAATACAGTTTTATGGATGGCAAAGGATAATATACCTCTATGATTCACACGATGGTAAGTATTAAGAAATATGTAATTACTGTAGTTCTTTTACATGATTGTACTTTGTACATTATGTACATTGCATTGCTATGACTTTTGTGTACATCCCCTTTGGATTGGTATTTCGTTAAGAAACGAAAAGAATTTGCAATCCTGAAACTTTCAAAGCACATCTGACGATTCAATTTAAAAGTTAAATCACATTTCAGTCCTTTCAACATTTTATTTAAGCATTTCGTCCTAAATAAATCCTTCGTTTTATTCACATTATTATCTATTTCTTCCTAACTTTTATTTTAGAAGGTTATAAGAAAGTTTTTATTATTTTTAAGTTAAATCCAAAATGTTGAGCCTTATTTATTAAATAAATTCAGATATCGGTGATATAAGGCTAAAATTTCCTATGAATATACATTTACAATTAAGAGTACTTTAAGTATAGAAAATGCTTACAAATGTATGGCTTAATTAAATAGGTACTTCAAGTTGCTATATATGTAGATTATATATAGTTTATGCAATTTCATTTAAATTAAACTCTGTGATGAATTAAAGGTTATGTCATGGATGAGACAGCAAAAAGCGCCAGCAACTCGGAGACCATTTTCTGCGTGTTGTTTGAAGTCCAGTGTACCTCAAACCAACTTTCGTTCAGTCATTAGTTTGCTAGGTATAGGTTGGAGACTATTGGCTGGATTTGCCAGGTTCGTCAACATTTAGTTGAAAGAAAGACCTCTTTCATTACAGTTAACTTAAACAGTGGAATATATTGGGTTATTTGCTTTCCCTATCACAGCGCCGAAGCATCAGTAAAAGGGGTTATTTGATTAAATTATCATCTTCATAAAATTCAAGTTCAACCTTTAAAAAGTACCTACTAATGCATTCACATTATTTAGTACCGGGCAAAACCTTTACAGTGCCTTAAAGTATGAAACATACATATTACATAACTAAATGCACACAGTTTCACCGAAAAAGCATGTAATATGCAGATACATATATATTTGGTGTGTAATAGTGAGTCACCAATTTCAAGTAGAACATCATTTTTTGGTGCATATTGATTTGTGATAATAATTTCCAACTTTTGAAATGGTTTCAATTTACGATATCAAATTGACTCTCATTTGTAACCAGATATGCCGATAAGCAAAACGTTTGACGATTTGGGAGTTAACAATAGCCGTGTAAATGCTGATATACGGCCCCAGTTGCTCGATAAAGTTGTCGAAAATTGAACTTCACGATTGCGCTTTATTCGAACTAGTCATGGCGCGCATGTGCCCGAAATCATAAAGCTAATATAATAGACATTAACAATATAGCTTCAAGTGTTTTATTTCATACTGAATTTGTGAAGCTACCGATGCCCAGTTATCGCAACTATCTCACACCAATATTGTGCTTTTTTACCTCTATAGCCGCTGGGTACTGCTCTTTTCCATCCTGACTGGAGTTGCTGAACTTATAGGTAAATGAGAGTTTTAAACACGAAGAAGATAGGTCCATTAATGCTCTGTCGGAATTGCCTGGCTTAATGAGCGTTACAAGTCTATAACATTTCGGTTAATTTCATTGAATTCAAACAACAGTTTTGTCAATAGTCAAAATGGCAGATGCCTTACATAAGCTACTCTGACATATTTGCAGCATAGGTCAGTGAGGATTTAGATTTAGACTCGAACGTATAACTCCGTCTCTTATTATAAGTCATAACTTTGCCTTCACCTGGATACCACAGCACAGCACACATAATTATAAAGGGTGATTTTTTAGCTGGTTTGGTTTTGGCAACACTGGTTTTGACAGCTGACGTGTGTTTAGTACCTTGTGTCACAGTCAAACAGCTTCAGTTTGGTTTGCAATTTAACCATGGATCGTCTTACAAATGAACAACGCTTGCAAATTATTGAATTTTACTATCAAAATTCGTGCTCGGTTCGAAATGTTCATCGCGCGCTGCTTCCATTTTATGATCGGCATTCTCGACCTTCTGAGCAGTCTATTCGGAAGATTGTGACCAAATTTCGCACCAAATTTACTTTGTTGGACATTAAACCACCAAAACGTTTACGTACTGTGCGTAGTGAAGAAAATATTGCGGCCGTATCAGCTAGTGTGACAGAAGACCGCGAAATGTCGATTCGGCGCCGTTCCCAGCAGTTAGGCCTTTGTTACAGCGATGATAACAAACTTTTTTTTGCCCGAAATGGAAGTTCTTGACTTGCGTGATATGTGGTTTCAACAAGACGGTGCCACATGCCACACAGCACGCGAAACAATGGCGCAATTGCGAGGCGAGTTTGGTGAACAGTTAATTTCACGTTTCGGGCCGGTCAATTGGCCGCCTAGATCGTGCGATTTGACACCATTAGATTATTTTTTGTGGGGGTATGTCAAGGCTAATGTGTATAGGGACAAGCCCGCTTCGATTGACGCACTGGAAGCCAACATCCATGCATTCATTCGTGAGATACCGGCCGATATGTGTGAAAGAGTATGCCAAAATTGGACTCAGCGGATGGGCTACCTGAGACGCAGCCGCGGTCAACATTTGCATGAAATTATCTTTAAACATTAAATTGCAAGGTTCAAACTATCGATTCAAATAAATATTTCATTCATTTTTTCGAATTTTTTGTGTTTTTTTTTTTTTTAAAGTTCTAAACCTCTTAAAAAATCACCCTTTATGTACCTGGGGGTCGATTCTGGTTCGGCGAAAAAGTGAAATGAAAATATTTTCACTCTTTCACCGCAAATTCGATTCTCGTTCTATGAAAAGGTGAAACCAAACGTCAAAAATTTTCATATGAATAATTTCTTTTCACGCGCTCATTTGTAAGTGAATAGATCAGTGAAAGAGTGAAAATGGAGATTCCAATAAAAAAAAAAACAAGGGAAAAAGCGTCACATTGAAGTTTTTAGAAATAAATTTGGAAATTTATTGTTTATGTATATTGGTACAAAACGTAAGAAAGCCACATTGTCCTCCTGACCAATAGCTTGTTGAGAACTTCCCTCAGTAAAAAAAACATGTTCATAGCGTCATATCACTTCGCTATGGAAGAGCTGGTAATTTTGATGATGTTTTAAGGTTTTATGTTTTTTTTTAGATGTTTAGGAAGCCATAAAATTCTATATGAAGTGTTCTCCACTATCGCTTCAAAAGGATTTTCGTTCTATTTAGACGAGGCCTTATAATCGGCATTTTTTTTTTAAACTATTTTTAAAATGGGTTCTATTATTCAGCACATTAATAATAAATAAATTTCAAACCTCTGCACATTTCTTCGCCTTATTTCGATAAAAAGTCAGGCATTTTATTCAAAAATTTAATCACCACTGTGGCCGATATTGAATTCACCACAGCATTTTCACTTATTGAACGAGAATCGCATTTTAGTACAAAGTGAATCGAAAAAATGAAAGCAATGCCTGAAAGCGAATGTGAAAACGATTTATTCGATTCACTCTTTCGCAGAACCAGATTCGACCCCCTGGATGCAAAAGTATGTTTATACTTTTTGCGATCGTGCGACAAAACAAACAAAAACAAAACCACACGATCAGATGTGTACCTCATTCGAAAAGGGTTGACGTTGATTTGTTATTTGTTTTCTCAGTGATTGCTATAGTCAGTTGTATTTGAATTTAATATGATCGTATACCAGTGCTGCCATATTGTGGGAAATTTCCCTTTTTGAGGGAATTTTTGTACTCGAAATGAGCTAAAAGGGAAAAAGGGAAACTTTCTGTTTTTGTTCTTTGAAACTTTACTTTAATTTTTTTGTTCAACTTCAAAAAGTAATTTTATTTTATACAGCTGACTGCTTTCATGAACAAGCGCTTGTATTGACACAAAAAGAAAAAAGACCTAGGGCCAAAGAACGTAAAATGAAAACGACCGAACGGTCGATTAATATGATCGTATGACGTATACGTATACCCGATGCCGGATGGGATCTCTTCATAAGAGAAGAGAAGTACAAAACAGGTAATAGGGTAGGGTTGGGTTCTGGTAGTCGTAGTGGTTTGGATTTCATTGGAACAGGGCAACAAAGGAAAGGAGATGTACTTCAGTAGAGTGTTTATGTAGGTTAGGCACACACTATTTTTTTTTTTTTTTTTTTTTTTTTCGGTTTACATGCATGTTGCGTTCTTTTGTGTTAAAATGTATGCTGGGCGAATTTCGACCATTGGGCTAGCCTAATTATTATTATTATTATGAAATGCCTAATAAAAATCCAATTCTTCGAGAATGCGAAATGAAAAACAATATGAAATACCAAAAAATGTAATGTGTATGTAGATATGGGGACTCACGACTAGCCAGTTGAGTAAGTACTCCTGAAAAACGATGGCAAAGTCCGCCAAGCAGTATGATATTATGATAAGAAGTACAAGTCGAATTTCAAATTGACGACTTTTGGGAAAATTAACATTAACTATGCATGTTTATGAACTAAAAGATGATGTACGGAACCTTTAGTGCGCACTTGCACTTGGCCGTTTTTATTTTTAGATTGTGTTCAAACGAGTGAAACCGGAAGGGGTAGACCATCTTTGGTGCAGATCCGTTTTATCAGGATAAGACACTTATACAAATCAAAAGTGTTCCCATAGATGGCGCTGTTCACCCAATTCTCAAAATTGCACAATGTATATCTTGACAATTATGCCAATTTTAGCCTTGAAATTTGTTAAATAGACGTTTATTCAGAAAGCATTGAATTATCTATGGGCAGGATGAAGCAAATAGGTGTGGTAGTCGCCTATTAAAAAAAATAAAAAAACTTTATGCAAACTTTATTTCTCGACACTCGTGCTTAAGCAGCTCAGGTTGTAAATTTATAGCACTATTGTGCATGTGCAATGTGCATTGTCCTTTAGGTATATGAAATACAATTCTTGGGCATGGGCAAAGCCCACTATTATAATAATAATACTTTCACAGATATGTACCTAACCTACTCAAGAATCACACAGTGTTTACCTTCATTTTATTTTACTACAGACTGAGCCTCGTAGCAATAAGTATCGAGTTTAAATACTTTTCAGTTGCATGTGTTGTTATGTCTGCTCTTCAGCATTTATGATATTTCTGTATGAATTTTCCTTGGGTTAAAATAGCAATCCCTTAAAGAGAATAGCGTCGTAAAATAAAGTTGTTATCCAAAGAGTTCATCTGTATGTAAATTCTAGTCTCAAATGAAAAACCAAATCCAAGGCTGTTTTCTACGTTTCAAAATTTAATAATGCTATGTAATGTTTGTTAAACCGGAACAGGTCTCCTAAGATTGCAACAAATCTACCAAGGACTTAAGCCCGGAAACGAGTCATTTCAAGTAGAAATGGTCAAACGAATAGCAAATGTAACAATGGCGTTGGACTTTCTCCGCACACTTGAGGACTTAAGTCGGTGGACAAACAAATACATTGTGCTAGATTGTCCAACGGAAATGGCAAAAGAAATCCTTATAACACATGTCAGGGATATTTCACTAGGCAGACGAACATATCACTACTTGCTCAGTGGATTGGTAAGTTTTGTTTTACATTGGCATCAACAAATTATACTTGCTGGTATGGAGTATGTGTAGTAGTAAATATGTAGTAAAAACATTAAACAAAACAAAAAAAAAAAAAACACCTAGGTGATGGACGATCGATGGGAGAGTGAAGTTATTGAATTCGGCGCTATAAATATAACTGGATTTAGGATCGTGGACACAAATCGCAAATTAGTACGTGAGTTCTATGAAAGTTGGAAGCGATTAGACCCTACCACTTCAGTAGGTGCTGGAAGAGATTCGATTTCGGTAAGAACTGGTCAATTATTCATAATGTATAATGTATCTATAGAATTTAAAATGGAACAACAATTGTGCTTATAGGCTCAAGCAGCTTTGATGTACGACGCAGTATTTGTACTCGTTGAAGCGTTTAATAAAATCCTTCGCAAGAAACCAGATCAATTCAGGAACAATGTCCAACGCCGGAGTCAGACACTCATGCCTTCTTCGGCGAATGGAACAACAGCGTCAGGCGGGACTAATGTGGGAACGAGCACACGTGCTTTGGACTGTAACACCTCAAAAGGATGGGTAAACCCCTGGGAACATGGCGATAAAATTTCACGATATTTACGAAAGGTAAGATAATGTCTGATGAATAAGGTAAAGATGTGTATCTATGTAACGAAGCGCTGAGTTTCGTCATTGAACATCGCATTACACAAGTATACGAAAAAGTTCAAAGCATATAAAATTGTCGACTGCAGGTGGAGATAGAAGGATTAACTGGAGACATAAAATTCAATGATGATGGCCGTCGGCAGAATTACACTCTTCATATTGTCGAGATGACTGTGAACAGTGCTATGGTAAAAGTTGCTGAATGGTCTGATGAGGCTGGTCTTATGCCATTGTCAGCAAAATACGTGCGCCTCCGGTCCCCATATGAGTTCGAGAAGAATCGCACATACATCGTTACAACACTTCTGGAGGAACCCTACATAATGAATAAAACTGGCCTCGGAGAACAGTTTGAAGGTAATGACCGCTTCGAGGGTTATTGTAAGGACTTAGCCGATTTACTTGCTAAGAAATTGGGTATAAATTGTAAGTTGTTATATCTATATATGCCCTTTTATGTATGTGTAATGTGTACTTTGCTCAAGATGAAATGCGTTTGGTTAAGGATGGTGGATACGGTGCTGAAAATCCAAATGTGCGAGGAGGATGGGATGGCATGGTTGGTGAACTGGTGCGACGGGTATGTACATTGTGCATAATACATATATAGAATATAAATGTCTTAGAAGTTGTTGGAAAGGACAAAGTTTGTTTACGCAAATATTTTGTTTTAATTATAATTAGGAAGCGGATATTGCAATAGCTGCTATGACCATCACTGCAGAGCGTGAGCGCGTCATTGATTTTAGCAAACCGTTCATGTCATTAGGAATATCGATTATGATAAAGAAGCCAATTAAACAAACTCCAGGGGTATTTAGCTTTATGAATCCACTATCCCAAGAAATATGGGTAAGTAAAAGCGAGAAATAATTCATTATGTAATTATTATCGTATATAATGTACTACTAACTAACTGATTGATTTGCAAAAAGATATGTATTGAGCATTGTCAAAACTTTAAACCGGTTTGGACTTTGGAGTTCTTCCCCCAGCCATTTAGACTAAAGAAAATGGATATTGAATTAAATTGTTTTTATTTCATGTTCCTTAATTACTTGAGTTCCTTAACTATGTTCTCTATGTAGATGTAATGTCTAATATTTAACTTTCTCGTATACGTAGTATCTATCGAAGAGAAAGATATGTAGGTACTGTTTTAGTACAAAATTTCGAAATAGAGATCTTAGTCAATTTTCGAGTAAAGGGGAACTAAAAAAAGTTTGTGGACTCACCGCTAGGAGATTTTTGTTATACTAGCCCTAATATTAACGGTACTATGGCAGATACCCATATACAAGTTTTACAAAATTTTAAACAATTAAAATATTATATATTAGACACATGTATGTAATATTATGTACCTTGCATAATATTACCTGCATCCACTAGTGACTAGGACAGGTGATTAGGTACACCCACTGCACTTGCGCGCATATGTTATACAAAGTGCAGACAGTGCGTTAACTGTTAGCTTTTGACCGGTCGTCTAATCTCTTGTTTTGACATTTATCACTTACCGGCAATCAATTGATTTAACCCAGTGGCGTAGCGTGCGTGTCAGCCGTCCGGGCGGGAGAACATTTTGCCGCCCTCATTAAAATACTATAATATAGATACCTACAGTAACTCTAAATACCTTTTCGTCAAGAACAGTCATCATTATTGTGTGTTGTAGGTACAGGTTACAAAATGTGCACCACTCACAACACCTATTGTAACCTAATATACGGGTGTTATTTTACAATCACCCTTTGTCCAAGTGGCGTTTTACTTAATTGAGGCATTTCTTTTTACAAGACTTATTCCATAACGACCGACGGACGACGTCGGTAAGTAATTCACATTCCACATACGATCCATACCAGATAAATGGTTGTATCAGTGGTTGACAGATAAATGGTTGTATCAGTTTTTTGTTGTTTATCTTTTTCGAACGAAATTATCAGTTTATAATCTAAAAATTGATAGTGATAAAGCCGAGATAACGCCCAAGGAAATAACGCCCTAAAGAAAACTCGTACAATTTGTTGTTGCAAAATTGTTCGCCATTGTGGGTGTTATTTCCTTTCCAAGGTTAGTTTTTTTGACAAGCGGTAAAGCCCTAAATAGTAAGTGAAAATACATAAACAGTGGAATAAGTATGGGGCATGCTGCCCTGCAACCCCCTGCTTGGGTTAACTGTTGGATTTTGGAGAAGTGGGAGTTTGTACTGCAAAAAAAAACAACATCAATATATCCAATTTCGCACATACTCCAAATCCCACAGTAACCCCAAGCAGGAGCACAAACCAGAGCAGGAGGGTTGCAGCTTTACTTCCATTGTGGTTGTTTATTTTTGGGGCTATGCATTTTTTTGGGCGTTATTTCAAAATCAAATTGGGCGCTTTTTTCTTCGACGTTATTGCCTAACGGCCTAACGCCAATATAACTTGCTGCGATTCTGCGATTCTTGATAGGGCTCTATGCAGGACTCGGTCAAATGCCTTTGATATGTCCAAAGCTACGGCTCTGGATTCGCCGTGTTGTTCAATTGCTTGCGTCCATAAGTGCGTTACGTAGCTTAACAGTTCTCCAGTGGAACGACGGCTCCGAAATCCGTATTGCCTGTCACTTATTAATCGGTGGTCTTCTAGATATTTGATTATTTCGACATTTATTGCCTTTTCCATTACTTTTGACTAGAGCATTGAAAGTAACGCTATTGGACGATAGTTTTGTGGCAGACCCTTTCTTTGGAATAGGTTGAATGCGAGCGGTTTTCTAGCAAGAAGGAAAAGTCTTCTGGGAGTACGACATGCTAAACAGCTTACATAGTACAGGTGCAAGTCGGAATTCCGTCGGGTCCCGTTGCCTTATTGCAATCTAGTTCCTTAAGGATGCGTTGAATTATTCGAGGCCGAAATTTCACTTCTGCCATCGATGTTTGCACCCTCGGGATATTTGGTGGCTCTAGTTGTGCAGAATCTAGGGTGGAGTTCAGTCAAAACATGCTAGCGAAAAGGTCTACCTTTTCTTTAGGAGTTGTTGCTAGCGTGCCATCTTCTTTTACTAGAGGTAGGAGAGCAACTAAAGTTAGAACTGATTGTCTTTGCCATTGACCAGAATGCGCGTGAGCCGTTAGGACATCCAATTACTTTGTTAGTGACTCTTTCGTTGTAAGTTATCTTCGCCGATTCAATAATTAGGCTGCATTTATTTCGAAGAATTATGAATTCTCATCTTTTTTGCTCCGATGGGTTTGACCGCCATTCACGGAAAGCCTTGTTTTTCGCTGCGGTAATTCGCTTGCATTCTTTGTTAAAAAAGGGTTTATTTGAAGCTGTTTCTTTAATGCAATGTGGAATATTAAAGTTGCATACCGAGTAAAATCATTTCGGTTACGGCTTTTGCGCCCATATTGACATCGGTATCTCTAAGGCACATATCAGCCCAAGGCAACGAACCGAAGAAATTACGCAGCTCGTCCCAGTTAGATTTACTTTAATTCCAAATCAGACGATAGCGATCGTGGTTCGCTCCTATTGGTGTCGGTAAAGAGTGGACAGCAGATATTAGAGCATGATCCGAATTCCCTAAGGGAGCAGATATTTTTATTTTATATTTATCTGGCTCGGTTGTGAGAAACAGATCTAAAGTGTTTCCGAAATTCGATGGATTGTCAGGAATTCGCGTTGGTTCATCAGCGAGCTGAGTGAGATTGCAGCCAAAGGCGAAGTCTTCAGCTTGTTTCCCTGCATCGTCCGTTCTGTTAGAATATCGTAGCCAGTCCATGTTATGGGCATTGAAGTAACCAAGTATAATAACTTCAGCCGTTGGATGATGAATTTGTATCCAGTCTACCTTTTCGGATAAATGACGAAATAATTTAGATGGTTCGTTATCGTTTGGCGAGCGGTACAGGCAGCAAAAGAATTTAGTACAACTTTGTAGGACGACCTTTAGCCATATTAAGTCGAGATATTTTCTTTCACACGCCAGATCTGTTCGGGCAAACACACATAGTCCCCCCTTATATCGAAAGCGAGGAAGTAGTTCGTATCCTGGACAGCGAACATATGTGTAGTCAGTGTTTAGTTTATTTGAGTCTCGGTTAAGACTAGGACGTCTGGCTTTTTTTCTTGTAGATGCTGGTGCACGCAGCTGACGTTGACATTGTTGAATCCTAGACCTCGAATGTTGCAGAAATCTGTTGCTAGCTTTCTTCTGTTAGTGACCTTGTTTTGTCTTTGTGTTCGTTGTTGTCTGTCGTCTTGCAAGTCCTGTTGGTGAATATTTGCATGTTGAATCCCCTGAGATAGTCGCCCCCGGAGATCCGAATGGGAGACTAGTTTACCTCCGGAATTCTTTATCTCAGGAAGTTGCATCATGGCTTTTGTGTCCCATCCGTAGTCAAGACTACTTCACGGTGCGTACAGCATGATGTGGTGGTATCTCACCGGGCGACCACCTATACCATCTAGCTACGATCTTGGCGTCTACATTTAAGGATAGCTGAAAATTAGGTCTACTGTCCATGACAGCGTCATTTGCTGATTACATGCAAGGCCTTTCATTCAGCCGAAATCAACATTATCATAAACAATCCAAGCAAAAAATAAAATACGGGGAATCCCTGCAGGTCATCCCGGGGCGGGCCGCACTACCCGCCCCCACTACGCTACGCCACTGATTTAACCGTTTCAAACTTCGGCCACATAGCCGATATAATTTTCTTGACTTAATGGAAGACATCAAATAAACACAATCCAAAGCAGAGCCAACGTTTTTTACTCATAAGAAAGAAATTACAACATCGGGTGACTTCTGCGCCAACTTATACGGAGTTAGCTGTTAAAAACGTACGGGTTCCTTTCTCAGAAGTGTTATAAGGAAACGAACCTTCTTATGAATTTCTTAGTGTACTTAGAGCAAATAATAATGCAGTATAGTATTTTAAAAATTAAATTTTATAAATCATGCTACATATGGATATTCCGACTGCATGTAAACAATTTTTCGTTTTGCAGGTAAGTGTCATCTTTAGCTACATAGGAGTCAGCATTGTTCTGTTCTTCGTTTCACGTTTTTCACCTTACGAGTGGCGATTAATTCAATATTCTGGTAAGATTTCGATCCAAATACTCATGAAATAGAAGCAATATTTAATATTAATTTCAATTTAAATTGTTTAATAAATAAAGCATCAATACATTCTGCATTAACAGACTCGGTAAATCCCCATCAAGAACAGATGCAAAATTCGCAACAACAATCAACTGGTATTGGCGCCACATTTGCAATGCCCGGGGTGGTTGTAAATGAGTTCAGTATATTGAATTCATTTTGGTTCTCGTTGGCGGCATTTATGCAACAAGGGTGTGATATATCTCCACGATCAATATCGGGGCGGATTGTCGGTTCAGTTTGGTGGTTTTTCACTCTTATACTGATTTCATCATATACAGCAAATTTGGCAGCATTTCTTACAGTTGAACGGATGGTCACACCAATTAATTCACCTGAAGACCTTGCTGCACAAACTGAAGTGCAATACGGTACCCTGCTGCATGGCTCGACATGGGACTTTTTCAGAGTAAGTTATCTAGCGAAAGCGAACCCGCGCAAACATAGTAAAAATAAAATATTCGATTCTATAATTGCTTTAATTGATGTATGTACATAAATTTTCAATCATTTTTTATTTTTTTATTTTTTTTCTCTCATTTTTGTTGGTTTTGTATAACATTTTATGGAGCAAATGCCACATAATCTCGTTTTTGTCCCATTTTATAATATCAAGTTCAAAGGTGTAGACTACGAGCAAGGTACATATATACAAACGATTTTCCTTTCCAAAAATAAGACTCGCACTTGAGAAGCTAAGCATATTGTCCTGTGCTCAAAAGTTATAGGGTTGAATTTGAATATTGAATTTCGTTTCTTTTTCTAATCTTTTATATTTGGATAGTTTCACTGCACAGCTGCAGCTGCTCCTTAACCAAAGAAAAATGTTACCTACCTAGACCAGCATCGACTCTAGCTAAAAATCATTAAATACAAAAAAATACTTGTTGTTTTTTATATAACTGTTTTTAATATAACTGACTATACTGACTCAACATTTTCAATGTAAAATAAAAAAAGACAATCCAATAAACTACCCCAAAAAAAAAAAAAAACTAACGATCAAAAAAGCCCAAAACATACATAACACAAACAATAAAATAATAATTAATTTTCAAGCTTACTGATCATTGTTTCCGAATCTAAATAATATTGAAACTATTTAATACTTCATTCGACGTTTTGTTGGTGTTTTTCCAACTTCAGAACCCAAGAGATTCTCTGTGTGGTAAGCGAGGAGTAAAGGTGCTAGTAGGTACACGGCATGTAGCAAGCCATATACATATGTAGCTCTGACGTCAGCAGAGAGTGCATAGAGAGGTGCAGCGAAATGAGTTCACGGGAATCTTCTCCACATCAGGTAATAGATTGCAAAACAAAACATTTCGCGAAATTATACAATGCGAAATAGCAAAATGCGAACAAATCACAACGCGAACAATTTACAATCTATTACATGATAATAAATTTCGCCGCGAACATGATAATAAATTGCGCCGCGAAATTTCTTATCATGTAATATATTGTAAAACAAAACATTTCGCGAAATAATACAATGCAAAAGCAAAATGCAAACAAATCACAACGCAAGATAAACATTTGCGAGATGAAAAATGCGAAATGATGTTTTTGCGATACGATTACAAAGTGAAATGGAAGATTTCCTAACGAAAATTGCGATTTGATGAAATGCGAAATAAATTAAAAGCAAGAAAACAAATTGCTAAATGATTATGGCGAAATGATAAATTGCCAAAAATAATCCGCGAGATGACCCCTACCCCTCCTATTGTGCAGTGTGCCGGGACCTACCATTTGAAATAGTCTGGTTCAGTGTTAGCGATGGGCGACATAAGTCAATGGCGACTTTTCTACTGTCGGGACGCATGGCGACCACATTTCGAAATAAGTGTTTTTAGGACCCCTTTCACAAATACAGGCGACATTGGGACGCATTTTCAAAGCTTCAATTTATTTATCAAATAACACCCAAACATTTTAATGTATATATAAACATTTGCGTGTGTTTTCTGCTTTAATAAATCTTCGCATGTTTGTTGAATAGTTGTAGTACGTAAAAAAAGGAATAAAATAACTTTTTATTACATACCAAATTACCCGGTGAAGTTCGTACCACCTAAAAATTATTTATTTGTAACTCTTCATAAGCGATTATGAGTCTCAATCAACCTTCCAACTCCACAGTTTAAGTTTCGTTTGGTGATTAAATGAAACTCGTTCGTATAATTCAATTGAATTCAATGTCTTTTATTTATTTATGTACGTACATATAAAAATGTAGATTAATTTAACTACCAAATTTCAAAGCTAAAACTATAGTGTTTTAAATTACTTTTATGGGTCGTGCCATTCCCCGATTTCGAATCCCACCTTATTTCAATTTTTATGGACAATGCACATCAACGTTAACAATCTTACAACTTTTGAAATGCATAATTTTTTTTGTATGGGAGATGCCACGCCCCTTTATCCAATTTTTATGAAATCTCGCCGAAACACCTTCGGGCCAATAGTAAAGATTTTCTCAATATATGAGCTCAATCCACTCGGTGGTTTTTGAGATATACGATGTCGAAAGATTTTCTTAAAAATTGTGCTCTATCCATTCTATGGTTTTCGAGATATAAGATTTATAAGAATTTTTTGTATGTCCATTGTCCAATTTTGACCAAACTTCACAGAAACTCCTTTAAGTCAATAACGAAGAGTCTTCCTAAATTTGAGGTCATGGTTTATGGTGGTTTTCCAGTTTTGCTATTATTTGTGATGTATATTCCTATACAAAATGGAAATTTAAATTTTTTATTGTTTGGGACGCATTTTTGGGCTCGGGCGACCTTTTTTCATTTTCAAATTATCCATCGGTAACGCTGGTCTGGTTGCCTTGCAAAGATTTTAAGCTAGACAAGTAGTGCATTTGCATTGTGCAACTTGTGCATGCAAATAACTCAAAGGCGTAGAAAACAAAATATTTCGAAAGGGAGGTTCGATCAAAATTAGGTCAATTTCCATTTTTGTTTTGAGATAATTTTCATAGCCTCTAAATATCATGTAGCCATTACAAAAAATTACATTCTTGATAATATATCTTGATGTTTTCAATCCTTTCACTTAATTTTGTATACCTACATGATATTTCTCATTTACTAGAAATTTGCGCGAATTTTCGTTTTTAACAAAAAATAGGGTAAATAAATAAATATATAATTTTAGCTTTAGTTCTTGATCTTTAGAAAATCCGCGCGAGATTTTTAACACGTAATTATCTACTATCAGTGGTCGATTATTTATTTAAACGCTAAAAACAAGTTTTAGTTATTGAAAATAAAAAAAAAAAAACCTTTTTTTTACGTCTCAAAATAATTTGACCTTATGTCGCTTTGAAAAAATAACATAGAGCCAAATATTAGAATTTTGCCTTATCATGTCACGGCACCGCAACGATATACAGTGAGCGTCAAAAGTAAGTGAACAGCAATGCAGTTTTCATTTGGCTTTGGAGTTTGGATACAATTTTGTTTAAATATTTATAAAGTATTTTTTGCTGTCGACTTGACATATGTTTAATTATTGCTATTTCGTAATAAAACTTTTTACAGATTGTTGGTTTTTTAGACCTGTTTTCAGTCCCTAAAGAAAACTCAAAGAAGCATCAGTGTTTACTCACTTTTGACTCTCACCGTACATATGTACCTACCAGTGAACAAAAAGTTTACCAACATTTTAAGTGAAATTATTTTCCACATGGGGTAAGTAATAACTCCACACTGAAAAAGTGAACTTATTTCCCACTGCGGGTGGAGTAAATTCCCATGTGGAGCCGATTCCCCTGAACTTATTTCCCTTCACCGCATAGAGAGCGGATCATAATTCTGCATTTCAAAATTCTGTATCGACAAAATTCTGTACATTTTTTTTTTAATATAGTATGAATGTATCTGCATTTCAGAATTCTGTATATTTCAAAATGCTGTAAATGCAAAATTCTGTTTTCCGAAATGCTGTATATGCTCCAATTTTATATCTTGAAAAAGTGTTTGAATAACAAAAAGTAAGCTTTGATATATCTAATCCCATACAAAAAAAAATCTATTCTCGAGTTATTACAACAGAAGAAAAATATGTTTATCTATTAATTCTACTAATCTAAGACCATCAAATTAATTTCTTGTGTAAATAGTTTAGGAAATGTTTGCTGCGATACTTAATATGCACCAAAATTTACTTTTTTCAATAATACTAACCCCCAGTTTCACAGTGGAAGTTTAAACTACACTTTTAGTTTAAACTTCAGTTCAACAATTAATTCGGTTTCACCGTTGTGTTTAAACTTTGAATGGAGTTCATTCTGTAGTTTATGTTGAACGACTGTACTCTGCCGTTTAAGCCTCAGATCACTTGACACAGTGACATTGTCAAAACCGATTGTCAAAAACACAATTATTTGACGTTGTTTTGCGTGTTCTTTGTATAAGAAAAGACAAGGAACGATTTTGGGAAAGTCGTATAAAAGCTAAGTGCTGTACAATACTGCCAAATTCTACTCATTCAATTTACTTAAACTGAGTTCAATTGAACTGAAGTTCAGATTATATTGTGAGATCGGACGAGTTGAACATCCACTATGAAACTGGGGGTAAATCAGCTAAATCGAGATTTAACGTCCTTAAAGCGCCACATTAGTAAATTGTCAATTTAGCCAAGTTTAGATTTAAAATCGGCAATTCTACAAACTATTGCACTGACAATTATGTAGATTTAGTGCCCATTAAATATGGTGATTTCAGTAGATAATCTTACTAAAATTGCAATTTTCAATTACATTTGTAAAGGTCTACAATTCCTAATCCACACATATTGTTCAATTAGATTTAATTAAATAGATATTTCATGAGGGCGCATACTCATTTCTTTCCTAATAATAGAGATCACAAATCGGCTTGCATAATAAGATGTGGGAATATATGAACTCCAGAAAACATGTGTTTGTTACTTCTTACGATGAGGGAATACGTCGCGTAAGAACATCAAAAGGCAAATATGCTCTACTGGTTGAGTCTCCAAAGAATGAATACGTTAATGCTCGGGAGCCATGCGATACGATGAAAGTCGGAAGGAATTTAGATACCAAAGGTTTCGGTATAGCAACCCCTATTGGATCACCGTTAAAGTAAGTATAAATAAATATAAGAATGTAGGATGTATTCGCTTATGCTGCATCTGGTTTTACATATTTCTTACAGAGATCCAATTAATTTAGCTGTATTGTCATTGAAGGAGAACGGTGAACTTATCAAATTGAGAAACAAATGGTGGTACGACAAGACTGAATGCAATCTTAACAAAGACAATCAAGAGACATCGCATAATGAGCTATCATTGAGTAATGTTGCTGGTATATTTTATATCTTAATTGGCGGTCTCCTAGTGGCAGTCTTTGTTGCAATAATAGAGTTCTGCTTTAAAAGTAAGTCATCGTCCTCTTTGTCATCATCGGCTGCGGCAGTAGGTCGTCATCAAAGGAATTCCCTATCGGATGCAATGCACTCAAAAGCCAAATTGACAATTCAAGCGAGTAGAGACTATGATAACGGTAGAGTAGGGGTAAGTGTTTATTTATACTAACGTAGGTAATGTAAATTGCTTAGCTCTAATACATATCTACATATATATACATCTATAACAAATAATTACAACTTCGTTAGTTTTGCTTTAAAAAAATCGCCGTGCAATGACTGAGTAATGAACTAATTACTTTGTTCAAGCCTTTAGTTTAGTAAACATACTGCACCTTTGCCCCCATTGAAGCTTTCACTTAAGCTTAATGTGCACTTTTTTACCATACGTCTGGTTTAACTGAGTTTGTTCCATTTTAGTACAATCTATTTTTATGTTATTTTTATAACTATTCATGGTGGCGCAAAGGTCATCATACTGTCGGAAGATTTTACAATTTTTGCACATATCGGCAAACGTCAATACTACTTTCATATTATGTGAAGTAAACATATACAAAATACACGTCAACAAGATATTATGATTCACTATACTCCTAATGAACCAGACTACGTGCCACGTAATTGGAAATCAATCGTTGAACTTTACTGAGAATTTTAGTGAAAGACTGCAAGATGTTCCTTTACAAAGTAAAGTACAGAACAGACAGTGCATCAGCTGTTAACTGTTGAACGCCAAACGCGTGTTCTTTTCTTAGGGCTGCATTTCCCGGTCGCCTAATCTCTTGTTTTTTTGTGGGCGCAGTAGCGCAGTGGTTAGTGTGCTGGACTACTGTGCGAGGGATCCCAGGTTCGATCCCCGGAAAAACCCAAATTACATCTTAAAGTTTTTTCTACTGCGCCACCTCTCGCGAACGTCTGACAAACATCCGAGAGTATGACTGTCATGAAAAAGCTTCTCAATTCAGCCGTTCGGACTCGGCATAAAATTGTAGGTCCCTTCCATTCGTCCCAAAAATTGAAACTCACACAAAACGAATGGTTGTGAGAAGCTAGTACTAGGGTGTCTACACGCCTGTTGCGCCAACTATTTATTTATATCTCTTGTTTTAGTGATTTGCACTGAAAGGCAAGATCGATTGATTTAACCGTTTTAGATTTCTTTATGTGGGGTTTTTCGAAGACATACCTAAGTCTATATCAACTTGCCTCAGACTCTTGAAGCCCTCAAAGAGAATATCAGTCAGGATTGCGAGGACCTGCCGTCGGAAGTTCTGGCAAGAGTGATGGAAAATGCCATAAATCGGGCCCGAATCGAAAGGTCATCAATTCTCGACTTATTAAGGAAAAAATGTTAGACATCTAATAAACACAATTCAAAAGCATTTTTATTCATAAAAAAATGGCAGCCATAGACTATCTGGTTTATGCGCCTTTATGTACTACATATTAATTTTTTTTATCTCTAAGCCATTAGTTGAGCATTATCTAATTAATAATAGGTTATTTCAAATTGCATTAATTTCCAGTACTACCCACCAGCTCAAATCAATGCCACTTCCGAAACTGAATCAATGCACATGAACACTCACGGCCAAGTTTGACGAGAACATGCGCAGGAGTCTCGGCTTTGACGCACTCCCTGCGCACCAACTATTCGACGGATAATGGCAAACAGTAGACAGGAGACTGAGAAAATGCTTACCAACCACGACGGTCTATCAGTTGGAAGTCAGAATAATACCCTAATTCGTAATCCAGACATAAGTAATCCCTATGCGAAGTAAACTAATACTAAATGTATGCGTCGAACATGGATACATACACCAATAAACATGACTTCATTCCAACTTAAAGATAAAGAAAGTACACATCATAAATGTGAACTGGATGTTATTTTGCTATATAAAGATTAAGAAGAACTGACTATTGTTATGTAAAAACATAAGTTAAACAAATTATTAAAAAAAAATAGTTAGAGAGAGTCGTAAAAATAAATAAAAATAAACAGACAACTTTTTACAATAATTTTATAGGTATGTATATCTATCTATACTGAATAATGTTCTTAGAAACTCAACCCTATTGGTAAAAATAAGACAGAGCATTATTTATTATCTGTTTTACATGTATACTGTGCCAAACAAACACAAAATAATGAAATAATAAATAAATAGACAAACAGCATTAACTCGTACCGAATTCATTCACAATTATGAAATATGCATAATCAGTGTATGCAATTGCAAAACTATGTGTGAAATTATTAATTGGCAAAATATTAGTTATATAATTATTTTCTAAGTGAGAGAAAGCTAATCAAAAATTCGACCTAAAAATCAAAGTCATTGTAATGCGTCCACAGTAAAATAAAAATGTAAGATAATCAATTGTAAAATAATGTATTTAGGTATTTAGTTTTTTTTTTTTAATATTATTTCTTAGTTAAAACTGGCACATGATTAGTATCGCCCTATGATTTTGTTAATCCATGAATTTATCAGCAAAATGTAGGTCAAATCAAAA
Organism: Cheilosia soror; assembly: GCA_949372485.1. NCBI lineage: Eukaryota > Metazoa > Arthropoda > Insecta > Diptera > Syrphidae > Cheilosia > Cheilosia soror. The sequence goes on along the minus strand of OX443561.1, from coordinate 610,630 downwards.
AATATATTTTTATAAAAGCTAATGTCTTTTAGATTTAGATTTGAGAAATTATTGTCGAATTTCAGTGTGATGATGATTTTTGAGAGAACAACAATAACAACTTGTAGACATAGAGACAGCCACTTTTGGTAGGAATGATACCTATTTCATACTACACCACTAATTCATCAATGGACTCCATTTTTAAATGACTGTTGTTGAATAGTTTTGAATTCCGACAGTCACGGATATCGCCATAGAACACGCAATAATTTTAGTAACAGTCTTTTGTAAATACAAATAGTATTATAAATTATTATAAGTTATTATTTTTATTTGATATCCACTATGTTCTTCTTAAAAAATCATCATGTTTCATATTTCTGTATCTTTGTAATTTGTAAGGTAAATTTTCCGTTTGCCAGTATGTGCCATTATTTGGTTATATAACTATTATTGTTTACACGTAATTACATATGAAACGTTGATTCGATATCTAGTTTATAGAAATATTCTTTATTTTACCACTGTTATTCTGTATGTTAAATGCTCACTAGATAAAAACAAAAAACCGGGAGAGTTCTCCATTGTATCCTTAATTAAAAATGACTGAGAATTTTCATTGAGTGATTTGTTAAAAATAAGTAGATTAAATTTGTAAATCAAAAGAATATTTTGTTAAATGTACCGTTAGATTGGCAACAGAAATTTGATTTCTCAAAATTACAACCGCACTAGTAAGAAAACAACATAAACAAACATTTTTGTGCTAAAACCTAAAAAAAACTCTCATGATAATAAATACGTATAAAATAAATAAAACATTAAATCACAACGTTTTCTTATTCCAATCGAAATGTCTTTTAAGGCAAATGATATAATAATGTAGAATTGATAAAGAACCGTAGTACATCTAACACATTACTATTAATATCAATGTAATTAAGCCTATAACTTAAAAATAAAAATAAAATAAATAAATTAAACATATAAACTGTCATTAACATCATATCCAGGGTTAAACATTTAGAAACTACAAAATACACATAAAAAGTACGATCCTTTTTTGTATTTAAAATTAAAGTATTCTTAAGCAAATTGTTATATACCAATTAAAAAATAATCCACTAAGAAATTACTTTTAATAAAAAAAAAAAAAACAAAATATATAAGAAACTTTGTGCATTGTGTTCATGTTATAATAAAAATAATCTTCGCAAGAATATCTAAAATGTCTGTTAGAAAACAAAATATGCTTAGACCATATCACTGTTATTTTTATTGTACAGAAAAAAAGTGTTCTACTTTTCTGACTTTTTTTAAATGTTCAGATTTTTCAGATTCGAATGTTTTAATTTTTAAATGGCATTTAAAGTCTAAGTCGATATGAATTTATTGGTTTATTTGATAATTTGATAAGACGAATTATTCGTACATATATTTAAAAGAAAATTATCATAAGCATTGTTTTGTCTATTTTGATATCTTTTCCTATTTGATTATTTTAGATATTTTTTTGTGTTGCTAGAAAGAATGAAATACAACAAATTCGCAAAATTGCAATGTTTTTGAATATTCTCTTAAAAGTTGCGATTCTTTATGCAATGTTTCTGTTATATTATATACATTATGTACCTACGCTTTGAGGACATAATTTGTGTTTGTATAGGTACCTATATAGAGTGTTCTTAGTGAAGCTGCGTATCTTGAACCTTTGTACCGCAGGACCTTATTTTCTGATTTTAGTGAAACGATTTTGAATTATACATTTTTTTTTTTTAAATACTTCTCCCGGGAAAGGCAAACCTATAACGCTTCATCAGCGCCCCGAGATGCTTGCAGATGTATGTTAGTTCTGCACTTAAATTGCTGCAAATTGTAGTCTTCTGGAAATATATCCTCAGGAAGCGAGTTCCAAAGTTTGCTTGTCCTGTAACAGAAGGAGTTTTGGAAAGATGATGTCCTCGCGGTTGTCAAGTGTACTGTATGGTAATGAGCATTAGCAGCCTGTCTTGTGGGGCGCCCAAAAGTTGCATTTCGAGGGATAATGTCCTTGAGTTCCTCGGAACATCTACCATGGAAGTACCTATAGAACAAGCATAGGTCACCGACTTGTCTTCTGTGCACCAACGGTTGCAGATTCGATGTGAGTGTAGGGTCTCCAATAAGTCGAACTGCTTGTCTCTGTATGCTGTCAATTAGGTTAAGTGAATGTTTTGGGGCCGAGCTCCATATATGGGAGCAATATTCCAGGCCTGGTCAAACCTGTGCTTTGTAGAGAAGGAGAAGTTGCTTGGAGCTAAAGTACCTCTTTGCTCTAAATAGGAAGCTTAACTTAGCGACGCCGATCTTGCGATATAGGATATGTGGTCCTGCCATGTGATTCCTGAATTAACTGTGAATCCTATAAGGTGCATTGAGTCCTTGGGATGGATTGGATGGTCATCCATTTGGATCTGAGGAACTGTTGATGCATTTTTCCTGGAAAATGTTGTGAGCTGTGTCTTGTTTATTTTATTGCAGAAAATAGAATTCAATTTTCAAGTAAGTACCATAAATGACCGCATGCTTTATCATTTAAAAATATTTTTTTAGAGTGTGACCGATTGAACGGTTAATGTAGCTGTACTGCTAAGAGATCAGCACGCCGAGCTGTAAATGTAAAAACATTTTCCATTTTTATTCCCGGTACCACACTGTGGTAATGGTATGTTCACTTTGACATTCCATTTGTAAGGCACAAGGAGGCGTTGTATGTATGATAAACTACGAGTATATACACTAAAAAATAAATAAATAGGTGGCGCAACAGGCGTGTAGACACCCTAGGCCTAGCTTCTCGCAACCATTCGTTTTGTGTGAGTTTCTATTTTTGGGACGAATGGAAGGGACCTACAATTTTATGCCGAGTCCGAACGGCTGAATTGAGAAGCTTTTTCATGACAGTTATACTCTCGGATGTTTGTCAGACGTTCGCGAGAGGTGGCGCAGTAGAAAAAACCTTAAGATGTAATTTGTGTTTTTCCGGGGATCGAACCTGGGATCCCTCGCACAGCAGTCCAACACACTAACCACTGCGCTGAGTATATACACTGCTGGACAAAATAATAGGTGTGGGAACATATTTTTTAAAAAACTCAATTTTTTCATATTTTTATACCCGGTACCACACTGTGGCGAGGGTATATTCACTTTGACATTCCATTTGTAACGCACATAAGGAAGCGTTGTAGGTATGCCAAACTATATATATTATTGATCAGCATCACTTTCTTAATCGATCTAGCGATGTCCGTCTGTCCGTCCGCACGATTACAGTCGTAATTTAAGAGCTATCGACTTGAAATTTGGTACGCAAGCTTTTATCCACCAAACTGAGGCTAGGTTTGAAGATGAGCAAGATCTGATGAAAACTACTACTACCTCCCATACAAAAATATCGGATTTATATAGCTTTTTGATGTTAAAAATTAAATTTAAATAACTAAATAAAGACAGCAAGTTTAAACTTTGCACATATTATTATAATAATATTTAAATATTTTTGACAAAAAATTAGCTTAGTGGAATAAAAACTACCCATATCTCCCATACAAATATATAATTTTTAATACTAAAATATTTTTTTATTTTTACAATAATATAAGTACCGGGTATTTGAGCTTCGGCATAGTCGAAGATAATTGTCTTACTGGTTTCTGTTCTTTTCTCGGTTAAGGCAACCCTATACGCAGGTGTCATTTCTGTTCTAAATTGTTGTAAGTTTTATTATTATGAAAACATCTAGGAAGAGAGTCACAAAGCAGAATTAACAAGAGAGCTATGCCCCCTTTTAAACAATAAATAAATAGTTGTCGCCACAGGCGTGTAGACACCCTAGACCCTAGGCCTAGATTCTCACAACCATTCGTTTGTGTGAGTTTTTTTTTTTTTTTTTTTTTTGGGACGAATGGAAGTGCCCTACAATCTTATGCCGAGTCCGAACGGAGCACTTTTCGATAAACGAATTAGCTTCCTTACAAAGGTTGGCTGAGATCCAACATTGTTAATAATTATGTCGGGCGATAGTAGAAAGTCTAGGAGGTGGTTTCCCCGAATCATAGGAAGAGCAAGCTGACGCAATGACGAAGGTTTTCCATTCTTCGTTCGTTTTGTAACTTATAGCTGCAGCAACCAAATCGTGGCAACAGAATTGTCGAACGTACCCAAAGATTGATGATGTTCTTGAGGATTATTAGATTCATCTTTGATTCAAGCTACTTTTTGTTCAATGGACAATATTACAGCCAAATCCAGGGCACAATGATGGGAATCCAGCTAGTCCATCAATTGCCAATTTTTTAATGGACCTAATTAATATTGAAAGTGTTGGAATCACTGGATTTTCATCCAGAAATATCAGTACATATACTATATGTTGATGACACTGACAGCTTATATTCTATACACGGAGACAAGGTGGATGAGTTTGTTACAGCATTCAATAGCTACCATCCTAGTTTGCAGTTCACATATGAACTAGAAGTGGATAAGAAATTGTCATTCTTGTATCGCTCCTAACGAATTGGTACACCAAACAGACTGCTTCTGCATCAAAAGTTAAACATCAAGAACATGGTGTATAGAGCAAAGGAACTCAGTAGCCCACAGTTCTTGGAAGGGAACCTTCAGAAGATTCGTGAAATACTTAAAAATAATAATTACCCAAGATATTTATATAACAAAGTTATTAATGAATATTTAGGACCAAAAAGACCGAAGGTGCCACGAAATGACAAAGAAATGCCTACATCAAGATGTACCTTTCCAAATATACCAATATTGACTCCTCAACTCCAGAAACTAATGCGTCAAGATGGAAAATGTGAACTGCGATTCCATATAATTTCAAGACAACAGATATGCTTTTCACCAAAACCAAAGACCAGGCTACCAGAATGGACCAGAAAGAAATTGTTTACGAAATTCCGTGCAAACAATGTGACCAAGTATATGTGGGAGAGACAAAACAAAAGATCTCTGCTAGAATTTACCAACACAGCTACTCGTGCCGAGCTACCATGGAGGGAAAGAGACATCATTTATTTACCCTTTTATGTTAAGAACTCTGTAAATTGAGGTAAATTCAATTGTCCATTTTGTTGTTTCCAAAAATATTATTATGTTCATGTAATCCTTAGGCTTGATAAAGTTTATAAAGGATAAACGAAACGTCGCGTCGCTAGGCACAACGTTCTAAGTTTAGGCTGGCTTGAACGATATTTATCAATTTGGTCAACAAGACCGCTCCGCAGAGTTCTAAGCGGGGAATTGATATGGGATTATTCGGTGCCATTTTCGTTTTCGCGCAAAGAAGATGAGTGCTAGTTGCTCCGGATGGAAAAGTAACCCTACAGTATATGGAAGCCGCATATGCATTCAGAGATGCGTCGCAAAATCCATGCAGTTCTATCACAACATTTGGGGAGTAGTTAATCCATCTTGGGATCTTAATCTCCTTTACTATAGGAAAAGATTAAACGAAATTCGTCCAAATTTCCAACCGATTTGGTTTAATTGAAGAGTCCCAATCCGTTTTGTCTTCCCAAACATGCTGCATTAAAATTTTCAGCAAAATTGTTGTCGGAGCCAACCAACCAATAGGATCATAAATTTTCGCTATGTTTGAAAAAAGTTCGCGTTTTGTTAAAGGAGCGTTTGGCTCGCTAAATGGTTTACATCAAATTTGGAAGAAATCTTTTTTAGCATTCCAACCAATACCTTGGTGTTGGAACATTCATCCAATAATAGAAAGTGTTGGTCCAAAACATCACTTTGAAGAGCGATTACAGACTCTCTCTTTCAAGGGCGGTGGTATGAAAAATATACCACGTATTTACACATTTTTCTATACTTTAATGTGCGATGGTATACTTTCTATACCACTTTTCTATGTAAATTTGAGCTTGTATTTTCAAAGAAAAAATAAATCCGATGGATGAGTGGGACGGATATATAAGATTTTTGGGTATTTCGAGAGGACCATCTTTAGTTGTCAAAATTGTCCAACGGTTTCTGTAAATTTGCAAGTCGTAGTGCATCACGAAACTGTCCAAGTGAAAATTTCATTATATTATAATAATATCTGTTTGCTAAAATCTTATTTTATAAAAAAATATAACGAGATTATAGTCCTGTGAGCACTTTTAGTTCGTGGTATAAAAAGTATACCACTACACAAATACACCGTTCGTGGCGGCTTATAAAAAAGATTTTGTGTGATAAGGTTAGAACTTTAGTTTACTTGTGATCAACGTTTTTTTGTTGATATTAATATATTTAACAGAATTCTTGTTATTATGGCTTGTAAGAAACTAAAAGAAAGCGAGATCGCTTATCTGGTTGAACAAAATGATTGCGAAAGTATTGACTTGGCAGAGATTCCATCAGATGAGGATTCTGTAGTTGATGACCAATTTTATAAGAGTGATGAAGAAACCGATCTTCAGCGTATTTTTGACATCGTCATCCAAAAAGATATTGAATATCTGGATGTTATTGAGACAGATGGTAACAATGAAGGGCAACAAAATCCCGCTAACTATGCATCACGAGACGATTTTGACAGCGAAGGCGACATTGTTTTAGGTGAGATAAAAAAAAAGATTGTAAAGCCATTTGTTCCACCAAAGTGGAACACGAATAGTTCCATAGATCCAGTGGAAGGTTTTTTAGGCAGAAAACATGGTCCATCTGAAATCATTGAAAGTTTGGATAGTCATGACGCTACCTCAATATTCAATGAAATTGTAACAGCGGAAATTATAGATCACATAGTTTTCCAAACCAACTTGTATGCTCAGCAATCCGGCAAGCGTTTTAGTCCCACAAATGCTGCAGAGATTCGTGTATTCATTGGAATTAACTTTCTTATGGGTATAAAGCCCCAGGGCAGCTATCGAGACTATTGGTCAACCCGCCCTGAATTACAGGATTCTTTCATATCAAACCTTATGTCCGTAAAAAGGTTTAGTTGGATTTTGGGCCAAATACATTTGAATGATTCATCAATCATCATCATCACTAATGCCAAAAAGAGGATCAGAAACATTCAATAAATTGTACCGAGTTCAACCCTTCTTGGACCTTTTGCAAGAGAGGTTTAAGTTGTGCTTTTACCCCGGGGAATATCTTGCAGTAGACGAATCGATGATAAAATTCAAAGGTGATTATTCGTTATTATTTGAAATTTGAAATATTTAATTTTTTCTTTCATAATTAGGTCGTTCTACTCTTATTCAGTAAATGCCAAAAAAGCCAATCAAGAGAGGGTTCAAAGTTTGGATGTTGTGCGACAGCAGTGGCTATGTTCTTCGTTTCGACATTTACACCGGAAAAAAGGGAAACCTAGTTGAAAAATGGTGAGCGTGTTGTTCTAGACCTGACTTTAGATTTCGCAGAGAAAAACCATAAGGTTTATTTTGACAACTTCTTCACATCATACATGTTGTTGCTTGAGCTGAAAAATAAAAAAATAAACGCCTGTGGAACGGTTCAGCAAAATAGAAAATATCTCCCAAAAAATATAAAAAGTGATAAACAATTGAAAAGGGGAGAAAACGACTGGCAAGTAAGTGACAATAATTTGGTCTTTATGAAGTGGATTGATAAAAGAGCAGTTACAGTGCTTTCTAACTTCCACGATCCCCAAACATATGTAAAGGTTCAAAGGCGACGAATCGACCGACGGTTCACGACAAGAGGTGGAAATTCCAGAAATAATATCGGACTACAATATGCACATGAATAGCGTCGATAAATTGGACCAACTTAAAAAATATTATGAAATAAATATTCGGGATACAAATTACCACTCAAAGAATTCAAACTTGAACTGATTTCCAATCTATGTGAACGCGTTGATACACAACCAAAGAAGAAAAAAGTTAAAACCGAAGTCCATGTCCAAAAAAACAAGCCATTTGTTGACAAAAGGGTTAGGTCAATCTCGTCTCATCAACCAATATGAACTTCGTTACGAAGATGCGCACACTGCAGCAGGACAGGACACCAAAGGAGGACGCAGTGGATGTGTTCAACTTGTAATGTGCCACTTTGTCTCAGTAAGACAAAATCCTGCTTCAATGAGTTTCATGGTTGAAATGTATACTTAATGCGCAGTGGTATAGTTTTCATATAATGTCCTGGAGACGAATCCTGCAAGGATAATTTTTAAATTTTTGTCTTTTTTAAATTAAATGATGTAATAAAAGTAATTTATGGAAAAAAATTATATAATTTTTGGCGTTTTCTAATAGTGCCCCGGAAAGAGTTAAATCCCCCAGAAAAGACATCATCAACATATACCCCATTTACATGAGCGATTCAATCCGAATTAAATCCCATGTAAACACTGATCGGATCGAAACCGAATTCAGTCAATCCGATCACAACATTTTCTGTGATTGGATTGAAAATTTGCATGTAAACGCAGATTGAAGGATCGAGTTTATCATGTGAGGGTGTGTGTGTGTTTTTTTTTCCTTCTGTTTATCTGGTGGATTTAGACTTGTGTGGAGTGAAAAAATAAATGGCGACAAGAAAATTGTTACAAACAATTTTAAATGTAACCAAACAACAGCGCCACTAACTACTAACACAACTATACAATACACGTATTTCGTATAACTCAATCCTACTTCAATTCAATTTTTCAATCCGGTGAGAGCGAAAACAGTGATTGATTTTCGATTCAGTTTGAACTTGATCTTTCAATTCGCTCATGTAAACGTAGTAATAGAAGTCTGATAGCAAAACTTCTTTTTTTTTGCTAGAGGATACTTATGTCCGTCATCTTAGGTCAAGAAATAGGCACACAAAACCGAATCGTTTTATGTGCCTCTTCTGGTGGGTCTTGTTTTCCACCATATATTTGTTAAGGTGCCAGTACACGATATGTAGCACGCCTCACATATATGTGGCTCTGACGTCAACAGAGAGTGCACGAAGAGAGCTTGTACATGGCATGTACCCATTGGGACCATTCGCTGACGTCAAAATGACGTCAGTGCTACATATATATGAGGCGTGCTACATATCGTGTACTAGCACTTTTAGACAATCGTGTTTGACGATCGCAAAGAAGTGCTAGCATCCAATGGTATGGCGATGAGACATCTGTACATATAACTTATTTAGTCTATGCTGACACCTTTATCTGAAAGAGCACTTGCGTTAAACACTACTCTTGCTTTTGTTGACGTAGGTACTGTTTGGCCTTATGACCGCATTTTGGGGTACATAAAAATGAGCACGTTGGAGATTTAAACATCTTTTGAGCAATTTAACCAAGTGCTTGAGAGAAATGTACTCGTGTAATACATTAGTACATATACTCTTCTTTCAAAGTAACTTCTTTAAGAAGACGCTGTGCTTGACGAACATATTGCATATATGCATTGTTTCGCGAATTGCCAAGACAGTTGTCACCAAAATTGGGTTTAAATGGCAATTTGACTATATAACACCCCTTTATGGTTCGAGTGGTCGTACTGAGATATAAGTTTGCACAAAACTTTTCTTCTTCAGTCATGGGTTTGACATCGAAAACTTGTTCAACTTCCCAAAACTGTTGAACTTATTTGTCCAAAGAAAGCTCACTAAAAAACGATCTATAGGTGGGGCTTGTGGAGATTTCGTCACATGGTCCTGATAGAATCCATTTGAAAACCGTATTTTCTGCGATTGGGGAAGGGGAACTTGACTGTTCTCGCTTTACACCGTCACGTAAAAGAAGGGGATAAATATCGGCACCAATTATCAAATCTACAGACGAAGGTTTTTCAAAATGTGAGTCTGCTGGTCTTAAGTTCTATATATCAACCAAGTTTGATATATCAATAGCACGTGATGAAAGATTTCCTGTCAAACGTTTCAAGACTATAGCATTTACAGGAATTTGAACACTTGAATGGGTCTATGCGTGACACAGATAGAGATAGATAGAATCGCTAAGGAATCAGTGACAGTTCTATGAAGTTTCCTCAAAGCAACACCATTCTCGGTTGTAATTGAATGAAGGGAAAATAAAATCTTCAACTGAGTATTGATAAGAACTCGATTGTTTTCATATTGGTTTTTTAAAGTATCCCAAGCAAAAATTGCAGATTATCATTATTATTAGAGAGAATTTTGCCACAATAATTATGAGCCTCGTTTTTGGTTTTGAGGCAGAGGTGGTGTAACTTTTCTTCTTTGCTTAGCTTAGGATGTTCCATATAAACCGATGTGAACATGAACATGTCACGAAATGACGGCCATGATTGGTAATCCCCTTGAAAACATTCTGCATCACATGGAGACACTCTAACAAACCATTCAGGTTCGGTCTTAACAATTTGCGAAGGAATCGATTGATTGTCCTTTATATCCTGAGTTTAACTTTTATTAATAAGGTCAATCATCGATCCAACTGTAGCGAAATAACTTTCAGAAACGCTTAAATATTTCGTTCGAATGGCAAGAAGCTTCGTGTCATCCAAGCTATTATCAGCATTTCGAAGACACTTTAAATACATTGCTTTGAAATCGCACCATAAAGTTTCAATTTCAGTTTTTCGAGCAACTAATGCGCCGGGAGTAATCGTTTCTTTTTGAACTTCACAATAAATTTTAATAAACTCATTAACTTGCCTCACGTGAAAGAAGTATTCTTCATAGAGCGACATTTTAGAATGAAATTCTTATAATTCTTTAATAAGATTGATACTAATTGAAGCGTCAATCAAAAAAATGTAGAGACAGATGGAAGAAACCTCAAAAAAGATTTAATTAAAATTCAGGTCGATTATTCGAAACTAGTGCGCAATCGAGAAATGCCTGGTTACTCGAACAAAGATTTTACCACTAGGTTTACACCGTTGAAAGAAACGAATGAACCGTTTTGTCAGATGACCAAAATATGCTAAACAATATTCATAGGACATATATATTTATTAATATATCTATGTAACAGCTTTTTCCTCTGAAGATTGTATCTAATAAAAACATAAGTAGACTGAAATTCGACAACATTTTCCTACAGAAATTGTCAGAGTCAATCCCAAAGGCTTGCTGAATTCTAGAAAATCTCGCTAACTTTTTTTAAAATATAAATAACAAAGATATGAGGTAATTAAAAAGAAAGCTACATGTTAGCCACAAAATTTTACATTTTTGTACTGACATTTCACTTACTGTCAAGGGCACAAGCTAATACTTTGTAAATCAAAGGTAGCACGGTAGTGCCCCAGCCAAGTTCTCTAGTAAAGGCACTAACCCCTTTTACAGGAACAAACTCAGGCTGTTTTCGACCCCCCTCTAACTTCGGAACCAATAGAGCCAGAAACTTCAAACATGTAATATTTACCAAGCTCATTAAAAAGGTCCACCTCACCAAATTTAATCTCTATAGCTTTTGTGATTCTCAACATACAAGACTTCAAAAATCGCAAAAGCCGTAACTGACTCACTCACTCACTCACTTATGTAGATGATCATGAAAATTATGAAGCACTTCCGGTCCGGCCATCCTAGAATCGTGAAATTTGAAAGAATGCTAGATCCTGTGGTGCATACACTGTGAAAAGTCCAAAACTAAAGATTTTCCATCCAGGAGGCGTGGTATCCGCCCAGTTTTGAAAATGGGTAATTACTTATTTGGGCCACTTCCCATTGCCGTAGAATTGTGAAACTTTTTAGAACGGTAAGACTTAAAAAAATTAAACATTTTATATTTTCCATTCAGGATGCGTGGTATCCGCCCACTTTTGAATATGGGTGATTATTTATTTGGGCCACTTCCCATTGCCGTAGAATGTTGAAATTTGGTAGAGCGATAGGACTTGCAGTGTACGAAAGGAGAAATAATATCAAGAATTAAAAATTGTCCATTTAAGAGGCTTAGAATCTTCACACTTAAGATATGCTTAATTTTACCGACGCGTTTTTTAGTTACCTTATAGCTACGCATCTTCAATTTTTATTATCCGATTTTGACTTATTTTATTCGTTAGCTGCACATTTAGTTAATTTAAAGAACAGTAATTTTGGGAACATATGACGGTAATATAGCGCCAGATATTTTTTCCCAGATTTCAGCTCAGAGATTTAAATTCAATCGTATTAAAATAAAGTATTTTTTTTTTTAATGGGCAGTAAAGTAAAATCTAGCCCAATCTACTACGGCATCATTTCGCAGTAGGAGCGTAGATACTGCAAACCGAAAAGTAGAGCTACCTTTTTGGTTCATGATTCCCTTGTGTCATTTTGGTATGGGTTCCGCAGCGGCTTTAGCGTTCAATGCAGATGCAGAAGTCAATAGTAGATACCTAAAGTCCCTGAAGAAATGAGAAACATTAAAATCTCTTGCTCTTCTGCACGTGTTGCAATTTATTTTAAAATTTAAGTCAGGTATATCTTTTGCCACATTTGTGAAATAAAATCATACCCTTTGAGAAGTGAAAGGAACATACATACATACATTTTCAATGGCCCGCTTACCCATTAAGTGGGTCGCGGGTGTAGGTTGCTCAAGTGGAACCTCCATAGCTCTCGATCCTCCGCCATCGACTCCAAATTATCATGGGCAATTCCCATACGGGTAGATGAGCGGTTCTGAACTTGATCTAACCATCTCATCCTGGGTCTACCTAGAGGACGCCTTCCCGATGGTACGGATTCCATAGCACGGATAGTGGGATGCTGGTCGGGGACATGCATTTAACATGACCAATGGTTATCGTCCGTATGGACGATATGTTCAGTGAACAAAATAAATAGTTTAATTTTGACCTAAAGGCCACTACAACTCAACAACTTATAAACAAAAAGGTCACATAACATAGATACATGTTACTTATAAATACTAAAAGTAGCTGATATTTTTTTTTCTGTTTCATCGTCAAAGTCTCTGATAAACTATCCGGTAGAAAAATTTATCAGACACTAATTGTTTGACAGGAATAGAAATGATGTTTTTTATCGTTTATCACATTTTTAAGTGAATTGTGTTGTTCTAGTTTTTTTTAATTTGGTATGGATAAATTCATTCATTCACTCATTTTCGACACCCCGCTTATCCCTTAAGTGGGTCGCGGGTGTAGGTTGCGCAAGTGCAAGTGCACCGTCCATAGTCTCGATTCTAGGCCATCGACTGTAAATCATAAAGGGCAATCGCCATACGGGTAGGGGAGATATTATGGACTTGGTCTAACCATCTCATCCTGGGTCTACCTAGAGGACGCCTGCCCGATTGTACGGATTCCAATTCACGTCGCGTCGTAAGATCATGGTTGGGGACATGCGTTTTAAAATGACTAATCCACCGCTGCGTCCGGAGCAGTAGCTGCTCGACATTGAGTCCCTCACGTAATCTGGTGTTTCCACCATCTCTACGGGTCACACCAGTAATACAAACAACTGAGGAATCTCATTTCGGCAGCTTGTATCCGGGATCTTATTCTTTCGGTCATTACCCAAATAGGTAAGAGTTGGAACAAACTCCGAATTAACGACTGACAACTTGACAATTTAGCTTTGACAACAAGTTCAGTCCTCTTATAATAACAGAATAACCGGGCTGTTTCAAAATTGACCAACCTGACCAATCCTACAGATAAACTTAGCATTGCTCTTGGTCCTTTCATCACTCGTGTGTATACATTAAACAGGCGTTTCTAAAAATAATTTGAAATACTCTGTTCCTATACGGGGCCCTGTAATATGGTTGTAATATTCATCTAATTCGACATTTAAGAATTCAAATAAATGCATGTTATAACACTTCCGACTGCTGTCTACACCCGTCCACGAAAGAATGCTCTGAAACTATATTTTTTCCAGCCACATCAAATAAATATTTTGTTAAAATCTTCCGGATAGAGGCTTTAACAGCCGGTTGAACTGGCTGATAAACTATCCGAGACAGCTATTACTATCCAAAACCTTTGAAACCGAAATATTAGGTACGTTTATCTGACATATAAATTCCGGATAGACTATCCGAGACTTTATCAGGAAAATATTTACTATGTTTTCCATAACTAAGAAATATGGATTACGGATACTGAAGTGCCCCGCAAGGAATTCCCCTCCTGAAAATTGCTTCAGGAACAAAAAAGATTGGGAACCGCTGCTATAGAATAATAACTACAATCGACCAAGTTATGGACTTGCTTGCTAAAATTGGATTCAAATTGTTTCTACTCCTTTAGCAGTCGCCTCGCAATCTGTCGGAAAATTTGTGCATAAAAGCAGTTATCCATAACTAAAGCTTATATTATAGGAAACCGTATTCATGAGAAGTTCTAAAATAAAGCTGTCCTTTACTTTATTATTTTTCATAAAATATTAAACGAATAACAATTATAATAATAAATATATTTATAAATTGAAAGATGTCTTACTATTTAATAATCGTTCGCATAATATTGTAATCATTCACTTCATACGTCAGAGCACTAAAAGCTTTAAAGTACCTTGGGGCTCGCATGTAGCATAGCAACATGAGGTCAAACTCTGCAACAGCCTATGAGCGAATATGTATTATACAAATTGTCTATGACGTCACTCATGATAGCACACATGTTTTGTCATCGTCATGAGCACCATAAAAAAATATCATCATTGTGATCAACTATAGCAGAGGTACACCAATGTACAAGTAGGTACTCGTACATGTCCTCCTTAACTCTCTTTTACAGAAAGGATGGGCCCAACAATATTGTTGTTATTGTTAAACACATTTTATGCATAGAGTACACTTTTGCAGTCGAAGAAATCAATAAGACTCTCGCAGAGAGATGTTCTCCGTAACGAAATTCCCGGGTTAAACGCTTGCGCATTCTTATTCTTTAAACATTGATGAGGAGTTGTAAGGCCTGGCATAAGTGACGTATCTAAAAAAGGGAACACCATCAAGAAGCTTTCCTGACCATACAAGAAAACGTACGAAACGAAAACATAGATTTTGTTTCCTATTCTATTGCATACAAACCCCAAGAAAGATAGATAACTTACAATGTGTACACACGTAGAAAAAAAAAACATTATTCAAATGCCTCCCAAGAAGAAGTATATCCGAAGTATGTCATAGTTTTATAAAATTGTCGGTAAGTTGCAGAATTTATCCCTAGGGGCGTAGGATGTATTCCTGGATCCAGGGATTTTATATGATGTATAGTCCTTTTTCATGTCAAGCTTTCAAACAACGACGTGCAAAATAAGCTTTTACTCTTTAGAAAATATAAAATCATTTATATAAATGGGGAAACAAAATTATATCCGTACCGTGCTGACTTCGAATATAATAGGGGACTGTGTTCCCACTCAACCCAAATATTCAGTATTAGAGTGGATCATAAATATGATAATGATAATAATGACGACGACGATGAAAAAGCAAGATGTTTTGATTCAAATGATGAAGTTGAGTACATATAGAGTTTCAGATTGTGCTTGCGTGATAGCGGCCTCGTCGCATTTCGTATTGTGTACATTAAAACAGCATCAGGACAGCTTTTTGTGTAGAGATTTTGTATTTGTATGTTGTCTTGCCTTTGTATAGGTTTTCGTTCGGGAGTCTAAAGTAAAATTTGCCTGGTCGCACCCTGAAATTTCTTCGTGATGTAAGTTCTGGGGCAGTCGGGCTCTGCAAATTCGCTTGTTTTTAACTTGAGACTTATCTCTGTTCTTATATATTTTGTAAAATATTGTTAAAATTTGTTGGAAAATCCTTCTGTTTAATTTCATTGTAACTATTAATAAACAAATGCAAGTATCAAGTCAAAAAATAATTCAGAAAATGTGTGTAGTTTGTGTATCGGGAATAAAAAGAATTCAACCGTGATGAAGTAGAACTTTAGAAAAAGATATATAGGTTCATAATCATAACTCAATTCGGAAATAATATTCATAAAAATATTTTGCAGCGAATTTGGCAAATTTTGTTTTCAACAATTTAAGTGAAGTACTCTTACAGTGAAAAATAAAATGAAAAAGAAAAATTAATACTTATATCTACCTACTACAGATTTAGCTTCTGTTTGGAGTCCCATTTTACTTCATTTTATGTGATGGCAATTTGTACAAACTTCGAATGTGTGTGTTTTTTTTTAAAATCATCTTATTATACCCACATAAAATACGGAGGATATCAGTTTTAAAAAGAACAACGTTATTACTTAAAATTGAAGCGCATGCTTAAATAGAGTCCCCTATATTGATGTCCCTGCTGTGCCCTTATAATGTTTTTATTACATAATTTGTTATAACTTTATTTAAATAGTATCTACGTACATTTCTGCAGAAAATCAAAAACAAAAAAATAGAAACGACAATCTGCTCACAAATATTGAATTTTTTTCAAATATTTGCATATGTTATGTGCTTATATACCTACCTAATTTTTTCCATTTTAAGCTTTCCTCCCGTAATCCCGATTTTAAAGGCTAGATGAAAAGTATGATAACAAAGAGAGAACACCTAACGGAAAAGAGAAGAAATGCAAAAACACACAAAATAAATACAATAATGACCTTATTCGTCTGTTTTCTGTGTTATTGCAAAGCTTCGTCCTTAAGCACACATACACTAACAATTTCAAACTGCTTGAGCTACTACTCTCAGCTTTATATTATATTGAGACTGAGTACGTTACATTTTTGTGTTCATGTGTCCCGCCCAGGTTTCATTGCTGTTCTGCTTTGTCTTTTCTACGCTTACCTTTTAGGCAGTGAATTCTAGTTCGTCTTCTCCCACAAATATTTAGGCAAATCGAAAAAACTGAACAAATTGCATATAAATGATTAAATATAAAAGTTAGTGATATAAAATAATAATAATAATAATAATGATGTTCCAAAGGTGTAATGCAGTAAAAATGAGTGTAACAGACAAACGTGATTAAAAAGCAGCAGAACAAAATTAAAGCAAAATCAAAAGAAAAATAGTGATATGGTTAAAAATGGAATACAACAACATGGTGATAGGGAGTATTAAAAATCCCAGGTACTACCTACCCAACACAAATACTAAAATAAACTTGGAAACCTGCAGGCGGTGAGATGAACTTGTGGGCATACGTAATTGGATGACATAGTGTTGTTGTACTGTATAAGGGATACAGTGATACGTAGTTGGAGACAGAATAACCAAAAAAGACGACGTACTAAGTAAAATACCTATCCAAGAAGAGTAATCAGTTCATCAGCACAAAAGGGCTTTCGAGGCAGATCCCCTTTTCCAACCAATTATTTTCCAACGTTTATTTTACTTGCTTTAAAACTCCGAACACGCAGTAGAATACAAGGAAACATAAAATGAGTGAATCGATAATAGAAAAATTCAGCATAGCGCTGCCAAGAGCTCGATTAATTACTCTATGGGTGGCATTTAACTTAGCTTTCATACTGCAGGAACCTTCAAAGAAATTGGCCTCAGTCGATGCAGCGTAAGTACAAACTGTTCCACATAGCACATAACACTCATTATGTATGTATGTACGTATTTATGTAACTCAAGTTAAAAGTGTTTGACACCTTTCCACTAAATGTACGTAGCTCTCATTGGACGAGGAGCTGCTAACTGCCCTAATGCATATTTTATTATTAACTCATTAAATTTCCTTGTCACTTATGATCACTTCTGTGGCTCTTAAAATTGCTAAAGTATCACTCAAAGCCAAGTCAAGGAGCTACTTGGTTCTTGAAATGGAAAACAACGTTTTTGCGTCCTTTTTTAGTTTTAAGTGAATTATCTCAAGTAGCATCTTTATAGTGTACCCTTTCGGATTTTATCGATAGACGACGACAAGTGCAAGTATGTCGGCCGCTTAAGAATGCAATGCACATTGCACACCCCTTCACACAGCTCGTTCAGATCTTATTGTGATAGTATTAAGCGCAAGAAATTGTTGATATTAAATACAAAGAAGAAGCGATTAATAACATACTTATAAGCATTGTGAAGCACCTCAAATTAATGTTTTAAGTGGCAACTTTTCTGCAGAGCATTGAAGCTTTTATAATGTTAGCTTTTACTCCACTACACCAAAACATTATTTTGTGTAGAAGTATAGTGTGTTCCTATTAGAATGTACATTTAACATGGTTTGAATTGACCCAGTGTTTTTTACTCGTTTCTTCACCTTTATACATACACTTACATTTGCATTTCTTGTTTGCCGTGAGTGATTTATTCAAGTTATGGCTTTGCAAATATAATACCCACTTTTCGTAAGATTATTTGGTTTTTCACAAAACATTTCGCATTGAGCAGAAACCTTTTGTAGTACCTATATAGCAAACGTATGGGATTTGGATAAATATTATGTAGGTACATTATTATTATTTTTAGTACAGGTTGTCAACTTGCCTCTGTGGGTGCTATATTATGTATTTTAGATATTATTCTATGGTATCTCCATTTAAGCTGCATTTTTTACTAGCACACAGATATTCAAACAGATCAGATATTATAAATATAAACCTAATAAAAATGTAGTCTTGTTTGTTACAAGAAAAACTATAACTATATTTTTAAGCATGTAACTAAACGGAATAATAATAAGGATTGTCAAATCTGTTCTCATTATCCATGAATCGAAACATTTTAGTAATACCGAACCACGTACTTTACTTACTCTTAGTCCAACACTGACCGCAAGCAGGAAGGTAGCATTATGGCAGCATGCCTCAGCGCTCCGCCTTAGAATCATTTTTTAAGGCTCCGTCAAACAGAGCGCGTTTTAACGCCGCGTTTCGCGTTGTAATATACTGCAATGCAATACATAGATATCTGTTTGACGTCGTCTAACGCGGCGTTGAGACCGTTGTTAATTGAAAGCTAGTCCCCTTTACTTACCAACTTTTGAATGTGTACAATTGTAAATATATGTAGGTACCTCTCAAAAGTAAGTGGTCTTAATTGTGATCTTATTTTCCACCTGGCACGGCCACTAAGTAGACGTTACTAAAGAGGCTTTTTATTCCGCTAAGTGGGAATTCAGTGGACTTATTTCCTGCACCGCTTCTATATTGTTACGGATGTAGCAGAATAAACAAAAAAAATTAATTCACACACGTCTCGTAATGAGATCCACCAGTAAATCCACCAGTCAACAATTCTTAGGAATTATCATTTCAATGCTGTAATATTAATCCCAAATGTAAAATGTATAGAGTAAGCATTTCGACATTAAGACAGAACATAAAATGTATAACGTAAGCACTTTTACTTAATAATAGAGGTCGAGAAAAGATACTCGACGAGTTTTTCGCACCCGTCATATAAGAACATCGCACCTGTCTTAAAAACATAATATGTACCTACCTTAAGTTTATATTATTTTAAATACAGTATTGAATCTTTTCTTTTTTTTTCGTTTCGCTATTGACAACGGTCGCAGTATTCTTTTATACGTTTCGGTTCATTCATCTATCGACAAAGGCAACACTGGAGCCGAAACAACCCCAGGCGATAATCCAGTCCGCGTCGGATAAATCAATAAATATTTTTTTTTTTTTTTCAAACAAAGTTGTGCATAACAAAAAATTGGTGGCAGCGGTGGGATACCGAGATATCCTCTAAAGAACAAAAATTAAATACGTAGTGAGAGAATAAAAACAGTTGTGCTAAAGAAGCAATACACTCTAAGGTGAATCGCTAAAGCAAAACAGTGGAAGTGCTAACAAGAAACTTAAATATTACCTACATTTGCAAAAACATTGTGAGAAATTGAAACTGTGCCTGCATTCTGGATTAAGGAAGCTGTGAAGCGTGCTCTGGTCGTGAATACACTATTGTAATATTGTTAATGTAAGTGCTGTATTTAGTGATCAATGTTTCTGTAATTAGCGTAAGTAATTAAGCAAAGAAAAAAAGATAGAAGAATATTTCCAATTAAACAATACGGGTTAAAAGAAAAAAGTTTTAATAAGCTGCAGCATCTCCTAGTAGGTACCTAGTAGATGTTTAAAATCAAATTTCCTTCAGGAATTATAGAAACGAAAAGCGTTAGCTGGATTTAAAATATCGAGGGAAATTATTTCATAATTTCATAAATTATAAAATTTTTTTAAGTAATTGTGTCACCAGAAAGGCTTTCATGTCAGCTAGTGGTAGTGATAGCGAGATAAGTTGTGACAAGATTTAGCAAGTCAGATTAAGAGTGAAAATCTGGAAGATTATTTTAGAAAATGTGGAAAATAGTTTAGAGAACCTAGAAATGGCAGAAGTTCCAATGAGCGTGTTGACGTCGTTCGTCCATACTTTAAGTACTAATAGCGAGGAAGTCTTTAGTTTTATAGACGCTTGCAATAACGCAATGGAATTGGCAACTGAATCCCAGCAAAATGCCACAAACATCCTTATGAATAAAGAAATAAAAAATTGGGAAACATTAACAGCCTTATTTATAAACTTTATACACTCTCTATAATAACTCTAAACGCAAAAACCTAAATATATATTTTTGCGTTTAGACCTATTATAGAGAGTGTATAAAGTTTGTAAAAACAGAATTAAGTGGTATCTACAGTTACATAGAAAACTAATAAGCAGGGCTCGGATTTATATGCACTAAAAAATTAAAAATATGCGCATAAAATATGCATCTAAAAATTAAAAATATGCACATAAAACTATTAAATTTTATTTTGAAGCTATATTTTCCCTTAAAATTCAATTCTTAAATATTGTTTTATTTAAAATAAGAAATAAACCAATTGAATTGATGAGTAGAAGAACAGTACATGTACAAAATATCACTTTTGAGAAAAACAGAAAAAACTATTTCACAGAAAAACTATTTATTTTTCTGTATAATAATGTATGAGGGATTTGAAGTATCCCTGTTCCCCAATATGTTCATGAATGAATAATTCACAAAATTCTATACTGACAGGAAATATTTAGACAAGAAGTCCTTGTACTTGTACTGTTCTTCCACTCAATTACAAAAAAAATACACATTTAGATATTTTATATTATTTTAGTATAATGAATTATAATTTAAAAAATTTTATTGAGTAATACTATTATTCTGCAGTATCATTAGTAGATTTCCGAGATATATATGAAAATAAAACTCCAACATCTCTCCAGAGGAATATTGCATTACCTTCTCTATGGCGACAATCTTTTTTTCATTTATATGAAGTGGTTCTTTATATAATCTTGTAGTTAGTGATTGTAAACTAACATTTGGCCTCAGTAGTTTAAAAGTATGTGACGTGAAGCCTCCTACAAGTTCGGTTGCTTTAACATACAACGGTATAGGCACGTGATTTGTACTATTCTTCCACACAATCAGCGAACAACGTGCCTATTTTTGTAAACATTCGGCTTTTAAATGGACTGTTATTTTGCTGGTTGGTAGGTTTACATACGTAGAGCATTTTGGCTATTTCAGGCTAAAAATCATTTTTTTGGCGCTTGTACTGTTCTTCCACTCACCAATTCAATTTTCATATGCTTTATTTCGAAATTATGAAATTTTTTTTTTAAGTTTTCGAAGGTACAACTTTGGCATTTCAGTCTTTGGAATGTCTCGCGGCCATATTAATTACCCACTTTAATCCGAACTAAAGTTTACACCCGGGTTTAAGTAAGTTTAGCCCAACAATTTAACCCAAGTCCATAACATTCAGTCGTTAAACCCCATAATAATAATTACTTTTTTAACAAGTTGGTGTTTAGTCCGATTGAATCTAAACTGCACTCCGTAGACTAGTTTAAGTACTTTGACCCGGATTAGAACTCAAATTTAAATTAAGTGAAAGTGAAAATATAATAAAAAGCAAGAATATAAGAAAAATTTTATTAGTTTTGACAACTGTTATGGCACCACATGTAAATTTTGGAATTAACATTATAGGTAGTATCTAACAATTTTTTTTTTGTTCTATTAAAAAATAAATGTATTAATATTATTGTACACCAATTCACTCATTTCACATTGGACACAACAATTAGTGATATCATTGTATATAGACACTATAGTACTATCACTTCGCATTTATGCACTAGCGCCACCAACCACCTCTGAGACCAACTACTCACATCGAACATGGTAGTTGTATTGGATTATTTGAAATGAAATTAAATGATGCCTTCTTCTTTTCTTATTCGTCTCATTGACAACATGCAGATGAAAGAGAAAGAACAATTATCATTTTTGTTGTCTTTTATTCTCCAGCGATTGTATAGTAAGGAGTGGAAGAGGGTACTTTTCGCATATACGATATACCTATACTCATAGGTAGTTAGTAGTGGTGGTGTGCAGGTTAGGCGAAGTGTACTTTTAGCATTTATGAGAATAACAATATGAAAAGAATGAAATGAAATATCGGATCGATTTGTACTTTTCGCATATAGTGGTGGTGTGTGGGGAGAGTACTTTTAGCATGATGATGGGTGTGATGCTGATGACGATTGGAATTGATATTTAAGAGGATAACAATGTGGAAAGGAGGAATATGAAATCATAGATCGGATTTTTAACAATATGTACATAGGTATTTTGTGTATTTCTTGGATTTATGGGCAGCAGTGGTGCGTCATGATCGTGGCTTTTGGACTTAGGTCTCAAGGGTTATGATGATTTGAAAATTATTATGGGGTGGGTGAGCATGTGAGGTGCACTAGTGGGGAAGTTTGGTTGGATTTTAGCAAATAAAATCACGTACCCAGATCGATCTAAATTTTCAATTTTCTCATATTGTACCTATGTAGTGTGAGAATGATATTGTTTTAAGTACAAATGTTTAGATCAATTAATTATGATAGGTATTAAGATGATAGTAGGTACAGCTCATAAACTGAGTCTCGCAATTCTGTCTGTCTGTTTGTCTGCGAGGTGGTAGGTAGGTAGCTGTATTCTTAACGACAGGACGGATTCGTTTGTGTTAAACTTTAGGTATGCGATTTGTAGGCTGACAGTTTGAGTTCATTTGTTTATTTTAAACCCAAAATTAACCTTTTAGTATTTATATACAATTATTTTAGGAGCAGCTATACGAAGGTCGCAGTGCTACGCTGAATGCTATTGCAGCAATCATTCAAATCATCCCTATATAAATTAAAATATGGATTATTGTAGTATGTACCTACCTATAATATGGATTATTGTAGTATGTAGGAAATTGATGAATATGTATTTAGAAACTTGCAGTTCAGATTAGAAGATTCTTGCTATGCAATTAAGTAAGCTATTGTTTGTTTTAAATAACTAAGTCATCAACGCACAGCCCAAAACGGATAATCTAAGCACGTTTTCTAACCATTGATCAACGATCACATGAAAGTGAGGGAAAATGAAAATCAAAAAGGAATAAAAATATGTAGGAGAATTTGTTAACGACTTTAACATATAGACGCACTAAACCAACCAGTTGGTAAGGAGCGAATAGCTCACGATTATCTCCAGACCAGAAATGACAGCATCAGGCGGGTAACCCCAAATAACACAAGCAAGACCATCACGGGACTGCTAGTAATCTGCTTTTTATATTCCTTTTATAAATCGGGTTTGGCTACACCGAATTTGATGATTCTTTTTTTTTCTATTAAGGTACCTATATTCTTCTGTAGCAGGTTTGTATGTAAACAAAATTGGACAAAGGGGCGTGGCACCGTTCATTTAAAAATCGTGGTATATGAACTCACATTTTGATAAAATGATAAAATCTTTGTACGAATGCTATTCTGTGAAGTATGGTCAAAATTGGACAAAGGGATATGGCGCTATTCTTCGACAATCACGGGAGCCAAAGTTTGTAAAATTTGTAACATTGGTATGTACCTATTGTCCTGATAGACAAAAATACTATCTATGCAATACGATTCCTGGAAAACCCAAAAATGTGTACCATGGAGCATTACAATAAAAGCTCTTTATCACTTATTTAAATGAATTTGGAACTGATATTTTTATTTTTCTATTTTGCACTACGAAGTGCATGATAATCAAACTTAGAATTTCTTCTAAATACATAGTTGTGCCTACATTGTTAGAAAAACATACTTTTATTTAAATAGTTCCGCATAAATCCCCTGAATATGTTCCTATGTACATATGCATCTACTCTTAAGATTAAACTCCCTGTATTTGTTTTATCGAAATGATTATGTATTAGTGGTTATGGGAAAGGAATAATAATTGCACTACATTACATATAAAGATAACCGGCTTTGCACGTGCCTAGGAATTGTATCTATACTATTGCACAGATATATTTTTGTCCATCAGCACAATGCATATCAATGTTCCAAATTTAAAAAACTGTTGAAGAATAGCGTTTGAAATTTTTTGTTTGTATTGTCTAATTTTCCACACTTCACAGAAATACCTACCTTTGGGTTTGGCTCGGTGGTTTTTGAGTTTTGCGATCATTAGTGGTGTACACCTATTCCCATAAGAAATGGAAATTCAGGTTTTTTGCAAATTTTCGGCTTTTCAATTGGGGGTTTCCGAATTTTTTTTTTGCCAAACCCTGATTCAAGATGAACAAAACAAAAAAAAAAAGAATCATCCAAATCGGTTTAGCACTCTAGCATCTAGCCTTTCTCGAGTTTTGCGAATTTCGAGACTAATGCACAACAATTATTGATTTTTATATAGAGAGAGATGTAGAATGTAGATACCTACCTATAATAGTTAGCTGCTCGTTTTACCGACATAAAATGCTTCTACATTATAAACCTCATAAAGTAGACAAATGCCTATAATATTTTAGAATCAATTAAAAAAAGAATCACTTAAATCGATGCATATTTGACAAAAATATAGGCAAAATAGTGAGAGTCTAACATACATTATTTTATGCCCAATCCTCAAATCTTCTGCAACGACAGGAAGCCAAATTCAGTTTTTATTCAATTTGTCTTTCCCAACTGATCACCCCTTGCATCGTGCACCCCTCTCCAAACACACAAATCCTCCACACCACTATCCTATCCTACACCACCATGCTGTTGATTTATACTCGCTCTTGTTCATAATATTGCACCTCCTTTCCTCTATTCTCCTCTCCTATCACTAAGAAAAACCAAACCAGTTGCAGTTCTCTACCCTACCCTGTTACATCACATCAGAAATAATTTTATACCTACTGATGGATGGAAATGGCGATATGAATGAAGAAAGAGAAGAGGCATACCAGTTTTACATTTGACTTTGTTTTGTTTATTTTGGTTTTCTCTATACACATTTCCCCGACCCCAATGCTCGGAGTTGGCTGGCAGTGTACAAACTAAATCAACTGAAGCGCCACCTGGATCGTCGAAGACGCGTAATTCAATGCGATGGGATGAGAGTACTATAGTGTGTATATACAATGGTGATATGGACCAAATGTTGATGTCGCAACACATCAAATCAATCCTCAATTAGTCAAAAACAGCAAACACAAATGTCATTTTATGTGAAATTTGAAATTACATTGGTTTAAAACGAGTTAAAATCGGTTTAAACAGTTTTAAATCCGTTTTTGATCTAGCGGGTGTAATGCGTGTTTTTGAGTGAATATTATGGATATGGGTTTAAATTGTCGGGTTAATGATCGGGTGTAAAACTAACTTAAACGTGATTTACACTCGGAGTGAATAATATGGGCGTTATACATAGAAAACGATCGTTCTACGTCCACAACTGATTTAATCGGTACATTGTTATATTATGTTTCACAAATGTCAATTCACAGTGATTGCAATTGAAAAAAAATTTAAAGGTGCGTGCGCAATTTATTGAAACCCATGTTTTTCAATTTTATATTTTTTATTTTGAAAATATGCACAAAAAATAGGGGAAGACGATACTACTAGTACTAGTTCAAATAAAAAATAATTTAAGAGTGAAGAAGAACTGTTAGGGACTTTTCAATATTCAACCAAGAGGGAAATTTAGAAAGTCCACATGTTAATGTTGTTATCAATGATGAAGTAAAAAGATTTATCATTGATACGGGGGCAGAAGTTTGAATGGTTTGTGCAAGATGTGTTTATGAGCGTGAGGTTAATACTACTAAAATAATCAAGATCAATGGATTGGGAGGTAAGTCTCAGGAAACAATGGGCGAAGTTGTTAAAGAAATCCAGTTATTTCCAAATAATAAGGGTGCAAGCAGGTTACTCTACATTACAAAGACGTTATTATTACGAGTAGAAATGAAGAAATAGCATTGAAATACTTAAGTGAGGAAAAATTCTTAAAGCCAAGAAGTGAATGTTGTAAAACTGGAAAAGGGTACTAGTCTTAAGAAAGAGGTACTTATCCCAAGACAAGAATTAAGAAAATAGTAATTGTATCAGAATGCATTACAAGTAATAATAACGGTGAAGGCTTTGCTACAATATTAAACCCTGCGGGGGAAAATTTGGATATTAGCAATATAAGAATTACAGGTAAAAATCTTGATGATTATGAAATAATGTCTCAAAGTACAGAAAGATCGTCAGAGGTAACCGGAAATGTTCGTACCGAGAATATGAACAAAGAAGAAATGGAAAGTCTGTTGGCCATAGTCAAAGAGTATAGTGATGTGTTTAGCATCAAAGACGAAAAGCTTTCTCATACAAATGTGACAAAGCATCAGATAAGGACAATTGATGGATCTTCGCCGGTGTTTACCAAAACTTACCGATACCCAAAGGTACACGAGGATGAAGTCCGTAGCCAGGTCGACAAATTAAGGAAAGACGGAATAATAAGGGTGTTTCTCCGTGAAGCTCTCCTCTTTGGGTAGTGCCAAAGAAAGCAGACGCCAGCGGTATCAAAAAATGGAGAATGGTGATCGATTATCGTAAGCTCAATGAGTTGACGATTTCCGATAACTATCCGCTCATAAACATCAACGAAATTCTTGATCAACTAGGAAAGGCGAGGTATTTTACAACACTCGACCTTACCTCTGGTTTTCACCAAATCCCGGTTGACGATAATGATAAAGAAAAGACAGCATTCAGTACTCCGTACGGGCATTTTGATTGAATACACACGAATGCCCTTCGGACTGAAAAATGCTCCTGCCTGCTTCCAACCGTTAATGAACACCGTGCTGGCCGGATTACGAGGCATTAAATGTTTTGTTTACTTCGACGATGTGGTTGGATATGGACAAAACCTCGAAAAACATAACGATAAGTTAAAAGCATTTCTTCAACAAATTAGGGTAGCTAATTTGAAGCTATTCTTTTGCAAAGGAGTCCAGTATTTGTGTCATGTTATAACTGACCAAGGGGTTAAGCCTGATCCCAGCAAAATAGAAAGCATCAGGGTATCAAATGATTTTTAGGAATGGTAGGATATTATCGAAAGTTTGTACATAATTTTAGTAAAATAGCAGAACCTTTGAACAAACTGTTAAAGAAGAACATAGTATTTTATTGGGGCAAAGAACAACAGGAATCATTCAAGAAGGAGTTTTGGAGATGAAGTAGACAAGTAGGTATGTATGGTCATGAGCATTAGCAGTCTGTCTGTCTTTCGAGGGACAATGTCTTTGAGTTCCTCGGAACATCTACCATGGAAGTACCTCTACCTATAGAACAAGCAGATGTCAGCGACTTGTCTTCAGTGCAACAACGGTTTATATTCTTGTTTGCAACTGAAACTGAAATTACCGTAATAGGGCTTAATATAAATTCGAATCTATAAAAATAAAGAGAACTATCCCGGTAGGTATACAGTATTCAAACGCTAGGTATGTACACTGTGCAAGCCATAGCTTTAACCTGGCTCTGCCATGTCAACTCCTGCAATTCGAAATTGCCTTCTGAAGCCTATTTTAGAGTGTCGATACTGATTTCCTAGATTCGTTAATACAAAATCTTACGGACAGATTCATGGTCAATGAAGGCGTTCTACTATCGTTTCAAGCTCTTCTCCCAGGTTTTGCTGCAGTTGAGCCTGAGCGAAAAGTTGGAAAAGTTAACACTTTACTTTGATAATGCAATTTCGTTATTAGCTGTAAAAGCTGTGTACATTCTTTGGTGCAATAAAAAAATCGTCGAGTGATCCTTCTACCGAAGTCATCGAGCAAATGTCATCGAGCAATTCGTGCGATTTGGTTTGTGTCGAGGTTAGTGTGCTGAGTGTGCCATACTGCGATCTGTTATAAAACATTTGAAATAATTTGAATACGTCATTATTTTTGCGCAGTTGCAATGTTTCTACAATGGATGGCACTGTGTTCTATGTAAAAAAAATAGCAAGGGCGCGCAGAGGTTGAAACCTCTTTCCTACTTTCGCCGCACTGAACCAAAAGGGCTAGTGCCTATGTGTGCTTCATTTTTCCTCGCAGGTTTGTATGAAACTGACATTTCACTAGCAGTCTATGTATAGTATGTCAATGCTTTCAGCTATGAAAAAGATTAAAACACTGTCTCGAAGCGTTATGGAGAATGCAAGGTTAAGTTCACTTGCTATGATATCTGTTCATTTGGATATTATTGTAGATCCAGATAAGGTGATTGATCTCATATCAAAAAAAAATCAAGACGTCTTCTAATAAAAAATAAATAAGTGGCGCAACAGGCGGGTGACACCCAAGGCCTAGCTTCTCGCAACCATTCGTTTTGTGTGAGTTTTTATTTTTGGGACGAATGGAAGGGACCTACAATTTTATGACGAGTCCGAACGGCTCAATTGAGAAGCTTTTTCATGACAGGCATACTCTCGGATGTTTGTCAGACGTTCGCGAGAGGTGGCGCAGTAGAAAAAACTTTAAGATGTAATTTGGGTGTTTCCGGGGATCGAACCTGGGATCCCTCGCACAGTAGTCCAACACACTAACCACTGCGCTACTGCGCCGACAAGACGTCTTCTGCTTTGACAAAATGTGACTAATAGGAATTAATGAATTGGAATATACATAGTTTTTTGTTTTGTAAGACTTGGAAGCCAGTAAGAAACTCACAGATTCTCAACTTTCTACGAGTCATTCGGTGGAAATGTAGAGATAAGAGCCCTCATTGGCTTTGTATGGGAGGTAACAGAACTACTTGACCGACATGGACCGTTTTTAATAGAAACCTGAAGGTTTTATAAATATAACACCTCTCATAAAATTTTAGTTGCCTAAGTCGACACATGTGTCTAATAGTGGTTTTGTATAGGAGGTACCAGAACTACTTGACCGACGTAGCCCATTTTCACTCCCAACCTGACGTCGCGATGGTAAAAAGAAGTCTTCTCACAAAATTTCATTCGCCTATGTCGATTCGTTTGGGCGCTATCGTGTTTTCAACAGACAGACAGACAGACATGGTTAAATCGATTCAGAATGTGATCCTGATTTAGAATATATATACTTTATAGGGTCTCCGGTGAATCCTTCTCGGCGTTACAAATGTAATGACAAAGTGAATATCAATATACCTTCCTGTGGAGGGTATAATTACGCTGACCATACGTCCTTTATTTAAAAAAACAGTCCTTTCTTTTTTACCTCTGTCCTTTATTTTTTTCTTTTTAATAAAGGACGGATTTTGTCCTTTTAAAACACTGACAAAAAATTGAATAGTATTAATTTTTGGGAAATTGAACTTATAGGAACATAAACTAAAATTTGACGAAACTCATGTGAACAATACATTTGCCAATAGAATTCTACATATTCAGAAGTAGAAAAACTGAGAGATGGTCTTTTCGATGAAATATCGTATACCTATGTATTTGTCCTGACTTATTGTACATCAACGCCCAGCCCAAACGGTAAGAGTTAGGAAACACATATTTTGAAACAAACTTAATAGTAGGTATGGCCCCTAAACGGGGGAAAACTCGATTTAAAACAATAATAATAATATAGTTTTCCTCATTTTGGAAATTTTGTCTGGGCCCGAGTTATTAGGGACGGGAAAAGGAGGATTCAGTCTGCATGAGGAACATTTTTGTTCTCCCTATCTACTACCAAGCGCGTAGCAAAACACACAAACTTTTGCAACGGGGACAGGGACGAAGCCACGGATAAACCTTGTAAATAAAAAAGCGACATCTATTGCGTTTTTATCATTTTTTATCAAATATTCGTACCTATTTGACAATTTGACACCAAACTCGTTTAGTAAAGAAACGATTAAAAAATATTTTTAATAACATTTTCGGAAAAAACGTCTGAAAACAAATAGTAATCGTCTGAAATATATAAAAATCGTATCCGCGGTGCGATCGTAAATATAGAAACCTATTGAAAGCATTATCATAAGTTTGAGTAAAAGGGAATATTCATAGATGAATTTTGAGAATCGGCGAGCGTTGCGGTCTTTAATTCTTTAAAATATAATAATGCTGACGATTTATTCAGATTTTCAGATGAAATTTCAAGTTTTTCAGACGAATAATTAAAAAAAGCTGACAAAAACTAGCAGATGAATATGAACAAATTAGAAGATGAAAAAGATTTCTTTTCCGACGAAAATGTTTTAACCTTATTTAAATTAGAGGTCTCACATCAAAGCAAGTCAATATTGGTCAAACGAAAATTGTTGCTGATTGTGGTCCGACAATATTTATATAATACACAAAGCATTTTGTAAGGCAACAAATATTGCTTCGTAGAAATTTCTGGCAATACTGTTGCTTGTGGAAGAGTGGGTTAAAATTAAGTTGCGTATTGCTTATTGGGAGTTGCTAGTTGGTTATTATAGCTTGTTGCCTCAATGTGAGAGCCGCCTAAGGAAATCTGATATACCTATATGGCTGTAAGTGAATGTCAATCGAGTACATTTTTGTTTGTATAAAACTATTATTAATGTTAATGTCTTATTATTTATCTTATTATTGTTTTTTTTTTCTTTTGTAAGCACAAAAATGATTGTCCTTTATTTTCCTTTGACAAATATGGTCACCGTACCTAGGTATAATAATGAAAATAGGATAAAGGATAGAATGGAGAAAATTATAAAACTTATGACTAGGTTAAGTAAGGAAGTAATAGATGTAACATTATTACAGAATGCTGCAGGAAACAAAATTAATGATAATTATAGCCGCTATGGAATTAAGAACGAAGAGAAAGAAATCCAAGGCAAGCAATTAATATATAATTACTTCAATGAAATAAAAATAAGGGTTAATTTTAAAATTACTTAGTTGGAGTTGGAAATAAAACAAATCATAGACAGTCTTTTATTTATTGAGTATAATACATCCTAGAATTATTGAACCAAACGATTTATTAAAAGAATTGGAACAGACCCAATCAGAGAATTCTCTTATTTTTTAACCATCTATTGAAAATTATGCTAGTGTAATTAAGAAAATAAATATTAGTATATTTAGTAATGTTAGTGTTGTTACAGATGCCTTTAGTAACACATGAGGAATATGACATATATGAAATAATGGTACTACCAAAAATTATAAAAAATGGTAAGTATTGGAATAATCGCAGTAGCTTATAAGTTTTTAATGATAAGTAAAGACAAAGAATTTTATGTACTTCTTAAAGATAATTTAAATGATTGTAACGACATAAATGGAAAGCACAAATTTTAAAAAGTGCACTAGATTACAATAATTGTTAAATAAATGTGTTTATGAGAAATAACGCGCATAATGGCATTCTTAAAATACTAAATTCTAAAATAGAAATGTTTCATAAAATCAAAGAAAATATTTTTATGTTCATTGTAACAGAGGAAACTAAATTCAACTGTACTTGTAATAAAGAAAAGGAATAAGGAAGACGGCTTATTAAGAAATTTGGGAATATTATGTTCTAAATAAAGATTGTAAATTTGAAACTGTAGAGACAGTAATAAAAACAAATAAAGAGTTAGAAGCCATAACATTAAAATACACGTTTAACGATTTAGAAGATTGTTGCTTAAATATAAAATTGGAAAATGTAAACATTGATACAAAACCAATACAAAAGTTAAATATTAAGAACGTAGATGAACTTCATGACTTAGCAGTAAAAATTCAGAAACAACAAAAAGAAAAGTTATGAAAAAACGACGCCACGATCCAATAGATCATCATCGCCCATATCAAGTACCGTGTCATTGGACCGTATTGCGCCCAGTTTAAGGGTAGATACCCCTAAACGTGTCTACGGATGTAGCAGAATAAAAAAAAAATTAATTCACACACGTTCCGTAATGCGATCCACCAGTCAATCCACCAGTCAACAATTCTTATGAATGGAAAAACCAGAATGTAAAATGTATAAGCATTTCGAAATTACGACAGAACATAAAATGTATAACGTAATATTATCTTTTACTTAATAAATAGAGGTCGAGAAAAGATACTCGACGATTTTTATTATTCTCACCCGTCATAAGAACATCGCGCCTGTCTTAAAAACGTAATCAGCCTTATTTATAAAATTTATACACTCTCTATAATAACTCTAAACGCAAAAACCTAATATATATTTTTGCGTTTAGACCTATTATAGAGAGTGTATAAATTTTATAAATAAGGCTGAAATATGTACCTAAAGCTTATATTATTTTAAATACAGTATTGAATCTTTTCTTTTTTTTTTTCGTTTCGCTATTGACAACGGTCGCAGTATTCTTTTATATGTTTCGGTTGATTCATCTATCGACAAAGGTAACACTGGAGCCGAAACAAACCCAGGCGATACTCCAGCCCGCGTCGGAGAAATCAATAAATAATTATTTTGTTAAACAAAGTTGTGCTAAGGCATAACAATATATCTCGCGGGCTTTGTGCACTAACTCTTTACTGATCATTCCATCCGAATTAGTGGCCCACACGGCCACACCCACTAGTTGCATTACTCCCTCTCATTTTGTTCCCATCGGACCATTTAAGTTCGGAATGAATGAGCCCTAAGAAGTTTCACTTCATCCTTAACAACAACAACAAATATGAGCGCGATCTTTGTTTGTTTGTATTATCATATATATTTTATTTCCGAAAATTAAGAGAAATAAATATTGTTTTCAGATAACAGAAAATTTCTGCTAACTAGATAGGTAGGTAGTATTATGTATAAATACAATTTCGTAATAAAAACTTAGTTCTAAAGTATGGCATGGTATTTTATTCAAATGAGAGAAACAGGAAATTGATGTGAACTTTTAATTATTATTTATTAAACATCTACGTTTAAAATTCTTTTCCTATATTTTAGGGCTTCTTTAATATATAAAAACTATTTTTTCAAGTTTGAACCATTGAGGAGATCATAAGCATTTTGAGTAGTAACCCTTTTCGAGTCTAAATGTCGACGACGCAGTTCCTGTAGAAAAGGGAATATTGCGATAAAATGGGTGGAATCTTCCCTTGTTTTGAGATTGCACAATTCGCATAGTTTGGGAGTACATATTTCAAAGTATGGAAAGTAAGCAGCAAAATCTCTATTCTTGCTCGGAATAACATAATAACATATCTGTGCTGTAGCTACACTGGACTGGGAGTAGTTGTACTATTTTCAAATTGTGAGACAAATTTGGATTATGTTCACGGTGCAAGTACGCTTTATAGTCTTTTTTATGCACCTGTTCATTGTTTCCATATAGTATGCATATACTTCTAAAATTGAATACTTACATACAAGATCTTACCTCTTCAGTTTGTAGGTGTGTTACGGAAATTACAATCCGGGAGAAATCTTTTACACATTTCTTTCCATTTCGATGTCCATAAACAATAGCTACTTGTGTAGAACATGAACATAACAAGAAATTTTGTACAGGAATATTTCTACTGGCATATTGT
This sequence comes from Cheilosia soror, assembly GCA_949372485.1. Classification (NCBI taxonomy): domain Eukaryota; kingdom Metazoa; phylum Arthropoda; class Insecta; order Diptera; family Syrphidae; genus Cheilosia; species Cheilosia soror. The sequence continues at coordinate 576,936 of OX443561.1, read as the reverse complement.
GTGCTTTTACAATGTAATCAAAATGTAATTTGAAGGTTTCGATGTAAAGCGATGAAAGACCGATCTCAATGTATTGCATCTTGCATGGAGTGGTTGTTGAAAGTCTGTGGAAGTAAGTAAGGAGTTTCTCAACGCCATCGACACTTTGGTATCCTTTAACTTGAGCCACGTAAAAAAATACTGGTATACTCTGTCCAATTTATATTTTCAGTACAGAGAAGATAGGGTATTTACCTTTCACCCTATTATGGATTTCAATAAGCTATCTCCATTACAAAGCTCTCACATGGTTACCATAGTGAGCATTATAAATTGGCATATTTCTCTCACAAATATCGGTAGGGTTACCAACTCATTATTAAGATTTTATAAACAGAAACATGTAGATCGTAAACTAATTCTAAAAAAAATTAAACTAAATCTAAATTAAATTAAATCGATCTTTTGCACACCACCATGAGGTAAGATAGTAAGCGGGCTTTCGAAAGAGTTCACCAGAAGGCCTAATCTCTTTTAACGTAAAAATAAATCACAGAAAATATGCATTTATACCGAAATAGCCACAAATATGCCCTAAAGAATAAGTGTAAAACACTTTTTTGTAGGTATGTACGTATCGTATATATATTCAAAAAAACATGCTTGAGTATGAATCCGGTTGCCCTAGTAATCACTTTTAATTTATCTCAATATCAATGCAACGCATAAGTGCGTTGCACTAATAATGAATTGAATGCATGGTTTAATGGCTTAACTGCATATTAACAGATCCTTCGGAAATACAAACAAATTAAAGGAGTAAAAACTGAATGTGGCAGCATCCCACATAATCAAATTCATTTATTCGCTCTCAAAAGCTTTAAAAAGCAATAAAACCCGATAGTTCTTTGACAAAACAAACCCGTAGTGATATTTTTGCAAATGAATATGGTAACACTCTTCTGACGTGCTTAAACACACACCAATACCACACATGTTTATTTTCTGTGATAAAATAGCAACCGCAACAATTCCTTGGTAAGTCAGTGGCTTGGTTTTTATTTCAGTTGCAATTCTTGTGATTGAGTGCCGTGAGAGTATCTACTGGCACCATTGGTAGAAAAAAAAACGTTCACATAAGGCCTGTACACTGTACAAACCCTTGAGAGATGGGACGATGAAAACTAAGTTTTTTTTTCGGTGGTTTGACACGGAATTTCTCACAGAAATCACATATTAATTAATATATTTTGCATATTAACGTACATACATGCTTACAATTTCATATTATATTATGTATTGTCATTGGAATAAAAAAAAAACACTAAACTACTATAAAATTACATTTTAGGACGGGTGGCGGTAGTATGTTGGGCGACGTCAACATATCCGCTATTTTGGATTCCTTTAGTGTAAGCTACGACAAAAGAGTAAGACCAAACTATGGAGGTAAGTATTCATATTATAAACTATTATATTTCAATAGCGTATAAAAAAAATAAAAAAAAATATTGAATAAGAATTTGAAATGGAATATGCATATGCATACGCAAGCCAATTATTTTAAAGAAAATATTATAGAAACAAATTAATAAAATATTTTAAGACAACCGATTGTTTAAAATGTATAATTTGGATTAATTTTTGTATGAATTCAGAATGAAAATACTATGTATTACCAAATTAATCGGTGATATAGAGATTTTTTTTAAACATCGGTATTGGGATTTTTAATATTTCTCTAAAATGTAGCTTAATTAATTTGTTTTTAACAACGTTTAAGAAAAAATTCTATGAATTAGTTTGTTTTATGTTATGTTATTACTTGTTAACACGGTTATAGCTAGTGGAAATAATTTGTAAATCCAGAAAACAAAAAATGTACAGAATACAATAAAATAATAACAATCTTAACATAAAAAGAAGGAATAGCTAAATTCTGTTCGTGTTTCAGGACCTCCGGTTGAAGTTGGAGTCACCATGTATGTGCTATCGATCAGCTCGCTGTCTGAAGTGAAAATGGTACAAATTAGACCATGTACCTTTTACCTTGTTGATACACGAAACATATTTTTTTCTTAATTATTTGTACTTGAACTTTGTTTTGATTTTTGTTAGAAAGTTGTCTCAAGTTCTCCTAATTGTTCCTTTTTTTTAAATTTCTGTTCGGTTTGTGTTTGTCTTTCTTTTTGATTCATGATTTTAAAGACTTTAATTCTGATAAATGACGATGGTTACTATTTTGGTATTAATTTTGCATACAATATTATGTATTTTGCTACATTATACTAAACTCTTGATTTATATGCATAGTTTGAAAGTAATTAGGAATGGTAGGGATAGGGACATTGTGGAAAACTTCATAAGAAAAATATATACATCCATACCCATTTGAGTATTTCATAATTTCATAATAGCATTTGAGTGCTACCAATTCATGGATAATCTTAATAACGTAAAACGGAACTATTTTATTTTAAGTTACAAAAATTTACATTGTATTGCACAGAACTTAACTTAATTTCATTAATTGCGAATGCATAATTAAAATTAGTAAATGTGCAAAACTATTTTTGGTATACGGTCTATAGATTTTATACGGTAACACAGAATAAAGTGCAGCAACCAGACTTCAACTACAATAAAATTTATCATTTAATGATGGTTTACACTTAGGCGGCTCTCAGATTGAGTCAACAAGCAGTAAGCAGCTATAGTTGCAACAAAATGTTGCTGTTTGCTTATTGGCAGTTGCTACTTGCTCATTGCTTCGTGCCTCAATCTGAGAGCCGCCTACATTACGTACTCTTATACATATGTATTGAGAAAAGTGTACTAGCTATCAATTCAGTAAATAACTTGGGGTTAGCCTTGTTTTGGTCGAGTTTATTACATTATATGTATACATAGTTAATATTTTAGCTAATATTGTATGTTTTTAAATATATTACATTTATCTGTGCACCCACAAAATTAGGGAATTAAAAATAATAGAGAGTATTGTACCCCCATTTCCATACATTTGAAGCTATTTGTGAATATCTATTGTTTTTATTACATGACATTTATACTAAATCAGACAACCTTAAGTACTCAAACGCTAATATAAATCACTGTACTATATTTGTATTTACTTAACAGTTTAATGAATTCAATGAATTTGTCGACATCCACTTATAAGTCAAAATATACAAGACCATAAACCTTAAAACTTTGGCGACGTATTCTAATCAACCGAAATTAGAAAAATATCCTTTTACTACAAACTACGATGTGTTAAGGGAAAAATAACTAAAATAGTTTAACTTTGGTATGTTCGAAAAGGTGCACCATACTTCAGATTGATTTGGTTTTCATTCGCGCGTCATGATATTTTTAATTTTTGTTTACTAACATTATTTGTATGTACTTCAGTCAGGAATCTTTTTCAATAAAATATATATTTAGAAATAGATTGGCAAGCCCCAGCATTATAGGCAAAAATAACTATTCTGTCGAAAACATTATAAACAGTAAACAATTTTTTACTAAAAAAAAACAGTTTGAAGTTATTAATTAGAAGAAAAAACGTGTGTATATGTTCCAGGTCCTCCTGTGGAAGTTGGAGTCACTATGTATGTCCTCAGTATCAGTTCGGTTTCGGAAGTTCTTATGGTACATACGTAACAATACAACAAAAAAAAAAAACAAAAATTAAACATTTTAAAGAATCTAAATTGCATTTTCACCACATTACTTAATTTTTCAAAATAAAATGAGACTTAAATAAATTGTTTTGTTTAAAGTTGCTACGCATTTAAAATTTAAATGTTTTTTTTTTCAGTTTTTATTTTATCATAAATTTGGACCAACTAGAAAACATTTAAAATTTATTTGTAAACATCATAAGCCGCAATGCAATTTATTAAATCAGAATTTTCTTATAGATGTTGTTCAATCAAAAACTCTGTCTCTCTATAAATCTTTCTCTTTTTCGATATTATATATTTATTTAATTGTGATTTATTTTACAAAATTTACACTTCACTGTAATATTTTTATTTGATACTATGTATATTTTTATCCCTTCCTTGTTTTCTTTTTTTTTTAATTAATTGTTAAAATTCTTTAACTGTGTACAAGTATTTTTTTTGCATCCTATTTCATAACAATTCATGTACATTAACTAAATGAATTCATCATTTAAAAAAAAAAAGAAATATAAAAACAACTTTGGCTTACTTTCAATACTCGAACATAATATGAAATATTTGTGCAAATGTTAAGCAATTCGATTACATTATGTCAAATTGCATAAATATTGATTATGTGGTATAGAATGCTTTTAAGATCCACTGTGTACAACAATAACATAAAGTTATTTATATGTAATGTAATGTAATGTAAACAAAACCATATACAAATGACGCAACACACTGTGGAAAATTATATTTTTAAAAATTTGTGTATGCAAGTTATTATATATACGTGCAGATATAAATGCATGTATATATAAACATTTGTTAATATATATCATGTTGTGTACCTAAACAAACAAAGCAGTCCCAAATACTTTGGCTGCGCGCATGCATTCAAATTAACTTTAATCACATACAATACTCAAAGCCTTCATGAAAAATGGAAATCAATAGGAAACACACAGTAAATACTACACTAGCAATTATTACTAACACTTATTATTATTGGTAATATTATTATTTTTTTTATAACTTCCAGAAGCAACATTAAATAAACCATCAACCATTTTTTCATCCAATGCCTACCTAAATGGATGGCTTTTTTCCATTGTTAAAAGCATTGCAAAATCTCAGTGAGAAGGCAACTTTTGTCCAAGTCTTATTGGTCTTGATAAATTTAATTTTGATATTTGCGATATTGTTTTACCTCTTATATACATATATGTAACATTTCACACGCGGTCAAGGGTATAAAGTACAGGATAGTACATTTAGCTTGCGCCTAAAATTAAAGTAATTTTCTCTACTATTTTAGAAATAATTGTTGCTTGGACGATTTAGATGATAGTATAGAATGCCGTCAAACTACTAGGGAAATTTCCTCTGAAAATTTTATTTCGTAGTTTTGGCTTGGATTTGAACACATATGTATGTACGACGTACGTGTACGTTCCACGTCACAGGCACGTATAGATAATAAATTTCCATAATGTAAATTATGTACCTGCCCATTTTGAATTAAACAGAATATCGACACATTATTGAAATCATCAACATAATCATCCAATTTGGACCAGATGTAATGACCAATAAGTTCATTGAAAATTACATTAACATTAACGCCTTTCCAAAACCAGCAAATATCACAAAAGCGAATAGAAATAAAAACTGGGTATTGAGATACCATAGGTACTTTAGACAGAGAATGTTATACACATTTTTCCGCATAAAGAGTCTGTTGAAACTTGAACAGCATTTTATCAATCCTAATGCCAACTGGAAGACATTTAAGAATATTTGTTGTGCTCTCTAAAAGTAGCATGTCTTCGTTGTGAGATTGTTGCCCTGGTTGAACCTCGAAAAATAAAAAAAAAAAAAAAAAACTACAAAAGTTAGTTTAAGCTGGTCCATCTATTGCGAATAACTGACGTACGTCCAAGAATATAATCTGTCCTGATGAAGCTTCTCAATTCAGCCGTTTGGAATCAGTAGATCTCTTTCTTTTACCAAATAAAACTTGTTTGGCGCATTAATTAGTGTGGTGCTATAAAAAGGCAGAGAATTTACATTAATACGCGGAAAAAATAAAACACAACTCCCAATAAAAAATTCCCTAAAAGCCTTAAGGCTAGCCGCACATTAGCTATGAATAAGTAGGCAGTTTCCCGGTGACATGGCTTTTGTGTGTGATGAATAATCTGTATCTTCAAGATAATTTTCTTCTAATTCGGAGACTGCGGCGGCATCGTCGCTTTCGTAGAACCGAAAAGGTGCGCGAAATATATTTAAAAAGAGATGAATTCAGTGAATTTCATAATATGGAAGACTATAATATTACTACTAGCAGACCCGGCAAACATTGTTGTGATTTCGTTAAAATTTCTTCAGTCTTTGTCTCAAAGAAGCAACTTGAAAGGGTTCATTTTGTTGCTCTTGACTTACGTTTGCTCTTACATTTTCACTGTCCATCAACTTTTCTGCAGTTGTTATATATATTTAACCGATGTGTCCGGACCGGACTGAGTCTGTACTCCGTGTACGTGGCATGTTCTGTAGTAAACACACAACACATAAACATATTCGAATTCTATGGATGTTGTAATTTGTTTAGCAAACTTTCATATTGTTTTTTTTTTCTGATGACTCGTAACCATTCTACACACTTACCAAGGTGTTATGCACTCAATTCTGATATATTGAATATTGAAACACAGCGAACAGAATTTGATCGTTCAACCTATTTTCTTCGTCACTGGTCCAGTTCGTCCGACCCAGTCGTGGATTTTTTTTAATGTAATAGAAACCCTATTTTTACTTCAAAAAAATCTGCGCTGATGTTCTTTTCATTTCTCCTTCTTTTCACATTGCACAATCGGAAGCACTGAGTGGAAATTATACCCACCATTTGCTATTGAGCTCCTATTAATAACTTTTTGTAATTGATAACACTAACTTACGGACTTAGCTTTAGATGCGACACTGCGATAATTTTTTATTATATTTATTTATTTTTTAACAATGTATGCGAGCTTCGAAATGTTAACACATTATGTTTAAATTAAAAATTATTCTTTTTCGAATACTTATACCTATACAAGAACAAATGCCTTTGAAAAACGCTCATAACATTATACACTCATACAAATACATACAAATCGTTATAGGTTTTGTTGTGCTTCTTATTATCTGTGTGTGTGCCTTTATTCGTTTACAAATAAATGAAAGGTAACTAATTTTGGTTTATTTTTGTTTTGATCTTATTTCTCCTTGTCTTTATTAATCACATTTATTGTTTAATTAAATTTATTTTAACCATAAAATTGTTTTAAAGAATATTGAGTTGACATTTTGTGAAATTTTTTTGGCGAACAACCCGAGTGGAAACCAAATCAATTGTTTTTTTTTTAATTCTGGTATGAATTATTCTAGATACTGGTAAACATATTCTAATTTTTTCCAAATTTGGTGCAATGAAGACAAAACGCCAAATTATTTAAATAACATAACTATTAGAATTTATATTTTTCAATAATAAAATAATTAAATAGGAAGATAAGCTAACGTTGCAACTACAAATACAAACTAATGGTCACAAAATGACGTGACTTTATTATTATTCGTGCGTTTAACTGCAGTATTAAATTAAAAACCTTTCTTATTTCTCATCTGTTCAGCAACAATGGACATAGCTCAGTAGATCATTATTATATACATACAAGTATATAAAATAGAATTATATACACAACTAGTAAACTGAATCCTTAAACTAGCAGTATATTTGGTCCCGGCTTCTTTTTAACTTTATAATCTATATAGAATTTATAAAAAACATCATCTTTGACTTTCGAACAGTTTCAGTGATTTTGTGTTTAAAGGCCGACGAAACAGTAAACATATATGTTTCCACATATGTTTTTTTATAATTATTATTATTATTTATTTTGTTCTATGTTTTTTAATAAACTGATTTCGAAACTATAACAATATGTTTTCGTCTCTTAATATATTGTTTTTTCTTTTTTTTTTTGCTGGTGTATGTTGTTCTGCATGGTGCATAAATGCTTAAGCATAGATTTGAGTACGCCTTATAATCAATGGAAAGTCTTTAATGAAATATGAAATCAAAAAAATATTGAAAAAAAATATATAATTTTATTGCATGAGTTGTAATTTGAAAAATAAAAAGCAGTGAGTTTTAACTGGCTTTAAAAGGGATTAGCTAGATCTAGATATAAAGATTTTATAGTTTCCTTTACGCGATTCGAATTATTATCTCTCCTTTACTTGGTTTGTAATTTCTTTTAGTAAAAACAGTTTAGTTTTAATTGATCTTTTATAGTTTAACTAAAGTTTATTTAACGACCGCTTTTCTATTCCATATTTTTGAAACTTTCAATTTCGGCTAATGTCATTTATTATTTTTTTTAAATCTTAAACATTATAAATGAACCATCAATTGGTATGATTCTAATAAGCATGTACTAACATTGGTATTTTCTTTTTCACTAAATTTCACTCTTTTGTGAATATGTAGGACTTCACTTTGGATTTTTACTTTCGTCAATTTTGGACTGACCCGCGATTAGCGTACAGAAAACGACCCGGGGTAGAAACACTATCAGTCGGATCAGAATTCATCAAAAACATATGGGTACCTGACACCTTTTTTGTAAATGAAAAGCAATCGTATTTTCACATTGCCACTACAAGTAATGAATTCATTCGCGTACATCATTCTGGATCAATTACAAGAAGTATTAGGTAAGTCGATTTTTCTAATTATGATAAGTTAATAGATAAGAATGTCCAATACTAATTGATAGATTATTGAGTAATAGTATACGTAGTAAGAGAAAGAACTCGAGAATCAATTCCAGCAAATCATTTCGGCATTACGGTGTATGGGGAACTCAAAATCTCTGACAAACTGCATTTCGTGGTAGGTGTATAGGTGCTGGTACACGATATGTAGCACGCCACATATATATGTGGCTCTGACGTCACCAGATAGTGTACACATATGGAACACATTTCGTTTTTCGTACGTAGCAGTGGCTACATAAAATTGTGCTAGTACACGGAATGTAGCACAGCGCGCACATATCAGTTGGCTGTTATAGTTATTCGTTTATGATGATGCTATCCGCAGTTTTATTGCACTGGAACTGTAGATACTAATGCCCAGTTGTACAGTCAGAGTTTAAACTGAAGTTTAACTAAACCTGACCGAGAGTTTAAACCACAAACCAGTAAGAATAGACCGTCGACTCCTCCCACATAACGGACTTTGCCTACAAGCTGCCGGCGAGACCAGGATTTTTCATGTATTGGTGCTGTACAAAATCAAAGGGGCGCCATTAACGCACGCATACTTGAAAAATCCTGGTCGCATGGTATTGCATAGAAAAACATTGCCGCCATTAATTTTGACATTTACACGTATTCACAGACAGGGAAATTCTTTCCGGGGGGAATCGGGTAGGTGTACGGGAAGTCGGCGGTCTATTCTTACTGGTTTGTGGTTTAAACTTTTGGTTTAACCCGTTCAGTTTCACAGTACAAAATAATCTGACAGTTAACTAAACGCAGTTGTGGAAGCGCAGAACAATTTCCCTTAAGGGGATATTTTTCTACCAGCGCACTTTTGACCAAGTAAATGGTTATTGCTTTTCTCTACTTTATCTATTTTACCATTTGTAAATAAAAGAAAATGTGTGCAATATTATTGCATTGTGTATTTTGGTAGTGCGTTTTTACTGATATTTTTGACAGTTTCATACACAGTTTCTTCCGTTGAGCTCCGACAGGAATTTGTTGCGGAATTTGTTTACGATTTGCAGTGAATTGGTTGTATTTGTTGCTTCAATTTGTGTTTCCAAAGCAAAAAGAAACGAAAAAACAAGCATTAAATAAGAAAACCCCGATGTACCACGAAACGACATCATGTCAAATCAATGCGTCGTCGCATTTTAATTATTCTTTCCGAAGGCGGATACCTCGAATGTAATTTTAGTCTCCGACGGAGTATGCATTGCGGACAATTCTCCGTTCCGACGGATACCTCGCTAGCGCCGATTATTTTTTTTTTTTTTTTTCAATAATAATACATTGTTGAAATGTATGTGGCATTCAGACGGATGCGATCACAGGTACTGCTTCTTTGTAACTCGCTGGGTTTTTACCACATCCAATCACCCGTCGCCAGTAAAATATTGAAAGGATTTTATGAGCCTCTAATTAGGGTCATTGTCTGGTAATAGGTAGGCGCAAAGTTTTTTGCTGGTGTTTCTACGAAAATCTGCGCTATCTTGTTCTGGTTTTACTTTTTTTTAAACAAAAAATGTAGGTAATCCAGATCTGTATACAAAAATGGTATGAACTCCGAAACCTTTGAACTGAACAGGCATTGTCCCGAGAAGTGTGTTCAAAATCGGACAAACAAATTGCATTGTAAAAAGAATAGAGTGGGTAGTGTCTTGTTTCAGCGAAAACAAAATGTGAAAGATTTGAGTATGTATAGAAATATATTTTGTTCGCGAAGAATCTAAAGAAATCACTAGTACATTACAAAAAAATAATCGTCATTTCCACACACGAAAAGAAATAATTTGTATTGAAAAAACCTCAATACAATTTACGCTTGTCTACATTATGTTTGGGCTAAGATCTACCTGATTTTCACTGGAAAAAAGGCGTTTTCATTGAAAAGTACATTATATTGGTTGAAAATCTATTGAAATTTTCTGATGACAGTGGGTTTACCGCAGTAATGCTGGAACTAATCATAGCTCTACTTTTCACTAATATAAATTCAAGAAGTGCAGCACCCAAACAATTTCTCATTTCTGTTCTCTCTCTCTATCTCTCTGTATGAAATAGCAGCTGTCAAAATAAACCTCAAAATGCGAAACGAAAGTTTAAACGGCAGAATGCAGGCGTTTAACTTAAACCGAGAGTTGAACTCCACTTTGGGTTTAAACGAACACAGTAAAACCGAAAATTTGTTGAACGAAGGTTTAAACCAAAACGAGAGTTTAAACTCTGACTGTACAACTGGGCATAATTGTTTTATTGCTTTGGGTGTGTTTAAGTTATCGCGTTGCGTTCGCTACCTCTATGACGCTCAAAAAACTAAATACCACGCTGCTCGTACAAAACACACTGACACAAACTGAAATGCTGAAATTACATTCAAAAATATATACGAACCGTACAGGTAACCACTCGACATTATGTAGCGTATTGGCACAAATCGTATGGCCTAGGGTAGTACACGGGATATCGAAAAGCCACGCAATGCGTATGTGTCACGAGTGCCTCATACGTCCTTCTGTGAGTGGCACAAAGAGGGCTAGTACACGGTACAGGAACAGTGCAGGTTTTTAGGATCATTAATGAGAATGAGAAGGTCGTAGCCATTTTGAGTTAAATCCATCCAGGCAAATTTGACCGGCTGATGTGTCAACTTAATGTCAATGTTTTATAGTGTATGAGTATGGGGCATATTCATAGATCTTTGATAAGCTATTACTATGTTATAACTGAACTAAACTGGAGTTTATGTAAGACAATTTAAACCCATGTCTAAACGAAAAACTCGAGTCTAACATTAAACACGGCAGAACGTATGTTTAAGTTGTTTTTAACTCCATTAAACGTCAAAACGAAATGAACGAAAAGAAATTGCTTTAAGAATTTGATGTGATATTTGGTTTACAATAAATAAAATGACGTAAATGGCGTAAATTAACTTAAAAAAAGTAAAGGAAAAATGTCGGTCGATTACAACATTGAGGAAGATTTTAATATTTTGGAGGATATTGCTATGGTACCACCAACCTGAAAGCTGAATCGCTACAGAACCCGAATCGATCCGTTTCAGTCATTGACTAATCAAGAATTTTATGAAAGATATCGTTTCGATAAAGATACGGCAAATTTTATAATTGATTTCTGTAACATTCAAGACCAACCATCCAAGAGAGGCTTGCCTTTATCTGGAAGCTTTCAAGTCTTAACGGCTTTAAGATTTGTTGGTCGAAATGTTCATCAAAGTGATATATGTATCGTGAAGTTTATTAAAGCAATGTGATGCGATAACTTATTTCGTCATTTATATAGGCGACATTCATGGAATTTCTCAACCAAGCGTTAGCCGAGTTATTACAAAGATATCACGAAAACTGGCTCTACCTACAGCTTCCAAACTTTGTTTCATTTCCATCTACGAGTCCAGAAATACAACAAGTAAAAACAGATTTTTTCCAAATCGCTGGATTTCACGGAGTTATTGGGACGATTGATTGTACGCATGTGCGCATTAAGTGCCCTGCGAACATTGTTGGAGATGTCATGGCTGGCCATTTTCTAAATCGGAAAGGATATTATTCCCTAAACGTGCAAGTATGACGTATAATGCAATCCATTAATTTTGAAATGATCACAGTATAAAAATGTTTAGATCGTCTGTGATGCAAATTGTAAAATTACCGATATAGTAGCGCGATCTCGTGGTTCACGACATGATGCTCGTATATGGAATAGCAGTACACTAAAAGCGACACACAATACTCGCAACGGAATTTTACTTGGAGACGCCGGCTACACTTTATCATACTCCTGTGAGGAACCCACAAAATCGACAGGAGAAACATTTTAATATTTGTCACATCGCAACAAGAAGCAGGATAGAATGTCTAAACGGGCAAATTAAATCTAAATTCTGATCCATTTTCGAAAGGCAGTTGCAGTTTTGCACAATATAGCCAAAGAAAGAAATCTCTCGTGTAGGTATACAAACTTTTCATTCTCAGCATATTCAACTAATAAATATCTATAAAAAAACAATTTGCTGTTTTTGATCACAACAATGAAGAATTCATTGCAAGAGAAATGTCAACACAGGTAGACGATAGCGAAAACCTTCATGGAAGAAGCCCAATCACGGCAAGAATATTTCGTCAAAACTTTATCAACCGCGATTTCAATTAAAAATGTACTTTTATTAAAACAAATAACAATTAAACATAACTCAATAATTCAGCTAATAAATTATAAATAAACTTCTTACGTGTATGACTGGGATCATTTGAATTCATAAAAAAGGAAACACCCAAAAGAAGACAAAAATAAATTACGGAAAAAAATTTAAATTGCAAACAAACATTGATTCGAGTTCTTATCTCATTCCACCATTTACTTTTTCTTTATCCCTTTTTAGTTTCTCGAACTCTAATATAGTCGATTTGATTTCCATGTCAATTTAAAAAAGCGAATTTTCGTAACAATTAACAAATTTGATTCCGTAAGAATTCCGCTCTTAGTTTGAGCAGTTCTTTCTTTACTGTGTCGCTCCTCAGTTAAAATTTGCTTACGGCGTTGCTGTAGCACATCAACAGCTGGCTTTGTTCCTGTCTTTGGAAGACGCTTTAGTCTTTGGATTGGAGTTTCCTTAGCAACAAGTTCGTCTTCTTGACATCGTTTCTCTTATCGTCCACAACATTTAAATGCCTTCGGACCAACTCACGCAGCATTTCTTTTTCTGCTTCCTCCGCTACAAGTTTTGTTCTCTTGCTCTTTTAATATTTTCTTTGCCACTCATCTGCAATTTTATAATATTTGTTCATATCACAAAACATAATTATGTTTGTACTAAAATGCATACCTTATTTTTGTTAAAAAAAAAAAAAACGCCAGAACCAAGCAGAACCAAACAAAGCAAAAATTACAATTTTTTTTTCCTTTAGACTTTTTGCTGTCCGAAAGTATTTATGTAATAGATTAAGATTTGTAGTAGAATACACGTTAGACTCGGATCTAATTAAACAAAGCTGCCAAATTCTTTATGAATAGTAGTTGTGTTTTACCTGTGGGTTAACTTTAGATTCGAGTTTAGTTAGACCCGGGCTTAAAGTATAACTGTGAATATGCCCCTATATCTTTTATTTCAAATACTCCCTATTACCTCAATAAAGAGACTACTATTATCGTATAGTCCTAGTCGTAGATCAATATGTATGGATGTCACATTCATTCAAATATGCACATGCATAATAATATTCACATAGGTACCTACCTAATCATAACCTACTAAGCCATAATGTGTACATGCTTAAATGTTAGATAATTTTGTACCGTTACTATTTTAATTCTTTCAGGTTAACTATAACAGCGTCATGTCCCATGAATCTACAATACTTCCCCATGGATAGGCAGCTATGTCACATAGAAATCGAGAGCTGTAAGTAATGTTTTTATAAAAACAAAATGTTTAAATTTTGACATACATAGATGTGAAATTCTTATATAAGTTATAAAAACGTCTTAACAAATTAGATATTTTTTAACGAAATTACGGGGAACTCATTCAGAATTGAAAACAATTCTGTAACCTATATCGTACTGTTTGTTCCTTTTCTTAACTCTCGTGTGTATAAATACATATCTGTATGTGTATTTTTATATATATATTATTATAATTATTATAATGTACCTTTACGTATACCAAATATATTTATGTAGTATTGTCGATTTGTGTTCTTAACTTATCTTGGAAAAAACAGCTTATCTACTAAGAAGACTTATCTCACAAAAAATATATTAATACAGATATATTTACATCAAATCGTATATGCCTCCATATTTTATATTGGCACTAATAATCACTGCTTTATACTAAGCAAATATCAGCAAAGTACTAAAAATCTATATTTTGAATACATTCACGTCCAAGTGTCCCCTAAATAATTAGAATTCCAATATTAACACATTTCCTTTTTTTAACCTATATCTACTCATAGCAAAAAATTGTTTATTACTGCCCAAGTTTTTTTTTTAATTCTATTTTTTTTTAAACCAAAGGATTAACATATCAAAAACTGCGAATATAGAACAATTATTGTTTTGTCGGTTGGTTTTCGGTCGCCTTCTCTAATACAGCAACCGCAGAAGGTTGATTTCGAATATCAACTTCTAGCTTAATATACACTTTAAATAATAATTATCCATATATTATGTATATTGGTTGGAAAAATTAAAAAAAAAATGCGCAGAAGTTTACTACGAAATGCAACAAGACGCAAAAAAGTAGGTGAATTAAAAAAAAAAACGTATATACACATCTGCATTATTTCAATTTTTTTATATCATTATATAATACATATATCGCTTTTAATACTTACGATTAAATATATGCACCGCTTTAGCAATATTTCTTATGTATCTACCATGCAAGTATTCATAGAATTTACAATCCAGTGAATTGCATTTCTTAACCAGCAAAGAGTTACAAAAATGTATGTATAAGTATACAAAAAAGTAGAAATCTATAACATTGAACGGCGGCGTTAAGTATACTTTGCCTATACCTACATTAGAATTCTTTAAATTTGTTCACTAGCGATTACCCAGCGTGCTTTGCTATGTCTAAATAAACAAAGTAACCATAAGTTACTATGCTTTTTTTTGTAATAAAGGCCCTGTGTCAACTGGGCTAAATAATAATGAGACGTTCAAGCATAATTTATTATCTTGCTTCCGGACCAGCATAATTGACATTGACAACTGAAAAATTCGTTTTCTACCATGATAGTGTCAAAAAATTATCCGAGGATAATTATTTAGCCCAATTGACACACGGCCTAGTGTCAATATTTATTGTAATACATACGTGTGATAGATAATGTTTTTGATTTTTCGATTCGGACACATTATGTTAGTGGGTAGAGCAGCTTATAGTTTACCATTTGAAAAATATATATTTACTAAATTAAACCGAGGTTATTGGGTGTTAAAAACTCACAAGCGTCTCGAACGTGAGCGAATTGTTAACAAGGAAATTACGGCTGTTTTTAATTAGTGGACATGTCAATGAGCGGATTTAAGAAACCTTTGGGCTTTTAATGTGAGTTGTAAAAATTGCATGAAGATGGGTTGATTAGTGTAGCCGAGCAAACGAAGCAGTCGAACATGTATTCAGTTTTATACGTTAAGATTGATGTAAATTTGATTTTCATTCATAACATTTTATAAAAACAAAATCGTAGAACACGTAGAACACATTATTCGGAATCTTAGCCCCGTCAGCAATTTTTGGGCCGTACCCATAGTTTAAAGAAACAAATTAAAATAAGTGAATTATAAAGACTACATAGGTAAACAAATACAAGGCACTCGCCCACTTTTAGAAACATTTCGTTTTTTCTTTACCGACATTTCACCAAATCTGATTAATAAATGTAAGAAACTACTGAGCTTTCGACAGATTCTTTGAAAAATACATGCTATATATTTGTATATCTCTTGACTATATAGCTATCACACAATTTATGCGATCGCTAAAAAATCGGACCTGAATAATTTTATTCGGTATTACCAAATCATTTAAATCTAATTCTAACTTAAAGTGAAGGCACAGTCTGTTTTTTTTACAATTACATGTTAACTAAAACAAACTTTTGTTCTAAAATTAGAGCAAGCCGCTAGCTTTTATAGAAGTTTCTTATATAGGTAATACCGTGAGGAATTTTTTCTAAACCAAAAAAATATATAGGTATACATATATGTACCTACATCTACATACATATATATATACCAGTTAAGGTATATAGAATAACATGGTATAACATTCCGTGTCGCATGTTTTAAAGTTGCGCATATTGGTCGGGGGTAAAGAGGTTGAAGCAAGCAAATGATCATTGATCTTGTATTTCCTGTCACATTTCCATACTTTAGGAACAGATTAATTTCTTGGAAATCGAAAGAACTTTACCATTTCGCACCCAAGAACTTTATTTTGTTTCCGTTTCTAGTCATTTGTACTATCTCAGATGAATATCGCACAAATTGCCTTTTAATTTAATTAATTTTACTTAATATTTCACAAACAAAATCCAAATAACGAATAAATTTGCTGAATTTGCACTGAAATAATATCGAAATACTGCGATACACGTTACCTATTAATGCGCGAATGAGATAGAATGCGGATATGCGCAATATTATACCATATTATTCTATATATCTTGTGTACCCGCTGTCTGTATTCTCGAATGCCAACATAAATTAGATTGCTATCATAATTAGGAAAACATTCTGTCTTTAATTGATTTATTAAGTTTCAAATATATGCATGTTTTTAAATAAACTTAGTGTTATAAGCATGAAAAACTACATCGAGAATATACTTATTACAATAATACACATGCCTTTAAATAATCATGACTATGAACGTTTTCAATCAGTTGAAGTCTGTATCGCTTTGGTATAAGATCCACAGTCATAACCCTTTAGGTATTCATCTGCAATGTTTAAGGCCCTAAAAGCGTTGTTTTAATTTTAGTTTTATTATCAACGATTCTATTTGTTAATAAGTACATAATGAAAGTCACTTCACCATAAATATATTGCACGATTTTTCTTAATTTTGCCAGGAAATGAATATATTCATATAATTAAATGTCTTGCCTTTACATTTGTAAAGATTTTGTATAGGCGCCATTTATGTACAACAACAAAAAACTAAAAGCTATCAAAATTACTAATATATCATGAATAAGAGACTGTTATTGATTTAATTTTGTAAACAAAAATTGGGAATGATGCCATTTTATATATTGTTTTGGCTCTGGAGTCGGTTACACTATGCGAGATATCCGCTACTTCTGGAGAGATGGACTAAGTAGTGTTGGGATGAGCAGCGAAGTTGAACTACCCCAATTCCGCGTTTTGGGACACAGGCAGAGGGCGACCGAAATTAACCTAACCACAGGTACCACCCAAAACTTGCAAACAAAAATAAACAAAAAAATACTCAACAATAAAACACCCATTTTAATTTACGTTTTATGTCCAAGCCATAATTTAAATTTCTGTACAAAAACAAGCTTTTTCTAACTTTCCACATTTTATTTTATATTATGGTACCTACTATTATTATTTTACCATTTTCTGTTTGTATTTGTTTACTTTTCGATTATTTTGCACATAATTCCCAGTATATTTACTCGTATCTTCACTAGATACAACATTTTGTCATACCAACGGTAACCCTATTGTCAAGCAACTATCAAAAAAAATATAAAAAAAATAGAGTTAAAGTGCAGAGAAAATGTCAAGTCCGATCTTACAACAAGAATATTTAAAAAGTTTAGGAGGTAGCGCTTAGGTCATGTATTATGCTTTGAGGAGGGTAAATAATTTTTTTTGATTTTTAATACCACTTAACACAAAATAAGCTTAGTCTGTCCAACAAAATAATGTATTACCGCCAACTAAATAATCCAGAATATAAGCACTCCTGCCATTCACTACTGCCAATAAGAACAAACAGTAGCCGTACGTTTTATGGGTATTGCGTATTAAATTTATTTAACAATCGTAATAATAGTTAACAATTAAACTATAATGTTCTGAATGAGACTATTAATAAAGAGAACCACTATATTTGGTATATTAATTATATATATATATTTTTAATAAAATTTCAATATGTATCATGAAAACAAATTTAACGAAAAAAAAATCATGTTAATAGTCTCACGATATATTTTTTTGTTTATGCATTTTTTTATTTATTGCAAAATGAACTACTATCTACCACTTCTACTGCTACAACGAATCATCATTCTACTAATAAATCGACCGCAAATGCTAATAAAAAATTAAAAAAATTAAAATGAATGTATTGTAACATAAAATGATACAGTTGGATATACCATGCGAGACATACGTTATAAATGGAATGAAGGCCCAAATTCAGTTGGTGTCTCCAGTGAGGTATCTCTTCCCCAATTTAAGGTCTTGGGTCATCGCCAGAGAGCTATGGAAATCAGTCTTACCACAGGTACCTGTAGACGGTTACCGATTTTGTTTTGTTCTTCTTTTAAAAAGTATATCTATTTGTTTTTCTTTTCTTTTTTTTTTTTTTTTTCAATACATGAGTAAATTTATATTGTTGGTATTTGATTAATATACCATATAACAAAATGTTAATATTAGCTGCGAAATAATAACCAAATACACCATTAAACATATGTGAATGCAATTGAGAAATTCAATCTCTCAATACGGATTGAATACCTTTAGTAGACGATTTGAAAAAATAAAACGAGATAAAAATAGTGCCTAAATAAAACTTGTATGTAACATTATTTAGTCAATTACATGTGATCGAAGTCGAAATGACATATTTTTATAGCCCTAGAGTCCAGGATTGCAGTTAGCCCGTACTTCGGGCCGGAGCGTTGGTGTCCATTCGCTCTACATGTCCATCTTCGTAAGCTGATACGTATTTTTCCGGCCCGGTCGATGGCACTGTACAGCTCGTAGAGTTAGCTGTTAAATCTCGACCTCCAAAGCTCGTCAATGCAAACGGGACCGTAAATCACTTGAAGAAATGACCAAGACGATTTTCATCCGCCATTGTTAACGTCCATGCTTCTGCGCCATAGATCAGGACTGGGATGATGAGGCTCTTATAAAGAGTCTCCTTACTGTTTCTTGACAAGACCTTACTATTCAGTTGCCTTCTTAGGACAAAGAAACAGAGCTTGGCCAAGTCTTTAATTTCTGCTGTGGTGCCATTATTCAAATTTAGAGACGAGGTAGATAACTGTCGTTATCGTGACGTTTTCTCCAATTCTCCCCTTCTGTGCTTATACGTATATTACTTACAAACGCACCAGTGACAGCTCGCTGTGTTCTGCCAATTTAAGTAGTTGCACAGACTATTGAAAAATGGTGCCTCTTCTCAAGTATGATATTGAGAAGTCACATGACAGCGCAACACCTTGTGTATGTATGAATATTTGATCGGTGATAGACTTACCAGGCCTACAACCACACTGATAGGGACCAATCAGTTCGTTGACGAATGGCTTCAAGCGTTCACACAGTAAAGCAGATAAGATCTTATAGGCAATGTTGAGGAGACTAATGCCTCTATATAGCTGGGATTCTCGCTATTTAGTAAATAATTTGATAAGCCTAAAGTTAATACTAATATAGAAAAATACCTAAATTCTTAATGCAACATAATTTTTGTTACGAATGGAATGGACCTACAATTTTATGCAGAATGAAAAATGCTAAAACGGAAATCTTTCTCATAATGATCTCGGATGTTTGTCAGGCGTGTGTGAGATGTGGCGCAGTGGGAAAAACTTTATAAAATTTGTGTTTTCCGGGGTTGAAACCTATAACCATTCGCCCAGTAGTATTCACAGCACACTATTCACAGAGCCATTGCGCTCAAAACAATTATTGTTTATATAGAGTAATAAGAATATTGGACTACTAAACGTAAGGCGCGATCTTACAGTAACAATCCGCACAAACAAATTTAGTTTTCTACAAATGTTTTTAAAGTCTACCCTAAAAATTGTACGTTTATCTACTTTAAAACAAGTGGATGTATGAAAAAGTGGGACATGTGAATCTGAATATATCTGTATACCTTTAACGATTATGGCAAAATAAATTGGATAATAGTAAAGGATTGGTATTGTCCAAAATCTGCAATATATCTAAAAAAAATTATTTGTTAAACGAAAAAAAAAATGTAAACAAACTAAAGGTATTCAAAAACCGTACTTGAACATTTAATCAAAACAAAATGTATTGAACTTATATAGAACTTATATAGAAAATGAAACGTAATGATTTTCTACTTAGCATGTTACTAAAGCTTAAATTAATATTTACTTTAAATGAATAAAGCAATAATTTTACAAGTTATTTTTAAATTTTTTAATAAAACGAAAACATAATTTTACATAATGTAACATCAGTTCAAATATATGATTTGAAACTTATAATTCATATCACCACATCGACGTGCATGCTCAGCTAGTCTAATTACTCAAATTCACAAATTATATTTTTTTTTCTCAATTTTATTATGGTTTGATTTGTTCATTTTTTTTTATTAAAAATGCATACTAAATCACAGTCAAAAACAAAACTAACTCGGAAGCCCAACATGTAACTCTAGTTAAAAATACAAAATCCATAGCTTAAAAATAGCAATATTAACTGCAATTTTACTATCGGGCCACAAATTAAATACATGAAAATAATTTTATAATCACACTCCATTCTCATTTCGAATCTTTGCTAGCATTTAAAACAAATTAAATCCTATAAACAACACGTAACTACAATAGCCCTCCCCAAGCATGCTTTCATGTTTTATTTAATAGACTACATAACTAGATGCAGGTTTACTATATTTATTTCTGAATTATTACTGGGATCATCTTATGTCCATATTCTACTGACTGCATTCTTTTGTGCATATACCTACATATATTTTTGGTTTATTTAACAGATCATAATAGTGCTATTTAGTCAAAAATAACTTTCAGCTAGAAAATATTTTATGACAATCATTTATTAACACAATAATGAAAAATCGCATTAACACTTATGCCCAGTTGCACAGTGACCACTTAAGTATCCATTCTCACTAAAATTCCACTCAAGATTCGATTTCTGTTTCATAGCGTCATATTTGAGACACGCGGCAAGCTATTCAGCTGTCAACGATTTGACAAGTTCATTTACTTTTTTTCACTTTACAAGTTCCATTAAACAAAATAGTTTCTTTTTTTGCTAAAGTTAGGGTTTTTTTTTGTCATTAACCACCCATTTGGAAAATCCAATAAATTATTAAATATTGCAAAACAAACAGTTTTCCAAGTGCTGCCAAGTTTTTTGTACCATTTGAGGTGAGTATTGCGAATCGACTGTGAAACGCAAAATATGCATGAGTGACATTTATCTTTTCGTCTCTACTCAAACTTAAGTTACACTGAACTCTGCACTGTGCAACTGGACATTAACATTTTGCATTTGCTTTTTATTTGTTAGGAGACTAAAATCTTTCTCATTTAGGCGGACTATTTGTTAAGGATACAAAATCACTTTTACTTTAATTTTTTATTTTTCCTTTTGTTGGACCTTTCTATTGCTTTATTTTTTCTAAATAATTTATATTTCTCATTACCAAACAAAAATCACAGTAGTTTTTTTTTGTACATACATACATAATGCTTTTTTACTAACCAAATTATTTTTTTTTTCATTTGTCAGTTATTTTTGTTTTGATTATAATAATATACCTACTAATATTATCATGAAAATATTTGTACATTTTAAAATAAATTTTTTTTTCTCTTTCTTCATTTCTGTTTTTCCCAAATTCGTGTTTGTGGAATTTTCTGTTTTTTTTAGGAAACTATTCTCGATTAGCTTGTGAGATCCAGTTCGTGCGATCAATGGGATATTATCTTATTCAGATATATATACCATCGGGATTGATTGTTATTATATCATGGGTATCATTTTGGCTGAACCGAAACGCGACTCCGGCCCGTGTTGCGTTGGGAGTAACCACTGTGCTAACAATGACAACGTTGATGTCGTCGACAAATGCTGCATTACCAAAAATTTCTTACGTAAAATCAATTGACGTTTATCTAGGAACCTGCTTCGTTATGGTTTTTGCTAGTCTTCTGGGTAAACTATTAAATCAAAAATTGAAATTTTCCATTTTAAGTTTTCTGTCTCCTTACAAAGTCTATATAAAAGTACATAGAATTTAATCAACAAAAATGTATTGTATCTTGCGTTGATATCTGTGTTCGGTGTTTCTTATTCTTTTGTTTATTAATTTTTTTTTTGCAAAAAAAAAGTATTCTACATGTGCTTGCACACAAATAAAATTCTACCTAAAATTAAACCCCTGACAATTTTGAGAATGCGTCTAAAATATTTTATACAAAATGTATGTATGAATATGTTTGAATACTTTTGTCGTCAAATTTAAAATTTAGATTAAAGTCGGCTTCTTACTGCACACAGTATGCCAATTTAAGCTATTAAACAATAAAATCGATATACATTATATGCATATATGCAAGCAAAAGCAAATTATCGGAATTCTGATTCACATTGGTAGAAGTAAACCTTGCACAGATACGCATGATACAAAAGTAACACATAATTAAATGTCGCAATTTTCTTTTCTACACATAATACAGTATAAAAATAATTTCTTGAAAAAAACATTACTTTAAAAGAAATTATTTTTGCTAATATGTAATATTAAAATGAATCAATATTTATAGATAAATATATATATGTATGCGTACTATGTATATTTACTATATTTTAAAAATGTGCACATAATGTAGGTACATATACGTACGTACAAAAAACAAAATCAAATCTCTTTTTTCGTATTTGTATGTTATTGTTAATTTTCGTATAAGGACATATTATCATTTTGAGAAAATTAATGCAAACTCATTGATATGCGCTTTTCAAATAAAAAAAGTTTACCGAGTTTTTTATATGCTATGTTCTAAATAAAAAAAATCATCACTAAAATGATACATATTATATGCCCTACATCACAAAATCCATACGACGATTTTAACAAAAAATGAAGGTTGCTTTATATGTATTAGTTTGCTAGAAAATAAAAACAGGTTGTTAAATTTAATGCACAATACAAAAAAATTCGCAATGGACATAAAATAAATGCCGCCTTAAAAGAAAGCACACTAAATGCGTTTTTCTTTTTTAGTTCAGAGCAGAGCCTGAACTGTTAAAAAAATGTTCGTGTTTCTTTTTTAGCTCAGACACATCAAAGCTCAGATTTTGTGTTTCTTTTTTCGTTTAGCGTATGATGAAGTAATTATCATATTAATTTTATTCTTAGGGCGTAGTAAATAATTCGCAATGTGTAGAATAAACGGAAAAAAGACGGAGGATTTCGGTGTACCTTTCAGTGTAAACCATTTTATTCTTTAAAAAATCGAAAAGAAGAAAAGAATCTTGAAAAATCAATATTCAAGGTTTAGACCAACGACTCGCACGCGAAAGTGGAAGCTAGTTTAGCAACATTAATAGAAACACATGCCTACTAAGTAAAGTAAAAAAAGAAAAAAAAAATATATTGGTACTTATAAAGGATCTAACCGGTTAGAGTAGAAAATATTCGAGTTTTTAAATTTTTACTATGTCGTTGATATTATTATAAAAAGGCGTGTATACCTACATAATATGCTTTCAAATGAATAAATAATTATTCTACAAAGTATGTTAATTAATTGACAAAAAGGCAATATCATAATATGCATAAGAAAACATCGGTTATTTTTTACAAGTGCTTGTTCGATGAATTTGCATTACAAAATATTTTCTTTAAATGGTATTATAGTGACAAACCTAAATTTTTCGGTTGCTATTAGCATAATTTGTAAAATTGTATGCATTGGAAATTCTTATATATTTTTTTAAATACCTATGTCACAACCGAATGGAACTCTATCATCACCACCTGCTATTGCACTTCATTATTTTTTATTTAATTCTTTAGTTGTTGTAAATACTAGGTACTTTATTTTTTTGAGATAAAAACTACTTTTTTTATTTATCTTCAAACCATACGTTTAGAAAATAAATAGACAGCGTAAAGTCGCCTTTAATATGCGATCAAAATACCTAATTCATTTGCAATTGATTTTTTCTTTATATTAAAATGCTTTCAAAACAGTTTTTCAATACCATTTCTTTCAATTTAAGAACTAAATTTCGAGTAATAATAGTGTAAATGTTTATTACACATAGGTAAATAAACGAAAAGTTGCCTAATCAGTTGCTACTTCCGAAAAAAAAAGTTTCACACACAACTTATTGCTTATTTTTACTCTATACGATTTTACCTGTTTCTTATTTTCAAAACATCTGTTGCTTATGCAAATAAAAAACTATGTACATTATTTGTCTTCAAATTTGTTGGACATGGAAAACAATACAAAACATTTTTGTTTGCATCTTTTTTTAATTTTTACTTTTTTGACTTCCATCAAATCAAAAAAATTAAAATCATATAGAATACGCTACCGTCGGTTACATGGCAAAACGAATTCAAATGCGAAAACAAAGATTTATGGCGATCCAAAAAATAGCTGAGCAAAAAAAGCTACAAGTTGATGGGGGACAACCAACGCCAAATCCTAATCCAAGTGGGGATCATGGACATGGGCATGGTCATGGTCACAGCCATGGGCATCCTCATGCACCAAAACAAACAGTGAGTAACCGCCCAATTGGCTTTTCCAATATCCAACAAAATGTTGGTACGCGCGGTTGCTCGATAGTGGGACCCTTGTTCCAGGAGGTGAGATTCAAGGTTCACGATCCTAAGGCTCATTCGAAAGGTGGGACTCTTGAAAATACTGTTAATGGAGGACGAGGTGGTGCTGGTGGCGGTGGTGGAGGCGGTGGTGGAGGCGGTGGTGGAGGAGGAGAGACAGGCGGAGGTGGAGGAGGCGGCGGTGATGCTGAAGCTGGAAGTGCAGTCCCATCACATTTACTTCATCCTGGAAAAGTAAAAAAATCATTAACACACATTTTCTTAATTCATTTAAATTTTTGTATTCTATTTTCAAGGACATCAATAAGCTTCTAGGTATAACTCCTTCAGATATTGACAAATATTCAAGAATAGTCTTTCCCGTGTGCTTCGTATGTTTCAACCTTATGTACTGGATAATATATCTGCATGTGAGTGATGTCGTCGCTGATGACTTAGTATTACTAGGAGAAGAAAAGTAAATTAGTTCGTTCGATTAACAAAAAACTACTAAAAACAAGGAAAAATATCGTTTTCATAAAGTTAAAACCAAAAATTAGTAATAAGATCAACAAAGATACTGAAACACTACCATCGCAATAATATCCAGTTCAACACAATAATAATAGCAAATGTAATTTTAACAAAGTATGTATATTCCCGATGCTGAGCGCATAATACCTAAATTCACCAGCTAAAATAAAGAACAGAAAACAAAAAACCAAAAACTAAATTATCATCAACTTAAACTCGAAAAACAACTAGACTTAAAATTACAACTTAGTTTTACAAATAATGATATGATTTATTCTAAAATATTATTGTACAATAATGATTTTTACATACATGTTTATTATATAAATCGTATGGACAATTTGCGAGTGATATAACCACTAAAACACGCTTCCTACATAAGATAGAGTAAATGTTTACAAAAAACAAGAACATTATATAGAACCCTGAAAAGAAAATATTCAGTTATAATATATAATGAATTAAACTTAGTTTAGTGAATTCTCGCAACAGAATAAACTTAGTGAAAAAAAAAATAAAGGAACAAAATAACAAAATTGCACAGTTATAGTGCCCGCACCAACGAACAAAATTCTAAATTGGTTTACCAATATTATTCTCAAGAAAGAAAACAAGTGTTAAACATTGTTTTAGAAGAGCGCAAAATCAATTCTCTATTTTCTATTATTAAAAATAAATAGTAAATAAAATTCGCGCTTCCAATACTATTTGCCAAATTTATTTACCCTTGTAAAGTCTCAATTGAAAACAAATCTAAAATATTGCATTGCACCAATTTGTTATAAAAGAAATAATTCTCAGCACAAGCAAAATAAAATCGTTTCGAAATACTTAGGTGCGTGGGAGTATAGACTAATATGTAACTCGTTTTAATATAGAACTAAAATAATGTCCAATTCACATTAGAAGAACCGCAAGTATATTTGCTAGGTAATTGTTTACATTTGATTAGCATTTTACATCAACATGAATGAACACATTCAAACGAATTTTCTTTTTAAGAGCAACCTAGAGCTAGACTATTTTCATTTTCCATCAAGCTAAATTTATTCCTCACTATTTTCTTATGACTTTTTTAAACCACGTATAGCTAAAAATGTAAATACAATCAAATTTTTGGCAAAAACTTTTTGTCGTTCAAATTTTCTATTTCATACTTTCATTCTGGATGTGTGTACGGAGCGGGTAATTTACAGCTGTATGGTAAAATAGTACAAAAGTTCGAAACTGCCTTATTTGCACTAGTAGTTTTCTTTTCTCGTTGAACTAATTCTTGGTTTGGGCAGGTCTTGCATAAATACGATTGAATACGAGAACACTTCAAATGTTAGAATAATTAAAGATACAAGTAATTACAGTATTAAATCGGTATTCGTAGGTATTCCATGAACATTAATATGTAAATCAAAAACTTTATTTGATTCTTCTTTCTGCGATGGAATCCATTTCGAATAACTCAATCATAACTTGAGGATATTTTTGTATCCTACTGAACCATTGAACATGTTTATAATCGACACATTGAAGAAGCCATAAGTTACTTCATAATCATGAAATTCCGCTGAATATAAATTCTTATATAGAGATGCAATTAATTTCATTACCTACCCTTCAAAAAAAGCTCAATTTCCAAATATATAGACTTTAACTAAGGAAGCATCGGGAAAATAAATTAGTGAAAAATACGTATATGCAAGATAGATAACATTAAAACATTAACAAATGTTGCGAGAATCAATATAAAAGGATTTAAGGTAGGTACGACAGGTACACTTTTTTCTGTAAGTGTATATAGAGTATATAGAGTTCTGAAGACTCCAAAAATAAACTCTTATTGGACTTATATTAGGATATGTAATATTTTATTTCGCACCCCGTATTACGAAAGTGCAATTGCAATCCCAATTTTCCGCAACAATACTCAAACCTCACATCATAAAACAACAACTTTTTTTATACAGTTTTTATTTTATTTTTTTAATAAACAGAACATCTAGCACCTTTTCTCAAAATCGCATTCACTAAACAATTAATTATAAATTGAAGCATAAAAGAATGATTACAGAAATAATAATAATGTATATACATATTTAGATTGTACAAACAGTAATACTGAACAATTCCAATAACAATATTTAATATAAAATACCTTTGCGAATACCTTATAACAAAAATAGGGTCATTACATTATATATACCTATTATCAAATAGAGAAAACAAAAATGCAAAAGACAAAAAGGTAGGTATTCAAAGAGAGAAATTGAAGTAAATATTTACATATTTGTTATGAAGAACAAAGATAAGTAAAAACAAAACAAAAATTGATAAGTATTTTGCACTCTCCCATAATCGTCACACATAATTTATTTGAGCAAAATTAAAATCTTTTATTATTATAATGTACTGTACATACAATATAATATTACCTATCTATTTCTGATGTGAATGTTCGAAGGCCTACTTTTGCAATGTCGAGGAAGGGAAAGGGATCATCAATGAAAATGGTGGCTGTTGTGATGTGGACGAATGGGGCACTTTCTTAAATAATACTGCATGGTCGTCAATCCATATTTTTATTACATGTATTTGTCTTAAATAATAAGGATTGACATTGTTTTACTATCGCATTCCAAATGGTGTACATGGAAGTGAATTTAGCCATAAGCAGTGATATTTAAATTAACGAAGAAAACTACTCGAACTGCCTAAACATATGAGATTCCAAAAAGACATGTACATATTTTTATTATTTTTCATTTTTAACGACAAGTACATGGAAACAATGCGCTAAATCTTTCCAATTTTCTAAATACCTACATGTTTATGTATTTTTAAGTCATCATACATTATAATGTATTCATAAAATCAGTCACGCAGTATTTTTGTTCGTCTTTATCAAAATTTGTTTTTGTTTTACCTTTTTCTTTTTTAACGAATTATATTGCAAATAAGCCTTTCAAAGAACACAGTTGTTAAAAAGTATAGAGTACAAAAATCATGCTATCAAAACGCAGTTTCTTCTAAAACCTTTAATAGATTTTTCATGGGCGATATTCATTTGCAAATGCTTGTCGATATTAAGACAAGCTGCATACATTCAAAACTCATTTATTTTGCTTCACATGCCATAGGACAGACGATTAATTCCTTAAAGCAAGTTTTTTTCGAGATATTATCTTACGTACATAGCAATCATATTATGAACAATAATGTAATAACATACACTGATTGAAAAAATTAATTCGCACATACCTACTGTTACTGTGCAATTACAGTAACAATAGTTTTTTCAGTTTATATAACAAAATAATAATTATATAAAAAAAATGGTAGGAACAGACTTCGCAGAATATTTAAATGTTTTTTTTTTTAAGATTTTTTTTATGGAATTTTACGCTGGAATACTGTGGATACAGAAGTTAATTTTAATAATCTGTCATTATTGTTTCAACAATCGTATGAAGGAATACCGCAAGTACCGTGTTTAAAAACTCCTAATATAGCATAATTGCTTGCGGATTACAAAAGGAAATAGGAAGGTGTGCTGTCTTTGCTACATTTTTGTTGTTGTTGTAGTTATTTGCATAAACGTGCGCACATACCCAAGAAATCGTATAAGTAGGTATGTACATATAAATGTATGTTAGAAAGTCGATCTTAAAGCTCTCGTATTGAATTGAATGTCCTTTAAACGACTTTATGGATTCCGCAAACATGTTGACCACAATACTTGAAATCCCCATACGTACGATGTACCAAAAAATCGCCCAATAGGAAATTTAAGGTATGGTACACATATGAAGACAAGCATCTCAAAATATTATGAGCCTATACATATTGTCTTCAACTTCAATATGTAAATACATTATATACATATCAGTCAATGTGGAAAAGGGCACAGGCACAAAAAATTCATTTATTGCAGGCATTGTGCTACGTTATATATTTTGCGCCTTGCGTATGGAATTAAAGACATTACTGTTCGCATATGGATGTTGCCACATATAGATATGTATGTATATACATGGAATTGTGTGTGCGTTTTTGCATCTAGATTTTGTATACATTTTGACAAATTAAAAAGAATAGATAGACATACTTTTAAACCAACGTCATTCATTTAACATGCTTTCCTAGAAAATCAATATTATTTTGTAAATATAATAAAATAATTTTATAAATACATATTATGTGTAAATTACTGATACATTTTATAAACATACATATAACACTTAGAGAAACCCATAAATAATAAATTATTCACGATCAACAAACTTGAACAGCATTTATGTGTAAGGGAATTAAATCAAATAAATATCGCACTATAAACGGAAATTAAACGTAAGCCCAGAAATAATAACAAATATAAATAAGAATCAAAAAGCAATACCTTTAACTATCTTTTTATATAGATGGACAGACCTTGTAAATTCAAGCAAGAGATATTCCTTATTTCAGAGCGGGCGGAAACGTGTTCCCGGAAATAACAAAAAAATACAAAATAGGTAGTAGTAGAGTGGAACTAAATCTTAATCATTTTGCATGTACCTACAAATTAGTTGCGCCAGTTCATAATTATCTAAACGGAAATAGGAGCAAACGGCTTACAGTGGAAATTATTATTATTATTTTTATTTTTTTTTTTTTTTTTCATTTCAATAAACTAATTAACAAATTTTCCTACAAAGCTGGGAGTAAATATTTTTACTCGAGTCCTATTTTTCAGTCTTTCAGTCTTAACATACATACACTTGTTTTGTGCAGTTTTTCTAAACTTATCACCGGGCACATTTATATATTCTGCTAATATGTATTTTGCAGCTACCTGCCAATTAGTTTCGGACATGAAAATATATTTTAAAGAACTTAAATTCAATTTAATTATTTGCACTGTTGGCCGCCAAATTGTTTGCTTGAAAGAATATATTCATTTACAGTTCAAATATAATAGTTCTCACAAACATGGCTTATTTTTATACATTACCATAAACTAATACAAAAACTCTACAACTATTATGAATGATAATTAGTATAGGTAAGATAAAACGGATGCTCAACGGTTTCGGAGCCTATTTAAATTTAAATAAAAATTAGAAACAGACAAAGTCGTTTAGCGTATACATTCCATGTATCTCCGCGACACACGTTTATATTATACCTACACAATAAGACGAACACTTTTTTCAAGTAAAAGGACAAATATACATTTATTTACAATTTGGAAAACATACATTACACAGAACATATTACAAAAATAAGTGAAACCATGAAATTCTAAAAAATTATCACGTAAGTAAAACATAGCTAACAATTTAATTATATACATAAATGAATATAATAACATAAAAATAGAAAGATAATAAAAAGAAGTCAAATCCATTTTGTTGCTTGTTTTTAATTAAGGAAGAAATAAGTTGTTTTTTATATTCATACACATGTAGACACAAATTCACTTATAAAAAAATATTTATAGCGTAACAAACAGAACACAAGTTGTAATTCTGAGATTCTAAAAAAGTTAAAAATAAAATAAACGAAAAAAAACTAGTTCTATACTTTGAATGCATATAGATAAAAAGAAAAAGTAAACAATTCAAAATACGCATGGACAGTTATAATATTTGAATGCTATTCAATTGAAAATTGTATTTTGTGCTTTTTAACTTTTTTTTTTTTTTTTTACTTTACCTACCTATCCATTTTTTTCGTTGAACCTGAGTTTAACAGGAAACTTTATTTTTGTAAAAATAAGTAATTATATTCGGATATCATTGGATACTAATTCGACTGTTTTTGATTTTGTGTAAAAATATAGTAAACGAATTACAGCAGGATCCGACTGCTTTCAAGTTTTACCTTTAAAATACTTATTTGTTAGGTATACTCCTTATATTAAGTGAGCAGATATTTATTCATCTCTTCTAAAAATTTTCGATTGTATATTGACGCCGATGTAGGACACTAATTTACTTACATTTATGTACTTTTCTTATTCTGTTTATATAATACGAATATATAATTGAACTAAACGCGCTTAGAGCTGCGACTTACCACAGGGTTGCATTTCTTAACATTTTGTTTTTAAATTGTTTTAACTTAAATTTGTCCGATGATTTTCTTCATATTAATAGCACCTAAGCTATTATATTTATTATTTATCCGTCCATATATCGGAAAAGTTCCTATAACTTAAACTGCAATAAATCTCGCATCAAAAATAAACCTTAATCTGTATTAATGAGTAATAGAAAATAACTGCAAAATTGCATTACTTAGTCACAAGTTTTATATTATGGAATTTTCCTAATTCTAAAAAAATCGATCAAAGTCTTAACTTTACAAAATATACTGCTCACTGAAATTCGGAATATTTCAAATAATATTAATTTACCAAATTAAAATTATATGACTTGAAATTGTTTTCATTTTTATTATTGTATTATTACAAAATGGCAAAATAAAACGTATTCATATATACTTGTTTATTCAATAGCTGTAGTATAAATGAATTCTAAATACAATATACTTGTTTATATACCTATATATATGAAAAAAATCAAGATCTAAGATCGTTATACATACATAACGGTCCATGCGATAAAAAAAATCTCTTATTATAGAGATATTAAAAAAAAAGGGATTATATATCTATACATATAACTGTGTATAACAACTATATAAAAAAAAAGTACGTATATATAAAATGATTGATCATTGATCACAATTTTTGACTGTGTTAATTTCATTGTAAAACTTACAATATATTATTAGTAAAAGAGAAATTAAAAACAAAAAATAACTATAAAATTAAGTTTAATACAAAACAAACAAAAAATACGAAAGTATTACAAAAAAAAAACATAAAACAAAAATGAGAAAAAAAGTAAAATAAATTAATTTTAAATTAAATCGAATCTTGTTTGGTTTTGATGACATCCACATTAAAGTTTTCAGTTTGCAAAATTGATTATTGGGAAAGGCTTTTCTATAAAAGAGGACATACCAGTATGCACATAAAACCACTGTTCATCATTAATTGACTAAAGGTAAGCAAGCAAAAATCAATTCTACGCTTTTGTATTGTTCAACATTTCCTGTATCTAGGCACCCTATCAGAGAAACGACATTGTGTTGGCCTTGGCTTATCACCCAACAATAATTACACTGGCGACTGGCCAATTCTTTACACAATTACAGTGAACAACACAAAAGAACAAAATATCCATTATTATCGGAAAAAGAAACTGAAAATATAACTAGTGTTAGGTCACAAGAATAGAAAACGTATGGCTAATATGTTTCTTTTGGACCGTTGGTAAAACGAATTGGATAATTAATAAATATTCGTTCGTAATTGTTAATATTTTCCCATACGTCCGTAGTTTTGTCTTTGGTGACGAATTATTATATATTTAATATTACACTTTGCAATTATGCCCTAAGCTCAGATGCCTACAGCCGTACAAGCTAAACAAATTTGAATTGTATTGCAATATAAGAAGTAGGTATAGGACCACCGTTTGAAGCTTAATAATCAGAAATCAGATAGGTACGAAGTTTGATGCAGAACTGTCTAGTGCCTAGTAGTTTTGGCTCCAACTATGTAAGTGCACCTATACCTATACCTACCTACAAAAGAATAAAGCCTATTATTAATAATATAATTAAATGCTTCAAATTGCTTCCCTTTATTTGGGATTGGAACTTACATAGTTAGAAGCAAATCTAATAAATCATTTTTGAGCATAAGGCGGTCAATAATGTATATTGGAACTGGAAGGTTGGCAGGCACTGTCCGATATGTCTCCTTCTTTATGTTTTTATCAGCCTTCAATAAAATATCTTTCTTTTTTCTTATTTCAATTTTATTTTATTACTCTCGCTAGCTCTGATTTCATTTAGGTTACTGATAATACAGCAAGATTGTTGTACTACCCCGTAGGCCCGTACCACAAACAAGAAATATACAGGTGTAGAATATGGTACACCGAGTTTAATTCTTTTCATTACTCTAGATCAGCGGTTCCCAATATTTTTTGGTCACGGAGCACTTTTCTGGAGAGAAATTCCTCGCGGAGCACTTCGTTGTCCGTACGTATCCCATTTTTCGTAGTTATGGACATTTTTTTTTATTTTATTAAATTATAGAAATAAGTAACATGTACGTA
Organism: Cheilosia soror; assembly: GCA_949372485.1. Lineage (NCBI taxonomy): Eukaryota > Metazoa > Arthropoda > Insecta > Diptera > Syrphidae > Cheilosia > Cheilosia soror. Next base: position 543,436 of record OX443561.1, on the reverse strand, counting down.
TGTGATGTTACATTTAGCATTTTATAAAATATTTGAATCTAGTAGCTATTAAAAAAAATAAAAAAAAAAAACATTTATAACTCACTTTCGAGTTTGCCACAAATTTCAAAAAAACTATTTCGTGGAATAGCCTTAATTTTTTTACAATGGCAGTATTTGGAGCAACAGGTCCGTAAAGGCACGAAGCAATGTCGATGGAAGCATTGCCGAGTCCGATTGGCTGATTTGAGAAGCTTTTTTAAGACAGTTGGAACCTCGAATGTTTGTCAGACGTTCGCGAGAGATGGCACAGTTGAAAAAAGCTTGAGATGTGATTTGTATTTTCCGGGGATCGAACCTGGGACCCCTAGCACAGTAGTACAGCCCACTGACCACTGAGCCACTGCGCCAATCCGGCATTATAATAGGTTGCTACATAGTTCCAGACCTCCTTAATATTTTCGAAAAGGTCTTCAGCAATTCTTGATTATTATTTTTTTTTTTTTTTTGCTTTTAGTGCTCTTTCGATTTGGGTTCGCAAATTTTAAATTGAATTCAAGACGGGACTTTGCGGGTCAATCCAAAACATTAATTTTGGTATCTGTAAGCTATTGCCTCACTCTCCGCAGAGTTTGCTAAAGATCGTTGTGGTGTTAGAAATCATTATGTTACTGGCATGTATGAAAAAAAGGGTTTTCTCTAATATGCTTTTATAAGCGTGTTGATCAAGGGTCGACACTTATACAACTAATGGACCATTACTTTCTTTCCTCCATGCTTCATAGTCTGAAGCGTGTTCTTGGCTGCAATTCTTTGTTAGAAGGACGCCTTACATAAACTTTTCTATAGGATCCAAATAAATTAAACTTGGGTTTGGCACTACAAGGAACTTTTTTCCAAAATTGCAATAGTTTTTGTAAGTGGAGTCTTTCGAAATTCCAGCTCTTCCTTATAATGTTTTTGTTTTTTTTTTTTTGTTTTGTGGAATATGCATCCACGAGGATTTTGTTTTACGACCCATTGCCTAACAAAACTTCCGGTCTTCTTAGAAACGTATTTCCCCGAAAACAAGCTTCGTAGAACAACCAAATCTTTTCGCTATCAACACCATTGATTGATTCATTTCGATAGCTCTGAAGCTCTGGAGTAGGTACACGATTTATTTTTACGCATTTTTGTGTGATCAATAAAAAAATTCTATTGCTGCGAACAAAATGACTAAGTTGCAGAAGCACAAAATTAGCCAGACTGATGAATTTTTCATATTTTTTCCCATCTTTCCGCGGAGCACTTGTATTTTCATGGCGAAGCACCAAGTGCTCTGCGGAGCACACTTTGGGAAACTCGGCTCTAGATGGCGGTAGCTGCTCTGTTTTTCGATTATTGTATGATCATGCAGCGCAACATGCATTTCAATTGCAATTGCCAACCGCTCCCTACAACAAAAACAGGTTTAATGTTCATGAAAAAATATGAAAGCAGCATACTGCATACACCATACAATAATCAGATGCCTGCTAAAATAAAGCGTTGCCATTTTGTCTGCTTTCCAGTCAAATCTGACTGGATTGATATGCATTCAGCTGGAAGATTTTTTAAAATCGAACCGGCTGGTTTTTTAGCTAGATACGAATTTTGTTAGACTGTTTTTAAATGTTTTGTGTAATTTCTTTTCTATCAGTACCTAAGTTATTTATTTTTTTTTTGTCCTAGATAACAAATTTAATTGGAAACTTAATGTTCAGGAAAGAGTCCGTAAGGCTCATAATGCTCTCTTCATCTGTAAGAGAACAGCAGGAAAAAAGTGGGGACTGAGTCCAACAATGATGCATTGGTTGTGAATCATGGTGGTTACACTACACCCATCCTCACCTATGGAGCTCTTGTGTGGTGGAGAGCCACAAATAAGTTATACATACGGGATATGTTGACCAGAGTACAAAGAACAGCCTGCCCTGCTATCACTGGTGCAAGTGCTTTACGCACTAGGTACAATCACAGCTGCACTTGAGGCGTTCATGTATCTTCAAATAAACCATAAGCAGGTAATAGTGCGCTTCGACAAACTAACGCAGGGTTCTTTATAAAACCAGAGAGGTTGGACATAGCTCCATTCTAAGGGAATCTTTCCTTAACATCCCTGATAAAACGGATGAAAGCTTAGGTGAAACTGACTTCGACACTCCGTACGAAGTATAATACCCAGAAAGAGAGAACTGGCAAAAGAATGCGGTTTCGAAAGATAATGAGATTTCGATTTATACGGATGGTTCCAAAACTAAGGAGGGTACAGGGTCAGGTATATACTCTAGGCCTAGGGATACATACATAGACCTATACGTCTCGTTAAGTCTTAAAGATACATGCAGTGTGTTCCAGGCAGAGGTTCTGGCCGTACTCAAAGCCGCGGATCTACTTCATATGGGATCAATATCCAACAAGAATATCGCTATCTACATTGATAGTCAGGCTGCGCTAAAGGCGCTAGAGTCCTTCATCATCAAATCTGACCTAGTCAGGAGCTGCCACTCAAATGGTCAGATCATTTTGCTCGCAGAACCAAGTCAGATTATGTTGGGTACCCAGTCACTGTGATATTTAGGGTAACGAAAGGGCTGATGGCCAAAACCGGAGCAGAGCTTCCACTTAATGATAGTATATATATATATATATTTTTTTTTTTTTTTTATATTGAGGTCATAAGACCACCAATAGCCGTGGCCAAGAGAATCATTCTCGAGAAAATTAAAAATAGGGCAAATCAGAGATGGTTGGATATAGTAGGGCACAGAGTCTCAAAGGCTCTGTGGCCTAAGCTAGATCGGAAAAAATCTGCGGAATTACTAAAGCTCAGCGGATCAAAGCTACGAGCAGCAATAGGGATACTCTCTGGGCACTGTCTTCTAAGGAAGCACGCTAAGAGATTATGTTTAACAGATACGGACATATGCAGGTACTGCGAAGACTTACATGTCGCAGAGGATATAATGCGAGAAACAGATTGGCACAGCAACAGCAACTTTGACAACCACAGCGCACTTTTTAGAGCCCCTGCTTTTTAATGGCTGAAGTTACATTACCACAGCAACATCGACATCGACATCGACGTTAGAGCTAAGTCCTAAATTCAATGTTGCTGTGCAACGGCAACCAACACCACGGTGACTTTTTCAGTTCTCTCAACTTTCGAATGCTGACATACTGAAGGTGCAGCATCATTACCAGATATATACAAAAAAAGTTTCAGCAGTCTACAAATTATTCTTATGGAAATTATTTAGAAAATACTATTTTAATTTTCTTTTGATTTAAATTGCCTTTTATTTTCGATTGGCAAAAGAATTAAATTCTTTTTTGTGATCTGCAGGCGTCAAATTATTTACGTGATTTTGAATTCTAGTTTTACTATTGCAGTGTGGAAACGAGTTATCTAATTCAATCGTCGCGAGTTGTGTTAAAATTAATGTTTGACAAGCTATTAAAACAAAAGTACATACAAATTTTGATTTGACGTTTGATTGGGCAGCAAACATCTGAAAAACACAGTCGAAAATTACATCAGATATGTTTTTCGAATTTTATACTTTAGCTACCATCAATTATCTATACTGGTACATACCTGCTGGTACTAAGTACGTGATTTGCTCTAACATTTTACAGGTCGTCATGTACCTAATATCATTTTTTCGCTTTTACCATTTATTTTGGAAGATATAAAAGGTAATCTGGTAATGCTGCGTTGCAATCAACTCACAACAAATTTTGTTTTCCTCCCTTGACAATGACAAAGTTGCTGTCGATGTTTGCAATGTGTTTCATACGACTTCTGCTGTTGAAGTTGCTGCTGCTGTCAAAGTTGCTGTTGCTGGTGCTGTGGTAATCTGTTTCTCGCATAACTCACTTCCTCTGTGAATGTCAAGCTATTTGAGGAAATTCCTTGGAAGGTACTTCTTCGAAAATTTGGTAGAGGTTGGATTCGCAAACAAATTTGAAACAATTTTCAGGTTTTGCACGGAAATTAATTGTTTGGGCGAAGTGGTTTAGGTTTGTTGACCTTTAAGGTTCCCCAGGGATGGCGATGGGCCCAATATGGTGCCTTATCCAATGTGATGAATTCACACCCTACTTAACCTAACCTAGTATACATTTTTAAATCGTGTTAAAAACACGATAGAGGGCTGACTTCGAAGATTTTGAAAAAGTCGCAAAAAAAAGGGGATTTGCGTACAAAAAGGGGCAATACTAATCTGCCCACAAATGGCACAAAAAAACGCAAAACGAGTGATTTCACTAAAGTTAAGTGGCTTACGCATATTTTCATCTCGTTCTATCTTATTGTTGCTTTGAACATGGTAATAGCTAAATTGTTAATGCCTAAACTTGGCAATAGGACATAAATAGCTGATAGCTGATACCTCTGGCTGATAGAAAAAGGACGCATTCAGATCCCAATTAATTGTGAAGTAGTTTCGTAAAGTATTTATTATGTCACATTTCGTATTTCATACAAAAATGTGTGTTTTTTTTTCAAAATGGGAAGAACTATCAACGAAATACTGAAAAGGGCCAAATATGGATAATTTTGGAAAAGTGGTCTCATTGGGGATAGAAAGAAAAAAGGGGAAAATGTAACTTTAACCGCATAACGTCAGCCCTGATATAGCGTCCAACCAAAGGAATCGACCTAGCCTTTAGACGATGGTGAGAGGACTTCTTTCTACCGTGCGTCGACAGATTGGTATTGAAAAAAGGCTACATCGGTCAAGTTGTTCGGGTAACTCTCACCCAAACGAACACTAGACCCATGCGTTTACGTACTAACTCATATGGCTAACTTTTTGCATGACTTATTATATATTATGCAGTGGAGAGTATCAAAGCAACGGCCAGACCATTGATAACACTTACTTGTTATTTTTTTTTATAGTTTCATGACTGGATTTTTAGCTGGATATTGTTTGAATTTCTTTGACTGTTTTTCTTGATTGGATTTTAGATTTTCGACTGTTTGCTAGTAATGACTAGTTCTTTTTAAAAAAAAATTCTTTAAAAAAAAAAAGAACTAGTCATTCCCGCTTCCAAGGCATTGAAAAAACGCAGTACGCAGCCGTGTAAACATATCTTAAACTGTTAACCAAAATAAGACGGATTGTATATTTTTATTAGGGAAGCGTAGCGATGGGGTATAGACGTATAGTACTAATAATATTTTTAGTGTCCATATCAGATTTCACGAACTCTAAATTGCGAAATTTCCAAATATAATTATATCTAGAGAATTACAGAATATTTAAGGTGAGAGTTTAAAAAGATTATAATAACTATTATTATAAGGCACAAAGTCATGAAATTTTGCCTACCGTTAAATATGCTCGCAGGCGCACTCTCGAAGAAATTATTATTAAATTTTTCTAGAACTTACCAAAAAAAGATGCTTGCTGAACATAACCGCCTTGAATAGGGGAAGTTTTTAAATTACTGGTCGTTTGCGTATTGAGTCCAAGAACGCTGATGACTTATTCGAATTCAATATCAAACAAATATAAATTTTGCAATTTTGAGACTAAATTTGAACATTTGGGACAAGTGTAGTTTCCCCTGTACCACTTTTGTTGAAATTTATAAATATACTGTATACTCTAAAATGTTCGCACCCAAATAATGGAAACCAAATTTTTAGGTAGGTACTAAAAGCTATGGTTGGTTTTAGGTGGTCCTCGACGAGGTGCACCTTAAACAAGAATAGGTCCATTGTGCTGCCACTGAAAAGTATAGGTGTTTACACAGCCTGCTCCTGGACTTCTGCGACTTTGCTAAAAGGGTAGGTTTAGTCAGACCCAGCCTTTGGGCATACCTAGCAATTGCATGGTGTCCGCTTATGACATTGTATTGTACATCTTTCTAAGTACCTACCCCAAAAAATACCCTACCCTATACATATACACATTTTTACAAAATACCATAATCACGATTTTCACATTCCCAAAAGCACGATTTTTAGAAAAAGTGTAGCATTTCCAAAATCGTGCGCTTACTGTATTGTCCGTGTCCCTCCGTTTGTACGATTCTCACATTCTCCAAGTCGGGTGTATGACTTTCCTCTACACAGTGGAGTGCAAGTGCAGTTTTTTGATAACTTGCACTGTTGATGTCCGATCTATGCCCCCCAGAGAGACGGTTTTTAAGTTTCTGTTTGGATGTGTCAATTGCCAATCTAAACAGCAGAGCATGGTGTCTCATTCCCTCCAAGGCAGTTTATTTGTAGCTTGCTGTTGAAGTATTGTATATGCTTTAGAAGCTTCCGCTGCAATATTCTTTCAACTTCCATGTCCTGCTGTAGGTATATATGTATGTAGTCTTTGTCCGTTAATTATAGAAATAAAAAAACACGTTCAATTCGTTTAATTCAATGATTTATTTAAAAAAGTATTAAACTAGGGGGTACCTACGTAAGAAAATTGTATTGGGAAATTGTTAAGGAGAAAACTTAGCGGGGTAACTTAGCTCTTACTTAGCTGGTCGACTACTGACCACGGTTGCCAGATTGGGCGCTTTGTCGTATTTTGGGCTATCTTTTTCCTTAAAAAACGATAGAAATTTCTTCCATGAGCGCCCAACACAATTTTGGGCTACATATCGTTTTACAAATTTTGTCTTAATTTTGTTTGTTTTATTCTTTCACAAAACTAAAAAAGCTAACTCCTGAAAATTATAAAATTTTAAGACAAATTCGGAATTTCGGTCCGAGTATCGACTTAAATTATACGCGTCCCGGATTCAGAAAACTTCCGATCAAAATGCTCCCCCAGACGAAGAGAAATACATCCTACCTTGATCAGTGGAATAAATTGATATGATTTGACTGGAAAGTTGTGTTTCCGGTTGAGATACCACAAAATCCAGAACATTTTTAGGCTTACGTGTTATCAAACGTAAGAAACGGGCCCAATGAAGCCCATATGCCAACACTTCCTATAAACATTGCTGTAGTAGCGTTTTCATTTATGAATTCAATTAAGACCAAACCGCGAAAAATATTGTCAACGGAATCTCTCGATGCTTTGATGCGCATACACATCAATTCGACTGTTAAATATGTTCGTTGTGATTATTTTATACCAACATTGGAAATGATCAGCAAATTTACATCAGATATAAATGTCTGATCAGAGGGTACTGATGAATATTTTATAACTGAAGAAAGCAATAAAGCTTTCAAAGGTTCCGGATAAAGCTTCGGATAGTTAGCCGACACATTACACTACCCACCAGATAAAAGCTGTTGATATTTTTTTCCGTTTCATCGTCAAAGTCTCTAATGAACTAACTTGCGGAAAAATTGATCAGCCACTAAGTTTCACTAAGATTTAAATGTAAATTTGTTGAATTTGTTTGTTTCGTGTTTTCTAATATTTTTTGTTTTTTTTTCGGAAAGCCAAGAGAAAAAAGACCTTTGATAAATCATCGAAAGTAAAAATGAAAGCAGCAAAAATAAAAAAAAAATGTTCAAAAGAGGAACTGGAGCAGGTATCCGCGGATACTCTCGGTTTTCGGCTGAGCTATTTTTTAAACTGGGTCCCCAACCAGGCTGACTATCGGTACGTGTCGTATGAAACCTTCGTCCAGCCCAGGAGAAAGGGGTATACGTATAGGATAAGAGTACTTAGAAGAGTGACTTGTGGGTAGGAGTAGAAAAAGAAGGAAGAAGCAGATACGCTCTCTCGGCTTATCGAGCACTCTAATTAAGTTTTTGGGCAGTTCTTAGTTCGTTATCCATTAAAACAACCTGTCTGTTATAGGTGAGCCTACTGGCGACTAAAGCCGCCGACAACATAGCCTGTTAAATCATAACAACTTAAGCCTCCACACCAACAACGTCCAGAAAAGGACGCAACGGCAAGGTAACCGCCCCTTCGTAGTAGGTAGATTTAGGAAAAAAATTAATACACAGGCGCGTTCTCGGCCGTTTTGGTAAGCCGGAATCGAATTCTGAAATGTTCATCATCGAGTGTTTCAAAATAATTTGAAAACTATATCTATTCCAGTCACATCAAATAAATATTAAGTTTATCTTCCGGAAAAAGGATTTAACAGCCACTTGAACCGGCTATGATACTCTATCCGAGACTATATCTGTCAGATATCACTATCCGAAACCTTTGAAACCAAAAGTTGAAGTTTAGATGATAGATATGTAAGTTTCAGATAATTTATCCGAGACTTTATTAGCTAGTCTTGGAACTGGCCCTAAGTGTATCATAATGATTATTCATTGTGATATATAAATTTTTTTTTTTACATTAATAAACATAATACATGACTGTGTACCTGTTTTATAATAAAATGCAAGAGCCGAATTATTTTCAACGATTTTTGGGCTTCTTTCCCGGCAACGATATTGGGCTACATTTTCTTAAGGTTTGGGCGCTTAAAGCAAACTAAGTTCTGGCAACCCTGCTACTGACTCTTTTCTTTTTTGCTTATCTACTTTTCTTTTATTTCTTCTATTTTTTAGTATTACCTACATATTTTATTACTACATACATACTATGAAAACAGTTCTTGACTCGTCGCTGCAGACCAATATATTTTCTTGTTGTGCTCATGTCTGCGCAGATCGTCTGTGTCGTGTGTATCCATGTCGAGTGTTGCAGCGACCGTCTGCGTGAATTCAAAATTTTTTGAATTTTTCTTGGTCTGCAACGACATGCCTGCGTCGTGTATGGTGAATTTTACACAGACGAGCAAGAAAATTCACGGCGTAAGCATAATTGAAAGCATCTCGCTTGGAGAAATAGGTCCCCTCATTATAGTTTTTTGTTTAATTATTAATGGACTTATTTTTTATAGCAGCTTCATTCAATTTCCTTCATCCATTCGGCCAAAATTAAAGAAGTCGGCAGTTAGTATCCGCCATTTTTACGACCCGACGACCACGACGAAACGATAGAAAGTAATATCTGTGCAGATTGTCTGCAGCTTGTGTGGTGAAGGCATGTTGGCACAGACTTAAGTCTGCAGCGACGAATTTTATGTAATTATATTTATTAAATAAAAAATACATTTTTTACAAACAAATATGGTTGTACCTACCTACCAAATATTAAATGTGATACATATTTCCAAAGTCGAAAGCAGTAAGGTCTACATGCATCATTGTAAGCTTAAAGTTAAAAAATACTTGTTCAAAATTGGTTCACTTTGAATCAATACTTGAACAAAGTTAAATTAAAGTTGAAACATTCTATTTTCAAAATTGGGCAATGCATAAAGATTATATCAAAATGTATTTGTAGTATTTTTAAAGTCAGGGGCATTTGAATCTACGATGCATTTTGGTTGAATTGAAATTGAGTAACATTGTTTTAAAGATGGATGAATTTGATCGAACTGCGATTCCATATCAAATCAACGTAAATCCCTGGTTGAATTGAATTCCTTTTAAAGTATGGAAACGATTTGAATTCATGTTATGTCACTTTGATTTTAAAATTTTCGTATTCGAAGCTAAATCATTCCGAAAAATCTTTATATTAAAATGGTTTTCTTTGATTTTACGTTGTTTTTTCTCTGGGTGTACATATTTGGATAACAGGTCTATAGGGATCTTCAATACTGAGCCAGGGTGTTGGATAAGAGTTGATGGCGGACGAACTCTAAATGGGTTAACGGCAGCGCTCATATCCCAAAATTGGGTTACTGACACCGGAATATCCGGCCCGCTGTCTTAGGGTCAAAACAGACCTGGCCCTCCAGGTTGGGGGCTTTGCCTTCGGGGTAATTTCCCGACCATGGAAAAAACATATAGTTATGTAAGAGATGCAACCAGCCTCAGATAACGGTACTCCTAAAATGGCAACCAATCCCGGAACGTCAATGGACTATGACATTAGAGTTTGCATCCGGAATGTAAGAACACTCTACACCCCAGGTGCCACTCAATAACTTGAGTCTGTCCTCATGCGGTACAAGGCAGACATTACCGCGATCCAAGAGATACGATGGATAGGATCAGGCATAATGAAAAGAAAAGATTGCGACATTTATTACAGCTGCAACAAAAGACTGCATGTATTAGGATACGGATTCGTCGTGGGAAATCGGCTTAGGACAAAAGTTATTGACTTCAAGCCGATAAGTGATCGCCTTTCTGTGATCCGCATCAAAGCGACTTTCCAAAACATAAGCCTAATATGTGCACACGCCCATACCGACGAGGCTGAAGATCCCATTAAGGAGGAGTTTTATGACCTCCTGGATGGAGCCTACGGAGCCTATCCGGAGTAAGATGTAAAAGTTGTACTCGGGGATTTCAATGCTAAAGTCGGAAAGGAAAACATCTTTGGCGGGTCAGTTGGTAAGCACAGAATCCACGAAACGACAACAGGCAACGGCTACCGACTAATCGATTTTGCAGCAGCTCGTAATACGATGATAAGTAGCACTAGGTTTTCAAGGCTAAAGATCCACACAGCAACCTGGCGCTCTCCAGACGGTCGAACCACCAACCAAATCGACTGTAACCATTTTCTTGTCGCGGCTAAATTCAGAGCTCGACTGATGTCCAACGAGAAGAAGCTGCGAACCGCCCAGAAGAAGAAATTCGACATTGGACGCCTTAGCACACCGGGAGTAGCCAGAGCCTACAGGGAGCGCCTGACTACGAAACTCTCATCAAACGTCAACAACCAGTGGTGCCAGTATCGCGACATCATCAAGGAGGTGCCGAAACCACTGTAGAGTACCAGCCAACCCAGAGAAAGAGCCCGTGGTATGATGAGGAATGCGTGTACAGAGAAAAGGTGACAGAAGATGCAGCTCAAGGAGATCGAAGAGTCGCGCGATCGTAATAACATCCGGAGGTTTTATAAAAAAGCTAAGCAACTGGCTGCTGGCTACAAAACCGGCATAATGGGCATCATGTAGAGAGAGTGATAGGGCAAGAAGAGAACCCACGTCCAGTCAATGAAGAACTAGTTCCACCACCTAGTATAGAAGAAGTTGGCTTATCTATAAAAAAGCTTAAGAACAACAAGGCCGCAGGCTCTGATGGTCTACCAGCGGAGCTCTTTAAATACGGTGGTGATGTTTTGGTAGGGAGCATGCACCGAATCATCAACCAAGTATGGGTGGAAGAAAACATGCCCGATGACTGGACTATCAGCTCCATATGCCCCATCTACAAAAAAGGCGATCCTATGTCTTGCAAGAACTATCGAGGCATATCCTTGCTAAATGTCGCATACAAGATCCTATCCAACGTACTGTGTGAACGTCTAAAACCGTTCTGCAACACACTAATCGGCACGTACCAGTGTGGCTTCCGGCCCGGCAGATCAACTATAGACCAAATTTTCACACTGAGGCAAATCTTGGAAAAGACCAACGAATTTTAAGTCGAAACTCACCACATATTCATCGACTTCAAAGCCGCGTATGATAGCATACATCGTCAGGAGCTCTGTATGGCGATGGCCGAATTTGGAATCCCGGCAAAACTGATTCAGCTGTGTCGCGTGACGCTGGAAAACACGCGCTGCAACGTGCAGTTTGGAAGCGGCTCTTCCGAACTTTTTCAAACATGCACCGGATTTCGACAAGAAGACGCTCTATCATGCGACTTCTTCAATCTCGTACTGGAGCAGATAGTGCGCAGGGCAGGTGTCAACACGGAAGGCACTATCTTCAACAGGTCCGTTCAGCTGCTTGGCTATGTGGACGATATTGACATCATCGGTCACTCTCAGCGTGCCGTGGTTATCCTGCCTGTTCTGCTTTATGGCGCCGAGTGATGGACGATAAGCAAGAAGGGAGAGCTGATACTAGGCTCCTTCGAAAGAAAATTACTTCGGCGGATTTTTGGTCCTGTGTGCGAGGAGGGCGAATGGAGGAGAAGATACAACCGCGAACTCTATGAGCTGTACCAAGATGTGGATGTAGTCCAAAAAACACGTCGACTACATTTGGCTCGGCCACATCGAGCGAATGGACAATAATGCTCCAGCTAAGAGGATCTTTGAATCCCAGCCCCCAGGTTCGAGAAGACAAGAAAGACCGAACCTCCGTTTCAAAGACCAAGCCATCGCGGATGCCAGAGGGCTTATTTTTCTTTTTAATTAAAAGAAATTCCATTTTAAGAGTTTTGGTTTTGTATTGTTGTTAGGTAGGTACATTTAACTTTTCGACTGTTAAAAAATCAAAATTAGATTATCATTTTTTAATTTGTTAGCAATTATTTTTTTATTGTTATTATTGTTATTGCTTTAATTTTTTTATTAATGATTATTGTTATACGAAATTAGTGTACATTGTATTGAATTCAACCTAACAAGAAATCGTGCGCACGGACATGGTTGGATTTCAAGGTAAATCGTTTTGTTATACCCTCCACAGGAAGGTATATTCACTTTGTCATTACGTTTGTAACTCCAAGAAGGATTCACCGGATACACTATAAGGTATATATATTTTGAATCTGGATCACATTCTGAATCGATTTAGCCATGTCCGTCTGTCCGTCTGTCTGTATGTCTGTCTGTCTGTTGAAAGCACGATAGCGTCCAAACGAATTGACCTAGGCGAATGAAATTTGGTGAGAGTACTTCTTTTTACCGTCATCAGGTTGGTATTGAAAATGGGCTATGTCGGTCAAGTAGTTCTGGTGCCTCCCATACAAAACCATTAGTAGACCCATGTGTCTCTCCGCCTGTTGAAATCACGATAGCGTCCAAACGAATCGTTCTAGGCGACTGAAATTGTGTGACAGGTCTTACTTTTACGGTTGTCAGGTTGGTATTAAAAATGATCCATGTCGGTCAAGTAGTTCTGTTACACAAAGCCAATATTCGACCCATGTATCTCTCTGCATTTTGCATGACTTTTATACAGTGGAGGGTAACAAAACTTTTACTTGTTTTAAATTACCCCAACAAAACAACTGGGTTCAAAACTCCTAACTCGAAGGACGAAATGTGTGCTCTACAAAACCCTCATCCTGCCAGTTCTGCTTTATGGCGCCGAGTGCTGGACGATAAGCAAGAAGGGAGAGATGCTACTGGGCTCCTTCGAAAGAAAAATACTTCGGCGGATTTTTGGTCCTGTGTGCGAGGAGGGCGAATGGAGGAGAAGATACAACCGCGAACTCTATGAGCTGTACCAAGATGTGGATGTAGTCCAAAAAGCCAAAACACGTCGACTACATTGGCTCGGCCACATCGAGCGAATGGACAATAATGCTCCAGCCAAGAGGGTCTTCGAATCCCAGCCCCCAGGTTCAAAGACCAAGCCATCGCGGATGCCAGAGCGCTTGGTCTGGACAATTGGAAGCAGCGTGCCCGGGATCGTAGAGGATGGAAGGCTGCAGTGTCTCAGGCAGAGACTCTTCACGGGTCGGGAGCCCGATAAGTAAGTAAGTAGTAAATTACCCCTCTAGCCTAAACGGAGAGGGATAGGTTCACCCCTGCAATAAAAAATACTTGTTTTTAACACCTCTAATAAAAACCGCTGTCAATTTTTCACGGCTAAGTTATCGTAGTCTCCCCTATGGTTGAAATATTGAACCCGCTTTCATGAATTTCAAAATGTTTAAATAAAGAAAAAAACTGCGTTAAATCAATACTTTTTACCGTAGGCGTTGGTCTTCGCCAAAGATGCGTTTTATCTCCTCTTCTTTTTACTACTTATATGGACTACCGCAGTCTTTGCGAAGACAGATTCGAATTGGGAGATCTGAGAATAAGTCATTTGCTCTTCGCTGAAGACTTTGCCATTTCTGGTTCCTCTCAGACAGAACTCGATCGGTTTGTATTTGTAGCCGATTGTGTTGAAGCTGAGATGAAGGTACATAAACGTGAACAAATCCGAAGTGATGGTCATCTCTATAACTCCTGATCAATGCACTCTGCCTGTTAGAGTCCCATTGAGTTGTCAGTCCTTAATTCGGTATTTGTTCCAACTCTTACCTTATGGTCATGAGGTTTGGGTATTGGCGAAACAATATGTAAGATCGCGGGTATAAGCTGCCGAAAAGAGATTTCTCCGGTGTATTGCTGTTGTGACCCGTAGAGATCGTATTAGAAACACCAGAATACGTGAGGAACTCAATGTCGAGCAGCTACTTCTCCAGACGGAGATGCTTCGGTGGTTTGGTCAGGTCTACCCGTATGGGGATTGACTTTGATGATTAAAAGTCAATGGCGGAGACTCGGTAGTTATGCGGAGGGTCCACTTGAGCAGCCTACTATCCACTTAGGTGTCTGTTATAGCTATCAGTAAAATGCATCCGCGAAAAAAATTTTTTCACTTTTTTGGGGCACTTAAACACTTAATCGTTGAACTCAATCTTGGTCTTAAAATGTTACTTTTGAATCATACAACTAATTCGTCAAAAAATAATTACAAAAAAAAATAATTAAGAATTTCTTTTTTTTTCCGTACAAAAAACTTTTGCTGTTCAACTTCTCAACCAGTTTCACGAAGTATTCCACTGAATTCTTAAGATATGCTATAGTTAAATGTTTCAGTTTTGTTCTGTTTCGTGTTTTTACGGGCACATTTTACTGATAGCTATAACTGAGGCCTTAATGGATAAGCGGGCCAATGAAAATGATTGAATGCATGAAGAAATTTGTCCTCGACTATTTCGACTTAAATTGGTTTCATGCGCCCACAATTTTCTTCTGTACTAATAAAAAGTATAAGCTAAAAATTAGAGGTATAGTATAAAATTTGTTTTTTATCTTCTTCGTTCGATAAAGAAGCAGCAATTGCATTTCTTCTTTATCAAATCTATTGTATATAAAGATAAACAACATAAAAACAAATAAAAGTGTTATCATCGGCCTGGCCGATGCTTTGATACCTTCCAGCGCATAAAAGTTATGTAAAATATTTGCAATGGGAGTTAATATGTACATACTATCATTGAGTTTATGTACATAGAGGAATCAAGAATGTTTCAATTTTACACATCACAAGATGTATGTCGCCTGCATGTCCATTTGCGAAAAAATACTCAAAGTGAATAAAACGCTCAAGTAGAAAAAGGAAATATAGGAAAGGGAGAATTTTATATGTACTCAATTTTTTTTTCTTTTCATCCTTTTTATTTATTATGAAGAAGTGTGACAAGAAGTAGCATCACGTCAAATATACAGTATTATAAAATTTTACATTTGTATTGAAAAAGAAAAATCGTAAGTTCTTTAAGATACCTACGTTGGTATTTGCAATAAAATTTCCTTCCGGGTCGTGGTAATAATTTTATTTTGATTTGGTGTGGTGTGGTTAAGGAAATAAACATAAGACCACCCCATAATTAAAATTCATTTTTTCTTTAAAGATACAAATTTATTAAATGAGGGCGATTCCCATCAATGGACAAGTGGTTCAGATAGCTATATAGGAATTAATAGATTCATTAACAGAACAAAATTAGTAAACATTTTCTTTTATAAAAAACATTTTTTACAGACATTTTTGATGCTGGAAAATGTTTTCCGCAAAATTTAACTACACCTTTACGATTGTGCAGTGAAACATTTCCAGAACGCTTTACCCAAACAAATCTGGCACTACTATAGGACAATCCAAAAAAACTCGTAAACTCGTCGTAAAGGTGGTAAGTTTACGTGACGTGGTAAATGAACTGTAAAAATTTGTATGGAAAATCATTTACCACAAGATGGTAAAATTACGACGAGGTCAATGTGACATTTCACACTTGAAATGAAAGCGCGAAATCAGGAAAAAATTTACTTTGCATTCGTTTAGAATACTTTTGATGCCTTTATAAATATAAATTGCACATTTTACTAAGTGTAGGATCAATTATAAATCCATCAAACTGTATTAACTAAACAAATTTTAAAAGAGTTTAAATAACTACATTTCCAATTCCAAACAAAGGATGTTTTCGTTCGCGGCAACAAGTTTGGAATTGGAAATCTAGTTTGTGGGCTTCCTGCTAGGAGGCGTTTTTTTTATGCTAGCCCTAATATTAACGGTACTTCCCATATACAAATTTTACGAAATATTAAATAATTAAATTTTAAATTGATAGTTGAGTTAATGTAGACATGCTTAACATGATTGCATACCCAGTTTTTCGCAAAAAAAAAGTCCAGCAACGGCAGTTTTGAAAATTGTCTTTAACAAAAACTTATTTTTAAGATACTACCGTTATTCTTAACTTGATAGCAAACTCAGTTTTCATCTAAAGATACTGCGTCCTTTGATAATCACCCAAATCCCTAATAATAGTACTTTTAAAAAACTTCTCATATCTCAAAAACATCATTTTGTATTATAATAAAAATGTAACTGGCAGCTAATGCTTAAATCCATAGTAATACAATTTGCTCAGTTTTGAGCTAAACAGTTGCAAAACGGTATTTTTTGAACCATGAATGCGTCCTTCGATTTCCAGCCCAATCGCTAAAAATGGTACTTTAAAAACTACTCATATCTCGAAAACGCCATTTTCGATTTGGATGAAAATGTAACTGCTACGTAGTGTTTACTGTTTTTATCCTGAAGAATACGTCGTACTTAGTTTTCAGCTAAACAGTTTAGTAACAGTGCTTTTCGAGTCCAAATTTGTAACATTTATCAGCATACTTTTACAAAAAACCGCTCCAACGATTTCGATCAAAATACATATTTGAAACAACATAAGCATTCTAAACACGATCACATACTTAGTTTTTCTCAGAAAACTCGAATATAGTCGTATTATGAATATTTCTCAAAAATGACTACCCAAATCCCGACCATTGAAACCACGTTTTTTTAAATAATCAAAAATGGGAATTCGAAATTCATCGCCTACTTGGACTTGCCTCCTTCAAGTGTCAGTTCGGGGTGAAATTTGAAAGTAAGTAATAAAGTGTTTTAGTTAATTATGTATGTTTATGTATCTAGTATGTATTTAGTATCTATGTATTACTTAGATACTTTTTATTTAATTTACAGGGATTCAGTTACTAAACCTGAGGACATCTTAATTGGGTATGATTTTAAATTTCTGAAATGACTCTGAGATTATGCGAGATTCGCAAGTTACGTGCGACCCAGACGTGCACTTTTTTTTAATAAAGGACGGATTTTGTCCTTTATTTTTGGAACAGAACTTTAAAACACTGAGAAAAAATGTGTAGTATATATTTTTGGGCAATTGAACTCTACGAAGTATCGGAACATAAACTTTAATTTGACGAAACTCATGTCAACAATACATTTGCCAACAAAATTCTACATTTTCACAAGTAGAAACCCTTGAGATGGTCTTATTTCGTGACACACCGGATTGGCCAAGTATTGAGAAAAGTTTCTCAGAAAAAAACCGACTTATTTTTAAATGGCGTAGAACTTTTCGATGAAATATCATAGATATATTTATTCTGACTTATTGGATATCAACGCCCAGCCGGTAAGAGCTTGGAAACACATATTTTGAAAAAAATTTCCTTTTATGGCCAAAGTGAGCACTTAGAAGCGATTTAGAGAAATTCGAACCGGGAAAGAGGGGCCAAAGTTTGTAGGGGAACATTCTTATTTTTCATCCGATTGACTTCAAACTCGATTTGTGTACTGTCTACTATAGAATAATAGTATAAGAAACATTTTCGTTCGTCCTATATGATCTATCAAGCGCGTATGTAGCAAAACACACTACCTTTAGAACGGGGACGGAGGCAAGCCACTCAATATCGGTCAAACGAATGCGGCAATATTTATCGCTGGCGGTTTACAGCGCAAGTTGAAAAGCAGCAAAAAATATTGCTTCGTATACATTTCTGGCAATACTATTGCTTTAATATGATAATATCTGGGTTAAAATTAAGTTGCGTATTGCATTGACAGTTGCTTAGTTAGTTATTGCTTGTTGCCTCAATGTGGGAGCCGCCTATGGAAATCTAATATATACCTAGGTACGGTTAAAAGTGAATGTCAATCGAATTTTTGTTTTTATAGAACTATATTGATGTTAGGATGTTTTTTGCTTTCTTTTTACTGTTTTTTTTTTTTTTTTTTCAATAAATAGCTACCAACAGTTTGTAAGCACAAAAATTATTCTCCTTTATTTTCCTTCGTCAAATATGGTCACCGTAGTCATAATGCATGCCGACCAGTGCAATGTTTACAATCTGCTTTTTATATCAGCGTTGATGCTTTTGTTTGTTTACAAATCTCATAGAGAATGTGGTTTTATTAACATATTGCAAATTAATCTTCAATAACTCGTGGTGGCTTAGTGGAGGACTTATCTGCTGCTTGTATGAGATTCTCGGGTTCGAATCCGTATGGGGAAATATATTTTTTTTCCACATTCCGAAGCAAACCATTAGCGCTATCTAGGGGAGAATGTCCATCTATCCTTCACCAGAACCATCAACTCAAAGATGTAGTTCCTATGTAGGAAGAATATCATCACAGAAATGACATTTGGTTTGCTGAAACTGTTTGGGAACTGTCAACAATTTTTTTAACCTCATTACATACACTCATGTTATTATTTCTCAATTCGGCACGTATTTTGTCATTTTCCTCTTTGAATTTATCTGTAATGTTGCATAGCTTCTTTACTTCCAATACACTTCCTTCGCATACTTCTTGAGCCTTTTTCATTTCGCGTATTCGTTCCTCGTATCGATTTTCAATTGCCTCCAATAAGTTTTTGATTTCGTTTTCGTTTTTCCTGAGTGATTGTTCAAATTCTTCTTTATATAGTTTTAAATAACTAGTGTTCTTTTCAACGCTTTCCTGCATTTCCTTTACAACCAGGTCCACATTCTGAATGTAAAGCACACCTTCATCGCATATAAGCCTTACCATGTTTACATTTCTCATTACACCGCTGCTGTACTCATCTAACCCTGAACATTTTGTTGTCGGGTGAAAGACTTTTTTGCATACGCCATCACAGCTAACTCCTGTTTCGCCGCGTATCGCCAACTTACATTATTTGTAGCACTTTGACATCCTGTATAGTTAATTTCTTTCGTTTGGGTTTGGGTACCCCACACCGTTTGAAAGAAACCGTTTGTTGTTTCCCGCAAGATTATGCCGGAAATTTTAAACTCAAATTTCGGTACACAAATCGAGGTTAATGTCAAAAATATATACACATACATAATAGAAAGTCTCTGTCTTTACAATAATTTATTTACACTTTTTTTAAATATTAGATATTTTAAATCGCACTATTTCAAATTTGATTTGCACCAGTGTTGTTATAAAGATTTTTTCTAGATCTTACAACTTTCGATTTCATATCTTAATTCATCTTAAATGACAGTTATACCTATATACCTAAAGAAATTTTGAATATGTACCCTATTTTCTAGGGTACATTTGCAGCGTTTTTGAAGGTACATATATTTGAGATAGGTTCTGTTTTTGAATCTACCAGTTTTGAAAACTCAGTTCGAACCGTATATTTATATGCAAAATTTTATAAAAATCTTAAAAGCGTTTTTGAGATGATAGGTAATCCTATTTTGAATACAGACCGATTTTTATCAACGTCTTTCCCTGATTTCGATATTTAAAAAAATCTTATGGGAATAGTTCTGATGTAAATCCGCCATTAAGTCAATAAAACCGATAAGTCGAACTATTAATATTTTGAGATCAGAAGGGAGAGCTGTAATCTGAGCTGAATTTAAAAAATCTTAAGAAAAGTACTTTCGCACATGTGTATTTTGTTTGTCGCGACATTTGAGAGAAACCACTTTTACAAGCCAATCTGCGACTTCGAAATTGTTTTCAATGTTTCCTCACTGCTTTATAACTCGAGGATGTGCAAAGCTCGCTATTTACAATGCAAGTTCTACTGTACTGGGTAAAATGTTAAAGCCTTAGTCGTTGAGTGGGGAAGCGAGGAGTAACAACGATTCTCGCTTGTTTGGGATTGACCCTGACAATTTCTGTTGCGAAATTATGTCGAATTTCAGTCTCTGAATTATTGTTTGAGAGAATTACATTAACAACAACTCGTAGACACAGTCACTTGGATAGGAATGATAGCTATTTCGAACTACACCACTAATTCATCATCAGACTCCTTAGTGATTGTTTTGAATAGTTTTGAATTCTGACAGTCTTGACAGCCTTAGTCGTTTGCAGCTTTATTGCAACTACTTAAATCATACTGAAACCGAATTGTGATATACTCCACAAATATGCAACTTCACACTACAACATAACTGGGACTCTGCAGAATTAAAAAAAAAAATTAAAACATACAAATATTTAAAACGTTCAGAATCACCGATTTCAATAGATTATCAGTGTAATTTGAAAACTAAAATTACAATCAATGCCATTAATGTTTGGGAACCAATTTTGAGCGCTAAGACTATGCAAAATTGAACTGAACGCGTATTTAGGAATCTGAGAAAATTGGTATTTTCAATCCCAATAATATGAAGAATAGAATATGAAGAATATATTCGAAGTAAGTTTATTTTAATTAAATTTTTATTTTAAAGCTAATATCTTCACAAATCTTATTAAAATTCTCAAAATCTTAAAAAATGCATTAAAATTAAGTGAATATCTTCTCATCTGGAGACCACATCAATATCTTAGAAAATAAGATAATTAAGATCATATAACAACGCTGATTTGCACCCCAATTTCAAACACAACTGATCTCTCTCTCTCTCTCACTCTAGTTTTAAAGGTATCCAAGCTGTTGTACGGGAATTTTACCCAGAAGCATTGTACGTTCATTGCAGTGCACATTCATTAAACCTCGCTTTAGGACATTCTTGTCAAATTCAGCCTATACGTAATATGATTGACATGTAAAATTGGTTGGAAATTTTTTTAAACTATCCGCAAAACGAACACACTTGTTGCAGGAAAACATTAAAAAAAAAATATCCGGAAAATAAATGCAAGAATTTAACGGCTATGTGTGAAACTCGATGGGTTGAAAATCATGAAGGCTTATTAAAGTTCAAAGAAATTTTTAAAGGCATAATGGATACCTTGGATGTGTTGAGTATTGATAAGGACTCTGAGACCTCATCTAAAGCTTCATGTTTTTAAAAATCAGTTTTGGCCAGTGATTTTTTGATAAGCTGGTGCTGCTTAAATATTTTGTTTTCGTACACACTACCGTTGTGTAAAATTTTGCAATCGGCTTCTTGTGACCTAGTGTCAGCTCTGGACCGCGTAAAGCTTGTTTTAAATACGTTTCAAAAAATTCGAGAAGATGTTAGTTCAGAATTTAAAGATATTTTTGAGACTGCACAAGGCCTTTTAAGTATTGTGGATGAAACTGAAACCTTGAACATTCCACGAACAGTATCGAAGCAGCAGCATAATGCCAATGTTAACGCGTCTGATCCTGAAAATTTTTATAGGATATTTATTATGATTCCCCTTTTGTACCACTTCTTAACTTAGCTCCAAACGCGGTTCGAGGACCATAAGAGCGTTCTATCATCCTTATATATTTTGATCGCGTCAATACTTGGAAAAAGCGAAACAAAATTTAAAGAAGAAAATGTTAAATTTTTCAAAAGATTTTTGGATTGGGATAGCTTGAAGGCTGAGTTTCTACTGTGAAAGACAAAATGTCGTGAACAACCCGAGGCACTGCGTTCACAGAACGCCATAAACCTTTAGGAGACTGCAGGAACATTTTTTTTTCCAACATACATCGACTTTTAAAAATGTTGGCAAGCTTACCAGTATCGACATGTACACCAGAGAGAACGTTTTCCACGATGAAACGCTTAAAAACGTTTTTAAGAAACTCTACCGGTGAAGATCGACTTACTGGTTTAGCCTTAATGCCAATTCATCGGGAGATAGAAATAAATACTGACGAAGTAATTGATGTATTTGCAGCAAAGAAGGCCAGCAGATTAAGGCCCGAAACACACATGCGATTTCAATCGCGCGACTGTTTAGTCGCAAAAAATTAAACGCACACATTTCAATGTGAATGCGCGCAAATAATTTTGGATTTTATGTGTGCGCATTCATATTGAAATGTGTGTGTTTCATTTTTTGCGACTGAACAGACGCGCGATTAAAATCGCATGTGTATTTCGGGCCTTAATCTGCTGGCCTTCTTCTAAAATGTGTACGTTTAATTTTTTGCGACTAAACAGTCGCGCGATTGAAATCGCATGTGTGACTCGTGACTGATCTCGTCCACTATTGGGTTGTCCACTTACCGAGAACACAGCACTCTTTGTCATCAGAAGAGGTTTTAATAATTGAGATGGTAGCGCAGCCAGTTATTAATGCAAACAAAATCGCTTTACAAATAGGAAAAGATCCAGATCCCTCTAAAGTTTTAAGTTGGGTGGTAAGGGGGTGGCCGGATAACATACCACGCGAAGACAAGCTTTATTCATCTCATTCACGACGAACCGAAATCACTACATTAGTTGTGTTTTTATGAAACAACAATAGCAGTACTACCTTATCATATTTCTCTTCAGCAACACTGGGTGGAGGGCACCAAAGCATCGATCAAACAAAAAAAAATCTTTAATTTTGTACCAAGTACGGAACATTCGGTGCGCGAGTGCACCAGTTCTTTTTAATTCTTTGCCTCAATATTCGGAAAAATGTTGGGCAAAATTAAGCAATTTCCCCTTGGATATAATTTTGCTACAACAAAAATTGTAAGATGTCCTCACATTTTTTTATACGGAGTATTTATATAAAGTATCTAAACATTTAAGCATAAGCTTCCTTTATGGGAATACAGGTAGGAATGTAGGTATATGTGCATTTTCGAATTTGGCAAACAATCGCAACTCACAAAATTAGTAGGTAATAAAATAAAAAACCTTTTTATATTTTGTTCTCAATATGCGAGCAAGTTATAGTTTTTTTTTTTTTTTCATTATACTTTATTATAATATTTGTGTTAATTAATTTTACTATGTTAAAGAATTCTCGTAGAACTGAAGATAATATACATTCGTACGTATTTTTATTTTTATTTTTATTTTTTTCGTTTAGTTTAATGTTCACCATCAATTATATAGTATACTGTATACATATTTATATTTTACAAGTGTAATGATAATGATATTACACTGCTTTGAAAGTAATTAACAGAAAGCAACATACGTTTGATAATTTTAAATAAATTTAATCAACTGATAATTATAACAATTACAAATCAATGGAGTTTTGCATTTGTATAAATTATAATATATATGTATTATGTATAGGTAGCCCGTCTTAAAGTACCAAACGAAAAGAAATTCAGAAAATTCTATAATTCATATTTTTGTTTATTCAAATTACCTATTTAATTGATTTCTTTCTGATGACTATTTTTATCTTATAAATTAAGAATTATTTATACAATTTTTGCTAAAGACTTTGAAACTAACTAACGTAACTTTTCGTCAAGCAATCTCATAAATGTTAATCTGGTTTTAATCAAGTATAATTATTTGTCGGATTAAAATAATACATATTTTATTATTTGAGTATTGTATGAAACAATTGACGTGTTTTTTTTTAATTATAATTTATTGTTTTGTGTTACTGGATTGTGTTCTTATGCATCTGTAACTAGAACCTAAATTGTTTGGTGTAGGTGTGGTGAATGATTTATGAAATATTTGTTTTTAGTAAATAAAATTGCAAAGAAATATGCCTATTTTTCTAAACGCACCTATTCATAATTTGTAAATAACATTACTAACCATAACGTCGTTGAGTAAGCATTTTACATCTGGTCGCATTAAGGCTACAAACATATTATAAGCTTTACATCGGGCACATATTTCTCAATAATAAGGGTGCGCTTTTTTTAAACAATCAATTCTCATATTACTACTTGCATAGTTATGTAACATAATCGTACTATACAGACACAAACAAAGCATTTAAATAAATTGTATTATGCGTAAAATCGTAATATTAACAACTTTTCTAGGTGCATGATAGCATGTAGTATTTTCCCTACAATTTTGGAATTTTATTATAGCGGTTCTTAACCTTATATTCAATGTAGACTATATCAATTATCAAGTTTTGTGTTTACTTTAAGTTACATAAAACAAATTCACCATAGCGAAAGTAATTCAATTTAAAGGGAATGGATACAAAAACAGGCTATCAATGCCGCAACATGACCGTAAGCAAATTACTACAAATTACCCATATATACACCAAAATCGTGAATACAATAGGGGTATTCTTGATTCGGCTGATACACCGTAGTAAAATTGTGAAATTGTATTTTTTTTATCACATTTGATCTAATCTCTATTGCAACACTGGAGCAAATAACAAAAAACATTTGAAATCGAACTGACATTTCCGAATT
Source organism: Cheilosia soror (assembly GCA_949372485.1). NCBI lineage: Eukaryota > Metazoa > Arthropoda > Insecta > Diptera > Syrphidae > Cheilosia > Cheilosia soror. The sequence continues at coordinate 519,138 of OX443561.1, read as the reverse complement.
TATACATTTTACATTGTTGTATTTGTTTGTTACTATAGGCCTGTGGTATAGTAAAAGTGTAGCGAGTATATTTTGTTGTTATAGTGTATGAAAACTGAACACTTTTGCACTTTCACAATGATACTAGACCTGATACATCGAATCGTGAATACCCCTAATGAATATATTAATGTATTCAGCAGAAGTGATTACAAGTGAGTATTCCTAATGTGTTGATTTTTTAAGAATATGGATATTTATATTGACATCTGTTAGTCATCGTATGTGTCCCTTTAGTATTTATCTATAATTGCGTTTTTTATATATATATTATATATCTATAATGAATTTTGTTTTTATGTACCTACTTAATATTGATAAATCTATAATTTTATTATGCGTTAGATTCTTTCAGATTTTGTAAGCGGGCTAACTGATGGGGTGCTAGTTCTTCGGGTATACTAGCCCTACCACCGATAACCTGTTTTGGAGTTTCACGTTCTGTCTCGGATGAAACAAAGGCATCATCAAAGTTAGCTTCAAAATTTGCTTCGAAGACGTTTTCACCACAATCGTCACGACCTGCATGTTCCATTTGTTTTTCCTTGAATGGATCTTTAGGTTCTGATCTAAGAGGTTCCGCCACGGATTCTGTATCAGACAGTTGTTTTTCCTCCGTTTCAAATAGCGGTCCAGAATCGTCGTCCATGTTTTCATTCTCATCGAAATACTTGTCATCGCTTCCTTTCTCGGCAGCAGTGGGATTAGGCTCATCGGCAGCTTTTGATCCACCCCTTTCTCCTACAGGGGGGAAAGATTTATCTGTTCCATCTTCAACCATAGGGGTTGCAGCTGTAACAATTATGTGTGCCATACCTAAATTTAATGTATTATCTCCTTCCTTGATGGCGTTCACTTCAACGGCAGAGCTTGAATTTGGCTGTGAATTTGGGGCACTAGTTGCAGTACTGCTTTCCTTGAATAACATAATTTAAAAAAAATTTTAATTTTGTACTGTTTAAACAAAATGATAATTTTAATGTAGTAAACATTAACAGCCTTATTTATAAACTTTATACACTCTCTATAATAACTCTAAACGCAAAAACCTAACATATATTTTTGCGTTTAGAGCTATTATAAAGAGTGTATAAAGTTTATAAATAAGCCCTAAGTGTATTTAAATATGTCAACTTTGTTCGTGTGTTGGGTAGAATTTGACTAGAATTTAAAAGCTTGTTTACAGCCTGCTTCTACAAGACCGGAATAGACGTTTATGGAAACAGACATAAACCTAATATTTTTTAATTAATAAAATAAAATCCAAACTTAAATATGTACATATTACGCTCAACTAAATTAATACTTAACGTGTTTCCAATGTAGTTCAAAAGTCTGTGGAAGAAGTCAGAAAGGAAATCAAAAAATCTGAAGAGTGCAGTGCGAGGAACATGAAAAGGTTGTGCTGATTTCCTGAAGCCCATTTCTTTTGCATTAATGTTGGCTCTGAGATATTGCACCATTCCATATTGAGTATAGGTATTTCATAATTGGTAAACATCCTCTATTGACCAAAAGATTAGTCAAATATGAGTTTTTTTTAACCAAATTGTGCACAGCATTTTGAAGCATATACATAATAGGTATAGGGTATAATAAAATGTTACATGCTTAATAATAAATTGTTATTACATAACTACTCTCAAAACCTTTTCGATCGAACTGAAAAATGCAAATTGAAATAACTTCGCTTTGCTGCGAACATGTCATAAGCCGCGTTTTATTATCGCTAATGATCAATATGGATCATCCCCTGATAATAAAACGATCCAGATCATGTAAAAATATTACTTTGCAAGTTTGGCACCCCTGATTAATTTTCGACATACCCACGAAGCAAATAGTAAACATACTCCAGCTGTAATTGATGTACGTTGAATAGGAATGGAGGAAAGCGATTGTTTCATCCCTCGTCCAGACTCTTGTTTGTCTTAAAAATATTTTTAATGCGTAAAACGACATTTTACATTTGCTATTTATGTATTTGTATTTATATGATTTGCTTGCTGTTTTATTTGGATGTTTGATGACATTTTTTACACAGCTGTTTCCCTGTCACCCCTATCGTGGAATTCGCCGGGGGGAATCATTCACGGAAAAAAATATTTTGGTATCGTCAAATTCGCAAGGTGAGTTCCCCGTAATGGGTAATGTGAATGAGTTTCACTGCATCGTTGAAAACATTCAAATCGAGTTTTTCCCTAACAAAATGACAATTCTTATCCGCATCAAAATCATTGCGGATTTCATAGGTTTACTTGCTTGCTGCACGTTCTGAGAATTTTCGTTAAAAAAATGTACATACAAAACAGCTGCTTCATTAAGCCGAACATTTGTAATAAATCTATTGCACAGATTGAACTTTATTAAAATTAAAAAATAAACATTCTAAAACACATTTCGTCTGGAAGTTCCGTGAAACCACTCAACTCATTGCTCAGTTTAACCTGTCGATTCTTTTCTGAGAACACCGCTCATTTTGTTCTTCCTCTTATTTTTCCAAGAATAGAGCTATCGTATAGATTATTACATAATAAACACTGTTTTTTATTTGAATCACTTCTGAAACAAACTTTTCATATAGGTACCTTCGACGAATGCAGGCTACACAGATTTGTATTAACAATTAATGAAAGACAGCCGTTCCGAAAAACGTGTCGATAAGGAAACTTTTCCGGCGGATTTAACGATAGTAGTAGAAGGTGAAAGGGAATCGAATAGGTGAAGTGAACTCAATTCCGACGGATTCCACGATAGGGGTGTGTATGTGTATTTACTTTTTAATGGCGCTGCCATTCGTGGGGTTTTTCTTGTTTTATTCAACTTTTAGAAATTCCGAACAACATCAAACTACGCTTATTTTCTTTTCTTTTGCTACTGAATTGCTAAAAACTACACTAATATATAGATGGCATATTTAGATTTGGACAATTTTCGTTTAAACACGTTAAATTCGTAGTTGCAAATTTTTATTCTGCCATTTTACGATGCGGCAACTCCGTACTTGATAGCACAGAGCAGAAGTGGTCTGATCAGGAACACATCATATGCCTACTTACTCTGTAAATACATATAAAGCAGAAAGTCTGATCAGTGGCCTAATTACAGTTATAATTTCAATTTTGTATTTGTTGATTACATTTACAAATTAGTTTACTGATTTTCTGTTTCACAGACTACAAACTTGATTCGAACAAATTTGTTAAAAAGAGAAAAAAAAATTAAGGGAAATTGTATTTGTTATTAGGTACAAATAAAAAAAAACGTTTCACCGTTTAATTTTTAGAGTTGTAAACAACAACTGTTTTTCATAATTTTGTAAGTCCTCTAACTGATCAAATAACAAAATGAATAAACAGAACAAAATGTTTATCAGCTGATTTACATAATTCGAGATAAAAAAAAACGATTGACATTTCTGCATACCGTAGGATTAGATATACCGTGCATGTCTGCGGTCCCGTGATACTGTCCCCCATTTCCAAGCCAATGCAAAATGGGTTAGAAAGCGGTGTCAGTGAACATTTTTTTTCAGACTGATTTGCAATCCGAGGTCCAATTTGTCTTATTATTTCCTCCGCCTTAACACTTTTTAACCGAAATCTTTCGTTGAAAACAAAAGAATCTGAAATTTCGTAGTTAATAGTTAATAGTCCACTTATGTATATTACTATCGGTGCTACTATGCCTTCGACGCCACGTAAAGACATTGTTAGGTTTGAAAAGCGATTCCTTTGGAAAATTACAAATTGTTATTGAATCGACACACGATATTTCTATTGTAAGAAATTTTCAGTAATTGAACAAATTTGTAAAAATTTTTTTGGTGAAACCGAAATAGTGAAATTTCTACTAATTTCCCTTTGTAAACAGGTAAATGATTGGTGGTAATAGCCAAATTTCGGTCCACCAATTTCCTCTTAATTGGTTTGTAATTTTTTGTGATTGGTTTGAGTTATCAAAACGATTAATGCTAATATTTGAGTGTGAGCTTGGATTTAAGTATGTTAGCATGCAGGTAATTAACGATATCTTTATCTCTTTAGCAATGGCAAACGCTCTTATGGCCATACGATTTGAAAATATCCTATGGAATTCCATAACGGAGTCGATAAATGAATTTAAAATACTCTATAATGTTTCCTGTGTTTGTTAAAAACTGCAAATAATTTTTATATTACTCTATACTTAAACAAAACCAACATTATAAATACATTTATACAAACAATTATTTCAAAGAAGTGCAACTATGTAGTTCATAAAAGAAACCGAAAAAATATAATAGTTTTGTTATTAGGTAAACAAGTTCTTTGGTAAAACAAAAATCTAAATTGCGCAAATTCATAGGCACAATTCCGTATTGTGTATGGAATGTGCGAGAGCTCATTTTTGGATAAATAGTTCACTTAAAAGATTTTACTTTATTAGTCAGTATCAGTAATTGCTTTTATAGCGTTTGGTAAACAGGCTCCTTGCAGAAGTTATTGCAGCAAAAAGATGGAGGTTTTTGATTAATGCTACTTAAGCAAAAGCCATCTTTAAATGTTCAAATATTCGCCTTTGTTCTCCCTTGGAAGTCGAAGAAAACAAAAAGTGCCCTTACATATTCGTATGCAAATAATGTTGCTGTGTTCTAAGTTGAGTATATTGATGTGCACCTTTTATTTGCAAATGATACTTACAGTTTTCTAGTCACATTAAATTGTTTTTATATTAACCGGGATAAGAAAAATAAGAAAAGTCATTAATACTTTGTTGATACTAAAAAAGATGCGTAACTTTCTATGTAACATTTTGTACAATAAAGATAAAATAAAATTTTCGAATACGACTGAATCAAATCAAATATGGCCTCAAGCTCAAGCTGCACTTATACTTATAAACCCGTATAAGTGTCTTTTTTTTTAAATCTTGTGAATTTTAATAAGTAGGTATCTAATTTGCAGGTTGTCTAGATTTTTTTTGTAGATTTAATGCTGATTTTTATATTTAGTGATTAAAAGTTTAATTTTATATTAAAACATTTCTTCTATAAGACTAATGCGCATAGGGTTACCATCACAAAAAATCGAAAATCCGGAGATTTAGGACAGAAAAACCTGATTATGGAGCAAAAAGTCTGACATTGTATTTTTTTAACTAAACATTTTATTTAAGCGAAACAATAGCCATAATCTTCATTTAAAAAAATTAAAAAACAAAGACTATAGGTGCATATTATACATAGGTAGGTAGGTAGTAGGTATGTAAATATGGCATTATCCCAGAAAGTATTTTTTTTTAAGTATATCTGAAGAGATTGCTATTTAAGGCATTTTTTTATATTAAATAAAATATGATCTTATAAATAATATGATCTATTTTCTGACCATTATTTTGTGAGGTATAGGTACGTAAGATTACCAACGCGACAGATCGAATTGTGTATAAATAAATAAATTGGGAATTGAATTGCCGCATTATGTGACTGCTGTCATTTCTTCGATAGCGTTATTTTTTTTACTGAACGAAGATAAATGAAACCATTAAAAATAATCTAGTTGCATTGATATTTTGATGCAACAATTTAACATTTATGATGTTTTTTTTTCGTTAAAATTAAATTGATTTAGGTATGTAAATCAACAAAACATTAAAAAGCCTGACAAAGCGTGAGGCCTGGCCTGAGTCTGACAGAAACCTTAAAAGTCTTGACGCGTCAGGCCAAATCCTGACGTTTGGTAACCCTAAATGCCCACAAGTTTTTAGGGCAAACTACTAAGTTTGTCAATTAAAAAATATGTAATTTATTCTTTATTATGAATTTGCGCTACAGTGTATATTTTCTCGATGTCTGTATTTATTTACCTTATTGTCCGGTTCTTGAATGATGACTAAGTAATAAAAGACAGAAAAATAGCATAATGTAGTACAAGCTATATCACAATCTTATTTGAGTATGAATATATACAATATATATTTTTAATAAATATTTTTAATAAATGTTTAGGAGCCGTTTGCTGATACCATAACAATGATACACTTGAATAAGATTGTAAATCGTTGCATCATAGATGTCAATATGGATGGACCGCATTTCGATTTCGTACAAAGTGTTATGTGGAACTTAAGGATTAGGTTACTAGGATTCGATTTAGCAAACGGGTGTAATAGGTTTATTTAACATTCACAAAAGTCCACAATCCATACAAAATTGTAGAAATATGTATGTACCTATAGGTACTCTAAATAAAAAGTTTGATTGTCTATAATAGATAACAAATTGATGAATAGACTTTAAATCTATATAAATCTACATACATAATAATATGTATACGAAGAGAGATCTTCAAATTATTTACCTACCTCCGGTAGTAGAAAGTAGGTAGAATAGAACCAGAAATAAAAAGTAATTATAAAATGCGGATAAAAGTTGTTTTTTTACCTGGTGGAGGAAAACTTGGAACTCCATTTGGTATGCAGCTTATGGACTCGTCGTCTGAAAATAGATTATTAGTAATGCTTGTACTATGTAAATTTTTAATCAAGTAGAAGTAGAAAAAAATAAAACTATTTTTCAAAGCATACGAGTAACATACCTGGAATATCAGTAGATTGAAACATGTCTTCATTCAATTCGTCGACATATTCTGGTGGTAGCGGTGGTGCCATTGGTAGCGCTATATTGGGTGGTGCTGTTGGTGGAGGAGATTCGTCACCACCTTCTGTTAATGGCTCCCCATTTTCGTCGCATTCTTCAACAACCAACGATGGGAAATTACCAAATTTTCCATCAAGTTCTCCTTCCCACCAGCCATCATCCACACCGTGTGCGCTTTTTGTAACTATCTTTATTATTTGTCCTTCTTCAAATGTTAGTTCGTCTTCAGCTGTTGCGTCATAGTCGTACAATGCGATGCAATACTCCTGGTCGGGTTTCTTTTTATGTGGTGCCATTATGACGGACACCTGATCAGGTGACTGTATTGAATCTACGGTTGGATCTTCATTATCAACTGTATAATCTACTGAAGAAAATGAAATTTGCGATCGTAGTTGATTTGTGTTTGAAGTGCAATTGACTGCATCTTGTTCTATGTCCAAATAGTTATGGGGAACATAGCCCTCTTCACCGCGGTAATTACGAGCACGCAACCAGCCATCACCATCGCCTTCACCGATAACTTCTAGCTGCTCGTTTTCAACAATAGTTAGTTCGTCAGGATTTTGGGCCTTACAAATAAAAATAGGTACTTGGTAAATATATAGCACGAATGGAAGATGAAATTGTTTGTTTGTTTACCGTGTAACTGTATAGTGCAGTGCACTTAAAAATTGGTTCTTTTGATTCAGGAATTATAGGCTCTTCATCTCTATCATCGACTCCCCAATTAACTTCTGTTGGATCTTCCCATGCTCCCATGGTTGGTGCAATTGCCTCAGCAACTCGTAGTTCTTGTTCTGGTTCTAACAACAAAACACATACATGATAATCTTCGAATTAATATAAGGGCTAAACAGCGCAATTCTTTATTTTCACCTTCATCACTATCACTAAAAGTTCTCGTTCTTGCCAGTTCTTTATCATCCATAGGCGTTTTAACATTTGAAGTCGCTTCAGCGGCTTCCTCTTTATCGCTATCATAGAAAGAATCTGAACTTGGATTCTCCTAGAAATAAACATTCACGCAGAAACCAACAACATTAAATTGAAGATAGTTATCGCTAAAATTAAAAAGATTGTCCTGACTTACAGTACACATATTAAAAGGCATGCTTTTCTATCGAAATACGAATTTGGTCACATTGTCAGCCATGAAAACTCATGCGCGCTCATATTATTTTTATACGTTTATTGCCCATGGTCACATAAGCCGCCATTATATATTACCTTTCCTTTTATGGCCAAAGCGAGTACATGTATAGATATGTACTTGTACAGTCGTCGGCATAATTGTTTAGATAAAAGTAAAGTTAATTTTACTCATAAATTTGAACTTACTTCATGTTCATTTTGGCATCAATGGAAAGGTCATCTAAATTCCGTTTGAATGATGCGAAACTTTCCTTAACCCATTAAGTACCCATTGGAAATTTAGATGCAAAAAGTTTCTTCAAACAATTTTAATAGTGACTGCAAAAAAAGATTTTTCAACAATCTCTTCGCTAATATTTTTTATCGCGAAGTGATGGTCGTCTCCAGAACGCATGTTCAATGCACTTTGCATGTTAGTGGAGTCCCATTGAAACAGGTGGAGAAGTTTAAGTATCTCGGGACATTATTCATAAGTGATGGAAGGAGCAATGCTGAGTTCTCCCGTAGGATTGGTCAGGCTACATAGGTAAATTTTAAGACAGATTGGTCATTCTGTTATTAGAAGAATTGAACTTGGTGAACTTGGCGGAGATTTGGGTAATGACCGAAAGAATAAGATCACAATAAGACACAAGCTGAAGAAATGAGATTCCTCCGTTGTATTACTGTTATGAAAAAAATTCTATTTAAATTTTAGCGAATTTCCTACATCGAAAACCCGCCCGTAAACTGCTCTGAAAGGGAATTATTAACAAATTCATATTAAGTAACTGCAAATTAGCATTTCAAAAATAATTTCGTTCTAGAGTTTTCCACAAAATATATATATACTAAAAAATATTATGTTGAAAAATAATAAAAATACATTCTTTAGTTAAAAGAAACTATTATCGAATGTAGGTATGATATACAAAAGCCATATTAACCAATTAAAAAGATCAGAAATTTAAGTTGTAGGAGGCTAAAAAAAATATTAAGTAAATAAAAAGCAAAAACAAGTAAAAACAAGTAAAAGTGTTATCATCGGCCTGGCCGATGCTTTGATACCCTCCACTGAATAAAAGTCCTGCAAAATGTTTGCCACGCGAGTTTATGTGTCTAATATTAGTTTTGTATGGGAGGTAGCAGAACTACTTTACCGACATAGACAATTTTCAATACCAACCTGACGACGGTTAAAAAAAGTTTTTTCATAAAATTTCATTCACCTAAGTCGATTCGTTTGGACGCTATCGTGCTTTCAACAGACAGACAGACAGACAGACGGACAGACAGACAAACAGACAGACGGACATGGCTAAATCGATTCAGAATGTGATCCTGATTCAGAATATATATACTTTATAGGGTCTCCGGTGAATCCTTCTTGGCGTTACAAACGTAATGGCAAAGTGAATATACCTTCCTGTGGAGGGTATAACAAGTAAAAGTATTATGATGCTTTGATACCCGACGACGGTAAAAAGAAGTCCTCTGACAAAATTTCATTCGCCTAGGTCGATTCGTTTGAACGCTTTCATGTTTTCAACAGACAGACAGACGGACATGGCTAAATCGATTCAGAATGTGATCCTGATTCAGAATATATAATACTTCATAGGGTCTCCAGTGACTCCTTCTTGACGTTACAAATGTAATGACAAAGTTAATATACCTTCCTGTGGAGGGTATAACAAACAAGGGAACAGATTTTAGTACAATTAGATATTCGAAGAAGATGAATCTGATTCATTCAGATGCATAACCAAATCATACACAGATTTGTTTACTTCGTATTTAGAGTTTGTGGGCCTACCAATTTTGATCAAAATGCATAATTTCAAAAAACATACCTAAGCTTAACGTTTTATAAATATTTCCCAAAAATGACTACCCAAATCCCGATAAGTGTATTCACACACAGGTATTTTTTTTCTGTTTTCCATCATGTTTTCGAATGTTTTCGTGAAAAGCCAGTTCTCGGCTCGGTGTGAATAGGATACATGATTAAAAACGGAAAACTTGGGCACATGCAATTAATTCATGAATATATCGCCGGAGGCCGTTCCTTTACCGGTGCGGTATCGTTTCTCTCAGTATGATGAGAGTCCTTCTTGATTTGCTTTGTATGTGCAATAGCGGGTCGTAAGTCACTGGCAATTTTATTGCACTGCAAATGATAAGAGTTTTTTCAACGACAGCTACTCTTCAAAATTTTCATAGCTAATAAAAGTTTACAATCAACAAATTTTAGGACAATATGTATGGACTTAAACTTTTCAACTTACCCCTTGACCAGAAGCATCGGTTCTCATCGACAGCGAACTAGCTGATCTTGTGAGCTCCTGGACGCCCATTATCTCAGCTTCTTGCACCCATTCATCGACATTTATTCCGCCATTCCTTAAACATTCTAAGCAAGCTTCTGCTTTAGCCTTTTCGGTTTCCGATCTTCGGATGGATTCACGGAATTCTTCAATTTTATTGTCCAAATCGGGACCGTTGGGATCATTGGGGTCGGTTCTCTGACCAGAGTCCCTCAGTGACACACAAAGAGCTAACTTCTTTGCTTGCTCCCTCACACTATTATTCTCTTTTACCACGCGCCCTGCAAGATTCTTGGCTTCTTTGGTAAGCGTCTCAGCTGCAGACTCATGTTCAGCAGTCACCTTGTTTACTGGATCATTATCGCATGGCTCAAAATCATACTGAATGTGTTGCTTTAATACTGGATAAAATAAATAGCAACATTGCAAATTATAATCCCTGGTTAGTTGCTGCGCTTGATCTCGTATCTTTCCAAATGAATTTTGTGTAGCAGAACATGTGAGAAGTTCCGTGCGTCCCATTAAAGTTAAATACTCAGCAACGCGTTCGAATACATAATTTTCCATTGTAGTCATAGTTGTTTGTAAATCTACAGTAAAATATCGATTCTGATGAGCATTGGCTGCAGCAAGACTGAGGATGTAGTCGTTACGAGCTCCAGTTGATTTCTCCTCTAGCAATTCTTTACGCGAGGTAACACGTGCGCTGTTTTTTTGCAAGGATGTGATTGATTGAAAAAAAGATCCCTTTTTCTTTTTAAGTTTTTCTTCTATATCCCGAGCTTTATCGCGAACATCATGTGCACAATGCTCCTCATCGAAATATTGCTTCTTGGTTTTATCAACATCACCAACAGACAAATGTAGTTCTTTTTGAATATTAACGATTTGATTTAGACTTTTTTTCGATATAGCTAGTTTATAGTCTCGTAGTACTTTCGCCTCATCGGCAATTTGTTGTTGAAATACCTCTATCGCTGCAAGTCGTGCTCGAGCTAATTTCTCATTTTCTTCTAGAACTGTCCGCCAAACACTCCACATATTCCTATAAAGAGGAGAATAAGCATATTGGGGTTATTAGTCACTACTGAAGCTATCTTTAATTTAGTGTCCAAATAGTCTATGTTAGGTGCAGAGCGGAAAATTAAGACCGAAAGATTTCGAAGTGTTGGTGTTGTCTAAATAGGACTGAGCACTGATTGGCATCAACTCGGCGATTTCCAGTCGTCGTAACTATCGCATACACATCAATTGTGCTAATTTTACCTCCCCGTGGTAACCGGGCTATAACTTGCTAAACTTATATATAAAGAACCCGGAATTATTCCCACCCACATTTAACGTCTTTCGGGACGATATCAGCCGAACAACGGATGACCCCGACTGTCGTGGTGTTCTTCTTGCTCTTCACAACGACCTGGACTCTTCTCAGATTGTCACTTCTTCGTCTGCAAAACTCGACTTTGTTGCAATAAAAATAACACTCCCCCATAAGTCCCTATACGTAATGTGTTTTTACATCCTTTCGGCCCAATCTATCGAATCCTACCAACTTGCTGTCAATGCGATCGATCAAGTAATAGAGTTATCTGACTCTTCTGACGACATCATTATTTTCGGCGACTTCAATCTGCCTCAACTGCACTGGGGTTTATCTGATGATGAATCGTTTTTCATTGCGTCAAATCCCAACTCAATCAAAGAATGTCTCTTCATAGATCGACTAACTGACTCGAATCTATGCCAAGTTAGCGGCATCTCTAACTACATGGATAGGCAGTTAGACCTAATCTCCACTACTGACCCTATCAACTCCTCTGTCTCGCTTTCCCCCCTTCTTCTTTCAACTATTGAGAACCTTCACCCTCCACTTCTTCTTTCTTTTTTTCATGACAATCCACTACAGCCCATACCGCCCGCAGGCCTCCCTTGTTATGATTTTCATAAAGCCAATTTCCGCAAAATAAACGAACACCTCAGCAAAGTTTCATTTGATTTTGCCAATCTCCCTGTAAATGATGCCCTCTCCTTGTTTTACAGAGAATTATTTATTAGTTAGTATTTTACAACACAAAACAATATCTCTTTTTGTTCCTGTTTCTCGACCAAAACCATTCTCTACTTCCCCTATGGTATAATCGAAACCTCCGATCATTACGTAACAAGAGAAACAAATTATGGTCAGTTTTTCTTCGAACCAAGTCTTATTCTGACTATTCCACTTATCTCGGCTCCTACCTTCAGTTCACTCAGGCCTATAATTCCCTCTATCAACGATATATAAACGATGCGCAAGCGAAACCCCAAATATTTTTTCCGATTCGTTAACTACAAGAAAAAATCAGACAGTTACCCCCCATCCCTCTCTTACGAAAATACAGCTTCAAGTGATCCTCACACCATTGCTAACTTTTTTGCCACCTTTTTTAAACAATATTTTGCCGAAAATTCCTTTGTATACTTCGTATTTCAATTACCTACTCAACTACTCCATTGGCCCCTCCCTCTCTCAAACTTTTGAACCTACTGTAATTGAAAATAAATTACAACAACTTAGTGATGAATATTCACCTGGCCCAGATGGTATTCCCGCTATATTTCTCAAGAAATATCCATATCTGACTTTCCTCAGATATGGAAGTCCTCTTTCATAACACCAATTCATAAAAAGGGATCAAAGAGCGAAGTTAGTAATTATCGCCCGATAGCCAAACTTTCGCACATACCCAAACTCCTCGAAAGTATTTTGTACGAATCCCTAAGCTTCCAATGCAAGTCTTTAATTTCCCCAAACCAACACAACTTTCTTAAAGGTAGATCAACAACCACAAACCTCGTTGAATTCGTGTCCTCTGCCCTATCGGCCATGGAAAGTGGTAAGGAAGTTGATGTTATTGCAACTGATTTTAGTAAAGCTTTTGATAAGATACCGCATAAATTAATTCCTTTCAAATTGTCTGCCCTCGGCTTCGAACCAATACTGCTGAAATGGTTATCTTATTTGTGGTTTATAGTGTTCGCTTCAGGTCCATCCTATCCGCCCCTTTTCTGGCAACCTCTGGTGTACCACAAGGCAGTCACCTAGGTCCCCTTCTCTTTATCTTAACTATAAACGATCTTGAAAGGGTCATTAAACACTCCTCTATCTCTCTCTCTATGCCGACGATACCAAATTTTTCAAGCACATATCTTCATCACAAGACCCCTGTATGCTGCAAGACCTAGACAGTTTTTCTATCTGGTGTCTCAAAAACTGCTTAGAGCTCAATATTCCTAAATGCCAATCTATCACCTTATCACGTAAGCACAACAAATCCCCTCCCCGTCTATACCTACTTAATAATCACCCTATATCCATCGTACAGTCTCTTCGCGACCTTGGCATATTGTACGACCGCGAGCTTAATTTCCCTTCGCATATCGAAGAGATAATATGTAAAGCCAATTCATCCCTTGGATTCATTAAACGATGGTCAAAGGAATTCTCCGACCCCTACGTGACCAGATATCTTTACACCACTTTTGTCCGCCCACTCCTCGAATACGCCAGCCAAACGAGGTCACCCTTATACAACATACAAAGACGTTTTCTTCGATTTGCACTCCGCGGTCTTTCTTGGGACGATCCCCTTATTATTCCTCCCTATCAAGACCGCCTCAAACTCATTGACTTGAATCGCTCTGAGGATCGCATGGATACTGCAGACATTCGCTTTATTCATCGACTACTATCAGGCTCTATCAACTGCCCGTCTCTTTACAACTCAATTTTCTTCAATACAAACTCTCGTAATTTAAGACACCCCCGCCTATTCTATCTACCAACCAACCAATTTCCCGTATGCTACGGCAGGTAAACTCAAACATTTCCATTTTCGATTTTAACCGCAGCACTCCCTTAATGGAGTCTCCTTAACTCTAAACCCTAGCTTTAAGTCCTAGTTATAAGTCTTAGTTTTTAGTTCTAGTATTATAAGTTTGTATTTCTAGCTTGTACTAAGCCTCATAAATGGAATGTCCCCATTCAAAATCAAAATCAAAAAAAAATTATAAGCGCGAGTGTTGATTACGAAGAAAAAAGCAATGCTATATAATGCTCTTTTGAATGACTGACTGAAACGAGTGTCAGTGTCAACAATGGAAAAAATGAATAGTTACGACGCAACCAAAAGCCTCGGATACGGATGGATTTACTGTTGACGACAGTAGACCAGTGGCATCGATGCTAAGAAGCCATTCGAAACGCTGCAAGTGATATGCTAGGTTTTACCCGACCACTACCACGAAACCCTTGGTTTGATGAAGAGTGCCGGTAAGCACACCCAGCAAAGCAACTCGCCTAAAGCGCCGCTGCAGACAAGGACGAGAGCAGCTCGCGAGCTCTTCGAGCAAAAGAGGAGGAAAGAACACCGGCTTCTACAGAAGAAAAAGAAAGAGCATGAGAAGCGCGCGATCGAGGAAATAGAGAGGTGTTACCTCAGGAACAATGTTCGGAAATTTTACCAAAAGGTAGCACGTGTCGTAACAAATCCCGAGCAAAAACCTGTAGAGACGAACAAGGCAACCTTGTAGTGGAGTCATAGTGGGTGCATGGAAAAACCATTTGTGCAGACTGTTAAGCGGCGAAGACGGCACAAATTACGCTGTCAGGCAGAATGAACCATTCAACCTGGGCGATGAAAGCCGAGACTCCCGCCCACCTGACCAAAATGATAGCAATATCCAAGCTGAAGTCTAACTAGGCTGCTGGACCGGATGGCTTAACTGCCCAGCTGGGGGGAGATGACTTAGTAGAGTGCATACAACAACTCATCGCCAAGATTTGGTCAGAGGAAAGTATGCCTAATAAATGGAGCCTCAGCACTGTTTGCCCGATCTATAAGACTATAGATGCCAACTTTATAGGTATCAGTCCCCTTAGCATCGCTTACAAGATCCTGTCTTCCGTACTGTGTGAACGCCTGAAACTATTTTTCAACGAACTGATTGAACCCTCAGTGCAGTTTTAGGCCTGGTAAGTCCACAACTTACTTAGTTACTTACTTTATTAAAGCTTTATTTATGGCAGCTAAAAGATGTAAAAAGGAGAATAAATTCAAATATGTGTGGTTCAGAAACTCTCAAATTTTAATGAAGAAATCTGATGATAGTGAAGTTGTTGTCATAAAATCTTTTCAAGATTGAACTGCTCTTCATGGGCAATGATATGAATGATTTCCTTGATCTTGTGCGCGACAGCCTCACTGTAAGAACCTAGATATAAATTCAATAGAATTTTTAGCTGTGGCAATTCTTTTTTCGATTTACATCAAAATATTCGCAGTTAAGAACGAGATGAGCGGTATTTTTTTATTTTAATAAGGTTCAATATAGCAGAGATTTATTACAAATGTTTGGCTTAATAAAGCAGCTTTTTTTTATGTACATTTTCTTAAAAAAAAATTCTCACGACATGCAGCAAGCAAGAAAAGCTATGAAATCCGCAACTATTTTGATGTGGGTGACAAATGTACTTTTGTTCAGGAATAATTCGATTTGAACGTATTTACCGATATAGTGGAACTCATCCACATTACCCGCACGAGGAACTGTTCACTTTGCGGATTTGGCGATACCGAAATATTTTTGTTCGTTAATAACTCCCCCCCGGAGGAGTTTTTTTTTTCAATTTTTCAATTTTTGGCTTATCACCGTAATTACTAACATTAAAAAGAAATCAACTAAATTGGTTGAAAATTAGGGGCGATAATTTTTTAGTTTTATTTTTGTATTGGGGGTGCCACGCCCCTTTGACCAATCTTCACAGGAGCACTCCAAGACCGATACGTAATATTACCTGTGAGTTAGAGCTCAATCGATTAAGGTTTTCGAAATATACGATTTTGAATGATTTTTTTTGTATAGGCGGTGCCACGCCCCTTTGTCCGATTTTGGCCAATCTTCACAGGAACACTCCACGGCCAATACGCAAGATTACGTGTAATCAATTTGGTGGTTTTCGAGATATACGATTTTGAATGTTTTTTTTGTATGGGCGGTGCCACGCCCCTTTGTCGGATTTGGAATTTGCTTAGCCTATCGCCCAATCATCGTAATTACCGACATTTAAAAAAAAATCAACTAAAATGGTTAAAAATTATGGGCGACAGAGGGAAACATTGAAAGGGTTTCCACTTTGTTTTATTATATAGAAATGTGCCTACATATATTATTTATTAAATAGATTTACTTACCATCTTTCTTCCATTCCCTCCATTTTGATGTCAGGAATATTGGGTATCTTTTTATTCAAGTACGCCGAAGAAATTTTGAGTAGAGCTTCACTATATGACTTCTCAATGCTTGACCTTTTTATAGTAAACTGCCTAATATCCTCTAACAGATCACACTCATGTTGATTCTTAAGTTGCAGTTTAGCAACTTGTTCGGTGTGTAAATTTTTTAAGAATTTAACATAATTTCCCTATAAGAAAAAAATGAATTTTAAATAAAAAAACATTTTAAAACCAAATTGCAATTTTTTAAAATAAAGTGAATTTTAAAAGTACCTATTAGATACACTATTTCAGAATAGGTAGGTATGTATCAAAAATGAATATCAAATATAGTGTCAATATTTTGCTGCATCACACACATTTAATTGAAGGAATATGAATACAATATTAACAATATTTCCATACAATGCATTTTTGCATAGTTGTAAGAATTGCATGTATTGTATACTGCCGTCGTAAGAAGAAAGGTCGCATCTCCATTTTAGTAGTTTTGAGATAAATGCAATTTACTGTTTTTGGTTTTCGCGCCTTCAAATTAAATGGTTTTGAAAACTAAAAAAAAAAACGATATCTTAATAAAAAAAAATTATGTAATTTTATCGTGCCCATTAGTTTTAGTAATTTTGGTGATTACTTTGAGTGGACTTGCGACTTTTTTTCTTAGTATAGGCACAAAAAAAAAACTTTAATAACACCAAGTTTTTGGAATAAGTTGACAAACTTTTTTCATGTTTTTGAAAAAGAAATTAAAATAAATTGTTTCATTGAGTTAGATTAGGTTAGGTTATGTTATAGTACGTTTACACCGCACCTAAATTCAGCATTTCAGGCCAAATGTTCAACATTTCGCCATATATTTTCCAACATTTCGAAATTTCTGGATTTCAGCGAAATGTTGAATTTCATTGCTGCATTTGTAAGTTTGTCAAATCGAACAAACCTAATTCTGATGACTTTTGGGCTCACTGACGAAAAAAAAACGCTGTAAAACTAGATTGTAAAATCTTAAAAAGTAGGAAGTAGGAAAAATATGTCTGGATAGTGAATTATCAGTTGTATTCATGTTTAGATTAATATTACTAACAAATTAATTCTTTAGGTACAAACCACTTTTGATTTCGAAACACAAAAAACATCTGTAGGTTATCAATTCTGATACTAGCTGTCATTTGATATGCTGAAGTTGCAGTGGGAACGCAAAATTGGATTTCGAAATTTTGTCTGCTGAAATGTTAAATTGCGGTGTAAATGTACTATTAGGTCGATTTCCTAAAAGGACGCACTTAGACTATATTAATAGCTCCATAGTGATACCACATGAAAGGGAAGGGAAGAGAATGGGAAAGTCGATAAAAAAATGTATGGGTCGGACATTGCAAATGGGAACTCTATCGCTACCTGTAAATTTCTTTTGAGAGAGAGAGAGAGATCTGTGTATCTTACCTCGTTAAGAGGTCTTGGTGTTGTGGCAAAAAGGGGTGAATGAATCAATTATCTTTGCTGTTTGACACCAAAAATCTTTGTGACGGATCGTCTTCCAGAAAGAGTCTGCCCACGTTAATTTCCCTTGACAAACCCGTCCACAAGAGAGAAACTGGTGCGAGCAGAAAAGCTTGATTGAAGCAATCCACCCTACTGCGCGGTACCGAAAAGTGGCTCGCGGTTATTCTTCGTTTCGGGGAAGAAGACGGAGGGTTACCGAAACAGTCTAACCCCCGTCTATATTTGCTCCTGACATGACGGACTGTTCAGTGTCTCAAGATGAAGCTGACTGATGTAATCAGTTCCTCCAGCTGGCAGTTAGTCTTCGGGGAAGTCAAAGAGGTGACCAAAGCAGTCTAACCCCGCGTTAGTAGGCTCTAACAGTCCACTTCTAAAGAGGGTGGCTGGTACAGGTTAAAGAAGGGTATTTGGAGTAGTCTGCTATTCAGTTTGACGTCGAAAGAGTGACAGTTTGTCTTTGGAAAAAGATGGAAGGTAACCGTCAGTCGGTTTTTTAAGAAAATCTGAAACGTTCCTATTTTCCCTTTAGTACGAGGGCAATAAGTTGCTCTTACCATTCACTTCAAAGATTTCGTCAAATTACAAATTTCACGCATCAGCGCAATACAAAATCCCTTCAAATCGTGAGATCTTGTTCAAATGTGCCTCTTCGTAGACACCTCTTGCACATGACAGTTAAGTAGCAGAAGAGGCGCATTAACCAACAAAGTCACATTAGCTGGAAATGCAGGCAAATGGGCCTTTTTAACTTAGTAACTGGCAGATAAGCCTTTATTTCTTAGCAATAGAGCTAAGCATAGTAGATGTGCCCATTTACATAGCTGATTTTAAGCCATTTGCAGTTGAAAATGTGGCCTTTAAGCTTCGCACAAAAATAAATCAGTGTTTAACGATTCCAAGGGCTTGGGCAAAATCCTCTTACTTCTGTCCTTCTCTTGGGCGCCTGCCTTAAAATGACTAATCAGCTTGTCTGGTTAGTGTCAGCCAAGGGTCTCACTTACATATCAGCTGCAACGTACGACTGATGTGAAAGCGTGAACCATTAGATGGGGTGGGAGTAAACCCTAAAGGTAGTCTGCTGATACGACTCACAATGATCTGGGTTCTACTTAGATTCTTATGAGCTGCTTTTTGCAGGGCATAAAGTGTAAGAAGTTTGTGTGGAGCTTAAGTCTTTCTGAGCCGTATCAGCAAACGGCCCTAAATCAAGGCCGAACCAAGGTGTCATACGACCCGTGCCGAGGGTTAACCTGGCTAGGGGCCATAGCTCAGTCGCTAACGGAGTATCCGGATACCTGGCGACCTCCGGATTAGCCAGCCTTATCTGTGTACTGCGGATCTCTGCACATATGGACATCATTCCTTCACTACTCGTGGGTCCACTTATGTACACAAATAAACAAAAAGTTGGCCCCCTGCCTCTGAGCTCGCTTCCATTAGCGCTTCTGCTACAACGACAGCCAAGAACTTGGACACCAAACCTGTTCCTGGTTTCGTTGGAGAGCGCTCCACGCACCAACCCAAGACTGCATTAGCACTGCTTCGAGCTCGCGACATGTTAACCTCTCAACCGAGAGCGGCGTACCGCCTCCAGACTTCTGGAGCGCTATAAGGACGTCTCCCTAGATAAGCTCTCCGAGAACAACAAGAATTCGATCGACCCAAAAAGAGTGAAGGTCAACTGCGGCAGTTCCTCTCTCCCCCCTAAACAAAATAAGCCTTACAGCGACGTGATCAAAGCACACCAGTGGCCTATTTCACCAACTTACAAATTGTTGTTCACAGGCATTTTTTTAACAAATTTGTGCAAAAATCGATTTTTTCTGTTTCACAAAAATTTTGTATAACAAAATTGTTTTTGTTGTTTACAAAGGGAAATCTGTAAAAATTTCATTTTTTCCGTTTCACCAAAAGTTAATTTTCTTTGTTGCGTAAATGTACAAATATGTTAAAATTCATATTTTTTTTTCAAATTTGTGTTTCACCAAATCAAAAAGTTTTACAAATTTGTTCAATTGCTGAAAATTTCTTACAACAATTTGTAATTTTTCAAAGGAAGGAACGTCGAAGGCATCATAGTACCACCGATAGTAATATAAGTTTGTGCTAAATAGGCGAAGACAAAACTACGAAATATCGGATTCTTTTGTTTTCGCTCAAAAAGTGCTAAGCAAGAGGAAATAAAGGACATTCTTAATTGTCCAAGTTTAAAAATAGTTTAAACAACGAAATTTCGAATTCCAAACTTTATGCCGCGAATACACCATCGGCATCGTCGCAAATTGTCAAAGTTTATTCGGAATCCACATTTTTAAACCTCTAGAGAACTGAAGGCTAAAATTCGTGAACTGCCGCCACCATGAAATGTATTCATGTGAACGAACTGTCAAAACTCGCGAATATTCGTTCGTTCGTAGGTAGTTGGTCGCTCTCATACATTGCAAATCAGTCTGAAAATAAACTTTTCACTGACACCGATATGTATATCAATTTCTGACAGGTTAGACAAAGTGCCGAATAAAATATTTTTTTATCGCGAATAAAACCGATAAAAAATTTGTTTCTGTTAATTTTGTTCTTGTAAAGCAATTAACCTTAAAAGACGACTTATTAATTATTCTGTACGAAAACGTCTTCTGTTTAATTTTTCAGTCAATTCCACAAAGTATTCCACTGAATTTCTATGAAATGCTGAGGTTAAATGTTGCAGTATTCTTCTGTTTCGTATTTTTACGGATGAACTTTTCTGATGACTTTAACTGGTTCCCAAAATAAAATACATCCATCGTAAAGACGTAAAATGATAGAATTTCAATACGAAAACCTACCATTTATTCATCGATTTAACGGTTGCCTTTGGCGGTATGCAGTTCGCGAATTTCAGCCTTCAGTTTCTACCAGAAATTTCTCTAGACGTTTAAAAATGTTGATTGTGACACACCGATAGTGTGTAGCACAAACTTACACACTATCGGTGCTACTATGCTTTTGACGTAAAGACATTTTTAGGTATAAAAAGCGATTCCTTTGAAAAATAACAAATTGTTACTAAATCAACGTATAATCTTTCTATGATGTACCGGACATTCGCAAGCATGCGAAAAAGGAGAAATTCGCATGCATGCAAATGTCTAGCTATAAAGAAGATATTCGCATGCATGCGAATGTATGCTTTTGGAACGTAAATTCGCATGAGAAACTATGCGAATCCACACACTATTTCGGAAACTCGCAACGAAACTTTTGAAAATAAAATATATGCGAAATTCCTATATATTTCCAGAGACTCGCATGTATGCGAATGTACACTTTTAGGTAGCAGATTCGCATGTGAAAAATGTTCATATGGACTATTCTGATGGCAGACTATACTGATGGCCATTACCACGAGCGCAGATTTCTCATGGGCTAACAAAAAAATGACTGCTCGTTGGCAACTGCATTATTTTTTGCTGTAAGACAAAGAGTCTCCCCATACTCTTGAAGAACACACTGCTCCACATGTTCAGATGTAAGATGGGCTATCTTTAATAGCTTCGAGAGTCGATCCTGCTTTCTTGGAATCTCGCTTCGTCTTGTCTATAAGATATCGGCACTTACTGCAATCATATCTAGTTGTCGTTTTATTAGTTTTTTTAGAGTTCTTCCTTGTTTTCGGCTCTGCAGCCGCTGATCCTGCGTTTAAGAACGCCCCATAGATGTTCTATTGGGTTAAGATCAGGAGATTGTGATCAGCGTTGCCACAAAGTGCCCGATCGGACCATTTGGCACACTGTTTTGTATTTTGGCCCTTGGCCCCGGGCCAACTCAAAATGGCCCGTAAATCTTAATTTTTTTGATTTTATAAAACATAGATCCACTTACCAATGTTAAGCTTTTTTTTTTCATATTCTACAATTAACTGTCAACCACTGCTGATAGGTAGATACGTTAGTTCAGGAGTTCCCTAACTGTGCGTCGCGACGCCCTGGGACGTCGTAGCGCTATTATAAGGGCGCCGCAAGTTTTATTTATTCACTGCTGTAAGACTCCGAACAAAGGAAAAGCATTGCGTTTCTCTTTACGAATACTAAGAGCAAGGTCGAAGCGAATTCCAATAGCTAGTCGAAGATTAAGCGCGTTTGTCTTTCCCGCATTTTCAGTCAGACTTGCTTCGTGGCTGTCATTCATATATTTGCCTGTTACTCAAGGGTTTTTCAATTGGTATGGGTCGTTGCCAGCCAGATTCGTCGGAAGCATGTCCGGTCCGTGGTACATAAGAATATACAGGAGAACTCGAGGCAGTCAATTCGACGTGCATAAGAAATCGGCCTTTCGCAAATTCCATCTTGGCGAATTTTGCATCGGGACTTGGGCCTACGCCAGTTCAAGATAGC
This sequence comes from Cheilosia soror, assembly GCA_949372485.1. Taxonomy (NCBI): domain Eukaryota; kingdom Metazoa; phylum Arthropoda; class Insecta; order Diptera; family Syrphidae; genus Cheilosia; species Cheilosia soror. Next base: position 496,844 of record OX443561.1, on the reverse strand, counting down.
AACTAATCCAGGAGCTCAAAGTAAATGAACATAGGCAAAGCCGTTTGTTCGCTGACTTGGCTTCGCAGCGTTTGGAAGAGGACCTCGATTTTGGCCGAAAAATTATCTTTAGCGACGAGGCGCATTTTTAGAAGAATGTGGCTATGTGAATAAGCAAAATTGCCATAAATATGTGACGACGATATTTCAACGTCTACCAGTCCTTATTTTAAAACCCTCTAGTGAATCTGCAGAAAAATCAGCTTCACATATCTGTGCTCTTAGAAGGGCGTCGCAAAAATATTTTAACCTCTTATTATTCTGATTTAATTTTGTTTGACAATTTTTATCTGACAAAAAATGGCTTTTACTATAACTTCTGTAGATCGTACGTAAAAAAAGTAGCTTAACATAGTGTTTGGGAAATTTTTCAAGGATAAACATTTCATGAGAAATACAAATTTATTAAGTAAACATTTTGAAAACAAAGCATTTTAAGTAAAAAAATGAAAGAAAACATTTTCAAATTTTGGGTTTAAAATTGCCTTGTCTTCAAAATGTACAAAACAATTTATGGACCTATAATAGTTTAGAAGTTATAGCGTTTTAAGTGGTAACACCTCGAAATTTGAGGGGCTATAACTGTAAATGGGGTGAGAATAAACCCCCCCTGCATCACAATTTTGTTCAGCAATACTTCAGGAATCTTCCCTTAAAGGATTATACCGCTTAACTGGGACACCCTGTATGTTGTCTTATTACTAAATTTGAGTTTAATTTGTTGAATAGGTAATTTTCTTTTTAATGAAATGTGGCCCCAACTATTTGCAAATGGCCCTCAAAAAGGCCCGCACTTTTTTTTTCTTTGCGGCAACGTTGATTGTGATGACCACTCCATAACATTGATTTTGTTCTTTTGGAACCATTATTTGGGAACTTTGAGGAGGGCTTGGGGTCATTCTCCTGCATAAACTCCCAATTTATAGGCATGGCCTCTTGAGCAAATGGCAGCTTAATACCCTATTCACACCAAGCCGAAAACCGAGTTTTCGTCAAAAAAGTTTAGAAAACTCGTGGATGCATTCACATCGAACACCAACTCGTTTTCGTTTTACGTTTCAATTAGCTGTGAAACTAGCTATGAAATGTTTGTGGCGACTAGACTTTTATTTTAGTTATTAAACTTTGCTCGTGTTGACATAATAATATACAAACAAAATTATTTAATCGTTAACTTATGGTTAAATGCATAAAATAATTAACATAAGCAACAATCAAAATCAAAACATCTAAAAATACCATTTAGTTGTGGCAGGTAGTGCTGCCGTTCTAAAATTATAGAAAAACTGAAAAATTTGCTCTTTATGGTGCAAAGATAACAAGAGATTCCACATAAAAGCTTTTATTAGAATACTAAATGGTATTTTCAGATGTTTTGATTTTGATTGTTGCTTATGTTAATTATTTTATGCATTTAACCATAAGTTAACGATTATCAAGTATATTAAATAATTGTGTTTGTATATTATGTCAATACGAGCCAAGTTTAGTTACTAAAACAAGAGTCTAGTCGCCACAAGCATTTCATAGCTAGTTTCACAGCTAATTGAAACGTCAAAAGAAAACGAGTTGGTGTTCGGTGTGAATGCATCCACGAGTTTTCTAAACTTTTTTGACGAAAACTCGGTTTTCGGCTTGGTGTGAATATGGTATTAGCTTTTTTATCACACCACGCTCAGAACTATTCCAATGGACTTTAAGACCCACTTTAACAAAATGTTAATTTCACTGTTTTAAGACTTTCATCTAAAAAACACTATATTACAGGATAAACTAAGTTACTATTATTTCAATTAAAACAAGACCGGGCTTTACTTCAAAACCTCTGGTGCCGACTGTCTGGTAATCGTTTGTTTCCATTATTTTTTCCAGGCAAAATAACATTTTTGCTAAGATCAAATTGCTGCAGCATTTCAAAGTACTGTTAACTAGAATTTAAGTGTAGAATTGAATTTCGGAGAAAGACCAAATTGTATGCAGTTAATGATGTAAATGTTTGTTTCTATTATTTTTTCCATCACTGTATGTAGGTACCTTGTACGTACAACATAGTAAATAAAACAGAAAATAAATCAGTAGATATGTACTAATCGCCGGCATGCATTAGCGAAGTGGTGGACTAAAAAACATAGCTGGTTTAGTAGTTATTTTATTGATAACGTTGTTAATAGTGCAAAAAATATAAATATATGTCTATAGCAATCAGGCGCTAGGTAATTTTATGATGGCACTTACCTTTCGCGGTGGGGGCTGCATTTTGTTATTTTTTTTATAGGTATTGTCCTTAGAAATTGTTTGTTAATTATAGAACTACAGACCCGTTTCTCTAACTTTTTTGTTAGCATTCAAACACAATGTCAATGATATTAAGTCGAAATAGGTGTTCAAAGCTTTGCCTTTAAAATATATTAGAAATGATGTCACGGATGCAAAAGAAACAATAGAATAGAATAGCTTATGTAATGCAATGTTTAGTGTAATTGTACTGACAAAACAAAATTATCCTTAATTGCTAAAAAGGATATCAATTAAAATATTTTATTCTGGGCTTGTGCTTATGCAAAAACTCAATATAATTATATAACACTGCATTGATTTGCTTATGCTTAAGTTTATACAAATAGCGATAGATTAATGAATTATTTTCAATATTTTTATTGAAGTAAATCTGAATAAAAGGCAGTTATAGCAGATATCGTCGATAGACATACATACATAGAAGCAACGAAAAAGTAGTCATTTATATTATCATTATAATAATGAAAACTAAAAGTATATTTATCTAACGCTTTTCTTGGCCATTCCTTCCAGTTACAAAAACTTCTTAAACACGTTAGTTATAGAACTATTTTAGTTTGTTGTTATATTATCCCTTAGCACTCTTTTCTTTTAACTCAATACAGGATTCCAGATAGAACTGGCAATTTTCTTCTTATATCGATTTCAACACTTCTAAAAGTCGTACCCTCTGCTTTCCAATAAAAGCTTTTATGAAAAAGGGATGAACTTTTGTTCGTATGTAGTAATGTGTGTATAGGACATATGTATATATTATGTACACTTAGAAGAAATGACATTTGGAAAACAGGAACCGTAACGCGCAACCGCTGTCTTTTTTCGTCTACTTTCTACGAATATTTACCGCAAAACAAAGATTTAAGTTAATTGTCATCGTGAATTGGCAATGCAATCTTCACTGACGAAGGGGATTTAATTTCACTACGTCAAATACGTTGCATAGTGATTACTACACTTGTATATGAAAATGTCTAGACGTAGGTAGGCAATATTAATTAATATTGTTCTCAAAAGTAAAAACTTTTTCAGTGATGATAACGTTACAATTCAATAAACGAATATTTATCAAAAAAAAAAAAAAAACTAGGCACGTAGTAGTAGGTGTATGTTATCTGTAAAATATGCTCGTATATTATAGCTGTGAAGTTCAACTGACATTGGAAATGGATAATGTTATCGATATTATTATCGTAGGGTGATTCTTTAAATTTCTGGTTGCTCTTTTACGGTATTTTGTTAGATTTTTGGTAAACGTTTTGAAAAAACTTAATTTCAACTAATTCGAACTGCACATTTTCAGAATTTTCGAGTTTAAGTTTAAGTTGCCATCACTTTTTTTATGGGTAGGTATATTAAATATTAAAACAAAGTTCTTAACACTTATGCGCTACTGTCATTCCAAAATTTATATAACCGTTCTTGTAGCTGTAACAACCCAGAAGTTATACTATTTAAAATACATAGGTATACCTAACTTACCTCACATTTCATGGAATATAATATTATCATATGTATATGGGTCCGTGGAGTACTTACTTATAATTTTATAGGTCTCGGGAAGATAGAGTCATCGACACTTGAACAATCTGGTATGTAAATAATGAATTTTATACTGGAGTTAGTATTTAGTTTTTTCATTTTCATTACTGATTAATAAATTATAATAATAAAAATAATAATAATAATAATAATAATAATAATAATAATAATAATAATAATAATAATAATAATAATAATAATAATAATAATAATAATAATAATAATAATAATAATAATAATAATAACAATAATAATAATAATAATAATAATAATAATAATAATTATAATAATTACAATAATAATAATAAGTAATAAAGTTTGGCTACACTGTGAGTCCAACAATCTAATCCCAAGTGAGCAAATGGGATGTGCTAGGAATTCCAGAGGATGTAAGGAGTTGATAACAGTCGACGCTATAATTGCACTTAATTCTGTTCATCATGGTCGCAATCTAAGTGTAGCTTAAATAGTGTAGCTTAAATCATGAATACCTTAAACAGCATAATGATGTTGCGAAGATAATTCACCATCAGGAACTCGCCTTAAGGTCGAAACTTGTGAGCTGCAAGAAACCTTACTACCAGTACCAAGCTGATAAAGTCCTTATCAGCAACAATTTTAAACTTTATTGGGATCAAATAAGTACTCACACCTCAATATGTCGGTCAAGTAGTTGTGGTACCTCCCATACAAAACACTCCCGATGATAATACTTTTACTTGTTTTAAATTAATTTTGTCATGTTAAATGTCATTTATGACAGAATCGATAGCATTTTCCGATAACATTTAAAGCAATGATAATTTGGTTGCACAGTTTTAATCGGGGCTAAGGAATAAGTCCCGATAATTATCCGGGCTAACGAAATCTATATAGAATTGAATTTGTATGAATTTATTTTGCTAAGCCTAAAATCTTTTCTTTCAAATATCACGCAAAACAACGTCAAATATTTGTATTTTTGACAATCGGCAACTTTGAAATTGATCAAGTCAAGTAATCTGAGGTCTAAACGGCAGAGTAGGTACTGTCGTTTAACTTAATCTATACAGAATGAAGTTCTATGCAAGGTAATATCTATGGAGTATGATCAAAACGACATAAGTCCAAAATACAAGTTTTGAGATAATCGCGTTTTAAAGTTGAACAATTTATTCTAAATCCAGTTTTATGTATTAAAGTAATATTCCAGTGCAATAATAATATAAATTATTAGATGTACAATAATCAATTACTAAAATTTGAAAAATTATAACAAAAAGGTGTTTTAGTGGAGATATGTTGTTTTGACCAAGCGGTATTTTGATTTTTTTCCAACCGATTGAGGTAAGTTTCAGATTGGAAATAAATTTAATAACAAACTTGTTAAAAACCGAAGGCATTTACTTAAATTTAACAACTAAATCAAAAGAAAAATTGATAATGTATGGGTTTCCCCAAATACTGCGAAATAATATGCACAATAATTGTCACGATTATCTACTTTGTTAAAACAACAATATTAATACAGAAAAGCGAAATAATTGTATACGATAAACGTGTGAGAACGAAGTAATAGTTGAGTTATATGTTGTTTTGACCACGTTATTATTTAACAAATTTGAAATGTCTGTTCGGCCAAAACAGCACATGTGGAGTAATGTCCTTTTGATCAAACACAATTTTTTGAAAAATTTAAAGCCACTACTGGGTCAAAACAACACATGTGGAGTAATGTCATTTTGACCAAACACAATGTTTAAAATACTTTTAATGTGTTTTTAGGACCACTCAATAACTCTGGATTCGGTTTGCTGAAACTTATGCTGTTAAGACCAAACGAGAATAGATTTTTTTCTGAATAATTCTGCATACTCAACTCAATTTCACAAAAAATGGACTTATGTCTTTTTGACCAAACATCGTAGATATGTAATATTTAATTCAAAAGAAACTCAGAGAAAAACCGTAAGCGGAAAATAAAATACTGGTATTTTTACCCGTTATTTTTGTGATTTTTTTTTTTTTTTTTTTTTTTTTGTTAGAATTTTTTTATTAATTTCGACTATGTAATATTTAATTAAAAAAACTCAGAGAAAAACCTTAACCGAGGCGGAAAAGGGCAAATCCAAAGCTTAAAGGACGCTGGCCTATATTAATAAACATATAACACACTACACACATTTATATGTTTGATGCCAGATGCATCAAAAGAATGTAAATCCTTCAAAAATTATTACCATTACGCCACAAAATATAGAACTAAAACTTAAATAATAACGTAACCACTTAAAACCTTCCCAAAACATAGAACACGACCTCACCATATAACCACATAAGTCCAAGACGATTTCCTTGTCGCCAAGTCCATGCCAGACGCATTCAAAGGATCGAGATCCGCTAAAAATGCCCCACAATGTAATTACATTTTTTCATGTAAAAAAGGTAAAGGCCCGAAGGCCGTGCATCTAGTGCGGTAAAAAATTATATTCGGCAAATTTTCGGACACATAATGTGAATGTTAAAAAGGGAAGTTTACAAAACTCCAATCTCAAGGCCGTTTTGAGAACCAAAAATCTATTTTTTTTTTTTTAAATCAAGTTCATAATTTCATAATATCAATGGCGCTTTAGTGTTATCGTTGTTACCTGGTAATAAATTTAAAACTACGAAAAGTACCGATAATCTCTTTAGTATGCACTAAATAATCTGGCCTGGCATTCGTCAATTTGAGGGCAAAACTAAATTTATTTTTTTTTAACTTTCTCGTATACGTAGTATCTAAGAGAAAGATATTGTTTTCGTACAAAATTTCGAACTCGAGATTTTGATCAATTCTGATATTACGATGATAGGGGACCTCAGAAAAGTGGGTCTCGCAATTCTGTCCGTCCGTATGTCTGCCTGTCCCACCCCTGGGGAATCTAAACGCTTGGACGGATTTGCTTCAAACTTCGTATTTAGAGTTTGTAGGCTTCCCGCTCTGGACGTTTTTTTTTTATTCTAGCCCTTATATTAACGGTACCTCCCATATAAAAATTTTACGAAATATGACGAAATATGCCTAAGTTTAGATTTTTTCGAAAACGGCTCTAACGATTTGAACCAAAATTGGTAGTTGAGTTAATGTAAGCATGCTTCACGTGACTGCATACCCAGTTTTTCGCTAAAAAGTCCAGCAACGGCAGTTTTGAAAATTGGCTTTTTCTCGAAAACGGTAAAAAAATATTAAAAAAAAAATATTTTTAAGGTACTATTGTCATTCTTAACTTGATAACAAACTCAGTTTTTCCCTAAAAAGACTACGTCCTTCGATATCCACCCAAATCCCTAATAAAAGTACTTTAAAAAACTGCTCATATCTCAAAAACGCCATTTTTGATTATAATAAAAATGTTACTTTCAGGTAATGCTTAAATCCATAGTAATACCACTGGCTCGGTTTTGAGCTAAACAGTTGAAAAACAGTGTTTTTTTGAACCATGAATGTGTCCTTCCCAATCGCTAAAACCGGTACTTTAAAAACTGCTCATATCTCGAAAAAGCCATTTTTGATTTGGATGAAAATATATCTGCTAGGTAATGTTTATATCTTGAAGAATATGTCGTACTCAGTTTTCAGCTAAACAGTTTAATAACAGTGCTTTTCGAATCCAAATTGTAACATTTGGCAGCATAATTTTACAAAAAACCGCTATAACGATTTTGATCAAAATACATATTTAAGACAACATAAGCATTCTTAACATGATCACTTACTTAGTTTTTCTCAGAAAACTCTAATATTGCCGTTTTATGACTATTTCTCAAAAATGACTACCCAAATCCCGCTCTGTATTCACACACGTTATATTTTTGTAAAGTCCAAAACTTCAGTACACAGCAATATAATTTGAAATTCATCGCCTACTTGCCTCCTTCAAGTGTCAGTTCGGGGTGAAATTTGAAAGTAATAAAGTGTTCTAGTTAATACGTAGGTTTATGTTTATGTAGTATATATTTACGGTATTAATTACACCTTGAGTGGGTATGATTTTAAACGTAAAATTTTTCTAAAATGACTCTGACATTCTGCGAGATTCGCAATAAACGAGAAAGTTACGTGCGACCCAGTCGTGCACATTTTTTTTTTGTTTTAGAGAATTTTAACGCGAAATTGAACAACATGTTTCCGATGATGAAGATGATAGTATATTTGAAGACTATGAGCTATTAAGAAAATATAAAACCCGGTCAAATCCTTTTGAAGAACTTGATAACGATGTTGACTTGATGTTGCTCCACCAATCACCGATCCATCACAGCCAACATAAAATAAAATTAATTTGATATTTATTAAGGGTATTCATGCAACGTCGTAAGTTCATCATTTGCGTAAATTATAGTCGCCTTCTATTAAGGGAGGTTAGTAGGCACTAAGTAGCGGCACTCTAACTCCAAAACTGTCGCCTAACTTTCACACATCTTTGCTATTGGTCCATATACGGTTTCTGTGAAGTTTGGTCAAAATTGAGCAAAGGGACCAAAAAAAAACATTCAAAACCGTATATCTAGAAAACTACCAAATAGATTGAGCTCAAACTTACAGAAAATCTTTGTTATTGTCCCTGAAGTGGTCGTGTGAAGTTTGGTCAAAATTGGACAAAAGGGCGTGGCACTGTCCATACAAAAAAAAAATATTCACAATCGTATATCTCAAAAACCACCAAATTGATTGAGCTCAAACTAACAGATGATCTTAGCTATTGGTGCTAATTGGTACCCAATGAAAATTTAGAACTTTTGTAAGTCTACTTTTTTGACTTTTTTCCTCGGTCTAAAAAAAATTTTTTTTGGTGCAAAAAGTTTCTTCAAACAATTCTAATAGTGACTGCAAAAAAGATTTTTCAAAAATCTCGGCGCTAATATTTTTTATGATTTTTTGAATGGGATGATCTCAGAAAAATTTTGTATTAAAAGGAGAATAAAAGCACAATAGATCTTTTAGGTCAACGTGCATCACATCGCTCTGGCGAGTCAGTTTAAAAAGGAGAAAAAAAGTGGCTAAAATAGTCATTTTTAGCAATTTTCAAAAAAGAGATTTTTGAAAAATCTTTTTTGCAGTCACTATTAGAATTTTTTTTTTCGACCGAGGACAAAAGTCAAAAAAGTAGACTTTTACAAAAGTTCTAAATTTTCAATGGGTACTTAATGGGTTAAGGAAAGTTTTGCATCATTCAAACGGAATTTAGATGACCTTCCCATTGAAGCCAAAATTTACATGAAGTAAGCTCAAATTTATGAGTAGAATTAACTTTAATTTTGTCTAAACAATTATGCCGACGACTGTATGTAGGTACGTCGCTATGCCTCTATAAAGCTTGGTAATCGAAGTCAATTCAAAGATCCTCTATAAGACAGTCAAAAGCTTCCATTGTATAGTTTATACTTCTTATGACAGCTATTAGCTGAACAAGCAAGCATCACTTCAATTAAATGGTTATGACAAACCTAAGGAAGCGAAAATGATTTTTTTTTAATTTGCTGCAATTAGAAATAATTTCTTAGCACGTCATTCTATGGAGAGTACAAGGTAAAACCAATCACCCCTATCGTGGAATCCGCCGGGGGGAATTATTAACGGAAAAGAATATTTTGGTATCGTCGCATCCGCAAAGTGAACAGTTCCCCGTTCGGGAAAAATTCGATTTGAACGTTTTTAACGATACAGTGAAACTTATTCACAGTACCCACTCGGGAAACTGTGGATGCGACGATACCAAACTATTCTTTTCCGTGAATGATTTCCCCCGGCGGATTCCATGATAGGGGTGAATAACTGTTCAATTTGCGGATTCGACGATACCAAAATATTCTTTTCGAATACCAAGCTTTATAGAAGCTCTTATTTTTCAGATTTCGATTAACTTACTTCGGCAGGCTTAAACAGGCCTCTTTAAATAATAATATCGCCCCTTCTGTACAGCTTGTGGAATTGTTTCCGAAATGCCTTAAAGAAGCTATTAATGAAAACTTTCATAAATAAGCCTTGTTATAACCATTGACATATTATATATGGACTGCTAGTAGACATATTCATCTTGGTTCCAACATAACCACTAGCCCTCTTGGTTCGAAGCGGAATAATTTGGAAATTCACACTTTGTTAAGTGGCATCTATTGTTAGTAATGACGCAACAATTTGAATTTCAACTGTTTTATTTACCAAATTCACTAACGCCCAATAGGTGTCTCTAGCATTCTATGGAGAAATCAAAGATGGTTTTTGCATTGGCTCCGTTTTCCAATGCCATCTACTTTAAACAGTGACCGTGACGCAACAATTTGAATTTTAACAGCCGTATTAATAATAACTGCGGAACTTCGTGTTATCCCTAACTAATGACTAACCCGTTGTTTAAAACCAAATTCCTATTTATAAACATTTTTAGAAGATAACTAAGCTTTCGTAACTTTTACATAACTAACTCACGGTGGTAGGTGTGTTAGCGATTTGTTAGCTTTGCAAAACATGTTTCCCGCGCAAAATGACAAATGGTGTTTCGCGTTTAATTTCGTTTTATTATTAGGAATGTGGTAAAAGGGTGATAAATAATTGAATAAATTTGCAAAAATTATGGACCAAAATGGCTCACCCTTTTTGAATAATTTGAATATGCTAGACAAAAAAAAACGAAAAAATGAGAATAATATTTATATATAAAACATTCAAAAATAAATATAAATTTTCAAAACGAAATATGTATAAAAAAATTAATTCCGTTAGACCTATTTTTTTTAAAAAGGCTGATGAAACAGGTATTTGTGGCCCAATTTAATTAGTGGTGAGTAGTGCTTTTTATTCTGCACAATATATTTTTTTGGTCCAAAGTAAAAGGGTTCATTCGACCCAATTTTTTTTTGGGCCAATGATGGTTTATAAATTATAATGTAAATTTTTGTGGGACAAATGGGTTTGTTTGACCCAATAATTTTTTGGGTCTAAAATATTGGGTCCAATCAACACAATATTTTTTTTGGGGTTAAGCCTCGAGCTTATTCTATTTAGAATTTCATAGGTTTAATAGCCTGAACTATTAGTTTTATCCATATATGTAAAATTATACATACATTCTTACGCTTTATCATCTTTTCAGTTTCAATTCTTTCTAATTCAATTGAGAAAAGCGAAACAAAGAAAAAAAGAATGCAAGTCATAAAAATAGTTAACGGCAAATTAAGCAGCATTTTTTTATTTGTCAAAACTTAAACTCTTTCCTTGTTCCCTCTACCATTCACTGAAGTGTAAAATACTCATTTTACAACCTAAAATATGTACATATAATGTACATACTTAGCAAATGAACTGAACATTTGTATTATCATCGTTCATCAAATATGATGTGTCTGAGTAGTGTACATGTACATTATGGACAATGTACATGTATATTGTATATCATCGTTTTTACAATTTCAAAAGCACTTCATCATAGCTTAAAATATTATGTAGATACATATAATAAGAGGCCTAATATTTCACCCAAAAAAATTAAGAGCCCTCTTTACTTCTTTAATAAATCGATTTATTTTCACTAGAAATAATATTGGGTCAAATCAACTTTTTTGTTTCACCTGGAAAAAATAAAGGGTTGAAATAACTGGTTCATTTGGCCACTTATATTATGGGGCAAAAAAAAGTTATTCTATTTTGCCCATTTTCAAAATGGGTTAAGTTCATAAAGGCATAACCGGAATCGACAGGCAGCTTCATTAGCATCAAACCGATGTAGGTACTTCTTTTTAATTTACAACCTTAACTACTACTGGCCTTTTTTGCATGAAAATATCAAAATACCCGGTATTTTCGATCCCTGGTCTCTAGCATTCTGTGGAGAAATCCAAGTCCAAGATGGTTCGTCATTTTGTTTCACTTATTTTTCGCTCCGAACCAAGAGCGCTAGTTTATGTTGGCGTTATTTTCTGGGCAAAATTTGTATGAACTGACATTTCACTATTTCAGATCTAGTAAAAGTTTTGTTTTAATTCGGGAATTGTATCGAGCTCTGATGTCTCTGAGCTAAAAAAAAAAAACGAACTTTTTTTTGACAGTTCACGCTCGCTCTGAACTAAAAAATAAAAACGCCTTGCTTGTCGTTTTCCATTGGGCAAAAAGAAGCGTCCAGGAGCGTCCGGAATCAAGAAAATCACTTCTGAAACCGTTCCGTTGGCGCAAAAAATAAATTTCTGTTGGAGAATTTCGCTTCTCGATTTCAAGTCAGAATCCACTTAAGAAGCACTTATCCAAGTGGCATCAGCAATGATGCAATAAGCAGTTTTCTTGTTCTATTGGACTTTAAAATGAGTGAATCCTCGAGTGAAACCTATGGAAAACGACAGTGGATAATTTTTTTTTTCAAATACGTTATCCATTTTCGATTTCCTTTTCCAGTTGCAGGCAACCAATGAAATAAACAACATTGTGTCATAAACAGGTTCTCAGGCACACACAACTTTATTTGGCTGTATAAATATATTAAGACCATTAACAGTATAGAACCTAGAACCATTAACAAAAGACACCAGCTTATCTCCATCATTTGCTGACTCTGCCCTTCTATCCAAGAAGAAATTGCAAGAGTTATCGTTTTCCAATTTTACATTTGCTGTATACACTCCGTATGATTTCTCTTTTTTCGTAATAACAGCAAACATACCTTGAAGTATCCCTGCACTTTGCTCATAGTCAAGAAATCTGAAATCCATTTTCGACTTACCAACCATACTTCTAAACTTTTCCGAGTAGCCTCCTTTTTGTGTATACTTTTCCCTTATTGTAATTGTTCGATGACAATCTTTTTTAATTGCCTGAATGAGTAAATCAAGTTCGGTATTCCGACCTGCATATTTGGATTTTACAACCAAAGATTTATTATCTGCTTGGTAAGATTTATTGTTCCATGCTTCATTTTCTGACTCGCTAGAAGACCAAACAATATTATAGTCGTCATTCGCATTATCGTTTATAATTACATTTGAGCTCATTGATTCATTTTCTGAATCGCTAGAAGACCAATCAATATTATAATCTTCATTCGCATTATCAATTGAAAATACTTTTGTGGCCGATGGACTGCACCGCCTGTTTGAAGGATTGGAAACTACTCTTAAGTACGGTGGCTTACCACATTCTGAGTTAATCAGGTTTAACGACGTTGCCGCTACTGTCTTCATATTATCGCCAAACTCTACAACCTGACCTGACCTGAGTGCTTCCAGTTTTTTCCCAAAAGGCTTCGGAACTTTTTTCCCACATTTGTTGTTGGAAGATTGAAAAACATGTTCTAGTTCTGGAAATTTTGACTTTTTCAAGCCATTTTTTTTGTTATAAGGTTTTAGGTTGTCACTCAAATGTTTTTTTGTAAGTTTACGATCGGGCAAGCTCTTGATGGGGTCAAACACACTTAGTACGTAACGCCATTTTTCCTTATTTTCTTGAGAGCGCTAAAATTATACATGCGTACAGTTATGTAGTGCTTTCTTGTACCTTGCCTTATTAAAAAAAAATAAATCTGTTACCTACTCTTTGCATATCTGCTTCAGGTTCAGACAACTGAAAGTGAGTAGACTCATCACTCATGATATTCTTTTATTTCAATCAGCTAAACGCTCCCGTGAATTTCGCACACTTGTGGAACTTGGTGAAGCGGAAGACCCTAGAATCGATTTTTGGGCACTAACTGTAACTAAACAAAAACAACTTCTCAGTTATCATTTCAAATAAAATTTATACCATTCTAAGGCTTGATAGTGATAGTTTATTTGATACCTACTAGTACTAACTAGAACTTTAGTTGCGACTGGAACCACAAATTGCAATACATAATTTAAATATTTGATAAGGTTGCTTGCGTTGGGAAGGGATGGGAGAGATTTTAACGTTTAACTGGAACCATTAACTACATAATAAACAAATATGTAGACCGCCAACTTCCGTCCACATGGCGCGTACCACACCGATACCAAAACCACCTCATCAACCCGACTTTCCACGATTTTGATTATCCCAGATTTTGGTTTTGGTATACAATCCTCTCACGCGCTCTCTTATGTCGCTCTCTTATTTCCATTTTCCATTTGTTGGAGTTGCATGGATTCACTTAAGGGTATATACGTACTCGTTTTTAGTAGATTATGAGGTTTTTGCAATACAAATTAATTATTTTACTGTGTGGAAATGACGAACATTATTTCTGTTGTAATGCTACTAGTGAAGTGATTTCTTTAGATTGTTGAACAAAAAAATATGTGCTCAAATGTTATGTGCACGCTTTTGATATTTGAATTTTGTCTAAAACTACTCTGTGCTTTATACAATTTATAAACCAAATAAACATTTTTGTTTAGAATATTTATAGTTTCTTTTTCTAGTCGAGGGAAAATCTAATTTTCTGCGATGTGCAAATGATAGGTATTAATTTAGGCTGTTGCTATTCGCCCGTTGTTCGGGACACGACTACATAACGAAATGTCAAAGTTTATATTGCGTCAAGTTGGGGTATGTGGCTCGCTACGCTCGCGGTAAGGACTCTAAACTCCAGTATAATCATTTTCGGACGTTATGCCGTACGTTTAGGATCAACTTTTATCTTTATAAAAGAGTTTTTAATGAAAATACGATGACGTTACGTTGATTACGTAGTCGTGTCCCGAAAATCGGTAAACGTCAGTTCAGTACAAAATCTGTCAAAATGAACGGGCGAATAGACACTCCGATTAATTTATTACTTGGTGTACCCGCTCGTTTGCTCGTGTCAATGAAATTCATTGAATGAATTGCAATGCTTAGGTAGATAGGTATAGCTACATATTTTTTATTCTCCGTCCTATATCGAAGATTCCCTGTAAATTTGAACTCAATAGTCTGGAAGGTTTTGAAGTCCAGCCATAGGAATATAAAAAAATATCTGGACAAGACAGCAAAGATCTTCGCGGAAATATAGCAAAAAAAAAATGCCGTGTACTTAATTAATACACAGGCAATGACCCTAATTAGATATGCATTGTCATTACTGGCGATGGGTGACCGGATGCGGTAAAATATCAGCGAGCGACGAGAAGCAGTACCTGCGATCGCATCCGTCCGAATGTCCAGCATACCACCAGAGGTATAAATATAACTGAAATAAAATATAAATATGAATTGAAAAATCGAGTAGATCGTCGGTATCCATATTTGAGAATTTATTAAAATTTTTTTTTTTTTTTAAATAGCCAAGGCAAGTTAGTAACAAAATTGCACCTCTGTATTTAAGTGACTGAACTTCTTTCCAGCGTAGATAAGATATGCTGGCCATTTGGTAATCTTGCACACTTAAATCGTTTTTCAAGTATTCCACAAAGTAATCAATTCACAATTTAAAGGGAAGGGATTTTCGATGTAATTTTCCCATATTTTCTCAACTAAACTAAAAATCTACCTGTCTCGCTGAAAGGACTATTATAGGAAGGCATGTACCTGTGTATCAATGTATTTATCGTTATTTATTTATGCATTTTTTACTCTTTTGAACACATGTAGCTGACCTCCCCGTGGTGGGGGGCGGGTAACCTATGTTCACCTAGACATGGCTAACGGCGCACACACCAAATGGTGCTGAGGCGGTTGACGATATTTGGTCGTGTCTGGGCCAGGGTGGTCCAGTGACGAGTCGCTCCGGTACGTAGAACCAATCGTCGTGGGAGAGACGATTATTTAGTTAGTTATGTTTGAATAAATAAATATCTTTGTTATTTTGGTGATTATTAGTTGAAAGAATAGTGATGAATCAAATTATTGAAAAAAAGAAAAAAGACGGTGTTTTTTAAATCAAAATTCGACTCGACGATACTAAAATATTCTTTTCCGTGAATAGTTCCCCCGGCGGATTCCATGATAGGGGTAAATAATGTTTTTTCGTAAAATGCGAAAAATGAGAATAAATCGATTTTCTTTTCTTTCATTTTTGCGTAAACCTGAAATACAGCAATACGAACAAAACAAAAAAAGAATCACGAAAATCGACCCAGCGGTTATCGAGTTATAACGTCATCGAGTTTCGCCCCATAGAAGAGGTTTTTTGTATGGGCGGGCCACGCCCTTTTCTCCAATTTTGACTAAATAAAGCCTATATGGTTGCCCATTGTTAAGATCGTACCAATCGGGTTAGTAGTTCTTACGTGATTGTGGAACAAAGAAAAAATCTACTTTAAAGCAGCGATTTAAAGTTCCATTTCGTATGTAAAGGTAAACTTGATTTCTGTACCTGTTTTGTAAACATTAGAATTCCGCACATTCTCGACTTGCGCAAATGTCCTAAATTTTACCTTGTGCGCAAATCGAGCTTTATCTGCAAGTAAATAAATTAAAAATTAGTAGATTTTAATTGGATACTATAATTATTTTTATTCTAGATGCATTTTTGCTATAAAAGCCGTGATAAATGTATGTTTTTTCTGAAAATATAAAGTTATAGCATATACTCATGGAAAGTAATTATATATCTTAAATATTAGCATATCTGTTTAATTTTTATTTTGTAAATCAACGCTAAGCATTTATGTCAAATATAAACGATGATAATCATTGGCACCAAATGCGCAGTTGCACTTGGGGCACTTCCTTTGACGAGTATCGTAACGAGTTCTTAGGCAGTCATAGCAAAAGACGTGAAAGCATTTTGAAAGAACAGCATCTTTCCGTTTGACTTTACAAGAAGGGCAGGTAAGAGTTTCTTTGTATTCACGTATTTCTTCTAACATTACTTCATCTATTGTAGTTCCTGCCATTTCTATCTTCTTCATGCGTTCTGCTTTGCGCTTAAATTGTGCAAGTTCTTCTTGTAAGCGTTTGGTCTTATAGGCCTCTGCTTCTAGCGAACTCGTTTTTTCAGCAACAACTTGTTGAGCCTCTTTCATTTGTGAGTGGTATTTCTCGAGATGCAATTTTAGATCAGCGGCAGACTGCGCAGACTCAATTGCCTTACGCTTATGCATTTCCATTGCCTGTTGACGTAAGACAAGTTCCTTTTCAATAGTCGCTACTGTATTCTGTAAGTTTCGCTCCTTTTCTTCCAGCTTTCGCAATACTATGTGCATAGCTTCTATCTGGGTATCTCTTGTAGCTGTATGGTCTTCAAGCATTTGCTTTTCTTCCCGTAACAGCTTATGCATTTGGTTTGCCTTAATGCGCTCTGACATCAATTTAAAGTTAGCATCATCTTTTTCGCGAAGTTGTTGTATTAGACGCGAGTTTTGTTCCTGCATGTCTTCGAATGCCTGTCCGGTGACCTCCATTTCATTCAAAAGTGCTTCCTCTTCATGTGAGCCCACAAAAGGTCGAACATAACCTGGTGCTGCCCCCCAAGTATTTTCAACAGGCTTCTGATTTGCAACCTGCTTTTGTAATTCATATTTTTGCTCTTCTAGTTGCTTGATCTTTCTAATTGCTTCTTCATCTGCGAGTTTCTTGCGTTCTTCTCGTTTACTCTCTTGTATTTTTTTGATCTGTTGTCTCAGTTCGTCGATTTCGGACCGCAGTTTTTTTTCAGTTGCCATTAATTGTACCTTATCACGCTGATCTTTCGGCACTCCCTTGTACATATCAAGTAATAGTTTCATTTCCTTTTGGTCATTTATAGCTTTTCTATAAAATTTAAAACAATAAAAATTTGAGACTATATCGTTAGTATTATTCTTACTTTAGTTGCGCTTTAAGATCCCTTACAAGTTCGGACTCAGTAGTTTTGTTGTCTTTCGTTTTTTGAAAATCCTTAACATCCCTTTCTATTTTAACATTAGAACTAGCAGCGCTTGCTTGATTATCCTTTTTATCACCTGGCGAAGATGAAACATTTTTCTCTTGTTTAATGCCTCCATCCTTCAGATCTTTAGAGTCGTCATCAGCGTCTTCACCTTCGGCTTAAGTAAATTTATTATATTTTTTTTTATGATAAATAAAAGAAATTAAGAAAAAATACGAATTTGCGGAAATGATTCCTATTATCTATCTATTATAAAAAAATAAGTTTACCACTCACTGATCATCAACGCCCAGCCCGATGATCTCCGATTTGGAAATTCAACCGGCAAAGGGGTAAACGGGTCAAGGTCTGTATGGGAAAATTAGATTCGTATCAAACATTTCCACTACGACGGATTAAATTCGTAGCAAAAATGTCCACTACGACGGATTCTGTGATAGTTCTTTCGGGGTTCGTAGCAAAATTCCGAATACGACGGATTCTGTGATCACCCAGAATGGGTGCCTATTGTTTTGTTTTTTTTACTTCGCATTTTGTTGTTTCGCTTTTCTTACAATTATTTCTGTTTACTTTGTAATATCGTAGTTTGTTTTTGTTTTACTTTGTTTTTCAATCACTTCGCCCTACAATAATTTCGTCGCATTTTATTTTTATTAGAATCTATTGTTTTGGCGTGTGGATTTCTTTTCGAAATTCGTTTTCGTAGTATAAACTTTGCATATACCCAACCTTGCACCTACTCCAAATCCTACAGTTACCACAAGCAGGGGGGTTACTGTTTACGCGCGAATTTGAATGCCCTTAGGCTCTTTACATCCAAACAAAAACGAAACAAATGATGGCGAAATAATTGAAATCGAAATAAACAAAAACCGAAATAATCGAAAAACTAAACAATAAAAGGCGAAATGAGCTTAAAACGAACTAAGTAAAAAACTGAATTATTTTTTTTCGAAACAAATATAAACAAGATAATTGAAAAACATATTAATAAAAATGCTGAAGCAACAAAATGCGAAACGACTAAAAGGAAACAACTAAAAAACGAGATAAAAATGACGAAACAAACCATACCCACCCAGAATACTATTGTATACTAGCGCCTTTATCGAAAAAAGTCCCGAATAATTTTTTGCCTTATATTTACGGCAGCCATAATCTTGCACACACTTTTTAAAGTCAAAGTTAGAACACAATTAGTTAGGAAAATGGACAGTCTATTGTATATGTAATAGAGGGAATTGACGAATTGCGGTAAGAGAGATCTCTTAGAAGTTAGCTGTGTCAATAATAACAGCTGATTTAAATACTATTTTAATTCGATTTAACATAAGAAATAATAATTAAAAAAGTGTTTTCGAAGTGTTTAATTGAATGCACAAATCGCGAGTATGCGAGTTTTAAAAGAAAACCATAAGCAAATTATAAAATCAATTGCTGAAACGAAAATTTTATTAACGGACATGTTTAAAGAGAGTGTTAAGGAAATACGGGAGTGTGTGGAAGATGTCATAAGTGGTGTTAAAGAAAATAATAAAGAAGAAAGAAGGAGTGCATCGTATGCAACAATACTTAAAGCGCCTATAGTAGTAAAGCCAAAACAAGTGCAAGACTTCAAAAATACGGTTAAAGAAGTAAAGGAAAATATAAAACCATCGGAATTGGCTGTAAATGAGAACAAAATAGTGAATAAGAGGGATGAGTAATTACAATTCAATGTTCAAGCGAAACTGAACGACAGAGATCGCAAGCAAAATGAGCAAGAACTATGACATTAAAGTGAGTGAGATGCATAATCCGAAGATATTGGTGCATGGAATGATAGAAATGTTAACGGCAGATCAAATCAAAGAAGCAATTATTGCCCAAAACAAAAAAAAAATTACATTCAAAGAATAAAGGTGCTAGTACACGATATGTAGCACGCCACATATATATGTATGTGTATGTATATATGTGGCGTGCTACATACCGTGTACCAGCACCTTTAGAGTGTGTTATGTGTTTCAATCATTAAAGAAGAAAGATATTTATAATGCAAATATAGAGGTTGATGGTGAAGCATTCGCCAATATTTTAAAAGTGAAAAAAATATTTATTCAGTAGGACGAGTACATTTGTTATGAAAGCGTAAATGTTAAAGATGCTACAAATGTGGTGGCTTTAATTTTAATCAGAATTCCGTTGTGTGTAAAGGTGCTAGTACACGATATGTAGCACGCCTCATATATATGTAGCACTAACGTCATTTTGACGTCAGAGAATGGTCCCAATGGGTACATGCCGTGTACAAGCTCTCTTTGTACACTCTATGTTGACGTCAGAGCCACATATATATGAGGCGTGCTACATATCGTGTACATAGATGTAGAGCATGACTCCAGGAATGCAATCTGCCCAGTTTTTCAAAGAAAACTCAAAATGGAAAGGAAGCGAATTTCGTATTAGCAGCTAAGTACTTTAAAGTGAATTTTTTTGAATGTACAGGGACTAACAAATAATTTTAATGAAATAGAGCTAATGGCAAGTCAGGCAATGCCTCATTTAATTTTTTTAAGTGAGACGCATATGACATACAAATTAAGAATTAATTACAAACATATTCCTGTACTCAACGTCGAGTCACACTGGTGGTGTCTCGGTATATATAAAACAACCATTGAGCTATCGAATTGGGAAAGAGGGTAGGGATAACAATGGAACACATTGTTTGGAAATTGATGTGATGGGCAAGCAATAATAAAGTTTGTGGTAGTGTAGGTTGGGTTAGGTAAAAAAGGGGTATGAGAGAGATGTCTCATACGGCACTAGGCACCATAAGGGCCCACCGCGATCCCTAGGGGGAACCAATCGCAGTGACCTACATGGAAAAACACCTAAAAACTTGCCCTTGAGAAAGCTCCAATTTCCCTGCAAAATCCAAGTAGCCCCTTATAGTTGGTATTGTCTATCTCCTATAAATATTGGAAGTACCTGTCCTTTTCGGCTTGCAGGTCTTTGCAGAATCTGCAAGTGTCCGAGTCTGCCAGCCCGATCCTTTTGGCATGTTTTCTAAGAAGACAGTGCCCTGATAATATGCCGATCAGTGTCCTGTGCTATTCCCTGCCTAGTTTGAGGATTTCCCTAGATCTTTAACGGTCGTATTGTGGTAGTGTATAGAAGTCTTAGTTTTTCAAAGGCTCAATTTTGCAGTAAGTTTGGTGAGTTTTTGGAAGACATTCTTGTAGATAAGGAAATAATTCTCGTAGGCGATTTGAATATTGAGTGGCTCAGTGATTCTCATTATAAGAAGCAGATACACTCTATTTGTTGTGAAAGCAATTTATCTGTTATTAATGATCAGCCGACAAGAATAACGGATCAATCGTCCACCCTAATAGATTACGTAATTACAAATAATAAGAAAATAAAACTAGAAAATTGTAAAAATTTCAAAACAAGTGATCACGAGACAATTAGTATGGACTTAACATTAAGAAATAAAATAATTGTAAATACTAACCTAAAATATAAAACAATTAACTATAATGGAAATGTATTTTTTTCTAAACTCTTGTGTAGTAACCTTGTTGGTGTAGATATTGTAAACAGTAGCGTAGATGGATTAGCAGACTTGTTCACTAATCAAATGTTCAGAATCGTTAATGAAATGATAATAGAAAGAAGTTTGCGTAAAAATGAACGTCAATAATAAAAAGCTAAAAGATAAGAAAATTAAGAGGTACGAATTAGCGAAATATAGAAAGCCAGCATGGGATAATTATAAATTAGCAAGAAATGCATACAAGAGTGAAATGCGAATACTAAAGGATAGCTATATTAGGAAAAAAATTAACTCCTCCCGAAACCAGCAGGACACATGGAAAAATATTAAAAAACTTATTTTAAATAAGCAACAAAGTGAGATTTGTAAAGTTTCATTTGAGGGGAATGTACTGCAAGGTAGAAAAGAAAAGAGATAGCATGCGAGTTTAATACGTCTTTTGTAAATAGTGTAGAAAATATTATTAAAGAAATACCAAAGTTAAGTTACGAAGATAATGTGTTACAAGTTGAAACGCAATTCAAATTTAAAAATATACACACGAAAGACATAGTGATAGTGTTAAAAAAGATGGGTACCAAAACAGATTATAATTCTTTGAGCGCGAATATGTTTTTAGATGGAATAGAAATATTAGGTCCAGTATTGAGGGAGCTCTTTAACAAATCAATGACAACAGGTATTTTTCCCAGTGGGTAGAAGGGGTCTATGATTAGGCCTATTGAAAAAGTTGCAAACACGTCTCTATCTGAAGAATTTAGACCAGTTAGTATGTTGCCGCTATACGAAAAAATATTTGAGAAGATGGTAGAGCAACAGCTTAGAAATTATATAGAGGAAAATAGCTATATTATGGAACATCAATCAGGTTTTAGACAGGGTTACTCGTGTGAAACGGCTTTAAACTGGGTGATTGAAGACTGGAAAAACCAGATAGATGAAGGTAATTGTAGCAGTCTTTTTTGGATTTCAAGCGAGCTTTTGAGACAGTAGATCGGTAGATTTTACTAAAAAAAAACTATTTAAATATGGGATTAAAGATAAAGGGTGGTATGAATAAAAATCGAGTTTAAACTCCGAGTACGTACTCCTGAGCATGAGCATGACTTTGAGTTTGTTCTCCAATTTATATGAATAAAAAAGATTTTAGTTTGAAGAGTACGTGCTCCTGTACATAGGAGTTGTAGCGAATAACAATATAGTATGGCAAATATGGCCATGATTATGATAATTTTGGGAACTTTTTCTATGGATATCCGAACTTTATATTGAATCATCGGAAATCGTTGTTTAAGTTGACCAAAACATCTTTCAATTGTTACACGCTCCTTTGTGAATAAATTATTCACCCCTATCATGGAATCCGCCGGGGGGAATCATTAACGGAAAAGAATATTTTGGTATCGTCGCATCCGCAAAGTGAACAGTTCCCCGAGTGGGTACTGTGAATAAGTTTCACTGTATCGTTAAAAACGTTCAAATCGAATTTTTCCCAAACGGGGAACTCTTCACTTTGCGAATGCGACGATACCAAAATTTTCTTTTCCGTGAATGATTCCCCCCGGCGGATTCCATGATAGGGGTGATTATAAGCACGTTCTTGCGGTGTATTAAGATTTCTAAAAGTCACCATTATCCATGGTTCTATGCAATATCCTTCGTATCCTAAAAGTCATGCATTCAACATCTGAAAAGCATTCCTTTCAATGTTATAAATTCTGATTTGCTCCAAATCCGTGAATCGTGAACAGATCCTGGCCATAATGCCTCTACGCTTGTAAACCCAACTGAATTTAACGTATGACTTGTACATTAATGCTATGATATCCGTTTCGATCAATATATTCGTCACCATCGATCACAATGCACATAGAAAAGTAAATTTTGTGAGCCACATTTCTTTCGCTTCTATTAAAGGGTGTTTTGTTTAGAGGTTTGGTTTTTAAACTGATAAAACTGTTTCTACAGATTGTCAATTTGACAGTTGAAATTGAAAGTCTATTTGGGGTTAGTACGGTTTGCCATTTTACAATGAACAGATTAACACTTTGGTTTCAAGAAGATGGGGTAACATACCACAGGCGCACGACACTATCAATTTATTGCGGTAAGCATTTTCTGAGCGCATTGAATACATTGAATTGTATACGTCTAAAAAACCACAAGACCCACAGCCCACATTTTTCTATTAACTTAGCAGCAACTTCCGTCACAAATATCTGACACAGAAGTTTGGTGAATTCCAACATCTTTTCCTGCTCCTGTTTGAAAAGCCCGGGTCACCCAAATTATCTCAAAAAATTCCTTTTATCAGAGCTACAATATAGAACCACCTCTTCTTTCTTCAGATTCTACACCCAAAAAGTGAGTGGATATCCACTTGACATTTTCTTAAGTAAATCGATACAGTCCTTTAGAGTCCGATCACACGTTCTTCTTCCAGGTTTGTAATATTTTTTGGAAGACAAATTAAGGATAAACTCAGTTCAAACTGAAGTCTACTGCCTATCAGACTCCAAATGTGTTGAATAGATTCTCACCTAGAAGAGCATAAACAATGTTTTATTCATATCAAAAGTGAGAATATACTCACAACAAATTGTAAATAAGAGTACCTACTCTAGCGGAGTATCTGCTCCCGGTTTTTATTCATATCACATGGAGTATTTGCTCCAAATTATCTAGTATAAATTACATGCTCATTTTTATTCATATGACCCTTGGTTTAAGTCTTCTTTGACAGGGCGTACCCAAAGAACAGTAGTAAATAATAATATTGCTAGTCCATGAAAAGTAAGAGTAGGAGTCCCGCAAGGCTCGGTACTGGGGTATTCCTATTTTTGATATATATATAACGATATTAACTCGGTTGTAAAAAATAGTAAATTGTGTATGTTTGCGGATGACGCACATTTAGTCATTAGTGACAACTGTGTAAAAACTTGTATGAATAAAATAAATGAAGATTTGAAAGCTGTAAGTAAATGGCTTAGAATTAATAAACAATTGAATATTCGGCCCTAGCGAGGTATCCGTCGGAACGGAGAATTCTCCGCAACGCATACTCCGTCGGAGAGTAAAATTACATTTGAGGTATCCGCCTTCGGAAAGAATAAATAAAATGCGACGACGCATTGAGTTGACATGATGTTGTTTCGTGGTACATCGGGGTTTTCTTATTTAGTGCTTGTTTTTCCGTTTGTGTTTGTCCTGGAAACACAAATTTAAACAACAAATACAACCAATTACTTTGCTAAAATGTTTTTTCTTTATTGCTTTAATTTATCAACACTTCACTGCAAATCCTAAAAAAATTGCGCAACCAATTCCTTTCGGAGCATGTCGGAAGAAAATTCGTATGAAGCTGTCAAAAATATCCGTAAACACGCACTTGATCGCACTGAAACGCAAAATGCCAGTGTGCGTTGCATATTTGTCGGAAGAAAGCTCCGAAAAGCTGTTCCGAAGTATACCTCGCAGCAAAAATCCTCCGATTCGTATGAAATCGGAGAATTTTCCGTTCCGACGGATACCTCGCTAGGGCCGATTAAGAAGACTAAATGTATGTGTATGAATAGTAATGAAAATGTAGATGTGAACATTGATGGAGAAACCATTGAGCTCGTCAATGAATTCAAGTATCTTGGGTCATTTTAGATCATAAAATTAATTTGAAAGCCAATATAGATTACGTATGCAAAAAAGTGTCTAAGAAAATATACTTCTTTACTAGGTTAAGAAATAAAATATCAACAAGCACAGCAATACTGAAACAGATTTATCGAGACTACAAAAACTTCAAAATAAGGCAATGAGGGTTATACTTAAGCTAATATCAGACGATATGTGTATACACAAACATTTGTGTAAAAATTTGGAAATTATTGTCAAAAAAATACACAAACCGTCTGAGCCACAAATTTTATAACCAAAAATGGCATACACAAACGATATGTGTATCATTTGTGTATTGAAAACACAAATCGAATTTGTGTACATGCACAAATCGTTTGATCGGGTATAGAAATTAATTTATGACAATTTGTGTAGATTTATGTACAGTTTGTGTATGTCCTATAGTTTGTGTATTCTGAAAAATAGAGCATACACAAATTCGTTCGCATACACAAATGGTTTTGATATTTCAATTAAATGAGGATGGACACGGATCATGGACATCGCATGATTTATGACATGAAAATAAGGTTTTTATCATATGGTTATAAAACTACAATTCAAGCTTTCATATTTAAGAACCTAGGTAGATATATACACTTTAGCATCCGCACTTTCAACTACCAAATAAATGATTTGGAAACTACCACCGTTTAAATTTTCGTGGGAAAGCATGAATATGAAAATGATACGGTGGTCATGGAGTGTAAGTATAAAAATAGGTCCGACAAAGCGTGGTTTCTGGGTGTCTGAAAGCGGCCCAACGAAAAGCAATTTTTACCGGGACACTGCTGTGTTTTCGGTTGTATTTCTGAGCTGCTCTTGAAATGTTGAAATGCTATTGCAACTGAGGTTTTTGTTTTGTGGCACTACTACTAGCGCTATTTACAATTGAATTTCTATGCGATCCTGCGCTGCACTTGAAATGCAACTGGAACTAAGTTTTTGTTGAGTGGAACAGCACAGCTAGGTTAGGTGGCAATTATCCATTAATACGGAGTAATTCACTTAGACCAGATAAGGTCCATTGTGATACCACAAACAGAGTCGGTTATTTCCGCTACTCTTGAAACCATTTCGAATTTTGGAGAAATATCCGTATTTTGCTGATATCCGTTTCGGGAATATCCGCAAGCTCCCCGAAGCTCCTCATCCATGCAACTGCGACAGAAGTCATTAGCGGTAACTCCAAGCCTTGCGGCATGTCTTCCCAGTACACAGTGGACTGTTAGTACTCCGACAAGAGTTCCGATTTCCGTTTGTATTTCGCGCGAGCAGTATTATTGGATTTAGCGCATTTAGAGCAATCCCGCATAGAGGTAGTTCAAACTCTGGAACTCGAACTATGTACCACTTATGGTGGCCAAGCCAATCTGTTCTCCAAACTCCAACAAGTACGGCGCTTGCGTTTTAACTTGATGACTTGTTGTTGTTGGCTTTCGTCTTCCATTTCACTTTCGAGTAAATACGCTGCCAATATGAATAGGACGGTTACGCTGGAACCACTGCGAAACTATTCAGTTATCGCGCATTTGTCCTTGAGTGACAAAAACTTTGATTTTTTTGAAGACATGTTGATGCATACAACAAAGCTAGTGTAAAACTAATACATAAGTAATTAATTATGTATTAATATACCACACAAACAAGGAATACCTACAAATCAATAACAATTACATATGTTAGATAAACTGGGGTGGTTGAATATTAGGCAGCAAATTAAATTTAGTGTATTAGTTTTTGTATTTAAAATGAAAAATGACTTGCTACCAAGATATCTGTCCGATAATTTAAGGTATATAAGTGAAAGTCAACCGTATAACCTAAGGGTGGGTCAAAACTAGACCGCGGTTTAGGTCAACAGTGCGCGCTCAAAACACCGTAATGTTCAAGGGACTTTACATGTTTAATAATCTTCCAAATAAAATAAAAACACTTGCAAATGTTACCAAATTTAAAAAAGAGTTACTTAAATACATAAAATCAGACAGTTAAATAAATAATTAATATATTGAAAATGGCTTGTTTTAGCCAAATAACCAGGCACTCTCGCACCCTTAAACAAAAATACATCTTTGACTTCAACGAATAATAAAATGCATCTTATAATACAGAAATAAATAAATGTCCGCCCGCCCTCTCTCCCCGTTTAAACCGCGCGTGAGCATAATAATAATAATCACCCCTATCATGGAATCCGCCGGAGGGAATTATTCACAGAAAAGAATATTTTGGTATCGTCGAATCCGCAAATTGAACGGTTATTATGTCATATAGGTAGGTATATACATAATATTAACACATACTATTGGTAGGGTGTGGTTTTTTTTTCAGATTTCTGTTCACTTTTCGGATTCGACGATACCAAAATATTCTTTTCCGTGAACAATTCCCCCCGGCGGATTCCATGATTGGGGTGAATAATAATAATAAAAGCAACAGGTAAGAAGTGCTATATCTAAGTAATGAACGTATCTTTCCTCTTCTTATCCAATGTAGGCAATACAGAAATCCTACGAAAATAGGCTGAACTAAATATACAGATGTTGTCAGCGTACATACGTACCTAAGATCCCAATATCTAATCGATGGTGTAAATATTTCTGTTTCTATTTGTTGACAGTCAATACGACACGTCTGAAAATGTTTTTGAGTTCAATACAACTAGGATAAAGAAAGAGATTATATAGTTTTAATCCGACACGGAATCTCCGAATTTACAGCAACAACCCATCGTTCGTGGCGTGCTCAATAAACCTAACTAAAGGCATTTAGGTAAAGATCATACTATAGCCCTACTTAGACGCGTACACAACATAAGTGAAAATACCTTTAATATGTGATTCGACACTTTCTTCTTTCACCGATACTAATGAATCCGCACCGCTTTCTTCTTTTAATACTCCTTCTTGTTTAAATTCATCACTAAGAGAAGAAGATTGATTCTTACTTCCCTCCAGTTTTGCAACCACTTCTTCTAGTTCTTTTCTCAACTGAAAAATTTTTTTTATTTAGGTATTCTGAGCAATCTAGATTTATAGTTTTACTTACCTTCACATTATCAGCAGATGTGTCCTTGTATTTTCTTTTGTACCGTTGCACTTCTCCTTTCAACTGACCATTGTGATTTTGCAACGACGTTATTAAGTGTCTCATTTCCCGGTTAATAGGTGCCGTCTGTTCATTAGCTGCCATATTTTGTTCAAACTCAACTCGCAGAGTCTCATATTCTTTACGAATTTGAGCTAGAACATCTTCCATTTGAATCATTTCACTGCGAACTTTTTTTTGAGCTATAAGCTCTTCACTTTCCATTACCTCTATTTGACGAAGATGTTGGTTTTTGCTTGTTTGCAATTGGTTTCTTGTTTCATCTAGCATTGTTTTTATTTGCATTGATTCATTGTAGAGTACCGAAAATTGTGATTGCAAACATTTATATTCCGTAGTCTCCACTATAACTGATTCAGGCAATTGACGAATCTGAAGCAATAGATATGTTTCGCAGTTACTGCTGTTTAAAAGAGCATATTAATACTTACATCCATTTTGAGTTTTTCAACTTCCTTCAAAGTTTCACGGTGTGTGGCATGAAGTTTGTCAAGTTCTTGTAATCGATTGTTGGCCAACTCACGGTATTCTTCGAGTTCCTTCTGTAGGTCTTCAAAGTGCTGACTGTTTACATTTGCTGGTGTTGTGCCTTTTACAGTAGACGAAGTAGTTTTACTAGGGTCACCATGCATCTGGTGATAAGCTTTAAGCTTCTCTATAGCTTCAGCCAAGTGGTTTTCTAATTTGTCATTGCGACAATGTACCTTTTCAAGATCATACTGAAGTTCATCAATTTGGTTCTTCAGTTCAGCATTTTCAGTTTCTTTAGCTGTAAGCGCGTCTTGATATTCCTTCATTTTCAATGACATTGTGTGAAATTTTTCATGAAGTGACGTATTGAGATTTTGCAAGTTTCTATTTTCCGTCATAATTTCGATATGCGATTGCTTCAGAGTTTCTTCAATAGGAGGAATGATGTCACTATCCTTACTAGAATCGCTTTTTAGTGCCACTGTTATCTTTTCATTTCTCTGCATAAGCCGATCTATAACTTGAACAATTTTTGCAACAGCCCTTTTAGAAACTTGCACTCTGTTGGCGAGCTTGTCGTCAAGCTCTTCCTTATCCCAAGTAGACAATTGGGTAAGAAACGATGTTGTGACTTCATTTTCGTTTTTATTTTCCGATTCATCTGCTGTTTCCGCATCAAAACGCTGCAAAAGGACACGAATATCTTCATTTAATTGATTCCAATACCGGTTGACAACATTTAGAACAGCATCATCTTGTGTTTGCCGTTTTTCTAGTTGTTCTATTCTATGGCGAAGTTCGGCTTCTGTTCGCATCCGCTGTTCGATCCGCTGAGCAAGCTTTTTGTTTTGAAATTCTAAAACTTTAATATCCATTTCTTCTAGAGTGGACACCGGCCCAATTAAGTGAGGTTCAAAATGAACTTTTTTTATAGGGGGCTGCCCAACGGTGGAACCACTGCCACTACCTGCTTCCTCTGCCATTCGTTTTGACATCTTCTTCTGATTAAACTAGAAGTCTAAAATATTACATATTTGCAAACTATTTTTTGGCTTTAAGTAATTATTACGCGTTTTTTTATTCTTCTCCTATGACCTACAATCTTTATAATGGATTATTGATTTCCATAGTTTACAACAGTATGAGATCCTACTGCAAACTAAGCCAACAATAGGATCTCGTTGGAGAAAAATAAAAAAACGCTATAAATTACTTTTATTTTTTAACGTAAAAAATATTGATTAATTTCCTAATGATGTGTACATGTACTCGCAATTGCAGTAGGTATGCAAAAAAAAAATCAAACAAAAATGTATATATATGTACATAATTTGATTGAAACTTACTTTTCTTCGAATGAATTGATTTCAAAGTACCTATTTTATTACTTTATTAGGGCTATCAATACCATACTCTCAACAAGATCAAATTTACCTACGAAATATTAATCAAAGCTAATCCAGGAAAACTTTACTAACGCGGTGTCACTTTTCCAAAAGTCGACGCAAACTGCAAACCCAAAGGAACATTAACGTATTGACAGAATGTTGCTCCATTCAGTGAAAAACTGACAAAGTCTAAGCTTCCAAGCGCTTAATTATGTGGTATCCGATTGGGATTTTCAGATTTTCTTTAAAATTTCAGATTTCTTACGTCGAATACAACGTAAAAAACTGAATTTGTTCAGTATATGTGTAGCCGACAACAAGTGTAAAATGTTAGTAAAATGTCAGTTTCATTTTCATACAAACCTGCGAGGAAAAATAAAGAAAACATAAGCATTAGACCTTTTAGTTCAGGCCGGCGAAAGTATGAAACCTCTGTGCGGCATCCATAGGGTATTTCGCGAAGCTATCTCTTTCAGAAGTACGCTTTCTCTTTCACTGAAACGTCAAAAAAACTTGTAGGAAAACAAACGAAACTTTATACGGCGGGAGATAGGATGTATCTAGTTTTTCGGTGAAAAGTTAATAATAAAGTGCGAAATATGTATTAAAAACATACCAGAATTACAATTTAGTGTTTGCTAAAAGTGTTTGCAAAAGTGAAATATATAAATTTGTAGAGATTGTTTAAAAAAAATCCAAAATAAATTCTTATCATCACGCGCGTTGTGGCGGCAAATTTTACAATTTTCCACATTCGAACATCACCCAATATACGCAATAAAAATAGGGAAAACGCCGACAAATTGTTGTACTAACAACTGCACAACCAGCACAGCCAAAAATAATGACAAAAAATTGCATTTATTTCCAAAATTAGAAGCGTAAATTACGGATCGAACTCTGTCCAAAAACACATAATATGAGAGAAAGCAAAAACAGCAGATACTAAGAATTCATTTTGTATTTTTGCACACAATCTCTACAAATTTAACTACTTCACTTTTGCAAACACTTTTCGCAAACACTCAATTTCTATTCTGCAATGTTTTCAATTAGTATTTTGCACTTTATTATAAACTTTTCACAAATAAAATGAGCAAACCCTATCTGCCGCCATATAAAATTTCGTTTGTTTTCCTACAAGTTTTTTAGCTGTCACTTTATTTTTTTTTCTCATTTGACACTGACGTTTTCGCGAACTACCCTATTGCAGAAACATTGCACTTGCGCAAAAAAAATGTATGAAAATTATTTCGAACTTTCTATATGAGATGACACTCAGCAGTCAGCACTCACACAAAATCGCTTGAATTGCTCGATGACATTTGAGTGTTTTCGCTTCTCTCTATCGTGAAACAAGAGAGCTAGTGCTTATGTGGTCTTTATTTCCACTTCGATTTGGACTTTATTGCACTTTTGAAAATGAAATAAAGTCCAAAAATCGTTTTAGACTTTATTGCAATTTGAGAAGTGCAATAAAGTCCAAAATTACTTTTTGGACCTTTTTGCATAAGACTTTATTTCATGGCACCGTACTTTCTATGTCGTCAAACGGAATTATATAGTCCTTTTTTTCGGAATTGTACTAGAATGCGCTATTGAATTCTTACAAGCCTGAAAAGAAGATCTGCCATTGAAAAGACGCTTCTTCCTCGAGCACAAAATGACGACTTCAACGTTTCTTCATTTTAAAAGAAAAATTAGCCATATACTTCACAAAAGAAATGACAGCTCATACAGTCATGAATATAAAATAAACATACGCCTTTATAAACAGTAGTGTTAAAATTAACTGACACAGTCTCAACACTTTCTCTTGTCAATATTATATAAATAACATTTGAATAAAGGCGAACGAACAAAAAAAATATCAAAACAAAACACAAGATTCTCAGTCGTGTCATCGAAAGTGCTTTTGTCATTATATCTGCTATCTGATGTTCAGTTTACAAACTCTAACGATTCGACTATTACGGATCTTTATTTCAAAATTAACTTTATTTTTCTTCTCGTAATTTATTTTACATGTGACCGCGCTGAAGAAGGACTAGAGCTGCTCGTGAGCTCTACGCGCAGAAAAGAAGAGACGAACACCGGCTTCTCAGGAGAAAAAAGAAAGAGCACGAGAAGCGCGCGATCGAGGAAATAGAGAGATGCTACAGCAGGAATGAGGTTCGGAAGTTTTACCAAAGCGTAAAAAGAACCTGCCAAGGCTACAGAGCCCGAACCGAAGCCTGCAAGGACGAACAAGGGAACATCATAGTAGAATCGCAGTCGATGCTGAGGATATGGAAGAACTACTTCTGCAGACTGTTGAACGGCGATGACGAACTAAATCCCGCTATTAGGCAGAATGAACCTTTTAACCTGGACGATGAAGACCAACAATTCCGTCCACCCGACCTGGACGAAGTGAAGATAGCAATATCTAAGCTTAAGTCCAACAAAGCCGCTGGAGCAGATGGCATAACTGCCGAGCTATTCAAAGCGGCAGGCGATAATTTTGTTAGGAGCATTCACCAACTCATCTGTAAGATATGGTTGGAGAAAAGTATGTCCGATGAATGGAACCTCAGCATTGCTTGCCCGATCCTCAAGAAAGGAGACCCTCTGAACTGCGCCAACTACAGAGGTATTAGTCTTCTTAACATCGCATACAAGATCTTATCTGCCGTATTGTGTAAACGCCTAAAGCCTTTCGTCAACAACGATTGGTTCCTATCAGTGTGGCTTCAGGCCAGGAAAGTCTACCATCGACCAAATATTCACACTGCGGCAGATCTTGGAAAAAACCCAGGAAGTCCAAATCGATACCCAACATCTTTTCATCGATTTTAAGGCCGCCTATAACAGCATTTATAGAGACGAGCTATACAGAGCAATGTCTAGTTTTGGCATCCCTACCAAACTCGTCCGTTTGTGCAGGAAGACAATGGAGAATGACGCTGCTCCATCAAGGTCGGTAAAGAACTCACCGAGACCTTCGATGTCAAAAAAGGATTTAGACAAGGCGATGCGCTGTCATGCGACCTTTTTAACATCGTTCTTGAAAGAATAGTGCAAAACTCTAACGCTAACACCAGAGGCACTATCTTTCAAAAGTCCGTCCACCTACTCGCCTACGCCGACGACATCGACATAATCGGCAGAACGCAGCGTGATGCCAGTGCCGCGTTCGTGAGCATTGATACGGAGGCGGCGAAGATGGGTTTGGCGGTCAATGAGGGCAAGACAGAGTATAAGGTGTCATCAAGAAAAGACACCCAACACCGACGTCTTGGACAGAATGTCACTATAGACAGATATAACTTTGAGGTGGTAAAGGACTTTGTCTACCTAGGCTCCGCTGTGAACTCAGACAATGACACCAGCGCTGAGATTAAGCGAAGAATAACTCTTGCCAATCGCTGTTTCTTTGGGCTAAGAAAGCAATTGAGTAGCAAAGCCCTCTCTCGAACAACTAAAGTGACTCTTTATACCTTAATCATCCCAGTCCTACTTTATGGTGCAGAGGCATGGACTCTATCAAAAGCGGATGAGCTTACTCTTGGTTGTTTCGAGAGGAAAATTTTTCGAGTAATTTTCGGTCCCGTCTGCATAGATGGTGAATGCTGGCTGGAGACGCTTGTTGGTTGAGGCCCAGGTCCACCCCGGACTGTAGCGCCACCTTAAGTAAACAAGACCGCGCTGTCAGAATCCAGAAATCTTCTTTTTATACACTGAAGTTGAGCACTAGTGCTGTCAAATTCATCTTAAGGGTGCACATATATTGCATCCATTGAAGAATATATTGGTTACAACTCGGCCGACCTGACAGGGATCGACCTCGATTCTAGTTTACATTATCATTACTAATTTTTGAAAACATAGGTCTTACATCTAATTGAATAAGTTTTGCTTTAGGGGCCTCAGTCATACAGTCAAGGGATGGTTTTACCCAGAATTTTATTTTGATGCCTCTAATACACCGTCGTAAGGTAGTTGGGTTATTTGACATCCATCAATGTCTCTAATGACGTAACGATCGTTACAAACATTTGTGAACTACATATGGACCGCGAAATTGCTGAATAAGTTTTTTGTTTTCTCCTACAGCAGTGTCCACATTTTTTATCACGACATAGTCACCCACTGCAAACTCTCGCGCCGGTCCATGATGCGATGCGAACTGTTTTAAATTTGCTTCTTGTGCTTTACAAATGTTTTTAGACTCTTCTTCCCTCTCTCTTAGCAAATCCCTCTCAAACGTATCGTCAATTTCATCAAGGTATTCCGTAACTTCATCAACTATGGGACCACGTTGCTCAACACCAAACAAAAGTACTAAAGGGCTCTTTTTTGTAGAAGATTAAACAGAATTATTTAGAACGCACTCTATCTTAGGTAATTGGCCTGCCCAATCTGAATGGCTAAGTGGTTCGGATAGTTTAGCGAGCATAGGGCGTAAGACACGACTAATGCGTTCGATTTGGCCATTTGCACGTGGCGAAGCAGTGACATTTTTAATATGTTTGATATTATTTGATTTTAAAAAGTCGGCAAATTCCGAAGAGGTGAAACAGCGGTCACTAATGATACGCCTCGCTCTACTATAAAAGGGAAAATAATAGTTTTTCAATACCGCACACACTTCACGAGCATTTCTGGTTGCCGTGGCATATAGCTTGACGTGTTTGGTTAACTGCATCAATGACAGCCTAGAGAAATAACCTATATGAAAATGAAAATAGTTGGTAATTAGAATGCGACTTAACACAATGGCTTCTGACAGTGACGCAAATCGGAGTAGTAGTCCCTAATTTTGGCTGAAAATTCATCTTTAGCGACGAGCCGCATTTTTCTAGCCGAATTGACAAATATGGGACGAGGTTCAAAAGGTGATCCATTGGGACAAAAAATCAATCTTTTTTTTGATTCGGATCACTTTTTGCAGATCTCGATAATTTTCGAGATTTGCACACACTCTCACTAATACCAATATACCTTGCACAGCTGTTTTACGTCATTCCGAATTTGTGTTCAAAACAAAATTACGAAAAGCCTCGTGAAAAGCAATTATTCATCGACAAACAAAAAAATTCGCACTGCTGATGTACTGTCTATAACGCACTAATGCATTCATAAAAGCAGATCAATCTGCTATCGTGTTCCATTCGCCACGAAAAATCTGAGATCTGAAATAAAACTCTGATGGTCCCAATGGAAAATGACATTACGTAACCCCAGTATTTCGTAGGAGTTCAGTGGACCATGTTTTGGAGTTGACTGAGAACACAAACCAGAGAGAATAGACCACCAGCTTCGGCCAAAAATGAGAGTTTCATAGAGCCAGTTTTGAAATAAGTAGCTCCGCCTCTTTTTCTATCTGTGAATACGTGTGAATAAGCAAAAAAATATGAAATAAGACAATTGAATCCCAGATGGCTTTGAAATAATTCAAATAATTTGAATAATTGACCTCTATTGGGACGTGTTCAGCAAATGGTGTGTATGCTGTGGTGAATTAATTACCAACTTATATTTCATTAAAAAGCATAATATGTAATATACTATTTGGGTGATTAAAAATCTAATAATATGATTCCTATGACATTATTATACAAAAAAATATCATTTTAAGCTGCAGAACTAAATTGCAAGCACGATGTAATTAGCTAAACGCGATTCTTTGCAATTTTGTTGACATACATTTTGAGCTCTTTCTTCTTATATTTTAAAGAAAATTAATTTATTTTCGAATATATAGAATAATGATGAATGGATTTTGAATTAGGTAGGTATTATAAAGAATTGGTTGTTCAAAAATTAAATAGGTAGATACATTTGTCACTTTAAACATTGAATGCTTGTCATTTTTATACAAAACCTGATAGAAAACGTGTTTCAAAACAGAATAGGCGCTACGGAATGCGTAACGTAGCGTATACACGCCACCCTCAAATTTAAATAAAAAACTGACATTTTTGATTGTTTCCATAAAAAATGTCGTTTCCATAGTAACGCATAAACTAAAGCGAAAAGTGAGCTTTCAAAGTACATTATGTATGTACATACATTGTACTTAATATTTTAATTTAAAATACGTACTTATCTTAATTTTGCTGTCCACTTTCTGTTCTTTAAATGCTCCATGGTTTTGCTTTTTATGTAGGTATTCTTTTGTTTTTCACAATGAAATTATAATATAATTTAATAATCCACAAACTTTAAATAACATTTGTGTGTTTTTACTATTTTGATTCTAGTTTTGACATTCTGTTACTATCCATTATTCTGTTATATTCCATTAACGAATTTTGAGTCATATTTTGTACAAATATTGGAAAGTAGTGGAAAATTAACGAATTAGCTAATACAAAAATATATAGGTACAGCAAGTTTTAAAAATTTGAATTGTATTAATAAATATTTCCTGAAATTCTCATATTTTCCCTACCGAAAGCGTAATGTGTATAAGTCAATAAATTCGTATTTACACCTGATACAGATTGCTTGTGATAAAAGCCGATATGATACGATTTAGTCTTCTGTAGTTCTGTGTGTCCAAAACGTATTTCTTTTTTAGAACGTAAAATTTGCTCAACTTCCGATGACCAACTAATTTATTTGTTTAAAATCAATTCGTCACATTTTCTTTAGTAGATGAAATAAAACAATAAACATAATTAAGCCAGAGTCCTGACAAAACAAATTTTTTCTACCTATCCTTTTTTTTTAATTATTTATTCCAAAACTCAGTAGGTACACTTTAATAAAATAAACAATTAAAGAAAATAAATAAATTTTCGTTAAAATATATAGACAAAGGCCTAAATTCATATCAGCAAAACTAACCGAATCGTGTTTGATGATTTTTCCCTGATGTGTGTCATGTATTTTAGTTTTGCAGCTTAAACTAATATTTTTTCGTAATAATGTCAAAGGAATTCACATCATTGCAGTAACTACCCATTTATATTTACATGCTTTTTAATGAAATATAAGTTGGTAATAATTTCCCCACACCGAACACACAATTTGCTTAACACGTCCCGATAACAGCCAATTTATTTGAATTATTTCAAAGTTACCACAGAATAACTGTAAATGTTACTATGTGCCAGTGTATGCGTGACCAAATTCACCCTCCGTTTACTTTAACATTGCACGCATACTTAACCACGCAGTAACTTTTTGAAACTGGCTCTATGAAACTCTCATTTTTGGCCGAAGCTGGTGGTCTATTCTCTCTGGTTTGTGACTGAGAAGTTGAACAGAGAAAGTTTTAAGCCACGGAAAAATTAATAAATGGATTTTATGGAATATTTCGAGATCCATTATTCCTCAACTTTTTTTTGGTGGACTAGGCATCTTAGTAGTTCTTGTTTTCACTGGGGTGCTTGTTGAAAGTTGCTGTGCTGATTGCCACATTTTTTCAGCTTCTGTAAAAAAGTTATTGGCAACAACCGCGAACATTTTCATTGCTATCCTGCAACTAAATATTTGTGTTACATACCAATTTTACATAAAGCTTCGGAACATTGGGTCGCAAGTGTTCCTTTGTAAGCTTGTACAACAGTTTTATAGTGCCTGAATCAGAATTATCACCCCTATCGTGGAATCCGACGGAATTGAACTTCACTTCACCTATTCGATTCCCTTTCACTTTCTCCTGCTATCGTGGAATCCGCCGTAAAAGTTTCCTTATCGACACGTTTTTGGGAAAGGTAGTTTCACTGTCAAACGGCTGTCTTTCACTTGTGAATACAAATAGTAGCTGCATTCGTCGGAGATATATGAAAAGTTTCTTTCAAAAGTGATTTAAATAGAAAATAGTGTTTGTTATGTAATAATGTATACGATAGCTCTATTCTGGAAGCATAAGAGGAAGAACGAAATGAGCGGTGTTCTCAGAGAAGAATACGAGACAGGTTAAGAGGAGCAGTGAATGTTTTCACGGAACTCCCAAATGAAATGTGTTTTTAGAATCATTATTTTTTGATTTTAATAAAGTTCAATCTGTGCAATAGATTTATTACAAATGTTCGGCTTAATGAAGCAGCCGTTTTGTATGTAAATTTTTTTAACAAAAATTCTCAGAACGAGCAGCATGCAAGAAAACCTATGAAATCCGCAATGATTTTGATGCGGATAAGGCCCGAAACACACATGCGATTTCAATCGCACAACTGTTTAGTTGCAAAAAATGAAACACACACATCTCAATGTGAATGCGCGCACATAATTTTGGATTTTATGTGCGCGCATTCATATTGAAATGTGTGTGTTACATTTTTTGCGACTAAACAGTCGCGCGATTGAAATCGCATGTGTGTTTCAGGCCTAAGAAATGTAATTTTGTCTGGGAAAAATTCGATTTGAACATTTTCAACGATACAGCGAAACTCATTCACATTACCCACACGGGGAACTGTTCACTTTGCGGATTTAGCGATACCAAAATATTTTTTTCCGTGAATGATTCCCAACGGCGGGTTCCACGATAGGGGTGTTATATAATTTTTCCAGTATTTTCCAAGAAACTCGATCCGGAGTCAGAGTGTCAGCATCTGTCTCTTACGCTATTAATAAAGTGTGGTACATCATGGATATAGAAAATTTGTTTTAAAATAAGGCTGTTTAGTTGTCCCTCTTAGAATTCTGTACGCACTTCTGTTGTTGCTTCCTTTGTCGCTGCTTACTGCATTAACTTTAAAGCATGAAGATGTTACCATAGCTATGCAGTCCTTAATAATATTGCTTAAGAGCACTCCATTTACGTTTCCTTTTAAAATGCCTATAGTTTCTTTCCAAATGCAATTTAACCCTCTCAACATAACAAGAAGTGCATGTGTAGCGATGACATTCCGACAAAAATTGCCATGATCTATAAAGCCGTATATGTACAGGGTTTTTCAACAGAGACGCTACAAAAGTAGAGCGACAGGGACAGGAAACGACGCCGAATGCTTGTCGCTTCTGACATTTCTCTTCAGTAAGGTTTGCCATTTCATGATGGAAAGATAAACGAGCCAACAACGAGTCGAAATTATTAAAATTTACTACCGAAATTCGGAGTCAGTGGCCTCAAGTTAAGAGCGCTACGTCCAATTTATGGTCGTCATAATCGTCCTAGCAGATCTACAATTGAGCGTCTAGTGGAAAAATTTGAATCCACAGGCGCAGTCGTGCGATTTGACGCCGTTAAAGGCCCCGACCCATAGAATCCGTCACATCCGTTGCGGCAACGTATTCGACTGACAGGTTGATAGAATACACAGTAGCTTATGGAACGTGACCCATGAGCAACGAACGTGCCGGATGCGATAAAGTAGGTTAAAGGCCCAGACCCATAGAATCCGTCGCATCCGTTGCGTCGACGGATTGACGTATTCGACGGAACGAACAGTCCCATAGAATCCGTCGCATACGTTGACAGCCGGTGACATATGACATATCAGAGATAGTTTCTCTCATTATCTTATATTTCCATCGGGGCCTTTACTTTCTACTTTTCTGTCTGTCGAACCGTTGACAGTTGGCAGAGCGTGAGAGTAAGCATTTTCATTGGTGGAAATATAAGATAATGAGAGAAACTGTCTCTCATATGTCAGCGGCTGTCAACGTATGCGACGAATTCTATGGGACTGTTCGTTCCATCGAATACGTCAACCCGTCGATTCTATGGGTCGGGGCCTTTGGACTATTTCCTGTGGGGCTACGTCAAGTCTATGGTCTATGCCAACAAGCCAGCGACGATTGATGAACTTCGTACGAATATCGAACGTAAAATTGCAGCAGTATCGGCCGATTTATGCTTGAAAACCGTCGAAAATTGGGTTCAGCGTCTGGAATTCTGCAAGCGTGCCCGTATCGAGTTCCATACATAATGGCATCGAACGTACTTTCACAGGAATAAAGAATTTCATTGATATCCAAAACCGTTTTTGTTTTATTTAAAAAAACTTTTGTAGCGCTCTTATTAAAAAACCCGTTATTATATCTTCTGACGAATTATATTTCAATTCAGGCTTAATAGCCATTTCATCTAGCAACAACACACATTTGTTGTCTATTGTTGAGAGGGAATAGTGCCTTTTATTTTTAACAAATCAAGAATGCCTTGAGATATTCCTGGTAAAATCATTATATTTGACCTTCCAGTGCCACCTTCGAATTGTTGAAATAGATGCTAACAAAATTCTAATATCAAATGAATACATTACCGGAGATTTATAAAAAACTAGCTGACCCGTGCTCGCCTTGCGCCGCTCGCCATTAGCAAACAAATTTATACATAAGATTACACTTTGAGAGTTTTATTGAAATCTGTTCAGTATACCTAGGTTTCGTGCTTT
Source organism: Cheilosia soror (assembly GCA_949372485.1). Classification (NCBI taxonomy): domain Eukaryota; kingdom Metazoa; phylum Arthropoda; class Insecta; order Diptera; family Syrphidae; genus Cheilosia; species Cheilosia soror. The sequence continues at coordinate 456,685 of OX443561.1, read as the reverse complement.
TAGGAGGCAAAGAATATTCCTACAGTTGTATTATAAGTATAGATATCGATTTAATGTGCACCCTCTGCATCGCCCTTCCTCTACATGATCTTGCTACCTACCTACTTGTCTCAATTAAATTAAATACATTAGCGGAGATTTATAAAAAATATTGAATATAAATCTTTTTCATCATTTTTCCACTGACAATTTTTTCTACTAATTAAGATAAAATAAGAATTTTCCGAATCGGATTTATTGCTGAACATTTCATTTAGCCCCCTCATGTAGCTGACCTTCCCGTGGTGGGGGGCGGGCAACATGTCTAGGTTCACCTAGACATGGCTAACGAAGCACACACCCAGACCCAATGATGACAAACCGACGAAAGCGAGCCTCGGATATTGCCAAGCCTGTCAAAATAGGGCGCCCTTTGTAGCCAGGCCTGAAGGGTGGCAGTTTGCGAGCGTCTGGTGGTCGGCTTGTCACGCTCGGCAGTCGGCCGGGTTTAACCCAAAACGGCTACGAGCTTCCTGTCAATGGTCTCGCAAACCATTATGGGGGTCAGAGGGTGGATGCGCTATGCACCAATAGGGGCATAAGTGGACTTTCGGTTACTCGACAACGGCATCGACTTAGGATAGGCACGTGGAACATCTCTTCGCTCACGGGAAAAGACCTGGAGCTTGTTGGGGAGGCTGTTAAATATCGACTAGATATAGTTGGTGTTTCCTCAACAAAGCAAAGGGGTTCTAGAGCTGTGGACCTTGCAGATGGGTGGAAACTCTTCATGTCGGGAGTAGCACCTTCAATGTCTGCTCAGGCGGGAGTGGGAATACTCACAAGTCCCAGGATGTCATGCAGAGTATTGGAGTGGATTCCGTTAGGAGGGAGAGTTGCGATCTTAAAGCTTAAGCTTGAAAGATCAACTCTGGCTCTAGTACAGGTGTATGCACCGAATCTGGAGTCAGGGTACGCAGCTTTCTTAGATGAAGTTGATGCAGCCCTTGAAAAGGTTGCAGATATGGATTCTTATGTCCTGATGGGTGATTTCAATGCTCACGTGGGTGCGGATTTCTCGACATGGGGCAACGCGATTGGGAAACACGGTGACCCCGATCAGAACGCGAACGGAGAGAAGTTGTTGGACTTTTGTTGTTCAAATGGAATGTCCATTATGAACACTTTCTTTCCACACAAAGATATCCATAAATACACATGGTACCGTCGAAGTCTTCAGCAGAAATCGCTGATAGATTTCTTTGTGGTACCATCGTGTATTAAAAGGATGGTTTGTGATGTTCGTGTGTTGAGAGGGGCTGAACTGTCAACTGATCACCACCTGGTGTTGTGCAAATTGTATCTCAACGATCAAATATCTATCCTGCCAAAGCGTAAACCAAGAATGGTTACGCGCATACGGTGGGAGGAGCTACAGAACGATGAGATCCGGAAGGAATTTGCACGGCAGGTATCTGAAAGGTTTGAACAAATTCCAAATGTTCCATTGAATGTAGAGGAAGAATGGCAGCTGTTTTCAACAGCAGTTATTGCCTCTGCAGGACATGTTTGCGGAGTGAAGCGGCTCGGTGTGGCGGCTGGTGGTGAGAAAAGAACTGCGTGGTTTAAAACGCCCGGAGTTCAAGAAGCTGTCAGAGAGAAGAAGAAGGCTTTTAAGGTGTGGATTCACTTGGGGGACTCACCTTCTCGAAACCGGTACATTGAGGCGCGAAGAACTTGCAAATTGGCTGTTAAAGTAGCCAAAGAACAGTCTTGGAAGGAGTTCGGCGAAAAATTTGACCGTGATCACAGATCTGCAAGCAAGGTGTTCTGGCAGACCATCCGCCGTCTTAGAGAAAGGAAGTGGAACACTATCGAAGGAGTCAAATCCTAAGATGGTACACTTCTTTCTAATGAGGAGGACATCTTGCGCAGATGGAGCGAGCACTTTTCCGAATTGCTCAATCCAATCCAGGGCATTGAGGATGACACATCCATCGCCTTAAGCAGGGCGGAAAATAGTCCCACGGTAGAGGAAGTCACTTTTGCGATCAAATCGCTAAATCCGGCCAGAAATGCTAAAGACCTTAGGTGAAGAGGGAGTCAAATGGCTCTCTCGTGTCATTAAAGTGGCCTGGGAATGCGGCGAAACTCCCAGCGATTGGCAGATTGGGGTGATTGTGCCCCTTTTCAAGAAAGGGCATAAAAGGGATTGCTCCAATTACAGGGGTATATCACTTTTAAGTCTCCTCGGAAAAGTCTTTGCTAAGGTGCTGGAAACGCGTTGCAGAGCTGTGGTCGTGGCACGATTAGGAGATGAGCAGTGCGGCTTTCGTCCCGGCAGAAGCACAACCGACCAGTTATTCACTCTCATAATGGTACTTGAGAAGGCTTGGGAGTATGCTACACCTGTTTACGCCTGCTTCGTAGATTTGGAGAAAGCATATGTCCGAGTCCCTCGAGGGAAACTCTGGAGTGTATTACAGGAGTATGGAATTGATGGTTCTCTCTTGAGAGCCATTCAATCTCTTTACACAAACTGTAAAAGCTGTGTTCGGGTGAATGGCGTTAAATCAATACCTTTCCTCGTGGGCGTTGGACTTCGCCAGGGGTGCGTCTTGTCTCCTCTCCTTTTCATTACTTATATGGACTGGATGTTACAGCGCAGTCTTGGCGAAGAACGTTTCGAATTGGGAGATCTGAGGATAAGTCATTTGCTCTTCGCTGATGACTTGTTCATCCTTGGGTCCTCTCAGACTGAACTTCAGCGCGCACTCGATCGGTTTGTAGCCGTTTGTGTTGAAGCTGAGATGAAAGTAAATGTGAACAAATCTGAGGTGATGGTCGTCTCTAGAACGCCTGTTCAATGCACTCTGCATGTTAGTGGAGATCCATTGAAACAGGTGGAGAAGTTAAAGTATCTCGGGGTCTTATTCACTAGTGATGGAAGGAGCGATGCCAAGTTTTCCTGTAGGATTGGTCAGGCTGGATCGATTTTGAGACAGCTTGGTCATTCTGTTATCAGGAGGACTGAACTTGGTGTCAAATCTAAGTTGTCAGTCTTTAATTCGGTGTTTGTTCCAACTCTTACCTATGGTCATGAGGTTTGGGTAATGACCGAAAGAATGACCGATCGCGAATACAAGCTGCTAAAATGAGATTTCTCCGTTGTATTGCTGGTGTGGTCCGTAGAGATCGCATTAGAAATACTAGAATACGTGAGGAACTCAATGTCGAGCAGCTACTTCTCCGGACGGAGCGGTGCATGCTTCGGTTGTTTGGGCATGTTAAACGTATGGTTAATGGTGCATTGCATAACATAGAGATATTGAACATTCATTATGCACATGCTCTTTGTATGCTTTTGCACTGCAAGTTCTTTTGTGTTGTTGTCAATGGGTTCCGCCATGTTCCACACACATTTTCGATCTCGATGTAGTGTACGTGCCATCTACTGAGGTTGTTCCAAGCTCTCGTAGTTCCTATGTATATAAACTCAATGATGCTATCATACGATACAGAAGTCGTCGTAAGTTTACCATCTCGGTTTTCCACATAAATTCGAGTAGTAAGTTTACCATCTCGTGGTAAAGGATTTTCCATACAAAATTTGACAGTTCATTTACCACGTCGTAAACTTACCAAGTTTACTACGTTTACGACGAGTTTACGATGTTGCATTAATACCCCTAATATATTATTACATTCGGCTGGAATTCGAAAAGATAAAACACTATTCTGTTTACGTTTTCTTTAAAAATCACTTTTATTTACACAATATCAATTAAAATCAACTTTTCCACTTATTAAAATCTTCCCACTTATTTTATATCACTACCGATACTATTTCGAACTTTACTTTACACCGTTTAAAAATAAACTGCAGTCTCATTCCATTTCGCAACCCTTTTTATACTCCCAACTAAAGCTTCTCCAACATTCCAACCGGATATTCTATTACTCCAATCGGAACAATCAAGAAGGTTCTGTTTCGTTCTATTCACCGTTCGTTGAGTTTTGAAGTTTCGAAGCTTCGTTGAATAAGTTCATCTACTTTTCATCAGATGGCGCTGGGTCAATAAATAGTATTTTTCAATCCACACTACAATAGGTCTGTTTTTTTGCTCACCCATCTCAGTCAAGTAAAGTAAAGTAAGAAAATGTGCAAAAAAACAGTCCCCAACCACTTTTCTGAACAGTCGGTTTTACCCCTGAAAAGTTAACAGCTGGCATTGCTGTCAAAATGGCCATCAATGAAAAATTCAATTTCAAAATCAAAATCCTTCTAGAAAAATGAATAATTAACCTTTTAGCGCAAAAAAAAAATAATGATTATCAATTTGTACAGAATATTTACTTTTTCTGTTTACTTTTTTTCTCTCCCTGGCGTCTTGTATGGTCAAAATAATATCACAAATTAATTGCCAAAGAAAAAAAAACAAAAACATGCGTGGGTGTGTTTATTAGGTGAGCCCTAAAGTGAAGAACGTGCTAATTCTGAGATTCGATCGAATCGAGTATTCCTCGAATTTAAAACTTTCAATCGAATGAACTTCTCACAATCTAAGTTTTAAAGGAAAGAATGATTTAATTGTATGAACTTTATTTTCGAAATCAGCTGTATAAATATTTCACTGTCTATTGCGTTGGTTTTGACTGTAATTTGAGAAAGGATGGGTTTATTTACACATTCTTGGAGGAAGAAAAGATCAAATTGAACAGAAAAAATGCAATAAAAATTAAATAAATGAACACTTCAAATCGTTTTGGTTTGTTCATTTTGATTGTGACATACGATTATTTACATTTGAAATTTTTTCTTCATAAGACGAACAAATGTTGCTTCCAATTTTGTATGTTTTATGTAAATTTCACTATAAACATTGTTTAAATAAAGACTTAGACCACAAATTTTCAGTCGAAAAAACTCATAACATTTAACTTAGGTAATGCAATCGAAAATGAGAATGTGCGAAGAAATGAACAAAAAAAATCCCCATCGAAATCAAAAGTTGGAATGTCAGTTGGCTGAAATCGAATGACTTTCACTTAAAAAAAAGAGTAGCTATGTAAATAATACTTAACCTTCATTACATACTTTAGTTAAAAAATCAACAGGGAATACAAAATGGGAGGATTTCCTATTTATTATGTACAAAAAATGTATCCCATAATGACATATCAAAGATAGTTTTCAATTATTACAAGTCTATGTGTATATATAATTATTATATTTTGTAAACAAAATGTAACTTAAATAAAAACGGAAAATATTTAGTATTTTATTACTTTCCGTAATATTCAGTTGTCATTTTTAAAGTTGTTTAAAATATGCAATTCCTTATATGTACATTTACACCCACCACAGCCGACAAAATAGTAGGTATCATAAAAGGAGACACTCTGTGAACAGATCCAAATTACACAAAAATGTGCTCCCCTGGTGTTCAGAATTGAAGAATGCTCCAAAGTTGGTCCTGCTGGAAATGAATAGCTTGTGTGAATCTCAGTGGTGTCAAATTGAGTGCAGTTGTTGTAATTGCGTGCTGAAAATCCTACTTCACTTTACTTCACTGAGATCGATGTGCAAAAAAACAGACCTAATATCTTCCTCTTAAATTTATTCGTCCCGAACAAATACGTTAACATTTTCCCCAATTTAACGATGGAGACGATCCAATCCACATGGACAACTTTGAGTTTGCCTTTTCATCGTTGTATTCGATAGACGACGTCGTTGATTCGCTTGACTACTCTATAGGGCCCCTCCCAATCCTGTTGCAACTTAGGTGACATACCTTTTCTTCTATGGGGATTGTACAGCCATACCAGATTTCCTTCCTCGAATCCTGTAGTTGTTGCTTTGACCGGTAACATAATCGTCCAAATTCTTGGATTCCTCAGTTGGAGATCCGAACATCAATTCACTAGGTAGCCGGACTGTTCGACCAAACAGGATTTCAGATGGTGTATGCCCCGTAGTGGTATGCACAGCATTGCGATAGGCTAGTAGAAACATGGGACTCTGTTTATCACAATCCCTCTGGTCTTCGCCTACAACCTTAGATAGGTGTTCATTCAAGGTTCTGTTGAAGCGTTATAACATCCCATCTGATTTTGGATGGAGGGATGTTGTTCTCGTCTTTTTAATCCCAAGTAACTGGCATACTCCTTGAAAAATCCTGGACTCGAAGCTTCGCCCTTGGTCCGAGTGCAATTCGAATGGTACATCAAATCTGCTCACCCAGTTGAAAACAATCTGCTCTATCACGGTTTTGGCTTCTTGATTAGGGATAGCAAATGCTTCTGGCCACATACTGAAGTAATCCATAACCACGAGGATATAACGATTTCCATTAATCGTTTCAGGAAACGGTTCGACAATATCAACTGCAATTCTTTCGAAAGGGGCTCCAGCATCGTATTGGTGCGTATTCCCTTGAGTTTTCACTCTCAGGCCTTTGCTGGCCGCACACGTTAAGCACTTTCTCACCAGTTTTCTACATCATCCCTTGAGTGGATCCAGTAAAAGCGCTCTCGCACCTTTTCTTATTTATTCCCAAGTGGCCCCCGAATACTCCATCATGCAGTTCTCTTAGCACTTCACTTACTTTCGACCTGGGAACAACAAGCTGCATCGCAAATGACTTCCCATCCGAGTTTTCTCATCTTCTCCTCAAAATGCCGTCCTGCACATGAAGAGAGTCCCATTGCGCCTAGTATGCCATTAGCTCGGGGCTCCTATTGGATATCTCCTGCCAATCTGGTTTTCCCTCATGCTCCTTTCAGGCGAGTATTGGCTCGATATCCGGATTTTCCCTTTGAGCCTCCCGGATCTCTCTCGCAGTGCAGCCACCAATGGGCTCAGCTCTCAGTCTCTGCACACTCCCGCATCTTCCTCCTGACGCACGCAATGTTTGCAATTGGCTTTGCAGGCCCGGCGGGAGAGAGCTTCTGGGGTTGTCACACAGTTGCTGCTTAAGTTTATCAAAACTCCTTTAGCACTCACCCGACCATTTGAATTGTTTTCTCTTTTCTGTCAGTTGATGCAAGCTCTTGGCAATCCCGGCAAAGTCCTTCACAAACAGTCTGTAGTAAGTCCCAGGAAGCTGCTCAGATGATGTTTGTCTTTGGGAACCGGCCAGTTTTTCACTGCGTCGAATTTCTCTGGATCAATCCTGACTCCCTCGGAAGAGATGATGTGCCCGAGATATTTTACTTCTGGTCTAAAAAGAGCGCACTTTTTCGGGTTCAGATTTAATTGCGCGCTTCGCAGCCTCTGGAACACTTTCTTCAAGTTACCTCGATGTTCTTCGAATGTTTTTCCTACCACGATGACATCATCTAGATACGCTAAACAGGTTTTCCACGTTAGTCCCAGCAAAACGCGCTCCATTAGCCGTTCAAAGGTGGCTGGAGCATTGCACAGTCCAAATGGCATTACTGTGAATTGCCAGAGCCCATTTCCTGCTGTAAAAGCAGTTTTCTCGCTGTCTTCGGGATGGATCTGCACTTGCTGTAGTATCCTGAATAAATGACATCTGGCTGGTTCAGTAGTCACGTATAAAGTGAGTTTTATTTTATTAAATCTGACATTTTATACAGTGTGAGCATACACTAAAATTCTGACAACTTATACAGTATTTCAAGATACTACATCTACTCTCTTCTTTTTCAAAATTAAATTACATCACGCAACATTTGATCAGTTCTTTCGTCTACTAACTTTTCCTAGGCTACAGATACTCGTCGATATGGCTGTGCTACTGATTTCACATATCATTCCTTTGATTTTGTTGAGTGGTTTGCAATCGATTTCATTTGAATTGATAGCATTAACACTACCAAATTGTGAATTGAGATCGATTCTTATTCTCAGTACCCATTTCATTCATTTGCCACATAAAAATTGGCCAACTTTTCCTGTTCTCCCACTTTGATGAACATTTCAATGAATTTAAGTGGATATCCGCCATACGCACGGAAATCGATATCAACCATTTTGTGCTTGTGCGTAACCACAATGTTCTTAGCCTTCATATCCATCCATGAAAGCTTGCCAATAACATTATATAGGAAACCTGAGTCCACGATTAATTATCATTTGAGTCAATTGAGAAAATGCGTTCGTTTTCTTTTTCTTGTCATTTGTGTCACCCCGCTACAATTTTCTCCAATCACTGCCGCAATGTCTGTCTGCCAACCTTGTTTGTTGCATGTCTGAAATTTAGCACGACAAAAACAAAATCGGCAAAGATTCCAGATCAAACATCACGTGCGAATTCGTTTAATGGAGATTCGTTAAAAATGACTGATATCTAATTTAATAATGCCCCAACGTTTTGGGCGTACAAGTTCAAATCAATAGAATCAGACTTTTTAATGCTCCATCTTTTGAGCCGGTAAAATTTTTACAATGCTCCATCTTTTGAGTTTACAACGTCTTTCTCCTGTTCAAATTTATTGAAACAGCGAGTATTTTCCTAATGCTCCATCTTTTCAGCTTACAACTTCTTTTCCCTGTTCCAAATTATTGAAACAGCGGAATATTTTCCTTATGCTCCATCTTTTCAGCTTACAACATCTTTCCCCTGTTCCAAATTTATTGAAACAGCGGGTATTATTATTATTTTTTTTTGTGCTCCATCTTTTGAGCTATCTATTCAATTTCATTGAATCTCATACAAGAAATTCAACTAATTTTCGCTCATCATTAGGCCGCATTGACATTACGTTTAACTTACTCATATTGTTTGGTATCTTTTACGGGTTCTGGTCCTCGTCGCCAAATGTAGTATCCTGAATAAATGACATCTGGCTGGTTCTGTAGTCACGTATAAAGTGAGTTTCATTTTATTAAATCTGACATTTTATACAGTGTGAGCATACACTAAAATTCTGACAACTTATACAGTATTTCAAGATACTACACTTGCCAGTAGCCACTCTTCAAATTAATGGTGGAAAATAATTTGGCTCCGGATTGTGTATCCATGGTATCGTCAATCTTTGGCAGAGGGTAACTATCCTTTTTGGTGACGTTGTTCAGCTGGCGATAGTCGACGCAGAATCTTATGCTGCCGTCTCTCTCCTTGACTAATACGACCAGGGACGCCCGTGGACTTTTCGAACTTTCAATCAGCCCTCCCTTTTCCATCGTCGATACTATTTCTGAAACCTCCGTCTGCTTAGCCAATGGTAGTCGTCTGGGAGGCTGACGAATAGGTTTTGCGTCTCCTGTGTCGATTCGGTGTTGTACGAGATATGTCCGACCATACTCGCTGTTCTGCGAAGCAAATATATCAGCGAATTCGTTGATTAAGTTCTCCGCCATGGCTTGCTGCTCCTGATTCAACTCACACTTTCCAAATACACTCATTTTATCTCCGTCATTTCCGTGGACATAAGAGGTTTGGCTTACCTTAGAGCTGTGACATGCTCGTCCCCGTAGATCATGCGAATCTCGACGTTCCTGTACTTCAGTACTTACAAGCCGATGTCAAGTACTACATCATGCGCCTTAATAAAGTCAATTCCGATGATACATTCCTCACATATATTGGCCACTAGGAAGGTATGGGAGAAGACTAATCCCGCAAGATTTGTTGTTAGCAGTACTTCTCCATACACCTTTGCCGTTGCTCCACTTGCTGTTTAGAGACAGTAGCTACTGGTGTTGTGCAGCCATGATTGGCGAACGATGGCCTGTCTGGATGGAACTCTGCACTGTCGCTGTAGGTATCCTATCTTGTTGCAGTTCCAGCATTGGATCGTTCCCCAGTGAGCACTGTTTCGTTCTACGACGTCTGCCCTTTGGCACGGGCATTTGACGGTTGTTAACCCTTGTTAAACCAAAGCGTCGTAGTTCCGTTGTTTTCCTTCGAAAATAGTCTGAAGCAACTCTGCAGCTGTACCTCGTAGTGCTAGCGTCAGTACAATGGACTTTTCCTATTCGTCCCAGCTGTTGGTCATTGCAGCTGCTTCGAACTGCCTCTTGTAAATTGGCCATGATGTTTGACCATCGAAAATAGGCGGTTGCATCTCCTTCCTTCTAGGGCAATCAGCAGAATATTCTCGGGCTGTTTCTTTACTTTGTCCAGTTCTCTAGCCAAGTTTTCGAAATTTGTCTCATGCTCTTGCAATGTTTGATTGAATCCGTCAAACTTTGTTTCTACCTTTTCAAGTAGTGTCTCATGCTGGTTTAATTTGTTATCAATCGCCTCGAATTTTATTTCTAGAACATTGTTAAACTCTTCGACGGCATCTTTTTGTGCAGCGACAATGGAATTCTTCTGTTTCTCTAGAGAATTCTTATGTATTTCTAGAGAATTCCTTTGCTCATTTTCTTCTGTTCCACGGACTTGTATTCCATTGATTGTTCGAGAGAATTCTTCTGTTCTACCAACTTAGATTCGATCGAATTCTTTTGTTCTTTCTTCGAGCTTGGCAAGAATTAATGTAACGAAACGGTTTTCGCCACATACTGTGCGAGTATAAATAATAGACGAAACCCACACTACCAACCCAATTCACCACGCGGCATCACCACTGCCGATCAACCCATCATTGCCGAGACACACACACACAGAGCTATCGATACCCACACCTCAGCGACGAAACTCACCATACGCAGCAACTCACCCTACCGCCACACCGCAGCACAGTGCCAAACTACCACACCAACAGAGCTATCACCACCCACACCAGCGACGCAACTCACCACCCTCCCATACCACCGCAGCACCAACCTACCACACCAACGCGCTGCCAACCTACCACACACTAGCACTGCCCGATCTAAGCCACGACAGCCAGCAGATCAGTCGAGTGGTGGCCACCGGACCATACGCACGGAGGCTGGATCCAGTTACGTGTGTGGAGCAGAAGCGCTCTGGTGGTAACTGCGGGACTCGGGTAGAAAGAGTGGTCAGTGGGGACACAGGGTGCGCAGTTCATTGCGGCCCAGGTACCCGTCCCTCCTTGGAGTCGTAGTAGTGGTAGTCGTAGCGATAGACTAATAACGAGATTAGCATGCCCCACAGAGTTCACAATCAACACGGCAACAACAACAGCAACAGCAGCAGGAACAACCACAACAGCAGCAGAGGCAACAACAACGACAGCAGGGACCATTATAAAAGGCAGAGCCGCCTTAGATGAGGGGTCAGTCGCCAGAGCTCCGCCAAGCAAGCACGTCGGTATTAAGTTAAGTTAGAATTAGAGAAGTTAAAGTTAATAAAAGCGAGTTTGAATTGTATAAGTTAAATTGCGCCTTTTCCTTTCCTGGTCAACTCTTCGGTTTTACAAGTGTCGGTTTGATTTCTTCCCCACTCTTAGGTTCTAGGACCCGGACATTCCCGCCGACCTACCCCGGCTGGAAACATACGTTATAAAGGGACTTCAAAATTAAAATTAAAGTAAAGCAAAGCAAAGACATCGATCACAGTGCGAAGGGGAAAACTACAATCCGGCCTTCGAATTCACCATACTAGACAGAGCAGCAGACCGTCAGCAGAACGCAACGGTCGAGATAGCGGATGATGATATAGCGGCACAGCGAAGTCAGGCGACGATACCACAGAAGACACCAACCACCATGGAGGAGAAATCCGGAGACCGCTACGAAAATCTAGCGGGAACATGGAAAGACGAAGCTATGCGACAGAAGACATCTGAGCCTGAAATCAGCGACGCACAAATCTGCGACCAAGTTCGTAAATGGGGAATCCGCTACGATGGAGGAAGGGATCCACTCGGGTTCTTAGCACGAATCGAAGAACTCGCAACATGCTACTGCCTTCCCTTCGGATAAACATAACTTTGCCTGAGTTATTGAAAGACAAAGCATTATCCTGGTATCGCAATAACCAAAGCGACTGGACCAATTGGGATGACTTTAAGCGAGATTTCCATTTATTCTTCTTGCCACCATGATACTTCGAGCGACTTGAGGATGACATCCGCCGACGCATCCAGGGCCCCAGGGGAACATTTACGGATTACGTTATGGCAATCCAAACACTCATGCGTCTTGCAACAGGAATGGACAAAAAGCAACAGCTAGAGAGGATCTACAATAATTGCCGACCAGAATACAAGCTATACATTCGACGGAAGGATTTCACCACGCTACGGGAACTCATCCTCCTCGCCGAAGAATACGAGTGCATCCGCGCTGACCAACGCCCAAGCCAAGTAGCCACCATGGAAGCACCCGCCAGGAGACAAAGCAACGAAGTACCAACAACTCAACATTGGTCGGACCCAGAGCATCATCGTCAGGTTCCGGCGGAACAGTCAAGAAGGCCATGTGCGGCAGAGCTGTCGAAACCCACAAGTACTCTTTTGTTGGGATTGTGGCAGACCAAACGTTCGTACAAGGGATTGTTGTCGACGTACGGGGTCGAGTTCCGGCCAATTGAGGCAACCAGGAACTCGCATAAGTCAAGTCCCCACAAACCCTCATCCGCTATTTATAAACGACGACACACGCATCTTTGCTTACATTTCCATCAACAACGAAATCTTCGAAGCACTCATCGACACCGGAGCATCACGTTCTTTTATTGACTCGGAAACAGCCAATAAAATTGCCACCGACGTAATACCAAGCCCAAGCAATGTCCAATACACACGTCTCGCAGATGGCATTCATGTGCTAATTCAGAGTAGCACCATGATCAATATCCATTTCAACACCAGGGCATATAAGCAGAAGTTCTTGATCATGCCACACATGACCAACGCCATTGTACTGGGAATGGATTTCCTTGCACGAGCGGGCGTGTTCCTACGCCTCGACTCCAACATCATTGAAATCCCAAAGCAGCCAGTAAGCGAAACAGCGTCCGAAGCCATCGCCGATTCTTTAAGCGAACACAGACCACCAGCCAATGCCACAGATGGACCAGATGTACTCTACGCCGTCGACCTGCCGCCGAAAAGAGAAGGCTGGTATGCCAAGAAGAAAGCAGCCGTCTTGAAAGAGCCATCAAGCTTCCGGGACTACCAGATCAGAGACGGAAACCTGTACCGTCACATCCACGACAGCATCGCTCACCTCGAAGAAGGCTACACCTCTTGGAAACTCTGCGTCGCCGATGACCAACGACAACGGATTTTGCAAGAGTGCCACAATGAATCAACTGTTACACATCGAGGGACTAAGAAGACCATTGCCAGAATAGCCAAGAGCTACTATTAGCCGGGCATGTTTAGGGACGTAAGAAAATATATGCGTCGCTACATGTCCTGCCAACGGTATAAGCCACTACAGCGAACAGAAGCCGTAAAGATTTATAACATTGAGGTCAGACGGCAAAACCATCAACGACGATTCCCTATTCCCTCAACTCAATCAACGGATGTTGAATTGCCCAAAGTAAGGGCGGATGTAACGAAACGGTTTTCGCCACATACTGTGCAAGTATAAATAATGGACGAAACCCACACTACCAACCCAATTCACCACGCGGCATCACCACTGCCGATCAACCCATCATTGCCGAGACACACACACACAGAGCTTTCGATACCCACACCTCAGCGACGAAACTCACCATACGCAGCAACTCACCCTACCGCCACACCGCAGCACAGTGCCAAACTACCACACCAACAGAGCTATCACCACCCACACCAGCGACGCAACTCACCACCTTCCCATACCACCGCAGCACCAACCACACCAACGCGCTGCCAACCTACCACACACTAGCCCTGCCCGATCTAAACCACGACAGCCAGCAGATCAGTCGAGTGGTGGCCACCGGACCATACGCACGGAGGCTGGATCCAGTTACGTGTGTGGAGCAGAAGCGCTCTGGTGGTAACTACGGGACTCGGGTAGAAAGAGTGGTCAGTGGGGACACAGGCTGCGCAGTTCATTGCGGCCCAGGTACCCGTCCCTCCTTGGAGTCGTAGTAGTGGTAGTCGTAGCGATAGACTAATAACGAGATTAGTATGCCCCACAATCAACACGGCAACAGCAGCAGGAACAACTACAACAGCAGCAGAAACAACAACCACAGCAGGGACCATTATAAAAGGCAGAGCCGCCTTAGATGAGGGGTCAGTCGCCAGAGCTCCGCCAAGCAAGCACGTCGGTATTAAGTTAAGTTAGAATTAGAGAAGTTAAAGTTAATAAAAGCGAGTTTGAATTGTATAAGTTAAATTGCGCGTTTTCCTTTCCTGGTCAACTCTTCGGTTTTACAAGTGTCGGTTTGATTTCTTCCCCACTCTTAGGTTCTAGGACCCGGACATTCCCGCCGACCTACCCCCGCTGGAAACATACGTTATATTAATGCTATTATAACGGGCATGTCACCGCCTGTACTTACTTGTTCTTCTGTTTCTTCTGCCACTTCGAATAGGATGGATTTTGGATCTCCTCCCTCGCTTTCCTGCAGACGAAGTATGAGGTCACTTTTCCCCCTAGCTGTGGAAAGATTCCGGTTTTCCAGCTCAGTTTTTAACTGAGGTATGCTGAGTTGTAGTGACACAACCGTGTTAATTTGAAGCGATGCAACACTGCACCTACACACGCACACAGCATGTGCGTCACCGCTCTATTTTTGTAAAGACGAATTACATTGTTAGTTTGGAATAAACCGTCATACTGTTGAGATTGGCTTATGATTTTTTTTCTACATTGGCTGGTGTTTTTTTTTTTCCTACTTAATTCTTTCAGTTTTCTTTCGCGTGTATAACATTATTTAAAGCTTTTATTTACACATTCGCGGCTTCGTTTTATTCACCATTCGTTGAGTTTTGAAGTTTCGAAGCTTCGTTGAATAAGTTCATCTACTTTTCATCAGGTGGTGCTGGGATCAATAAGTAGTACTTTTCAATCCACGCTACAATATTTTGATGGGATAATTATTTATCCCCCACTTGGAGTTAAAAAATGTGCAATTTTTTGTTTATAAATGCATAAAAAGTGGGTTGTTCGCATTTCATCAATTCGTTCGTTCGCTCAAATACCTACGCACGAACGAATATTCTTAAATTTTGACAGTCCGTTCAAAACATGAATGCTTTTCCAAGTCGCAGCAGTTCAAGAATTTCAGCCATCCGTTTCTACCCGCAATGTCTAGTTTGAGGTTAAGTTTGATCGAATGTTTTATTCGCTAGTTTGTGGAACGCGAATTAAATGATGTGGATTGTGAATAAAGTTTGACAATTCGCGCCAAAGGTGTTTAAACTATTTATAAACTTGTTTTCTTAATAATGGTATTCACTTAAGCGCGTAAAAGTCCCATAACTGCGTAAACTGCAGAAATTTATCACCTCGTAAATCAACTGTCAGATTTTGTATGGAGAATAGTTTATGCAGACCTCATAATTTTCCGCGACGATTTAGGCTCTGAAATCAACCGCGGAAAGTTACGCAAATTACAAATGTTAAACTCTGACAAACAGTCGTATGAATTGTTTGTTTGCTTCCAGATTTACAGTCGATTTACGCGATTTACGCAATCATATTTCCGAGGGGTGTTCACTTAAGGCACCGCACAAATTTTTCGGAGTATCTATTCGCCCGTTCATTTTGACAGATTTTGTACTGAACTGACGTTTACCGATTTTCGGGACACGACTACGTAATCAACGTAACGTCATCGTATTTTCATTAAAAACTCTTTTATAAAGATAAAAGTTGATCCTAAACGTACGGCATAATGTCCGAAAATGATTATACTGGAGTTTAGAGTCCTTGCCGCGAGCGTAGCGAGCCACATACCCCAACTTGACGCAATATAAACTTTGACATTTCGTTACGTAGTCGTGTCCCGAACAACGGGCGAATAGCAACAGCCCAAATTTTTACATTTAAGAGCTGCATACATTTATCAGATTAAGTGAATACCCTTAATACGTTTTTATGGGATAATTAATTATTCTTCTCTTGGAATAATAAAATTGGAAATTTTTTGTTTATAAATGCAAAAACGTGGTTTGTTCGCTTTTCATCAATTCGTTCGTTCGCTCCCATGTGAATGGTCCTTAAGTATCCAAACGTACTCAATTCGAGATAATATTGGAATTATTTGAACGCATCCATTCAGTTTAGTTTTTTATCTGACAATACGAAAAGTTCTTCGAACTCGAAATGAAGTTGCATAAAAAAAAACAATTTATTTTTTCATATTATTAATGCCGAGCCGACTATTAAGATCGAGATATGTAGTGCATATTAACCAAGAAGAGATTGGGGTTTCTAAGCATTTTATAACGAGGAAGATCATTTTCCATAAAATAAAAAGTATGGGCGCGATTGTATACAACGAAGCACAGCGTCGGTTATCAGATGCAGTAGCAGTTTGCATCACAGTTTTCAATTAACAAACAAATCGTGTATTTTGCCCGTTGCAGTATATCCACCTAAAAATTAGGTACATATTTGTTTATAACAAAATGCTTGATTTACATACGAATGTATAATTTTAGATATACCCTTTAAACGAACTTAAATATATGCATGAATATTTGGTTCTTATTTTGTTGAATGAATCTATCCTCAGATATAATTGTATAGTAGGTATCTAACATCTAATGAAGTGTGCACCAGTTTACCATTACCAAGTTTTTGCTGCAAATGTATTTTTGTTCATATGCAATTAAAACTAATCTGAAAGTTTGTGTGGAGAATGTGAAGTGAAGAATCGGTTCATTTTAAATATTGGTAAACAGAAAAGGATAATTTTGACTATTTTTTTGACGAAGATGGTTGTGAGTTAAACATTAATTTATTTTCATCGATTAATATATTGTAACTTGTCGTCTGCCCTGCGCTTGATGTACGGTAAGTAAAAGTACCGAGATAAGTACCTACCTACCTACCTAGAGCTATGAGATGCTTTTTTTGAGAGGGCGGAAACTAGTATCATATGGTAATACATACATACGTATTATTGTTGTACCAAATACCTTTGTGTGTTTGATAGGTCTCATGTTTATCAACATACAATGTATGTTACAAAAAGGTAATCAATTGATTGCGGCTAAGTGGGAGGAAATAGAAAGAATACATTAGGCAGAAAAAGTAATGTATACTTAACTAGGTACCTATTATAATTTGTTTTGTAGAACTGGTTAAAGTTATGGTGTATGGGCTGGCAAATGATTTGATTAGCAACCTATTGATTTGACAATTTATGAAAAAAAAAAACGATTACATATTGGTACATATCTACCTACGTACATAATATTTTATCGATTTTACTAACACAAGGTTTTTTCGCACATGATGTACATATTGAAGTTCTACCTATACTCGCCTTCATTTTTAAAAAACACAATCTTTGTGTGAAACCCTGTTCAACAAACTGTTCCTCCGGTTACAACTTTTTTCAAAAATAAAATAAAATAAATAAAAAATTAATAGGTACCTACCCACAGTGAGCGTCTCAAAAGTGAAAACAACTATGTTTAGTTTTATGATATCTAGTTGTTCTGACATGAGTTTAAACTTTAAAGCCATTAAAAAACCTAAAAGGACATCGGTGTTCACTCGCATTTAACGCTCGCTGTATATAAAATTCTTGACATACATACTGTGGTAAGGTAACAAATATTAAAGTTTGCAATATCAGCACTTGTATTTTTGATTAAAAAATTGAATGTAGACCTACTTTATCCGTCGCAGCTTTATAAATTAAAGCTAATGTAAAAAATGTGCACGACTGGGTCGCACATAACTTTCTCGTTTATTGCGAATCTAGCAGAATATCAGAGTCAGCAAATTTTTCGTTTAAAATCATACCCACTCAAGATGTACCAGGTTACTGAACCCTTCTTAATTAACAACGTAATACATACTACATAAACATACGTATTAACTTCAACATTTTATAACTTTTAAATTTCAATCCGAACTGACACTTGAAGGAGGCAAGAGGGCGATGAATTTCGAATTTATATATATTGCCACTGAAGTTTTAGGCTTTGCAAAAATATACGTGAATAAAGATCGGGATTTGGGTAGTCATTTTTGAGAAATATGTATTCATAAAACGGCAATATTCGAGTTTTCTGAGAAAAACTAAGTACGTGATCATGTTTAGAATGCTTATGTTGTCTTTATGTATTTTGATCAAAATCGTTATAGCGGTTTTTTGTAAAATTATGCTGACAAATGTTACAATTTGGATTCGAAAATCACTGTTATTAAACTGTTTAGCTGAAAACTGAGTACGACGTATTCTTCAGGATATAAACATTACCTAGCAGTTACATTTTTAACCAAATCGAAAATGGCCTTTTCGAGATGTGTGTAGTTTTTAAAGTACCGTTTTTAGCGATTGGGGTGGAAATCGAAGGACGCATTCATGGTTCAAAAAACTGTTTTTCAGCTGTTTAGCTCAAAACTGAGCAAATAGTATTACTATGGATTTAAGCATTACCTGACAGTAACATTTTTATCATAATCGAAAATGGCGTTTTAGAGATATGAGCAGTTTTTTAAAAGTACTATTATTAGGGATTTGGGTGGATATCAAAGGACGTAGTCCTATTAGAGAAAAACTGAGTTTACTATCAAGTTAAAAATGACAATAGTACCTTAAAAATATATTTTTTTAAAAATCGTTTTTACCGTTTTCGAGAAAGAGCCAATTTTCAAAACTGCCGTTGCTGGACATTAACTCAACGATCAATTTTGGTTCAAATCGTTAGAGCCGTTTTCGAAAAAATCTTAATTGTTTAATATTTCGTAAAATGTTTATAAACACTGTTTTGCAACTGTTTAGCTCAAAACTAAGCAAATGGTATTACTATGGATTTAAGCATTATCTGAAAGTAACATTTTTATCATAATCAAAAATGGCGTTTTTAAGATACTAGCTCTACTTTTCACTCATATAAATTCAAGAAGTGCAAACAATTTATCATTTCTGTTCTCTCTCTCCATCTCTCTATATGAAATAGCAGCTGTCAAAATAAACCTCAAAATGCGAAACGAAAGTTTAAACGGCAGAATGCAGGCGTTTAACTTAAACCGAGTGTTGAACTCCACTTTGGGTTTAAACGAACACAGTGAAACCGAAAATTTTTTGAACGAAGGTTTAAATCAAAACGAGAGTTTAAACTCTGACTGTGCAACTGGGCATAAATATTACTCTCTGTTTGATTCTTAACCATTTTAGTGTATTTAGCAAACGCAAGTTGGTGTTAAAATTTTTAATATACAACGCATTGCTTTGTAATAACTGTAATCAATTATAAGATAAAATCTCAATGAATCCTAGCTTTTTATTTAAAATGAAATACATAATGTGTTTTCCTTTTCAATTGTTGTGATTGTGTGGTTAAAGGAGGTGTCGAAGAAGAGGACAAATTTTTCTCCTCTGCGTTTAGCAATTCTATTTTGTTTTTTTCATTCATGCAGTGCGTCACTGACAAGTGGCGGCTTAAGTCTGGGTTTAGCTAAGTGTAGGATTAAACAGTAGCTTTCATTTTCGTAGTCGATATATAAGTTTAGTTTAGTTAAGCCACTAATTGAGTGCCATTGTGAACCATTTGAATATACAAACCTGGTGAATGTATGCGAATGTGTTTGCCATCTAAAACTACGAGTCTTCGTGTTAGGGAGTATTTCCTTCAATAACAAAGGAATGATTTGACATTTCTCTTGAACAGTATTGCCAAAGATAATACATATTATTGTTGCTTATTTCTGTTCTCTAATATTATTTTGGGATAAATATTATCTTATTGTACTAATGGCAATTATGTATTCTCTGGATACGGTGGTCGGTGGCTGAGTTACTATTTAAATAAATATTATCGTTAAACCTGCACTGTGGAAACCAAATTTGTGTTAATCCTGACTTAATACTTGAATCCAGTCTTAAGCTACCAGTGTGAAAATGAAATGCTGAAGGCGGAAAAGAACGATGAGAATATTGAAAAAAATGGCATAAATCCTGAATCCTGAACCTTAACTAATCTCTCTTAACTGTTGTACGAATTTACCGAGAAGAAAATTAAGTGCGTACCTAATAGATTATTTTAAAATTAACGGACGACATAGCTGGATATCTAATGTGGTTTTCCATTGGGACAAAACTCAATTTTTCTCACAAATCCCAATCTGTATTTATACACTGACTCTGACATTCATCGAGATTTGCAATAAATGAGAAAGTTTCGTGCACAAGAAGGTATGTTCACCAGAGACGCCAAAGAATTAAATCTTTGATTTAAGAAATCAATTGACTTCATGCTTCTGTTTTTTGAATTCTTGATTTCGCTTTGGGATTTAGACTTCAGAATTGAAATCTTTCATTCTTTTTGAAGTCTTGACTGGATCAGTCTTTACGACCGCTTATATGATTGAAGTCAATTGAACGCAAGTCTTTAGAATTACACTGCATTCACTAAAGCCATCGACTACAAATCTTCAAGGGCAATCCCCATACGGGTTGAGGAGAGAAGCTCCGTCCGGAGAAGTAGCTGCTCGACATTGAGTTCCTCACGTATTCTGGTATTTCTAATGCGATCTCTACTACGGGTAACACCAGCAATACAACGGAGAAATCTCATTTCGGCAGCTTATATCCGCGATCTTATTCATTCGGTCATTACCCAAACCTCATCATCATGACCATAAGCAAGAGTTTGAACAAACACCGAATTAAAAACTGACAACTTAGCTTTGACACCAAGTTCAGTCCTCCTAAACAGAACGACCAAGCTGTCTTGAAATTGACCCAGCCTGACCAATCCTACAGGAAAACTCAGCATTGCTCCTTCCATCACTCGTGAATACGACCCCGATATACTTAAACTTCTCCACCTGTTTCAATGGGACTCCACTAACATCAAGAGTGCATTAAACAGGCGTTCTTGAGACGACCATAACTTCAGATTTGTTCACGTTAACCTTCATTTCGGCTTCAACACGAATGGCTACAAACCGATCGAGTGCGCGCTGAAGTTCAGTCTGAGGATGACCAAGTCATCAGCGAAGAGCAAATGAATTATCCTCAGATCTCCCACATCGACACGTTCTTCAGAAAAGTGCTGGCTCCATCTGCGCAAGATGCCCTCCTCATTAGAAAAAAGTGTACCATCTTTGGATTTGACTCCTTCAATAATGTTCCACTTCCTTCCTCTGCCAGAACACCTTGCTTGCAGATCTGTTGTGATCACGGTCCAATTTCTCGCCGAACTCCCCCCAAGATTGTTCTTTGGTTGCTTTAACAGCCAATTTGCAAGTTCTTCGCGCCTCAATGTACCGGTGTCAAGAAGGTAAGTCTCCCAAGTGAATCCACACCTTGAAAACCTTTTTCTTCTCTCTGATTGCTTCTTAAACTCCGGGAGTTTTAAACCACGCAGTTCTTTTCTCACTACCAGGCGCCACACCGAGCCGCTTCATTCCGCAAACATATCCTGCAGAGGCAAAGACTGCTGTTGAAAACAACTGCCATTCTTCCTCTACATTCAATGGAATGTTGTGAATTTGTTCAAACCTTGCAGATACCTGCCGTGCAAATTCCTCCCGTATCTCATCGTTCTGTAGCTCCTCCCACCGTATGCGCGTAACCATCCTTGGTTTACGCTTTGGCAGGATAGGTATTTGATCGTTGAGATACAATTTACACAACACCAGGTGGTGATCAGTTGACAGTTCAGCCCCTCTCAGCACACGAACATCACAAACAATACTTTTAATACACGACGGTACCACAAAGAAGTCTATCAGCGATTTCTGCTGCAGACTTCGACGGTGCCATGTGTATTTATGGATATCTTTGTGTGGAAAGAAAGTGTTCATAATGGACATTCCATTTGAAGAAGGTACCACAAAAGCCTAAGAATCCATATCTGCAACTTTTTCAAGGGCTGCTTCATCTAAGAAAGCTGCGTACCCCGACTCCAGATTCGGTGCATATACCTGCACTAGAGCTAGAGTTGATCTTTCAGGGTTTAACTTTAAGATCCTAATGTTATCCACTCCAATACTCTGCCTGCCAGCCTGGGACTTGTGAGCATCCCCACTCCCGCCTGAGCAGACATTGAAGGTGCTACTACCGACATGAAGAGTTTCCACCCATCCGCAAGGTCCACAGTTCCAGAACCCCTTTGCTTTGTTGAGGAAACACCAACTATATCTAGTCGATATTTGACAGCATCCCCAACAAGCTCCAGGTCTTTTCCCGTGAGTGAATAGATGTTCCACGTGCCTATCCTAAGTCTATGCCGTTGTCGAGTAACCGAAAGTCCACTTTTGCCCCTATTTGTGCATAGCGCATCCACCCTCTGACCCCCATAATGGTTTGCGAGACCATTGATGGGAAGCTCGTAGCCATTTCGGATTAAACCCGGCCGACTGCCGAGCGTGACAATCCGATCACCAGACGCTCGCAAATTGCCGCCCTTCAGGCCTGGCTCCAAAGGGCGCCCTATTATGACAGTCTTGGCAATATCCGAGGCTCTTTTAGTTCTTCTTGTCATCGTTGGGTGTGTGCTTCGTCAGCCATGACTAGGTGAACGCCTGCCTCCCACCACAGGGAGGTCAGCTACATGAGGGTGCAAAATAATTAAGTTATTTTGTTGTTATAATTTATGACCTCTTAACAAAATAAAAACTAATTGTTTAAATTTTTATATTATATGGAAACTAGCACACTGCTGTACAATTGCACAATAAATTCACCCAAGCGTACAAAAAGTTATCATGAAAGGAGACTAGAAAGATGGGTTCGATTACTATACTGTTGCCTGAAGATGCGGTGGCTTATGGAATAAGTTGAGCGTATTAATTTTATATGAGGTAGATATGATATATGAGTGAATGATGCTTTGTTGGTATCGCACTTTGAACATTACAGTGTAGTATACATAATACTCGACGTAGTTATTCCGACTCACCTTGATCTGATATTATGGCAAGTTCAAATTTATTTATATCTGTATACCTTCTACTATTGTAAGCACGTACGAGGAAAATAAAAATGATATAGCGTTTGTCGTTGCAGAACATAATTCCTGGGTTTTTCTGTCACAGTCTAGAAATACAATTTCCACTAGAAAAAAATCTTTTTCAAGCGCGTAATACAGTAAGTAGGATATATTGAAACATATTCCCTTAGTGACTTTATAATACATTTTCTGGGTGGTCACAGAATCCGCCGTATTCGGAATTTTGCTACGAACCCCGAAAGAACTATCACAGAATCCGTTTCCACTACGACGTAATCCGTCGTAGTAAATATGTCCACTACGACGCATTCTGTGATAGTTCTTCCGGGGTTCGTAGCAAAATTCCTCAGTTTGCCATTTAAGTCAGATATCACTATCCGAGACCTTTGAAACAGAAAGTTGAAGTTTATCATACATATTAATTCCGGATAGGCTATCCGAGACTTTATCAGCTAGTCTTGAAACTGGCCCTTAGTTTTTTATAATTTATAAACGTTTGATGAAATTTTCAATTTCATTTATGAAAAAATATTCGATATTTATATCACATTTTATATCACCAGCGACCCACTTAAGGGATAAGCGGGGTATCGAAAATGAGTTAATGAATGAATTTATCCATGCTAAATTAAAATAACTAGAACAACACAATTCACTTAAAAATGTGATAAATAATAAAAAACATTATTTCCATTCCTGTCAAACAACTAGTGCCTGATAAATTTTTCTACCGGATAGTTTATCAGAGACTTGGACGATGAGACAGAAAAAAAATATCAGCTACTTTTATCTGGTGGAAAGCGTTATGTGTAGGCTAACTATCCGAAACTTTATCCGGAACATTTGAAACTGGCCCTTAGTTTAATGTATTGAACAATAATTTTCCTTTTAAAATCAGTTAAGTTTACAGCATTCTTTATTCGCTCTGGAAGACTGTTGAATATTTGAAGACCCATGTGGTTTATTGTCCGCTCAGCTCTTCTGGTTCTGGTTCTTTGCACCCGAAAATCACCTTCACTTCTTAAGTTGTGCAAGGATCCATCATTTATTGATATGTTTTCTTGCAAATAGTTTTTTAAATATATGTTCCTTTACTTTTGAATCTTACGAATTTTGACGAATTTTTACTCAATGTCGTTCCTCAACTCGAAAAATTCGTAAAAGCTTCCAGAGAGCAAGATATTACCCCTCCACTGAGAATCTTACTAGTTTTTACTCAACAAATTTCTTTGCGTAAGAATTGAAAGAACTGTCACTGTCAGTCGCCTAAAAATTGACAGATGATTTGAAATTTAATTTGAAATGCGTGTAACGACTATTGGCTTTTGTCTCTGATTTTCTGCGATAGGAGAAACAAATTGGTATGAAAATGGTATCAGAAGGCGGGAAAATAATGTAGCTTTTTTTTTCGAATGCATGAAGTTCAGTCAGTAAAAACTCTTCCATATACTTGGGTTCATACTCACATGCAATTTATGAAAAACCAAAATGCATCTGTCATTTTTCATAGTTACTACAATAGCGTTCCCTAACGTTTTCATAAGTTTTTCTCTTTGAGAGAGAATTCATCTCCACTATTGTCATTTTGACAGTCTTTTCCGTTTTTACTACAAATACAAAAGTAAAGGAACATACCTAGTCTTTGGCCAGTTAAGGGCGTTTAACATAAGCACTATAGGAGTATATCTATCACATTTAAGGTCTATACGCATTGATTTATTTTGCAGTACTTGTAGTTTGCTTTTTTGACACTGATTACAGAAATTCATATTAGTGAATCGAATTCAAAACATTTTTAATGTTCCTATAATATTAGTTAAAATTAGAATCGTGTTTAATTTTAATAATATACAGTGTTGGTCAAATCAATACTAAAGCACAAAATGTTAACGCTTTGGAAAAGGTTACATAAAATTCAAAAATTGTTGTTATATTTCTAGCTCAATATGTATATCAGACACTTTTGAATTCAATACAAACAAATAATACACACTATATAGGAACGACTTGCACGTGTTTCTTTTTGCTGAATTGTACTGTTTTTTGTTTGTAAGCTCGATTTTAACAGTAAGAAAACAAGTAGTTGTGTGCCATGAACATTGCATATCGAACGTTATTATAATTTATTCTGATTGAGCTCAGCGAAGCATCTAAGTCGTCTTTGAACCGATTCCAATTCGTATTCTTAAAACTTTTTTGAGGTTAATACCCTATTCACACAAAGCCGAAAACCGAGTTTTCGGCAAAAAAGTTTAGACAACTCGTGGATTGTAATCGTTTTCGTTTCGTTTTCATGGAAATGACCTCAAACAACTCGTTTTGAAAACTGCAATATGTATGGGAAAACTGCTGTTTTCGATTAAGTTTTCGACTGTTTTCGCGAAAACCCAGTTTTCGTCTTGGTGTGAATAGGGTATAAGGTTATTCAGCAGAAGTTCAGTGTCTACTAGGTCGATGTTAAGAAGTAAAGAAAAATGATCCGAAAAAGTCGAAAGCGACTGATTGATTGATTAACAACGTGACTCGAAATTAAAAAGTGATCTAGTCAAGAAGAGTTCCTTGGGAAAGTGGGGGAATCTTAGGTGAAGTTGAGAAGTGAGGGGCCGTGGTTGTTGAGCCAATCAAAAAGCACCCTACCATTGGAATTATGAATTGAATCGTTCCATATGGTGTTTTTAGCGTTGAGGTCCCTCCCAATTAACGCACCGTCGAAAAATGAGATTATCCATCAAAGAACGTTGAGAGAAGTTGTAGGGAATATAAATAGAACCCAGGACTAAGTTTTTAAAAGCCCCATTACATCTGGTTTTCATGGAAATGAAAACCGACGGTAAAGAACGATTTTGAGCCGGTACTGGATCAAAACTTAAGGTATTTTTAATTACAATGGCTACACCTTGATTTATATCGCTTCGAATGAACCTGAAAGAATCCAATCTAACATTGTGTTTCTTTTTGGGTTTCTGGAAGTAAGACTATTCGCAATTACTTGCCAGGAGCGACTTATAAAGATCTGCTCTCCTACCATGACTGATTAAGGACGAAATGTTATGCGTGATAATTTTTAAAGACATTAGGCGAGCTTTTTTTTCCGAGAATCCGCCTTAAGGAGACCAGGAGGAGATTTAACGCCGAACTCTACTAGCTGTACAGCGACATCGACCTGGTCAGAAAAAAACGTATCAGTCGACTAAGATGGCTAGGACATGTAGAGCGAATGGACACCAACGCTCCGGCCCGTCTTCGATTCCAACCCGGAGGGACAACGCAGCAGAGGAAGACCTCGCCTTAGGTGGCGGGCACAAGTGGAAGGGGACCTCAACTATTTTGGAGTGCGCAACTGGAGGCAGTTAGACAAAGATCGTGCTAACCGGAAAGGCGTGTTGGTTGAGGCCCAGGTCCACCCCGGACTGTAGCGCCATCTAAGTAAGTAAGTAAGTAAGTAAGCGTATTGTCGTGAGGCGTTCGTTCACATACATGAAACTAGAGACTTCTTGCCTAAGTCTGCCTTCAACGTTTTCCGCAGTCGGGCAGTTACCCCGGCGTACAACCCCCAACCTAGAGGGCCAGGCCCTACGTTGGACCCCTTGGGGCCGGGTTCCTCCGGTGTCAGTAACCCACTTCGGGGATGTAAGAGCTGCCGTTGGCCCATAAAGGGCTCATCAGCCACCATCTCTGTTTCAGGACCCTGACTATTTCTGAAAAATCTTCACTGACCTCAGCTCCAAATATGTCGAAGTAGCTCGAGTAAGGTAACTGTCATCCGTTGACTGTTGACTGTTGACGACACCGTTGATTCAGCCTAGTGAATTTATCCGCAATACGTCCTCTTTCTGAGCGGCTCATGTAAGACTTCTGAGACTCGTTCAGTCAGTATTTCCGACAGAGCATTATAGTGTACAGTGCATTATTTTCTTCGTGTTCAACACTCGCGCTTATAAGTTCAGCAAGTCACGTCCGGATGGGCAGGCCAGTACCCGGTGGTTACCACGCGGAGGTAAAATAAGCACAATTGATGTGTATGAAAATGTTGCAACGATTCATACACGCCCAACCACCCTATCAAACCTATACGAATTTTCATAGTGCTTACGTAGATTTAAGAAACACCTAAATGTTCAATGTATGCCACACAGCTGTAACACAGTTTTCCTATATTTCGTGTACATACCTAATTAGCAATTTCTATTTACGTTCAATAATTTGTATTTTCCTTTATATTCGCATATAGTCGTCGCCCATAAACGACTTGTTTAAAATAGATAAAAGATAGGAAAGACATGCTTTTAATATGCATATGCTTATTGTAGTATTGTGCTTACAATTTTAGCATTATAATACACAATTGTGGCGGCACTTGAAAGGGCGATAAGGTCCACCCAGTGGTGTGCTCATTTACGATCAGTTGAGATCATTTTTGAAATGTCAGTGCTAACAGTTTAAATTTAATTAAATTTAGAGGCTACAGACACACATTTTTGTTTAATTATAATGCAAAATTATTTATAGAAAGACTTACTAATGCTTTTTTCATTCATATATTCGATGTAACTGGTTTCTATATTGATACACTTTTTTAAATTGCAGCATGATATACTCATAAAAATGACAACTTCATCATCTATGTTCCATATATCAAATTCAGACAACCCTCAAAGTTCTCTTCGTATTGCGGACGAAAGCATTTCAATATTGAAAGCTGAGGATGTATGCGAAGAACTTGTGGGAAATAAAATAATCGCTATAGAATTAAGCGACGACGTGACCAATTCCTGTGCCAAAGGACATCATCATTGCGATGGCAGTGATAGCGGAGTAGACATTTCTACAACATTAAACATATGTCTACAACGTGCATTAAGCAGTAATAGTGGTGATTATGCTAGTAGCAGTGGTGGATTAGATATAGAATCCAATTTAAATGACAATGTATCATGTGGGTCCAGTATGATAAGTTGCACATCTGATTTAGGCGGCGAACATAAATCCAGTAATACAGTACTCAATAAAAAATTAAACTATGAATGTTGCAGCGAAAATGGTAGTGAAAGTTCGTCAGTTGCGGCTGGATGTAAAGATCGTAAGTCCAATAACGTAAAGAAAAAAGTGGGTATGTTTGATCCAACATACTTAAAGTCGGTATGGAAAACATATCCGTCCACACCTCCAACTGCAGGTCAGTTGAACAAAATGAGATCTCGCGTGACTAGTACATCGCAAACAAAATCATGCTGCCCTTCATTACAACCACGTGACCGTGCAAGATCTCGTGAAAAGGCAGAGAAACCATTGTCAAATTCATCCAGTAAAACTACCACTCCACCATTCCGTTCAACTCCAATAAGACGTACTCCAAAGCCTGATTCCTTGCCATGTGCTTTAAATTTGACCCAAAGTCTTCAACGTGGGTCACAACGTACGCCATCAATGACAAGAGCGCGCACACCAGGTACGCCATCAGATGATGGCCGTTGGCCCTCGATAGGAAGTAAAGTCACTGCAATGGGAGTAGGCCCCAAACGTGGTAGTTCTGTCATACCTGACTTAGGATCACTAAAAATGCGTGGACAAGTGACGTCTTTTGATTCAAAGTACGGAGTTTCCAATGGAAATTTGTCTAATACTTTGCCCCGCAGAAAAAAACAAAAATCAGTAGAAGACTTAAGGGGACGAAATTCGCGTAGTAGCTCTAATTCTAGAGATAATGGTATGTCATCCTCTATTACAGTAGCTTCGAGAAAAAACGTAGTAACTACCTACAGCACTCCATCTAAAATGTACACCCCGCCAATAAAAGTCAGTTATAGAAAGGCAGCGATAAAAACGAGGATATATCATGAAATGAGTGTACAAACAGTCATGACTGGACAGGATGTTGAAAAAGCATTTACGGGTGACTTAAGCCGTTGCGTTCAGATAGATTCTGTCGAATTAGTTGAAAAGCAAACACAGTCAGATATACGAGATACGGAAATGGACCGATTGCGTGAGGAGGTACAACAACTTATTAAAAAACAAACTGATTTAGCATGTAAGTTAGAAGAAAAGACACAAAGGGTTTTTAGTTTGGAGCAACAAATAAGTAAGGAGAGAGAAGAAAAAATAGCTGCTCAAAGAGAACTCAACCAAAATACCGAGCGTGTGGTTGGTATGCTCGAGTTGGCTCGTCACACATCATCGGCTGAGGGAAGTTGCGATAGCCTCATGATGCTGGAATCGCAAATCCAAATGTCCGGTCATGAATTGGTTGAGAAGCAACAAGAAATAATTAAGCTGCGCAATCTATGCCGCACTTTGCAAACTGAAATGGAGCGTGCATTAGTAGCGCAAGAGTGCCTGATGCAGGAAAAGATTTCTATGGAGCGCGAATCAATTGAGTTGCAAGATTTTCTTCAGCACGAGAAGACAGCAATGTGTGATGCTCTCAATGAAAGTGAATTAGAATATCAGCATTGCAAAAAGGCGCTTTCGGAAAAGGAAGATGAGGTGAAAGTGCTCCGTGACGAATGTCGACATTTGGTGAGATTGAACGAGCAACGCAGGTAATACTAATAGAATAAGTTCTTAGATCGCTTAATTCCATCTTACTTTCAGGCAAGAAAACAAGCTCATGCAATCAAAGTATTCAATGCTAGAATCAAAAAGTAAGGAGCTTAAACACCACCAGAACACAGCTGTATCTGGGGCGTCGGTGGCATTGTCAGGACTTCATGCTCGTCTCGACAGTTTAGTAGAGCAATTGATCTCTTCGTATAACATTTCAGAACAAGATTTGGAGGTTAGTTAATTATTATTAATTATAATTAATTATTAGTTAGGAATAATAACCTACTTTTGTCTACTTTTCACCGATTCTAAAATGTCCAAAACACCTGAAAATGTTTGGTGTCAAAAATCGCAACGCAATTTTATTATATGTATTTGATTTTTTTTTAAACATTTGGTAAACGTTAAATTATTTAAATGTTGATAAATTAAAAAAAAAGTAGGATGAATCATATTTTGTTGCAATTTTTTTTCCGCAGACTTTCAAAACAAAAGACAGATTTAACAAAATAATATTTTGCAACGTAAAAAACTATATAAACCGAAATCAGCAGTATTTTCGATTTAGCAATTTGTTTGCACCCTTCGTAACTCACCCTTCATATTATGATACAATTTACTTCATTTTTATACCTTCCACAGGAAGGTGTATTCACTCTGGTACTTCCCATACAAAACCAATATTGGACCCATGCGTCTCTGTCTGTTCAAAACAAGATAGCGTTTAAACGAATAGACCTAGGCGAATAAAATTTTGTAATTTTGTGGACTTATTTTTTTGGAGTGTAGTGTATCCACTTATTAACTCGCATCGTGTGTGAGGAACACCAGAATACAAGACCTACTCACTGTGGAGCAGGTGATGTTAGGTTTTCACTTGTCGTTTTGAAATTGACAATTGAAATGCAATTTTACGCCAATTAGAAAATTAGTATTAGGAATAACGAAAAACTTCTTGGCATTGAATTGACTAATGTCGTTTTCGGTTGGTCGTCCAGAACCGTCCGGAAGAACTCTCCGCGATTCTGAATTCAAATCCAGAAGCAAAATTTTCTTCTTTTCAGGAGAAGAACTGTCAGTTGAGTGCCAATCGAAAGCTTTTAGAAGCGTTCAGATTGTTTCCGGAGCGTTCTAAACGACCAATCGAAAACGACATAACAGCGCTTGTCAATAAATGAAAGAGAATTCACAGGACACGTGAAAATAGCTAATAATAATTGGCATCATGTTTGTCAATGACCATGTCTTTTTTATGAAAGGTTTTTGACAGTACATCAGCTGTGCAAATTGTTTTCGATTGTTGATGGAAACATACGAACTTAATATAGATAATCATATTAACAAAGAATCGAATTCCACAGATGACGAGGAAAATGACGAAGATTATAGTAATTGTTCCATGTCCATTATTTACGTTTTTGTTTTGAATAATTGCTTTTCACTAGGCTTTTCGTAATTTTCATTTAAAAATAAATTCCTGATCCGGATAAAAAAAAAAGATAAATATTTTTTTGCACAATGGAACATAAAAAGTGATTAGATAGATTAAATTGAATACCAAATAAAAACACTTTATTTAATTTAGAGAGAACAACGAACATATTTTTATAAATAAAAAGTAGTGTGATAATGCTGACGCAAAATAAATTTTAAACAGAATCAGTTAGTTGGGTTGTTATGAAAGTAACTTTCAATTGCTCTTCAACAGGACATTGTTTACCATAATGAAGCATACCCCAATAGTGCCAGCAGTTGTGATGCAACACCTGAGTATGAAAATAATATCGATGGTACAGTGACGGACCAATACGATGGCTCCGTATCGCCACAAAGAAATCAATCTTTTATTGCAGCTGTTATAAGCGCCATTCGAAATGCGACGGTGCCTTCTGGGAAGAAACTGCGATCTTTTAATGGAAAACCATCAGATGTTGGCAATGGCGGTACCTATATAAATAATAAAATTTTTTTAAAGGTGGTACAATTAACGTTTCATTTTAATATAGATGAATCCGATTCTACAGAGATGCTCGATTCGGAAACCGAACCATGTCTCATGATGGACAACGTCTTAGAAGACGTCACAATGCCGGATTCCCATTCACATAATATGGTGTCCTCAACCGGAATTGCAATTTCTCAAATCGAACTACCTCCCGACCTTATTCAAGCTGGTGATGAATCGTTATACAATCTTTCACAAGCTATTACAAATCGGCAGAAAGTTGAATTTCAAATAAATTCCACAGCAGGGAATTCAGTGGACCCATTCAGGTAATCACTTATACGTACTTACATCATCTACATATGTATATGTATTATCAAAAATCGATGTGTCTGAGATTAATAGACTTCGAAATCACCGAACCGATTGAGTTACAACAGTCCCTCAGCCAGCGACATTAATTGTTTGACAGATTAACTCTTGACAAACATAAAATCGATGCCTGCAGACAATAGCTTACAGTAAATTCGTAAAGTTGGTAGACGTCTAAGTTGCGTATAGCTGAAACCTTCCAAAAATGTTAATTTACATTGCGTTTAGTCAGTCGGACAATATACTCCTGCGGTATACCTAAAGTTGTAAAAAACACAAATTGTCTAACTTGCGTTTTGAGAAATCTGCTAATGAAGTTTTATTTTTTACACCTCGTTTCAACAATCGTTAATATTTACACAATGGACAGTTACATAATGATGGCTTATTTCAAGGCTATTGGAAAATCTATTGACAACTGTTTTATGAAGTATTATCTGTAGGTATACAATATATGTACAATGTATAATGTATATGTATTATAATGTATGGCACGAGTACGATAACTGTGGCGCCAAAAATTGATAACGGTATTTTGTAGTGAGGTTAAATACAAGCATTTTTTACTATGGAATGGGTCCATCTTCCGTATACTTGGCCAGAGTTGGTCGGTAACATGTCTTTAAAAGGTTACCCCCATATTAATAAATACCGCATAGCGGTGAGCTAGCTTTAACACCTCTGTTAACTCGTAATTCTTATTAATAAACATATCTTAGCTTTCACTAACATGTCTTAAGGAGTGGATAACTTAACTCACCGAATTCGGCGTATAGAGAGTGGTTAACTTACTCACACACAGAGATAGCTTTGTCCAACTGCTATACACATACGACATACATCAAATACACGTATACCAACAAAAAGTTCGATTGGACGCGAGGAATTTTAAAGCTGAAGGAGAATTTCAGAGCGAATCTTAAAATCGCAAGCAAAAACACATAACATGCTCTGAGCACGATAGAGTTAGCTGCTGAAATATGACAGATTTACAACCATGTTTAGTACAGTTTGGACGCAGTGCTGCCGTGCGTTTAATGATAAAGAGTGGATAGGATAGCTTATATGGATATACATATGTAACATGTATTTATGAATATTAAGTTATCAAACGAAGAAGTCCACTATCCGTCTGCTAGAAATGAGATGGGTTAAAGAGCGGATAGGGCTTTTTTATTAATACCGCTGTATTAGTTTATCCAATATCAACAACATTCCTTAGCTACAGTCTCTGGACTGAAATTGCACATTATAGAAAATTTTTTGCTGATTTGCATTATAGACAAGTTAAAGCCATATTCCTGGCTTTCAAAAATGCTTTAGTACTTTGTTGTAAGAGTTGCCATTGTTGTTTTAATACATGTTTTATTTTCATTTGAAGTATAGTTTTTTTTTTAATTACCCCTCCCACCTAAACGGAGTGAGATAGATTTCTGGCTTTCAAAAATGATATAGTGTTTTATTATAAGTGTTGCCATTGTTTTTTTTAATATTTTTATTTTTTTTTTTTCATTTATAGTAGGTACATATCATTTTCTTTAAATTACCTCTCCCGCTCAAACGAAGCCAGATGTATTTAGAAGAAGGCATTCCTTAAAGTGTCAAGTTTGATTTCATAATATGATCTTAATAAACTTGCTTGCGTTATTTGGTGTTAACCGCCTGATGCTGCCATATCTGCTCTGAAGATAGCTGCCCCTTTTGTGTAAGACAACTGCAGTTGAGTTGTCTCTTGGTTGTATGTAATTCAAAACTCGGTATTGTCCGTATTGTCATACACAACCTTGATAGAAAAGTTGTTCTATCTTTTTCATCTGCATATTGTGAATGAGACGAATAAGAAAATGAAAAAAGGGAATCATTTAATTTCGTTTCAAATATTCAAATACAACTGACATGTTCGATGTGCGTAGTTTGTCATGCGGGCGCTTGGTGGCGCAAGTACATATAGTCATGTGAAAAATAATACGGACACATTGCTATATTTCGAGAGAATACAAAGAACAAGAAATTTTCATCAAGTTTGGAGTAGTGTTTTTATTTTTAAATAGGCTTATGTTATGTAATGATAGCGGTATTTACTTTATCGACATCCCAAAAAAATAATTTAATGTGCCGTTTCTAGCCAATTTATGGCAACTGAAACAGAGTTGTGTTTTGAACAATTTTTATGCAAGTGCCCTATTATTTTTCACATGACTGTAAGTGAAAATAGTACTATAAGGGTCTATATACCTACAATAGGCGCATTTTTTGAGAATCTATAGCTAGCCCACTTTGTTATACTCACTTTTGGTTTTACATGCAAAATTGTTATACTCACTTTTGGTTTTGTTATACTCACTTCCCAAAAAAATACGCCAAATGATAAAACTGAATGGCAAAACTATGCCTACAAGAACATAAAAAGCAATGCAATTTCTGCCCAGCGGCAAAACCGAACGGGTACAGCTAATATATATGTAACGATTCTTTTATCGCTATGTATTTTGACAGACCAAGATTCTTGTATCTTGACTGTCAGTGGTATTGCTGATGGTACATCAGAACACCCAATCGAGAGAATATTAAATTGGCAGCTCCAAGCAGACTCACTTGGAATAATTAAATTAAAGTCTTGAACAACTGCTTGATAATATCTGGCTTCCAGCTTTTATTTTGGTACTATTTATATGAAAAATAATGCTTAGCCTAACATATGACATAAACATGACTTATTCTAAAGTGATTGCAGACATAACTATGACTTATTCTAACATGATGCCAAAATGCTTTCGCGACAAAACCGGAGGTAAATTTTATTATTTATTGTGTTACCTAACATGACTGCAGCAGGTATAGTGCAATATGAGATATAATAATTATTTAATATGGGGCATGCTGTTCGCTGTATAATTGTATCTAGGGTGTATTGCGATATGTTGGAACATTTCTCTGCGATGATTTAATATTAATTCCTATGGCTAAATATAATAATCTTATTCTAAAACTAAACATCCTGCCCCTCGCTGATGATCCTCGGATTATCAGATGAAATCGTTAAGGAGTTTCTGGGTTTTGGTATTGGGTTGGCCGTCGTCCTTTTGCAACTCGTTTGTTTGTGTTTCCACCCTATATATATTACAACTGCTGCCGCTAAGAATAGTCCGCAGGAACCCACGATGGTGTGCCGGATGTTATGATGATGAAGCTGGTTAGGAAATTCTTTTTGCTGGGCCTTAATTTGGTCACGCAGGCCTTCAAGTTCTGTGCTCTGTGTGCTGACATTGGTCGTATAATGATGAAGTGCTGCCAACCGTGTCACGTTGGGTAGGCTTATAGCTTGGAAGAATCTGGTTTGTGATAGACGAATATTGCTGGAATATATGCGGTGAGCCTTCAGCGTTAAATAATTGTGCCTTACGACACAGGTTGGTTGCAGTTTTAGGAGGCCGGTTCCACTGATTGTTAGAAGCGACGGTTGACTGTCACATACTACATTCAATAGGGTTTCATTAATTACGGCATAGATCCATTCGTTGGTGTTTGGAATTTTTGACCAGACTGGAGTTGTTTCAACGATCCTTAGTCTGCATGTTGACAGCGATGGTATATTATTGAGCAGGTTGACTTCACACAAGCTGATATTTGATCCTCGGCGGTAGATTGGATGAGTTTGAGTGCACAGATACCTTTCGTTCGCTATAATGGTGCATGATGATAAATCATCGTTGGATAATGGATAATACTCATCTTGATGAGCATTTACTGCAATATATGATGATAATGGTTCTATGGTGATGAGAGTGTTGTTTGTAATCGATGGAATTGGAATGTTCTTAAACATCGTGAATTCTTCTCGTCCTATTAGTAGACTAATTCTGAATATTATATGGTTGCTCATGATTCGTCCTTCTGTTGCCATAAGTTTGTATAGGGAGGTGAAGATCTGATGGTAGATGATTTTTAATTTTGATGGCTTCCTCCTTCAATTGGTGTGGTGAAATCAATAAATAATTGGTTTTTGCATGATGAGTATCTGCTAGTACGGTAAGAATAGATGATTGTGTCCGTTGTATTTTAGTAATTAGAAGTGTAGTGTTTATAGCCCATGATGAGAATAATTGTTGAACCTTTATTTGATATGAGTTTTCGGTGAGGTTATGTATGCGATTGGTGATTTGTTCCAGTTGCGCAACCAATAAGTTATGCTGGTGGTTTATAGCTGCTTGGTTTTTTGTCATGATGTTCATAGTGGAGTCTAATATTGACGTGTGGTTCTTGAATAACTCAAGAAGATGATTTTCATTGACGTACACCTTATCAATATTAGCAGCCATTTCTTCAGCGTATCGAGAATCAAGAACTCCGAAAAGTACGTTAGCGATGTTGCCGATGGCGTCCACAGCTCCTCTTTTTGCCTTTTGTGGTCTAGGCTAAGATTGATTGATGAGTACTTCATCTTGATCAGTGATAACTTGCGTGCATATGCTTCTTGCTGTAATTTGGTCGCAAACATGCTGTAATATCGCTGTACTGTTTTCGAGGGCTTGAAACTCTCTTCGATATGGCTCAAGGTCGTAATAAATGACTAAGTTCCATTAATTAGCCACCAAGTTTACAGTTCCTTGATTAAAAAAGTGTATTCCGGTAGTTGGGTCATATTTCGTAATCTCCACTCCAGTGTTTCCTTTTACCACTGGCACTATTAAGCACACTACTTACTTACTTAAAGTGGCGCTACAGTCCGGGGTGGACCTGGGCCTCAACCAACAAGCGTCTCCAGCCAGCACGATCTTTGGCCAGCTGTCTCCAGTTTCGCACGCTAAGTTGGTTAAGGTCCCTTTCCACTTGCGTGCGCCACCTGAGTCGCGGTCTTCCTCTACTGCGCCGTCCCTCCGGTGTGGATTCGAAGATCTTCCGGGCCGGAGCATTCACGTCCATTCGCTCTACATGACCCAGCCACCGCAGTCGTTGGACCTTCACTCTTCTGGCTAAGTCAATGTCGCTGTACAGCCCGTACAGTTCGTCGTTGTATCTCCTCCTCCATTCACCGTCTATGCAGACGGGACCGAAAATTACTCGAAGAATTTTCATCTCGAAGTAACCAAGAGTAAGCTCATCCGCTTTTGATAGAGTCCATGCCTCTGCACCATAAAGTAGGACTGGGATGATTAAGGTCTTATAAAGGGTCACTTTAGTTGTTCGAGAGAGGGCTTTGCTACTCAATTGCTTTCTTAGCCCAAAGAAACAGCGATTGGCAAGAGTTATTCTTCGTTTAATCTCAGCGCTGGTGTCATTGTCTGAGTTCATAGCGGAGCCTAGGTAGACAAAGTCCTTTACCACCTCAAAGTTATATCTGTCTATAGTGACATTCTGTCCAAGACGTCGGTGTTGGGTGTCTTTTCTTGATGACAGCATATACTTTGTCTTGCCCTCATTGACCGCCAAACCCATCTTCGCCGCCTCCGTCTCAATGCCCACGAAAGCGCCAGTGACATCACGCTGCGTTCTTCCGATAATGTCGATGTCTTCGGCGTAGGCGAGTAGATGGACGGACTTTTGAAAGATAGTGCCTCTGGTGTTAGCGTTTGAGTTTTGCACTATTCTTTCAAGAACGATGTTGAAGAAGTCACATGACAGCGCATCGCCTTGTCTAAATCCTTTTTTGACATCGAAGGTCTCGGTGAGTTCTTTACCGACCTTGATGGAGCAGCGTCATTCTCCATTGTCTTCCTGCACAAACGGACGAGTTTGGCAGGGATGCCAAAACTAGACATTGCTCTGTATAGCTCGTCTCTATAAATGCTGTCGTAGGCGGCCTTAAAATCGATGAAAAGATGGTGGGTATCGATTTGAACTTCCTGGGTTTTCTCCAAGATCTGCCGCAGTGTGAATATTTGGTCGATGGTAGACTTTCCTGAAGCCACACTGATAGGGACCAATCAGGTTGTTGACGAAAGGCTTCAGGCGTTCACACAACACGGCAGATAAGATCTTGTAGGCGATGTTAAGAAGACTAATACCTCTGTAGTTGGCGCAGTTCAGAGGATCTCCTTTCTTGAGGATCGGGCAAACAATGCTAAGGTTCCATTCATCGGGCATACTTTCCTCCGACCATATTTTACAGATGAGTTGGTGCATGCTCCTAACCAAGTCATCGCCTGCTGCTTTGAATAGCTCGGCGGTTAGGCCATCTGCCCCAGCGGCTTTGTTGGACTTAAGCTTAGATATCGCTAACTTCACTTCGTCCAGGTCGGGTGGACGGAATTGTTGGTCTTCATCGTCCAGGTTGAATGGTTCATTCTGCCTGACAGCGGGATTTAGTTCGTCATCGCCGTTAAACAGTCTGCAGAAGTAGTTCTTCCATATCCTCAGCATCGACTGCGATTCTACTACGATGTTCCCTTGTTCGTCCTTGCAGGCTTCGGTTCGGGCTCTGTAGCCTTGGCAGGTTCTTTTTACCCTTTGGTAAAACTTCTGAACCTCATTCCTGCTGTAGCATCTCTCTATTTCCTCGATCGCGCGCTTCTCCTGCTCTTTCTTTTTTCTCCTGAGAAGCCGGTGTTCGTCTCTTCTTTTCTGCGCGTAGAGCTCACGAGCAGCTCTAGTTCTTCTTTGCAGCGCCGCTTTGTATGCCTCTTGTTTCGCTGCATGTGCTTGCCGGCACTCGTCGTCGAACCAGGGGTTTCGTTGTGGTGGTCGAGTGAAACCAAGCACATCAGAGGCGGCGTCTCTGATGGCTTTTTGGCAATGTTGCCACTGGTCTTCAATGCTTGCTGCTGGCTGCATAGAACCTCTTGAGAGATTGAGAGAGACTCGATCGGAGAAGGATCTGGTGATCTCTTGCGATTTTACCCGTCCGACGTCAAACTTCCTCACAGTATTTATTTGTCTTGGCGGTGTTCGGGATATCCGAAGGCGTACCTTGGCTACAACAAGGTAGTGGTCCGAGTCAATGTTGGCCCCTCGGAACGTTCGGACATCCATAATACTGGAGGAGTGCCTTGCGTCGATCGCAATGTGGTCAATCTGGTTGACGGTTGATTGATCGGGAGATCTCCAAGTGCCTTTATGAATATCGAGATGCGGGAACTGCGTACTTGCTATGACAACATTTCGCCCCGCCGCGAAGTCGATCAGCCTAAATCCGTTATCGGAGGTGGTGTCGTGTAGGCTGTACCTTCCGACAGTGCTACCAAAGATGCCCTCTCTTCCTATTCGATAACCCTTTTCCCTTCTGCTGAACCATTTCTTTTTTCTTTCAGCAATATAAAAATATTCTCCTTTTGATCGGCTTTCTTTTTATAATTTTTCAAATCGAATGAATTTCAAAATTGAACAAGGCATATTTTTCAAACAAATAAAAAAAACATAAAAACTAAATATTAACTAAAGTATAAAGTCGTTATTTTACACATTCCCCCCTTGATGAGACTGCAAGTGCAGATTCATCAAATTTATTCAAAGGTGTGAACCATGTCGTGAATTGACTTCTGCCGCCTGGGGTGTAGTGCTGATAACGATCGACAAACTTGCCAAACAGTTTGCACACTGCTTCAAAAACGGAAACATCTCAGTAAGTGTGGGTAACTTGTTAACACGGCGCCGCATTTCCCATTCACGCCCCCCTTCCGTGTCTAACAACTCCTCGATCTGATGCAGATTCATACGATGGAGCCAATCGTCCAGTGTATGACTGCGCTATGAATTCGATCTCTAAGTCCGAAGTAGATTGACTTCTGCTACTGCTTCGTTTTGTTTTGATTCTGTATCTGCACTCTTCTTTTATCCTTCTGTTAAAAAAGACTGCACTCATTATCACCACGCATTTGTGGCCCATGACGCTTTCTGCTTTGTACTTGCGTACCTGCATTTACAGCTTTAAATGCATGCGACTCTGCTCTTTATGACCACGCATTTGTGGCCCATAAGCCCTTCTGCAAAAATGGTTATAGCCACGCATTATGTGACTCATAGCCTTTCTACATAACTAGTTTGGTTATGGCCACGAATTATGTGACCCATAAGCCTTTCTGCTAACTGGTTATGGCCACGCTTATTGTGACCCAACCCATACGCCATTCGGCATTTATACTTAAGTACCTACATACCTGCTTTTTTAAAGTTTACTGCATTCGGACCCATTCCCGTCTGTTGGATAATACCATCAAACTCGTATTTGATCGATCAAAAACTGCGTCATCATCCAATTGCTTCCGTTCATTTCCGACATGCAAACGCATATTTCGGTCCCAAATCTTCGTGCTAAAAATTGCATAGACGTAAAAAAAAGCAACAGCTTCTGAAAGTTTTCTTATCGAAAGCGAAGTCCGCATCATCCATAGATCAGCTAGTTCCATCCGGTTCGGTAGGACCATATTCGATAACCCTTTTCCCTTCTGCTGAACCATTTCTTTTTTCTTTCAGCAATATAAAAATATTCTCCTTTTGATCGGCTTTCTTTTTATAATTTTTCAAATCGAATGAATTTCAAAATTGAACAAGGCATATTTTTCAAACAAATAAAAAAAACATAAAAACTAAATATTAACTAAAGTATAAAGTCGTTATTTTACACTTCCTATCTTTCCTATTAAGCACACTAAGGGCCATTTTATTCACTTAAAGTTGAACACAACTTGGGGATTTTTATTCTCAACTTGAGAAATTGCTTTTATTCACTCGAAGTTGACTCACTCAACTTTGGATATTCTGAAGTTGAGAAAACCAAGAGTTTGGATTCGCTCAACTCCCCGAAAAAGTGGAAGTTATGAAGCAAACTTGGGGTAAGAATTTTTTTATTTTTTATTTCTGTGTTTGGCAGTTCAGCTCTTAAGTGACGAAAATAATAATTAATATTTCATTTTTAAAATTTAATAAAATAATGTATCGTGCAAACTATTTCTGGGAGAATTGGCCAACGTCTTCGAGCAGCGAAGATGATGAGGAGATAGATAATTTGGTACGTGAGAGGCGGCAATACAAGATGCTACCACGTTTGGACTGAAAAAATGAGATGGCCGTCAACTATGGTTTTCGTCTCTCAAAGCGGGCGACAATGATGGTGCTCCAGTTAATAATATATTCGTTGCCGTGTGATAAGAGAAGGTATTGTACATCGCGAATTAGTCCATTCGCGAGTAGAATCGATTGAATATATAGGATTGAGTGATGTGCTTTTTTTCTTTGATAGTTCGCGTGAATTGCGATCAGATCAGATCAATCTGCTTTCATTAATTTCACATTAAAATGCACACATGAAATTACGCGGGAAATGCAAATCTAAAGTTGAACTGACATATTATATGTCATCTGCCACAAATATCCCAGGGATATTTTACAAACTGCAGGTAGGCCAACTTTAGGATTTCAACTTCGGAGTTGCAAATTAATGTAGTGAATAAAAGCAATTTTCAACTTGCCGTTCAACTCTCGATTTGAGTTCAACTTCGAAGTAGGCCAACTTTGGAGTTTTCGGCAAGTTGATCAATAGTGAATAAAACGGCCCTAAAAGGGTGGTAAGCAACGTTGATGCAAACTTACGAGTTTTCTTGGCGGATCCGTTTGATTTATCTGATAGTGCATCCGAACTTGTTGGCTGATTTGCTCTTTTTCGATCCCGAGCGGCTACAGATGACTGGTTCTGAGTTGGACAGTCACCTGCTGGTAGTTTTTCTGAGTCTTTCAGTTCGTCCTTGACAAGTGGCGCTAGTTTATGTATTGGTCGCTTGAGAATTCCTGATTTTGTGCGAACATCAGCGACTCTAATAAATCCGTCAGTACCATGGTATACCTTTACAATTTTGCCAAGCGGCCACTTCATTATAGGGATGTTGTCTTCTTTGATGGTGACGATTGTGCCGATTTCGACATTTGATGATGACGTCTTCCACTTGCTTTTGTGTTGCAGCTCGTTTAGGTACTCCCGAGAACATCGTTTCCAGAATTCTTCTTTGATATGAGAGACTAGTTTCCATCTGCTGCTAAGACTTCCTCGTACTGGTTCTGCATGCGGATCGGCTATAGCCCTTAGAGGCTCTCTTTTTAGAAAGTGGCCTGGGGTTAGTGCAGTTAGATCGTTTGGATCAGTAGAGAGGGCGGTGAGTGGCCTTGAATTCAGGATAGATTCTGCCTCTATACTCAGGGTGCACAGCTCTTCATAGGTTAATGATGCTGAGGCGATTTTGCGCTGAAGCTAATGTTTTGCTGATTTGACGGCCGCTTCCCATAAACCTCCGAAATGAGGAGCCCTTGGAGGGATGAAATGGAATTCTATTCCTCTCGAATTGCAGGTGGTGGATATTTGATCTTGAGCCTTGGCTGAGTATATTGCCGTTTGTAACTCGGTTAATCGATTCCTAGCGCCGACGAAGTTGGTGGCATTGTCGCAATAAAGGTTTTTACAATGCCCTCGCCGAACATAAACCTCTTTAATGCACCGATAAACGCGTCTGTGGATAGATCGCTGACGACTTCAATATGAACGGCCTTCGTACTAAAACAGCAAAATATTGAAAGGTAGTTCTTTTGTGGACGGCTGCTCCTCGAACGGTAATGAATCCATATTGGGCCGCAAAAATCCACGCCGCAGTTGATGAAGGGATGTGCTCTTTGAACTCGATGGGTTGGTAAGTTGCCCATCATCTGAGAGTACATTTTTGGCTTAGCCCTGATGCAGTCTGTGCATTGCTGAACGATTGAACGCGCTATGTTCTTTCCTTTGATCGGCCAAAAGCGTTGTCTAGTTATAGCTAATAACCCTTGAGGTCCCACGTGCAAATTTTCAGAGTGGGTATCTGTCATCAACATTTTCACGAACGGGTGGCTATAAGGTAATAATGTTGGATGCTTTGCGTCGTAAGATAAAACCGATGCATGTAACCTTCCTCCTACCCGCAGGAGATCGTTTTCGTCCAAGAAAACAGAGAGCCCGATTAGTTTACTCTTTGTGTCTAGATCCATGTATTTCTTTAAGTGAAGAATGTCTGCCTTGAATTCGCATTTTTGAATGTGCCTTATAATGAGCTGAAGAGCGTTATCGAGTTCTGCATTTGTTAACGGCGAGATCGGTTTAGACAGCTGTGAATGTGAATGTCACAACGCATGGATCTTGTCACGGAATTGAGCA
The DNA here is from genome assembly GCA_949372485.1 of Cheilosia soror. Taxonomy (NCBI): domain Eukaryota; kingdom Metazoa; phylum Arthropoda; class Insecta; order Diptera; family Syrphidae; genus Cheilosia; species Cheilosia soror. The sequence continues at coordinate 413,810 of OX443561.1, read as the reverse complement.
TTTTTAATCAAACTTATGAAACGTAGACAATAGGCTATTACCCCTTTTAGCTTAGAAAATGAGTTCGAATGCTTATTTTTGTCCAACAAGTCTTCTGATGGAGTTCCCACTCTGACTGGTAAAGCTGTTCGTTTTCTTTCTTCCGCACACGGGCTGTGTCTTGCATACGGTGGTGGCCATATCGATTCCTTCCCGCTTTAGAATTTGGGATCGTAGAACCACAAGTTGTGTTCTTGTAATTTTTCTGGGGTGATTCCTCTTGATAAGACATCCGCTGGATTTTCGTTTGACCGGACGTGTCGCCACTGCATGCTGCTAGATAATCGTTGAATAGTTGCGATGCGACGACCTACGAAGGCCTGGAATGATTGTGCGTCCGAGTTGATCCAGTCGAGCACTATCTGGGAGTCCGTCCAGAAATATATAGATCCTCCATCAATCTGTAGATCGGATTTCACTCGGCTAGTTAATTCTACTGCTAATAAGGCAGCACATAATTCAAGTCGTGGGATAGTCAATGATTTTATTCCTGAAGCAGTCTTGGTGACTGGTGCCACTCTGGATTTGGAATAAAGCAGGCGTACTATTATCGTGCCATCCTTGTTAATGGACCTTACGTACACGGCAGCACCATAGGCCTTCTCGGATGCGTCAGCAAATATGTGGAGGTGAACTGACGTGGGAACACCTTGAGCAAATACATGCCTTGGTATTCGAATTTGATCTAATGCTTGTAACTGTTTACGATACGTGCTCCACCTAATACACATTTCCACTGGAAGGGCCGCATCCCAATCATATTTTATTTCCCATAATCATTGAAGAAACAATTTGGTTACGATCACTACCGGTGCAACAATGCCGAGTGGATCGAAAAGTTTTGCTATATCAGATGCGACTGATCTCTTGGTGACTCGTTTTTGTGGTTCGCAATTTATTTTTATACTGAATACATCTGATTTTGGCAGCCATATCAATCCAAGTGTTTTCACAAATCCTTCATGATCGTCAAAACTAATTTCCTGATCCTCCAGTGGTATGTTTTCTAGTAATTGCTTGTGATTTGCGCTCCATTTTCTCAATTTGAATCCCCCTTCTTGAAGGAGTGCTGATAATTGTGTCTGAATGTCCCTCGCCATTGGTATACTATTTGCACCAGTCATTGCGTCATCTACATAGAAGTCCCTCTGTAATGCCTTTGCCAACTTCTGTAGACATCTAGTTACCAAGTAGGGGGCTGTTGTTGTTCCGTATGTTACCGTGTTGAGGCGATAGCATTTGAGGGGTCGATTTGAATCTGCTCCACCAGATTAACTGGTACCATCTGTCTTCTGGATGTAGCCGTATATGCCGATACATTTTTTGAATATCGGACTTAATTACATATTTTGGTAGCCTAAAACGCATCAAAATTGTGAATAGCTCGTCTTGGATAGTTGGACCTGCATGCAAAATGTCATTTAAGGAGATATTTGTTGACGTCTTTGCTGAAGCATCAAAAACTACTCGTAGCCTTGTACTGCTACTGTCAGGCTTAATCACTCCATGATGTGGCAAGAAACAATGTGGTGTCTTGAGTGAATTGTAGTCAATTTCGTCCATGTGTCCCAGGTTCTTGTAGTCATCCATGAAGTCAACGTATTGTTTCTTTAGGTCGATGTGCCTTGCTAATCGTCGTTCTAAAGCGTAGAACCTACTCAATGTTATGTCCATGGAAGCACCCAATTTCGTTGGTTCTGTGGAGAAGGGTAACCTTAAAGAAAATCGTCCTGACTCGTCCCTTTTTGCCGTCTGATTGAAATGTTCCTCGCAATGTTGCTCTGCTAATGTCCGTTCTGAATTAGACTCCGGTAGTTTTTCGATTTCCCAGAATCTTTCAATTGCTTGTTCTAGCGATTCATCTTGCGTAAAAACGCCACACGTCGCAGGCATGGTTGATGCCTCACCAACCCTACCCGTAACGATCCATCCAAGGAGGGTGTTTTGAAGCAGTGGGAGCTCATTTCCTAATTTTATTTGCCCAATGCACAGAAGTTGATGGAAGTATTCAGCTCCGATTAATAGATCAATGCGGCCGGTTTCGTTGAATTGGGAATCTGCCAGTCTGATATTCTTTGGTATCTGCCATCTAGAAATGTCGAATGACTGTGAGGGTTGTGGAGGTACTATTTGCGGCAACACGATCGCTTCTATCCTTGTTGAATAGCCGGTTCCGTCGGATAATAACTCAACAGCCCTAAGATGAGTCTCGCGTCTTGATTGTCCTATACCGTTCACAATTGTTGTGTTACGTGTGAGTGGTATCTCCAGTTTGCGCATCATTCTCTCCGTAATAACAATGAACCGGAGTCCAGGAGATCACGACAGTGGACACTGGTTCCACTGTTATTTACTAGTTTCACTAATACGGTGCTTAGGAAGATGTAGCCTTGTTTTGGACTGTTGTCAGCTGCCGTTAGCGAACTATTGAGTTGAGGGATGTTTGTTACATTATTTGCATGTAGAGCTACACTGGCTATGTTTGAGGAAGACGGAATTTGCTGCGGTAAAGTTGCGTTTGTTGAGTTGGTTGAGTCTGTTGGCCGGCTCTTTTTGTTGATTGTTTTGTTTGATGTGTCTCTGCCGGAACCTGACGGGGTCTGAACTGCATTGTCCAGATGTAGAAGTGTGTTGTGTTTATTCGAGCAATGTCTGCATCCCCGAGACAAACACTTTGATGATGTGTGTTCTTCGCTTAGGCAATTTCGATTTCTTCACCAGCGCCAACCGTTGAGATGGTGTCATTTGTTCTTGCGATTGTTGCAAGCGAACAATTGATGATCTCCTTTGCAACATTTGCACGAATAGGCACTGTGTTGTATTAATATCTTGACTGTGAGGGTTGTGGAGGTACTATTTGCGGCAACACGATCGCTTCTATCCTTGTTGAATAGCCGGTTCCGTCGGATAATAACTCAACAGCCCTAAGATGAGTCTCGCATCTTGATTGTCCTATACCGTTCACAATTGTTGTGTTACGTGTGAGTGGTATCTCCAGTTTGCGCATCATTCTCTCCGTAATAACAATGAACCGGAGTCCAGGAGATCACGACAGGGGACACTGGTTCCACTGTTATTTACTAGTTTCACTAATACGGTGCTTAGGAAGATGTAGCCTTGTTTTGGACTGTTGTCAGCTGCCGTTAGCGAACTATTGAGTTGAGGGATGTTTGTTACATTATTTGCATGTAGAGCTACACTGGCTATGTTTGAGGAAGACGGAATTTGCTGCGGTAAAGTTGCGTTTGTTGAGTTGGTTGAGTCTGTTGGCCGGCTCTTTTTGTTGATTGTTTTGTTTGATGTGTCTCTGCCGGAACCTGACGGGGTCTGAACTGCATTGTCCAGATGTAGAAGTGTGTTGTGTTTATTCGAGCAATGTCTGCATCCCCGAGACAAACACTTTGATGATGTGTGTTCTTCGCTTAGGCAATTTCGATTTCTTCACCAGCGCCAACCGTTGAGATGGTGTCATTTGTTCTTGCGATTGTTGCAAGCGAACAATTGATGATCTCCTTTGCAACATTTGCACGAATAGGCACTGTGTTGTATTAATGTCTTAGCTAGAGACCTCTGAGCGGCCAATCTTTTGTCATTACTCTTTGCCTTACAGCCCAATGCTTCAAGCGATTGAAATCTTGTCTCTAGAAATTTAAAAAAACTCGGACAATGGTTGTAGAATTTTTGGTTCCTTGATGGATTGCTCCCACAATGTGTGAGTGTTGGCGTCCAGTTTTTTTACTAGAACGTGGAGGAGCATTGGATCCCACGTAGATGTGTCGACTCCCATGCCTTGTAATGCTAACAGGCATTCTTGAGTCGTGTCGTGGATGAATTTGATTGTTGCAGCGCTCTCAATGGTTGATGCTGTTTGGGCCATTAGTTTATTGAGAACAGCAGTTACCAGCAGTTACTATTTTTAAATAGAACATTTTTTGGCAATTTGCCATTGGTTGTCGGTGAACTAGTTCGGCAAACAGATCATGAAACTGCCGCCATTTCATGTAGTCGCCATCGAATTTTGGCAAGACTATGTTCGGCAGCTTGAGCGAGCTTGATTGGTTGACTGAACTGCTTTGGACGGTTAATAGTTCTTGTTGATTAAATAATTGGTAGAGGCTTACAAGTTTTCCTTGTGCCACTTCCTCCAAGTTAAAAGATTGCTGAGCATCGTACCCGCTGAGTTCTAGGTCTGCTGACTGCTCATGTATTTGACTGTGCAGTTGTTGTATGTCGTCCCAATGACATTCTATCATTCTTATCTTGAGCTGATAAAACTCTTTTGGCTTATTGGCAAGCTCGCTGGGAATGGCTCTGTACAGGCCTTCTATTGCAGCTTGCTGTCTTCTTATTAAGCCTGCTATGTTGGAGCCGTTTTGTAACGATTGGCGTGCAGGAATGCCTGGTTTAGCTCCTGCCTTGCCCATTTCTTCAAAAGCATCAGCAGCCGATGCTCTCTCTTGAATTTTGGGATATGCACCCTTTTCTCTAGTGGTTTTGTCCAATGCTGTTGCCCCAAAAGTTTCAAGGCCTGACAAGATCGAATCTTGGCTTTCTTCGGGATGAATTGCTTCCAGGATGGCCTTCAATTCGTAATAAGTAGTATACACTTTTTCTGGTAAATTCCCAGTTAGGTATGGAGTGTCTGGTTTGATCTGGTGTTGAATTCGTTGATGAGTTGATGAAAATTCCTCCCAGATCTCTTCTATTCTTTTTAGTCGCTCGACCTTATACGTCTCCTTTCCAACATTAGTTTTGAGCTTGATAAGCTCATCCGCCAACGCCTTTAGTCTCGCGACCGCTATGAAGAGATCGGTTTCATCCATCATAGTTGCGTTGCAATCCTACCAGTGTTCAAGCCCTGGATCACGCTTGTGAATTGTGTGTTTAAAATTGATTGAAGACTTTGAAGATTAAGTATGCCCTGATGGCCTTGTCAGTGTTTAGCCCTGACAACGCTGTTGTTATTCTGTCTTGTGATTGCCCCTTACCGCTGGTGGGGGGAAACAAATCACGTCGGGGTCACCAAAAAATGTAACGATTCTTTTATCGGTATGTATTTTGACAGACCAAGATTCTTGTATCTTGACTGTCGGTGGTATTGCTGATGGTACATCAGAACACCCAATCGAGAGAATATTAAATTGGCAGTGCAATATGAGATATAATAATTATTTAATATGGGGCATGCTGTCCGCTGTATAATTGTATCTAGGGTGTATTGCGATATGTTGGAACATTTTTTTTCGATGATTTAATAATTATATAATAATAATTTTATTCTAAAACTAAACAATATATAAGAGATTTTCGGAAGCACGAATAAACATTTCGAAGTCTCCAGTTCTTATACCCCTATTTACCACAAGGTAATAATAAACCAGATTATTATAAATGAGGAAATACACCAGTAAGTGTATCCTGCCTCATATTCTTCATACTTCGTTAATAACTGCATTAAATTATCATTGAGAAATAGTGTGGCGTTCGTTTCTAAGTTCTTCAAAATATGTTCTTGTTTCATTTTTCGACTTTTGTTAAATTTACAAAGTTATTAAAATGCAATTTGTATTACAAGACCCTCAAGTAGATGAAGTCTTTTTTATCAATGAAATGCTTCACGGTAATGTAACCATTCACAAATGCGCGGCGGATCGCTTTTCATGGCGAATTGGTATTTTTATATTTCCAAAAGCGATAGTTATTGTGTATTTGGAAATACAAAAATACCAATCCGCCATGAAAAGCGATCCGCCGCGCACTTGGGAATAAGCTCCCAGTTTATATCTCTGGTTTTTATGATCTGATTTTAATGAAAGTGTTTTTTTTATCAATTAACTGCACATGGAGTGTCAAATGTGTAGTTAATTGATAAAAAAAAAATGGAAATTTGGTATCATTTCATATCGTATTTTTGAAAGTTTAGGAGTGTGCCACGCCCAAACGGTAAGAGAGCGGCAAATTTGTTTGCAGATTTAAGCATAGCGCATTAGAGTCAATCGGATAAAGACAAGTTATTTTTTTCGAATGGCAGTAAAGTAAAATATAGCCCGGAAAAAGGTGATATTGTCCTCACTTTTGAATTTTATTCTTATCTAAGTATCATTTGATTTGTATTTGTGTAATATATTATTACCGCATTATAAAACGTCTCAAAATGCATTTAGTGTTTGAAATATACAAATAAAATCTATAAAATATGTATTTTTCTTCCCTTTGGGCACCTTCATATGGCAATCGGTCGCTATTCTTCCCGTTATCTTTGTCATTGTTGTTCCCCGAGATTGCCACCCAAAAACACTATCTGCAGTACTTATAATAATTTTTAGTGTCCCGGCTAACTTTTACGCAGTCACAATGTCGAAAATTTCGGTACTAATGCATTTTTTTTAGCTCGAAATAGTTAAATAGTTCAAGTTGAAAACAAAGTGCTTGTTAGCAATTTGGGGTTCTCTCGAAATAAGACATGAAAATATTTCTTTCTATTTCTTTCATTATTATTTATATTTGTATGAACAAATTAATGCTAGATAAATGTGAATACAATATTACCCACCTTTTGTGAACGTCGAAAACACTTTCGAATGATTGTAAGAAGTTAGCTTAGGGCCGTATATTAATTTTTAACTATTTTCAACAAGAGGTCAGATGGCAAATATTTTTTCAGATTAATTGTAAATTAGTAATAAGAATTAAGTTCCTAATAAGTTTATATTTACATTTCAAGTAAAAATGCCGAAAATAGTTTGGGTGACGACATTAGCTTTCACGAGTCTGTAGCTGAGATGCCATCTATTGCGGAGTATTGTTCAACGCAGGCACTAATCGATCAAGTTATCGAAGTAGATAATTTGGTCACAAAATTACTCAAAGTACTAAGACTGATACAAATGGATAATGACATATGCATTCAGCAACTCATTGTTGACAAGTAAGAGAATAATATTACTCAAGTACCAAACAATTAATAACACCTAAAACGTTTGCCTTATTTCTAGAAATAAACTTCAGCAAAATAAAGAGGATATGTTGGAAAAATTTAAGGATATGCAAGATATTAACACTAAACTACAAGATGAATTGATGGATGCCACACAGGAGTTGATGCTAAAAAGCAACGATCTCTCCAGTTCAAAAGCCGAAATTCAGCGACATCGAAACGAAATAGATGTAAGATATTGACACTTTTACAATATCGCTCGCAAATCCTTTAAGTAACTAGAAATTTTGCTATGATTTAATTTAAATTAAATCGTAGTTCAGAAATAAATAGTATACATTTCTTCATTGTTGTATTTTTGATTACTTTTTTTCTTTTCATATAATTACTATTTGTTTATCCCTCGTTCTCACATCGTATACATCTTATATTTCTTATAACGATACTTTAATTATTATGCTTGCCAGATTAGCGAAAGAGAAACTTATATATATGCATATTACATAATATTCTTAAGCTATACATAATCTAATTGATTTTTTTTTTCATTTTATCATTTGTGAATCATTGACATCACTAAATCCCCTAAGTGTATTTCTTTTAAACGTCATTTTATCATAATCGTTAATAAAATATGTGTATATTATGTACAATCAATTTATTACACACTTTCTTTTTCATATCTGGAACAATGTGTAATTAAAAGAGGGACATTTTTTTTAGATTGGATGTCAATTCTAGTTCTGCGAAAGAGTAAATTGAATAAATCGTTTTCACATTCCTTCAATTTTTTCGATTCACTTGGTACTCAAAAGCGACTTTCGTTCAATAAGTAAAACTTCCGTTGTGAATTCAATTTCGTACACTGTGGTTATTAAGGCCGGTACACTTTAGACCGTGTGTCAATTGGGCTAAATAATTATCCTTGGATAATTTTGTGACACTTATGAATGTGTTGAAAGAGAAGTTCACCAAACTCCAATCTTAAAATGGCTTGCGAGTTGCCACGCCCCTTTGTCCAATTTTAATCATTATTCACAGAAATACTCCTGGGCCAATACCTAAGATTGTCCATAAATTGCAGCTCAATCGGTTCGGTGGTTTTCGAAATATACGTTATTAAGGGCCGGTTTGTTCATCTTTGGTTAACTCTAATCAACGGTTATTTCAGCTGATAACCATAGAATCTGTTTGTTCAGTCAAATTTTAACCAGAGAATCCATGATTTGGTTAGTCAACCAGGGAAATCGATAACCAGCCGATTTTGGTCGACACTTCCACAAAAGTGGAAAAAAGTACAAAAAAGTAAACAAAATAATTTGTCCTACTTCAACATATAGTAACCTCTGTATATTTTCTCTCAATTTAAAATTTTGTGTGTGACTGAAAGCTTGAACATGTTCCAGCTTTCAATTTTCACAAAGCTCCTATAACCAATACACACAAAAAAATCGTTACGAACTTCCCGCCAGATCACGTTCAAATCACATAATTCATATGAGTCTCAAAAGTAAAAGCTCTTTGATTTATTAGTTCAGATTTTACTCATAGATGTTTTGTCAATAGTCATGTGTTTTCGATGCAATAAACAATAAAAAGCTCAGAGCTTTAGTAGTTCAGATTTTACTCATAGATGTCACGTAAATATGCCTGCGTTTTCTATGAGTTTCGATGTTTTCACTTTTTTGTACTTTTTTCCACTTTTGTTTGGATGTAGTTCAGGCTTTTGTCTAGTAGTGTAACGTTAACGACATTAAAAGATGTGATATAGTCCAAGCGGCGACCGTCGGATTACTTGGGCTCATCGAGTTAAAGATTCTTATGCCAGTTAGTCGATAGAGCTACTCGATACTAAGAAAACGCACCCGGGTTGCCTAAAATATTTTGGTTGGATGACGTCTAAAACGGGTCAGTTCCGGTGCGTTTTTTCGACCATAACTTAGTCCATCGAGTTAACGGTTGAAACTTCGCCAAATTATAGAGCACGACGAGACTAACCGAAATATACAGGGTTGCCTAGTTTAAACTGGTCGGATGGGGTTGGCAACCCCTTTTTAAGGGACCTGTTTTTCGACTACAACTTAGCTCATCGAGTTAAAGATTGCCATTAGTGCCAAATGAAAGATACGGCGATGCGTTTAACAAAAATATAGGGTTGCCACCTTTAAAATGGTCGGATGACCTTGGCAACCCCATTTAAAGAAATAAAAAGGTATAACATTTTTGTTCTTAAACATCATAAAAATACTGGTAGTTCATCGAGTTAACGGTTGAAACTTCTCCAGATTATAGAGCTCGACGAGTCTAACCGAAATATATAGGGTTGCCTAGATTAAAATGGTCGGATGGGGTTGGCAATCCCTTTTTAGGGGACATGTTTTTCGATTATAAATGGCTAAGAAATATGGAACCAATGAAGCCAAAAACTTCAAACATCATTAACCAATGTCATTAAATCGTTTTAATTGGACCAGTGAACCTATACCAATTTTTTTTAGCATTGAACCTTCGTAAACTAAGAACTTGGCGTACATTTAGATCTCATTACTTTTCGTCGCTGACTAGTTACACACATTTTTGTTTTATATATAAAACAGCTTAGCTGTTTTTTTACATTTATGTTTTGGGTGTGCTTATACTACTTTTTGAGAAGCTTCCTTGATTAGATTTCACAAACAACGCTGAAACGTCTCCGATTTTTAATATGTCAACAGACACTGACTACCATCACTTTGGCTGTCTTTCTTATAAACTATTCATTAAAATTGAATTCAGCAGGTAGATTAACTTCTATTCGTATTTTAAGTGAGCAGATTCTACGCCCCTTAAGTGGACAATTTTTAATTTTTATTATATTTCTTCTTTTGTACAATGCAGGTCCTACCGCTCTACTAAATTTCAACATTCTACGGCAATGGGAAGTTGCCCAGATAAATGGATTTCAAAAGTGGGAGTATACCACGCCTCCTGAATGGAAGATATAAAATGTTTGATATTCTCCTTTCTGTAAACTGCAAGTCTTACCGCACTACCAAATTATAACATTCTACGGCAATGGAAAGTGGCCCAAATAAATAATAACCAATTTTTAAAAGTGGGCATATAACAGGCCCCCTGAACGCAAAATCTAAAGTTTTGGACTATTGCTAGTGATTGTACCACAGGATCTAGCATTCTGCCAAATTTCACGATTTTAGGATAGCAGGAAGTGCTTCATAATTTTGATGATCATCATCTAAGTGTGTGAGTGAGTCAGTTACGGTTTTTGCGATTTTTGAAGTCCTGTATGTTGAGAACCACTAATGCTATAGAGATGAGATTTGCTGAGTTGGACCTTTTTAATGACCTTGGTAAATGATTTAAGTTTAGCCATTTATAATCGAAAAACATGTCCCTTAAAAAGGGATTGCCAACCCCATCCGACCATTTAATCTAGGCAACCCTATATATTTCGGTTAGACTCGTCGAGCTCTATAATCTGGCGAAGTTTCAACCGTTAACTCGATGAACTACCAGTATTTTTATGTTGTTAAGAACAAAAATGTTATACTTTTTTATTTCTTCAAACGGGGTTGCCAAGGCCATCCGACCATTTTAAAGGTGGCAACCCTATATTTTTGTTAAACGCATCGCCGTATCTTTCATTTGGCACTAATGGCAATCTTTAACTCGATGAGCTAAGTTGTAGTCGAAAAACAGGTCCCTTAAAAAGGGGTTGCCAACCCCATCCGACCAGTTTAAACTAGGCAACCCTGTATATTTCGGTTAGTCTCGTCGTGCTCTATAATTTGGCGAAGTTTCAACCGTTAACTCGATGGACTAAGTTATTGTCGAAAAAACGCACCGGAAGTGACCCTTTATAGATGTCATCCGACCAAAATATTTTAGGCAACCCGGGTGCGTTTTCTTAGTCTCGAGTAGCTCTATCGACTAACTGGCATAAGAATCTTTAACTCGATGAGCTAAGTAATCTGACGGTCGCCTCTCCGCCTAATACCAACCGCGATATTTTTCTTTTGTTTACGAAAATTACCAGTTTAGGAGTGAACATGAACTCCACGAATAACACCCTAATGGAGATCCGGCGAAGAATTGCCCTAGGAAACCATTGCTACTTCGGTTTGGCAAAACAACGGGGTTCAAAACTCCAGACTCGAAATGTGAGCTCTACAAAACCTTTATCCTGCCAGTTCTGCTTTATTGTGCCGAGTGCTGCACGATAAGCAAGATGGGAGAGCTGATACTGGGCTCCTTCGAAAGAAAAATACTTCGGCGGATTTTTGGTCCTGTGTGCGAGGAGGGCGAATGGATGAGAAGATACAACCGCGAACTCTATGAGCTGTACCAAGATGTGGATGTAGTCCAAAAAGCCAAAACACGTCGACTACAGTGGCTCGGCCACATCGAGCGAGTGGACAATAATGCTCCAGCTAAGAGGATCTTCGAATCCCAGCCCCCAGGTTCGAAAAGACAAGGAAGACCAAGACATCGCGGATGCCAGAGCGCTTGGTCTCGACAAGCATCATACCCGGGATCCTGAGGGATGGAAGGCTGCAGTATCTCAGGCAGAGACTCTTCACGGGTCGCGAGCCCGATAAGTAAGTAAGTAGGTAGGTAAAACGTGATTACATATTCTGAATAAGGCACAATGCAAAGGAACCCTAGACCTAGCTTCTCAGAACCAATCGTTTGTATGAATTAAGGACGAATCGGTCGCGAATCCTAAGGAAATATGTACCCATGCACTTATATCACGGACATTACGCTTTATAAGCGTAAGACGCTTCACTATAATGCCTACCCTGCATGGAAGAATGGAGAAGTGGACACGTTACCTAACGCGCAGTCCATTACCCTATATGTAGGTATATAGACGAACCATAAATTAACAGCGAGCAGGGTAAGTTAAGGCATCTTCTCAGAATCGCTCCGCATATAAAAATCAGTGACTGTTCTGGAACAAGCTACGACCCATGTAATAACCCGCCTTGCACACTGCAGCTTGAAGCAGGGCAAAATCCACTAGGGAAACGAAAGGGAGATGGACCGCCACGGCTACTTGTATACTTCTTCCAAAATTTAGACAAGCTTTCCACCACATCAACACACAAGATAATGAACTTATCAAATCCACAGGATGGTTTATATGTAGCATAGCAGCATAGCATAGCATAGTAGGTAATTTACTATAGCAATAATTATAGATAGGGTTATAATGGGTGTAACATCCTGTCATATGCCGTCTGCTCTCTGCTGATTTGTCTGGCGATCAAGTCACAATTTACTTTCTATTTTATTATTTATTTGACTGACGTTTAACACTACTGTTGCCAGGATACTACATAGCATAGCTCATCACCTTAATGTCAGATGTCACTCATGGTCGAAATCATTATCATAGATGGCAATACAATATACATAAATACATTATGTGCTGGTATTTGCGAATGCATTTTATTTTAATTCCGAACATCAAATCGCATCGTACCATTTCGTTTTCCTTTTCTTTTATTTGCGAACATTTAGGTCGCATCACATGTGGTTTGTGGTCTGCTCTCTGCTTTGTCTGCCGATCTAGTCACAATTTTTTTTTCTATTTTATTATTTATTTGATTGACGTTTTAAACTACTGTTGCCACTTGCCAAAATACTACAACAGGGCTGCATTCCAGATTCGACTATTTTAACTAAATTAACAACGATTGTTTATTTAGTTACTTTTTGGAATCTGGGACAGCTATTGTTACTAATGTCATGTAGTATGAACGAAATGAACCACACTTTTGCCTCTGGTTAATTTAGTTAACTTCCCCTCCTTCGAACTGTCACAGCTTGTCAACGCTGTAGTTAAAATAGTCAAACCTGGAATGCAGCCCAGGTACGATACAACCTCTTTCATCCGACGGGCAATGGGCCAGTGTTAACTTGAGTGTGAGGACAGTTCGCCAGACCACAAATCTAACCTAACCTGACCCTAAAATATATTTTATTATAAACTTTATCCTTTCATTCGTACTTGATTTTAAGAACCTCTTTTTAACTACAACTATCAAATATTTAGTGCCTGTGTCCCAAATGCGTTTCGCCCCGATGATATGGTAGGTGGGCTAATCCTCAGACGAACCACCTTTAACTACGCAAATCTGATGATACCTATCAATCAGCCCTATTGCAGAATCCATTCGTAGGAAATCCCCGAATGAAAGCTACGAACTACGAAAAATTGACTTCACAAAATCCGAATGGAATCTACACATTGCCTCATTCATTATCCACTCTCATTTTCATTTTCGAAATCAGCTGTTTTGTGTCAAACATCGTTCATGTGTGAAAATTATTGAAATTAATTGTGAGTAAACGTTCAAATAATTAAATAATTCTTCTTTTTGAACAAAAATTAATAATAAAAATTGTTAAAAAATGGATTCAATTCTCAAAGCGAAATCTGAAAATTCTGGGAAAAATACTTCGCGACTCTTCTCTCTTGTGATCCATTTGATTTAGATTAGGCAACGTACGAGTATAGAGAATTCAATTATTCCTTTTATGCTTTAAAAAGAATAATAAACTTATAAGTTTCAAAGGAATGTTGAACTCAATAAACCGGCATTTAAAGAGGAGCTGGAACATGAGTTTGTCTCGGGTGTGCTTTCGTGTTCAATAACTTTGATATGTGGCTTATTAGTTGTGTTTGTCCTATTAAAGCAACAAATATTATTAAGAACCAAAAAAAAATAAAATTAAAAAACGATGTTTGCACAGCAAGATTGTGTTTTTTATAAAAAAATTCTTATTTTTTTTTATAAAAAACACAATTCTTATTTTTTTTTATAAAAAACACAATCTTGCTGTGCAAACATCGTTTTTCCCAACGTCTCCGACACAAATTACTTGTCGTAGAAAAAGAGGTAAATTTTCCGTTTCATTCGGATTCAGAGATACCTAATTCTACGAATTTCGAAATTCGTAGCAAATTTTCCACTACGAATCTGCTACGAATGGATTCCATGATGTATTTTTCGGAATACGTAGAGGATTTTCGATTACGACGGAATTCGTGATAGGGCTGAATATATTTATGATTGAGGAGACGCTTGCTAACATTGCATATATTATCTTATCAGTATTAAAATATGTATAACAAGAAATAAATCGCGAATTGTAATATGTAGATAAATGAAAATTGATTTACAAGCTTAACCTGGCGACTCCATGAGCAATTTATCATAGATATAGCATGCATATTCTATGAGAATTGCTCGTGGAGACCACTAATGTATTATATGAAAAATGGTATTCTATCTATGTACATACATCTATTGCTTAGCTCATAGCTTGCTATCGATAGTATTCTATGGGGTGTATTTTTTTTTGTCTGACGCATATATTTTCGTGTGATGGCTATGGAAATAGTAATGGTGGATTTACATTACCCGGCGTCTCCACGAGCAATTTTTCATAGAATGCCATACTGCTGAGATCATAGCTTGCTATCGATAGTATTCTATGGGGTTAACTTTTTTGTTGTAACGCATGTGTTTTCGAGGTACGGCTATGGAAATAGTAAGCTATGAAATGCCCACCCTACATTTTATTGCATACTATCGTTATTTCTTTCTATGAGAAATGACAGATGGCAAGCTATGAAATATTGCTCGTGGAGACGCGGTGTTACCACGCCACGCAATTTTGCATGACTCCAGAGAGAGAGAGAGAGATCCGTTTTTCCATAGTCAAGGCTAATGGTGTGTAAGAGTAAGACCACGAGCCTAACAGTTGAACATAGGCCACCCTAACTTTTTTATGGAGATTTGTGGCTTCGCTCTTACAGATCATTAGCCTTGACTGTAGCAAAATGATCTTTTTCTCTTCCACAGTCAAGGCTAATGATGTGTTATAAACTTTAAGAAGTCTACACTTAAGTACTACCTAGGTACATATATGTGTACTTATAAACAATAGGGGTATTCACGATTCGGTGTGTCAGGGGTAGTACAGCGCGTTTTAATTCACTTGGCCAACCGTAACTTGCGCAGAGAGAGGATTTAAGAGATTTTACTTTTACATGAAAAACTTTTATACTCACTTTTGGTTTTGTTATAGGTACTCACTTTTGGTTTTACATGCAAAATTGTTATACTCACTCTTGGTTTTGTTATACTCACTTCCCAAAAAAATACGCCAAGTGTAAAATGGATTAGTTTGCAAATGTCAGTTCGATTTCAATGTTTTTTGTTATTTGCTATAGTGTTGCTATAGTGTGCTCACGATATGATAGAAAAAATAAAATTTCACAATTTTACTACAATTTTGTATCAGCCGAATCGTGAATACCCCTAATATATAATGTAGAAAATTGGCTCTTCCAAATTAGGCATACAGGTATGTTTTTCAAAATTTGTACCTACTTATTGATTAAACTTTCATTACGTGCGTGTATCAAATTATATGTATGTACAAAAATTTACTTTTATTTTAAACATCACCTCATTTAACTTCATAGTCGCTTCCATATCATCAATTTGTGACTAATAAGCTTTTGAAAATAGCCTTCAAAGAAAAAATATTTTTTGTTAATTTGAATAGAGACTTAATGAAGACATCTGCCAGCTCAGCACTTTATGTAGCCAAAATAATTCACAATGTAATTCTCTGGAACAGGAGGTGTCCCCGGAAGGTGTATTGCGATTGTTACGAACATGGAATGAACAAGGACACTTCGTGGAAGCTGACGTCAAGAATTACTTGATAAGTCTATGTGTTGAGGTATTGTCTAACTACCTTCGTATGATTTAAAGTTTTTAAAAGTTAAGTGTGTATATATATTTTTTTAGAATCTTTGCAAGTCCGATGAAACTTGCAATATTCAACAACAAATTGGGAACATCTTAAATGAAAATTCTATTAAGGAAATACAACAGCAGTATGAAATAATAGACAATGCAATGAACGTACTCAATAAACTACAACATGTTGTTGAAGTCAACCCGATATTGAAACAATTGCAGCAAGATCTGCAAAAAGCTAATTTGCATTCCTCACATACCCTAGATTTATATTCTGTACTTTTGCGTTCACCTAGTAATACTTCGCAAGACCTTATAAATGCCAATGATTCATCAGCAACTCTGGAAACGTTCAGTTGTGACAACTCGGGAAATCAAACACAGATTAATTCACCTGTTTAACATTCTCAAATATGGTAGGTGCTCATTATGTGGTGTCGTGGCATAAGACCATGAAATAAGGCCATATTTCGAAATGTAACCTTATTACACCTTTAAAAAGCGAAATAAGGCCATATTTTGTTGGGACAGTGGGCCATATTTCTTAAAACTATACGGAATCTGTCTATGCTGTCATCAAATTTTCAACGATTATAGAATATTAGTTTCCGAATTTGTGATTTGTCCACAAATTAGGAGTAAATACCTTTCATTCGCGCAAAAAATAAACGCACACAACGCGAGTGGCTAAGCTGAAAGTGACACCCCTATTCCCATTACCGTTTGTCGTATACGACTCATCAACTTATGTTTCGTGTCGTTGTAAAAGTATGTTCGGATTTTTTCTAAACTTCTGTTTACCAATTTTTTTTCCATATCTTTGTGTTTAACGTCATTTCAATTCATTTGTCTCAAAAAAGTTAAAAACGCCGACTAAAAACGAAGAGAAATACCAGTCGTTTACGCCAAACGCCAACGGGAATAGGGGTGAATGCCATGTGTTCGAATATGGCCTTATGTCATAGCACCTTCATAGGTAGATACCAAATTTGCTAGACGTGAATAAACTATAGCGGTAAAACGGAACGCGTATGTACTTAACCGAGTAATTTTTATTTATTAAACAATAAACAAGTAGGGTATTTTAAAAAATCAATTAAACATAGGTACTAGAAACGCATGACGTCCATAATAATACCTAAATACTTCATTATATTTTTGTAATATCCATTACAATTTACAGTTTATGTACCTATTAATAATTCGCAAATCAAAATGAATGCATCACCATATGGGTAGTTAAAGTTGTATGTACCTGTGTACGTTCATATTATATACTATAGTTCACTTTATTGTATTATATATTGTAGTATTTAAATATACCATAATGAACAGTTTTCGTTTTCTGTTGCCAATTACTTTATTAGTTATACCTAAGCTTACCTGAAGAAACGTGTATAGATAGATAACTATTTTTATGCATAAAGAATTGAAAGCCATATTCTAGAAGCATTGTTATATTTAGTTTAAAATAATTGTTTAAGTATGTTAATAGTTTTTCAATATTTAAATTCAGATCTTGTGTAGATTTGGGTCAAGTTGAATATACCTACATACATAATACATTTAACTTTATTATACATTAATCAATCGATTCAATTGTTTTTCACTATTTACCTCCAATATGGGTCGTGGTAAATCGTTAACGGTGGAAGAAAAGGGATAAATAAAAGCATGCAGAGAGTTAGGCTTAAATCAACGGCGCGGGTATCGGAAAAAAAAATTAACATTAAAACATATGGAAAATATACATATGGAAGGAAGAAGTGACAGAGCCATTACAAAAACAGATATCCGAGCTACATCAAACTCTCATGACTCTGCTTCATTATAAAAAAAAAACAGGTCTAAATTGCAGTTATGTATTATTAGAAGTGCTAAACATTTAAAGAGAATGAAAATAAAAACAAAACCGCTCAACTGCATAATCTATATTATGTCTTGGAAAACTGAGTGGCAATTGACACGTCAAGTATATGGATCGGGACAACAATATTCGACTATACCTGAACTATCCCAAGCCATCGAATAAGCTTAGAGCTCAATTTCGCTAAATTCGCCAATTTGTATGCATCCCTTCCAAGCAGAATGTGTGAATTTTGGAGCAAAGAGGTGGCTCAAAACACAATTGAATAATTTTTTTTAAATCTAAAGTACTCCAATTACATTAAATTTAAGTAATGTTTGTGTTAAAGCAGAATTAAAATTAAAGCCGATTTTTAGTTAATAATTGTTTATTAATACTTAAAGCTTTAGTTTTAAATCAAATCACAATAACTAAATGAAGTTTAATCTAAAAAAATTAAGTCTCTAGCATGCTTATTTTGGGACCAGTGGGCGATAGAAAACCGATCTACGGGGTTTGCTATTCAAGTGGCGTGGAGTGTATAAAAAAAAAATATACAAATGTCTCCATATTTCCAGCTGTAGAGTTTTTCCACTTCAGATTGACTGAAATCTAATTCTATTATATACTTCTTGTCAAATGTTTTGTTCCAGGCTCTCGGAGCTTGCTTGAGCCCATAAAGTGTTCTATTAAGTTTGCAGAAGGAATTTGTCATAACTAACCCTCTGGTACCTATTAGTATTCATTAAGATATTACTAATATTAGCTAATATTCAATATCACTAACACTAATACCGTGCATATTATAATACACTGCTGGACAAAATTAAAGGAACGGTGGTAGTTTTTTGTTTGACGTTTCAATATAAACTAACGGGGTATTTTTTTACATGCTTTATATTTGACGGTACTTTTATGGTATGTAGCTATCAGTTTTAAACTCACTAGATAACGGAAATGCACTTAAAGAACTTTAATTGCAGCTAGTAGACATTTGGTCATTAATTGCGTATGACCAAGGTTGAGTTTTTCGCGTTTTTTTTTTAAATATTGTGTCAAACTGTTGTGTATACTAAAAGTGAATAGATTTAAGAGAAAATGCCAGAGTTGATTGAAGTGCAGGTAGCTCGAGCTATATCCTGGATAGAAAATGGACATTCGTACCAACAAGTGGCCACAATGTTAAATGTGTCCAAATCGGTTATTTTTCGAAATGTTAAGCGTTATAGAGAAACCGGTTCTTTGAAAAGAAATCAGGGACAAGGTAGAAAAAGGGCCACGACGCAAAGAGATGACCGATTTTTGGTAAGTTACGCCCTCAGAAACCGGACCGCAACATCGACTGAGATGAGGAGTAGACTTCTGGAAGTGGGAAATGGTCCAATATCTTCCAAAACCGTAAAAAGACTGGATTAAGACCATATAGACCAGCAAAGGCCCCCCTTCTTACCAGCCGCCTAAAGTAGCGCGCCTTGGCTTCGCCCAAACTCACGTAAACTGGTCCGAAGAGGACTGGAAGCGAGTGCTTTTCACCGATGAGTCGAGATTTTGCCTGAAACCAGATGACAGACGGGGAAAAGTGTACAGACGATCAGGTGAACGATATGCACAGTGCAACATCGTTCCAAGAGTGGCTTATGGTGGAGGTTCCATAATGCTCTGGGGTGGCCTATGTTTGGGAGCACGCACGGAGTTACACGTGGTAGAAAATGGGTCCTTCTTTTAATGCAAGATAACGCTCGTCCCCACACTGCAAATCGTGTTTCAGAGTATCTTCGAGAGGCACAACTGAACACCCTAAACTGGCCAGCTTGCTCCCCTGACCTAAATCCCATTGAGCATATCTGGGATATGCTTGGCAGACAGTTAAAGCAGAGAAATCCTGACCCATCCACTTTGGAGGAGTCTAAAAGTGCTTTGCTTGATGCATGGGGCCAAATACCCTAGGATAACATTGATAGCATCATCAAAAGTATGCCAAGAAGACTTCGTGCGGCAATAAGAGCAAGAGGGGGGAGAACCAAGTACTAAATTAACCTCAATGTCACTGAGCTTTGAAGGTATACTGGAAGTTATATAAATTAATGAAACCATTAGTTATTGAAAAATATCTGCCAAGTTGACGGAGGTATGTTACAGGCTTGGTAAAATGACTTGAGAAAAAAAGTTACTAGCTCTTACTCTGTTTGTTCAATATTGAGGAATTAGATACCATAGTTTGTTTGTAGTTTTTACTGCCCAAATCCCTAAATGAATATGTATGGGTGCATTCTGCTCCTCCTGCTTGGAGTCACTTTTTTTAGTTTACCCAATGTCAACAACATTCTTCAGCAACAGTCTCTGTCCTAAAATTTCACATATCATATTATAGCCAAAATTTTGCTCATATGCATTATTAACAATTTAGAACAGATTCCTGGCTTTGAAAAATGCTATAGTTCTGTATTCTAATTGTTGCCATTGTTTTTTAATTAGGGGTATCGCGAATAAATTCCGATGGAATTTTTTCCCTTGTCAGCAATGTAAATCAAATTGCTGAATGGGAAACATTCCGAGGGAAATATTATTCGCGATAGGGGTGAAAATCATAGTTGCAAAAAGGCTTACTATTGTACTGAATTCAGTACAATTTGACTTTCCCGAGTACGCAAGTACCACTTCTCAATTTTCAGTACTATTTGTACTATTTTTAATTTTTGAAAGTTTATTTTTATATCTTTCAAATCAGACATACTAAGGATTAAACAAAAATAAGCTGAACGCACTCCTTTATTTTAAAATTCTGAATGCATTCATGACTCATCGTACTTCGTTAAAAATTAACTTTTGAAATTTTCTGCATTCCTCGAAGGAGTTGGAAAACGATTTGATTTCGGAGACATTTTTTTGAACTCATTACAACATTTTTCACAAACTACCACTTGGATGATCAAGTAAATTCAATCGTCCAATTTGTCTTAAGGTTTTTTCCTGGGGCCTATTTCATAAAACTATTAGTCTAATAATTATTAGCGAATTTTCTAATATTTTTCGTTTATTAGTAAAATAGTGTTTCATAAATATTTTTCCTACACTAATATCTTATTTGTACAGCGCCAATAAAATATTAGTGGGAAATTATTACTGTAGCAAGATTATGTTTCAAAGGAACAATTTTATTAGTAATTATTTCTGCTGTACTAATAACTACTATTTTTTTCTATTAGTCGAGAAACATGGGCCCAGATCACGTAAAATGAAAACGATCGAACGACGTCGTTTCGATACTAGCAGTCTCTGTCTATTGTCGCAAATATGATAGAGACAGCTTTAGTGAAAATGATGTCGTTTCTAGTAAGAAAAGTATGATTAGCCAAATGAGATTGGCCGTCAAAAAATATGCATAAACTTAATTTGTAACCATCAGCGTGTATTTAAATTATTATATCGTGTATTTATTTATTAAAAAAATCAATGTTTTCGAGTGATGATGAGTTTAATAAATACGATCATTCAAACAAAGAATCAATTATATAATAAATACCAGTTACGAATTCAATGGAAAATTCCGAATTAATAGTGAATCTCTTGAATATTTGTTGCAACGAATAGGACCTTACCTTGAAACCCCAACAAGACGAAATTTTGCTTTGTCCCCTAACCCTAACCTAAGACTACTTACAGCACTTCACTAGTTAGGAAACGGATGTCAATACCACAGATTAGTAGATATACACGGCGTTTCAAAAGCAACTGTTCGCCATGTAAAAGTAGTTAAACTAATTAACGAAATAATATGTTGTGAAATACATATACAGATACTTATTTGTCAGCAATGTCGCACTAATAATTCCTATATCAATCATAAGGGAATTATTAGAACCCGTCAATATATTTATGAAATAAAATTTTATTAGCCCATACATTATTAGAGCTAATAACTTGAAAATTATTAGTATTAGACTAATAGTTTTATGAAATAGGCCCCTGGTGAACAAAAAAGTATTGAAATTATCAATCATGAATATAGAGCTCTATCTGACTACGATAGAAATAGGAACATACTTCTATTTCTGCGTTTTGGTCTGAAATAGGCCTTGTGCCAAATGAATGCAACGAGTTTATATTTTAAAATCATACACCGCATTCCCCATGGTGCTTTTTGTATTGCTTCTTATTCTTCCGCAAACGTTTAAAGAATGTTTTCTTATGAAAATAGCTATTATAAAAAAAAGCTAAAGAATCGAATACAGGCGTAATGTCTGCACTATTAGAACCTAAACATCTTATTATGTTTAAGGCTGCCACAGCTCTATAAATAAAACACATCTTTACAAAATAAACTTGAAAATGAAGAACTTGTATAGTAGATTGTTATCTGAATGTTGTACAGTCGTGTTCAAATCACTTGGCCAATGGTAGATTTTCTGTACAAAGTCTACAGTTTGCTCAATCGACCGATTTTGAACACGACTATCTATACAAAGATTAGTCTTAATCTGTACATGTACTAAAGTTCCTATCCGACGTCTATAAGACTTATATTACCTTGAGCTTAGTACGCTGCTGGTGCTAAATTTTAGCTCACATACAAAATTGTCTCCAAAATTTATCTGAGCTAAATTTAAGCGAATCCGAGCCGAGCGGTATTCTGCCTCAGCTAAAAAAATTAAATTTTCATTTCAGACTGTACTGCATGTATATGTCACAATTTATCGCGCCCATTAATGGTTCGCACATTATTTCTAGCTAAATTTTTACAGATAATATTTTTTTTTTCTTCTGTTCTTTTGTGTTGCGGAAAAGTAAGTAAGGATAAGGTTTCTTTCAATGAATTCCTCGATGAGGAATCCTTTCAAAGTGATAAATTTGATATCAAGGAATAGCAAAAAAGAAAGTGCAACGAAAATATAACACATTTTCGCTTCGATGAATCTTTGAAGGAAGTTATTTTCAGCAAAGAGCTGTTTTCTGTGACACTTATATTCACAGCGCACTCTATGTCAAAATTTAGCTAGGATTTTAGGTAATGTTTGTAGAGAAAAATTGGAGAGCAGCTAAAATTTAGATTTCCTCGAACTTAGATTCAACTAAATGCGCCTTTATAACACCCTCCACTGGAAGGTATAAGTATTCACTTACATTTCTAACGCCAAGCAAAAGTCACCCTTGACCCCATAAGCCATAAATATTCTCAATCAGGATGCAATTCTGAAACGATTTAGCCATGTACGTCTATCCGTCCGTCGGTCTATCTGTCTTTTAAAAACACAACAGAGTCCAACAAACGAGTCGACCTAGGCGAATGAAATTTTGTGAAAGGACTTCTTTGTTCAGGTACCTCCCTGCAAGCACAAAACCTTTAAACCAAAAACCACGTACTTGTGTATACTTACGAACTCACATAAATGCTTACCATATTTTGCAAGACTTAAATGCTGGGGAGGTTATAAAAACTGGCCGATGCTAACACTGATAGGTACTTTTTTTTTTTTAATAAAATATTTATATTTTTTATGTTTTCGTTTAGTTTTATACATTTAAGAAATTTGAGTACTACTCAGTACAATTTTGTTTCAGTTTTCAGTACAATTGAGAAAAGTCGATTTTCATCACTCGTGAATATTTTAATTACATTTAAGGTACTATTTTTTTATTAATTACCCCTCTCGCCTAAACGGAGCGAGATATATTCAGATTCACCCGCGTTGGTAAGAAATGCTTGTCGTTACATAAAACCGTTATCAATTTTGGGCGGCAAAGTAATCGTAATCTCCCTTATGATTAAAATATTAAAAATTTAAAAAAAATAAAAAAAAGTCGTTAAATTTATATCCTTCATCGTGGGCGCTGGTGTTCGAAAAATATGCGTTTTGTTTACTCTTCTTTTCATTACTTATATGGACTGGATGTTACAGCGCAATCTTGGCGAAGACAGATTCGAATTGGGAGATCTGAGGATAAGTCGTTTGTCCTTCGCTTAAGACTGGGTCATCTCTGGGTCCTCTTCCTCTCAGCCGTTTGTGTTGAAGCTGAAGTGATGGTCGTCTCCAGAACTTTATCGAGTCTTTTTTTTTACTACAACTTCTGTAACTTCTACGTAAAAAAATTTTCAAGGATAAAAATTTCATAAAAAAAATGAAAATTTATTAAGTAAACATTTAAAGAAAAACATTTTAAGTGAAAAAATGAAACAGCAAATTTTCATAATTTTAAATCTAAGAAGCCATAACTTTTTTGTGATTAAACAGACCCGAAGTGCTTAAGACTTTTATGCGCTACTAAATTCTCTTTACAAAATGAACAAATCAATTTGAGTTATAGCGTTTTAAGTGGTAACACCTCCAAATTAGAGGTCACCTACCTTAAAAGGCTATAACGGGAAATATAGCGAGAATAGACCCCCTGTCATACAATTTTTTATTAGGCACAACTTAAGGAATCTTCCCTTAAAGGATTATACCGCTTAACTGGGACACCCGTATACCTATAGTTAATTTAGAAGAAACGTAGCAAATGTTAATTCCCATATAAATGCTAAACAAGCAACAACAGGACTTATAGTTTCCGGTCTGCTGATAAAAGAAACCTTTTTTTCTGATGAAACGTAGCAAATGTTAATTCCCATATAAATGCTAAACAAGCAACAACAGGACTTATAGTTTCCGGTCTGCTGATAAAAGAAACCTTTTTTTTCTGATGATATAATATAGTTTTCCTTTATAAATTGACGTTAAAAAACAAACATTTACTCAATAGACTAGAAAGTAGGTACTTAAGTACATACTTGAGGTACTGGTCAAGTACTTTGGTACTTAAGTACGCGATACTTGGTACTTGCGACGAGGTACTTGGAAAATATTGGTACTTGCCTTTATTCAAGTTGTAAAAATATTAAAGTTTTCGGAGCACAAGAAATTAAACAACCACTGCTTACAAAGTTGAAAGAAAGAGAGAAACAAAAGTTTTATTCACGTCAACTTGACAAATAAGATAAATAAGGGAGTTGCCAGAAATATTTAATTCATGTTTTACTCAAAAACATTACTCCTACAAAAACAAAAATTCAATTAGACCAATTGGCAAACTCCAACCCCACACCCTGAGCACAAAAATCGTTCTTCAGCTTCGAAACCGCCTTCATGAAGAAGTCTACTACCATCTGATTGATTTGAAAGTAATTTAACTTGATCTTACCTTCATTGACTTCACGCCTCACGAAGTGGTGTCTGACATCAATGTGCTTAGTTCGCGCTCGATATGCATTTATTGCTGCAAGATCAAGCGCACTCTTGTTGTCACAGTGTATGGTAGCTGTATGAATGCCACCCATCAGCTCTTCTACAAATCGTTTTAGCCAAAGTGCTTGTACTATCTTGAAATGCTGTATAAATTGTCAGAATTTTAGTGTATGCTTAGTCGGCTCTCACATTGAGGCAACATTCATTAAACAACTGTCAATAGGAAACACGCAATATTATCGCTCACAATTATTTTACTTTAAATTAAATTAGAGGTCTCGTCTCACATCAAAGCAACTAACAGCCGATTTCTTCACATGAGTACTAGTATCCGGTCTAGCTAGACCTGGTACTCTGATACTCGGTACTAACGAAAACTTAGTACTTGTGTATTTCTTCACATTGCTAGTACCGGAGCTAAATTTATTAACCGTACTAAGGACTAATTTGTCTAAAAACTGGTCTAGTACCCATTTTTGACTGAAATGTCATAACGGTTAATGTCATAACATTTTTATGCTCATTGGACGTCAAACATTTT
Organism: Cheilosia soror; assembly: GCA_949372485.1. Classification (NCBI taxonomy): domain Eukaryota; kingdom Metazoa; phylum Arthropoda; class Insecta; order Diptera; family Syrphidae; genus Cheilosia; species Cheilosia soror. Next base: position 388,441 of record OX443561.1, on the reverse strand, counting down.
GCAGGATGACTGATTTTTATTCATAAGAGCAAGCATTTTTTTTAAACACTTTTGTTGCTTTCCTGTTGTAAAATATGTGTGTGGATAGCATATGATAACGTGTATGATTGGGGGTTTTTCATTTTCTATTACTGCACATATGGAACTGCACTCACCAATTCGGTGTTTACAATTTAACATTAGTTCGGTAAATTGCACCGAATGTCCGTGGAGACAATGCAAAGCGATAAAATGCAGCAGCGGCCACCGCCTGTGCCAATGTCATACATACATCAATACATACATACGTCAAGGCCATACATCATACTTTTGGCGGTATGTGATATACACTAGCGGCTGATATGCGAATGACGTAGATAACCGCTATTTACATTGATCCACTTGCCATGAATCGTCGTAGAGTGGTCTGATCAGCAAAATCTGGTAAAACTATGGTAAAATCGTGAATAAAAACGATTACCGACTAAAACTGAAAGTATTAAAAATATGTTAACCGTACTGCAATTCGTCCACATTCGAACGTAAAAAAACGTTACTCTGGCTGGACAACTGAAATTGCCGAAAAATCCATATCGTCCTAAGTATTTACCGTATTCCATTGTAGCATAATATGGTAGATGCACCGCTCAGATCAACGAGTTACCATACCACCCCTCCTTCACCATTCTCATTTTCAATGTCATCAAAATTATTGAACCAATTATCCCTATCAAAAATAAAATCCGTTTTCTAATCAACTTCATTAGACTTAAACCTACGATGTATTTACTTTTTGACAAAAATAGGCAAGAGCTAAGGCAATGAAATCGATCTAATTATGGTACTAACGACGTTAGACTGCCGATTTTGAGGGTCCAGCTAATACCGAGTACTAACTAATACTCGGTACCAAATTCAGCTGAGTACTTCGTGAAGAAATGACTTGATACCTATTTGAGTATCAACTTTTGGTCTAATACCGGTACTAGCGCTAGCGCTATTCACTAGCCTTGTGAATAAATCGGCTGTAAATATCGCTCGAACGAAATATGTTGCTGATTGCTTATTGGCAGTTGCTATAGCAACTATAGTTGCTTATTGCGGCGCAGGGAGATAAGTCCATGATACATAAGTCCATACTGGCCTTATGACCCATTTCGGTGGGACATAATTCCATATTTTGATTATGGACTTACGTCTCACCGCAGTGGGTTATAAGTCCATAGAAATCGTCTATGGAATTATGTCCTATCTAACATGTTCTCGTGAAATTCCACTTTTATTTATTCTCAGACGCAAAATTGTATTTTACTTTGTTTGTTTTTTTTTTTTTTGAATATGAGAAATAGGAAATTAGGCTTTCTCAACTTTTCATATTGCATATCACCAAAGACATCACAAATAAACCGTCATTATGGTGGGTTTTCTTTTTTACCCTAAAGAACTTTCATTAGCTTTAAATGCACTTCTTGCCCAGTTTTAAATATTTGCAAGGCAAGCAAACTATTTTAAATGGTAAGTCCTGGCACACTGCACAAGTGTTCAATAGGAGCGATCAATTTGGTCATGTAAATAAACCAAAGGCGTAGCCTGGAAACGATTGCGAAGGGGAGGATCGATTTTTAATGAAACTAAATGCGTAGCCAAAAAAAAATGTTGAGCAAGGGAGGATCGATTAGGGGTATGAAAATTAAAAATTCGCGCGAATTTTTTAGGTAGGTACTCGCTCAATAAATTTGGAACAGGAGAAAGATGGAGCATTAAGTTTCTACTGCTTTGAACAGAAAAAGAACTTGTGCGCCCAAAACGTTAAATTAGATATCAGACATTTTAGACGAATCTGCATTAAACGAATTCGCACGTGATGTTTAATCCGGAATCTTTGCTGATTTTGTTTTTGTCATGCTAAATTTCAGACATGCAACAAACAAGGCTGGCAGACGGACATTGCCGCATATATGACGAAAATGGTTGCGGGATGACACAAATAAAAAAAAAACGAACACATTTTCTCCATTGACTCAAATGATAAGGGTGGCAAGATTTGGAGTATACTATTGGCGGTATTGACATTGAATTAATCGTGGACTCAGGCGTCCGATATAATGTTATTAACAAGCTTTCATGGATGGATTTGAAGGCTAAAAACATTGTGATTTTCGTGCGTATGGCGGATATCCACTGGCCAATTTTTATGTGGCAAATGGACTAGGAAAAATTTTGCTTGGGTATGAAACGGGTCCTGAGAATACGATTCGATCTCAATTCACAAGTTAGTATTGTCAATGCTATTAATACAAAGGAATTCGATTGCAAACATCTCGGCAAAATCAAAGGAGTGATAATTGATATGCCAATCAGGTCAGATGTGAAATCAGTAGCACAGCCATCCTTTCAAAAAAATTTAAATTTTAAAAACAATTATACCAAAATATTTTATAAACTCTAATTGTATAAAAATATACATCTGTGTTCAGGGAAATAGTAGTGCATCTCTCTAAAATAGTCAAAAGTAAATAAATTTTTACCGAAAATAACGGAATTTTGCTATTCTCTTCGTTGCATTCTATTCTAAACAAAAAGTTTGCATCCTTATATTTTTCAACGGAAATGGTACCGTTTCATTTGGCTCAAGTTTTGTGTAGAGCAGCACTACTATTTTCATGAACGCAACTGCTAATACCAACATACATTTGTATACAAGGCTTTGTTTGGCAAACTATTTTCGGCAATTTTTGTAAACGTGCGTGGGTCTAAACATTCAACGTTTTCATAAGAATCTGTTGTGCAAAGCGATTTTCAATTTACATATATAATTATTTTGTCGAAAATAACATTAAAGTTGGTAATTTTAAATTTTTTTAGTACATCTTTGACTCGTCGACCTTCGTTGCTCAGGCAGTACTTCTTCTATGAGAACATCGTAGTCTACTTACTAAATACTTAGTCATTGCCTTAACGAATTTTTAAGCAATACGCTTTCAAAACCACTTACACTTAATTTAAGCATCACATTAATTTGAAACCAAGTTTGGACATAATCCAAATAAGTGGTTTGTAAATATTTTGAAACTGGAGTAGTTATATCAAAAATCATTGAAAAAAATCATAGCTGTCAAAACAGATTCGAATTTTAAGAGCCGATTGAGTAAACAAACTGCTTCATGTCTTATTTTACCATCAAAGGATTTTTCTTCCGATATGAATTTCAAGCCCTCAACTACGTGTAGTAAAACCGCTTTGGAATAAAGATCATTTAATGTCAGTAAAGGGTCTACATTTTTCCATATTTCAAAATGTCCAAAGTTTTTATTAATGCATTACTTTTGGAAGACCAGCCAATAAGGCTCAGCTTCAACTGTGGATTCGTTTTTTTTCATATTCCAGCATTCTTTTGTAAGAACTACTAAAAAACACTGCTGATGATTGCAGCAAACCGAATAAGGATACAGCACGGATTAAATTGATTATCTTGTTCAAAGAAAAATTACTTAAAAGTGAAACAAATGAGCCACGTCCACGATGTCTGTCACTATAAATTGCAATTCTTGATGATATGCACACATAGAAAGTTTTTATCAATTTACTACAAAAAAAAAAGAGGGAAATCGCAGGTGGGATAAATCCACAAATTTGTCGGTTATATTTTAACTTCAGTCAATTATTTTGAAAATCCCATAAACTTCAATGGGTAACATACCCAGTACAAAAATGAGAAGAACTAATTTTTAAATAAGAAAAAATTAATCAACATTAAAAATTGTCTCGACTATATTTCCACTTTTCCTGAGAAAAAAACGCCCCTAAAACGAAACGCCCCGGGAAAAGTCCCGGTTTCCCGTAGGGCCACCACGCGCCTGCTACAGAACAAGACAGATGTCATTTGTCACATGTCTGCCACATGCTCACTGTTTTCAGTAGGTGGTTGATAGTCTTCATCAGAATCTTCAACAATGGTACTGCTGTCCTCGGAGTAAAACGTCTCACTCTCATCAGAGATGTCTGGTCCCTCCGAAATCACCTCTTCAATAATTTCACCAATTTCATCTCCCACTGAATCTGAAGGTAAACAAACAATACCGGTGACATCGAAAGAATTAATTACCTGATTCTGCATCGGTTTCCATAATAATAACGCTGATGTACAATTTCTTTATCCTTGGCTCAACCTCAGTCGATACGCCTTCGAGTCTTCACTGTATCCCACCAGAATGCATTGTAATGACTTGGGATCGAACTTTTTGCGCTTTTCCTTTGGTAGGTACATGAACCATCGATTGACTACCAAACACTCTGAAACGCTATAAGTTCGGCTTTTCCCCGGACCACGCTTCCTCTGGGGTCATTCCAGTCAGTCCTCTTCTCGGTGAGCGACTGATGATGTACACGGCCGTAGTCACAGCTTCATCCCAGTAGGTACTCTGTCTTCAGATCTGCATCGAAAAGTATGCAACGAGCTTTCTCCACTACTGTTCGGTTGGTTCTCTCCGCTAGGCCATTCTGTTCTGGCGTGTACGGTGCGGTCCTCTGATGTCTTATTCCATATCTACGCAAACGGCTTGACATCCACTGGTTGCAGAAGCCCTCGTTCCGGTTTGTTTAAACGGCAACCTATGTTTTTTCGCTTTTATACAAACCACATATAGTGGTATGTTTTCGCACTTACGAAAGCTCATTCCGACTGACATGTCTTTCAGCTTCACTAGACTTTCTGGATTTAAGTGTCCCATCCGACGGTGCCACAAGGCACAAGGCTTGTCTGCTGACAAGCGATTGACAAGTTGGCATGCAGCACTGCATGACTGGTCCTTCTCGTGTTCCAAAAGATTTTGGACAGCAAATCGCCATAAATCGTAGTTGTCTCTACCTTGAAGTTTTTCAATTGTTAGCATTGACGATGCCATTGCGTAAACGTGACTTGGTGAAAGTACCTAATCCTCGTAGATCTAATGCATCTGCTGGAAATTTTATTAAAAAAATATATTGCGATGAACCGACTTTTCCTAACTTGCTTGTGCTTAGCTAATTATCGCGAAAACTGGGCACATAACCTGTAAAAATATTAAAGTTTTCGGATCACAAGAAATTAAACAACCACGGCTTACCAAGAAAGAAAGAGAGAAACAAAAGTTTTATTCACATCAACTTGGCAAATAAGATAAGTAAGGGAGTTGCCAGAAATATTTAATTCATGTTTTACTCAATTACAATTCAAGTACCAGTACCTAGTATTTTACAAATTACAACTCTAATTTGAGGTCACCGTTGATTCAATCACGTGAACACATCTGCCGGCCGTACGTTCTCATCTCGAGCAAAGGTAAAATAAACACAATTGATGTGTATGATGTGCCACGGGCAAAATAAATCTTATACGGTTGATCTTAAACCAAAGACTAGTAATAGGCTTAGTCCACAACCACTTTGTGATTGTGATTTCATTTATGTATACATCGAGGAAATGCATCTAGGCAGATGTGGTGGTTCGTATACTGATAAGCCCAGCCATCATATCGGGGAAAAACGCTTTTCGGAGAACAGCCCATTTAAATGTTCATAAGTTTTGTAATAGACGACTGACAGAATCTCTCGAATGTTTTGTTTATACATAATAAGAAATTAGCTGGCGTAAGTATAAATATGTATACACGTGTATACATAAGGAATAAGGGTATTTAAATTGTGCTAAAAGAAAGATTTTCTTATTAAGAATAGGAGAAAAATAATGTAATAATTATTATTACATAGCCTATGTAGGTACTCAAAAAACAAATGAAAATAAAATGTTTATGGGGTCTAAATTGCAACAAAAAATCATAATAAACTGTTTCCATTAAAAAAAGAAACATTAATAAACACCAATGTGTGCATGCAAAGCATATGTATGTGTTTTGTACGAATATGTATGCTCGAGAAAAAATGTTTAAGCTATTTCTGGAGCACAACAGACTGACAATATATTTTTCTCCAATGTACGGTCGTTCAATTTATGAAGAAATCTACTTTATATTTTTCTTTAGCAGGCAAACTATATTCTGATTATTCTGGTTGTTACATGTCACCTACCATTTTTTTTTAGGTAAGGTGCACTACAACTCTTTTTAACTAAGAGTCAAATTAATTTCTTTTGTATTCGATCGTGATAATGTAAAATATACAACACGACGTTCTGTTCTGATATGTCGCACACTCTCGATAGTATTATTGCGAGTGGATTTTGTTATTATTTTGGGAATCCATGAAGCCTACGCATTCGGGAATAGACTATATTATCCGAAAAAATCATAATATCATTGACGCTGATCAAATACAATCGGTACATATGCTTTATTTTTATAATGGTTTTAAACAGCCAGCTATTTTGAGAAAATGAAAACAGCATTTTATAATCCATTTAAAACACAAAACCTTCTAGCAATAAAGCACTTTTTGATTTTATGGAAACAAATTAATTTGATGGCATCTCTTTAAATTTTCTTTAGATAAACTACCTACATATTCTCTTTATAAAAATATAATGTAGACTAGGTGTACCCGCCGGCTTTGCTCGCACCCATATTGGGTAAATACGTTATTTTCTATCGGGTAATGAACATCGATGTTCAAAATTTAAGACTAGCTCCCATGGGTGTCGAGAACTAACATTTGTAATTTTCTTTACTTTTAAATTGGGAAGTGGCATACCGCCCATATTTTATTAAATGCTTTGTAAAGGCAAGAAACGTCTATTTTGTAAATTTTAAGGCTTAAGATACCATCAATTTCAAGATATTTAGGCCTATTCGGCAAAATCTGTTATTCTGTTATGAATTTTCTGCTATGAATCATAAAAGGGCACGAATACGATAACTCAGGCGCCAAAAATTGATAACACCAAAAATGTTTCAAGTCAAGAATAAATTCAAAAAATGAGTAAAGTTTGTGGAGTAAGCATTAAATATTATTAAACATTTAAGTGGCCTCAACTCCAAATTCTTCTACTTTCTTTTTCACCTGTTATGTTCCTTCCATTTCAGTTTAGCATCTAGATTCATACCCAGATACTTAGCTGTGTTATAGAATAAGGGGTGCCAACATCAACTCTGTACATAATAGCTAGTAGTACCAAAGACATTTCGGATAATTCGTCCAGTTCAACAACGAGAAAATATCGCCGTCGTAAGTCTATGTCGCCTCTGATGTCCTATAGGTTTCACCAGGAGACCATAGTTAAATAACGAATTGCGGCGAACTATTGCGGCGAACTATTGCGTATTAAGCAAAAATTGGCGTTGGCGCGGGTTTCTACTCGGAACGTCTCGGACTATCCAGTTCAATAAGGCTTCCTGACTACAGCAGCGTATTCCAAGCTGAGGTACTGGCAGTGACAACAGCTGCTAAACAGGTTGCAATGATGGCAATACCTCATGCGGATATTACCTTTTTCATTGACAGTCAAGCGGCAATAAAAGCGATCTCTGCCGTTGAGTTAAAATCAAAGCTTGTAAGTCGCTGTCGCGAAGAGCTACGGGTTCTTGGCGCGCAGCACAAAGTAAGACTATGCTGGGTTCCCGGGCACAGAGGTGTACCTGGAAATGAAAAGGCAGATGAGCTGGCAAGAAAAGGGTCCTCCCTTGAACTAAACCAGGCTGACACCACAGTAATGATTCCCCCCTGTAATCTCAGACAGAAGATTGGGAACAAAATACTAATGGAAGCAAACGATAGATGGAACAGGCTCGACTCCTGCGGTATAACCAGGAAAATGTGGCCAATCTACAACAAACAGAAAACTGAAAATATCTTACAATTGAACAAGAAATCATTGTCCTCGATTGTAGGTATTATCACCGGACACAACATGCTAAAATACCATACCAAGAAAATGGGAATTAGTACAGACGACCTGTGCAGAGGATGCGGCGACGAGGAGGTGCATGAGGATACCCCACACTTCCTTTGTCACTGCCCTGCGCTCTGCCACATAAGAAACAAAGTCCTTGACAGTTACTTCTTCGAGGATTTAGAAGAACTTTCAGACAGGTCCATTAACGACCTACTTAAATTTGTAAATAAAACGGGTTGGTTCACCAAGCCGTAGGTTTTTCATAGGTTTCCAGAGTATGGGGGTCATAAACCCCTAGGGCATCACAACGGATCTACATTGATCTAAGTGTGGCACGTACAGGTTTCTACTGTCCTGCCTATCCACTAACCTAACCTAAGCAAAAGGCATTATGTCGCAACACTGCACACAAGAATTAGGACCACAAGAAAAGCTACGACATTTTTGGCCATAAGACAAAAGAAAAGCACATAGAACTTATTGGGAGAAAAAGGCTATAAGACCCGAAGCCTGCAAAGACAAACAGGGGAACTTTAAAGTAGAGTTACAGAACAATTGGTCTAGAGAATATGGACAAACCACTTCTAACATAGCCATGCGTACGCGCACGCGCTAATGATTTCATTAATATTCTAGGTACATATATTCCTGGACCTGGTATGGTGAAGCCAAATGACATCTAAACAATACCGATCTCACGTAATTCGGTCTTGTTCATCTTTTTGCGTATCAAAACGAGAGCTCAAAAAATTAAATTTAACTCGGCTAGTCTATTTATTTTGTTTGCATATCATGCAAGAAAGATATCAGAAAAGTGAGTAAACAGCTCGAACTCATAACTTTGCATACGACCTTTTGTCCTTTGGCTCTGCGGTGAACTCATAAAAATAGCTTCAGCGCTGATACGTCGCGGTCGTCAGAGTTTTCGTAATTCAATTTCACCAAAAAATCAATTTCCCAAGTTCTAATATGGTATTACAGGTATTACAGGTTTCTATGCTAAAGTAGTAGAATAAAACATAGCTAAAACTCATACTTGAGTGTTAGGGGTATTTATGAATCAATCAGGCCTATTCAACAAAATCTTTTATCCATTTTTCCTGTTATTCTGTTATGAATTTCCATACAAAAGTTCGAACTGTCAAAAAATCTTTTACGATCTCCAAAATTGGTATTCTGCGTGCAAAAACTTTTATGAAATCTGTTATAAATCATAACAGAATAAAAGACAGAATTTTGTGACTTTTATCATAAAAGATTTTTATTAATTAGAAAGTTTTGGATTGAAATGGATATCTATACAATTTTTCGTCAACGAAATGTTTACAAAAGAAGACAAATGTAATAAATGTGTATAAACAAGTGGGTAGGTATGTAATTGAAAATAATTTATCAATTTATATTTTTGGTTTAGACGAAGGCACCAACAACTTTTGCTGGAACTAAAATTAAATAGTGATCCATTTGATCTTCCTGATGTGCGTTTTATTCAGCTCTTTAGATTGGATACGGTGAATGCTAGAGTTCTAATGAACAAATTGTAACAATTTACGCAAGACAGGAATACAAACATTTTATTTCAAATTTAGGTCAAGTGCATTTCTAATAATGTAATAACGATGTAAAGTTGGATATTTATTTCAAATTTCTAATGACATTTTTACGAATACGGTTCATATCAGGCATCAATAGGAAGCAAACAAAGAACCTACCTACTAAACAGAACCCGCCCATATATCGCTAAAATCACGGCAATAACCATGGGGCATTGGCCAATTGGAGACCATGCGGCCAAACTAAGTATCCCATACAAATACAACACTCAATGCCGCAGTTGCGGAAATACAAATTGGAAAGAAACTCTCTCATTTCCTCTGCAAATGTCCAGCATCAGCTCTAGCAAGGGCCAGACTGCGCGCACTGAACCAATTACATATTCCTTGACGACTTTAGCGACGTTTGGGGCAATTCTACAGGCTGGCTATAGGTACCGACAGGATCACATCCTTAACAATCATCACAAAGAAGGCCATTTTTGGTTTATCGCCCAGGACATCCAGATTCATTCAGTTGGTTATTGATTTCAACAGTGTTTTCTAATTGAATTTAGCTCCATGTAAGAGCAATATATTTGCCTTAGCTCGGTCGTGGTTTTTTGTTGTCTTTTTCCTAAAAAGATATTCCAGTGTTTATTACACAATTATTTAGTTTGTAGTAATTTATAACTATACCTAAGCTATTATATCGAAACTCGAAAAATCCTTTTATCTTCGAACTCGCTCTTTCACATCCGTCATAATCAAGTCCAGTGTTACTATGTCCATTGGATAATAATTTTTCCTTCAAGTCTCTGTTTCCAAAATCTCAAAACAATAAATCTATGTTTTCCGATTTAACATTTGGAAACATTTGAGAAAAGACATGCTTAAAAAATATTAATCAATTTTGTTCATACTTTGGAAAATATTGAACGTTCTATAATTCATTATGTAAATAAGATTCTGAATTGCCCAGGTGTCAGTTTGTATAATTTGTATCAGTTGGTTGCAAAAACTTGTGATGAATTTGCAGTATCGAGAGAGAAAACTACCACAGCAAATTATTTGCAATTTTTGTAAACAGGGTTAACCTTAATAATAATTTATAAACTGCACTGGTAATTTTGGTTTTTATTGGACGGCGAACAATTATTATGGTTAGGCTAAAGGTTTGCACAAACCAAAAATTTAGCAGAATTACTTTATTTGTTCATACTTCCCTTAACTTATTTTCAGCACTGACATTTTTTAAATGAACATTTTCACGATATTATGCGACACTATACTATCCAACCATAATTATGGTATAGGTATACGTATACGTATACCGTATACTACCAATAAATCACAAATAGATGGCCTGAAATTTTGCTGCTAAATTTAAAAAATCATTATGGATATCTAACAAGACATAAATAAACTAAAAAATAAACAAAACTTTACAAAGCAAAAAAACAAATCAAATATCATAATGCTCCAATATTTTACTTTAAATATGACGAGACCTAAGATTATATATTGTTCTTAACTTTAGGAATGGGTGCGACCACACAATAATGGGCGCTCATAAATACTAAATAGACGATTTTACTCGTTGCGGAATGGTTTTATGAAGTTCACAATTTAAGAATTGTTGATAAATACCGTCCTAAGCCCCAAAATATATTTCTGCGCCCATATATTTTATATAATCTATCTATGCTTTTTCAACTTTCTAGGCCCAATAGACTCCGAACTATTTTTCGTTGTACATATGTGCCTACAAGTTGGTATAAGTATTTTCCCACAATTTTAGCAAAAAAATGTCAAATTCGGTGAATTTATGGTGAAACCAAATTTTTGGATTTTTATTACAAAATACTGTGGAAAAGTAGGTATACTTGTAAATACAAGTTAGCATGATGGTGAAATAGGCCACTCGTTTTTTATAAGGGGACTTAATGTAGCAGCTGTCAGTGTTCTTAAATTTAGGTAGGTTGGTATAGATACCTATCAGAGGAAAGTGTATAATAATTCATATTACGGAGATTTCGTAAATATGTAAGTTTTCTTATAAGACAAAAATGCTAACACAAATATTTCGTCTGGTATAGCCCGCATTCCATGGACCGCTGGGGCACATTCAAACCCAATTAATGTCAAAATATATATAAATCTAACTGTACCCGCCCGACTTTGTCCGTGCACAAGAATTGTTGCGTTTTTCCGTAATTTTCTGAGTTTTCCACTAAGAATTTTCTATTTTTCCATTCGAAAAGCCATTCCGGAACAATTGCACTTTTCAGGAGGGTTTGCCCAAAATTTTCTTTTATAAAAACCTTCTCTTGGCAATTACGAACAACTGAAAAAAAATTAAAGCCAAATCGGACCACCCGATCGCAATTGATGAATTACTATACATTTTTCACACCATTTTTATATAAAGGGTGGTTAAATTTTAATGTTGAATGTGAACAACTAACACCTAAACGTCAAGTTTTTTTCTGCATTTCATTTGACATTTCTCAATTTCAAACTAACTAAATTTGAACCAAGGAAAGATACACAATCGAGCAACGCGTTAAAGTTATTCAGGCTTATTATGAAAGTGGGCGTACAAATCAAAATGCATATCGAAGAAAATCATCTTCAGTCATGAGACACATTTTCACTTCAGTGGATTCGTCAATAATCAGAATTGCCGCATTTGGGCGAATGATAATCCAAGAGTGATTGCCCAAAAACCGATGCACCCACAAAGAGTGACTGTTTGGTGCGGTTTATGGGCTGGCGGCATCATCGGCCCGTATTTTTTTTTCAAAATGAGGCCGGTCAGGCAGTTACTGTGAATGGTGTTCGCTATCGTGAGATGAAAACGAACTTTTTATGGCCCGAATTGGAAAATATGGATGTGGACGATATATGGTTTCAACAGGACGGTGCCACTTGCCACACAGCTAACGAAACAATGGTTTGTTTGCGATAGAAATTCAATGGGCGTGTTATCTCACGTCGTGGCGATGTTAATTGGCCGCCACAATCATGCGATTCGGCACATTAACGGCATAGAACCTCAATTTTGCCTCAGCGTCATCGAAAATTTGGACCATCGGATGGAGGCCGATATTTTGTTCCATACGTAATTGAACCATACCAATATTATCATAATAAAAAGAAATGACAATAATTTCCTAAATAATTTGTGTTTTATTCAAAATCAACTCGGCCCTTAAAACTTAACCACCCTTTAGAAGATAATTGGCATCTAGCACGAATGGTTAGTTGTAAATTTGTTTATATAGACGTAGGTACGAACGATATTATATAATATACATGATACTTATTATGTTGTTGCTCATTTCCATTATGTTCTTTCTATAGGAGCAGTATTTGCCATTATAGCTGGTTTCATTCATTGATATCATTTATTTACTGGATTAACAATAAATAATAAATGATTAAAAAGTCAATTTATTATTATATTTGTAGGAGTAAATTTAATCTTTTTCCCTCAACATTTCTTAGGATTAGCTGGTATACCTCCTGATTATCCTGATGCATATACAACATGAAATGTAATTTCAACTATTGGTTCTACAATTTCAACAGGATTAGTACGATAGCGACATTTTTTTCTTTTGTAGATCGTGAACGTACTTTTTCTAACTTGTCTAGCAAAGCTGAAGCAAATGACAGTGGCGGGCTATCAAAAACACAAACGCAAATTTTACTCTGTTGTATTTTTCTGTTGCAATAGGGTCGCGTATAGCAATAGTCCAAAACTGCTGCAAAGTTTTAGTCAGTATATTTTGTTGTTGTTTTGAAGCTGATAGTGGTGTAGCAAAAATTGCATTATACGAGCTGCAAATGAAAATACTGTATGCGTAATTTTAAACCATCAGCAACTACTATAACAGATTTTCTGCAGCTGATCCATTCGAATGTTGCTGGTCCTATGGAGAAACCATCGCTTTGAGGAAGGTACTACCTTGTTTAATTTTTGATGATTTTACAAGAGCGGTGTTCGTGTATGCAATTAAAAACAAAATCGAGGCGGCAAACAATTTTGTAATTTCCAGAAATACCGAAATGCAATGGAAAATCAAATGGGCGAAAAAGAAAAATTAAAATCTTTCGATCGGATGGTAGGTAAGGTAGGTACAGGTTCTTGAAAAGTGGTATTGATGGGATAATTCATCAATCTTCAGCTCCGTGTTGTCCAGAACAAAAAAAAAAAAATAATAAATAGATCTCGAAAAAAAACGTTTGGGAAATCACTGCCCTAAGGAGATTTTGACTGGTGCTAAAACTGGTGGAGGTGGAGGTCTATCTCCCTTGGTTTAGTCGGACGGAATAATTAAAAAAAATATATATATATTTAAAATGAAAATAAAATATTGAAAAATAATGGCAACACTTACAACAAATTACCATATTATTTTTTAATGTTAGAAATGTTTTCTAAATTTTTTATGAATCAGGGGGGGGGGGCATGCCCCCCATACACATTTCAAGGTACAAGGGTAGCAATTCGCGCACGGTAGGTGCTGTTTTCTAAGAAATAAAAAAATTATTTTCCATTTTCTTAAAAACTACAATACATACCTACATCAATCTGGTTATCAGGGTTCGATTGAGAATTGGTTTGGGTGGGCAGTAAGAGCTATAAATGAATTAAGCACATATATATTTTCTCATTGAAAAATCAGGGGAAAGTACGATAACTTAGGCGCCAAAAATTGATAACGGCAAAAAATATTAAAAAATAATGGCAACATTAGGTAAAGGATTTTGGCATTTTTGTAAGCCAGGAATCTGCTCTTTAATATCATTGTTTTTATACCTACAACTTTTTTTTTTGTTTAATTTCTTTCATAATTTCAAGTTTGAAAGCATTTTTTTCAAAAACTATTAATATCTAGATATAACTTGATTCAAAATAATATATGAAAGAACTGATTCCTAATAAGTTGAACAAGGATAACTATATACAAAATCAGAAGATTCGGGGTTTTTGCGGCCCAAATTAGTCGTCCATTAGTCATAGTCATACATTATTTGCTATGCGCAAATGTCGCAAGGTGGTTGGGTGTGTATGAATCGGGTAGGCGCTGATTGGCATCAACTTAGCGGTGCCTAGCTGTTGCATCTTTTTCATACACATCAATTGTGCTTATTGCTCCTCAGAAAGAGGACGTACGCCGGATGAATTCACTACTAGACTAAATCAACGGTGTCGTCAACAGTTAAGATGACAGTTACCTTACTTGAGCTACTTTGACGTATTTGGAGCTGAGGCCAGTCAGGATTTTTCAGGACTAGTCAGGGTCCTGAAATAGAGATGGTGGTGGATGAACCCTTTATGGACCGACGGCAGCTCTCACTTCCCCGAAGTGGGTTACTGTCACCGGAGGAATCCGGCCCCTTTCGTCCAAGGGATCCATCAAAGAGCCTAGCCCTCCAGGTTGGGGGTTGTACGTCGGGGTAACTGCCAGACTGCGGAAAACGACAATAGTTCCGAAACAACAACAAGCCTCGGATACGGATGATTTTACTGTTTACGAACCTGGCAAACGAATAACGGACAACGAATTTCAGATCTGCACGTGGAATGTTAGGTCCCTTAACAGACCGCGTGCAGCCGAACAGCTAGCGGAGGCCCTGAGATCTATAAAGCAGACTTTCATGGTGGAGAAAGACGACGACACCAAAGAGAGATTCTACGGGCTCTTGGACAAAACATACGAGCAGTGCCCTAACTATGACATTAAAATTGTCCTAGGTGATTTTAACGCAAAGATAGGAAGAGAGGGCATCTTTGGTTGTACTGTCGGCAGGTACAGCCTACACGACAACACTTCCGATAACGGATTTAGGGTGACCGACTCAACCGTCGACCAGATTGACCACATTGCGATAGCGCAAGGCACTCCTGTAGTATTATGGATGTCCGAATGTTCCGATGAGCCAACATTGACTCGGACCACTACCTTGTTGTAGCCAAGGTACGCCTTCGGATATCCCGGACACCGCCAAGACAAGTAAATACTGTGAGGAAGTTTGATGTCGGGCGGCTAAAATCGCAAGAGATCATCAGATCCTTCTCCGATTGAGCCTCTCTCAATTTCTCAAAAGGGCCTATGCAGCCAGCATCAAGTATTTCTTGGGAGTCGAAGGACGTTGCGTTAAAAGCAAATAACTTCAAAATCAAATGTTACTCGTGTGGGAAAATGGGACACATTAAAAAGGACTGCCCTGAGAGCAAATCATATGAAAAGAAGAAACATCAATTTAAAGCAAAGATGCTTACTTATAAAAAAATCCGGCTCATGGTGAGTGCAGTGAACGTGATGTTGAAATATGTTTTGGTTCTTGTATGAACAGAATGGACTCTGAGTGGTACCTACGTTGATTCTGCAGCCACGTGCCACATGAGTTGCGATACAAATTTGTTTACATATCTAGATGGTAACTCTGGTGATTGCATTTATTTAGCTAATGGTAATAAGATTGGTATTAAAGGTTCTGGTGATGGAGTTCTGTACTTATTGTTATTGCCTAAATAAAGTTATTCCCATAAAAAATGTGCTTTATGTTCCAAAACTAAATGGAAATTTGGGGTCAGCTCTGCGAAATTTCTTCGAATGGCCAAATAAGTACACGCAACTGCTAGTTTACATAAAAACCTTTATAAGCTAAACCAGCATAGTTACGCACGAAAAATAAAGGAATCTGAATCTCAATGATTCCATACGTTGGATTGTCGATTTGGTCATCGAGAAAAAGGCAGTATTAGATATGCTAAAGAAAAATTTAATAACTGGGAGTTGAGTTTAAAAATTGCACGTGCGTGGATGTTTGTGAGCCGTGCGTAAAAGGTAAAATGACCAGGAAGGAATTTCCAAGTAAATCAATGAGCAGATCGGAGAGTTTTTTGGATCTCATTCATGCGGACTTGTGTGGTCCCATGAGAGAAATAACTCCTAGTGGAAATAAATATTTTTTGACAATTGGCGTATTTTTTTGGGAAGTGAGTATAACAAAACCAAAAGTGAGTATAACAATTTTGCATGTAAAACCAAAAGTATTCTCAAAAAAATACGCCTAATGATAGATACCTACTGCATGGTTTATTTTTTGCAGAACAAGTGTCAAGCTCTTGAAAAGGTCAAAGAATATGTCAGTCTTGTTGAAAATTTGTTTAGTAAAAATATAAAGATCTTGCAAACAGATAGAGGTGGAGAGTTTACTGGCAAGCAATTTAAGAGCTATTTAAAGAATAGTGGTATTCAACATCAGTTCACTGCACCATATACTCCACAACAGAATGGTGTCGCAGAGCGCAAGAATCGGAGTTTAGTTGAGATGACTCGCTGTATGTTAATAGAATCCAAATTACATAGAAAATTTTGGGCAGAGGCTCTAAATACAGCTAATTATTTACAAAATCGATTACCATCAAAAGCTATAGGGAAGATTCCGTATGAACTTTTTTGTTCAAAACCACCGTCTATGAAAAATATTAGAGCTTTTGGATGCGTAGCATACTATCACGTTAACAACAAGCTTCGGTATAAGCTGGAAGATGTTTCAAAAAATAGTGTTCTTGTTGGATTTTGTGATGAATCAAAAGCATACAGGCTGCTTGAAGAAATAGATACCGATTAATCAACAATTGTTTACAAAATGAAACTGAAAGGATAATTCATTTTGGTTTAACAAACAGCAATAATTTTGAAACATCTGCCTGCAATTCTGACCTTTGTCAAACTCCTCAAGTTGAAGAGGCAGAAGTTGAATCCACCAGTGATTTTGACACAGCTGAAAGTGACGCAAGCATTCAAGAACAAAAAGAAACTTCTGATTCTGAAAGTGATGATCATAATACTGATGTCAATAAAAGTTTACGCAGATCTTAGAGGATTACGAAGGAAGTACCTTCAAAAACATTTGGTTACAAGACAGCGTATACTAATGATAATGATCCATCAACGAACATACGAAGAAGCTTTAGCTAGTTCAGATAGCGATAAATGGATATGTGCTATGGAGGAAGAGCTGCAACGTATGTATGCAAATAATACATGGGATCTGGTGGAATTACCAAAAGGTAGGAAAGCCGTCGGTTGTAAAGGGGTGTATAAAATCAAAAATCTACCAAGTGGATGCCAAAAATATAAAGCAAGACTTGTTGCAAAAGGTTTTTCCCAAAAATATGGCCAAGATTACGAAGTTTTTGCACCAGTAATTAAACAAATAACATTTAGAACGCTATTGGCAATTGTATCATTAAAAGACATGATAGTACAACATTTTAACGTTAAAACTGCATTTTAAAATGAAATATGTATCAAACAACCTAAAGGATATCAAGTAGCTGGCAAAGAACATCTTGTATGTAAATTAAACAAAAGTATTCATGGTTTGAAGCAATCAGCAGGATGCTGGAGTCAACAAATTAACTCGGTTTTAATAAATTTTGGATTCAGAAGGGGAAATGCAGATTGCTGCTTGTATAATATGTTAAAGGAAAAGGCGAACAAATTATTTATGTGCTTATCTACGTTGATGACATTCTTTGTACCTAATAACTAAAGAAAATCAGTTGGTAATGGAAACAATAGATGAAATAAGAAAATATTTTGATATTACTGATTTGGGAAATTTAAAACTGTATCTTGGAATTCAAGTTGAAAAGAAAAATGGGAAATTTTATATTCATCAAGAGAGCTATACTTATTAAGAATATTAAAAAGTTTCAAAATGGAAAAAGAAAAGTATCAAAAATTCCATTATAGATATAGGATATTTAAAAGGTCAGAATACAGAAAAAGATCCGCTAAATAGCAATGAATTGTATCGAAAAGCTATTGGTTCGCTTTTATATTTATCTGAAAACACAAGACCTGATATTGCTGTTGCTGTCTCAATTTTAAGCAGAAAAGTATCCTGCCCAACTCAACGTTATTGGACTGAAGTAAAACGTATATTATATTCAAGTATTTGAAAGGTACTCAAAAACTCTGGCTTTGTGTTGGTTGCAAACAACAAGACATACGACTTATTGGGTACGCTGACACAGATTGGGCTGGTGAAGTAAATGGAAGAAAGTTAACAAGCGGATATACATACATATATTCAAACTTGGAGAAGCTACTATTAGTTATGCAAGCATAAAGCAAGGGCTTGTTGCGCTCTCATCAACTGAAGCAGAACTTATTGCCTTGGCAAAAGCGACGCAATAACTCATGTGGTTGACAAGTTTATTTAAAGATCTGCATATATAATATTGGAAGACAATCAAAATTGCTTGAAAATGCTGTATTCTGAGAAGGTTAACTCGCGCACTAAACATATTGATGTGAAGTACTACTTTGTTCCAGATATAAAACATTCAAAAGGAATCCAATATTTTTATTGTCTAACAAATAATATGATAGCAGATCTACTTACCAAACCTTTTCAAAATATTAAAATTTCAAAATTAAGAATTTTGTCAGGTTTAACTTAGAAAAACATTTATTTAACAAATTATCAGTGCTGTGTTTCTTGAGAAGGGGTGTTATTATTTATATTATAGGTATTTATTTACTTTATTCAAAAAACATTTATGAATTTGTTAAATATTTTTTGTTTGTTGAAATATTTGTACATTTTATTATTCATAGAATTATTTTTTGTTCTGTCATTACTTCTTTGCCTTTCCTCAATAAAACTGCGATTCTATTAGAGACATTGGGCTGGTCTGGTCCGATTTATACGTCGCCGTCGGAGTATTATGTGAAAGGCAGCTGTTGTTTGTATTTTCGAAGGGATGAGCTCGTACTAATCCTCTTTGTTCTGTGCAAGTTTACTCTTTTCTTTTGGTGTCTAATTAATAATTTTTTTTGTTGGCATAAATAATACAACATAATACTTACATTTACCTATACATTTTCTAATATAAATAAAAATGATGATTGACTAATATCGCAAAAGGATGTTCAAGAAACTTAAGCTTGGATTAAATTTGCAAGGCATGTAAATATAATGCTCAGCTTATCGTAGAGTATTTGTAATTTTAATTAATTAAAATTATAGGTTATTTGCAACCTAATGAAATTGAATGTACCTACAAACAAAGTAAATAAGTAGTATACATATGTGCTTCCTAAAAATAATACTGTTATTATCGGCAATAGCTATGTAGTTACAAAAGGTATATAACATTGTTTATAATCTTCACTAAGAATATTTACGTTATTCTCAATATTTTGGTGTATAGATGAATTCATTTAGACATTTGCGAAAACATTAATCCAAATTATGTACATATACCTATTCCAACTTAAGTAAATGTAATAGGTACATACCTATGTGAAATCTCACAATAAAGGAACGATTACACGAACACTTCCATAGGTCCATTTAGTGTTGCCTGGCAATCCACTATTCGAGTATCACAATGAATTTTTCATGGAACTTACAGTATTTTCTAAAGCAAAAAGATTTAACGGGTGTATTTTTGGTTCACACATACATCGTTGTTGGTGCTTAGAACGATATTGTGGTAAACGCAAAAAAATCAATGGAACTACATAGGTACTGCGTTCTGCTTTCAGTTGAGAATTGATCTCTGAAGAATATAGTGATATTTTCGGGTCAGAATAATTGTGTTCAGTGATATCTCCATTTAAAAAATCTCAAAATGAGCGACCCAATTGTTGTAAGTGTTTATTTTGAAAATAATATGCTAAATACTGCAATGTGACTAGAATGATATGTGTTTTTTTTTTTAATATTATTCTATTTTGAAATATAATTTTCTGATGAGAACAAATAAGTATACTATATACATTATACATGCATATAATATTAAAGTGGTGCAATTATTTATTTCACTAGCAAATAAAATACCTACGTTTAGTCCATTTAAACAATTTATTAAATAGTATAACAAATTGGTGGTTTATTGATTTACTTGTTTTTATTTATTAAAAAGCTATTTTCTTAAATTATTTTGCGTTAAAATGAAGTAGGTACCTATATATTATAGAACTTGAGTAAATGTTGGGTGTTGGAAATTTAAAAAGATTAAAAAATATAAATTAATTTATATTATTTATTCTAAAAAGTGAAGTTTTGTGAAATCATTCTGTTCACGTTGTCTGTTAAACAGCTTTTATTATATCTAACTATACATAAACAATTTATATAATTATTTCTTTAAGGATGAGGATCTTACTCCAGAGCAGATTGCTGGTAAGTAAAATATGATGGTAGAATATTTGTATACTTGTACATACTAGCCATATGAGGAATTTAACTCGGTTAAAACTTAAAGTAATGCACAAAAAGTAAAAAAGTGCAAAATCTATGTACTTCCAAACCACGTAGCTATTTTGACGACATTATACAAACTGTATCATCAATGTACTTTTTCTTCGTTACATTTATCTTTCTAACAATAACGTATTTTTTAAGTCCTCCAAAAGGCGTTCAACAGCTTCGATAACCAAAAGATCGGCAGTATCTCAACAGAAATGGTTTCTGATATCCTTCGGTTGATGGGTCAACCCTTCGATAAGAAGATTTTGGAAGAACTCATTGAAGAAGTCGATGAAGACAGTAAGTCCAGATAGTGCACGTGATATGAAGACACATTATAATTCTTATTTCGTGTTCATTTAGAATCGGGGCGACTGGAGTTTGGAGAGTTTGTTCAACTTGCCGCAAAATTTATTGTTGAAGAAGATGCAGAAGCTATGCAAAAGGAGCTACGTGAAGCTTTCCGCTTATACGATAAACAAGGCAATGGATTTATCCCAACTTCCTGTCTTAAAGAAATCCTTAAAGAATTGGATGACCAGCTCACTGATGCTGAATTAGACATCATGATCGAAGAAATCGATTCCGATGGTTCTGGCACCGTAGATTTTGATGGTGAGTATTTAAATATTGAAACTACTTAATTATCGATTACATCCTTAGACATGGTTTTTTGTAAGCAACGGGTTATTATTTATAACCCGTACTTTATACAATCGAAATTATATTAATAGTTAAGGATTGCTTCTTTTGCATATATTTAATATTAACTGATACACGTAATATCAAATCGTAGATTTTGATCTTGCATTTTTAGTAAACTGAAAAAATAGATATGTATTTATTTAGATATTTTTTAGATAAAACCCAGTTAAGGTTGAACCTAAATGAATGCTCAAATAAACGGTTCTTCACATATATTGCAACCACCTTTTCCCGGAAATTTTTTACCATTAAACTTAATCGCATTTCACTCTTTTACTTATTTGGTTGATCCATGCATGCGCTAAAAATAGAGAATAAACATTTTTTCTTCATTAAAAAAATATCCATACATCCTACTTCCATGAAACTAGAACCATTTGCATTTATTTTTGGATATTTTCGTTTTCTCGGTTTTCTATATGTAGTAATTTAAATCTATTTTTGAATTCACCTTAGAGCTTTAAGTCTAATGAACACGCAATGTGAAAATTCTCTTCTTCTTTTTTTTTCAGAATTCATGGAAATGATGACCGGAGAATAAAAACAAATATGTATCTTCTAGCAATCTTAACTCATTTTTTTTTTCAGTCACAGAAAGGAGAATTTATTATTTTTGTTAACGAACATCTTTCATTAATTATTTTAAGTTTTATAAAATATAATACCTATTTGTTTACCTAATTTAAAAAGTAACAAAATGTAACGTTTTAAATTTGGATTTGTTGTCTTTTTATTTGGATGGAATCAGTGTTTATAATTTATCTTTATCTAGGACAAATAGCTATGCATACTTTTTTTCTTTAAACTATTTTCAAAAATTATAATTTGAATAGATGAAGCAAAATTATTGAGTAGGTATAGAATTGAACTTGACAAAGGATTTTTGGAATATCATATCGTTTATTTAGGTCGTCTGTCAATTGGGCTATAATTAGGTATTCTCGGATAATTTTCTGACACTATCTTGGGGGGAAAAGAATTTTGAGCTGTCAAAAAATTATCCTTATCCTGCGTTTTCCACCATGATAGTGTCAAAAAATTATCCGAGGTTAATGATTTAGTCCAATTGACACAAGGCTTTTAAATTTAGCTCAGCTAAATGCACTACGCGAGTAACAGTAGCATATAGTTGTAGTGACAACGAAGTTCCATAAGCAGCTCTGAAACTGAAAATAAATTGTGCAGAATGTTTTTCATTCATTATCAAATATATCTACATTATGCACATATAGCATGTATTGTATTATGTTACATCATGCATCAGAAATTGCGATCAAATGCATAAGCTTCTTAGAAAATCGACGGGGACGTTCCGGCGGTCATACTTTCGATACTGATAAACGCCAAAAGAAGAAACAATCTCAGATATCTCCAACAGAGAGCTTTTAACTTCAGTGTCAGGTTTATTAAAGGTGAAATCAAAAAAACACCATCGAATACTTAACTGAGAGAATCAAACTAGGGCTGCATTCCAGGTTTGACTATTTTAATTAAATTAACAGCGATTGTTTATTTAGTTACTTTTTGGAATCTGGGACAGCTATTGTTACTTGACATGTTGTAGTATGAACGAAATGAACCACACTTTTGCCTCTGGTTAATTTAGTTAACTTCCCCTCCTTCGAACTGTCACAGCTTGTCAACGCTGTAGTTAAAATAGTCAAACCTGGAATGCAGCCTAGATAAACCAAAAATCCACTGAATTTTACTTCTGTTCTGAGGAGCCTTAACTCAAATATACACAGCAGATGTCAGACCAAGTTACCTGATGTGCTTGACTATATAGGTCTGCTTTATTGGCAATCTATCTCAGCGATGCCACTTCTGAAAAAATGTCTGGAGTAGGGAGTAGAGGGAGTAGATTTCCAAAAAGCATCAATGTACATTGTACTACAATACTTTTTTTCAATTGGCGTATTTTTTTGGGAAGTGAGTATAACAAAACCAAAAGTGAGTATAACAATTTTGCATGTAAAACCAATCAAATATCTAGAAGGCCACCGATTAATAAGTGACAGGCAATAAGGATTTCGGAGCCGTCGTTCCACTTGAGACCTGTTAAGCTACGTAACGCAATTATGGACGCAAGCAATTGAACAACACGGTGAATCCAGAGCCGCAGCCTTGGACATATCAAAGGCTTTGACCGAGTCTGGCAAAGAGCCCTATTAGGCAAGTTGGGGTCTTATGGATTACCACAACAACTCTGCGGATGGATGCAAAATTTTCTTCTGGGAAGATCGATCCAAGTTGTGGTAGATGGTGTATCATCTAATTCGTTTGCTATAAATGCAGGGGTGCCCCAAGGATCTATTCTTTCCCCAACTCTATTTCTTCTCCACATCAACGATTTGCTTGGATCGACAAATAATAATATCTACAGCTTATATCCTCTATCTCGAACAGTGGGCCTGTGAATGCGGCTACGTCACATAGTCAGAGATGTGATCAAATTAGTTATCTAAATGGTGATCTGGACAAAATCTTGAAGTGGGGAAAAGACAACTTGGTTGTATTTAATGCAAACAAGACACAGCTCACAACATTTTCCAGGAAAATTGCATCAACAGTTCCTCAGATCCAAATGGATGACCATCCAATCCATCCCAAGGACTCAATGCACCTTCTAGGAGTCACAGTCAATTCAGGAATCACATGGCAGGATCACATATCCTATATCGCAAGATCGGCGTCCGCTAAGTTGAGCTACCTATTTAGAGCAAAGAGGTACTTTAGGCCTGGAATATTGCTCCCATATATGGAGCTCGGCCCCAAAACATTCACTTAACCTACTTGACAGCATACAGAGACGAGCAGTTCGACTCATTGGAGACCCTACACTCACATCGAATCTGCAACCGTTGGTGCACAGAAGACAAGTCGCTGACCTATGCTTGTTCTATAGGTACTTCCATGGTAGATGTTCCGAGGAACTCAAGGACATTATCCCTCGAAATGCATCTTTTGAGCGCCCCACAAGACAGGCTGCTAATGCTCATGACCATACAGTACACTTGACAACCGCGAGGACATCATCTTTCCAAAACTCCTTCTGTTACAGGACAAGCAAACTTTGGAACTCGCTTCCTGGGATATATTTCCAAAAGACTACAATTTGCAGCAATTTAAGTGCAGAACTAGCATACATCTGCAAGCATCTCGGGGCGCTGATGAAGCGTTATAGGTTTGCCTTTCCCGGGAGAAGTATTGAAAAACAAAAAAAAAAGTGAGTATAACAAAACCAAAAGTGAGTATACAAGTTTTGCATGTAAAAGTAAAAGTGAGCTAGCTATAGATTCTCAAAAAATACGCCTATTGTAATAGAAAGCTTCCAAATGGAGTTTCCGTTCTCGGGTCAGAGCCGGACAAGTTCATAGAAAGTAATGAATGGTCTCCTCCTCCTCCTCTCGTCCAAACAACTTCTACAAAAATCGTTTGAGAATACGTCATGGGTTATTGCATGCTTAACCATAAGGCAGGCACCCGTAAAGTAAAGTTAAAAGTTAATTGGCCATACATAGTTTTACCTGGGGCTAAAAGTTTTCCAGATAAATTCCAATAAATTAATCCATTAAGTGGCTACACATTCTTGCCATTAATGGCTTAAACAAATTTTAGAAAATTGTGAAATATTTTTTATTAAACAAAATAAAGAAATTGATTACAAATTTGAAATTGGAGTAGTTAATGGGAAATTAGAAATAAGTGAAGTAGGGAGTAGATTTCTGAAATTTGTGAAAAAGTGAAGTAGATCTACTCCAATTGGAGTTAAGTGTCATCGCTGAATCTCAGTGAAGTAAAGTAAAGTAAGAAAATGTGCAATAAAACCGGTTCCTAACTACTTTTCTGAACAGTCGGTTTTAACTCCTGAAAAGTTAACAGCTGGTATTAGGTCTGTTCCTTTACTTTTAAATCTTACGAATTCTTACGCATTTTTTCTCGTCGTTCCTTAACTTGAAAAATTCGTAAAAGAGAGTGAGCAAGATATTTCTCCTCCACTGAGAATCTTACTAGTTTTTACTCAACAAATTTCTTTGAGTAATCCTGGGTTTCCACTTGTCGATTTGAATAATGACGCAAAATAATGTAGCCTTTTTTCTTTTCTCGAATGCATGTAGTTCAGTCAGTAAAAACTCTTCCACATACTTGGGTTCATACTCACATACAATTAATGGAAAAACAAAATGCATTTTTTGGGAAGTGAGTATAATAAAACCAAAAGTGAGTATAACAATTTTGCATGTAAAACCAAAAGTGAGTATAACAAAACCAAAAGTGAGTATAAAAGTTTTGCATGTAAAAGTGAAAGTGAGCTAGCTATAGATTCTCAAAAAAATACGCCTAATCTATAGCTAGCTCACTTTTACTTTTACATGCAAAACTTGTAGGTATAATCACTTTTGGTTTTGTTATACTCACTTTTGGTTTTACATGCAAAATTGTTATACTCACTTCCCAAAAAAATACGCCAATAGTAATTTCGTTTTGAATTCAAATTCAAATATATTGTGAGAGTATGCGTAAATATCGAAAATTATCGAGATCTGTAAAAAGTGGTCCGAATAAAAAAAAAAAAGATTGATCTTTTTGTCCAATGGAACATGAAAAGTGATTCGGATAAAAAAAAATGATTTTTTGTCCCAATGGAAAACCACATAATTGACATGTTTCCTATTATCGTTTGTTTGTGATGGCAACATTTCTACAAATTGTATTGAAAACTGACAGGAATGCGTCATTCTTTTCTGCTGCCATCCGGGGTCTTCTCTTAATAATGCAATTCATTTTTTCATATTTCGTGTTGAAAAACTATATTTATTTTTGAATGTTTTATATGTAAATATTCTCATAGGATTTTTTCGTCTAGCATATTCAAATTATCCAAAAACAATGCAAAACGGTGAGCCATTTTGCTCCACAATTTTTTATCACCCTTTTTCCCTCAATCAAACGAAATTAAAAGCGAAACACCATTTTCGACATTTTGCGCGGGAACCATGTTTTCCAAAGCTAACAAGTCGTTAACACACCTACCACCGTGATTTAGTTATGTAAAAGTTACGAAAGTTTAGTTATCTTCTAAGAAAGTTTATTAATAGGAATTTGAGTTTAACCAATGTGTTAGTCATTAGTTACGAATAACACGAAGCTCCGCAGCTACATTATTAGCCGTATTTTTTTGGGAAGTGAGTATAACAAAACCAAAAGTGAATACATATAACAATTTTGCATGTAAAACCAAAAGTGAGTATAAACGTTTTGCATGTAAAAGTAAAAGTGAATTATTAATACCAACGGGCGGCTGTTACTTTAATGAAGTTCTCACAATCTAAATTTTGGGGGAAAGAACCAAATGATTTCATTAGGCGTATTTTTTGAGAATCTATAGCTAGCTCACTTTTACTTTTACATGAAAAACTTTTATACTCACTTTTAGATTTGTTATACTCACTTTCGGTTTTACATGCAAAATTGTTATACTCACTTTTGGTTTTGTTATTCTCACTTCCCAAAAAAATACGCCTATTATATAATTTTTATTTCGAAATCAGCTGTATAAATATTCTAACTGTCAATTTAATTTGAGAAAAGACGGCCTCATATGTATATTCTTGGACGAAACAATCAAACTGAACAAAAAAATGCAATAAATGTTATCCTTGTTCTGTTCATTTTGATTGTGACATGCGATTATTTACATTTGAAATTTTGTCCATAAGCCGAACAAATATTGCTTTCTTTTTTATGTAAATTTTACTGTAAACATTTTTTAAATAAAGATTTAGACCACAAATTTTCAGTCGAAAAAACATATAACAACAACAACAAGATACAACAAAATACAACAAAACAAAATATCGCATTGCGCATGTGTTCCTTCTTGCTGTTCATCGGTATTCATCTGTCAACAAACTATGACGTAGTAGCTGCGGAGATATGGAAGTACTATTGGCGCAAAAGTACAAATTTTCGATTTTATTGAATTGTTATTCTTATTAATTAAACAAATAATTAATTAAACAAATAATAGTGTATTTGCTCTGCATTTGAGTGCAAAAATAATTAATGAAAAACAAAAAGAAACATTAGAAACAGCTCCATAACTTTCCTAAGAAAAAAAAAATGTTTTTATACAAAGAATCTTTAAACGATAAGACCCAATTAAAAGAAAATTAAAGACTTTATAGGCTGCACTTTGTGAAAAATTACTTCATAAATATTATGCAATATGAAATGGGTGGGTAAACTGGCATTATAAATTCAGTTGCATTTATGCTTAGTAACGCACATTCTTTGGTAGGATTTCGGGTCTGCACCTGCAGCTTATGGGTAGTTTTCCAAAGCCATCTGAAGCTTTGATGATAGACATTAATGAAACTTATACCCTATTCACACCAAGCCGAAAACTGGGTTTTCGCGAAAACAGTCGAAAACTTTCTCGAAAACAGAAGTTTTCTCATACATATTGCAGTTTTCAAAACGAGTTGTTTGAGGTCGTTTTCCATGAAAACGCCACGAAAACGAGTGCAATCGTTGGGTTGTTGAAGCAGACACACCCTTTGCAACATTCAGCGAGCTCAGCAAAACTGCTGACAGGATGTGAGAGACTGAGTGGGAGTGATGCGAGAAACAGATTACCACAGCACCAGCAACAGCAACTTTGACAGCAGCAGCAACTTCAACAGCAGAAGTCGCATGAAACACATTGGAAACATCGACAGCAACTTTGTCAAGGGAGGAAAACAAAATTTGTTGTGAGTTGATTGCAACGCAGCATTACCAGATTACCTTTTATATCTTCCAAAATAAATGGTAAAAGCGAACAAATGATATTAGGTACATGACGACCTGTAAAATGTTAGAGCAAACCACGTACTTAGTACCAGCAGGTATGTACCAGTATAGATACTTGGTGGTAGCTAAAGTATAAAATTCGAAAAACATATCTGATGTCATTTTCGACAGTGTTTTTCAGATGTTTACTGCCCAATCAAACATAAAATCAAAATTTGTATGTACTTTTCTTCTAATAGCTTGTCAAACATTAATTTTAACACAACTCGCGACGATTGAATTAGATAACTCGTTTCCACATTGCAATATAGTAAAACTAGAATTCAAAATCACGTCCCACCGACAGTAAATAATTTGACGCCTGCAGATCACAAAAAAGAATTGATTTCTTTTGCCAATCGAAAATGAAAGGATCTAAATCAAAAAAAAATTAAAATAGTATTTTATAAATAATTCATATAAGAATAATTTGTAGACTGCTGAAACTTTTCTTTGTCTATATCTGGTAATGATGCTGCACCTTCAGTATGTCAGCATTCGAAAGTTGAGAGAACTGAAAAAGTCACCGTGGTGTTGGTAGCCGTTGCACAGCAACATTGAATTTAGGACTTAGCTCTAACGTCGATGTCGATGTCGATGTTGCTCTGGTAATGTAACTTCAGCCATTAAAAAGCAGGGGCTCTAAAAAGTGCGCTGTGGCTGTCAAAGTTGCTGTTGCTGTTGCTGTGCCAATCTGTTTCTCGCATGAGAAATTGTTTTGTTATCCTTGCTTGTTGCTTGCACCATAAAGAGCAAACTACCTGCCACAACTAAATGGTATTTTCAGATGTTTTAATTTTGATTGTTGCTTATGTTAATTATTGTATGCATTTAACCATAAGTTAACGATTATCAAGTAGCTTAAATAATTTTGTTTTTATATTATGTCAATACGAGCGAAGTTTAGTAACTGTAATAAAAGTCTAGTCGCCACAAACATTTCATAGCTAGTTTCACAGCTAATCGAAACGTCAAACGAAAACGAGTTGGTGTTCGGTGTGAATGCATCCACGAGTTTTCTAAACTTTTTTGACGAAAACTCGGTTTTCGGCTTGGTGTGTATAGGGTATTATGAACCACTGAATTGATTTAACAGCAATATCCGTATAAATAAAACACTCTTTCCGCTCGCGAATGTACCTACTTTTGGATTCGCATCCTTAATCGCCAAATAGTTGACGAATAAACACAAGAAAATGAGAATATAATAAATAGTTAACCAAACTAGCTACTTGTTTTTTAAGCATTTTATTTTCATTCAATTCAGAACACAGGATTTTTTATCAATTTTTTTGTATAGGTACGTCGCGCCGCCCAAGCAGAAAATAAGTAAATCTACGACTATAATCCATTGGAACAGCAAAACAAAAACAGACAAACGAACGTTAAATGTTTTCCAAACATTTTTAACACAATTCCGAAACTATATTTACTATGAGTACAACAAAACCAAAAGTGTGTAGGTATAACAATTTTGCATGTAAAACCAAAAGTGAGTATAACAAAAGCAAAAGTGTGTACATATAATAGTTTTGCATCTAAAAGTAAAAGTGAGCTAGCTATAGATTCTCAAAAAAGTACGCCATATATTTTAGAATTTATTTAAACATTTAGAGGAACAACACAAACCATTCCATATAAAACAAATGTAAATACCAAATGTCAAAATGTTTACTCCGCAACTATGACGTACATGCGCAAACCAAATCAAAAATGAAAACTTCAATGCGCTATCTTGTCTTGTTGTATCATGTGGCGTATTTTTTTTGGGAAGTGAGTATAACAAAACCAAAAGTGAGTATAACAATTTTGCATGTAAAACCAAAAGTGAGTATGTATAAACCTTTTTCATTGAAAAGTAAAAGTGAGCTAGCTATAGATTCTCAAAAAAATACGCCTAAAGTTATAGAACGTTTGAAATAATTTGAATAAGTCGTTATTTTTGCGCAGTTGAAATGTTTCTACAATGGATGGCACTGTGTTCTATGTAAAAAAAAATAGCAAACCTCTTTCCTACTTTCGCCGCACTAAACCAAAAGGGCTAGTGCTTATGTTTGCTTAATTTTTCCTCGCAGGTTTGTATGAAAGTGACGTTTCACTAGCAGTCCATGTATAGAATGTCAATGGTACACGGTGTAGCGCGCCACATATATAATGTGGCTCTGATGTCAACAGAGAGTGCACAAAGAGATCTTGTACACGGCGGGTACCCATTGGGACCATTCGCTCACGTAAAAATGACGTCAGTGGTACATATATATATGGCGTGCTATATACCGTGTACTAGCACCTTAAGTGATCTCAAATTTAAGCCTAATGTTGGATTTACATTACCACGCCACGCAATTTTGCATGACTTCAGAGAGAGAGAGAGAGAGAGAGAGAGAGAGAGAGATCTGCTTGCTACAGTCAAGGTTAATGATATGTATGAGTGAGACCACAAATCTCTATAAAAAAGTTGTGGCGGCCTAAATTCAACTGTTAGGCCCTAGTTATATAGCTATCATTAAAATGCATCATTGAAAATGTTGTTTTCCGATTTTAAGACGATTAATCAAACAATATTGGCTTTAGTTGGTACTTGGTATCAAAATAAAGGTAATCAATTGTGGAATTTTCTGACTAAAACTAATCCTTAAATTCAATTTTATTATTTCACTGATCGAAATCGATTTCAATGAACAGCTGATTCTCGTTTCTCCAATTTGGAACACAATCGTTTCACTGATGTGTTCGATTCTCTTCCTATTCTCAGCTGTCAGTTTTGCTTTCAATGATCAACTCTAACCTCAAAACCTAGACTCGTTTGCTGAAAAGTCACTGACAGGTTCTTTCACTGACAGGAATTTTTTAATGATTGCTATAACCGACTTGTCAAAAAAATGAAACCCCCATCCCACTGATTTGTTCCAATGATGCATTAAATGCATTGAAATTTTCAATGATAGCTATAACTAGGGCCTTAGGCTCGTGGTCTGCGGAAAGACAGCGGAAAATAATTTCTGAAGAGTTCCATCACTAAACAAGTTATATGTGACATTTTTTGACAACAGCAAGAATTTGTATTTTGAAAATTATTCGAGGATAATTATTTAGCAAAATTGACACACCGCCTAAGTTTACGACGTGTTAAATAAACTGTCAAAAACGTATGCCGTAAAGAATTTTACGACGGTTTTGCGACGTTGCATACCCCTATTATCATTTTGATATTAAATCGTACTAGAAACAGATCGATTTAATTTTGTTCCTTTATATTTTTCTCAGTGTCTTTTAGACCAGTTACAAAACGATTCACCAAGGACAAAGCCCAATGATAAATGAATCACTTGACAGCTACAAATCGGAATAATGAAATATGTCAAAAAATGGCTGACGCAGAGAAACTCGAAGCAAAAAATTTAGTAAGTTTTAATAAAATTCGAATAATTAAGGTATAAATGTTTATGAATTAAAATTTGTTTAATTGTACAATAAAGCATTTGTTTCCATATGTTATGAAAGTGGAAACATCAGTCTACAAATATTATAAGCAAATCAAAAATTTGTTATTGATTGACTTGTCAGCTGATTGCATCGCAAAAAAAAATAATTATTGAGAAAAACTATTAGTACAAATTGAATATTTTTTTAGCAAGTGGAATTCGAATGGGTTTTACGTGACGAGGTGCATCCCATACTAAAACAATTGCGGATTATTCTTATAGTAAGAATATAAATTATAAAACTAAGTAGAATAGCAATAATGACTTGATTTTAGGAATGTGCTCACCGGTTTCCAGTGCCTTTATATGAAAATGAAGGCAAAAAGACGGAAAAATTTATATTAATGGCCCCGCATGATCAATTAAAGTGTTCAGTAACGTTGACTGGAGATAGTATTACACAAGCGGTAGGCAAAGTAATAATTTAATTTGTAATAATTTAATTTTAATGTGCTAAAATGTGCTTGAAGGACATCAACTTTAAGCTTCAAAAAGCCCCTAATCAAGTACAGAGGACTTCTATAACACAAGACTCTCCTTGGAAGTTACAACAAGTTCAAGACGCTGCCAATCATTTGCAGCAAGCAATAAATCATATTGACAATGTTGACGATACTTACCACTTTAAGTAAGTTATTTATATTTAGTAAAATTCAATCGTAACAATTTGGAACTATAATTTTTCAGAACATCTGACGAAGTACTTCATATTGTGGGGGATATTCTCGGCGCTTTACAGCGAGGGCGGACTAGCTTAATTATTCCGAAAAAGAAGCCAATCGATGAGCTGATAAAAGGAAGGAATATGGTATTTTATATAGTATAGAATTAACACGGAAATTATAGTTCTACATTTCCCAGAAATCACTAGCACCTAATCTACCTGAAGACTTAGCAATTAGTTTCTATCTTCAAAGTCATAAACTAATAATAGCAGTCTATCAATTAACAAACATTCAAGGAACTATGAAATACGATTCCTGTCAAGCTGAATTTTCAGTTCCGTGGCTTAATGAAGTCTTGGTTTTGTTTACTGTGGGATTACAGCTCTGTCAACAATTAAAGGACAAGGTAAGCTGAGCATACATGACATGTTTATCAGTTCATTATTCTTTTATTGATTTTGGCAAAATTTAATAATTTGTGAAAATAAAACTGCTAAAAGCGGAACTTTGACAAAAAAAATATTGTTTTCGAGCAAGTAAGGACGTGGATAAATTGTGATAAATTAATACCCTCGGATAATTTGCTGGAACTGCAAAACAAATAACAAAAAATGCATTCGAAATAAATAGGACGTTGTAGTTGGAACGAAGCATAAATCCTGGATCATGTTTATTTCTACGTTAACTGACACTAAGAAGGTGCATGAATTCCTTGAGATCGGTGGGTTGGTCGTGCATTTGTGTACTACAGTCGATGCATTTTAGCTAGAAAGATTGTGATCTGTCTACTTTGCTCTTTGCATAATAACCACTTCAAGATTTATTCTAGATCTAATTTAGAGAACTAATTTGTTCGCATATCTTAACTGTGTGATTTGTAGTATACGTATACTGTATACATCCACGGTGTACTGCTTCTACAATATGCACCTCTAACAACTGCAATAAATCTAATGGGGTGTATACAATATACATACTGCAAAATAAAAAGTCTCAATATTACATACGAGAAATTGCGCCTTAGTGGCTCAGCTAATGGTGTCTATGAAAGACATAGTTTGGCCGTATGCCCTCAATTCGTAATTATCGCCGTGAATCTGGCTACAATAGTATCTTCCTTGATATGATGCAGTTGGTTAACCCTTTCCAGTGGAGGTTGACATTCTGCAGGAAGTATGAATGAATTTGTCCCTTAACCGCTCCTAGCGGAATGTAGACCCTTACCGCGAGTGAGCCGGGTAGAGCTGAACCCTGCCTGGCCCTCATTTGCCCGATCGTTTCCTGTTATGCCACTATGTCCTAGAACCCACAGAAATGTAACCCTTAAAAGTTTACCCAAACAGGAAATCTGGTTCGTGTATTCCTGCACGAATTTAGAGGATAGTCGCCGAGTCGATGGCTTTAATTGGCGATGACGCGAAATAATTTTCAGTTGTGTTATTTTTATACTTCATCATCAGTCTTGTTTGATGTGTCCCAAATAAGAAATCCACTGTAGGTACATTATTTAAATTCAGATTGAATTCGTTTAGTGGCATTTTGTATTTTGTATACTATACGTACTAAAATAGTGCCAAATGCCATTTCAATGGGCTTTATTACAATAATTTAATTATTGGTGGTTTGACCCTTAAATAATTATAAACACATTTGCTTTATGCAAGATGAAACAAGATATGTTTTCCGCTACTGCGCCCACTTATTACTGATACACCGACGGATCGAAAGTGTAATCTGGAGTTGGCGCTGGTGTCTCTGGACCCAATACCAAAGTATCAATACCCATGGGAAAGTGGCCCACAGTTTTTCAGGCTGAATTCCATGCCATTGAGATATGCGCCGTTTTAAACTCCAATAAGTCAAATTAACAATTGGGAACATCAACTTCGTCTGTACCACTGGCAAAATGCCCCGTGATGCCGAGGCAGGCATTTTTGTAGCCTATTTGCCGTTGGCCGTTCAAGAACTTTCGGCCACCAGACAATTGCCGCGTATGTGATAATGGGCCTTACCATCATGATATACAGCCAGTGTATCATTGTGGGATTTCGACCGCAAGTTCGCCTACTGGCCCACATGGCTCTAGTGGCACGCTCTGTGGCGGTATTGATACGGAATGATAGAGTAACTCAAGTAAGTGCCATTTACTTTAATTGTGTCAAGATCCAATCTATTCCTTGTAAAAGGCATAGAATAGTTTTACTAGGATTTATGGAAAGTCCTTCCAAATTGCACCATTCTCGGACATGTAGAAGTGCGTTCTGCATCCTACAAGTAAAGGTAGCGCTAAGCTTGCCACTGCATAGCCGATGGCACTATAGCCCAGGCTATGTAGACTAACTAGTAGACTGTCGATGACTCGCGACCACAAGAGAGGAGAGAGTACTCTACCTTGAGGGCAGCCTTTTGCTGCTGTCACAGACACCGACACACCTCCGGAAGAGGATGTTATTATCCGACTTTCCAAAATGGCTCTGATCCACTGGTTGGTCGAGTCTTCGATACCTTTCATCTGATTGCCTTAGCGATCGAATCATAGCCGGTATTATCGAAGGCGCTTTTAGCGTCTAAGAAGGCACAAATGGCAATTTCCTTAGCTAGGAATGTTTCTTCTACTATTCTGACAAGGTAATGAAGAATTGGCCTATTGCCAATTTTCGGGGTGAAGATCACAGCCTGGGAAGTGAACCTGAAGTAAGGTTTTAATTGTATCCGTACGGTCCGTCGTGTAGGTGCCATCTGTTTTCTTTAGCAAACCTACACAGTTGGTCTGATCTTTACGCAGAGCTTTATGGATACGTGCTGCAACCGGCATGTCTGATAAGTGATATGTGTTCGCAGCATTTTCTCGATGATACTCTTTCCGATCGTCTCAGTTCTGAGTTATATTCTGTGAGAGCGAACCTATATTCGTCCCACATTTTGGTTTGTTTAGCTCGATTAAAGAGTTTGCTAACCTTCTTCCTGAGTTTAGCAAGTTGGTCATTCCACCAGGGAACCTTACGTTTGCACAAGCTGGTTTTACTGACACAACTACTTTGGTAGGAGGTTAGCAACACTTTATGTAGCTGGTATGCTGCTTCATCAAGGTCCCATGTGGACTCAATTGACGAAACAAGCATATCCTTCTAAGAGAGGACAAGTCCTCGATACATTTTCCAGTCCGTCGACTCGGGATCATACCTGTTTGGGGCCTGTGTCGATTGACCTGGTATGTCAAACCTAATGTGCTAGTGGTTGGACAGCGAGGCTTCATCTGACACATGGCAATTTACTATGAAATTAGAGATAAATGTGCTAGCAAGAGTGAGGTCAAGTACCTCTTCGCGTATCGCATTTATAAAGGTTGGTTTAGAATATGATATTGTGTATGTTGTTCGCCTGGCAGTAGCGAATGAGATTTTGGACCTCTATAGGCGGAATGTTTTCTTTGTCGGAGGTTGCTACTATCCGATGGATCACTTAGACACAACTACTTCTCCATTGTACTGCCAAACAGACACCTTAATTTATTGTTCTTAGTTTTCCCGTCTTTCGAAGAACGATGAGAAGGAGCTTCGGTGATGAAGAGCTAAGATGTTCTTTGGAGTTTGGGGAAAGAGGCAAACGCGTTTCCGCGAAAGCCTTTTCCACCACACAACCGATGGATGCATATGAGAGAAGTGGTCTTACCATTCCCGTATAGATCCAAAGGACCCTTTTAGGAGATAAGCTCCATGTCTTGCCAAAAGCGCCTTTGCACTGCCAGAAAGTCGAAAACGCTTTATCGGTTTCGATCCAACATGCTTGGACCAAAGAAGTTTTTTATCGAGGATTACTCCCAGATATTTGAGTCTGGAGATCGGGATAGTGACACCTTTTAGCACAAGTTGAGTCAGAGCAGTGATATATAGAAGATATGATATTCTTCTCGTGAAGAGACCAACTGCAGTTTTAAGAGGATTCACTGAAAGCCCATTTCTTGTGCAGAAATGTGCAGGACTTGTGTTTCTAAGAGCAGACAGTCCTTAGGTTCGAGACGACAGACAGAACGGCGACATCGTCCGCGTAGGCTTGTGTGTAGGTTCCAGGAAGATTGAGTACCGTTAGCAAAAAGTCGACTACCATACACCATTAAAGAGGAGACAGAACACCACCTTTAAGGCAGCCCCTGTTTACCCCTGTCATGACGCATTTGCCACAATCCGCTTCGTCAATCAACGTCCTGTACATTAGCATTGCTTTAATCCACAACACCAATTCTGTATCTATACCGTGTGTCTAGCTGCGTTGTACATGCTGTCAAAGGTCGCATTATCAAAAGCATCCTCAATATCGATGAAAATACCCAACGCGGACTCCTTCTGATCAAGAGCACTTTTGATCCTACCAACGAGGTTCTGAAGCGCAGTTTCACAGGATTTACCGCGCTGATTAGCATGTTGCATCTCAGAAAGAGGATGTGATCGAAGAACAACATTGCGCACGTGCAGCTCAACCAGTCTCTCCAAGCTTTTCAGCAGGAAGGAAGGAAGGAAGGACAGACTTATGGCTCTGAAACTTTTGGCCAGAGTGTAGTCAGTCTTACCGATTTTTGGTATGAACACGACTTTAACCATACGCCAAAGAGAAGGTATGTAGGCCAAAGCCAAGCTTGCGGTGAAAATTATTTTCAACGTTGGCATCAGCTGACTAAAACCTTGTTTCAGCATAGCCGGGTAAATTCTTCCGGAACAGGTGACTTGAAACTCTCAAACGATGCAATTACATATTTAATAGCGTCATCCATCACCACTCTGGATGCAATATACCAGTTACGCCGCGTGGTGTTTGTCAGTTCCGTAGTGGCCACCGTTGCCGGTACCACTGAAGAGCGCGTAGTGACCTGATGATTTCCCGGGAAGTGAGTTGTCCAGCAGGAGAGCTAGGCAGCTTCCACACCGAATGGAACAAAACGCCTTAAACAAACAAAACTGATTTTCTGTGTGTCTTTTTAATTTAAATACACACGTTTAAATACGAGTGCCCACACTGAATAAGGCAAAACAAAGCAAAAAATCAAAAACATTTTGTTCTATTGCCTAACGTCAAACATTACACGTGTGCTTATGGAGTAACGTACACCAAAATAAGCATTAAATCATTTTAAGCAAAACAATCGAGTTAGGCAAAAACACTATCAAACAGTTAAGGCATGTTTACGCGAGAAACGCATGTAATCAAGTCAGAGCGCCCACACCAAACTAGTCAAACAAACAAAACCAAATAAAATACATGAAGCATCCGAGCGACGACTATCGGTATTTATGTTTCATTCAATCATTTTCTGTGAAGTGCAGCATTTTAATAAGTGTGATGCGGCAATCGCAACATATGTATTTATCAAATGCATCGAAACTCATTCTTATGTAATTTTAAAATTTTTCTTTATCCTGGCGAAGTTCATTTATAAATAATTTAATGATTAAATTTATATTTGTCCTTCTTTGGTTTACAGGATGCACCCAATATTGTTTAACATTTTTCACTTAGCCAAATTATTTTGCTGCTACAATAGTCATATTTTCGTCCCAGTCTGAAGCCATCTTAAGTTCAATTGGTATGGATGACTATCAATAACCCACACCAAATTAGGCAAGTCAAAAAAAAAAAACGTTTTTGTTTTGCCTTATCTGGTATGGGTTAGCAACATTCGTTTTTGCTTTGTTTGTTTCTGCTTTATTTGGTGTGGGTTCAGCCTAAAAGTCTCCGCCTTTGTCTCAGTGTATGTACCATTAGATTTTTGGAGCGATTCCAGTTTACTTGGTCTGTCCCTTTTAAGGATTTTTAACAAGTTTACTGGTTGCACTAAGTGATTCGACCTCCTCACAAAATTTCCTATAAGAGTCATTTTTCGATTTACGAATTAGCCCCGAAACACACATGCGATTTCAATCGCGCGACTGTTTAGTCGCAAAAAATGAAACACACACATTTCAATGGGAATGCGCGCACATAATTTTGGATTTTATGTGTGCGCATTCAGATTGAAATATGTGTGTTTTTATTTTTTGCGACTAAACAGTCGCGCAATTGAAATCGCATGTGTGTTTCGGGCCTTATGCCCAGTTGTACAGTCAGAGTTTATTGTCTGGTAATAGGTAGGCGCAAAGTTTTTTGCTGGTGTTTCTACGAAAATCTGCGCTATCTTGTTCTGGTTTTACTTTTTTTTTAAACAAAAAATGTAGGTAATCCAGATCTGTATACAAAAATGGTATGAACTCCGAAACCTTTGAACTGAACAGGCATTGTCCCGAGAAGTGTGTTCAAAATCGGACAAACAAATTGCATTGTAAAAAGAATAGAGTGGGTAGTGTCTTGTTTCAGCCAAAACAAAATGTGAAAGATTTGAGTATGTATAGAAATATATTTTGTTCGCGAAGAATCTAAAGAAATCACTAGTAGCATTACAAAAAAATAATCGTCATTTCCACACACGAAAATAAATACATAATTTGTATTGAAAAAAAACTCAATACAATTTACGCTTGTCTACATTATGTTTGGGCTAAGATCTGCATGATATTCACTTGAAAAAAGGCGTTTTCATTGAAAAGTACATTATATTGGTTGAAAATCTATTGAAATTTTCTGATGATATTTTTAAACGGTGGGTTTACCGCAGTAATGCTGGAACTAATCATAGCTCTACTTTTCACTCATATAAAATCAAGAAGTGCAGCACCCAAACAATTTCTCATTTCTGTTCTCTCTCTCTATCTCTCTGTATGAAATAGCAGCTGTCAAAATAAACCTCAAAATGCGAAACGAAAGTTTAAACGGCAGAATGCAGGCGTTTAACTTAAACCGAGAGTTGAACTCCACTTTGGGTTTAAACGAACACAGTAAAACCGAAAATTTGTTGAACGAAGGTTTAAACCAAAACGAGAGTTTAAACTCTGACTGTACAACTGGGCATTAGTCTTATAAATTCTTTTTGTTTCGATCGATAGAGATTCCAGTCTTCTTCCAAGTCGGTTATTAAAGACCGATTTAGGAGCTTCCTATTTTTTCTGCGAATACACTGCAGTTCGGTATTCCACCAAGGTACCGGTTTTTTACAGGAGTTTTTTGTAACTGGACACGCTTGTTCAAAACAACGGATAAGGATGCTCTCTACCCCTTGTATTAATCTTAATTTAAGTGGAGCTTGAACAGAATTGCCAAGTTCCTCCCTAAACCGTGCCCAATTCGTTTTTCTCCGATTTCTTCTCTCTTGCGAAGGTGAAGCTTCACAGTAGATTTAAAATTCGATGTATGTGTGGTCTGACAAAGTGCTATCTGGCGATACTCTCCAATTGATGATAGTCTTGGAATGCCTGTTGGACATGGTAATATCGATTACTTGCTGTTTCCTGGTTGTAACAAATGTAGGTCGACAACCCACATTGTTGATGGTGATGTCAGACAATAGGATGAAGCCCAGAAGACGATCTCCTCGTATATTACATTTGCTGCCCCAAACAGTGTTTTGGGCATTAGAATCGCAACATAAGATAAGACCTATCTTTTTGGACTCGCAGTACTTTATGACCTCAACAACTGCCTTTGGTGGTGGAGGAATTAATGAGTCGTAGGGAAAGTAAGCCGAAGGTTTCCCTTGCCGTTTGCAGGGTAATGCTGCCCGTCCACTTAGTCCCCAACGAATTTCGAATTCAACTCTAATGTACGATGCCCTCAATTTTATCCAACCAACGATCTGGTTGGATATCGTTGCTCACCGAGTTGCTAAAGAAGTGTGCGGGTAGTGAACATGCTTGTGCAACGCGTTGAGAAACGATTTTACAATAATGTGCTGCACATTGTCTGTCCAACCCGTTCCTCAACTAATTAATTTTTTTTTTGACTCGAATTGCGTTGGGTGCGACGAAATGTGTGTGCCTGTGCTAGTTGAGGCATTTTAATCAATCAACTGACATCTGTTTATGCATTGTGTATGGTTTATCATTAAATTGCAACTCAGTTGTCTAGAACAAAACGATGGTCTAGATCTACCCACTGCAAATCATTGCGGAAACACCAGTAATAAAACATCTGCGCTCACAAGTAATTAGTACTAAAAAACACATCCACCACTTATAAAGCAATAAAGTCATGATGAAAATCCAGAAAGGGAAAGGATGCAAAATGAAAGTAAAACGAAGTATGTATTGCTTTCATTACAAATCAAATGAAAAAAAAAATAAACAACAAACAAAGGCCGCGTTCCACTGACCGCTAGATGACTAGCGGCATGTAAAACTCCATATAAAAAAAAACTGACATTTCAGCATTTGCGCTAGAGCTCTAGCACATTTTGTGAAATATCCTTTTCTGGGAAATTTTTCAATCTAGCGCAAAATGAACTGCTTGGTTGGAAAAAAATAACGAACTGTCAAAATAAAAGTGAAAGTGCAGATGTCAAATTTTTCCAATTGGTGTAAAATGGAAATTCAAACTTCTATGTAACTAATATACATTGTATTTGTTTATTTAAATTATAGTGTATTAATAAATATGCGGCATGATGACACAAAATACATTTGTGACTCTCATGAAGATGAAATAATACGAATTCCAATTGGTTTTAATGTCACTTTGCCGCTGCCGCTAGATCTCTAGAGCCACCTTAAAGGACAGCAAAAGAATTGCAATTCTTCACATTCGTTAGTAATGTGAAATAAGAATGTTTCTAAATACGAACTCAAATTTGAAGTTACCCACTGCACTTCTGGTAACTTTCTTCTGCTATGTAACAAAAACCAGTGGCAAGCAAAAATAGGTGGAATTGCCGAAAAACGATGGCTGTTTCAGATAATAATTTAATTCGAGCAAATCGTACTTCCTTCCTTTAGTAAGCCTGAAATAACTGAAACCCTAAAGCCGAAAGAAATTCAGGTTTAGTATGCTAACTTTGTATTTGGGAATTCTAATGGATCGGAGTGATCAATGATCATGAATACTTTTTCTCTTTCGTAAAACATTAACCAGATCCTCATCCTCCTCCTCCAAGCCACAAAAAAATAAATCAACACTACGTTCCATTGTTTTTCCAACTTTCTCGTTTGGATTACAAATACTTTCTTCGTTCTATTTCAATTTCCACAAATAATTTAACAAAATTGGCATTTAACAGCTGATTTCAATTTTAATATGCTCCTAAAAGAAGGCAATTTAATTTCTAAAGACAACTGAAAAGAATTGTCTTGCATAACACGAAAAATCTTCATGTCTCAAAGTTGAGTTGTCATAAAGACAACACAACTAATTGAGTTGTTATCCATAATAGGCACTTAAATGTACGAGGGTATCAACGCGTTCTTCAACTCTATGAGCAACGAAAACGCTGTTGTCCAACTCGAGGAACTTTTTTTTTGCCAAAAAAATAGATAGAATAGATCAACTAGATGTACGAGGTCATTCAACAATTGAATGAGTTGGTCAACTAGGTGTACGGGGTCATTCAACAGTTGAGTGAGTTGATAAACTAGGTGTACGGAGCCCGCAACGCGTTCAACAAGGAAATGTTCAACTTTAATTGGAATTATGTACGTTGCTCAACATGAACAACGTGAGTTTGTGCACTAGTGTACGCGCCTAAAAAAATTGTTTCTTTAACTGAAGAGTTGAATAAATTGAATAAAATTGGTTAATGCGTTGGGCACTAAGTGGACGAGCAGCATAAATAATAGTTGCAGCAACCAAATATTGGCCACAAAACCGTTTGATTTTAACTGCCGTGAGGGATTTCGATACAACAAGACTTGTCTTAGGTCTCTCGGACAGTTCATCGTAAAGAAAGTTATATTACCGCTCAACTCACCAAGGCCACGGATGCGATTTTTTGACACCCATGGTTCCTGGATGCATGTTATGCGATTTTGTCCTACTGACAGCAAGACTCCTACTTAGAAGAGCGGTAGCAACCTTGCAGTTCTGTAGGTTGATCTGAGTAAACAAAATGGATGTAAACTCTGGGTTTCGACCACTATTAGCACTACTTAGCATTGAAATGGAAATGAATCCTACCAAGATGCAGATAGGTTCGCATGTCGTACCTAGACTTGATGACCTTGGCAGAAGCCATGTCTATGTCCACAACCAGAGAGCTACCATCTTCATGGTGACGGTTTTTACTCTGCCTGTGAGAACGGACAATCCAGGCTTTTGTGTCGAGATCAGGATTCTGGGCATGCAAACGCTTTAGCACATCCGCCGATTTTTCCAGTTTCCCGTGGATCCAGCAGACAGCACGCGTAAGCTTGGGTGGTTTGAAGACCTTAAAAATAGTAGTCCCGTGAGGAGGGATCCAAGGGGTTGGTTAGCTTCAGTTTTTGAGACCTCCACCGACCTGTTCCTTTTCAAAGGCACCGGTTCCTGAATGAGACCCAGATAGTTATCCTCTCCTTGGCGAACCTCTTACTATAGGTAGATATAGCATGCCGGAGTAGATGGGCTTTTTTAGGGTCCTTTGCTCTGCGGCAGGCAGCCTGTCCAGGACGACCAATTGTACTGAGCCTGGGAGACTTTTTTTTTTACCTTTGGCGAGACCAAAGTCTGGGTTACTCGGTTTTGCCGAATTTCCGGACTTATGGGCCACTGTGTCCTTAGTTGTGGTGCTCGAGCGAAACAACGGAGCGTTAGAAGTCGCCTTAAGAACCATTCACATGAGAGCGAACGAACGAATTGATGAAATGTGAACAAACAGCTTTTTAAGCATTTATGAACTAAAAATTCCACATTTCACTATTCCAAGAGTAGGATAATTAATTATCCCACCAAAATATATTAAGAAAACCAGTTTATAAACAGTTTAAATAACAAAATTTTGAATTCCCAACTTTTTGCCGCGAACGAAAACACCCTGGCGCGAATAGTCAGTCTATTCACAATCCACGTCATTTAAATCGCGTTCAACAAGGTCGCGAATAAAAAATTCGTTCGAATTTAACCTTATTCCAAGAGGAGGATATCTTTGAATAATAAAATGTGCAATGGTCCTTTAGAGCTGCACCCAGACCCGCTAGGTGTGGCATGCCCAACAACACTACCACTGCCTTTGCTGGTTGATTGGGTGCGGTTCATGGAAACAGCCAACGCTGTCGTCTTTCCGCTAGTAATGTCGCTAGGTTTGGGTGGCCCGATGGCACGACCAGTACCAGTCTTACTTCACTTTTGCCAAGTGCAATAACGCCAACAAAGTTTGAGTAATAAGACCAACTTGGTCTTGGTGTCTTAGATCACAGAAGAATTTACCGCTTTTTAAATCGACATGGTAATAGTTTTTAATTAAGAATTGAGTTCATTTGATTAGTAAGTGAAAGTTTGGCGCAGGGACATAAGTTAATTACAAATTTTGATTATCTAGCATTTCGCAAAGCGACATAAAACCAAACTATTTTGATACATAAGATCAAATGCTATTTTTCCATAACAAAATATTGTCTGAATTAATAATAAATCAATCACTGATTGTGAACAAATTTTCCACGAATTTTCTAATGAACTGAAGTTAAAATTTAAAAATATTATTTGTTATTTGTTTTTTTGCTGAATTGGGAATATGTATTTCAATTTTGGGGACCCTTTTAATTTCTCTAATTCATTCATTCATTCAAGGCATATCAGCCAAGTCATCACAAAAAAACCGTTATAACGGTGGCGTTCCTACAAGGCAAGCAAACTATTGTAGGTAATTCCTGGCACACACCACAATATGAGATTCTAAAGGCGTAGCCGAAAAAAAAATTTTGGAGCAAGGGAGGATCGATTTGGGGAGTGAAAATTAAAAATTCGCGCTAATTCACACTCCAAATCGATCATGTTCATTGAAAATCGATCACCCCCTTCGCATCGTTTCTTGGCTACGCCTTTGGTTTATTTATTTACATGCCCAACTTGATCGCTCCTATTGTTCAGTGTACCAGGACCTACCATTTGAAATA
The DNA here is from genome assembly GCA_949372485.1 of Cheilosia soror. NCBI lineage: Eukaryota > Metazoa > Arthropoda > Insecta > Diptera > Syrphidae > Cheilosia > Cheilosia soror. Next base: position 344,182 of record OX443561.1, on the reverse strand, counting down.
GTCTGCTTGCCTTGCAGATATTTAAAGCTGGGCAAGAAGTTCATTTAAAGGGAACCCACCGTACAAACCGTTTTTTTGCGATGTCTTGGGTGATATGCATCATATTGAATGAATTAGAAAAATGAAAAAGGGTTTCCAAAATTTATATTATATTCCTAATTCAGCAAAAAAACAAATAATACATTTTTTTTAACTTCTTAAAATGGTAATTCCGATATGCAGTAGAAAGTGACAAAGCCGAATTTTTTTTTTCGTATTCAAAGAGAAACAAAGTCAAATAAGATTTAAGATAAGAGAACTAAAGAAAATAAAAGAGGAACTTTGCGAGAACATGTTATATGGGACATAATTCCTTGCGTCGAAAACATTGTGTGTGAATTTAAATGCAATTCAAAGCTGTGTAGGAATTTAAAACTATTATTTTCTCAAATTCAACAAGAGGATTTAACATAACTTGCGCTGATTTAAAATTTTAAAAGCATTTTTTGAATTTGAGAAAATAATAGCTATAAATTCAAGCAGATGGCCTTATTTCACTCACCTAAAGTGAAATTAAGCCAAATTCATATTTTAAAAGCGCAACTTGGCGTTATTGCACTTTGTCGAACTGAAATTGGACCAACTGTTGAAAGTTGGCCTTATTACACTTTTGCTTAGCGTTATTTCACGGCAGTTTGGGTTTTTGCGTTTTGGTTGACGATTGGTTTGCAGTTGAGGTGCTAGCTTCAGCGCTCTCGCTGCTTAGTAGAGGGGCGATTGTCTCCTGACTGGAGGCCTGCAATTCGTCCTGGTCTTTTGGTTTTGTTTTTTTTTTTCTTCCCATTTTTTGTTTCGATGTTTTCCCCACGAGTGAGAGTAAGAAAATACAGTCGAACTTCGATAAGTCGAACTCCGATAACTCGAATATTTAATAACTCGAATGAAATTGGTTGGCAAAAGCGCCAAGACTGAAATTTACAAGTAATTTTTCTTTGATAACTCGAATTTTTATTACTCGAATGTCTTGATAACTCGAAGAGAATATTTGGCGTCACCTTCGATAAGTATAATTCTGAAGGGGAATTCTTAAATTCTGCGTGTTTCTAAAGGTTCGTTTTTTTGAAGCATCGCTTTCGGGGGCACTGTGTTTGTATGTTCCTATGACCCAGTATACATACGTGTAGAAAATCGTGATTTCGTTATGTGTGTGTAAGAATTTTCAAATTTCTTGTTAGTAGGGGGAGATGGGGCACATTGATACAGTCGACATTATTTGAAAATTTATCGCATTAGGCCGCTCAACCACTAACACAACGCAACTTGTCTATCAGCGCATAGACATGTCTGTCTGACATCTCTGTTCAGCCATCGTATTTCGCCCAACGAGAACAAATCTGTTTTCTGAGTCCGTGAGTAATTTTTTTTTACTTTCTTTCGAGTGAGTAAAGAATATTTTGTGTTATCAATTTCATATTAAGTTATATTGTGAGCATACGTCAATAATAATGTGAAATATACCTAAAAAGTTGTTTTTAAACGTTGTTTTAATTACAATTAATATTTATATTGTGTGAGGGCAGTTGGGGCACATTGATACATCCCACCTCGGACTAGTTTGATACGTATCAATATTTGTAGATCTTTGTCAATAATAAAAAAAAAACATTAAAAATGCTAATCAAAGTTATTTGAAGACTTATCGTTTATTTTATCCATAATTTATTTTATTATTTATTACTTACTAAAACTTATTTCAACATGAATTATAAAACATTTAAATACTGGTTGTATTAATATATGTTATAAAACTATTTAAAACATGTTTTATTAACAAAAAGTTTTCAATAAATACAGATTTATGGCTATGAATCAAAATGCCCCTGATATGTATCAATGTAGGTACCCCGTGAGTGGGGCAGTTTGATACAAATTTCATTTTTTAGTAAATAGCTTTTAATTTTTTTTGTAGATGATTTTAAGAGTACATTCGTCTAAAATAAGATAGTTAGAACGACATTGAACACAATCAATACTTTACTTTGTTATTATTGTCAATACGATGCCTTTTTTTTTAGTTCAAATGAAAATCGTATCAATGTGCCCCATCTCCCCCTAGTGGTAAGAACATACAATACATACTAAGTTAGTATATTGGTTGATACGACAAATTTTTAAATTTGGAAAAAAGTAGTAGGCACCTAAAAAAACACAACGAGAAAAACAAAACAATATACAGAGTGAAGATACGTATACAGTGCAGTCTGTATTGTTAGTTGTTATTAAGTGAAAAGTCGATTATTTGTTAACGTTCGTATTATGTCGTACGTTAAAAGCATTATCTCTTGATGAAAAATTAAAACTTATAAAATAGGTAGAAAGTGGTTAGAAAAAGAAAGATGTTATAAATGTTCGCAAATAACTACATATTTATATAAATTTTGTATTTGACTTGATAACTCGAAGTCTTGATAATTCGAAATTTTTTTGTGGCAAGTGATGGTTCGAGTTATCGAAGTTCGACTGTAAATTAAAATGAAGGGTGCGAGATCCTATGTCTTTTATTGTGGGATGTGTATTTGAACCGAAAACCACACTTGTGTAAAAGAAAACTAAAATCGGTTAATGGTAACTTTGAAATATCTGGGAACTGGTTCCAGCTTTCGTATTTCCGTATTCATCAACCACCCATCACCAAAATTGTTCCTGATCCTGAGATATGCGAGGCAATTTTCCAATAATTAAATGGTCGACATGTACATTAAACAAGTAAAACTGTTATCATCGGCCAGGCCGATGCTTTGATACCCTCCACTGTATTGACTGGTACACGCATGTGTCTAATATTGGTTTTGTATGGGAGGTACCAGAACTACTTGACCGACATAGACAATTTTTTAATACTAACATGACAACTGTAAAAACAAGTCCTCTCACTCTCTCATTCACCTAAGTCGATTCGCTTGGACACTATCGTGCTTTCAACAGACAGAGATATATACACTGCTGGACAAAAAAATAAGTGTGGGAACATATTTAAAAAAAACTGAATTTTTTCATAGTTTTTCAATTTGTTTTCTGTTTTTACAATTATATTAATAAAATTTACATTATTTAAGATATATGGAATATAGTTATCTGTTCATTTTTCAAATAATTAAAAAAAAAAAAATAACAAAAACCTTTGAAGCTCTGTCCGCTTGGACAATAAAATAGGTGTGTTTCTAAATAATCATTAATAACAGATTTTTTAAATATTTTTTTTTGGTTTTTGAAGTTGACGTGGCATTGATCCTACCAATTTCTGGCACGTTTCGGGTGGAATGGAATACCATTCTTTTTGCAGTGCTTTCCACAGTTGTTGATTCCCATTTGTGAAGAACTGACCCCTTAATTTTCTTTTCAGTCCATCCCACAAGTTCTCAATGGGAGAGAGATCTGGAGATTGACTTGGCCATGAAACTATAGAGATGTTTTGATCCAGAAACCAATCTTTACCAATACCGGCCGTATGTTTTGGATCGTTGTCCTGTTGGAAATGCCATCGGAGTTGCATGTTTTCCTCGGAAAATGTAAGCATGCAATTTTCCAAGATGGTCCTATATCCATATTTTGTCATGATGTTATTGACACGAAATATAGGACCGACACCATACCAGGAAAAACAACCCGATACCATTATATTTCCTCCACAATGTTTAACAGTCTTCAGTGTATAGCGAGGATGGTATTCTTTTCCTTTTGGTCGCCTTACGTTACGCCCACAATCCGAGGAGAACAAATTTATTCTTGTTTCGTCACTCCATAGAATATTCCGCCATTTTTTCACTCCTTCGGGTCCGTTCCAACTTCTATGGCTTAAGGCAAATTCTTTTCGGGACCTTACGTTCCTAAGCATTTCTTAATAAAAATATATTTTGTTGCAAGTCTTGTTGGCAAAACAACTGTTATTTAGCAGCAAGAACAAATTAACTAGCAACAATGCTCCTCACACCTATTTTTTTGACCAGCAGTGTACATACAGTGGCCGGCATAAGTATTTTGACAAAACTAAAGTTAATTCTGCTCATAATTTTAACTTACTTCATGTAAATTTTGGCATCAATGGAAAGGTCATTTAAATTCCGTTTGAATGATACAAAACTTTCCTTAACCGATTAAGTACCCATTGAAAAGTCAATTGGACTACTGCTGTGGGTTTAATTAACAACTGGGAACACCAACTTCGCCTGCGCCACTGGATTGGCTTAAGACAATCTACAAGTTTAATTAAACCTTATTCCTACAAGGAAATCCTCAACCTAACTAAGGATAGTATCAGAAGGCTGGTGGGATTTCTCACAGGCCATTGTGGCTTGAGATATCATCTTAACAAAATGAATTTGTGCCCGGAGACATAATGTCGGTTCTGTCTTGAGGATGAAGAATCCTCCGAACACATTCTCTGCGATTGTCCGGCACTTTATTGGTTAAGAAAACGTATCTTCAACAGGGAGACACGTACACCAACTTCGCTACTAAGGATATACTGGCCTTCGTTAAGGAGGTCACACGTCTCTAAGAATAATCAAATCCCTCTTCGATACAATAGATCTTTTTAGGTCGCAGTGTCAGCCAAATGGGCAGGGAACTTTACATTTACATTACTATCATTAATTTTCAGCTTTTCATCAGAAGAAAAGTGGAAAAAATATCCAATGATTTCTATCAACATTGGAATTTATCTCAATGCTTGGGCGCCATAGATGGAAGGCATGTTGCAATTAAGTTACCAGTAAATGTAGGAAGTAAATTATAAGAAATGATTAGACCATTAAAAAAAAATATCAAGGAACCTTTTTCGTAATTCACTTATGAAAAAATCGAATTTTCATAGGGAATCCACAAAATTAACAGACAATGACCCTTATTCCGATTGACGTTTACGACGATTTAAAACACGTTGAACGCCAGTTGTCGTTAAACGCCTTGTGGATCCCATTAGTATACGACAAACATCATGTGAGAAATATCACTGGCATTCTTTCAAGCGTTGAACGCTACAAAATGATAAGAAAAACGACGCTTTTTGTCCTTACCAAATTAGTGATCGCCAAGTAATGAAAAACATTTCGTTGTCAATGGGAGTCGTTAAGTGTTGACGCCAAGACCGAATTGGACTATATAGCTAACCCAACCTAGACCACAATCAAGAGATGTGAAGATTAGCATCATTTTAAAACTTTTGTTGAGTGTGGGCAATGCTATTCCTTAACTAAAATGTTTTCGTACATCCTTCTGGTAGCTACATGTGTCATGAATCGCACAGTCCCAGCAAGTTATATATAGCCGGCACTAACATGACGGCGTATACTTTGCACGAGCTTATCTTTTATTTCGTACAATGGAAATTTCATTAGACATTTAAAAAAATATTAACAGCCAATTAATCTCAACATATCAGGTGTCAAGCAGAAAAAAATTTCTGGAATTTCAATACGGCAGTGCGGCTCATGACTACTTTTTTTTTTTTTTTATAATTCACTAGTGCTCAAGGGGTTTTTGTTCCCTTATAATGCTAATGCACAGCACGAGTGGAAGGGTTAATAGGGAGGATAGAGAAGAGGTACTGCTGCACATTGGTTTTAAACAATTGTGGGTTGTAATGAGAGGGGAAAACCGTGTGAGGCAATGCATTCCACATGCGTGTTGTTCGACTTACAAAACAATCTCTATATTTTACAGTACGTCCGAAGGTAGGCTTAAGGGTAAACTGATGTGCATTCGATGTGTGACGGGTGTTGCGAAAGAATTGTTGAAGGGGCGGAATGCAGTTAGCTATTTTATTAGAGCATCGGTGGTGAAAATGTCGATAAAATAAGGAAAGGCAAGAAACATTTCTGCGATGTTCGAGCGGGTCAATAGACTTCGCTATATTTCTATCACCTATAAGTTTTATCGCGCCCTTTTGGATTCTGTCTAGTAGGTGCAATGATTGTACCCCATTTTATAATGCTGTCAAGATCGGAATTTAATGTGTTTAGCATACGTTGCCGTTCCAGTTCCACGGCCGAAGAGCAGGGACGTGAGTCAGGGAACGAATATGAAAAACTGAGGGTGCTATCATCAGCGAAAGAATGTATTGGATTAGAAGTAACAGACAAGATATCACTGATGAATATGATAAACAGTGTCGGAGACAAAACAGAGCCTTGGGGAACACCAGCATTTATATGGTGAATTGCAGACTTGAAACCGTCCAAAACAACTTGAATTGAACGGCCAGAAAGGTAGTTTCTAATCCATTGAAGAAGAGACGCGTCGATCCCATAGGCACGCATTTTCGACAAAAGAGCTTGGTGCCAAACTCTGTCAAATGCTTTCGAAATATCAAGCGCAACAATCTTCGTTTCACCAGAGTGGTGGAGAGATTGGTTCCACTTTTCGGTGAGATAAGTCATCAAATCACCAGTGGACCTGCTGCCACGAAAACCGTATTGCCGGTCATTGAGAAGTTTTCGCGATTCAAGATATTTCATAAGCTGACGGTTTATCAGCGTTTCCATGACCTTGGAAAGAATGGACGTAAGTGCAATGGGTCGGTAGTTGGTGGGTAAAGAAGAATCGCCTTTTTTAGGAACGGGCTGGACAAATTCAATTTTCCATTTACTCGGAAAGAGTCCAGAAGAGTAGGACAAGTGGAAAAGTTTACGCAGTGGTTTTGCCAGCGTTGAAGAACACCTCTTCAGAATTATGGGGGATATGCCATCTGGACCAGCGGATTTGTGAATGTTAAGATCTTTTAATACTCTTGCTACTGTGCGAGTGCGAAAATGTATTTGTCCCATGAAATATTCGACGCTCTCGAGCACATGTGGAGACATAATGCAATCTGGAATGTTGGAGCCTGCGGCGAATTGCGCAGCTAGCAGATTTGCTTTGTCCAAAGAGCTGACAGCTGGAGTGTCATTATAAACGAGTGTGGGAATTGACGACGTGGTGGAGTTCTTAATATTGTTCACAAAAGACCAAAACTGTTTACTACCACTGGGACAGTGAAGTATTTTTTGTCGTAGGTTTTGGTCATGAGAAAATTTTGCACGTCGTATTACGGAGTTGCAGTCATTTCGGACTCGTCGAAACTTTTTTCGGTTTTCCTTGGTTGGGTTTGCTTTATAAGCCCGAAAACTCAACTCTCTCAACCTGATAGCCTCTTTGCAGCTCGAGTCGCACCAAGCATTCTCCTTAGGTATAATACTCTTTGTTCTGTTGGGAATAAAGGATCTCATAGCCAGGAGAAAGGTGTTTGTTATCATTTCAGCGGCGGCATCCACGTCACTATCGAGGAAGCATAGTGACCAGTTGAAGCTCCCAAAAAAGAAGTTAAGGCCGTCCCAATTGGCTTTCTCATAATGCCATACCGTTTTTTTGGGAGCTTGTTCTTTAACTGTGTGGTTTGTGTATGAGAATTTAGCTGAAATGACACAATGGTCCGACGAACCTCCAGGCAACGTTACGTCAATAGAGTATTTATCTGGATGAGAGGTGAGGAACAAGTCCAATGTGTTGGCGGCATGATCTGCAGCATCCGGAATCCGTGTAGGCTCGTTTACAAGCTGAGTTAAGCTGTTAATCTCAGCGAAAATCCTAACATACCTTCCATCGGGTGTTGTCTGTCCAGAATGACGAAGCCAGTCGGAATTGTGTATATTGAAATCGCCCGCAATGACAATTTCAGTATGAGGATACTGGGAAACAATTCCTAAGATGGAGTTAGACAGCTCATCAAACTCGTTAAAAGTAGATGAACAGTCAATGCTTGGACTTCTATAAATAAAATAAGAGTGTATTATTTGCTTACGTACATTGAATTTTAACCATATGTAATTAAATTCCGCATTGGAGCAATGGTTATAAATTCGTAAGCAATATCATCACGGACGTAAATGGCGAGCCCACGATGTATAAAGAATAATGGCACTAAGCGATATCCTGGTAAATCAAAATTCGAGGGCATCGAATTTCTATCCACCTGTGTCTCGCTAAGTGCCAAAACAGCTGGTCTGAATTAAAAGACATGGACATATGCAACAAAGAGATTCCTTTTCAAGCCTCGATGTTGCAAAAATCAACACGGAACTCACCTCTCATGACAACACACAAAAATTAAAAACGCAACTCCAACGCGACTAAGCAGAATTGCAACGTGGAATAACTTCAAAATTGGTTTGAGCTTAATTGAAACAAAATATATTCCATTTATTCTTAGTATGGGTTTTTATGCTTATTTAGCGTCACAAAAAAAGATTATGTGCCTTACTAATAATCATTTTTAGCCTTCAGTTTAAGTTTATTGTAAAGCACAATAAATAGGTAATTTTATATGGAAAAAATCGCTACTGTGAAATCGTAAAACTTAACCTAAACAATAAAAGTGATTATTAGTACCGCGCTATATTACAGTTTTAATAAAGTCGTTTCGTTAATAAATCATCATTTATTATTTTATTTAAATAACATATAATTTTTATTTAAACATGCAATTCTTTCTTTTATTTTGCATTACAGATATCCGTTTTTTCGCTGTATAAAGACTTCACAGTTGGTTCCAGATCACCATCTGCTCTTTCATATTAAAATTTAAATTTTAATCAGTTAAGTTTCACATGTTTGCCATTTTAAAAGAATGCACCTTACTTGTAATAGGGATAGTTGTCGATATACATACTACGTTTATCGAATATAAGAAAATTCTCTCTACTAAAACAAAAAGGACGACGTATATATATTATTTTTTATTGTTTTAAAGTCAATATTCTAACCTATGTTTATTGTCAATAGAAAAGAATATGTATTTACAGCCTTATTTATAAACTTTATACACTCTCTATAATAACTCTAAACACAAAAATTTAATATATATTTTTGCGTTTAGACCTATTATAGAGAGTGTATAAAGTTTATAAATAAGGCTGTTAATGTTTTCGTTAAATTTAATTTTAATGTGGCAGTTACTATGTATGCTTATTATTTTTAGAAGTAAATACATAAAATAAAATATGTTTGTAACTAACTTCCAAATATTTGTTCACGTTTATGTTGGCTCATATTTAACGAAACATAATAGTAAAAGACCATTGACTAGTTTTAATATTGGTCCGCATATATTTTTGGCCGCTACACACCAAGGACAACAAATGTATTTTTAAACATTATGCATAGAAATTATAGAATGAGATTCCGAATACAGTCCATATGCTGTGGTAGTGTGATGGAATGGGACTATATATAGCTAACCCAACCTAGACCACAATTAAGAGATGAAAAGATTGGCAGAAAGTTTTTGTTAGCATCACTTAAAACATTTGTTGAGTGTGAGCAGTGCGATTCCTTAATTAAACTATTTTCGTACCCCCTTCTGGGAGCTATATGTGCCATGAATCGCACAGTCACAGCAAGTCCCAATATAGCCGGCATTAACATGACGGCAATCGTGTATACTTTGCACGAGCTTATCTTTTATATCGTCCAATGGAAATTTCATTAGACATTCTAAAAAAACATTAACACCCAATTTATCTTAACATTCAGGTGTCAAGCAGAAAAAAATTTCTGGAATTTCAATACGACAGATATGGCAGTGTGGCTCATGACTACTTTCCGTGGAATAACTTCAAAATTGGTTTGAGCTTAATTGAAACAAAATTATATTCCATTTATTCTTAATATGGGTTTTTATGCTTCTTTACCGCCACAAAAAAGGATTATGGGCCTAACTTATAATCATTTTTTTAGCCTTCAGTGTAAGTTTATTGTAAGACCTCATAAATAGATAATTTTATATGGAAAAAATCGCTACTGTGAAATCGTAAAACTTAACCTAAACAATAAAAATGATTATTAGTACCGCGCTATATTACAGTTTTAATAAAGTCGTTTCGTTAATAAATTATCATTTATTATTTTTTTTTAAATAACATATGTATGTATGTTTATACCCGGTACCACACACACTGTGGTGAGGGTATATTCACTTCGACATTCACATACATAAGGAGGCGTTGTTTGTAGGTATGACAAACTATATACATATATTATTGATCAGCATCACTTTCTTAGTCGATCTATAGCGATGTCCGCCTGTCCGTCTGTCCGCACAATTACGGCCGTAATTTAAGAGCTATCGACTTGAAATTTGGTACGTAAACTTTTATCTCCCAAACTGAGGCTAAGTTCGAAGATGAGCAAGATCAGATGAAAACTACTACTACCTCCCATACAAAAATATAAGATTTATATAGCTTTTTGATGTTAAAAAAAAAATTAAATAGCTACTACCCATACCTCCCATACAAATATAATACTATAATATTTTTTACAATAATATAGTACCGGGTTTTTGAGCTTCGGCATAGTCGAAGATAATTGTCTTACTGGTTTTTATTTTAACATGCAATTCTTTCTTTTATTTTGCATTACAGATATCCGTTTTTTGGCTTCACAGTTGGTTCCAGATCAACATCTGCTCTTTCATATTAAAATTAAAATTTTAATCAGTTAACTTTCACATGTTTGCCATTTTAAAAGAATGCACCTTGGGCCTACTGTCCACATAGCTGCACTTCATACGCACGCTTTCGTCATTTGCATGTTGTTGTACGTTTACTTGCAGCTTGCTTGCAGCTTCCATATAAACAAACGAACCACTGTCCACGAAGCGGCAATGCAAGCTGCAAATGACGACAAGCGTATTTTGCCGCTCCGTGGACAAGGAAGCTGCAAGCAAGCGTACACCAAGATGCAAATGACGAAAGCGTGCGTATGAAGCGCAGCTACGTGGACAGTAGGCCTTACTTGTAATAGGGATAGTTGTCGATATACATACACTAGGGATGCCTAACGCGACCATTTATTTTTTGGCAAAAAGCGGCGGGTTTTTTGAAGCTAAAAGCGGGCGTGTTTTGGCGGGTTTGGCGGGTCTCCCAAAAGTAGATTCTTACCTCAAAAATTTCGTGCAAAATAGTAGAAAACAGTTTATTTCACGTATTGTCACGTAAAATCTAAAATCTAATATAATTCGTTAAAAATAAACGTCATCAGTTTTTTTAATATACGGAAAAACGGCTTCCAATTCTGGCGTAATACATATTTTTTTAATTTTTTGATTTTTCGGCCTCTCGGGGTCTCTTGTGATCTTGCTAAATTTTACCGTCGTATTTACAGCGTATGTCAATGAATAACATTGGTTGTTTCTTTGACACATGACATTTGCAATTTTCGCGCACTTATGTCAACTGAAGTTGTCTAATGGTTGTGGTGGCGGGTGGAGGGTTTTTAGGTAAAAAAGATGGTAAAACCCGCCAAAAGCGGGTGAAATGGTCACATTAGGGATGCCAGATCTGAAAAATTAGCCGGCGGGACAATTCTGCATTTGAAGTGAAAAAAACGTATTTTTTTTAGTTTAGATTTTATTTGTCGTAATAAGTAATATTTGGTTTAAGTAAAGGCCCTTTAATTCATACTTTTACATTTACATGTACATTTTACACTCCTCGCCATTTGAATAGAACACCATTCTCTTTACTATTGTTCATATCTCCAAAACGGAATGATAAAATAATGGTATTTTTGGGTAACTCTTTTTTTCTCTGTGGCAAATTGCAAGTTTTAGAAAAGAGCTGTTATATGTTTTTTCACTTTACTTTAGCATTCGCTGAAATTTTCGCTCAAAGGACGCTCGCCTGTTTATTGACAAATTAGCTAAGAAAATAAGCAGAAACGTTATATCCATATTTTTAAGTAATTGGCCTAACTATGAATAAAAACATGGAAGGCCACATACATCGACTCTTTTCCAAAAATAAGGAAAAAATGTGGTAGTCTCACAACTATTCCTTGTATTATTTCGAATGCTAAGCATATAAAAAGACAAGATCAAGAAGAAGTCACCCCTTAACCCGGCTCGAAAAGCGCAAAGCCTGCGTTTTTGTGGCGCACATTTGACCTGGACTTAGTAGAAGCATTGTGTAGCCTTCTCAGACGAAAAGAATTTAATTCGGATTTAAATATTATCCAAAATATTTGGGTATGGTTGACACGTCAAATCTATGGATCGAGATAACAATAATCGACTACATTTAAACTAAGCCAAGCCATCAATTTAGCTTGGAGCTCTATTTCGCAAAATTATTTCGCCAATTTGTATATATCTATCCAAATCAGGGATGTGTGAATTTTGGAGCAGAAAGGTGGCTTAAAACAAAATTGAACAGTTTTTTCTTAAATATTAAATACTCCAATTACCTTAAATTCAAGCAGGTAATGTTCATGTTAAAAAGAAGCAGAATTTTCTAAAATGTTTTTTTTTTCGTTCTATTTAAGTGGCGCAAAATTAAGACCCCATATTTTGCCGGTGTTTAGTTAATAATTTTTTTGTTAATACTTAAAGCTTTAGTTGCAAACCTTCCTTCCGGTCAAATCACAACAGTAAAAAATGAACATTAATTAAAAAAAAATAAGTACCTAGTATGCTTGGTTTGGGACCACTGGTACTGGCAATAGAAAACCGACATACAGGGTGTGATATTCAAGTGGTGCGGAGTGTATATAACTTTTTCAAGCAAATGCTTACAACGTATTTAGTTTTTTTTCCCTATAAGGTAATGTTTAAAAAGTAAAAATCCAAGACGGAACATAACTTAATATAAATAATAATAGTGTATATATTAAGATTATATATTAGGTAAGAAGATATTACATTTTACCAGTCTTTGTATTGACCAAGCCATTTTTATATAAAAATATAAACAAAAATTATTTCTACAAAAGTAGAAATTAACCATTCATATACAAAATTGAAGTAATAATAGGGCGACACACTGAAAGGCCGTACATTTTACGAGACAAATTATCAGTGCGGGACATTTTGCGGGACAAAAGCCTCATATCGGGACAGTCCCGCACTGAGCGGGACGCGTCTGGCATCCCTAACATACACTGACGGCATAAACATTCCGGATTTTTTCTTGATATATGTAATATTTTTCTTAACATCAAGGAGAAATCCTTTAACTTAATACAATTAATAATTTGAAGAATTTCATTAGAAACCTTTATAGTTACCTTTAAAATATAATACCTGATAGGTAAAAACGAAAACGATTTAAAAAAAAACTTATTTTTAAGGTAGGTACTATTGTCATTCATAACTTGATATCAAACTCAGTTTTTTTCTAAAAAGACTGCGTCCTTTGATATCTACCCAAATCCCTAATACATAATAGTACTTTAAAAAACTGCTCATACCTCGAAAAGGCCGATAAAAATGTAACTGGCTGGTGATGCTTAAATCTATAGTAGCGATTCCCAATCCTTTTTTTTACGCGGAGCACTTTTCTGTAGAGAAATTCCTCGTGCGTATCCCATTTTTCGTAGTTATAGGATTATTATTTTCCATTTTTGTTTCTGTAATTTTAAAGCATTTTCACTCATTTTTGAGTTTGCCATAGAATAACAAAAACCTTACAATTGCAGTTTCCAAAACTTATAAAAATTACCAATATTTAGTAGAATAGATTTTTTTTAAAACGGCAGTCAGTCTAAAATCCGGCATCTTATAAATAAATAAATATTTGGAGTCACAACCAAAACAATTTGTTTTGTAAATTTTTATTTTTAATGTTTTCGAAAAGCTCTTTAGCATTCCTTGATCTGTTGGCTTTTAATACTCTTTCTATGTCGGTCCTCAAGTTTTAAATTAGGTTTAGGTCGGGACTTTGAGCGGGTCAATCCAAAACATTAATTTTGTTACCTGTAAGCTACTGCTTCACTCTCCGATGAGTATATGCTAAGGATCGTTGTGGCGTTACAAATCATAAGTTACTGCTATGTTTATATGCTTTTATAAGCTTGTCGATCCTTATGCAACTAATGGACAAACACCAAACTAAGAAAATGCAATTCTTTGTTTGGAGGACGCCTTACATACATTTTTCCCCGAAAAAAAAAACTCTTCGTAGAACAACCAAAACTTTTCTCTATCAACGCCATTGATTCGTTTCTATTTGATAGCTCTGAAGGTCGTGGGCGTGGGTGCAGTAGCGCAATGGTTAGTGTGCTGGACTACTGTGCGAGGGATCCCAGGTTCGATCCCCGGAAAAACACAAATTACAATTACAAATTAAGGTTTTTTCTACTGCGCCAACTCTCGCGAACGTCTGACAAACATCCGAGAGTATATGACTGTCCTGAAAAAGCTTTTCAATTCAGCCGTTCGGACTCGGCATAAAATTGTAGGTCCCTTCCATTGGTCTCAAAACAAACGAATCGTTGCGAGAAGCTAGACCTAGGGTGTATTAGATATAAATCGTATTGGCATTTTTGTATACTGTGTAATCAAGTAGTTAATATCTACGTACATATTCACCCCAATCATGGAATCCGCCGGAGGGAATTGTTCGCGGAAAAGAATATTTTGGTATCGTCGAATCCGAAAAGTGAACAGTAATCTGGAAAAAAAACCACACCCTACCAATAGTATGTGTTAATATTATGTATATACCTACCTATATGACATAATAACCGTACAATTTGCGGATTCGACGATACCAAAATATTCTTTTCCGCGAACAATTCTCTCCGGCGGATTCCATGATTGGGGTGATTATGTCTGTGTAGTATGTATTACTTTTTTAATTAACAAGGGTTCAGTTACTAAACCTGCGTACATCTTAAGTGGATATGATTTTAAACGTAAAATTTGCTAAAATTAATCATGAGATTATGCTAGATTCGCAATATACGAGCAAATTTCGTGCGACCCAGTCGTGCACAAAAACATTAAATACATATTATTTTCTATTGACAATAAACATAGGTTAGAATATTGACTTTAAATTTAATTTAATTTAAATTAATTTTAATGTGGCAGTTACTATGAATGCTTATTATTTTTAGAAGTAAATACATAAAATAAAATATGTCTGTAACTAACTTTCAAATATTTGTCCACGATTAATGAAGCATAATAGTAAAATACCATTGAATAGTTTTAATATTGGCCCACATATATCTTCGGCCGCCACAAAGCAAGGACAACAAATCTAGTATTTTTAAACATTACCTATGCACTGAAATTATAGAATGAGATTCCGGCTGGCGAAATAGCATCAGGTTCGGACTGAGCAGTCCATATGCTGTGGTGGTTTGGTCACATTAAATGCATTTTCCGTCATTAGAAATTAGTTAGCGCAACAGGTCCGTATAAGACCCTAGGCTTAGCTTCTCACAACCATTCGTTTGAGCGAATTTTGAGTTTTAGGACGAATGGAAGACTAAGGACTGGGCAAGTACGACAACTTAGGCGTCAAGAATTGATAACGGTTTTTTTAGAGGGGTTAAATACAAGCATTTTTTACTATGGAAGGAGGGGTCTATCTGGTTTCGGTTAGGTGAAGTATAGTCACCCAGAAGCAGTTGTCTTGTTCCATTGGATTTCGGAATGAGTGAATCCCCGAGTGAAACCAATGGAAATCGATATTATTAAATAACCATATGACAGCTAGTGTTCAAGTGGTTTCATAAACTCATCAGAACGATCTGAGCATATTTAGTTCAGATAATGCTCAAAATGCTCGAGCCCTAAGTAGGTACCCCTTAGCTCCAAACTAAAAAAGACAAACAACCCAATGAAACCCCCAGAAATTCAGTTTCATGTCGAACACGAATTGTAACCCTGAGACCTGTCACTGAAAAAATTTTGTAATATATAGATTTAACACCAACAATAACATTCAATTTGTTTAATTAGTGATTGTTATGTTGAAAAACACATTTCTTTTAAGAATTACTAGTGCTGCACAAGTCAATAATTCACAAAAATATGATTTCACTCAAATGACATCTACGATTGACAGCCAAATCCAGCACTGAACTCATGCCCTGACTGAATAACTAGGGTAAGCTCAGTGCTCAACTAGGGCGCCCCAGTGCTCAGTGCACACAGTGCTCAGTGCACACAGTGCACTAGTGCGCCATAGGGTCCACGTCAAACAAACCTAATGGCATGAGTCAGCCTGTGGAAAAATAGCACAAATTTTAACACGCTTTACAACTAATAAAATATTGATAGGTACAGCTAGTTTCAGCTCTATTTATACCCCTAATGGTGTATTTCGCAGGGAAATACAGTTCCTGGAGATTCATCCTTTAGGTTTTCATCATTATTAATGATTTTATGGCTCCTTAATTACGGTCGTCGTCTAATACTGATTACTTGTGCGCGTAGAAGTTTTATTACTGGTGTTTTCTCAATAATCTGCGCTGTTTAGACCATTATCTTGTTCTAAACAGTATATTGCTTTATCAGTGATGGCTTTCTTTCGATTATGTATTTTAGCATTTATCAGTTATTATTTCGATTAATTGGAAGGGAAATATGATACAATTAAATCGTTAACGGAAAGAAAATAACCGATTCATATAAAATGTTCAGTTTATCGTAACATCACTATCTCCAACTTACTGGAGGTACAGGTAATATAGACGCTCTAAATAAGGTACTCAGCCCTATTATGAATTTCATCGTAATGGAAAATCCGCTACGAATCCCGAAAAATAAATCATGGAATCCATTCATAGTAGATTCGTAGTGGAACCGAGCTTAACCATTGTATACAATTAGAGAGATCTGCAAATCTACAATCAAGAGATCTAAATGTAGAAATTTATGCACCCCATAGGACGTGCGTCAACTGGGCTAAATAATTATACTTGGATAATTTTCTGACACTTATAAAAGTGTGGAAAAGAGAATTTCACCAAACTCCAATTTTAAAACGGAGATTTATCGAATTTCGCGCTATTAATAAATTGAAATTTAGCTTTTTATTTCCTATTTGACATGAAGACAACACAACTAAGTTGAGTTGTTGTCCATAATAGTCACATATCCTGCTCCCGGAGCAGGATAATTGTTTGACAGCTGAAAAATTCGCTTTCTGCTAGTGTCAGAAAATCATCTGATGATAATTATTTTTAGCCCAGTTGACACACGGCCTTAGTTGAACTATAAATTCAAGCCACAATTTCGCCGAAATTATTTTGTTATGTTTATTAACTGCTTCATTGGCCCTTACTAATATATTAATCATTTTTAACATTCTTCTTATTATTAGTACCGCGAAATGGTTATAATTATAAGATACTAAATAAATCCAGTGGTTTACAGGTTTTCCTTCAATCACACTTAACTGTAACTAGCTATCTACTACCAAATTATAAATAGCCAAATTAGCCTATAAATATGGAACGTCATCTTTCTTTTGTTTCATTATATTGTGTAGATATAATTATGTAAATAAACAATTCTGTGTTTTATTAATTTCTATTGTTTGCAACAACAAAATACGTGCAATAATTCACCTACTTGTAATTGGTAGGCAATAATTAATAATATTATAAAAAAAATATTGTTATTCTTATTAATGGTTGAATAAGTATGGAAAATCCATTGATATTTGACATTTCTTGTTATGACATAATAATATGACTTACCTTCATTTTCAGATACAATACATTACGTACATATTATTTATTATTCCTTGTACCTACATATATTTATTTAAGTTTATTGTTATATAATTTCTCCATCTAATTTTGCAGGTTCTGGTGCAAAAATTACAAGAATACTAATGGAATGATAATAGACAATGACACATTTCTGCCGATGATTCTTAGCTGATATTAGACAAAAACTGATAGATTTACAAATTGTTACGATAATACATAAAGATAATTTGTTAGGTTATATGTTGTATGTCTGCGGCTAAGCCTCAACGAAAAATTATCAGACAAAAACTGCAAAATGCAAAGAGTAAAACTCCCTTAAATATACTATGAAAATGACAATAAACATTGGGCCTTACCAATAATCATTTTTAATCGTCAACTTAAATATTATATGGAAATTTTCGCCATTGTGACTTCGTAAAAGTTAGCCTGGACACCAAAAATGATTATTAGTACCGCGGTATGTATTTTAAAAAGTTCAACTAGTTCAAATTATAGTAGACAAACAAATTACTTACTTTTACATTCGAAAAGAAACATAGGTATGTAATTACCTAGGTATATGTACCTACATTTGAAATAGGCCATTTAATTAGCTATTTACTTTATATATAATATCTTCAGATACAGCTTTTAGACATGATGTCTGGCCTAAGAATACTTTACAGTCAAATGTTTTACTCATTTATAATTTACATTACCTACATTTCATTAAAACCATTTATAATACTTTTGATGCAGTTAAATAGAAATTGCACATTTTACTATTCCAAGTGTAGGATAATTAATTATTAATCCATCGAATTGTATTAAGAAAACAAGATTTAAAATGGTTTAAATAACGAAATTTCCAATCCCAAACAAAGGCAGTTTTCGTTCGCGGCAAAAAGGTTGAAACCGTCATTTACGCAAACAGCTATTTGGGGCGTTCATGAAACGTGTGTCGTAAACTTACCATTTTACGCAAATGGTAAACTTACGACGTTGCATGAATATTGAATACCCTTATTGTTTTCGTAAAAATTTTCGAACTCGAGATTTTAATCAATTCTGATATAACGATGATAGAAAGGACATAAAAAAATCGGCAATGGGACGACATATCTCCGAATTATCTTGAACGGTTGGACCACCTTCGATAGTCTAAAATACATTTTTAATCTGAAAATAATTGTGATTAAAACAAAGATTTTAAATTTAAATTATTTCGACCACTCACTTAACGTGGATCAAATGGATCCCTACGTTATCCCCTTTTCGAAAATCCCTTATTTGACATAATCTCTCTTCTTTTTTATCTTCTTCCAAAATCTTGTGGAATGAAATCCCCAATGCCAAAATCTCATGCTGCCCCCATACGTATCTCACTGTTATGGAATTAAAAAAAAAAAATGTTTGAATACAAATTAAATTAGTGTCAATGTCCGTACAAAACAACAAAAATTCACTTGATAAAATTTGGCGTTTTTTAATTACAGTCTCTGAATTATTGTTTGAGATAATTACATTAACAACAACTCGTAGACACAGTCACTTTGGTAGGTAGGTAGCTATTTCGAACTACACCACTAATTTATCATCAGACTCCTTTAATTAACTGCACATTTAATTAATATCAAAAAATAAATTTTGGAAAAAATTTACACTCTATTCTGTCGCTCGAATTAATAGCACCAAACCAAATGCACAGCAGCGCAGTGGTTAGTGTGCGGGACTACTGTGCGAGGGATCCCAGGTTCGATCCCCGGAAAAACACAAATTACATCTTAAAGTTTTTTCTACTGCGCCACCTCTCGCGAACGTCTGACAAACATCCGAGAGTATCACTGTCATGAAAAAGCTTCTCAATTCAGCCGTTCGGACTAGGCATAAAATTGTAGGTTCATTCCATTCGTCCCAAAAATAGAAACTCACACAAATGAATGGTTGCGTTGAAGCTAGGCCTAGGGTGTCTACCCGCCTGTTGTGCCACCTATTTATTTATTTATTTTTTTATTTTTAAGTCTAAAAATGGGAGATTACTTTTATAGTAAGGGATTTCAGCACAACGGATTATGGAAAAGGGGATTTTGGAAAAAGATATTTCATCACCAACCCCTTTCATTCCCATTAACACAAAAACAAGGCCTCGTATGTTAAAGCAGAAACGCGCGCCTGATTTTTATACGTAGCAGCTTTTGCGGCCATTCATTTTAACTTTTCACACGTATTCACAGATAGGGCAATTAAGTGGGTGTTTTTCCGGGGAGAATCGGGTAGGTGCACGGAAGTTGGCGGTTTAATTATATACAGGGTGTCCCAGTTAAGAAGTATAATCCTTTAAGGGGTGATTCCTGAAGTTCCGCCGAACAAAAAATAGTATGGCAGGGGGGGGGGGTCTATTCACACCCAATTTACAGTTATAGCCCTTCAGGTGACCTCTAATTTGGAGGTGTTAACACCTAAAACGCTATAACTTTTACACCCAGAGTGTTGTATGTACATAATATAATACTTCGAGTGCTGTAATCGGCTGTGGCGTGATAGCTGACGAAAAGTTGACATAAAATATTTTTTAATTTATTATTATAATATAATGATAGCTGTCAAAATGGACCTCAAAATACTAACCGAAGGAACGGCACAGTGCTGGCGCTTAACTTAAACCACGAGCTTTCCACAGCTTTTTCCACTGAATTCCTAGAACATGCTATGGTTAAATGTGTCAGTTTTGTTCTGTTTCGTTTTTTTACGGATACATTTTACTGAGAGCTATAACCGACCCCTTAATCGACCGATTACTTTTCGAGGTGTCGGGAAAATGTGTTTAGAATGTTTTTTTTGTATGGGAGGTGCCACGCCGTTTTGTCCAATTTTGACCAAACTTTAGAGAAACACTCCCGGGCGAATACCTTTAGAGTCTGCAAATTTGAGCTCAATTAATTTTTTTTGATTTGCTATGTAGTTGGCGCAGTTCAGAGGGTATCTTTTTTTAGGATCGGGCAACCAATGCCTCTTATTTCGCTGCATGTACCTGCCGACACTCGTCGTCGAACCAGTGGTTTCGTTGTGGTGGTCGTGTGAAACCAAACACATCAGAGGCCGCGCCCCGCCGCCGAAGTCGATTAGCCTAAATCCGTTATCGGATTGCCTAAGTCTAACGCCAACCACGGATCCACATCCAAATAAGCGCTGTTTTTAATCTCGATAGCAGTCGTCATACTGTATGTCGCAGTTCTTCATCCTCTTTTTGCCCGGTCCATCCCATTGCACTTCTTGGATGGCGGCTAGGTCTGCTTTATAGCAGTTCAGGGCCTCCGCTAGTTTTTCGGCTGCACGCGGTCTGTTAAGGGATCTAGCATTCCACGTACAGATCCGAAATTCGTTGTCCTTGTTTCGTTTGCCAGGTTCGTTAACAGTAAGATCATCCGTATCCGAGGCTTGTGGTGGTGTACATTTCACTGTATTCGATTTCGATTTCAAAATTTTCGGAATTGAGACAAAGTGAAATTGTGATTTCGAAAAAATTTCGGAGTTTCCGAATGGCTCGAAATGCAGAACATTGAAAACGAATTCACTCGATTTGCAATTTCGATTTCACTCGATTTCTGGAACCTAGCTGATTAGCAAAATGAATATAAAAACTCTATTAATATTTAACATTATTGCCATTTAAATTAGCTAAAGTTTTTGTACTTATTTTAAGGTTTTAAGAAAAAATCTGTACTTACCAAATTGGAAGTCCTTATTAAAATTCACAAGATTTCACCCAAAAAAGATTACACTTATAGGTGTTTAAACTTTTATTTTTAAATACTGACTGAAGAGAGCCTTTAATATAAAAACTGTTTGGAAATATTACAAATTTATTATATTATTGGAAAAAACTAAATCTTTATCGAAAGAAGTAACTGAAACAGCGCTCGTCGCTGTTTCAAAAAAACCGGCATAACTAAAAAAAAAACTATTTTTCAGGAGAGCGGTTTAAAGTTTCTGAGAAAAACTATACTATTCTATAAAATATAGAATATAGAATTGAAGCATTTCGGAAAACAGAATTTTGCATTTACAGCATTTTGAAATATAGAATTCTGAAATGCAGAATTATGACCCGCTCCCCCTAAAAATCTACTAGTCTCGCCCGACACATTTTTCATGGGAAGGCATGTGCCCAGCACATTATATCTGCAACAAGTAAATTGGCTCTATTGTGGTCAGTCAGTACTTATTTTTTAAATTGCCAAGAAATGACATAACAGTCACACGAGATATTTCTAATATACAACTTCTGATTTTTTGGACACGATTTATTTGTCTTATGACTTCGTAGTGTCCCCATTAGAATACAACACTGAAGGTAATTTTAAAATCGGCCTACTCCCTTTTATTTTTGTCTTTTTAACCATTCGATAGCCAACAAATTAATTTCGTTAATCACCCCTATCGCGGAATCCGTCGGAATTGAGTTTCACTTCACCTATTCGATTCCCTTTCACATCACCTTCTACTCCTATCGTGGAATCCGCCGGAAAAGTTTCCTTATCGACACGTTTTTGGGAAAGGTAGTTTTACTGTAGCTGCTTTCATTTTTGTCAATACAAATCTGTGTTGCTGCATTCGTAGGAGGCACATATATGTGAAAAGTTTGTTTCAAAAGTGATTTAAATAAAATATAGTGTTCGTTATGTAGAAAAATAATGTATACGATAGCTCTATTCTTGGAAGCATAAGAGGAAGAACGAAATGAGCGGTGTTTTCAGTTCAGAGAAGAATACGAGACAGGCTAAGAGGAGCAGTGAACGATTTCACGGAACTTCCAGATGAAATGTGTTTTTAGAATGTTTATTTTTTGATTCAAATAAAGTTCAATACTGCACAGATTAATACAAATGTTCGGTTTAATAAATCAGCTTTTTGATACGTACAGTTTCTTGAAAAAAATTCTCACGAAGTGCAGCAAGTACGAAAAACTATGAAATCCGCAATGATTTTGATGCGGGCGAGAAATGTCATTTTGTTCGGGAAAAATTCGATTTGAACGTTTTCAGCGATACAGTGAAACTCATTCACTATTCACATTACCCACACAGGGAACTGTTCACCTTGCGGATTTGACGATACCAAAATATTTTTTTTTCGTGAATATTCCCCCGGCGGATTCCACGATAGGGGTGAATGAATATCTATGCGCGAAATCATAATTTTTTAAATAAAAAATGCTGTACATATTTTTAAACCAAATGTACCCTGTAGCCTGCATATTATTATTTAATTCATACATTTAAAATAAATACATTTTTAGATTGGTATATGTAAGTTAATCACTACACCGAAATAATTAATAAAAAAAATCTTTTCTAGAGCAGTTTGCTCTGACCTTTATTGAGTTTACTTCTTAACTAACTACAATCAATAATTTTATATTCGATTTTACCTCGGTACTTTGCATTCCTAAGGTATTGAATTGAATTGCAACATGAATTTCTGTGGAAATTCGCTGTATCGAGGCAGACGCTTTGTCAGCATTTCCGTTGCTCGTGTTGATGTTAACTCTTCCCCTCTAAAAAACGATCGTCATCGGTCGTCAGAAGTATGGTAGGTTGTTGAACTTTGGGCTGCTTGGATATTGGAGATAGTTGACCTCAGGAACGGAAAGTCTATCGATGATTGTTACTGGTCCATTCGTCTTTGTTGTCGGTTGTTCAATTATGATTTCTGTGTTGTTTCTTCTTGGCAAGATTTTGCATATGATCGCTATTGTAATAAGTAGTCCTAGTACGGAGATGAGGGAATATGTTGTTACTCGTTGATTATCGTTTTCTGTTTGTAGAAGGTGGATCTTATTGGTATTGTTAATATGGAGATCCTTCATCATTTCTAGTGAGAGTAATTCACGGTATTCGTTTTCCTTGGGACTGGTTTGCAATATTGCCGGAAGTGGTTTAATCATTGAGGCTTCTTTGGAGATGTATTGGATTCCGTTCAAAGTGATGGTCATGTTATGGAATTTTACCAAGAATGTTCCATTTAGGTTGTGTGTTGTGTTATCAAATTCAAGGGTGCCGATGAATTGGTTCAATAGCATTATGCCCGTTGATATTTCATCTATGGTCGGAATATGATGATTATTTATTTTGTTGCAAGTAGCTGGTAGACTTTTTAATAAATTAGGAATGCAAGTATCGTTTGTAATATTGACAATATTTTTTGAGTTACAAATGGATAGATTGTTAAAAGTTTTACATTTGTTTGTTGTTCCATATAATTTTTCATTATTTCTTAAAATTACCTCGTACAATGTTTCTGTTACAATGTTTTTCTTTTTAATTGGCTTTATTAACAAATTTTCGTAAATTTCATTCGTTGTTAAGGGAATGTTTATTATGTAGAGGATTGACGTACTATTGCTTAAAACTTTTATATCTGCAAAGTCTAGGGCTTCTTCTATTGTTGTGTAGGGTAATTTTTGTTCATTAAATACTTTGGTGGCTAATTCTATTTCATTTTTTGACAATATAAAAGAGTTTATTGTACCTAGTTTAGCCCAATGAATGGCATAGTTAATATTCTCTAGTTCTTCTTTTACAATTTTGATTTTATATTTGAGATTTGATATAATTTCATAATTTATTTTATTATTATTTTTAAGTAAGTTTTGGATTTCATTCTGGATTCTCGTAATATTGTTTATTCGTTCGTTATACAATTCATTAATAATAACCTGTTTATTGTTGTTTTTTAGAACATCTGTAATTTTTTCTTTTATTGTAACAAAGTCATCGTGGTCTGGGTTGCCAGCAATCCATTTCCAACCTTTGCCTATAAAGTCTAGAGAACGTTTCGCTATTCTGGGTTGTAAGTTATGTAAAAGATTACGGATTTGTTGAATTTCATGTGATATTAAGGGAAAAAGGATTTGACTTTGGGTTGTTTCGAGATTAAGGACTGGTGATATGTCGGAAAGGAATTGCTCATATTGTTTAAGATTAATGCTATGTATTAACTTGAAATGTCCATCTTGAATTTTTGTTTGCCCTGTATGTAGGGAGACAATTTGGGAGTTTGAGAAATCCATGATCTGGATCTCCGCTCGACCAAAATAGATGGTGCATCTGAAAGAGAATTAGTTTCTTATATTACTTTTATGGACTATTTTTCCGGATTCTGTTACTATTGTAGAGTTTCTATTTTCCTTAATGATTTCTTGTCTATACCTATTTGTTAATTTTGAACCTAACCGTTTGTTGTTTTTTACATAAATGACCTGTCCTATCTGATAGTCCTTCTGCGGTTTTCTTTTTTTATTATGATATTTAATATCTTTTTCCTGTTTTGCTTTAATTTTCTCGATGTTAATTAAACGTGTCTTTTCAAATTGTTCCGGGTTTAGTCTGGGTATTCGCCCATAGTAAAGTTCTATGGGCTTTTTACCTGTAGTTGAATGGATAGTAAAATTGTACTCGTTAACGGCTCGCTGTAACAGTTCTTTGAAAGACCGTGAAGGTCCTTCCGATTTGAGACATCTCATAATCTCAGATAGGGTGGAGTGAAAGCGTTCGACTTGGCCGTTCACTTCACTTTTGTATGGTGGTGTTTTGAAAATTTTGATTTGGAGGTCATCTTCTAACATTGAGGTTATCGAGGCTGAGTTAAGAGCCTTTTCGTTGTCTATAACAACGACTTCGGGGACACAAAAGTAGAACAAGATATCACGTAAAGGTTCCTTGATATCTTCGATTGAACGGGATGATATTATTTTAGCCTGTGCGAATTTCGTGAACTTATCGACGGCGGTCAACACGAGGTATTTTTCCGTAGAAAATATGTCTATATGGAGGATGTTACCAGGATAGCTAGGGATCGGTGTGTGATTCAAATGTGGTTTGTTAGGATGCCTGTCATATTTATTCTCCTTGCATGTTACGCATCGGTTAACTAGTGTTCTAATTTTTGAGGACATTTTAGGGAAGTAATAGTTTTCCAACAGTTGAATCCTGTTTTCTTCGGCGTTACGATGTGCTCTTCGATGTATCTTCAGAATTTTTTCTTCTTGCTCTATTTGGCCGGTTATGTCTTCAACAAATTTTTGGGTGAATCGAATACGATAATCTTTAAAATGTAACGGATAAATTTCTTGTACTCGTCCCATCGTCATTTCGTCTGTTAGAAGTCCGTTAATAGTATTTGGATTAAGGTATCTCTTGAAAATGTTAATGATGTCGTTTGTTGAGTAGTCTTGGCGTATCAGAATATGTCTTGTATAGTTGTCAAAGGGGTTCTGGATTTGATAGCTATTTTCATTTCCTATCTTGAGTAAAAGTTGATTTCGAAAAACGTTTATAGGGATTTCTACAGATGGAATTAGGTTTTGCGCTGAACTGTCAGCACTGTGTTCTGTAGGGGTCATTGAGTGTATTTCAGTTTTTGGGGGTCTCGAGAGAGAGTCAGCAACCACATTTTCCTTACCTGGTTTATATTTTAGCTCATAATTATACTCCTCCAATATGGCTTTCCACCTTTTCATTTTGGAGTTTGTATTTTTGTTACTTAGAGCATAGGTAAGTGGTTGGTGGTCTGTGAAAATGTTGACTTTCCGGGATCCGTAAAGGAAGTTTCTCAAAGAATTGAGGGACCAAATAATCGCCAGCATTTCTTTTTCGTTCGTGGCATAACCTTCTTCTGTTTTGCTTAAGGTTCTGGAGAGAAATGTGATTGGCTTATCATCCTGTGAGAGGACTGCTCCAATGGCGTAGTCGGAAGCGTCAGTTGTTAATTGAAAGCTTTTGTCAAAGTCTGGATATTGAAGAATAACTTCTTCGGAGGCGAGAGAGTTTTTTAATTTGTGGAATGCTTCGATGGCATCTTGATTCAACTGAATAAGTTTTTTCTTTGACATATTTGCGGACACATGTCCATCTTCCCCTCTTAAAAGGGATGTCAGTGGTTTTGCCAACTTTGAGTAATCTCGTATAAAGCGGCGGTAATACCCTGACATTCCGAGAAAGGATCGAAGTTCTTTTAGGTTTTCAGGAATAGGTCGATCAACTATAGCTTGTACCTTTTTTGGATTGGTTTTTATTCCGAATCTTCCAATAATAAACCCTAAAAATTCTACTTCTTTCTGGAAAAATTCGCATTTATCGAGCTGAATTTTCATATTTGCTTTTTCTAAGGTGTGAAATACTTTTTCCAGATTTGAGAAATGTTCGGTTTCGTCTTTCCCAAAGATGACAATGTCATCAATGTAAACATAGCAACATTTTCCAATGAGGTCTCTTAGAATGTCATCTAGCGTTCTCTGGAAAATGGAGGGGGCGTTCTTTAGCCCAAATGGAAGACGAGTAAATTCGAACTTGCCATTATTTACCGAAAAGGCAGTTTTTTCTATATCAGAATCCTTAAGTGGGATCTGATGGAAACCACTTTTTAGGTCCACTATGGAAAACCATTGATTTTTACTAAGGTTTGCAAGGATTTCGTATATTTCAGGGATTGGATACTTGTCGGCGATAGTTATAGCGTTTAGCTTACGGTAATCAATTACCATTCGAAACTTCTTTTCTCCTGAAGCATCCATTTTTTTGGGGACAACCCAAACAGGAGAATTGTAGGGAGATCTTGATGGTCTTATGATACCGTCTTCTAATAGTTTCCGTATTTCTTTTTCGACTTCATTTTTAAGTGCCATGGGGTAAGGATATGATTTCGAGTACACGGGGTCTCGAGTTGTGGTTCGAATTTCTCCTTTGACCATGGTGGTATAGGTTAACTTTTCGTTTGGTTCCGAAAAGAGATTGGGGCATTTATGAATAATTTTAATAAGTTCGGAATGTTGTTCTTTAGTCATGTGGTCGGTTCTAATATTTATGTTATTGACAAATTGTGATTGATGTTGTTTGAGCGGAATGGAAATTCTTGGATGAGAGAAACCAGGGTGAATAGACATATGGTTTCTACTTGTGTTAATGATAGCATTCAAATGTTTTAGTGTGTCATGTCCTATGATACCATCAAATGAAATAAGACTAGGGAGAATAAAAAATGTAATTTTGTCAGTTTGGGGGCCAAAAAGTTGAATAAGTGCATGATGGGTTATTTTAATATTTCCCCCCACGGAGTGAGCGTAGAAGGGTTTAGCATTTAGTAGGGGATTCTTTATGTGACGTGGTTGAACGTAATTCTTGTTGGAACCTGTGTCAACAAGAAACTTCAGGGTCTCTCCACTTCTAGAAATGTGTTCGAAATAAGGAAGTGAAGAGGGCGTTAGTCTAAAAAATAGATGTCATCCAGTTCTTCGTGTTGGTCAAAGTTTTCTCCTCCACTCTGTTCAGTGTATTCTTCTAGTGATTCGTCATAATTTTGGTCTTCCTCTGCAATTTCTGTCTCGTAGTCTTCCATGGATTTTTCTTCGTCACCGAGTTGAGCTGTGTGATGGATTCGCTGCATCTTTTGTGGTTGGTGTATTTGCTGCGAATGTTGTCGTTTTTGTATGAATTGTTGATTCCTTGGTCTATTTTGATAGTCTACTTTCTGAGTCCTCAGGGAGTAGTCAATGGACATTGGTTTCGGTGGGAGAGGTCGTTGATTTGGTGGTATTCTTTGTTGTTGGTACCTAGGTTGGTATTGGACATCTCTATAGAGTTGAGGTTGTTGTGGAGCACGAGGGTTGTGCAGTAAGTGGGGATAGAAATTGTGTCTAGGAGCTGGGGCTGGTGCAGGTCCTGGAGGACTGTTCCTTTTAGCGGGAACTGGAGGTGCTTGTTGAGACGATCTGGGAGAACTGTGGGAATTGTTTGCGTACTGGGCGCGAAAGTCTACGTTTTGTAGTTTCAAACACAAATGCAGGGCCTGTGGAAGGTCTGCTGGTTCACGTATGCTAAGCAGGCGAGGCAGATCTCCTTTCAAACCCCTGACGAAGGTATCGAGGGCCTTGTCACGGTAGCATTGAGTCATGTTGTTCATAGCATCTTGACTCATTTCCATTGATCCCAGTTTGTTTAGGATTAATGACAAGTGGTGATAGACGATCTGATAGAATTCAGAAATCGTGCTATTGCCTTGCACTAGCGTTGTCATTTGATATTCAAGGGTTCCTAAGTCCCTTTTATCCGCATAGTGAAGAGTAAGGCATTTCGAGATTTTCTCCCAGTTAAGAGGCGTGTTGTACGACTCTAGCACGACGTCGGCATGTCCTACGATTTTGTTGCGAATTACAGACAAAATGCCATAGTACTTGGGAGTACCCCTAACGTGATCATAAATTTGGATTATTCTCTCAACACTCTTCTTCCATGAATTGAATTCATGAGCTTGCCCAGAGAATTCTCGTAGACTTTTAACTACGTCTGGTATTTTGTCAAGGTCGGCTAAATTATTATCAACTAAGTTGATGGGTTGGTCGACTTCGTTATTGATGTCGGCCGCGGGATTCATTATCGAATTAAATATTTGTCTTCCTTGTATTTGTAGCGTTTCTGCTACTAATCTGGTGATTAGTTGAACTAAATCGTTAGGATTAATACCTTGAGCAAGTTGGGGGGCAGGTTGGGGAGCAGGGCCAGGGATAGGTGGATCTGCGACGTGTTCCAGGCGTGCTGGCCTAATAAGGTTATTTTGATTTGCCATATTGGCTGAAACGTTTCAAAGTATCTAATTTGAAATAAAAGCAAGAGCACGGATGGAAATAGATAACGGCAAAGAAAGAGGAACGATTTTTTCAGATGTTATCTTAGTTCTAATGTAATAAACTTGTTTGAATAATGTTTTGTTAAATAAAATCAATTAATTAATCAATAGGTTTCTTTACACGGTTTTTAAGTTGTGCTTTTAGGATTTAACTTCACTTGTTTACTCTTATTATTTCTCTTATTATTTCAAAAATTGATTCACTTCTTAGAGCTAGACTTACAATAATAGTATGAAGTGTTGCTCCATGTGTTGATTAACGATATTTTTTGTTTTGGTGGTTCTTCTATTCCTATTCAGGCGGCTGCAGCTTTATAGTTGCTCCTTTTTGTCCTTGGTTATCGGGCTACTGGGGGACCTCTTTTCTGTTCCTTTTTATCCTTGGTTATTGGACTACTGATGGAACTCTTTTCCTGAAGTTGCGAATTAATGTTGAACGTGTAAGTTCGAAAGCCACACAATGGGCGCCAGTTAATCACTACACCGAAATAATTAATAAAAAAAATCTTTTCTAGAGCAGTTTGCTCTGACCTTTATTGAGTTTACTTCTTAACTAACTACAATCAATAATTTTATATTCGATTTTACCTCGGTACTTTGCATTCCTAAGGTATTGAATTGAATTGCAACATGAATTTCTGTGGAAATTCGCTGTATCGAGGCAGACGCTTTGTCAGCATTTCCGTTGCTCGTGTTGATGTTAACTTGTACAATAGTTCGCAAGTTAAGAAAGTAAATATTCCTCCTCAATTTTGTTTGGGGCCCGAGTTATTGGCGATTTAATACAGGTATTTTGTATTTTTGGAACAAAAACAAATTTCGTATGCGATCGATTTCAGTTTTTGGTACATACTCCAAAAAATTAGAACTAGAACTCGGCATAACAAGATTTTGAAAATACGTATTGGTAAACGTTTATCCCTTAGCCGTGCCGTGCATATCAAACTATCCAAAACAACAAAAAACACACAAAAAGAAGCAACGCTGGGTGTCTGTCTGACATTTATGTGCAGCAAACAAAAAAAACAAAAAAAAAACAACAATCTCATTCTTTACACACTTATGTCCGCCAAAAATTGAAAATGGGTATTTAGTTTGCATTTCAAACGTTTGTTTTCATTTATTTCTGTAACGATCCTAGCCGCCCGTAAATGCTAGTTGCTTAGGTATAGTATATAAAATAAAGATATTAAGTAGTATAGTATACCGCAATGCAAATAGGTAGGTATACATCTCTCACAGTTTCTAAAGTTTGTATGAAAGCGGCTCCAATTATACCTATGTAGTAGGTTGATAATAAACCTTATTAATACTTAACCACTTTTAGCCTATGTATGTACCTTAACTTTATTGTAGGTAACAATAGATAATAATTTTATAGGGAAATTTGGCCATTGTGAGCTCGTAACATTGAACATGCATATTAAAAAGGTTAGTACCGTGCAGTGTCATTTATTTGTCTTTTCTTGTAGTTACAAATATTTGTGTGCACTTAATTATAATGTCAGGGTTAGCTCTCGCTGGAACTTAACGTGGCTCTGAGCCAGGTCAGATTTCTCGGTCCGTAGGTAGGTTAAGGTACTTTCATTATAATATGTACCTACCTATTAAAAATCGTCGAAATAAATGAATCGAGCAGTGAAAAGTATCATACCTATTAAATAAAATCTTGAAATAATTAAGAATCTATTTTTACATTAATATCGACACATTTTGTATACAAATTAGTTAATAACATCTATGAGTAATATATAAATAATTATTTATTATATTTGATTATAATCAAAGTTACTTTGCAATATTGAAATTTGGAAACGAATTAAAATGGTTATATCTTCATTTAATAAATAGGTATGTTGCGTTGAATTTTACTAATATGATTATGATAGAGTTAACTTGTTTTAATCCGAGTCAATTGTTGGTAAAATTATTATTGTTATCTGCATTATACATTTATAACAGCCTAACGCAAATGTACAGGTGTAATTTATTAAGCAATAAATGAATTTAAAAACAATTTTTGTTTTGTTTTATTTTTTCGGGAAATCTGTTGAAAAGATAATAACCATACCCCACCCCTCATATGGTCAGCATTAACCTGTTCACTGCTGTATAGTCAACCGGACGGAAGACCTTCTCCCTCCAACATCAACGCAAGTTATTATAATATATCAAACACAAACAGTGGCAGTCATTCATAAGAGATTCGTGGTGTCTATCTAACTTTCACGTGTGTAGCTGATCAGTTTCGAATAGTGTGCTCCTAACGCAAAGACGCTGGGCTGTCATATAAGCGTTTTACATCTTCAACCAGTACATAACAGTGTTTTATCCAAATTTATATTTTCCTTTGGCCACATCTTCTGGTAGATACTTATTGCATTATAATAATATTATCCGAAGTTTTACTTCTATTTATGATCGTTAGTAAATGTAATTAGGGGAAAAGTAAATTCAAAGACTCATTAAATCAGTTTCGTTATTTAATATTTTCTTTAAAGACAGTCATAGTGTATGTCTGTAGAAGAGACCACAAAGTGCTGATCTAGTGAAATGTAATCTCCGGTGCAGTGAAGAAGAAAGAAATCAGAGCTTCTTTCTAATAAAGCTCTACGCGTGATGTGCAAAGTGTTACTATGTATTTGGAAGTAAGGCTGCCACTGCCACTTCATCTTTATTAACTTGGTTGGTTAATTTTTTCTGGTTTTGTTTGCATGTCGAAATGTGTGTTCCCTTATGCAATATTTTAAATAGTATATATAACAATTTGTCTTCCTATTCCCACATTTGCAGTGTATAGTGTACACTGTACATTATAATGTTTCGATACCTAGTTATTGTGAAATAAAACTTTCATTATTTCTTGTCTTACTTGCGATGGTTCTTTTTCCCAACGAAGTGCAATAGTGAATAATTAAGGTATACAGTACATAGCTGTTTATTGGGATAAATAAAAACATTAGTGACATATTCCACATCCAATGTTAGTACTCACGTCCGAATGTAATTTCCACAAATATTTTTATCGTTTTCAACTAATAATTCATTTGGATGAACACGCATAATTTAGGATGACTATCGTTTTTAATATGAAACTACAAACTTGTATTTTTTTTCGCTGATAAAATATTGTATGTATTTGCATAATGAAGAATTAATTTGGTTTATAAAAGAAGGCTATTTTTTGTGTTGCGGATTGCCTTGTGCTTGGCAGCACAAAATATAAATTGTAACAACTTTAAATTTTTAATAATTTTTGCGAATTATATTTATATGCCATAAGATCAACTAAGGACGCATATCTATATAGGTATACCGACGCGATTTATTTCGATAACTCTACTTTAGATTTAGATTTACTTTAGACAAAGAGAAATAAATAGTATATAGCTATGTATTGGATTAAGCCATTTATCCTTTCTAATATTAATGTTAATATTAATATTAACGCTAGGGGTAGATGTTTAATATAATAATAATAATAGCTAATTAGGCACCTATTAATGCAATTTTTCATTTGTGTTTAATTTAAATTTTTCATTTAAAATGTTACATATAGAATCGTTATTAAAATGGAAAATGACGAAATTGTTCTTGTCCTCGGAGGAAGTGGTTTTATTGGTCAACATCTTATTAAGCTACTCATCCAAAATAAGGAAAAGCTACAAATAAAGGAAATACGCTCTGTGGACATAATACCATACAGGAATAGAGTTGGTAGGTATACTTATACAATTAATGGTCATTATTCACAGTTATTAAAGCTAGCTCAATAAATAAAAACATCTATAGTATTAATAATGAACATAACATTTTGGTTGTGAATAGAAGCAAGTTGAGTTAAAATATGCTTTCGGTTCAAAGTGTTTTCAAATAACTGTGAATATGTGCAATACTTTGTAATAAATAAGTAATAATTGGAACATTTAAAGGGCATAGCTTTACATCTAAACTCGTTACTTTTGTTGGTGATATTTGTAAGCCTGAGACTCTGGAAGCAGCTTTTATTGGCGTGGATACTGTTTTTCATTGTGCTGCGCTCGTTAATATTCAATATCCTCCAGATTATGAAGAACTGGAACGCGTTAATGTAAAAGGTGAGTTTAAATATAGAGGAGAGTGGGTACCTAAGTATGGGACACTTTTCAGTAAAACCTCAACCATTCGCAACTTATAAATCATATCTGCACAAAACAGTTTTTTTTTAAAGATAACATAACATTAAAATAATAAAACGTTTAGAAGAATACAAGTTAAAATTCATTCCATGTACCACCAAACTTTGTCCCATTCGTCCTGGTTTCAGGAGGATTGGGACAACTTTGTGGTTTAATGGAACGGCTATGTTAAAATCTTAAAAACTTTTTGTCCATAACAATAAACGATAAAATAACATAAGTTTTCGGTTTATTTAATAAAATAAAAACATAACAAAAAATATATTATTCAGTTCTAACAAAAAAGAATTAAAAACAAACAGCTTCACTTGTACAAAAAACTAAAAAAAAAAACATAACAAAAAAGTGTCTAAAAAAAGAAATAATTCCGAAAAGTGGGTATTCATGACAGTGATATAAATTTGTATTTTAAATCACTTGGTAATAAATGTTATTAGTTATTCGATTCACTTTTTTGTACAATAAGTTCACTCATTAATTTTTTTAACTCAAAGGTTGCCCAAGGATTTTACTTTTTATATAGAAAATACTTTTTTTTGCTCTCCACTGAATAATTACAACTGCGCACAAGATCTGCTGAGAACAAATTTGTGATCAGCACAAACGGAAATGGTATACAAAGGTATGATGTTGAGGAAAATGCTCGTGTCCCATACCTCCTGTGTCCCATACATACCCACTCTCCCCTGTTGCCTAAATAACTTATAATAAGTAGGGGGAGTAGGGGATGGTATAAACGCGGGGCAAGTGTAAACGGATCACGCTGCTTCTATCCAATACTATGTAGCAATAAATATTATTTGGTAACACTTTCGAAACATGAACACGAAGACAATCACCCCTATTCCCTTTGGCGTTTGTCGTATACGACTCATGTTTCGTGTCGTTGGAAAATGATGTTCGGATTTTTTTTTAACTTTTGTTAACAATTTTATTGCCTTTTCTATGTGTTCACCATCTTTTCAATTCATTTGTCTCAAAAAAGTTAAAAACACTGACTAAAAAACGAAGTGAAATATAAGTCGTTTACGACAAACGCCAACGGGAATAGGGGTGAATATGTAATAACCGTAAAGCTGCGAAAAACGAAATCAGTCTGACATTTTATTCACATCAGAAGGTTCTTGATATCTTAAAGTACAATTTTGAAAAAAAAATTTAAATTGTGAATTTCAAGAAAAGTGTTTAACTATGTATTTTAAAGTCTAATAGCCAATTTCACAGTGGCAGCTTAATCGTGGGTTTATCTAAGCGTAGGATTGAACATAAACTTCGCTTAAATAATTTTCGTTTTCACAGTCCATATTTAAACTTGGTTTAGTTAAACCACTAATAGAGTGTCATTGTGAACCATTTATCATGAATATACAAACCTTGTGGCTGTATGCGAATGTGCGTGCCATCGAAAACTACGAGTGTGCGTGGAAGCGAAGCAGTCGATGTTGTTGCATCTGCATGTTAAATGCTAGAGAGTATTTCCGCCAATAACGAAGAGATAATTTGACATTTCTCTTGAACAGCATTGCCAAACACAATTATATTGTTGCTTATTTAGGTTTTCTCTGAGTATTTTGGGATAAACATTATCTTATTGCGCTTGGCAATTATGCATTCTCTGGATTGATACTTAAGCAAGCCACGGAAGTCGGTGGCTTAACTTATGGCACTATTTAAGTGAAGTTTATCGTTAAGCCTGCACTGTGGAAACCAAATTTGTGTTAATCCTGAGTTTATCCTTGGATCGACACTTAGGCTGGTATTCACCGACCACTCGTAAGTTAAGAGCTTCGTAAACCTATTCACCAAGCGTTATTAGTGCAGATTTACGAGCGCTCGTAAGACTTACGAGCGGTCCCACCCACTCTTAAGTTAAGAGCGGTTCGTTGTTCGAATTCGAACATGAGGCAGAGGGCGCGCTGTCATATTTAACGTAAACAAACCTGACAGCACCTTGAGATTTGGGATTTCATATTATTTTTTTTAGAAATTCCAGCTTTATCTTTAGTTTATTCATTTTTCATTATCAATAATGATTCTACAAATTTGGGGCAATATTTTAAGCCATATATTTTTTTGTTTCGCAAAATAATTTCTTCGTAGTAGACCATTGTTATGGTTGGACAGTGTTCTCATATCATGGGAATTTTTTTTTCTAATAAAATTTCAGACAAAAATTAATAGTTTTCTGACGAAAGACGATACTGCAAAAGTCATCAAATGTAGTATACATTGGACAATTAGGCGTGCACTTGAACTTTATTTATTTAATGAATTATAACTCGATCTTAAGAGTGATGCTACTAAAGTGGTTACTAAATTGATAAATATGTGATTAATACAAAACGCTATTATGAATAAAATAACAATTGTCTTTTCTCAGAACCAAATAATAAGAGATCAAACATATGGGATCTATTTTTGTAGATTCTGGGAACAAAGGTAAGAATCGTAACTGCTTGAGGAAAAAATTATCCAATATATATAGAAACACTGCACGTATCGATGACAGTTGTCGCGAAAAAGAGCGAGTTCGAAAATGGGAGGAATTTCGATAATTCGAACTAGCAGAGAGACAACCCTAATAGTGCTTGGTGAATACCATGCAAAATATTTAAGTTACGAGCTTCGTAAGTTAATAATCGATTTACGAGTGGTCGGTGAATACCAGCCTTATGTACTTGAATTATCTTTCCAACATAATAAATGATTGACCACTCGTCTTACGAGCGCTCGTAAATCTGCTTTAATAACGGTTGGTGAATTGTTTACGAAGCTCTTAACTTAGGAGTGGTCGGTGAATACCAGCCTTAGACCAGAGCCACAAGCTTCATTTATCCACTAATGAAGGACATTTCCATCGCATCGCGAAACGATATAAAATACTTTCTTCCCAGTCCAGCAATACAACCCGGGACATCTCGTGCTGCATCTAGATACGCATCCGACAGCGATTTGAATAATTGTGTAATTCGTCAATTATTATTTAATAAACAAAAATTAATACAAAATGGTGTTTATACCTACCCCATATGAATTATAAATTTGTTTACACTTACCCCATGAGTGGGGCGCTTGAATAGTACCCCCCTAAGGTCGGTTTTCTATTGCCCACTGGTCCCAAACCAAGCATGCTAGAGACTTAATTTTTTTTTAATTAAAGTTCATTTAATTGTTCTGATTTGACGAGAAGAAAGATTTAAAACTAAAGCTTTAAGTATTAACAAACAAATTTTAACTAAAAACTGGCAAAATGTGGGGTTTTTTTTTTTTTTTTAATACTTCTTCCGGGAAAGGCAAACCTATAACGCTTCATCAGCGCCCCGAGATGCTTGCAGATGTATGTTAGTTCTGCACTTAAATTGCTGCAAATTGTAGTCTTCTGGAAATATATCCCCAGGAAGCGAGTTCCAAAGTTTGTTTATCCTGTAACAGAAGGAGTTTTGGAAACATGATGTCCTCGCGGTTGTCAAGTGTACTGTATGGTCATGAGCATTAGCAGCCTGTCTTGTGGGGCGCCCAAAAGTTGCATTTCGAGGGATAATGTCCTTGAGTTCCTCGGAACATCTACCATGGAAGTACCTATAGAACAAGCATAGGTCAGCGACTTGTCTTCTGTGCACCAACGGTTGCAGATTCGATGTGAGTGTAGGGTCTCCAATAAGTCGAACTGCTCGTCTCTGTATGATGTCAAGTAGGTTAAGTGAATGTTTTGGGGCCGAGCTCCATATATGGGAGCAATATTCCAGGCCTGGTCTAACCTGTGCTTTGTAGAGAAGGAGAAGTTGCTTGGGGCTAAAGTACCTCTTTGCTCTAAATAGGTAGCTCAACTTAGCGGACGCCGATCTTGCGATATAGGATATGTGGTCATTCCATGTGATTCCTGAATTGACTGTGACTCCTAGAAAGTACATTGAGCCAACTCAAAGCTTAAAAAACGCTAGGATATTAATTGCCAAATTGGCTAAGAAAATCGAGAGGAACCGACACATTATATCCACATTTTTAAGTAATGAGTTAGTTACTTACTTACTTAGATGGCGCTACAGTCCGGGTGGACCTGGGCCTCAACCAACACGCCTCTCCAGTTAGTACGATCTTTGGCTAACTGCCTCCAGTTGCGCACTTCAAGTTGGTTGAGGTCCCCTTCCACTTGTGCGCGCCACCTAAGGCGAGGTCTTCCTCTACTGCGTTGTCCCTCCGGGTTGGAATCGAAGACTCTTCGGGCCGGAGCGTTGGTGTCCATTCGCTCTACATGTCCTAGCCATCTTAGTCGACTGATACGTACTTTTCTGACCAAGTCGATGTCGCTGTACAGCTCGTAGAGTTCGCTGTTAAATCTCCTCCTCCAAAGCCCGTCAACGCAAACGCGACCGAAAATCACTCGAAGAATTTTGCGTTCGAAGCGCCCAAGGAGATCTTCATCCGCTTTTGACAACGTCCATGATTCTGCACCATAAAGCAGGACTCGGATGATGAGGGTCTTATATAGAGTCTCCTTGGTGTTTCTCGACAAGGCCTTACTAATCAATTGCCTTCTTAGGCCAAAGTAACAGCGGTTGGCAAGTGTAATTCTTCGCTTGATTTCTGATGTGATGTCATTTTCAGAATTAATAGCGGAGCAGAGGTAGACAAAGTCCCGAACTACCTCAAAGTTATAGCTGTCTATCGTGACGTTCTGTCCGATTCGTCGATGTTGTGTGTCCCTTCTTGTTGACAGCATATATTTCGTTTTGCCCTCATTCACCACTAAACCCATTTTTGCCGCCTCTGTACTGATACATACTTGCAAACGCACCAGTGACAGCTCGCTGTGTTCTGCCAATGATGTCGATGTCGTCAGCGTATGCAAGTAGTTGCACAGACTTTTGGAAAATTGTGCCCCTGGTGTTGGCTTGCGAGTTTCGCACAATTTTCTCAAGAATGATGTTGAAAAAGTCACATGACAGCCCATCACCTTGTCTAAATCCTTTTTTGACATCAAAGGTCTCGGTGAGATTGTTTCCGACCTTTACGGAGCAGCGAGCGTTCTCCATCGTCATTCTGCACAACCTGACAAGTTTGGCAGGGATGCCAAAACTAGACATGGCTCTGTATAGCTCGTCTCTATAAATGCTGTCATATGCGGCTTTAAAATCGATAAAAAGGTGATGAGTATCGATTTGGACTTCTGGGGTTTTTTCCAAGATCTGCCGTAGTGTGAATATTTGGTCGGTTGTGGACATACCGGGCCTAAAACCGCACTGATAGGGTCCAATCAGTTCGTTGACAAATGTTTTCAGGCGTTCACACAGTACGGCAGACAGAATTTTGTAAGTGATGTTAAGGAGACTGATGCCTCTAAAGTTGGCGCAGTTTAGAGGGTCTCCTTTCTTATGGATCGGGCAAACAATGCTGAGGCTCCATTCATCAGGCATACTTTCCTCTGACCAGATTTTAGAAACGAGTTGGTGTATGCTCTCTACCAAGTCGTCCCCTGCCCATAAACAGGCCGGTCCTGCAGCTTTGTTGGACTTCAACCTCATTTTGGTCAGGTGGATCGAGGCTTTCATCGCCAGGTTGAATGGTTCATTCTGCCTGACAGCGGAATTTGTGTCGTCTTCGCCGTTTAGCAGTCTGCAGAAATGGTTTTTCCATAACCTCAGCACCGACTGTGACTCCACTACAAGGTTTCCTTGTTCGTCTCTACAGGTCTCTGTTCGGGCCTTGTTTCCGTGACACGTTCTTTTTACCTTTTGGTAAAACTTCCGAACATTGTTCCTGGAGTAACACCTCTCTATTTCCTCGATCGCGCGCTTCTCATGCTCTTCCTTTTTCCTCCGGAGAAGCCGGTGTTCTTCCCTCCTTTTTTGCTCGTAGAGCTCACGAGCTGCTCTCGTCCTTCTCTGCAGCGTCGCTTTGTAGGCCAGTTGCTTTGCTGCATGTGCTTCCCTGCACTCTTCATCAAACCAAGGGTTTCGTGGTGGTGGTCGGGTAAAACCTAGCACATCAGTTGCGGCTTTTCTGATGGCTTCTTGGCATCGATGCCACTGGTCTTCACCACTTGATGCTGGCTGCACAGGACTTCTCGAGAGGTTGAGGGAGACGCGATCGGCAAAAGTTCTGGCGGTTTGTTGCGTTTGTAGCCGTTCAACGTTGAATCTTCTCACAGTATTTCCTCGTTGTTGTGGTGTTTGGGATATCCGCATACGTACCTTGGCTACAACAAGGTAGTGATCCGAATCTATGTTGGCCGCTCGGAAAGTTCGGACATCTAGAATACTGGAGGAGTGCCTTGCGTCGATCGCAACATGGTCAATTTGATTGACCGTTTGATGGTCTGGTGACCGCCATGTGTGCTTGCTATAGTAGCATTACGTCCCGCACCAAAGTCAATTAACCTAAGTCCGTTTCCAGACGTGGTGTCGTGTAGGCTGTGCTTTCCGATTGTGCTCCTTTCCTATTTTGGCGTTAAAATCACCTAAGACGATTTTAACGTCGTACTTAGGACATTGCTCATATGTTTTGTCGAGGAGCTCATAGAAACATTCTTTGGTAGCAGCGTCCTTATCTTCTGTGGGGGCGTGAGCGCATATCAGGCTGATGTTGGCGAATTTAGCCTTGATGCGGATAGTTGTAAGGCGCTCACTAACGTGTCGAAAGCTCAAGACTTCTTGCCTAAGTCTGCCGCTTACAACGAATCCGCATCCGAATAGACGCTGCTTCTGTTCTCTGTAGCAATCACCGTAGTAGATGTCACAGTTTTTCATCCTTCTTTTGCCGGGCCCATCCCACCGCACTTCCTGGATGGCGGTGATATCTGCCTTGTAGCAGTCTAGGGCCTCCGCTAATTGTTCGGCTGCACGCGGTCTGTTCAGAGTTCGAAGATTCCACGTGCAGATCCGAAAGTCATTGTCCTTTTTTCGTTTTGCAGGGTCATCAACAGTAAATCCATCCATATCCGAGGCTTTTGGTTGCTTCGTAACTGGCGGTGTTTTCCGTGGTTGGGTAGTTAACCCCACTCACAACCCCCAACCTGGAGGGCCAGGCCCTTTCTGTGACCCCTTGGACGAAAGGTGCCGGATATTCCGGAGTCAGTAACCCGCTTCGGGGATTTGAGTGCTGCCGTTGACCCATTAAGGGCTCTTCCGCCACCATCTCTATTTCAACACCCTGACTAGTATTGAAAATCCTTAGCTCCAAATATGTCAAAGTAGCTCATTAAAGTATCTGCCATGCCAAATGTTGACATCACCGTTGATTCAATCGCGTGAATTCTTCCGCCGCACGTCCTCTTTCTGAGGGGCTCATGCTAGACTTCTGAGACTCGAGCAGACAGTCAATTCCGACAGAGCATTATAGTGTTGCTATTTTCTTCGTGTTCAACACTCGCGCTTATAAGTTTAGCAAGCCAAGCCTGGATGGGGGAGAACAGTACCCGGTGGTGACCACGCGGAGGTAAAATAAGCACAATAATTGATGTGTATGAAAAAGTTGCAACAGCTGGGCACCGCCACGTTGATGCCAATCAGCGCCTACCCGATTCATACACACCCAACCACCAAGTAATGAGTTAGACTATGGATAATTTAACTTAAAAATAAAAAAGTAATGAGTTAGTTGAACTTTATCAAAAAAAAATTATGTCATACTTGGTTTGGGACCAGTGGGCGGTAGAAAACCGACCTTAAGGGGGTGCTATTCAAGTGACGCGGATTGTATATAAACGGTATTAACTTTTTTTTAAAAGCCTAAAATTACTACATACATTGGTTTTGACATTTCTCCAAACAATTAATTCAAATGGCGAATAGTTCAAAGTTAAATTGTGTTGGATTCATTATGACAATAAAAGCACCAATTATTGTATAGTGGAAGGAATTTTTCAAAAATCGTTAACAGCATCCCTTACTCCCTTATATAAGCTATATAGTTACACCTAAATCAATAAAACTTAATTGAAGATGTTTTAGCATTAGTCATCACCGAGCTTCCATTTTTTTGGGCCCCTCGCCTTTACAATAAAAGCTGCCCTATTTAATATTTCCTTTTAAGTTATGTAGCTTGTGAATATTGTCTATCGACATCGACAATGATAACAAATATCTACTGTGATAGGAAACCCGAGCTTACATATGTTTTAAGTGCTTCGGTTTAGTTTGAAGCTTAGGTACTTACTATCTCCATCTTTAAGCGCGAGAGGAGTGTACGATAACTTAGGCGACAAAAATTAATGACGGATTTATGTGGACGAGTAAAATACGTACAAGCATTATTACTATGGGAGAATTTTTTTCTTTTATTAAATTACATTACTTTACCCAATGTCAACAAAATTCTTCATCAACAAATTTCAAGTTTGCAAGTTAGAATATTTTCCAACACACACAGAAAAAACTTAATTTAAAAAAAATATAAAATAACAGATTTCTGGCATTCAAAAATGTTGTAGTCCTTTATTGTAAGTGTTGTCATTGTTTTTATTTTAAACGAAGTGTGTATTGGCACGGTCAGACAAACGATGTCAAACATTTTGTGGAAAGATATAGTTTGTGCCAGCAAACACACGCGAGCCAACAGTGGCGAAACCGATCCCGGACTATTCATTTCAGGTAGGCAGTATCATCAGATATTTTCACATTTCCACAACGCTAATTAAGAGCATCGAAAACCAACGAAGTTACACTGACACTCTACTTCCGCCAATGGGTCTCGGTACATGGCATACCAGATGTCTTAGAAACATATGTGGCTCTCAATACACTGCAAATAAGTTCACCGAATTTTCGAAAGAATGGGACTCAAACATCAAATATCTTCTCCATACTACGCACGGTCAAACGGATTTGCTTAACGAAATGTGCAAACAGCGAAAGCTCTATTAAAGCGTTGTTGGTTAGATGGTACCATTGTATATACACACATTGTATATAGTGTCTATATACAATGATGGTACTGATGGTATGAAGCGCTTTTGATGCAACGAAATACAGAACGCAACGAAACATTAAGATCACCTTGCCAAAGGTTGTTTAGTCGGTTAACTAGGACATTAGTTCCAATTGATTAAGACCCACGATATAATGATTTTCATTTGCATCGGGAACTATAAGCTTTGTTATATTGGAAGACTTCGGTAAAATGATAGGATGAGCAAAGTTCTCCTCTGTCGTTACGTTATACTATTCTGATTCCTGGAGGCAGCGTTGCCATAAGTGCAGATTTGTCTGCATTTTGCAGATTTTCACCTCAGACGCAGACTTTTAAAATCCCGAAATCTGAGTAGCAGATTTTGTCTGCATATATTTTGTTTGTTAAGTGATTCTTAACTCCCTAGAAGAGAACATAAAAGTAGAAGTTTTAGCGTTTCATGACTAAAAATTATTATAATTTTTTTTTTAAATTTGAGGTTTTTGGTCGTTGTTTTCCTCAAAAGCATTTCTCTGATTTTGTTGTATATATGTTTTATTTAAAATTATTTGTAAGCATTTTCCAGTAGAAAGACATAAATTTGTCATATCTCTGTATTAAATTTTGTAAATTGTGCTATAACAGGTTGTAAATTCTAAACGAAATAAATTATCTAAATATATCACAAGGTAATTCAATGAAGGGAATCGACACGAGAGCAAACCATCCAGCAAATAGTTTAATAGAAAGTAATGCAACAATGCTAGCTTTAAGCATTATACATAGGTACTTATTTATTAGTTTATATTTATTTAACGGATTGTATTATTGGTATATTTTCTAGGATCGCGGTCAATCGTCGATATGTGCATCCAGCATAATGTTAAGCGCTTAATTTATACTAGCTGTGCTTCAGTCTGTTTTGTCCCGTTTAAGGGACATAGTACATTCTCTATAATTATCAATCAGACAGAGTCAAAGGCTTCAACTCCAATCCATAATACTCAAAAATCTGCGATTGAATTCGATAAAGGATTTCTCATCCCGGGTTACTCGTCATCTAAGCTTAGAGCTGAGAATATTATCCTAAACTCATCTGGTACAACATTAAATAACCAAGATGGTAAGTAAAAGATGATTATTTTTATTATTACCTAAGAGATAACTGAATATAGACGATTAAAAATGCTGACACAAATAAAGAATATCTATATACATAATTATCAGATACAGTCCAACTTTGATAACTCGAACCATCACTTGCCATAAAAAAATTCGAGTTATTAAGTAAAATACAAAATTGATAAACACTACTAACAAGAAATATAAATTTGACAATTCTCACTCACACATAGGTATAGAAATTACGATTTTCTGCACGTATGTCTGAATCACGTATAGTCACAGGACATACAAACACAGTGCCCCCGAAAGCGATGCATTATAAAACGAACTTGTAAAATCACGCAGAATTTGGGAATCCCCCTTCAGAATTCGACTTATCGACGGTGACGATAAATAATCACCCTTATTCTACGTGGCGTTTATATTAAAGTTATCAAAACATTCGAGTAATAGAGGTTCGAGTTATCAAATAAAAATTACATGCAAATTTCAGTCTTGGCGCTATGACCAACCAATTTCATTCGAGTTATTAAATATACAGCGGACGCTCAAAAATTAGAACCACTTTGTTCCTGGGGTAATTCTAATATCCGAAATGTTCTAATTTCTGGACGTTTTTTTAGTTCAATTAAAAAGTGCAAAAAGGAGTGAAACTACCTCCAAAATTTACTATTTTCACACAAATGTCTTTTATTAATTAACAATAAATTTTATAATTTGGTAAACCATCCATCTCTTGTACGGAACGCATTTTCCTCTTTATTGAGATACATATACTTCACCAAAAATTGACTTAGCTTTCGCCTTTCATATTAGGCCAATCAATGTGCACTTCTTTTCAGTTTGATTTAAAAATATATGAAATAAACA
Source organism: Cheilosia soror (assembly GCA_949372485.1). NCBI lineage: Eukaryota > Metazoa > Arthropoda > Insecta > Diptera > Syrphidae > Cheilosia > Cheilosia soror. Next base: position 299,936 of record OX443561.1, on the reverse strand, counting down.
TATTTGACATTTTTAATGAATTATGTAAATGTACATTCAATATTTGAGAAAAATACTGAGCCAAATCTATACATGCAAATAAAATATTCGCAGTCGTTGAACCAAATACATAGGTATGTCAAATATGTACTTGAGTATGGCAAAAAGAAACGCGAAGGAAAGGACAACGTACATAATTTGGTGATTCCCCTTTTCATTTTTGCATTGTTGAAGCAAAAAAAAATATATAAAAATGGGGATCCACCAATGTGTAAAAAAACTAAGAAAAAATTGCTCAGAAATTAGAACCTCAAGTTCTAATTTTAGAGCATTCAATGCATTAAAAACTAAGGTTCTAATTTCTGGAAGATTCCAATTTCCGAAAGTTCTAATTTGTGAGTGCCCGCTGTATATGTATTGGAGTTATCGAAGTTCAAGTGTAGCTTTATGCAATTTGCCTAATTTGCGAAAATTACTGTTATATACTATACTAAGTGCTCACTATTATGTTTTAGCTAGCTTTAAAATATTTGCATTGCTCTATGCTATTATAGGTTATCTTCACACGGTTGCAATACGTCCACCACTAACCTATGGTGAAGCTGATAATCACTTCATGCCAACAGTGCTGGAGTATTTAAATAAAAGAGGAAACGTTTATCCTCGAATAGCTGGATCTGGAGGAAAACAACAATTGGCATATGCAGGTGAACATGAAAAACAATTTGCTTATATTAATGTATAATTTTATGGCGTATATTAGTGTAATTTTCATAGGTACTAATTTTACATTATTTATTCTCTCATTCAGGAAATGTTGCATGGGGACATATATGCGCTTATAAGACATTAAAAAAGTCTCCAGATGCTATCACGGGCTTACCTGTGTTTGTAACAGATGATACACCAATTAATGATATTGCACGTTTTATTCAGAAAGTTGGTGTGGCAAGTCGTTCCCTTAAATTTACAACAAGCTTTTGGTACCTTCCACACTTTGTTTTCTTTTTGCTAGCACTGGCTATTGAAATGTTTGTTAAAATATTTCATCCCATTACAAAAATTAAACTAAATTATTCTCTACGTGCAATAGCGTCCTTCACAGCATCTGTTTTATTTTACAACCGATTACGAGCTGCTATTCACCTAGACTATGAACCAATATTTGATGGACAAAAGTCATTAGAAGTTAGTGCTGTTTGGTATGAAGAATGGTATATAAAACATATACAGACGAAATCTATTAAGCGTAAAGCAATATAAACACGCTTGTTTTAGATACTAGAGTAATGTACTTGATTTTAATTTCATATTACATAATTATATCAACTTAAACATTTGTAGTGTAAATATATACCTAATAAAAAATATTGTGCATTATATTGTATTTTGAATTGGGTAATACAATTGTATATAAATCTAATATTATTCTCATCAGACGAATTTTTTCTTAGGGACGATACCCGCCAGGGGGCGCATGCTTGGATGGCTAGCAAAATACATAATAACCATTTTTTACAGAAAAAGAAAATTGTGTTGAGTGAACGAAAGGACAGAGATAGAGAACGACAAAAAAAAAACCAAAACAACCTCTTTTCGTGGTACGTACCAACCACAAACAAGAGAAATATTTTTGTTCGAATCATAAGCCACTCACTGACTTAGGTACTTTCGGGGTTAGTAAAAATGGAGCGCTATATGAAAGAACAACGCAATTTGATTGTTGAGCACAAAAAGAAGTGGATGCTGATTTTTCGAAAAAAATCATCTTCAGTGATGAAACTCATTTTCAACTTGATGGCTTCGTTAATCGTCAAAATTGGGGTTCAGAAAACCCACGAGTATTTGTTAAGAAACACATGCTTCCACAACGCATGATTGTTTGGTGCGGATTTTGGGATGGAGGCATTATCGGACCATTCTTCTTCGAAAATGCCTCTGGTCAGGCAGTAACAATTAATGGTGTTCGTTATCGTGATATGATAACCCAGTTTTTAGTGCCTAAATCACAAGATATCAATGTGACCAATATGTGGTTTCAGCAAGGCGGTGCCACATGCCATTATCCGATACGGTAGACTGAATACAAATTTATCATCCAACCACTGAAGTTATTATACTTGGTGACTTCAGTGCCCATAACATGGATTGGCTACGATATTCCAACCGAATGGACGAGGCAGGGAAACAAGCTGAATACTTCGCCATTTGCTGCAATCTCACTCAGCTCGTTGATGAGCCCACTCGAATTCCAGACAATCCATCAAATTACGGGAACACTCTCGATCTGTTTCTCACAAAAGAGCCAGATAATTATAAAATAAAAATATTTGCTCCCTTAGGGAATTCGGATCATGCTCTAATATCTGCTAGGATACCGACACCAATAGGAGCGAACCAGGATCGTCATCGTTCGATTTGGAATTTTAGTAAATCTAACTGGGGCGAGCTGCGTAATTTCTTCGCTTCGTTGTCACTGGCTGATATGTGCTTTAGAGATACCGATGTCAATATGTGCGCAAAAGCCGTAACCGAAATGATTTTACTCGGTATGGAACCAGGCCCGGCCCCAGCCAAACTGGCGCCCTGTGCAAGATTTAAAGAAAGCGCCCTTTTTTCATATTTGCACACATGCATAAGTCTTTTCCACATCACCCAGGAAGTAGATTGTCGATGCGTTTTTTTATTGAGGTATCTAATATTGGCTTTGTATGGGAGTGGGAGGTAACCAAACTACTTTACCGACATTGGCCATTTTTAACACCAACCTGACGACCGTAAGAAGAAGTCGTTTCACAAAATTTCATTCGACTATGTCGATTCGTTTGGACGCCATCGTGTTTTCAACAGAAAGAGAGACAGACGGACAGCGTTACCAGATTATTTTTGCCAAAAATGCTAAAGCGGGGGCGGAAAACTGCAAAAACTGCTAAAAAAAATCGTAATAAATGCTGAAAAAACTGCGATAGATTTTTCCACGAATAGTAACTGAATTTTTTACTTTTTAATGTAAATTCTAGTGCATTATTTTACATTTACAAAAAATTCATATTTGTGTACGTCAAACTTCCATAACTCTTTCAGTCGAATTTTTCTATTACTCAAACTATATGTTTTTCGTTTTCGTTTTCAACTTTTGGCCTTCATTACTCGAAGTTTCTATAACTCGATTTTATTTTTTGTCATTTTGAGAGTTGGACTTATGGAAGTTCGACTACATTTGTTATTAACGTTATTGTTATAAAGATAACGATATTTATAGTCATCATGTAAAAGATTATATTTTCTGCATTTAAATGTACAGAAAAGTCAAAGTTAAAAAAATTCAATTATTCCGAATAAAGAACATTCGAATTTATTAAAGGCAACATTTTATTTGTTGGAATAAAGTTGTAACAACTTCAACTTACATCAACGCCTGCAGTACTTGAAAAATTAATGCAACATTACATTATACTAAATCTATTACGGTTTTTAGTTCTTTGCAAATTTACCTTTTAAAACCCGTAGATAGAGAAGTCATATCACTGCGTTATCGCATTAAAATTTTCCTTTTCCGAAAACGGATACCTCGAATGTAATTTGAGCTGATTTCTGCTATTCCACAACACATTGCTGCATTTTAAAAAGCTTCATTCATGTCTTGAAATTGTGAGTTTTATCAATTTTTTTTTATAGAGGTAGCCAATGTATGAAATGGTGCTAAATGTTGACTAAAAGTGTTTTTTTCAAAATGTTATATGAATATTTTTAAAACTGCTAAAAACTGCTGATATTTACAAAAATGCTAAAAAATCTGCTGCATGTGAAATTTATGATCAAATCCTGCTAAAATCGCAGGAAACTGCTAAATCTGGTAACGCTGCAGACGGACATGGCTGAATTTATTCGGAATTTGATCCTGATCGAATCCGGTGACTCCTTCCTGACGTTAAAAATGTAATGACAAAGTCAATATACCTTCCTGTGGAAGGTTTACAAAATGTATTAACTCATAAATGAACTTTACATAATAGTAATCTCTCTGAGTCTTCTCATCATTTTCATCATTTGCATCTAATCTTATGTCGAATATTTTATTGCTGCTTTTGTAAGTAATATTAGTACTTAACTTAGTTGAACCTCACACAACAGCAGATAAATGTTCAGTTTCAATCATATTTGTAAGTTAGAAAAGGCAAGTACTTGTGTCTTGTATAAATGCAAATGCATAAATTGGTTAATTTTAGGTATTTCAAGCTCAGAGCAAACAAATTAAATTCAACTATATTTGGTCTTCTTTTTATTTTTTTTTTCCATTGCCACTTTTTATTTAAAAATTTATACTAATAGAAAAGAAATTACACGAAACATTTAAAAACGGTAAAACAAAATTCGTATCCATCTAAAAAAAACCAGCTGGCTGGATTTTAAAAAAATTTCCCGCTAAACGCATTTTAATCCAGTCAGATCTGACTAGAAAGCAGTTAAAATGGCAACGCTGCTGAGAGTCTGAAGTGAAAGAGAAAAGAATACTATATTTTCATATACAAAGCTACTTGTTCTCTTTGTAAGAGAAATTTGTTACTCTTTTTCGTAGATGAGAAATCCCATCCCCATATGTGCAGAATCAAAAACCTGGGGCCTGTAACACAATACTACAAGTACTTGTAGTACAAGTAAATTTAAACAAGTGTATCACATTTCTGTAACACGAAACTAAAACTACTAGTCGACTGCCACTTCTACAAGTGTAGCGGGCCAATAATACAAGTGGGAAATTTCGTGATTATCCTGTTTCCGTAACTCAGAGCTACAAGTGTAGAAAAAAAAAATCAATCTAACTTGTAGACTAGTAGATGAAATCTTACATCTGATTCAAGACTTGTATGGGTTTTAATTAGGCATAAATATTAAATCTTTTTAATGGATTATTTCAATAAATTTGTTCATCGTTATTGCATCTATTCTTTTAACCGAAAAAGTAGTTCAAAACGTCAATTCTATACAATCATATAAAAATGGTATGAATGGTATGTGTAGTAATTCATCAATTGAGAACGGCTGGGCCGATTTGGTTAATATTTTCTTTCGGATTTTTGTAAGGAGAAGGTTTTTACGAAAGAAAATTTCAAAATTGGACAAAGGGGCGTGGCACCGCCCATACAAAAAATCATTCAAAATCTTTCATCTCGAAAACCACCGAATCGATTGAGCTCAAACTAATCTTAGGTATTGGCCGTGGAGTGGTCCTGTGAAGATTGGTCAAAAACGAACAAAGGGGCATCGTAGCTATCCTTTGATGGAATTTGTTACTTTATGCCTTGATAGAAAGAAGACGAACCATATTTTGGTATATATACTGCATTTATTTCGAAATGTCACCCTTTACTTCTTTTGGGGCATTGAGAGTTAAGTGTTCATTGTTGCGCAATTAGTATATAACTTCGATTAAGTAAGGACTTTGTATAATACTTACAACTGCAGTTTCGCATGTACAATCCACCCATTATTTTGCAGAACAATATTTAGGATTTGGCCGAAACTAAATACTCCCACCCATGTTTTGCTTTTTATTTCTTTTGACATCGGAAAATGCAGTAAATAGCATTTTTTTATTTTCTTGGATTTTTACAAGCACGGTAATTTTTTTTCAACAGCGTCTTTATTCAATTTAATGCTTTCGCTTGCTTATATGAACACTTGTACAGAGAGTCTACAAGTCGAGGGAAATTTTTATTTCGTACAACTGTAAAGTTTTTTTTTGTGTTACAGAAATAATCTACACTTGCGTAACTAATAGAGACCAACACGTAACTGTAGACCTGTAGACTTGTAGTTTTGTGTTATAGGCCCCTGCACGTTCAACACAAACAATTGCGTAGAATGAATTTTTTTGTTTGACATATTTTCCTATGAAAATATTGCGAGTGACTGTGCAAGAAATAAAACTTGCACGTACGGGGTGGAACTTTTTTTGTTTTAAGATTTTTGAACTAGGTTTTTTTGTAAAATGTAAGTGAATGTGCAAGAAATATACTTAAACGAACAGGGTGGAATATTTTGAGATAAGGTACCTAGGTAAGAAATGAACTTGCATAGGTTCAGTGGGATTTTTTATTTTGCGACATTTTGAGTTAGATTCTCCCTGAAGTTGCAACACTGCAAGTAATGTGAGTTAATGTGCAAGAAATAACTACAAGTAAAAAACTAACAATTAACAATTCAATTTTATAAACACAAATTGGAATGTAAAAACAGCTGACTGTCAAATCACACACCAACACAAATGCAAAAAAAATGTATCTCATTTCATGTTCCATTGGGCAGGAAAAATCTGAGATCTGAGAGCAAAACGGTAAAAGCCCAATGGAAATCGACATAACTTTCAAATTTTACCCCAAACTGACACTTGAAGGAGGCAAGGAGGCGATGAATTTCGAATTCTCATTTTTGATTATTATTTTAAAAAAAGTGGTCTCAATGGTCGGGATTTGGGTAGTAATTTTTGAGAAATATTCATAAAACGGCAATATTCGAGTTTTCTGAGAAAAACTAAGTACGTGATCATTTTTAGAATGCTTATGTTGTCTTAAATATGTATTTTGATCAAAATCGTTAGAGCGGTTTTTTGTAAAAGTATGCTGACAAATGTTACAATTTAGATTCGAAAAGTACTGTTATTAAACTGTTTAGCTGAAAACTGAGTACGACGTGATCTTCAGGATATATACATTACCTAGCAATTACATTTTTAACCAAATCGAAAATGGCGTTTTCGAGATATGTGTAGTTTTTAAAGTACCGTTTTTAGAGATTGGGGTGGAAATCGAAGGACACATTCATGGTTAAAAAAACACTGTTTTTCAACTGTTTAGCTAAAAACTGAGCAAATGGTATTACTATGGATTTAAGCTTTACCTGACAGTAACATTTTTATCATAATCAAAAATGGCGTTTTAGAGATATGAGCAGTTTTTTAAAGTAGTATTATTAGGGATTTGGGTGGATATCAAAGGACGCAGTCTTTTTAGAGAAAAACTGAGTTTACTTACAAGTTAAGAATGACAATAGTACATTTTTTTTTTAAAATCGTATTTTACCGTTTTCGAGAAAAAGCCAATTTTCAAAACTGCCGTTGCTGGACTTTTTAGCGTAAAACTGGGTATCCAGTCAGGTTAAGCATGCTTACATTAAATCAACTATCAATTTTGGTTCAAATCGTTAGAGCCGTTTTCGAAAAAATCTAAATTAAGACATATTTCGTCATATTTCGTAAAATTTTTATATGGGAGGTACCGTTAATACTAGGGCTAGCATAAAAAAAAAACGTCCCTAGCGGGAAGCCCACAAACTCTAAATACGAAGTTTGAAGCAAATCTGTCCAAGCGTTTAGATTCCCCAGGGGTGGGACAGACAGACATACGGACGGACAGAATTGCGAGACAGAATTGAGAATTGAGAATTGAGAATTGAGACAGAATTGAGTTCCCCTATCATCGAAATATCAGAATTGATCAAAATCTCGATTTCGAAATTTTATACGAAAACAATATCTTTCTCTTACAACGTATACGAGAAAGTTAAAAAAAAAATAATTCCGTGAACGATTTGTATCTTGTCCTATAATATTTTCCTTTATTTTTATATAAAGGTTCTTGAAATGAGTAGGTATTTTTTAAATCAAAATCAGCAAAATCATCTACCTACTCTTTGAAAATTTTTGTCAAACTTATTTAGTTACGCAGATCATAGCCAAGACTCAAAACACTTGATTTATCACTTAGCGACTTGTTTATAAACTTTATAAACACATCAGTTTGTTTATTTTTTACAAGATACAAATCTCCCCAATAAGTCGGAAAAAAGCGTGTTATTTTATTGCAAGAAAGCGGCCTTTCAACAGAGGATACTCCCCTCAGACACGGTCAGAAAATCAGGTAAAGGGAACTGCAACTTGCATTCTACATCACAGCACAGTGCAGCGATAGGAGATACACACACAATTCAAATTCACCAAATACAGAAATACTCATCAATTACACCACAGGGCAGCGATAAAAGATACACACAAAACCCCCCAAATAACCCGAAGAAAAGCGGGTTATTTTTTTGCATAGGAAAGCGGGCGTGGAACAGAGAGGACCAAACTCAGAAAATCGCAAGTGTGCAAAAGAGAAAGGAGACAAATTTGTTTTAACCAGCGGGAGATTTTATAACGAACCCGACCCGAGAATCGAGACCCGACTTATTTCGTGTTATTCTCAGAGAGTGGGTAGTTCTATTCTAACTAATGATACAGAAGGGTGTGTGTGTGTGGTTTCCGCGTTTGGTTCAAAATAAAGTTCAATTGAGTTGGTGGGGTGTGTAGCCTGCGCTACATGTATCTATGAAAAATAGATAAATAATTAGGTTTATTCCGTGGGTTTCATTGGTTTTATGTTGCTCGTTTTTAAGTAAACATTGTTGTGTAGCTAAAACTGAAACTTTTAATAGGTAACTCGGTAGGAATCGGATTATATGGACGCCACGCCACTGGTAGGTAGCTATATATGTGCTAAAGACTGTTTTGCCGAAAAGTTAATATTTTACGAGATATTTGCAGAAATATGTCCAATATGTCATTCATAAGCGTGTTATCTGAAACTTTTCCTTTCCAATTGGAATTGGAACCCCAAGAAATACTCATTTTCATACACACACATACATAATATTATTTCTTCTCTCGCGCTCGGCCATATCCATTTATTTGTGCGCTTTTTTTAATTTCGTTACTATTCATTATTCTTGATTTACAAAAAAATACTTACTTTACTTATCGGGCTCCCGACCCGTGAAGAGTCTCTGCCTGGCTGAGACACTGCGGCCTTCCATCCTCTACGACTACGATCCCGGGCACGCAGCTTCCAATTGTCCAGACCAAGCGCTCTGGCATCCGCGATGGCTTGGTCTTTGAAACGGAGGTTCGGTCTTCCTTGTCTTCTCGAACCTGGGGGCTGGAATTCGAAGATCCTCTTAGTTGGAGCATTATTGTCCATTCGCTCGATGTGGCCGAGCCAATGTAGTTGACGTGTTTTGGCTTTTTGGACTACATCCACATCTTGGTACAGCTCATAGAGTTCGCGGTTGTATCTTCTCCTCCATTCGCCCTCCTCGCACACAGGACCAAAAATCTGCCGAAGTATTTTTCTTTCGAAGGAGCCCAGTATCAGCTCTCCCTTCTTGCTTATCGTCCAGCACTCGTCGCCATAAAGCAGAACTGGCAGGATAAGGGTTTTGTAGAGCACACATTTCGTCCTTCGAGTAAGGAGTTTTGAACAAACCGAAGTAGCAACGATTTCCTAGGGTAATTCTTCGCCGGATCTCCACTAGGGTGTCATTCGTGGAGTTTACGTTTACTCCGAGGTAGGTGAACTCCTTAACTACCTCGAAATTGTTGCAATCAATAGTGACGTTTTGTCCTAGGCGGTGGACAGATGTTTGTTTGTTTGTTGATAGCATGTACTTAGTCTTGTTCTCATTTACTTTAAGCCCAACGGATTTCGCCTGTTCTTCAATCGCCGTTCATCTTAATTGGCTATTAAGTTTTTCTTTGTCTAATCATTATAAAAAGGAAACAAGTTTAAAATAGGCAATATCGAGGGTATACTGCCTTCCACTAGGTACTAACTTTGTACCTCAGAGGTGTCAGTCTTTCATCATTAAAATTAAAACCATTATTTATCTTTTGACAAGCCTCGATATAAAATTGCAGCACGAAAAACTTCATCAAGCTAGAAAATATTTGTTCAGAATCGACGTCTAAATTTGACCTGTTGTTGTTCAAAGACATATTTTGCTAAAACAGTTTTCTTCATCAATATAAGCCAGGAAAACTCAGTTTCCCAAATTGCAGTAGATTTAATTAATTTGATGGATCATTGGGTATGTGGTTGGTTGACTGCAGTTATATTTTTCGAAATCACCTCTGACAAGTAGCACAGGCGAATTTCCGGTTCCTTTGTAATGTTCAGGAAAATCCCATGCATGCGAATCTACAATATTATATCGGAAATTCGCATGTGCATGCGAATGTCTAGTAAATGCAAACAGTGCTAAAATAAAATTGCCATCTGCATAAAAAAAAAATAAAAAATAAATACCAACTGATCTGATTGATCTGATATATAAAAGTTGATCTGTTTACAACCTGATCTGTTATTTAAAAGCTGATCTGTTAATAACCTGATCTGTTAACAACTTGATCTGTTAATAACCTGATCTGATATCTAAAAGCTGATATGTTAACAACCTGATCTGTTATTAAAAAGCTGATCTATTAACAACCTGATCTGATATTATTTTAAAAGCTGATCTGATCAAGGAAAATGAATGAGAAAATAGTAAGATATGTTATAAAGATGAGAAATGTGTTGCGGAAAATGTTCAATAGTATTAAATTACAAGAATTAGATGCGGCGGACTTATTTGCTCTAATAGCAAAACCAAAATTTCACAGTAGATGCGTTTTTCTGGAAATATGATTGCTGTACAAATGAATAGGGCAAACGTTGTCTATAATAAACTTCTTTATTCGGGCTTCTTTGTTTTAGAACTTTCCAAATTACTCATGTATGAGTTTCATTATAAATTGTTGACTTGTTTCATCAATCAGAAAACCCACTGATCTGGAGGACTCTTGTACTGATTACTGAAGATCGTGTTGAAACATTTGTTGAATTTTTTTAAATAAAATAGAATAATAAAAATAAAAAAAATAAAAAAGACGTGGTAACCCTATGCCATACACACGATGTCACGAACACGATCTTCACCACGCACCAGCAAATGAGAGAATTACTCCGAAAAGGGCGTGGCTAGTGTGCTTATCGCTTTGGATGCATTATGCGTTTTGTTGGTTTGCATGGGGAGGGGAGATTTGATGATGGATATGAGAGGAATGTCGTGGCATTGGTGGTTGCTGTGGGTAAAAATTATTTTTATTTGATAGGAGGCGGATCTTACCGAGGCGGATGGCACCAAGAGCAGTTGACGTCCCTTCAGCATCGTCCCAGCCTCAAGTGGCGAAACTCCCAGCCGAACATTAAGATAGACGACATTGTTCTTAAAATGCCGCCCTCTAAGTGGGTTCCTGGTCGCATTATCAACATTTACCCGGGAAGGGACAGAAAACATCGAGTTGTCACTGTTAAAACACAGGTTGGAGACCTCGTAAAGATTGCCCCATTGGCTTTAGCTGAAAGATCTGCTAGTCTTTCAGTGGGGCTGTATGTTCTTGATTTATCTATCACAAATGAATTTTTGTATGTTAAGATTTTTCTATTAGTATGTAAGTTAAGATACCCCAATAACAAATATAAACAAACGAATGATACAGCCTCCTTCTGAGACTATGCCAGTCGAGATACCCCAATGATAATAAACAATCGATACAGCTTCCTTCTGAGGCAATGCCAAATCAGCATAATAGGTTAGTATCGAATATTAAAAATTATCTTTTGCTTCCTTCTGAGGCACCGAACGTTTTGCGGACGTTAACAAATTTTGTTTATAAATAGGTATCGGAGCAAATCATTTGAGAGCTCACTTCAATTTTATAACTGAAAAGATTACCATTGGCTTCCTCCCACCAGAGTAAGTAAGGGGTCAATCGTGGATCGAAAAATAAAGTTTTTTTAAGGAAAGTTTTGTATCATTCACACGGAATTTAAATGACCTTTCCACCGATGCCAAAATTTACCTGAAGTAAGTTTCAAAATGTGAGCAGAATTAACTTTAGTTTTGTCAAAATACTTATGCCGACCAGTGTATTTTAAGCAACTTTTTTACGTACGATCAACAGAAGTTGTAGTAAAAGCCATTTTTTGTCAGATAAAAATTGTCAAACAAAATTAAGTCAGAATAATAAACTGACGTATCTACCTATGAGCAGTGGTTGACAGTTAATTGTAGAATATGAAAAAAAGCTTAACATTGGTAAGTGGATCTATGAAATGAAATGAAATTTATGAAATCAAAAAATTAAGATTTACGGCCAATTTTGAGTTGGCCCGGGGCCAAGGGCCAAAATACAAAACAGTGTGCCAAATGGCCCGATCGGGCACATTGTGGCAACGCTGATTTACAGTCCACTTTTCTCTCTAAAATGCAATGAGTCGTTGCCTTGAATCAGTCTCTTTCGTTACTGTACCATCATCGAGGAAACATCAAAAATAAACAGTTGGTATACCTACTTGGACTCTTGGAGTTTTTTCTCGTTTTTTTTCTATACACGACACGGCCGTAGACAATCTTTCTTCTCTTGTCATTGGATTTCTTTTTTGACTCGTTGTCGCCGGTCAGCAGATTTCGGATTTTCGTCGCTTTGGTTCATTTGGTCGCTAATATTAATTATCTCAAAAACACATTACTTATTTGTATATAAAGAACTTTTGAATAAAGAATTTGAATTGACAGACGAATTTGGGCGGAACGAAGTTCTTCGGGTCAGGTTATGCTTCTGTTCAATTCAAATAGAATGTCTATCTGCGAGAATAAAGACGTGGTTGAGTTGAGAATTAGTTTGATCCGGCTGATGGTGGAGGTGGAGTATTGTAAGAAGAGGGTAGACTCTGATTGGCTGGCATTAACCTGGCGGTGCCTAGTTGGTTGCAACTACTTCCTATACACCAATTCTGCTTATTTTACCTTCCCGTGAAAACCACCGGCTACTGCTCTTGCCCACGCGGGCTTGGCTTGATAAACTTACCTATAAACGCTAGTGTTGAAAGCGAATAAAATACTAACACTATAAATAATGCTATGTCGGAATGACAGACCGAACGAAGTCTTATATGATATTGTGAAAAACCATTACGTTTCTCTTACGAATACCAAGAGCGAAATTTACATTGCAGTCGAAGATTAAGCTCATTTGTGTTTCCCGCATTTTCAGTCAGACTTGCTTCGTGGCTGGCACTCATATTTATGCCTGGCACTCAAAATTAAATAAAGGGTTTTCAATTGGCAGGGGTCGTTACCAGTCAGATTGGTTCGGAGGATTACCGCGCTCCATGAGAGTGCACAGGGGAACCCAAGGTAGTCAATGCCTCGCCATGCACAAGAAATCGCCCTTTCGCGGATTCCAACTTGACGAATCTTGCATCGGGAGTAGGGCTTAAGCCCTCCCCTACAATATCCCACTAATCCAGGAGCTCAACGTAATGACTGTGGACAAAGCCGTTTGTTCTCTGACTTGGCTTCGGAGAGTTTGGAAGAGGACCACAATTTTGACCGAAAAATCATCTTTAAGGACGAGGCTCATTTTTAGATGAATGCGGGTATGCTTACACACAAAATTGCCATAAATATGGGACGACGATATTTCAACGTCGTCGACCCGTACTTATTGAAAAACCCGTTAGTGAATCGTCAGTAAGATCAGCTTCTAATCACATATCTGTGCTTTTAGAAGGACGTCGCAAAAATGTTTCAACCTCTCTAGAATATGAAACCTATGCTTTAAATCAAAGATCGGTCAAGAATTTGCAATGACATACGATGGTCTTTTTTTTGTAACCGGCTAAAATAAATTCTGCCTGTATTTGCACAATAAAAAAAAGCCAAAATTTACTGCAATATCCGCATAAAAAACTCTTCTTCCGCTCGCGACCGTACTTTCGGATTCGCTGACAAACGTGGGCCCAGTAGCGCAGTGGTTAGTGTGCTGGACTACTGTGCGATCCCCGGAAAAACACAAATTACATCAAGGTTTTTTCTACTGCGAACGTCTGACAAACATCCGAGAGTATGACTGTCCTGAAAAAGGTACTCAATTCAGTCGTTCGGAATCGGCATAAAATTGTAGGTCCCTTCCATTCGTCCCAAAAATAGAAACTCACACAAACAAATGGTTAAGAGAAGCTAGACCTTGGGTCTGGGTGTGTACCCGCCTGTTGCGCCACCTATAAAAAAAAAATTAAATTAACAAAAACAAGAAAACGAATATATAAAACATAATTCACTAAACTTGTTTCTTAAACATTTTATTTTCTTTTACTTCTCCTTTAGCATTTTTATATATGTCTGGAACACAAGTTTTCTTATTATCGCATCGATCAAAACAGAATAAACTATTTCACCGACTAATATTCACACTTTCCCAGGACCAGGGGAAAAAACATAATATCAAACCTTTGCTCTGCGAATTGGAAAGTCAATCTTCATACTTTGTAAAATGAAAATGCTATGTTTTTCAACATTATCTGTTTTTATTCATTTAATTTTTTGTATTCCAGTATATCGTAATCAATATTTTTATATAATACTTTCCACATACACACGGCACGTTGTGAAGAATTTTCCACCATATTTTTTTCTCTATTCTTTAGATATAATTTAATGTAATTTTAATCTATGTTTGTCCCTTTTCATATGATGTTGTTTTCTTAAATATCGTATTAAACTTTTACTTTTACTCCCGTGTATTTGAATTTTTAGAAATCCTATACTTTTTATAGTTATAAAGATAAAGTATAATGAAAACTTTAGACGTCTTAAAAGACAACAAAACAGTTTTCTTATCTTTTCGTGTATGCTGTTCTTTACTAACAATAGTTATACATATTTGCACTATGTCTTTTACAAAATGTTCAATTTAAATTCTTTTTGATTTAAATATATATATATGTATATATATATATTCCTTGTATATGGTATATGGTTTGAGTTTAGTCATCAGTAAATATGTTCAACATGTTCATTAAGATAAAATGGCTTGACATTTTTTTTGTTGTTTATAATTACAAATTGTTTTCTTCTACAAAAATCAAAAGTTTCTTTAATATTTTTTCTTGTCTATCAATATTGGCAATATGAACCTTTCGATCCATTTTTATGTACATCAATTTATCTTGTCAAATTTTAAATTAATCTCAGAAGTACATTGATCACACTAAGTACTAACCAGTGTAGTTAGGTGTTCTAAGCAAAGGGTTGTTTTAAGCTTTGGATAGTGGGAGGAGGGTACGCTAGACACGAAAAGTTCCTTCAAGGTATCAGCTAACACTTTCATGTATTGTTTTCTATTCTACGTTTTTATTTATTCTTAAAATTAAAGCATAATTGCTTACAAAATATAACCATTTGCAAATATTAAATTTGCAATGATTATCTTCATTGTTAATAATAGCACAGTTTATATAAGTTGGGTAAAACTTGTAGACTCTGCTTTTCTTACTACCTAATTATAATTATACGCAATTTGTAAATTGTTTACATTACTCTCGATTAATATATTTTACTTAGTTTGTAAAAATGTACGTTTATCAATAAATAGTTAAACGGTTATTGCTTTTAATTCTTGTTGGAAATTTTTAAACAAAAAAAAATTAATTAAGAAGGTAAATAGTATCATTTTACTTTATATCAGTAAGGCCCATTATAAAATCAATAAAATAATATAAACAAAAATAACTGAAAGTTTCTGACATTATGTAATTATGTATTACATAACGCAACATTAAATATATAACGTTTCTTATTTATTTATCTAAACAGTTTTGTAAGTAATTTTACAAAATGTATACACATATCTATGGATTAATATGTATGGTAAGTATCAATACACATACGTATACATACATTTTAATATACGAGTATATACACTTATCAGTGTGTGTATAAAGGTTTAAATTCTTTAATATATTATACATTTTATTTTATAAATATGTTTGTTTGTAAAATTTATATTATATTGTCAATTTAACATAATGAATTGTTTTGCAGATAACTCTTGAAAGGAAATCAACAGTTGCCAACAAAACATATTCACAGTCGAAAATACCAAAATTTAGCTCTTCTGCTAAACAAATTGCTTTAAAAGTGATAATCAGTTTAGTTACCTACGCAATTTATTTTTCTTAGTTTGAAAATTGTAATTTTATGGTTTTATTCCAATCGAACGCTGCCCCCAAAAAATGCGCACTTCCACTAATAACCCATAATGTTCTTATAAAAAAGGAGAAAAGTATGATATGTCCTTAAAGAATCAGTTTATTTGTTCGAACTAAAATAAGGGTTACTGAAACAAGAAAGTACGTACCTATGTACAAGTATAATATGTTGTATCAAATATAGTTTATCTCTTGATTTTAAGATTGATCCTTGTTTTACATATTAGAAAATTTATAAATTTTTAGTTTTCAAATCTCATATCAAAGTAAAATTGACTCTTCATAGGGTGTTATACTTATTTTTATTGTGAACATGGATTAAAGTTTGCTTATTGACTTTTATGTTCCGGTATATTTTGTTTTTAACATCTTTTTTAATATTTAACTCAACAAACGTAAGTGCTCAAAAATAATTGACAGACATTTGAAAGGTATAGGAGAAAAGTAAATACATTTTTTCCGGTAACGGTTGAGGTTTGTAAACTGTGTTAATTATACCCTTGCTATTAGTAAGTATACAGAACTGTAGAAAACAGTCTGAAGAATTTCTTTCAAATGAAATTAATAATAATATCCTGTATCCTGAATTTCGACATTAAAATGGGAGTTCACTCTCATTGCAATTAAAATATAGTAATTATTTTAAAGTTTTCTATAAACTATTTCCTGTCTAATAAATAATAATTTATACTTTTTTCTTTACTTAGATATTTCAGTTGCTTAATACATTTATTCTATGTAATATTTTAAATAATAGAGAGCCCTTAATTAAACAAAATTATATAATTTCTTTAAACAATACTTATTTTGAAATATATGTTTTATTTTGCAAATTAGTTACGACTAAGAAATTAATATAATATGTATTTTGTTTTCAGATATAATTTTGGCCAAAAATAGTTTAGATTGTTCATTTGTTTTTCCAAAAATATTTTTTGTTTCTAATTTTGAAAATTATACTAAAAGAATTGCACATTGTTTTTTTTTAAACTCGTATTGTATATAGTTTTATTGCTTTTAGAACGTTTCTTATATATAAATATTTAACTTTTGTCCTTATTAAATCTAATTTATATACCTATACTTCTAATTACTTGTTAGATATAATATCTTTTAGTTTGTGTTCGTTATATAAAAAGGAAAATAATCAGTCAACCAAATACAAATTTCGAGGAAGAAATGATTAAGAGTTTAAACATTCTTCTATGTCACTTCGATACATATTTTCAAATAAAATGGATCCAAAATGTTATTCTTGTTTATTACTTTAGTTTACCATAATTTATGTTATTCAGTATATCACTATCTACCTAACTTATTAATAGCATCTACATCTGTTTTGTAAATATATTTTTATTTTTTCTTTGTGTAAAATGTTATCAATTTTTAAATAGACTTTTTTCATTTACTTTTTTATATAATAATTGTAGAAAAGTATAGATTTTAATTTTTTATATTTTTTGTGGTTTCATGTTTAATATTTCTGCTAGGCAAACCAATTTCGATAAATCAATTTCGTTAAAATGGAAAGGCAATACAAAAATGTTATCATAACCCTTTTAAGTTAAATATAATTTTAAAAATAGGAAATGAACTGAAAGAAAAGTTGTTATCTTTACTATTTTTGCATAGCATTTATATAATATTTCAATACCAAAAACTAAAATCGACTATTGTAAATGTAGGAAAAAAATCGGAATCAGTTTATATTATTTAATTTCTTTTTCAGAGTCATGAAAAACCTACGCTAACTATTCTTTCTTTTGTTTTTGTTTGCCTATCTATGTAAATAAATAACACTGAAATTATTGCGTGTTCAAATTGTTGGATCTTTATCTGAACGTAAACATTTAATATTGATAAATTTTAGTATTTTTAAAATTGGTGTTTTTGTTTGCTTGGAATTTGTTATATATTAACTTTTAATTTTTGTTTTTTGGTCTGATGCCGTTGTGTAATTACCTTTAGTTATGGCACAAGCGATTTTCAGAGCACAAAAATAAATGCCAATCCAGTTATACTCTTTAACTTCTTATATACAGTTAACAACAGTAAGAAAAACAATAAACCATTTACAATAAAAAAAAACAATTGCTGTAAATGGTGTTTTAAAATTGGTTTCCAGTAAGAAACAGATAACAATTTTTTTGACTCATGCTTGTTTTGATTTATAATAAAACAGTTTTATTTTTATACTATTTTCTACCTTAAACTTAATTAATTTAATTTTCATTCAATAGCAATAACACAATAGAACAGAGAGTAAACAAAATCAATAGCCAATGAAACGTAGAGTTGTATAAAATTTGTGTTTTCTTACATATTTGTTTTTGTTTTTTTATATACAAGTTTTAAATCAAATCGTTAGTAATTTTTTTTACGAAGTATATATTTATTCTCTCTTACTTTCATGGGCATCTTAAAGTTTTTGTTTCATTATTAATTGAGTAGTTTGATTAATGAACTTTTCATTCTATTTCTTTTGTAGTCTTATACTGAGTATATTTATATATATATAAATTCTTGTAGTTAAAAATATAAACTGTTTTGTTTTATAGCTACGTTTTCATTAATTGTTAATACTTACTTACATAAGTAGCCCTAGATTGTGTACACTACAATTTATTTATATTTTGCTATTATGTACTTATTCCATTATTCAGTTATTTCTTTAATATTTGCTTACAGCTCCTTATTCTGAAGTAATTCTTACTCTAAAAAAATATTTAATAATAATTTTAGCCAAAAATCAGTATGGGTGCTCTTTTCAGACCTCACATTTTTAAAATTGGCCAAATTGTAGTAAATGTGATATCTTATGAGTTGTTTATTGTTTCATGTGTGATGTGGTGTTCAGCATTTTGCTGATGTGGTTGCTTCAGTAGCCCAAACAAAAACAAAATTTACAATATACGAATAATTTAATGATAACCATTTGTAAACGCTGCCGGGATTAGCGGACCCTGAAAATACGATAAAAGAAATCAGATTTTTAACAAGAAATATAATATCTTTATTAAAGAGCGTATAAAAATAAACAAAATAATTTTTAGCTTTTGTGTCGTCAGGTCATCGTTTTGTGGCTTATATGATAAAACTAGATGACCCGTGAACTTCGTACTATTAACAGTGTTTCACTTGGTGATTAAATGAAACTTTGTTCGTAATTCAAATCAATTCACGGCCTTTTGTTCGATTTTTGATAAATTTTTACAGGAACACTCCCCGGCCAATAGCTACCTAAGAATGCTTGAAAGTTTGAGCTCAATTCAATTTGTTCGATTTTGACCAAACTTTTACTTTTGGCCATTAGCAAAACACTTTCTCAAAATTTGAGCTGAAATCAGTTTGGTGGGTTTCGAGAAACATATAAGATTTTTAAAGTTTGTTTTTTTAACAAAAACTCTGGGTAAAAAAAAAAGATTTTCTTAAAATTTGAGCTCAGCCCGTTCGATGGTTTTTGATTTAGATTTTTTCGATTTTCCGACTTTTCGTTTAAAATTTTCCAAATTTTCTTTTTTGCTAAACCACCCCCGATTCAAGGCAAACAAAACAAAAGAATTTAATAGTTATAAAAACAGGTTCAGCAATTCTCGAGTTTCTGCGAGACAGCCGCACACGAATTGATTTTTATATGTATATACTAGCTGTACCCGAAAAGTTTTGCACCGATTGAGCTCAAATTTTCAAAGAATCTTTGATATTGCCTCGAGATGGTTGCTATGGATGATTTGGTCAAAATTAGACAAAGGGGTGTGGTACACCCCACACACAAAAAAAAACATGCAAAATCTTATACATATCTGGAAAACCACAGAATCGGTTGAGCTCAAATTTACAAATAATCGTAGGTATTGGCCCAGGAGTATTCCTGTGAAGATTGGTCAAAATTGGACAAAGGGTCTTAGCACCGCCCTACAAACAAAACATTCAAAATCTTATATGTATCTAGAAAACCGCCGAATCGATTAAGTTCAAATTAAATGTATTCTGTACCACAGAGCACATTAATAAAAACTGTTAATCATTGATATGAATTTGAAATGGATTTTTATATTTAGCACTATGAAGTAAGGGGCTTCGCTGTATTATATAATATACAATTATTCTAGGTGATCACAGAATCCGTCGTATTCGGAATTTTGCTACGACCAAAAAATCTGACAAATGCTACAACTTCGGATTCGAAAAGCACTGTTATTAAACTGTCTAGCTGAAAACGGAGTACGACGTATTCTTCAGGATAAAAACATTACCTAGCAGTTACATTTTCAAAAATGGCGTTTTCGAGATATGAGTACGTTTTAAAGTACAATTTTTAGCGATTGGGGTGGAAATCAAAGGACGCATTCATGGTTAAAAAAACACTGTTTTTCAACTGTTTAGCTCAAAACTGAGAAAATAGTATTACTATGGATTTAAGCATTAACTGCCAGCTACATTTTATCATTATCGAAAATGGCGTTTTTGAGATATGAGCAGTTTTTTAAAGTACTATTATTAGGGATTTGGGTGGAAATCAAAGGACGCATTCATTGTTCAAAAAACACTGTTTTCCAACTGTTTAGCTCAAAACTGAGCAAATGGTATTACTATGGATTTAAGCATTACCTGCCAGTTACATTTTTATCATAATTGAAAATGGCGTTTTTGAGATATGAGCAGTTTTTTAAAGTACTATTATTAGGGATTTGGGTGGATATCAAAGGACGCAGTCATTTTAAAGAAAAACTGAGTTTGCTATCAAGTTAACAATGATGATAGTATCTTGAAAATAAGTTTTTGTTAACCGTTTTCGGAATCTAAAAATGTGCAATATTTCGACAGACAGACATACGGACAGATAGAATTACGAGACCCACTTTTTTGAATTCCCATAGCATCGTAATATCCGAATTGATCAAAACCTCGAGTTCGAAATTTTGTACGAAAACAATATCTTTCCCTTACTACGTATACGAGAAAGTTAAAAAACAAATCGTGATAAAGCTTTTTTTAACAAAGCCGTGTTTAAATTTCAATCCCTCTTAGTATACCGTTACTAACTCAAAAATGTTTAAAAGATGTGGCTGTAGTCCAATTAGTCAAGATAATTTGGACTACATCGGCTTGCTCGCATAGAGCATTAAAAACAAATAATGCTCCAGCGAATATCCAGCGAATGCCAGATGTCAGCTTCGAGACGATAAACTCCGCGAATGCCAGAGATCTTGATCTGGCAGAATCTCTTCATGGGTCGGCAGGTCGTTAAGTGGTAATATATGGCTTTGTCAGTCTTTTTATGTTTTAGACTGATAATTTAATAATAAATGCCTAATGCGAATCTCACTATCTCAGTTTAGTTAAGTAGAGTGCCTTGCTGTGACAGCTAAATATTCATAAACATAATTGATAATTTAATTAGACGAATAAGTTACAGCAAAATAAAAACAAATACTAAATACTTACCGGGCTATAATTTAATGGAGCCCGACTAACAGCTATCGGAAATCCTGATGGCTGTGGACTGGCTGCTTGTACATAGCCAACGCTATCAGCACCACTGGAGCTGTACATATCAATTGTCGGTCCTGGCGAATTTGTTGATGGAAACCCTTGCCTGGGTGTAGTTGTATGCGGGGAGGCAGATGGTCCAAAGCCTTGGGCAGCAGCTGCTGCCTGGTAATTATTCATGACTGTAAATGTTTGATAAGAGGGTAATTCTTTCGGAATTAGGTTAGTGCATGTGAATTGGAAGCCGATAAAATTGTTTATATGAACGCTTTATGTGATAGACATTATTATACCTGAGAGAGCCTGAGTAAGCAAAGGAGTGTTGTTATTTGGAGTCAGCTGCCCATTTGTCAAGTCAACTAAAATATAGAAATTACAACAAGAGGAAATATTAAATGTTTTTTCTTATACTATCTACTACCGATTAAAATATATATATAAGCTACGTGAGGCTACTTATAAAAAAAAAAACAAAAACATGAGAATAAAAAGACATTCTAAGCACTATAAATTAATCTGATGTCCTAAGAGCTAAATGAAGTATATAGTTTTATATATGGTTATTTGAAAAAAAAAAAAACACTATTACTGCCACTCACAACATACTTTTTGACCCCATAATAGATAATGCGAAATGTGGATGTGACTCTTCTGAATTCGAACAATATAAATTAAGGAAACAAAGCTTCTTTTGCAAATGAAACGACTCAAAATTTGCTGACATTATTTGTTTAACCCTACAATACAGGATGATATTTAAAGTTTTATTAGACCGCAATGGTAAACTGATATAAAACTTAAATGATATAACTAAATTATTTATTCTCAACAGCATGGTTGGACATAATATTTACTCTGATAAATATTCTACATAGGTGCTTTAATCATTTTATATGATCTGACTAGGATTCATTAGTGAATTTAAATATTTCCTTGAAAACTATTCGTACGGCCTATTACTTTTTATTCAACTATAAAATTCAATGTAATACAGTAAATGTAATGATAACCCAAATAAATTTGTGTGCCATAACTGCGCAGCGGCATTAATTGAGAAGATGAGAACGGATAGCATACTCACACTGCAGAATGCGGAACTTGCTGACGATGAGGCGATGCAACGCGCAATTATGTATGTGCCACCCACGGTATAGAGTAGGTACAAATGGTTTTAAGTGGGGGATTAGACGGTCATGTGACCAAAAAGTTATATTTGTTAGGCACCCAGTCATTCTGTTCAAGTTATTACTTGCTCATTATTTTTCTTCGTTGATTGTAATTAAAAAAATAATAGATTGTTTGAAAGTTTTTTTTTGATTCTTAAATAAAAATATAAGCAAGAAATCTAAACATAGTTTTTTTTCAATTGATGATGGCTCCCCTAAAGAAAGAAAAGGTAATGCTAAAATAAATATACTAAACTCCATTGTCTCTCCCATCTGGTCTTCGACAATCTGCTTTATGAACATTAAAGTAATTATGAGTTATTCACAATATACCTAGGTCTTTTTTTTATAATAAAAACATTCGTTTAAAGATTATGTAGTAGGTATAGTGTAGTGATGTATCTACACACCGTTTGCATAAAAGAATAGATAATATAATAACATATAGGCTCAGGGACATACCCGTAAGTCCTAAGTTGTTCTTATGACCCACATAAACATAAGTGACATAAGCCTAACAAGTTTTTTTTTATAACCTCCACGGAAAGGTAAATACCTATATATTCACTTTGCCATTACATTTGTAACGCCATAAAGTATAAAGTGGAGCCTGGAGGGTATGGAGGTAAGCATCGACCAGGCTGATGATAACACTTTTAGTTGTTAGATATCTGCCAGCAATTTGCGAAAAAAATTCTAAAATTCCTAAAAATGGAAAGTGAGAAGAAGAACCACTGTTTATAATTATAGTTTTTAATAAACAAATTTTATAAAATAAAATTTTTGAGAATTTTAGAAAATATTAATACCTATTCAGAAAATTGTGAAATTCTTCTTAAAAAAAGGAACTTAAAAAATTCTACTTTTAAGAGTTAATAAAACTCTGCAAACCAATCGATTTTTAGTTTTATTTCCTTAAGTTTTTAAAAACAAGAATTTTATAACTTTTCTTTCTCAAAAAACTACAATTTTAAAAGGTTTCTTTTATTTGTATGTACCTGCATACTATTTACATAGCTAGATTATAAAAAAATATAAGAATTGAGGTAGCTACTTCCATATTCCGCATGGGCTATGTACACTGTACAGTGTACACACATTTCTGTTTTCTTTATATTGCCTTGCGAAAATTGTTCATATTAATATTAAATTTTAATCTATCTTCTATCTACATATATAAAAATGAATTGCTGTTCGTCAGTCTCGCTAAAACTCGAGAACGGCTGGACCGATTTGGCTACTTTTGGTCTTGAATTATTGTGGAAGTCCAGAAAAGGTTTAAAAGGTGAATAAATATGAAAGTTGTTAAACAAAGGGGCATGGCACCGCCCATTCAAAAAAGAACATTCAAAATCGTATATCTCGAAAACCACCAAATCGATTGAGCTCAAACCAACAGATAATCTTAGTTATTGACCCTGGATTTGATCTGTAAAGTTTGGTCAAAATCGGACAAAGTGGTGTGGGACCGACCATACAAAAAAAAAAAAAAATATTCAAAATCGTATATCTGATACAAAAAACATTTTCTGTGGGGTGAAACTTGATGACGTTAAATCTCGATAACCGCTGGGCCGATTTTCATTATTCTTTTTAAGAACATTACTACCTAAGACCTAAACAATACAATATGTTTGTACACGGGTAAAGCCGGGCAGATACAGCTTCTTCAACAGTCTTTGAATTGAAAGCCAAAGTTTTTAAAATTAATAATTATCTAAGACCTAAGCAATACAATTCCTGTGCACGGGCAAAGCCAAGCGGGTACATACATCTAGTATTAGATATAAATGTATCTCCAAAATCTTTGGGCTTATAATGTCTCTCCTTTGACAAAGAATTGTTTGATTTTTTACATTTGAAGGGGTGTACATTTGAAACTTCTTTCTTCATCACCCAGCAGCAACCAATAGTTTTACCTACATTATTTAGGAATGATACATAGGTATGTTCAGCTTCGCATTGAAAACCATAGGCATTGCTCTGCAATGGTTACGCCATAAAAAGTGGTCTTTCTAGTGATTAGTTGTACTCAACTGTGCCATTATTAAAAATTTAAGCATCTAAAAAAAAAAAAAAAACATTATAGAATGTTTGTTATATATGTATATGTATGTACGTAGGCGCCCGCCTGAAAATCAGCTTGTCTAGTTGGTGTCACCCAAGGATTCACATTTCCATATCGTACGACGCGTGCCGATAAACAACATGGCTAGGGCCCATTAATTGTTCAGTCGGTCTTATCTACAAACTAATTCAATTTAACTTCCCTGTGGAGCTTTCTATAAAACAGAAAATTTGTTGTGCACACTGGAACTGCGAAGTCTTCCGAGTACGAAATCCCTTTTGGTGTACCACAAGGCTCTGTACTGTACCCAGTCCTATCCTATTCAATATTTTTATGTCTGATTTACCACGTCTTGCTCACAACACCGAAGTGGCCATGTTTGTAGACGACAATGGCTCTTTATGTCCGATAACTGCATAAGTATCTTGGCGTTACTTTGGATACAAAATAAACTTTGAAAAGCAAATACCTAACTAATACTATTCATAAAATCAACCTCCTAATTAAAATAAGTACTCTTTCCTTTTATTAATAGAAAGTCTAAACTATAAGCATACATAATAAAGACCTAAAACGATTGTCCAACCGGTTTTAACATACCTATGGAGCTCCAGCATAGTTTAACAGTGCTGAGACTCATATATCAAGAAGCAGCAAATCAGCCAAAATAAAATTCGAATGAGCCTATACTCAACCTTTAACTTTGTCGGGAATTGTCGGGTGCGGTAAATAATAATTGAATTGAATGAATAATTCATAAATCAAATCAAATTATTGGCTATAATTTGATATCTTATAATATCTTCCTTTTAAACATATTTTTCGCAAATGCTGACTTATTATCTACACTCTTGCACAATGGGGATAACTTAACAAAAATATTTCCCCACTGTGGGAAAATGCTAGTTTCGTTCTTAGTAACCACATATTAAATGATAATAGAAAGTAGCTTTCAGTTAATATTTCTACATCCTTATAATGTTCGCATAAGAAAGAAATATAACGCGCTAAATATGTAGTTGGTTTTCATGGACTGAACAGTTTTCGGTCTATCAGCAACGACTAAACATAGCCCGATATAATGTTGTCATTGAATCGATTCAATAGTTTTAAGGACTGTATTACTTATTGCACGGAGATCCATCCTTCTAAAACGACATACTCTTATCTTTCGAATCAACTTCGTCCATATTTGAGAAGAAATAGTCATTTCATAGTCTGGTAATGAAAATAACTCGATCTCGGACCGGGTGGAAGAGGGATGCCACCAGCTAGAACACCAGACCAAACAGCGCACTTTTGAGGGTGTAATCAAAAACTACATAATGATATACCGCCACCTTCTTACCCACCGACCCGATCTTCCCCGCGAAATTTGAAATAAAAATCCTATCTCGGTTTCTCTATCTGTGAATACGAGAGAAAATGCAAAATCAGGAAATTATATGAAAGGAGGTGGATGTGGAATAATGGATGAACTGTCAAATGTTGTTATGTGGGAATATAATATGTGTGCCCATGCCCATTTAGCTTTACATGACACATCTTGTAAACAGTGAGTCTTATCAATAATCATTTTTTTTCACTCTCACCTGGCGTTCTATTATATGCATGCACATAAGGTGCAATTTGTATTTTTCCATGTTAAATCTGCAATCCTTCTCTCAGTAGTCCAACACACTACCCACTGAGTCCTTAAATTAATAAGTAGGTAAGTAAATAGTTGGCGAAACATGTTTGTGTAGGACCGTTGTTGGTGAAAGAAAAACCCTACAATTTTATGCCAAGTCCGAAGGAGAAGTTTTTGAGTATAGTGTTATACTCTGAGATCGCAGTTTGATTTAAGGTTTTTTTTAAGAGGTATACCTAAAGTTAACTCCGCCTTGTTACGGTAGTAGCATGCCGGTCCCAAGCCCGGGTAAAAGAGGAGGGTCAGGGTTTGAGGTAACGGCTAGCCTATCCTCAGTAAATCCCTACCACAGGAGCCAGTGGTTAACACTCAAAATTCGCTATGAATGGAGAAACTTACGGAATTGTCTACTCCAGGTGGTAATGGCAGCAGCCATAATCCATCCGTAGTCTTCTCGACTATGGCCGGGGCACGGATTCTGGAGGCCCCAACATTCATACCCGAACCCATAAGCGATTCATGCGGCTCTATGTCCGATTCACTCGGCAGATTGAGCATGAGACACGCTGTGGCTCATGGCACTGCCACTGACGGTCAGGCTCGAGATACCTCCATGGTTGAACGGGCTCCTGAAGAGACGGGCCTTGAGCTGCGCCTGTCTAAAGGACAGCGGAAGAAGAAACGGAAGAAGCTGATGAATTTGCAGCGCAAAGATGCTTTATATGCTGAAGGCGCTAGCACTTCTCTAAGCTCTTCGGTGGTGCCTGTGAAAAGGAACAGGTCGGTAAAGGTCTCACCAACTGAAACCAACCCACCCCTTGGATCGGGCACTGCTTCCTCTTCTGCCGACCCGAAAAGCAAGAGGAAGCGACCCAAGCTCGAAAAGAGAAAAAACCCCCCTCAAGTCTGTGTGTCTGCTCGTGCACGGTCTCCAAATGAAGCCGGGGCTACTACCATCAATGGAAGTAGTACTGGCGGACGGACACCGGACGTCGCGATCGCACCTACAGGCGAGAGCACCCCATGCTCTTCAATCGTTGGAGCTGCCCGTGCACTGGTAATGAATGCAGGTGCTGAAATCAACTCAGGTTGCAGTACCAGCGGACAGAACTTTGTCGTCGCGGATGGCTCTGACGGTCAGAGAGAATATTTTGAACGCAGAACAGCTGAGGTGAGAGATAAGAGGCCGTCTTATAAGGATGCCGCTGTCTCCTCTTTGGCAGTTCGTATAGGGAAAGCAGGCAATGACAATAGCATGAGTAATGCAGAGTGCAAACACTGCAAAGCCAATCTTTTGCAGCTTGCCACGGCAACAAATGCCTGTAGCCAGGTTGAGGGATGTGAGTTCAAGGACGGAACCTTCATGGTGAAGACCTCCTCGCAGCAAACCTCGGAACAGGAACAGGTCAGTAGAGGTCTCACCAACTGAAACCAACCAACCCCTTGGATCGGGCACTGCATCCTCTTCTGCCGACCCGAAAAGCAAGAGGAAGCGACCCAAGCTCGAAAAGAGAAAAAACCCCCCTCAAGTCTGTGTGTCTGCTCGTGCACGGTCTCCAAATGAAGCCGGGGCTACTACCAGCAATGGAAGTAGTACTAGCGGACGGAAACCGGACGTCGCGATCGCACCTACAGGCGAGAGCACCCCATGCTCTTCAATCGTTGGAGCTGCCCGTGCACTGGTAATGAATGCAGGTGCTGAAATCAACTCAGGTTGCAGTACCAGCGGACAGAACTTTGTCGTCGCGGATGGCTCTGACGGTCAGAGAGAATATTTTGAACCCAGAACAGCTGAGGTGCGAGATAAGAGGCCGTCTTATAAGGATGCCGCTGTCTCCTCTTTGGCGGTTCGTATAGGGAAAGCAGGCAATGACAATAGCATGAGTGATGCAGAGTGCAAACACTGCAAAGCCAATCTTTTGCAGCTTGCCACGGCAACAAATGCCTGTATCCAGGTTGAGGGATGTGAGTTCAAGGACGGAACCTTCATGGTGAAGACCTCCTCGCAGCAAACCTCGGAATGGGTCAGCAGTATGGTGCCGAAGATCCCTCCTCACGGGACCACAATTTTTGAGGTCTACAAACCACCCAAGCTCACGCGAGCTGTCTGCTGGATCCCTGGGAAACTAGAGAAATCGGCGGATGTGCTAAAGCGTTTGCACGCCCAGAATCCTGATCTTGACACAAAAGCCTGGATTGTCCGTTCTCACAGACAGAGTAAAAACCGTCACGATGAAGATGGTAGCTCTCTGGTTGTGGGCATAGACAGGGCTTCTGCCGAGGTCATCAAGTCTAGGTACGACATGCGACCCTATCTGCATCTTGGCCGGATTCTTTTCCATTTCAATGCTAAGTAGTGCAAATAGTGGTCGAAACCCAGAGTTTACATCCATTTTGTTTACTCAGATCAATCTACAGCACTGCAAGGCTGCTACCGCTCTTCTAAGTAGGAGACTTGCTGTCAGTAGGACAAAAAACCGCATAACATCCATCCAGGAACCATGTGTGTGGAAAAATCGCATCTGTGGCCTGAGTGAATTGAGCGGCTCTCACCACGTTCTTTACGACAAACTATCTGAGAGACCTAGGACATGTCTTGTTGTATCGAAATCCTTCACGGCAGTTAAAATCGAACGGTTTTGTGGCCAAGATTTGGTTGCTGCAGATATCACTTACCATGCAAACGGCAATTGGGAAACCTTTGTCGTTGCATCGGCTTACTTTCCCTGTGACTCTCTAACTCCTCCACCATCAAAGGTAGGGCATGTAGTTTTCACAGGAATCCTAAAAAAGCAGATTGGGCTAAATATGCGGTAGTGGTAAATCAGCATCTTGACACCCAGCTCGGTCCTGGCAATACTGCCAAGGACTTGGATAGGGCGGTTGAGCTGATAAACAATACACTGACAACGGCTTTTGAAAAGGTGTGCCCGGAAAACAAGACACCAAAAAGGGTACAGCCGAAATGGTGGAATAGGGAGATAGGGCTGAAACAAAAAGAAGTAAGGAAACTCTACAATAGGGCAAAGTTGGTCAGGGATGATACCACATGGAATGAGTATGCCGAAAGCAAAAGGCAATTCAAATACTTAATCAGGAAATCCAAACGAGTTTCGTGGAAACTTTTCTGCGAATCAATCTCGGATACAGATAAGGCTTCGAGACTACGCAAAATACTCTCAAAAGAGGCAAGTGTGCCTAGCTACCTCAAAAAGAAAGACGGTAACTGGGCCGAAAGCAGTCAGGAGGTTCTGGTAACCCTGGTGGAATCTCATTTTCCCGGGGCTACTATCCCAGAGGATTCTGAGCTGCAAGGTCGTACGGATATCAACTGTGACCCTCTTACGAGGGGGGAGATAGTTGATCTCATAAACAGGAAAAAAGTGCGGTGGGCTCTACAGTCCTTCAAACCGTATAAATCCTCTGGCCCAGATGGGATTTTGCCGATCATGCTGCAAAAAGCACCTGAGAGGGCGATACAAAAAATTACGGAGATTCTAAGACAAAGTCTTAAATTAGGGTACATACCAGTAGCATGGCGGGAAGTGAAGGTGGTTTTCATTCCCAAAGCTGGCAGGCAGGGACATACAGCAGCCAAGGATTTCAGACCAATCAGTCTGTCATCTTTTATGCTAAAAACCCTAGAGCGGCTATTAGAAGTTCATATCAGGAGCAAATGTATTAAAGGATTCTTAAGCGAATCGCAACATGCATACATGAAGGGAAAGTCAGTAGAAACAGCTCTGCATAATGTAGTAGGGAAGATAGAAAGAAGCTTGCACTTGGGTGAGTTTGCTCTTGCAGCTTTTCTGGACATTGAGGGTGCTTTTAATAACGTAGAGGGCAAGGCTATAAAGCGTGCCATGTCAAATATGAACATTGAGCACAGCATAGTTTTTTGGGTCTGCAACATGCTTGCGAGTAGGAAAATAAACTGCTCCCTGGGACAAAGTTCCATTAGAATGTCGGTGACCAGGGGAACACCACAGGGGGGAGTCCTTTCACCTCTCCTTTGGGTGCTTGTTATGGATGACATTTTAAAGAAACTGAGCTCCGGGGGAATAAGTGCCACAGCATATGCTGATGACCTAGTTATTATCATTCAGGGAAAGTTTTTAAACACTCTAAGTGAGATTATGGACAGTGCCTTAAGAAAAGTCAATTTATGGGCAAAGGGCTGTGGACTTAACGTCAACCCCTCCAAAACGGAACTGGTACTCTTCACCAGAAAGCACAAGATACCACACTTTAACCTCCCTAAACTGGAAGGAGTAGAATTGCCTCTGTCTGACAAGGCAAAGTATCTTGGGGTTATTCTGGACAGGAAACTGAACTGGAATGCAAATGTAGAGGAAAGAATTAGAAGGGCGTATAACGCTCTTTTCATTTGTAAGAAAATAGTAGGCAGGACTTGGGGCCTAAAACCAGCTATGGTGCACTGGCTATATACAGTAGTGGTTAGACCCATACTTACATATGGCGCACTAGTATGGTGGACGGCGACAAAGAAGAAAACAACAATCGGCAAACTAGCGTCGGTGCAGAGGGCGTCCAGCGTAGCAATAACGGGTGCACTTCGCAGCACCCCTACGGCAGCGCTGGACACCTTTCTACACCTTACGCCACTTGAGTTGCACATAAAGCAACTTGCGGGGAATAGTGCGCTACGGCTCACAACCTTGGGCTACTTTAGAGAGGGCAGTTTTGGACACTGTACAATACTAGCGGAGTTACTCCCGGGTGTACAGGTGCAAACTGATGAAATACACCCTTTGGTCGACTTCGACACTCCGTACGAAGTGTCATACCCGGAAAGATATGAATGGCAAAGGGATAAAGTAATTAAGCACTGCGAAATAGCGGTATACACGGACGGCTCAAAAACAGCGGAAGGAACGGGTGCTGGAATCTATTGCCTAGATCCAGATCTAAAAGTGTCTATACGACTACCGGATACAAGCAGTGTCTTCCAATCAGAAGTTCTGGCTGTTCTGAAAGCGGCAGAGCTAATGCGGATGAGATCTATATCTGGAAAGGATATAGCCATCTACATCGATAGCCAGGCTGCACTCAAGGCACTGGAATCTACTAACATCAATTCTGAATTAGTCAGGACCTGTCGCACAATGCTTAAGGCATTATGCAGTCAGAACCGAGTGAGACTGTGCTGGGTACCAGGACACTGCGGTATAGCTGGAAATGAGCAAGCGGATGAGCTTGCGAGGATAGGCGGGGAATTGCAAGACGGAGGAGATGTGGATATTAAACCACCTCCTTGTATCATAAAAAGCGATATTAGGAATAAAATAAATAAGGAAGCCGACCGGAGGTGGGAGGTACTCACTGGCCACGCAGTATCTAAGGCACTTTGGCCGCAATACGACCGTAAAAGATCTAGGGAAATCCTCAAACTAGGCAGGGAACAGCTTAGGACACTGATCGGCATACTATCAGGGCACTGTCTTCTTAGAAAGCATGCTAAAAGACTAGGGCTAGCAGACTCGGACACTTGCAGATTCTGCAATGACCTGCAAGCCGTAGAGGACATAACACATATACTGTGCGAATGTGAGGCAATATGTCGCAGTAGAAGAAAATTTTTGGGCAGGTACTTCTTCCAACATTTAGGGGAGATAGACAATACCAACTTCAAGGGACTACTTAGTTTTTGCAGGGAAATTGGGGCTTTCTCAAGGGCAAGTGTTTAGGTGTTTTTCCATTGTAGGTCACTGCAATTGGTTCCCCCTAGGGATCGCGATGGGCCCTTATGGTGCCTAGTGTTGTATGAGACATCTCATACCCCTTTTTAACCTAACCTAACCTAACCACCATCAAAGGCAGTTGTTGAGCTCATAGAGTACTGCGAGTCCAAAAAGATTGGTCTTATCCTATGTTGCGACGCTAATGCCCAAAACACTGTTTGGGGCAGCAGCAGATGTAATATACGTGGGGATCGTCTTCTGGACTTCATCCTATCGTCTGACATCACCATCAACAATGTGGGTTGTCGACCTACATTTGTTACAGCCAGGAGACAGCAAGTAATCGATATTACTCTGTCCAACAGGCATTCCAAGTCTATCAAAAATTGGAGGGTATCGCCAGATAGCACTCTGTCAGATCATCGATACATCGAATTTCAAATCTACTGTGAAGTTTCGCCTTCGCAAGAGAGGAGAAATCCGAGAAAAACGAACTGGGCACGGTTTAGGAAGGAACTTGGCAACTCTGTTAAAGCTCCACTTAAATTAAGAGCAATACAAAGGGTAGAGAGGTCTGCTCAGGATCTGAACAGCGTCCTTATCCGTTGTCTTGAACAAGCGTGTCCAGTTACAAAAAACTCCTGTAGAAAACCGGTACCTTGGTGAAACAACGAACTACAGTGTATTCGTAGAGAAACCATGAAGCTTCTAAATCGGTCTTTAAAAACCAACTTGGGGGAAGACTGGAATCTCTATCGATCGAAACAAAAAGAATTTAAGAGACTTATTCGAAAATCGAAAAATGACTCTTATAGGAAATTTTGTGAGGAGGTCGAATCACTAAGTGCAACCAGTAGGCTTGTTAAAGTCCTCAAAAGGGACGGACCAAGTAAACTGGAATTGCTCCAAAAATCTGATGGCACCTACACTGAGACAAAGGCGGAGACTTTTAGTCTTCTGCTGGAGACTCACTTTCCGGGAAATCAGATCACTACGCATTCTTCAGTGGTACCGGCAACGGTGGCCACTACGGAACTGACAAACTCCACGCGGCGTAGCTGGTATATTGCATCCAGAGTGGTGACGGATGACGCTATCAAATATGCAATTGCATCATTTGACAGCTTCAAGTCACCTGGTCCGGATGGAATTTACCCGGCTATGCTGAAACAAGGTTTTAGTCAGCTGATGCCGACGTTGAAAAGAATTTTCATCGCTAGCTTGGCCTTGACCTACATACCTTCCCTTTGGCGTATGGTTAAAGTCGTGTTCATACCAAAAATCGGTAAGACTGACTATACTCTCGCCAAAAGTTTCAGACCCATAAGTCTGTCTTCCTTCCTGCTGAAAAGCTTGGAGAGACTGGTTGAGCTGCACATGCGCAATGTTGCTCTTCGATTGCATCCTCTTTCTGAGACGCAACATGCTTATCAACGCGGAAAATCCTGTGAAACTGCGCTTCAGAACCTCGTTGGTAGGATCGAAAGTGCTCTTGATCGGAAGGAGTACGCGTTGGGTATTTTCGTCGATATTGAGGGTGCTTTTGATAATGCGACCTTTGATAGCATGTGTAATGCAGCCAGACATCACGGTATAGATGAAACGTTGGTGTTGTGGATTAAAGCAATGCTAATGCACAGAACGTTGATTGCCGAAGCGGATTGTGGCAAATGCGTCATGACAGGGGTAAACAGGGGCTGCCCTTAAGGTGGTGTTTTGTCTCCCCTCTTATGGTGCATGGTAGTAGACTCTCTGCTGACGACTCTCAATCTTCCTGGAACCTATACACAAGCCTACGCGGACGATGTCGCCGTTCTGTCTGTCGGTTCAGACCTTGGGACTGTCTGCTCTCTGGCGCAGAGATCCTTGGGTTTGATCGATGATTGGTGCACTGTGTCTGGTCACTGGTCTGTCTCAACTTGTGCTAAAAGGTGTCACTATTGCGATTTCTGATGAAGTCAAATATCTGGGAGTAATCCTCGATAGAAAACTTCTTTGGTCCAAACATGTTGAATTAAAAACCGATAAAGCGCTGTCGACTTTCTGGCAGTGCAAAGGCGCTTTTGGGAAGACATGGGGCTTATCTTCTAAAAGGGTCCTATGGATCTATACGGCAATGGTAAGACCACTTCTCTCATATGCATCGGTTGTGTGGTGGAACAGGCTTTCGCGGAAACGTGTTATGGCCTCTTTCGCCAAACTCCAAAGAACGGTTTTCCTTGGCTGCACAGGGGCCTTCCCCAGCACTCCGGGCTCTGCTCTAGATGCTTTGATGAACCTCCCCCCCCCCCCCCCCCTGATATTTTTATCATGGGGTGTACGCTGAAAACCATCTCCCGGTTAAAGAGAGGTGGCTTTTGGTACCACGCGCATTGGCATTTTGATGAACTTGTGCGAGAATTATCCTTTGATCCCTGTCTTATGGATATGCCGTCTGACGCAATGACACCAGAAATCCTACTGCGACAAAACTACCACGTCAACTTTCCTCAGGCAACTGAATGGCTTTTGCCAGACTCAGAGCCAGGGAAGGAATGCCATCGTGTACTCACGGATGGCTCAAAAACCGGACAGGGGTCTGGTTCTGGAGTCTTCGTGTAAAGCGAGAACATTAGACTACACTACCCTTTGGGTAACCAAGCGACTGTCTTCCAGGCGGAGATTTTCGCTATCCTTATGGCTATGCGTTATATTGTGACAAACAGGTGGAGGGCTAGAAGCATATGAGTTTGCAGTGATAGCCAAGCTGCTTTAAAAGCGCTGCTCAATCCTCTTACCTCGTCCAAGTTAGTGCTCGAACTCAAGCTTTCTCTGAACTTGGTCGGTAGGCTAAACACGGTCAAACTTGTTTGGGTCCCAGGTCACACTGGTATCCTTGCTTGTGGAGATGATGGCGATACAGCGGAGCACTTCCTCTGTAGTCCTGCCTTTGCTCGCATCAAGTGGCGGATCTTTGGGGCTGACGTGGTGAGCGCCGCACATCTAAGCTCTTCATCACTGAAGCTCCTTCTCATCTTTCTTCGAAAGACGGGAAAACTATTTACAGCAATGTAAGGTGTCTGTTTGGCAGTACAATGGACCAGTAGTTGTGTCTGAGTGCTCCTTCAGATAGTAACAACCTCCGACAAAGAAGAAGAGATATCTAAAGTTATTTTTAGCCGATTAAAGTTGTAAACAGGATTAGCAAAAGGCTGCAAATTTGTCATTCTTAGTTATAGTTTTACCTATTATAATTCAAAATACAATTTATAAAATATAAATAATAATATATATTAAATTATAACCGTCTATTTATACCCTCCACAGAAAGGTATATTCACTTTGTCATTACATTTGTAAAGCCAAGAATTAGTCATCGGAGACCCCATAAGGTATATAATATTCTGAATCAGGATCACATTCTGTCTATCTATTGAAAACACGATAGCGTCCAAAATAATCGACCTGAGCGAATGAAATTTTGTAAGAGGACTTCTTTTTATCGTCGCCAGGTTGGTATTGAAAATGAGCTATGTGGGTTAAGTAGTTCTGGTACCTCCCATACAAAACCAATACTAGACCCATGCGTGTACATATGTACTAACTCACATTTTGCATGACTTAGTGGAGTGGAGGGTATCACTGAACTGGCAAAATTTGTTTGAACAATTATTTAAAAGAAGTTGGTAAACTTACGACTCGAATTTGGATTGTAATTGAATATGGAAAACATGCTAAACTTACGACAATGCCATTGTGACAATTTAACACTTGAAATAAAGGCGCGTATTCAGAACAAAATTCCAAATAAATATATTTTTATGAAAATGGCTAAAGTATGAATAAGTGTCAAAGAATACAATACAAATTGAATAACATTTTTTTCAGAACTTCGAACATAGAGCAAAAAAACGCCGTCGGATAAATCCAACTCACCGTAGGACTGAAAACGAATGTCTGCCAATACTCCAAACAATTGTTGAGGACATCATCCGAAATCATTAGAATCTCCAGAAATTGGAGCAAAGCCGACTTTTCGAACAAAAAAGAGTTAAACTTGGATGGCCCTGCAACTACAACTATTATTTTCATGATCTCCGAAAAAAAAAAATATTTTGAACCGTTAGCATTCGAAATTAGGGGGAGTTATGGTATGGGGTGCAATTTTATTTTACGGCGCTTTTAAATTGGAAATCGTTTCAAATAAAAATATGTACTACTATTTCTTGCAAAACTTTTTCGGAAGTATCTTTTCCCGGAATAAAGGACCATTGTGACCCTATTCCATTTATATTCCAGAAGGATAATGTGCCTAGGTATACACAATTCACGCCTTGTTTAAGAATGGATTGCCAGTAAAAATATTAAAATATTGCACTGTCCGCCACA
The DNA here is from genome assembly GCA_949372485.1 of Cheilosia soror. Classification (NCBI taxonomy): domain Eukaryota; kingdom Metazoa; phylum Arthropoda; class Insecta; order Diptera; family Syrphidae; genus Cheilosia; species Cheilosia soror. Next base: position 263,619 of record OX443561.1, on the reverse strand, counting down.
TTCGCCTGACTTTAATATCATTGAAAATCTTGTCCCTGTAAAATTTATTGAGGCAACAATCTTGGCATCTTTAAAAGACAGATTTTATGCAAATAAAATATAACAATACAAAATCATATTATTGAATGCTCTAAACTGATTGCCGCATGACGTTTACCGGACAGCTGATTGGTTTAGCATAATTTACGCAAGCAGTTACTTGGGGCGTTTATGAAACTTTCATGGTGCCAACTTTATTTCCGATTATGAAAGCTTTATTTCCATGTTCGACTTGATTTCGAATCTCAAAATTCGGCGTTATTTCGCTTTCATAATAAGAAGTGACGTATTCACTAATACTTGAAACACATTCACTTTTTGGATTTGGAGTGAATGCGAGGTTAGGGGCCGCTGTCTCAATGGAAGTTTGCATTTAAATTCGGCTTTATTTCGCAAACAATGTTCGGCTTTATTTAGCATTTAAAACGCAAAATAATGCCGATGCCGTGTCTCAAAATTCGCTATTCCGCTATTCCGCTTTCAAATTGGGAAATGAATATTTAAAAAAAATAATAATTAGGGTAGGCACCCTAGGCCTAGCTTCAACGCAACCATTCTTTGCGTGTGAGTTTCTATTTTTGGGACGAATGGAAGGGACCTACAATTTTATGCCGAGTCCAAACGGCTGAATTAAGAAGCTTTTTCAGGACAGTCATACTCTCGGATGTTTGTCAGACGTTCGCGAGATGTGGCACAGTAGAAAAAAACCTTAAGATGTAATTTGTGTTTTTTGGGGGATCGAACCTGGGAATCTGGGATCCCTCGCACAGCAGTCCAGCACACTAACCACTGCGCTATTGCGCGCCCACTTCGGCCTTATTTCCCTCGGCGTTATTTCACGGCACCTACAACGGCTTTAATTCTCATTATGAAAGCGGAATAAAGTGGCTAAAATAGTAATTTTTAGAACTGTTTGCAGAAACTTTTTGCATAAAAACATTTTTTGTTTGAGTCTGAGGAAAAAAGTCAAAAAAGTCGACTTTCACAAAAATTATAAATTTTCAATGGGTACTTAATGGGTTAAGGAATGTTTTGTATCATTCAAACGGATTTAAATGACCTTTCCTTTGATGCCAAAAATTTACATGAAGTAAGTTCAAATTATGAGTAGAATTAACTTTAGTTTTGTCAAAATATGTACTTACGCCGACTAGCGTAGGTTAGGTTAGGTTATAGGTTACAGTGGCTCTCGATGAGAGAAAAACTTAGGCCGTTATTCCGCCCATTGTGCATACCAAAACATATTATGTATATCTAGGCAAGACAATTCCTGGGCTGGGCGGGTACAGCCTGTAACAACTGAAGATTGTGGGTTTTGGTTTTACGTTTTTCGTATACCTACATCGTTTTGTATTTTCGTCAAACAATACTATGGCTTCAAGACGTTTTGTTTGTTTGGTTTTGTTTCTTAGCTCACATTAAATAAATGTACACAAATCAATAACAATATCAAAAATATTTTTGTGAAAATTTAGTTAAGATGAGGTGAGATAAATGTCCTTAGCTGCATCCATATGCAATCATTTGCATTTTACGCAGACGCGGGCGGGGTCATCCGCTAGTTAAATAAAAACAAGTTAGTAATAACTACGAATGCATTTGCGTACGAATCTTTTAAAAACAGTTTCAAAACATTGGCCGATTGATTGCCTCTTTAATTGTTATTTTTAAATTGTCTATTCTAAAACTATAAATAGTTGTTTGTACTAAGTCACAAACTAACAAATATAATATGTAATATCTATGCATAAATCTAGTTTCACAGGTAATAGAATTATTCTAATTCATACATTTTAAGTTCTAGTAACAACTTTGCACTAATCACAAGTATGTCGGTATACATAATAATTAAAAAACAATCTAAGTATCTGACCTTTATGACGAGAGTTTCTGCCTCTGGAAGCATCTTTTGTTGTCGAGTTCTTCAAGTTTTATTTACATTTTCCGTTTTTATTTTATTAAGGCATGTACTTTAACGATTTCATTGTCGCTTCATATTGCCTTTATAACTTTGCACTTGTGTGAGTAAATAAAAGCTACAAAGCTATTCAAATACAGATAGTTTTCTTGAAAATTAATCTAAGAAAAGTCAAATTTGTTTGTCTATTTTGAAAGTACGCTTTATTTATTAATTATTATTTTGTGCTTAAATCACAGATTATATAAATACAAGTTTTTAAATTGCAATAATTTGATTTTCATATACACAGTTAGTGTAACTTTATTTGTTACTACAGCAATTATACAAATAAGTATACATATATAAGGTAATATGTTTTGTTAATTAACAATTTGTAGTAATGTATAACTCGATTTCATGTTTTCAATAATTTTAATTTTAAAAATTTAACTTGTTTCTGCATAGATGTATAAAAGTTAGGGTCAAGCATTTTAGTTGCACAATATATTTTATTTTCTCAATAAAAATATAGTTCTGATTTACTTTCATAAAAATGGATGGACATTTTTTCTAAAAATACTTCCTCAATAAGTACCTAAACTTATTGTTATATTTAATACCAAAGCTTTTCGTAATTAAACATATAGAAAAAATATGTAAACGAAATTGTATACATATTAAGGATAATAAACAAAATCATCGAGGAGCTAAAATCTATTATTTTAACAAGATGAACTACGCACACATATGGAAAAGCTATAACTAAACTCATGTAAATAAGTTAATATATACATTCATATAATTGTATATGTATATATACCTATAAATTACGAATCAATTTGACTAGCACACTACATTAATAGATACTAATTCTAAATAATATAATGTGGTGCTTTAAATCGATTTATTTTTGGTATCTACATTCTACAAATATGTATATCGAATTTATTATACCATATAGTACATCTACATATAGTAAAGTTTCACACGCAAATTTCTAGTAATAATTATTCTGTCCCCGATATTTTTAAATTACTTTAATAGCTGCAGTGATTGCAGATTCATCGGACAAAAATAGCCTAGATGAATTCTATTTTCCAAAACAAACATTTCATTGTTATTTATTAATATTCAAAACAACATTTTTGTATACATACCGGGATCTTAAGCCTTTACTGTAACGAAAATGTGTCTTTACTAAAAATAGTAACTGTATTGTAACAAAATATATTTTTGCAAAAATTTAGATAATATCGCTTTTGTTTTATGTAATTTTGCCGATGATATTTTTAAATTTCTGCTGATATTCATGCGCTACAAGTTTCATGAAAATGCGTTAGGTACACAAATAAATCTTGCTTACTAAATCAAATACACAGTATGTCACTGTGTCTCTTACAAAAAAAAAACACGTAACCTAAAAAACAAATACATATTTTAAAAAAAGGGGCCGTGGGTGATGATAGATATTTGAAATTTCCTATAAAATAAATTTAAGATACGTATCATATAAAAATATGTACCCATGTTAAAAGTAGATGTTATTATAAGAAATCTATTTCTGTTATTAATAGTACAAATTTGAATAGTTTTACACTTTTGAGATTGAAAATGTAAGCGTTACTGTTAATGAATAAATAAAGTTTAGTTGCAACTTTACAAATTTTGTATCTTTTTCATTCCCTGTTTTAGTGCACGAAAAAAAAGATAGGACCATAAACATACCACACCCACATATAATAATAGTCATTATTAGTAAAATAATGTTTAGAACAATAGAAGGGTGATTTAAAATGTTCGCTAAATCAAAAAAAGTTACATTTGTCTACCATCGAAACAAACTTAACTATATGTACTAAGATTTGACATACAGCGACTAAGTCAAGACCGTATGTGAGATAGAAAAATCAATAAAAGAATGTTAATCTGTTACGGTCAAACTTAAATTGAAAGGGGCTCTATGTACCGTCTTCTATAGACAAGCGACCTTAGAATATTAGAAGTTTGAGTCTGTATGGAGTTACGAGTAGTATGGCGAAATCAGCATAGGGGGTTATTTATTATTTATCTGTATTAGGTGGCTAATATGCGATAATCCTGCAGTCTATAAAATGTATTGCTCATGTTCATATTCGAATAGCTTAATCTGTTAAATAAGAAAAACTACTTTTTACGAAATTGATATAATGTACTTTGATTGCAATTTTTGCAAAAAACATTTTATTTCGAATTCTAATATGACAACTTACTGACGAATTTTTGTAACTATATTTATGAAAAACGTTAATCTCGCGATGTAAGTATGTAAATATATATTTTTATGATCACGGCACAGAACCACCTATGTACTTTGTTTTTATTACAAAAAAAGTATTTCGTGAGCTAACCTACAGTTATTTTTAATTTTAAAAATAGTCAAATCGAAAAGGCAAATAATGGCTAACTAGAAGAAATAACTTTGGCAGATTCTATTAACTAGGTGTATGCTGTATGCACATATGAATTTTTTACTTGTAAGTATGTATAGGTATGTAATTTTTTTCTGTTCCTTTTAATTTCTATCATGCATTTGTATACTTGTTAATGCCAGACAATATTTTTAAAAATGGGTAGTACTTTAAGTTAATTATTTTGCGTTTTGGGAATTAACAGAAACTCTACTCTATCAAGCAAACATTTTTTTTAAAGAAATAAAATAAATTTATATTTTCCAGCGGAAGGATCCAGATTTAAAGGAATTTTTAAATAAGGAAATAGGTTTTCATTCGAAATGTATTCACTTAATAACTGAGATTTCCCAAAAATTGTGATTTGATTGCAGTTGTACGTGTAAGAGCAGTTGCAAGAGGTACAGTCAAAGCCTGTTGGTATCCTGCGGAAGGCTGAGCTGAACTTGTATTACCATTCACACCACGCCTTCCTGAGTTCAAAGTACTACACGCAGCGAAACTTCTACCGATTCCACATATTGTTAACCCTAAAAATTGGCAATGTAAATCGAAAACAGAAATGGTTGATAAATATTAAATTGTATGCTTCATCTGTAAAAATTGACTACGACATTTTCAATATCTTCTACCATTGCGAGTGAGAGAATTATGATATAGCATATATACAGGGCAGGATGATCCGGTTTGGGATACAGAAATGAGTCTCATTTATTGGTTCATATTATGAAAACATTTAATGGGACGTCATCTATCCTCAACACCCGCTAAGCTTAAGTCTGTAAAAATTTGTTGATGGTCTCACTCTATCAACGCAAATACCAAATGAAGATTTGTATTTAAAGCGCAATGGTACGGATAAGAACCTTCATGCACATGCAAGAATTATTTTCGATGCATTTTCTTTGCCATCTACCTTTTTTGTTTCTACTCACTCAAAATCTGCCTGTCTTCCTGGACACAACTTTTATTGGAAGGCGTGTAAAACTATGCACATATTAGCCGCGTTTTATTATCCCCAATGATCCATATGGATCATCGATTTACCCGCACTACAACAAATCTACGAGATCCTGTGTTCTATGTGAATGCTTCCACTTCTGCTCTGTGCTATCAAGTACGTAGTTGCCGCATCGTAAAATGGCAGAATAGAAATTTGCAACTACGAATTTAATGTGTTTAAATGAAAATTGTCCAAATCTAAATATGTCATCTATATATTAGTGTAGTTTTTAGCAAAAGAAAATTTCTAAAAGTTGAATAAAACAAGAAAAAACCCACGAATGGCAGCGCAATTAAAAAGTAAATACAGAGAAACAGCTGTGCGCAAGATGTCATCAAGCATCCAAATGAAACAGCAAGCAATGGATACAAATACAAATAAATAGCAAATGTAAAATATCGTTTTAGGTATTAAAAATATTTTCCAGACAAACGAGGGATGAAACAATCGCTTTCCCCCATTTCTAATCAACGTACATCAATTACAGCTGGAGTTATGTTTACTATTTGCTTCGTAGGTATGTCGAAAAGTAATCAGGGGTGCCAAACTTGCAAAGTAATAGTTTTTCATTATCTGGATCGTTTGATTATCAGGGGATGATCCATATAGATCATTAGTGATAATAAAACGCGGCTATTGACTGGTATGAAATAGATTGCCAGCTGAAAGCAAAAATGGGGAATCTCCTTAAGCGGCCCATAAACACAACACTTGTGTCTGCACCGGTGACGGTGTACGGAAATGTGTGCTGTGTGTGGGCTGGTTTTGGTGTCAGACACGGAGCGAGTAAAATCAAAAGTTTTTGATTTTTTGTGTTGGTGTCTCAATCGGTGTGATGTGTATGGCGGAATGCCATACCAGTGTCACAACATCGGTGCAGACACAAGTGTAGTGTCTATGGGCCGCTTTACACGCATGGTTTACGCATGCCTGTGCATCAACTTGAAGCGGCAGAGGTTGGTATATCGCACTATCTTTGCGAACAAATACTTTAACAAAATCTTGTATACGAATTTGAAGTATTAGAATTATTTACATTGTCCACTACAAACAGCGTAATAAATAACAGAACAGCTATTTCTTTGCTTTTTGCACTTTTGCACATATGTATGTATACCACAGTAAAAAATAAATAAATAAATAGGTAGAGGGCCTAGCTTCTCGCAACCATTCGGACGTGGCGCATTAGAAAAAACCTTAAAATGTGCTTTGTGTTTTTTCGGGGATCGAACCTGGGATCCCTCGCACAGTAGTCCAGCACACTAACCACTGCGCTACTGCGCCCACCACAGTACCACAGTCACAGACAGGAAAATTGAGAACGAGTGTGAAAGTATTTTGCGAAAAATCGGCTGGGTGAGTCTAAGTAGGTCCACGGAAGATCGCGGTCTATATTGTCAGTGATTTAGTCTTCATAATTCCTCAATTTTATTGAGTATATAGCAATATCCAAGTTGAAGTCCAACAAAGCTGCAGGACCGTACGGTTTAAGGGCCGAAGAAAAGAGACTCTCTAAGCTGGGTTTTCTCCTGGATCTGTCGTAGTCTGAATATTTGGTCGGTTGTGGACTTACCGGCCCTAAAACCACACTGGTAGGGACCAATCAGTTCATTAACGAATGTTTTCAGCAGTGGCGTAGGGTGGGTTGGGGCCGCCCGGGGCAGACCCAATTCATGCCGCCCCTAGTAATTTTTTCACATCCTTAAAATAAACAAGTAAAAGTGTTATCATCGGCCTGGCCGCTGCTTTGATACCCTCCACTGTATGTACTGTATAGGTAAACGCGTGTGTCTAATATTGGTTTTGTATGGGAGGTACCAGAACTACTTGACCGACATAGACAATTTTTAATACCAACTTGACAACTCTAAAAACAAGTTTTCTGACAAAATTTCATTCACCTAAGTCGATTCGTTTGGACGCTATCGTGCTTTCAACAGACAGACAGACAGACGGACATGGCTAAATCGATTCAGAATGTGATCCTGATTCAGAATATATGTACTTTATAGGCTCTCTGGTGAATCCTTCTTGGCGTTACAAATGTAATGACAAAGTGAATATACCTTCCTGTGGAGGGTATAAAAACCTTTGTCTACAATTTCAACCAGTTATACACAAAATCTACGTCAATAAACTAGGTAAAATGTCTCTTAAATGAAGCCGCAAATTTAAATTTTCCCAAGAAATTGGTTACTTTCCGATCTCCCAATCTCTAAACGGATAAAAATTACTTAGCTCAGGATATCAAATAAACAACAATAATTCCCATTCAACTTTAATTAAATTAAAATTCTTTAGAAATTTCCATTCTATTTAGCTATTTATTTTTTAGCCTTTAAAAATTTTGAATTTAATTACCTACACTAAATTATATTGCATTAAATTATTTTTTTTTTTAATTTTTAAATATCATAACTAAAATTGGTTTAAAAAAATAGTTTTTAAATGAAAGGATGAAAGCATTTAATTTAGTTTTAAGTAAAAGGGAAAAGTTATATGGGTAGGTACATAACGTAATTCATCTTTTTTTGTACAAGAAACTTTTTTAGGTATATACTATTTACAGAAAACTTATTTAAAGGTTTTTTCTACTGCGCCACGTCGCGAACGTCTGACAAACATCCGAGAATATAACTGTACTGAAAAAGCTTCTTAATTACGGCTCAATTAAGACTCGGACTCGGCATAAAATTGTAGGTCCTTTTCTTTCGCCCCAAAAATAGAAATTCACACAAACGAATGGTTGCGACAAGCTAGGCCTAGGGTGTCTACCGCCTGTTGCGCCACCTATTTATTTATTTATTTGTTTACTTTTCATCAGGGCAAAATCCTTTGTTATTCTTTCAGTATCGATGGTCTTTGTAATTTCCTGCTTTATACCCATGATACACAGATTAGATAGCCTCATTGCTGACCTTAAATAATTTTAAATAAGCTTCAATTTTAAGAAACTCCTCTCACAGCCGGCATTACTTTGTACTAATTGCACTTGTGAGAAAAAGTAGAAGCATGTTTGTTATGTCAGGCAGACTAACTTCCAGTCTAAACGGTATAGGTATATTTTAATTTAATAGTTCGAGTGGGCTTTTATTTGCGAGTTCATTTGTTTTTCCTGTAGTCCTGTAGAAGATATAATTGCTCTTAACCGTACGCGTTCGATCTCAAATGCATCCCTATCAGTGTCATCCTCATGAGATGCAACATCTGAATTGCTTTCATAGTTTTTATCTAAGAGTTTGGAGAGGAAGAAAATACTTTTCGTCGGAGTTCATTTCCATAGGATAAAGCAGCGTCCATATTTCCGTCACCAAAAATATGTTTTTTTTTTTTTTTTTTAAATTTTCCTGGGACGTTCCATTAAAATTTCAAGTTTTTGACATACATTTTTAGCATAAGTAAATTACCGTCAACCAATCGATATCGTTTTTCTGTAAGGAAGATCTGTAATGTATTTATTTTTTGAGCACATTGATGAAGGTTTAGTCCTTCTGTTTCCAAGTATAGATATTTGGGCATAATTAACTTCTTGCACTACTGGCCTCCAAAAGCCTAAAAAACAATGGAATGAAAACGATTGCAATGCTATTAATAATACTCCTGATGCATTCAACCGTGTATTTACGCTTTCTTCTGCCTCTGTCAGTTTTTCTAAGGTATTAAAAATGCCCTCATAATGGTTCCAGGTATTCTAGACTGCATCAGCTCTTGCGCTCCATCTTGTTTCTTGCAGCGTCTTGAATGCTTTGCCTGACGAACGGAAAAAAATTAATATATGCGTTCTAAGGTACCGAAGAAAGTGACCGAATTTGGCTCAACAGCAGCAGCATGTAAACAAACCAAGTTCAAAGAGTGATTGAAGCATGATATAAATTCTGGGGTTTATGTCTTTCAGTCTTTGTTGTGTAAAATAAAAATAAATAGGTGGCGCAACAGGCGGGTGACACCCAAGGCCTAGCTTCTCGCAACCATTCGTTTTGTGTGAGTTTCTATTTTTGGGACGAATGGAAGGGACCTACAATTTTATGCCGAGTCCGAACGGCTCAATTGAGAAGCTTTTTCATGACAGTCATACTCTCGGATGTTTGTCAGACGTTCGCGAGAGGTGGCGCAGTAGAAAAAACTTTAAGATGTAATTTGGGTTTTTCCGGGGATCGAACCTGGGATCCCTCGCACAGCAGTCCAACACACTAACCACTGCGCTACTGCGCCCACGTCTTTGTTGTGTACTGTATTATAATTTATGTGTGCTGTACAGGGTTGTCATTTCTGATAAAATGTGGTTGCATACTAGGCAGCAGCGTTCATTGGATTTTGTTGTTAAGCAACACAAGGAATGTCTGACTACTTACTGTGAAGTAGTGTTAATGCTGGTAAACTTTGTAAATAAATTCGTTGGACTGAAAAAAGAATTGCCGCCCCCAGCAAAGTGCCGCCTTTCGGCGTTAAAATCGCCTAAGACATACTTAGAACTTAGGGCATTTCATATGTTTTGTCGAAGAGTTCGTATAGAAACACTCTTTGGTAGCATTGTCTTTATCTTCCGTGACGACGTAGGTTAATTGCTGAATTTAGCCTTGATGCGGATAGTTATAAGGCGTTCACTTACGTACCGAAAGCTCAAGTCTTCTTGCCTTACAACAAATCCAAATAGACGCTGCTTTTGCTCTCTGCAGCAATCACCGTAGTAAATGTCAGAGCTTTCAATCATCTTTTTGCCCGCCCGTCCTACCGCATCTTCTGGATGACGTTGATATCTGCTTTGTAGGGGCTTAGGGTCTTTGTTAATTGTTCGCCTGCACGCGGTCTGTTCAGGCTTCGAGCATTTCATGTGCAGATCCGGATTTCATTGTCCTTATTCCGTTTTGTAGGGTTGTCAACAGTGAATCCTTATCCGAGGCTCTTGGTCGTTTCGTAACCATGTGTTTTTCCGTGGTTGGAAAAACACACGCACAACCCCTAACCTGGAGGGCCAGTCCCTTTCTGTGACCACTTGGCAGGATATTCCGGGGCCAGTAACCCGCTTCGGGAATGTGAGAGCTGCCGTTGACCTACTCTCCGCTACCATCTCTATTTCAACTCCCTGACTAGTATTGCAGAATCCTTGACGACCTCAGCTCCAAATACGTCGAAGTAGCTCATTATGATATCTGCCATGCCATCGCGTGAATTCATCCGCCGTACGTCCTCTTTCTGAGAAGCTCATGTTAGACTTCTAAGGCTCGACCAGACAATTAAATCCGACAGAGCATTATATGTAGTGTTGCTGTTTACTTCGTATTCAACACTCGCGCTTATAAGTTTAGCAAGTCAAACCTGGGTTAGCGGGACCAGCACCCAGTGGTTACCACGGGGAGGTAAAATAAGCACAATTGATATGTATGAAAAGTTACAACAGCTGGGCACCGCCAAGTTGATGCCAATCAGCGCCTGCCTACCCTATATTCATACTCACCCAACCATGACTATACCGGTATGCAGATAAAAATATTCGACTGCCTACATTTCCACATTTGTAGAGACTTCGTCTCATTCCTTTTCCGCACTCATTCTGATGTCTTTGTAGCGATAATGGCGTTCATCCCACAAGACACTTCGCTTGTGATTTTCCGAAATAAGAACTTCCATCATTTGATAGGTGACAAAATAGACACTTTTTTATACCCTCCACAGAAAGGTTCTCGTATTGACTTTGTCAACACTCAACACATTTGTAAGGCCAAGAAGGCGTCACCGGAGACCCCATAAAGTGTATAATGTTTAATGTATATATACATTCTAAATCAGGATCAAATTCTGAATCGATTTAGCCATGTACCTACATCTGTCCGTCTGTCTGTCTGTCTGTCTGGTAAAAACACGATAGCGTTCAAACAAATCGGCCTAGGCGAATGAAATTCTGTGAGAGGGTTTATTTTTACCATCGTCATAAAAAACTTTGTGTGTCGAATTAAAAAGCACCAAAATAATACAAAAAATGTACCTAAGCATAAACTCTCGAGATAAAAGCGATTTTCAAAAATTTATTAAACAATATCAGCATTTTATAAACTTTATACACTCGCTATAACAACTCTAAATGCAAAAACCTAATACATATATATTTTTGCGTTTAGACCTATTATAGAGAGTGTATAAAGTTTATAAATAAGGCTGTGTATGTATTAAAAACTTTCCCGAGACTTAACGCATTTAATAGTGCGGTTAATACTGTAATAAACATTAGTTAATTTTCTATGAAGGGAGCTCAGTTTAGACGTTTCTGCTTAATACACTAGGAGTTGGAATTGAATAATTCCTCTCATCTCAGTCTTTAAGGGAACTTTTTTAATCACATTGTAGCTCAGTATCAGTATTTAGCCCCGACCCCTCCCATTGCATTTTTTCACAATATGAACCAATGAATCAGCTCCCAAAATGCTTGTATTGAAACCCGGACCACCCTGTATATCAATTCATTCAGCATAACATATATAGAGCAAATAGATATAATTAAGAAAATACTTTTATTTTTGCAAGTGCAATACGTCCGTATGGCGTATAGGCTTCTGGGCAAAAATTATAGCTATAGTAAGTTAATTAGATAATATGAATTTAAAAATAATTTATAAAGTTTGTACACTGAGCCTAATGCTTTCAGTTCTACAATAATAGTTTGACTTTTGATCCAATTAGATAATATTTTCTTATAAACGTGTTTCTTATAGCCTTTTGCAGTCTAATAGATTCGCCAGATTTTTTCATATCGGGGTCACATAATTTGCAAGGCATTTTAGTTTTAGACCTTAATACTGCAGCTCGGATGAAATATCTAAGGTAAAGGTCCTCTATTAAAAAATCTTCTTCTAATATTTGGAAAACGGGAAGCTCAGTGTGTCTTCGTTTTCTTCCAATATTAGAGCATTGTCAGAAAAGCCATCATTTTGCAAACAATCATCTTGTTTGATTGGGAAAATAAATTTTCTGGCAAAAATTCCTCTGTGTCGTGTTCGCTTAAAGATGTTTCCGTTATTTTTTCATGCTTACATAAGGATTTATGTATTGAGGGACAAGGTAGGAGACTACTCTCTGAGACTTTGTCAAAATTTGAGAAATTTCTTAATTTCCACTAAAATGTGCATTTTTTTTTAACGTTAGAATAGCCTCAATCAGTTTAAGCGAAAATTTGGAAGCGCTAGGGTCGAAAAGCTATCGGGAAGTGATAATACGGTTTCTTTGTATCTTTTCTTTGTTTTAACTGTTAAAATGGGTAGAAAAAAAAACATTAACAGTTGCAGAAATTGCCAAAATAGAGGCCTATCATTAGTAACCGTTCTAACCGCACTGTAGCTCATAAAATTAATCGAAGCCCGAAAGTAATTATTAATTATTTAAAAAATCTGTTATTATACCGTTATAATAGCCTTATTATATGGAAAAAACTAGAAAGGCCACACTTCTTCAGTTCCTTCTAATCAAGACAAGCGGAAAATCATTGGATTAGCTTTCAATTCCACCCACTCTTGAGAAGAATAAAACATGAAGCTGGATTAGGCATTTGTCTAACCATAAGTCGGGTTGACAAAAGTGTTGGACACCTAAAGCGACTAAAGCTGAAGAAAAAACCGCTAAACAATGCACGTAAACTACAGGGTCTTACTTTTGCAATTCAAACGATTGACGAAAAGTGATCTTTTCAGATGAAAAAAAGTTCAACCTAGATGGACCGGACGGATATGATTATCTAGGTTGAATTTTTTTTTCATTTTGTTATTATTGTTCATCTGCTACGTAGCAACTTATTTCTACTTCATTTATTTATGGTTTAAAATATAATTTTAAATAGACAATATTGATCGATTTCACTCTAAATATAGGTGTCTGTCCCGCTAAACAACGACGAAAAAAAAAAGAATTATATAGTAGGTATATCAGGAAAAAAATCTGTCATGTAATGAATTATATAGAATATCATTTATGTGCTTCTGTTACACTCCACATCCAACTATTGATCTCATTATTCCATTGGACTAACTTTATCATTTTGAGCATTTCAATAAAACTTTGTTTTTTTGCTTCGTTTTTTATAAATCTACTTCGTGTTTTCGGGCAATCTGCTACTTTTTTTGTGTTCAGCATTCTCATCCCTCGTATCGCTATCCATTCATGATCTGGTTTCATTATGATTGTAGTTTTGTTATGCTTGTTTTGAAGCGTCTGCCTACTTATACAGGATCTGTATTTTGTATATCGTCTTTACGTTAGTAGTTTAGGTATTATCTACATCTACATACATTATGTGATTGTCAACTGTTTTATTGCCGATATTTATTCAAGTACCTATAAACTTCTAATTTAAAAAAATAAATGGTTTCAACAACATTAAAAAAAGTATAGATATATTTTATTGCTTTGTTGATAGAAATACAACTTGGTCACCTACCTACTACAGTAAGTAATTATAGTGAAAATAGATTATATGAAATGTTGAAAATTATAAATCCGGGTACATTTTAATACCTACGTATTATATTTTAGTCTATGCCGTTAAATAGCATGAGTAAAAAAATTGCCATATAAAAACGCGTATGTATTTAAAGACTTATTTAGATTTACCTACATACCTTTATCTTAATCTAAGGTAGGTATGGAGACAAATTAAGTTAAACTACATACGTTTGTAGCTTATTCAAATATATTTATGAGCGTTTTTGGGAATTTACTAAAATTAATATGTAAACGTAATATTATAGGTATATATTTTTTATTTTTCAGAAAGACGTGTAGATTCTGGAGCCATCAAATAATCACCGACGATCATTCTGTTTTCCGGCACTATATTTAACACACCTGGTAGGGAGAAAGTAATAAAACAAATAAGGAATACAAAATAAAAAAAATGTTTAACTAAAATTAATGAACAGTAAAGAGTTATCTTATAGAGTTACGTATGATGAGTTAAAGATAGCGAGAATGAAGGGCGTCATATGGTACTGATAGTGGATACAGACCCATGCGAAAATCCTATCGACTAAATTAATAAAAGCTACTCGGGCGAATTAAGGTACTGTGAGAAGAGGTGATATCCCTCCAGGTTGGGGGTTGTGCGTGGGGGTAATTTCCTTACCACGGAAAACAACTTGTGTTACGCTACGACAAGCCTCTGATGTGGATGATCCAAATGACGACCCTAGAAATCAAATTAAGGACAAAGTACTTCGGATCTGCACGCGTGGAATGTCCGGATCTTAAACAGCAGACCACGTGCAGCCGAGCAATTAGTAGAAGCCAAGTACGAAGCGCAAAGCCGATACTACAGTGTCAGTGTTTATTTGAATTTGGATTTGTGATCAGAAAATTTATAATAACGTGCGAAATACAAATTGAAACCATTTCAGAATTGACATTTAGTGATCGTTAAGTGTTTGCAAAAGTTAAATGGTTAAATTTGAAGATATCAAAAGCTTTATTTTCAACATTTATTTTTACATTTTTCTTTAATACCTAGATTATTAAACGAGATATTCAGAGACTGCAGAGATCTGTACATATATGGTCGACGGAAATAGTGATGGCAGTCTAAAAAAAAGTCCAATATTGGCCGATCCGATATATAAATAAAATAAAACATAGGTAATACAAAACGAATTTTTGGACTTTTCAATTCCCATAACTAATTTTAGATACAAAAATTGATGGCAAAAACACCTTAGTAGGTAAATGATAAAGCCGTAGACAATCTTTCACAAATTAGGCAAATTTTCTAATCTAAATCTAGGCAAAAACATTTTGCTATTACCTTAGCTGCTCGGACAATTCGACACAGTTGTTAGCTAAAAATATTGGTAAAATTAACCTTATTTTAAGGAAATATTGGCAATAATGGATAAATTAGAATATATCTAATGCAATTTTACACAGATAAAGTGACAGCCTAATTTGCCTAAGCGATTAAAAGCAATATGCCTTAAAACTGTGTAGATAAGCTCAGAACGGCCTTAGTGCTTATGTAAATTTGCACGGCATTTAAGTGAATTTTACACATGTTTTTCATTGAGTGTACGGATGCGGATATCCACTGCGTAACAACACCCAACGGAGGGTATTAAATGATTTGACGTCATAAGACTACGATGAAAAGAGACCGCCAAAACCGTTGCCGACCACGTCTCCTTAAGTTCTCAGCAAACGCACATCCACAACTAAGTGCAGAAGATCAGGGCAACAGCGCCCAAAAATAAACAACAAGATGGAAATAAAGCCCAAAATTGATTTCCAGTTTAACATGTATGGGTAGGCATGCTGCCCCCCTACAACCCTCCTGCTTGTGGGGTTACTGTCAGATTTGGAGTATGTACGAGATTGGATATATTGAAGGTTTTCCAGTACAAACTCTCACTGAGGAGGAAAGACAGAGCCGGGCAAGGCATTCCGCATTCGTTTTGTACGGCTTATGAAAGTTTTTTTAGGGCGTTATTTCTAAATTGATTTGGGCGTTATTTCCTTGAGCGTTATTGCCTAAAGCCGGAAGGAGCATCGGCTTCTTAGAAGGAAAAAGAAAGAGCAAGATAAGCTAGCTAACGACTCTATTGAGGAAATATATTTCAGGGGCGATGTTCGGATGCTCTACCATCGAGTGAAAAGATCTGCCCAAGGATATAAGCCTGGAACAGAAGCCTGCAAAAATGAGCATGGGAATACGGTGGCAGATCCACCGCCAAGCTAATGATTTAGAAAGCCCACTTCTGCAGACTGTTTTAAATGGCGAAGAAGATCAACAAACTGCTGTCAGGCAGAACGATCCATTCATTCCGGATGATGATGATGATGACACAAAGAGAAGTAAGTCCAACAAGTAGAAACACAAGGTCACGCTCTGCTGGGTTCCCGGACATAGTGACATTGATGGAAATGAAAAAGCAGACGAGCTAGCAAGAACTGGGTCGGAGCTTGATGCAGTAAATATCATTGCATCAATAGACATCCCAATTAGTGTAGCAAAAAGAAATATTGACCAAAAATCAAGGGAAAAAATTAACACCACCTGGTCTAACAGACACGACTGTGTTATATCCCGTAGCCTTTGGCCAAGAATTGACGAAAAAAGAACAAGGTGTTTTCTGAAAATGAATAAACGAGATATTCGAATCTTAACAGGTGTACTGACAGGCCACTGTACCATCGGTACCATGGCCATAAGACTGGGCATTAACTCACCAGACTACTGCAGGAGCTGTCAAGACATAGAGGAAACGGAGACCATCAAGCACCTGCTCTGCGAATGCCCAAACCTCCAAACCAGTCGACTCCGATACATGGGAGACAGACATACAATCAGGTTTGTTAAAAGTACGGGATGGTTCACTTAGTAGTCCCACCCCGCCAAGGAACAACTCCTAGAAACCAGGTAAAGTGTTTATGCATGTTTTTTGTGTTGTCCAATAAAATGAAAATTTTTAATCCACGACCAAAAACCAAGGGATCACAATGGACCAAAAGGCCCCCGTGAAAGCACAGCACTCTTAAAGCTGTGCACTTCCCTCATACCTAACCTAACCTAACCTAAGTCCAACAAGGTTGTCGTAGTAGATGGCCTATTGGCCCAGCTGTTTAAAGCGGCGGAAGATTACTGGCTAAGAAGCATGGCATGAACCATTAGTCTGGAAAATTTGGTCGGAAGAAAGTATGCCCGATCAATTGAACCTCAGCATCGTGAGCTCCATCTATTATAAGAAGGGAGACACTCTGAAGTGCGCCAGGAATAAGCCTCCTAAATGTTGTGTTTCGATCCTGTCAGTTAAACTGTGAGAACGCCTAGAACCTTTCGCAAATAACCTGATCGGCCCATACCAGTGCGGTTTTAGGCTATGGAATGTCAACCATCAACAAAATCTTCACACTCCGGCAGATGATAAGTCCTGGCACACTGCGCAATAGGCGCTATCAACTTGGGTATGTAAATAACCCAAAGCAGTAGCTAGGAAACGATAGCGAAAGGGCGGATCGATTTTCGATGAACCTAAAACGGGTAGCCAAAAAAAAGTTTGAGCAAGGGAGGATCGATTTGGGATATGAGGGATAAACTTTTGTGTGGGAAGAATACAAAGGCGTAGCCAAAAAAATGTTTGAGCTATTTGGGGTATGAAAATTCGCGTGAATTTTTAATTTTCACACCCCAAATCGATCGCTCAATGAAATTAGGCCCCAATGAAAAAAGGCCCCAAAATTGGTGCAATAGCTATTTCATAATGAAAAATGGCCCCATTCCATTTCTGAAAAATTGCTTCAAAGAAATGAAAAATTGCTCCAAAATAATAATTCATAAACAAAAAAAAAATTATAATGAAATTTTCATTGTTTTGGTACTTTTTGCATTTTTTTGGGGCCTTTTTGCATTTTGTTGGGGTGGTTTTTCAACGAAAAGGAAGATGTTTTCTTTGATACTAAGCCACTCAACCTCATGTCAGACGGTTCGGAAAGAATTGCCAACAAATCATGTATGTTAACAGAAGCACTTCCAGATCCCGAATCATATCAAGAGGCAATGCGAAGATCAGATGCTAAAGAATGGAAAAGGGCTTTACAAGCTGAATACGATTCACTGGTCGAAAATGCTACATGGGAGTTATCGGATATGCCACCAGAACGAAAGCCGTTAAACTGTAAGTGGGTACTCAAAAAGAAACTTACAATAACAGGTGAGCTAGATCGTTATAAAGGGAGAATATTCGCGAGGGGGTACAATCAAGAAAAAGGTATTGATTACACTGAAACTGTTTCCTCTGTCATAAGATACGAGACTTTAAGATTCCTGATTGCTACTGCTGTCAAGTTGAACCTTGAAATTTTTCAAATAGACGCGATTACGGCATTCCCACAAGGAGATCTTTGCGAAGAAATCTATTTAAAGCACCCAGAAGGTTTTCCTCAGCCAAGGGGAAAAGTGTTGAAGCTTAGAAAATCCATCTACGGGCTAAAACAATCTTCCCGAATGTGGAATCAGAAGAAGGCATTTAAAGATTTCGGATTGACGCAATCCAGCATGGATCCTTGTGTTTTCTTTCAGAACGATGCTGCAAAATATTTCATGTTGGTTTTGTACGTCGAAGACTTACTCATTTTTACGAATGACTTAATATTGATGAAATCTTTCAAAGCTTGGATTATGTCAGCTTTCAAATTGAAGGATTTGGCCACTGCCAAGAGTTTCCTGGGTATTCGTTTAACCCGAGACAAAAAGGCTGGAACTATTTCCATACACCGGGAGAAATATATTTCCGAGATGTTGGTGAAATATAAGATGGAAGAACGCAATCCAGTGTCCACACCAATGGATGTGAATGCTAAGTTCCGGAGGCCTGAAAAGGAAGAAATGGTGGATGTGCCATTTCAAGAGGTAATCGGTAGCTTGCTATTCGCTGCTAGGATTACTAGACCGGGCATACTTTGTGCCGCAAATTATCTAAGCAAATATAATCGAAGTCCAGGAAATGAACAGTGGTTAGCTGTTAAGAGAATTCTCAGATACCTGAAAGGTACCATCTCAAAGAAACTGACTTACACAAAGAATCAAGACGACCATATTCAAATAAAGGGTTTGTCTGATGCAAACTTTGCGGCCGATACAGAAGAAGGCAAATCTGTTACTGGTTTTGTATTCACGATGTCAGGGAGAGCCATCATAACTTGGAACTCCAGGAAGCAACCAACTGTAGCCATGTCAACTACGGAGGCTGAATACATGGCCATATCATCAGCTGTTTAAGAATGCATGTGGTTGGATGACACCGAAGATCATCTTGTACACCGACAACCAAAGATCTCTATCATTAACCAAGAACTCATCGATTCACACTAGGACCAAGCATATAGACGTAAAACATTATTTCATTAGTGATGTTTACAATGCTGAAACTATTGATATGAAACACATTGGAACAAACGACATGGCAGCCGATATTTTAACTAAGGCGCTTGCTAAGCCGAAGATTGAAATTCATTCTGCTGCCATGGTATTATTAGCCGACAATGTTTCAGGGGGAGTGAAAAGGAATGAAACGCTTTCTGACTAATATCTTTCCTAGTAGTTTTATACTTTTATACTTCATTTAATTTATTGAAAATAAATTTATTCTCTTTTCCATTTCGATCAAATCAGTTGTCTTCCTTTACTTCAGTTCATTAGAAAATTCTTGATCAATTTTTAACACGAAATTATTGCAACTATCTATTATTAATAATTAATTATTTATAATTTGACTTTATGACACTTTGTCAAAGTGTCATAATACCATATGCTAGAATTTCGGCCATATGTCACTTTCACAAAGCGACATAAGGCCAAATTTTGAGATTTGGTTTTATGACGCTTGGTCTTGTCACGGCACCATCGAAAGCTGATGAAAAGTCTTTGAGAGAAAGATTATTCAAGTGATTTCAGGTCCAGTTTGTATCGACAGAGTGTGGAGGAGCAGATTGAACGACTTACTTTATGGGATGTATGGAGACGTTGATCTAGTCAAAAAGCTCAACTGAGATGGTTGGGTCAAGTGGAGCGTATGGACAACAACGCACCAGCCCGGCGAGTTTTTAAGTCCAGCCCTAAGGGTCCACCCCACAACGAAGCAAAGGAAGACCCCACCTCAGGTGACGCACACAATTGGAGAACGACCTCAGCCAACTTGGTGTGCGTAACTGCAGTCAACTATCTAGGGACCGAAATGGCTGGGGGGGCTTGTGGGTCGAGTGCCCTCTAAAGTAAAAGTAAGGTAAGAGAAGAGGTGTTATGTATTACAGAGGTTAAAATAAAACTAGATATAGCTCAATTTCCACATTCACTTGATGTAATCTTAAGAAAATAAATAAAATGAGTTCTTAAATAATTAAATTAGTTGTGGGATGGAATGCATTTCAGTTTGAAGTTCGATTCTATTCCAGATGAAGAACTGAATTTAGGTAAAAAGAACAATTTTCGTAACATTAGAGCATTACATTCTCAATTTATAATTTTCTCGTAGTAAGAGGCATTGCATCGCCCTCTTGGTATTAATCAATTCTGGATATTAAAACAATAGAGAAACTTAAAAAAATAGATCGCGCAGTTCTCTCTATCAGTGATCTGTCTGACGCTTTCAGTGGCTGCAGACTTCCATACAATAAATGATAAATTCAAGTAGAAATGTCTTCCCAAGTGAATTAGTGGTGTAGTTCGAAATAGCTATCATTCCTACCAATGTGACTTTGTCTACGAGTTTTTGTTATGTTATTCTCTCAAACAATACTTTATGCTTACCCGCTAAACATTGAAAATGGTTTAATGACTGTGCAGTGTTCACTGTATTTCGTTTTTCGCTATACACAACTGAAGATTTAAAAAGCTTCTTCTTGAATATTTTATAGGTATGTATGTATATAATATATAAACCTACCTACCTATAGTTTTATATTTTTAGTTTCACCATTCTTAGCTTATAAAATTTAACCTTGACACTCAAATTGAAACTTCAACGTAAAGGACCATTCACATGAGAGCGACCAACTATACCTACTAACGAACGAATGTTCGCAAATTTTGACAGTCCGTTCACACGAACACTTTTCTAGGTCGCAGGAGTTCGCGAATTTCAGCCACCAGTTTCTACTCGCAGTGTCTAATTTGAGGTTAAGTTCAAAAGAGAGTTTTATTAGCTAGTTTGTAGAATGCGAATTAAATGATGTGGATTGCGAATAAACTTTGACAATTTCGCGCAACGGGTGTTTTGGTTCGCGGCAAAAAGTTTGCTTTGGAATTCGAAATTTTGTTATTTAAACTGTTTATAAACTTGTTTTCTTAATACATTTTGATGGAATAATTAATTATTCTCCTCTTGGAATAATACAATGTGCAATTTTCTTTTTATAAATGCATAAAAAGTTGTTTGTTCGCATTTCATCAATTCGTTCGTTCGCTCCCATGAGAATAGTCCTTAATTGATTCCTTCAAATTGAAATTAGAATCTTAAAATATTGCTGAAAATAAACTGTATCTATTAACGTGTGTGCTGCTTGCTATATATCTTAAATCAATTGTATAGCTATAATTCTTATTTAATCATTCCCATAGTTCCCTGAAGAATATAAAATAATCACCAATAATTTTATTTATCATATCACTGATACCGTATTTCATTTCATAGCATATCCATTCAAGGATTTTACAGAGTTCTATTCCAAGAGATATTATATTTCCTATCAAAGGCTTAGAAATTTACCTGTAGGGTATGGTAGTCCGAAACTAGGATATCCTGAGTAGCCACGACCAGCAGCGTACGCAGCATATGCTGCCGCTGGAAAACCTTAAAAGTATAAAAGAAAGCTAAATATTAGAGTATGTTTTATATAAAATATTTGAATTCAAATAAAACCAAACAATTTTTTAGTTCTGTATTCAATACTTTTATTCTATAATAAGAACTTCTAACTTTTATTCTATAAATGTCAATAATTTGTCTAATAGTCCAGTATCCAGAACTTATCAAAACTATGGTAATCTATTTTAAAGTTACAAAAAAAAATTGTCATTTCCCTAATATTTTCTCAAATTTAGAGATACGATGATGTGTCGATGTTCGAAATATAGTATAGGTAAGGTACCCGTACCCTTCATACTTGGAACTATAGCAAAATATAATTTCCACAATCTTATATGCCGACCAAAATTATAGAAAAAATAATTTAGTGTCCTTTATGTGCCAAACCCATTTTTCGGAACTTCCAATGTGTCGAAATTCGCAGTCGGCAACAGCGATCCGAATTAAGATTTAGAAGAATAGCTTCACGTATGCTAATAAAGTTTTAATTTAGTTTCGTTGTCTTTTAGCTTCGACATTAATACTGAGCAGTGGATTAATTTAATAACTGCTGCTTCTCATTGAAACTCTTACAGAAATGGTACAAGCTGTGTTGGGGTAAACTACCGAAAACTTATACCTTTCACTTTTACCAACGACATTGTACTTCGACTGGGAAGATTTTTATCTCTACACTCAACTCCTTTTCTTTACTTAAATATTAAGGGATTATCATCAGTTTTAAGATAACTGGGTCAATCTGTTATTAAGAAAACCGATATCGGTCTTTAGACCAGTATTTGTTTCAACTTTTACCTACGACCATGAGATTTCGGTACTGATCGAAGAGCACAAATCACGAATTCACGAATCGTGTTATTCCGTGAGTCGGTCATCCGAGAGGTCTAGTTCTTTTCAGTTCGCCTCAATCTTTCCAATGACGTGAACAACATTTCTTTAAGGCCAGTCATGTTGGCATGTTAGTTGGTTTAAGTGGAATGAAAAATAGCGTTTGAACTCCTTTTTGATACCACAACACAACTCAGGAATTCAATAGATACAAGCAAAAAGGAAAGGCACGGAGACTAAGCTCAAAACCAACGTGTGGAGATGAGGAGATTAATGATGTTACTGAATGTCTGAATATGATGCCTGATATTTCAGAGAGGTCACCATAGAACAGCTTGACTAATGCGCGGTATTTTGTTTTGCCTAGGGCCGAATACCCACATACAAATACAAATATTTTTAAAATGGCATTAATATAATAAATAACATTTGAACTCAATTACCGGCACAAATAACTGTTTTTCTTTTTTAGCTTACCTACATACGTATACAATATACATATTCAAAATCGTATGCCGCATATTACTAAAAAACCACCGAATCTATTGAGCTCAAATTCAACAGCTTAACAATCTTAGTTATTAGCCCAACAGCGTTTTTGTGAAGTTTGGTCAAAAGTGGACAAAGAGGCATGGCACCTCCCATACAAAAAATTTCAAAATCATAGGTAGGTAACTCAAAACCGAACAAACCGATTAAGCTAAAATGTTCAGACAATATTAGGTATTGGTTTGGTATTGTGAAGATTGGTCAAAATCGGACAAAGGGGCGTGGTACCTTCCATACAAAAAAAAAAAAAAACATTCAAAATCTTTTATCTCGAAATCCACAAAACCGATTGAGCATACATTTTCAGAGTTCAGTGTTCCTGAGAAGGTCAAAAATGGACAAAAGAAAAAACATTGCAAACGCATTGCAAAATATGTCAAATATACCTATTATGTGAAGATACACATAAGAACAAATTTAATATAAATTGGTTATACGCTACGTTTGGAAATTGAGAAACAGACATCACCTGAAATGCCGGTGGGTCAGAATAAGTGGTTTTACCCGTGCGTGCACCAATTTTAAGTGCGGATGCTCTGTGCTTTTTGCAAGATATTGGGGTTGTCCCGCAAAAAGTATATTGAGGAGAAATATTTGATAGTTCATGTATTGACATATTGCATTGACAGAATGTTGAAATTATGTAATATTTAATAGAGGTTATAGCTATAACTCTTATGCCCAGTTGCACAGTGCAGAGTTCAGTGTAACTTAAGTTTGAGTAGAGACGAACAGATAAGTGTTACTCATGCATATTTGGCGTTTCACAGTCGATTCACAATACTCACCTCAAATGGTACAAAAAACTTGGCAGCACTTAGAAAAATTGTTGTTTTGCAATATTTACTAACCTAACTTTAGCATAGAAAAATAATCATTTTGTTTAATTGAAATCGTAAAGCGAAAAAAAATCAAATGAACTTGTCAAATCGTTGACAGCTGAATAGCTTGCCATCTGTCTCGTGGGACACTTAAGTGTCCGATATTGGGCAGTTAAATTTAATAATCAAATATAACGCTATGAAACAGAAATCGAATGTGCCTTCACAAAGGGTGGAAAAGATTTCCAATGCCAAATAAACCCATTTTTCAATCGTCCAGCTTCAAAAAGCAGTGTGATTTGTGATTTGTTAGCATTTGAAATCTGTTTCTTAAAATATTTGTAGTTACTTGCATTGTAATCATTGCAATTTGCGGGGGTCTCTCCTAAAGCACTGAACTGTGCAAATATTGTACCACTGTTTAAAAGGTTATGTTGTTGAAAGTGTAACTACAGACCGATACCACTTCTTTCAGTTTTCAGTAAAATCTTCGAAATACTTATTAATAATGGCAAGCTGTTTTTAAATACATAGATCCAAGTTTTGTAACCCAAATCAAAAAGTATACATAAAAAGTAGATCGACTGAAGATCCTCTTTTGCGGCCAGAAAGATTCTATGTGCCGGGCATTACAGTGGGAGTACCGTTGCCATTTGCGAAAAAAATTTGGTAGATTATCTCGAAGAGAACAGTCCGTTGGTGAGGAGGATGGCTGAAACGGATACCTCTGACGGAGTCTGAAAGTTCTACGTGTGGAGGAGAAATTGACTGACATAGTCATTAGTCAGCTCTTTCCGTTGGTGGTTTAGTCATCAGAAGAAGACAGAAATGGGTGAGTTGGTTGTTTATATTTCAGTGAAGCCAATTCGACTTTGCTACGAACTTGCTGATGCAGCAGATATCGTTGCGTGCCAGATCGCTTAGGTCCTCAAAGAAATAAGCCCCTAGGGTGGCCTTGCGCAAGGAGGCAAGAGCAGGGCAGGAGCAGAGGAGGTGAACAGTGGTTTCCTCTTCCTCCTCGTCCATGCAGCTCCTGATGCAGAAATCGTTATAGGGTACTCCCATTCTGTGGGCATGCCTGCCTATCAGGCAGTGTCACGTTAATACTCCCACGACGGAGCTAATTTTGTTTTTATTAATACAGAGGAGTTTCTTAGTTCTTTTGGGGTCTAATTTCGGCCAAATTTGTCTGGATGTTATGCAGGTGCTAATCCTGGTCCATCTATTGTTAGTGATTTTAAATGCTTCATCAAGCAGCAGGGTTTTTACTGATTGCAATGGAGCGTACGGTTCCTCGCTGATATCAGTTATATGAAGGCCGCTGCCTTGTCTGGCTAGTTCATCCGCCTTGCAGTTGCCAGGAATGTCACTGTAACCTGGAACCCAGCACAGGGTGACTGAACATCTTTTCTCAATCTCGTTTAAAGATTCCCGGCATTGTTTTACCAATTTTGATCTGATTGTTGGTGTATTCAAGGCTTTTATGGCTGCCTGGCTGTCTATATAAAAAGTGATAGCTTTTCCTATCTATCTATATCATATAAGACAAGTCGGGATGCTGCTTCGCGAATGGCCATAATTTCCGCTTGAAAAACGCTACAGTGATCGGGGAGGCGTAAGGCAAGATTGAGTGAAAGTGATCGGGAGAAGACTACCACCCCATTTTTGATCCGTCTGTATAGATTTCGATTGCGGGGTTGTTGCTTATAGTTCCGTTTTCTCATTCGGATCGATTTGGGATCAGCGTTGCCGCAAAAAAATGTTCTTAGGTGCCATTGACGGTGACCAAAGGTGCCAACTGGGTGCCACCAGCCCTTCAACGGCAGAGAGATATTTAAAAACACAAGAAACACAAGAATATGAAAGCATTGGTTCTACTCTATCTGTCAACGCACGCACGCAGCAAAGCAGCATTGTGAATTGGCTATAAGAGTTAGGTGGTCAGCCGCTGACTGAAGCGCTGTAATCTTACCTCGTTTTCGAGAATGCTATAGATTTCATACACAAGGGCTGCGTTCTATGTTGTTAAAAATGATTCAGTTCAGTGAATATGAAATAAGTGTTCGCAGATGAAAGAGAAAATAACTTGCACTCTGAATCAATTTTAAACATTTTAAGAAATGCTTTTTTTAAATATTATGTATTAAAATATATCAAGCTCATAAGGTGCCAAATGAGAACTGAAGGTGCAAAGGTGCCAATCGGACTGTAGGGTGCCAAAATGGCACAATTGTGCCACTTCGGCAACGCTGTTTGGGATTCTTGTGTTGTACTTTATATTAAAGTCTTCGAAAGGAGTTATATAGTCCGTTCTGTTCGGAATTGTGTTGGGTAGAATGCCCATATGACCAACCTGAGAGTAGGTCCATTTTTGAGATACTCTGAGTCTTAGAGCCGCTGTAGACGCAACTAGTTTCCCGTAGATGTCGACGGGAAGATGTAATATTGTGTCTAAAGCGGCCGTGGGGGTGGACCTAAGGGCCCCTGTGATGCATATGCTAGCAGATCTTTGTATGCGTTCTATGGATTTAATGTTGCATTTTTTCTCTAGCGCTGGCCACCAGACCATGATACCGTAAAGTAGAATAGGTCTGACTACCGCTGTATAGAGCCAGTTTGTTACTTTAGGTTGTAGATCCCATCTAGGGCCTAAAGCTTTTTTGCATGCATACATGGCTATTCTGGCCTTTCTTACACGTTCCTGGATGTTTAGTTTCCAGCTCAGCTTACTGTCTAGAATTATACCTAAATATTTGGCGTGTTTTGTGAATTTTAGCTCTTGGTTTCTAAGTTTAGGTGGAGCTATATTAGGAATTTTGTATTTCTTTGTAAAGAGTATTAGTTCTGTCTTGGAGGGGTTTACATCAAGTCCAACCATATCCGTCCATTTTGCTAGTTTTTTGAGAGCTGCGATTCCATGAGATCTCTTATGGTATTAGGAAATTTGCCAGAAATGGCAATGGACTATACCTAGTAAATAACAATATTTTTTTTTTGTGTATTTGTGTTTTCATATTTTTTACCTTAAAGGGTTTAGGAATGCAATTTTTGGACAAATTTCTATGTTTTTTTTGGAAATTTTTTACCTATAAGATTTTAGTCGGTATAATAATGTTTATGAATCATAGAGAAATTATTTGATGATGCATCCAACGTAATTACATGGATGACAGAACATAAATGACCTGGAGGAGCCTTCAATAATTGTTTTGGACAACGTATCATATCACAACAAATGGTAAGATAAGAAAATCATTTCTACTGGCCGAAAACCTGAGATGTTAATGCTATCAGAACGAAGGAGGAATACTTTTCTTACGGACTGATATGGAACACAATTACGGATACGGATACAATTGTTTTCAAAATGTAATCCTTATTCAGTTTATTAATAATTTATGGAGTCTCCGGTGACTTCTTCTTACCGTTACAAATGTGTTGTGTTTGTGTATATCTTCTTGTGGAGTGTATAAAATAAACAAATAGGTAAGTACAATTTTTAGGCCGATGATTTAATATCCTTTCCCGTTTCGCCTATTAAATATAATGAATACTTGCTTAGACATTCTAAACAACATTTTGAATCTCGAAATATTTTATTAAATTGAATTTTTCAAATGAATGCATCTAGTTTGCTGACTTTGTATCTGTCAAATATCAAATTAATTAGATATTGTCGTTGTTTTCCAGTTCCGTGAAATAAAGGTCGAATGGACTCTATTTCCATTTCAGATTGGAAATAATGTCGAATCCTACCTTTTTTAAGGTCGACTTTATTTCCCTAGAAAAATAGTAATAGGGTCGAAAAAGGAAATATGTATATTTTATATATCTAGTATATGTCGAAAATTAAAAAATAAATCCCATATCAGTAAACTGATCTCACTAAAGATTCACTAACGGGTACAATAAGGACGGACCGATGTTGAAAGTTAGCCACAAAACGTTGAAGAGTCGACTTTGAAGGGACCGGGCACGTTTTGATAATAAAATGTTATCATTTGGACATGCTGCTCAATCGTGTAACGTGCCATGGTGATTTGGAATCAGTCACTGAATAATAAGCACCAGATTAGACAGACGCCACCAAAACATCATGGTCGCCCCATGCTGCCAACATGGAACCGTTCCAATTGAAAAATCCGTATTTAATTTTAAAGCGTTCTTGTTTATTATTCGTCTTTATTTCAGGATTTGGCTCAGTGGTTTGTGCTGAACTACTGTGCGAGGGGTCCCACGTTCGATCGATCTCCGGAAAAATACAACATCTTAAGGTTTTTCCACTGTGCCACCTCTCGCGAACGTCTGACAAACATCCTAGTGTATAACTCTCCTGAAAGAGCTTCTCAATGCAGCCAAATTGTGGTCCCATTTATTCACCCCAAAAATAAAACTCACCCAAGGGAATGGTTGTGAGACGCTGTATTTTTCCGGAGATCGATCTATGTTGGCAGCATGGGGCGACCATGTTGTTTTGGTGGCGTCTGTCTAATCTGGTGCTTATTATTCAGTCATTGATGCCAAATGATAAAATTGTATTATCAAAACGTGTCCGGACCCTTCAAAGTCGACTTTTCAACGTTTGGTGGCTTTCAACATCGATCCGTCCTTATTGGATCCGTTAGTGAATCTCCAGTGAGATTATTAAATCCTGTATGGGGAGTCGTAGTACGAAACAGAGTTGGAACCCCTGGGATAGCTTATATAATGCATTTGTGGAGATTTATTATTAGTTTATTACCTTTTTTAATTATATCACAAGGTTTAGATTTTTGACCAAAATTTTTGAATGAATTTAACAAAATGGATTTCGGTCAAATGTCAGATTTTGACCGAAAATCAATTTTTCTAGTGGCAACACTTATTTCCAATATTTAATTTTTTTTGAACTAAAGTGGAACACACAAATTTTTGGTATTCGAATTACATATTTCCAGTCTGAAATTGAAATAAAGTCGATTCCACCTTATTTCCTTCGTACTGCCATTTATTTGTCAGCACCGTATATCAGCTGGTGTGGGTCGTATATTATGTGGAATGTAAACTACTTAGCGACTCTCTTTGCGAAATGATGTAGATAGATTCCTTTCTATGTTTTACAGTCGAAAGTTTTTCCCGGCGGTTACGTTTTCAAATACCTACCTCGTAAATTCATCACATGCAAATTGCTACAAAATTTGATATAGTAAAAAAAGAATACAACTTACCATCAGGAAGAGTTCCCAGTCCCCACATTATATTATCTACGGAAACACAAAGAGAAGAAAAGTTAAATTGTTAAAATACATCGATTACATTTGTTGCATATTTATAGTGATTAAAATATAATATATTTTATATAAGTAGGTAATTGGCAAGTTTAATTGCGAGCTAAGAAAAAACATTGTTTTCTAATACTAAAACATATTTTTCTAATACATATAAAAAAAACTAATCTATTTGAAATCTGTATATGAGTGTATTTGATTTTGCATATTCTCGCCACTAAATAATATTCACTACAAATTGATTATCTTTCTAGTTTGCTCCTTCATTGGTTAGTAGGTAGTTTCTAATGTTAAAATTACGAAAATAAAATAGTCTTGGAATATAGGTACTATTATATGAAAATCATAATATACTTGCACGCATCATCTATTAAAAAATATTTTGTTAAACAAATTGCTTTTAGAAGCGCAATCATAGACAATATTATGTCTCGTAGGAAATAAATATGTGCACTGTGCAGGTTATTATGGCATTTTAGTTTTAACAGCATTTTTCATTTAAAAAATTATTTGTTATCCGTCAAGGCCGAATGATAACAAAGAAGAAAAGAAAAAAATCATTTGGCTATCTTCTCTTGCACGTTGCACCTGAGTGCAGAATTACACACACAGCGAGGCAGACATTTTCCACATTTGTGTTACTATTCTTTTATCAATACCTACTGCTCACATGAGCGCCTACAGTACGAGTACAGCCTGACCTAAGCCTATCTGTAGCCCATAGGCTTACTATTGTACTGAATTCAGTACAATTTGACTTTCCCAAGTACGCAAGTACCACTTCTAAATTTTCAGTACTATTTGTACTATGTATTTTCAATTTTTGAAAGTTTATTTTTATAAAGCTTTCAAGTCAGACATATATAAGGTAAAGGATTAAACAAATATATGCTGAACGCACTCCTTTGTTTTAAGATTCTGAATGCATTCATTACTCTTGGTACTTCGTTAAAAATTATCTTTTGAAATTTGCTGCATTCCTAGAAGATGTGGAAAACAATTTGATTTCGGAGACATTTTTTGGAACACATTACAACATTTTTCACAAACAGCCATTTGGAAGATTAAGTAGATAAATTCAATCGTCCAATTTGTCTTAAGGTTTTTTTCCTGGTGAACAAAAAAGTATTGAGATTATCAATCATGAATATAGAGGTCTATCTGACTACGATAGAAATAGGAACATACTTCTATTTCTGAGTTTTGGGCTGAAATAGGCATTTTGCAAAATGAATGCAACGAGTTCATATTTTCAAATCCTACACCGCATTGTCCAGCGTGCTTTTTGTATTTCTTCTTATTCTTCCGAATGTTTTCTTATCAAAATAGCTATTATCAAAAAAAAAAAAAAAAAAGCTAAAGAATCGAATGCAGGCGTAATGTCTGCATTATTAGAACCTGAACATCTTATTAAAAATGAAGGCTGTCGCAGCTCTATGAATAAAACAGATCTTCACAAAATAAACTTGAAAATGAAGAACTTGTATAGCAGATTGTTATCTGAATGTGTTACAGTCGTGTTCAAATCACTTGGACAATTATGGTAGATTTTCTGTACAAAGTCTACAGTTTACTCAATCGACCGTTGGACAAGTGATTTTGAACACGACTATACAAAGACTAGTCTTAATCTGTTTATATGTATGTACATGGACTAAAGTTCCGACCTTGAGCTTGGTACGCTGCTCGTGCTAAATTTTAGCTCACATACAAAATTGTCTCCAAAATTTAGCTGAGCTAAATTTAAGCGAATCCATTCAGCCGAGCGGTATGTTGCTTCAGCTAAAAAATTAAATTTTTATTTCAGACTGTAGTGCATGTATATGTCACAATTTACCGCGCCCATTAATGGTTCGACACATTTTTTCTAACTAAATTTTTACAAATAATGTTTTTTTTTCTTCTGTTCTTTTGTGTTGCGGAAAAGTAAATAAGGATAAGGTTTTTCAATGAATACCTCGATGAATTTTTGAAGGAAGTTATTTTCAACGAACAGCTGTTTTCTGTGACACTTATATTTACAGCGCACTCTATGTCAACATTTAGCTAGGATTTTATTTAATGTTTGGAGAGAAAAATTGGAGAGCAGCTAAAATTTAAATTCGCTCGAACTGCGTACTAAGCTTTAGATTCAATTAAATGCGCCTTTATAACACCCTCCACTGGAAGGTATAAGTATTCACTTACATTTCTAACGCCAAGAAGGAGTAACCCTATACCCCAAAGCCATAATTATTCTGAATCAGGTGAGGATGCAATTCTGAAACGATTTAGCCATGTACGTCTATCCGTCCGTCGGTCTATCTGTCTTTTAAAAACACAACAGAGTCCAACCAAACGAAACGACCTAAATAAATAAATAGGTGGCGCAACAGGCGGGTGACACCCAAGGCCTAGCTTCTCGCAACCATTCGTTTTGTGTGAGTTTCTATTTCTGGGACGAATGGAAGGGACCTACAACTTTATGCCGAGTCCGAACGGCTGAATTGAGAAGCTTTTTCATGACAGTCATACTCTCGGATGTTTGTCAGACGATCGCGAGAGGTGGCGCAGTAGAAAAAACTTTTAAGATGTAATTTGTGTTTTTCCGGGGATCGAACCTGGGATCCCTCGCACAGTAGTAACGAAACGACCTAGGCGAATGAAATTTTGCGAAAGGACTTCTTTGTTCCAGTACCTCCCTGCATGCACGAAACCATTATAAAAGGTACGTACTTGTGTATACTTACGAACTCACATAAATGCAACATTTTGCAAGACTTAAATGCGGGGGAGGTTATAAAAACTGGCCGATGATAGCTACTGGTTTTTTTTGTTTTTTTTAGTAAAATATTTTTTTTTTATGTTTTCGTTTGGTTTTATACATTTAAGAAATTTAAGTACTATTCAGTACAATTTTGTTTCAGTTTTCAGTACAATTGAGAAAAGTCGATTTTCATCACTGCTGTAGCCTATAGCCATAGCGACCGAAAATTCTCAAGTTTTAGCAGTTTGAAAGCATGAGAGCCAGTCGCAGAGAACAGCGAAGCGAATATTTATATGTATCAGTTGCAGCGATGCCGTTTGCAAATTTTCGAATGAAGTGTTTTAAGAAGAAAATAGGAGTTTTTTGCTCAAAAGTAAAGTGTTGTCATAAAAGTTTAAATTTTTATTTTAAAGGACTATAAATACGAAAAAAAACTAAATTAAAGATAAAATACTATAGGTGTATTCACGACTCGGTGTATCAGGTCCAGTATAATGTGAAAGTGTAAACTTTTTCTACATTATAACAACAATAGGGATATTCACGATTCAGTGCATCAGGTCTACATTGTGAAAGTGTGAAGTTTTCTTACACTGTAACAACAAAATATACTCGCCACACTTTTACTATACCCCAGACCTATAGTAGGTAACAAACAAATACAACAGTGTAAAATGTAAAAGTTCGCAAATGTCAGTTCGATTTTAAAAGTTTTTTGTCATTTGCTTTAGTGTTGCTACAGGGACTAGAAAAAGTGTGTTCACGATGTGATAAAAAATAATAATAAGGGTATTCACCTAATCTGATAAATTTATGCAGCTCGTAAATGTATAAAATTCTGCGGTGCTTTAAGTGAGCACCCCTTGGAAATGTCATTGCGTAAATCGACTGTCGAGTAATCAAAACAAATTTTTCACTTAAATTCATACAGTCATTCTCAGATCTTCCTAAAAAAAACTCTGGAAACAAACAAACAATTCATACGACTGTCTGTCAAAGTTTGAAACTTGTGATTTGCGTAACTTTCCGCGGTTGATTTCCGAGCCTAAATCGTGGCGTAAAATTATGAAGTCTGTGTAAACTATTCCCCATACAAAATCTGACATTTCATTTATGACATGGTAAATTTTTGCTTTACGAAGTTCATAAGGGTTTTACGCGTTTAAGTGAATACCCTTAATATTTTACAATTTTACTAGACCTAATAAACCGAATCGTGAATACCCCTTATATTATAAGGTACAATTCATTAATTTCCAAAATTATTTAAAATCGTATTGCCAGTTATTACTAAACAAAACAATCGTTTATAGGGCCAGTTTCAAGATTAGCTGATAAAGTCTCGGATAGCCTATCAGCCAGTTCAACCGGCTGTTAAAGCCTCTATCCGGAAGATTTAAACAAAATATTTATTTGATGTGGCTGGAAAAAATTTAGTTTTAGAGCATTCTTTCGTTGACCGGTGTAGACAGCAGTCAGAAGTGTTATATCATGCATTTATTTGAATTCTTAAATGTCGAATTAGATGAATATTACAACCATATAGGGCCCCGTAGGAACAGAGTATTTGAAATTATTTTTAGAAACCCTCGACGATGAAGATTTCTGAATTTTCACTATTTTGTTTAACTATATCCATGCCCAGTCAATTCCTTTCACCGTGGGCGTTGGACTTTGCCAGGGGTGCATTTTGTCACCTCTTCTTTTCATTACTTATATGGACTGGATGTTACAGCGCAGTCTTGGCGAAGAAGTCGTTTGCTCTTCGCTGATGACTTGGTCATCCTTTGGTCCTCTTAGACGGAACTTCAATGCGACTCAATGTCGAGCAGCTACTGCTCCGGACGCAGCGGTGGATTAGTCATTTTAAAGCGCATGTCCCCAACCATGATCTTACAACGTGCTATGGAATCCGTACAATCGGGCACTCGGGCAGGCGTCCTCTAGGTAGACCCAGGATGAGATGGTTAGATCAAGTCCATAATATCTCCCCTACCCATATGGGAATTGCCCTTTATGATTTACAGTCGATGGCGTAGAATCGAGACTATGGACGGTGCACTTGGACTTGCGCAACGTACACCCGCGACCCACTTAAGGGATAAGCGGGGTATCGAAAATGAGTGAATGAATGAATTTATCCATGCTAAATTAAAAAAACTAGAACAACACAATTCACTTAAAAATGTGATAAATAATAAAAAACATCATTTCCATTCCTGTCAAACAATTAGTGCCTGATAAATTTTTCTACCGGATAGTTTATCAGAGACTTTGACGATAAAACAGAAAAAAAAAATCAGCTACTTTTATCTGGTGAAAAGCGTTATGTGTCGGCTAACTATCCGAAACTTTATCCGGAACATTTGAAACTGGCCCTTAATCTAAGCTTTATTGCATTTCAATACTACATCTTTTGGTGGTGTCCAGTTCTTAGCCCTATCTGAAGAAACAATTCCTAAGTGCTTTGATTAACTTTAAATCGATAAAATAGTTTAAGACATTTTTAAAATATAATTTCATAGACCTCAAATAGACGCGGGGCACTCGGATTGAAATTCTAAATGTTTACAATCACAATCAGAGACTTCATACTTAAAGAAATGTTATTTTATATACATATCAGTGAAGTTCCAATAGTTATCGAAGAAACATAACAACCAGTCCTAAACAACTTGTTAAGCCATGCTGCTATTTTTGGAGGTCGTTCTTCAACTTTGTTAGAAATTCGAGAAATTAGGTGATATGGATATATGTAAATATTATAGATATTTATTATGAGGAGAGGTAAAAAACAAATTTCGTGTATTGGCATTACTCTCAGTGGGGATAGATAGTGGCCAGTCATCGTAATCGATCGCATTTCATGCAATCTATTCGTTTGATCTGTAATTATTTCACTGTCTTCACACTATAGCGAATCTTGTTCTGGCTATCCCAATATTGCTATAGAATTCATTACAGGTCAAGCAATTTATCTATATTAGCGTAAGTCAAATAAATACATTAGAGATTAATCGTATTTAAAAATATGGTTTGCTTCATTCATTCAGAGTATGTCACATAGTAGCTGAATAAAAAAAAGGATGCCCAAGACTTTGTATGATAATAAAACTTAATATGCAACTATCCCTACAACGGTCTCTGGTTGTTAATGTTTAACGAATTCTGACAAAAAAAGGATGATACGAGCAAATATAAAAATGTATACATTTAGAATTACTATTTTTGTATTTTCTACAACATTCGATATAATGTTGGCTTACTACTATTATAATATGTCGATTAATAGCTTATCAATGCTCATACAACATTGATTATATTCTAAACTCTAAAACGAAACTTAAGAACTTCGTTAAATTATGAGTACTTTATGAGTACATTTGATAAATATTGATAAGTTAATTGTATAAAAAAAAACGTCACACACACAATATTCTATTGCTTTTGCAAACTGTGTAGCTAAACCCACAATCACTACGTAT
The DNA here is from genome assembly GCA_949372485.1 of Cheilosia soror. NCBI lineage: Eukaryota > Metazoa > Arthropoda > Insecta > Diptera > Syrphidae > Cheilosia > Cheilosia soror. The sequence continues at coordinate 228,206 of OX443561.1, read as the reverse complement.
GTATGTATAGTAAATCTAAGGAGAAGTCCCACAGGATTGCGTAGGCAAGAAAATACATTAACAAATATGACTATATTAAGCAATTGCCTAGAACCACACATTATCATAATAATATAATCTTAATGACGAACAAAATACGTGAGCAAATTTAAAAATAGTAAAAAGACATTTATTTTATGAAATTAATTAGCAAATATATAAACAAAAATGTATCATGTCCATTACCATTGTAGGGTTAAATTTCACGCGCTTTTTTTCAGATTGGTTATGTTATTTATAGTTACACTAAGTTACATGTAATAGAAGTACATAGGTAAATGTATGGTGATTATATATCATTACCGTTATTCGTCACAAAATGGTTTATTTAAAATTATAGTTTTTGATGTATATGTTATGTTATTCATATAGGTTCTAATTAAATAAAACGTTTTATATCGTATGAACTGAAATCTTTGCATATCCCTTCATTAAAAATACCTAAATCTATATAGTAATAAGTAAAACTATATTAGTTTACACGCCTAATTATAATTAACTGTTACATTTTTTTATCTAAATATTTATATATATACCCCAATTTAAAATAGTTCATTTTCGCTAATATCCTAAAAATTGTTGGAAAAATATCGATTCGTTACATTAAAAAATAAATATTCACTTTTTTACTGAACCTCTAGGTCACATATTAAATAAAAACACATTCAAGTAAAATTTAGAAAGAACGTACGCTTTCAATGAAATTTCTATTTATAAACATATTTTATATATAATTTGCGAACTTTTAAAACTAAGTTAAATTAAACTATTACTTTGCTTTCAATATTGTTAGATACATTTGAATTATTACGAAAATGTTCAAACACTTTGTGGCACTTTAGCCCTAAGCATCAGTAGGTGTTATAAATGACATCTAAAGTGAAATATAATTCTTAGCTATTTTTTTTAATACGGACATCTTTGTTATCTAAATATGTGTTAATTGCATATTATATGTACTAAAAAAGAGTTATTACAAAACATTTAATGTTCACTCATCCGTCAATGCTTTTAAGTATTTATTATTGATTAAATAAAATAGCTTTAACGTTTTTTGGTCAAATATGCGAATCATAAATGAATGGAATGTCTAAAAAAACATGAAATGATTCTCAGGTGTATTTGTAATTATAGCAACAACTTATAAAACTACGGCGGCCGTATTATTCACTCGGTTAAAAAACTGATTTAATTTTGACCGTGGTTTTTAGACCAAGTATTATTCACTTAAGCTTTAACCATAACCCTGTTTCCAGATAAGTGCAATGTTTTCTGATAAGGTCCTTAAAAATTATATTGAAAGGATATTTTACCACAGTGAGCTTGAATTAACGGTAAACTTTTACTTCCATGCATATTTCACACTGAGGTCCTTGAAGCCGCAAAAAAGGATATTCATTAGAGCAATAAGGTTTAAATTGTTATCAATACATTCTTATCTTCTTAAGACCAAGTATTATTCACTTAAGCTTTAACCATAACCCTGTTTCCAGATAAGTGCAATGTTTTCTGATAAGGTCCTTAAAAATTATATTGAAAGGATATTTTACCACAGTGAGCTTGAATTAACGGTAAACTTTTACTTCCATGCATATTTCACACTGAGGTCCTTGAAGCCGCAAAAAAGGATATTCATTAGAGCAATAAGGTTTAAATTGTTATCAATACATTCTTATCTTCTTAACATATTACGCAGCATATTTAAATAATAATAAAATAACAAATCTTTGCCCAAACTGTCAAACGCGCTTTTTCATAGGTTTAAAATATACCACTTTTACACGCTTTAAAAGTTAGTTAGTTAGTTAGGCTTATTTTGGTGGTTTAAAGGCGTTTTAACCACGTATTTAAACCGAGTGAATAATTCGGCCTTTATAGTCGTTTTTATAACATAGTCGAAAGGAATTTTAAATGTATTTTAATTCAATATTTCTAAATCTATTACATGATAAGACAATTTCTCTGCGCAAATATCTTGTAACACTGTTTTTATGACGGATCCATTGATTTTCTTTAACAACGTTTGTTGGCCGAAATTTTTTGTAAAAGGTTGAAAACTGTCGCCTAAAAATATGTGTAAAAAAAATTTTTTGACTCATAGGAACCTGCTCTTATTCGTATTAGGGAATATACGTATCTCGTATAGAGGCTAAGCCTACATACCTCTTCAAAATAAACGAATTCACATAATAGAGTGCAACAAAATATCAGAATAGTTCTGGTTTCTTAATGTACCTAGGTACATTGCATACATTGCACTAATTGTATTCTATAAAAACTAATTCAGTGGAATGAACGCATCCACGGCTCATTTTTTGTGAGCTTGTTGTAAATAACGCTGATTTAAATGTTACAAAATGTAGACAGTTTAAGCTATCTGCGTGTCTGCCTAATATGTATTGGTTGTTGCTATACATTTTTGGGAATGTAAAAAATCATATCTACACTCTACAGCTTATGCAAACTATTTACACAACTTAAAACATGTACAGCCTTATTTATAAACTTTATACACTCTCAATAATAACTCTAAACGCAAAAACCTAATATATATTTTTGCGTTTAGACCTGTTATAGAGAGTGTATAAAGTTTATAAATAAGGCTGGTAGAAAACAATCCCACAAATAGTTTGTATTTTTAACATGCAAATCAGGTTATTTCAGGGGGCGGGCGTTTGCGCCAAAAGTTTTTAACACACAAGTAAAACCTGCAAATTTTAAATTAGAAGTACCTAATCTATAAATATGTTCTTCCTAACCATGCTGCGGTAATAATACCTACATGATTCTTTGTGTATTTGGTAATTGTTAGGAGTAGACAAGTGGAAATCATTTTTCGTGTCACCGTAGATATAAAAATGACCCAAACAAGAGCTTCATGTTTATTATCGGCTGATATAACACCAACATAATACCTATAGCGATACTTGGGGCTCGATCTTTGCCAAATCCTCATATTTATTTGTCACTTATCATTCGCTAATTGATGTGGGAACTCGTCCTCTGTCTAAGGCTTTTCATCTATAATAAAACTAAGTTAAAAAAAATAATAAGCTTTGCAGTCCCCTGTGGTATTAATCGACTTTTGCGAGCAGCTTTTTATTACTGCATCTGATCCAGTCTGATCGAAGGACCGATGCTTACTTGATTTCGAGTATGTTCAACATAGAACTTAATATTTTTCAATTAAAATAATATTTTGTATGTGTAGCCATTCGATTTTCTTTTCATCAAAACGGAGATATAAATAATCTCATAAAGATAAAAATGTAATTATCGTAGCTTAGAATGTACCTATCTAATAAGTGTGCCTATTGTACCTAATAAATGTAATTTTAGGTAAGTATATGCCAAAAAAAAAATGTATAATCAGCTAATTTATTTGCATCACTTTTCCAACTATTTATAAAATTAAGAACTAAAGCAGAAAACTCATTGTTGACGGGGAATTTGTGTAATAACAGCAGTTGATGGTCATAAGCCTAATGTATTAGTTCCTGGTATTTGGTACAAAGTGGCAGTTGGAACATCAAGTCCCTGCAGTGATAAAAGATCACTCAGAGGATAACTGAGCGTTGCTGCCGTAGACCGAATATGCGATTGTTGAGAAGCAGCTGTTGCAGTTGCTTGAGGCCTAATTTGGGCAGCAGCTGCTGCTAAGAGACGCTTATAGCCAACTATAGCCGCTGCATCATACAGCGATGGCACTTGCGGATTATTAGCAGCAGTAGCGTACTGTAAAAACGATGGGCCGTGGTGGGTAATTTGTCCAGCACCCGCATTTGCGGATAAAGGTATAATTGTATGTGATGGAGCAGCAGCAGCTGCAGCAGCTGCCATAGCAGCAGCATTATGTTGTTGTTGTTGTTGTTGTTGTTGTTGTTGATGCTGGTGTTGTTGGTTAGCGGCTGCTGCTGCGGCCGCGGCTGCTGCAGCAGCAGCCAAATTAGCTGGTATTGGATATGGTGTATAGCGGATTGAAGCTGTTGCTGGACCTGAGTTTATAGTATTTGAGTGATGAATATGGTGATGGTGATGTGCGGCAGAATGGGCGAGTGTACTACCAACCACACCACCACTACTACTGCTATTGCCCCAAACTACCAACTCACCATATGCTGATCGACCTGCAGCTCGAGTCTTAGCTAGGTTTGCCGGTAACATGACTTCCTTGGGTTGGGCTTTCTTGCATTCCACCTAAAATTAGAATTAAATTTCGATAGCGGTCAAATATTTTTAGAAATGGGTATATAGGTATGCATAAATTAATAAAATCAAATTAAATAACATAATATTTATCTCAGTAATAGAACAGTAACGGTTCCGTGACTGACAGATAAACCACAGACCAAACCGATAGTAGCAAAGTCATGAAACTTTGTGCTTGTAGGTATTCCGCTAGCTGTTTAAGATTCATTGACAATGTTTATAAGCAAAAACGTTTTGTATTTTAGAAAAGTAAGAGTGATCTAAGCAAAATTACATTACATTTATACATTAGTATTTATTGAACTTTAATATATGTAATACAATTTGACTTAAGGCTAGTTAACAAAATGTTGATGAATAATTAATATTATAATATGTTGGCTCAACAACAGGGACCCAACGAAGTACAATGAATGAATTTAAATAATTATATTTACGTACAAAAATTCTGAGTGTTGTCTCAGATTCATACTCGTATCGTATGCATCGTTGACTGTGTTGACTTCAGGGTATTCAAATCCGGGTGTCGGATCTAAGCAACATTTCAAAATTATGAGTAGTAAAAATTTACTACGATATGCAGAAAAATATGATACAGAAAACAATAATTTAGAAAAAAATATATCGAAAAAATATGTTTGAATAAAAAAATCTCGAATAGCAAAACTCTAGAAAAAAATCTAGAATTATGTTATATTAATTTTTGAGACAATGGTAACAATTCGCGCGCGGGGATTAATATTAGGTAATTCAAAATTTACTCATAAAGAAAACTTTTTAAATTGCATGTGTACGCACAAAAATTTGATTCACTGTTCACGAAAGCAAATTAGTCAGCAAAAAAAAAAAAAAAAACAGCGAGGTCTATAACACAAAGCGACATATCGACGAGATTTACAAGTCCCTCTTGAATTTGTCCACATGTGATCATAAGTTCAGCATTTAACTTGTTACTTTGTTACAGTTTGTAGTAATTCACTTGTTCTACAAGTATGTATCTACTTGTCGCGGTGTGTTATAGGCCCTAGGTCTTCTAAAACCTTATTGACTTGCTCTTCTCAAAACACCGCGTGACTTAACTGCGACATTATATATTTACACATATACGTTTACATAATACATACAGTCAAAGAGTGAAACAAATGAAAGTTAACGAAATTAAAACAAATAAGGGCTTAATCAAAATAGTATCTATATGCGCTATATATACATATGTTATATCAGACACTACTTGTGCGTCCCCAAAAGATAAATGCAACATAATACCAAGCAAACCCACGCTTGACTTCAGATTCAACTGAATCATTCACAGATATGCTGCATAAGCAAAATGTATTATAAACAAACCCACGCTTGACTTTAGATTCAACTGAATGTTGAACCAATACAAATCTTATCTACAAATTTGCTGAATAAACAAAAAAGCACTATATAAAGGGTCCATCTGACCATAGATCACTCAGTTCTGTATTACACTTCGTTTAAGCCCAAGATTTCCCCCCACCAGTGGTAAGGAATCTGAAGCTCAATAAAAATATTAAAAATTAAAAAAGTTGTTTCATTTAAAAGTTGGTTTCTGTTCGTTAAGAACAGAAAGAAATATATTTTTTGTGTTCAACAAGAAACACAAATAAAAGTGGCGCAGTCGGTAGGATACCAGTCAGACGTATAAGTGAAAATTATAAAGAGATATGGTAATCCAGTGATCGAACCGAAAAGAAAAATTTTTTTTTTCTCGCGATCAAACATTTTTGTGAAACCAAAAAACACCGAACGAATGTCGATACGACTCACAAATATTGAGAAGTGAAAAGTGAATAATACAATCGAACGAATATCGATTTAAACACTTAAACAAATCAGTGACAAACAATTTATTTGAACGAACATTGAATAATTGTTAATAAGAAATTATTTAGTAATTCAGTCAGTGCATATGACCTATATTACGAAATCCGTAGAGGAAAAATAATTTGAAGTAGAAAAATAAACCCAGAGATAAACTATCTCAACTTAAACTGGACGTCCGAAGACGAATAGCAAGAATTAGAAGAAACAACCTAAGGAGAAACATATCCCCAGACATAATGGAGTTGGCGAACAATAATCAAGGACAACATCCTCAAAATCCAGCACTACAACAAGCTGCACAACCGGATCAACAAATTGGTAATTTAAATTTAAGGTCCCTAGAATTAAATCCCCTTAAGTATATTGAACGTTTACAAAATTTCGATGGGAAAACTGAAGATTTACCTATTTTTATTTCAAATGTAGATGATATCATTCCTACATTATTAACATACAATGAACAGTCACAAAAAATGTGCATAAATATTTTAAAATCAAAATTCATAGGTAAAGCTCGACAAGCCATAGAGATACATACACATCTAACAAGATGGGTAGATATCAAAGCTATGTTATTAGAAAATTTTGGTGGTTTTAAAAATAGTTATCAACTCTATGAAGAGTTAAGAAGCGCCCACTTTGGTGGAGACGTTTTAAGATTTTATAATTACATTCAAAGAATATTATCATTACTAAACCAAAAGTGCCTTCAAGAAAATAACATATCAGATATTATTAGGAATACAGAAACTGCATTAAATATATTTAAAGAAAGATTACCTATACACATGAGAACAATTCTTTATGCATTAAAGCCAGCCACTATGGAACTCGCTTTGCATGAACTAAATAGCGCAGGGTTTGTCATAAGACAAAATAGTGACACAGACAGACAGAAGTACAATAATAAAAGAATAGAAAACAGGCATAACCAAAACCCTAACAAAAATAACTATAGGAACGATAAAAACCAGAATTGGCAACCGAAGCAATATGCGCCTAACTAACAACGTCCTTATGGTAATAATAATAACAATAATTATTATAGAAATCAAAATTACCATCAACCACAGCGTCTTGAACCAATGGAAGTAGATCCATCATCGTCTCAAATACGAAGATTCCAACAACCTAGACAACAAAATAATTATGTAGAAACAAGAAACGAACAAATTTCAGAGGAAGCAAATTTTTCGGCATTTAGCCTCGGAACCTCACTTCCCTATATTAAATTAGGAAAAGCAAATAAGATTATAAGACTCCTAGTTGATACAGGAGCAACTAACAGTCTTTTGCGTGAACAAGATTCACCAAGAGAATATATTAAATGGCGTATCAAACCTATGACAATACGCACAGCAGGCAACCCAATAGTCGTCACAAAAGACGTTTCAATTCCAAAAACAAAAATTGCACTACCAGTTAAATACGATTGTGAATTCCAAGTATATACTTTCAATGAAGAGTGAAATACAATACGTACAGGGGAAAGAAAATAAAGTAGCAGACGCACTGTCCCGGATAAAAATAGAAAATAATATCAATATGATAAATAACGATAACGATGATGACGTACACACTCAACACAGCGCAGAATCAGATAATTCAAGCTTAATCCCTATTAGTGAAAAACCGATTAATATTTTTAATCGACAAATAATTCTTAAAGTCAACACAAATGACGAAGAAACAAAAATTATTTATCCACATGTTGGGAAAAGAAGAATTCTATTCACACGCAAAGAATTCAAAGAAAAAGACTTTGAAGATATAATTAAAGAAGTAGATATTAGAATGTTAAATGGCATATATATAGAAGATGAGGACATCTTTAAAAAATTCCAAGAGAAATGGAAGTTAGAAAATACAAAATCAATCAAAATATTACACAGAAGCACAAAACTCTTACAAGATCTTAAAATAGACGAAGCAAATGAAATAATATTAAAAACACATAAAAATAACAACCATATAGGCATAGAAAAAGTATATCTGGATCTTAACCAAAAATATTATATACCAAATTTTAAAACCTTAATAAATAAACAAATTAATAATTGTCATCTATGTCTGACAAAAATCGAAAGAAACCCGATTAAGTTACCATACGAAAAAACAGTAACCCCAAAAAATCCAAATGAACACTATCACATAGATATATGGTTCCTAAACCATAAGAAAAAATACCTTTCATGCATTGACAAGTTCAGTAAATATGCAGCTATAGAACCTATAAAACATAAAACATACACCGACGTTTTAAATGCTTTAATGAAAATATTTACGTATATGAAAAAACCCAAACAAATTACCCTTGATAACGAAAACGCTTTTGTTTCTGAAACATTGAAAAATTTCTTAGAAAATAATGATATAAATGTTCACTATTGTACAGCTAATCGCCATACAGGTAATTCAGACATTGAACGTCTCCACAGCACACTTAATGAACATATACGAATTTTAACCCAAATACAAGAATCAGGTAAGGAAAATGAGCCCATTGAACATACAATTAAAGCAATAGACACTTATAATAATGTCATTCATTTAACAACAAAAGAAAAACCTATAGAAGTACATTTCAATAATATCAACAATGAATTAATCTATAAGCGTATCGAGGAAAGTAAAACTAAAATGTTAAATAAATTAAACATAAATAGAAAGGATGTTAGCATAGACGAAAATTACGCAAAGATAACAGAACCAGAAAGAATAAAAAACAAAATAGCCCCGAAACATAAGAAGGTGAAAGTAATTAATAAATGTAACAAGAAATACACGTTAGAAGAAGGAAACAGATTTAAGAAAAATCCTAATCGTATTCTTCATAAAGATCAATTTAGGAAAAAGAAAAAATACCAACAAATAAAAACACATATCTAACCAAAGATCAGACTATTTATGAAAATACAAAATACATGAAAAATATAAGTAAAATAAATGATGATTGTATTGAAAATATACTTAAAAAATCAATGCACTGTAAACTTGTAAGAAATTTAAATGAAGAAGTATTAGAAATAGGAAATAACAATCTTATATGAATTAATGTAAAATTACAAAAAATTAAACAAAACTGTAACAATCAAAATATTATTATCAAAGGTAACTACCTAATTAAATTCGAAAATTGTAAAATTGAAGTAAACAATAAGGTTTACGAAAGACAAAACTATAAACATGAACCATTAATTCCCAATACCATTTTAGATATTAATTATACTAAAACCGAAGATTTAACTTTCCAAGAACTACATTATCAAAGCATAAATAATTTAAAAGAAATTCAAGAACTTCATTTTAAACATAAAAAGTCAAGTTGGACTATATACCTTATCTTTGTAACTATTATAATCATTGTAATCATTTATGTTTATCTAAAAATAAGAAATAGAAATAAGAAGATTATAAATAATGTAAATCTTCCAACGGTCACTTTCCGACCCGTAGAAGACTCTAAAGGGGGAGGTGTTATATCAGACACTACTTGTGCGTCCCCAAAAGATAAATGCAACATAATACCAAGCAAACCCACGCTTGACTTCAGATTCAACTGAATCATCCACAGATATGCTGCATAAGCAAAATGTATTATAAACAAACCCACGCTTGACTTTAGATTCAACTGAATGTTGAACCAATACAAATCTTATCTACAAATTTGCTGAATAAACAAAAAAGCACTATATAAAGGGTCCATCTGACCATAGATCACTCAGTTCTGTATTACACTTCGTTTAAGCCCAAGATTTCCCCCCACCAGTGGTAAGGAATCTGAAGCTCAATAAAAATATTAAAAATTAAAAAAGTTGTTTCATTTAAAAGTTGGTTTCTGTTCGTTAAGAACAGAAAGAAATATATTTTTTGTGTTCAACAAGAAACACAAATAAAAGTCATATGTATGTTGTATAGCTATGTACCTACTTACGGAGGAATTTGTATATTATTTTGTATAGAAAAATGTTCACGACTGGGTCACAAGAAACTTCCTCGTTTATTATTAATGTCGCAGAATCTCAGTCATTTTAGCAAATTTTACGTTTAAAATCATATCCACTTAAGATGTACGCATGTTTAGTAACTGAACCCTTGTTAATTAAAAAAGTAATACATACTATGTACATAGACATACGTAGATATTAACTACAACACTTTATTAATTACTTTCTAATTTCACCCCGAACTGACACTTGAAGGAGGCAAGTAAGCGATGAATTTCAAATTCCCATTTTTGATTATATAAAAAAAAGTGGTCTCAATGGTCGGGATTTGGATACGGCTGTATTCGAGTTTTCTAAGAAAAACTAAGTACGTGATCATGTTTAGAATGCTTAAGTTGTCTTAAATATGTATTTTGATCAAAATCGTTGGAGCGGTTTTTTGTAAATTATACTGACAAATGTGACAACTTTGGATTCGAAAAGCACTGTTATTAAACTGTCTAGCTGAAAACTGTGTACCTACGACATATTCTTCAGGTTAAAAACATTACCTAGCAGTTATATTTTCATCCAAATCGAAAATGGCCTTTTCGAGAAATGAACAGTTTTTAAAGTACATATATTAAAAATAAGATATAAAGTATATTAAGTACCATTTTTAGCGATTGTGGTGGAAATTAAAGGACGCATTCATGGTTCAAAAAACACTGTTTTCCAACTGCTTAGCTCAAAATTGAGCAAATGGTATTACTATGGATTTAAGCATACCTGCCATTTTATCATAATCGAAAATGGCGTTTTTGAGATATGAGCAGTTTTTTAAAGTTCTATTATTATGGATCTGGGTGGATATCAAAGTACGCAGTCTTTTTAGAAAAAAACTGAGTTTGCTATCAAGTTAACAAAGACGATAGTACCTATCTCAAAAATAAGTTTTTTTTTTAAAATCGTTTGTGCCGTTTTCGAGAAAAAGCCATTTTTCAAAAGTACCGTTGCTGGGATTTTTAGCGAAAAACTGGGTATGCATTCATGTTAACCATGCCTACATTAACTCCACTATCAATTTTGGTTCAAATAGTTAGAGCCGTTTTCAAATCTAAATTCTGTAATATTTCGTAAAATTTTTATATGGGGAGTTCCTCTATCATCGTAATATCAGAATTGATCAATATCTCGAGTTCGAAATTTTGTACGAAAAGAACCTACACATGCATTATCTTTCTCTTACTACCTATACGAGAAAATTAAAAATAGCCTCACTATACACTACAAATAAAATTACAATAACGTACACTACATTCGCACGTAACGTAACGTAGGACTAGCACCTCTGACTGAATACTGAATTCAAGAAACGAGACAACAACGAGTCGAATTGGCAGAAAAATTCCATAAAGCATGTCGTGGTTAGTTGAACAAGAACTACATAATTTTTTATAGTTATACGCTAGGCCAGAAGTATACACAGATGGGTCTAAGACGGGGGACGGAGTAGGAGCCGGGATTTTCTCAGTTCCATTCTCCCTAAACCAGTCTTTTAGACTACCTACTAGAGTTGGGCAATTTAGTTCATTTGAGTGATCGATCAATTTAGTTCATATCACGCTACTGAACTAGTTCGCTCATTTTAGTTCAATTTAGTTCATGGGGTTGTTGGATGCAGAGTATAAAGTATAAAGACAATTTTAAGCTTTTTACAGGAATTTTAAAGCGAGCTATTGAATTCAGATTTTTTTACGATTTAAATTACATAATAACTCATTGTTATTTGTCAAGTGTCATTTATGACAATAACGATGACGTCTAGTCATTTTTTCAACTACTGTTTGTGAGCTCCTGAAAGGTTACCGAAAGTTCTCAAACTTTGTTCAAAATAAACGATGGTGGTAGAGTTACGTGAAGCAAATAAAAGACGATCTCGTGCACTACTATCGCTTGGACGACTGTCGTCTTAAATTTTATGGAATGAGTACCCTTGATGCTCGCGTATACTGGCATCTTGATGTGTAGACTGTGGTCTCATCAAACCTAGAATTCCTTCGAACTGTGTTGAGTCCATTCGCAAAAAATTGTGATAAAGTTCCGTCTCTTCAGCTTTGAATTTGGAGTAGAATCCTTACTGCTGACAACGGGCCACCTGCACTCCTTCGTCCAAACACTACGTCGTTTTTATGTCAATTCATCAATCTCGCAGTCTTCTAACACGTAGAGTGCAAATAGTCGCAAGTGCAATATTTTGTTCCATTATCGCCGTACTGCAAAAACCAAGGACCATACATTTTAAATTGTCTGACAATGTCTGATAACGGATAGACCAATTTTTCATATTCAAATATCTGACAACGTTATCATAATGTGAACGGACAATTTTATATTGTAAGATAGTTGGCTATTGTAGGCTTATTGTCAGTCATTTTCAGAGGATTGACAGATCTGACAATCGTGTGTGCTTAGCTTTAGTTTATTCCGTTTGTATGAAAAGCATTGCGCGGTACTAATAATCATTTTTAGTGCCCAAGATAAATTTTACGAAGTCAAGAAAATGTCCATATAAAATTACCTATTGTGACCGTCAAAATATAATTTAATATAGTAATTTGCAGGTTAAAAATGATTATTGGTAAGGCGAATTGAAAATAATAACCGTGAACTAAATCTGTGTGAACTTAGTTCACTAGTTCACTAGTTCACTATAGTGAACTAGTTCATTGAACTAGTTCGTTCGTGAACTACACAAGCCTACAGTACCTACAGCAGAACGCAGCGTTGCCGCCGAAAATAAAAAAAGTGTGCCACTTTTTTCAGAGGAGCGCGCCCTTAGCGTGTTCAAAGAAAACGTTTTTTTTTCACATTTACACCGTCAAGCCAACGCCAAACCGAAACAAAAAACGAAGAAGCACTTAAGGACCATATACATGAGAGCGACCACTTCCTACGAACGAACGAATATTCGCAAGTGCTGAGCTGATACTGACAGCCCGTTCACATGAAAACGTTTCTAGGTCGTGGCAGTTCGCGAATTTCAGCCATTATCAAACACTACAGTGAATACAAGCAGGAGGGTTGCAGGGGCTGCTTATTTAAATGTTCATGGGGTTCTTCTAAGGAAAAATTATAAAAAGCTAAAATTAAGAATCTGAAAAGGTTTTGCGAAATGATCTGTTATTGAAATGTAATGGTGTGCTTACGCTTACACTCAGTATGGTGTGCTTACACTTACACTGAGAATTAAATATTTGAGTAAGGTAAGAGAAATGAAGAAAACGTGCCTTTTTGAATTTTTGCGTGCCACCGTGCCACAAATAAATTTGCGTGTCCAAAAAGCACGATCGTGCCACTTCGGCAACGCTGAGCAGAAGATATGGCCAGCGTTGCCGTCGACTTTTCGAAAAATGTATCTTTTGTTTTTGAAAAATGTATCAAAAGTATTTAAATTTAAGTTTGTAAAATGTACCAAATGTATTACAAGAAAATATCGGTTTTTCAAATAAATAAATTTACCAGAAACGAAACAAAAATCTTTACATCACAGCAACAGCATAATATTCACATCACCTGATAATCAGGCAGTTGACTGCGCAACTGCAGAGGTTCAATGTCAAACCGTACAGGTACCGTGTAGGTACAGTACCTACAACTATAAAGAATAACATCCTGTTATGACATTCCGGAGACAAATTTAGTTCAATTATTTAAAAATCGTATGTTTTCGATTAGTTTGTGAAGTATATAATTAATCAATAACAAAAATGTTATTGAGAGATAGAAGATAACTACAAAACGTAATCCCCAAGTTTAGGTTTTGGAACATAATATTTTGTTAAAGCGGGATTATAAAAAGCGGGATTTTAATACCGGGATTTTAAGAATCGGGATTATAAAAGCGGAATATCGAACCCAACCCATTTCAAAGTCCACTAATGCAAAAAGTATAAATCGATCCGATCTTTCATTTCATATTCTCAAAAATGCTAAAAGGACACTTCGCCTAATACCCTATTCACACCAAGCCGAAAACTGGGTTTTGGCGAAAACAGTCTGAAACTTCCTCGAAAACAGAAGTTTTCCTATACATATTGCAGTTTTCAAAACGAGTTGTTTGAGGTCGTTTTCCATGAAAACGGCACGAAAACGAGTACAATCGTTGGGTTGTTCAACCAGACACACCTTTTGCAACATTCAGCGAGCTCAGCAAAACTGCTGACAGGACGTGAGAGACTGAGTGAGAGTGAGAGTTTTTTTGTTATCTTTGCATTGCACCATAAAGAGCAAACTAGGTATCTGCCACAACTAAATGATATTTTCAGATGTTTTGATTTTGAATGTTTCTTATGTTAATTATTTTATGCATTTAACCATAAGTTAACGATTATCAAGTAGCTTAAATAATTTTGTTTTTATATTATGTCAATACGAGCGAAGTCTAGTCGCCACAAACATTTCATATAGCTAGTTTCACAGCTAATTGAAACGCCAAACGAAAACGAGTTGGTGTTCGGTGTGAATGCATCTACGAGTTTTCTAAACTTTTTTGACGAAAACTCGGTTTTCGGCTTGGTGTGAATAGGGTATTACTCAGTTTTTTGTTGGTTTGCGTGGCCTATGTTCTTTCTTAAGTTGCTCTTAAAACCAAAATTGCTCTTTTTTCCACTTTTTTTTATTTGTTCAAATGTGTACTCGGAGCACTTCTAAAAGACAACTTTACTATGCCAGAGCAGTGTTGCCAGCCAAATGGGTACTTCAGCACAACGCTGGAGTTGATTCTGCTGCGGAGAGTGCTGTCGCTGTATATACAGAGCGGACCGGTTTTGCTTTCGGTTATGTGTGAAATGTGAACATTGCTTGTTCTCGTACACTCTCATTTAAGTCGTTTTCGTTCGGTAGTGCATTCCACGTTTCCATTGCGAGCACGAAATTTGCATAACTAAATGGTGATCTGGACAAAATCTTGAAGTGGGGAATAGAAAATTTGGTTGTATTTAATGCAAACAAGACACAGCTCACAACAATTGCCAGGAAAAATGCATCAACAGTTCCTCAGATCCAAATGGATGACCATCCAACCCATCCCAAGGACTTAATGCACCTTCTAGGAGTCACAGTCAATTCAGGAATCACATAGCAGGACCACATATCCTATATCGTAAGATCGGCGTCCGCTAAGTTGAGCTACCTATTTAGAGCAAAGAGATACTTTAGCCCCAAGCAACTTCTCCTTCTCTATACAAAGCACAGGTTAGACCAGGCCTGGAATATTGCTCCCATATATGGAGCTCGGCCCCAAAAAATTCACTTAACCTACTTGACAGCATGCAGAGACGAGCAGTTCGACTCACATCGAATCTGCAACCGTTGGTGCACAGAAGACAAGTCGCTGACCTATGCTTGTTCATGGCAGATGTTCCGAGGAACTCAAGGACATTATCCCTCGAAATGCAACTTTTGGGCGCTCCACAAGACAGGCTGCTAATGCTCATGACCATACAGTACACTTGACAACCGCGAGGACATCATCTTTCAAAAACTCCTTCTGTTACAGGACAAGCAAACTTTGGAACTCGCTTCCTGGGATATATTTCCAGAATACTACAATTTGCAGCAATTTAAGTGCAGAACTAACATACATCTGCAAGCATCTCGGGGCGCTGATGAAGCGTTATAGGTTTGCCTTTCCCGGGAGAAGTATTTAAAAAAAAAAAAGGAAGACTAGAAAGCAGAATTATGGAAAGAAGTTCGTCTTGTAGATTAACTTAGCTCTTTTAATTTTTCGGCTAGATCGAAAAAAATATTAAGGTGCAATTAAACTTGGCTATTTTCCGGCATCTTAAGTTGAAGTAGTTGCTTGAACAAAGTAACTTTTCTTGCTGGTTCTTTCGGCTGGTGAACGTTTTCTAAAATGTTCCATGCTTCGGCTGACGACATAACATTTTTTATATAATTGAGATGTGATGATTTAACGCACAAAAGTATAGTCGCTAGTGCCTTACCATTTTGGTGTGGTCTGCCAATCACCACGGTTTGATTCACTTTCGGGTTTTACTTTTGTCCCATTAACGTACGACAATAAGTCGCTATGGATTATAATACTTCTGACTTGCACCCTCCATGAATCAAAATACTTTTCGTCCAATCTTTCTATTTGGTATAACGATGAAGCCATTTTAATATATCCAGAATTTTTCTTTGCCCATAACCTCTGTTGGGAAAAAATGCTGAAGGAATATAACTCAAGAGTCTTACTGCAGTGGGGTTTATTTCAAGACTAAAAATAATATTAACAAAATAGGTATGTAATGATGAAATAAAATATGTATACTCCAATTATAGCATTAGTGTTAAGTAAGTATATGTACAAAATATAATTATATGAGTATCAGTTAATCTATTAGTATGTAAATGTTAGTAAGGTTGAATTGCCAATGCAGTATTTTCAACAATGTAAATGCCTGGCGCTATCCTCGATTATAAAGCAAACCCTAGGAGAGTACTTCGTCGGGGAGCTTGCTGATATTGCAGAAATGGATATCAGAAAAATACGTAAATTTATTTAAAATTCGATATGGTTCCAAAAGTAGCGGAAATAACCGACTCTGCTTGTGGTATCACAATGGACCTTATTTGGTCTAAGCGAATTACTCCGTATTAACGGATAATTGCCACCTAACCTAACCTAACTACATTCGTGATAGTTGCACATAGTTTCTATTTCTTGAACAATGTGCAGTGCATTGTTGGTAGCATTATTATTTCAACACTCTCGTGATTCATTCAGAACGATTGTGTTCCTACAACAATGTTTATGCGTGACTGTGAATGCGTGTGAAATGTCAAAATCAATGGCGGCAATGATTTTCCATGCTATACCTTTGGCCTAGGATTTTTCAAGTATGCGTGCGTTAATGGCGCTCCTTTGATTTTGTACAGCACCTGTTGTGAGCCAGGGTCGAGCCACTGGGGCAGCTTCGGCACAGGTGAGGAGGACGCGGCATACTTGTAGTTGCTCGACTAGAGCTCGTCGGATGGGGGTGTTCTTGCCCCCTCACCTTATGCCACCTGCTCAACAAACATTTATCTTATGCCATTGAATACAAAACAAAAAGAAAAAAAAAAGGAAGAAAGCTACTCTACTTTGACATCGGACAGACTAAAAGAACCTTTAAATTGAAAAAGAGAAAGAAGAAGAAAATGCCCGAGGACTTTTGCCAATACCTTGGAGAAAGTAAAAGTACGGGAGAGACATCTCGAAGCTAACCTATCTAGCCTAAACTAAAAGTAAAACTATGCCCTAAGCTACACCTACTATAACTTAAAACTAACCTATCTACACTTACCCTAACCGCAACTTGTTCTCCCATGGTCTCTCAAAGAAAGAGGTTCGCCACAAACTCGAAACACGCCTGGTGTTAGTGGCAAGGAATGAACAACCCACCCTTCATGTCCTTAGACAAATCCAATGGCTATCTCTCTGGCCGATACTGTGAGAGATAGCCCCTTAAAGAGCCCTCCAGTCACAACTCAAGCGGAACGAAAAGTTTGTTCGTCACATGAAGTCGTCAGTCAGTTTACTTTCGTATCGTCATAGTCCATCTACCAAAAGGACGGCCTTCCCAGACATCCACACACCACTGGCGAAAGGATTTAGCCGCTCATCTTAATCGACGTTAAACACACTCGAAAATTGGTATTAATTACAAAACGTGTCACGTTTATTAAAAAAACTTAAGCTTAGGCAAATCAAAAAACTAAATCAATAAAAAAACGTAAGAATAAAAAAAAAACAAAATGAAATTAAATGAAAATGGTAGGTATCTGAAGGATACCCCAAAAAAATTTAATTAAAACTAAATAAAAAAATCGAAAAGTGTCTGCTCTTAATACTATTTAAAATTACTATACTACTATGTACTAAAAATTCAAAAATATAAAAAAAAAAACTAAAATTACTTACGATTTTTCACGTCCCCCGTTGTTCTGGCGCCAGCACAAGAAGTTTCGTAGCTCTGCAAATTTTTGGCTTAAAAACTACCTTTTTTCTAATTTACCGTGCACAAAACTTATTAAAAACAGATAAAAGAAAATGTAAACTACGTTAAAAGAAAACTAAAAAAAAATTAAAACTACTCTATACGTGGCACTTAAAAAAAAAAAAAATTCACTAATTGCTGGTTCTCGCTGGACTCGTTCCAATTTTTGTTAGCCACACTGTAGTGGCGATGGCAGGCACACTGTTGTTTGGGTCGCCTTTATGGTGGCGGAGCATCCACAAATCAGTAAGAATAGACCGCCGACTTCCCGTACACCTACCCGATTCCCCCCGGAAAGAATTTCCCTGTCTGTGAATACGTGTATGTCAAAATTAATGGCGGCAATGTTTTTCTATGCAATACCATGCGACCAGGATTTTTCAAGTATGCGTGCGTTAATGGCGCCCCTTTGATTTTGTACAGCACCAATACATGAAAAATCCTGGTCTCGCCGGCAGCTTGTAGGCAAAGTCCGTTATGTGGGAGGAGTCGGCGGTCTATTTTTACTGGTTTGTGGGAGCATCCCTGTGTTGCAACTGCCTCTGGTGTTGCAGTGTCAGGGAGGGAGGATTTTGTTGGCTGTTTGACCTCGACCTATAATCCCTATGCTGGGAAGCGCGTACTCGGGCCTGTGAAACGTTCTTTGTGTCGCTATTGTGGGCTAAGGATCCGTTTGCTTTAGCTGAAGACCGTTGGTGTGCGGTATAGTTGTTCGGACCGCTAGCAGCACTACAGCAAAATTTAGCTTTAACGGTCCCACTGATAGTTCTGCGAACAACGCTTAAATTTCGCTTTACAGGAGCCCGAGTCACCTTTGGCGCTGATAATTTAGAGTGTACCTGTATATTGGAATGGGGAAGATGTTAAAACTAACCTCGGAACAAAATCAGAATTTGCCTACCTCTGCAACGACAGTTACCAGCCCCAAATTTCTCGTGTCGATTTTCACTTCACGTGATAGATTTCACCTGCATTTATTTATGGATAATAAGTCAGATTTGCAAAAAATTTTCAGGCTAACTCACCAAAAAAAATCTCTAAGACGATTATTTTCTTTTACTCGTCACTGTACGACGTAATATGTCTTGATTGCCAAAACTGTGCTGAGGGCCCGTCGGAAAACCAATTCTGCATTTGCGGTGCATTTGTTTACCCCTCCCTTTGTTTTTGCAAGTCTCCGCTCACCCGGTCTTTGTTTTTCTAATTGTTTTTCCTAATTCTTCTCCTTTCTATTCTTATTTTCTAAATTACAAAAAAAAATATAAATCAACACACCTTCACGATCACCCATTGCACCGGAACACACTGAAACGGAACGAAGAAAAACTGAACGAAGGGGAAACGAGTGCAAGACAAAACGTCAAACGCACATCAAGAATTGCAGCAGATGGATACAAATTGGTAAGAATTTTAGGTTTATTATTTGCAAATCGTTTATAATTGTCATTTTTTATTTTTTTTTTTTTTTCAGATTTCTTGGCTGATTAATTGCACAGGTAAGCGCAAATCTCTGCTATTGGAGTTTGTCCGCCAAAACGCGTATTATACGAGATTTAGCAGGCAAATCTCCGATGCAAATATTTTGTTTACCTTTTCATTCATTGTTGTTTTTTTTTTTTTTTTTTTTTGTTTTTCTTTTACGTTTCAGGTCATATACATTTACATAGGCTTTGGTAAGTAAGTGAGTTTGCCAAAGGGAATTTTAATCAACAAACAAAACTTTTTTTTCTACAGGTGGAAATTTCGTATAGCCACGTAACACACCAATGCATGAAAAATCCTGGGCCCGCATGCAGCTTGTAGGCAAAGTCCGTTATGTCGACGGTCTAGTTTTATGTGGTTTGTGGGGAAGACCACATTACACCACCCACGCAGCAAGCACACATATATCCGGTTTCACTATATAACAGAAGTATAATCCTAAGGCGAAATAAAGGGTCTTTCATTAAGGACTTAATAACTTATTTTTTAAATAAAATGCAAACTACTTCAGACATTTCTCAAAAGCATTGTTATTAGTTTGAATTACTATCAAAACATTTATGAATGGAATTCAACTTCGTTCATATGTCCACCACGTGAACGTAAGCAGCGGTCGATATCTTGTGTCGTGCTTTAACGCCTCTAGATACACGAACACAACACACGATCTCGCCAATAGACGGGTCCGTTTCTTGAGTTCACGGAACTGAGACTTCAATAACTCGATTGTTGCACCCGCTGTGTGGCTTGTGGCACCGTCTCGTTGGAACCACATATTACTGATGACCATGCAATCGCTCAAAGAAATAACGTTCCAACATGTCTCTGTCATGTCATTGGCGACGGTCATTTTCATCGACAAAAAAAAAACCGCCCAATGACGACACCGGCATGAAAACCGCACCAAAAAGTGACTTTTTGCGGATGAAGTGCTGTTTCATGAAGCACATGAGGGTTCTCACCTGTCCAGCAGTTCGGTAATCGGGTTAAGGGTGCGAACACACAGAACTTTTGAAGTTGTCAAGTCGCTAATGACAGACTCTTAATATATAATTAATTACATCCCAACTAATAAAATGATAGCAGATATATTTACGAAGAATTTGCAAAAAGTTAAATATAATCGAAGTAGATCTTAAGTTGAAGTAGTTGCTTGAACAAAGTAACTTTTCTTGCTGGTTCTTTCGGCTGGTGAACGTTTTCTAAAATGTTCCATGCTTCGGCTGACGACATAACATTTTTTATATAATTGAGATGTGATGATTTAACGCACAAAAGTATAGTCGCTAGTGCCTTACCATTTTGGTGTGGTCTGCCAATCACCACGGTTTGATTCACTTTCGGGTTTTACTTTTGTCCCATTAACGTACGACAATAAGTCGCTATGGATTATAATACTTCTGACTTGCACCCTCCATGAATCAAAATACTTTTCGTCCAATCTTTCTATTTGGTATAACGATGAAGCCATTTTAATATATCCAGAATTTTTCTTTGCCCATAACCTCTGTTGGGAAAAAATGCTGAAGGAATATAACTCAAGAGTCTTACTGCAGTGGGGTTTATTTCAAGACTAAAAATAATATTAACAAAATAGGTATGTAATGATGAAATAAAATATGTATACTCCAATTATAGCATTAGTGTTAAGTAAGTATATGTACAAAATATAATTATATGAGTATCAGTTAATCTATTAGTATGTAAATGTTAGTAAGGTTGAATTGCCAATGCAGTATTTTCAACAATGTAAATGCCTGGCGCTATCCTCGATTATAAAGCAAACCCTAGGAGAGTACTTCGTCGGGGAGCTTGCTGATATTGCCGAAATGGATATCAGAAAAATACGTAAATTTATTTAAAATTCGATATGGTTCCAAAAGTAGCGGAAATAACCGACTCTGCTTGTGGTATCACAATGGACCTTATTTGGTCTAAGCGAATTACTCCGTATTAACGGATAATTGCCACCTAACCTAACCTAACTACATTCGTGATAGTTGCACATAGTTTCTATTTCTTGAACAATGTGCAGTGCATTGTTGGTAGCATTATTATTTCAACACTCTCGTGATTCATTCAGAACGATTGTGTTCCTACAACAATGTTTATGCGTGACTGTGAATGCGTGTGAAATGTCAAAATCAATGGCGGCAATGATTTTCCATGCTATACCTTTGGCCTAGGATTTTTCAAGTATGCGTGCGTTAATGGCGCTCCTTTGATTTTGTACAGCACCTGTTGTGAGCCAGGGTCGAGCCACTGGGGCAGCTTCGGCACAGGTGAGGAGGACGCGGCATACTTGTAGTTGCTCGACTAGAGCTCGTCGGATGGGGGTGTTCTTGCCCCCTCACCTTATGCCACCTGCTCAACAAACATTTATCTTATGCCATTGAATACAAAACAAAAAGAAAAAAAAAAGGAAGAAAGCTACTCTACTTTGACATCGGACAGACTAAAAGAACCTTTAAATTGAAAAAGAGAAAGAAGAAGAAAATGCCCGAGGACTTTTGCCAATACCTTGGAGAAAGTAAAAGTACGGGAGAGACATCTCGAAGCTAACCTATCTAGCCTAAACTAAAAGTAAAACTATGCCCTAAGCTACACCTACTATAACTTAAAACTAACCTATCTACACTTACCCTAACCGCAACTTGTTCTCCCATGGTCTCTCAAAGAAAGAGGTTCGCCACAAACTCGAAACACGCCTGGTGTTAGTGGCAAGGAATGAACAACCCACCCTTCATGTCCTTAGACAAATCCAATGGCTATCTCTCTGGCCGATACTGTGAGAGATAGCCCCTTAAAGAGCCCTCCAGTCACAACTCAAGCGGAACGAAAAGTTTGTTCGTCACATGAAGTCGTCAGTCAGTTTACTTTCGTATCGTCATAGTCCATCTACCAAAAGGACGGCCTTCCCAGACATCCACACACCACTGGCGAAAGGATTTAGCCGCTCATCTTAATCGACGTTAAACACACTCGAAAATTGGTATTAATTACAAAACGTGTCACGTTTATTAAAAAAACTTAAGCTTAGGCAAATCAAAAAACTAAATCAATAAAAAAACGTAAGAATAAAAAAAAAACAAAATGAAATTAAATGAAAATGGTAGGTATCTGAAGGATACCCCAAAAAAATTTAATTAAAACTAAATAAAAAAATCGAAAAGTGTCTGCTCTTAATACTATTTAAAATTACTATACTACTATGTACTAAAAATTCAAAAATATAAAAAAAAAAACTAAAATTACTTACGATTTTTCACGTCCCCCGTTGTTCTGGCGCCAGCACAAGAAGTTTCGTAGCTCTGCAAATTTTTGGCTTAAAAACTACCTTTTTTCTAATTTACCGTGCACAAAACTTATTAAAAACAGATAAAAGAAAATGTAAACTACGTTAAAAGAAAACTAAAAAAAAATTAAAACTACTCTATACGTGGCACTTAAAAAAAAAAAAAATTCACTAATTGCTGGTTCTCGCTGGACTCGTTCCAATTTTTGTTAGCCACACTGTAGTGGCGATGGCAGGCACACTGTTGTTTGGGTCGCCTTTATGGTGGCGGAGCATCCACAAATCAGTAAGAATAGACCGCCGACTTCCCGTACACCTACCCGATTCCCCCCGGAAAGAATTTCCCTGTCTGTGAATACGTGTATGTCAAAATTAATGGCGGCAATGTTTTTCTATGCAATACCATGCGACCAGGATTTTTCAAGTATGCGTGCGTTAATGGCGCCCCTTTGATTTTGTACAGCACCAATACATGAAAAATCCTGGTCTCGCCGGCAGCTTGTAGGCAAAGTCCGTTATGTGGGAGGAGTCGGCGGTCTATTTTTACTGGTTTGTGGGAGCATCCCTGTGTTGCAACTGCCTCTGGTGTTGCAGTGTCAGGGAGGGAGGATTTTGTTGGCTGTTTGACCTCGACCTATAATCCCTATGCTGGGAAGCGCGTACTCGGGCCTGTGAAACGTTCTTTGTGTCGCTATTGTGGGCTAAGGATCCGTTTGCTTTAGCTGAAGACCGTTGGTGTGCGGTATAGTTGTTCGGACCGCTAGCAGCACTACAGCAAAATTTAGCTTTAACGGTCCCACTGATAGTTCTGCGAACAACGCTTAAATTTCGCTTTACAGGAGCCCGAGTCACCTTTGGCGCTGATAATTTAGAGTGTACCTGTATATTGGAATGGGGAAGATGTTAAAACTAACCTCGGAACAAAATCAGAATTTGCCTACCTCTGCAACGACAGTTACCAGCCCCAAATTTCTCGTGTCGATTTTCACTTCACGTGATAGATTTCACCTGCATTTATTTATGGATAATAAGTCAGATTTGCAAAAAATTTTCAGGCTAACTCACCAAAAAAAATCTCTAAGACGATTATTTTCTTTTACTCGTCACTGTACGACGTAATATGTCTTGATTGCCAAAACTGTGCTGAGGGCCCGTCGGAAAACCAATTCTGCATTTGCGGTGCATTTGTTTACCCCTCCCTTTGTTTTTGCAAGTCTCCGCTCACCCGGTCTTTGTTTTTCTAATTGTTTTTCCTAATTCTTCTCCTTTCTATTCTTATTTTCTAAATTACAAAAAAAAATATAAATCAACACACCTTCACGATCACCCATTGCACCGGAACACACTGAAACGGAACGAAGAAAAACTGAACGAAGGGGAAACGAGTGCAAGACAAAACGTCAAACGCACATCAAGAATTGCAGCAGATGGATACAAATTGGTAAGAATTTTAGGTTTATTATTTGCAAATCGTTTATAATTGTCATTTTTTATTTTTTTTTTTTTTTCAGATTTCTTGGCTGATTAATTGCACAGGTAAGCGCAAATCTCTGCTATTGGAGTTTGTCCGCCAAAACGCGTATTATACGAGATTTAGCAGGCAAATCTCCGATGCAAATATTTTGTTTACCTTTTCATTCATTGTTGTTTTTTTTTTTTTTTTTTTTTGTTTTTCTTTTACGTTTCAGGTCATATACATTTACATAGGCTTTGGTAAGTAAGTGAGTTTGCCAAAGGGAATTTTAATCAACAAACAAAACTTTTTTTTCTACAGGTGGAAATTTCGTATAGCCACGTAACACACCAATGCATGAAAAATCCTGGGCCCGCATGCAGCTTGTAGGCAAAGTCCGTTATGTCGACGGTCTAGTTTTATGTGGTTTGTGGGGAAGACCACATTACACCACCCACGCAGCAAGCACACATATATCCGGTTTCACTATATAACAGAAGTATAATCCTAAGGCGAAATAAAGGGTCTTTCATTAAGGACTTAATAACTTATTTTTTAAATAAAATGCAAACTACTTCAGACATTTCTCAAAAGCATTGTTATTAGTTTGAATTACTATCAAAACATTTATGAATGGAATTCAACTTCGTTCATATGTCCACCACGTGAACGTAAGCAGCGGTCGATATCTTGTGTCGTGCTTTAACGCCTCTAGATACACGAACACAACACACGATCTCGCCAATAGACGGGTCCGTTTCTTGAGTTCACGGAACTGAGACTTCAATAACTCGATTGTTGCACCCGCTGTGTGGCTTGTGGCACCGTCTCGTTGGAACCACATATTACTGATGACCATGCAATCGCTCAAAGAAATAACGTTCCAACATGTCTCTGTCATGTCATTGGCGACGGTCATTTTCATCGACAAAAAAAAAACCGCCCAATGACGACACCGGCATGAAAACCGCACCAAAAAGTGACTTTTTGCGGATGAAGTGCTGTTTCATGAAGCACATGAGGGTTCTCACCTGTCCAGCAGTTCGGTAATCGGGTTAAGGGTGCGAACACACAGAACTTTTGAAGTTGTCAAGTCGCTAATGACAGACTCTTAATATATAATTAATTACATCCCAACTAATAAAATGATAGCAGATATATTTACGAAGAATTTGCAAAAAGTTAAATATAATCGAAGTAGATGGCCGAGGTGTTAAAACGATATAACTTCTAAACTATTATGTACAAAAATATTTTTTTTCATTTTGAAAAAACAATTTAATAACTTGTTAGTAGCTGCCCAGATATACCCACCCAAAGTGCTTAAGACTTAGAATGCGCTACTAAATTGTTTTTTTCAAAATGTTCAAAGCTATTTTTGTACATACCTTTAATAGAAGTAGCGTTTATAACGTTTTCAGTATAGTAACACCTTCAAATTAGAGCTAATATGATGGGCTATAACGGGAAATATGGTGACTAAAATTAATGTGTCCAAATTGTAGAGCACTCTTGAATTCAATATACTCTTCGGAGTATTTTTGAAAGCTTCTACATACATAATAGTGAGGCTTCTTTAAAATATCTCGTACATTTAGAAAAAAACTCTTACCATTTTGTTGTTGATTTCGTGGAAATGAATTTCGCAAACTTTATCCACTACATCTTCACTTTGAAATGTAACGAACCCAAAGCCTGCAAGTAGAATAAAGGAAGAGAAAAACGTTTAAATTATATGTAGACACGTTTTAAAAAAATCGTATTAATATTTGCAAGATATCGACCAGATTTCTATAATCTGGCTAGCAATCGCTACACATGGCTACATACTACCTAAAAGTACCAATAAAGCAAATTAGTGAATTAATTCATTAAACAATTATAGCAGCTATCCTTAAACTCATAGTTACTTAATAGTGTTAAGTTCTTAATTATATATATTGAGATAGGAACTGTTGGTTCAGAAGTCGATGATTCCAAAAGTGATTAATTAAATGCAGTAATTAAAAAAATTCAATCCTTTTAAACTCACTGTATAAATTTATTAATAAACGAAAACTAAATCCTTTATTTCGTTTCTGATGGAACTTCTTTAAATCAGTTGAAAACGCTATATTTGCTGAAAAAATTAAAAAATAACTAAAAATGAGTACTCTGACAACTGGAAAAAAGAAACAGAACAACAATATAGAAATAAAAAATTAGCTAGTAGCTACTTGTTTTATACAAGTGAAAAGAATATAGATACTTTAATTTAGATAATATCATTGTATGACCCGATTTATACGTTGCGTGCTTTCTCGTCCGATACTTCTTAATTCTCTTTTGGGCACTTAAGGTTCATTTATACGTCCAGTGTTTTCACTTTAGTGACTTGATTATCAAATTGTCTTTATTTCCTTTATGTCTCATTCATCATTCGCGGTGGTAGCTGCATTTTCGCAGCGCATACCGCACACAATTCGAAAATAGAGCAAATGCAGATGTCCAGCGCGACGGAGTACGGTTTAGAATAAAGTAAACGCATAAAATTACGAAGAGGGCGAAAAGAGAGTATAAGAATCGGTTGGGAATTCGCGGCCCATCCGTGTTCGGCTACCCCCTGCACTTTTCATCCCCTTTACCAACACATTCTCGACACTAAAGTGAAAAACCGGTGAGTGTAAAACGGCTCTATATAAACACTATAGTACTATCACTTTGCATTATGCACTTGCGCCACCAACCACCTCTAAGAACAACTACTCACATCGAACATGGTAGTTAGTTGTACGTGAAACGAAATTAAATGGCTTCCTTTCTGCAACGACAGAATTCCAAATTCAGTTTTTATTCAATTTATAGTTTCCAACTGATCACCCCTTGCATCGTGCCCCCCTCTGCAAACACACAAATCCTCCACCATCCTGTCCTACACCATGCTGTTGATTTATACTTGCTCTTGCTCATAATATTGCACCTCCTTTCCTCTTTTCTCCTCTCACTAAGAAAAACCAAACCAGTTGCAGTTCCCTACCGGCCTACCCTGTTCCTGTTACATCACATCAGAAATAATTTTGTACTGATGGATGGGAATGGCGTGGCGATAATGAATGAAGAAAGAGAAGAGGCAAACAAGGTTTGACCATAGATACTATAGTTCCATAGTTATATAGTTACTCTATTATTTGTGGTTTGACTTTGTTTTGTTTCTTTTGGTTTTCTCTATACACATTTCCCCAATGCTCGGAGTTGGCAGGCAGTATACAAACTAAATCAACTGAAGCGCCACCTGGATCGTCGAAGACGATTCAATGCGACGCGATGAGACGCAGCGTTGCCACTAAAATCTAAACCAAATGTAGTACGTAAGCCAACAAAATGTAGTACCATTTTTTTTTTTATTATGTCGCGTCGGGCTATGAAAAAAATGGACATGTTAAGCTTTAAGCTAAGTACGCTGCTCGAGCGAAACAACATTTTAGCGGCTCTCCAATTTTTCTCTCCAAACGTTAGCTAAAATCCTAGCTAAATTTTGACATAGAGTGCGCTGTGGATAGAAGTGTCACAGAAAACAGCTGTTCGTTGAAAATAAATTTCTCCAAAGATTCATCGGCGCGAAAAAGTGTTATACTTCCGTTGCCCTTTCTTTTTTTCTTGTCTGCTATTCCTTGATCTCAAAATTTTCAATTTCAAAGGATTTCTCATCGAGGTATTCATTAAAAAAACTAATTCTTATTTATTTTTCGGCAACGCAAAATAACAACAGGAAATAAAACCAACAGACCTGTCAAAATTTAGCTTGAAAAAATGAGCCGAACCATTAATGGGCGCGCTAAATACATCCAGTACATTCTGAAATGAAAGTTTGATTTTTTAGCTGAAGCAGCGTACCGCTCGGCTAAATGGATCCGCTTAAATTTAGCTCAGCTAAGTTTTGGAGAGAATTTTGTATGGGAGCTAAAATTTAGCCCGAACAGGGTACTAAGCTTAAACAGCCAATGAGCATAAGTGAAAGTTGTGGCTACTGCATCCCTTTGAAAATAGATTTGGGCAGACATTGGACAGTTTTTAACCCACCCCGCATTGCTAAGGCATTACCTGAGCAAAAACCAATTGCATTTAAAATGTCGATTAATTAAAAAACGATGTATTTTGTAGTACAGCGTTTAAATATCAAGCAAATATGTAGCACTACACATGTAGTACAAATGGTAACGCTGGATGAGAGTACTATTAGTCGGCTCTCACATTGAGGCCACATTCAATAAGCAATTGCCAATACGAAACTCGCAATATTATTGCTCACAATTATTTTACTTTTAATTAAATTAAGCTAGTATTAGACAGCGTTTCCCAAAAGGTGGTCCGCGGAACCCTAGGGTTTCGTAGAAGGGTTAAAGGAGCTCCGTATAAAACAGTCGTAACATAATCGCGCCGATCGCACTATTTGCATTTTTTGAGAAAAACTGACTACGAGAACTTGTTTAGAATTCTTAGGTTGTATTAAATATTTATGTACATTTATGTATTTTGACTAAAATGGTTAGAGCTGTTTTTTGTAAAAATATGCAAACAAAATTGTAACAAATATTACAAAGTTTGGTTCGAAAAGCTTTGTTCAACTGTTTAGCTGAGAACTGAGTACCTGTACCTACAATTGTTCTGGATAGCATTACCTACTAGTTACATTTTTATCCAAATCGAAAATGATGTTTTCAAGATGTGAGCAGTTGTTTAAAGTAGCATTATTAGCGATTGAGGTGGGAAATCGATGAACGCAGTCATTTAAGAGAAAACCCGAATTTGATATCAAGTTAAGAATAGCGATTGTTCCATAAAAATTAGTTTTGTTAACATCGTAGATATAATGTACTTATATCTACCGGTTTCAAGAAAGGGACATTTTTAAAAGTACCAGCGAAAAACTGGGTATGCAGTCATGTTAACCATGCCTATATCAATTTTAGGTCAAATCTCTAGGTAGAGCCATTTTCTAAAAAATTCAAATTGTTAAACAAGTTCTAAAACTATCTACGTAGGTACGAGAATTAAAAATTATTTATATATAAAATTTATTCAGTGAGAGGACTGAGCCTGATTTCTTGAAAAAATCAAAACAAAATGAGGTTCCAAGGTCGATAGACAAATACGCATTTCGACTATTATAAGTCTTTCTCGCTTTTTGGACTTTATTTCAGTCAATGCTGAAAATCAAAATTTTTCGAACCATGAAGATGCAAAGTTTAAATGAATATTAATAGCATTTAATTTGGTTTCTGGGTACCTACACATTTTTGACCGAAAGCCAAATCTCATCCAAATCTATTTCGACGAATGTTGAAAGGTAAAACACGTCGTTTCTCTGTTACTGGGGAATTTTGTGTTTTGAAACTGGATTCATATTCGGAAGGTGTATTTTGAAGCTCGTCAATGGTGCGGCTATCGCAACACATAAATTTCCATCATTGCTGGCGTGGTAATCGAAACTTTCCAAAAATTCTTCCTCGATAAGTGCAACTTTTATTTCATCATCCTTTTGTTTTTAATTGTCCTTGAAGTTTTTTAACTTTGTCTTGGCAGTTATTTTATCGTTTCTGCAGGTAAACAAATGTATAAATCTGTATGGTTTTGGTTAATTTTTTTATACCCTCCACAGGAAGGTATATTCACTTTGTCATTACATTTGTAACGCCAAGAAGGATTCACCGGAGACCCTATAAAGTATATATATTCTGAATCAGGATCACATTCTGAATCGATTTAGCCATGTCCGTCTGTCTGTCTGTTGAAAACACGATAGCGTCAAAACCAATCGACGTAGGCGAATGAAATTTTTTGAGAAGACTTCTTTTTACCGTCGTCAGGTTAATATTGAAAATGGGCTATGTCGGTTCAGTGGTTCTGGTACCTTCCATACAAAACCACTATTATACCCACGTCTCTTTCTGTCTGTTGAAATCATGATAGCGTCCGAACGAACCGACTTTCCATTAAAAATGGTCGATGTCGGTCAAGGAGTTCTGTTACCTCCCATACAGAGCCAATATTTGACGCATAGGTAAAAAGAAGTCTTCTCACAAAATTTCATTCGCCTCTGTCGATTCGTTTGGACGCTATCGTGTTTTCAACAGACAGACAGACAGACGGACATGGCTACATCGATTCAGAATGTGATCCTGATTCAGAATATATATACTTTATAGGGTCTCCGGTGAATCCTTCTTGGCGTTACAAATGTAATGACAAAGTGAATATACCTTCCTTCCAATTGTCATCGAACCGCCAATAAGTGCAGTCGCATTTTCTTTCGTCTCCAACTTAAACCCGATTTCCGCCGCCTAAGCACTATCGAAATTATTGCTGTTTTTTTTTCTTTTGCCGACGCGCCCTATCACTTACTGACCCACTAATTTATTTTATTACGTGACCTTCGTGCCGTTTAATTAAATTTTTGCAATGTCTTGTGGAATTGCTAATGATAGCAATGCCGATTGGATTGCTTGTAAGGGCATCTATGGAAAATCATTCCACGCCATATGTGTCGGTTTAAATAAAAGAAACACTGTGTTCATTAAAGATTTTTCCCATAATCTCCCTTTCTTTTGTGATGAGTGTAAAAGTATATCGCTCTCACACGTGGCCCTTGCTATAAAATGTCTCAGCGATTCAAATGACAGTAATCAAAAAAACCTAATTAAAAAAATCACTGAGAAACTATCCAGTATAGAGTGTAGTGTTAGATGTGTTGAAGACTTAGACAATACAGTTCAGACCTCAACAGTGTTACTGAAATCCAAGCTTACCCAAATTGAAAAATCGATAGCAGGTCTGAAAGAGGCAAACATTATAAGGTACAGAACGGATGAAACCATTGTTGGTCACCTTGACACAGTTTTGCGAGAACTCAGAATGAACCATTCCGCGCAAACTGCCTCTAATTTGAAAGCTTGTGAAGCACTGAATTCCACTCGCGAAGAAGTAGACAACCGATCTCAATCAACCTCTCATCAAATACCGTCTCCCAAACAGCCCGACCCGATGCTCGAAGTTATTTTTGATAAAATCAATGATGTCGGCGACGAGCTTACCGCAGCACGTTCAAACATTTGCGTTATCGAGGATAGCATTGAGATTTTATGCAGCAAGATCAATGATATACCAACCCAAGCCCCCCAGCTTCATGCAGATGTCCAGTACAACACATCATTATTAGCTGAACTACTAGACACGGAACCCGAATCACGCTCACCGCCACCTGCTTGTCTCCTGCAACCCACCTAATCTGAAGAAGCGATTGCGACCCCCATTGCTCAAGCGCAAGAAAGCATATTGCAACAAGATTTGGCATAACCATCACCCAATGCAAAATGTTCCTGCCCTCTCATCATAAACAAAGCCGCAACTTTAAGTTCGACCTCCCAACAAAATACGAATGGTTATTCTGCCACCCCGATGCAGCTAATATAATCCTCCTTGATAAGATGCGGGTATGTAAGTGGACGGACAAGCCGTATAATAATAATAAGAAACCTAGAAAAAAGACATCAAAGTCTACCGATTCCCGTCCTAAATCTGACTCGAATTGGAGCTTTAAAACCAACCTTTTTCCTAACTTTGCCCCACCTTTCCATTTACCTAATAATCCACCTTCTTCCTCTTCAGATATACATATTGCATCTAATGTACCAACCCCTAAACCCATAACCATTTCCTCTCAGCCTCCAACGAAATCTTCATCGTCTAGCATTCCATTTAGACCACCGAAACCTCAACGTAATCGGGTTTCTTTCAATCTTACCCCAACCCCCAATACTGCCCTCCCTCAACCACCAGTGGCTTCTGCTTGTAATTCCGTCCCTAATTTCGACCTAAGAACAGGAGCTAAGTACCCTAATTTTATAAGCTCCCACTATATAAATCCCAGCAAACAGTTGAAACACCACAGACAGAATGTCGCTATGCGCTCTCCAGACTCAGAGAGAAAAAAACATACGAGAATATACGTTTATTTCTAGCATATCTTCATGACAAATCTGACTCAGGGTAAAACCAAAACAAGTGTCATCGTTTTAATTCAACAGGAAGGACTCCTTACCGACCCTTCAAGTCTCCGTGATATTTACATCAAGTTTCACGAGACTTTTAACATATCCCCGCAAAAAGTAGCGGACGACCTTGCAGCCTTTTTTTCACTGCAAAAGAATTTCACACCTCCAACGAAGCCGAGTTGACCACAGCAAATTTTTTCCTCCCTAACCTGTCATGAAAACATAAATTTGGGGTAAATGGAAACATTATTTTTTTTAATGGAAATGTGTTGAATTTTTTGATTCACAGTAAAGTAATGCCCCGCACATATCAAAAAAAGGGATCCCCTGCCCCATCAAAATAAATTTTTTTTATACCCTCCACCAGGAAGGTATATTCACTTTGTCATTACGTTTGTAACGCCAAGAAGGATCCACCGGAGACCATATAAAGTATATATATTCTGAATCAGAATCACATTCTGAATCGATTTAGCCATGTCCGTCTGTCTGTCTGTCTGTCTGTTGAAAGCACGATACCGTCCAAACGAATTGACCTAGGCGAATGAAATTTGGTGAGAGGACTTCTTTTTACCGTCGTCAGGTTGGTATTGAAAATGGGCTATGTCGGTCAAGTAGTTCTGGTACCTCCCATACAAAACCATTAGTAGACCCATATGTCTCTCCGCCTGTTGAAATCACGATAGCGTCCAAACGAATCGACCTAGGCGACTGAAATTGTGTGACGGGTCTTACTTTTACGGCTGTCAGGTTTATATTAAAAATGATCCATGTCGGTCAAGTAGTTCTGTTACCTCCCATACAATATTCGACCCATGTATCTCTCTGTGTGTTGAAAACACCTTAGCGTCCAAACGAATCGACTTAGGTGAATCAAATTTTGTGAGAGGATTTTTTTTTCCGTCGTCAGTTTGTTATTGAAAATTGTCTATGTCGGTAAAGTAGTTCTGCTACCTCCCATACAAAGCTAATATTAGACACATACTAACTCGCATGGCAAACATTTTGCATGACTTTTATGCAGTGGAGGGTATCGAAGCATCGGCCAGGCCGATGATAACACTTTTACTTGTTTTTTTCTTTTTTTTTAATAATTAAGTTCTTTATTCTTTTCGGAAAAAAAGATAGGTACATAAAGTTAATAATATAATACATTAAATACTTTCATAAAAGAATAAGAACGGGTCAATCTGTAGCCAAAAGTTGACTAGAGGCGAATGACCTTTCAATAAAATTAGCAATGATATTAATTGTGGGGTAAGTAGTACAACAATTTCTGAATAAATAGCATTTAACAAAGGTGTGAATTTATCTAATTAATGCAGTAAGTTTTTGACGAGTGAGCTATCCATGGTAAAAAGCCATTTTTTAACTTTAGCTAGGAATAAATTACGTACATTTAAAATTCGTATGTCCTGCGGCAATTTATTAAAAAACTTTGGAGCTGAGACAGTAAAAAAGTTCGAATAGTGAGTTTTATTTGAAGTTGGCACATTGACTAGAGATTTAGTATTTACCCTTAAACTATACACAGTTGAGCTTCTGATATTAGAGGAATAACCACTGCGCATAAAGAACACCTTGAGTACCTTATAAACATAAAGGTGTCTTAAAGGCAAAACACCAAGACACTGAAACAGAGGCCAACTATTGCTTAATCTATTTTTATTTAAAATAATCCTAATAACATGCTTCTGTGCTAGAATTATAGGTTCAAGGGTGCTATTATAGGCCCCTCCCCAACTTGACAAACCATACTGAAGCTTTGATTGTATAAGCCCGTAGTATATTGTTAATAAAAGGTTCTTTGAGCAATATGAACGTAGCATGTACATGTTTCGGGTTACGGACATCATATATTTTTTTAGTTCTGTTGTATGCGCCTTCCAATTCATGTTTTTGTCAATTAAGACTCCTAAATATTTAAAACCATCAACTGATTCTATTTTAAAACAGTTGGCAGTACACGGAATACTTGAGTTGTAATTGTTTTTACCACAAATGTGAGAAGCCAAGAAAAGTTGTTCGCATTCAGTTGAATGGAAGGGTATGTGACATTCAATAGACTCAGCAGACTTTAAGCTACAAAACATAAGCTTAGTTTTTTCGCTCAGCAAGAGTTGATGCTTTGCGAACCATTGTCTTAAGATTTGCAGGTCAGTTTGCAAATTAACTAAAGATTCACATATGGACTTATTTGAGTATGTGAATGCCAAGTCATCGGCAAAAGCTGTAAGGTTGCTTTTACACTTTTGAAGAAAAATTGAGTTCACATATATCAGGAACAAAATGGGACCCAAAACTGACCCCTGCGGTACACCAGTACATATTTCAACAGCACCACTAAAACCCCCTTCAAGCTTAACTCGTTGAGATCTTCCTTTTAAATACGAAGCAAACCAGTTGTGCACTGAACCCCTAAACCCAGCCTTATAAAGTTTATCCAACAGAATGTCATGATTGACCATATCAAAAGCTTTAGTCATATCAATAAAAAAAGCTACTGTGCTGCAGTTACTATTGAAACCGGCACATATTTCACTACACAATTTTAATATTGCACTTAGTGTTTATTATAGTGTGAATTACCAATTTAATAAAGAAATCTTAACAATATTATATGAGCCTAAAACTTTTAGAAGTCCAAATTTTCTTGAAATTTATTTATTTTTGTTATTTTAAATTTCGATGTTTTTGAAATTCCAAAAAAACGTCCCCAATAACCCCAATTGACCCTATTTCTCATAGAGAACATGCAAACCGGTCTGATAAAAAATAAAAATTGTCCATGCAAACTTTGACCCCCCTTTTACCCCTTTAAGAGTAGAATTTTGCAAAATCTGAGAAAGAGTTTTCTTTATTTTTCATAGAGTGTACATACACCGAGTTTGAAGTCAATCGGATGAAAAATAAAAATCTTCCCATACAAACTTTGACCGGGAATGGGCCATAATTCTGGATTTCAAAATACTGTATCGACAAAATTCTGTATTTTTTTTTTTGAAAATACTGTATGAACAAAATTCTGTATTTCAGAATTCTGTATTTCAAAATGCTGTATATCCAAAATGCTGTGTATCCAAAATGCTGTATATCCAAAATGCTGTATATTCAAAATACTGTATGTGCAAAATTCTGTTTTCCGAATAGCTGCTTATACCCAATTCTATTTTTTGAAAAAGTGTTTGCATAAGAAAAAGCAAGCTGTAATATAAATTTATTGGAAAAAAAACAAAAATTGGAAATCATTTAGGAACATAATTTAACAAAAACATAACAGTAAACTTAATACTTCAAAGAAATTTAATAAACAATAAACATAAAAATAACAAATTAGCATAACAGAATTATTTAAAACAAAAGCAAACTTTTTGCTATTCGCCTTAAATAAGCAAGGTTGCTTAAATCGGGCCTCTTTCGCATAATACGTCGAATTCTCTTGTTTTTAAGTATTGTTTTTTTGTTTTTTTTAATGTGCTCCCCATTCCTAACCCTTTCCACCTGTGCTTTAGTAAAAATTAGCTCCTTTTTCAGGTCGCTGATAAGTTTATACAGGCCCGGCTTTTTCCTCCCAACCAAGACTTTTAATCGGCGATGCCATGCCTCAACGCTGTTTTGGGTCCTCGGAAACACTTCTGTTCTTGTTTTTGAACTTTCAAAAACAGACCAAAACATCGGTTTATGTTTTATAAATCTATGTAGATATGCAAGGAGACAGTAAAATATAAAAATAAAAGACCCCCTTTAGGGGTCGAATTTCAAAAAATCCTTCTTTAGTGGTTGTATACATCATAAGAAAAACCCCTGTTTTAAACTTTGTAGAGAAAATGGTTTAGGCTGGGCGTTGATCATCTGTCAGTCGGATACTTCATTTTTATATACATATATAGATTATGTTAGCCATTTTATTAAAATAAAAAATATATCCCGGCAAGTCCAACAACCTCAGTTATTGCAACAGCCTTTATTTCTATTAGTTGCTAAATCGTGTTTGTATACTGTTGTTCACACCAGTGCTGCCAGTGTTTTGTCATAAGAATTCCCACGCAAGTGCCAAAAAAATCCCTTTTTTCCCTCGCCTGGCTCGAAAAAGTACCTCCGATTTTCCCACATATATTTTACGAAAGGAAAACAACAAATTAACAAAAAAAAAACAACATTCTCAATAACTATGGGCAAAGCTCCACGCTATACTCAAGAATGAGCCTGGCGCATCAAAAAAATTAGCATCAAAACCGTTCACATGTATATATTCCCGGACAGTCAAGCAGCTATAAAGGCCGTTGGCTCACTTATCATTGGATCCAATCATAATATTAAATCCGACACATAACGCTATACGACAGATAAAGGAGTGTGTCAATAAAATCCCTGTGATACTACTTTCTAAGATTATTGTCTGTCAATTGTTTATTTACAACTGTTTAGTGTTAATGTATTATGTATACTTATAAATGTTCATAATAAAATTTTTCCAACTACTTTTCACATAGAGACTGACGTAGAAATTTGTTTTCTATACATTCAAAAAAATCCATGTTGTGGCTGCAATCTACGCTCGTCAACGAAAAAATGCTCTGAAACTATATTTTTTTCAGCCACTTCAAATAAATATTTGCTTAAGGGCTTTAAAAGCCGCACTTGAACCGTCTGATAGGCTATCCTATAGACTTTATCTGTTAGATATCACTATTCGAGACCTTTAAAACCAAAAGCTGATGTTCATCTGACAGATAAGTTCCTGATAGGCTATCAGCTATCAGAAATACAGAAATACATTTGATAGGTTCCTGTCCATGAAGGCTTCTGCTACGAATTGGGCAGAATAGGTTCCGAAACCCCTTTCACGGAACCGCAACCTATCTGATGATATACCCCCAAATTGGCTAAAAACTTAGCCATAAAAAGCTGGGAACATACAAAATGTATCTCATATTGGGAGAATATCCCACAGGTTTAACAATGCCCATAGCAGACATGATATCAGAAACCATGTATAGGAGTCCTTATAGGGCGGCATGTGTTACAATACTACCTAAGCTAAATTATATGCGAATTTGGAAGAAGATCTTCTCCAGGGACCAACTGGACCCGAAAGATTTGAAAAAATCCTCTACAGCAATATCATACATTTTACAAAAAAAGTGTAGAACCTCCTGTGTGTATGGTACAATGTACGTAGATCTTAATCAGGTCGACGTACCGCTTTTATCGGCTAGGATAAATGGCGAGGATAGGATAGTCAGTCTTCATTAGTTATTGCAAAAAACAAGGGTGGGATTCTGTAAAATATACGAAATGAAAACCGCTTGTTCATGAAAGCAGTCAGGTGTATAAAAAAAATTGTCTTCTTGAAGTTAAACAATAAAATTAAAGTAAAGTTTCAAAGAACAAAAATTCCCGTTTGTTTGTTCTGGAAAACAGAAAGTTTCCCGTTTTCCCTTTTAGCTCATTTCGAGTACAAAAATTCCCTCAATAAGGGAAATTTCCCACGATCTGGTAGCACTGGTTCACACGCAAATAAAGTAGAAATTTTATGAAAAACACTTCTTTTCTTAAAATGTTTATAGAATTGTATCAATGGATTATGTATTAGATCTGTATTATGTATTTAAAAACACATTCTGCAGTTTTAACCGACAAATTGCATTATCAAGTTAACCACTGGCAAAAACTACGAAATATTTTATTTTAGATTAAATTTTAATTAACGTAACTCACCTCTGTGTCGATTCGTTTGTTTATCAAACATAAGCATTGCGTCTTCAATCTGAAATAAAACGAAAAATAATGTATTATTAAACTTTTTCTTAATTTATTTGCAAAGAAATCTCTTCTCTAAATTGTTATTTGTGTATTTATATAACTGGTTAACGAAATTATATATTTATTTGTTAAATTTTATAACAGTATTGAGTGGAGAAGCGAGGAGTAACAACGATTCTCGCTAGTTGGAATTGACCCCCTGACAATTTGTGTTGTGAAATTAAAATTTTGTCGAATTTCAGTCTATGATTTATTGTTATAATATAACAGTATTGTTTGAAACATGTTTGTTATTTTTTAGGTATATTATTTTATAGAAGATATAATCCCATATAAGTTCTTTAAAAATGCTTCAGACACCTATCTTGACAAATTGTTACTTGCCTTCAACTAGATATACGATAGAGGAGATGTACCAGAAGACTTCCAAACATCTATAATATTCCCGATATTTAAGAAAGAAGACTGTATCATATCGTGTAACAATATGAGTTTTATTCTTGTTAATTCATGTATTATCATGTAATATTTCAATCTATCAATGCTATTTTATTTTATATTCTGTTATTATTATACTTGCAATCGCAGTCGTAGTTAGAAAGAGACAAATTACAACACAATAAAAAGTTAAAAACTGTTTGTAATAATTTTTTTTTTTTTTTAAATAAAAACTGAAATTGTACTGTCAATACTTTGCCTGCAATATGGGCAATTATAATTTTGCCTATTATCTATCGCTAGGTACTGATTCGGGCATTAATTTTAGGTCGCACTCCGAACAAATATTTAAGTGCTTGCAAAAGAATATTTGCCCTCAAGTCCTGGTACACTACGCAAAGGCCTGACACTTCTGGTATAGGGGGTGCGGGTGATACATTTTCGTCTTCTTCGTCTTTGTCTGTATCATGTTCATCAGTTTTACCATCGCTGTATTCGTCGTCCTTGGCAACTATTTTGCCACAGATTTCATTCCCTTCGAATACTATTCTAGAGAGAAATGTTGCGGCTGCGATTTTACCCTGCTCTAAAAGTAGAGTTGCTTCGTCAATTTTAGAAGACTTATCAGTATATTTTTTTCGCTTTTCGCACATCGCACAAGCAAGGCAAATGACTTACTTAACTTATCGGGCTTCCGACCCGTGAAGAGTCTCTGCCTGAGAAACTGCAGCCTCCCATCCTCTACGATCCCGGGCACGCTGCTTCCAATTGTCCAGACCAAGCGCTCTGGCATCCGCGATGGCTTGGTCTTTGAAACGGAGGTTCGGTCTTTCTTGTCTTATCGAACCTGGGGGCTGGGAATCGAAGATCCTCTTAGCTGGAGCATTATTGTCCATTCGCTCGATGTGGCCGAGCCAATATAGTGGACGTGTTTTGGCTTTTTGGACTACATCCACATCTTGGTACATCTCATAGAGTTCGCGGTTGTATCTTCTCCTCCATTCGCCCTCCTCGCACACAGGACCAAAAATCCGCCGAAGTATTTTTCTTTCGAAGGACCCCAGTATCAGCTCTACCTTCTTGCAGAACTAGCAAGATAAGGGTTTTGTAGAGCACACATTTCGTCCTGCAAGTTAGGAGTTTTGAACCCAATTGTTTTGCCAAACCGAGCTCCACTAAACTCTAAAAAAAATCGTTTAATTTTACTATCATCATTGTATATACACACTATAGTACTCTCATCCCATCGCATTGAATTACGCGTCTTCGACGATCCAGGTGGCGCTTCAGTTGATTTAGTTTGTACACTGCCAGCCAACTCCGAGCATTGGGGAAATATTGTGTATAGAGAAAACCAAAATAAACAAAACAAAGTCAAACTGGTATGCCTCTTCTCTTTCTTCATTCATATCGCCATTTCCATTCATCATCATCATCAGTGAGGGGAGAGGAGAATAGAGAAAAGGAGGTGCAAGTGCAATATTATGAATGAGTAAGAGCAAATATAATTCAACAGCATGATTGTGTAGGATAGGATGTTGGTGGTGGAGGATTTGTGTGTTTGGAAAGGGGTGCACGATGCAAGGGGTGATCAGTTGGGAAAGACAAATTGAATAAAAACTGAATTTGACTTCATTTCTGTCTGTTGCAGAAGATTTGAGGATTGGGCATAAAATAATGTATGGTAGACTCTCACTATTTTGCCTATATTTATGTCAAATATGCATCGATTTAAGTGATTCTTTTTTTAATTGATTCTAAATTATTATAGGCATGTGTCTATTTTATGAGGTTTATAATGTAGAAGCATTTTGTGTCGGTAAAACGAGATGTATCTACATTCTACATCTCTCTCTATATAAAAATCAATAATACATAATTGTTGTGCGTTAGTCTCGCAATTCGCAAAACTCGAGAAAGGCTAGATGCTAGACCGATTTGGATGATTTTTTTTTGTTTTGTTCATCTTGAATTAGGGTTTGGCAAAAAAAATTCTGAAACCCCCAAATGAAAAGCCGAAAAATTTCAAAAAACCTGAATCTCCATTTTTTATGGGAATAAGGTATAAGTACACCACTAATGATCGCAAAACTCGAAAACCACCGAACCAAACCCAAAGGTAGGTATTTCTGTGAAGTATGGAAAATTAGACAATACAAACAAACAATTTCAAACGCTAACAGTTTTTAAAATTTGGAACATTGATATGCATTGTGCTGATGGACAAAAATATATCTGTGCAATAGCATAGATACAATTCCTAGGCACGTGCAAAGCCGGATATCTTTATATGTAATGTAGTGCAATTATTGTTCCTTTCCCATAACCACTAATACATAATCATTTCGATAAAACTAGGGAATTAAATCAAAAGAGTAGATACATATTATGTACATAGGTACATATTCAGGGGATTTATGCGGCACTATTTAAATAAAAGTATGTTTTTCTAACAATGTAGGCACTACTATGTATTTAGAAGAAGTTCTAAGTTTGATTATCATTATAGTACTAGCGAACCCTCTGCACACTTCGTAGTGCAAAATAGAAAAATAAAAATATCAGCTTCAAATTCATTTAAATAAGTGATAAACAGCTTTTATTGTAATGCTAATTTTTGGGTTTTCCAGGAATCGTATTGCATAGATAGTA
This sequence comes from Cheilosia soror, assembly GCA_949372485.1. Classification (NCBI taxonomy): domain Eukaryota; kingdom Metazoa; phylum Arthropoda; class Insecta; order Diptera; family Syrphidae; genus Cheilosia; species Cheilosia soror. The sequence continues at coordinate 187,020 of OX443561.1, read as the reverse complement.
TTCTTGTGTATCAGGACAATGCATAACAATGTTACAAATTTTACAAACATTGGCTCCCGTGATTGTCGAAGAATAGCGCCACATCCCTTAGTCCAATTTTGACCAAACTTCACAGAATAGCCTTCGTACCAAAAACAAAGATTTTATCAAAATGTGAGTTCAGTCGGTTTTGTTGTTTTCGAGATATACCATATACCACGATTTTTGTATGGACGGTGCCACACCCATTTGTCCAATTTTTTTTACATACAAACCTGCTACAGAAGAATTCCTTTATAGAAAAAAAAGAATCATCAAATTCGGTGTAGCCAAACTCGAGTTATAAACGGAATATCAAAAATAGATTACTAGCAGTCCCGTGATGGTCTTGCTTGTGTTATTTGGGGTTAGCCGCCTGATGCTGTCATTTCTGGTCTGGAGATAATTGTGAGCTATTCGCTCGTTACCAACTGATTAGTTTAGTGCGTCTATGTGTCTTTTTGAATTTCATTTTTCCTCACTTTCGTGTGATCGTTGATCAATGGTTAGAAAACGGGCTTAGATTATCCGTTTTGGGCTGTGCGTTGATGACTTAGTTATTTAAAACAAACAATAGCTTACTTAATTTCATAGCAAGAATCTAATCTGAACTGCAAGTTTCTAAATACATATAGTCATCAATTTCCTACAAACTACAATAATCCATATTTTAAATGTATTAGGGATGAGTTGAGTGATTGCTGCAATAGCATTCAGCGTACCACTGCGACCTGCGTATAGCTGCTCCTAAAATAATTGTATCTAAATACAAAAAGTTAATTTTGGGTTTAAAATTAAAATAAACAAATGAACTCAAACTGTCAGCCTACAAATCGCATATATACTTATGCACAGTTTGAAACAAACTACTAGAGGTACAAACGAATCCGTCCTGTCGTTAAGAATACAGCTACCTACCACCACGCAGAGAAACAGACTGACAGAATTGCGAGACTCAGTTTTTGAGCTTTACCTATTATTAGGTTATCCTCTTAAATATCAATTCCAATCGTCATCACTCAACAGCACCACACTCATCATCATGCTAAAAGTACTCTCCCCACACACCACCACTATATGCGAAAAGTATAAATCGATCCGATCTCATATTCCTTCCTTTCATATTGCTATTCTCATAAATGCTAAAAGTACACTTCGCCTAACCTACACACCACCACCACTAACTACCTACGAGTATAGGTATATCGTATATGCGAAAAGTACCCACTTGCTTCCACTCCTTACTACTGGAGAATAAAGGCGGTGGCCATGGTGTAGTGGTTAGAGTCATTGCTTGTGACCCGAGCGGCGTTGGTTCGAGCCCCGGCGGGGAAAGCAATACTCTGCCACCGACCATAAAGAGAAACGAATAATATCAAAGTTTCTCCACCACTACACCAAAAAAAGGGGTTTCTGCTTGGTAGTACAATGGACCGAGATTCGTCTGAGTGCTCCAGGATTTGGAATCTCCTTTTTTCAAAAAAAAAAAAAAACTGGAGAATAAAAGACAACAAAAATACTAATTGTTCTTTCTCTTTCATCTGCATGTTGTCAATGAGACGAATAAGAAAAGAAGAAGGCATCATTTAATTTCGTTTCAAATAATCCAATACAACTACCATGTTCGATGTGAGTAGTTGGTCTCAGAGGTGGTTGGTGGCGCTGGTGCATAAATGCGAAGTGATAGTACTATAGTGTCTATATACAATGCTATCATTAAGCGAGGAATCTACTTGCCTACCATAATTGCAGTATTTTTACGCACGTATCAATTTTAAATATTTAATGCGTAAATCTTACATCTTTGTTGTGTAAATTCAGACACAGATTTTAAATATAAATGCGTTTTTCTACACTTAAGATGTTCAAATTAAATGTACATCTACATAATTATTGTTTAAAATCCAACAGAATTTTAGAAAGAAATGCTTATACATCAACATAAAATGTGTAAATTTAAACCTTTTATGTTTAAATTTGTAGCAAAATTCGACATACAATGTGTTAAATCCAACAAAATTGTGTATGAAGAAGCTTAAAATTAGACTTTTTTTTATGTAATTTTGCTTAAATTCAATATTTAATGTGTATAATTAAACAAAATTTTACATCGTCAGAAAGTATATTCAAAACAATTTAGAAACAAGTAAAAGCATTACCATCGGCCTTTATATCCTCCACTGCAGTGAACCTGTCTAAACGTAATAACACAATCCAAAAATGCTTAAGATATTTATTAAAAATTATTCGATTTAACAAAAAAAAAAAATACTTCCGTAAAAAAAGTAAAAAAATACTTCTTTCACTAAAAGATGCGGTGCAACTTGGGAGCGCAAAAGGTTCAACCGCTTCATTCAAAGGACTGATCACGTATGAGCTCGCAAATGCACCGTCACTCACAATCGAATTGCAAAATTACACATAAAATGTGTAACTTTCATCAGATTGGTGTAAATGGGTGTTGGTCTTTAAACACAGTGTGTGTAAATTTCATAAGGTGTTTATATTTAAATAAAATTTGTTTATTTATAAACATTTTGAGAGTAATGTTTAAACAATAATAGAATATTATTGAACAAAAGTTGTTGAAAAGTACACAAAAGGGGTACATTTGCAACAAATGTTTGTAATATCTAACATTATGTGCTTACATTTTTTTTTACCTATTGTCGTTATTTGTATAAACACGCAACTTGCCTATTATTACATTAAAAATGACATACATTTTCATAGTAATTTTGCACGCATTTTTTAGAGTGTAGGGTGTCATTCGTGGAGTTTACGTTTACTCCGAGGTAGGTGAACTCCTTACCTCGAAATTGTTGCTATCAATAGTGACGTTTCGTCCTAGTTCGAAAGAGCTGCTTCCAAAATGCACGTTGCAGCGCGTGTTTCCCAGCGTCAAGCGACACAGCTGAATCAGTTTTGGGATTCCGAATTCGGCCATCGCCATATAGAGCTCCTGACGATGTATGCTATCATACGCGGCTTTGAAGTCGATGAATAGGTGGTGAGTTTCGAATTGAAATTTGTTGGTCTTTTCCAAGATTTACCCCAGTGTAAAAATTTGGTCTATAGTCGATCTGCCGGGCCGGAAGCGACACTGGTACGTGCCGATTAGTGTGTTGCAGAACGGTTTTAGACGTTCACACAATACGTTGGATAGGATCTTGTATGCGACATTTAGCATATGCCTTGATAGTTCTTGCAAGACATAGGATCGCCTTTTTTGTAGATGGGGCATATGGAGCTGCCAGTCATCGGGCATGTTATCTTCCACCGAATCATCAACCAAGTATGGTCCATTAAGCAGCTGCTGGAAATGCTGCTTAAACACATCTACTATTCCCTGCGCTTCGGTGACTAAGTTTCCTCCGCTGTCTCAAAGAGCCTGCGTTCTGGTTTTGTAGCCAGCAGCCAGTTGCTTGGCTTTTTTTATAAAACCTCCGGATGTTATTATGATCGCGCGACTCTTCGATCTCCAACGTCCAGCGTCCAACGTCGAATTTCTTCTTCTTGGCGGTTCACAGCTTCTTCTCCTTGGACAGTCGAGTTTTTTAATTTTTGTAAAACTAAGGTCCTTAATCTCCTCCTGATATCTGTTAATATAATGTAGCAAGAAACAAATATAAAAAAAAGTACAAAACGGACGGGACGGAAGAAAAAACAGAAACAGGTCAACTGTTACGCCCTTGTAACAACGATATAATTTGCGTTTAATTTAGTGGAGTTTCGTTTTAATAGGTACCAAAAAAAGAAAATGAAAAATGCCACAAATGGTTTTCAAACAATTTTCATTAAATGAAAAATCACCCTAATAAAATGCAAAAAGGCCCAAAAAAAATGAAAAAAGACCCCAAAATAATGAAAAAAACTTACAAATATCATAACGGTTGGAGATATGAATTTAACCGCTTTTAAAAATACCGATTCCAAAAAATCTATCAACAAAATACGGGTTGGGGTCGATTAACGGCCTTTAAAAATACCGATTCCAAAAAATCGATCAACAAAATACCGAAAAAAAAATATCGATTAAGAAAAATCTCGACACATAAAATGTCGACTGTATTTGTCGACTGTCGGTAAACAACGTAAAATAGGGATACGTACCAATTGCCGATAAAAAAAATGTCGACTACTAATAATGTCGATTTTGTCACTCGCTAAAATCTCGACAAAATTTTTATCGACTTTTAAGAATATCGAAAGTTTAAAACCTCGACACTTAAAATGTCGACTGTATTTGTCGACTGTCGGTAAACAACGTAAAATAAACTTTGCATATACCCAAACTTGCACCCACTCCAAATCCTACAGTGACCACAAGCAGGGGGGTTGCAGGGGGGCAGCATGCCCCCCCATACGTATCTCACTTTGGTCTTATTTCGACAGTTTAAAATCGACATTTTAAAAAATCAACTTATTCTCAGTCGATATTTTTATCAGTCGAGATTTTTCTTAATCGATATTTTTTTTTCGGTATTTTGTTGATCGACTTTTTACACTCGATATTTTTAATATCTACGAATCGGACCCAACCCAAAGTTTATTTTACGTTGTTTACCGACAGTCGACAAATACAGTCGACATTTTAAGTGTCGAGGTTTTAAACTTTCGATATTCTTAAAAGTCGATAAAAATTTTGTCGAGATTTTAATAATCGACAGTGAATGGCAAAATCGACATTTGTTACAGGCGACATTATTTTTGTCGTCAATTCGTACCCTTCCCCGACTTATAGCTTGCCTTTTCAAAATTCAGGGATAAGTACCAATTGCCGATAAAAAAAATGTCGACTACTAATAATGTCGATTTTGTCACTCGCTAAAATCTCGACAAAATTTTTATCGACTTTTAAGAATATCGAAAGTTTAAAACCTCGACACTTAAAATGTCGACTGTATTTGTCGACTTTCGGTAAACAACGTAAAATAAACTTTGCATATACCCAAACTTGCACCCACTCCAAATCCTACAGTGACCACAAGCAGGGGGGTTGCGGGGGGCAGCATGCCCCCCCATACGTATCTCACTTTGGTCTTATTTCGACATTTTAAAATCGACATTTTAAAAAATCAACTTATTCTCAGTCGATATTTTTATCAGTCGAGATTTTTCTTAATCGATATTTTTTTTTCGGTATTTTGTTGATCGATTTTTTGGAATCGGTATTTTTAAAAGCGGTTAATCGACCCCAACCCCAAAATTCACACAGTCTCAACTCAATATTAATTTTTGATTAATTAATTAATATTAATTCGAGATTTTTGCTTTCGAGATTTTTTTTCGAGATATCTTGGTAAACCCGTACCAATTGCCGACAAAAAAAAATGTCGACTATCCACTAATAATGTCGATTTTGCCATCTAGCTTAAGTCTCGACAAAATTTGTATCGACTTTTAAGAATATCGAAAGTTTAAAACCTCGACACTTAAAATGTCGACTCCATTTGTCGACTGTCGGTCTTTCTTCTTGTAAGTTGTAACTTCAATTTAACTTCACCCAGAAAATTAAGTAAAAAACATAAAACAATTTTACAGATTTTTAGCCTAGAGATTTTTGTCATTCGAGATTACGTCATTATCCCGTTTGGTCATAGTATCTCGAAAAGTACAGAAATAAAAATAGTAGCTAAGGTTAAAGCTTTCTTAAACTTGGCATTGGCGATTAAACATATGCATAATTTATATTTACAACAAAGCAAAAAAAAAAATAGAATTGTGTAATATACATGTGCATTAATTCATTATGAATACTGTTACAGATTATGTAGGATGTATACAATGTACATACAATACATACATGTTGACAGAAAACGCAATAAGAACCGGGTAAGGTACAAGTGGTTAAGCATTATGGTTGCCATATATTTGACTAGGTACCTACATATAAAGTATTAAACCCATTTTGAAACCATTCCTATATTTGATGGTATAGCGTGTTGTTTAATGGTGAATTAATGATGTCGAGAACGCCGCTACGATTATTACAAAAGCAGAGGGTTATGAGTACTCTTTTTTATGTGGAAATGATGCATTCAATGGAAGGTGAATATGGCTCCCTTATGACATACATGAATATTCCATTTCATCAAAGATGAATGTAGTATCTTCTGTTTGCGCAACACTTCAATCTAATGAGACTGCCGCCTTTCTCTTGTTAACACATACTACATTGTTAGTATTTTTTTTCCTTTTCTATATAATATAATATGTACCTACCTACTCGTATTATATAATCTTGATTCCCTAATGTATATTTTCTAGCTTACTATAAATAATTGCCAGAAACGCTTATATCATATAACATAATTTGATACGGCCGATATTTCTGACCTTAGGTATGTTAGAAATGGAGGTTAATTCAACGGTGGTTGTCACCCCCCTACGCTTTTCAAGAGTGGCAAATCACGGAAGCTACATTTATAAACTTGAGCAGCTTAAAAAAAATCGGCAAAACCATAAATTTTCAAAAATTGGCTCGGAACAAAATGTTAAAAATTAAGAAGTGAGTTTGAATTTTCATATAGGTATAGGTTTTCAAACTTGTAAATGTATATTGTATACAAGTAGGCAAAGGTTCCACCTACGAAGTGCCAAATTATATTTGTTTCTTTTTATGTACCTTTGCCGAGTTTCGATTTTAAGGCTGCAGTTATAGCTATCAGTAAAATGCATCCGTAAAAACACGAAACAGAACAAAACTGAAACATTTAACCATAGTATATCATAGGAATTCTGGAATACTTCGTGAAACTGGTTGAGAAGTTGAACAGAAAAAGTTTTTCGTACGAAAAAATAAAGAAATTCTTTTTTTTTTTTAGAAAATTTAAAGATCAATTGCTTCATTTTTTTTGACGAATTAGTTTTATAATTCAAAAGCAACTATTTAAGACCAAGATTGAGTTCAACGATTAAGTTGAAAGTAAGTCCAAAAAAGTGAAACAATTTTTTTTCGGGTGCATTTTACTGATAGCTATAACTGCAGCCTAAGGACTGTCGGCATCGGTGAATTTGCCGACTGAACTCCAATTTACTTTGTTTCGATTTTAAAAAGGACCGTCGACTCAGCATCTGGGAATTTGCCGAACAAACACCTTAAAATTTAGCGAGTTTCAATTCGATTTTTCAAATGATAGTCAGCATTGTTAAATTTGCTGACTGAACACCTTGTAATTTAGCGGGCTTCGATTCGATTTCAAGAATGACGGTCAGCATCGTTGAACTTGCTGACTGAACACTTTTATTATTTAATCAATTCGATTTTAAAAAGGACGGTCGGCGTCTGTGAATTTTCCGACTGAGATCTGTAAACTTTAGCAAGTTTCGATTCGATTTTAGATTTCTTTGTAGTACCGTCGTGTATTAAAAGGATGGTTTGTGATGTTCGTGTATTAAGAGGTGCAGAACTGTCAACTGATCACCACCTGGTGTTGTGCAAATTGTATCTCAACGATCAAGTACCTATCCTGCCAAAGCGTAAACCAAGGCTGGTTACGCGCATACGGTGGGAGGGGCTACAGAACGATGATATACGGGAGGAATTTGCACAAATTCCAAATGTTCCATTGAATGTAGAGGAAGAATGGCAGTTGTTTTCAACAGCAGTCATTGCCTCTGCAGAACATGTTTGCGGAGTGAAGCGGCTCAGTGTGGCGACTGGTGGTGGCTTTTAAGGCAGCCAAAGAACAATCTTGGAAGGAGTTCGGCGAGGAATTAGACCCTGATCACAGATCTGCAAGCAAGGTGTTCTGGCAGACCACCCGCCTTCTTAGAGGAAAGAAGTGGAACATTATTGAATGAATCAAATCCAAAGATGGTACACTTCTTTTCAATGAGGAGGACATCTTGCGCAGAGGGAGCGAGCACTTTCCTGAATTGCTCAATCCAATCCAGGACATTGAGGATGACAGATCCGTCGCCTTGAGCAGGGCGGAAAATAGTCCCACGGTAGACGAAGTCACTTTTGCGATCAAATCGTTGAAAGCTGGCAAATCTGCCGGAATGGATGAAATCCAGCCAGAAATGCTCAAGGCCTTAAGTGAAGAGGGAGTCAAATGGCTCTCTCGTGTCATTAAAGTGGCCTGGGAAAGCGGCGAATCTCCCAGCGATTGGCAGATTGGGGTGATTGTGCCCGTTTTCAAGAAAGGGGATAAAATTGATTGCTCCAATTACATACACATAGGTATATAACTTTTAAGTCTCCCCGGAAAAGTTTTTGCCAATGTGCTGGAAAAGCGTTGCAGAGCTGTGGTCGAGGCACGATTAGGAGATGAGCAGTGCGGCTTTCATCCCGGCAGAAGCACAACCGACCAGTTATTCACTCTCAGAATGGTACTTGAGAAGGCTTGGGAGTATGCTTCACCTATTTTCGCTTGCTTCGGAGATTTGGAGAAAACATACGACCGAGTCCCTCGAGGTAAACTCTGGAGTGTTTTGCAGTAGTATGGAATTAATTGACGGTTCTCTCTTGAGAGCAATTCAATCTCTTTACACAAACTGTAAAAGCTGTGTTCGGGTAAACGGCGTTAAATCAATACTTTTTCACGGTGAGCGTTGGACTTCGCCAGGGCTGCGTCTTGTCCCCTCTCCTTTTCATTACTTATTTGGACTTGATGTTACAGCGCAGTCTTGGTGAAGAACGTTTCGAATTATCTGAGGATAAGTCATTTGCTCTTCCCTGATGACTTGGTCATCCTTGGGTCCTCTCAGACCGTTTGTGTTGAAGCTGAGATTACGGTAAACGTGAAGAAATCTGAGGACTGAACTTGGTGTCAAAGCTAAGTTGTCAGTCTTTAATTCGGTGATTGTTCCAACTCTTACCTATGGTCATGAGGTTTGGGTAATGACCGAAAGAATAAGATCGCGAATACAAGCTGCCGAAATGAGATTTCTCCGTTGTATTGCTGGTGTGACCCGTAGAGATCGCATTAGAAATGCTAGAATACGTGAGGAACTCAATGTCGAGCAGCTACTTCTCCGGACGGAGCGGTCCATACTTCGGTGGTTTGGTCATATTAAACGTATGTCCCCGACCAGGATCCCACGACGTGCTATGGAATCCGTACCATCAGGCAGGCGTCCCCTAGGTATCCCCAGGATGAGATGGTTAGATCAAATTCATAATCTCTCCTCTACCCGCATGGGGATTGCCCTTGATGATTTGGAGTCGATGGCGGAGGATCGAGAGATATGGAGGGTCCACTTGAGCAACCTACACCCGCGACCCACTTAATGGACAAGCGGACCATTGAAAATGAATGAAAAATGAATGAACGTGGAATGTACGTGGTCCCTCAACAGACCCCGTGCAGCCAAACAGCTAGAGGAAGCCCTGAACTGCTATAAAGCAGACCTAACCGCCATCCAAGAAGTGCGATGGGATGGACCGGGGGCAAAAAGAGAATGACAAATTCCGATATTTATTATGGTGACTGCTACGGCCAAAAAAACAGCGCTTATGTGAATGTGGATTCGTCGTTGGCGGCAGACATAGTCAAGAGATCTTAAGTTACAACTATGTGAATGAGCGCCTCACGACAATCCGCATCAAGGCTAATTTCGCTAATTTCTGAGCCTGAAATTGAAATTGACCAAAATCATTCAAATACTTACCAAATAATAGAATATTCCATTTCTAAACACAGTAAAAAAACAAAAAGGATCTTTTCGATGTACCGACATTCGCATGCATGCGAATGTCTAGCTATAAAGGAGAAATTCGCATGCATGCGAATGTCTAGCTATAAAGAAGAAATTCGCATGCATGCGAATGTATGCTTTTGGAACGTAAATTCATGAGAAACTATGCGAATCTACACACTATTTCGGAAACTCGCAACGAAACTTTTAAAAATAAAATATATGCGAAATTCCTATATATTTGCAGAGACTCGCATGTATGCGAATGTACACTTTTAGGTAGCAGATCCGCATGTGAAAAATGTTCATATGGACTATTCTGATGTCAGACTATAGGTACTGATGGCCGCTTAGACAACCATTACCACGAACGCAGATTTCTCATGGGCTAACAAAAAAATGACTGCTCGTTGGCAAAAATGTTTAGGTTGGCTGAGAGATCTATAGTTGTCCTTTTATTAGTGCATCTTGTGGAATATCTGCAACCAAACTTTGTAGAGCCCACCTGGTGATATAAATATTCCATACTCCTCTCTTTCAGATCTTAATTCATCGTATATGGGGAAAGCATTTTGCAAATAATTATTGGTAATGAACATTGCTGGACACGACGCTCTTTTTTTCTTCAATTCTTGGTAAATGTCGATTTTTTTATTTTGTGAATTTTTAAGTTTGGCACCCTTGTATAAATTAGAAAAATTACAGCTCAATGGCGTTGATGGATGATTTGGATATGTGTTTTTTTTTTTTTTTTCCTTTTTTTAAAGGGGATTCCAAATCCTGGAGCACTCAGACGAATCTCGGTCCAGTGTACTACCAAGCAGAAACCCCTTTTTTGGTGTAGTGGTGGAGAAACTCTGCTATTATTCGTTTCTCTTTATGGTCGGTGGCAGAGTATTGCTGTCCCCCGCCGGGGCTCGAACCAACGCCGCTCGGGTCACAAGCAATGACTCTAACCACCACACCATGGCCACTCGCATGCATGCGAATTTCCTTAATTATATCAGAAATTCGCATGCATGCGAATCTACAATATTATATCGGAAATTCGCATGTGCATGCGAATGTCTAGTAAATCATCTTTTCTGTCGATGACTTTAATTAAGAACATTTGGTTAACATTTTAAATTACCTTTCAAAGCTAAGTTTTTTTTTTCAACTATACAAGTAGTCGTTTATAGAATGTAATGTCTTATACACTTACAGCCTTATTCATAACACTTATTTAAATCTGAATTAAGGTTTATGTTGGCTTAATTGCAGAAAACGTTATTCATAAACTTTTTTCAAAGTTAATTTTCATTAATCAAGTGTCAAAAAATTAAATGCCCGAATCGGCATTTAGGAGCAAATTAACTCTGAATTAAATTGTTCATTGATTCAAATCATTGCATATAAAATTTATTATGTTATTAGTTCATTACCAAATATCTTATATATAGTAATTGAATTGTGCATTAGCACACCAAAAACAGTGTTTTCCAAATTTAAATAACAAATTTCTGTAAAAAAAAAATCTCATGACAACTGCATAATACAATTTGCTTAAATCATAATGGTGTTTTACGAATGAACTTTTTTTTAATTCTTAATTAAAATGACAGTTTCGAGTTAGCTGAGACACTGATAATTAACAGATTAAATTAATCTAATGAAGAATGCTGTTATATTTTATTTGGTGTCGCTTTCATTCTGAAAGTTAAAAAACGGAGTCAACAGTCTGGATTCATATAAATGATATAATATGTATCAGTGTGATTTTTTTTTGTAAATTTAGGTACAAAATAAACAACGTTCCATGAAATCGGCAAAAAGTACCTACATATGTTCACATATTCATGTGATGTTTCAGTAGTTTTTCCATTTGTAACATTGTAATTGTGATTTGTATACTACAAAACAAATTTCGTTTTGCGTCAATAGCATACGAATAATTAAAAAATTGTGTTCTTATTATTATTCAATAAAGGTTCTGGCCGTACTCAAAGCTGCGAATCTATTTGATATGGGATCAATATCCAACAAGAACATCGCTATCAATATTGATAGTCATCAGGCTGCGCTAAAGGCGCTAGAGTCCTTCATCATCAAATCCGAACTAGTTTAGAGCTGCCGCATAATGCAAAGAGCATCAATAGCCGTGGCCAAGAGAATTATTCTCGAGAAAATTAAAAATAGAGCAGACCGAAGATGGTCGGATATAGTAGAACACACTACCTCATTATCTCAAAGGCTCTGTAGCCTAAAATAGATCGGAAAAAATCTGTAGAAATATTTAAGCTGAGCAGATCAAAGCCATTCGTCAATAGGGATACTCTCCGGGCACTGTGTTCTAAGGAAGAACGCAATGAGACCAGGTTTAACCACAGTACACACATTAAAGGCAATATATTGCGCATCTGCAATGGCGAGGCCCAGCTGTTGCAACTCTTCATTCGCATCAATTGTGCTTATTTTACCTCCGCGTGTAACCACCGGGTACTGATGGTCTGCTCATCCGGGCGTGACTTGCTGAACTTATAAGCGCGAGTGTTGAACACGAAAAAATAGCAACACTATAATGCTCTGTCGGAAAGACTGACTGATCGAGTCTCAGAAGTCTTAACATGAGCCCCTCAGAAAGAGGACGTACGGCGGATGAATTCATTGGAAGGATCAACGGTGTCGTCACTGTCAGGATGACAGGTACCTTATTTGAGCTACTTCGACATACTTGGAGCTGAGGTCAATGAGGAATTTTCAGCACTAGTCAGGGTGCTGAAACAGAGATGGTAACGGATGAACCCTTTATGGGTCAACGGCGGCTCTCACATCCCCGAAGTGGGTTACTGACTCCGGAATATCCGGCCCCTTTTGTCCAAGGGGCTCAACAAAGGACCTGGCCCTCCAGGTTGGGGTTGTGCGTCGGGGTAACTTCCCTACCACGGAAAACAACTCGTGTTACGACACAACGGCAAGCCTCGGATATGGATGATCCAAATGTTGACGACCATAGCAAACGATTTAAGGACAACGAGCTTCGGATCTGCACCTGGAACGTCCGGACCTTAAACAGACCACGTGCAGCCGAGCAATTAGTAGAGACCCTGGACAAGTACAAAGCCGATATTACAGCCATTCAGGAAGTGAGATGGGATGGGGAAAGCCCAAGAAAGGTAAAAAACTGTGTGATCTACCACGGCAATTGCTATATGGAACAAGGTCAGCGTCTATTTGGATGTGGATTTGTGATCAGAGGAAGACAACTCCTCCACACCCCGGACTGTGAGCGCCATCTAAAGTAAAGTAAGTATCTGCAATGGCGGCCTATGTGATATGGACAATAAACGTATAGAAATAATATGCGCGCGCGCATGAGTTTTCATGGCTGACAATGTGACCAAATTCGTATTTCTATAGAAAAGCATGCCTTTTTGACAGCTGCACAGAACGAAACGAAAATGAGTGCTCGGAATATATTACCTTTAATAGATATGTGTAATGTGAGGTTAGATACGGACACATGCAGGTATTGCGAAGTCTTACATATGTAGTAGATAATATTGGAAGGTACTTCTTTGACTATTTGGAGGAGATTGGCCTCACAAACAAAATTTAAACAATGTTTAGGTTCTGTGGGGAAATTAATTGTTTCGAAGAACTGGTTTAGGTTTTTGACCATTAAGGTTCCCCAGGGATGGCAATGGGCCCTATATGGTGCCTAGTCCACTGTTATAAACTCACACCCTATTCAACCTAACCTATACCAACCATCATGTGTGTGTTAACCTAATGTGTTTATGTCTAATAAATAAAAAATTACATAATTCCCGGTGGTACCTATGCATACCGTTCTTTGGGCTTTGTTGAGTTTGGTTATGTTATACGATTTTCTTATAGCCGGCCACCAAACTATTGACCCATACATAGCTTTGATTGCAGGCCCATCCTTTCCCAAATGTTCTGTTGCAGGCATAGAAAGCTAAGCATGCTTGTTGTTTGATGTTGAGTTTCCCGTTGGGCTTGGAATCCTTGATTACTCGCAGATACCTATACTGGACGATAGAGAATAGAAGTTGGCCGCTTAGGCGAGGAAGTATAAAGTCGTTTATTTTGGTCTTGGTGGTGAAAAGCATCAGTTCGGTTTTGCTTGGGTTACCGCACCAAGACCACACATTTTGGCTCAGGTGCTAACCTTTATCAGATCATTTTCCTAATTTCACTTACTATAGAGGGAAACTTTCCTGACACCAGTAGGTATTTTTTTTGACAAAAAAAGTTTAGTTAATATGATTGTGATTGTAAAGTAGGTTACTAGGATTTCGAATTGTAGAGCCTACTGGCGGCAAATGTGTAAATCCGCCACTGATAAAATGTAAAGCTTTATTGAAATGGTAGGTACCAATAAACTATTTGATCTCCACCTTTACTAGTGCGACAACTTTATTGGGATCTATTACATTTTCTGTCATTGCATGACTCAAATTCCATAATTTGGTTTCGCGGAAACAAGAGGGCTTTCTGGTGGCATTTCGAAATAAATGCAGTATACATCCCAAAATATGGTTCGTCTTCTTTCTATCAAGCCATAAAGTAACAAATTCCATCAAAGGATGGCTAGGATATCAATGGATTAAAAAACGTCCAAAAAATCTTCAATTCAAACGATATTTTTTTTGTGTTCTCCAAAATGTACATGTCATTCTGAGTCGGACATATGGGTGACAGACGCATGCCAACATATATGTCAGCGTCAATTATATGCCGAGTACACGACATGCACCCTTTTGTGACATATTCTGACGTCAAATTGACGTCAGACTGGCATGCGTATGTCGTGTTTGGCATGTCGTGTACTCATAGCTTTAGGAAATCTGCAAATTGTCAGCTGTTTTGTCAAATTCATACGAAAATTAGTAATGCCGTATCATACAAATAGGGTATATTTTCAGTACTATTTACAATACGTTTTCCTATGCATTATTTCCGTACTTTTTATAAATTTCGAAAATTGAGAGATGTTCTAATAAAATTCATTTCCGATTACTGAATAATAATAAGAACACATTTTTTTAATTATTTGTAGGCTATTGATGCAAAACGAAATTTGTTTTGTAGTATACAAAAAATCACAATTACAATGCAACAAATAGAAAAACTACTGAAACATCACATGAATATGTGAACATAGGTACTTACATTAAAAATCACACTGATATATAAAATATCATTTATATGAATCCAGACTGATGACTCCGTTTTTTAACTTTCAGAATGAAAGCGACACCAAATAAAATATAACAGCATTCTTCATAGGGTCGTATGAATAAAAACTAGCATTTGCTTTGAGTAAAAGGTTGTAGCAAAGTAAAAGCACTGAGTAATTGCTTTAAATCGGTATGAATAAAAACTACTTTGCTAAAGTAAGTTCGAAGTTTCGAACAAAGCATTTACTTCACTGCATGTGTCCTTCCCTTGCAGTTTCTGTCACAATTTGTCGTTAATTTTTTGAATTTGAATTTAGAATCAGGAAAACGATTTTTGGAAAAAAGCTAAATTAATTTAATAAAAAAAACGATACGGTTGGTTAAAGTTGTGATCTTAACCAATTCGTCTTTGCTTATAGTACCTACTGTTTTTTTTTTTACGAACGTTAACAACAGTAGTTAAAACAGGTTTAATGTGTCAATCAAACAAAGAAAAATTAATTTAACTATTTATACAAACAAAAAACACCGAAAACTCAAAAGAAAATACTGTTTTTGTAAAGAAATATGGGCGCAAAATATTTAGCAAATGCTCTGAGTCAACAAAATAGCAGACTTGGAATTTTCTTAGCAATTGCTTTGTCTTCCACGTTTTATTCATACCAATCTGAGTAAAAGGTCGGTGACGCCGCTTTTCGAAGATGTCAAAAGTTGGAGTCAACTCAAATCAGTTTTTATTCATACGAAGCTTAGCAATTGCTTCGATTTTGACATTTATTTTGAGTAAAAGCAATTGCTAGGTTTTATTCATACCACCCATTATCTGTTAATTATCAGTGTCTAAGCTAACTCGAAACTGTCATTTTAATTATGAATTAAAAAAAGTTTATTCATAAAACGCAATTATGATTTAAGCAAATTGTATCTATTACGCAGCTGTCATGAGATTTTTTTTGATGGAAATTTGTTATTTAAATTTGGGTAACACTGTTTTTTGTTGTGCTAATGCACAAATCAAATACTATATGTATATAAGATATTTGGTAATGAACTAATAACATAATAATTATTATTACTATAGTTATTATGTAATAATAATTATTATGTTATTATGTTATGCAATGATTTGAATCAATGAACAATTTAATTCAGTGTTAATTTGCTCCTGAATGCCGATTTGGGCATTTAATTTTTTGACACTTGATTAAATGAAAATAACTTTGAAAAAGGTTAATGAATAACGTTTTCTGCAATTAAACCAACATAAACCTTAATTCATATTTAAATAAGTGTTATGAATAAGGTTGTACGTGTATAAGCCATTACATTCTATAAATATAAACTACTGCTTGTATAGTTGAAAAAAAAACTAAGCTTTGAAAGGTAATTTAAAATGTTAACCAAATGTTCTTAATTAAAGTCATCGACAGAAAAGATCCTTTTTGTTTTTTTACTGTGTTTAGGAATGGAACATGATGCAATATGGCAACTCTAATTAATAACAAAGTCCGCTGTAAGGCGATTCATCGATCGACGACAGCAGCTGTCAACTACTTAAGCTGTCAATTGCAATCACACCTCAGAGCTCCCGCCTATTTTTAATCAGATTCTTTTTGCCCCACTTTACTTCCTAAAAACCAACTTGAATCTTTTATCCCTTGAATTATAATTTCCCTGAAGTTAAATAAACCTTTTAAGATTTGTATTCTATTGACTCGTGGCTTTTCATTTCAATACGCTGCTGAAACATAACAGAATATTCTATTATTTGGTGTGTATTTGAATGATTTTGCTCAATTTCAATTTCAGCAAACATTTGAATTGTTTTATCCCAACCAATAAATTAAGGAATCATGTTACAAAATTACCAAAGTTAATTAATAAATACAAATGAACTGTACAGGCAGAGCAGATGCAGGGTATTTAAATACACTCCTATTACAATTTTTGATACTCTAATTTTGATTGCATAGGCAACATGGCCGAGATAAACATGACTTTCTCAACATTCACATTTAACCCTACAGTTAATGGTATGAGCATTTTGGAAAGTGTGGAGTCTTTGTGTTAGCTGCCAGACTAAAGCTGATTATTGGTAAGGCGGCTTATGTTTTTTTTTGTTTTTATTGATTAAGACTAATTGGAGAATACGCTGACAGTGAGGTCAGAAAACGAATACATTTTGGCCAAAAATGGTCTCAAACGACACAGCCTAACACCGGCTCTAGTTTTGTTTTGTGTAAAATAATGTTATATTTAAATTAAATTAAATTAGCTGTACCTAGTGAATCATGTCTATGCCTACTACATTCGTGTATACATTTTTCATTAGAAAACTAACGTATGATTCTTAAATTTTCCACGCTATAGCAAACAAACAAAATATGGGGTTTTCTTTTGTAAATAATGTGGAATAGAATAGGTAAACTATAATTATGCTTACCGGTCCAAACTGCTCAAAATAACTTTTGACATCTTCTAGCGTAGTAGGAGCTGAAAGCCCTCCAACAAATATCTTTTTCGTCCTCGTCACCATCTGAAATTTAAAATACAAATTAAACAGCATTAATAAAGTTTTACTATCTCAGAGTAGCAATTTTTTCCATATAAAATTATGGGTATAGTACATATAACTCGCGGGTTTTTCTTGCATTTTGTTATTTCGCTGCCATCATTTCGCATAATAACAACTCGCATTTTCTTATTTTGCAGTTTTTATTTTGCAAATTTCTTTTATAGGAAAACCTTTTAAGATTCTTAATTTTTAACTTTTTATTTTTGTTTACAAAGTTTGAGTATTATGTGAAGTATAGGGTCATTTCACATAGATATGAAAAGAAATTTCCTCTTGAAAGTGACAAAAAAATGCATGTTGATAGAAACAAGCGGCTAAATAGCATGACGCGAAATAACGTTTTACAAAATAAGCAAAAGCTAAAACACCAACAGCAAATTGAAAGAAGAGCAAAACATAGAAATGCTAAAGAGAAAATGCGAGTTAATATTATAGCGAGATGAACGCAAGACGAAATGGCAGCTTGCCACATTACTTCCGCGAAATAGTTAAAAAATATTTAAACCGTCGCGAGATAATAGTTTACGAAATGAAAACCGCGAATTAATAGGCACCCAACGCAGCCATTGGTTTTAGAACGCTACATACGTAGGTATGTAGCTCTGACGTAATCTTAACGTCAGCGTATGGGACTAATGGCTACATACCGTGTACTAGCTCTCTTTGTTACACTAACATAAGCTACACATACGTGTGTATACGATATGAGGCACTCGTGACACATACTCATATGTGGCTTTTCGATATTCCGTGTACTACCCTATACCAATGACACATTATTACTAGATGGTGCATTTCACACCTCAACCTGAAACAGTGTATACTTATACGCGTATTATAAACAGCGTATTATAAATACAAACCTGCTACAGAAGAATACCTTTATAGAAAAAAAAGAATCAAATTCGATGTAGCCAAACTTGAGTTATAAACGGACAAACATAATTTTCAACTCATTTATATATACATATATATTGTACCTATTACTAGCAGTCCCGCGATGGTCTTGCTTGTTTTATTTGGGTTACCCGCCCGATGCTGTCATTTCTGGTCTGGAGATAATTATGAGCAATTCGCTCGTCAACTGATTGGTTTAGTGCGTCTATATTTTAAAGTCGTTAAAATTATTTTTATTCCTTTTTGATTTTTATTTTCCCTCACAATGGTTAGAAAATGGACTTAGATTATCAGTTTTGGGTTGTGCGTTGATGACTTAGTTATTTACATAAAACAAACAGTAGCTTACAGCAAGAATCTAATCTGAACTGCAATCTACAAGTTTCTAAATATGCATCAATTTCCTACATACTACAATAATCCATATTTTACAGGTATAGGGATTGCTGCAATAGCATTCAGCGTAGCACTGCGACCTGCTGCTCCTAAAATAATTGTATCTAAATAGGTACAAAAGGTTAATTTTGGGTTTAAAATTTAAATAAACAAATGAACTTAAACTGTCAGCCCACAAACCGTATACTTCTGCACATTTCGAAACAGACTACTTAGGTACAAACAAATCCGTCCTGTATGTCGTTAAGAATACAGCTACCTACTACCACGCAGACAAACAGACAGACAGTATTGCGAGACTCAGTTTTTGAGCTCTACTATAATCTTAATATGTATCATAATTAATTGATCTAAATTTGGAAAATTGAAAATTTGCATTGATCTATGTAGGTACGTGATTTTATTTGCTAAGATCCAACCAAACTTCCCCACTAGCTCATGCTCACCCACCCCATAATTTTCAACTTATCATACCTAAGTCCAAAAGCCACGACCATGACACCACTGCAGCCCATAAATCCAAGAAATATAAAATTATGTATTGTTAAAAATCCGATCTATGATTTCATAGGTATTTCTCCTTTCCACATTGTTATCCTCTTAAATATCATTTCCAATCGTCATCACTCAACAGCATCACACTCATCATCATGCTAAAAGTACTCTCCCCACACACCGCACCACTATATGCGAAAAGTATAAATCGATCCGATCTTTCATTTCATATTCCTTCTTTTCATATTGTTATTCTCATAAATCCTAAAAGTACACTTCGCCTAACCTACACACCACCACCACTAACTACCTGCGAAAAAAACCAATTACTTCCACTCCTTACTACTGGAGAATAAAAGACAACAAAAATAATAATTGTTCTTTCTCTTTCATCTGCATGTTGTCAATGAGACGAATAAGAAAAGAAGAAGGCATCATTAAATTTCGTTTCAAATAATCCAATACAACTACCATGTTCGATGTGAGTAGTTGGTCTCAGAGGTGGTTGGTGGCGCTAGTGCATAAATGCGAAGTGATAGTACTATAGTGTCTATATACAATGCTATTACCATCCACGAAAATAAGCAGTGTGTGTGAGGAAAGCACATCAGAAGAGTGTTACCATGCATACAATGAAAACATATCAATAAAGGTTTTTCTATGGATTTTGTCAAAGAACTTTCGGTTGGTTTGGTCATGTTAAACGCATGTCCCCGACCAGGATTCCACGACGTGCTATGGAATCCGTACCATCGGGTAGGCGTCCTCTAGGTAGACCAAGGATGAGATGGTTAGATCAAGTCCATAATCTCTCCTATACCCGTATGGGGATTGCCCTTGATGATTTAGAGTCGATGGCGGAGGATCGAGAGCTATGGAGGGTCCACTTGAGCAACCTACACCCGCGACCCACTTAATGGACAAGCGGACCATTGAAAATGAATGAATGAATGACTGAATGGACTTTCGGTTTTGTTGCTTTTGAGAACGAATTATTATGTGGGGTCTTGCCATTCGGTTTTAGTTTGTTTGTATTTCTGAAGGATCCATAATATTCAGTTAAACCATTTTTTTTAATGTTGTCTTTTAGAAATAAGGTTTATTCGTGAGGTGTTTAAATTCATTTCATTAACGCAACAAGTGATCATAAGTGCGTTGTAGTGATATTGCTACACAAATTAATAGTGATTATTATAGGGCAACCGGATTCATGCAAAAGCATGGTTTTTCTTTGGGATAAAAATAAATAAATAGGTGGCGCAACAGGCGGGTGACACCCAAGGCCTAGCTTCTCGCAACCATTCGTTTTGTGTGAGTTTCTATTTTTTTTTGGGACGAATGGAAGGGACCTACAATTTTATGCCGAGTCCGAACGGCTCAATTGAGAAGCTTTTTCATGACAGGCCTAGCTTCTCGCAACCATTCGTTTTGTGTGAGTTTCTATTTTTTTTTTTGGGACGAATGGAAGGGACCTACAATTTTATGCCGAGTCCGAACGGCTCAATTGAGAAGCTTTTTCATGACAGTCATACTCTCGGATGTTTGTCAGACGTTCGCGAGAGGTGGCGCAGTAGAAAAAACTTTAAGATGTAATTTGGGTTTTTCCGGGGATCGAACCTGGGATCCCTCGCACAGTAGTCCAACACACTAACCACTGCGCTACTGCGCCCACTTTTTGGGATACCGTTTTAAATATCTTAATATACAAAACTAAGTACATATTTTCAGTCCTATTCGTTAGGGCATAGATGCATATTTGACTTTGTAGAGTATATTTTTGGCAAGTCGAAATTAAAAAATGTAGATATGTACAGCTGCACATGTGCAGTCCTTTTACCATCTGTTTAGGTATATGATATTGCGTCGTGGTTATATAATTTCGTATTCTGTTTTTATTTGTCTATTGTTTCATCAAATAGTTTTTTACACTAAAAAATCAAAATGACGAAGCAGGTAAACCTATATTGTTTATTGTAGGTCGTTGGGTCTTACCACATCCGTCCCCAGTAAAGATAATGATAATAATAAATGAAGCACCATCCACTTCCACGAGAAAAGATGAAATAAAGAAGCGGTTGAGGTCTAATGCGATAAGTTTCGAGGATGATATGATTAAAACAGAGTTGCTTGAAATCGTTAAACGCTATAAAGCCAAGTATGAAACATACGTTGTGGATGAAATGGCGTGAATAATGCGGGACATAAAGTGCTTCGCTTACCGCCTTATCACTGTGACCTTAATCCAATAGAATTGGTTTGGGCTCAAGTGAAAGGGTTTGTAGCAAGCCAAAACAAGACATTTAAAATGGCTGAAATAAAAGATTTATTAACGACAGCACTTACAAGGGTTGACAGTGAAAAATTGCATTGCATGTGTCCAACAACTTGAACAGGTTATTGAGCCAAATATGTGGGAAATGGACGTTTTCGCCGAGGAAGCAGTTAATAGGTTAATAATAGACCTAAATAACGAGAGCAGTAGCAGTAATTACTCATGGGATAAGTTGATATTTTAATAAGTCATATTATAAATTAGTATTTTATGTTTTACAATATTTATAACAAATTAATTGGATTACGATGATATATTTTTCGTTTTGATATTTTTTTTTTGTGTTACGAAACTTTTATTTTTTGTTGGAAAACAAACTAAAGCGATTAGGCCTACTGGGATAGCCTTAAAAAAATGCGCCTATTATCTTACCGGAAAATTAAAAAGATAAACGGAATTTATTTCATTCAGCAATATTTTTATTTTAAATTGGAAGATGGTAACCCTAATAGTTTTGCTCTCTGAGTTATGGCGAATTATCATACAAACTATGGCAACCCTGTAAGAGCTTTAAAGAGGTACCGATTTATGTAAGTGATTGCAACCAGACTGAGAGACAAACAACCTATCTTCCCTATACTGACAATTTTTGTTGGACAGAGTATAGCTCACTTTTTCTTTTACATGCAAAACTTGTATACTCACCTTTGGTTTTGTTATACTCACTTCCCAAAAAAATACGCCAAGTGTAAAATGTATAAGTTCGCAAATGTCAGTTCGATGTCAAATGTTTTTTGTTATTTGCTCCAGTGTTGTGTAGCATATGTGGGGCTGGAGTGTGTAGGTATTCCACAGCCTTCATATGACTACTGCCATTAAAATTGAAGGAAGCAAATGTCTAGAACTGTTACACACTTTATTCCACTCATAATGCCTCCTTTCCGGCTGTTGCTCACGGTTGCTATCTTTTTGCTTAAAAAACTATTGAAATTTCTTTCATGAGCGCCCAACACAATTTTGGGCTATATATCGTTTTACAAATTTTGTTTTAATTTTGTTTGTTTTACTCATAAAACTAAAAAAAAAAAATATTTTGGACAATCCCTCACTTTTAAAACATGGCGGCACTCTTGCAGTCAAGTAACATTGAACAGTCGTTCAACTTGCACGCACTCTAATTTATTTTGCAGGCCTTTTTACGAAGTGGCTATTCGCATGTTCATTCTGACAGATTTTGTACTGAACTGACGTTTACCGATTTTCGGGAGACGACTACGTAATCAACGTAACGTAATCCTATTTTCATTAAAAACTTTTTATAAATGAAAGTTTGTTCCTACACGTACGGAATAATGTCCGAAAATGAGTTTAAAATCCTTGCCGCGGGCGTAGCGAGCCACATACGAACAACGTGCGAATAGCAACAGCTATGGATCGAATGAAGCAATTTTGAATGAATTAAGTTTATTTGCAATCCAATTGCTAACAATTCCAGTGAGCAATGCTGTAGTAGAACGAGCGTTTTCATTTATGCATTTAATTAAGACCAAACCGCGAAACAGATTGTCAAAAGAATCTTACGATGCTTTGATGCGCATACGCATAAATTGAACTGTTAAAAATGTTTGTTGTAAAGATTTCATACCAACATCGGAAATGATCAGCAAATTTACATCAGACATGTATTCAGTGGGTAGTGATGATGATGACAATAATACTTTATAACCGAAAAAAGCAATAATAATAATTAATTTGTGATGTATTTGTTTAAGTGTTTGTATCATAATGATATTTATTGTGATATTTTTTTGTTTGTTTAATAGTACGTTTACACCGCACCTAAATTCATTATTTCAGCTTAATTCAGCATTTCGCCATATAGCTATATTCCAATATTTCGAAATGTTGAATTTCATCTCTGCATATGCATTTGTAAGTTTTGCACGTCATTTAATGACTTATCAGCTCGCTGACAAAAAAAAAAACACGGCTGTTTTTTAAATTTTTAAATTTTTTTTAATAGATTGGAAAAGCTAAGAAAGTAGGAAGTAGTACAAATTCTTCATCGGAATCCATCCATCCGATGAAAAATGTTTGTTGTATTTAGCTATTATGTATTATTTATTTAGGATTGTATTTAATATGTCTGAATTATAACTTCAAATCATGTTTAGATTAATATAACATGATATAACTAAAAAATTAATTCTTTAGGCACAACCCACTTCTGATTTCGAAACACAAAAAACATCAGTACGTAATCAATTCTCATACTAGCTTAGCTGTCATTTGCAATGTTAACGCAAAATTGGATTTGCTAAATTTTGTCTGCTGAAATGTTGAATTTAAGTAATGTGTAAACGTACCTGTTTTATAATAAAATACAAGAACCGAATTATTTTCAACGATTTTTGGGCTTCTTTCTGGGCAACGATAGGTATTGGGCCACATTTCTTCAAGGTTTTGGGCGCTTAAAGCAAACAAAATTGTGGCAACCCTGGCTGCTCATGGCTGGGTGTGGGAACTGGGAAGAGAAGATAAGGGAGTATCGTTAAAGCTGATCTTAGGAGATCATACCACCGCTAGAGAGTAAGAAGACAACGTAATTCAGAGAGAGTATGGCAACCCTGCCAGTATAACCCAATTAAACGCCAAAATGGGATTAAGGTGCATCCAAGGTAATCTACAGCATGCTAAGGCCGCCTCGGCAGTCCTAAGCCATAGATTTAACAAGGATCACCTAGACGTCGCCTTTATCCAGGAGCCATATGTCCTAAGGGACCAGGTAAAGGGACTCTCAGGTGAGCTTTTATACGATTCCAATAACCCTGGAAGACCCAGAGCTTGTATACTTACTAATACTAATACTAAACTCTTTCCAATTCCAGAATTTACCACCAAAGATCTGGTAGCTGCAAAAGCTGAGCTGCATACTAATGCAGGTAAGACAGAAGCTGTTATATGCTCAGCTTACCTGCCAGGCGACTCCAACGATATGGACTTCCTGCCACTGAAGGGACTATTGGACTACTGTGGTAAGAGGAACCTGCAACTCATCGTAGGCTGTGACGCTAACTCACATCACACGATCTGGGGCAGCTCAGACATCAACAAACGGGGTGAGTCTCTATTAAAATTTATAAATACACACAACTTAGAAATTCTCAATCAGGGAAACAACCCCACTTTTATAAACAGTATTAGGATAGAGGTATTAGATCTCACCCTATGCACCACATTTATAAAAAATTTTATTAGTAACTGGCATGTCTCATCAGAAACTTCGATGTCAGATCATCGCCATATCCTTTTCAATCTTGAACTAGGAACTATTATCTCTGAAAAATATAGGCAACCCAAATCCACAGATTGGAATATATACTGCCAAGAACTCATGGATAATCTGGGCATATGCAATACAAATATCAGAGACATTGACAATATTGAACTAACCTGTGAAAATCTCAATACAGTAGTCACGACCGCATTCCACCAAGCATGCCCAGAAAAAGAAAAAACAGGCAATCGACTTACTCCTTGGTGGGACAAAAAACTAGCCAAGCTTCGAACAGAGACAAAAAAGCTCTTCCCCTCAGAGAGGACTGGAATAGATCAAAGGAAATTTTTCATGAAGGCAAAATAGTTTGGGCAATCAACTCATTTCAGCCCTTCAAAGCCCCTGGAGAGGATGGAATATTTCCGGCTCTACTACAAAAGGGCATCCCGCAACTGCTGCCTGTTTTAATTAACCTAT
This sequence comes from Cheilosia soror, assembly GCA_949372485.1. Lineage (NCBI taxonomy): Eukaryota > Metazoa > Arthropoda > Insecta > Diptera > Syrphidae > Cheilosia > Cheilosia soror. The sequence continues at coordinate 161,782 of OX443561.1, read as the reverse complement.
TCAGAGCTAGCTACGCGTGGGGATATATACCAAAAAAGTGGAAGGAGGTAGTTGTCAAATATATACCCAAGGCAGGACGCAGACCGTCCGAATTACCTAAGTCATATAGACCAATTAGCCTCACGTCCTTTTTCCTCAAAACCATGGAAAAAATCCTGGATAGACATATCAGAGACGGGGCACTTCAAAGAAACCCCCTTCATAAATATCAATATGCCTACCAACCCGGGAAATCGACCACATACGCCTTGCAAAACCTTACCTCTAGAATTGAAAAATCTGTCAGAGACAAAGAAGTAGCGGTCGGTTGTTTCCTCGATATAGAAGGAGCATTTAACAATACAGAATTCTCACAAATATATAGAGGTATCCAAAATATGGGAGATGACGACACTACATGTAAATGGAAAAAATGCATGCTGGAGGACAAAACAATAAAAACCTCACTAGGCAGCACTAAACTCAGTATGATAGCCGCGAAAGGATGCCCACAGGGAGGAGTACTCTCACCCCTACTATGGTCCATCGTAGTGAATGAACTACTGACGATTCTCAGCAATGACGGTTTTTATGTCCAAGGATATGCAGACGACATAGCTATCCTAATCAGAGGCAAATTCGAAGACACAATCTCGAATCGCCTACAGAGGGCTTTAAACCTAGTTGCTGAATGGTGTGCAAAAGTTGGCCTCAAAGTCAATCCTAAAAAAGCACCATAGTTGCATTCACCAAGAGAAGAAAGCGAGAAAGACTGAGAAATGCTACACTCTTCGGCGAAATAATAGAGTTCTAAACGGAAGTTAAATATCTAGGAATTACACTAGACGAAAAACTCACATGGAACTCTCACCTTACCAAAACTATTGACAAAGCCAGGTTATCCTTATGGACCAGCAAAAATCTACTCGGTAAAAACTGGGGACTTAACCCCAAAATGACACTTTGGATGTATACTGCAATAACAAGACCTATCATCACGTATGCAGCCGCCGTGTGGTGGTATAAAGCAACGCAGAAGTCAGCACAGGCTAAACTCAATAAAATACAGAGACTAGCATGTGTCTGTGCAACTGGAGCAATGAAAACTGCACCAACAGCTGCGCTCGAGGTTATCCTAAACATCCCACCACTTCATCTAGAACTCATGAAAGAAGCAATGGTTAACGCCTATACGCTCATCACAGAAGATGAATCAAATTCCAATATAGTCCACACTGATATCCTACAAGAATTCAGACAAAATGAACTACTTGGAATACATTTGACTGACAAATGTCTACCACGCTTTAACTTCCGACACAACTTTAAGGTTACATTCCCAGACCGTCTAAACTGGGAACAGAATAAACCAACATTTGCCAACGGTTCACTTGTATGGTATACAGATGGATCCAAAACAGATGAAGGAGTTGGAGCTGGAGTATACGGTCCGTGCACTAAAACGTCCCTATTCGCTAGTATGGACATAAATAGTTCCGTATTTCAGGCTGAAATACATGCAATAGAACTCTGCATTAGAGAGAGTATAGACAGGGCTATAACAAATAAGAACATTTATATTCTTTCTGATAGCAAGGCAGCTCTACTTGAAATTGACGCCTTTGAAATAACATCAAAACTGGTATGGGACTGCCTCCAAATACTGCAAATACTGGCCACCACAAACAAAGTCCACCTGATCTGGGTGCCAGGGCACAGCGCGATAGGAAGGCAATGAAAAAGCAGACGAATTAGCCAGAAAAGGATCCGCATCCCAATTCATGGTGCCAAGACCATTCTGCGGGCTACCAATCAACACTATAAAAAGTAGCTGAACGAAAAAAAGCTTCATTTCTGGAGGAACACCGAAGGAAACAGACAAGCCAAAATCTTCATGCCAAACAGTTCCCACAAAAAAACGAAACAACTACTACAATTAAGTAGAAGTCAGATTCGATTGGTCACAGGCTTTCTCACAGGACACTGCAGAGCCAAAAAACACTTGATGACAATGGGCATAACACAAAACAACACTTGTAGACTATGCAACGAGGACGCAGAAACAGCGGAACACATATTATTGGACTGCAACTGTTTAACCAAAACACGTCAACGTTATCTAGGTAAATTCTACCTCGAAGCAGCAGACATAGCTGCCAGCACACCCAAAGAGCTAGCCGCCTTTATTACAAACTGCGGCATCATGGATGAGCTATAAATGGAGGACATCACAATAGGCCCACTTGTGGCCGCAGTGATCTGGGATTTACTATACCACCTCCCCTCTACAATCTACAATCTACAATCTACTGATACATTGAAAAATTCCTGAATGAGTAAAAATTGTATGTATGCGAATTATGATTTCAATTAACTTTAGATATATAAAAACTATCTATTGAATTAATGATATATGTACTTGTGTAATAGTGGTTTATGTTTTCTAAAGGGTCCGCCAAATAACTTTTTTTTTTTGAAAATGCTATAAAAAAAACTATTGAATATTTTCTCAAATTTCTTTTTTGATTTGAAAGTACAATCCTTCCGGTTAATAATGGAAAATAATTTCATTCAAATGGCTGCCTCGGCTGGCCATGCAGTAGCCTACACGATCGGTTCAATTTTTAAGCACATTATCGATTGTGTGCACTCCTTGCTCATTTTCGAAGAAAAATGGTCCAATTAAGCCTCTGGACCAAAGTCCGCACCAAACAGTGACTCGTTTTGGGTATATCGGCTTTTCAATATAAATATTTCTTAAAAATTACTACCCAAATCCCGAACATTGAGACCACTTTTTTTTAAATAATAATCAAAAATGAGAATTCGAAATTCATCGCTTCCTTGGCTCCTTCAAATGTCAGTTGTGGTGAAATTTGAAAGTAAGTAATATAGTGTTGTAGTTAATACGTGCATAATGTCTATGTAGTATGTATTACGTGTTTAGTTAACAAGGGTTCAGTTACTAAACCTACGTAAGATGTACGTAAGTGGAAATAATTTTAAACGTAACATTTGTTGAAATGACTCTGAGATTCTGCTAGATTCGCAATAAACGAGAAAGTTTCGTGCGACCCAGTCGTGCACATTTTTTGAGTTGTCCATAACATTTGGAGGCTCCCATATACTTTTCCTAGCGTTAACCTAATGTGGTTATTCCATGTAAGAGTTTTGTTGAAGGTTATACCCATGTTCTTAGCCGTATCAACAAAATCAATAGCGATATCATTTAGATATACTTTAGGTAAAGTAGAAGTATCAACAGATGTTCTCGAAATGATCAGACATTTAGATTTGGCTGGATTCAAGCATAAGCCATTAGTTCTTGACCAAAGTTGTATATTTTTTAAATCTTCATTAACCTCATGCATACCATTCTCGACAAGACCCAACGGACACTTGCTATACAACTGAACATCATCAGCGTACATGTGTATAGATGAGTTAGATACATAAGAAGGAATCTCATTAATGTAAAGTGAGAACAATAACGGCCCCAGAATTGAACCTTGAGGAAAGCCTTTGCTCACTGGAAGAAATCCCGAGACGGTGTCATTAGCGACAACCGCCTGAGATCTGTCTTTTAAGTATGAACAGATTAAGCTTGTGGCAGATGGCGAGAAATTAAACTGATTTTTAAGCTTACTGTAGAGCATGCTGTGTTTGATGGTATTAAAAGCTTTAGAGAAATCTAAAAGTTTCAGAATTGTTATATTACCATCGTCTACTGCTTTTCTGATATCCTCTACAATCTTTATTAAAGCAGTCGTACAACTATGCTGAGGACGAAAGCCAGACTGATTAGCACATAGAATACTATTGTTGGTAAGAAACCTCCGCATCTGGCTATTCATAATCTTTTCCAAAACCTTGGATAAGTAAGGTAAAATAGCTATAGGTCTATACTCATCAGAACTTCCACCTTTTGGAAACTTCCACTTTTCGGTATAGGTAGGGCACATGCTATAGAGTCCCATTCCCTATGATCGTTTTCTATATATACAGTCGCACAGCTGTGAAAATAGTTCGATTAGATCTCTCAGCGGCATTAGCTTGCGGCGAGTATATACCTGCGCCTTCTCGAGGTTGATCGTAAGATTTGCTTTTTTCAGATAACAAGCTACCTTTCTCAGCAGTTTCAAATGTTCGTCAAAAGTTTCTGATATGATTAAGAGATCGTCGACATAGGTGAAAACATCTTCATGTAGTTCGTATGGAATGACTTTGTCAATTAGCTTGTACGTAGATTGTGTAGCAGTTTTTAATCCAAAAGGCATGACTTTAAATTAAAACAATCCACGTCCAGGAACAGGGAAAGCTGTCTTCTCCCTTGCAGGCGAACTTAGCGGAATCAGCCAAAAACTGTCTTTAAGGTCTAGTGACTAAATGAATTTGGCTTTCTTTAATCTTGCTAAGATACCATCGATGATTGGCCGATTCTTCAATCACATCAAGTTCAAGCATTCTGACGATCTCATCGTATAGCAATTTTTACATGGGCGGCGAAATCGGGAAATGGCGCTGTTTAATGGATTTTGCCCCTCCCATATCGATGTCATGCTCTATTATGGATGTCCTGCCTAAACATAACTTCTCAAAAGAAGGAATCTCTTCGATGACCTTGGCAAGAGTCTGCTTTCTGCATTTGAGTGCAATTGGGTTTCTGAAGAACACGGGTTTGATTTTGGTTTCGGGGATATAATGAACCTGTACTCGGATGTCTCACTCCCCGCTCCCTGCGGACATCCGATTGGCGGCTTAACTTATTGCATCTGAAGCAATTGGGCTTGGTGACATTCTTTTCGCCACATGAATAACGAAACAAGTTGCGCTGCTGTTTTGAACATTCAATAAAATTATGACCAATATGTCTTCGTAATTCCAGCAAATTATGAAATTATTTTCTTCAACTTGGAATGAATTCGCAAAATAACCATCTTGGTTTCCATGATAGACATCTGGTTGTTCATAAAAGTGGACTTGTTCGATAGAAGGTAAAGAGTACGAGAATTCGTTGACTTGCCTTCATTTTGCAATGATTTGATCATCTAATGACTCCCCTGTACCTATCACCTAAACCTTTCTCAATTAGCATACACTTTTCTTTCAGGTAGTCGACCGAAACTATGTGTTCAAGTATAAGACGCTTGCGCAGCGCTGGATGCATATTACTTTTCAAAATGCTAGCCTTTTCTGCCTCCGAATATGGAATCTTTAACATAGAATACATAGACTCAATAAAAAAAAAATAAATAGGTGGCGCAACAGGCGGGTGACACCCAAGGCCTAGCTTCCCGCAACCATTCGTTTTGTGTGAGTTTCTATTTTTGGGACGAATGGAAGGGACCTACAATTTTATGCCGAGTCCGAACGGCTCAATTGAGAAGCTTTTTCATGACAGGCATACTCTCGGATGTTTGTCAGACGTTCGCGAGAGGCGGCGCAGTAGAAAAAACTTTAAGATGTAATTTGAGTTTTTCCGGGGATCGAACCTGGGATCCCTGGCACAGTAGTCCAACACACTAACCACTGCGCTACTGCGCCCACTCAATAGACTCAATGGCTAGTTTGAATTCCGCGAATGTCTCTCTATGTTTCTGCCTACGGTTTTCAATTTGTCCCCTGATTTCTTGATCGGTTGTATATGTTTGGAATTCTGTACCTAATGAAGGATCTATACGAAAATGTTGCCAGGTTGGATTCCTATTTCTTTGAACAAAAATCCAGAACCAAACATTTGCATTTCCCGACAACAGAAAGTGCACCGAGAAACAAAGTTGATCTAAAATGATACCTTCACTTCTGGCTAAGATTTCCACACGCGTTATAAACTGTTCGACAGTGAGAGGACTAGTGGAACCATCATAGCGTAGTTTCCAATTGTTAACATTTCTTGAAGACTCTACCGGATAGCTACTGATTTGTGAACTCGACTCACTAGGGTGGTGAAATTGCGCAGCAGTAACGTAAGCGGTATTGAAATTCCTTTGATTTTCCAAACCTACATCGTTTGGTAGTGCCTGAATAATACCACTCATACCGAAACTCTCATTGTTTTGTATTTGGTGTTGCCTTCCACTGACAAGGTCCCCATTTACCTGATGGTGCGAATTAAACAAACTTACCGCTACCTGCACCTGACTTCGAAATTGCACCGGTATTAGCTTGACCAAAATTTTCTGGAACAGATGCTAAGAAAGATTGGACGAATAACCATCAGCAGTCATTTTCTTAACACACGCAGGAGTATTAGCTTGACCAAAATTATCTGGAACAGATGCTAAGAAAGATTGGACGAATAACCAGCAGTAATTTTCTTAACACACGCAGGAGTAATCAACTTATTTTGGGTCACATATTTGCATCGCCAAAGGTGGTTGCATTTCCAACATTAGGAAGAGGAGAGCTTGGACCAGCTCCGCGATTTGCAATCAATAAGTTGTCAACTAAATTGCTTAGTTTTGTCTCCAAGGAATCGATGGTTAATTTAAAATTTGTTTCTCTTAGAGCTAAAAGATTAAGGCGATTTCTTAAGTGAATAGATTTTGCTATTGCCTTTTGATCTCTCCCTTGATCTACTGATCAGCGTTGTGCTGAAGTACCCAATTGGGTAATTTGGCTCAAGTATTTCAACTTTGGCTCAATACTCTGAGCCAAATAGAAATGGCTCACATTTGTCTTAAAACTAAAACAAAAAAAAAATGGTAAGAAATTAAAATTTACTCGACTTAACCATGTCACAAAACAATCGCAGGTTGAAGCGACTCACCAAATGAACGCACTTTTTCAGCATTTCATATCCCTATGGGGAATAATATTTCCTCCGGAATGTTTCTCATAGATTTGGGGAAACTATACGACCGAGTCCATCGAGGTAAACTCTAGAGTGTATTACAGGAACAGGAGTATGGAATTGGTGGTTTTCTCTTGAAAGCCATTCAATCTCTTTACACAAACTGTAAAAGCTGTGTTCGTTTAAACGGCGGCGTTAAATCAATACCTTTCGCCGTGGGCGTTGAACTTCGCCAGGGGTGCGTCTTGTCTCCTCTTCTTTTCATTACTTATATGGACGGACTGTTACAGCGCAGTCTTGGCGAAGAATGTTTCGAATTGGGAGATCTGAGGATAAGTCCTCTGCTCTTCGCTGATGACTTGGTTTGGTCATCCTTGGGTCCTCTCAGACTGAACTTCAGCGAGCACTCGATCGGTTTAAGATGAGATGAAGGTTAACGTGAACAAATCTGAAGTGATGGTTGTCCCCAGAAAGCCTTTTCAATGGACTCTGCATGTTAATGGAGTTCCATTGAAACATGTAGAAAGGTTTAACTATTTCGGGGTCTTATTCACGAGTGATGGAAGAAGCAATGCTGAATTTTTGATATTTTGATATTTTTTTTTTTTTTTGTTTTTTATTAGGAGGACTGAACTTGGTGTCATATGATGTAAGTTGTCACTTGTCAGTCTCTAATTCGGAGTTTATTCCAACTCTTACCTATAGCCATATGCGGTTTGGGCAATAACCGAAAGAACAAGATCACGGATACAAGCTGGCAAAATTAAATTCCTCCTTTGGATAGCTGGTGTTACCCGTAGAGATTGCATTAAACACTAGAATATGTGAGGATCTCAATGTGAAGCAGCTACTTCTCCGGACGGAGCGGTCCATGCTTCGGTTGTTTGGGCGTGTTAAACGCATGTCCCAAATAGAATCCCACAATGTGCTATGGAATCCATAACATCAGGCAGGCGTCCTCTAGGTAACCCCAGGATGAGATGGTTAGATCAAGTTCATAATCTCTCCTCTACCCGTATGGGGATTCCTTTGATGATTTAGAGTCGAAGGCGGGGAATAGAGAGCTATGGAGGGTCCACTTTAGCAACATACACCCGCCAACCACTTCATTGAAAATCAATGAATGAATGAATGTTTCCCATTCAGCAGTCTGGTTTACATTGCTGACAAGGGAAACATTTCTAAGGGCACAGAAGTAAACGTCTTTACCATGTTAAATAACAGAACTTTTAAATACTGACAATGTAATCAGGATATTAAGGCGGGTAAAACCTCTTGATCTATAAGAGTTAGGTAGGACCAAGACAGTAAGTAATATTTTCAATCAACAAATTATAGAAATGCGACAAACGGCGGATTTATCCTCTTAATTTTTTAAAATGAATCACAAATAAATTGCCGATTAGTCGAACGACTAGGTGTAATACAGTTCGGGATGACAAAAATCAGTCCCCTCGGGAGTTTTGTTTAGATCGCGATCGGTTCAAAATCCAAACACAACAAATAAAAAATTAGAAGAAATTAAGCACACACACCCCACCTCACCATATTAACTAAAGTGGCTCAAACTTGTGTGAAATGGCTCAGAGAATGGCTCAACTCCTACATTTTTCCGGAACAACGCTGCTACTGATCTCAATTTTGTGACCTTGCTTCCAAACCAGAAAACTTTTCTTGACATGCCACCATTTCAAGATTTCGGCTTAAAACTGCCATCGGCTTAAATTCTCGTTTACCTTGCTTTTCCTCCATATAGCTATTCTCTTTATACCCTTTAGATCTAAACCTCTCAACTGACACTCATACCTAACTTCATCTGCATCTAAAAATGCAAAATCTAAATTCTCCATTTTCAAAAAGTGCAAACTTTCTCGTTTACTGCGAATCTCGCAGAATCTCAGAGTCATTTCAACAAATTTTACGTTTAAAATCATACCCACTCAAGGTGTAATTAATACCGTAAATACATACTACATAAACATAAACCTACGTATTAACTAGAACACTTTATTACTTTCAAATTTCACCCCGAACTGACACTTGAAGGAGGCAAGTAGGCGATGAATTTCAAATTACATTGCTATGTACTGAAGTTTTGGACTTTACAAAAATATAGGTACCGTGTGTGAATACAGATCGGGATTTGGGTAGTCATTTTTGAGAAATATTCATAAAACGGCAATATTAGAGATTTCTGAGAAAAACTAAGTACGTGATCATGTTAAGAATGCTTATGTATTCTTAAATATTTATTTTGATCAAAATCGTTAGAGCGGTTTTTGTAAAATTATGCTGACAAATGTTACAATTTGGATTCGAAAAGCACTGTTATTAAACTGTTTAGCTGAAAACTGAGTTCGACGTATTCTTCAGGATATAAACATTACCTAGCAGATATATTTTCATCCAAATCGAAAATGGTGTTTTCGAGATATGAGCAGTTTTTAAAGTACCGGTTTTAGCGATTGGGAAGGAAGCATTCATTGTTCAAAAAAAACTGTTTTTCAACTGTTTAGCTCAAAACTGAGCCAGTGGTATTACTATGGATTTAAGCATTACCTGAAAGTAACATTTTTATTATAATCGAAAACGGCGTTAATGAGATATGAGCAGTTTTTTAAAGTACTTTTATTAGGGTTTTGGGTGGATATCAAAGGACGCAGTCTTTTTAGAGAAAAACTGAGTTTACTATGAAGTTAAGAATGACAATAGGACCTTAAAAATATTTTTTTTTAAAAATCGTTTTTACCGTTTTCGAAAAAAAGCCAATTTTCAAAAATGCCGTTGCTGGACTTTAGATTCCCCAGGGGTGGGACAGACAGACATACGGACGGACAGAATTGCGAGACCTTTGAGTTCACTATCATCGTAATATCAGAATTGATCAAAATCTCGAGTTCGAAATTTTGTACGAAAACAATATCTTTCTCTTACATACTACGTATACGAGAAAGTTAAAAATGTTTGCAGCAAAAAAAACAAAAAGTGCAAAGAAAATGTAACAAAAATCAAATTGTCACTGTACAAGAACAGTATTATAATTTGTTTCGATTGATTTGTTGTTTTATCATTTATTAAGTTTCAGTCATTCACATCTATTCCATCAACCAATTAATTACAAAACAACTGTGTAAAGTCACATTATCTATGTCCCTAGCACCAACAATGTAATGATACCATGCAAATCGATTAGAAATAGTTCTTAGAAATGTTCTTGGACACTAAGCGAAAAGGAACTTTGTGGGAAAAAATCATCCATATAGCCTTCTAATTTTCACATAGTCATAATCTAATGTTAGGAATTTCAAACCGATTTAATAAACATATGTAACATAATATCGTACTTACAATATTACTTCCTACTATAAGGAAAACAAAGCGAAGAACCAAAACGCTTCCTCTGCCAATCTGACTGACTTATAGAACGGAACGAGCTTGCGTGTCTGAGCGAACGGTTTAGGGTCACACTTCTCTGTGTTCCAGGGCATAGTGATAGTGACATAACAGGCAATGAGCGCGGACGAGCTGGCCAGGAAGGGCTCAGCACTCCACGCCTCGCTCTCAACGAAGGTCCACATCCCGCTAGGAGCGGTTAAGAGACAAATACATTCACATTTTCTGCAGAAAGCCAATGCGTTATATCAAGGAAGATATGGCCTACCTACAACCAAAACAGAACAAATAACCTACTAAACAGAACCCGCCCAGATATCGCCAGAATCACGGCAATAATCACTGGGCATTGGCCAATCGGAGACCATGCGGCCAAACTAGGTATACCACACAAACACAACCCTCATTGCCGCAGTTGCGGTAATACAAATGAAAAAGAAACTCTCTCTCACTTCCTCTGCAAATGTCCAGCTCTAGCGAGAGCCAGACTGCGCGCACTGAACCAACCATTCTTTGACAACCTTAGCGACATCTCGGGCAAAAGGGATACAGGATCTTATCCCTTTTCTCAACTCCACAGGTTGGCTATAGGTACCGACCGGACCACATCCTTAACTATCACCACAAAATAGGTCACACGAGGCGTGGTAACAAAACGGCACATCGCACATTCGCGAGGAAACAGCTAATGGAGTCAGCTAAATGTTTCACGAAAACGTGTTTCTGTAAATCTTACTACGATTTTAGACAAATTATATGTGCGGAGTTTCAAAAGACATTTTGTAAAGCAGACGTTTATATGCGCCTCCAAACTAATAAAATGAAAAAAAAAAGAAGAAAGTTTTAGGGAATACAAAATGAAGGAAATCGGGCAACAAACTGATGTAGATGACGTTTCGTTAATTACGTATATTATAAATGGGGTTTCTGTTCGCGAAGATCATAAAATGTTGTTGTATGGCGCAAAGACATTAGTAACGGTGCTGGTGCGAGCGGTTCTCAGCACATGTCGAGAAGAAATAGCGGACATTCCTACAGTGCGAAATCAGGCGGTAAAAACTATTTCCATTGTTTCAATTCCGGTTCTTCTGACTATCAGGAGAGAGTACCTACGATAACTACGGCGCCAAAAATTGATAACGGTATTTTGTAGAGGGGTTAAATACAAACACTTTTTACTATGGGAGGGGGGGGTCTATCTTACTCCGTTTAGGCGGGAGGGGTAATTTAAAGAAACTGATACTTTAATTGGAAAAAAATACATTAAAAAACAATGGCAACACTTATAATAAAATACTATATCACTTTTAAAAGCCCGGAACCTGTTCTTTCATATTATTTTTAAATCAAGTTATTTCTGTTAACAGTTTTTGAAAAAAAAAACAATTTCAAAGTTGCAATTTAAGGACAAAAATTGGGGTGGGTACAATAATTTTGGCGATGAAAACTAATGACAGATTTATGTAGAGGAGTTAAATACAAGCATTTTTTACTATGTCGAAATGTAAGTTTGAAAGTAACATTCCTTGGGCATGTGGTCGAAAATGGTACGGTAAGTCCTTCGGAGAAAAACTTCGTGCTGCATCTAAGTTTCCAGAACCAACAAATTTAAAAAAGCCGCAAGAGTTTCTCGGACTGACAGTTTTTTTTTAGACGTTTTATTAATTCATATTCGATATTGGCCAAACCATTGACCGAGTTAACAAAGAAAAATTCAATATTTGTAATTGCAGCTCCTCAACGACAGGCAATTGCAGCTCTGAAGCAGGCTTTAATTAGCAAACCAGTTCTCAACATTTTTACACAAGGCGCAGAAACCGAGGTGCACACGGATGATAGCAAAGATGGCGTGGGAGCAATACTTCTGCAGCGAGGAGAAGACAACCAGCTACATCCTATATTTTACTACAGCCGGAAAAACAAAGAAGCAGAACAACGATGGCATAGTTATGTACTGGAGACGTTTGCTGTTTTAAAAGCGCTCGTCGCTCGAAAAGTTCCGAGTCTACCTGCTTGGAACTAAGTTCAAGGTCACGACTGATTGTGCCGCATTCCGTCAGACTCTTAACAAGAAGGAGTTGCCAATGAGGTTGAGCATCGTGCAGGATCTAAAATGCTTCATGTCGACTTCCTTAGCCGATCGCCAGTCATTTACGTAGTTCAGCAAGAACTTTAGCTGCGTATCAGGAAGGCTCAAGAAGCAGACTATAATCTCGTCGATAAAATAAATTCTCAATGAAAAACTATACGATGATTTTCAAATGCGAGGTGAGCTCCTTTTTAAAGAAGTAAATGGTTTTTCCCTTTTAGTTATCCCTCGTCATATGGTGACTGAAATCATAAGACTCAAACATGAAGAAGGACATTTTGGGACCCAAAAAACGATACATTTAATATCGCAAGAGTTCTTTATACCCAAGCTTAAGGAGAAGGTACAGCGATGTCTCACGAACTAAGTGCATTCTGTCAACTCGTAAATCTGGTAAGCAGGAAGGATTCCTTTATCAATTGGACAAAGGAGACAAGCAATTTGACACATATCGAACATGTTTGTGTTACTACAGGCGTACCAAGAGTCAACGGACAGGCTGAACGCTCAAACCGTGTGGTAATCGAAGTACTCCGAAGACTCTCTGTCGATTCGCCCGAAAAATGGTACAAATTTGTGACGAGAGTGCAAATAGCTATTAACGCACCCCGTTTGAAGTCCTATTTGGCGTCACAATGCGGAAAAAAGACGACACTGATATTTTGGAGATGGTTAAGCTCGAATTCCTCAAGCAGTATGATGACGAAAGGGAAAACATTCGATTTACCGCCCGGCAACGTTGCCGAAGTGGCACAATTGTGCCATTGTGGCACCCTACAGTCCGATTGGCACCTTGGCACCTTCAGTTCTCATTTGGCACCTTATGAGCTTGATACATTTTAATACATAATATTTAAAAAAAAAAACATTTCTTAAAATGTTTAAAATTGATTGAGTGTGCAAGTCATTTTCTCTTTCATCTGCGAACACTTATTTGTATTTCATATTCATTAACATAAACCAAACAGAACTTTCAATCTCTCATACTCTAGTCTCTCTCTCAAGTCACACACAACCAGTTGCCCTCTTTCGAAAGAAATCTAATATCATCTGTCAGTCAAAGTAGTCGTTGTTTGTTTCGCAAATTTTTTTCATTTCGGTTAGTTGTTTGTCTTGTTTCTGTTGTTCTGTGCTCAAAAGTTTAACAAATATATATGAAATGGATAAGTAAGTATTTTTGTTTTGAACTGAAAAATATACTTAGATAATGTTTTCCAAAGATTTCTTATTAAAATTTCAAAGGAGAGCACGCCATCGACATCGGCCTCTAAAAGAAAAAAAATTTCGGAAGTGCAAGAAAGGTATGTATGCAAATAATTGAAATATCGAAGCCCCATTTTAATCGAAGTAAATACATTACATACTATTATTTTGAAAGGGATTATGAAGGCGATACTGATACAGAATTACCGAGTGATGAAGAATCTGTTGACCGGGAGGAAAAAAGCCCAGACGCTGCTAAAAAGAAGAGGTAAAACTCTTGCAGAATCTATCAACAAAATATTGACTTACAATTTTTCTTTTTTTGTATTTTAGATTAACATCCTATCGAAACCTTCGAAATGACTGGCTGGAAGAATTTCCGTGGCTGAAGTTTGAAAACAAAAAAACTATGTGTAAGGTGTGTGATAAAGCAATTACCAAAAAAAAATGGAACCTCCAAAAACACGGTAGTAGTGACTTCCATTTAAACCAAGTTAAAATATTAAAAAATGTGCCTACAATGGAAGAAGCGTTCATTAAACAAGCCGGTAAGGATACTCAAAAAACAACGCTACTCAAATGCTTAGCATTCATTACGGAGCATAACCTGCCATTATCTATAATGGACCATCTGCCCAAATTTCTGAAATCGGTTTGCCCAGACTCCAAAATTGCCCAAATGTTCAACTGTGCTAGAACAAAAGCAACAGAGGTTCTTACGGACAAAATTGAGCCCTATTGTGTTAAAAAAGTAGCCAAAAAGTTGCAGGAAAACTTTTTTTCCATCATTGTGGATGAAAGCACTGATGTGTCTTGTAAGAAGTGTTTGGTACTTTTAGCCAGATTTTTTGAGAAGGAGGCGAATAATGTCAGAGACCATTTTTTGACAATTTTGGAGATTGAGCAGGGTACAGCAGAGTGTATTGCTAACAACATCTTTACATTTTTGGATGCAAATGAAATACCATTTTCAAATGTAATTGGTTTTTGCTCCGACGGTGCAAGTGTTATGCAAGGTGTAAAAGGAGGAGTACAAGAGTTACTGAAGCAAAAAAATAGTAATATATACTCTGTAACATGTACTTCTCATTCTCTGCAAATATGCATTTCAAACGCTTGTGCCACGCTTCCACCAGACATCCAAGAATTGGCAAAGGGAGCTTACAGTTACCTGAAAAATAGCCCCAAACGACAAAACGAAATGGCTGTTTTTCAGGAATATTTTGAAATTAAGCAAAATAAAATAAAAAAAATGATTCCAACTCGTTGGTTGTCTTTTGGAGCAGTTGTTAAGTGTTTATTGAAAAACTGGGCAGTGTTGTCACATTTTTTTTTAATCAATGCAACCGAAGACAAATGTAATCGTGCCAAATACCTTTATAATTTGCTGACAGAACCAAAAATGAAAGTATATTTTAAATTTTTGGATTACATTTTGACTTATACGGACAGACTAAACTTAGCGTTTCAAAGTGAATCCCCGAAATTAAACACGATGGTTTCAAGCTTTAACTCATTTCATAAAACGATTCTTAAAAACTTTTTGAATGAAGAGTACGTTAGTAGTTTAACAACATCCGATGAAATTTGCTACCTATCGACAAATCAAAAGGTATTAGACGATATATTTATTGGAATTGAGTGTGACGAAGAGCTGCGCAATTTAAATGAATTTGATAAGAAGATTGTTTTAGAAGAATGCAACAAATTTTATATAAAGCTTTCCAAAGAACTAGTCAGAAAAATGAATTTAAGCGATGGCATACTAAACGCTCTAAAAATAACAGACCCACATTTTTTGAAAGTAAATCGAAAAATATCCGATATTTTACCCCACTTTAACACCCTAGTGAAAAGATTTCCTCAAATTCTTGACAGTGAAAAGGATGATTTGTTTTCTGAATTTAGAAAAATCTTTGAAATTGAAAAAATTGACTCAATATTTTCTCACGATGCAACAACATTTTGGGTAGAGATAGAAAATTTTAAAAATGCTTTAGACGAGAAACTGTTTCCAAATATTTCCAAATTCATGCTAAAGCTTTTAGCGTTGCCGCATGGAAGTGCATGTGCGGAACGAGTTTTTTCCAGACTGAATAATATTAAAACGAATAATAAAAATAGACTATCGTATAAAGTTATTCGATCTCTTTTATCATATAATGAAATAATAAAGACTGAAACTTGCCAATATTTTATTCCACCTAAGGACTTATATATATAATCTAACTTTTTATATTATTAGTTATAAAGTTTTTTTTTTTTGTTATAATGAATTCTTATTGTTTATTTATGTTATTTAAATATTTATTTTTGTTTTTCAAAAACCTTGTTACCTACTTAATTTAAAAAAGTTTTTTTTTTGTTTTTAAAATAATAATATAATACCTATTTACAATTAATTTCCTTTGTGTTTTTATAGTTTTGAAGTGTTTATTTACGTTGTTCTATTGGTAAATGAAAAAAAAACTTAATAAAGTCATTTAGAAAAGACTGAAAAGAATGTTTTGTGTGTACGAATTCATACACGTAATGATACTAATGCGAAATTATATGTTTCTTGTGTTTTTCAATTTCAATATCTCTCTGCCGTTGAAGGGCTGGTGGCACCCAGTTGGCACCTTTGGTTACCGTCAATGGCACCTAAGAAAATTTTTTTGCGGCAACGCTGCCGCCCGGCAGCAAATTCAAAAAATACAAATGGAGAACCAACGCACACATAATCGAAAGCTAAAGGCTGCGGTAGAGTATAAATTGGGGGACTTGGTAGGAATTAAAAGAACACAATTTGGGGTGGGTGACAAACTTTTTTCCGATTTTATAGGTCTTTACGAAGTTGTCTTAAAAGGGAGAGGTGGACGCTATACAGTAAAGAAAGTGGCATCGCATGAAGGTCCAAACAACACTACAACCAGTTGCGATTTCATGAAACCATGGCAAGCGGACAACAGTGGCATTGAAAGTGATCCTTTATCCGAGGTGGATGAAATACAGGATGGCCGGATGTATAGGCCCACCAGACTGCATTAATCTCAATCGTTTACGTCACTTTACTACCCTCGCTCTTTTCTTTGGCTGCAACAAACACCAAGAGTCAGTCATTTTTTTCACGTTTAAGACATAATTTTTATTTCCACCTTTAACTACAAATTTTAGGTCTTGTTCATACCATTAGAAAGATGCAGAAAATTTCTGAATTTGTGTTGAAAAAAAGTTTTGTTATTTGTCCTCTTTTTGGAATTTCCCAGATAACGGAATTTTTCGAAACCCCAAAAAGAGGACAAATTGCATATTTTTTTCAAAAAGATACCGGAAATTTTTTTTTAGATAAAAATAGGACGTCTTGTCATCCTAATCATGCCAATATGAAAATAATAGGTTAGATTGAATAGGGTGTGAGTTCATAACATTTGACTAGGCACCATATTGGGCCCATCGCCATCCCTGGGGAACCTTAACGGTCAAAAACCTGCAAATTGTTTCAATTTTGTTTGCGAGGCCAACCTCCTCCAAATTGTCGAAGAAGTACCTTCCAAGGTATTTCCTCCTGTACCGAGCAATAGCTTGACATTCACAGAGGAGATGAGTTACATAATTATATCTTCTGCGACATCTAAGTCTTCGCAATACTTGCATCCCTGCATGTGTCTGTTAAACCAAGTCTAATAGCGTGCTTCCTTAGAAGACAGTGCCCGGAGAGTATCCCTCTTGCTATTCGTAGCATTGATCTGCTGAGCTTTAGTAATTCTACAGATTTTTTTCCGATCTAGCTTAGGCAACAGATCCTTTGAGACCCTGTGCCTTACTATATCCAACCATCTCTGATCTGCGATCTGCCCTATTTTAAATTTTCTCGAGAAAAATAGAAAATATACCTAAATAGAAACTTCTTGCCAACACAAATTTAACGCGCGATTTTAAATTTAAAAGTTTTTAGCACGAATAATAAACACAATTCTCAATTAGAATTAGAAACATTAACTACACAAATAAGAACAAATTTGTAATAGGGATTGTTTTGACTGTAACCACTATTTTAAAATAGGGATTCGTTCTGTACCAATTTTGTATTTGTAAAAAAATTGCATAGGGAAAATAAAAAATTGTTAATTCACTGTTTTGGTTTATATGGTGTAATTAAATGGAGGCAAATGTTAAGCTATGAGTACACGACATGCCAAACATGACATACGCGTGCCAGTCTGACGTCAATTTGACGTCAGAATTGTCACAAAAGGGTGCATGTCGTGTACTCGACATATTATTGACGCTGACATATATGTTGGCATGCATCTGTCACCCATATGTCCAACTCAGTATGGCATGTAAATTTCGGAGAATAGAAAAAAATATCGTTTGAATTAAAGATTTTTTGGACGTTTTTTAATCCAAGTAACAAATTCCATGAAAGGATGGCTACGATGTCAATGGATTAAAAAACGTCCAAGAAATCTTCAATTGAGTAGATTTTTTGTCAGTCACCGTCGACATACGAATATGCCAACTTTGAGACAAAACGTGCATACCGTGTACTCGGCATACTTTTCGCACATGCCACACTATAATAAAACCTGCAATATTCTACAATATGTCGAGTAATTATCATGACGTCAGAGTGGCATGCGTATGTCGCGTTTGGCATGTCGTGTACTCATAGCTTTACTATTATGTCTATATAGACGTCGTGGATTTATTTTATACTGATTTTATAATGCTCCATATCAGCATTTAAAATAGCATAAATAATTATAAGAGAGATTTCTGATTATAGAATATTTTCTAAGGATCAAGGTTTTTATCGTTTTATTAGTACCTTCAACCGTTCGGACGTGTTTTTGTTTTGCTCCCGCTTCGCGACTTTAAATAAATTTAATTTCAATTTATTTATTTGCATACTTGCAACTTTTTCCCCTAAACCTAATAATTGGACATTGCCTTCCACCTAGTTCGCGAAACATTTGACCCAATTTAAGAACTATGTCAAAACAGTGCGGTAATACAGATTGTGTGTCAACATCGCAAGACTTTAGTGCTGATTGGGTAAATTGTAATGGACTATGCGGAAAATCATTTCATGCTCTCTGCATAGGGCTAAGTAAGCGCTCCATTACATACCTGAATGACTATAGCAATAATTTCCTTTTCTTCTGTGATGAATGCAAGGGCATATCACTTTCCCACGTCATGCTCGCGATAAAATGCATTAGTGACTCCCTTAATATAAATTCCTCTGACTGCAAATTGTTTTACAAACAAATCGGGTCACAATTTGCAAAGTATGACGAATTGTTCAAGAGCGTGGAAGAAATATCTAATAGCCTAGATGTCTCCACCACGTTTTTCAAAACGAAATTTAAAAACATAGAAAAGCAAGTCGCAAGTCTCAGTGAAATAACCAAAAAGTTACCGGCTGATTTTAACTCGAAGTGTTTGACTTTAAAAAGTGATTTGAAAAGTGTCATTAATGCAACTCTAAACCCACATATTTCAACGATTAATGGCCATTTCAACTCCTTTCGAACCTACCTTGATACCAATTTACAAAGCCCTTCATCACCAAATGTCTCATCCCATCAACTCGTCGATCCACTACTGCTTGACATTATAAACAAAATCAATGAGGTCAGCAATGATGTCGCAGCTTTCCGACTAGTTATGGGCGATATTGATGAAAACCTTAGACTGGCATCAAGCAAAATTGATTTCATACCAGAGCTCATTCAGCCACAATCAAGCGCAGTCTACAACACGTCAATACTTACCGAAATCCTGGAATCAGCAGAACACGCAACCCCATTTAATCCTCAACCAGCATCAACGACGACTTCAACAACACCAACAGCCCCTATAATCGCAGCAATCTCCACACCCACTCCGACAGCAACATCAACGACGACTACAACCACAACAACAACCACTACATCTGCAGCAATGTCCACACCCACCCCGGCCTCACCGTCAACTGAATCACGCGCTATGCCACAGAGTGATTCGGTGCCCTTAAACCGATACGGTACACTTTGGACACTCGCCGATTGGAATAAAAGACTCGAAAAATTACACAGAACTGCCTGCGAGTATAGTTCCTTTATAATAAATAGCGCTCCTCAGCATGCAGACGTCTCTTGGATGAACAACTTTTTCCTGCAGAAATTTGGCATCTCTATCCGTAACTGCCAGATAATCTCTCCAACCAACACCAAAAATAATCAATTCAAGCTCGACTTACCTTCCAAATACTCCTGGCTTTTTTCGAGCCCCTCAACCGACGTCTTCAGCTTGGGAAAGATGACTATCAGCAAGTTGAACAATACAGGACAGGTGAAGCTTAGAAATAACAATAAGCCTAGTATTAAGCCAAATAAAAGAAAACGTAAGTCTAAGAATCATAGCTCTAAATCTAATCCCAACCCTGACCCAAACTGGAGCTTTAAAGTTGGAACATTTCCTCTATTCTCCCCTCTCACTTTTCAGCCACTTACCTCTTTTACACCGTCAGTAACAAATTCTTCTCAACCAACCACTTTTCCCCACACATATTTTAACGGAGCACCACCTCAAGGTATCCCTCATCACCCCACGGTAACTTCAAACCCACATAACGCCCCTCCTGCCTCCAATTATGCTGCTCATGTTACAAACTCTTCTCAACCAACCACTTCTCCTCATATGATCTTAGCACCTCCTCAAGGTACCCATCATCACTCCACGGTAATTTCAAAGTTACCTAAGCCTCAACGTAATCGCGTATCATTTAACTTGAATCCAGATCCTAGTCTCGCTTCTGATTATCCGCTAGCCCCAGTTAACTCTCCATCGACTTCCAATTACCCGAACTTCATACACTCCCATGTTCTCAATCCTGCCCCGTCTACCTCTGCTGCCTCCAATCCTGCTCTTCCCATTATTTCCCCCCATACAGACACACCTACCCCAATCTCCAAAGCCCCCGCAATTTTTGATCCTCTGCTCCCCCCAGCAGTTAAACTTACTTCCAAGTTTGTAAATCATATGTCCTCCCCCAGCGACCTTGATGGCCGATATATTATGTCACGGCTGAGAGACCACAGGCTATTTGAAAATGTTCGACTTTACCTTGCCTACTTATTTGATAAGCCCGAATCCGTCTGCATTGACGGTAAAACCAAAACAAACGTTCAGATATATATTCAAAAAGAAGGCCTTCCTATTGATCCTGCCGAACTACGAGAAATCTACAACCGTTATCACGATGGCTTCAACATTTCGTCGGCTACCGTGGACAAAGACCTAGCTGCCTTTGCTTCTCATATCAGCTCTAAACGTATCTCGCACCTTCAAAGGAGCCGTGCTGACCACAACAATTTTTTTCGTCCCTAACTCGATACCTGGAACACAGCCACCCCCCCAGCATAGCATTCCTCTAACCTTTTACTATCAGAACGTAAGGGGCCTGCGTTCAAAAACCCAAGCTGTTCTGCGCCAATCTCATGCACTTCCATTCGATATCTATGCATTAACTGAAACCAATCTGATTCCCGATATAAAGAACCCGGAATTATTCCCACCCACATTTAACGTCTTTCGGGACGATATCAGCCGCCCAACGGATGACCCCCCCTGCCGTGGTGTTCTTCTTGCTGTTCACAACGACCTGGACTCTTCTCAGATTGCCACCTCTTCGTCTGCAAAACTCGACTTTGTTGCGATAAAAATAACACTCCCCCATAAGTCCCTATACTTAATGTGTTTTTATATCCTTCCGGCCCAATCTATCGAATCCTACCAACTTGCTGTCAATGCGATCGATCAAGTAATAGAGTTATCTGACTCTTCTGACGACATCATTATTTTCGGCGACTTCAATCTGCCTCAACTGCACTGGGGTTTATCTGATGATGAATCGTTTTTCATTGCGTCAAATCCCAACTCAATCAAAGAATGTCTCTTCATTGATCGACTAACTGACTCGAATCTATGCCAAGTTAGCGGCATCTCTAACTACATGGATAGGCAGTTAGACCTAATCTTCACTACTGACCCTATCAACTCCTCTGTCTCGCTTTCCCCACTTCTTCTTTCAACTATTGACAACCTTCACCCTCCTCTTCTTCTTTCATTTTTTCACGACAATCCACTACAGCCCATACCGCCCGCAGGCCTCCCTTGTTATGATTTTCATAAGGCCAATTTCCGCAAAATAAACGAACACCTCAGCAAAGTTTCATTTGAGTTTGCCAATCTCCCTGTAAATGATGCCCTCTCATGGTTTTACAGAGAGTTATTTATTTCTATCTCTCTTTTTGTTCCTGTTTCTCGACCAAAACCCTTCTCTACATCCCCCCCATGGTATAATCGAAACCTCCGATCATTACGTAACAAGAGAAACAAATTATGGTCAGTTTTTCTTCGAACCAAGTCTTATTCTGATTATTCCAATTATCTCGGCTCCTTCCTTCAGTTCACTCAGGCCTATAATTCTCTCTATCAACGATATATAAACGATGCGCAAGCGAAACTTATAAGCGACCCCAAATCTTTTTTCCGATTCGTTAATTACAAGAAAAAATCAGACGGTTACCCCCCATCCCTCTCTTACGAAAATACAGCTTCTAGTGATCCTCACACCATTGCTAACTTTTTTGCCACATTTTTTAAACAATCTTTTGCCGACAATTCCTTTGCACCAGATCCTTCTTATTTCAATTACCTACTCAACTACTCCATTGGCCCCTCCCTCTCTCAAACTTTTGAACCTACTGTAATTGAAAATAAATTACAACAACTTAGTGATGAATATTCACCTGGCCCAGATGGTATTCCCGCTATATTTCTCAAGAAGTGTTCCCTTGTTCTCTCCTATCCCCTTTCGCACCTCTTTCAGCTCTCGCTTTCCCAAGGCGACTTTCCTCAGATATGGAAGTCCTCTTTCATAACACCGATTCATAAAAAGGGATCAAAGAGCGAAGTTAGTAACTATCGCCCGATAGCCAAACTTTCGCACATACCCAAACTCCTCGAAAGTATTTTGTACGAATCCCTAAGCTTCCAATGCAAGTCTTTAATTTCCCCAAACCAACACGGCTTTCTTAAAGGTAGATCAACAACCACAAACCTCGTTGAATTCGTGTCCTCTGCCCTATCGGCCATGGAAAGTGGTAAGGAAGTTGATGTTATTGCAACTGATTTTAGCAAAGCTTTTGATAAGATACCGCATAAATTAATTCTTTTTAAATTGTCTGCCCTCGGCTTCGAACCAATACTGCTGAAATGGTTATCATCTTATTTGGAAAACCGTTTTTATAGTGTTCGCTTCAGGTCCATCCTATCCGCCCCTTTTCTTGCAACCTCTGGTGTACCACAAGGCAGTCACCTAGGTCCTCTTCTCTTTATCTTAACTATAAACGATCTTGAAAGGGTCATTAAACACTCCTCTATCTCTCTCTATGCCGACGATACCAAATTTTTCAAGCACATATCTTCATCACAAGACCCCTGTCTGCTGCAACAAGACCTAGATAGTTTTTCTATCTGGTGTCTCAAAAACTGCTTAGAGCTCAATATTCCCAAATGCAAGTGCATATAAGCAGAATCGAAAACATACAAAGACGTTTTCTTCGATTTGCACTCCGCGGTCTTTCTTGGGACGATCCCCTTATTCTTCCTCCCTATCAAGACCGCCTCAAACTCATTGACTTGAATAGCCTTGAGGATCGCAGGGATACTGCAGACATTCTCTTCATTCATCGACTCCTATCGGGCTCTATCGACTGCCCGTCTATTTACAACTCAATCTTCTTCAATACAAACCCTCGTAATTTAAGACACCCCCGCCTATTCTATCTACCAAACCACCGCACGTCCTACGGCTCCAACGAACCAATTTCCCGTATGCTACGGAAGGTAAACTCAAACATTTCCATTTTCGATTTTAACCGCAGCACTCCCTCCATTAAGCTCAGTCTCCTTAACTCTAAACACTAGCTTTAAGTCCTAGTTATAAGTCTTAGTTTTTAGTTCTAGTATTATAAGTTTGTATTTCTAGCTTGTACTAAGCCTAATAAATGGGGACATTGGTCCCCACCAAAATTAAAATTAAAATTTTTGTACAAGTAACATTTCAATTCAAAATGATATTCCCCATAAAATTTCAGAAGTTGTTTTCTGTGCAATAATGAAATGTTTGATGCAGACAGAATATTATTTTGGTACATAACATAGGTACACAATATTAATGACGTATCATAACATCACAAATTATATGGTACATATGTGTAGGGTAAAGTACCCAGTGACTGATACCCTTAAGAGAAATTTTGTCTTCTAAAATTCATAACTTTTTCTCCGTTGTATCAATTTTAATGACGTTTATTTAAAATATAACTGTAAATAATTTCCTGTAAGAAAATTATAACAACAGATATGTTATGAATTCCATAGAATAAGTAAAACAGGAAATTGTAATACCTTACCAGGATTTTAGTTACGGACACCATTTTTTCAGTAGTCGACACCCTAAAATATTAGTAATGGACACCCCCTTTTCTTAACTGGCCCGTGTTAAATTTTGGGCAAATAAAATACAATAAAAGAAAACATTCTCAGCTCAAAAAAATAAACTAAGTTTTTTTTAACTAGCGGACATCGCAAACGTTTATTATCCTGCTCGTACTGTACATATATATTGTACTTCAATTGATCTGCAGCCGTTCTATATTTATCCGATTCCGATGTGTCCGGACTGATTTCAAATTTTTTTTTGGTGTTGAGTGTTTAATATTTGAAATTTTGTGGGACCAGATCGCAGCGCCGCCTCCCGGGTCTAATTGTGAATCTACACCATTCTTGGAAACACTCAAACACACACACAAGATTTCATCCGGTCCAGCCGTTTAGGAGCAGTTCAGTTACAACACACGTAGGTACAAGAGAATTATATGTATACCTATACTAGATTATTTAAAAATAAATACAAAGCTATACCTAAAAAAAACGGCCAAGTGCGAGTCACTCGCGCACCAAAGGTTCCGTGCGTACGTATAATCCTAGTGAATTACATTTACACAATCTTTTAGTTCATATATATAGGTATACTGTACAATGTACAGTACATGCATAGTTAAGAACGCGTCATCGTCATCGTCGCTCGTCAGTTAAATCCACCGACTCGGCTCCATCCAACTAGCAATAACAATAATACAAATACAAAGAGCACCCATGAATGAGAAAAAACTTCGAACATGATCTACATAAAATTTATATATGCATTTCTTGTAAATCAAGAAATAAACAGTAGAGAAATTAAAAATAAAACCGCATAAATGAATGGATGTTGGGTATTTTATGTGTACAAGAGAATGAGTAGAGTATCTATTGAAGTTCCAATCCAATTCCAATATTGGAAAGGATTAAGTTTAAGAGAACAGCCGATGTGCCGTTGCCGTCGCCGTGCCGGCTGCCGGTGCCGATTCCATGCCGATCAGCGTTACCGTTGATAAATTTAGAAAAGTCGCAAGAAAAAGTGCCACGGAGAAAAACAAAAACCGGCCAAGTGCGAGTCACTCGCGCACCGAAGGTTCCGTACGTACGTATAGTACTAGCATTGTATATGAAACTAATAGTACTATCACTTTGGCAAATCGATGGTGATCAGCGCTGCCCCCCCAAGAGGTCGAAAATGTAGTACGGGGGCTTTTAAAATGTAGTACAGCGTAGTACAATTTGAAAAAAAATAAAACAAATAAAATCACGTATAATTACTTTATAATTATTTTTTTAAGTAAATATAAATTTAAATATAACATATAATAACACAGCTCGAAAAATAATCACAGAAACTAAAATGAATATGAATAAATATTTTGCACGACTTTTATGCAGTGGAGGGTATCAAAGCATAGGCCAAGCCGATGATAACACTTTTACTTGTTTTTAATAAAATTTAAACTAGAAAAATAACACTCTGCAGTGGCACTGCTATGTGGGAGAACGCACAATGTTAACATATACATGGTTGCATATTTTTCCAAATGCAAGCTTTTGTTCAAAATTTTTAGCGGTTTTTAAATTTCGTTGGAACAAAATTCTTCAAACGCAAATCCAAAATACATGGGTGTATTGTATATGGGAAATGATTAGTGTCGCATTTGTAGTCCAAGTCAATTGATATCAAATCATGTCGGCAAAAACATTTATAAATTTCTAATAAAATGTATTTTAAGGATATATGAATTAAATGGACTTTAATGGTTTCACTTTGAAATAATGTATTCAAATTATTGATTTTTTTTTTTTTTTAATAAATGAAAAAACCAAAGGTGCAGGGTTTTTCAACAGGGACGCTACAAAAGTAGAGCGACAGGGACAGCAAACGACGCCGAATTTCTTGCCGCTCTTTTGACATTTCTCTTTAGTAAGGTTTGCCATTTCATGATAGAAAGATATACGAGCCAACAACGAGTCGAAACTATTAAAATTTACTACCGAAATTCGGAGTCAGTCAGTGGCCTCAACGTTAAGAGCGCTACGTCCAATTTATGGTCGTCATAATCAACCTAGCAGATCAACAATTGAGCGTCTAGTGGACAAATTTGAATCCACAGGCACAGTCGTGCGATTTGACGCCGTTAGACTATTTACTGTGGGGTTACGTCAAGTCTATGGTCTATGCCAACAAGCCAGCGACGATTGATGAACTTCGTACGAATATCGAACGTGAAATTGCAGCAGTATCGGCCGATTTATGCTTGAATTTGAAAACCGCCGAAAATTGGGTTCAGCGTCTGGACTTCTGCAAGCGTGCCCGTGGTGGCCATGCAAAAGAAATTGATTTCCATACATAATGGCATCGAACGTACTTTCACAGGAATAAAGAATTTCATTGATATCCAAAACCGTTTTTGTTTTATTTAAAAAAACTTTTGTAGCGCTCTTATTGAAAAACCCGATATATGTAATCGGTTTTCTACTGTTGTCAAGAACTCTAAAATTTGATGTGCATTGGATACATTTTTTTCAAACTTCCAATAGTTCCAGAGTTGGGTCTGCTGCGTTTAGTTTAATAATTTTTTTATTATGTATTATGTATTTTTTAAGTGTGAGAAATTGTAGTACAAAGTACGCAATTAATAATTGTACGTACTCACTTTTTTGACCAACAAAATGTAGTACAAACGCTACAATTGTAGCAAGGGGGCAGCGCTGATGGTGATGCTTCTAATTCTAACGGCGCGAGATTCAACTAGGGCAAAGAGGGTGGAAAATATTACGCTCTCTTTCTTAAATTTAATGGAGATCCACTCACATAATTTACGCAGTTCTACTCAGTGTTGTTATGGACTTTTTCTGAAAATCGTGTCTTTGAGGTTGTGAAAATCGTAATTATCGTATTTTGTAAAAATGTGTAAGAGTTAGTATAGGCCTATAGGGTAGGGTACTTATAAGGGTACTTAGAAAGATGTACAATTCTAATGAATATTATAAGCGGACACATGCAATTGCTAGGTATGTCCAAAGGCTGGCTCTGAGTATACCCTCCCCTTTTGCAGAAGTCGCAGAAGTCCAGTGTAAACGGGTGCCGGTCTTTTCGACAAAATCCATTTCGCAAATTTTATTTCGCATTTATCGACTCGCATTTAGTTTATCTCGCAATAGTTGTTTCGCAAATTCCCTACCCAGTGTAAACACCCATACTTTTCAATGGCAGCACAAGGACCTATTCTTGTTTAAGCGCAGCTCGTCGAAGACCACCTAAAACCAACCATAGCTTTTAGTACCTACCTAAAAACTTGGTTTCTATTACTTGGGCGCGAACCTTTTAAAGTATACAGTATTCTTATAAATTTCAACTACAGTAGTGGTACTGAGGCAACTATACACTTGCCCTAAATGTTCAAACTTAGTGCCCAAATTGCGAAATTAATATTTTTTGATATCGAATTCGAATAAGTCATCAGCGTTCTTGGACTCGATACGCAATTTAAAAACTGGGTAAATCCCACTTCCCCCATTCAAGGCGGTTATGTCCAGCAAGCATCTTTTTTTGTGAATATTTAGAACAATTTAATAATAACTTCTTCAAGAGTGCGCCTACGAGCATGTTTAACAATGCAACACTTCAGGACTTGGTTAATAATAATCATTTTAAACTCTCACCTTATATATTCTGTAATTCTAAAGATATTTGGAAATTTCGCAATTTTGAGTTCGTAAAATCTAACATGGACACTAAAAATATTAGTAGAACTATACCCCACCGCTACGGGTGCGTACTGCTACTGCGTTTTTTCAATGCCTTGGAAGCGGTAATGACTAGTTCTACTACTAGTGAAAGAAAGCGGAATTCAAGCGATTTTTTTTCTTCTTTTATAGTCGTATCTGCGATTCAAAATACAAACACTGCACTATGGTTAATAACCCTGATAGTGATAAACATGAAAAACGCTTGTAAATTGGTTAATCGGTAATGCATTATAGGTATGCTGCTTTTTTCGATTAAAAATAACGGATAACGCACTGGTTTCCGTAAAATGGTAAATATAGATACTCTTTGAATAGAGTCTTCTTATAGAATTTTCGAATAAAATTGTGTAATGTAGTGAAAACGCTAAAAGATAAAGAAGTAGAACACCAATTGCAGCAACTTGCAACATAATGATCAATAACCTGCAGCAGTTCTTATTATGAGTAGAGAAGTTCGCTACACTATGACGTTTAGAGTCGGAGGGCTTAAAATGTAGTCCAACGTATGTTGTGTATATGTACATTTTGATACTGGTCTAAATTTGGAAACACAAGATATACCCAAACAAATACAGAAAACCACAACAAAATATGAGCAATATCTAAAGTCAATTCCTTATAGCTACAGTAAGTTGATTAATAAATAAATAAAAAGGGGTTCCAATCCCTGAAGCGCTAACACTCAAATTCCATTGCATTATCCTATAAAGAAGAAACCAGTTTTTTTGTTGGTAAAATGGTAAAAATGCCAACGAAAATTTAACAAAACTTTAAAAAAATGTAATCATTCTCATAACAGTTATCTATAATATCTAACAAATAACTCAGCAATTAAAGGTAGATATAATCATATATAATATACATATTTTTTGCAGGGAATATTTTTTTAAGACAATAATCTAGCACTAAACCATGGGAGCCGGCCAAATTAGGGACCATTGGGACCTAATTCAAGCCTTTAACCTTTCTGTTTGCATATATTCTGAGGAATTTAGTTATAGTTATTCCTCGACATGCGACATATGTATTTTGAGACATTGTAACATATAAGACAACTAATGCACTTCTCCTGAAACCATAAAACATAAAACAAGCAAACTTTGTAACTAGCATCCTGAAAACATATTTCCAGAAGACTGTTGTAGTCAACATTATGTATTAAGTGCAAAACTAATGCTTATCACTTTATCAGATTCTGTTCCCCTTTCCTGTTTCGAATTTTTCTTGTTTGATTTGTTTGTGCGTAGTTTCAAAATTTGGTAGGAAGTAGTTGTTCTTACAACAAGGTTTGTAACTTGCAATTTTGTAGAAGTCGTATTTGACTGCTTCTAAAATCGTAAATATCGGAACTAAAAATCAGCAAATCGTAGAAATCAGGCCAAATCAAGCAAAAATCGGAGCGTCGTATTTGCTTTCCAAAATCGTCACAAATACGATATTTACGACCGTATAACAACGCTGGTTCTACTCTAAAATTAAACCAATCGCATGCCAATATGCTATTTTTTTCTCCCTAATTTTGCCAAATACGAAAGCGAAGTGAGTTACTTTGTTGCAATGCGAGTGTACTGTACTACCTCTACCTCTACGGCTCTACCAAGAAAAAAAAACCAAGTCCAACTCCAACCACTGATCTGAACAATCGCATTTCATATCTCAATCTCAGTGCCGCAAAGCCATTTGCTAAGGGAGGTTGTACATGTCTTGTTTCGTATTTCACTCAGATTAAAATTTTATTTTCGTATTTTTTTGTTAATTTACTCAATGTACTAAAATTTGAGCCTGAGTGAATAATGAAGCAAGATGTTTAACTCCATGTTAATGTATGATGTTCCCCATCCCCCTATCATCTTCGTCTTCCAAGTACAGCATGCATTCTGCTTCAACTCAATAACCGGTTTTTGATTTTTTTTTTTGTGTGTGTGCTTTATTGATACTCATCGCTCATTTTCAACCATTGTTTTGGTGAAGTGCAGTGGCAGTTGGTTACAGACAAGTGGTGAATTTTACTCTGAATTTTTAATTGTGTTCATTTCACGTAACTCCAGAACATGCCATAATCCAAACGTTATTCAAGAAACCGGCGCCGGCGAAACTGAAAATTTTGCAATGTGTTCACCTATCAGTTCTGTTAAAAGGGTTGCTAACCCCGTAACATATGTAAGAGATTTCTCTTTACCACCTCTTAACTAAAGCTCCGAAATTTCTCACTCACAGTTTCCATCTCCCGGTTCACGTTTCGTTCAGAAATCTGAAGTTGGAATAACAAATTCTGTACCGCGTTACATTTTCGATACACCGAAAAGATTAAAATATGATAAGAAGTATAATACTATCATCTTCGTCATCTTCTTTTTCTTCCTCATCTGTGGATTTCGATTCTGATAACCCACATTAAGTTCGTATGTATGTTTATGTTTTCATCTACAAACGAAAAAAATTTTGCACAGCTGATGTACTGTCTAATAACGCACTAATACATTCACAAAAGCAGATCAATCTGCTATCGTGTTCCATTCGCCTCGAAAAATCTGAGATCTGAAATAAAAATCTGATTGTCCCAATGGAAAACGACATATAAGTTACATCATAAAGAAAACGATCACCTCTACCATTATACCTATATTGCTAATTTAATTATCTTATTTAGTTTAGTGCGAGTACGACAAAACCGGTTTGTGTTGTTTGCACTCTTCAAGTCACTCATAAACTCACTCATTGTCATTACACTATTATTTACTCTATTCAATAGGAGTGAACAAATGTTTCTTCTCTCGGGAGAAACGATCGATCACCCCCTAGGCGGCTGGAGACAGAAATAAAAAAATAGCCGTGATGATACTACTATAAGTTTCATATACAATGTTACTAGTGAATTACATTTACATAATCTTTTAATTCATATATATAGGTACTGTACAGTGTACATGCATAGTGAAGTTAAATCCACCGACTCGGCTGGATTAATTTTAAGAGAACAGCCGAAGTGCCGATGCGGCGATGCCATGCCGACGCCCCGCCCCCGAAAGACACAAACCAACACTCGAGAGCGAAAAAAAAAAACAATATGATGTATGCGTGTCGCGTGTGTATGAAAATGAGTATTTCTTGGAGTTCCAAATCTATTGGAAAGGAAACGTAAGAAATTAACTTTTCGGCAAAACAGTCGTCAGCACATATATAGCTACGAATATGATCTACAAAATAGGAAAACATTTTTTGTTGTAAATCAAGAAAAAACCCGTTTTTTGTGCAAATGAAAATATTTTTTTCGCTAAATTACTTATTACTCCAAAACTAATCAATACGTCGCTATCATTGCTATCTGTCGTTTAACTAGAGCACAAACCAGAGAGAATAGACCACCAGCTTCGGCCAAAAATGAGAGTTTCATAGAGCCAGTTTTGAAATAAGTAGCTCTGTGAATACGTGTGAATAAGCAAAAAAAGATGAAATAAGACAATTGAATCTGAGATGGCTTTGAAATAATTCAAATAATTGAAATAATTGACCACTATTGGGACATGTTAAGCAAATGGTGTGTATGGTGTGGTGAATTAATTGCCAACTTATGTTTTATTAAAAAGCATAATAATTATATTTGCGTAATAACTGTTTTTAATGATATCATATAACTTCCTATGACATTATTACAAAAAAAATATTATTTTAAGCTGTAAAACTAAATTGCAAGCATAATGAAATCAGCTAAAAGGGATTCTTTGCAATTTTGTTGATATACATTTTGAGCTCTTTCTTCTTATATTTTAAAGAACAGCTATTTTGGAATAAATTAAGTTAACGAAAACTATTTTGGTCGTATATAAATAGGCATGTTTATTGTTTTATTTTATCTATAAGGAGAATATGATGAGTGGTTTTTGAATTAGGTTTTATAAAGAATTGGTTGTTCAAAAATTAAAAATCAACATTTGGCACTTAAAACATGGACATTTTAATACAAAACCTGCTAGAAAACGTGTTTTAAAACATCATACATAGGCGCTACGCAATGCATAGCATAGCGTATGCACAGGCCAGGATTTAAAAAAAAAAAAGTTCGTTTCCATAGTAACGCCTAAACTAAAGCGAAAGTTAACTCTACTGAAAGGTGTAGGTACGTAATATTTTAATTTAAAACACGTAATTATCTTATTTGTTTTGTTATGTTATCATAGTTTTGCTTTTTGTGTAGGTATTCTTTTGTTTTTCACAATGAAATTATAACATAATTTAATAATCCACAAATTTTGAATAACATTCGCGTTTTGTACTATTTTGATTGTATGTAGTTTTGACATTCAAATATAGTGAAAAATTAGCGAATTAACTAATACGAAAACATACAGGCAGTTTTAAAAAATTTAATTGCATTAAAAAATATTTCCTGAAATTCGCATATTTGCCGTAGCGAAAGCGTAATAATTATATGTTAATAAATTCTTATTTATACCTGATGCAGATTCCTTGTGTTATAAGCCGATATGTGATATGACAATGCGCACTTACGATTTGGTCTTATGTGTGCCCAAAACGTATTTTTTCTTAAATTCTGATGACCAATTTATTTGTTGGTTAAAATAAATTCATCATATTTTTCTTGTAGATGTAAATAAAACAATAAACAAAGTAAGCCTGACAAAACAAATGTCCTCATTCATTTTTTTTAATTATTTATTCCAAAACTCAGTAGGTAAACTTTAATAAAACAAACAATCAAAGAAAATAAATAAAATTTCTTTAAAAATACAGAAAAAGGTCTAAATTTATATCAGCAAAACTAAAAAATCATGTTTGATGATTTTTTTTATCATCCATTTTAGCTTTGCAGCTTAAACTAATATGTTTTTTTTTCGTAATAATGTCAAAAGAATTTCATTATGACAGTAACTATCCATTTATATTTGTATGCTTTTTTAATGAAATATAAGTTGGTAATAATTTCCCCACACCGAACACACAATTTGCTTAACACGTCCCGATAACGGCCAATTTATTTGAATTATTTGAATTTTTTCAAAGTTACCACCGAATAACTGCAAATGTTACTATGTGCCAGTGTATGCGTGACCGAATTCACCCTCCGTTTACTTTAACATTGCACGCATACTTAACCACGCAGTAACTTTTTGAAACGAAGCTGGTGGTCCATTCTCTCTGGTTTGTGAACTAGAGGTTATACCTGATGTTGTGTGCAAATTTCAGCCTTCTACGTCTATCATTTCTTGAGATAGACCTAGGTACAAAATTGGCTTAGTTTATTCGGACAGACATCGTAGCGAAAGCAATAATGTTCCTCCATATGGAAACGGAACCTTAAAAAACTACCAACCTCAAAAGGAATTCTTAAAAAAGGATATAATCATAGGAGGGTCACCATACCGGACGCAGAAAATGTGAAGATAACACTTTTCTTGGCGCATTTTTTTAGAAATTCATGAACACTGTTCTAAATGTCTGCCTTTCGTATTGGAAAACCGCTTTTATGATTTTAGGTAATCCAGTAAAGGATTTGCCGTTCTTCATCAGTGGTCAGTACAGTTTCCGGTCCAAAAGTTGGCTTTTGTACCTACTTGCGAACCAGTTTGATAAGGTGTTACGTAGAACGTTAAATTTAGCCGCAGTCCTTTTTTGGCATTCTCAAATACGATTTTAGCATTTTCAAATAAAATCCTGAGAAATCGTTAGAGATTTAAGACTAACGGCTAAAAGGTATGCAAATACAAAGATAATATTGGTTGTGTCCATAACTAATTTCCTTAAAAATGTCCATTTGCGCCAGTAATAGACGTCTGTATCGGTCACTAGATTTATTGAACATTTCATTTCAGTTATGGACAGGGACACCCCACGTAAATTTAAATTGTTTTGTTATTTTAATAATAACTGACTAACAAACAGATCGGCAACTTAATTATTTTAAATAAAATTCACTGTTCACTGTGTTACTATACATGGTTATATTTTTAAAATAATGATCTGTACTTGTATGTGTTTTTTAAGGAAATCTCAAGTTTTCTGAAATTTCTAAAGGTTTCAAACTAAAGTCTATTATCACAGGGCACTGAACGAGTACAAAATATCAAGAGCAGTCATTTCTTATGACATTTGAGTGCCTGAACACATTAAAAATAGCTTCCGTAACATCCAGCCACAGGAAACCAAAAAAGAATGGAAAAACAGTGGCGGGTGACCATAACTGAGAAGGTATCGGTCACTAGGTAGTTTGCCCTGACATTTTTGCGTGAGGAATGAAAACGTAACATCGAGGTAACTGTGTCAAGTAAATGTGTCTACTTAGGCACAATACTTGACACTTTCGGCTGAAATTGTGTGCTCAAAGATGATATATACAGTACACGCTCGATATAGTGAACCTCTGTATAGTGAACTATCCAATATAGTGAACCACCAAAATTTTACACAGGCTACTCGAAATAGTGAATTATGGAAATCTTGATATAGTGAACTCGGACTTTTTTTCTCAAAATTCAACGAAAAATGTTTCAGTTTTGATATTTTAGTTATGACACGCTTACAAGAAAAAGATGTGCAATTAAATTTAAAGAGGACACTAATGAAGGTGACAAATTATTTTTAAAAAATTTAATTCTTTTATTTTTATTTTTATCTCTGTGATTTTTCAAGATTGATATATTTTTTTTTCTTTCGAAATAAAAACATACGTTTTTTGTTGTTTATTGTTTTAACTGTTAAATTCACGTGTTGGTAAAAAAAATGGATTGTCAGCCAACTAAAAAACATACCAACGAATTAAAGTTTTGTGTGTGGCCATTATTAATCGTTACTCGTCTTCTGCGCGAGTATCTAGCGGCAAATTACGAATTCATAGGCAAACACATTCTTATTGTTCATTGATATTTCCCGGCGCACGTTTGCATGTATTGGTCTCTTGTTCTTGCCGATTAAAAATGAGTCCAGACCCAGACGTTTATTTATAATTGTAATCGAATTTTTAAATTATTTTGTAGAATGTTATTCGGAAATGGCTGATATTTTTTTCTCGTCCTTTACTCAATAATCCGAATCAATTTGTCAATTTATTCAGATTAGATGCACATTACATATTTATTATACAAAATAGTTGAGGATGGCTAAACCGTAAAATTTATAGTGGAGGCAAGCAGTATCAATCAAGTTAATCAGTTGCGCCAATTTAACCTCCTTGGGACAACATCTCATTGAATTGCCTTAAACGTTTTTAATGCCTCTTTGAGTTTTTGAGGTTATACGTATAAGTAGATGCACAACACATTATTAAAATAACACAAAATAAATTTTAGTAAATAAGAAAGTCTAAATATTAATAAATATTTTCTACCTTTTTTGCAGGTGGGAATATGAATGTAATTAAAAAGATCGAAACGCGTTTTTGCATTTTCCTAAAATAAAATATTTATTCGAATTTTTATACTAAGTATCTACCTATTATTTTTATATTTATAAAAATCAAATAAAAATCGAATATTTTTGTCGTCGCAAAAATAAATAAAATATTTATTAATAGGTACCCAAGATGGATTATGATATTTTATATCTATAAGTATTAAGTATATTTACAAATAATATTTCCCTTTGTTTATGACTATATATATAAGCTTCTTATGTAAAGTTATGTACTTTAGAATTGCATTAAACATATAATATACAAAGGTTAGTATAGCTACTTTATGAATGAAGAAGACACATATTCATATGAGTCTAAATATAAAATATGTAAGTAGATGCATTTGTATCATTCACACAAATCTGCATATGTACTTCCATTTTTCGCACATGCATTTACATAGAGGTATAATATAATAATACCGTATACGGTATAATATAATACGGTATAATACCGTATACCTATAGAACATAAACATAATGTTATTGCTTATATGTATGTAATGTAGATACTTTTTACTCTTTTCTATGAAAAAATAAATAAATCTACATGCCTAGATGTACGCATGTATGTATACATGAATGTAGATACATATACATATAGATACAATATAAATTAAGTTCTTGCGTTTTAATATAATATTCCACAGGAATTTCTAATGCCAAACAAAATAGAAATATTCTTTAATAGGAAATGCATGTCGAATAATGAAAATGATTTGCGCGCTAAGTTTTCTTGTGAACTTTATTTTTCAATTGAAGCACCTTATCAAACGTTACATAAGAACGAAGGTATATCCCTTTCAATCAGGGAACGGATTTATTTTTTTTGTAGATACGTGGAAGCACCCACTATTTTTCACTCTTCCGCTTTTTGCTAATCAGTTGTCAATATTTCATAAATTTTGTTAAATGGTACTTACAATTAATTTTTTTGTAGGAATGTTTGCGTTCGTTGTCACTGGAGGACTGATTGCTTTTACAATCTGGGTTGAAGGTTGAAAAATATCCGCGGGTTGTTTTACGTAAAACAGATTTATCCCAAAGTGTGAAATTTTGTAAATGTTATTTTAACACACGTAAAGAATCACAAATAATAGCCAATTGACTATTTTACTGCTTAAGTTTTTTTTTAATTCTTTTTTGAAACGAAATTTTTATATTTTTAAATAAAATGTATTTACTTAACACTTTCGTTTATTTTTTAGTATCAAATTTTCTTCGCTGAGCTTTGCGAAAAGTAATCCAAAGTAAACGTTTTCAAGTATTTTCTTCTCTTTCCTATCGTGCAACTATCACGACGCTATTATACATACAATCAGCCTAAGAAATAAATTTTCTATAATGTATATAAGTATTTATAATCCACAAATAATAGCGTTTAGGTATATCATTTCCAGTTTAGAAGTGAATTTTTTTGCCACGGCAACTGCTTTTTGCAATCAGATTTGTTTTAAATATTTAATTTCAATTAATGTATTATAGCAGGACGGCACAATCGATGCTGACTCGTAGAAAGCTTTAAAATGAATGCTTAGTGGAGAGAAAAGTGACTGTCCTTGTCCGGGCCCGGTGATGATGCTTCTTTTGATATGAGACACAAATATGCAACAAAAAAAATTCCTTTACACAATGCTAAAAAAATTACTTGGGAAAGCAACCACTAACTACTCTATATTCTGATTATTGAATCTAGACTGAATCAAGTTGGAAAAATCCCAGTCTTGTGACGACAGTGCTATGATGACGATGGTGAAGCTTCATTTTTGCTCAATTTTTTTTTTTTTTTTTTTGTGAGGGGAATCTATACTGGAAATGTTGTATACCAACTGAAAAAGGTGGAGAAACACTGAAAACAAGACTTTCTATTATAGCGACAAACAAAAATTGTCCATGAAAGCGGGGGTGAATATAATAACGAGTATTATACTAACAGTGCGCAAGTCCGTAATGACAGTAGAAATAACCGAGCAATAACGCTTTTATTTTACATACAAATTCAATACATTTCAGATTCTGACTATACTTTGGTTTTATGTTCACTATTTAAATTTTATATGAGTTAACTATGGGCAACCCTTTAAACTCCATTGGCAGTCATATTTGAAGGAGCGAAACAATACAAAAGCTAAAATACACTGTCGAATTGTTTCTCCAAGAAGAAATGTATCTAGGTATGTACATAATAACCTCTATTTACCTTACCAAATCCGTTTGTCTTTATTTAGAACAATTAAGACATAACGAACATTTGTTAAAAATTTGTTTTTTTTTAATTTGGAAATGTTGGCAAAATTACATCACTAATATTTATCAACGACTTTCACCTAAAGCTAAGGAAAATGAGTACAAAACATAAATAAAAGCATGCGCAGAATATTCTACTTCGCTGTACACCTACACTCTTCAATATACTATATGGCGATAATGAAAAAAACTAAATATTTGGAAATGTGGACCTTAAGGCTGCTTTATATACCTATTATAAAGAAGTAATTACATATTTTTAAATATCTAATTAAGTACCTGCTATATTAAAAAAAATATAATGGGTATTTCAGTTGAATTTTTTAGTAACTCTATTTTACGGCTAAGTACATATACATATATCTATTCAATATTTTATCATGCGCACAACACATTCGGAGGAGAAAGCGCCAAAAATGTCTCACTGGAAACAAATATCTGCCGGAAACAGGTAACCCCCTTTGTGCTTCATGTACTTTGACCTCCAAAGGGGTTTCAGTTTATAAATAGAATAGGTAGTTACATAATGGAATTGTATATTCTTTTAAGGTGCCATGAAATAAAGTCTTATGCAAAAAGGTCCAAAATGTAATTTTTGACTTTATTGCACTTCTGAAATTACAATAAAGTCAAAAACGATTGGACTTTATTTCATTTTCAAAATTGTATCTAATAAAGTCCAAATAAAATCAAAACAACAAATATATGGGGAGAATTACAAAAAAATGTTAAGTTCCGAACTTTACGCATATGTACTAAAAACCCCGCACTCAGTCTATGTAAATCCTACAGTGACCCCAAGCAGGGGGTCTGTTATATATATACATTGTATTTATGTTATATCCACAATGCACAAAAATAAAAGGTGGTTGGTGTAGTACCAGCACAGTGCGATGCCAACACTTGACTAAAAGGTAAAACACTGAAAATAAAGTCATAACTATATAAAATGTAAAATTACTGAAAATAAAGTCACTTGATAGTGAACCCGTAGAGCAATCGGTTGTTTATTATTGGTATAGTTGAGTGTGTATGAATTGTGCAGGCGCTGATTGGCATAAACCTGGCGAGGCCCAGGTGTTGTAACACTTAACACACATCAATTGTGCTTATTTTACCTCCGCGTGGTAACAACCGGGTACTGGTCGCCGTTGGCCATCGCCCTTGCAACGTGCCTTCGAATCACTTTAATCAGGAAATTGTCAATCCTATTCAATCGAGCCCCATCGTATAGGGTTTTGTTGGGATAATATTTTATGTACTCAGACTAGGGAGTTCTAAGCAACCCTAGGCAAGTCCTGAGGCACTGTGTCTCAAACACCCGAATCTTTTCCATATAGGAAGGCGCTATATTGAACCAAATGGGACAGCCAAAAGCGATGATCGGCCTTATAAGGGCCACGTTCCACGTAGCATATGACCTTTACTCTGGAATCAAGTTGACTGCTGTGAAACAGTCTCCTTGTCAGAGCATAAGCCTCCTTGGCCCCAGCTAGACAAGCATCTATATGTTTCTCAAAATATAGATACTGGCCGAGCCAGGTGCCAAGATATCTGACCACGCTTCGCACCGCCGATGGTTGTCCATTTTGTCCAGTAATTGCTAATTTACGCCAGTTTTTTTCTGATACCCCTAGAGGCCCTAGCCAATGGAGTTCTGAACAGGATTGTTTCCGATTTTTGGAAATTGATCGGAGAATTCACCGCTTCCTGTTGTAAGCCGTTTTTAATTTCAAAGACTTTGCTCGAAGTCACGTTGCCAGATTTGACAACGAACTTCTTTCTCATAAGCA
Organism: Cheilosia soror; assembly: GCA_949372485.1. Classification (NCBI taxonomy): domain Eukaryota; kingdom Metazoa; phylum Arthropoda; class Insecta; order Diptera; family Syrphidae; genus Cheilosia; species Cheilosia soror. The sequence continues at coordinate 122,658 of OX443561.1, read as the reverse complement.
TGTCATAAATCATATACAGCAATAGTTTTTGCATACCCAACCTAGTCAGCTTATAGAAGAGCCCCTCCAACCATACGGTGTCGAAGGCTTTCTCAAAGTCGACCAGGCAGGCACCCGTGATTTGTTTCTAGCATTTGTGCCACTGAGTGTCGGACACAAATTTCGACGCGGCATGGATCGTTTCATGCCCCGCTCTAAAGCCAAACTGATTGTCCGGAATAATCTTATTTTCTTTAGCTCACTTCAAAAGAGCTCTATTAACGACTTTCTCGAATACCTTGCTAACATTCGGGAGCAAACTAATTGACCGTAGATTAGCCGGGTTGGTCCTATCTTTATCCCTTTTGGGGATAGGATGTACCACCGCCATTTCCCACTGCACTATTCTATTCATGCATTATTCAGCGCATTGTTAAGTAGCGTGGCGAAGATCTCAATCGCTTCTAGAGGCAGGTGTCGTAATACGACGTTTGGGACACCGTCAACTCCCGCCGACTTTTTAATTTTAAGTGACTCAAAGATACACAAGAGTCGGATCGCCAATTCTGAGGTTCGGTGCGCATATAAAAGGGGCTCAGAAAGGCCCTCTCCTCGAGGTCGCGATTACGGCGAACTGGGTTGTTCACAGTATACACGGTCTCGAAGAAAGCGGCCATCAAATCCACTCTCTCCTTCAAATCCACTCTCTTCTGCGGGTCTCCGACCACGTAAAAACCGTCATTCGAGTCGGCACTTTCCGGACTTATACCAGCAGTTAGTAGTGTCTGTCTGTTCTCGTTCGTCCGAGGGATTCGGACACATGAAATGTCGTTATGATCTTTCCGCCTGAAAAGTTTATTTATTTGTGGGAACATCTCGGGATCGTTCCTGTCAGTAAACTGTCTGTGCAGCTGTTTTAGCCTCGAGAGCAGTCTACTTTTCTGTCTGTATAGAGCATCGATTGTCGCGTTTCGATACTTCTCAGTCTGCTCTTCGTCAGTGGAACGTCCTACCTTGGGGATAGTATGCTCCATTGTCCGTTTGATGACGATGTTCATTTGCAATAAATGGCTGTCGATTTCATCGTTTGTCAAGTTCCTGTTTGTCGGTGGGTTGATCTCACTCAAACGTATATCACGCTGTAAAACCCTGGAGAAGCGCGACCATTGCGCTCTTCGATACGAAAGATCGCACTTGATCGTACTCCTCCAGCTGCATATGTTCGTTCGGGATCCGTATTACGACGGCGAGTTTGTAAACAGTTCCGCGTTCGTTGATCTGTGTCTGTCAGTTCTAGTCTTTCGTCAACTAGCGCTAAGTCCAACAAAAAACCTTCTCTAGGGAAAGACGGGAAATCCGTACAACTCGAGTTTGTACTCAATCATAATTATGACACCACCAGTCGTGAAACTGGTTGCCCCTAGGGTTCGGAGTATCATTTCCCCATGCCGCATGTTTAGCATTAAGGTCTCCGCCCAAAAAGTAATAATTGTCCTCCTATTAAAGCTGTAAGCAACGAAAAAGTGTCTCGAGCTCATTTAAAAATATAATGGGTTGGGGTGCGTCAGGTGCGTAAAGTGACACCACATACACCCGCCTCTGGCTATGGAGGGGAATGCACACGATGCACGCTTCCAACACCCGGAACCTATACGCACGTCCCTGTTATATATGACCCTATGGCGCAAGCCTCTGCGTATTAAGATACCGACACCGCCTCCTTGACTGAAGTTGGGCCGATATCTTCTAACTACCCTGTAATTTCTATAGCCAACTTTGTGCTTCGGATTTAGCTTAGTTTCGCTAACCAAAAGTACATCTGGCTTTTCGGCTTTCAACAGATTCGAAACATTGATCCTTCTCTCGATCCTTATCATTGAATTAACATTCAACGTAAGGATCTTTAGTTTTTCCTCATCCAGCGTACCGGTTGCGTCAACAAAGAGCGTCGAATAGATAACGTCTATTCGAGCCGCTTGTTCACTTAACTGATTCTGGAATTTGTCATGACATATTGGGTGCAACAACATTTGAGAACGAGCGACTCTTTCGACCCTTCTCTTCTTCGGACCTCTGTTTCCGAGCCAACACATTCTGTTTGACCTGCTGATACTGGTCGGACTCATTTAAGTTAGTTCGATCCTCATTCGGTACTGCTGGACGGACCATTGCCTTGTCGTACTTGTCGATAGGGCTTTGTACTGCTAAAAAACGATGAACATCTCCTTCTTCAGCTGGAGAACGACCTTTCATTTGATTCTGATGGCGTCGGAGAATAACTGTGTCAGCCCTTACAACATACATTCTTCTGCCTAAGATTTTCTCTACAACTGCTGGAATCCACTTCTCTTTCCCCTGGTATTGACGTGCAAAAACCGGTTGACCAACCACGAACTTGGTTTTGACTTCCTCCTTCACTTTCTTGGCTTCTGGTACCATCGCGGAGAGCAGAGTGCGATGTTGTCTTCCGTGAAGTTTTTCTGCTGGCGATGTTCCATCATCATCCGGTGGAAAGGAAAATTGAAAGAGCATTGTGCTATTGTGGAGTATCCAGTAAAATTTTTCGAAGTGCGGTCTTGAATGTGCGCATCATCCTCTCAGCTGCGCCATTGGACTCAGGGTTGAAAGGCGCTGACGTTATATGTCGGATAGAATTGCTTCGGCAGAACTGCTGGAACTCATTAGAAGTAAACTTCGTCCCATTGTCGGACACCAGCGTTTTGGGCAGTCCCTCTAATGCAAAAATTGATCGCAAAGCTTTAATGGTTTCCTCTGATGTGGTAGATGTCATACGGACACCAAAAGGGAACTTCAACTTGGAGTCAGCCAAGATTAACCACATTTGCTTCTGAAAAGGTCCCGCGAAATCAATATGTATCCGTTCCCACACTTCTTAAGTCCGCGGCCAGCTTGTATATTCCTTTGGTGAATTGTTCGCATTGGTTTGACATGCGACACATTTTGAAATCGTCTTGGTGATATCGTCGTCAATGCTGGGCCACCAGCAATATCGCCGAGACATTTGTTTCACGCGGGTGAGTCCCCAGTCTCCTTGGTGAAGGAGTGCCAGTAGCTTCGGTTGTATCTGCTTTGGTATAACTACTCGAGGGCTTCCACTGTGGGAGAGAAGAACGTTATTAAATATTTCAAAAGAAAATCTTCTACGAAAATAGGGCAATAGTGAAATGTTCGCCGATTGCGTCTCCAAAAGATTTTGCCATCCCTCTTGGACATACTGAATGACCTTAGAGAGAGCTGGATAGCTCTGCGTTGCCTTTGCTATAGTTTTAGCATCTATAGGAAAATCATCAACTAGAGAGGAGCAAATTTCATCCACTTGATGACCGGATTCCTCGGTACCGTCGCAAAGTTCATCAGGTCCCCTTGGTAACCGCGACAGACAGTCGGCATTCTCGTGTTGTTTTGTGGGACGATAACGTATAGTATACGTATATGAGAATTAGTGCCCATCGTTGAAGACGCAGAATAGTCATGTGTGGTAACTTTTTAGACGGACTAAAAATTGGGACCAGCGGCTGATGGTCAGTAATTAATTCAAATTGACGTCCAAAAAGGTATTGGTGAAATGTTCGAACTCCGTAAATAATGAAAAGAGCCTCCTTCTCAATTTGGCTGTTTTTTTTTAGCATCGTCAAGTGTTTTCGATGCAACAGCGATCGGTTTTTCCGTCTTGTCTGGGTAAACATGGAAAATGACAGCACCAATGCCGTGTGATGATGCATCGGTGGCTAAGGTGATTGGTAAATCGTCACGAAAATGTACCAATCGTGACACCTTCCAAAAGCTCTCCTTGAATTGGTCGAATGCGTTTTGTTGATCTTTTCCCCAGATGAAAGGTTGATTCGATGATCGTAGTTTGTTTAGTGGGGCGGCTACTTGGGCGAAATTCTTTATGAACTGATTGTAGTTCCCGATAAATGCCTCAAGGTCCTTTAAATTTCTTAGTTCAGGTAAATCTCTGATTGGTGCAACTCGCGTCTCTGATGGGCGTATGCCTGTAGCATCAATGATGTGGCCCAAGTAGTCAATTTCATCCCTTGCGAACTGGCATTTCCAACCGGCACCTCGTTCACGCTCACGGTCACGCTCCAGAAGAATTTTGAGGTTACGCAAATGCTCAGCATTGGTTCGCCCAGATACGATAATGTCATCCAAGTAAGACGTGCAAAAATCTATGTCTGAAGTTAATTGTTCAATGTAATGTTCAAAAATTCCGGTGGAACTTGAAGTTCCGAAAGGTAACCGTTGGTATTCGAAGAGACCAAATTCGGTACTTATCACGCAAAGTTTTCTGGACTCTTCGTCTAAAGGGACTTGAAGGTAGGCATCAGACAAGTCTGCCTTTGTAAAATACTGACCCCCCTGTAATTTGTGGAAAAGTTCCTGCATTCTGGGAATTGGGTGACGGTCAAACTCTAATTGTAGGTGGATTGTTATTCGAAAATCACAGCAGATTCGTAAGCTCCCATTAGCCTTTTTTACGACGACTATAGGTGCTGCCCATTGACTAGTCTCGACAGGTCGGAGAATGTCTAATCGCCGTAACCGTTAGATCTCAGACGGCCCAGTCGATGATGATGGAATTTGCAATATTTTTTCCATGCGTTCTGCATTATATTGTAAGACCCTTCCCATCCATCCTTCCTGCTGTGATAGCAATTGCTCCGCCAATTGTAATTCCATGGATTCTTCTTACTTTCACCTCGTCGCCAAATGTTGTAGTTAGTTATCTTAATCAAAACACCCGATTGGACTTCAATGGTGATTATTTTATTAATTAATATAACTTATAGTTATAACTAAGGAAATAAATGGTGAGCTCTAATGAGTATCGGATTGAATATAGGCGCGGAGAATTCAATTAGGTTATGGTGGGAATCAGATTCGTGGTTTCTTTTTGACAGCAGCTTTTAAGTCTGGCTACTCAAAATACTAAACCTTCACAGTGATTACATATCACATCACTTGTGGTCCCTGTTGCACTTAACGCATCTGAACTGCATCCACTGCGCCAAATGGCTTACAGAATCTTTCTGGTCAAATTCACTATATCACACTTGTCTTTGCTAATCACGCACCACTATCTAAGTAGTCCAGCACACTTACCACTGCGCTACTGCACAGATATAGATAAATTTGGAAAATTTCACAATTGTGAGTTTCTAAAATGTAACAAAAACACTAAAAACTATTACCAGTACTTAGGTAAGGTACCGCGATATGTTACCTACTATCTTTTTTTCTCAGAGAAGAGGGTAAGAAGCCTTGCCTTTCGATTTATACCTTTTCTTTGCGTTTCTGTAATAGGTATTGGTATAATTTGGTGACCAGAGTTATCGGTTTCTCGCACATCGCAACGCAATTTTTTCATTTAAATATCGAGACGAAAGTAAAAAATGTGCACGACTGGGTCGCACGTCGCACATTCTCGTTTATTGCGAATCTCGCAGAATCTCAGAGTCATTTTAGCAAATTTTACGTTTAAAATCATACCCACTCAAGGTGTAATTAATACCGTAAATACATACTACATAAACATAAACCTACGACTACGTATTAACTAGAGCACTTTATTACTTTCAAATTTCACCCCGAACTGACACTTGAAGGAGGCAAGTAGGCGATGAATTTCAAATTATATTGCTATGTACGGAAGTTTTGGACTCTACAAAAATATACCGTGTGTGAATACAGATCGGGATTTGGGTAGTCATTTTTGAGAAATATTCATAAAACGGCAATATTAGAGTTTTCTGAGAAAAACCAAGTATGTGGTCATGTTAAGAATGCTTATATTAGCCGTTTTTTATTATCAGCGTGATCTGATCCGGATCAGATCATGAAAATAAAACAAACTGGATCATTGAAAGATTTTATATTTAAGTTGTGGCAACAGTAGTTTTTCACCTATCAAATCCAGTACCAATTATGACAAATTTTGTATTGACACCGCCATATTGCAGCCACACGGTACAATGTGACGTCGCAACGCGATGATTTCTCTATTGCACTTGCTCATATTTGAGTTTGACATTTCGCTTGTTGTGTGGGGGTTGTTACCATATGAAAACAAATCTGCATACATTTGGCATTCAATATTTTTTTGTGGGAAACTATGTTCAAATGTTATGTTCAAATATGCATCATAATTAACCGTATTGTAGTTCTAATATTTCCATTTATATTTCTGTGCTATATAGCGCAACAAAACATCTCGAAAGTCGGAATAGTAACTTATTCGAATTTGAAAAAATGCTAATTGATTTTATGTGTTATTAATTGTGTTTCATACTTTGGTCTGGCAACATTACTGTGTGTCTATAATTTACAGGGGCACCAACATTTAGTGAATGAAATTAGAACGCCACGAAACAACAACGGGAAATAGTTGAATTAATTTTTAGATCATATTTCGTGATCTCGATGAAAAGCAGGATCACATGTTGTTGTTGTAAGTGCATGTAAATCGATGATCTATATGGATCATAGCTGATAATAAAAAACGGCTATTGTCTTAAATATGTATTTTGATCAAAATCGTTAGAGCGGTTTTTTGTAAAATTATGCTGACAAATGTTACAATTTGGATTCAAAAAGCACTGTTATTAAACTGTTTAGCTGAAAAACGAATGGTTGCGAGAAGTTAGGCCTTGGGTATCTACCTGCCTGTTGTGTCACCTATTTACTTATTTTATTTTTTGGCAAATATATTTTACTTAAAATACCTACACAACTACAATTCCGACATTATTATTAATGTTGACTGCATCTACATACGCATCCAAAAATGCACTCGACTTAAAGATGGCATTACATTACATTCGGATTGCGGCTCATAGTTAACAAGTTCAGCTTGTAGTTTTAGATTTTTTTGTGCTTGTCAGTTGTGTGAGTTAAATGCCGAATCAAATGAAAACACAGAGTCACGTAGCAAACTGTTGCTGCACATCAAATTTTATTTTTCAAATAGAGGAATAAACGGAAAACCATTTTATTAAATTTCCTAATTACATTCAAAATTAAAAATCTGATTCAATAAGTGGTTATTAACCCTAGAACACTAACCCCAACTGTAGGTACGTTATTAACTAACCACGAGTCGAATCGGCTCACCCATGCCCAAACCAAGTGTGAAGGCATTTTTGTTCAATATTGAATTTTTTATTTAAACAAAGTAAAACAGTACAGTGGTTTGGTTGGGTGTGTATGAATCGAGTAGGCGCTGATTGGCATCAACTTGGCGGTGCCCATCTGTTACAACTTTTTCATACACATCAATCGTGCTTATTTTACCTCGGCATGGTAACCACCGAATAATTGTCTCGCCCATCCGTGCTTGGCTTGCTAAACTTATAAGCGCGAGTATTGAGCACGAAGAAAATAGCAACACTATAATGTTCTGTCGGAACTGACTGTCTGCTCGAGACTCAGAAGTCTAACATGAGCCCATCAGAAAGAGGACGTGCGTCAACAGACGGCATGGCAGATACCTACCTTAATGAGCTACTTCGACATATTTGGACATATCACTCAAATCCCCGAAGCGGGTTACTGACTCCGGAATATCCGGCCCCTTTCGTCCAAGGGGTCACAGAAAGGGCCTGGCCCTCCACGGAAAACACCACAGGTTACGAAGCAACCAAAAGCCTCGGATATGGATGGATTTACTGTTGACGACCCTGCAAAACGAAAAAAGGACAATGACTTTCGGATCTGCACGTGGAATGTTCGAACCCTAAACAGACCGCGTGAAGCAGAACAATTAGCGAAGGCCCTAGACTCCTACAATGCAGATATCACCGCCATCCAGAAAGTGCGGTGGGATGGGCCCGGCAAAGTAAGGATGAAAAACTGTGACATATACCACGGTGATTGCTACAGAGAACAGAAGCAGCGTATATTCGGATGCGGATTTGTTGTAAGCGTCAGACTTAGGCAAGAAGTCTTGAGCTTTCGACACGTTCGTGAACGACTTACAACCATCCGCATCAAGGCTAAATTCGCCAATATCAGCCTGATATGCGCTCACGGCCTCACAGAAGACAAAGACGATACTACCAAAAAATGTTTCTATGAGCTCCTCGACAAAACATATGAGCAATGTCCTAAGTACGACGTTAAAATCATCTTAGGTCATTTGAACGCCAAAATAGGAAAGGAGGACATCTTTGGTAGCTCAATCGGAAAGCACAGTCTACACGACACCACGTCTGGAAACGAACTTAAGCTAATTGATTTTGCTGCGGGACGTAATGTTACTATAGCTAGCATATGGTTTCCACACCTCAACATTCACAAACAACACCTCAAACGAAATTGCCAGCTGCATTCCACCCCTTCAGCAATTCAACCGCAATACTCGCCATGCTAGGAATGCCCATATCAGTTTACCATACAGCAGGGGCGTAGCGAGGGGGGTGTGGGGGGGTCTAAAAATTCTAAAAATTTCAAAAAAAAAAAAATCAAAAAATTTAAAAAATTTTAAAATTTGACTCGGAACAAAATGTTAAAAAATAAGAAGTGAGTTTGGATTTTCATTAGGTATATGTTTTCAAACTCGTAAATGTATACAAGACGGCATTTTCAAAGGTTCCACCTTTCGGAAATGCGAATTTATATTTTTTTGACTGTATGTACCTTTTCCGAGTTTCGATTTTAAAAATGACGGTCAGCATCGGTGAATTTGCCGACTGAACACATTAATATTTAGCGAGTTTCGATTCGATTTTAAATAAAATACATAATATTTTAAAAAACTAAAAAAAACGCTTTTAGAAGTAGGTACTGCACTAAAAGCAAAAAAATAAAAATTAACCAATCTATTTTTAAGGTTCATCCTGGAAGGGGCTTAGTGTAAGCCATGTTTGTGTAGTTTACACTTAAATAATACAATACATAACTACAAACATGGCTTACACTAAGCCCCTTCCAGGATAAACCTTAAAAATAGATTGGTTAATTTTTATTTTTTTTTGCTTTTAGTGCAGTACCTACTTCTAAAAGCGTTTTTTTTAGTTTTTTAAACTATTATTTTATTTTTTGCTTTTTAGTGCAGTTTAATATCCACCTAGGTACATACTTACAAAAGCTTTTTATTTACTATTCGTTTATTACATTGTCATCAAAACTGAAACATCAGCATGCAAAATTTCAAAGTCCTAAGTCAATGGACATAGGTAGGTAATAGGTATGTATTTCACATAAATGAAAATTCGCGACAGGTATGGTTTGATTGATTTTACTACGCGTACCTACTTATACACTTTTCAAGCTGCAGATCTCAAATATAAGTATGTACAGTACATGTATGTGCATACCTACCTATTTACGCATCACAAACTCCTATGTACGTATATTATGTACATAGTTTGTTTTATCCATATCCATTACCTACATCAAATTCAACTACGCCATACATAATGACAATGATCATACATTCTGAATCCGCCGCTGTGACAATTCTATTTTTAGAACGCAAATGAAACTACCCTTCCTAAGCACAACTGCAATCGAAATATTTTTTTCGCATTTGGCCGAATAAGATCTATTTTCAATTTATTATATCTCGGCCTCTGGATGGACTAGAAAGATGAATGTTAGCTCAAAATACTCGGTGAAGTATTGCCTAACAATTAAAAGGATTTTTAAAGTTGACCTACATATATTTCTGAGTATAATGGCAAGTTGAGCGTAGTTAGGTCGAAATAGATAAGTTTGCACCCCCTTTTTTCAACCCTTGTAGGCGGGGGAAGTCTTGCATTGTCTTCACAGCCCAACCAGCATGGAAAATTTCAAAGTTCTAAGTTTAGAGAAAGTGGTTCAAATTTGACTTGCAAGATTTTTACAAAACAAATTTTTCACGAAGTTAAGTAAAAGCCTTTAAAAAGATTGTCGGCATCGGTGAATTTGCCGACTGAAATCCTTAAAATTTAGCGAGTTTCGATTCGATTTTAAAAAAGATTGTCGGCATCGCTGAATTTGCCGACTGAAAACATTAAAATTTAGCGCGTTTACTGAGTTGGCGCCTCCCATACAAAAAAAAAAAAAACATTCAAAATCCTATATCTCGAAAACCACTGAACTGATTGGTCTCAAATTTTAAGGCAATTTTAGGTATTCGCCAGGGATTGTTCCTGTGAAAATTGGTCAAAATTGGACAAAGGGGCGTAGCACCTCACATACAAAAAACATCTTGTATGGGGTGAAACTCGATGACGTTATAACTCGATAACCGCTGGCCCGATACAGTCGGCAAGTTCCTAAAATAAGTCGCATTTCAATGAAAGTCACCCCCCACGGCTCGAACCCTCGCTACGCCCCTGATGCCATACAGCCTATCTTCGGACGTACTATGAAATACAGAGACTCTTTCAAAAGCCGTACAACACGAATGTGGAATGCCTTGCCCGGCTCTATTTTTCCTCCTCAGTACAATATTTACAGGCATTTAAAACCAATTTCCTTAATGCCCGCGCTGTGTACATCACACTACACCATAAGAGTAGTCATAACCTTTTTAGCGCATGTGAATTATAAAAAAAAAGGAACATCGCGGTCGCCAGACCATCAAACGGTCAATCAAATTGACCATAGTTGCGATCGACGCAAGGCACTCCTCCAGTATTCTAGATGTCCGAACTTCCGAGCGGCCAACATAGACTCGGATCACTACCTTGTTGTAGCCAAGGTACGTATGCGGATATCCCAGACACCACAACAACGAGGAAATACCTACTGTGAGGAGATTCAACGTTGAACGGCTACAAACGCAACAAACCGCCAGAAGAAATAGAGAGGTGTTACTCCAGAAGAACGTGTCACGGGAACATGGCCCGAACAGAGACCTATAGAGACGAACAAGGAAACCTTACCTTGTAGTAGAGTCACAGTCGGTGCTGAGGACATGGAAAAACCATTTCTGCAGACTGCTAAACGGCGAAGACGACACAAATTCCGCTGTCAGGCAGAATAAACCATTGAACCTGGGCGATGGAACCCAAAATGAGGTAAGGATAGCAATATCCAAGCTGAAGTCCAATAAAGCTGCGGGACCGGACGGTTTATCGGCAGAGCTTTTTAAGACAGCGGGGGATGACCCGGGGGATGAGCATACACCAACTCTTTTCTAAAATTTGGTCAGAGGAAAGTATGCCTGATTTATGGAGACTCAGCATTGTTTGCCCGATCCATAAGAAAGGAGGCCCTCTAAACTCCGCCAATTATAGAGGCATCAGTCTCCTTAACATCGCTTACAAAATCCTGTCTGCCGTACGCCTGAAACCATTTGTCAACGAACTGATTGGACCCTATCAGTGCGGTTTTAGGCCCGGTAAGTCCACAACCGACCAAATATTCACACTACGGCAGATCCTGGGGAAAACCCAAAAAGTTCAAATCGATACTCACCATCTATTTATCGATTTTAAATCCGCAAATAACAGCATTTATAGAGACGAGCTATACAGAGCCATATCTAGTTTTGGCATCCTTGCCAAACTTGTCAGATTGTGCAGAATGACGATGGAGAACGCTCGCTGCTCCGTAACGGTCGAAAAAAAACTCACCGAGACCTTTGATGTCAAAAAAGGATTTAGACAAGGTGATGCGCTGTCATGTGACTTTTTCAACATCATTCTTGAGAAAATTGTACGAAACTCGCAAGCCAACACCAGGGGCACAATTTTTCAAAAGTCTGTGCAACTACTTGCATATGTACTTACGCTAACGTCATCGACATCATTGGCAAAACAAAGCGAGCTGTCACTGGTGCGTTTGCAAGTATCAGTACAGGGGCGGCAAAAATGGGTTTAGTGGTGAATGAGGGCAAAAGAAAATATATGCTGTCAACAAGAAGGGACACACAACATTGACGAATCGGACAGAACGTCACGATAAACAGCTATAGCTTTGAGGTAGTTCGGGACTTTGTCTACCTCGGCCCCGCTATTAATTCTGAAAATGACATCACATCAGAAATTAAGCGAAGAATTACACTTGCCAACCGCTGTTACTTTGGCCTAAGAAGGCAATTGATTAGTAAGGCCTTGTCGAGAAACACCAACGAGACTCTATATAAGACCCTCATCATCCCAGTCTTGCTTTATGGCGCAGAATCATGGACGTTAATGAAGATCTCCTTGGTCGCTTCGAACGCAAAATTTTTCGAGTGATCTTCGGTCCCGTTTGCGTTGACGGGCTTTGGAGGAGGAAATTTAACAGCAAACTCTACGAGCTGTACAGCGACATCGACCTCGTCAGAAAAGTACGTCTCAGTCGACTAAGATGGCTAGGACATGTAGAGCGAATGGACATGGACATGATGTAGTGGTTAGAGTCATTGCTTGTGACCCGAGCGCTGTTGGTTCGAGCCCCGGCGGGGGACAGCAATACTCTGCCACCGACCATAAAGAGAAACGAATAATATCAGAGTTTCTCCACCACTACACCAAAAAAGGGGTTTCTGCTTGGTAGTACAATGGACCGAGATTCGTCTGAGTGCTCCAGGATTTGGAATCCCTTTAAAAAAAAAACACGCAAAAGTCTTCGATTCAAACCCGGAGGGACAACGCAGTAGAGGAAGACCTTGCCTTGGTGGCGCGCACAAGTGGAAGGGGACCTCAACCACCTTGGAGTGCGCAACTGGAGGCAGTTAGCCATAGACCGTGCTAACTGGAGAGGCGTATTGGTTGAGGCCCAGGTCTACCCCGGACTGTAGCGCCATCTAAGATAGTAAAACAGTAAAAGAAACTTTAATCATTTTTGATCATTACAATATAAATTCGGCAATTTTCGTTTTTATAAAACATCAATACTTTACTTAGGTATAGTTTTTACTACTGTACTCCTTGAAGAAGTTATTATACTGAAGTTGAATCAGACGAGTCGAATGCGACAGCTAAGGTTCCAGGAGCTGTTGTATCAGTGAAAGCAAAAGTGTGAGCGGCCAGCGCCATTGCTGGGCACTCGCAATCTTCTTTTTTGCCTATGTTCACTTACCTCTACCTCTGTATATTTCTATTCTCTTATTACTAATCATGATTAATTCTGACTCACTTATCTTTGCTGTTAAATTCCGTGGAAGATAATGAAACGGCGATGTCGCAGGACATTTTGATTGATAAAAACTTATAATTTAGTCTTTTACAAGCTCGAAATGGAAACCATTAAGTCAAGAATTGCAGTTAATTCATGTTGGAGTACATATTGAGCAAAAAAAAAATACAATTGAAAACAAGTAAAAGGGTTATCATCGGCCTGCCCGATGCATGCTTTGATACCCTCCACTGCATACAAGTCAAGAAAAATGACAACGGTAAAAAGAAGTCCTCTCACAAAATTGCATCCGCCTGGCGCCTAGTCGATTCAGAATTTGATTCTGATTCCGAATATAATTATACTTTATGGGGTCTCCGACTTCGGTGACTGCTTCTTGGCTTTACAAATATAATGACAAAGTGAATATACCTTCCTGAGGGTATAAAAACTGATTTTGTGTAGCACTATATCGAACTAAGGTGACTGTTGTCTAATTAAACAAAGTGATGGGGATAAGTAATCTGTAGAGGGCTTCAAATACATTTTCCCGTAACCTGATGGCAAAGATTTATGCAGGAATAATATTATTTTTTTAAAGCCATAATCATGTCGATATATAAAAATAATTAACAATTTGTTTTAAAAATGTTAGTAGGTATGTACATACCTTAGGGTGTGCTCTTCTAGGAAACGCCACTTTGGGGTCAATCTGCAACGAATACAATGCGAAATATATCTATTAAAATTCAATAATATCTAATATTTTTTTAATTGTATAATGCTCAAGAGTTTCTTTTCCTTAAAATGCTTTTATAACCAGCAGGAATGGAAAGATTAATTGAAAGGATAGAGAAGAGGTGCTGGTGCACATTGGTTTTAAACTATTGTTGGATTTAATGGGAGGGGGCAACCGCATGAGGCAGTGCATTCCACGGTGCCATGAAATAAAGTCTTATGCAAAAAGTCCAAAACGTAACTCAGCTATTTAAAAGAAAGACGAGCAGGGGGTTGCATACATACATATTCTACTGTTTATGCATTGTGGATTTTATTTCCACTTCGATTTGGACTTTATTGCACTTTTGAAAATGAAATAAAGTCCAAAAATCGTTTTGGACTTTATTGCAATTTCAGAAGTGCAATATGTAGTATCTTGAAATACTATATAAATTGTCAGCATTTTAGTGTATGCTCACAGTGTATAAAATGTCAGATTTAATAAAATAAAACTCACTTTATACGAGACTACAGAAACAGACAGATGTCATTCATTCAGGATACTACAAAATAAAGTCAAAAATTACGTTTTGGACCTTTTTGCATAAGACTTTATTTCATGACACCGCATTCCACATGCGTGTTGTTCGACTTATAAAAGAATATCTTTATTTTACGATACGTACGAAAATACGAACTCATGAGTGTTGCAAGGGAATTGTTGAAGAAGAAAGCAATTTCATCAGAGCATGCGCATTGGTGGTGAAAATATGTGTTAACTCAGGGGTTCCCAAACTTTTTCATACTGCGACTCCCTATAGAGGTTGAAATATTTTTGCGACGCCCTTCTAAAAGCACAGATATGTGAAGCTGATCTTACTAAAGATTCACTAAAGGGTTTTTCAATAAAGACTGGTAAACGTTGAAAATATCGTCGTCCCATATTTGTGTCAATTCTGCTTATTCATTCACATACCCGCCTTCATCTAAAAATACGCCTCGGCGTTAAAGATAATTTTTCGGCCAAAATTGAGGTTCTCTTCCAAACGCTCCGAAGCCAAGTCAGAGAACAAAAGGCTTTGTCTACGTTCATTAACTCTGAGCTCCTAGATTAGTTGGACTATGTACTGGCGTAAGCCCATCAAGTCCCGATGCAAAATTCGCCAAGTTGGAATCTGCGAAAGGCCGATTTCTTATGCACGTTGAATTGACTGCCTCGAGTTGTCCTGTAGTGTACACTCTTATGGACCACATCAATGCTCCCGATGAATCTGGCTGGCAACGACACATATCAATTAAAAAACCCTTATTTAATTTTGAGTGCAAGGCAAATTCGAGTGACAGCCACGAAGCAAGTCTGACCGGAAATGCGAAAACATAAACGCGCTTAATCTTCGATGATTAGACTTCGTTTGGACCTAGCTCATAGTATTCGTAAAGGGAATCGTAATGCTTTGCATTTGTTCGAAATTCTACAGCAGTGAAAAAATAAAACTTGCGACGCCCTTAGAACAGCGCCACGACGCCCCAGGGCGTTGTAACGACGAATTTATAAGCTAAAGTTTGGTTTATCGAATAATGCGCCTGAAGTTTATTTTATTGGACTTAACTTTAGTTAAGTTATAACGACGAATTTATAAGCTAAAGTTTGGTTTGCCGAATAATAACGAATAAAATATATCCTTTATAACAACTTCGGCTATAACGACCATTTCTTGATGGTTGTTTGTCATAAAGTTCGTATATAACGACCGAAAAACAAAACGAACGAATTTTCATTTACTTTGCTTTAGTCATGTGTTTAGTGTCTAGACAGGATACCAGATACGTTTGAATGCGCCTGGAGTTTATTTTATTGGACTTAACTTAAGTTAAGTCAGGTAATAGGAAGAAACAATTTTTATAATTATCCAGTTTGAGGGGCGATGACTATTTTATGGTTGCATAAGATTACACAAAATTGCATTTTTATTGTCTTTACAGAAGTGTCTTTATAAAATGTACATAACTATTTTTGTAGCTGTAATAGTTCAGATCATTTAAAATGGCTATCCCTCCAAATCGATGATATCTCATTCCAAAGGGGGGGAGGTTGAATATCGACCGAATGCTTTCGTAAAATATTTAAATGTTGTTCATTCGTGAAATATACAAATGGACATATTTATATGTATTATGGCAAATGAACCTACAAAGGCGTTCATAGACTGAAAAAGACATTATATTCATCAGTGTTAATATAATATTTAAAGTTGAACTAAGAACTAAGTCAACAATTTTATAACAATAGTCAAAGTTGATGTATACAAATGTCAGTCGTTGTTTTTAATTTAATTTGTAGAGTGGGTAGTTGAATTTTCTTTTTGAAGACTCTAGCGCATATATCAATCAAATCACACGATCTCGGTTGCCAGGTCACATCTCCTCTGGGTAAGTAACCATGCCCTCAAATCGCTCGCGCAGAATGTCCATTGTAGCATCAACTACGAGTATGTTACACATAGTGACGTCCTGTTGGAACCACCTTCCGTTCACATCCATATCAATCAACTAATTTGGGTCAAGTGAATTTGTTTATCATCGATCGGTTGCGCTCCTCATCACCAAATAACGACTTTCTAAGAATGCATTGTCACTTGGTGCACATCGTGTGGATTTGCATCGTCCCAAAACCGGCAGTTTTGTTTGTTGACGTTCATACAAAAATGAGTCTCGTTACAAACTGGGCACAACTGTGAAATTAACAATGTAAAACCACATGAACTCAATATGTTGTCAAAATATAGCCATCCCCATTGGCAAACCCTTACTGCCGATTTCTTCACATAGTACTAGCGCTAGTAGCGGTAATAGACCAAAATTTTATACTCAAATAGGTATTAAGTCATTTCTTCTCGAAATACTAAGCTGAATTTGGTACCGAGTATTAGTTAGTACTCGGTATTAGCTGGCCTCAAAATCGGCAGTCTAACATCGTTAGTACCTGAATTAGATCGATTTCATTGCTTCAGCCGTTGCCTATTTTTGTGAATAAAGTAAATACATCGTTAGTACCTGAATTAGATCGATTTCATTGCTTCAGCCCTTGCCTATTTTTGTGAATAAAGTAAATACATCGTAGGTTTAAGTATAATGAAGATAAGAAAATGGATTTCATTTTTGAATGTAGTCATTGAAATTGTTGAAATAATTGGTTGAAATTATTGGTTCAACAATTTCGATGACGACATTGAGAACGAGAATGGTGAAGAAGGGGTGGCAATTCGTCGCATCTCCCATATTATGCTACAATGGAATACAGTGAATACTTGGGACGATGTGGATTTTTTCTGCATTTAGGTTGTCCAAAACAACGTTTTTTAACGGTCTTCCATTAGTAGTGGACGAATTGCAGCACTCACATTCACGGTTAACATTTTTGTATATACTTTAATTTTTAGTCGGTAATCGTTTTTATTCACGATTTTACCAGTAATCGTTAAATATCAACTGAGCAGCGGTTGCTGTTTAGATCACTCTATGACGATTCATGGCAAGTGGATCGATGTAAATAACGGTTACCGACGTCATTGGCATATCATCCAGTGTATGTCACATACTGCCAAAAGTATGATGTAAGGCCTTGACACGCCATTTGGACGGATTTATTCAAATGCCAGCAACATTGGTGGTGGCCGCTTCTTCATTTTTTTATCGCGGACAATCGGTGCAATCTACCGCACTCATGTTAAATTGCAAACACCGAATTGGTGGTGCAGTTCCATATGTGCAATTATAGAAAAATAAAAACAACCAATCATCATAACGCCATCATATGTTATCCCATGCTGGATAGCCCAATATACATACACATATTATACAACAGGAAAACAACAAACATATTTAAGAAAATCCTTGCTCTTATGAATAAAAATCAGTCATCCTGCAAAATGTTTGACGCCCAATGAGCATAAAAATGTCACCGTTATGACATTTCATATTCAAAAATGGGTACCTACTAGACCAGTTTTAGACGTAGGTATTAGTCGTTAGTACGTTTGATAAATTTAGCTCCGGTACTAGCTATGTGAAGAAATACAAAAGTACTAACTTTTCGTTGGTACCGAGTATCAGAGCTAGGAAGTCAAAATGGCAACGCTGCTGGGAGTCTAAAGTGAAAGAGAAGAGAACACTACATTTTCATATAAACATAAACAAAGCTACTTGTTCTCTTTGTAAGAGAAATTTGTTACTCTTTTTCGTAGATGAGAATTAAGAAATCCCATGCCCATCCTCGTCGCCAAATGTAGTATCCTTAATAAATGACATCAGTCTGGTTCTGTAGTCTCGAGTCTCGTATAAAGTAAGTTTTATTTTATTAAATCTGACATTTTATACAGTGTGAGCATACACTAAAATTTTAACAATTTATACAGTATTTCAAGATACTACAGTACTCGTGTGAAGAAAACGGCCGTTATACTTATACAGGATAGATAAGATATGCCGGATTGATTTCTTAAAAAATATATAGAGTTAAACTACGAAGTGAGCATTTATATTGATACCAGACTGTTAGTAATGAATTTTATTTACCTTTTTACCATCCAGTTCATGTGTACATTGAGCTAAGACCTTATCTACGCTAGCGGGGTCACTGAAAGTTATAAAGCCAAACCCTCTGGAATGAAAAGAAAAATTACAACAGGATAATTTTGAAATCATATTTGAAATAATTTATTTAAGACTTCTAAGATAATTATTTATAAAGTTGTTGTGAATGACAGCCTCTTATAAAACTCTTCCGTGTCCAAGAATTGTATTGCTTCTTATCATTATCACTAGCGCCACCAACTACCTCTAAGACCAAACGAAATTAAATGATTCCCCTTCTTCTTTTCTTATTCGTCTCAATGACAATACGCAGATGAAAGAGAAAGAATAATTATTATTTTCTTGTCTTTTATTCTCCACCTATTGCATAGTAAGGAGTGGAAGTGGAATATGCAAAGGAAAATTAAATTAATGGTCGGGTGCTTTTCGCATATTATATATATGTATATAGTGGTGGTGTGTATGGTATTTTTTATGAGGATACTGATGGGATATTTTATGGGAATAAAGGTGCTAGTACACGATATGTAGCACGCCTCATATATATGTGGCTCTGACGTCAACAGAACGTTGAACAAAGAGAGCTTGTACACGGCATGTACGATGTACCCATTGGGACCATTAGCTGACGTCAAAATGACGTCAGTGCTACATATATATGAGGCGTGCTACATAACGTGTACTAGCACCTTAACAATGTGGAAAGAAGGAATATGAAATGAAAGATCTGATCGATTTATACTTTTCGTATATAGTGGAGTGGGGGTGTGTGGGGAGGGTACTTTTAGCATGACGAGTGGATGACGATTGGAATTGATATTTTTTAGAGGATAACGATATGAAATCACAGATCGGATTCTTTACAATATTTTTTTTATTTCTTTGATTTGTGGGCAGCAGTGGTGTCATGGTGTTGGCCTTTAGTCTTAGGTGTCAAGGGTAGTTAATGATTATTTGAAAGGTACCTGAAGCATTGTGTATTTTAAGTGTTCTAGTGGGGATTTTGGAAAATAAAATCATGTAGGTAGCAGGTAGATCAATCCCATTTTAAAATTTCCTTATAATGTATGAGAAAGATATTGTTTTGAGTCCAAATTTAGATCTTGAGACATTAATTAATTGTGATTATTAAGATGATATTCGAGCTCAAAAAGTGGGTCTCGCAATTTTGTCTGTCTGCTGCGTGGTGGTAGGTAGCTGCAATCTAAACGACTGGACGGACTTGTTTGTACTTACCTACATACAATTATTTTATGAGCGACTACGCTGAATGCTATTGCAGCAACAACTAACTTGCTTATAGCCTATACATTTATAATATGTAGGTATTGTAGGAAATTGACGAATACATATTTAGAAACTACAGTTCACATTAGAATCTAGCTAGGTACGAAATTAAGTAACCTTGTGTTTGTCCTGAATGACTGAGTCATAATCTTAGCCCGTTTACGTTTTCTGACCACTGATCAATGATCAGACGAAAGTGAGGGAAAATGAAAATCCAAAAGGAATAAGTTATCTAAGAGAGTTTGTTAACGACTTTAGCATTGACGCACTAAACCAATCATTTGATATGTAATTCTAATTACTGTCCAAATCAATTTTTAATCGAACACTGAAAACCAGATTGATTAATGTTTTCTAGTTTTTAAGAAAATGGAAAATTTCCTTGTACTTGTATACTTTGAAATTTGTATGGGGGAGCTACGTTGATTGATGTCTGTCCGCTCCGAACCCACAATGCAATTTTGTACCTTGGTCCTCAAAAACGAATTGTCGTAGAAGGCTGAAATTTGCACACAACATCAGGTGTATATTATAACCTCTAGTTAAACGGCAATGATAGCAATAAATTGACTGGTTTTGGAGTACAATAATTCGTAATTTGATGAAAAAAAAATGTACTGTCCTTCAAAAAACTGTTTTTTATACCTTGGTCTATCTCTATATATATAGTACAAAACAAAGTGTAAAAAACTGTTTCCCTCTGTCGCCCGTAATTTTCAACCGATTTTATTGATTTTTTTTAAAAGTCGGTAATTACGGTGATTGGGTGATAGGCTAAACAAATTCAAAATCGGAAAAAGGGGCGTGGCACCGCCCATACAAAAAGAACCATTCAAAATCTTATATCTCGAGAACCACAGAGTCGATTGAGATCAAACTTACAGATAATCTTAGGTATTGGTCGTGGAGTATTCCTGTGAGAATAGGTCAAAATCGGACCAAGGGGCGTGGCACCGCCCATACAAAAAAAAACATTTAAAATCGCATATCTCCAAATCCACAAATCGATTGAGCTGAAACTTACAGATAATCCTAGGTATTGGCCATAGAGTGTTTCTGTGAAGATTGGTCAAAATTGGACAATACAAAAAAATAAAAACATTGTCTCCCGTATATAAATAAAAAAAAAAGTATAAAAATAAAAAAAAAAATATCAAAAAACAACCGACTTTTCAAGACATCAACTCTGGCCAATCACGGAGCCTTCGGACCCTTCGGTGAGCGAGTGTACACACACTTGGTCGGTTTTGTTTATACCTTTATGTAAAAATGTTATGTTGGTTTTGTATGCTTCAAAAACTCGAAAAGTTTTGCACCGATTGATATTGACTCGAGATGGTTGTTATGATGGTTTAGTCAATATTGGACAAACAAATCATATATGTAATATACAAATTATGTTTCTCAAAAACCACCAAATTGATTGAGTTCAAATTTACACAAAATCTTAGGTATTGGCGCAGGAGTGTTCCTGTGAAAATTGGTCAAAATTGGAAAAAGGGGTGTGGAACCGCCCATACAAAAAAAAATGCAAACGTTATTCTTAGACAGACTTAGACCCAAAGTTTTTTAAAATTTTTAACATTGATATGAATAATGCATTGCCCTGATAGATAAGAATATTATCCAGGCAATACGATTTCTGGAAAAACAAAAAAAGTTGTGTACCACAGAGCATTACAATAAAAACTGTTTATTACTAATTTAAATGAATTTGAAATTGATTTTTTTATTTTTCTATTTTGCACTACGAAGTGTGCAGTGGCTTCGCTATATTATATGAATATTTTTATTTTGTTACTACCTACCTCTACTACTTAAGAAATATCTACAAAAATATATTTTGTTTATAGATGTTAAAACTAAATTACTTTCTTTTTATAATGTACCTCGATCTACGCGTCGTAGGATCTTTCATAACCATTGCTTCAGATATATCACCAAATCTATTAAAATAGTCTCGTAAGCTCTCTGAAAAGAAATATAATAAATAACATTTTATTTGTGACACAAAATTGGGTAACATAGTAATATATTAATATTATGTAATGTATGGGATGAGTACGTCCCACTAAAATAGAAACAAATAGTTTTTTTATATCTTAAAGACATAGGTACGCGTATCCATATAGGTGTAATTTTAAAGCTATTAGAAGTATACCTATCTGTATAAGCATTTGACAACTCTTACTCTTACACTCATACTCCAAAATGGATTTTGTAAGCGGAAAAGTTCAATAATTTCCGTTTGCACGAAAGTTTTGTTTGATATAACTTTATGCCAAAAAAACCGACCAAGTGCGAGTCACTCGCGCACCGAAAGTTCCGTATACGTACGTAATATAGGTACTGGTGCATTACATTTACATCATCTGGTAGTTCATATTATGTAGGTACAGTACATGCATAGTTAAGAACGCCATCATCGTCACTCGTCAGTTTTAATTTAGATCTATACCTGCTGCGATTTTTGTAACATAATTATAATTATAGCCCGTCCCATCTTAAGTGAACATTTCTTGCGCAGGTGTCTCTAAAACTTTATTCATTTCTTGAATTTATTCTTGACTTTAAACATTTTAGGTATGAATTATATATTATGATTGTACCTCCATTATGTACCTATCTATATAACTTGTTCCCTTTCTACTTAAAACTAAATTTAATGCTTTAATGCCTTCATCCTTTCATTTAAACAAAATATTTAAATCTATTTTAGGTATAAAATTATTTATTAAAAAATTAAAAAAATTAATTTAATGTAATATAATTTAATATAATTAAATTAAAAATTTTCAAAAGCTAAAACAATAAATATATACACCGAATGTGATGTATCGCGGCGATTGTCGATTGCGATCACGTCTCTCGCTGCATGTAGCATTTTATCTTTCTATCGCGCAATGGTGAATATGGAAAAGTTAATTTCGTGTGTGAAAAATCATCCAATGTTGTATGATTTGGCACGAGTACGATAACTGCCGCAGAAAATTGATAAAGGTTTTTTTGTAGAGGGGTTAAATACCTTTATTTATTCATGCTTAACATGAATAAAAAACAAGTAAAAGTGTTATCATCGGCCTGGCCGATGCTTTGATACCCTTCACTGCATAAAAGTCATGCAAAATGTTTGCCATGCGAGTTAGTATGACGTGTCTAATATTAGTTTTGTATGGTAGGTAGCAGAACTACTTTACCGACATAGACAATATTCAATACCAACCTGACGACGGTTAAAAAAGTCCTCTCACAAAATTGCATTCACCTAAGTCGATTCGTTTGGACGCTATCGTGCTTTCAACAGACAGAGATATATGGGTCAAATATTGGCTTTGTATGGGAGGTAACAGAACTACTTGACCGACATAGAGCATTTTTAATACAAACTTGAAGGCCATAAATATAAGACCTCACATAAAATTTCAGTTGCCTAAGTTGATTCGTTCGGACGCTATCGTGATTTCAACAGACAGAGAGAGGCGTGGGGCCCATTTTCTATACCAACCTGGCGACGGTAGAAAAAAGTCGTCTCACAAAATTTCATTCGCCTAGGTCAATTCCTTTGGACGCTATCGTGCTTTCAACAGACAGACAGACAAACGGACATGGCTAAATAGATTGAGAATGTGATCCTGATTCAGAATATATATACTTTATAGGGTCTGCGGTGAATTCTTCTTGGCGTTACAAACGTAATGGCAAAGTGAATATACCTTCCTGTGGAGGGTATAAAAATATTAAAAATCAATGGCAACATTGTACATAATATACAATATACTGATTTGTTCAATATTGAGGTACCTACGTAATTTCTTGGTAGTTCTTAATGCCCAATACAATTCCTAATCTAACACTGAAATCTAGATTAATTTATGTCCTCTCGTTTTTTGAGAAAATGGAAAATTACTTTCATATATCACATTATAGACGGCTGGCGAAAATCCTCATCCAAACCCTCCACGGGGGTGCCGGCTGGTAATGACCCTACAGTTGTCTTGTGCGATGTCAAGACGGGGTAAGCTGAGGTCAGGGGGCATTGCATAGAATTCTTAACTTCTCAATAGTTTCATTCTTTGTACATGCCTTTTGACCATAGGACAGGGGTACCTGACTTCACGGGTGGCGCGAGCGCATGAAAGCACGAAACCGTGCCCAAGAATGCAAGGCTGGGGGTTAAACCAGTCTCTAACGAGCTCCTTCAGACGCACAGGCGAGGTCTGTCGTATTCCAGCCTTATCCCGGTAAAACGGCTCTGCCGGGAGGGACCCATTTTCCGTATTACTCGTGGGACCAAAATCCAAAAACAAAACAATGAACACAAACCAAAAGAAAGAAAGAAAAAAGATGTAAATACGTCATCAGAGGATGACCTTTTAGCCTCCAGCCAGGAGACTATAGTGGGAAGTGCATGCAATGAGAGGAGATCCGCTCTAGCTGTGCTCCCAAAACCATCAACATCCACTACATCCACTACCCAGGACACTCGCCCTAGTGCCCTTAATAGTGATACAAGCCATAAATCGGCCAGCAACCGTAGGAAAAGTGCGTATTCTTCATTCTAGGTAAGATTACCAAGAACGAGGAGGCCGGTACGACTTCTTCGCGGGACCTGGCTGATAAAGAAAAGTATCAGCCAATGCTGAAAGTCGTGCAGATTAATCTGAAGCACTCTAGGTGTGCTACGGATAATCTGATGGTTTTTCTCAGAGAGGAAAACATCGACATCAGCATTGTACAAGAACCCTGGGTAAGAGGCCACACCATCAACGGCCTAAACAACAAACACTATGACCTATTATACAAACGTAATAACAACAACCATGGTAAGCCAAGAACCTGCATTCTAGCTAAAAAACATATTAAAGCTTTTTTATGTCCAAAATTTAGCTCGTCTGATTTAACAACTGTTAAATTAGAGAAGGCGGGGGGCGCGGACCTGCTAATCGCGTCGGTGTATATGCCACACGACCGTCAATCACCACCAGAAGAGGTTCAAGAGCTGATAACTACAACTAAGTCAGAACTGCTGATGGGCTGCGACGCCAACGCAAGACACGTGTTATGGGGCAGCTCTGAAACCAACGAAAGGGGTGAGTCTCTCTTTGATTACCTTATCGAAAACAACCTTTCAATACACAATAGAGGTAACACTCCAACCTTTAACTTTCCGAGTACGGATAGTTTTAACGGGTGGGAGGATGTTATAGATATCACACTCAGCAAAACCAGTAATAGTACGAAAGTAGGAAATTGGAGAGTGTCCAACCTGAAATCTTTTTCGGATCACAGCTGGATACTCTTCGATGTGGATCTCGAAATTGAGAAACCTAAACCTTTTAGAAACCCCAAAAAAATCAACTGGCCAAAGTTTGCCCAGGTTACAAAGAACAAACTTCGTAAACCACCAACCCCAATGATCACCTCAACCACAGAACTCGACACAAAAGTGGAGGCTTTCGAAAAAGCTTTCAGTACAGCTTATAAAGTCTCGTGTCCAGTCAAATATAGCAAAAAAACACTACCTCCGTGGTGGAATAGTGAACTCTCTAATCTCAGAAAGCTGACTAGAGAGACCTTCAATATCTGCCACAGGTGGAAATACTGGCAGCCCTACCGAGACTGTCTAAAAATATACAAACAATCTATTAGAGTGGCTAAAAAACAGTCATGGATAGACTATTGCCAATCAATCGAAACAATAAAAGACTCTGCAAGACTCAGTAAAATACTATCCAAAGAACACACTAGCCCATCTCTTTTGAGAAAGGCGGATGGGACGTGGACGGAGTCAACTGCAGAATCAATAGAACTCTTATTTAATACCCATTTTCCCGGGTGCAAGGACGATAGTCCAGAGTGTAGCAACTCGCATCGTTCGCGAACTAGTAACTGGGAAAACATAACATCCATTATCACTGAGGAAAAAATTTCCTGGGCCATAAATAGTTTCTCCCCTTTCAAATCGCCGGGCCTGGACGGCATTCTGCCTATAATGCTACAGAAATGTCAAGACATAGCAATTCCATGGCTTACGCCGATTTTTAGGAGCTGTATACTCAATACCCACGTACCCAATTCATGGAGACGAGTGAGAGTGATTTTCATTCCAAAGGCGCGAGTAATAGAATATGGAATCGAAAAAAAGTTCAAGGAAAAAAACACGTTTCCATAAAGGTTAACAAATTTTATTTATTTGTTTTCTTATTCTAAAATGTTTATACATTGACCGCCAAACCAGAACTGCTCGATCGTCATACCATGAGCTTGGCGTCTGCGTCTTCTTCACTGATCATTGCGGAACTTAGGTACATATAATGATAGTGAACATAAGCAGTATGTATGACAAATTTCCCCAAGCTCATCGAAGTCAACAGGAGTTTAACTTCCGTCACTGCAGGTCGCTCTCTTGGTGTGTTGATAACTCTCATCGGTGTCAACTGGAGTTTAGCTTCCTTCACTGCACGCCGCTCTCTTGATGCGTTGCTATGTTGTGTTATCCGCATGGTCCATTTAAAATGTACTCGTAAGCGTAAGTTGTTTGTGGGGTACGCTATGTGTACATAACTCCTCCACCCCCAGATTAAAGTGTAGGCTGCTCAGTTAAACAAGAAGTCTGGGCAGCCGAAGCGATGTCGAGTGTTATTTTTATGGTTATGATTGTCTTGAGGTTAATGTTGATGCATCAGTGATCAGTGCTTTGCTTTTATATGCATGTTGCAATAAGGTGTTTTTTTTTTGTGTTTTATCTTCTATGGCTCGTAGTAACATCCGTTAGCAAAATCGTTTTATCATCAAATATTATTTAACAGTGACTCATGGGAATGTGGATTGAAAATAAGTATGGGGGCATTTTGTAGGGCAAGTTATGTATATTCGTTACATTATCGGAAAAGCTATAATAATAATTTTTTATTTTTTTTTTTTTTTTTTTTTTTCTTCTAAATTTCCTGGCTATTGTGTGCTTATCAGAATTGACAAGAAACAAGGTAAAAAGGTATTGAGTGTTAGGATTTATTGAGAAAGTGGTTTCTTTATGCGTTTTCTGGGATGGATGCAGAAATACCATGTATACTTACATGTATAGTGATACAGGTACCAATAGTTAATCGTGTTAGTATATTGCTGTTGTCATAAAAAAAGTAGTCCTAATCCTAACTTGTATCTTCCACACTAACAGTATGAATTGACTGATCAAAACCTTGAGAATCAAACATTTTATATTTACGTTTTCTTTTAATTTTGTTTTTATGGGATTTCCTGTGTTTATTTGTTGTTATAACAGTTACTTTTTTGTCTGACTTTACCTTTAACTTTTTTGCTCTGGGTGTAAGTTTATTACGTCTATTATTAAACTCATAAATAGTTTCGTTTTCATGGAATATTGGTGGTGTATCTCGGTCCCTATTTAGTTTATTTATTATATTGTTGTTATGTTGTTCTATTTTTCCTTTAATTTGTTCGTATAGTCCTCTCTGGAATTGTTGTAATTTATTTAAGTAATCGTGTTCAGATTCATAGCTTATGAATTGTTTGAATTTAG
This sequence comes from Cheilosia soror, assembly GCA_949372485.1. Taxonomy (NCBI): domain Eukaryota; kingdom Metazoa; phylum Arthropoda; class Insecta; order Diptera; family Syrphidae; genus Cheilosia; species Cheilosia soror. Next base: position 95,486 of record OX443561.1, on the reverse strand, counting down.
GGGTCCTGCCTGTAAGAAGTTCTATTGGTGTGAGGTTGGTTACTGAATGGATGCTTGTATTATATGTGGCGAGGGCTTCATTTAAAACGTCCTGACATATTTGTTTTTTGTCTTTTTCATATATTACTCTATAGATTTCTGTCAGTGTGGAATGGAACCTTTCTACTGGCGAGTTACCTGTGGAATTCTGTGGTGTCGTAATATGTAATGAAATATTGTGTCGGTCGCAAAAATCTTTAAACAAACTTGAATTAAATTCTGTGCCTGAATCACAAACTATTTTGTGGGGGGTCCCATGATGAGCGAAAAATTCTCTTATAGATTGAATAATTTTTATACTATTTCTAGCAGATAAGATGTAGGTAAGCTGAAGCAAATTTTGAAAATCTATCAATTATAGTAAGGATCTGATTGTTGTGTATAGCATAGACATCTAGATGTAGGGTATGTAAAGGTAAATTTGGTGTTTCTACTATTTCATACTTCACCTTTGGAGGGCGTCTATCATATTTTAATAACTGGCATGTTTCGCAATTATTAATGACCTTTGTTATTTTATTTTTCATATTTGGAAAATAGTAGGTTCGTTTAAGATGCTGTAGCGTTTCATTTATTCCTCTATGATTGGATTTTTCATGATAGTCATTTATAACTTTGTCTTGGTCATCATTATTAACTAAATCTGTTAGCTTTATTGAACAACGAATCAATTTAAACATTTTACTGTTTGCGAAGAACTTTGCATAAACGTTTTGCACTATTTTAAAAGTGTCATCATCAGTGAACACAGCTGTAAGCTTCTTTGGAGTTAGATGGTTTTTAAGTATTGATGTTATTACTTCTTCCTCATGTAAATTTGGTTGTCGAAAAATTGTACGTTGCTTTGACTCAAACATTTTTTTGTAAATTATAGGTGGACGCATTACTTGGTTTGTTTTGGCGAGAACTAGTTGGTCGGTAAATTCATTTAATGATCGTTCGGAAATGGGAATACCGTCGTCAAGATTTTCCCTAGCAGAGTGGACAGTCGAAATACTAGAGTACCGTTCTAAATCAGATGCATTATTTTCTAAAGACTCGTTGATATTAACTTCTACTCGACTCAATGCATCAGCGTTAGTGTTTGCCGTACCTTTTTTGTAGCGAATCTCATACTGAAATTCCTCGAGTTTTAGACGCCACCTTACTAGTTTAGAATTTGAATCTTTTAGTGAAAAGAGCCAAGTCAGAGGTTTATGGTCGGTAACTATGAAAAACTTATGTCCATATAGATAAGGGCGGAAATATTTGGTAGCCCAAACAATGGCTAGTAACTCCTTCTCTATAGTGCTATATTTGGTTTCTGTTTCCGATAAAGTCCGCGACGCATAGGACACTGGCTTATCTTTTCCAATAGGACCTTGACTTAGAATTGCACCAATCGCAAAGTTACTCGCATCAGTAGTCAAATTAAATGGTCGTTGGAAATCCGGATATTGCAGAAGTGGATCATTACTAAGAATATCCTTGCAATGTTCAAAACAACTAATATATCTTTGGTCTAATTTGATGTGTCTTCCCTTTTTCAAACATTCCGTAAGAGGTTTAGTTATTTTAGCAAAATCTTGAATAAATTTGCGGTAATATCCTAATAACCCGAGAAAAGATTTAATTTGCTTCGAAGTACGAGGAATGGGGAAGTTCTTTACCGCGATTATCTTATCAGGGTTAGGTTTTACTCCCTGTGAAGTCACTATATGGCCTAGAAATGCCACTTCTTTGCACATAAACTCTGACTTATCCATCTGAACCTTTAGATTAAACTGTCGTAATTTAGAAAATACCTTCCAAAGATTTTCTTTGTGCTCCTGCAAGGAGGTAGAAAAAACAATTATATCGTCCATGTAGACGAGGCATATTTTTCCCAGCAAATCACTTAAAATATTATCCATGACTCTTTGAAAGGTGGAAGGGGCGTTTTTTAAGCCAAACGGCATACGAATGAACTCATAGTGACCGTTTTCCACCGTAAACGCAGTTTTATTTACATCTCTGGGATCGATTTCGATCTGATGAAAACCAGAGGCTAAGTCAAGGGTTGTAAAGTACATAGACCTACCCAGTTTGTCCAAAATATCTGTGATATTAGGAAGAGGGTATCGATCACCAATTGTCTTTTCATTAAGTTTGCGGTAATCCACAACCATCCGCCATTTTTGTTTACTAGAAGCGTCCCTCTTTTTGGGGACAATCCATATTGGGCTGCTCCATGGAGAGTAACTTGGTCGTATGATACCTTGCCTAAGAAGTTCTTGGATTTGTGACTTTATCTCTGCCTTGTGAATTTCAGGGTATCTGTATGACTTGGTATATATTGGTATGTCGTCGCTTGTCTTAATTCGATGCTTGACAGCATTTGTAAAAGAGAGTGTATTACCTTCTCTGAAAAATATATCATCAAAATGACTACATAACTTGAAAAGAGTTTTTCTTTCCTCCGAATTTAAGTGATCTGTTCTGAGTATATCTGACAAATCTTTGCTTGGTATTGTTTCTAATTGGCCAGAGTTGTACGTTATATTAATATTATTTACCTCGTCGAAACTATTGTAAAGCTCGACCTTTAAAGGTTGTTCTAGAAATAATTTCTGTTCTTGATCGGATAAATTTATAACTTCAATATTACTATACCAATTTGACGCCTTGTAAATGCCTTCAGGAATTTTAAGAAATTTGTTTACAATAGTTGGACGCACATAAATGTCACCCTTTTCAATGGCAACTGGGAGCTTAGCTATCATTTTTGAATTGGGAAGAACATTAAAAATGTTTGATATGTAATTGGGTTTGAAATGTAAAGGAATGAATGTGTTTTCTGTTTCTAAAAGTTTGTTTTTCAAATTAACATTAGCTTTAAGTTGTTTCAGCATATCTAAACCTATTAACCCATCGAAATAAGAGTGAAATTTGAAAACAAGAAATTTAAACTTCTCATCTGATTTAAATTCCTTAAATGCAGGGAGAGTTATCTGTCTATTTAAACTATATTTGGAAAAAACTGTATTGATTGAAATGGGTTCTATAATTTTATGGTCATTCGGGTTTGTAAATTCAGGGTTAATGAAATTGGCTGAAGCTCCAGTATCAATCAAAAATTTAAGTAACTTTCCAGTATTAGAGAGAATATTAATGTAGGGCAATATACCTGAACTATGTTTATTAATCTCAAGGTATCCAATTTGTTGTCCGAGGCAATTTATTGAAAATTTCCGTCGTCTATTTCATATTTTCCATCATAATCTTGGTAATTATTATTATTACCATCATTTATTGTTTCTTGCTGAAGAGGTAAATACTGATCTAGCTGAGAATAATACTCTTGGTCTGGGTTTAAGTTAATAGGGTTATATTGATCTATACCTAATGAAGAAACTGGGTTAGGGTAATCAGTTGGATATGTCTGTATATTATGAACCTCTCTGATCGAGTAATTATTACGGTTTGCAGTAGGGTTATTATTATTATATGCATTGTTGTTTTGGCTGGTAAACGTAGGTGGTCGTGACATATTTGTTTGTTGGGTTCTAGAACTTCGCGTGTTCCCGCTGTATGTGTCCATTGGAATAGGAATTGGTTGAGCGGAATTTAACGGCCTAGGAGCAAATGCATTTTGATTTTGCGCATTTTGCGGAAAATGATAGACGTTTGGATTGTATATTTGTTTATTTTGTTGTTGAGGGTAATTATTTGAGGCTATAGGCAAAATATTATTGTTTGGAGTGATGGGTTGAATGATTTCTGTATGAGTAAACATGTGTGGTCTTTGGTTGGAGTAAACTGTATTTGGATGATTATTGTAGGTATTAGTTCGCTGGTTTATTGGTTGTGTGTATTGTGGTCTAAAATGTCTAATATTCAATGTTGGGTTATTATATTTCATATAATATGAATTCTGTTCTTGTATGCAAAAACTAAAGGCTTCTTGAAGAGTATTTGGTCTCATTGCTCTGATGGTAGACCCAAGCGGTTCTTTTAACCCAATCAAAAATGTATTTAAACACATTTCCGAATAAAGCATAGTTTTTGCATAAATAACATTTGCATTAGGTTCATGAATGTTTAAATGGTTATTAAGGGTTGACAAAATCTCTATTATTTTAGAATAGAACTTTTCTAAGCTATCATTTGATTGTTTTATTAAATGAAGATCCCTAATGAGCGACGTTTCATTTCGTTTGTCGGAATAGTGTAAAACTAGGTTCGTTTTAATTTGTTTCCAATTTAATGGAGTTCCAAACATATTCAAGACTTCGTTTGCTTGACCCGTAATTTTGTTCCGTATGGCTCTCAGTATGATGCGACTATAAGCAGAATTTTGTATTGGTTCCATTACGCCTAAAATCTCTTCAACATTATTTAAAAATTCGTACAATAATCTAGGATTACCATTGAATTGTGGAAGATCTTTTATTGCATCTGGTATCTTCAGAGAATTGAAAATATTATTTATGTCTTCTAATTGGTTCGAATTGATCCCATTGTTAGTACATGTAACTGTTGGTACAGCTGCATTAAAGTTAGTATTAGGGTTTGTAGGTATTGAAGAAGCTACACCGTTAATTAAATATTGACTTATATTACTACTTATACCTAAGGTACCGTTTACATCGGTACCGTTTAACGATACGTTATTTACATCAATATTTCCTACACCTATACCAGAAACTCCGCTTGCGTTTAGAGCCATATTAATTAATTCTTGTTCCTCCTCAATATCACTGTCCTGCACACAATAGGGTCTATACAAAAATGATTTTTTCTTTCGATTTGAATCTGATTTCCTATTATTATATCTTTTAGACATATATCGAAGTATACACGGGATAGGGATGAGGAGTGAGGGGAAGAGTTTGTAATTAATCTTTGACTTACTACGATTTTGCTGGAAGTTTAGCTGAAGATTCTGCCTGGGCCAAAGAATAAAAATTCTCCACTATATATTAGAGTGTGCCCTGGTCCTTTTTACACCGATTCACAAAACACCAATATGCTTTTGATGCGAAGTCTGCGCACTAATTCAAAGTTTTAATTTAGTCACTGTCACTGTCTTGATGCAATTTGCACTTGCATTGAGTTTTATATACTTTGGAGTTTGGATATCACCGCAGTTTTTTTTTTTGGTGTACCTACTCTTTATTAATTATAATTTTTGTTGTTTAAATGTTTAGAATAATGTTCATGAATTGAATATACGCGACTTCCGAATCAAGTAGGTTCCGACTGCGCCAGTAATAGAATATGGAATCGAAAAAAAGTTCAAGGAAAAAAACACGTTTCCATAAAGGTTAACAAATTTTATTTATTTGTTTTCTTATTCTAAAATGTTTATACATTGACCGCCAAACCAGAACTGCTCGATCGTCATACCATGAGCTTGGCGTCTGCGTCTTCTTCACTGATCATTGCGGAACTTAGGTACATATAATGATAGTGAACATAAGCAGTATGTATGACAAATTTCCCCAAGCTCATCGAAGTCAACAGGAGTTTAACTTCCGTCACTGCAGGTCGCTCTCTTGGTGTGTTGATAACTCTCATCGGTGTCAACTGGAGTTTAGCTTCCTTCACTGCACGCCGCTCTCTTGATGCGTTGCTATGTTGTGTTATCCGCATGGTCCATTTAAAATGTACTCGTAAGCGTAAGTTGTTTGTGGGGTACGCTATGTGTACATAACTCGCGCAGATGCGGTCACGAGAGCGCGAAAGATTTCAGACCAATCAGCCTGTCCTCCTTTGTATTGAAAACCCTCGAGCGAATCTTAGACTTCCACCTGCGAAGTAATATAGAAACATCACTATCCAAATCACAACACGCATACCTCAAGGGAAGATCGACCGAGACGGCTCTTCACGAAGTGGTGCGCACAATAGAAAAATCAATACACTATAAAGAATATACCTTAGCGACCTTTCTAGATATAGAAGGGGCATTTAACAATGTACATACTGAAGCGATTTTGGAATCCTTAACGGAATTAGGGATAGAAAACCATCTCAGCCTTTGGATTGTTTCTATGCTTAACACCAGGATCATTCAGACAACACTAGGAAATAGCAACATAACCAAATACGCCAGCAGAGGAAGACCCCAAGGAGGTGTCATTTCACCACTGCTATGGCTCATAGTAATGAACAAAATACTCAATAGTTTAGATAGAGAAAGAATTAAGGTAGTCGGATATGCGGACGATATGGTGATACTGGTGTCAGGAAAGTTTCTCTCCGTAATTAGCGAAATTATGAAGAATGCTCTGTCGAAGGTCAGCACCTGGGCTAGACTGTCTGGTCTGGGTGTTAATCCGAGCAAAACCGAAATGATGCTTTTCACCACTAGGACCAAAATACCCGACTTTACCCTTCCTCGCCTAAACGGCCAACCGCTCTCATTATCCTCCAGTGCCAGGTATCTGGGAGTGATCCTGGATCCCAAGCTCAACTGGAAGCTGAACATCGAACAGCGGGTAAAAAAAGCGTGCATAGCTTTCTATGCCTGCAGCAGAACGTTTGGCAAAAGATGGGGCCTGCAACCAAAACTGACCCTTTGGATGTACACAGCCGTAGTACGACCAATACTCACTTACGGGTCAGTAGTGTGGTGGCCGGCTCTCGGAAAAGCCTACAACATAACCAAGCTCAACAGAGTCCAAAGAACGGCATGCATAGGCACCACAGGCGCTCTGCGGTCAACACCGTCAGACGCCCTTACAGTCCTTCTGCATCTTTTACCCTTAGACCTTCATATCACTAACATCACAATACATAGCGCAATCAGACTCATAGAGTCTGGGTGCTGGTATGCGAGACCCTATGGTCATAGCAACATTCTGCTTACTTTATCAAGAGAGCTAGTACCGCCCTCAACAGATTACATTACCCCCCGAATACTTTTTAAAAAACACTTTGAAGTAGAATTTCCCTCAAGACTAGACTGGCAGGACGGACGGGTGAACAGGGACTCGAATTTAACAATCTACACTGACGGTTCAAAGATGGACTGTGGGGTAGGTGCGGGTGTATTTTCGGAGTCCCTGAGCATCACAAAATCCTTCAGGCTCCCGGACACAGCCAGTGTGTTTCAGGCGGAAATACTTGCTATCCGTGAAGCCTGTCGCCTAATCAAAATACACAAGGGCATAGTTCCGAGGCAAAAGATAGATATATTCATTGACAGCCAGGCTGCGATCAAGGCCATCGCCTCAGCCAATATAAACTCAAAATTAGTATTAGAATGCCGAGAGGAGTTGGCCTCGCTTGATCAGTTCCGGATTACCCTGATCTGGGTTCCAGGCCACACCAACGTTTATGGAAACGAACAGGCTGACGAGCTGGCCAGGCGAGGTTCAAGCCTTCACGGCTCACTTGCGGAATCGATCCAAATTCCAATAAGAACAGTCAAGGCAAAAATTTCCGAAGAATACCTATCGAAAGCCAATCTCAGATGGAGGAGGCTAACAAATTGCGCCATATCCAGAAGTATGTGGCCAAATTACAGCAGGGACAAAACATCCCACCTCTTGAGTAAAACACGTAAAGATATAGCCAGAATAACAGCGATTACCACGGGCCACTGGCCTATAGGGGACCATGCGGTCAGATTAGGCATCCCACATAATACACACTGTCGCAGTTGTAACGACGCAACCGAAAAAGAAACCCTCATGCACTACCTATGCACTTGTCCGGCACTAGCTAGGACTAGACAAAGAACTCTGGGTAAACCCTTCTTCACATCCCTCGAGGAAGTCGCGAAGAATACCATCAAAGAACTCATAACCTTTTTGAATTCCACAGGCTGGATCTAATCTACCCTTCGACATACCTACAACAACCAGGTCAAATGAGTATGTGGTAACAAAACGGCACTCTGTGCCACTTGGGTTTTTACCAAAACCACCACTACTACCTACCTACCTACCTACCACATTATAGACAAAATGTTTCTGATTTGCAGTATTGACAATTTAGCTTTTGAAAAATTGGCTTTGAAAAATGCTACAGTCCTTTATTGTAATTTTTGCCATTGTTTTTTAATATCTTAATTTCATATTAAATATTTATTATTATTATTTATTTATTTATTTTTTTCAAATTACCCCTCTAGCTTAAACAGAGCGAGATAGATTCACCCCCTGCAAAAAAAAAATGCTTGTACTTAACCCCTCTAATAAGAACCGTTGTCAATTTTGGCGGCCAAGTTATCGTAATCTTCAAACATTGAACCCGCTTTCACCAGTTAAAAAAAAAAATAGTGAAAAAAACTGCGTTAAATCAATACTTTTCACCGTGGGCGTTGGTCTTCGCCAAAGATGCGTTTTGTCTCCTCTTCTTTTCATTACTTATATGGACTGGATGTTAGCGCAGTATTTGCGAAGACAGATTCCAATTGGGAGATCTGAGAATAAATCATTTGCTCTTCGTTGAAGACTTGGCCATTCTTGGGTCCTCTTAGACTTAACTTCCACGCGCACTCGATCGGTTTGTAGCCGTTTGTGTTGAAGCTGAGATGAACGTTAACGTGAACAAATCTGAAGTGATGGTCGTCTCTAGAACGCCTGTTCAATGCACTCTGCTAGTGGAGTCCCATTGAGTTACATGCATACATACATACATTTTCAATGGCCCGCTTATCCATTAAGTGGGTCGCGGGTGTAGGTTACTTAAGTAACCATAGCTCCATAGCTCTCGATCCTCCGCCATCGACTCCAAATCATCAAGGACAATCCCCATACGGGTAGAGGAGAGATTATGAATTTGATCTAACCATCTCATCCTGGGTCTACCTAGAGGACGCCTGCCCGATGGTACGGATTCCAAAACGCGTCGTGGGATCCTGGTCGGGGACATACGTTTAACATGACCAAACCACCGAAGCATGGACCGCTCCGTCCGGAGAAGTAGCTGCTCGACATTGAGTTCCTCACGTATTCTGGTATTTCTAATGCGATCTCTACGGGTCACAACAGCAATACCACGGAGAAGTCTCATTTCGGCGGCTTATATCCGCGATCTCATTCTTTCAGTCATTACTCAAAACGAATTAAAGACTGACAACTTAGCTTTGACAACAAGTTCAGTCCTCCTAATAACAGAATGACAAAGCTGTCTCAAAATCGATCCAGCCTGACCAATCCTACAGGAAAACTCGGCATTGCTCCTTCCATCACTCGTGAATAAGACCCCGGGCCCGAGATACTTAAACTTCTCCACCTGTTTCAATGGGACTCCACTAATATGCAGAGTGCATTGAACAGGCGTTCTAGAGACGACCATCACTTCAGATTTGTTCACATTTACCTTCATCTCAGCATCAACACAAACGGCTACAAACCGATCGAGTGCGCGCTGAAGTTCAGTCTGAGAGGACCCAAGGATAACCAAGTCATCAGCGAAGAGCAAATGACTTATCCTCAGATCTCCCAATTCGAAACGTTCTTCGCCAAGACTGCGCTGTAACATCCAGTCCATATAAGTACTGAAAAGGAGAGGAGACAAGACGCACCCCCGGCGAAGTCCAACGCCCACGGTGAAAAGTATTGATTTAACGCCGTTTACCCGAACACAGCTTTTACAGTTTGTGTAAAGAGATTAAATGGCTCTCAAGAGAGAACCATCAATTCCATACTCCTGTAATAGACTCCAGAGTTTCCCTCGGGGGACTCGGTCGTATGCTTTCTCCAAATCTACGAACAGGTGTAGCATACTCCTAAGCCTTCTCAAGTACCATTCTGAGAGTGAATAACTGATCGGTTGTGCTTCTGCCGGGACGAAAGCCGCACTGCTCATATCCCAATCGTGCCTCGACCAAATCTCTGCAACGCGTTTCCAGCACCTTGGCAAAAACTTTTCCGGGGAGACTTAAAAGTGATATACCCCTGTAATTGCAGTAATCCCCTTTTATTCCCTTTCTTGAAAAGGGGCGCAATCACCCCAATCTGCCAATCGCTTGGAGTTTCGCCGCATTCCCAGGCCACTTTTATGATACGAGAGAGCCATTTGACTCCCTCTTCACCTAAGGCTTTTAGCATTTCTGGCCGGATTTCATCCACTCCGGCAGATTTACCAGCTTTTAGCGATTTGATCGCAAAAGTGACTTCCTCTACCGTGGGACTATTTTACGCCCTGTTTAAGACGATGGATGTGTCATCCACAATGCCCTGGATTGGATTAGAAAGAAGTGTACCATCTTTGGATTTGACTCCTTCGATAATGTTCCACTTCCTTCCTCTAAGACGGCGGATGGTCTGCCAGAACACCTTGCTTGCAGATCTGTGATCACGGTCCTTAACTGAGTTGTCAGTCCTTAATTCGATGTATGTTCCACCTTTTACCTTATGGTCATGAGGTTTGGGTATTGGCGAAATAATAAGATCGCGTATACAAGCTGCCGAAATGAGATTTCTCGGTGTATTGCTGGTGTGACCCGTAGAAATCGTATTAGAAACACCAGAATGCGTGAGGAAGTCAATGTCGAGCAGCTACTTTTCCAGACGGAGATGCGTCGGTGGTTTGGTCAGGTCTACCCATATGGGGATTGACTTTGTGATAAAAAGGAAATGGCGGAGACACTTGAGCAGCCTACGACCCACTTAATGGATAAGCGGGCTATTGAAAATGATTGAATGCATGAAAAAAATTGTCCTCGACTATTTCGACTTAAATTGGTTTCATGCACTTACAATTTTCTTCTGTACCTTAATAAGAAGTATAAGCTGAAATTAAGTAGAGGTAGTATTATTATCTTCTTTGTCCGCTAAAGAAGCAGCAATAGCATTTCTTCTTTATCCGAGCTGCTGTAGACATATACAAAATAAATACAAACAAGTAAAAGTTTTATCATCGGCCTGGCCGATGCTTTGATACCCTCCACTGCATAAAAGTCATGCAAAATGTTTGCCATGCGAGTTAGTATGTTTCTAATATTAGTTTTGTATGGTAGGTAGCAGAACTACTTTACCGACATGGACCATTTTTAATACAAACTTGAAGGGCATAAATATAAGACCTCTCATAAAATTTCAGTTGCTTGAGTCGATTCGTTCGGACGCTATCGTGGTTTCAACAGACAGAGAGACACATGGGTCTAAAATGGGAGGTACCAGAACTACTTGACCGACATAGCTCATTTTCAATACCAACCTGACGACGGTAAAAAGAAGTCGTCGTACAAAATTTCATTCGCCTAGGTCAATTACTTTGGACGCTATCGCGCTTTCAACAGACAGACAGACAGACGGACAGACAGACAGACAGACAGACAGACAGACAGACAGACAGACGGACATGGCTAAATCGATTCAGAATGTGATCCTGATTCAGAATATATATACTTTATAGGGTCTCCGGTGAATCCTTCTTGGCGTTACAAACGTAATGGCAAAGTGAATATACCTTCCTGTGGAGGGTATAATAAAAGTGTTATCATGATACCCTCCACCGCATAAAAGTGATACAGTACATACTAATTCGCATGGCAAATATTTTGCATGTGTCTAGTACTGGTTTTGTATGGGAGGTAGTACCAGAACTACTTGACCGACATATACAATTTTCAATACAAACCTGACGACGGTAAAAAGAAGTGCTCTCACAAAATTTCATTTGCCTAGGTCGATTCGTTTGGATGCTATCGTGATTTCAACAGACTGACAGACAGACAGACAGACGGACATGGCTAAATCGATTCAGAATATGATCCTGATTCAGAATATATTATATACTTTATATGGTTTCCTTTGAATCCTTCCCGGCGTTACAAATGTAATGTCAAAGTGAATATACTTTCCTGTGGAGGGTATATAGTAACAAAAAACTGAGAAGAAGAATTCCATCGCTAACTATCGCTATCGCGCTGGTGTGTTTAGTTGTTTATCGCCATCGCAATCTCTATCGCGGCGGTGGGTTTTTTTTAATGTGTAAAAAAATTACTATAGGGGCGGCATGAATTGGGTCTGCCCCGGGCGGCCCCACCCACACTACGCCACTGTACCGTCGGTCGACAGGTTGGTATTAAAAATTGTCTTTGTCGGTAAAGTAGTTCTGATACCTCCCATACAAACGTGACTCCGCGATGCGCCCCAACGACAAGCATAGCTCCGTTATGTGGCCCAGCATAAACGTGGTTCCGAGATGCGGCCGAGATGGCTCTGAGGCAAAACATGACCAGTCTGACCATCAGCTTCTTACAAAAAGCTGATAATATTTCATTTACTCTGAAAAGTGGAATATTTATATAAGCTTATATTCCTCTTTAGCATTTTTTTTAAAACATGAATACAAACCAAATACCTAAGCTTTTATTTCAAACAAAGTTCAATAAAAATATTAGGTACCCCTCTTAAGAAAACTTAAAAACTATATATAATTCCAACAAAGTATTATTTCATTATTTTAAGATATTAAAAAAAGTAAAAGTGTTATTATCGGCCTGCCCGATGCCTTGATACCCTCCACTGCATAAAAGTCATGCAAAATGTTTGCCATGCGAGTTAGTAGACATGTACTGTGTACCTGACAGTGACATGCATGTGTGTCTAATATTGGTTTTGTATAGGAGGTACCAGAACTACTCCAGTATGGCAGCTTTAAAATGATACATATCATTATCATATATTTGTTACCATGCGAAAACAATTATAACCAACATCCGAAATATAATAGAACACGGGATAAAAGAGAACCACCCTTCATATCCTTTTCTTTCTCACGAACTTTCGGAATTAGAATACATAGGTACTTAATAGGCTTAATGCTTAAATCAAAAAAAACAAAAACAGAAGATCACTCAATATCCAAGAACCACCCTTCATATCCTTTTCTTTCTTACGAACTTTCGGAATTAGAATACATAGGTACTTAATAGGCTTAATGCTTAAATAAAAAAAAACAAAAACAGAAGATCACTCAATATCCTATAGGAAGCACATAGAAGTGGATTGCTCGAATCTCCGACCATGACGACTTCCGAATTATTAGAAACAAAAAAAAAATGTATTAAGAAACAGGTCCTTATTAACAAATATGTAATTAACAATACCAATGAAATAACAAAACAAAAAAAAAAAAAACAAATAAAGTTCTAATGAAAATGAAAAATAATTATCCATTTATGAATAATATTATATCTATTACTCAACACCAGGCACGTAGCCAGGGGGGGCTTGAGGGGCTGAAGCCCCCCCCGAAAGTCTTAAACAAAGGTTCAAACTCTACGATAGTAATGCTCAGCAAGTGTTTTCAAAATTGCCAAATAAAACCAACCCTTTGCCCTAGAAACCTGAAATTTTGTATAGGTACAATATATTTCAAGATTCAACCCTTAAAGGGGTAAAATGGGGGGTCAAAGTTTGTACGGGAACATTTTTATTTTTCATGCGATCGACTTCAAACTCGGTTTGTGTACTCTATATAAGAAATATGTAGGTATTTTGCTTTGGGCTTGAGTTATTGGCAATGATTTTAGTGAGAACTTTTTCATAACTCACGAAGGAGTTCGTCGTATCAATTTGAAACTTTGTACATTGAGAAAGAAGTAAAATATTATTTATACTCTTAAATCTAAATCAATAGATAGCTACACAAATTTGCAATTTGCTACGAATATTTAGATCACTGACCCACTAACTGCTCCTCAAGTACTTTAATAGGAAGGTTTATTTCGCGATCTTTAAATATAAAAGAGAAAACTAACTGATTGTGAAGGAATCTCTGTGGACGAAATCCTGAGGGTTTTTAAAATTTGCAAAATTGCCGCGGGTAGCAGAAATATATGAAGAAGACGTTTTTGAAATTCCCACGGAAATTATATTAGCTGGAGACTTGATTAAGACAATTCTTGTCAATTTTCTGCAAATGTCAATGCAGGAACTTTCAAAACGAGTCATTCACGCTTATTTTGAGATTCGAATTCGTTCGAATGTTTGTCGAATTAGAAGAATCTGTATTTTGAAATCCGAACGAATAGAAAGTTCATCGTATCAATCGAAAGTTAATTTGTCATTCGAATGTTGATCGTATTTTGAGATTCTAATCGTTCGAAACAAATGTCATTTTTTATTCGTGTGCAATTTCCTGTCGCTTAAACAGCGACTGCTTTTATTTTGCTCCATATTCCTGGCGAATAGGTTAATTTATAAAATTGTGAGTAGAAACTATTTATTTGCTCTGTACAGAATACAAAAAATAACCTCTGTTTAGGTATATTGTATATACGATGCATTCCAATTGAAAAAATCGCGAGGAAAAGGAAGAGTTGGTCAGAGGTCAGGCTAATGGAGTGGAGGGAAATCACGAAATCTGAGTATCAACTGGCACTTCAAACAATAAAAGAAATAATTAATTAAATAAACACGTTTTTTATTGTTAAAATTATTCTGCTGTTCTGTCGCGAGTGTTTTTTTTTATTTTATTTGATAGGCTTTAACTTTAATCAACACAAATGTTTTGCTTTTGACAGCAACTGCCAGCCAACTATTGCAAGTTAGTGTGACCAGACTTGTGTTGATTATATGAAAGGGGGAAACTTTTATTTCAATTTATTATAACATTTTTTTTTATAAATATATTACTAATAATATGAATGTGGAATTTAATAACAAAATAAAAAACAATATTGTTTATGAGCTAATAATAAAATTTCAATATTAACTCGGTAAAATATTACTAATAATGCATTGTAGTATTTTTGCATACACAACTTATACAAGATATCACTGTACCTCAACAATTTTGATATTCTTAGCACTTATTTTTCAATAATTTGTTGAAATTTTCAATATTTATTACAATTTACCAATTTAAAATTTACCAAAACAAACAGAGTCTCAACAAAAAACCAAAGAATGGTCACTCTATATAAAACAGAAATGTGAAACATCTGAGAATTCATTTGAGTTTATTTCATGACATCTTTCGACAATGAATATTATTCGTTAGAATGTCAAAATACGCAAAATTCATCCGAACGAATAGAGACATTCGTTCGAATTGACTATTCATTCGAATCTTAAAATAAGCGTGATTGTCGCGCTGACAAATGCGCAGACATTAGAAATGAATAGGAAGATAATCGATTTGATTGGTAGTAACTCATAAATCTGAAGATCCAAATGATGCACCAAATTTCCCTGTTGAATTCCTCAATCAGCAAAATCCATCCGCCATACCACCTCATGTGATGTTGCTTAAGCAAGGTGTCATCATCATATTGCTGAGAAACTTGAACCATAAAAAAGGACTGCAATGGAACTCGATTGATTGTGGAAGAGCTGCACGAAATTTGATAAGAGCGAAAATTATTTCCACATGCAATCACAATGATTTAGTTCCAATTCCCAGAATAATTGATCACGCTCCAACCGACACAACATAACCTTTCATATTAAAACGCCGCTCAAGACCAGTCATTTGAGCACGTTGGCATGCATTTGAAGACCCCAGTATTTTTACACAGCCAACTGTAATTGGCTTTATCACGATCAAGAGTTGCAAGTCAAAAGAAGGTGTATATTGAATCTAATCAACAGCAAGGAAGATTATTAATTACCTAACCAGAGACAATTCACACGCAATATAGTTTTCAAAGAAGGTCTTTAAATAAAATCAATTTGTTTATCAAATATTCCTTTGCATACCCAGCGAAGCGGGTACACCAACTAGTTCATATATATTGACAACTAAAAAAATTAATATAGCCGAACAAATAATAAAGAAGAAACCCACCACATCGGGGCAAAACGCATTACTGGAGTCGAGGCCAACACAAATTGTGATGACAATCGTGCACTCCAACGTTATTCAACTCATAAATATGTTTATGATTGAAAGTAGTTTTGATTAATTAGAAAGAAAATATTCCTTACGGCAATATATTTTGCTGAAGTAAAAGTTGCCACAAACACAAATTTAATAGTTTTTATTATAAGTATACCAAGTTTAGAGTGAAATATTTAAATACTTAAACCCCTGAAAAAGCTAATTTTGTAAACAAATTAGAATACCAAGACATTTTTAAATTTCAAAAGAAAATTTTTGGTTTAAAATTAGATTGTAAGTCATATAACAACTTATCAATAATGTCCTTAATATAAAAGCTAATTGCACACGCATAAACAAATAACACATTATTCCCACAGTAGGAGTTTTCTTCCTTAATCGATTCAACGGCACAATGCAACAAGACAACGAAAATTCATTACCACTTTCCGGCACATTCATATAGTTAAATTTCAAAACTTAACAATTATCATTGACTCATTATATTACTCATCTGACAGCGTAATATCCACACTTAAGGCATTACCTGCAATCGCTCAATTCTCTACAGTGGAGGACACAGAAGAAAATTTCCATTTAATTTACATTTAATGTTATTATTGGAAATGTTAAAAGAACTCCATTCTAGCAAAACTGAAGAAATAGGGACACTAGAATCAAAACACAACATTATAAAAGCAACAGGTTATTATTTATGTATTATATTCTCGTTTTCTTGTATTTGTTCGTCAACTTTTTAGCGATTAAGGATGCAACAGCATTTATAATGAAAGTTTACTTACCCATTTCATATTCAATAATAGTTATGAAGTCTTTATTTTTTTATTAATTGGATCTTATCGTTTAAAGATAAAGATTCTTTGCCTTAAAATCATTTTTTTTTTAGGAAAATTATGTAGCTGTTTCTAATGTTTCTTTTTGTTTTTCATTAATTATTTTTGCACTCAAATGCAGAGCAAATATCGTTTTTAAAAATGCACTATTATTTGTTTAATTAATAACAATAATAATTCAATAAAATCGAAAATTTGTACTTTCGCGCCAATAGTACTTCCATTTCTCCTCAGCTACTACGTCATAGTTTGTTGACAGATGAATACCGATGAACAGGAAGAATGAACGACATGCACAATGGATATCTTGTCTTGTTGTATCATGTGCGCACCCTGTGTCCCCACTGCCTACTCTTACTACTGAGTCCGATGTTTACCACCAGAGCGCTTTTGCTCCACACATGTAGCCGGATCCAGCCTCCGTGCGTAGGTGCAGGGAAATGAGTCCACGGAAAAAAGTGTAGAGAGTAAATTTTGTTTTGTCAGGCGTAATATGTTTATTGTTTTATTTCATCAACAAGGAAAATGTGATGAATTGATTTTTGCGTTCTTAAAATAAAACACGTTTTGGGCACACATGAGACCAAAACCTAAGTGCGCATTGTCATCTCGGCTTATATCACAAGGAATCTGCATCAGGTGTAAATAAGAATTTATTAACTTATATACATATTACGCTTTCGCTAGAGCAAATGCAAATTTCAGGAAATATTTTTTAAAACACACAATTCAAAATTGTAAACTGTATGTTTTCGTATTAGCTAATTCGCTAGTTTTCCCACTATATTTGTACAAAATATGACTCAAAATTAGTTAATGGAATATAACAGAATAATGAATAGTAACAGAATGTCAAAACATAGTGTAAAAAACAAAAAGTGAACAGAAGTCAAAACAAATAAAATAAGTGCGTATTTTAAATTAAAATATTTAGTACATATTTTGAAAGTTCACATTTCGCTTTAGTTTACGCGTTACTATAGAAACGAACGATCAAAAATGACACTTTTTTATTTAACGAAGTGGCTATATGCATATTCATTTTAAACAGAAGTCAAAACAAATAAAATAAGTGCGTATTTTAAATTAAAATATTTAGTACATATTTTGAAAGTTCACATTTCGCTTTAGTTTACGCGTTACTATAGAAACGAACGATCAAAAATGACACTTTTTTATTTAACGAAGTGGCTATATGCATATTCATTTTAAACAGAAGTCAAAACAAATAAAATAAGTGCGTATTTTAAATTAAAATATTTAGTACATATTTTGAAAGTTCACATTTCGCTTTAGTTTACGCGTTACTATAGAAACGAACGATCAAAAATGCCACTTTTTTATTTAACGAAGTGGCTATTCGCATATTCATTTTGACCGATTTTGTACTGAACTGACGTTTACCGATTTTCGGGACACGACTACGTAATCAACGTAACGCAATCCTATTTTCATTAAAAACTCTTTATAAATACAAAAATTGGATCCAAAACGTACGGCATAATGCCCGAAAATGATTATACTGGAGTTAAGAGTCTTTGCCGCGAGCGTAGCGAGCCAAATACCTTAACTCAATATAAACTTTGACATTTCGTTACGTAGTCGTGTCCCGAACAACGTGCGAATAGCAACAGCCTTTATTTAAATTTGACGGCGGCGTGTATATCTACGCTACGCTACGTTACGCTACACTACTCATTCTACGCATTAACACCGATGCTGTTTTGAAACACGTTTTCAGCAGGTTTTGTATAAAAATTACAAGCAGTCCAATTTTTTGAACAGCCAATTCTTTATAATACCTAATTCAAAATACATTCATCATAATTTCCCTCATAGATGAATAAAACAATAAACATACCTACCTATTATAGATGACTAAAATACTTTTCGTTTCACTTTTATAATTATTTATTCCAAAATATTAATAACACTGTCTCTTATGACACACGAAAATAAATTAAATTTCTTTAAAATATGAGAAGAAAGAGCTTAAAGCTTAAAATGTATGTCAACAAAATTGCAAAGAATCGCGTGCTTGTAATTTAGTTTTGCAGCTTAAAATTATATTTCAAAACTGGCTCTATGAAACTCTCATTTTTCTCCGAAGCTGGTGGTCTATTCTCTCTGGTCTGTGATCACCACTCGACTGATTTGCTGGATGTCGTTCACAAACCAGAGAGAATAGACCACCAGCTTCGGCTAAAAATGAGAGTTTCATAGAGCCAGTTTCAAAAAGTTACTGCGTGGTTAAGTATGCGTGCAATGTTAAAGTAAACGGAGGGTGAATTTGGTCACGCATACACTGGCACATAGTAACATTTACAGTTATTCGATGGTAACTTTGACAAAATTCAAATAATTCAAATAAATTGGCTTTTATTGGGACGTGTTAAGCATATTGTGTGTTCGGTGTGGGGAAATTATTAGCAAATTATATTTCATTCAAAAGCATACAATAATATAAATGGGTAGTTACTGTTATAATAGAACTCCTTTGACATTATTACGAAAAAAAAGATTAGTTTAAGCTGCAAAGCTAAAATGGATGATAAAAAAAATCATCAAACATGATTTTTTAGTTTTGCTGATATAAATTTGGACCTTTTTCTATATTTTTAAAGAAAATTTATTTATTTTCTTTGATTGTTTGTTTTATTAAAGTGTACCCACTGAGTTTTGGAATAAATAATTAAAAAAAAGGAGAGAGGACATTTGTTTTGTCTGGCTTAACATTTTTATTGTTTTATTTACATCTTCAAGAAAAATGTGATGAATTTATTTTAACCAACAAATAAATTGGTCATCGGAATTTAAGAAAAAATACGTTTTGGGCACATATAAGACCAAATCGTAAGTGTGCATTGTCATATCATATATCGGCTTATAACACAAGGAATCTGCATCAGGTGTAAATAAGAATTTATTAACATATAATTATTACGCTTTCGCTAGGGCAAATATGCGAATTTCAGGAAATATTTTTTAATGCAATTAAATTTTTTAAAACTGCCTGTATGTTTTCGTATTAGTTAATTCTCTAATCTTCCACTATATTTGAATGTCAAAACTACATAGAATCAAAATAGTAAAAACCGCGAATGTTGTTAGAAATTTATGGATTATTAAATTATGTTATAATTTCTTTGTGAAAACCAAAAGAAACCTACACAAAAAGAAAAACTATAATAACATAACATAACAAATAAGATAATTACGTGTTTTAAATTAAAATATTACGTAACTACACTTTTCAGTACAGTTCACTTTTCGCTTTAGTTTACGCGTTACTATGGAAACGAACTTTTATTTTTCTGGAAAAATCAAAAATGCCACTTTTTCATTTAAATTTGACGTGTATACGCTACGCTGTGCATTCCGTATCGCCTATTCAGTTTTAAAACACGTTTTCTAGCAGGTTTTGTATAAACATGACAAGCAGTCCATGTTTTAAGTGACAACTGTTAATTTTTAATTTTTTTTGAACAGCCAATTCTTTATAATACCTAATTCAAAATAATTTCTCATATTCTCCTTATAGAAAAATAAAACAATAAACATACCTATTATAGATGAACAAAATAGTTTTCGTTTAAGTTTTATAATTATTTATTCCAAAATATTAATAACACTATAAAAACAGACACACTCATCGAAAATAAATTAAATTTCTTTAAAATATAAGAAGAAAGAGCTCAAAATGTAGGTATGTCAACAAAATTTCAAAGAATCGCGTTTAGCTGATTACATCGTGCTTGCAATTTAGTTCTGCAGCTTAAAATTATAGGTATTCTTTTTTGTATAATAATGTCACAGGAATCATTTTATTAGATTTTTAATCACCCAAATAGTATATTACGTTATTATGCTTTTTAATGAAATATAAGTTGGTAATTAATTCACCACACCATACACACCATTTGCTTAACACGTCCCAATAGTGGTCAATTATTTAAATTATTTGAATTATTTCAAAGCCATCTCAGATTCAATTGTCTTATTTCTTATTTTTTTCCTTATTCACACGTATTCACAGATAGAAAAAGAGGCGGAGCTTCTTATTTCAAAACTGGCTCTATGAAACTCTCATTTTTGGCCGAAGCTGGTGGTCTATTCTCTCTGGTTTGTGATGTCGTTTAGATCGGGATCGGGCACAGGGATGAAAAATCAGTTTTTTCAATTGTATTTAAAACTTAACACAAATTGTATTTAAATGGGCCCAATTGTATTTTTTTTTTTGGTAAATATGAGTGGTAAATATGAATTAACGGAAATGCTTGACATAATGGTTTACAGCTGGTAAAAGACTAAATAAGTTTCTGAAATTCAAAATTCCAAACTTTTTTTTCCGCAAAACTGAATGGCTCTTTAAACACGGCCAAGTATTTAGGTCTTATTCTAGGCAGCAAATTGAGCTGGAAACCCTATATTCTGCAGAGGGTTCAAAAAGCCACCACGGCTACTGATGCAAAAAATCTATTGCAGCCTCGAATTACATATTGGCTCTATGTATCCGTCATTAGACCTAGACCTATACTTACTTACATATGGCGTTGTCGTCTGGTGGACCGCCGTTGAAAATGATATTCACTACACTTACATTTGTCGTGTTCAAAGAACGACAGGCGTCTGCATCAGTAAAGCAATTAGGACCACTCCAACAGCGGCTTTGGACATATTGTTCCACATGCTACCATCAGCCATTTACTGCAAGCAAGTGGCAGCAAACGCAGCTACTCATCTTTCAGTCGATTGCATTTTCGGATGCGTAGGCGAGGAAGACAATGTATAAAATTATGAAGAATTGTAATATTGTGTTTGTGTATTTTATTAAGTAAAATATATTCGCCTGGGTGTACTAAATTTTGGAGAATTGTACTTGCGTACTTTTAGAAATCAATTGTACCGAAAAAAAAATACAATTGTACGTCATTTTTCATCCCTCGGGCAGTGCTAGTGTGTCGTAGGTTGGTGCTGCGGTGACGTGGTACGGCTACGGTGACTTGCTATGGTATGGAAGTGTGGTGAGTTGCGGAAGGCGACTCCTAACGATGCACTGCACAGCCAACCAAGTACCAGCACAGGACAGACTGACAAAATAAAAGCTGACTGGAAAAAGGCGAAATCACATGCGAAACAGCATGAGAAGTCAACTCGTCCCGATATGCGCTGATCTTAAAACCAATAGGACAGTATTCCTATGCAGATGTTCTACGGAAGGTCAAGAGCGATTTCGAACTCAAAGAACTAAGAATGTTAATGGTAAATCATATTAGGAAAACTGCCAAGGAGACCTTCTAATAGAACTCAAGCGATTTGTGGATCTAAAGACCTCGCGATTCAAGTTCCAGGTCGTAAAAGTGTTGACACAACAAGCGGAAGTGAGGTGGTACATAAAGGACCTCGACGAGACAATGACTGATGACTGAGATGACGTGGTTGGTGAGGATGGGCAACAAGAGTTGTTCAACGTTTTGAATTTTTCTAGGGGTTGTCACATAATTGAACGAATGGCAACCATGGTACTCTGCTCATTCATGAGTAGAGTAATGGGGAGGACTAGCTCAAAGGTACCATTACACCTTAGGTACCGGTGTGGCGAGAGAAGGAAAGGCAAACCAGCCGAGTCGATAGGTGTGGTTTGTTTTCTTCTTGGCTGTCTAAATTCTAAATCTTTTAAAATCCTAGTTAAAATTTTCTTCCTTTCCCTTTTTCCAATTTTCTTCCTATTCCTTCTTTTATCCCAATTTTGTTAATATCCCCATCAGAATAACAGGCATATGATATAAAAGATCCCACCCATCCGAAGAGCTCAGCACTGGCTAAAACAAGCATGCCTGCCTTGCTTTGTCGACCGGATAGCCCTTCCACCGATGTCAACTTGAGATTCCTGTATCTCTAAGGTGGAAGGGTAACATATGTTTATATGTATACCGTTACAAAGGATATCGTGATTTTTACCGATAGTCAAGCCGCGATAAAATCCCTGGACTCGGTCATCTTAAAGTCCAAAAGAGCCCTCAATTGTCGCTTATCTCTTAGCGAGATGGCGAAACAATTCAAAATTCGCCTTATATGGGTGCCGGGCCACAGTGACATTCCAGGGAATTGCAGGACCGACGAACTCTCTAGGCATGGAACAACTTTGTCGATTCTACCGGAAAAGTAGAATCTCTATATGCCTCTCCCTACGTGTAAACTATTAAACAAAATGCGATAAGCGCTACTAATCGAAAGTGGTCAAACTGCACCACGTGGTCCATCACGAAACAGATCTGGCACATGCTGGATCTTAAGCGCTCCAACAATCTTGTAAAGCTAAAAAGATCCAACATAAGCATATTAGTAGGTGTCATCACGGGACACTGCATTATTGGGAGACATGCTCTTATGCTGGGCCTCCCTTCTAATGATTTCTGTAGAAGCTGCATGGACGAGGAGGAGGAAGAGACAACTCCTCACCTCATATGCACGTGCCCTGCCTTTTCAGCTCGTAGAAAATTATATATCGGATATACTTCTTCGACAATCTCGGCCAACTCGCCAATGCAAGCATAAGTTGCCTCCAACGCTTCACTCTCAGCTCCTCTTGGTTCAACGGGTAGTTGTGAGACCATCACTTCCTCTAGTATCACAATGGGCCTCCTCTGGCCTACGTGAGGCTGCATTTGTTGCGGCCTGCCACTCTTACCTAACCTAACCTAAGTGTTATAGTTAAGACGTACGTAGTATACCTGAGTACTTCTTGAGTAGGTAGGTATGATTTCAAACGTAAAATTTACTGAAATGACTCTGAGATTCAGCGAGATTCGCAATAAACGATAATGTTTCGTGTGACCCAGTCGTGCGCATTTCATCTTAAAGTCCAAAACAGCCCTCAATTGTCGCTTATCTCTTAGCGAGATGGCGAAACAATTCAAAATTCGCATCCTCTTGTTAAAAATCGAATTTATTACTGCCATCAGTTTGATGACATCAGAATATCTGAATATATTCGAAACTGGAAACTGCTTTATAAATGGAGCTTTACATGTTGGAGGTAGATATGTTCATATAATATAAAATACAAAATTAACTTAATACTAAGTACCTAGATGTATAAATTCATGAAACCAAAAAATAAACGGATATAAACAGAGGTTAGGTATACCTAACAAACCCAAAACAAAATATGGAAGCGCATCCCAACAATGTCTTACGTAACAACATATACAATGTAAATGTTTCCTACATAAGCATATGTTCAATACACTGTTAGTTGCATTAAGCTTAAAATACCCTCTGCTAATTTTATTTCACAATACTACATTCAACCATATAATAATATGTAATTATAATAATATTATATAGGTACATATCTATTACGTATTTAAGTGATATGGTGATATACAATAATAATAGTACCTACATTTTTATCTATATGGGGCTGAAAGCTTTCAGATTCATTCATAAATTCGATATAATACGGAAAAGGTAGTGCATTATCATACATGTAATTCAAACGTATACTGCTTTATAAAAGCTATCATTTTAAGAGTAAACACAAAATGAAAAGAAAAATCGTAGCGCTTTTTAGCTTTGCGTGTAGCCTCTCTGCTTCTCTAATAAAGAATATTTTCCCTTACTTCAGAAACTTTATAAAGAGATCTCAAGTTGGTATTAGCAATCTAAAATATAGCACTAAACTAACACCCTTTACTTAAAAGCCAAATACGCGTTTATGAAGATTGGTGTCAAGTCATTTGGAACGGACTAATATAATAAGGCGAGCAAGAGCGAGCAAAACGAAAATAATAAAAATGTTGTTTGTGTAGCTAGTCCCTGGACCTGGATGAGATGGTTTATAAAATCCGTAATTTCTCCTCTATCTGTATGGGGACTGCTCCTGTTTATTTAAAGTCAGTGGTCGATTGATATCGATAGTTATTGAGGTTCATACAAAAATGTTCCAAGTCAACAATAAAATTAAAAAAAATACTAAAGTTAGTGGAGTAGGCATCAAATATTATCAAACATTTAAGTGGCCTGTGCTCCAAATGCGTTTCGCCCCGATGTCGTGAGTGGGCTCATCAGTAGACGAACCACCACATCTGCCTAGACGCACTGATTACTCGATATTTACCGAGATTATATGGAACCACAATCACAAAGTGACTGCGAACCATAACCTAATACGAGTCTTTAGTCGAAGATTTAATCGTATAGGACTATTTGCCCGTGGCCTGGTGTAGTTTATACAAAAAAGTTTCAAGTCACGTCACATATAATGTTTTGTAAGAATGAATGTGATATAAGAAGGAACGCAATTGACTCTTATGGTGTCTAGTTTCGAAAATTGCACTATATTTGGATATTATATTGACGGCAATTTAGCCTTGAAATTTGATAAATAGCCGTTTATTGCCTTTAGAAAGCATTTAATAAACTATGGGGGATCGGGCAAAGGTGCGTGGCATTTACAATAAACAAATTGCCGTATCGAAGTAGGGCTGCAATTTAATCACAGGGAGTGAGATTTTTTTTTAAAGCTGGAAAAAATTAAACTTTTATTGTAATTAAAAAAACCGAAAACATTTACTTTCAAATCTGAAATTTAAAAAAAAAAACTTGTACTAGGTTTCTGCAATAGGAATGGGTACATTTTGAGAGTCCATTTCGGCCGACTTGTTTTATTGGGTTTTTATTTTTCTGTGTTTTTTTTATTGTTTACACACTTAAGACAAATCACCATGGCAAGCTACAGTGTATTGGAACTATAATAGCCGCGTTTTATTATCGCTAATGATCCATATGGATCATCCTCTGATAATAAAACGATCCAGATCATGAAAAAATATTACTTTGCAAGTTTGGCACCTCTGACTAATTTTCGACATACCTACGAAGCAAATAGTAAACATAACTCCAGCTGTAATTGATGAACGTTGAATAGGAATGGAGGAAAGCGATTGTTTCATCCCTCGTCCAGACTCTTGTTTGTCTTAAAAATATTTTTAATGCGTAAAACGACATTTTACATTTGTTATTTATTTGTATTTATATCCATTGCTTGATGTTTTATTTGGATTTTTGATGACATTTTGTACACAGCTGTTTCTCTGTATTTACTTTTTAATGGCGCTGCCATTCGTGAGTTTTTTCTTGTTTTATTCAATCAATTTCGAACAACATCAAACTACGGTTATTTTCTTTTAATTTGTTACAAAATTGCTAAAAACTACACTAATATACATATAGATGGCATATTTAGATTTGGAGAATTTTCGTTTAAACACATTAAATTCGTAGTTGCAAATTTTTATTCTGCCATTTTACGATGCGGCAACTCCGTACTTGAAAGCACAGAGCAGAAGTGGAAACATTCAGAAGTAAAAATTACTTAAACTTTGGGTTTTGGGATTGGCTATCTGGATCATGAAAATTGAACCCGATAGAACACAGGATCTCGTAGATTTGTTGTAGTGCGGGTAAATCGATGATCCATATGGATCATTTGAGATAATAAAACGCGGCTTATATTATCAAAATGAATATTCTTTTGTGAGCCGATTTTGGCATTTTGCGGTTTACATGTTCGTCCACACCACACAACTGATGCCACAATGGACATTCTGCACACGCGATTTGAAAGGAATGGTTAGATGCACAAACTACCTAATAATAGCCCGCCATCAACTGAGAGCTAAAAAGAGGCATGTAAAGCTAAATGAGCATACAAAAATTCGCACCTCACACCACTTGACAGTTCATTCACATTCATTATTCCGCCTTCTCCCATAGACCTATCATGGTATTTGACTATAGTCAACCTGGTTGCAAGACCATAAATAGCTCGGTCGAAAATGGGATATCCCGATACTTGGTGATCTCAGGATTAGCTGGCCTTATCTGTGTAATTCGGATCTCTGCGCAGACGAACATTAATTTCTCCACTGCTTGTGGGACTTAGTATGAATGAAAAGAAGAAATTTAAAAAACAACCCAGTTTAGACCAATTCTTTATATGGTCCAACTACCCACCAATAGCCACGTGCAGCCTAAGGCCAATAGTACCCTCCCACGTTCCATTGGGGACTCTTCGGGATCAATGCGTATCCTTGCTCCCTCAAAACATCAGCCAACCGTATTCGGGAGCACTTTGGTAATATACCGGAGTGTAAAGGAAGCAAAAAGGTAAATGCCCGATTAGAGATCGCCAGTGTGGAAGATGGGACTAGTAGCGACTCCTACGCCAAAGCGACATCGATTGTTGCAGGAATCCGTGTAGTGCCCAAAAGGGCCAAGGTGCATAATACCAGCACCTCTGTCAGGCCATCATCACCACATCGAAGTCTTACAGCGATATCCTTAGAAACAAGTTACTGCTGGCGGTCATCGACAAAAGCGACGCGTACGGTTTTATCGCAAGCAATCCTGAGCTGCCGACGTATAATATAAATAATAAGTTTGCAAAGCATGGATGACTTAGAGTTCTTTATTCATGCGCAATCATTGTCATTAATAAAGAATCTCTTGCCCCCTTAGCGAATTCTGGAGGTGTTGTTAAATACAGCTTTGATATCATTACTATATTGGGGTAGTTCCTGTAGGTGAACAAACTCCACACCTTTCCGTTCTTAAAACAAGCTGGCAACCGCCACAAGAGCAGCCGTTTGGCTACTTACCTACCTACGGTCGTCAGGTTGGTATTGAAAATGAGCTATGTCGCCCAAGTAGTTCTGGTACCACCTTTACAAAATCAATATTGGACTCATGCGTGTACATACTAACTCACATGGGAAATATTTAGAATCACTTATATGTATATACGGTAGAGGGTATCAAGACATCGGCCAGGCCGAAGATAACACTTCTACTTGTTTCATTTTTTCTGGTGGTCGCTTCTAATAATTTTTTGCAATGCCGGGATTCCGCTTCATCGAATTATTCAATTCCCCGAATTTATCAGGTTTAGTTGTTTTGTTGCTGCTATAGGAATACGAATGGATTATTTAGGTACCTACTTACAACATTTTACATTTACATTTTACATTTTACTTAATGAATTAGCTACTTAAATATATGAAATGTGAAAGTTTGTATAGGGAGTTTCTCTTCTATTGTTTTCTACGATGGTGTTAAACGCATTCACTTTACCGACTGGTGAATCTTTTACTTTGAATATATTTTACGAAGCCAAGTATTGAATTTGAGTGAAACGTTGCCCTTCGGCGGATTCCACGATAGTGGTAATAGATACAGCAATGGTGACTCCAACTTAATCGCCGACAATTTTGCAATCATTTGAAGGAAATAATATTCCATAATTAATCGGAAGGTTAAAAGACTCTCTCTTTTCAATAGAGCGACAAATAAAATTACATGTCAGATTCTTCTTTATCATTACATAAAAAATATCATTTTTAAGAATCCTTATGCTTCTTATTTGATGACCGGCACACTTAAAATAAGTTGAATAAACTAAGTTTCTGATAAACTACAGTATGATTGTGATGTGTGAATTGCTTGGTTAACAAATGTTGCTTATAAGATTATAGCTCACGCCTAAACCTATTTTTGAAAGCACAACATCGAGTAGAATTTATTGAGTACCTCACTTTGCCAACCTGTTTTTTTTTTTAAACACCTTATTACCGCAAAGCACATGTCATCAACCCCCTGCAACATTATTCTATTCATGGGTTATCTTTAACAACTATCACATACAACCAAACTAGCGCCAGTCATCTTTGAGTAGCTCCTTCCTCAGACGAGCCTACCCCGGCACACTAGCTTTTGCGCATTAAAACAAATAGGAAGATATGACTTTCGTCAGCATTTTCTGAGTAGTATGCACCAATGGTTGCAGTTTTTTTGCAGATTTATTTTATATGGCATAAATTCATCATCGCTGATGATATACATACATGTATCGTATGTATATTATGATCAATAATACCTACATTGGATTTAATTTTTCATGTTTATATCTTTTCCGCTGATGATACATAATCAATATAAAGGTGCCTGTTCTAAGTACATACATATAGGTACCTATACCGATTTATTTATAATATGCATCTCCTAAGATTGGTATTTATTATTATTTATTTAAAAAAAAAACATACCGATACACGTATTATTCATTCAAATTAAAACTGATTCTTTCATTGAACAACTTTCTTTTTTTGTTAAAACACTTTTATGTAATTTATTCCAGTTCCAGTCAAAAAAAAAAACGCACAATTCATTCTCATTACGACAATATTGCTATTTTTAAATTAGGAGAACATAATATTATTATAATAGAGATTAACGTACCAATCCACTCGTATGCAGTACGTGATTTACGGCTTAATATTTGTACAATTTCTATCTATACACTTCATTCATAATTTCTATTATAGAATTTTAAGATGTTTCTGAAATAATAAAGAAAACTCAATTGTATATTTTATGCAATGTTGCCGATGTGACTCGATCATGCAAATATATTACTTACCTGTTCTCAAATTGTGTGTGTCTTAAACCAGTTTTAACGTTGAGAAATGTTTCGATAACCAATGTAGACTTAGTTGAGGATAATAATTCGTCTGTGCATATTCTAGCCAATACGAATTTATAATGAAACAAATATTGAATTTGTTATGCTACACTGTAGATACTATATATACTGTACAAAATATACTATACGCAGTGCCGTAGCCAGGATTTTGGTTCGGGGGAGGAGCTTGTTTCCAAGTCTTACGAAACAAAAAACTATTCCAATTCATCCTATTAGTCACATTTTTTCAAAGCAGAATACGTCTTGATTTTTAATTTTATTTTTATATGAGATTAATCACCTTATCTGGATCCACAATAATATTAGAATGAAGAGATATCATATAGCAAGTGAACTTAACCTTGCATTCTTCATAATGCTTCGCGACATTGTTTTAATCTTTTTCATAGCTGAAAGGGTTTTTTCAACACTAGCTGTGGTCACTGGAAGCGTTGCTAAAACCGTAAGCAGGAAATTTATAAGTCTAAAGTACATGTATCTAAGTCTTGTCACATGTATCAAGCAATTTCAAAACTTCGGTAGAAGGGACACTCGACAATTTTTTTCGCACCAAAGAATGTACTCAACTTTCACAGCTGATAACGAAATTGCATTATCAAAGTAAAGTGTTAACTTTTTCAAATTTTCGCTCAGGCTCAACTGCAGTAAAACCTGTGAGAAGAGCTTGAAACGATAGTAGAACGTCTTCGTTGACCATAAATCTGTCCGTTAGATTTTGTACTAACGAATCTATGCAAGAAATCAGTATCGGCACTCTAAAATAGGCTTCAGAAGGAGAGGTTTCTGGATTGGAACGCGTTGCTTGTTTCAATGAAGTTCTTTAATGACAGTTTTGAAAGTTACATAATATGCATTTGAAAGGTTGCGGAAGAAATTATCTATTTCACTAACTACACTAAGTCAATTGCAGGAGTTGACATGACAGAGCCAGGTTAAAACTATTCAATCTGTCGTTTGAATACTCTATACCTAGCGAGATAGTCTCTTTATTTGTATAGATTTGAATTTATATTAAGCCCCATTACGGTCATTTCAGTTTTAGTTGCAAACAAGACACAGCTCACAACATTTTCTAAGAAAAATACTTCAACAGTTCCTCAGATCCAAATGGTTGACCATCCAATCCATCCCAAAGACTCAATGCACATTTTAGGAGTCACAGTCAATTCAGAAATCACAATGGCAGGATCACATATCCTATATCGCACGATCGGCATCCGCTAAGTTGAGCTACCTATTTAGAGCAAAGAGGTACTTTAGCCCCAAGCAACTTCTCCTACTGTACAAAGCACAGGTTAGACCAGGCCTGGAATATTGCTCCCATATATGAAGCTCGGCCCCAAAACATTCACTTAACCTATTTGACAGCATACAAAGACGAGCAGTTCGACTTATTGGAAACCCTTCACTCATATCGAATCCACAACCGTTGGTGCACAGAAGACAAGTCGCTGACCTCTGCTTGTTCTATAGGTTACTTACATGGTAGATGTTCTTAGGAACTCAAAGACATTGTCCCTCGAAATGCAACTTTTGGGCGCCCTGCTGCTAATGCTGCTCATGACCATACAGTACACTTGACAGCCGCGAGGACTTCAACTTTTCAAAATTCCTTCTGTTACAGGACAAGCAAAATTTGGAACTCGCTTCCTGGGGATATATTTCCAGAAGACTGCAATTTGCAACAATTAAAGTGCAGAACTAACAGACATCCGCAAGCATCTCGCGGCACTGTTGAATCGTTATAGGTTCGCCTTTCCCGGGAGAAGTATTAAAAAAAAAAAGTTGAGCTATCAGTTAGAAAATTTTAGTTTTTGTTTTTTGTTTAAGACTTTCGGGGGCTTTAGCATTCAGGGTGAATCCATTCGCAACATTGCAAAAGCAATAAACTGCTCTCCGACAATGATATTCAATGCTTTGCAAGCTAAAAAACTTCCTGAAACCAGAGGACGTCCGCTTAAAATGTCCCCTAAAGACAAAAAGAGATTAGTCAGGAAAGCCCTGGCGAACCCCTTTATGTCCTCCAAAGACCTAAAACAAGAAACATTGATTAAAGTCAGTGCCAGGACGATTCGCCGAGTCTTAGTGAATGCAAAGCTGTACGCTCGAGCCCCAAGGAAAGTGCCATTGTTAAAGAAATATACATCTACACAAACGCATGGACTTTGCTAAGTTTTACCACATGCCACACGATCCCCTCCCGGCAACAAAGCAGTGGAGATATATAAAGGGTCCGCCATTTAACGTTTTTTTTTTAACTAGTGTTTATTTCGCGAATGGTAACCTTCCGCTGAACGAATATGGTTGTGTATACGCTTGAACAATGCTGGGAAATATTGCGACATTACTTTGAAAATTATGGTAATGTTGCAGAATGTGTGCGAAAATTGCGTACGGATTTTGGAAGAAGAGAAGCACCGTCAGCTTTGTATGTTCGTTATCTTGTGAAAAAAGTGAAAGAAACTGGCATCCTCATCGATAAACCAAAGCGTGAAAAGCCAAAAACAGTGCGTACACCCGAGAAAATTGCTGCTGTGGCAGAAAGTGTGCGTGAGGCATAATTGGGCCATTTTTCTTCGAAAATGAGCAAGGAGTGGCCGTTACAGTCAATGGCGATCGTTATCGGGCCATGTTGATCGAATTTTTGTTCACAAAAATTAAAGAGGAGGATATTGGCAATATTTGGTTTCAACAGGGCGATACGTGCCACACAGCCGAAGCTACACTCGATGTTTTGCGCCCTGTTTTTGAAGATCGCATTATCAGCTGCAGAGCTAATGTCGTTTGGCCACCGCGGAGCTACGATTTGACACCGTTGGACTATTATTTGTGGGGTGCCGTAAAAGATAAGTGTTACGCCGACATGCCAGAGACAATTGACGCCTTAAAGGACAATATTTGTTAAGCCATTGGTGAAATACAGCTGCACACAATCGATAATGTGCTTAAAAATTGGACCGATCGTGTAGGCTACTGCATGGCCAGACGAGGCAGCCATTTGAATGAAATTATTTTGCATTATTAACCGGAAGGATTGTACTTTCAAATAAAAAAAGAAATTTGAGAAAATATTCAGTAGTTTTTTTTATAGCATTTTCAAAAAAAAAGTTATTTGGCGGACCCTTTATAATGGAGCGACGAATCCAAAATAAATCTGTTTGGAATGGACGGTGTATCACTTTTAAGTCTCCCCGGAAAAGTCTTTGCCAAGTTGCTGGAAACGCATTGCAGAGCTGTGGTTGAGGCACGATTAGGAGATGAGCAGTGCGGCTTTCGTCCCGGCAGAAACACAACCGATCAGTTATTCACTCTCAGAATGGTACTTGAGAAGGCTTAGGAGTATGCTACACCTGTTTACGCCTGCTTCGTAGATTTGGAGAAAGCATACGACCGAGTCCCCCGAGGGAAACTCTGGAGTCTATTACAGGAGTATGGAATTGCGACACAACTAGCGGAAAGACGACAGCGTTGGCTGCTCCAGTGAACTGCACCCAATCAACCAGCAAAGGCAGTGGTATTGCTGCTGGGCATGCCACTCCCAGCGGGTCTGGGTGTAATTCTAAGGTGACTACTGACGCTCAGTTGACTCGCTCGCATACTGCACCCAAGGGCACAGTGCCGTAATTTTAACCAAGCCGGCAAGCCGGCAAAACCGAGTAACGCAGACTTTGGTCGCGCCAAAGGTAAAAATGAGCCTGCCAGGTTCAGTACAATTGGTCGTCCTGGACAGGCTGCCTGTCACAGAGGAAAGGGTCCTAAAAAAGCCCAATTACTACGGCAGGCTCGATCTGATAAAGATCAATGAACACCTTCAAGGTGTTACAGGCGAACCTCCATCATGCTAAGGGCGCGTCCGCTACCCTTAGTAAGAGGTTGGCCGAGGAGAAGATAACTCTGGGTCTCATCCAAGAACCTTGGGTTATCCGCGGACTTATAAGAGGACTTGGAAATAGGGCAGGTGAGCTTATTTACAAACGCGATGAGCCAGTGCCAAGAGCGGCCTGCTTTATCGACAAAAATATCGACTTTCTTCCCATTCCAGAATATACAACAAAAGACTTAGTGTCCCTACTAACGGAGGTACCGACCGACAGAGGCACTCAATACATCGTGTGTGCCTCGGCGTACTTCCCCGGCGACGACGACAACATTCCGCCAACAGAAGTCCAAAATGTAATTCGCTACTGCCAGAGGAACAACCTACACTACATCATCGGGTGTGATGCCAATGCGCATAATATGATCTGGGGAAGCAGCGATAACAACAAAAGAGGTGAGTGTCTTTTAGATTTTCTAGTTAGTAGTAATGTTGATATTCTTAACAAAGGTTCTAAACCAACCTTTATAAATGCGATACGCGAAGAGGTAATTGACCTCACTCTTGCTAGCCCATTTATATCAAATTTCATTGAAAATTGGCATGTGTCAGATGAAGCCTCACTGTCAGACCACCAGCATATTAGGTTTGACATACCAGGTCAATTAACACAGGCCCCAAATAGGTACGATCCCAAGTCAACGGACTGGAGAATGTATCAAGGACTTGTCCTCTCTAAGACGGATATGCTTGTTTCGTCAATTGAGTCCACGTGGGACCTTGATGAAGCAGCATACCAGCTAAATAAAGTGTTGATAACCTCCTACCAAAGTAGTTGTGTCAGTAAAACCAGCCTGTGTAAACGTAAGGTTCCCTGGTGGAATGACCAACTTGCTAAGCTCAGGAAGAAGGTTAGAAAACTCTTTAACCGAGCTAAACAAACCAAAATGTGGGACGAATATAGGCTCGCCCTCACAGAATACAACTCAGAACTGAGAAGATTGAAAAGAGCATCATGGAGAAAATGCTGCGAAGACATAGCAGACATGCCGGTTGCAGCACGTATCCATAAAGCTCTGCGTAAAGATCATACCAACTGAGTAGGTTTGCTAAAGAAAACTTATGGCACTTACACAACGGACCGTACGGACACAATCAAAACCTTACTTCAGGTTCATTTCCCAGGTTCGTCTCTCCGAGAAACACACGATAACTCGAACGATATTGACACTAAGGTCTCTGCTTCAAGTAGGGTTAATAGTCTATCTGGCAAGATCTTCAGTCCAGACAAGGTAAGATGGGCAATTGGCTCTTTCAAACCTTTCAAGGCCCCTGGGGGTGACGGCATATTCCCAGCCCTAATTCAAAGGGTTATAGACGTTATACTTCCTGCGGTTATTGCCTTATTTAGCAAGTTACAACTGGGGATACATTCCATTCTCCTGGAGACAAGTGAATGTAATCTTTATTCTAAAAAATGGCAACAGGCCAAGCGAACTGCCTAAATCATACAGACCTATCAGTCTAACATCCTTTGTTCTTAAAACCATGGAGAGACTCATCGATGTTCATATTAGAAGACAGTTAGAACTATCTAACTCTCTTCACTCAAGTCAATTTGCGTACAGAAAGGGTAAATCCACTGAGGGTGCTCTTCATTGCCTTGTCAGAAAGGTAGAAGAAACTTTCAGATCCAAGGAAATTGCCCTCTGTGCTTTTTTGGACGTTGAGGGAGCCTTCGACAATACCGGCTACGACTCGATCGCTAAGGCAATCAGATGCAAAGGTATCGAAGACCCGACCAACCAATGGATCAGAGCCATGCTGGAAAGTCGGATAATTACATCCTCCTCCGGAGGTGTGTCGGTGTCTGTAACGGCAGCAAAAGGCTGCTCCCAAGGGGGAGTACTCTCTCCTCTCTTGTGGTCACTAGTCGTCGACAGTCTACTAGTCAGTCTGCATAGCCTAGGCTTTAGTGCCATCGGCTACGCTGACGACCTAGCGATCATCATTAGTGGAAAGCTCAGCGCTACCATTACCTGTAGGATGCAGAACGCACTTCTACATGTCTCAGAATGGTGCAATTTGGAAGGAATTTCCATAAATCCTAGTAAAACCATTCTAGTGCCTTTTACAAGGAAGAGATTGGTTAATCTTAACACTATAAACTTTGAGCTACTCCAATGAAGTCAAATATCTCGGAATTGTCCTTGATAAGAAGCTCAACTGGAACTCACAAATCAAGTCCGCCACAGAACGTGCCACTAGAGCCATGTGGGCCAGTAGGCAACTTTATGGCAGAACTTGGGGTCTAAACCCCAAAATGATACACTGGCTGTATATCATGATGGTAAGGCCCATTATCACATACGCGGCAATTGTCTGGTGGCCGAAAGTTCTCCAACGGACAACGGCAAATAGACTACAAAAATTACAGCGTATTGCCTGTCTCGGCATCACGGGTGCAATGCGCACTTGCCCTACTACAGCATTAGAAGCTATTACAGGGCTTTCACCCCTACATATATTTATTAGGAAAGTGGCAGCTAGATGTGCTATTAAGCTACAGCTAGAATACAAGTTTAAAACAGCTGACCATGTGGGACACCTGGAAATACTTAACTCAATCCCAAATATGGACATGTTCTGTTCCACCCCCGACATTATGGTTAGGGAGTATAGTTTTGGGAAATTATTTGAGGTAGAAATAATGGACCGCGCGAAATGGGACAATGGTGTTCCGACACTAAACCCCAAAAGTTTGGTCTGGTACACGGACGGATCGAAAATGGAATCTGGAGTTGGTGCTGGTGTCTCTGGACCCAATACCAAAGTCTCAATACCTATGGGAATGTGTCCCACGGTTTTTCAGGCTGAAGTCCATGCCATTGAGGTCTGCGCCGATTTAATCTCCAGTAAGGGAATTAAAGGCGCCACAATACAAATCTTCTCAGATAGTCAAGCGGCTTTACAAGCTCTTTCGTCCAACACGATGGACTCAAAAACAGTAAAGTGCTGCTACGATGCCTTGCAAGTCCTATCCAAACACAACAAGGTTAAACTTGATTGGGTACCTGGTCATCAAGGTATTGAGGGCAACGAATCGGCGGACCAATTAGCTAGGGCTGGTTCGGAATCCGCGTTCTGTGGACCAGAACCTTATTGCAGAGTCAATTGGGCTACTGCTTT
The DNA here is from genome assembly GCA_949372485.1 of Cheilosia soror. Lineage (NCBI taxonomy): Eukaryota > Metazoa > Arthropoda > Insecta > Diptera > Syrphidae > Cheilosia > Cheilosia soror. The sequence goes on along the minus strand of OX443561.1, from coordinate 59,293 downwards.
AGGTCTAATTAACAACTGGGAACATCAACTTCGTCTAAACCACTGGGAAAATGTTCCGGGCTTAAGACAATCCAAAAGTTTAATTAAACCTTACTCCTACAAGGAAATCCTCAACCTAAATAAGGATTATATCAGAAGGCTGGTGGGCTTTCTCACAGGCCATTGGGGCTTGAGATATCATCTTAACAAAATGAACTTGTGCCCGGAGATAGAATGTAGGTTGTGTCTTGAGGATGTAGAATCCTCCGAACACATTCTCTGTGATTGCCCGGCACTTCATTGGTTAAGAAAACGTATCTTCAACAAGGAGATACTTTTACCAGCAGAGTTCAGCAACTCCGCTACTAAGGACATAGTGGCCTTCACTAGGGAAGTCACACGTCTCTTAGAATAACCTTATCCCTTCCGATACAATAGATCTTTTAGGTCGCAGTGTCAGCCAAATGGGCAGGGAATTTATAACAAAAAAAAAAATGGAATGGATGGTTCTCTCTTGAGAGCCATTCAATCTCTTTACACAAACTGTAAAAGCTGTGTTCGGGTAAACGGCGTTAAATCTATACCTTTCACCGTGGGCGTTGGACTTCGCCAGGGGTGCGTCTTGTCCCCTCTCTTTTTCAATATTTGGCACTTCAAAAATAAGTCTAAACGCTCCGCGTCAGAGAAATAATCTGTAATTTTTCACAAAGGCGCTGCGGTGAGTTCAACGCGTCGTTGAAAACGCACTCTGTGTGACAGGAAATATGTATTGCTGTATATTTACAATACAACGAACGGTAGAAAATGGTAATTTGAAATTCATCGCCTACTTGCCTCCTTCAGGTGTCAGTTCGGGGTGAAATTTGAAAGTAAGTAATAAAATGTTGTTAATACGTATGTTTATGTAGTATGTATTACTTTTTATTTGATTAACAAGGGTTCAGTTACTCAACCTAAGGACATTTTAAGAGGGTATTATTTTAAACATAAAATTTGCTGAAATGACTCTGAGATTATGCAAGATTCGCAATAAACGAGAAAGTTATGTCCGACCCAGTCGTGCACATTTTTGAAAGTGTAGATAAAATCTGAAAAAAAAAAACTTGCTGCTGTAATGCTACGTTTCCACCGGAGATTAACTCCGAGATTAGGATTAATTTTCGTTAACCTCGTATAAATCTCGAGATTTATCATACAAAAATTAATCTCATAAAAAGGAGATTAAAAATTAATCTCCTAAACTTACTAGGTTTACATGTAGAGTTCGGTCTCTGAACACACTCTCCACAGGTCGAAATGTCTAAAATTAAAAGCAAATAGATCTACATTTGACATTTATGTCATAGGTTAGCAAAAGAAAAAAATTGTTTTTTTTTGTACCTACCCCTAAATAATAACGACTTCTTGCCAATACAACCGTTAAAACGTTCATACATATTAGTTTTGAGGACAAAATGATGCGGAAATAATATTTTTAGATAGGCGTAGCATGAAAACTCATATAGAAAATATGGGTAAAATAAATTTTATTAGTTATGATAAAATATACATAAGTTTTTAAATTAATCTTCATCTTCATCAGATATGTCACTATTAATTTCTTCATAATCATATGATTCTTCATTACTGATTTCATCATTTAAAAAGAAACAGAGTTTTAATACATTAGTCATAACTAATAACATTACATCTCGGATCTATCGCTTAATTATACAGGGTGTTCCAGTTAAGCGGTATAATCCTTTAAGGGAAGATTCCTGAAGTTCACAAAAAATTGTACCGCTGGGTGGGGGGTCTATTTTCATCGTATTTCCCGTTATAGTCCATCAAAGTAGGTGACCTCTAATTTGGAGGTGTTACCACTTAAATCGCTATAACTTATAAACTATTACGTACAGAAACTGTTTTGTACATTTTAAAAGGACAATTTAGTAGCGCATAATGCTTAGAATGCTTATGTTGTCTTAAATATGTATTTTGACCAAAATCGTTAGAGCGGTTTTTTGTAAAATTATGCTGACAGATGTTACAATTTGGATTCGAAAATCACTGTTATTAAACTGTTTAGCTGAAAACTGAGTACGACGTATTCTTCAGGATATAAGCATTACCTAGCAGTTACATTTTTAACCAAATCGAAAATGGCGTTTTTGAGATATGTGTAGTTTTTAAAGTACCGTTTTTAGCGATCGGGGTGGAAATCGAAGGACGCATTCATGGTTCAAAAAACACTGTTTTTTAACTGTTTACCTCAAAACTGAGCAAATGGTATTACTATGGATTTAAGTATTACTTGACAGTAACATTTTTATCATAATCGAAAATGGCGTTTTAGAGATATGAGCAGTTTTTTAAAGTACTATTATTAGGGATTTGGGTGGATATCAAAGGACGCAGTCTTTTTAGGGAAAAACTGGGTTTACTATCAAGTTAAGAATGACAATAGTACCTTAAAATATTTTTTTTAAAAATCATTTTTACCGTTTTCGAGAAAAAGCCAATTTTCAAAACTGCCGTTGCTTGACTTTTTAAAGTACATAATATTATTAGGGATTTGGGTAGATATCAAAGGACGCAGTCTTTTTAGGAAAAACTCAGTTTGCTATCAAGTTAAGAATGACAATAGTACCTTAAAACTAATTTTTTTTAAAAATCATTTTTACCGTTTTCGAGAAAAAGACAATTTTCAAAACTGCCGTTGCTGGACTTTTTAGCGAAAAACTGGGTATGCAGTCATTTTAAGCATGCCTACATTAACTCAATGATCAATTTTGGTTCAAATCGTTAGAGCCGTTTTCGAAAAAATCTTAATTGTTTAATATTTCGTAAAATGTTTATAAACACTGTTTTGCAACTGTTTAGCTCAAAACTGGCATATGGTATTACTATGGATTTAGGCATTACCTGAAAGTAACATTTTTATTATAATCAAAAATGGCGTTTTTGAGATATGAGCAGTTTTTAAAGTACATGCTATTATTAGGGATTTGGGTAGATATCAAAGGACGCAGTCTTTTTAGGAAAAACCGAGTTTGCTATCAAGTTAAAAATGACAATAGTACCTTAAAAATATTTTTTTTTAAAAATCGTTTTTACCGTTTTCGAAAAAAAGCCAATTTTCAAAACTGCCGTTACTGGACTTTTTAGCGAAAAGCTGGGTATGCAGTCATGTTAAGCATGCCTGCATTAACTCAACGATCAATTTTAGTTCAAATCGTTAGAGCCGTTTTCGTAAAAATCGTATGAGCAGTTTTTTAAAGTACAATTATTAGGGATTTGGGTGGATATCAAAGGACGCAGCCTTTTTAGGGAAAATTTGAGTTTGCTATCAAGTTAAGAATGACAATTGTACCTTAAAACTAATTTCTTTTTAAAATCATTTTTACCGTTTTCGAGAAAAAGCCAATTTTCAAAACTGCCATTGCTTGACTTTTTAAAGTACATACTATTATTAGGGATTTGGGTAGATATCAAAGGACGCAGTCTTTTTAGGAAAAACTGAGTTTGCTATCAAGTTAAGAATGACAATAGTACCTTAAAACTAATTTTTTTTAAAAATCATTTTTACCGTTTTCGAGAAAAAGCCAATTTTCAAAACTGCCGTTGCTTGACTTTTTAGCGAAAAACTGGGTATGCAGTCATGTTAAGCATGCCTACATTAACTCAACGATCAATTTTGGTTCAAATCGTTAGAGCCGTTTTCGTAAAATGTTTATAAACACTGTTGTGCAACTGTTTAGCTCAAAACTGAGCAAATGGTATTACTATGGATTTAAGCATTACCTGAAAGTGACATTTTGATCATAATCGAAAATGGCGTTTTTGAGATATGAGCAGTTTTTTAAAGTATTAAAAAACTTAGGGATTTGGGTGGATATCAAAGGACGCAGCCTTCATTCATTCATTCATTTTCATTCATTTTCAATGGTCCGCTTGTCCATTAAGTGGGTCGCGGGTGTAGGTTGCTCAAGTGGACCCTCCACAGCTCTCGATCCTCCGCCATCGACTCTAAATCATCAAGGGCAATCCCCATACGGGTAGAGGAGAGATTATGAATTTGATCTAACCATCTCATCCTGGGTCTACCTAGGGGACGCCTGCCCGATGGTACGGATTCCATAGCACGTCGTGGAATCCTTGTCGGGGACATGCGTTTAACATGCCCAAACCACCGAAGCATGGATCGCTCCGTCCGGAGAAGTAGCTGCTCGACATTGAGTTCCTCACGTATTCTAGTATTTCTGATGCGATCTCTACGGGTCACACCAGCAATACAACGGAGAAATCTCATTTCGGCAGCTTGTATTCGCGATCTTATTCTTTCGGTCATTACCCAAACCTCATGACCATAGGTAAGAGTTGGAACAAACACCGAATTAAAGACTGACAACTTAGCTTTGACACCAAGTTCAGTCCTCCTGATAACAGAATGACCAAGCTGTCTCAAAATCGATCCAGCCTGACCAATCCTACAGGAAAACTCGGCATTGCTCCTTCCATCACTCGTGAATAAGACCCCGAGATACTTAAACTTCTCCACCTGTTTCAATGGGACTCCACTAACATGCAGAGTGCATTGAACAGGCGTTCTGGAGACAACCATCACTTCAGATTTGTTCACATTTACCCTCATCTCAGCTTCAACACAAACGGCTACAAACCGATCGAGTGCGCGCTGAAGTTCAGTCTGAGAGGACCCAAGGATGACCAAGTCATCAGCGAAGAGCAAATGACTTATCCTCAGATCTCCCAATTCGAAACGTTCCTCGCCAAGACTGCGCTGTAACATCCAGTCCATATAAGTAATGAAAAGGAGAGGAGACAAGACGCACCCCTGGCGAAGTCCAACGCCCACGGTGAAAGGTATTGATTTAACGCCGTTTACCCGAACACAGCTTTTACAGTTTGTGTAAAGAGATTGAATGGCTCTCAAGAGAGAACCATCAATTCCATACTCCTGCAATACACTCCAGAGTTTCCCTCGAGGGACTCGGTCATATGCTTTCTCCAAATCTACGAAGCAAGCGTAAACAGGTGTAGCATACTCCCAAGCCTTCTCAAGTACCATTCTGAGAGTGAATAACTGGTCGGTTGTGCTTCTGCCGGGACGAAAGCCGCACTGCTCATCTCCTAATCGTGCCTCGGCCACAGCTCTGCAACGCGTTTCCAGCACCTTGGCAAAGACTTTTCCGGGGAGACTTAAAAGTGATATACCCCTGTAATTGGAGCAATCCCTTTTATCCCCTTTCTTGAAAAGGGGCACAATCACCCCAATCTGCCAATCGCTGGGAGTTTCGCCGCATTCCCAGGCCACTTTAATGACACGAGAGAGCCATTTGACTCCCTCTTCACCTAAGGCCTTTAGCATTTCTGGCCGGATTTCATCCACTCCGGCAGATTTGCCAGCTTTTAGCGAATTGATCGCAAAAGTGACTTCCTCTACCGTGGGACTATTTTCCGCCCTGCTTAAGGCGATGGATGTGTCATCCTCAATGCCCTGGATTGGATTGAGCAATTCGGAAAAGTGCTCGCTCCATCTGCGCAAGATGTCCTCCTCATTAGAAAGAAGTGTACCATCTTTGGATTTGACTCCTTCGATAATGTTCCACTTCCTTCCTCTAAGACGGCGGATGGTCTGCCAGAACACCTTGCTTGCAGATCTGTGATCACGGTCCAATTTTTCGCCGAACTCCTTCCAAGACTGTTCTTTGGCTGCTTTAACAGCCAATTTGCAAGTTCTTCGCGCCTCAATGTACCGGTTTCGAGAAGGAGAGTCCCCCAAGTGAATCCACACCTTGAAAGCCTTCTTCTTCTCTCTGATAGCTTCTTGAACTCCGGGGGTTTTAAACCACGCAGTTCTTTTCTCACCACCAGCCGCCACACCGAGCCGCTTCACTCCGCAAACATGTCCTGCAGAGGCAATAACTGCTGTTGAAAACAACTGCCATTCTTCCTCTACATTCAATGGAACATTTGGAATTTGTTCAAACCTTGCAGATACCTGCCGTGCAAATTCCTCCCGTATCTCATCGTTCTGCAGCCCCTCCCACCGTATGCGCGTAACCATCCTTGGTTTACGCTTTGGCAGGATAGGTATTTGATCATTGAGATACAATTTGCACAGCACCAGGTGGTGATCAGTTGACAGTTCAGCCCCTCTCAAAACACGAACATCACAAACCATCCTTTTAATACACGACGGTACCACAAAGAAATCTATCAGCGATTTCTGCTGCAGACTTCGACGGTACCATGTGTATTTATGGATATCTTTGTGTGGAAAGAAAGTGTTCATAATGGACATTCCATTTGAACAACAAAAGTCCAACAACTTCGCAGCCTTTTTAGGGAAAAACTGAGTTTGCTATCAAGTTAAGAATGACAATAGTAGGTACCTTAAAAATAATTTTTTTTTTACCTTTTTCGAGGAAAAGGCTATTTTCAAAACTGCCGTTGCTGGACTTTTAAGCGAAAAGCTGGGTATGCAGTCATGTTAAGCATGCTTACATTAACTCAACTATCAATTTTGGTTCAAATCATTAGAGCCGTTTTCGAAAAATTCTAAATTTAGGCATATTTCGTCATATTTCGTAAAATTGTAATATGGGAGTTACCGTTAATATTAGGGCTAGCATAGAAAAAAACCGTCCCGAGCGGGAAGCCTACAAACTCTGTCTATTCTGAAGACTTTTTCAGAAGTGTTCACAAAAAAATAAAAAACGACGATGTACGGGAGGAAAAATAAAACGACGTTACGCTTCGATGATCGACCACTAATGAATGAATTTATTATTTGTTGCTTTCTTTTATAGGTACATAAGATGTTTTGTTTAGCCAAGTTTCAAAAATACAAAAAAGATGGCGGACCTTGGCACTTAGGCGCCGGATTTAAATCAAATTGTCAACACAAGAAAGTACTAGATTTTGTTTATAATTAGTATTAATGAGGTTGGGAAATTTACAATATATGTACATAAATAGTTCAGTTGAGTTTTCAGTTGGACTTTATTGATTATGACTAAACATTCCGCCCCCTTTGAAAGGTCTCACTTTCAACAAGGTAAGATCGCCAGCTTGCAGATACTACGTCTCATCGTGCCCTTTGAAGTTCGCACCTCCGCCACTCGAATTTTGCCATCCGCTCCCGCAATGGTTTTAACGACTCGTCCAAGCAACCATCTCTGTGAAGGAACATTATCTTCATGGATGATGACTAAAGAGTTGATGGCTAGATTTGGCTGAACTGATGACCATTTTGTGCGACCTTGCAGTTCGTTGATGTATTCACTGGACCAGCGTTGCCAGAAGTGTGTTTTCACCGCTGTGATTTTTCGCCAACGTTGAAGAAAACTTATGTCGTTGACATTTACTCCTGCCTCAGGAATAGATCTAAGAGGGGCACCAATGAGGAAGTGACCCGGGGTAAGTGCTTCAATGTCGCTTGGGTCTGATGAAAGGGGTGTAAGAGGTCGAGAATTCATAATAGCCTCGATGTCGACTAGCGCCGTTGACAATTCTTCAAACGCTTTAATGGTGCTATGAAGGCATCCGACGACAAATCCGATACAGCCTCAAGATTCACAGCCTTGGATGCGAAACAGATGAAAACAGCGATGTATGTTTTATAAGGCACCTTGCCCCTAATCTTATAGTATGTGAGAATTGGTCCACAGAAATCTACTTCACAACATGTATAGGGTCTAGTTACGGTAAGTCTCTCTGTAGGTAGATTTCCCATAATCTGATGAAGTAGTGTTGGCCGATACCTGACGCAGTGTATGCAGTTTCGTACCGTTTGCCTTGCGATTTCTCGTGCATTTACTATCCAAAAGGTATTTCTTATTAACGCGACGAGTGTTTTAGCTCCTGCATGGTAATTTGATTGACGCAAATGCCTGACCAACAATTTAGCAAAGCCCACATTTTTTGGAAGAAGCAACGGATGTTTTCTCTCCTCCGGAATGCTCGAGTTCTGTAATCGGCCGCCTACTCTGAGTAACGGAATACCGTTTTTTTCTTCTAAGAATGGGTTCAACCACTTGATGGATCCTTTAAGACTTTGACCATTGTTAATTGCAGCAATTTCTTCTGCGAATGAATGCTGTTGAATGACAAAAACAATATGAGTTAAAGCATCATCTAGTTCTTTGGTCCATTGGAAATTCTGAGCACAAAGTATTTTTAGAAAGATTATAAAATCTTAAAACATATGCGAAGATGCGAAGGAGTTTTTTATATGAGCTATATTTATCAATGATATTCAACAGATACGAATAATCTCCCTTTTTGCAAATCAAGACGGTTTTCCTTTTTTCAAGGGACAGCTGTTCCGATGATAACTGGAAATTATCGTTGAGGGGCCAGTTCTCTGGGCTCTCTAAAAGGAATCGAGGACCTATAAACCAAATAGATAGCGATAATTCAGCTACTGTACATCTTCTAGAAACTATGTCTGCTGGGTTATCTAGCGTTCTAACATGCCCCCATTCCACTCCAAGACAATTTTCTTGAATTTCAGCAACCCTGTTTCCTACAAAAGTTGTTAACTTTGAAGTGTGAGTTCGAATCCAATGTAGAACTATTTCTGAGCCTGTCCAGAAGTAAACTTTCGAAATGCAATTTTTAAATATACCTTTGATTTTTGCCCATAGTTTTGCTAATAAATGTGCTGCACAAGGTTCGAGACGAGGTATTTGTTTCTTTTTTGCCGGCGAAACTCGTGACTTTGCAACCAGCAGCTTTACCGAAGTATGTCCTAAGAGGTTTGTGGATCTTACGTAGATGCAGCACCCGTAGGCATTAAGGGAGGCATCAGAAAATCTATGAATTTGAATATCCTGTTTATTGTTTATTAGCGCAAATCTAGGAACTGATAAATCCCTAAGAGACTGAAGATCTACTACGAACTGTCTCCACTCTGTATCTAAAGACTGTGGAATCGACTCATCCCAATCCAATTTTTCGACCCACAGCTTCTGCAGTATAACTTTTGCCTTTATGATTATGGGACTCAGCGGTCCCATAGGGTCAAATAATGACGAAGACAACGAAAGTATTGATCTTTTTGTATAATGCGAGTAGCTACGATTTGAATGATATGAGAAGTTGAAGCTGTCGTTTAAAGAATCCCATGTTATGCCAAGTGCACTGGTTACTGTAGAGTCGTTAAGTTTAAGATTTTTATTTCAGTGTGTGCTTTTAATGTCCTTTTCATCCATTGCGGTAATATTGCTATGCCATTTGGATAGTTCTAAGCCTGCTGAAGTTAGGATACTGACAACCTCTTCCTGAATGTGTTGCAAGGTTTCGATGTCGTCCGCGCCTGTTAACATATCGTCTACATAGAAATCTGAATTGAGAACTTGCGATCCTAGTTTATGAGTAACAGCCCATTTTTCGCTGAGATAACGAAGACAACGAATTGCGAAGAAAGGTGCTGACGATGTCCCATAAGTTACTGTATTTAATTCATATGATTTAATAGACGACTGTTCTTCATCTCTCCTCAAGTGCTACATATCTCCGAAAAGCTATATCGTAAGAAGAACCAAGAGAACTGGGGTTTTCCTTAAATGGAAGCTTCACTATCAAACGACCATCTGCAGACTCCTCTATACATTCTTTACAAAATGTTTCTCACATTGAGTTTGCTCCTCCGTCAGTTGTAACTTTTTTCCACTAACTTCCTCCAACTCCCAAAATCTTTCGACGTATTCAGATAAGGAATTGTCAGTTAAACTGAGTAAACAACTTTGCTTTGATGAATTTGGATTTGACTTAAATCTTCCGGATAAGATCCAGCCTAGTAATGTCTTTTGCAGAGATGGCAATTCATCCCCTAATTTAATTTGTCCCACACACAGCAGATCAAAAAAGGCCTCTGCCCCCAATAGCAAATCGATTTGTGATGGTTCATTAAAGTGTTCGTCTGCTAGTTCTATATTTCCTGGAAGATTCCAATTCGAAGTGTTGAACGTGGAGTCTGGTTGATAACCCGTGATAACTGGAGTAACTAGATATTCCAGTGACATTTCAAAATTATTGAACCTAGACCGAATGGTTGTTTGCGTTTGACTTCTTATCTTTGTCTCGCCTACTCCTACTCCAATTATGTCGACCTCTTTCTTCCATTTTTTGAGTTTTAAATCGGTCGCGAATTTGTCACGAATAAGATTAACCTGCGATCCCGAATCCAAGAGTGCTCTTCCGATTTGATAAATTCCTGATAAATCTCGTACCAAAACTAGTGCTGTTGCTAAAATTACTTGATCATGTGAGGTTGTACTATGTTTTCCAGATGCAGTATGCACGGCTGCCGACGTCGACGGCGACGGTTCTGCTGGTGGAGAGGGTTGATTGGTTTCGCGCTGTTGATCTCTGTGAAGCAGAGTATGGTGAGACTGTTTACATTGCTTGCATCTAAAGCTGGATGGACAGTTCGAAACATTGTGCCCTTTGCTTAAACAGTTAATACCTAACCCTAACTTTTTCACGGTAGATCCCTCACTGATAAATTATTGAAAGAAGTGCACGCTGTTATTGCATGAGCTTGGTCCTTGCAAAATATGCAGTTTCGTCGAATCGCGGTTAATGATGTATGAGTACGATGACTACTATTAAATAATTTTGGTTTGTTAAATTGCTTATGGGCTGACTCCCCACGAACTATTTTACTTTCACGAGCTTCTAGATACCTACAGCGATTTCCTAACACAGACGCACATTCCTCTCATGTTGGAAGCTTTTTGTAGTCTAATTGTTCTTCCCATTTTGACTGGGTTTCAGAATCCACTTTAGACATAGCCATATATATTATCACTGCATTGCAGATATCATTTTCTGATCCTAGCGACGATAACGAATTGTATAAAGCCGTAATATTATCAATCAAATCTCTTAAATGCGATGCTGATGCTTTCGGTATTTTTGGTAACTCAAATAGAGCCGAGATATTTTCTTGGAAGATAAGGCAATCATTGTCATAGCGTTCTCTGAACCTGCAGAAAGCCTTAGGATAATTCTCCTCTGTTATTTGAAACGCCCTAACCGTACCCAATGCCTGGTCCGTTAGACAAGTAAGTAAGTGATTGAACTTTTCGATCTTTGTTAAGGAAGAGTCTTGATCAACCAAATTAGTAAAACGGTTTATGAAATTTTTGTAGTCCGAGTACTTTCCAAAAAATTGGGGTAATTGAAGCTTGGGCAAATGATTTACAGGATGTGGAACCGTAAAAGATGCATCCATTGTACTAATACGACGATCTGGTCCCATCAACGAAATAATTTTTGTTTTGGTACTAATGTAAAGTTCTTCTAATTCACTTCGATTTCCATTCGATGGAGCGAATTTTTCGATTTGTGTTTGAATTGATATTGCTTGTTTGAAATAAGAGTCTAAGATTCCAAGTCGACATTCTAAATCTGCGGGAGACAACGAGGATCCCTTTGATTCTATTAAGTTTTTAATTCGCGTAATGCTCCCCTTAGTTGTGGAACGTTGTTGATTTAAATACTCTTCATGTGATTGAGAATCATCTGGCATTGCGACTTTCAAACAATTGCAATTTTTCGAGGAGAAATAGGAATGACGATATTAATATAACTGGCGAATGTGAAAATTGGAAGCGAGAAATGTATTTGGGGTGGTTAAAAAACGAGCGAAAACGAGCGAACGGTTATTTCTTAATCTCTTTATCTATTGACGAAGTAGGTATATTATAATATGCTGATAGGCTACGACCTACGACGAATGTGCTGGCAAAAGGAGTCAATAACAGTAGGTAATTTTTCAATTCTACAAACATATAGCAGAAATTAGTAATGCTGACGTGGTCAATGGATCGAAGCTTCCTATTCGCCTACGAAGTAAAAATGTCTATCCCGAATTTTTATCCGTTGCTTCGACGAACATTTTTCAACATATGTGTGCAATGTGTATAATTATTTGGATATATGTAAAAAATTACTGCATGCAAATACTATATACTATACATATATATAATAGGATTTATGCGAAGGTGCGCTCAACAATCTTTCCCGACTTTTGTTTGTCCAAATGAAAAATTTAACGCGCACATTCGTATGTATAATAATAGTTAAATGTGAATACATTGCATTGGTGTAGAATATCTCTACTTATCTCTTCTCCCAAGCTTGATCGTGTACCTCTCTTTCCGATGCTGCTACTGTTGGACCGTTGGGTAATGCTGTTGTCTCTGGAACTGTTGTCACTGGAACCCTTATCTGCTTGTCCGCAATCCGTTACCGTTACCGCTTACCGAAACCGACCCGACACCCCGTTTGTGCGAATATTTTCCAATGTAATTATGCACTTTTATAGTAAATCACTCTAATTCTTTCTGTCTTTGTTTCAAATTGAAACTGTATTTAGTTTATTCACTTAGGTTCTTTTTATTTTATTTTTTCGCGAATGAGCAACTAATCTCGTGCCCTACTTCTACGTTCGGCGCCAAAATGTCTATTCTGAAGACTTTTTCAGAAGTGTTCACAAAAAAATAAAAAACGACGATGTACGGGAGGAAAAATAAAACGACGTTACGCTTCGATGATCGACCACTAATGAATGAATTTATTATTTGTTGCTTTCTTTTGTAGGTACATAAGATGTTTCGTTTAGCCAAGTTTCAAAAATACAAAAAAGATGGCGGACCTTGGTACTTAGGTGCCTGTTTTAAATCAAATTGTCAACACAAGAAAGTACTAGATTTTGTTTATAATTAGTATTAATGAGGTTGGTAAATTTACAATACATGTAAATAAATAGTTCAGTTGAGTTTTCAGTTGGACTTTATTGTTTATGACTAAACAAACTCTAAATATGAAGTTTGAAGCAAATCCGTCCAAGCGTTTAGATTCCCCAGGGGTGGGACAGACAGACATACGGACGGACAGAATTGCGAGACCCACTTTTTTGAGTTCCCCTATCATCGTAATATCAGAATTGATCAAAATCTCGAGTTCGAACTTTTGTACGAAAACAATATCTTTCTCTTACTACGTATACGAGAAAGTTAAAAAAAACTTTGTATGTTATCATAAAATAGATTGCAGAAAAATTGCTAAACCCCGTTGTTGATTTGCAAAGCCCGATTTACAAAATAATCATAATAATTACCTTAATTAAATTTAAATGTAAAAATACCTAACAAACAATTTCAGTTTTAATAGATAAAATTCTATCAACGCTATATAAATATCTAAAGTAAATGCTTACCTGGACTTGTTTGCCAACTTAGACCTCCGATGAACATTTTCCTAAAATGCAAAAGGAACATCTATAAATTTATGTTATTTATAATTATTTATTTGGTAATATGAAATAATTTGTTTCTTTAGTGACATACATACATATATTATACAGTAAAAGGGTAAAACTCCGATTGTTCATTTCGTACATGAACGTCTAACTTTCAAAGAATTATATTTCTGTTTTTAAAACTTTTTTAAATAACAGCAACAATCCAAAAAAAATTTTTAAACTTGTCCCCTAAGTCCTTCTTATTCACTTAATTTCAATGTGTACCATATTTGCTTGTCACAAAGAAAGCTAGTACACGGCATAGCCAATTGGACCATAATGCTGACGTAAAAATGACGCCAGTGCTACATACGTACATACATATGGCTTTCTCCAGCCGTGTATGTACTACCACCTTAACATCACTCAATTTCTTAGTGTAGGTATTCGCCAACTCGTGCAAGCCTCTCGTGCACTTGAGCCAAATCCAACAATAGATTAGATTAGATGATTGGTCGAAAGAGGCTTTACCGGCCCTGGCACTGCGGCCTCTCTAAAGGAGCCTATTGTGCCTTCCATGGTAGGGTCATAGAGCCATCTTTTTACTTCGGAGACAGTCAGGAAGATAAATATCTTCTCTGGGGGGTAATTCAGCAAGATTTGTTGAGGTAACGATTTCTTCGCCAAAGACTTTCTTTCTGAGACGGAAGAGAGCCGGACACTCCATGAGAATTTGAAGAGATGTACCACTCTCTAGGTACAGTCTGCATGTGGGGTCTGGTGAGTCTCCGAGTCGGTGAAGGTGTTTTTTCATAAGTCCATGGACAGTAATAATTGCTGTCAGGATTCTTAGGTTGTTTTTTTCTTTTTTACGACTTGTATTAGAAAATAAATTTACATTTACATATTACATTTCACACCATATCTCTAACCTTTCAACTTATTCTACGATCGTTGTGTCCGATACGAAATGTATCCATCATAAAATAAATTCTGAAAAGAAAAAAAAATATAAAAATGCTGGTACAAATGCTGGTGGCAAGCCACATACGTACGTATTTTTTATTTTTTTTTAAATACTTCTCCCGGGAAAGGCAAACCTATAACGCTTGAGATGCTTGCAGATGTATGTTAGTTCTGCACTTAAATTGCTGCAAATTGTAGTCTTCTGGAAATATATCCGCAGTAAGCGAGTTCCAAAGTTTGCTTGTCCTGTAACAGAAGGAGTTTTGTAAAATTAATGTCCTTGCGGTTGTTAAGTGTACTGTATGGTCATGAGCATTAGCTGCCTGTCTTGTGGGGCGCAAAAAGTTGCATTTCGAGTGATAATGTGTTTGAGTTGCTCGGAACATCTACCATGGATGTACCTATAGAACAAGCAATAAGGTCAGCGACTTGTCTTCTGTGCACCAACGCACGGTTGTAGACTCGATGTGAGGGTAGGGTCTCCAATAAGTCGAATTGCTCATCTCTGTATACTGTCAAGTAGGTCAAGTAGTGAATGTTTAGGGGCCGAGTTCCATATATGCGAACAATATTCCAGGCCTGGTCTAACGTGTGCCTTGTAGAGAAGGAGAAATTGCCTGGGGCTAAAGTATCTCTTTGCTGTAAATAGGTAGCTCAACTTAGCGGACGCCAATCTTGCGATATAGGATATGTGTTCCTGCCATATGTGACTCCAGAATTGGCTGTGACTCCTAGAAGGTGCATTGAGTCCTTGGGATGGATTGGATGGTCATTCATCTGAGGGACTGCTGATGCGTGTTTCTTTTAAATACAATCAAGTTTAAATACAATCAAGTTGTATTTTCCCCACTTTAAGATTTAGTCCAGATCATCATTTAGAGAACTAAGTTGTTGACATCTCTAACTGTGTGATGTAGCCGCATTCACAGACCCACTGTTCGAAATGGAGGATATAAGAGTGCTATCATCTGCAAAGCTGTATATATTATTATTTGTCGATCCAAGCAAATCGTTGATGTGCAGAAGAAATAGAGTTGGAGAAAGAATAGATCCTCGGGGCACTCCTGCATTTATAGCAAATGAATTAGATGCTACACCATCTACAACAACTTGGACCGATCTTCCATTCGCAGAGTTGTTGTGATAATCCATAAGAGGCTAACTTGCCTAATAGGGCTCTATTCCAGACTCGGTCAAATGCTTTTGATACGTCCAAGGCTACGGCTCTGGATTCGCCGTGTTGTTCAATTGCTTGCGTCCATAAGTGCGTTACGTAGCTTAACTGGTCTGCATTGGAACGACGCGACGGCTCCGAAACCCGTATTGCTTGTCGCTTATAAAAAAACGGTAGCATTCTAGATATTCGATTATTTCGACAATTATTGGCCATTACTTTTGAGAGCATTGAAAGTAGATAACGCTATTGGATGATAGTTTTGTGGTATACATTTCCTCCCTTTCCTTAGAATAGGTTGAATGCGAGCGGTCTTACAGCAAGAAGGAAACGTCTTCTGGGAGTATGACATGCTAAACAGCTCACATAGTACAGGTGCAAGTTCTGGAGCACAGCTCTTGAGTACTATAGCCGCGATTCCATAAGGTCCCGTTGCCTTTTTGCAGTCTAGTTCTTTAAGGAATCGTTGAATTATTCCAGTCCAAAATTTTACTTCTGCCATCGATGTTTGCACCATCGGGTATTTGGTGGCTCTAGTTGTGCAGAATCTAGGGTAGAATTCTCTGAAAACATGCTAGCGAAAAGATCTACCTTTTCTTTAAGTGTTGTTGCTAGCGTGCCGTCTTCTTTTACTAGATGTGGAAAGGAAGAGCAACTAAAGTTATTACTGATTGCCTTTGCCATGTACCAGAATGCTCGTAAGCCGTTAGGACATCCAATTTAATAGTGACTCTTTCGTTGTAAATTGTCTTCGCCGATTCAACAATTAGATTGAATCAATTTTGGAGTATTATGAATTCAGATCTTTTTTTGCTCGGAAGGGTTTGACCGCCATTCACGGAAAGCCTTGATTTTCTCTGCGGAACTCGCTTGCATTCTTTGTTAAACTAGGGTTTATTTGCGGCTAGTTTTTTGATGCAATGTGGAATATAAAGTTCCATACCGAGTAATATCTCTAAAGCACATATCAGCCCATGGCAACAAACCGAAGAAATTACGCATTAGTTAGATTTACTATAGTTCCAAATCAGACGATAGCGATTCTGGTTCACTCCTATTGGTGTCGGTATAGAGAGGATAGCAGATATTAGAGCAAGATCCGAATTCCCTAAAGAAGCTGATATTTTTATTTTATAATTATCGGGCTCTGTTTTAAGAAGCAGATCTAGACTGTTCCCGTAATTTGATGGATTGTCTGGAATTCGAGTGGGCTCATCAACGAGCTGAGTGAGATTGCAGCTAATGGCGAAGTCTTCAGCTTGATTCTCTGCATCGTCCGTTCGGTTAGAATATCGTAGCCAGTCCATGTTATGTGCATTGAAGTCACCAAGTATAATAACTTCAGCCGATGATGAATTTTTATCTAGTCTACCTTTTCGGATAAATGACGAAATAATTTAGATGGTTCGTTATCGTTTGGCGAGGATGACCTTTAGCCATATTAAGTTGAGATCTGCAGGTTCCATCTCTTCTTTTCTTTCACACGCCAGATCTGTTCGGGCAAATACACAATACACATAGTCCCCCCTTATATCGAAAACGAGAAAGTAGTTTGTATCCTGAACAGCGAAGATATGTGTACATGTAGTCAGTGTTTCTGTTTATTTGAGTCTCGGTTTGAGACTAGGACTCTGGCTTTTTTCTTGCATATGCTGGTGCACGCAGCTGACGTTGACATTATTGAATCCTAGACCTCGAATGTTGCAAAAATCTTTTGCTAGCTTTCTTCTATTCGTAGTCATACATCTGCAGCCGTTCGATCCACCTCGCGACTTGTCCTTCAGGATTCTTAAACTGCAGCAGCCACTTTAAAGACGCATTATCGGTGCGAAAAGTAAATTTGATCCCATAAAGTACTTGTGGAAGTCTTTTGTCGCCAGGACTAATGCGAGAAGTTCCCGTCGAGTTACACAGTAGTTCCTTTCTGGCTGGGAGAGAACTTTGCTGAAGTAGGAAACTACTTTCTCTTGGCCATCATGCAGCTGAGAAAGGACAGCTACAACTCCCACATTACTAGCGTCTGCATCCACAATAAATGTTTTTCCAGGAGTGTAACTTTTCCATGTTAGTCCCAGCAAAACACGCTCCATTAGCTCTGGCATTACTGTGAATTTCCAGAGCCTGTTTCCTGCTGTAAAATCTGTTTTCACGCGGTCTTCAGGATGGATCTGCACTTGCCAGTAGCCGCTCTTCAAACAATGATGGAAAACCATTTGGCGCCGGATAGTGTATCCAGGGTATCCTTGGCAGAGGAATGTTTTTCCTACAACGATGAAATCATCTAGATACACTAAACAGGTTTTCCACGTTAGTTCCAGCAAAACACGCTTCATTAGCTCTGGCATTACTGTAAATTTCCAGAGCCTGTTTCCTGCTGTAAAAACTGTTTTCTCGCGGTCTTCAGGATGGATCTGCACTTGCCAGTAGCCGCTCTTCAAATCAATGATGGAAAACGATTTGGCGCCGGATAGTGTATCCAGGGTATCCTTGGCAGAGGGTAGCTATCCCTTTTGGTGGCGTTGTTCAGCTGACGATAGTCGACGCAGAATCTCGTGCTGCCGTCTTTCTTCTTGACCAGTACAACCGGTAACGCCCATGGACTTTTCGAACTTTTAATCAGCCATTTCTTTTCCATCGTCGACACCATTTCTGCAACCTCCGTCTGCTTAGCCAATGGTTGTCGTCTGGGAAGCTGACGAATAGGTCTTACGTCTCATGTGTCGATTCAGTGTTGTACGTGATATATCCGGCCATACTCACCGCTAACATATAATGGATAATTTTGTGACCGCAGTAATTGGTACGCACTTTCAGATCACTTCCCCTCGCTTCAATTTTATGTTCGACATTTAGGACTCGTACAGGAACCATGTTGTTTTTAGGTTCAACAAGCATCTTTCGGTGCAGTAGCGCAGTGGTTAGTGTGCTACTGTGCGAGGGATCCCAGGTTCGATCCCCGGAAAAACACATATTACACCTTAAGGTTTTTTCTACTGCGCCACCTCTCGCGAATGTCTGACGAACATCCGAGAGTATGACTGTCCTGAAAAAGCTTCTCAATTCAGTCGTTCGGACTCGGCATAAAATTGTAGGTCCCTTCCAATCGTTCCAAAAATAAAAACTCACGACATAGTTTTGATAACGGTTTCTGGATCTGGCTTAACCAAATAGAATCGGTGGATGACCTTCTACACTTTGGAGCTTTGTCCAAATAAGTGTTTCTGAAGAAGGTGGGAATATCTCGTCTTCACTGATGACTGTCCTCATAGCTGTGACAGCTCGTACTTTAGTACTTGCAGGCCGATGTCAAGTACTACATCCTGCGCTTTCATAAAGTCGATTCCGATGATGCATTCGTCACATATATCGACCACTAGGAAGGTATGGTAGAAGACTAATCCCGCAGTACTTCTCCATACACCTTTGCTGTTGCTCCAGTTGCTGTTTTCAGGCAGTAGCTGCTGGTGTTGTGCAGCCAAGATTGGCGAACGAAGTCCCTCCTTATAATGGAAGCGGTGGCACCGGTGTCGATGGTGGCCACATACTTACCACCAACCAACTTCTGCCCCGCGAAGTTGGTTCTTATACGTTTCCCGACTGATAATTTTGAGAAAAGTCATCCGCTGGACGATCGGATGTCCCTTCATAACGACTCCTAGCAACAGCACCACAAACCAGTAAGAATAGATCGTCGACTCCTCCCACATAACGGACTTTGCCTACAAGCTGCCGGCGGGCCCAGGATTTTTCATGTATTGGTGCTGTACAAAATCAAAGGAGCGCCATTAACGCACGCATACTTGAAAAATCCTGGGCCCATGGTATAGCATGGAAAATCATTGCCGCCATTAATTTTGACATTTACACGTATTCACAGACAGGATATTTTTTTCCGGGTAGAATCGGGTAGGTGCACGGGAAGTCGGCGCGCGGTCTAATTCTTACTGGTTTGTGCACAGCACTACAATGTGGACAACTAGCCTGTCTGGGTGGAGCCATTGTAGGTATATAAAGTTATAAACACTACAGTACTATCACTTCGCATTTATGCACTAGCGCCACCAACCACCTCTAAGACCAACTACTCACATCAAATAGGGCAGTTGTATTTGACTATTTGAAACGAAATTAAATGATTCGCCTTCTTCTCTTCTTATTCGTCTCATTGACAACATGCAGATGAAAGAGAAAGAACAATTATTATTTTTATTCCGCCTTACCAATAATCAACTTTAGTCTGGCAGCTAACACAAAGACTACACACTTTCCAAAATGCTCATACCAATAAACAAATTTAGTTGCCAGAATATCGTTAACTGTAGGGTTAAATGTTAATGTTGAGAAAGTCATGTTTATCTCGGCCATTAGCTAAATAGGTCTACCCTTAAGTCATTTTCAAGAGGAGTGTTGCCTATGCAATCAAAATTAGAGTATCAAAAATTGTAATAGGAGTGTATTTAAATACCCTGCATCTGATCTGCCTGTACAGATCATTTGTATATATTAATTAACTTTGGTAATTGTGTAACATGATTCCTTAATTTATTGGTTGTGATAAAACAATTCAAATGTTTGCTGAGCCTGAAATTGAAATTGAGCAAAATCATTGAAATACACACCAAATAATAGAATATTCCATTCCTAAACACAATAAAAAAACAAAAAGAATCTTTTCTGTCGATGTCTTTAATTAAGAACATTTGGTTAACATTTTAAATTACCTGTCAAAGCAAAGTTTTTTTTCAACTACAAGCAGTAGTTTATAGTATGTAATGGCTTATACACTTACAGCCTTATTCATAACACTTAGTTAAATCTGATTTAAGGTTTATGTTGGTTTAATTGCAGAAAACGTTATTCATAATCTTTTTTCAAATTTTCATTTAATCAAGTGTCAAAAATTTAAATGCCGAAATAGGCATTCAGTAGCAAATTAACTCTGAATTAAATTGTTCGTTGATTCAAATCATGGCATATAATAATTATTATGTTATTAGTTCACTACCGAATATCTTATATATAGTTATTGATTTGTGCATTAGCACAACAAAAAACAGTGTTATCCAAATTTAAATAACAAATTTCTGTAAAAAAAAATCTCATGACAACTGCGTAATTCAATTTGCTTAAATCATAATGGCGTTTTATGAATGAACTTTTTTTTAATTCTTAATTAAAATGACAGTTTCGAGTTAGCTGAGACACTGATAATTAACAGATTAAATTATAATCTAATGAAGAATGCTGTTATATTTTATTTGGTGTCGCTTTCATTCTAAAAGTTAAAAAACGAAGTCAACAGTCTGGATCATATAAGGAGAAATTTGAAATCATAGATCGGATTTTTAACTATACATATTTTGTATTTTTTGGCTTTTGGACTTAGGTGTCCAACTAACTGTATGTTAGATAATGTCTTATAGATTTATATTAGATTTTAATGCAGTTTCGAATCAGTGACTAAATTATTATTATTGTACATAAACTAAAATAATAATTTGTATGTGACATAGAAATATTCGTAGCAAATAAAATAATAAAATATAATTTATTGCGAAATTGCTTTGAAGCTCCTCACCGATATCGTTGCTCTATAAAAGGGAGCGCTCTGCTTGAAAGGAAAGCTGTTATCTGGAAAATATGCACAATCAAACGTAAACGAGAAACTTTAAAAATAAAGAGAATAAATGCAAAAAAATATAATATTGAAAGAAAAACTATAGCCTATTGGTAAAAACTCACACAGAATGCGTGAGACTTTGTTTATCTACCCGGGTAGATACTGCCCTGTACATTTAAATTTCCGTCCACGTGAGGGTTAACTTAAGCTATTATTTAAGTGAAATTTAAGGTTAAGTCTGCAACCAATTTGTTTTTATCCTGAATTTATCTTTGGATCGAAACTTTAGTTCGCAGTGTTTTAATGATCAGTATACACTCTTTAAACTATCTACAATTAATTTGAAACCTCTTTATAAAGAAAAGGACCTATACGCTATACCAACTATTCAGTAACGTTTACTTATGGTGCCTTTAACCTACATATTATGCTTTTTCCCATTATTCACTTGTAAATCAGTTTAAAGTGAATTTACCAAGGCCATTTAACCTGCATTTTATAAACCTGACAGTCTGGACCTATATCCATATAATTCACTCATGCATTAGCTCTCTGGATAAAATGTCATTTGTTTTTTATTGCTTATCGTTAGCAGTTATTTTAATTGGGCATTGATTTTGATTAAGACTCGTATTTTAGCATTTTTAAGGTGTACAATAACAACGATCCAGAAGCAGTGACCGCTAATGTAGCCTCCAACACGCCTCTTTTTTTATATGTTAGGTTAGATAAGGTTAAAAAGGGGTATGAGATTACTCATACGGCACTAGGCACCATAAGGGCCCATCACGATCCCTAGGGGGAACCAATTGCAGTGACCTACAATGGAAAAACACCTAAACAATTGCCCTTGAGAAAACCCCAATTTCCCTGCAAAAACCAAGTAGCCCCTTGAAGTTGGTATTGCCTATCTCCCCTAAATGTTGGAAGAAGTACCTGCCCAAAAATGTCCTTCTACTGCGACATATTGCCTCACATTCGCACAGTATATGTGTTATGTCCTCTTCGGCTTGCAGGTCATTGCAGAATCTGCAAGTGTCCGAGTCTGCTAGCCCTAGTCTTCTTGCATGTTTTCTAAGAGGACAGTGCCCTGATAATATGCCGATCAGTGTCCTGAGGATTTCCTAGATCTTTTACGGTCGTATTGCGTCCTAGTTTGAGGATTTCCCTAGATCTTTTACGGTCGTATTGCGGCCAAAGTGCCTTAGATACTGCGTGACCGGTGAGGCCCTCCCACCTCCGGTCGGCTTCCTTATTTATTTTATTCCTAATATCGCTTTTTATGATGCAAGGAGGTGGTTTAATATCCACATCTCCTCCGTCTTGCAACTCTCCGCCTATCCTCGCAAGCTCGTCCGCTTGCTCATTTCCAACTATACCGCAGTGTTCTGGTACCCAGCACAGTCTCACTCGGTTCTGACTGCATAATGCCTTAAGCATTGTGTGACAGGTCCTGACTAATTCAGAATTGATGTTCGTAGATTCCAGTGCCTTGAGTGTAGCCTGGCTATCGATGTAGATGGCTATATCCTTTCCAGATATAGATCTCATCCGCATTAGCTCTGTCGCTTTCATAACAGCCAGAACTTCTGATTGGAAGACACTGCTTGTATCCGGTAGTCGTATAGACACTTTTAGATCTGGATCTACGGAGTAGATTCCAGCACCCGTACCTTCCGCTGTTTTTGAGCCGTCCGTGTAGACCGCTATTTCGCAATGATTAATTACTTTATCCCTTTGCCATTCATATCTTTCCGGGTATGACACTTCGTACGGAGTGTCGAAGTCGGCCAAGGGGTGTATTTCATCAGTTTGCACCTGTACACCCGGGAGTAACTCCGCTAGTATTGTACAGTGTCCAAAACTGCCCTCTCTAAAGTAGCCCAGGGTTGTGGCCGTAGCGCACTACTCCCAGCAAGTTGCTTTATGTGCAAGTCAAGTGGCGTAAGGTATAGAAAGGTGTCCAGCGCTGCCGTAGGGGTGCTGCGATGTGCACCCGTTATTGCTACGTTGGACGCTCTCTGCACCGACGCTAGTTTGCCGACTGTTGTTTTCTTCTTCGTCGCCGTCCACCATACTAGTGCGCCATATGTGAGTATGGGTCTAACCACCACTGTATATAGCCAGTGCACCATAGCAGGTTTTAGGCCCCAAGTCCTGGCTACTATTTTTTTACAAATAAAAAGAGCGTTATACGCCTTTTTAATTCTTTCCACTACATTTGCCTTAAAGTTCAGTTTCCTGTCCAGAATGCCCCAAGATACTTTGCCTTGTCAGACAGAGGCAATTCCACTCCTTCCAGTTTAGGGAGGTTAAAGTGTGGTATCTTGTGCTTTCTGGTGAAGAGTACCAGTTCCGTTTTGGAGGGGTTGACGTTAAGTCCACAACCCTTTGCCCATAAATTGACTTTTCTTAATGCACTGTCCATAATTTCACTAAGAGTGTTTAAAAACTTTCCCTGAATGATAATAACTAGGTCATCAGCATATGCTGTGGCACTTATTCCCCTGGAGCTCAGTTTCTTCAAAATGCCATCCATAACAAGCACCCAAAGGAGAGGTGAAAGGACTCCCCCCTGTGGTATTCCCCTGGTCGCCGACATTCTAATGGAACTTTGTCCCAGGGAGCAGTTTATTTTCCTACTTGCAAGCATGTTGCAGACCCAAAAAACTATGCTGTGTTCAATGTTCATATTAGACATGGCACGCTTTATAGCCTTGCCCTCTACATTATTAAACCCTCAATATCCAGAAAAGCTGCTAGAGCAGACTCGCCCAAGTGTAAGCTTCTTTCTATCTTCCCTACTACATTATGTAGTGCTGTTTCTACTGACTTTCCCTTCATGTATGCATGTTGCGATTCGCTTAAGAATCAATTATTACATTTGCTCCTGATATGAGCTTCTAATAGCCGCTCTAGGGTTTTTAGCATAAAAGATGACAGACTGATTGGTCTGAAATCTTTCGCTGTTGTATGCCCCTGATTGCCAGCTTTGGGAATGAAAATCACCTTCACTTCCCGCCATGCTGCTGGTATGTACCATAATTTCAGACTCTGTCTAAGAATCTCCGTAATTTTCCGTATCGCCCTCTCAGGTGCCTTTTGCAGCATGATCGGCAAAATTTCATCTGCAGCTCAGAATCCTCTGGGATAGTAGCCCCGGGAAAGTAAGATTCCACCAGGGTTACCAGAAACTCCTGACTGCTTTCGGCCCAGGTATCGTCTTTCTTTTTGAGGTAGCTAGGTACACTTGCCTCTTTTGAGAGTACTTTGCGTAGTCGTAGAAAAGTTACCACGAAACTCGTTTGGATTTCCTGATTAAGTATTTGAATTGCCTTTTGCTTTCGGTATACTCATTCCATGTGGTGTCGTCCCTGACCAACTTCGCCCTATTGTAGAGTTTTCTTACTTCTTTCTGTTTCAACCCTATCTCCCTATTCCACCATTTCGGCTGTACCCTTTTTGGTGCCTTATTTTCCGGGCATACCTTCTCAAAAGCCGTTGTTTTTTTATATGGGAAATATATTACGAAAATCCATGACATGTAGTTAGTGCAAGCCCACTTGTGCATTCGATACATTCGTCGACAGGGACGACGTTGATTTGCCACCTGCTGTTCCATCAGATCTTCGATAAAATCGTCTTTTGTCAATTTTACGAACGAAATCACAGTAGATAAGTATCAGTATGTACGAGTAAATAGAAGCTACTTTGTAAGCACGTTTCCATATTTCTTGCTTGCCTGAATTCACTTCTTTTCATTTCATTTAAGCTATTATTGGTATTTATAATGATATTAAAAAACTTCAACTAGATACTAAACTACTTTGATACTTTTTGGTAATTAATTACTTTTTTTGGAAACTGAGAATGAAGGAATTTGGTAATTAATTACTTTTTTTGGAAACTGAGGATGTAGGAAACTCGATACAATCGAATTTTAGAAGAAGCGTAAGTACTTAGTTACAAAAATTCTTAAAAAAAAACTCTTCGAACTTACAAACTCCTTTGATGCACGGTGGAGAGAAGCGATAACACTCAAATCTCAAATGTCATCGAGCAATTTTGCAACTAAACGTTTGACTGCTGAATGTGCCAGTTTCTAAATGCACCAACACGACTTTCGGGAAAACAGATGTTAAATGTTGTAAATAACTTTTCTGAATCGGTTTCAAAAACTGTTTTTAAATCATTTTAACGGGGAGAGTACGATAACTTAGGCGCCAAAAATTGATATTTTGTAGAGGGGTTAAATACAAACATTTTATACTATGGGAGGGAGGGTCTATCTCGCTTCGTTTAGGCGGGAGGGGTAATTTAAAAATAATAATACTTAAAATTAAAAAAAATATATATTAAAAAATAATGGCAACACTTACAATATAGAATTTTGGCAGCCAGGAATCTGTTCTTTAATATTGTTTTTAAATAAAGTTATTTCTATTAATAGTTTTTGGAAAAACCAATTTCGAACTTGAAATTTAAGGGCAAGAAATGGGGAGAGAACGATAATTTTTGCGATGAAAACTAATGACGGATTTACGTAGAGGGGTTAAATACAAGCATTTTTATTACGGGGGTCTATCTCGCTCCGTTTAGGCGGGAAGGGTGATTTAAAAAAAAAAATAATACTTAAAATGAAAATAAAACAATAAAAAACAATGGCAACACCTACAAAAAAGTACTATAGCATTTTTTAAAGCCAGGAATCTGTTCGGATTTGTCTATAATGCAAATCAGCAACATATTGTCTATAATGTGAAATTCTAGGCCATAGACTGATGCTAAAGAATGTTATTGAGAATCGGGTAAACTAATTTAATTTAAATAAAGATCCAAAATCCAACACTGACCCCAAGCAGGAGGGTTTCAGGTTTCCATTTTCTTAAAAACTAGAAGACATTAAAAAATTTGGTTTAATCAATCTGGTTTTTTTATTAGTTTTCCTAGAATTGTGTTTAAATATTGACAGAACTATGTTGCTCAACGATAATGCACATAAAAGCAGGACAATATTGTTCTAAATACCTATTGAAACTTTGTGTAACCGTAAATATAATTCTTTTGTTAATAGAACCTTTTTTTTTTCCTGAAAATGTATATTCTTGAACTAAAAGTTCATTATCTTAGAACATAAAATGCTATATAACAAAACTAACGGTAATAAAAAGGTACATATTTTCAATGTTTTCATTTTTTTAAGAACTTGACGTTTTTTTAATTACATCAACAATAAATAAAAAATGTGCACGACTGGGTCGCACGTAACTTTCTCGTTTATTGCGAATCTCGCAGAATCTCAGAGTCATTTCAGCAAATTTTACGTTTAAAATCATACGCACTCAAGATGTACTTAGATAACTGAGCACTTGTTAATTAACAACGTAATACATACTACATAAACATACGTAGGTATTAACTTCAACATTTATTTTTAAATTTCACCCCGAACTGACACTTGAATTTCGATGAATTTCGAATTCTATTGCCACTTAAGTTTTGGGCTTTGTAAAAATATACCGTGTGTGAATAATAAAGATCGGGATTTGGGTAGTCATTTTTTTTTGAGAAATATTCATAAAACGGCGTGGGCGCAGTAGCGCAGTGGTTAGTGTGCGAGGGATCCTAGGTTCGATCCCCGGAAAAACACAAATTACATCTTAAAGTTTTTCTACTGCGCCACTTCTCGCGAACGTCTGACAAACATCCGAGAGTATGACTGTCATGAAAAAGCTTCTCAATTCAGCCGTTCGGACTCGGCATAAAATTGTAGGTCCCTTCCATTCGTCCCAAAAATAGAAACTCACACAAAACGAATGGTTGCGAGAAGCAAGGCCTTGGGTGTCACCCATCTGTTGCGCCACCTATTTATTTTTATATTTTTTATTCATAAAACGGCAATATTTGAGTTGTCTGAGAAAAACTAAGTACGTGATCATGTTTAGAATGCTTATGTTGTCTTAAATATGTATTTTTATCAAAATCGTTAGAGCGGTTTTTTGTAAAATTATGCTGACAAATGTTACAATTTGGATTCGAAAACCACTTTTATTAAACTGTTTAGCTGAAAACTGAGTACGACGTATTCTTCAGGATATACGCATTACCTAGCAGTTACCTTTTTAACCAAATCGAAAATGGCGTTTTCGAGATATGTGTAGTTTTTAAAGTACCGTTTTTAGCGATTGGGGTGGAAATCGAAGGACGCATTCATGGTTCAAAAAACACTGTTTTTTAACTGTTTACCTCAAAAGTGAGCAAATGGTATTACTATGGATTTAAGTATTACTTGACAGTAACATTTTTATCATAATCGAAAATGGCGTTTTAGAGATATGAGCAGTTTTTTAAAGTACTATTATTAGGGATTTGGGTGGATATCAAAGGACGCAGTCTTTTTAGGGAAAAACTGAGTTTACTATCAAGCTAAGAATGACAATAGTACCTTAAAAATATTTTTTTTAAAAATCATTTTTACCGTTTTCGAGAAAAAGCCAATTTTCAAAACTGCCGTTGCTTGACTTTTTAAAGTACATACTATTATTAGGGATTTGGGTAGATATCAAAGGACGCAGTCTTTTTAGGAAAAACTCAGTTTGCTATCAAGTTAAGAATGACAATAGTACCTTAAAACTAATTTTTTTTAAAAATCATTTTTACCGTTTTCGAGAAAAAGCCAATTTTCAAAACTGCCGTTGCTTGACTTTTTAGCGAAAAACTGGGTATGCAGTCATGTTAAGCATGCCTACATTAACTCAACGATCAATTTTTGTTCAAATCGTTTTTTTACAAAAAAAGTTTTCACATGGTTCTACCTGCAAAATAGTATGGACTATCTAGAGATACATGGTTCTATCAGTCAGTTAGAGCCATGTTAACTAAATCTCAAACTGAAATGAGGTGGTAGACAGGGTCCCATCCACCTGTCGCCCGGTAAGATACCACCACATCATGCTATAGGCTCCGTGAAGTAGTCTTGACTACGTTTCGGAGTTTGGCAGATGGGCCGGTGCAAAACGGATGGGACACAAAAGCCATGATGCAACTTCCTGAGATAAAGAATTCCGGAGGTAAACTAGTCTCCCATTCGGATCTCCGGGGGGGACTATCTCAGGGGGTTCAACATGCAAATATTCACCAACAGGACTTGCAAGACGACAGACAACAAGGAACACAAAGACAAAATAGACAAAACAAGGTCACTAACAGAAGAAAGCTAGCAACAGATTTCTGCAACATTCGAGGTCTAGGATTCAACAATGTCAACGGCAGCTGCGTGCACCAGCATCTACAAGAAAAAAAGCCAGACGTCCTAGTCTTAACCGAGACTCAAATAAACTCAAACACTGACTACACATATCTTCGCTGTCCAGGATACGAACTACTTCCTTGTTTTCGATATAAGGGGGGACTATGTGTGTTTGCCCGAACAGATCTGTCGTGTGAAAGAAAAGAAGAGATCAGATCTCGACTTAATATGGCTAAAGGTCACCCTACAAAGTTGTACTAAATTGTTTTGCTGCCTGTACCGCTCGCCAAACGATAACGAACCATCTAAATTATTTCGTCATTTATTCGAAAAGGTAGACTGGATACAAATTTATCATCCAACGGCTGAAGTTATTATACTTGGTGACTTCAATGCCCATAATATGGACTGGCTAGGATATTCTAACAGAACGGACGATGCAGGGAAACAAGCTGAAGACTTCGCCATTAGCTGCAATCTCACTCAGCTCGTTGATGAACCTACGCGAATTCCTGACAATCCATCGAATTACGGGAACACTTTAGATCTGTTTCTCACAACCGAGCCAGATAATTATAAAATAAAAATATCTGCTCCCTTAGGGAATCCGGATCATACTTTAATATCTGCTATCCTCTCTTTACCGACACCAATAGTAGCGAACCAGGATCGCCATCGTCTGATTTGGAATTATAGTAAATCTTACCCATCGGAGCAAAAAAGATCAGAATTCATAATTCTTCGAAATAGATGCAGCCTAATTATTGAATCGGCGAATACAACTTACAACGAAAGAGTCACTAACAAAGTAATTGGATGTCCTAACGGCTCTCGCGCTTTCTGGTCCATGGCAAAGACAATCAGTTCTAACTTTAGTTGCTCTTCCTTTCCACCTGTAGTAAAAGAAGATGGCATGCTAGCAACAACTCCTAAAGAAAAGGCAGACCTTTTCGCTAGCATGTTTTCACTGAACTCCACCCTAGATTTTGCACAACTAGAGCCACCAAATATCCCGAGGGTGCAAACATCGATGGCAGAAGTGAAATTTCGGCCTCGAATAATTCAACGCATCCTTAAGGAACTAGATTGGAATAAGGCAACGGGACCCGACGGAGTTCTATGTAAGCTGTTTAGCATGTCGTACTCCCAGAAGACGTTTCCTTCTTGCTGGAAAACCGCTCGCATTCAACCTATTCCAAAGAAAGGGAGGAAATGTCTGCCACAAAACTATCGTCCAATAGCGTTACTTTCAATGCTCTCAAAAGTAATGAAAAAGGCAATAAATGTCGAAATAATCAAATACCTAAAAGGCCACCGATTAATAAGTGACAAGCAATACGGATTTCGGAGCTGTCGTTCCACAGGAGACCTGTTAAGCTACGTAACGCACTTATGGACGCAAGCAATTGAACAACACGGCGAATCCAGAGCCGAAGCCTTGGACATATCAAAGGCATTTGACCGAGTCTAGCATAGAGCCCTATTAGACAAGTTGGCGTCTTATGGATTACCACAACAACTCTGCGGATGGATGAAAAATGTTCTTCTGGGAAGATCGATCCAAGTTGTGGTAGATGGTGTATCATCTAATTCGTTTACTATAAATGCAGGAGTGGCCCAAGGATCTATTCTTTCCCCAACTCTATTTCTTCTCCACATCAACGATTTGCTTGAATCGACAAATAATAATATCTACAGCTTTGCTGATGACAGCACTCTTATATCCTCTATCTCGAACAGTGGGCCTGTGAATGCGGCTACATCACACAGTCAGAGATGTGAAAAAATTAGTTCTCTAAATGGTGATCTGGACAAAATCTTGAAGTGGGGAAAAGACAACTTGGTTGTATTTAATGCAAACAAGACACTGCTCACAGCATTTTCCAGGAAAAATGCATCAACAGTTCCTCAGATCCAAATGGATAACCATCCAATCCATCCCAAGAACTCAATGTACCTTCTAGGAGTCACAGTCAATTCAGGAATCACATAGCAGGACCACATATCCTATATCGAAAGATCGGCGTCCGCTAAGTTGAGCTACCTATTTAGAGCAAAGAGGTACTTTAGCCCCACAAGCAACTTCTCCTTCTCTACAAAGCACAGGTTAAACCAGGCCTGGAATATTGCTCCCATATATGGAGCTCGGCCCCAAAACATTCACTTAACCTACTTGATAGCATACAGAGACGAGCAGTTCGACTTATTGGAGACCTTACACTCACATCGAATCTGCAACTGTTGGGGCACAGAAGACAAGTCGCTGACCTATGCTTGTTCTATAGGTACTTCCATGGTAGATGTTCCGAGGAAGTCAAGGACATTATCCCTCGAAATGCAACTTTTGGGCGCCCCACAAGACAGGCTGCTAATGCTCATAACCATACAGTACACTTGACAACCGCGAGGACATCATCTTTCCAAAACTCCTTCTGTTACAGGACAAGCAAACTTTGGAACTCGCTTCCTGGGGATATATTTCCAGAAGACTACAATTTGCAGCAATTTAAGTGCAGAACTAACATACATCTGCAAGCATCTCGGGGCGCTGATAAAGCGTTATAGGTTTGCTTTTCCCAGAAGTATTAAAAAAAAAAAAAAAAAAACAACGTGCAGTTAGGACCTAGTTACAGTGCATATCTCATAAACTGTAAGAGCTAGACAAAAAGTATAAGAGCACCAATCAAAAGAGCGTTAGTCGGTTTAGTGCGGTGCGATGTGTAACTCATTTTTGGAGAAAATGTAAGTTAGAACCCTTTTGTCCTAAGGTCGCGATCTGTTACAGAGAGTTTGAAATAATTTGAATAAATCGTTATTTTGAGCAGTTGCAATGTTTCTACAATGGATGGCACTGTGTTCTATGTAAAAAATAGAAATCGCGCGGAGATGTTTCATACTGTCGCCGCACTGAACCAAAAGGGCTAGGGCTTATTTCGGCTTCCCTTTTTCGCAGGTTTGTATGAAACTGACATTTCACTAGCAGTCTATGTATACGTATAGTATTTTTGTCAATCACAGTACACATATTAAAGGTAATATATTGCGCATTCTGCAATGGCGGCCTATGTGACCCTGACAATAAACGTATAGAAATAATATGCGCGCGCATGAGTTTTCATGGCTGACAATGTGACCCCATTCGGATCTCTATGGAAAATCATGCCTTTTTGACAGATGCGCAGAACGAAACGAAAATGAGTGCTCAAAATTATATTACCTTTTATGTGTACTGTGTATGTCAATGGCACAAACTATATAGAACTAGACCGCCGACTCCTCCCACATAACGGACCTTGCCTACAAACTGTCTGAGGGCCCAGGATTTCATGTATTGATGCTGTACAAAATCAAAGGGGACGCCATTAACGCACGCATACTTGAAAAATCCTAGGTCCATGGTATAGCATGGAAAATATTTGGCGCCATTGATTTTGACATTTCACACGTATTCATAGACAGGTGCACGGAAGTCGGCGGTCTAGTTCTATGTGGTTTGTGGTCAATGGGTCCATCAGTTAATGTATCTTACCTATGTACATATTTAAATTGTGCACTTCCCCACTTTAACGTCCAATAAAAATTCACTTTATTCAAACTGGGTTTTAGTTAAGGACCATTCACATGGGAGCGAACGAACGAATTGATGAAGTGCGAACAAACCACTTTTTATGCAGAACAGAAAATTGCACATTTTATTATTCAAAGATATCCTCCTCTTGGAATTAGGTTAAATTCGAACGAAATTTTTATTCGCGACTTTGTGAAACGCGTTTTAAATGAAGTGGATTGTGAATAGACTGACTATTCGCGCCAGGATGTTTTCGTTCGCGGCAAAAAGTTGGGAATTCGAAATTTTGTTATTTAAACTGTTTATAAACTGGTTTTCTTAATGCATTTTGATGGAATAATTATTTATCCTACTCTTGGAATAGTAAAATGTGGAATTTTTAGTTCATAAATGCTTAAAAAGCTGTTTGTTCACATTTCATCAATTCGTTCATTCGCTCTCATGTGAATGGTCCTTTAATTTGTTACAAAAGCAATAATGGCTTATTGCTGTGACGAATTCAATTTCAAATATATGTTTAAAAATTACTCATCATCCGTATGATAGTTCGATAGTAATAATATTTGAATCACCCCTATCGCGAATAATATTTCCCCTGGAATGTTTCCCATTCAGAATTTTGATTTACATTGCTGACAAAGGAAACATTTCAATACAAAACGCTTTAAAACATGCAATATAATATAATTGTTTATTTAAATCGCTGTTAAAACTGTATTTCTATATCTCATTATTCATAACTTAATAACGTACCCAGGATCATTTGGTACCTCCGATGGTGAACATGTAGTAGCTGTGACTATGCCTGGTTGGTTCTGATGATCCATTTTCATATCCATATTGTGATCTTTATTTTTATTATGTAATTAAGATTTCTTTTTTATATAAGCTTTGGTTGCCTGGGTGCTACTTTTTGTCCAACAATTGTATAAGCCTATGTTAACTTCAAATGAACACGGTTAAATATGTGAAATTATTTTTAAACAGCCTAATAATTATCACTCAATTTCTCTTCATTCATTTTGATTATGAAAAACTATCTACCTACATAACTCACTCAGAAACAGCACTTCACTATTTTAATCAAAACAAAAAATAAAAAATTATAATGGAAATATAAAGACTGGTCCATTTATAATGTTTTTATTATACCCGTATTGAAAAAATATTATTACGTAAATTAACTTCTGTATGGAATGTATCCAAACTTTTTGTCGTGCATTGGTGCGCTTGAATATTGAACATTTTATTTGGAGCCTAATCCATCCCGAGCTTTGGAAATTAACAGCACTTTAATGTCAAACTAAAGAAAACAAGAACTAATTATGTACAGTTAAGTAGGGCTGCCAAATGTGTAAATATTTAGACGGTAATACGCTAGTACCTACAATTTATTTGAATTAAAAAGAAGTAACGTCGATATGTGAAACATATTAGATGTATAAATTGGTATAATAAAACAAACTTTAAATTCTTTAAAGCGTTTAATAAAACATTTCATTGACGTGCTTTGTCGATTACAGTGTAAAACTGTCAAATAAAACATGTCGTTCTATTTGGTTTGGAAATCGCTTGGTTGATATACCTATTCCAAGACAACTGTAGTAGGTAATGAATTCAGGCCGTTTCCTCACCCTTGTTAGTGATACTTCTATACATAGGTACAAAAAATACCATATGAATGAATTAGATGAATAATTCTCGTATACACAATAGAACATGCATCTCTGCATTGAAAACTGTAGCGGTATATCTAAATTAAAAAGACATCTAAGTGAAGAGAGTACGAAAACAACACGTGATAAGATAAATGTGTAGGTAGGTATATTTTGATTTGTTAGAAAATATAAATGCAATAATAAACTATGTGGACTTTGCAAAAACGCCGGCATTTTATGATATCTGCAACTATATTCCATATTATGTATTGTGTAACAGACCTAACATAATCACTCATTTTTTCGAAATAATTTGCGAAAGAAAAATGAAAACCACACTTTATGTATTTTGGTACATTACGGATCATATGGTGCAATTTATCGTATACTCCGATAACCCAAAAACAAAAAATAGAAACAATTAATGCTCGGTAAGGCTACAAAAATTAATAAAAAAAACTAAAAGTTTTAACTCCGTTCTTCTTAATTTCAAAAAATAGTCAACATTCACCCGACAATATCCGACACGATACTGAGTAAAGTTTATAGTGTCATGTGTCTGAAAGCTGCTTTCAAAGTCAACTCATGCCGCTGCAAATATCTAAAACAAAAACAAGACTCAATTCTCTTACAAGCTAAATTATTATGCACTCCCTATGTGCATGTGATGTGAAGCTGAACAGCGCAACGTGAACGTGACTGCACTATAGGTACCTACTCGATGAACATTCTACTAGGCTTTTCGAATTTTCAATCAAAATATCCCCAGCACTTGCATTAGTATTCTTTTAGCCGTCAGCAACAAATAGAAAAGCTTTCTATAAACATTTATTAACAGCTCTTATTAATCACCTTAAGAGAATTAGGGTAGGTTAGTACAGTAGTATGTATAAGTATAGTTATGTTTACGTACGCTGGCTTACGGTTTAATAAAACAAATTGAGCTTTTAAGAGTACACTTAAGAAAAATCATATGCTTTACCATAAGAAAAGAGTTCATATTATAGCAACGCCAACAAATTAATATAGTATTCATCGCATACCGAATAGGCTAGCTAGGCACATAGTAAGATCTAAATATGTATAAGCGTATCATGGCAGACAACGATATCAATATGTATCTACATTCAATTCAGAACGTAGAAGCTTTGTCTTTATAACTTGAAGTTTTATATTTATATCTACCTAACCTATGCGATAGGTAGATAATCTACGTAGAAATAAGAATATGTGCTTGTCCATGCTATTATAGAATGTTTATGCCTGAATTGCGTATATGTATGTATTTTAAACGATGTCGCAAGTATCAGCAGAAAGAAAAGTCCGACGACTGCAATGCCAAAAAAGTATCCGAAATAGTGGTGGTTCATTTCAGTAAGCTTTTAAGTAAATGCATAAACACAGGGTGAGTATATATCAAAAATAAACCAGCAGATAAAATCGTTACCTACCTAGGTACCTACAAAAATATTTTGGCTTGCCTCCAAATCTTTAAAAAAAAAAACTATATACCTACATTATATTCCAATTCATTGATTTTTATTAGTTTTTAAATCGCATGTACTTAAACGAACATATACATATTTGAATATTTGATATTTCTTTTCTTATTCGTCTCATTGACAACATGCAGATGAAAGAGAAAGAACAATAATTATATTTGTTGTCTTTTATTCTCCACCGATTGCATAATAAGGATTGCGGACGTAGAGTAAAAGTGGAATATGCAAAGGAAAATGAAATCAATGATCGGGAACTTTTGAGTGGTGGTGTGTAGAGTAGGCGAAGGGCACTTTTAGCATAAGGATACTGATGGGGTATTTTATGAGAATAATAACGTGGAAAGAAGGAATATGAAACCAGTAAGACAATTATCTTCGACTATGCCGAAGCTCAAATACCCGGTAGATATTATTGTAAAAATAAAAAATATTTTAGTTTTTAAAAATTATAATTATACATATTTGTATGGGAGGTATAGGTAGTTTTTATTCGACCGATATTTTTGTATGGGAGGTAGTAGTAGTTTTCATTCGATCTTGCTCATCTTCAAACTTAGCCTCAGTTTGGTGCATAAAAGCTTAAGCTTACGTACTAAATTTCCAGTCGACAGCTCTTAAAGGCCGTAATCGTGCGGACAGACAGACGGACATCGTTAGATCGACTAAGAAAGTGATGCTGATCAATAATATATATAGTTTGTCATACAAACGCCTCCTTATGTGCGTAACAAATGGAATGTCAAAGTGAATATACCCTCACAACAGTGTGGTACCGGGTATAAACCGTGTGGTACCGGGTATTGGTATAATGAAAGATCGGATAGATACACTTTTCGCATATAGTGGTGGTGTGTGGGGTAGGGTACTTTTAATATGACGAGTGTGAAGGCGATTGAAATAATTGATGTTATAAGAAGATAGATAACAATGTGGAAAGGAGAAATATTAAATCAGAGATCGGATTCTTTTCAACACATATTTTGTATTTCTTCGGTTTATAGGCAGCAGTGGTGTCATCTGTCGTGGTGGTGGCTTTTGCACTTAGGTGTCAAGGGTAGGTTGTGATGATTTGAAAGTTATGGGGTGGGTGAGCATATGTGAGGTGCATGGTAGTTTGGTTGGATCTTAGAAAATAAAATCACGTACCTATAGATCGCTCCCATTTTTAAATGTTCTCATAATGTAGGTAGGTATGTAATGTAGATAGTATAAGAAAGAATTGTTTTAAGTCCAACTTTAGATCAATTAATTATGATATTTTAACTTCAAAATTAACCTTTTGTATTTACATACAATAATTCCACGAGCAGCTATATTTACGCAGGTCGCAGTACTACGCTGAATGCTATTGCAGCAATCTACCAATTCATCCCTATAAATTTAAAATATGGATTATAGTAGTATGTAGGAATATTTGTAAACTTTGCAGTTTTTGATTAGATTCTTGCTACGTCCCATTATCAATATCGGGTCAATTGAGCATTCCCGGGTACCGGGTCAATACCTAAGATTGAGTGGAAATTTGAACTCAATCGGTTTGGTGGTGGTTTGCGAGATATAATATTTTTAAATTAATTATAATAATAACCACTTAAATCGATGCATATTTGACAAAAAAAATATAAGCAAAATAGTGACAGAGAGAAAGCCAAAGTCAGTTTTTATTCAATTTGTCTCTCCCAACTGATCACCCCTTGGCCCTTGCATCAATGCATGGATAGCAGGGTTGGCCGAACTGTCACTTTTTCGAAAAAACTACATTTGTTACATCTGCTACGTAGTTTATGTAGTTAATGAAACAAATTGTAGCAGACGTAGCTTCAACTGTCAAATTTGAAATAGGACGCATGCTTTTGAATTCAAAATCAGTTCTCGAATGTTCATTGTTCAATACGAACATCCATTGAGAATGTAAAATATCGAACCCCACATTATACGACTACGAGTAAAACTAGTACAACCCAATACTTTTGAATCTTTTTAACTCAAATTCTATTATTTTTCTGTAGTTTCTACGTCTATGTAGCAGACGTAACAAATTGTAGTAAATAAGACGTGTAGTTTATTTAATTTACTACGCGTAGTTAATGATGTAGAAAATTTAGTGTAGTTTATTCGGCCAACCCTGATGGATAGCCATGCGCATGCCCCATGCCACAAACCAGAGAGAATAGACCACCAGCTTCGGCCAAAAATGAGAGTTTCATAGAGCCAATTTTGAAATAAGTAGCTCCGCCTCTTTTTCTATCTGTAAATACGTGTGAATAAGCAAAAAAAGATGAAACAAGAAAATTGAATCAGAGATGGCTTTGAAATATTTCAAATAATTCAAATAATTGACCACTATTGGGACGTGTTAAGCAAATGGTGTGTATGGTGTGGTGAATTAATTGCCAACTTATGTTTTATTAAAAAGCATAATAATATATTTGCGGAATAACTGTATTTAATGATATGATTTGTATTTTATGACTTTATTACAAAAAAAAATATTATTTTAATGAATAGATTTTGAATTATGTTTTACAACAGCATAGGCGCTAAGGAATGCATAGCGTAGCGTATAAACGCCGCCGTCAAATTTTAATGAAAAAGTATCATTTTTGATTTTTCCAAGAAAATAAAGCTCGTTTCATTTTTAAACAAAATCATTTTTAAACAAAATCTGCTAGTAAACGTGTTTTAAAACAGCATAGGCGCTAAGGAATGCATAGCGTAGCGTATAAACGCCGCCGTCAAATTTTAATGAAAAAGTATCATTTTTGATTTTTCCAAGAAAATAAAGCTCGTTTCCATAATAACGCGTCAACTAAAGCGTTACTTAAATTCCGATGACCAATTTATTTGTTGGTTATAATCTATTCATCACATTTTTCTTGTAAATGAAATAAAACAATAAACATACAAAACAAAATGTCCTCTCTCCTTTTTTTAAATTATTGATTCCAAAACTCTGTACCTACACTTTAATAAAAACAACAATCAAAGAAAATAAATAAATTTTCGTTCAAATATATATACACGACTGGTAGTCAAACACTCTTATATAGATTGTAGGGAATTTGGTAACCATAATTTTTTACGCTAAATTGGTACAAGCGGGAAATTATTTTTATAGGCGTTTTGGAGTGTGTGTGTGCACTGTGCAGGCAGGGAATTTGGTATCGCAAATTTTAACGCTAAAACATAATATTTCAAGGGGCATTTTTTGTATGGGAGTACATAATTTTATTGTGTTGTGTGTAGGAAAATATGATTTCTAAATATGTAGGTAGTTTTGTTATTTAGTATGTCATGATTATGATTATTATTAATCTATAATTACTTTAACCTTGTCATTCGTTGTATTTTGCTTATAAAATGTATTTCAAATAATTTATTTATTCTTGGTTTAGTTTGGTTTAGCGCCGCTAAACTAGCTAACTGAGAGGAATCGCCCCTGGTAAGCGTATGTGTCGATGACTGCAATTAACTCCTCCCTCCGTTAAGTTTGAACGTCTCTGTTCTTCTTGCTTCCGTATCAAGTGGTGTACATATCTGCTTGGGATTGCGTAGTCGTTATTGAAATGCTTTTAGGCTTTATTTTGATGTATAATATCACCAAAATGATCATGAGCAGCGTTCCACTAACGCCATTAATGTCAAAATTTGCAAAACATATTGTGATTTGCTGTGGAAAAGTGAAATGGTAAGTTTTATCATATTTTAATTGCTAAAATTAGTAAATAAATACACTCTATTGGTAATAGCTAATCTCTTACAGGTGGGTTATTCCCAAATGCGCGGCGGATCGTATTGAAAGCGATACTTGGATTTCGACCGTCTTCGCTTTTGCTTATTCTCAAATGCGAACTGTGCTTTCCAGTTTTTTCCAATTAGACTTCAAATTTTCCATTTATTTTCCCGAAAGTTTGACAGCTTTTCCCCGTCACAAGAATTTAGTTTATTTTTTATCTTCAAACAATAGCTATCGCTTTTGGAAATACAAAAATACCAATCCACCATAAAAAGCGATCCGCCGCGCATTTGGGAATAAGCCCCCAGGGTTGGCTTTTCGCTTTTGGAATATATCCCAGCAAGCACATTGAAAGGAACTTTATGCGTGGTCGATGGTGAAGAAATTGCATATTCTAATGGATTCAGTGAGTTTGTGTATAAAGAAGGTTTACTTTACAGAATTAACCATAAATGATAAAATCTTATTACAACGTGCCCTTTCAATAATAATCGCAGAAGAAATTATTGGGATTATGTATTACCATCAACCACATCAGCGCCACTACCACCGATTACACCTAGAACCTTTAACAATGCCAAAAACGTTATCGAGTAAAAATCAACAATCTACTCGGAATCACCTCAAATATCGATTTCATTACGCTTACCGGATTTTGCCAGTGTTTTCCAGGCGGAATTATTGGCCATTCGAGAAGCTTGCACGCAACTAGGGCGTGACACAACGCTTAAACAAAGCATTGCTATCCTTATAGATAGCCAAGCCGCCATCAAAGCCATCGACTCGGCTACCATATCCTCCAAACTGGTGCAGGAGTGCCGGAACGAACTTGCCTGTCTGAGCGAGCGCTTCAGGGTCACACTTCTCTGGGTTCTGGGCTCAGCACTACATGCCTCGCTCTCAACGAAGGTCCACATTCCGTTAGGAACGGTAAAGGGACTAATACATTCGCATTTTCTGCAGAAAGCCAATTTCCGATGGTCGGGGTTGACGAACTGCGTCATATCAAGGAAGATATGGCCTACCTACAACCAAAACAGAACAAATAACCTGCTAAACAGAACCCGCCCCGATATCGCCAGACTCACGGCAATAATCACGGGGCATTGGCCAATTGGAGACCATGCGGCCAAGCTAGGTATCCCTTACAACCCGCATTGCCGCAGTTGTAGTAATATAAATGAAAAAGAAACTCTGTCTCACTTCCTCTGCAAATGTCCAGCTCTAGCGAGAGCCAGACTGCGCGCACTGAACCAACCATTCCTTGACGACCTTAGCGACATCTCGGACAAAGGGATACAGGATCTTATACGTTTTCTCAATTCCACAGGTTGGCTATAGGCACCGACAGGACCACACCCTCAACAACCACCAGAAAACAGGTAACACGAGTCGTGGTAACAAAACGGCACATTATAGTGCTAATTGGGTTCAAGGTGAACCGCCACTGCTACCTAGCTACCTACCTACCTACCAAAATTCAACAAAAGACGTCGTGCAGCCCTAACGCCACACATCCCGGAGATGATGCTATGAATCGCATTGGGCTGTTTGAAAACGAGAGTCTAAGGAAAAACTTGATACCTATGCTCATTTTCCGAAGTTTAAAACCAGCAAAGAGGAATGTCATCATTGATGGATAATGAAGAGCCTCCGAAAAGTAAGGATTATATCTCCGCCAAAAGTTGATCAGTCAAAAATTGCATCGCAATTGAAAAGGGATAATGATAGGCCTGATGTCTTGCAAAAGGTTGAATCTCTCATAAACAATTTGTCATTTTCGACGGACTTTCTTCATCAGCCATCGGTACCAACTAACTCTGATGCTCTCTATAATGTACCAAAAAATGAGCAGAAGAGTGAAGAAAAAGTGGAGTACTTCACAAAAACGGACGTGCTCATTGACAGAGAATGCGGGGCAGACCAAACTGATTACTTTGTCGATGCTCCTCCTCCAATCAATACTAAGTAAGTACATACTTGATTAAATTTAGCACAAAGATGGGAGCTAAACAGGGATGCCTGTTAAGCCCATTTCTCTTTGCTCTCTTTAAAACGATATTCACGAGTTTATTGGCGGCGGGATAACACTTGATGGGCTTGTTATCCGTCTTTTGCTATATGCGGGTGATATAGTACTTTTTGCAAAATCGCCGGAGGCATTGCAAGAAATGATAAACAAAATGGAGAATTATTGTCGAACGTGGAACATTGTCAATATATAAGATGGATTTTCAAGGCAAGTAATTCAATAGCAAGAAGGAACAAAGAATGCACAACATGCAAAAATGAGCCTGAACATTACATGGCACAGCTTCGTCTCCAAAAAGGATATATTGACATATCTACAAAAATGGAAATGTTTAATGCAGTAGCAAGATCCATTATAGGGTATGGAGCACAAGTGTGGGGTCATAAACAGTCAAAAGAATTGGAAAAGGTGCAGCGAATTAATAGTCCTACTGCAAGTAACGCCGAATTATATGCTGACTCTGGAGTGTAAAATGCAACCACTTTTTCAGTAGGTACACGATGAAATGTCATATGAACTACATACGAAAAATAGCCGTTTTTTATTATCAGCGTGATCTGATCCGGATCAGATCATGAAAATAAAACAAACTGGATCATTGAAAGATTTTATATTTAAGTTGTGGCAACAGTAGTTTTTCACATATCAAACATACCGAAAGTCGGAATAGCAACTTATTCGAATTTGAAAAAATGCTAATTGATTTTATGTGTTGTTAATTGTGTTTCATACTTTGGTCTGGCAACATTACTGTGTGGCTATAATTTACAGGGGCACCAACATTTAGTGAATGAAATAAAGAACGCCACGAAACAACAACGGGAAATAGTTGAATTAATTTTTAGATATATCGAAAAGCAGGATCACATGTTGTTGTTGTAAGTGCATGTAAATCGATGATCTATATGGATCATAGCTGATAATAAAAAACGGCTAATATTAAACACTTACGAAGAGCAGAGGGTTACCACAAATTTTGGCAAAGAAAATAATTGAAAAAAAAAAAACATATACTGACACAGAAAGTAGATGGAATAATAGTCTGGAAGGTAGGGTAGACGACGACGTAGTCAGAGAAAATTCAAAATTTTGTATTGCTATGAGAAATGTTTGTACGCATATTGTTGAAAACGATCGTGAATCGGCACAACAAAGAGCGCTTAGCTCAACAACGCACGGACTATACAACATACTGGACTATGAACGAGGAAGGAGTTATCTACAGGAAGAGTCCAGCCTCTCAAATATAAGATGGATTTTCAAGGCAAGGGTGGGATTATTTGCTTTGAACGCAAGTAATTCAATAGCAAGAAGGAACAAAGAATGCTCGATGTGTGATTTAGGGGAGAACGAAACATTTGAACATTTCCTTGGAATATGTCCAATAATAAAACCATACCGTCTTGTTTCGGAATGAGAATTCTGAGCACTGATAGTATGCAGAACATTCTGAATGGCGATGGAGGATGGAACGCTTTAATAGAGTTTCTACGATCAGCACTGGAATATCGAGCAGAACTGTTGAGGATTATAATGGACAAACTTCAGATGAGTGAAAAACTCCGCAGTATAAACATATTTACGAACAAACAAAAAAGGAGCACCAGCCACGACCACAACCCCAACTCAACACAGCCACAGCAAACACTACAGCCATAGTCAAATCTCAAGTCACAACCACAATCATACACAACCGCAAACAATACCACACCCTCAATATCAATTACAATAACCTTACACAGCGTCTCCACGAGCAATATTTCATAGCTTGCCATCTGCCATTTCTCATAGAAAGAAATAACGATAGTATGCAATAAAATGTAGGGTGGGCATTTCATATCTTACTATTTCCATAGCCATCACACGAAAACACATGCGTCACAACAAAAAAGTACACCCCATAGCATACTATCGATAGCAATCTATGAGCTGAGCAATAGATGGAATACCATTTTTCATAGAATACTATTTGTGGTCTCCACGAGCAATTTTCATAGCATACTATATGGCAAGCTATGAAATATTGCTCGTGGAGACACGGTGTTAGTTACGACCATAATTTCAAAGACAGCCACAACTACAACCCCAACTACAACCTAGGCCTAGCTTCTCGCAACCATTCGTTTTGTGGGAGTTTTTATTTTTGGGACGCATAGAAGGGACCTACAACAATTTTATGTATGCCGAGTCCGAACGGCTGAATTATTGA
Source organism: Cheilosia soror (assembly GCA_949372485.1). Classification (NCBI taxonomy): domain Eukaryota; kingdom Metazoa; phylum Arthropoda; class Insecta; order Diptera; family Syrphidae; genus Cheilosia; species Cheilosia soror. The sequence continues at coordinate 16,342 of OX443561.1, read as the reverse complement.
TAAGCTTTTTCATGACAGTCATACTCTCGGAGGTTTGTCAGACGTTCGAGAGAGGTGGCGCAGTAGAAAAAAATTCAAGATGTAATTTGTGTTTTTCCGGGGATCGAACCTGGGAGCCCTCGCACAGTAATCCAGCAAACTAACCACTGCGCCATTGCGCTCATGTAGCGGATACATAAATTATTTTCTTTATGTAGTTTATTTACCATTACAAATTATAATTAGACTATCTACAAGAGGTCGATAAAATGATATTTTTAAAATGATCATTACAACATATAAATTAATGTTGTTATATTTTTGATTAGTTATTTTTAATTATTTCTAGTAAAAGTTAGACGAAACTGCTTTCGTTTCTCTATAATCCTTTAGCATTGTTAATTTTGTTAATTATTTCATATACATATGGAATTATTTTTAAATAAAATCACTATTCACCTAAAATGTAAACGTAACGAACAATTTTTAAATTTAACGGATAAAATCTATGAACACTGCCAAATAGTTTAGCCAACTCAATCATTTTTTTTGTACTCAAATATTTTATTACTGCTTTCATGGCATTCGCATACCAACCATCTTATAGACCAGGGGCTCCCAATATTTTTCATACTGCGACTCCCTGGGGAGGTTGAAATATTTTTGCGACGCCCTTTTAAAGGCGTTAAAGGCGATATGTGAAGCTGATCTTACTGCAGATTCACTAAAGGGTTTTTTTTAATAAGGACTAGTATACGTTGAAATATCGTCGTACCATATTGATGGCAATTTTTCTTATTCACATACCTGCATTCATCTAAAAATGCTCCTCGTGGCTAAAGATAATTTTTCGGCTAAAATTGAGGTCCTCTTCCAAACGCTTCGAAGCCAAGGCAGCGAACAAACGGCTTTGCCCATGCTTATTAACTTTGAGCTCCTGGATTAGTTGGATCTTGTACTAGCGTAAGCCCAAGTCCCGATGCTTAATTCGCCAAGTTGGAATATGACATTTGACATGAATTGACAGCCTCGAGTTCGAGTATGTTCATGTTATTAGATAGTGTGCTTTTGTAATACCAATTTTTTTTCCTCTCTATCTACTCGTCCTCCTCTTCGTCTCTACAGCTTCTGCAGAAGTCATTATAAGGCAGACCGAGCCTTTGCGCGTGTCTACCTATTATGCAGTGCCCGGAGATCACGTTAACGACTTTCGAGATGGTGGATCTCTTAAGTCGAAGAAGCTCCTTGGATCGCTTTGCGTCCAGAGCTGGCGACGTGAGCTTGGCAGTGTCGCAGTATCCCACATCTGAGGCCTGCACGCATTACTGCGTCCGCATGAATTATTTGTTTAGCGTGGGAAAGTGGTGCATACACGTTGTGCAGGCTTATACTTCCACGCCAGAGGAGCCTCGCCTTGCTAGTTCGTCTACCAGGCCCTAAGAAAAGTATAGGAAATTTTAGTAGGGATGGGTAGAATAAGCATTGCAAAATAAATTGGAATAGGTAGGCAAGATGTACACGTATGTGACACAATGCATTATAAACCCAGCCCAATATTGTTATGCCATGCGGCGATAAAAATAAATCGTGTAAATGTGTATGTGTGTGTACCTTTTCGAACTTCATTGGAAATCAATTTAGTTTAGCATGCGAAAATTATGTCTGCCTGATAATAATAAGGGTATTCACTTAATCTGATAAATTTATGCAGCTCGTAAATGTATAAATTTCTGCTGTGCTTTAAATGAACACCCCCCGGAAATGTTATTGCGTAAACCGCGTAAATCGACTGTAAATCTGGAATCAAACAAACATACTGTTTGACATTTGAGACTTGCGTAACTTTTCGCTGTTGGTTTCCGAGCCTAAATCGTCGCGGAAAATTATGAGGTCTGCGTAAACTATTCTCCATACAAAATCTGACAGTTCATTTACGAGGGTGTAAATTTCTGCCTTTACGCGTTTAAGTGAATATCCGTAATGAAATGAGGATGGATATTGTGCCTCACTCACTTCCATCCAGAAAGTGTCATAATGGCGCCGCCGCCGCAAACAAAATCCATATTACCAGGCCCACAGAAACTTAAATGGAACTGTAGTACGGAATTTGATATGATCATTCTAAAATACGTTTCAATGACAACCGTACTGGGAGGTGCATATATGTGTAAGCAATCAACACACATGACCCCAGCCAATATTGTTACGGTTGGTTGGTTTGGGGAAGCTATGCATTGGGCATGGCTATCCATGCATTGGCAAAAAAATAAATCTGTAAGGGTGTCCATAATGTTTATTGGAAATCAACGATGCAAGGGGTGATCAGTTGGGATGGGAGAGACAAATTGAATAAAAACTGACTTTGGCTTTCTTTCTGCCACTATATGCATCGATTTAAGTGATTATTTTTGTAATTAATTTAAAAATATTATATCTCGCATACACATACATGCACCTACCAGTGCACTTATATTGAAACTTGTTTTAGCCATGCATATAGCTTCTTTTAAATCGACTTATAGACTTCAAATCCCACCCCTCCCAGGCCAATCTTTTTTTAGTAGTTATATACATACATTTTATTATTATGCTTTTTTAATAACAATAATTTTTTTTCCTCTCTATCTAAATCAAACCTATGCATATGCACATCTTCCTACCATTCTTTATTCCCTTTAATACAATCTAACTTTTCCCACCTACCTGCCGTAAGAATTAGTACATACATATAACAAATCTCTTATACCTGGCATCACCATTCAAAACTAACTATATGATTATATTTATATTCATATCCCATCCAAAAATTATATTACCCTATCTTTGACTTTTTTACTTTTAAATACCTAACCTATGCACATACTTTCGCCCAACAATCATTCCCTTTACCTCTCCTATTCTTTTTTACCCACCTACTACAACAGTCAATAATTCTCTGATACTACGTACCTTTTATAAAAGCCAACGATAAATATATGCATGCATGCTTTACTTATTTATATGCATATGTACCTAAATCAACATGGTTCGTACCGAATTAATGTAGGGTTTCAGCCATCTCACACATAGCATCAAATCCCACCCATGTCAACGCAATTCTATTTATAAATTATACAAGTCAAATCATACGAATATCAAAACCCACCTTGGGCAACTCAATATTTTTTTTTTCTACTCAAATATTTTATAACTGCTTTCATTGCATTCGCATATCAACCACCTTATAGACCAGGGGTTCCCAATATTTTTCATACTGCGACTCCCTGGGGAGGTTGAAATATTTTTGCGACGCCCTTTTAAAGGCACAGATATATTATGTGAAGCTGGACAGCGAACAAACGGCTTTGTCCATGCTTATTAACTTGAAGCTCCTGGATTAGTTGGATCTTGTACTAGCGTAAGCCCAAGTCCCGATGCTTAATTCACCAAGTTGGAATATACGAAAGTCCGATTTTTTATGCACGTCGAATTGACAGCCTCGAGTTCGAGTATATACATGTTATTAGATATTAGGCTTTTGTAATAACAATAATTTTTTTTTCCTCTCTATCTAAATCCAACCTATGCATATGCACACCATCAGACCATTCTTTATTCCCTTTAATACAATCTAAATTTACCACCCTACCTGTCATAAGTACATTATAACAAATCTCTTATACCTGCCATCACCATTCACAACTAACTATATGACTATATTTATATCCATATCCCATCCAAAAACTATATTACTCTATCTAGATATACCTAATTTATGCACCTCCTTTCGTCCAACAATCCCTTAACCTGCCTTCTCCTATACTATTTTACCTACCTATAACATTATATACAATTAATTCTCTGATACCACTTAACTCGGTCGTACCCATCCCACCGCAACAACAATAACCCCATCCCCCACCAATACTATAACTACCTATAACCCCCATCTCATCCATCTCGTCCAAACAGAAATCCGCTAACTCAAATCCTATAAACGAATGGAAATAAAAAAACTAAAAAGCGCATATGCAATGAATGTCCAATCTATGTGGTTCTAATTGGCTTAGTCCTTAATTTTTGTGCTGGCCTAATTTAGCTTCTAATGCAACTTTTAGGTTTGGCTCTGTAAGTAAAAGGTCTTTTAAAATTTGCTAAAAATGCCAGTTGCAAAGAATAAAAACAGCAATGCACGGCGTCGGCGTTATGGTGCCATGATAAAATAGCGTTCCCAATTTAATGCAAAAGCTATTTTTTTGTATGAGCGGTGCCATGCCGCTTTGTCCAATTTTGACCAAACTTCACAGAAACCATATTTGGACCAATACCAAAGATGTGTGAAATTTTGGTTAAAATCGGTAATTGAGTTAAGGCGTGAATCGACGACAAACATTTTAGGGCTTAATTTTTATATATATAGAAGACTAGCTGAACCCCCGCCAGCTTCGCCAGGCCTCTTGTTGCTATTTTAATTCTTTTTTAATTTCCGGACGACAATGTTTTAATTTTTTTATATTGGAGGTGCCACGCCCTCTAGGGCCAATATGCAAGATTACCTGTAAGTTTGAGCTCAATCGATTCTGTGGTTTTCAAGATATAAGATTTTGTATTTTTTTTTTTTTGTATGGGCAGTGCTACGCCCCTTTGTCAGATTTTGAATTTGTTTAGGCTATCACCCAATCACCGTAATTACCGACACTTAAAAAAAAATCAACAAAATCGGTTGAAAATTACGGGCGACAGAGGGAAACTGTTTTTTCCACTTTGTTTTATATATCTATATATAGAGATTTCACTGATCGACGCAAATCTATCACAATTACAAATTAATTAATTTGACTTTCTTTCAAATGTTGTTTTATTTTTCTTTCTTGATTTACAAAAGGGTACAACTTCTTTATCAGTACATTAGTTAATTCACATTACATTAGTACATTAGTTAGTTAATCCACTTCGGTGATTCGGTGCTCATAATTTGGCGCTGGCTAATGTGCTAATGGCATAGTTCATTACCTCAATGGATGCTGCTTAGCTAAGGTCAGGCCTTTGGCAAGGTTCTATTTGCAACGCATAAAACAAATCGAAGGACTGCAAACAGCCCTAGCGAGTTTGCTAAATATTACTTTTTGCGTTTGATTAAGATTGCGCAATAGCACTAGCCAAATGGCTTATTTTGGTTTTGTCTTAATTATTTATTTAATAAAAAAAAAACCTTCCCTCGCGGGGGACTTGAACATACCACCTCTTGTGTCGGAATCTATAGCCTTTTCCACTGCGCTAAATGGCATTGCACATATTTTTTGGTCAAAACAACTATATCACTCACTAAGTCGACTTTTCGCGTTGGCTGCTAAAGAGCTAATGAGAGAGGCATGATAGGTGTTTAGTGTTGGATATGAATGTCGTGGAAAAGTTTCGGTTGGTTATGGTTCACAAAATTTTTTTCGCTGAGTGGTAGGACATATGCAAAAATCATGATCACAGGAATAAACGATGGTACGACGATGTGCAAATGCATAGGTTTGATGTAGATGGATAGGAAAAAATGTGATTGTAAATTAAGGGTGGGGGGGAGGGCGGGGAATTTTTCTTTCTGGGAAGTTGTAGAAAAGGGATTTTTTTTTGGTGGGGTAAAATAAGGTGTCATCGGTTGTCTGGCTATATCTCAGAGATGGTAACACCTAGGATGATGATTTAAATTTTGCTGGATAGAGGACGCATAGACGCTTCTGTCAAGCGGTAAATTATTCCTGTCGCTTCGTAAATTTGCCAGTAGTGCCAAGTCAAACATGTGCATTTTTTTAAAAATCGTCATTTTTCAGAAAGGTGTCATCGGTTGTCTGGCTATATCTCAGAGATGGTAACACCTAGGATGATGATTTAAATTTTGCTGGATAGAGGACGCATAGACGCTTCTGTCAAGCGGTAAATTATTCCTGTCGCTTCGTAAATTTGCCAGTAGTGCCAAGTCAAACATGTGCATTTTTTTAAAAATCGTCATTTTTCAGAAAGGTGTCATCGGTTGTCTGGCTATATCTCAGAGATGGTAACACCTAGGATGATGATTTAAATTTTGCTGGATAGAGGACGCATAGACGCTTCTGTCAAGCGGTAAATTATTCCTGTCGCTTCGTAAATTTGCCAGTAGTGCCAAGTCAAACATGTGCATTTTTTTAAAAATCGTCATTTTTCAGAAAGGTGTCATCGGTTGTCTGGCTATATCTCAGAGATGGTAACACCTAGGATGATGATTTAAATTTTGCTGGATAGAGGACGCATAGACGCTTCTGTCAAGCGGTAAATTATTCCTGTCGCTTCGTAAATTTGCCAGTAGTGCCAAGTCAAACATGTGCATTTTTTTAAAAATCGTCATTTTTCAGAAAGGTGTCATCGGTTGTCTGGCTATATCTCAGAGATGGTAACACCTAGGATGATGATTTAAATTTTGCTGGATAGAGGACGCATAGACGCTTCTGTCAAGCGGTAAATTATTCCTGTCGCTTCGTAAATTTGCCAGTAGTGCCAAGTCAAACATGTGCATTTTTTTAAAAATCGTCATTTTTCAGAAAGGTGTCATCGGTTGTCTGGCTATATCTCAGAGATGGTAACACCTAGGATGATGATTTAAATTTTGCTGGATAGAGGACGCATAGACGCTTCTGTCAAGCGGTAAATTATTCCTGTCGCTTCGTAAATTTGCCAGTAGTGCCAAGTCAAACATGTGCATTTTTTTAAAAATCGTCATTTTTCAGAAAGGTGTCATCGGTTGTCTGGCTATATCTCAGAGATGGTAACACCTAGGATGATGATTTAAATTTTGCTGGATAGAGGACGCATAGACGCTTCTGTCAAGCGGTAAATTATTCCTGTCGCTTCGTAAATTTGCCAGTAGTGCCAAGTCAAACATGTGCATTTTTTTAAAAATCGTCATTTTTCAGAAAGGTGTCATCGGTTGTCTGGCTATATCTCAGAGATGGTAACACCTAGGATGATGATTTAAATTTTGCTGGATAGAGGACGCATAGACGCTTCTGTCAAGCGGTAAATTATTCCTGTCGCTTCGTAAATTTGCCAGTAGTGCCAAGTCAAACATGTGCATTTTTTTAAAAATCGTCATTTTTCAGAAAGGTGTCATCGGTTGTCTGGCTATATCTCAGAGATGGTAACACCTAGGATGATGATTTAAATTTTGCTGGATAGAGGACGCATAGACGCTTCTGTCAAGCGGTAAATTATTCCTGTCGCTTCGTAAATTTGCCAGTAGTGCCAAGTCAAACATGTGCATTTTTTTAAAAATCGTCATTTTTCAGAAAGGTGTCATCGGTTGTCTGGCTATATCTCAGAGATGGTAACACCTAGGATGATGATTTAAATTTTGCTGGATAGAGGACGCATAGACGCTTCTGTCAAGCGGTAAATTATTCCTGTCGCTTCGTAAATTTGCCAGTAGTGCCAAGTCAAACATGTGCATTTTTTTAAAAATCGTCATTTTTCAGAAAGGTGTCATCGGTTGTCTGGCTATATCTCAGAGATGGTAACACCTAGGATGATGATTTAAATTTTGCTGGATAGAGGACGCATAGACGCTTCTGTCAAGCGGTAAATTATTCCTGTCGCTTCGTAAATTTGCCAGTAGTGCCAAGTCAAACATGTGCATTTTTTTAAAAATCGTCATTTTTCAGAAAGGTGTCATCGGTTGTCTGGCTATATCTCAGAGATGGTAACACCTAGGATGATGATTTAAATTTTGCTGGATAGAGGACGCATAGACGCTTCTGTCAAGCGGTAAATTATTCCTGTCGCTTCGTAAATTTGCCAGTAGTGCCAAGTCAAACATGTGCATTTTTTTAAAAATCGTCATTTTTCAGAAAGGTGTCATCGGTTGTCTGGCTATATCTCAGAGATGGTAACACCTAGGATGATGATTTAAATTTTGCTGGATAGAGGACGCATAGACGCTTCTGTCAAGCGGTAAATTATTCCTGTCGCTTCGTAAATTTGCCAGTAGTGCCAAGTCAAACATGTGCATTTTTTTAAAAATCGTCATTTTTCAGAAAGGTGTCATCGGTTGTCTGGCTATATCTCAGAGATGGTAACACCTAGGATGATGATTTAAATTTTGCTGGATAGAGGACGCATAGACGCTTCTGTCAAGCGGTAAATTATTCCTGTCGCTTCGTAAATTTGCCAGTAGTGCCAAGTCAAACATGTGCATTTTTTTAAAAATCGTCATTTTTCAGAAAGGTGTCATCGGTTGTCTGGCTATATCTCAGAGATGGTAACACCTAGGATGATGATTTAAATTTTGCTGGATAGAGGACGCATAGACGCTTCTGTCAAGCGGTAAATTATTCCTGTCGCTTCGTAAATTTGCCAGTAGTGCCAAGTCAAACATGTGCATTTTTTTAAAAATCGTCATTTTTCAGAAAGGTGTCATCGGTTGTCTGGCTATATCTCAGAGATGGTAACACCTAGGATGATGATTTAAATTTTGCTGGATAGAGGACGCATAGACGCTTCTGTCAAGCGGTAAATTATTCCTGTCGCTTCGTAAATTTGCCAGTAGTGCCAAGTCAAACATGTGCATTTTTTTAAAAATCGTCATTTTTCAGAAAGGTGTCATCGGTTGTCTGGCTATATCTCAGAGATGGTAACACCTAGGATGATGATTTAAATTTTGCTGGATAGAGGACGCATAGACGCTTCTGTCAAGCGGTAAATTATTCCTGTCGCTTCGTAAATTTGCCAGTAGTGCCAAGTCAAACATGTGCATTTTTTTAAAAATCGTCATTTTTCAGAAAGGTGTCATCGGTTGTCTGGCTATATCTCAGAGATGGTAACACCTAGGATGATGATTTAAATTTTGCTGGATAGAGGACGCATAGACGCTTCTGTCAAGCGGTAAATTATTCCTGTCGCTTCGTAAATTTGCCAGTAGTGCCAAGTCAAACATGTGCATTTTTTTAAAAATCGTCATTTTTCAGAAAGGTGTCATCGGTTGTCTGGCTATATCTCAGAGATGGTAACACCTAGGATGATGATTTAAATTTTGCTGGATAGAGGACGCATAGACGCTTCTGTCAAGCGGTAAATTATTCCTGTCGCTTCGTAAATTTGCCAGTAGTGCCAAGTCAAACATGTGCATTTTTTTAAAAATCGTCATTTTTCAGAAAGGTGTCATCGGTTGTCTGGCTATATCTCAGAGATGGTAACACCTAGGATGATGATTTAAATTTTGCTGGATAGAGGACGCATAGACGCTTCTGTCAAGCGGTAAATTATTCCTGTCGCTTCGTAAATTTGCCAGTAGTGCCAAGTCAAACATGTGCATTTTTTTAAAAATCGTCATTTTTCAGAAAGGTGTCATCGGTTGTCTGGCTATATCTCAGAGATGGTAACACCTAGGATGATGATTTAAATTTTGCTGGATAGAGGACGCATAGACGCTTCTGTCAAGCGGTAAATTATTCCTGTCGCTTCGTAAATTTGCCAGTAGTGCCAAGTCAAACATGTGCATTTTTTTAAAAATCGTCATTTTTCAGAAAGGTGTCATCGGTTGTCTGGCTATATCTCAGAGATGGTAACACCTAGGATGATGATTTAAATTTTGCTGGATAGAGGACGCATAGACGCTTCTGTCAAGCGGTAAATTATTCCTGTCGCTTCGTAAATTTGCCAGTAGTGCCAAGTCAAACATGTGCATTTTTTTAAAAATCGTCATTTTTCAGAAAGGTGTCATCGGTTGTCTGGCTATATCTCAGAGATGGTAACACCTAGGATGATGATTTAAATTTTGCTGGATAGAGGACGCATAGACGCTTCTGTCAAGCGGTAAATTATTCCTGTCGCTTCGTAAATTTGCCAGTAGTGCCAAGTCAAACATGTGCATTTTTTTAAAAATCGTCATTTTTCAGAAAGGTGTCATCGGTTGTCTGGCTATATCTCAGAGATGGTAACACCTAGGATGATGATTTAAATTTTGCTGGATAGAGGACGCATAGACGCTTCTGTCAAGCGGTAAATTATTCCTGTCGCTTCGTAAATTTGCCAGTAGTGCCAAGTCAAACATGTGCATTTTTTTAAAAATCGTCATTTTTCAGAAAGGTGTCATCGGTTGTCTGGCTATATCTCAGAGATGGTAACACCTAGGATGATGATTTAAATTTTGCTGGATAGAGGACGCATAGACGCTTCTGTCAAGCGGTAAATTATTCCTGTCGCTTCGTAAATTTGCCAGTAGTGCCAAGTCAAACATGTGCATTTTTTTAAAAATCGTCATTTTTCAGAAAGGTGTCATCGGTTGTCTGGCTATATCTCAGAGATGGTAACACCTAGGATGATGATTTAAATTTTGCTGGATAGAGGACGCATAGACGCTTCTGTCAAGCGGTAAATTATTCCTGTCGCTTCGTAAATTTGCCAGTAGTGCCAAGTCAAACATGTGCATTTTTTTAAAAATCGTCATTTTTCAGAAAGGTGTCATCGGTTGTCTGGCTATATCTCAGAGATGGTAACACCTAGGATGATGATTTAAATTTTGCTGGATAGAGGACGCATAGACGCTTCTGTCAAGCGGTAAATTATTCCTGTCGCTTCGTAAATTTGCCAGTAGTGCCAAGTCAAACATGTGCATTTTTTTAAAAATCGTCATTTTTCAGAAAGGTGTCATCGGTTGTCTGGCTATATCTCAGAGATGGTAACACCTAGGATGATGATTTAAATTTTGCTGGATAGAGGACGCATAGACGCTTCTGTCAAGCGGTAAATTATTCCTGTCGCTTCGTAAATTTGCCAGTAGTGCCAAGTCAAACATGTGCATTTTTTTAAAAATCGTCATTTTTCAGAAAGGTGTCATCGGTTGTCTGGCTATATCTCAGAGATGGTAACACCTAGGATGATGATTTAAATTTTGCTGGATAGAGGACGCATAGACGCTTCTGTCAAGCGGTAAATTATTCCTGTCGCTTCGTAAATTTGCCAGTAGTGCCAAGTCAAACATGTGCATTTTTTTAAAAATCGTCATTTTTCAGAAAGGTGTCATCGGTTGTCTGGCTATATCTCAGAGATGGTAACACCTAGGATGATGATTTAAATTTTGCTGGATAGAGGACGCATAGACGCTTCTGTCAAGCGGTAAATTATTCCTGTCGCTTCGTAAATTTGCCAGTAGTGCCAAGTCAAACATGTGCATTTTTTTAAAAATCGTCATTTTTCAGAAAGGTGTCATCGGTTGTCTGGCTATATCTCAGAGATGGTAACACCTAGGATGATGATTTAAATTTTGCTGGATAGAGGACGCATAGACGCTTCTGTCAAGCGGTAAATTATTCCTGTCGCTTCGTAAATTTGCCAGTAGTGCCAAGTCAAACATGTGCATTTTTTTAAAAATCGTCATTTTTCAGAAAGGTGTCATCGGTTGTCTGGCTATATCTCAGAGATGGTAACACCTAGGATGATGATTTAAATTTTGCTGGATAGAGGACGCATAGACGCTTCTGTCAAGCGGTAAATTATTCCTGTCGCTTCGTAAATTTGCCAGTAGTGCCAAGTCAAACATGTGCATTTTTTTAAAAATCGTCATTTTTCAGAAAGGTGTCATCGGTTGTCTGGCTATATCTCAGAGATGGTAACACCTAGGATGATGATTTAAATTTTGCTGGATAGAGGACGCATAGACGCTTCTGTCAAGCGGTAAATTATTCCTGTCGCTTCGTAAATTTGCCAGTAGTGCCAAGTCAAACATGTGCATTTTTTTAAAAATCGTCATTTTTCAGAAAGGTGTCATCGGTTGTCTGGCTATATCTCAGAGATGGTAACACCTAGGATGATGATTTAAATTTTGCTGGATAGAGGACGCATAGACGCTTCTGTCAAGCGGTAAATTATTCCTGTCGCTTCGTAAATTTGCCAGTAGTGCCAAGTCAAACATGTGCATTTTTTTAAAAATCGTCATTTTTCAGAAAGGTGTCATCGGTTGTCTGGCTATATCTCAGAGATGGTAACACCTAGGATGATGATTTAAATTTTGCTGGATAGAGGACGCATAGACGCTTCTGTCAAGCGGTAAATTATTCCTGTCGCTTCGTAAATTTGCCAGTAGTGCCAAGTCAAACATGTGCATTTTTTTAAAAATCGTCATTTTTCAGAAAGGTGTCATCGGTTGTCTGGCTATATCTCAGAGATGGTAACACCTAGGATGATGATTTAAATTTTGCTGGATAGAGGACGCATAGACGCTTCTGTCAAGCGGTAAATTATTCCTGTCGCTTCGTAAATTTGCCAGTAGTGCCAAGTCAAACATGTGCATTTTTTTAAAAATCGTCATTTTTCAGAAAGGTGTCATCGGTTGTCTGGCTATATCTCAGAGATGGTAACACCTAGGATGATGATTTAAATTTTGCTGGATAGAGGACGCATAGACGCTTCTGTCAAGCGGTAAATTATTCCTGTCGCTTCGTAAATTTGCCAGTAGTGCCAAGTCAAACATGTGCATTTTTTTAAAAATCGTCATTTTTCAGAAAGGTGTCATCGGTTGTCTGGCTATATCTCAGAGATGGTAACACCTAGGATGATGATTTAAATTTTGCTGGATAGAGGACGCATAGACGCTTCTGTCAAGCGGTAAATTATTCCTGTCGCTTCGTAAATTTGCCAGTAGTGCCAAGTCAAACATGTGCATTTTTTTAAAAATCGTCATTTTTCAGAAAGGTGTCATCGGTTGTCTGGCTATATCTCAGAGATGGTAACACCTAGGATGATGATTTAAATTTTGCTGGATAGAGGACGCATAGACGCTTCTGTCAAGCGGTAAATTATTCCTGTCGCTTCGTAAATTTGCCAGTAGTGCCAAGTCAAACATGTGCATTTTTTTAAAAATCGTCATTTTTCAGAAAGGTGTCATCGGTTGTCTGGCTATATCTCAGAGATGGTAACACCTAGGATGATGATTTAAATTTTGCTGGATAGAGGACGCATAGACGCTTCTGTCAAGCGGTAAATTATTCCTGTCGCTTCGTAAATTTGCCAGTAGTGCCAAGTCAAACATGTGCATTTTTTTAAAAATCGTCATTTTTCAGAAAGGTGTCATCGGTTGTCTGGCTATATCTCAGAGATGGTAACACCTAGGATGATGATTTAAATTTTGCTGGATAGAGGACGCATAGACGCTTCTGTCAAGCGGTAAATTATTCCTGTCGCTTCGTAAATTTGCCAGTAGTGCCAAGTCAAACATGTGCATTTTTTTAAAAATCGTCATTTTTCAGAAAGGTGTCATCGGTTGTCTGGCTATATCTCAGAGATGGTAACACCTAGGATGATGATTTAAATTTTGCTGGATAGAGGACGCATAGACGCTTCTGTCAAGCGGTAAATTATTCCTGTCGCTTCGTAAATTTGCCAGTAGTGCCAAGTCAAACATGTGCATTTTTTTAAAAATCGTCATTTTTCAGAAAGGTGTCATCGGTTGTCTGGCTATATCTCAGAGATGGTAACACCTAGGATGATGATTTAAATTTTGCTGGATAGAGGACGCATAGACGCTTCTGTCAAGCGGTAAATTATTCCTGTCGCTTCGTAAATTTGCCAGTAGTGCCAAGTCAAACATGTGCATTTTTTTAAAAATCGTCATTTTTCAGAAAGGTGTCATCGGTTGTCTGGCTATATCTCAGAGATGGTAACACCTAGGATGATGATTTAAATTTTGCTGGATAGAGGACGCATAGACGCTTCTGTCAAGCGGTAAATTATTCCTGTCGCTTCGTAAATTTGCCAGTAGTGCCAAGTCAAACATGTGCATTTTTTTAAAAATCGTCATTTTTCAGAAAGGTGTCATCGGTTGTCTGGCTATATCTCAGAGATGGTAACACCTAGGATGATGATTTAAATTTTGCTGGATAGAGGACGCATAGACGCTTCTGTCAAGCGGTAAATTATTCCTGTCGCTTCGTAAATTTGCCAGTAGTGCCAAGTCAAACATGTGCATTTTTTTAAAAATCGTCATTTTTCAGAAAGGTGTCATCGGTTGTCTGGCTATATCTCAGAGATGGTAACACCTAGGATGATGATTTAAATTTTGCTGGATAGAGGACGCATAGACGCTTCTGTCAAGCGGTAAATTATTCCTGTCGCTTCGTAAATTTGCCAGTAGTGCCAAGTCAAACATGTGCATTTTTTTAAAAATCGTCATTTTTCAGAAAGGTGTCATCGGTTGTCTGGCTATATCTCAGAGATGGTAACACCTAGGATGATGATTTAAATTTTGCTGGATAGAGGACGCATAGACGCTTCTGTCAAGCGGTAAATTATTCCTGTCGCTTCGTAAATTTGCCAGTAGTGCCAAGTCAAACATGTGCATTTTTTTAAAAATCGTCATTTTTCAGAAAGGTGTCATCGGTTGTCTGGCTATATCTCAGAGATGGTAACACCTAGGATGATGATTTAAATTTTGCTGGATAGAGGACGCATAGACGCTTCTGTCAAGCGGTAAATTATTCCTGTCGCTTCGTAAATTTGCCAGTAGTGCCAAGTCAAACATGTGCATTTTTTTAAAAATCGTCATTTTTCAGAAAGGTGTCATCGGTTGTCTGGCTATATCTCAGAGATGGTAACACCTAGGATGATGATTTAAATTTTGCTGGATAGAGGACGCATAGACGCTTCTGTCAAGCGGTAAATTATTCCTGTCGCTTCGTAAATTTGCCAGTAGTGCCAAGTCAAACATGTGCATTTTTTTAAAAATCGTCATTTTTCAGAAAGGTGTCATCGGTTGTCTGGCTATATCTCAGAGATGGTAACACCTAGGATGATGATTTAAATTTTGCTGGATAGAGGACGCATAGACGCTTCTGTCAAGCGGTAAATTATTCCTGTCGCTTCGTAAATTTGCCAGTAGTGCCAAGTCAAACATGTGCATTTTTTTAAAAATCGTCATTTTTCAGAAAGGTGTCATCGGTTGTCTGGCTATATCTCAGAGATGGTAACACCTAGGATGATGATTTAAATTTTGCTGGATAGAGGACGCATAGACGCTTCTGTCAAGCGGTAAATTATTCCTGTCGCTTCGTAAATTTGCCAGTAGTGCCAAGTCAAACATGTGCATTTTTTTAAAAATCGTCATTTTTCAGAAAGGTGTCATCGGTTGTCTGGCTATATCTCAGAGATGGTAACACCTAGGATGATGATTTAAATTTTGCTGGATAGAGGACGCATAGACGCTTCTGTCAAGCGGTAAATTATTCCTGTCGCTTCGTAAATTTGCCAGTAGTGCCAAGTCAAACATGTGCATTTTTTTAAAAATCGTCATTTTTCAGAAAGGTGTCATCGGTTGTCTGGCTATATCTCAGAGATGGTAACACCTAGGATGATGATTTAAATTTTGCTGGATAGAGGACGCATAGACGCTTCTGTCAAGCGGTAAATTATTCCTGTCGCTTCGTAAATTTGCCAGTAGTGCCAAGTCAAACATGTGCATTTTTTTAAAAATCGTCATTTTTCAGAAAGGTGTCATCGGTTGTCTGGCTATATCTCAGAGATGGTAACACCTAGGATGATGATTTAAATTTTGCTGGATAGAGGACGCATAGACGCTTCTGTCAAGCGGTAAATTATTCCTGTCGCTTCGTAAATTTGCCAGTAGTGCCAAGTCAAACATGTGCATTTTTTTAAAAATCGTCATTTTTCAGAAAGGTGTCATCGGTTGTCTGGCTATATCTCAGAGATGGTAACACCTAGGATGATGATTTAAATTTTGCTGGATAGAGGACGCATAGACGCTTCTGTCAAGCGGTAAATTATTCCTGTCGCTTCGTAAATTTGCCAGTAGTGCCAAGTCAAACATGTGCATTTTTTTAAAAATCGTCATTTTTCAGAAAGGTGTCATCGGTTGTCTGGCTATATCTCAGAGATGGTAACACCTAGGATGATGATTTAAATTTTGCTGGATAGAGGACGCATAGACGCTTCTGTCAAGCGGTAAATTATTCCTGTCGCTTCGTAAATTTGCCAGTAGTGCCAAGTCAAACATGTGCATTTTTTTAAAAATCGTCATTTTTCAGAAAGGTGTCATCGGTTGTCTGGCTATATCTCAGAGATGGTAACACCTAGGATGATGATTTAAATTTTGCTGGATAGAGGACGCATAGACGCTTCTGTCAAGCGGTAAATTATTCCTGTCGCTTCGTAAATTTGCCAGTAGTGCCAAGTCAAACATGTGCATTTTTTTAAAAATCGTCATTTTTCAGAAAGGTGTCATCGGTTGTCTGGCTATATCTCAGAGATGGTAACACCTAGGATGATGATTTAAATTTTGCTGGATAGAGGACGCATAGACGCTTCTGTCAAGCGGTAAATTATTCCTGTCGCTTCGTAAATTTGCCAGTAGTGCCAA